>CM059576.1:69896997-74696997 GCA_030386875.1 Morinoia aosen | reverse complement strand
TATCCAGAGAATTTGCTTGAAGCCTCATCCAGCTTCCACCTTCAGTGGATTCCCTCTCACATTGGAATAGCAGGCAATGAAATTGCTGATAAATGTGCAAAACTGGGCTATAGGAATTCAAAATTGGCTCTCACTCAACTCAGCTATGAGGAGAATGTAAATCAGCTGAAGGTGAGGATGATGGACCATTGGGGTGGGTGCTGGCAGAAACAGGTGGATGGCTCTGGGAAGGGGAGATTCTATTTTGAGTTGAGCAGAAAACCTCAGTTTCGATTAGATGTGAATCTCTCAAGGAAATGTCAATGTATTGTTAGTCGATCCCGTGTTGAACATGTTGGTGTCTTTGCTCACCTTAAAATATTTAATATGTGCCCTAGCCCATTGTGTCCGGAGTGCTCCACTCCTGAAGCCATTGAGCACTTCCTGTTGGTGTGCCCAAGGTATGCTCTGGCTAGATTGAACCTTACCATGTGTCTCTCTAGGCTCAATCTGGAACTCAGTCTTGAGAATGTTCTTGGATGTGGTAATTACCCATCTTCTGTTTGTTCAAGGATCCTCCATTCTTTGTTCGGTTTCATAACTGACAAATAGGCCTAGATGGAAAAATTTGTGATCTCTTTAATTAATTTGTGCACATGAGATTCAGCATTATAAGTGTACCTGACTTCTTTCTGTTATTCGGAGCTGCTTGTGCCCTTGATTACCGCTACAAGATGTCAGTTACATATTAGTCAAATTTCATAAGAATCAGACTGAAAACAAAAAATTTCCTAATTTTTATGAAGTAGCCTAAGTTAAATTTTTTTTGTTTCATGGAAATAACAATTCACAGTGTGAATATGAAGTTATGCATGGAGATTATCAAAATGAAAATGAAAACAGCATTCAATTAAATAAATTTTCCATTATATTACACTTCAACAAAAAATTTTGTTTATGGTCTGTAGTGTAAAGTTACTTACTTTCAAAATTCAAAAGAATAGAAGTCATTGACTTTTACTGCTAAGAAGAAAACAAAGACAGTTTTAGAATTCTTGGAACATTTCTAACAAAGTTATATTGCCTTTTTTTCCATTTTTACATGCTAATTTTTTTTATCATAGTTCAAATCCAAAAATTTCAGAATATTTGATATATTGGTAAAATATTGCGTATATAAAAAAATATGAAATCCCTGAACATAACTTTGTTGGAAATGTTTCAAGGATTCCAAAACTGTCTTCAAATTTGTTCCAGCATAAAAACTCAATGATTTCTATTCTTCTAAAATATGTATGAAAATGACTCAAGAAACTAAAATTTAAAATTTTTTGGAAAAACGTAGGCCTAAATCAAAATAGTTCTCAAACAAAATATGTTTTTCTTTCAAAAATACATTTACTGGCCAAATTTCAGACCAATCGGATCAAAACTCAGATTTGACAGAAGGACCCCCCTTAAAATCTCCGAGAGCAAAGAATGATTTTTTTGCCTGAAGAATTTCTTTGAAGCTTTCCTCAATGAAATCTAGTGTTAGACTTAGGGGAGACGATGGGTGCCATTATAGGCTGCCAATGATTATGGATTTATGTTTATTCATTTGCACTTCCAACCAAACCATTTCAATGCCTTTGCATTGGTAAAATTAAAATTTTGAGTATATTATTACAATAAAAGTTTTTAAATTATTCAATTTAAGAATTATAAATTGATCAATGTAAAAATAAATTGGAAATGAATGCTATTAGACAGCTTTAATACTAGTTGAGTTAAAAGGAACAACTAAGTACCCAGTGACATAAATAACTAGCTTATAATCTACCTCTGCATTAACCTGAACTTTGGAGAGAAGAAAGAAGTAATAAAGTGGCAAAGAATAGGGTATTTGTGAAGGGAAAGATACTAATGGATTCTTTAATTTTTGTTGCTTGTATAATGTTGATTAGATAGAAATAAACAACTTTTCTTCTATGCACTTTTTGTCGAAAATGAGTATTTAACAAGTTATAGCGGTAGAAGAATTTTTGTCTTTCATGGCTCTGATAAACATTAGGTTGGGTTAGGGTAGGATAGGTTATCTAAAATAATTAGATTTGCGTGAGACACAAGTAGACATCATCACACTTTTCATGTAACACGGGGCATTTGAATTAGTAGCAGTCTTTAACCGTTAAAAGTAGCACACGACCAACACTATAACTTATTAAATACTCATTTGCAACAAAAAGCGCATAGAAGAAAAGGTGTTAATTTTGATCTAACTACCATTATTCAAGCAATAAAAATTCAAAAACTGATTCGTGCCATCTACTAAACATTTACCACGAATAGTAATTACTATTTTTACCTAACTTTATAGCTGCTGTTAGAGAATATCTTGCAGTTCAATAGCTGGAAACCCTCTTAAATAATATGCCATACATGCACATTGTTCAAAAAATTTGAAATTTGAAAGAAAAGTTGAAAAAAGTTTGATTATACAAATCTCCCCCTGACCTAAAAATTTCTCCACAAACCTTGGAAGTGACCATCAGATTCAATGGTAAATATTTTTTATGTGTTGTAACGTGGGTAAAAAATGCACGATGGAACTTCTACAATTGATGTAAAAGGGGATTTCATTGTATCTTTATGGGTTTTACATCCACTTTGAAATTCTGTTTTGTACATTTTACATGTTTGTTACTGATTCCTTTGACCTGGTATGTTTGTGACACTGGACTGGCCAAAAGGTTTCAAGGAATCAAATTAAGTTATTGGTTTGAATTACAGTGTACCTCATCATCTAACCTAATGGTACCAGTTGTGTGTTTATATATTTATTTATATATATATATATGTTTGGTGTCCGCTTCTTAAGAAATATAGGACGTCTGAGTTTGCGGTATCATAAAGACCGAATTCCTCAGTGTATTGAAAGATGTTAGGTTAGGTTAGCAGAGGTTAGATAATGTGGTCAAAGTGAAGTTTAATGCAATCACGGAAAATAAGAATTCCGATCTTAGGAATCACTAAAGGAACCCATTTAAGAACGTTTTACATGAATGACATTCTGCTCGCTGATGCGTTATTTTCGAATAATTGAACTTTGAAGTTGGCCTTGGCGCCAAAGGAAGCGAGCACGTGAAACGGAATTTAATTATTAACGGAAGCTATTACAAACGTAAAGAGGTTGGGTCGTGAGGGGGAGGCACAGTTCTTCTAGTGAAAAGTATAAATAAAGCTTCTAACCCACCCATTAGGGTGACGACCGCAATCTTGTTGACATCGGGTCCAAGATGGCGGCGCCCATGGTGGTCGCCATGTTAGACCCGATGTGAACAAGATTGCGGTCGTCACCCTAATGGGTGGGTTAGAAGCTTTATTTATAATTTTCACTAGAAGAACTGTGCCTCCCCCTCACGACCCAACCTCTTTACGTTTGTAAAAGGGGGTTAGCTTCCGTTTTTAATTAAATTACGCTCGCTTCCTTTGGCACGGGAAGGCCAACTTCAAAGTTCAATAATTCGAAAATTAAGCATCAGCGAGCAGAAAGTCGTTCATGTAAAACGTTCTTAAATACGTTCCTCTAGTGATTGTTTGGAATATAATTATTAATTTCTGTGATTGCATTAAACTTCACATTGACCGATAATGTTGACGGAATTTTTTCCTGGGTTCACTTAGCTTAACGATAACATTCTCTGTGGAATTTCCACAAGCCCTGCTACTACCTAATAATACCCTTGGTTTGTTTGGTGTCCGCTTCTTTCATTTTTCTGTCATGCTCATAAGGATAGTTATAATGACTGTATCTGTGATACGAGTTTTGCCCTGTACTGTTAGGATGGATAATTTGTTTGTCATCCACATCTAGAAAATTTGTTCATGAAAGGTATTGTAACGAGCCTCGAGTTTTCTCGTGTCCGGTGGCAGTACAGTACAGAAGAAGGATATAAACAGACGTTTCCTTCATCTTCTTATTACTTGTAAATCTGTAAGCAAAAATAAAACAATTCTCAATAGATGACAAAAACCTTCAGTTCAATTAAATTTCAAGTTTTAATTCAGAATTATGAAAACACAATAGAGTTGCACGAATGTAAGCTAGACTAAAAATTCAATTAAGAAAAACACTTACATCAGTATCAGGATTGGCCTAGCCTAACTGATCCACACTGGTAGGAAATTCATTCAATGTTGAAGACCTGGTGCCATAAATTTAGTCTTTGAACGCAAATGTTCCTGGCTCTGAAACAAAATATAGAACTATGATTTGACGCCAAAAAGAAACTAGCAATGATCATATTAAATAGCAAAATTTTAATTCCAAGAATAAATTTCATGTACAATTAGCTCCACTAAGACACTTCAAACACATTAAAATGAACAATCTTAGCTAGATCTTCCAAAAATCTGCAGTTGAACGAAACACTGGTTATCAATGCAGCCGCAGCCAACCAACATACGAGCTTATATAGAGCCGACAAAAATGTAGTTGTACGTTAGGGCTTAATGACAATTATTGTTCACAAATATTACAAAAGAGCGTGAGAACAACACAGGTATTGAATCCTGTCATTTTTGGCAGGCCGTGCCAACTAGTTTATAGTAAATATTCTGAAGATTTGACATGCTGACCTATATCTGGTTTGGATACCTGAAGAGCTAAAATTTTTACCTCAAATCCATCTAATGAAGCAGGAAAATTGCCACTCAAAATCTTCAAGTTCAATTTTAACTCAGAATTTACTTTATTCATCTGGGCTCTATGTTTGACAGTTTCCTATCACTTTTTCCAGTCAGGACAGGTGCACACATTAAAAATTCATTGGGCAATGTAATGTTTCCATGAGGAATAGAATTAAAATTATTTTAAAATCATTCAAAGTTCACATGATGAGTGGAATAATTTTTTTCTATTTGGGGCACTACTTAAGAAATGAGTCTGCCTTACTTCAAAATTTTCTCTTCGAAATTCAGCTGTAGCAAACTATCTTGAGCCTTACCAGCATTGGGAAGTTATTCAGACAAAAAATTTCACATACTTGCACAGATGGCTCTGCTAATTCAGACCATGACGGACAGTGTCATTAACCAAATCTCCTGCCAGTTGAACTTGTCAGTCATTTGGTCTAAGTTGGTTAGAAAACACTGGCCAGCTATGGAAGAGTCAGTGAGACTGAACCAGTGATCAGCTATATCAGAGATACAGCATTTATCCATGGAATAGTTATTGTGATACTTTCTTGCAGAGACTTATGAAAAGGATGCTGAGCAATATACACATTGGCCATCGTATAAATCATAACTGTGAATAATGAGCTCTTACTATTTCATTAGCATTATTAACTGATAAGTGATTCCATCATCTCTGACTTCAGCATCTGTTAAAGCACCTTGAATGTATTTGTTAGTATATTTTTAAAATCCTTCATGATAAAAGCTTCATTTGGACCAATTGGCTCACTTGAAATAAAACAAATGACCAATGACTAATCTCTATTCAGGTTGTTCAATCAGGGAGGATCTGAATTAGCATTTTAGTACTTGTTTAAACTTTTTTGGAGGCATGGATGACTCAGATTGGATAGTATTACAAAAAGTTGAGCTTTCAGCAGTTCAGTGTCCTAAAAATACTTTAAGTGAAAAAACTTTGACAAAAGACTTCTATTTGATATTGACATGTTGTACTGTACGCTTATGTTTGGAAGCGCAGTATTGTATTTTTAATTAAGTTTAACATTGAACTCTTCCATGACTCCAAATTCCCCTGAGATGAATTTAAAACTTTGTTGGTTGAAGTATTTACCAAAATAGGTCTAAATGCCAGAATGGGTCTGGAAAAATTTTTTTGTGAATTTTTTATGGGAATTGTCACCCAAAATAAATGATGGCCTATGAGCTCCAGGAATCTGTTTTAGCTGTTGGTTATTTTAAAAAGTGAAAGAAATTTACAGCCACCATCACAAATTGTTATTGTATATAAACTTTGAGAGTAGGAGAATCTACTGATAGTGGTAGAAATTCTTACACATATTGTTTCACTTTCCATTTTAAGCTTATGTGCCAGAAGAGATCAGACCACAGGTCTATCTCTCATGCACCATGAACAAAATTGAAATTTTGTGGTTGCAACATCTATAACAACTTCAAAGGGAACCTCAACTTCTTGTAATATAATCACTGGCTTGAAATTGTTACAATTTTCAATCTAAAACTAATTGCTAGCTAATTTCTGAACTATCCTTTTTCTATTTTTTATAAGCTATATTTTAGGTGAATTTGCTTATTTACACTTGAATAGTCTACATTTGTACCTAATGTGACTGAAAGAAATGAAAAGATTCTTTATCATTTATGCTAGCCCAGTGACTAAGTGAAATTACCCTGAATGTCAAATCTCAAAAATTGACCAAACTGTTCAACTACCAACTTTCATATAACTATTGGATTTCAAATTAAGGGGATCATCCCAGTTTGAGACCTTTTTTCGTCTGATTCGTTTGAAAATTGGCCAGTATATGTCTTTTGTGAAAGTAAACCTTTTTTACTCATGTCATTTTTTCGATTTAGGCCTTATTTTTTTTTTGACGAAAAACGTGTTTTTTGGTATATTTTTATTGATATTTCAGATTGGAACTCCTCCTTCAGTTTTGATGCTAGAACAAAAACAAAGACAGTTTTAGAACCCTTGGAACATTTCTAACAACCTCAAGATCGGCTTTTTTCAAATTCAAATTTTTTCTATTTTTTCAAAATTTTTTGAAATTTCAAAAATCAGCAACAATTTTTTTTGGGTTTAGAGCTATATATTTCTTCAAAGAATTCGAATTTGAAAATAAGCGATCTTGAGTTTGTTAGAAATGTTTCAAGGATTCTAAAACTGTCTTTGGATTTGTTCTAGCATCAAAACTCGAGGACAAGTTCCGTTTTGAATAGTAAAAAAGGAAAATTTTTCACTACAGCCCAAAATCAAACTATGTCTATTGAATTTGAATATAACGACAATTTTTTGTACATGAATGCAGTTTCCATGATCCATTTTGATGTACAAACAGTGAGCATCATTTTTTTGTGAATTTCAAGTAAAGATCTAAGAAATATTGTACTTATGAGTAAATGAAAATAATACATTTTATTTCAGTAATCACCATGATCAGACTTTATCAATTTTTTCCGTCCAATTTATTTGAAAATTGGCCAGTATATGTATTTCGTGACAGGAAACCTTTTTTATTGGTGTCACTTTTTCGATTTATGCCTTAGTTTTTATTTTTTTTGTTGAAAAAAAAAATATTTCATTATATTTTTTTGGAGATTTCAAAACAAGACTCGTCATCAAGGTTTGATGCTAGAACAAAACCAAAACCAGTTTTAGAATCCTTGAAACATTTCTAACAAACTCAAGATTGCTTTTCTTCAAATTCAAATTCTTTGAAGAAATGTATAGCTCTAAACCCAAAAAAATTGTTGCTTTTTTTTGAAATTTTAAAATTTTTTGAAGAAATAGAAAAAATTTGAATTTGAAAAAAGCCGAACTTGAGTTTGTTAGAAATGTTTCAAGGATTCTAAAACTGTCTTTGGATTTGTTCTAGCATCAAAACTCGAAGACAAGTCCCGTTTTGAATGTAAAAAAGTCAACTTTTCACTAGAGCCCATAAACAAACAAATTGAGCCTGAAAATCTTCATTTACGTTCCCCTTTTCACCCCCCTGGGGGGGGCTTCTAGTGTCCGTAGGGCCATAAAATTTCATGGCATAATAACCCATCCCCTAACGATCCTTTTTCAACAAAAAAAAATTGGGCCTCAATATTAGCATTTTCGGTCCCCTTTTCACCCCCCTGGGGGGGGTGGTTCAAGTCTCTGTAGGGCCATAAAATTTCTTGGCACAATAACCCATACCCTAAGGATCCTTTTTCAACAAAAAAAAACTTTTCAGTGGGAGGAGCCGGTGGGGCCCAATTGGGCTCGGGATGATCTCCTTAAGACCAATATATTCAGGTGTGACGTCAAAGCCCAAAAGAAACCAAAAAGGCAAATCATCAACAGCAGTAAATTCTAAATACTTCTTATCAAAGATTGTGCCAATAGCCAACCTAACTAGCCTGAGTGACGTCTGTCTTAAAACCATCTCATATATGTGCCTTAGTGACACTAACCAAGCCATGTTGGAGCATAAAGGAAACATTCAAATTTTTTGTGACAAGTTATCATTATGAGGTAATATGGAATTGAGGAAAGTTTACCTTTTTTAATTTAAAATGTGTAGTTTGGTGTATTAAAATCACAGCTTTGATTACCTTAGAATAGTTGTTGGCCAATTACAGATTTCTGGCAATAGTTGATTCCTCTCAATGTTACAGATTTTCCTCCAAACACCAATAATGTTGAGGTTACTGCTTTGGTACCTCAGGTTCTGTTCTTTACAAATTTTCATCAGTATTCATGTTTAGGAAATTGGACAACACTTGAACTGTAATCATCTGATGCCACATCTTTTTTATAACTTCTATTTGTTTCTAAATCTCTAGTATCATTGTGGATTTTGTTCAACTCATACTGCTGAAGTTGAGGCACTGAAAGATATTTCAAATGCTCTGTGGAAAAATCACTTCAAGGTACAATTTGGTTGAACTTGATGATATAACTTTTTTGAAACATATCTAGGTGGGAAAAAATTTGAACATGCTGATGACTTGTGAGAAACTTTAATTTTTTCATTATTTTGCTGGTCATCAGGAGACCTTTATTGTTTGCACCTTTGTCAAAGTTTGGTCAGAACTTTTTTACAGTATTGAATCTTGGTACATTTTTGAAATAACTCATTTTAATATGAACAGTAGTTGAATATATTGGATCCTAAAATATATGTACTTTCAATCACCAACAGTAGTTGAATATATTGGATCCTAAAATATACATATGTACTTTTAATTACCACAAGAAAAGACTGTTCAGCTTGAATATTTTTAAATTGAATTCCAAGATAAAATTCCTGCTTTGTTAATTATTGTTACTACAGAGTGTGCTAAATGAATAAGCAGAATGAAAATTGAACAATTAAGAGAATCAATGTTTATGCACTTGAGAGCAAAAAAATGAAATAGTGCTAGCAGTGTCTACCAAGTGTTATAAAGATGAACTTGGATCTGTGCTATGTTTCATCATTTTGGTCCTTTCTAGTATTGTTTGGATTGAGTTGCTCTGAGAGTGTTTTGTATGCCCTCATTTTTCTTACAGTAGTGAGGACCATTGTCATCACAACAAATGCAGGTATTGAGTGGTCTACTCTTTAAGTGATTCTGACCTGAGAACATTGCAACTCCATTGTATTTAGCATGACCTACACTCTGCATTAATATGAGCTTAAAAATAAATGTGCATTCAATTGGATCCATGATAATATTTTCAAATTGCTTGAACTATTGAGTAATTTCACCTATTTGCCGGATGTTTATCCAAATTATGACACTTTGTAGTATTTTTGCAGTACTGAAGGGTTGTAGATGTTTTACTTGCTTCTATACAAAATGAGTTCAGAAAATATTTATTCCGTTTTAATAGACTGTTTGTGAGTAATGAAAATTCCCCTTGGGAAACTACAACTAATGCTGTATCTAGGGAAATTAGTGTTCCCAGGGGGAAAATGTTTGATTCTGAGCTGAGTTAGATAAGCCTTCTTTTTGTTGATGTGAAATGTTTTTTTTGTTACCCCTTTACGGCCGGGACTATGTGTTTGTGCAGAAAAGAAAAATTTCACCCCTGATCTCAATGTTTCGGATCGTTGTAAGTTGGATTCCGGTCATCAAATTTTAAAAAGTATATTATTCATGAATTTATATATACTGAACTAATTCGTTCAGTTAGGGCTACAAATTGGTATTTCACTATCATGGGAAAATTCGAGCATTCACATAAATGGTTAAGAAAATAGTAATGATTTGTGACAATTTATTAGGAAACAGGGTCAGTATATTCTACAAAAAGTACCAATACAGTGAAAGATATAAAACATTGAATTCATATTTTTCAACTGTTTTTTTCATTTATAATTCAATAATACACAACTTAGGATGAGTAAATAACGACCACAATACCAGGCTTTGTAATTAGCTTCAAATTACTAGTAATTCCTTCCACCAAATTATATATATTGAACTAAACTGTATTTTAATCAAAGACAGTAAAAATTTAAAATTATAACCAAGTAAATCTGATGCAAATAAGCAAAATTAATTTTTTCCTGTGGAAACAATGCACGATACATCATTATAGTAGATGATAGCTTTGATTTTCCCATCCTTCAATACAGGAAATTCACACAGAGCTTACAAAGTATGATAACTGGCAAAATGGTTACTTTTTCCATTGAAACACAGATGCACGTTGCATTTACGACAGACAACATTGGTTCCCCCCGTGCACCCTTCAAGTCTGCAAATTCGTCGTGCGTCAGCCACATCTGGCCAGTGGCCTGTCTGGTCATACCTCACACGAGTTTCAGGTTGAGCCGAGGGGGCAGGGAATTTTTTCTTTTTGTGAGCTGAATTTTCAGCATTAGAGGGTCTTCCTCTTTTCTGCACAACCTTCCCTTCCTCCATCAAGGAAAAGCGACTTTTAGTTTGAATGATGAGAGCGACAAAATGTCTTTTCTTTGTAGATTTAGCCGTTCCACATCACGTTTGTATAACAACCAACTGTTCACGACAATCATGTCCAGCATGTGGAAGATTAACTTCACATAATATTTCTTCGATCTAGTTTCTATTCTGTAAAGTGCGATGAGAAAATCGGCTTTGTCAACACCACCCATCGAGTGATTGTACGTTTTGATAATGTCTGGGCAATCAACTTTGATCTTTTTCTTGAGTTTCTGATCAAATCGTTCCACTTGAACCACTGGTTTAGTCCTTGCAAATGATGATAGCACATTTACAATTTTGCTGTCAAACCACTTGATGTATGACAGATCACATTCTTTAGTTGCAAGTCTTCGTTCTTCAAAAGAGCCTCTTCCTTTTTTCATTAGATCTTTGTCGGCCATCTTGCTTGATTTAATTCCTGGGAGTCGGGCTTGTCTTACTGTTCCGCAGCAATAAATTTTTTGTTTAGCCAGGTATTGCATAAGAGGCACTGATGTAAACCAGTTATCGAAGAACAATAAATGGTTTCTGCCACTGGGGATGCTTTGAGCCAAATGTAGCACAACATTTGAGCTGGCCTTTAGATCAGGGACATCGGGATTTTCAACCGGACTAATTTTACCACCGTAGGGCATGAAATCATAAGTTATGCCTTGGTCATCTGCAAGAACAAAAATTTTAAATCCCCACTTGTGAGGTTTATTGGGGAGGTATTGTTTCAAAGATGTCTTCCCTTTGAAAGATACCAACTGTTCATCAACGCACAGGTGTTGCACCATTGGTATGTTTCTGAATTTTGGTTGCAGATGGGTAATCATAGGACGCACCTTACTGAACCTGTCTTCAGTCATGGGAGAGGTATTATCCACCAAATGCAAGTTTCAAGCCATCTATCTCTGCTCATGATCCTTCCAGGCACCTCTCGAAGACCAGGCAACTGGGTGCTCCAATGCATCCTAGCACTTGTTACTTTGATCAAAGAAAAATAATAAATTAGGCCAATCCATTGCTCAATTTCTTTGCGATCAGTATTGAGAACTTTGTTCGGTTTTTTTTAAGCTGAGTATAAGTTGCTTTGTTCACAAGGAGGTCCAAAAAATCATCAGACAAAAATTCTCTCCCGTAGGCAATGGGACTGGAGAGACTAAGATCCTGGTAGCTTTCATCAGTAGTGAATGTAGGAACTTGCGTTGAATCCTCTAAATCACTCAGAACCCATGAGCTGGTTGTCTTCCTTTCCAGAGCTTGCTGGGCTCTAGAATCAGTTGATTTTGTATTATTATTAATTTCAAGTACAACGGGATTACCAAGTTCAATTTCTTCATCGGAAGGAATCTCTACATTGATGTTTTCGGACTCTGCCACGGCGTCTGAAATAAAGAAAAACAGTGAAATAATAACACAAGAAGCGATGAAATGATAATACAGAAATTGACGATATTTATCCCAATTTTCATAACCTATGATCTTACCTTCCTCGAAGAAATGAATTTTGTCCGGAACATCTGCAAGGTCTGCAACACTATTATCACTGTCAGATTCTTCTTCCACATTGCTGTCGGCTGCAGCCAAAAACGGATTGACACTGCGGAGCTCATCAGATCTCTTACTGTAGAACAGATTCGCTGCTATTCCTGCAAATTAAGAACACTCATGAATAAATTATAGCTATTCGGCTGATAATAGCCGAACTGAACTATTTCGTACAGCGTACAACAGAAGGCCCACAATCCTAATTGAACGAATTAGTTCAATGAACTTTTCATGGTCTAGAAAACGTGCATCATGACATATGGACAAAAACATCGTTCCATGCCGTTATTAAAGAAGTATAATCATTGTCAGTATTTTTTGTTTCAGCGCAACTCACCTTCTTTATGATCCATGGGTGTAATAAAGTGACGTGTCGGGGAAGTTCACAACAACGACCGCACCTTGCAACAAACAGCACTGCACTGACTAGTTTCTGCGCATTATTACCATCTAGCAACATTTGGCATGCAGATCAGAGCTGTACGAATGCGTATAGTTAGGCCAGGAAAGAACTAGCATGAAATGTCTCTCGTATTATATTTATTTATTCCACTGTACGAATTCGTTCACGTAGGCCTTAAAGGGTTAAATACTTTGTTGTTTTGGTTCACTGACATCCTGTTTTTCAGCACCTCAGACTTTCTTCTTCAACTTTCACCTTTTTTATAACCTTCTTTCTTAATTTACTGTATCTGTTTGCACAGGATTGTTTCTGGGTACACACTTCTTACATAGATTCTGCATACACTTAAAGAGAGCTACTACCCTTGGACTACCAAATTTCACAAATGTCTTTTTTCCCATTTCTACCAAAACTAGGTTAACAAAAATGAATACAGGTATGTAAAATTGAATTCTGAATATATTTTATTCCATAAAATTTTTAATTTTTGCTGTAGGAAAAAAGGTAATTTTGGAACATAAGAAAAAATTGCACCAGACTTATCTCACTCTGAAATTTTCAATGTAATAGTGTAATTTTGGTTTCATTTCATTCAACGCTGAAAGAGTATAGGCACCTTGTAACGAAAGATGTTTTTGATTTTCGATCTAGAAAAAAGTTATTGTTACACATGTCCAACATGTAAAAAATCAAAAAATATAAGTTTTTTCCAAATAAAAATTTAATTTAGTATTCAAATAGAATTTTGCTTTGGCACGTCGTTCCCACCATCAAACGGCATCGAATGAGACCAAAATCACGCTTCTATATTGAAAATTGTAGAGTGAGAATTTATGCAATGTTTTTCAAATTTTTTTTGCACAATAACTTTTTTCTATGGCAAAAACCGAAAATGTTTATTGAATAAAATGTGTTCGGAATTCAATTTTACATAACTGTATTCATTTTCATTCACCTAGTTGCAATAAAATGTTGCAATCTGAGATTAGAAAAAGGTTTTTATGATTTTCAGGGATATGTAACAATAAGTATTTTTCCAATTTGAAATTAAAAATCCTTGGTTACAACGTTTCTACAGTTCTTCTGCTTCTAATGAGACCAAAATTACGCTTTTACGTTGAAAATTGTAGAGTGAGATAAGGTTGGCGTAATTTTTTTTTTATTCAAAAATTGACATTTTTTGCAAAAATCGAAAAATTTTATTGAAGCTAATGTGTTTGGAATTTAATTTTACATATCTGTATGCATTTTTGTTCCCCTAGGTGCTATAGAAATGTGTACAGTGAAATTTGAACGATTAGGTCAGGTCCAACGTAGTAGCTCCTCTTAACTCCATACAAGTAGTGTCTTCATCTTGCCTCTCTTCGCTCATCTTTGTTGTTGTAGGGGAGGCTAAAACTAGCTTATAATGTATCATTTATGAAAAGTATATACCATAAATAATCATTGTTCCATATTTTAGATTGGTTTTGCTCTTCAAAGAGGATAACTGAAGCAGTAAGTCAAGTTTTTATCATATGTAATGGAAACAGGCACTCCAGGATTTCAAGGGATCACCTCGGCCATGGAAAGGCCTTTGGTACCTCTAAATTTTGTGCCTACTTTGTTTCTTCCATATAGCGCTTAGTTTGCTTTTCTATCCACATATTCTCTTCCTCTGTTTAATACTTTGTGTAGCCATGTGCTGGTATTATTAGTGGGAACATGTCTAGTTTATTGGGAACCCATTTTATACAACCCATGTATAAGGGTTCCTTCTCTTTTCTTTCTTAAGATTGCTTTTGTTTTGGCTGTCGAGTCCAAAAGAGTATATTAATAATAATTATTGAAAATAGTGTTTTTTATCACCGTTACCAGCTGTAACATTTAAGCCACACACATGAAGGCTGGCATAGCTTGTTTGTTATGAATGTCTTCAAGTTGATCAATTATTTCATGAGAACTTATGACCTGAAAATTTACAGTTCATTCACACGTCCACCAAGCATGGAGCACTGTGTGGGTATGGTGCACAACTTTTGTCTACCATGGTGCACTATCAGATAAATGCAGAAAGGGAATTGCTGAGCTGGGCCATCACTTCATCAACCAGCAAGCTGCAGCCGAGGACACTGGGCTTAGTGTAACTCCATTCAGGTCTATGTGAAAAGCGGATTTTTGTTTTGCTAATTTTTGGCCTTCATTTTTCAAAACAGATTTAGTTTTGTGATAGTTGTTATGTTATGTTATCTTGTTGGTAAAAATCTACAGCACTAATGATGGAGATGTCATCTGAAAAATATAGCTTTATTTTAAGATTAAAAGATCTGATAGACTTAATATATTGAAATTTTTATGTGTTAAGCTTAATGATGGTTGCAGGAAATTACATAACCTTGAGAGTAGATGTGTGTTCAGTGACTTGATTTTTGGCTCTTTATTTGGAATGGTTCTAAAGTTACACATACTGTAAAATAAATTTTGCATCAAAACTTAAATGCTATTAATAGTTTCAAAATTTGTTCTTTGTCATGAACACACATCTAGTTAGAAATATTGGTATAATTTATATGATTTTTTATTCAATGCTAGTCACCCAATCAGTTATGACTTGGATGATTTCGAATCAATAAATAGTAATAACTAAGGTGTCTAACTAATTGTTGAGTTTTTGATGAGGGTATGGGTGTTGGGATTTTGTTCTGTGGTTCTGGGGTCATGTCAAGTTCCAATATTTCATAGCAACAATTTCCCCAATTACCGTCATCCAAAAGTCCACTGTTTGGGTTTTTGATTTATGCTTTCACCTGTATGCAGTAGACTTGAACCAAAGTTTTTGAATTTTCCTTCCTGGTTGCATGCTGCTCTGCTAAAATTTAACTTTACATGTAAAAATTCAACATCTAAACAAAGATATTTTCTATATTTGTTGATAAAAAATAATCTATACAAAAATAATCAAAGGCTTACAGGATGTTAGGGCTTATTTGGCTTGTACTCATTGGCTATTTTATTGTTGCAACTGAGCATGCAGTACATTTAGTAGATGTGTATTATGTATCCCATTTCTTGCACTCATGCCAGCCTTTTCCACTGATTACTTAATCAATATTGTGAATGAAGAAGCCTTTTGCAATTAATGGAAAACGCATCTTCAGTGTACAGGATTGTGAAATAGGGTATACTAATTTGTCATATTCAAAATAAGCAAGGTTAACACTACCAACAAACTTCTCAGCTGTTGGCAATGGTACATCAGCACCAGAACATGCCTCAAGAACCTCTACTGTAAATTTAATTTGTTTCTTCCAGAGAGGTGAACATGAACTTACCAACTGTGCCTTTGTTGATTAATTTTTTATTAGTACTTTTATAAGTTGGCACAATAGTGGTACCATATCAGATATCTCTGCTAAAGAAAGTGCAAGTTGTGTTCTATGACATTAGGCTTGCAGGCAAAAATTTATTGTTCAGTTGGGTTTGTCCTTTATTTATAATTCTGCATGGAGGTTGATATTCGTTGTTGGAAGTAAGATGCTATTGATTGGTTTATTGGGTCTGGTAGTTTCCTTTGTTTTGAGGAGGGTACTTTTCAAAGTTACAATTTTTGGGTATTGAACCTTAACTAGCACTGGATGTTTGTGGTCGACCCAAGTATTTATCTTTGTACGCCCTTATTTGGCCGACATTCAGGGTAATTTTTATGCTTGTCTATTTCTTAATATTCTTTTTCTTAATAGTTTAGCTTCTCTTATGGTTTTCATTACTCATGTCTACATCTCTTTTTCTGACTCAATTTTGAATTGATGACCATTCCACATTTTTGTGAGGGATTACATAGGTGATCATTTGGGCTGAGATTTTCCTCTATGTGTTCAGAAATGATGAGCAGGAACTTCTCTCTCTGATTAAAGCTCAACTTAACTCAGAGTTGAATAACCTCTCAATGCCACTGTTGTTGCAGTTTCTCTTTTGTTGTTGTCTTATTTAGTTGAAATCCTCTCCGTTTTTGTTATCTCCAATTCGACATTGTCTTTGTACTATTGAACCAGTTTATGCCTAGTAAGGTAGATATTACCCTCATTTCATGCTGACTTGAATGCCTTAAGGGTTTTGACCATATAGATACTTCTCTACCTCTCCTAGTCCAAAGGCTTGTATCACCTTTATAATTTTTGGCATAATATTTCAATATTTTATTCGTCATTGCTATCAAAAGTCTTATAGATGGAAGAAACAATGTTTGATGACTGAGTTAGCCTTTGGCTTTCAGGAAACTTTCCCTATTTTACAACTTTTCTTGTGGGGACATGATTTAACCTGAAACTTTAGACATTTGTGCGGTGGATTTGACGAATTAGCGCATGAAAAATACTCAGAATCAGAGAGAGGTATTAGGTATAGCTCATTAAGAGCCTAAATTTTTGGATGTGGGAGTTGAAAGATCAATTTACAGTAATCCAGACCAAAATTATGTCCGTTTGCATCTGAGGAATCAATTTTTTTTAGGATCCGTTAATACTAGATTTTGGTTCAAATCAACTGTACATGAAAATGAATGAAAGTAACAAGTCCATCATCACAATGACCTAAAATGTGTGTCTCCTGAGACTGATTTTCTTGGTCAAAATTGGTTCGTTGTTATTTCCTTAAATGTGACGTCCTCACTACGTTGCCTAATCCTGCATCATACCTGGCTATGTAAGCTCTTTTGTTCCATCTGCAGATTCGGTGCCATTCATCAAGAAAGGATGAAAAGATATTGTATTCCAATCAACCCCCAGGGGGATACAACTATTGTATCTATGGGAATTAGCGCTCCCAGGAGGAAAATGTGAGGGCCCGAGCCGCGAGTTAGGTAGGCCTTCTTTTTGTTGTAATAAAATATTTTTTGTTATGTTATGGACGGTTTTTTCTGTTCACTGCTGTCCTGTTTTTCAGCACCTGCTGCTTTCATCTTCTTTAGCAACTTACTGTATCTATGCTGTTTCTGCATAGATTCCGCATTCCCTTAACTCCATACTAAATGGTGCCTTCCTCTCTTTGGATTGCCTTTGTGGCAAATAGATAGGCTTAAACTAACTAATAATCTAATCTGGGACAAAAATAAGACGTCTTGAAATGATGAAAAAGGACATTGTATATGGTCGGGCTAAGAAATAACTAGTGAAGGAAGTAACGGAATTTGCTGGTGTTTCATGCTGCGCTATTATCCAGGTCTACCAACAATGAAAAAAAATACAGTACGGATGGCAATTCTATGCAAAATTGTGTTCTGAAGGAAGTGTGACTGACTAAAAAGACGTACGTCTTGGGTACCGATGTTTACCGGAATCGCTTTGCGTCAAGGATTGAACTACAGTAGAGCGTCAGTGCTGGGGTTCTGCTGTTTCTGAACGAACCCTTTGTAGAAAATTTTATGCAATGAACTTGCGTTTAGACCAAAGTGGTTTGTAAAACACCGATGTTGACTCATAATCATGACTCCTATTGTTTAAAATATGACAAAGCATAAGCACATTGGACTGTTGATGAGTGGAGAAGTGTCATGATGTCTGATGAATCACAATTCTGTCTCTTCAGTTATGATGCTGGCCATCGTGTTTGCCAAAGACTTTAAAGAAACCTGTGTGCACGAAAAGATGAAAGGATGAAGGTTTGGCATCTTCTATAGTGGTTTTATTACACTGAAGTGGGTCCTGCAGTTGAGGTGTCCGTCCAACTGAATCAGCGTGGTGTATTAAGCTACTAGATAACTAAGTTTTACACTCCTTTAGATCAGAACAAAATCCATGTAGTTTTCCTGTTATTCAAGATCTCGGCCGAGAGAATTGGGCTTTAACTGTTTTTAATTAGGATGACAATCATTCAAGATATATCATGCATTTAGATTGACCAGCTAATAACACTGACATAAACCCTTGATAAAATTTATGGGACTGCCTAGAACGATGAGTTAACGTCGAGAAGATAGTCCACGTACTGTGGCCGCACTACGAGGTCAGTAGATGCACGAGTGATTTAAAATTGACCAGACGCGCATTAGGATGCTTGAAAACTCAACACTGCGTAGAATTGCCTTCATAAGAATCAAATGACTATTTTTTGTGTGGGAAGCTTATGTTATGTCTTGTAATGATTCTCTGAGCAAATTATGTGCTATTTCATGTAGTCATTTTTAGTTGATCAGCATATTCGATTGAAAGCCGATAGAATGTTTTACCTATATTGAAATTTTAATAACCTTTTTTGCAGGAAACAGTTTCATGATTTGACCAATTATGGATGCTAGCATGTTTGAGTGCCGCATTTGCAATAACGTATTTGATTCAAAAAAGCATAAACCTTTGTGCATGATGTGTGGCCATACTTTTTGTAGTGCGTGCATAAAGCGAATTGAGAAGGGCTTTCCCAAGTCATGTCCCAATTGTCAGAGGGCATTTGACGTCCCATCTAAGCAACTACCTGTCAACTATTTAGTTATCCCGCCGGAAGACGTGAGTGCTCCTAATAAGTGTGCCAAACATGGACATGAACGGGAGTATTTCTGTGTCGAATGTAAGAGCTCAGTGTGTAAAAAGTGTACAAGGCAGGAGCACCGTGAGCACCGCTTCGAGCTCATGGAAGACTTCATGGACAATGACGCTTGTGTGGCCGACGTAAAAGGAGAGATCTGCGCGACGCTGACACGAAAGTTGGATCGTCTCCGTTCTGCTATCGCTGTCCAGGATGAAGTCTTCAATATGATAGGCGCAGCAAGGACTTGGAACATGGATGTTCACGAAGGCAGGAAAGTGTTGAGCGCTCTAGAAGACACCGTCGTGCATGACCTTGAGATGTGGCAGGGCAAAGGAGTAATCCCATCGTCTGCTGAAAAGAAGCGCAAAATTTTCAGAGAGCTGATACAACAGTACGAAAATTTTGAAAATGAGGAACGTCGTGAGCTACAAAAAATAAAGGAGAAATTAACTGAGCTGCAGAAGGACGCTACAAAGATTCAAGTAAGTGTACATTTAGTACAACTTTGCATGAGTTGGTTTCAACGTAAAGGACTGTGTGCGGAGCTAGTAGCTAGTAAACGAACTAGGGAGCTTCTTTTGCTCTGCTATACTATGAAATGACTTTTTTTTGTAGCTAGAGAGGCGCAAGCTAGCTTCTCTAGTTTACTCCTGAACCATCTATGATGCATTCAACAATTGTTTTTCCTCAGTAAATAACGATGTCAAGCTTTCTATTTTAATTTAAAAAGCTCTTGATATGTTATTAAGAGGTACATTTCGTTTCAGTTGATGAAGTTGTACGTTCCATACCAGTTGTTGATTTCTGTATACCATTTTATCAGATAATGCTCTACTTAACACTCGAGTTTATGAAGGTCATTGTAGCTGTTGTAGCTCTACGTGTCATTGCCGTTGATGAACCCTTCGAAGCATTTCAGTTCATAGAGGATACCGTATTGTTTCATTTAATGAAGTTTTGCGTCTCTTTTGATTTCGATAAAATTGTACAAGTCAGTTGAAATGATGAGTTCTAGATTTCAAATGAACTCGTGTATTTTGGGTCGTTTATGTAAGAGTTTATTTACCTTCAGGATATTTGTTCCGGGAGGTGAAACCAGGTGAGAAACAAGAATATGAGCCATAGGTTTTACCAAGAGCAATATTGCTCACACGATGCTTTTGGGTCACTAGTTGAATAACACTAATTGAGGGACTAGATTTAGATGGTAAATTGCATACGAATATCTAAACTTATCGCGTATGATACTGCATGGCGATATAATATAATTAAAAAGCTCTACACTGGAGGACTCGGAGGACACCTACAGCACTATGTCAAAAATTTTCTCACCGATCGCAAGATAAAGGTACGTGTAGGGAATTCCTTCTCTGACACAAAAAATATTTACAAGAAGGAGTGCCCCAGGGCAGTGTGCTAAGCTGCACCTGCTTCCTGATTGCGATCAACGATATAGCAGAAGACTTACCTCTCTATGTAAAAAGCTCCCTATATGTGGATGATTTCGCCGTATATATAGCAGGACACCGAACGGACACGCTGGAAAGACAACTCCAAATTGCAATAAACCGACTGGAGCGCTGGACTGACCAAACTGGATTTCGTTTTTCTACTGCCAAGACAAACATGCATGTCTGCCGAGTACGTGGGTGTACCAAAATCGCACCGCAACTGGTCCTACTTAGGGAAAACATCAACCAGGTGCAGACATACAAATACCTTGGCTTAATTATAGATGAGAGCCTAACATGGCAACCCTTCATTCAATAACTGAAGACGTCATGCATTAAAGGGCTGAACCTCCTGAAGTTCCTCGCACACTCGTATGGATCCGACAAAAAACTGTTACTACGTCTCTACATAGCCCTAATCAAACCTAAAATTGATAATGGATGTGAAGCCTATGGGTCTGCCTGCCCTTCGCTACTGGCGACTATAAAACCGATTCAAAATGCAGCTTTGAGAATAGCAGCTGGTGCCTTCTGAAGTTCGCCCATAAATTCACTACACAGCGAGACCGGGACCAAGACAGTAGAACAATATCGTGCAATAAAAATTATGAACAACTATCTCTGCCTGCAAATAAACCCCAATACATGTACACTCCAAGAACTCAGAAATATCCCACCTCATACCTACGCCCCAGAATCAGTAACAACGCGACCATTTTATGCGAGAGCCACAAATTTGTTGGAATACTACGATGTACGCTTCGACAATGTGCTAGTGGAAATGCCATACTTCTTCCCACCCTGGCAGGCAGGTGTTCAAGGATTGTGCAAGGAGATGCACAAAGTGAGGAAATCGCAGGTTGGCCCAGTGGCAGCTCGATCGGTGTTCTTGGACCACTTGGCATCCCACAACACGTCAACAATATATTACACGGATGGCTCCTGCAATGAATTCAGCACTGGATTTGCTGTGGTACGGGGGGATAGTGAAACATCTGAGAAGATCAACGAGTAGCATCCAGCTACACAGCTGAACTGTACGCTATCCTGACTGCTGTCTAAGCCTGCCGCTTCGCTCTCACGGAATCTGTGACCATTGTGTCTGATTGTCGTAGTGCGCTTATGGGGATTGCACAATATAAACCTCGATACCCTCTCAGCCTTGCAATCCAACTGGCGATACAGCAAAGTGGGAAACAGATTGCGCTCTGCTGGGTACCTGGTCACGTTGGGGTGAGGGGCAACGAGCGCGTGGATAATGCCGCCGTTCTGGCAACTCGCCGGCAAACCATCGAACGAAAGCCAATACCCTCAACTGACTACAAAGCAGCAATACAGAGTAGGGTGAATCAAAAGCAGGCAGAGGAGTGTGCAGCCCAAGTGGACAACAAACAACAATCAGTTAAAGAATCAACAGTGCCCTTCGCCTACCAGCTACCAGCAGAACCGCCTTTGGGAGCTGAAATTATGCCGGCTACTCATTGGCCACACGCACGCCACTCATGGACATTTGATGGAGGGGGGCGCGGGACCGACATGCGGGGCTTGTGGGGCTCCACTGACAGTGCACCACATTCTTGTCGAGTGTCGGTGTCATGATGCTGCGTGGAAACTTTGGTTTGGCGGACGTCCCCCGGACGCCTTGGAAGGTTACCCTGGAGATGGCGATCAGGTGAGGTTTGGGGGACCTTTGTATAACTTCATTAGACAAATAAACTTCTACAACTACATCTAAAAATGACCGAGAGCACCCTCTGGAGGACCGTGGAGACCGATCCCGATACCGGACGCAGTTCAATGTGTACAGAACAGCCGAGCACAGCCCACGTTGTAACCTGAAAGGGTCTCAGCGCGGGCGAGACGCCCGGCTTCATTCATGGACAGCTGAAACCCAGAGGGCCTGGCCCGACTGCCGAAGGACTTAAAACTTGCCTACGCAGAGAAATAGCTGCTACAGAACAGAACTCAACTTCAAACTTGCCTACGCAGAGGAATAGCTGCTACAGAACCAACTCGCCCTGATACGGAAATGACAGCCTAAAATTTAACGCAACAAACCAATATAACCGAGACTCACTGCTGAAATCAACGCTTGTGCGGCTGCGGTGGTAAAACCAGGAATATAATAATAATAATAATAATCTAAACTTATCTAACAGCATTATTATGGCCAGGATCTTTTTTTGATTCTTCTAATCTGAAGTATGATGTAATTCAATGTATGTTTTTATTGAGGCATTTGTGAATAAGAGAATATCGTAATCGATCAAGAGCATCATGCAGTATGTAATAAGGAAACAGATAACCAGACGTAAAAATATCGCCCTAACAAAATCATGTTTGCATAAAGTGACTTAAATCTTATCACATGAAATTGGGGTAATCTTCTGTTAGATTAATTGAACATCAGTGTGTAAACTAGCACAGTGAAATTGGTATTATTTAACACTATATCTACCCTCAGCGCTATGAAATTACGTGGGAATTCAGTTGGAAGTCACTGTATATCATTTATGTTTTCTGAAATATATCACGGGGGAGCATAGTATAGCTAAGTTGGAGGACTGGCGAGATGGAAAACTGTACATGATGCACAAAAAGGAATGAACCAGTTCTACAGAGGAAGCTTGAAAATGTTATTATGGTAGAAATACTGGATATTGTACGCATTTTCAAGAGCAGATTCGCGAATTGTATCTGTTCATACATTTTAATAATATTCAGGATTGCAACTTCCCCGCGTATTCTTTGGCGTAGAGCGCTCTAGGTTTGTTATTCAGCTTCAGCTCACAGCCCTAATATAAGAATGCCAGACTGGATGTAATGTTCAACAGACCATAAACAAAATTTTGCCTGATGCAGGAGAAAACTTCCATAGAGTTTTGAGTCTAGTAATTTTTAGAAAATAAAGGATTCATTTCTGGACTACATTGCCGAAACGACCTGTTGCTAACGAATGATCGAGAACCTTAGTCAGGCTAATGCTCATGGTCTTAGAACAGGATATGAAACAAACCTCGACAATTTTACCAAGTCATGCTCTTCGATGAACTTTTCTCCTCATGTATCTTAAATACAAAAAACTTCACACTTTCAACCTGAATACCCATGAAAACTGTCAACACTCTCAAAATAATGACTCCCTCATCAATATCTTTACTTTATTACCAAAATTCTGTATTTGATTGTTTGGATAGAAAAATAATTCAAAACGCCACCATGGATTCAACTACGAAAAAAGACGAATATCAGAGCAGGGCAAATCTGTAACCTATTGGAAAATAACTCATAATTAATGCTGCCGAGACTAAATAAGTAAAAATGAGCTAAAATTCAGCTACGTAGCATTGTTGCTGTCTGACATTTGTACTTCATGTAACAATATGTCTAAATGTTATAGTTATTCTAATTTTTGTCCCTAAATTTTATGATTTCTCCTAAAGTCAAACTTCTAGGAGGAATAAAGTTGAGAAAATTCCAAAATCCTAATAAGGCTCTAAGCATCTTGCTTAAAATTTGATAATAATTTGTGAATCATGAGGTAAGGATTTAAGAGCTGTTCCTCACTATTCTCGTAAATGAGTGAGTTCGTAAAAAATTATGGTGTTCTCGAAGCTTTGATTATTGAAAACACAATTAAGTCTGCCCGCTCTGTAGTCCTTGGTTGTCCAAAGAGTGATGATGATATAACCTAAAAAGTCAATATAGAAGTTTTTGTTTTGACTAAAGTTTTCTTTTGGCCAATTTCTTTTCAACTACAAGGTTATTAATCTGTTATGATCTTCGCATCTTTGCGAGTCAGTTAACGCAAATGTGACCAATAAATTTTCTTGTACGTAGAGGTAATTAAGCATTTCACTCTCTACTAATTTTCATTCTATGCATTTATTGATGGAAAATTGAAACCATTATGTACCGCCGCTGAAGAAGAGTATAAATGCTTCCTTTATGAGGAATTAATACCCCTGACGGGGAAACCACTATTGTCACTATGGGAATTGGTGCTCCCAGGGGAATATGAGGTTTGGAGCTAAAGGTTGGTAGACCTTTATTTTATTGAAATGGAGTATTTTTGTTATGGTCCACCATTTTTCAGTTCACTGGTCTCCCGTTTTTCTGCATCTTCTACTTTCTTCTTTGACTTATATCTTGTTTCATGGATCTTCGCAATTTACCGTTTCTGTGCACCTTGTGCATTGTGCGACACTTGGCACTGCGTCAACGCAAGAGACGGCTTTTGCAGCTGTAGTAGGCAAACGAGCACACAAGGCAGCAAAGCACATCATTAGATTCAGAAGATGATACTCTATAAAATAAGCTAAAATAGAAAATTGATCATTTCGGATTTGGAGGGTAAGTGGCCCGCTTTTTGCAAGCTGTAGCAGACGACCGAACATCCTTTCTAGGAAGTGAAACATATTGCTAGATTTGTAAGAAAATTTTCTATAACAATGGCTGAAAACAAAAAATTTACACTTTTCTCACTTCGAGGTGAGGCGGTCCTATTATAAACTAATATGCAATCTAACATCTCTTATCTGAAATAAAGAAATATTACAAAGGATATGAGTGTGCATTGAACTAAAACATGTCATGGAATAGCTCCCTCACCTGTGAATATAACGAAGGAAATTCTCGTAATTCTTTATTGCTTATTTCACTTGTGTAAAAGATTTCGTTTCAGTTGCGCACGCAGTTTACCATGACACTGTTCAACACATTGCAAAATTCCTTAAACTTGGAGATGAATGTTGGTTGTTTTGATTTTTAGTCCTTCATACATATCACAAAACTACTGCGTTTGCCCCAATGCTGAGCGAGGTTCTGTGCGCAAGAGCTTACCATTTTCTGATGTATAAAAATCGTCTATGAAGTATTAGATTGTATATGACGAGGTGTCATATTTCACCACCGTGACAGCACGTGACTAACGTAAATAAATGCTTAATGGACTAGGTGTCAATCAAAAGTATTTTTTGTAAACCCACTCTATTCATCTATTTTTTATTAATTTTTACGAAGTACTCTTCTATAAATGACGTGAAAATCCTCGTGAGCTAACACGTGAATAACTCACGGAGACAAGTATCACTATTAGAACGAAACGAGAGCTGCGATGATGCCTAATCGTTACGTACTATAATGCCTATGTTAATTAGGCTCTTCACATCTTTTCAGTTGATGGTGGACGAGCAGTTGGGCGTTCAGGGTCCAGAAGAGGTGGGACGGCCGATGCCGCTGACTAACTTCAGCAGCACTCCTGACGGTGATGCCTCCGATGCTCCTGAAAACCTCAAAAAAACTCAACCATCCACCAGCGGTCATGCTTCACACTCCTCCAGTTGTCATGTCCCTCTCACCTCCGGCAATCGAGCCTCTAGGCCTGATTTGGCTCTTAGCATAATCCTGTCTGAGGATGATAGTCCATCCGAAGAGCTGGATGTGCCATCGGAACGGCCGCGCCTGTGAACTTCCGACGCGCGCCTCGGTAGCCCTAGAGTAGAAAAGTATGCCATGGCGGTGGACTTGTGTGGGACGGAATTTGTATGTGACTGAGAAATAGTGCCGTGCGAGTGTACTAGTGATGTGACAGTGGACTGGTGATGTGACAGTGGACTAGTGATGTGACAGTGGACTAGTGATTTGACAGTGGACTAGTGATTTGACAGTGGACTTGTGATGTGACAGTGGACTTGTGAAATGACGGTGGACTAGTGATGTGACGGTGGACTAGTGATGTGACAGTGGACTAGTGATGTGCCAGTGGACTTGTAATGTGACAGTGGACTAGTGATGTGACAGTGGACTAGTGATGTGACAGTGGACTAGTGATGTGACAGTGGACTAGTGATGTGACAGTGGACTAGTGATGTGACAGTGGACTAGTGATGTGACAGTGGACTAGTGATGTGACAGTGGACTAGTGATGTGACGGTGGACTAGTGATGTGACAGTGGACTAGTGATGTGACAGTGGACTAGTGATGTGACGGTGGACTAGTGATGTGACAGTGGACTAGTGATGCGACAGTGGACTAGTGATGCAACAGTGGACTAGTGATGCGACAGTGGACTAGTGATGCGACAGTGGACTAGTGATGCGACAGTGGACTAGTGATGCGACAGTGGACTAGTGATGCGACAGTGGACTAGTGATGCGACAGTGGACTAGTGATGCGACAGTGGACTAGTGATGCGACAGTGGACTAGTGATGCGACAGTGGACTAGTGATGCGACAGTGGACTAGTGATGCGACAGTGGACTAGTGATGCGACAGTGGACTAGTGATGCGACAGTGGACTAGTGATGCGACAGTGGACTAGTGATGCCACAGTGGACTAGTGATGCCACAGTGGACTAGTGATGCGACAGTGGACTAGTGATGCGACAGTGGACTAGTGATGCGACAGTGGACTAGTGATGCGACAGTGGACTAGTGATGCGACAGTGGACTAGTGATGCGACAGTGGACTAGTGATGCGACAGGGGACTAGTGATGCGACAGGGGACTAGTGATGCGACAGGGGACTAGTGATGCGACAGGGGACTAGTGATGCGACAGTGGACTAGTGATGCAACAGTGGACTAGTGATGCAACAGTGGACTAGTGATGCAACAGTGGACTAGTGATGCAACAGTGGACTAGTGAAGCGACAGTGGACTAGTGATGCGACAGTGGACTAGTGTTGACATAGTGTACTAATGTTGTGACGGCAAACTTCTGTTTGAATGTGGAGATTTTATTGTGGATTGGTATTAGTTTTTGCTTTATTTTGCCGCTCTTAGGTTAGTCTCGGCTCGTTAAGTATTTCTTAGCCGCAATAACGCTGTGAGATTTGTGCAGTATTACTGTACTTGTATTGAGGCCGCCGCATTCTCTCATTAATACCGTATTTTTATTTGTGAACATGATGGATTTTGTACTTTTTTAAAGGTGAGGTTGCGTGTCATGGTTAGGCAGGCCTTTAGTTGAAGTAGAATGAAATTTTGTTTTGTTTAGGACCATATTTTTCAGTGCACTGTTGTGTTTTATTAGTTTTTTCTTCAACTGTTATCATGTTTCAAAAGTTTCCTTTCTAACTTGTTTTAATGTGCAAAGGATCTTGTTTGGGAATCTTGTTCCCTTATTTCCATAGTAAATGATTCCTTTATCATTCCTCTCTTTGGATTACCTTTGTTGTGGTTAGAGTTATTTAAACTAACTCCTAATCGTGTCTAATCAAGCTTGTAGAGTAAATCAGTAGAGTTTTCTTGTATACCGATTCATATTTAACGGTATAAGTGGGTAGAAAACAGAAAATATTCAAGTATATTGATGAAAATAATTTTTTTATTTGAATACCTTCACAAAGACTATTGAGTGAAGACGGGCTTACAACATTTGAGATGTTTCTAGAGCAAGAATTTCTCCAGTAAGATAAAAAATTATACAATGCCTAAGGTTGCCTTAGCTCGAAATTCTGCCTCAGGGGAGAGAAGTCCTAAAAATTTCCTGTTGGAAAACAAGCCAGGTAGTATCATTCAGAAAGAATTGTATTTACCTGATCCTCTGCTCGATTAAACGAGTCCTGCCCCATTGCGAGCTTGATATCACAACCATTAACCTTGCCGAGTTTGAGAACGCCACCATATATCAGTGTTAGTGCGCCTCTAAACATGTTAAGAAAGATTGTGAATGGGCTTATGATTGCTAGAAAATGGTTAAAATTTAAAATGCAATCTGTTCAAAATTGAACCATCAGCAGAGAATTATGCAAGAACATCACAAGTTAAACCCTATCTTACCAGGATAGCCTGTTGCTTAGAACATTGAGGCAAAGAAAAAGAGCTAAATTTTGTAACACGCTCGTTTTGATGTAAGGAAAATTAATTTTTGGATGCGATGCCCCTCGTCATGTTGGGAGAACGGAGAACTCTGCTCAAGAGCCCGAAGTTACCATGCCCACTGTGAAGCAAACAAATGGTAGTTTAATGGCTAAGGGTAAATCACCTCACATGTAGCAGGCGCACTCCACAATTAAGATAGAAAGAGGAATGATTTAATATACCCGTTAGATTATGTCAAGTATCTCTTACTGAATGTAAAACTTTTATTGAAGAGTTCCTCTTGGACGTTTTCACAGGACAGCAATCCTGAGCGCGCGGCAAAAAAGACGTGCGATTGATCAAGTAACTATAATTGAATGCTCTTGTGTAGCCAAGCCAGTCACCGCAATTCATCCCGATGAAAATTTGGGAGAAAACACTTGATAACGAAACCAAGCGTTAAATTTCGGAGAATCTTGCTGAATCGAATTATTGTGACGGCAAGAATGGGCGAGTATTTGGTTTCAAACGTGCGGACAATTTTTTTTCATTTACAAATTGTCTCCGAACTGTAATAAAGAGTAAAAGCTTTATTGCCAAACTCGGAAAAACTGAAAATTAATGTAAAATTATTATATAGTTGAATTCTTCTGTAATTCGCCACCCATGAACATTGAGCATGAATTCATTTCGTTCAAAATCTAAGGTTTTGAATCGCCTAATGGAATTGTTGTAAACTTTAATTTGTCAAGGCTTATTGGATGTTGGTTACCTAAAAGTTTGTAAACGAAAGAGCTCATGTATGCAAATACCTTTGCGAATTTTATATTGAGATATCTATCATGTACTACGTATGTATACAGGGTGTTTCAAACCAGGCGGGACAAAATTGCTCACCAAGTCGATATGGCCAAATGAACACATTTACTCCTGTGAAATTTTCCGAACAATTTGGGTTTTTGAGATATTAGCCGCTTATTGGGTCCAAAATTACGTGAATGATCAATTTCCTAATTGGTGGATAAGGCAAAATAGACTTATTGCACAGCCTCTGAGATCTTCTGATGTGACTCCATTTGATTTCTTTTTTTTTATGAGACACATGAAGAGCCTTGTTTATGCTACACCCATTGAATTTGAGGAAGATCTCATGCCCAGAATTGTAGGGGCTGAAAGATATTTTGAATACCAGACGTATTTTCTAATATCCGGCAGTTGTTAACGCTGTGATTTAAAATGTTCATCAATATAGGTGAAACACATTTGAATAATTTTTGTAAAGTAAATTCATAATACATACTGCAAGTAATTGTGTCATTAAATTTCATCCTTTAGAGCAATAAACTGCTGATATCTCAAAAACCCTGATATAAGTATTGTATCTATGGGAATAGACACATATTCCTCACATATTCCCGTTAAGGGCCATCTTATTCGATTCAATGCTGTCCTGTTTTTCAGCACCTATTACTTAGTAGTGTGTTCTCCCTCAGCCGGCTTTACACTCCGGGCAGACTGTGAATATCTTTTAGACTTTAGAATATCTTTGCCCGGAGTGTGAGCCTGAGGTGCAAACGAACCCGGCAGGATAAGGAAAACACAACTGGAATAAAGGCCGTATTATTGAGAAGATCGCCGAAAGTGTGGCACATGAGGTAAATGATTACAGGCAGGTAGTATAGTACACAGGGACGACTTGGAGGACCGACAGTTGTCGGTAAGTCGCGTCGTGCGTGCCGTGCCGTAGCGGTGCGCTGTCGAGGTGGCGATGGAGGCCGTGAGGCTACTGCTTGCTGAGCAGCCGAGACTAGTGAACGTCGGAGTCACTGCGCGGAGTCGCAGGGAGAAGTCTTGTGTGAGCCGCTGCTGTGAGGAGGCTTGTTGGAAGACTTGTGTGAGCCGTTGCAGTGAGGAGGCTCGCAGGAAGAAGACTTCTGTGAATATCAGGGCTTCTGCGAGTGCACTGTGAAGTGACTTGAGCTTACCGTGCAGCTCATTATATAGGGCTGGCGACAGCCTCACTGAACCGAGCTAGCCCTCTGGTTAGTGGACTCGCGGTGCCGGGTTGTCTCTGTCTGTGCTGTGCTAAACGTACGTGGGTGTATTCAGATGTTTCCTGGCTACTGGGAGCGCGCAGCTTGTAGAGGCTCGGTCCGGCACCCCAGCGCCAGCCTCGAGCGCTGATTGGTCGTTCAGTGAGAGCGCTTTGAGGCAGTGGGGTGGCGCTTATGTGCTTGTGTGGTGGTGAGCGCGTACAGCTAGACGAAACCACCACAACTTTCTTCTTCAACTTTGATCTTGTTTCATGAACTTCTTTTGCATCTTACTGTTTCTATGCCCTTTCTGTAATGATTCTGCATTCCCTTAACTCCATACTAAATAGTGCCTCCTTCCTTCCTGTCATTAGATTGCATTTGTTGTGGATATTGAGGCTTAAACTAACTAATAATCTAATTTTCTACCATCAACTCATGTAGCCTGTCCTGTTTTTCAGCACCTACTACTTTCTTCTTCAACTTTGATCTTGTTTCATGAACTTCTTTCTCATCTTACTGTTTCTGTGCCCCTTCTGCACAGATTCCAAGTTCCCTTAACTCCATACTAAATGGTGCCTTCTTCTTTCCTCTCTTTGGATCGCCTTTGTTGCGGATAGGGAGGCTTAAACTAACTAATAATCTAATCTAATCTTGCAAGGATACATATGCATAATACATTGTTGTGACTACCAATCTGTGGCCCTGTATTGGTCTGAAGGTGAAGGAACACGCAAGCTCACCATAGAGTCGTGAGTTTATAATTCTTGTTTTTGTTGTTTATTTATATGCTCAGAAAATGATTACAATGCTTACAAAACTTACCAGTGGACAGTAATAACCTACTACTAATAAACCTAACAGGGTTGGACATCACCATTGTTCAAGACAGCTGTTAAATATTACCATGTGCAACTCATTACGGTGACAACATCCAAAACAGTTTTGCGACAACTACCAATGTCAGTAATAGTGCTCGCGGTGGCACAGCGGTTAAGGGATCGGACTTGTATGTTGGAGTCGCGGGTTCGTATCCCCGCGCTGGCGCTGCGATTTTCCCCATTGGGTATAAGGGAAAGCTCAAGCACCATACCCCACTCGACCCAAGTGTCGGAAATGGGTACCGGCTTTACGGGGGAACCGTCATGGTGTCCTATATATAGTGTTAGTTATAAGACATTTGAAAAACTAATGCTTAAGATCATTTGTATCAGGCTTGATTGGAAATAAAGCATCCCAAAGCTGCCGATGTTTGTTTTTGTTTAATCAGGGTGTCTACTGGGTGCTAAAGGTGCTAAAATGTGCTAAAAAGTGCTAAAATTGAAGGACAGGTGCTAAAAATTTATGAAAATGTTAAATCGCTTAGATTTTAATATGTATAAGTAAAAATGCAAGAGTTAGGATTGGTACCTGGCCATTCCTAATAGGGGAAGTTTCTGCATTCCCCCATACCTGAGCAGTATTTTTTTATTAGTACAATTGCAGAGTTTATAACAATGATCTTCATATATATTGGATTTATATATGGTTATCATTGGAGCTCATAGAAGGAAAAGGGTGCTAAAATTCCATCTTTAAATATGCTGAAAGGTGCTAAAAAATGCTAAAATGGAGGATGGACATTTTAGTAGACACTTGTAATAGGCTTGACTAGAACAAGTATGGGAGTAGCACCTCCAAGTGGGGGGTTATCCCTGTTACTCAGGCTCTTGGAAGAGCTTCCCCAACCCAAGATGTGGGCTGTGCCCTTTTGCTTCTGGGTTTGGTGGGGCTGACATGGCAGAGCTCTGAGTGAGGGCTCTGGTGTCTCTCTCTGCTTGAGCTCTTCACTGGAAATATTACTGTTGGTCTGCCTTGCACAATTAATAATAGCCCATCAATGATAATACTGGCAGTATGCAGTTTGGCAATGAGTAGAAATCAACATAAGCAATATTCTTTGTCAGTTATAAATACTTCAATCAACATATAATTTCTTTTATGTGGGCCCTATAACCTGTCTACTATTCTTACTCTTGCAGGTTGATGCCACTATTAAGTAACATGCAGTACAATTTTTCTCTCCAAATTCAAGTTCAGTGGCTGCTAATATGCAATTATAATTTTTTTCTGTAACAAAGTAAAGCATGGGTTTGGGGAACAGCTGGATTGTGCCTTCCTATTCCTAAACATGGGTTTGGAGAGCAAATGAACACCCCATTACAACATTTGGAAACTAAATTTTAATGAACACATCTACCTACCTTATTTTTATTAATTTAATGGGAGATCGCAAGGAAGAGAGTAACTTCTATAACTTGTGATACAGAAGCTGGTATATAAAAGTAACAATGCTGTTAAATATTCAGTACAGATTCTTTATGGAAAATCCTATCAAAAGTTTCATTTATTATTAAATTATAGTTATATGACCACTATATGGAAAAACTCTAAGCATTTAATGGTAAGTGCATCATTTAATTAAAAAAAGATGTAAAAAAACTTTGATTATCAATAAAAAAGTTATACCCTTTTATTCTTCATATCAAAAGGTTTCAATTATATCCTATAATACATGGAAATCATTTGAATTACTTATTTCAAAATATTCAAAATTTAAATTGTGTCTTGTTTGATGTATGCTAATGATTTGCTCAAATGTTCGGCCCCTTTATTTTTAGACAGTGAAGGAAGAATATTGTCAATGTTTTTAGTATTTTCTTGCTTCATTGATAGCAGTCTGTGGTTTTAGTTTTCTCAAGCATGAAAGTAAACAAGCATCCCATTGTCCATTGCTCAGGTACCTGAGCATCCATCATGGAGCATGTAGTGGTTAGAGTGCAGCAGTTGACAGACGCTGAAGTGGAGAGGCAGTGTTGCAGGCCTGAGTTCATCAAGCAGGAAGTTGCAGCAGAGGACATTGCACAAGGTGAGACTTGATTCTAGTCAGGGTGGGAGACAAGTGTTTTACGATGGTAAACAAAGCTTATGTAGCCTGAAAATTCACTAATGTGTTTTTCTGATAGAAACTATTTTTAATGGTTCAAAAACAAGACGTTTTATTTTGTCTTTTGAAGTGTATGATATCACTGAAGGCAAAGCATGGAATGTTATGTCCCAAATATTGTGCAGAAAAAAGAAATTGCTATTAAACTATGCCTCATCAATTATGATTTTAAGGTGAGCTTTGTAGTCAATTTTGAGTCAAATTGAATTTTTGTAGTCATCTAGTGTAGAATTATAAACAAGGTCTGAAGAAGCTTCAATTAAAGTACATTGGTTTAGTTCATTTTTGTAGCTTGGCAAAGTTGAAAGTCCCACATTTTAAATTAAGGGGGTAACAACACTATGTGCAAATGCAGATGTCTGTTGGTTCTCCTCATCTTTGTAGCTTATTGGTCAGTGTTTGTGCAGTCATTTTGGATAAATTTTGGTGTACACTGCCATTTCTGGAGATAATGTGTGAATAATTGAAAGTGCAGCACTGCTTGTGTATTTCTTTTCTATGTTGGTCAGTCAAGTGCCATATTTATTGTTTTTGTGGCACAATTTTCAGTATCTGCAACCTTGGTATTTACACCATTGAATTTAGCAAGTATTACTCAAGGAGTAAGCTTTATCTTACTGATACTCTAGTAATCTGATGGAACTTATTATGAGTGTAATATTTTGTGTGTTTGAAAGGCTTTCAAAAAGTGTAATATTGGATATCATATGAGGGTGATTCTTTGCATTTCTCTGATTATTATATTCCTACATTCATAGTATGTAATATCAAGAACTCTAAAATCAGGACCCAAAAGGTGCCATGATGCTCAGTTGAATGTAAGGACTTCATTGTTACATGGAGTTGTGCTGAGGAAGGATTCAGAGTGAAGCTCCATTATGAGACTGAATTTTTTTTAATTACATGATGTCATAAGAAAAAATTGTGATATGCAATATACTGATCTTGATGCAAATTTTTAATGGATTAGCCAGTTTTGTGTGAATTGCAAGAGCTATTTATTCTAAAGATTTCATTTATTAATTCTTATTGTAATTTAAATTTGCTGGTCTGCTAAGAAATTATACTGTTTATTTAGATTCTTAAAGTTACTAGATGTTGATAATTTAAGATGTGCAACCTTGTTTAGTTTACCCATTGCAGAAGTAAGGGTTACTAAATTTCTGTTCCATCGCTTCAATCCTACAAAATTGTTCTAATTCTTCCTGTCTTAGGATAAACTAAAAATTGTTCAGCATTATAAATGATACGTAATTTCTTTGCATATCACCAGACGAATTATTACTTGATAAGTAATAAATGATGAAATTACTATTATTAAGCTCGTTTCACTGGCAGTTGGGGAATCAAATTCTGGGAGTTACCTAGAATCAATTAACATCAAAAGTGATACGCCTATTGCTGAGGTGGAGTATGTTACTGCGAAGGATGAACCCATCCACTGGCATCAGGAACCCCAGGTGCTTTATTTGGTGTTTACTTTCTTCTTGAATGCTTCCAATTGATTGCTTACTCTCATGAAAGCTTCCAATTAGTTGCTTATGCTCCTCTAAAATGCTTTCAAATGGTTGCTTACTCTTCTTTTGATTTGCTTTCAATTAGTTGCTTATGCTCCTCTTGAAGGATTTTGATTGGTTGCTTACTCTTGTATTGAATGCTTCAAATTGGTTAATTGCTCTCCTCTTGTTGGTTTCTAACTAACCTTTTCAATGCATCTAATTGGTTGCTAACTCACCTCATGAATACTTCAAATTGGTTGCTTACTTTTCTTTCGGAAGTTTATTTTTGGTTACTTCCTCTTCTTCTGAATGCTTTTAGATGGTTGCATCCTCTCTCCTTAGTGCTACTAGAATGTGGCTTGCTTTCTTTTTGATTGCTTTGGTGCATTTAAACCCTTTGTCTCCTAAAGTTCAAGCAGTTTAGTGAAAAGTTTTCATGAGTAAATATGGTCAGCACCCTGTGAAAACAATGACATTCCCTTTGCACGTTTTTTTCTGCATAAGCCGGAACTTAAAAAATGTATGCTAAGCGAGACAAACCTTTAACACAAAATAAAACGGTCAAAAAATCCGAGAAAATATCAATTAAGTTTTTGCTTGAACGTATCAGCAAATGTGTTATGAAAAAACTTGCTCAAGTTAAGTAAAAAATCATTAAATATAGCACACAAACCATGAAGGTTTAAACCAAGTGGAAATCAATAGCAAATTAAATGTGCAAGGCTTCTGGAATCTAAAAACATAGTTGCATGAATGCAATTAACTTTCCTAATTTTGTCATTTAGCTCAAAATATTTTCCTACTAGTTGAATTACTTTGAAATTTTGTCGATTTCCCTAAATTGGGAAATGCTAGCCTACTTGGACCATGAGTAGCCATCAGGAGACCAGGGTTACATGGAGCACTTCAGATCATCCCTCACAAAATTTGAATTTAGTTTGTGTTAAGTCTATTATTGCCTCCATTGTATTGCGTATCACATTATTGCTACTGTTGCCTCTCATTTTCTTGAGAATTTTTGAAACAATTGTCAAAATATTTCACTCAGTGGATTTCATTTCACTTCAATTCAACCCATTTGAATGATTTCAAGCATTTCTTATTACATTCGTTTAATTTATTTTTAAACCTCAATTTCAATGGTTACTGAGGAATTTCACACCCTGTTTCAAAAAATTTCATTGCCCAAGTTATTTTTTTTTAGTTTTCTTTGCATTACATCAAGATTTATTCTTTGTTTGCCTAGTTGGTCATAATATATTTGGTTATATTTTTAAGAATTATTTTGCTAGTGATAATGTGATTGCCTTTCATTCTGCAGTAATTAAGTAATTTATAATTACTAATTGTTTGCTCTTTCAATCATGTTCTCTAACCACTTATAATATTAAAAGAGCTATAGTTTTTCTTTATATGACTAGAGGCCATTCTTCGCTTCTTGTACCTCAAATGTCATGGAGCCCTTTCATGCCTGCTTTGTGGTCCAGTAGTTGAGTTTAATGATGCGTCTAAATTCGTTTAAACCAATGATAATTCAATATCCCTAAAGCCGCCCGCCCACTGATAAAATTCTATTGGTGCGACGCCTTGCAAAATTGCACGGTTCATTTGTAGTACCGTAGGAATAGCATTGTGTTACCTAACTCACTGACGATTGAGGCAAATCGCATCAGTTGGGGGGCGGCCTTATAATTTTCTTTTCCTTTTTAACTTCTGCCATTAGTTGTTGAATTTTGCATGAAAAATGTCTATGTGTCCCTTCATTAAAACCTTATGACTTGGTGATGGAATCAGCTTCTTGATTTGCATATGTTTATTTTTCCTTTGTTTTCATTGCTGTGTGTGTGTGTAACCACTGAATTGACAATTTTGATTTATTTTGCTGAAGTAAAACTTCTTACAGCCACACTGTTTATTCGAAGAGAATTTACCATACAATTGTAGTTGCACAGCAATATAAGAAGAATACTCAAGTTAGTGATGGCTTTGGGTTGAAAAACGTCAGCGTCCATCTTTTTTTTTTTATAAAATTTCTAATCCGATGTATCAAATGAATGTTATTCACTAATAAATAAGCTTGTAGATTTTTTGGAGTGTTCTTTTACGTCTAATTCTTGATACAAGTGTTAGAGCTTATGAAGCATTGAATGTTCATTAGTTTTTTGTTCTGCGCTGAAATTTGAATGAAGCGTCTTGAATAAATGTGCTTTTATTGCGGGACCCCTCAGGAGGATACAAATCTTGGATCTATGGGAATTAGCGCTCCCTGGGGGACAATGTGAGGGCCCGAGATGAGTTAGGTAGGCCTTGTTTTTGTTAAAATGAAATGCTTTTGTTATGTTAAGAGCCATCTTTTTTCGGTTCACTGCTCTCCCGTTTTTTCAACATCTACTACTTTCTTCTTCAACTTTGATCTTGTTTTATGAACTTCTTTCGCTTCTTACAGTTTCTATGCCCTTTCTGCATAGATTCCGCGTTACCTTAACTCCATACTAAATGGTTCCTTCTTCCATCCTCTCTTCGGATTGCCTTTGTTGCGGATAGAGAGGCTTAAACTAACTAAAAATGTAATCTAACCTTTTATTGCTGCACCTTTGCTGTCATTATTTTATTTTCTTGCATTGTATTTAATGTGCCCCTCAGGGGGATACAGGTATTGTATCTATGGGAATTAGCGCTCCCAGGGGGACTATGTGAGGGCCCGAGCTAAAGGTTATGTAGGCTTCCTTTTTGTTGAAATGGAATAGGTTTTTGTTTTGTTACGGGCCATCTTTTTTCGGTTCGCTGCTGTCCTGTTTTTTCAGCACCTACTACTTTCTTCTTCAACTTTTTCTTGTTTCATGAACTTGTTTCTTAGCTTACTGTTTCTGTGCACTTTGTGCATAGATTCCCCGTTCCCTCAACTCCATGCTAAATGGTGCCTTCCTCCTTCCTCTCTTGGAACATCTTTGTCGTGGTTAAGGGAGGCTAAAACTTTCTTATATAATAATAATCATAATAATAATAATAATAATAATAATAATAATAATAATGGCATTTGGAGCCAAGAGGTCCAGCATAACGCCGAGGCTGAATGGCTCCAAGGCATCGCCAAAGACGTCAATCCGGACGAAGACCTCCGGATATCGGCGGCGCGATTACAAAAGCAAATATGAAAAACGCAGAGCTGGAAGGCCCCCGGTCCAGACAAAGTCCAAGGCTACTGGATCAAGACCTTCACATCCCTCCATCCCAGGCTGGTAGAAAACCTGGACAGATGCTTAACATCAGGCACTGTGCCAGGTTGGATGACAACTGGAAGGACGGTGCTGATACAGAAGGATAAGGAAAAAGGATCAGCGGTGAGCAATTACAGACCCATCACATGCCTCCCGGTCATGTGGAAGATTCTCACCGGCATGATCTACGAGAGCGTGTAGAAGCACCTAGTGAGCCGCGACTACTTCCCTAACGAGCAGAAGGGATGTAGACGGGGAACGAGAGGGACGAAAGACCATCTTATGCTCGATAAGCTGATCATGACCCACGCCAAAGCTAAACACAAGAACCTTAGCATGGCGTGGATTGATTACAAAAAGGCCTTCGACATGGTCCCGCACTCATGGATCCTCGAATGTCTGGAGACATACGGAGTCGCAGGAAACGTCCGGCGGCTGATCGCAACTACCATGCCTAACTGGAAGGTCCAGCTCACGTGTGCAAACGCTGAGCTGGGAGAGGTGAACATCCGTCGAGGAATCTTTCAAGGCGACTCCCTATCTCCACTCTTGTTCGTACTGGCACTGGTCCCAATGACTCAGGTCCTCAACAACACGGGCCTGGGATTCAAGTACGACCGCAATAACAGCCTCAACCACCTACTCTACATGGACGATCTCAAGCTGTTCGCAAGATCCGCTAGTGAGATCGAAAGACTTGTGAAAGTTGTGCACGAATTCTCCCACGACATCGGAATGGAATTCGGAATAAGCAAGTGCGGCCTCATCAACATCGAGAAAGGCAAAGTCTCAGCAACTGAAGGTATCCATTTAGAGAACGAAACAATCGAACAGATCGAAGAAGAAGGGTACAAATACCTAGGAGTGCTTGAACACGACAACGTTCTGCACACCGAGATGAAGGAAAAGATCAGGAAAGAATACTTCAGCAGAGTAAGGTTAATTTTGAAATCTAATCTCAACGGCGGCAACATCATCAAAGCCATTAACACATGGGCCGTACCGGTCATCAGGTACACCGCCGGAATAGTTAAATGGACGAAGCTCGAACAAAAGAAGCTAGATACGAAGACCAGAAAGCTGATGACCATCTTCAGGGCACTCCACCCCCGATCATGCACTGACAGGCTATACATCAAGAGAAAGGAAGGAGGAAGAGGTCTGCTTGAAGTGGAAGAGTGCATCCAAAGTGAGATCAGAGCACTCGGCCAGTACACGAGAGAGCACCAGGATCCTTGGATGAAACTGGTGTGGACATCGAAGACCCTGAAAGAGGAAGAGACCTCAGACAGTTTCAAGGAGAGGAGAAGGGGAGAGCGACTCCAAAAGTGGGAGGGAATAGCACTCGCCGGCCAATACCCCCGACAAACTCGAGAAGCAAAACCCGAACTCACTTGGAACTGGCTGAATCGAGGTGAACTCAAGAAAGAAACTGAGGGCATGATCCTTGCCGCGCAAGAACAAGCCCTCAACACCAAAAACAGAGCAGCTAGAATCACGCACACAAGCAACGACCCAAAATGCCGGATGTGCAAAACCAAAGACGAAACCGTCAACCACCTGATCAGCGAGTGCTCGGCGCTGGCGCAGAGGGAATACAAGAGGAGGCACGACAAGGTAGCAAAAACTCTACATTGGAACCTGTGCAAGACTCACAACTTCCCCTGCGCTGACCGCTGGTACCAGCACGAGCCCAAGACTGTGATGGAAAACGACGACATCAAACTTCTCTACGACGTCCTCCACCAAACTGACAGGGCCATCACAGCCAGACGACCGGACATCGTCGTCATTAACAAGACCCAGAAACAGATCAAGATCATCGACGTGGCAGTTCCGTACGACTCAAGAATCGTCGAAAAGGAGGCTGAGAAAATCCTCAAGTATCAAGACCTCCGGGTCGAGCTCGCCTCGACCCACGGTTGCCGCGCCGAGGTGGTTCCCATCGTGATTGGGACACTTGGGGCCTCAACCACCAATCTTGAAAGGCATCTGGGTAGCATCGGCTGTGATAAAATCCACCCTGGACTGCTGCAAAAGTCAGTTCTCCTGGGATCTGCCCACAATCTTCGCAAGGTGCTCGGATAAAGCCGGACACTGAGCTGAAGCTAAACTCACGAACTGAATTCGAATACGGAGAAGAGAAGAAGGCTGCGATCCTTAGGGTGCGGGACGCACCCCGGAACGCTACGCCTAGAGGGACCGAAGGCTGCGAAGGAAGGAAGAAGAGCGTAAAACACTCGATACACCACTTCCAACTGGAACATCCCGAGGACAACCCTCCACCAGCCTTAAGAACTCGGCTGTGGATCTGATTCAATAATAATAATAATAATAATAATAATAATAATAATAATAATAATGTATTTAATGTTAGGGTATTTTTTGTCCAAAACTAGAAATATTCCATCAAGATAAAATTAGCACAGAGGCTCAATTTTATTATGCTGCAGAAATTCATGGTTTCCACAAATAGTTAGTTTTAGCTGTTACCTCAATATAATGACATTATTTTCACAAATCTTGGACAGTTTTATGTAATTAAAAGTAGTTTTCTTTCACAGGCCAATTCAGATCCAGGCTTTCATTCAATTACCTTCAAGCGAGAAGTTGACGATAGTACCACTGAAGCACGTTTAGGGCATGCAGAAGTAGAGGACTGCTTGAGGGAGGGCAGCTGTGGTGCGCGCAACACAAGGGCTGTTCGTCAGAGACCAGCTGAAGCATCTCAAGTGGGCTCTGACTCGCTACCATCCGATGTGTGGGGAAGCGGCAGCGGCGTCGAGGCAACACCTCCTGACGGACTCGTGACACAGCCCTTACTGTGTGAACATTGTGATTATTCTATTAGTAGGAGGGACCTTTTGAAACTGCACCTCCGTGTCGGGCATAAATTAGGATTTTACTACGAGTGTAAGCTGTGTGATTACTCCACTATGTGCATGAGTGCTTTGAAAGAGCATGTAGTGGTGGAGCATGATATCGAGAACTGGGTCAATGGTCAATCAAGTCATTACCAATATCTGGGAGTGAAAATGATGAAGAAAAATCACAATGAAAAACTTGAGGCGAAAGAACTCGTGGCATGCAAATTCTATGACTCTCCTATCGTCACCAAGCTTAATTTAGTAACATTTAAAGAAAGTGCACTGGCAGGTAGTGAGGTGTTCAAGTGTGATATTTGCAACCCTTCTGTAGCTAATGAAGCCAATTTGAAACATTCATATAATGGCGAGCGCAAGAAACCAAACCATGCTAGTGAACATGGCAAAAGTCAACTTTTCGAGAGTGAGTTTTGTGACTATTCCTTTGCTTGTGAAGGCCATTTTGTAAAACACCAAGCTAGTAAACATGGTAATGGTCAGTTGTTTGAGTGTGAGCTATGTGACTATTCCTCTGCTTATCAAGGAAATTTGAAAATACACCACTCTTACAAACATGGCAAAGGTCAACTGTTCAAGTGTGAGTTATGCGATTATTCCTCTGTTCATAAAAGCGATTTTAAAATTCACCAAGCAAGTGAACATGGTGAAGGTACGCTGTTTAGGTTCAAGTGCGAGTTTTGCGACTATTCTTCTGCTCATAAACGCAATTATAATATCCACCAAGCTAGCAAACATGGCGTACGTCAGTTGTTCATATGTGATTTATGTGACTATTTCTCTCTTTATGAAAATAGCTTTAATATACATCAATTCCGCAAGCATGGTGAACGTCAGCTGTTCGGATGCGAGTTATGTGATTATTCCTCTGGTCGTAAAGATTATTTGAAAAAACACCAAGTTAGCAAACATGGCAAAAGACAGCTGTTCAAGTGTGAGATATGTTATCATTCCTCTGCACGTGAATCCTGCATAAAACGACACCAAGCCAACAAACATGGTAAATGCCAGATTTCTGGATGTGAGTTATGAGACTATTCCTCAGCACGTAAAGTCAATTTTAAAAGCACCAAGCTGGTGAACATGGCGACGCTTTTATTAAGATGTTAGTTATGTGACTATTGCTCTGCTCGTAAAAAACGTTATACAACACCAAGCCAGCAAACTCACCGAGGTTGAGTTAGTTCATATGCGAGTTGTGTAATCATTCCCTGTTTCAGGAACAAATTTTTGCAAGGAACATTACTGCTAAGCAAGACATTGCACAACAGTTGTGAGAAAATGACAGAGGATTATAAATGTGGCGTTCAACCTTCTTCTCGCAAGAATACTTGTGCTGTGAAGGATAACATTAAGATATATTTTAACGATCCGTGCTACTGATGATTGATTCATTTCTGTGTACTTTGTTCCATTATAAGCCCCATGTTTGGGTACTGCGACCCATGATCATTACCCAGGAATAACATTTCTTTAAATAGCACAATGCTTCAACATGTAGAGATATTTGTTAAGTGTACGAATATTTTTCCAGAATATATTACATCGCTGCAAGAAATAAATGCATGAATGAAATTGTTGGCTTAAAACTAATATCAAATTTAATATTAGAGAACGATACTCGAGTAGCGTAGATGTGATACACCAGAGAATATCATAATTGAGGTCAATGATTTGGCTCTCGTGCATGAGGATTTTTGTTTCTACCAGATATCCCTGCTATTATCAATAATACAGCGTATGATTTGCGTGGTGTTTACTAGCAAATTTTCAAAACGTTGATTCAAGTAATCACGTTGCGTTGGGCCGACGGTGATGTGGTGTAGCCATGTTTCACGTACCTGCACACATTGGTGTCCTTGTGTGTCAATAACTTGACGTATTACTCTTCATAGGTCATTACGTCTTTTACTTCATTTTCTTATTCTCATTTCCAGCTAAGGAACACTCTAGCTGCACCTAAACGTTTCCTCTTCAGCGGTCAAACTCTTGTTTTCGGGATGCGTGAATGTTTCAACCACCACGCCGTACTTAGAAGTGGCGAAAAATTTGAGTTGTCCTGTGGACTCGATTATCTTGCGAATTTTCCCTTCAAGCAGATACTACGGTTGTATCTGTAGGACATGGCGCTTCTTAGGGGAATATGTGAAGCTTCGAGCCGAGAGTTATGAAGGCTTTTGAAGTTTATTTCTTGATTCTTATTTATTTAGGTTAATCCTTCTTCGGTTCACTGCTCTCCTGCTTTTTTAGCACCTATTACTTCTTTTTCAAGTGTTATCTCGTTTTTTTTTTTGGTTAAAGTGGTTTAAAATAACTTATCTAATCCAACGCCTCCGTGGCGTGGTGTGGAGTGAAATTCCATAAATAATAATACCATTTTTGTCTTGCGTTCTATTCTGGAGAACTTTGAGGAATATTTTATGGTTGTTTTTTTGATGGACGTATCAACTGTGATCAAAATGTAATGTTTCCGATAGCTGCTCCTGGAAATCTACTGTTTATGTTCATTTAATAGCGTTCCTTTCCTCGGGCATGTGAAATTTGTCCGAATTGCACTGCGGATTCATCCATGTTCCAAGACTAATGCCCACGTCTCCATTGGTTCGTTGTGTGCAACGTGTTTGATAGAAAATATAAATTTCGGCCAATCTTCATTACTTTATGGCATACAAACGGGGTTTGGCGTATTTTAGTCTCAAAAGCGGAAATCTTGGGACAAATATACTTCGATTTTTTTCTCGAAATCATTGCATACAATGGATGGCATATGTTTGATAGCATGTTCTTCATAAGAACGTCATTTTGATTACATTTCTGTGTGCATGCTTGCTTATTTTCTCTGACGTGCGTGTTACGCTATGTGTTACCCGAAAGTCGTTAATACGGTGTTCGTTTAGTAGAATGTTTCATAACTTTTCTTTTTTCTACCTTATTGTAAACCGCCTCCGTGATATACGTCTGTGGTATTAACAGTATTTATAAGCTTTTAGTTTTCTTGTACGGAGTGAAATATCCAAGATAATATATTTTTATTATCTCCTAATGTAAATATTTACCCCCAGACACGCCTAGTGCCTACCTCTTACGGTTTTTCTATCAATTTAGGACTTCTATGTTCAGTATGATCGAAATCCAATTGCTAGGACGGCATTTCCAGCATGGAATTTTTTGACCGTTGACTTTTATTTCTCATCACGTAGTCCGAATTTGGGATTAGAAAAAAATACTTTGCACCGAAGCCTTACGAAAATCAGAAATACAGTTTATTTCAAACGAAAACGCAGATTATTTTGGTCTTTACAATTTCTTGAGCTTATGATCCATGATTGATGAACAAATATGGATGTCATAATACCCACGTTATAAATGTGTGTGTAATGTAGAGTATTATAGAGTGTGAGGAATTCCTACAACACATTTTGCTTAATGGCTTTTGTGCTCAGCGGAAAACAATGAAAATTCAAAGACACAATGTCGAAACCGTCGTGCGGTCGACGTAAGGGTTCGTGGAAAAAGGGGCTGTCTTCTGTGCAGCTACCTTTTTCCGGGGCGCTAGCTTTTCTTCGCAGCTGCCCTTCCTGAGGTTCGTGTGGGTACCGCCTACGCCCTAATCAGTCCGCTAGGGCAACAGGAGTAAATTCTGTTAGTGCCGAACTACGGCGGTACCGTCGTGTGAGGTTCGTGTGGGTACCACCTGCGCCGTATTCAGTCCGCTAGGGCTACAGAAGTTATTTCTGTTTTGTGCCGAACTACGGTGACACCGCTAGAGGTGTGTGTGTGTGTGTGGGTACCGCCTACGCCGTATTCAGTCCGCTAGGGCAAAAGAGGTTAATTCCGCTTTGTGCCGAACTACGGCGGTACCGTTAGGAAGACGAGCAACTCTGCGCCGTATGAGACCGTTAGGGCAACAGAAGTGAACTCTGTTAGTGCCGAACTGCGACAGCGTCTTCCTGATCGACAAACTATGCAAAATAGTTCGTCGTTCCGAGGTGGCTCCTTAAACCCCTTATTAGGCGAGGTGTCGTATGAGACTAAAACCTGTGTCAATAAGGAGAATGGAAACTCTTTTGACCTCAGGGTGTGACTTGTTTGTTGCTGAATCTCTTTGAAGTCCCTATTACATACACCGATATATTTTAACAAAAGTAGTGATTTATTTTCGGTTGCAAAAATAACGCGTACAGACATGAGCTACTGCATATCAAGGTACAACACTCAAAATTGCATTTAAAAATTTTAGTCTTATTTAGCGAGGTAATCAAAGAAACATTGGAATATTGACATGTAATATAAATGATATTTAAGGGCTAACTAAAGTAAATGTACAGACGCAACATCAGCGCAGAGAAACAGACAAGTCGGCGTTCAGGGAGCTGGACACAGAAAGAAAATACTTGGGATTATGGGTAACTAACACAAAAGGCTCGACAACCCCTGTGTGGCCTGACACACAATAAGCTTCAAATATTGGTTTCATTATGTCGCCCCTCAACACCGAAAAAGAAACTTAGTGGTTAGCAGGGCTATTTAAAATAATTTAAAATTTTAGCTCAACGCGGCTTTTGGTTAATTGAACACGTTAATGTTTTGAAAGAGACTAAATAGTCCTCGTATGACATTTTTTAGTTAGGTTGAAACTTGTTTAAAATTTTTAAACTGTCGAAATAGGTGTCAGGCGCAGGAACCACTACGGGCGGAGGATAACCATTAACCACTCAGGGTTCCCATAAACGTAATTTCGACGACAGATCAACGGCGCAAGGCCACTGCTCCAGTAGCACATTATGGGTACTGACCGTTAAGGGCCGTTTACACTAGGGGACATTTCGGCCGTGAGGCGCGACACGTCTTTACGAGGCTCACCACTGGTGCTCATATTTTGTGAGTGTGTGTATACGAAGTTCCCTTTTCGCTATGATCTAATTCGTGAAGCGCGCCACTCAAGAGCCTCTCAACTACCGTGGCAAATAGGGAACTTCGTACATACACACACACACACACACACACACACACACAAATATGAGCCTCGGCAGCGAGCCTTGTATACACGTGCCGCGCCTCTCGGCCGAAATGTCCCCTAATGTAAACGCCCCTTTAGTAAGCTCGGTTGAGAGAGTCAAAGCTCATGCAAGCGCAAAGAACACAACCGGAGCTCTGCAGTGAGAGTTTCTTTATTGGGCATGAAACGTCGCACAAGGCAGCGTCAGCGCGAGATACTGCAAAGTAAACGTAAGATAAGAGAGCCGAGTAAAACCAAGTTAAATGATTACAATGCGATATGTCAAATAATCAACAAATATACCACACTGCAACGAACCTGCAGAACTTTCCCCTCCAGTGTGCAAAGTGACTTCTGCGAGTAATGGGCATGTAGTAATTACAGTAAACTGTGGTTGCTAATAGGAAAAGGCAAATACTCGATAGTAATATAATAAATAAAAATTAATATTTACTTGTAAGGAGGACAAGGTTCACTCTAAAACGGCTAGGTAGCCCCTCTTTTAGAGCCGAGAACCCGTTTTCAAGAAAAAAGGTAATGCGGCTTAAGAACTTGGAGGCTTAAAGGTTTTGGTGATGTACGTGGTCTATAAGTTTCGTCGACCAGCTACAATATAGTTTCGGCCCAAGCTCGGGCATGGTATGGCCCTGCTCACGAGGTGGACAGAAAGTGATTGTGAGGTTTAATGATTTTATATGGCAGTACGAGTTGATAAGATGTAACTAAAACCTGGTGATGAACAAAAGGGCGTTAATAACTTATACAAAATGAAATTATAGAAGAATGAAAGAACAATGTCTAACAACTATTAATTATATTTGTCAGAACTCAAAAAAGTAAATAAAAGGAATAACATGAATTTATTAAATTTGAAAGTTGAAATAGCCAGTGGTGGACCTCGATCCTCAGAATATTAGTCCGACCCCGAACTTCCGATCCCGGTCAATGGTAATTTCGAATACGATCTTGCAATACTGCCGACAAAAAAATTAAAGCGACCCCGAACTTCCGATCCTAAGATTTGCCAGCGATATCGAGTTTTTGAAGCGTTTTAAAGCAGTTCATGTTCAATATGAGTACACAACGTCATATATATACTAATATTCCATTTTATATTCCAGCGCTCATGATTTTACGCCAGTGGTAGCTGCGAGTAACCATCCTTATGCGAAATCCCCTTTAGACACTTTTCTCGTTGGAGACAATAGTCTCACAAAAATCAACAGAGATGACATTGATAGTGCATGCAGGATTCAGACCATAACTTCGGAACGTCTAAATGATCTCTATGATGAGATTGAACGCGCACCTCCTTTCAGGAACTATATAATTAGTTTCAAAGGTTTGAGCCTCTCGTCCCAAAATCTCACGAAATTAAAAAATTTGATCAGGACAAAGAATCTTCTTTCTCGTATTTATGTGGTGAGTGCCTGCAGTGGGCAGCAATTGTATATGGCATCGAGCCTGTGCAGAAAAATTGGTCTTAAACTGATTCCGCTGCGAGCAAATGTAAAAACCGGTCCTGTTGATGAAGCTTACAACAATGTCCGCACTTGGCCCGTTACGCGAGAAGACACGCATCATTTTCTTCAACAAATTGCTCTAAAATCACCTTTGAGACTAACTTCACATTTTATCTCCTGTGTCAGAAACTCCCATGATCTGAATGAAGAAATTGAATACTCTAATGATTATTCAAAACAGCAAAATGAGTTGAATGATTGTTCTAAGTTGACCGCCTATCCACGTGAAACCTCCAGCAGCATAAACCGATGTTTGCCTTCATATAAAAAACCCTCTCCTCCCCTCTCCTCCCGATGTTTGCCCTCATATAACAAGCCCTCTCCTGCATCCGCCACAAACAACTGCGGAGTGCCTACAAAAAATAGGTTTTCATTGCTATCCAATGCTGATGAAGAGGATGAAAAGCCCCTCTCAGACACGAGTATAAATCAACATCCAATCACATACTCGGAAGCAGTAAAATCAATAGGAAGAGAGAAATCGCTGCAAAATCGCAGTCGACAATCGATGGAAAATCCACTACCCAACGGTATGCACAATCATCACCAGAAAAATATAATTGACACGAGCATTTCTCAGTTCTCTGCAAGTCCCCATACGAGAAATCACCACAGAACAGGAATTCAGAGCCAGAAAAACGTAAATTCCCCGCACCTCTCAGAACCTCTTAATGATGAAAAAAGTGCGAAAAAAAACGTCTCCAGCCCCATTTGTGAACGCATGAATTCCACAATGGATGAATTGAAACGATCATGGAACATAAAACTGATTCCCACCAAAGCCGATGGACACTGCCTCCTCCACGCAGTAGCTCAACTACTTACAAAACAACCAGCATCAAAATGGAATTACAATTCCCTAAAGGCTGCAATCAAAACAGAGAGTAAAGCAAACTACAGCACATATGCTAAGTTTTTTGACAAGAACAGTGGCGACATGCAAAACCTCATAGATAATTACATTAACGAAAAACATTTTGACCAAGCTGCTGTAGACCTTATACCACTAATCATTTCAAATGTGACAGGCCAAAAACTTCTCGTCCTGGATGAAAAAGATCATTGTGTTTTGAAAATATCAGTCGTTCCCATTTCAGAGTTATCAAATAATTACCCTCCACTACTGCTCCATCGTAAAAACGATCACTACAGTGCTCTTGTCACACAAGGCAAAAATCAGACCGGGGTTACCTCATCTTGACAAAGTGCCGCTGCCCAGCCAAATAGTAGACTTTCTTACATAGCAGATGCTAGGCCAAACACCCTGGGCAACTTAGACAAAATCGATAAATCCCCTGAAGATGGTAGAGATAGTAGTAACCTCGCTACCTTTAAAAAGAGTGCTAATATAGGTAAAATCAAAATTAAGCATGTAAATGCTCGAAGCCTGAATGGTAAATTGGATGAAATCAGAGTAATGTTGGTCACTGAAAAAATTGACATTTTGTGTGTCTCAGAAACATGGTTTGATTCACGAACCCAAAGTTCATTTTTTAACATTCCTGATTACGTGTTGTACCGCTACGATGGCGCTAAAACCAGCCGAGGTAGTGGATCTTGTATTTTTGTGAAAGAAATGTACTCAACATCTTCACTACTAGTGAATAAAGTTTGCGAAGGCATTGAAATGGTTTGGTTAGAAGTGCAAATAAATAAACACAAATCAATAATCATTGGCAGCCTTTACCGGCACCCATCGTCTCCCCTAAATCGAACACTAGATTTCATTGAGGAAACCTTCAAAGAAATCCTTCAGGCAAAAAGATCATTCTTTGCTTTCGGAGATTTCAATGTTGACCTAACGGATAAAAACAATCAGCTAAGCAAACTATTGTATAAACTAAGCTTATCACAAATGGTCAAAGAACCGACTCGCATCACTAAAATCTCTGCAACTCTCCTCGATCTAGCAATCACAAATAATCCCACCGCAATACTTAGTACAGTAATATCACCTTCTATTTCCGATCACCACTCTATAGAATGTGAAATTAATATTGCGAAGGAAAGACAAAAATACCGCTTAATGACCTATCGCTCGAAAAGGCACTATTCAGCAGAACTATTTCAAGAAAAACTACTCGATAGGTCTACCGAATTCCAGAAAATGATGCAATCTGACGATGTTGATATACAAGTGTCAATTTTCAACGAGAACTTCACAGCAGCTCTCGACGAATGTGCACCTTACGTCACCAAAAAAAACAAGCCAAAACGAACTGTTTGGATCACTGACGAAATTAAAGAGATGAGCAGAATAAAGAAAGCTAACTTGCGAGAGTACAAAAACAATAGATCAAACAGTACCTTATACAAGAGATATAAAGAACATGAAAAAATTCTTCGAAAGAAAATCACTGAAGCGAAACAAGCTCACTTCCACCAGGCACTGATAAAGGCTATAAATAACCCGAAGCGAACTTGGGAAATCATTAGTGAGGTAGCCCCATATAAAAATTTAGATCGCATAAGTAATTTTGAAAATCCCTTGGCAACAGCCACGGATTTCAACACATTCTTTTCAAAAGTAGGGGCTCAAGTTTTCAGTGAGGTGTGTACCAATCCAGATGAAACGACAATTGAAAATTCATGCCCCACTGCACCCTCGAGGACTGATGTCAAGTGGAGACCACGCCCTGTCGATTTACCAGAGTTACGAAACATCTTATACTCACTAAAAAACACAAAGGCAGTTGGACATGATGGTATCAGTCTTCAATATATCAAAGACAGTTTCCCTGTTACAGCACCATGGATTCGTCTGATAATTAATACATCAATAGTAACCAATACGTTTCCAAACCAATGGAAACACTCCATTATTAGACCGTTGCACAAAAGTGGTGACCTAAATACAGCATCAAACTACAGGCCCATCAGTCTTTTGCCTGTCATGTCCAAACTACTGGAGAAAGTGGTGACAAATCAACTGTCATTTCACCTGGACGAATCAAATTTACTCCACCAAAATCAATATGCCTATAGAAGAAATACTAGCACTCAAGACGCTCTGCTCAATATATCTGAAAAAATATACAGTGACATCGATCAAAAGAATGTAACACTCGTGCTACTACTCGATCTCTCTAAGGCGTTCGATAGCGTCCAACATGAAAGACTTCTACGTAAAATACTGAACTTGGGAATAGACACGCAATGGTTTGAAAGTTACTTGTCAAATCGATCTCATGCAGTCCGCATAGAAAACAAATTGTCCCCATTCATTCAAAACAATTTTGGTGTTCCCCAAGGATCCATTCTTGGTCCGCTACTGTTTTCTATTTTCATTAATGATTTCCCTCCAATGCCTTCTAACACACGGATCTCTATGTATGCAGATGATGTTCAAATTGCAATAACAAGTTCTGTATCGGAAATACCACAGACGCAAATTAAAGCCGAAACTTTACTGACTAGCCTGAAATCATGGTACGACCGAAATGGTCTCAAATTAAATGCTAACAAAACACAATGCATCATTTTTGGATCCAAAGATGCAATTAAAAAAACTTCAGATCTTACTCTTGCAGTTGGAAATGATAAAATTAATGCATCAGAAAAAGTTAAAAATCTAGGTATCTGGTTCGATAGAAATATGTCCTTCAAATCTCACGTTGAGACTACTTGCAACAAAATCTACGGAACTTTAATGTTTTTTCATCGAATAAAAAGTATGCTAGACGAAAAATCCAGATTATTAGCCATTCAATCCCTTGTGTTATCGCGCATTGACTACTGCAGCCTAGTATGGGGAGACTTACCTCAATACCTTCGAAGGGACTTACAAAAATGCATGAATTTTGCAGCCAAGGTGGTATGCAACGGTAATTTCAAAAGACGTGATCACGTAACCCCTCTCCTCAATTAACTCGGCTATCCTATCCAAGAAAGGCTCCTCATGCAGAAGGCCCAATACGTATTCTCCTCGTTATATCTTCTTTAGAGCAATGCTGAGATAGTGCGTTTCCATCCACCCACTGTAACCAATCAAAAACCGAACAGAAACAATAATGTCTTAGTCAACTATCGTTCATCTCACTTAGGGCAGAAGGCTCTGTCCATATCAGGCGCCTTACTGTGGAACAAACTTCCCCTGAGTATTAAAGTCCCTCAAAGACCGAGAGAATTTAAAGTCAAAATAACTCGTCATCTTGTGTCTCAATAATAATCCTTAGTTACAGAACATACTGAATGAGTACTGACGAATCTCATTTACCTGGTATCTCCATTGCTGAACAATCTCCCTCGCTCATTGTGTAATAATTCAAGACATCAAACAACAGTTTTGAAGTATGCGTAGGTATTATGATTTGACCGCCTATACGTTGTCATTTGCAAACATGCTTACTTGTATATGTGTGTACGTATATAGGTGTATGTGCGCATATGGGTGTGTATATGTGCACGTACAACTGTGTGCACTAGAGTAGATGAACCAGTCGAAGGTGCATTTTATGTCATTCCTCTCCGTTTCTGTGCAAGCATCAAACTAGACCGTCATGGTACCTATGTGTGTGTGTGTTGATCAATTACAGACATTCTGCACCATATTACAAAGATAATGTATTTTTTCTAATATGAAATTGTAAAGCATCCATGTAAAAAAACATAAATTCGTTGTGTGATCATCCATTTATACTGCAGTAATATACTTATTCGGCCTATAGTTATATGCTTATAATAATGTGATACCTATGTTTGTTTATCAATTGACGACAATTTGCGCCATTTTTCAAAGATAATGTGATTTTTTTTCTAATATGAAACCATTATAGGACATTAAGGTTTTCTTTCTTATTCACGTCCCACAATCGTTTTCATGTTTCTGACTTAAGTAGACTGTTTTGTGCCACTATTTTTAGTACGAAATTTTATAAAATTCATGCTATAATAAAAGATATTTTCTCCGTTTCCCTCGATTGGAATTCTGGTTTATACTGACTAGTTTACGCTGATATTTGCGCACATGCTTGTGTAAATGTGTACGTGTCCACGCTATGCGTATGACACTCTGTAGAATGCGTATGTATTGCCTCGATGTATAGAAATGCATTTGCGTATGCTTACGAGTCAGGTGTAAATATGTGCGTGGGTATATGTGTGCATGTGTATGTGTAAATATTTACATGTATACGTGCATATATGTGTGTACTAGACTGACAACTAGCATTTTTACTAGAGATAATGGTCTTTTTTTCAGTGCACTCTCAACTTGTAACATTACCTAACTCGTCATATCTTTAGTATTGTAAAGCATTCATGTAAAAACTATACATTTGTTGTGCGATCATCCATTTATATTTAAATAAAATGCTTGTTAACTAATGACCGTTATGGTAAAATTGTTGAATCAGAAATACAAAACCTATAATCTTCTTGGTCCTCTTGCTTATATGTACACACGTGTGTGTCCATGTTAACGAAACCGGTGTTTTTCGTAACCTAGGCACACACATGGCCGTAAAACGCGTGTATATATATGTGTGTGTGTGTGTGTATGTGTGTGAGTGTGTGTATGGATATATACACACATGCATACGTATATGTACATATGTGTGTATGTGGGTATATATTTATATATATTTTTCTTTTTTTTATGCTTCCTCAAAATGACACTTGTAAACATTGACCGAAACAAGCGATTTCATATATTATTTCCTGGCGTCAAGAATTGCGCAGTCTTATGTCATGTACATGTAAACTGTCAAAAGTGTTTTCACCCCACAATGAAAATGCATCGTCCATGAAATTGTGTTATCTCTTACAATTTTCATTACATGTATTATCAGATGTAGATTAAGCTAGATTAGGAGTTCATTGCCCTCAATCATTTCTTTTGACTAGTGACACGAGTTTTTCAATACTCGTGTGTGTGTATCATCTAAGTGTATTAATTTTAAGATATTTTAAAAACCAATGATGGTACTTTTGTACCATCTCTATTGGAAATAAACCATTTTTTTTTCTTTTTTATGTGTACATATATGTGTATATATTTACATGTATGTGTGCACATATGTGTGTACTAAACTGACAACTAGCATTTTACTAGAGATAATGGTCATTTTCTGTTCACTCTCAACTTGTAACATTACCTAACTCGTCATCTCTTTATTATTGCAAAGCATTCATGTACCAACTATACATTTGTTGTACGATCATCCATTTATATTTAAATAAAATGCTTATTAACTAACGACCGTTATGTTAAAATTGTTGAATTAGAAATACAAAACTTATAATCTTCTTGGTCCTCATGCTTATGCGTACATATATATATATATATATATATATATATCTGTATGTGTGTGTGTATGTATGTATGTATATATATATGTACGTATATATATGTATATGGATTTGTATATATATATTTTTTTTTCATGCTTCCTTAAAATGACACTTTTGAACATTTGCCGAAACAAGCGATTCATATATTATTTCCTGGCATCAATAATTGCGAAGTTTTATGTCATGTACATGTAAACTGTCAAAAGTTTTTTCACCCCACAATGAAAATGCATCGTCCATGAATTTGCGTTATCTCTTATAATTATCATTACATGTATTGTCAAATGTAGATTAAGCAAGATTAGGAGTACATTGCCCTCAATCATTTATTTTCGACTAGTGACACGAGTTTTTCAATACTCGTGTGTGTGTATCATCTAAGTGTATTAATTTTAAGATATTTAAAAACCAATGATTGTAATATTGTACAATCTCTATTGGAAATAAAGTTTTTTCTTTTTTTCTTTCTTATGCTGATATAAAGTGGAACAGATATATTTTAAATTTAATTGTTTTATTTGTTAAATTTCTAATGCCATATACCAACATCTCTACTCTACTAAACTCTATCCAATTTGATTGCATAATATGGAACAAAGACAACGCTATCTTTCCGTTTGTTTGAATCGCCCCGTTCAGACCTCGCTTTGCGTGTTCACCTCCACCTTGCGAGCTTTCCTGAAGAAGGGAAGGTTGCCGTAAGAAGACGAGGGCCTCAAAGTTCTCGGCAGCCAGGATTGCCCTCGTAGGCCAAAAGATGGCTGACCCATAGCTGAACTCGCGCTCGATCGAAGCGGAGCTCGGGAGCGGCGTGTTATACGGTTTTTGAAGCTGCTTTCAAGCAGTAACGACATCTGTACAAAATACATGTCGATATAAGTTTGTTAGAAAATTAAATGTTACATTTAGAGACCGGTGGCTGATACACGCTATCATATTTAGCAATCTGAACTTTAATTAAGACGTGCCCGCAACTGACTTCAGTATGCAACAAGTTTGAGCGTCAGGTTCCTCACCAGCCGGGCACACAGGGAACAGCGCAGCATATATAGAATAGGAAAAAATTGGGTGAGACTCGAACATCACAAGTGATTATGTGACCATGGTGACTATTGAGACTAACCAAAGCCAACAAGTGATCAGAAATTATAAAAAAATATTAAGCTTCAAATTCATTGACAAAGCAAATAATTGATTTGGAACGTAATCTAATTATTGGAAAGTACCTCCAGAAGGGTAGGAACATCTGATAAATTAAGAATGAGATGGGCGCACAACAAGAATTTGGCGGAGCCGAAAAGACGCCCTCATCTGCTGTCGGGCTGGAAGCAGACATCACCCGGCCGTAGTTGTGGTATACTGCGCGAAAAGAAGACCAACCTTGAGAAATATACAAAACCAGTAAGTTGCTCGCAGTTATTTCAATAAATTCAAACGGTTGAGCACAAATTTAATAGGGAAAACTCGCCTAGTCCTCGTAAACCTCACCTAAGGAATAACTTCCCGAGTGAAGCTATTGAAATCTCTTCTAGAAGGAGAGGGTAGGTAATAGATAGAAAAATAATGAAAAGATGATAGGAGAAGAATGCCATTCAGAGCTAGTATCAAAGAGAGGTTTACGCTTTAAAGATGGCCGAACGGGCTCTTCAAACACTTAGGTAGCTTGACAGCAAAGTAAGTTCGGCTCAACAGTGTCAGAGAAATTGTAGTAGGTGCGGCTCGACAGAGCCAGATAAATAGTAGTAAGTGCGGCTCGACAGAGCCAGATAAAAGTAGTAAGTGCGGCTCATTAGAGCCAGGTAAATAGTAGTAAGTGCGGCTCAACAGAGCCAGGTAAATAATAGTAAGTGCGGCTCGACAGAGCCAGACAAGTAGTAGTAAGTGCGGCTCAACAGAGCCAGGTAAATAGTAGTAAGTGTGGCTCGACAGAGCCAGATAAATAGTAGTAAGTGCGGCTCGACAGAGCCAGATAAATAGTAGTAAGTGCGGCTCGACAGAGCCAGATAAATAGTATTAAGTGCGGCTCGACAGAGCCAGATAAATAGTAGTAAGTGCGGCTCGACAGAGTCAGGTAAATAGTAAGTGCGGCTCGAAAGAGCCAGATAAATAGTGGTAAGTGCGGCTCGACAAAGCCAGATTAATAGTAGTAAGTGCGGCTCTACAGAGCCAGGTAAATAGTAGTAAGTGCGGCTCGACAGAGCCAGGTAAATAGTAAGTGCGGCTCGACAGAGCTAGGTAAATAGTAGGTGCGGCTCGAAAGAGCCAGATGAATAGTAAGTGCGGCTCGAAAGAGCCAGATCAATAGTAGTAAGTACGGCTCGACAGAGCCAGATCAATAGTAGTAAGTGCGGCTCGACGGAGCCAGATAAATAGTAGTAAGTGCGGCTCGACAGAGCTAGATAAATAGTAGTAAGTGCGGCTTGAAAGAGCCAGATAAATAGTAGTAAGTGCGGCTTGAAAGAGCCAGATAAATAGTATTAAGTGCGGCTGACAAAGCCAGATTAAGAGTAGTAAGTGCGGCTCGACAGAGCCAGATAAATAGTGGGAAGTGCGGGTTGACAAACCCTAATAATAGAAGTACTGCTCTGAATGGCTAGTTATACAAAATAAACATGAAACAAGCACATTCACACAAACCAAATTTGGAGCACGGTCAAAGAAAAGAACCAAGATTACGAGAGAAGTTGGGATGAATGCACAGACGTTGTGCAGCAATTTGAGGTTTCACTTACATCGATCTGAGTAATACTCAGCAAGTAGAAAGTCCAGCAAAGCGAGTCGCGTGATGTCAATAAATATAAATCCTCTAATGTGAATGAAAAAGTCTTACCGATATCGCATCCTCTTCCGACCCTGGTCAGCTTTAGGCCTCACCTAAAGTTCTAACTGAAATGTACCTGAGAGGCGCACACGGAAATTCTCAACAGAAATTCTAATACAAGGACCAGGTTTTTAAGAAATATTTTAAGCAATCTACTAACGGTATCCTAAACGATATCTACTAAACATCATACTTCAACCCTTTTCGCAAACAAAATAGACACTCACCCCGACAATCTTGCAGGAAAAAACAGAGATCGGAGGTACTGTTGGTGTGGCAGCCTCGACATTTTAAATATGGGGACGGTTTTGAAAAATCCACGGACGATGGGAAACTTGTCAAAGCAGCCATTTATTGAGTTACCTAAATTTTAATTTCCTTCTTTGGCATCTACACACTTCACTCAAATAAGGTTCTTACATAACTGGCTGCCTCTGCTCAGCTCGCCGAGTTTATGAACCTAAGGTTCCGGAAGCTAGCGTTTCCGGAAAACGAGTGAGCTTGAGAAATGGTTCTTTCGAAGTTCGAAGGCATAAATTTTCTGTCGCTGTTTGAAAGTAGAAATTTTCTAAAATGCTTCGAAAGCAGCACAGTTGGTACTTCGACAGCGACGAGAGAGTGCGAACAAAAATAGGGAAATATTGCCAGTATTTCGATGCGTGATGCACCTAAAGTAATTTAATTGATCGTATCCCTAAAAAGGGAATTTGAATAGACAACGATGCCTTAAATTTAAGAGAAAATTCATGGTTTTTATTTTAGAATTTTACCGGGGACCACAGAACAGCCGTAACCGTACAATTTCTTAAATGAAAGGACCTAAACTTGGATTAAGCGCTCACTCATTCAAACACTTAAATATGAGACCATGCAAGAGAAAGGGTTGGGAAACATGGAACTACTGCTGTCACAAAGCTGCTCACTACAAGCCGACAGTACTCCCGTAGTGACATACGTTTCCGCTATTAAATCTTTCCGAGAACCTAGTAGTGGTTCTGCCAAAATAGCTGACTGACCTTTCCTGCGTGGCCTGACTATCTTGACTCGCCTGATTCAACTACAGCTAGGTACACTGCCGCAGCGTGACCTCACTTCGTACGCAGCCCCAGCCGTCCACCCTCAAAGTATGGAACAGAATAAAGCTACACACGAATCTGGAGAATTTCCTCACAAGAGATTTGCTCCTACAATTCTGGCTGTATGTGTTGAAATCTAGAGCGATTTACATTTCTTTCATCCTGTGCACACAGATACACACAAAAATGTACATAAATGCACATCTAAATAAACATATAAATTCATTTACAGGATGTTTCAGAACAAGAGGTACATAATTGTACACCAAGTAAAAAATGGTGCAAGAAACACTTTTCTTCTGTGAAATATTCCGACAAATTCGAGTTATTGCAATATTAGCTGTATATTGTTTTGATGGACGAAATGCAATGACACAAATACTTGGAATATTCATTTTGAATTTACTTTAGAAAAATTGTTTAAAATGTGTTCCACCTACAGCAGTGCACTTTTCAAATCTTAGCCTCAATGACTGCCGGATATTAGAAAACACGTCTGGCATTTCAGAAATCTCACCAGCACCCACTGCAATAATCATTCTGGCCACGAAATCTTCCTCTGATTCAATGGGTGTAGCCTAACAAACAAGGCTCTTTTTTAACATATAGCACTAAAATTTTTTTTATTATTGTTAAATCTCATAGAGTAGAAGGGTTTGTAACGTTTAGTCAAAATAAATATTACGAGTAATTGTGTAATTAAATTTCATCCTTTAAAACAATAAACAGCTAATATCTCAAAAACCCGAATTTCTTCGGAGAATTTCATGATGAAAAAGTGGTTATTTAGCCATTTTTTACTTAGTTTCCAATATTGTATCTCTTGTTCTTAAACACCCTGTAAATTGTAGAGTTCTGCTGCACAATTTAGCTGAAGGGGTAGTTAAAAACAAGCAGGAACCTTATTTCGTTCAATAAAAGTACTCGAACTACGGGTAGTAAAAATTAGCTTGGATCGTATTAACTTAATAAATGTTAATGGATAGACTTTACATGAAGTCCGAATATTGGCAAAGAAACCAATGAAACTAAGAAAGCAATTTAAACATTCAAGGTTAAAACATAGTTAAAACCGTTTTTACTAATAAAACTTAAGTTCATAGAATTCATCAAAGGAAGCCCAGGCAAGACTTATAGACTTACATAGAAAGATTTTTGTTTAATTTTTTAATTCATATCGTGAGTAATTTGGGGGTTCTTGAACTAATTTTTTCTTGTTTGGGATAACAATGTGATAGTTCTCACATACAGTTGGCACTAGCTATTTCATTTTGAATTAGTCTATTTTTTAGGCTACCACGGGTATGACCGAAGAATTTGTTTTCGCTATAGGTATACATTATCTTCCATAGACCAATTTGAGTGCAGCCTCCTCTACTTGTACCTTCAAGCGAGAAATACCCAATGTCTGAACTGAAGCACATACAGGACTTGCAGAAGCAGGAGACAAGTGGGAGGAAGGAGGCTCTAGTGCGCGGAACTCCAGCACCGTCCCTCAACGATCATCTGGAACATGTGAAAGAAGGGCGGACTCTGATGTGTTGGGACAAAGCCGCGGCATTGAGGTGGTAGCCGTTGACAGTTTTACGTCAAAGCCTCACTGTGTGACCGTTGTGATTGTTTTTCTGGTAGTAGAGATCATATGGATCTCCACGCCCGATCCAGGCGCGAATTGGTAAATTACTTCAAGTGTGAATTCTGTGGTTATTCTTCTGCCGATAGAACTACTTTACAGCAGCATTAGAAAGATGATCACGACACTGATGAATTGTATAAGTATGAATTGTGTGAATTTTCTTCTGTTTACACGAAAGAAGTTTGAAGCAGCATCAAATTGGGAAGCACAAAGTAAGGAAATTGGTCATGTGCAAGTTCTATGATTTTTCTTCTGCCAGTAAAAGTAATTTGAAGCGACACAAAGCATATAAACATGGTAAAAATCAGATATTCAAGTGCGATTTCTTTGACTATTCCTCTCATAAAAACACAACTGTTGTCCAACATTAGGCGAGCAAGCATAGCAAAGGCAACAAGTCAAATGAGAGTTTGTGACTGTTCATCACCTAGGACCATACCTGTCGCTCAAACCAAGCGAGCAAGCACATGAAAGGTCAGTTGTTCAAATGTACATACATATACCGGGCTTATCCTCCCTACGGAAGGGTAGCCGACAGCAGACCACAATCACCACACTTAGGAACTAGGAGGCGAGAAAGGCAGCACTGGCCGCACCTGAACTGCCAGGATCAGCAGCAGCCCAGCACAACCACCTTCCACAGTCAGGCCCGACAGCCATAGCTGGCTTACCCCGACTGCTTCATTGAGTGCAGCCCCTCCCCCCGCACAGGACAAGTCAACCCCATCACACGCGGTCAACTTCCAGTACCGCGTCAAAAATAAAATTACCTTCTTATGCGCTGCCCCCACTCACTTCTGTCCGCAGCCATCCCTTTCGCCACGTCCACAGTCAGACCCCTCTCATACAAGCACGTTTCACCCCATCCATCCAACTCATCCGTGGTCTACCTCACGCACGCAGACCACTCACTTCCGACACATATATGTTTTTCACCAGCCGCTCAACATTCATTCTTTCAACATGCCCAAACCATCCAAGCACTCTTTCATCCACTCGCCTGCCCAATTTTTTGATAACACCCGTCTGCCCCCTAACCAACTCATTCCTGATCCTATCTTTTCTTGTCATTCCATACATGCTCCTCAAACACTTCATCTCAAAAACATCCAACTTCCTCCTCTCCAGGACTCTGCTCCATACAACAAAACTGGCACAATCAAGCTTTCATACAGTCCCCTCTTAGCATTCATACTCAAACTCCTGCATTCAAAAACTTTCCTCATTGCACCCAATGTTTTACAGCCTTCACTCACTCGATGCCTCACTTCTACTTCCATACTATCCTTAACAGTCACATCCGACCCGAGGTACCTAAAATGCTCTACATCCTCTAAAACTTCACCATTCAACATCACATCCAAAGTTCCAAACCCTCCACATCTTGAACATCTCATCACTTTACTTTTATTCACATTTACCCTCAATTTCCGCCTTTCGCACACTCTACCAAACTCTACAACCAGTCTCCTCAGTTTTTCCTCTGAATCAGCCACAAGCGCTGTATCATCTGCAAACAACAGCTGACATACTTCCCAATACATACCATTTTGTCCCACCAACTGCGCACCTTTTCCCAACACTAAGGCATTCACTTCTCTCACCACACCATCCATAAACAAATTAAATGACCATGGCGACATAACACATCCCTCCCCCTCTAACACCTGTCACAACTGGGAACCAATCACTCACCTCATTCCCTACTCTCACACATGCTCTGCTATCAATATTGAAACTCTTGATCGCATTCTACAGTCTCCCACATACTCCATACAAGCTTACCGCCTGCCATAGAACCTCACGATCCCCTCTGTCATACGCCTTCTCTAGATCCATAAATGCCCAATATACATCTTTTCCCTGTAATAAGTATTTTTCATTCACCTGCCTCACAGCAAACATTTGATCCACACAACCTCACCACACCTAAAACCACACTGTTCTTCAGCAAGCACACGATCCGTCAACACTCTCACTCTTCCAATTAAAACTCTTACATACAGCTTCCCAACGACACTCAGTAGACTTATACCCCTAGAATTACTGCACTCATACCTGTCACCTTTTCCCTTGTACAACGGAACTACACACGCGCTACTCCAATCAACCGGCACTTTACTAGCCTCAAACATACATTTAATAAACGTACCAACCATTCTGCAACCACATTTCCTCCTTTCTTTAGACATTCAACCGTGCAGCCCTCCATACCTGGAGCTTTCTCATTTTTCATTTCATCCACCGCACCTTCCACCTCTGCACTTCTTATTCGACTTCTATTCAATTCACCAAACACAGGCATTCTAACATCACTTCCAACAGCTACTACTCTCGCAACCCTATCATCCCTCACGTTCAGCAGTTCCTCAAAATGCTCCGCCCATCTCGTTCTCACATCACAACCCTCCATTAGCAGCCTACCATTTGCATCCTTCGCTCTTGCCTCATTCTCCACCTGACCTTTCCTAATTCTCTTCACTTCCTTCCAGAAAACCTTCCTTCTCTCCATGAAATCACCTACCAAGTTCCTCCCCCCATTCCTCATCCGCCGCCCTCTTTGCTCTCCTTATCATTCTTTGTACCTCTTTCTTCCTCTCCTTATACTCTTCGAAATTTTGCTGGTTGCCTCGTTGCAACCACTTTTCGAACGCCCCCCGCTTTCTTCTCACAGCCGCTCCTACTTCTCCGTTCCACCATTTACTCCCCTTTCTTATCCCCCCTCCAACTTTCCTTACCCCACACACTTCCCTTGCACATTTCTCCACCGCATCTTTAAACAACTTTAAAGGGAACACCACCCTAATCCTAATAGAACTAACAATGCAACCCGTGCAGACTACCCAGTTACGGGGAGATTTTCTCAATTGCCGAGGAAATGAAATGGAGGTAGACACTGGTGCTGCCAGGGCTATCCTTTCTAAACCTGCCTACTTAAGGTTGCCCCCGAAGACAAGACCCGAGTTGAGACCTTCTGATGTTAAGCTTAGGACTTATGGTGGAGCTGAACTAGTAGTTTGTGGGGAGATTAGGACTAACATCCAGCGTGAGGCTAGTGGTGGGGCTCTTCAGCTAGCAACTATTGTAGTGGTAGACAGGGGAGGCCCAGCCTTGCTGGGTAGGAATCTAATTGATTCCCTAGGGTTAACTATAGTAACAAATGAAGTACACAAACTGACTACTTGCCCTGAAGATTTAGCAAATAAATTCCAGACCTTTTTCAGCCAGGCCTAGGTTGCTTTGAGGGGAGGAATTTCAAGATTGAGGTTGACCCATCAGTACCACCAAAGTTTTGTAAGGCCAGGAATGTGCCTTACACACTTAGACCTAAGGTGGAGGCAGAACTAGATAGACTGGTGCAGGAAGGGATCCTCACCCCTGTACAGTACTCTAGATGGGCAGAGGCTATTGTTCCCGTGCTCAAGGCTGATCAAAGCATCCGAATTTGTGGGGACTAGAAGCTAACTGTCGATAAAGCCACTAGGCTTGATACCTACCCTATACCCAGGGTGGAAGATTTATTTAACAGGTTAGCCGGAGGAGTTATATACTCCAAGCTAGACATGTCTCAAGCGTACGCCCAACTTCCGTTGGACGATGAATCTAAAAAATTCACCGTGATCAACACCCGTAGAGGTCTGTTTGCTTATAATAGGCTAAGCTTCGGCATAGCCTTGGCACCTGGAATCTTTCAGCGTGCCATGGAAGGACTATTGCTGGGCCTCCCAGGAGTGTTGTGCTACCTGGAAGACGTACTAATTAGTGCTACTAATGAGCAAGAGCACTCCAAGCGTCTCCATCAAGTCAAGTCTTATCTAAACTACAGGAGGCAGGGCTAAAAATGAAAATGGGGATGTGCCAGATAGGAGTATCACAGGTATCCTACCTTGGATACCAGATTGACAGGGATGGGTTGTACCCCACGGCCGAGAAGGTAGCCGCTATCCGGAACGCCCCAGCTCCTACTAATGTGACTCAGCTGAAGGCTTATCTAGGGCTCTTGAATTTTTACAGGAAATTCCTAAAATCTTCTACGACTATGTTGGAGCCCCTAAATGGCTTACTACGGGATAAAACTCTTTGGAAGTGTGATGCAAGTCAGGAGAGGGCATTCCAGAAGTCTAAACAAGCCCTCCTGGACTCATAGACTTTAGTCCATTTTGACCCTCAGAAACCCATAGTGGTAGTGGTTGACAGTAGTGCGTATGGTGTGGGAGCGGTGTTGTGTCACCTTATTGACGGAATTGAATGCCCCGCCTATTTTGCCTCTCGAACTCTAACAGCAACAGAACTTAACTACTCCCAGACTGAGAAAGAAGCTCTGGCTATGGTGTTTGCACTCCGAAAATTTCATTGCTACCTGTGGGGACAGGAATTCACTGTGATCACCGACCAGAAACCTTTACTAGGATTATTTGATCCGCGTAGGAGCATTCCCCCGATGGCATCCGGGCGCATTCAAATGTGGGCTCTACTGCTGCAGTCCTACAAGTTCACCTTGCGTCACCGGTTTGGCGTGCTGTTGTGCACGGCTGATGCTATCAGTCGTCTACCCTTGACAACTCCCGAGGAAGCAACGCCCATTCCTGCGGAATGGACGTCCTTAGTAAACTTCCTCGAGTCAGCTCCGGTCACCAGCACCCACATACGCGACGGTACCCTAAGGGACACAGTACTTTCAAAGGTATACAAATACTGCCAGGTAGGCTGGCCTTCGACGGTAATTGGTGACCCTGATCTCGCTCCGTACACTATGAGGCGAGACGAATTGTCCACACAAAATGGCTGTGTGCTCTGGGGAGCAAGAATTATTGTACCCCAAGCTCTCAGACAAGCCATTGTGGATGAACTTCACTCTGGCCATGCAGGTTCATTCAGAATGAAGGAGCTAGCGCTCAGCTATGTTTGGTGGCTGCTGGTGGACAAAGGTTTAGAAGAAACGACTAAGTCATGAAGCTAGTGTCTGAGCACTCGGGCTGCACCAACGAAAGCTGAACTCCCCCCGAGGGAATTGCCTGCGAAGCCTTGGCATCGCATACACATTGACTACGCGGGCCCAATGGGTGGAAGATACTATCTAGTGATCGTGGACGCACACTCAAAGTGGGTTGAAATTTTTCCAACATCTGCTATAACCTCTGGCGAAACGATCTCGTGCCAGAAACACACTTTTGCTACATTTTTATTTCCAGTAACAATTGTTTCGGACAACGCAACGTGTTTCACACCGACTGAATTCCAAAAATTTGTGAAGGCATGTGGTATGCGACGTATTACGAGCGCACCATACCATCATTCAACTAATGGACTGGCAGAGCGCATGGTACAAACGTTCAAGAAGAATATACGAAAGTCAACGGAACCTCTACGCCTAGCACTAGACAGGTTCCTGTTCAACTATCGGCTAACACCCCACACGACAACAGGTGTTACGCGCGCCGAACTGATGTTAGGCAGGAAAGTGCGCTCTCGTCTTGATCTACTTTGGCCGTCAGAAGCAATCGCGTCCAAAAATGCTCAACGCCAGGACGCTCAGAAAAGACTCCACCCAGGATCTCACGCGGTTGACATTCCACCTGAGTCACCTGTGATGGTCCGTCAATACACACCGGGTTCCCCAAAATGGACCCCTGCTACTACCGTTGAGAAAACGGGCCCGGTGTCCTACAAGTGCCAACTGCAGGGGGGAGAGGTCGTTCGTCGACACCAGGACCAAGTTATTACCTGCTCGAACACCATCCCCGAACCCAGGGAACAACCTACTGAGGAAACCGTGTTGATCCCACAACCTGCTCGAGATTCATACCCACCACCTCCGGCTAATGAACCTGACCCCGAAACACCTGATTACTCGATTCCCACCCAGGAGGCAAGGATGGACGAGCCTCCAAGTGCTGGCTTCTCACGCAGGTTTACCCGAGCTAGAAAGCCTGTGGTGAGAAAGGACCTTTAGGATTGACTAAACTAAATAAGGGGATCGGGATACAAGGGGGGATTTCTAATTAAGGAGGGAGGGGTGTAATATAGCGAGTAATGTAAGTTCTAGTTAGAAAGACCTAAAGTTGGCAGCGCTCGAGACGGCAAGATCGCAGGCAGTTCCCGATTGGTCGTAGCCAGCTAACAGTACATGCTGACTGCAAGTGTGTATATAGATTATCCCATATGGCTAAGTACTACACCTGAGCTTCTCAAACTACCTACTACTAATTCTATTCTACTCTATCCTGCTATTTCAATCTATCTCCGCTCTTATCGCACTAGCCACAGGATTAGTTAACTGAGTATATTCCTAACTTAGGAATATCCCAGAGGTGAGTGTCCATTTGCTTATATATATTTATATTGATATATCAATATATATATTGATCTATGTGTGTCTATTTATGTCAGCACTATTACTGTTTTGTATCTATGTGGAACCCAGATATTATCCATGTGTTGTTTAACCTATACTGTGCTCTAGTGTAGGATTACCAGGTGTATTATCATAGTCTCCTGAATTGGCTACTTTGCAACAGCTATCATTACTACTACTATTTCAGGTTAATACCTGACACAAACTATTCCCAATCACTAACTCACTCTCTACTCACAACCCCACCAAGAATTCACCACTCTCATTCAACCCAGTTACTCCCTACTTACCAACAACACCATCCACCACCTCATCACCCACTCTTGCATTCAGGTCCCCCATCACCACAACTCTACAACCACTCCCCACTCTTGCAATGCACTCGGACAATTTCTCCCAAAACTCTTCTCTCTCTTCCCTACTCCTCTCCGATCCCGGTCCGTACGCACTCACAAACACCTATGACTCTTCCCCCATTTCACTCGCACCCACATTATTCTTGATCACACCTCACCCCATTCAACTACTTTCTCTCTGATTCTTACACTCAATAATATAGCCACAGCCTCTCTTGCATGTCCCCCACGCACTCCAGATACTCTCCCCCCCACACTCCCAAACATCAACTCACCACTACCCTTCAACTTCGTCTCACTCAGGGCCAGCACATCCATCTTCCGGTTTCTCATCATTCTTCCAATCTCCTCCTTCTTACTCTCAGTTGCTCTACTTCCACACCCCCTTACATTCATAGATCCTAGTATTAGGGTTTGAGTGGTCTTTCGACCCCTCTCACCCCCTTCGTTGGCCTGCTGCCTCTCGGGAAAATCGTTACAGAAAAGGGGATCCCCAGTCCCCTCGCTCCGTCCACTTCAGTCGCCTCTTACGACACGCAGCGGACCACGATGGGAGAATTCTACCCCCCCCACAGGGGCATAATGTTCAAATGTGATTTCAGTATTTTCTTGTGTGCCTACAAAATATATGTCAAGCAATACCAAACTAGTGAGCACAACAAGGGTCAGCTAAGCAAATGAGTTTCGTGAGTAATTCTTCTCTCTGTCAAACAAGTGTGGAGCAACACTAAACCTGTAAGCACGGTAAAAGTCAGCTGTTCCAGTGCGAGTTAATGTAACTATTCTTATGCTTTCATAAGATGTTTTGAGCTACACCAAGCCAGTAAACACGCTGAAGGTCAGCTGTTCAAATTCGAGTTGTGTGAATATTCTTCTGTCTATGGGTCATTTGCTTAACGACACTATACCAGCAAGCACAGAGAACGTCACCATCAGGAGGGCGAGTTGTGTAGTCTCTCCTGTCATAAAGAAGAAGATTTTTGCAACTCACCAGGCTGCTGAACATGAAATCGAACAATAACTTTAATGAAATTAAATTGCTTCAGTGGAGGACAACATTACTCACAGCAGCTCCAAAAAGTTTAAAATTTAATTTAATATTACGCAGATGCGTAAAAACAGATTGCACAATATAACGTGGTCTGAGGTGAACAACCCTAGAGTAGTGAACGATCCAGAGGTCGATGAAAACAGTAGTAGTACATTTTCAAAACAATCCAAGTACAAGTACTCGTTCTGTTGTTCTTGTTCAAATTCCAATCAAAGGGCTGTGAGGAGTGAAACACGTAGGTGATCAACATTTCTATGTAGATCTTCACTTAGCTAATGGCGAAAATGCTAGTAAAATTTTCGATTTCATTCAAAGAAACAAGAATATCGATAACGTAACGGAGAGAAGCACCATCATCGATTCCGTTAAATTTAGAATATCTGCGATCAATACTTGGAATCGATAAAACCACGATCGATAATAAATTTCAGACTGTTCATACTTTCATGTGAAAAAAGGAAAAGAAACAAAAAGAAAAACAGTAAACAAAGACAATTATACGTCTACTTTCTGAAGAGGAAAAAACGTAGCATGTTATTTAACGTTGTTTTTTCCCTAACTCGTAAATTTGGAGGAAAAAAACGACCTGAGGTTGATTTTTCTTTCCATTGGAAAACTGAAGAACTAGCTACGCTTCCCAAATTAAGCCAGGTGAACTGGAGGAACCGTCTCGAGCGAGACTCAGGGTCAACGTCATTGTGGACTGACTTCATTTATGAGGTATTTGAAAATCCACGGGGAAATGAAGTGTATCAACTGGATTCTTATAAAAAAATTTGAATAAAAGCGTTAAATACCAAGAAAAGGACATACGGGTTTCGTGGCATTTGAGTAAGACTTACAATATAAAATATAAGTGAGTTATCGATGAGAAGATTAACGGCATTGGAAACTGTTGCATAAAAATTGAATTCATCTGTTATTGAGTGAATGATAGTATTCTTCGGTACGGAAGTGATTGGCTGATTGAAGGGTGTCGAGGGGAACAATATTCATTGAACCTACCAGCATACTTTGCAGCGCGAATACCTAGCTTTCATGATGTAAGCCAACGGGAGCCACCGTTGTCGTCAGGTAGGGAAGGAAACGCTGAAAGGTTTCGATCAGTTTTACTGGGGATCGGAGCTGGCTAGTTTGGTGCTTTCGGTGGTCGGTGCTGTCAAAGTGCGATTGCTCAGAGACGACGAGCGCTTTTACGCGGCTCGGCTCACGCATGTACGGAGGGAGCCACAATGAGGCAAAGTCTACGTGTTCTGAAGCTCCCTGTGCCCAAATGTGTTGACGTATTATTGAAGGGAACGCTCTCATCGGAATTTACAAAATCGTATTTGAACTTCTTTTAGGAGCAAACAGCAAAATAAATCACGCTTATAATATTCAAAATAAAAGAAAGGTGGGGTAGCCTTAACAAGCTGTGTGCAAACACCATCACACAAGCTTAGAAGCGCCACCTCGTGCAGCCCGACCAGCCTCGAAGCGCCACTACTTGCCGACCAATCAGAGAGCGAGTTTGGCGCGGTGAGGCTTTACCAAACACTATATAAGGAGCTACGGGCCAAGCACAGTTTAGTCCTCTCTCAGCAACTTTGAACTTCACTACAAGTCTTGGCCGTTCTACTAGCAGTGGCCTCGCTGTCTCCATCGCCACCTCGACCGCCAGCCGCCCCGCAATGCCACGTCCTGGACCCGATCAGTTCTCTTCTAGCGGCGCTGATACTCCCAAGTCGGAGACACTCGGCCAGCAACAGCCTCACCGCTTTGCTCTCGACTGCCACTCACGCTTCGACCCCCGACGACCGTTGGTCCTCCAAGGCGTCCTTGGGTGCTTTACTACCTGACTCTAGTATTCTTTAGTGTGCCATTACTGTCGGCGATATTCGCAATAATACGTCATTTATTGCAGTTGTGTATTCCTTACCCTGTCGGGACCGTTTGTATCTCAGGCACTCACTTCGGGAATAAATATTTAACAATTTAAACATTTTATTTACCACAGGTGATACAAAGATAGAATGTTTTTTAAGTCTAGTACAATGGTCAAATTTGAGTATAGCTACCTGAAGGCCCGAATAAGTTCAGTGACTTCTAGGGCATCCTACCATCAACGTTAGTCTAAGAAGTACAATAATGTTAAACCTAATTCACTTAAACTAGGGACGCATTAGACTGATCAATGAGAAAATTAACTCGATAATAGATGCTTCATTTTACAATATAGGTCGTATGGACTAGATTTAACAGTACATACGACAAACTATAGCTATTCAAGAACAGACTGAAGATCGGCGATATTAACCATGCCAAATTAAATTATTAGGACCAGTTATGTAGGGGACGTGATTTGACTTGGTGATCTTACACGACTAGTATTCTGATAGGAAGTGAGACTCAAGATTTCTTTTGAGTACCTTATAAGAATTACTTTCGCGGATCTCCGCAGGTATTGGGTGCCAAATTTTAGTTCCAACGAAGAGGATACTGTGTTACGACCGGGCCTTTGAAAAATAAGGAAGCATGAATTCATTTCTATTGCGGGTTAAATAGTCGTGATGACCAGTTCTTACCGTTAATAATTGTTTTAGGCTATTATCGCCATCATTTGTTAATGTTTTGTAAATGAAATTGCAAATGGAGATTTTGTAGAGATCCGAAAGTTTAGGTATTCGTAAATTTTCGAATGAATCATTTGTGTGAGCATTCTATTCTAGATTCTTCACCGCTCTGATGGCTCTTCTTTGCAGAGTAAGAATTACATTGGTTTTATTTTTATCAGTTCCGTGCCATGCTTCTATTCCGTATTGCAAGTATGGTGAAATGAGCGTTCGGAAGAGCATTCGTAAAGCTGTTTCAGACAGGTAATTTTTAATTTTATTCAGGATTCCGATGGATTTTGATAATTGAGAACTAATATGAGCGATGTGCTCTTTAAAGTTCAGATGTTTATCTATTATGATGCCCAGAAACTTGCAGGAGTTGGTGTCTTCAATTTCACCTTCGCCAATTTTTATACGTGGGAGAGATATATTTTTCTAGTATGAGAATGTAATATGTTTTGATTTATCGATATTGAGGCTTATTTTATTAGCTTTAAGCCACAATGAAACCTTATGGAGTTCATTATTTATACTCTCCGCAATCATAGCGGGATTTGGTTCGGAAGGACCGCAGAAAGCGTGCTGTCATCTGCAAAAAGCATTAATTTGAAAAATGATGTAGATTTGATAATATCATTCATAAATATCAGAAATAGCAGAGGCCCAAGGATAGATCCTTGTGGAACTCCATGGCTAGTTGTCTGTGGGTCTGATTTTGTGTCGTCAATGACAACGTATTGCTTCCGATTTGTTAGGTAAGATTTGAACCAATCATGGGCAACTCCTCGAATGCCATAATAGTGCAGTTTCGAGCGTAATATGTTATGGTCCACACAATCGAATGCTTTTCGAAAGTCAAGAAATACGGAGAAAACAAGCTTTCCTTCATCTATATTAGAGTAAAGGTACTGTAAATGATTTAATACAGCTTGTGTCGTTGATTTTTTAGAACGAAAACCGTATTGTCTGTCGTAGAGAAAAGATTTTGTTCAAAGTATGAATACACTTTTTAAATACAATTTTTTCAAATATTTTGCTAATAATTGGCAGTACAGAGATAGGTATATAATTATTAATGCAATTTTTATCACCATTTTCGAAAATAGGGGTCACTCTGGCAGTTGTGAGAGAGTTGGGGGAGATACCCTGAGAAAGTGAATGGTTGAAAATATTAGTTATGCATGGTGCTATTATATCAGCTGTAGCCTTAATAACTTCAGCTGAGAATGTTTTTAATCCATTTGATTTATTTTTCAAGTTGTTTATGCACGTAATAACATCGGAGGGATTAGTTGGCGTGAAAAAGAAAGAGTCGTGTTCACGGACATGGTCCATGTATTGCAAGTGGTCAGTAGGTTCAATAACGACACTATCGGCTATATTTTTCCCTATATCTATAAAAAAGTACACTGTTGAAATCTCGTTTATCGTGATATTTTACATTTTCGTGAACGATGGACTCAATTGTTTTTGTAGCATTATTATTCGGTCTATAGCGTGAATTAAGCCGGCGGAAAGTTTTTTTAAATATCAGTTTTGTATTCAGTAAATTTGCGCGTAAAGTAGTTTTGTTTCGATGTTCGTATTTGATTTGTCACATGATTCCTGAATCTGTTATACGTTACTCTAGATATTCAACCTTCGTATAGTAAGGCTAGGTACGCTTGACGTTTCTTTATATTGATCACGATATCTTCAGTAATTCAAGGCTTATGTCTATTTTTCGGCGTAATTGTGCGGGTGATTATTGGACAACACTGGTTGTATGCGGTCGTTATAATTTCAGTTAAATTTAGTATTGCTTGATCAATGTTATTCGCATTATTGTCCAGTTCATAGATGTCCAATGATGGCATTAATTCTTCTAGAACAGTTCGCATTGTTCTCAAATCATATTCGTTTACTCAACGATATGAAAAAGTCTCAGCCTGTGGGCTGTTACAGAAACTATAGATATTTTTCTTGATGAAAAACACCGGAAAATGGTCAGATAAGTCAGAAATTATTATTCCTGTAAGAAAATCAGTCGGATCTAACATAAAAATATTATCGAGCAGCGTAGCAGATTCAGATGTAACACGTTTAGGTTTCGTGATGATTGGTTCGAAGGAGTCAGGGCCGCCACTTTTTTTTAAACCAAAATTATCTAGTTTGTCCTCAAAAAATATCTAGAAACATCTAGATTTGAAAATGAAATATCCAAATATATTTCTAAAAATAAATTAATTATATTTGATGTTAAGTTAGTTAAACATTAGCACATAAAAATATTTACATCATAAATTGCATTTTATTAGGTCATTTATCTTTATAGAAATAATCTAGTATCCTGGTACATATCCTAATAAGGCTTGGTATCCAAATATTCTTCAATTCACAAGTGTTGCAAGTAAGAAGGACTAATTCGTAGTCCTTCCAAGTAGTAGCAAGAAGTTATCAGCATTGGAAGTAGGAAGGACTAATTTAGTGAAAATTGATTTTAGGAACATCAGCATGTCATCCAATTACTTCACTTTATCTACATTTTTTTAATCAAATAACTTAGTCATTTTTTGCACCTCTGTTAAGATTGGTTGCTAAAAAATGATAGTGCAAGATTTCTCCCATCAGAATGTATTTTGAATAATACATCTGCAGGATAGCATTGTTCACTTTGCCTTGCAGTCTCAAAATGTGTTCTTAAATCCTGCCATTGAGCAAAAATTTTTTTACAGCAAGCTGGATAAACAACCATCAAGTTTTGCAAGCTGAAGGAATTTTTAATGGATATGAACCAATATAAATTGATTCATAAAGTTGTATTGACATGGTCAAAAAAAATTCTGCAAACCCATTAAAGAGTTTCTGCAATGAAAAATTCCACATTCCTTGGTAAACATTCACCAGAAGTATAAGACATAACAAGCTGGAATGAGTGGCATACACATCTCATCAAGTTTATATACAAATTTGTTCCTTACTTTTGGTTTAAACTCCATTATTGATGCCAACAATGATACTTGTATTGTTGGCATCAATAATGGAGTTTATACCAAGTGTAAGGAACAAATTTGTATTTAACATTGATGAGATGTGTATGCCACTCATTCCAGCTTGTTATGTCTTATACTTCTGGTGAATGTTTACCAAGGAATGTGGAATTTTTCATCAATGCTCAGATTCCTACTTATCAACAATTGTTTAAGGCTCTCACAATGCTATCTGCATCACTTTTAATAATTTTGCAATTACCTAGTACATTAATTCCACTTTATTTGATGCATGACTCTTATATATAACCGATAAACCAAGTAGTTTCATGATTGAAATATCATTGCTTCCCTCCAACAATAAACTGAATTCATTGTTGCCAATATCATTGGTTAGACTTTTATCAAAATGAGGTCACAATACATTTTTGATAGTGTATGTGCATTTCATTCCATGATTTTTGACATCGTCACTAGCTTTGCAATTGGAGATTGTGTTTTAGCTTATGAACCGAGTGATCACAATTAGAAATTACACTATGGCAGCACAAAAACATTGAAATAGCCGTCCTGGTGTGGTTCATATTCTGAACATAACATGATCAAAATGTGGTTGGTTCACTATTCAAGCAGTTTGGTTAGCAAATTAACAAATATAATAAGAATGAAGTAGTAACCAACCATTAAAGCGAATTCCTAGTTCGAATTTACTATAATATATCATTTACATAGCTTAATTGCAATTCAACCCAGAAAATATCTAGCACACTGAAAAACCTATCTAGATTTTGTACCTATTATCTAGATTCCAAATTTTACATCTGGGCTTGAGCAAAAACATCTAGATCTAGCTATGAAATATCTAGAGTGGCAGCCCTGGAAGGAGTTAGACTGAAAAACATTTATGAAGTTTGAGATTTGCTCACAGCTTTCATATTGTAGAAGATCGTAGTTGAAATCCCCGGAGATTATTATTATGTCATTGTATAGAGATTTGTTAAACTGAGAAATTATGCTTTGAAGCTCGTTCAGGAAAGAGACGTTGCAAGCTGTTGGGGGGCCTATATACAGTCCCAAGTGTAATCCATTTACCATTTTTCGTTTGTTCTATAAATAGAGTCTCAATATGTTCACGGTTCATAGTTGCACTTATAATGATTTTCGAAGGTATGTGTTTAGATATGTACGACCTGATGCCACTTCCAAGTTTGTAATTACGGAGTGAATGATGGCTAATATAGTTCTGAATTTGAATTAGGTCTTTGGTTGAGTCATCTAGCCAACTTTCGGTGAAACTGAGTACATCAAAATTACTGTAGCTCAATGATAGTACAAGATATTTCACCTATTTTCGGATAAATGGACCTACAGTTTCAACATAATATTGAGAAATAGTTACAGGTTTCTCTCATCGATTCATTGAATTCTTTAATATTTAGGTATTTACAATTCACAGTTTCATTTAGGTTTGGATGCAGTTTATTCAAGTGATTGAGATCTGGATCAATATTATCGAATATATCAACATGGTCAATCATTAAAATTAAGAAACAGTAAGTAAAATGTGACGTAAAAAATGAAAAAAATTATACAGGCTACAGGGTCAAACTAAAAATAAAGACATTCCTACTTATAGCATAATTTAAGAAGCAAAGAGAAACTAAAACACACAGAGATTATTAGTCTGAATTGTCTAAAATCTAGTATGATTTCATTAGGAGAGTGCAAACTCAGTCCATGAGTGGGAGCATTAGGGATCATAAATTCCGAATAATGTAGTTACAAGGCTGTCATACCAGTGGTATTTGCGTATAACACATAATATGTAGCAAAGGACGAAATGAATTAGAATCGAAGTGACAGCGAAGTTATTTAATTAATATTAAGATATTGAGTATCTAAATTATTTTCAGATTTAGAGACATATGTGGTAACATATAATTTAAGTCTGAGTAGAAAATTCAGTATGAGCCTTCTATAAAAAATGAGAAAAAGAAGGAAATAAAAAAACAATTTAGTAAGCAGTAAAACAAAGCTGCAAGTTCGACGTGGGTGCCTTGAAAAGGCAAAGGCGATTCTATCAGAAAACAAGAAGAAATCATTTGGACAAAGATCAAAATGCCATTAAATTTAGTACGTAAGTCCATAAATTTACTAATTACGAATAATTTCTTTTGAGGACTTGCCGACATGTTGCAATAAGTACTGGTTAAGTGCTTCAGGTGTGTTGATGGACAGAGGTCTCGGAGTTGCTTGTCCATGTATCTTCGGAGAGTAGACGTTGATATTGCCATCCAGTGTTCTTGCGAGTCCTATTTGTTCCGGAAATTTTTGTTTGGCCAACCTCAGAGTGTACATTACATTTGCTCGCGAAGGTATGAGGTATTCATTTACGTAGAATTTCGGTTTAGTCACACGGCAGGCTGTCAAAACTTCTTGTTTCTTTTCGTATTGTCGTAGCTCAAAAGTAATGTTTCTCCAATCGACGCTTCCAGGTGCAGGTTTCTTCCCCAGCCTATTCGCTGTAGTGATGCCAGAGTTACTAAGGTTGATGTTGATTTGGTCCTTCAGGAGTTTGCACACATTCTGTTTACCATCCTCTCCAGAACGTGATTGCGGTAGTTCCCCTGTGATAACCAGAGTGCATTTTTTGTTTTCCAACTCTTCACGTTCTTCTTTTCTTTCGAATCGCTCTATACGAGAGACTCTGCTATTTTTCTTCTTATTTTGCTCCTCTATCAATGCCTTTTGATTTAATTCTTTCTTCGTTAGTGTTTCAATCATCGTTTTCAAGTCACTAATTTTGCTTTGAAATTTCTTCATTACTGAGTTTAGGTGATCAATTATGATGACGACCACTTGCTTACTCTGTTTTGACAGGTTTTGTACGTCTGAATAGTCAAGCTCCAGCGTACCCTCACTTCTGTTCTTGCTTGGCCTTCTTGCCGCCATCTTATGAGAAAGGAGACACTCGTAAAAAACGAAGCAAGGGTTGAGTGTTTTTGATGGAATGTCACACTTCCTGTTCGATTTTTTGGATTTAGGTTTGGTGAGTTGGCACTCTTTTTGGTTAGAAATGAATGTTCATCAACCAATTGGGCACTTTGTTTCCGAGCAAAGACAAAGTACGTCCTCACTTCACGGAGACACTGCTGAAAACTTACCCAACTCACGCTTTCTCATACTCTCAGCCCTCATACTCATAATCCTTTCATGTACTTTTCTTATCACCTCCTTTCGCACCCTTTCATATTCCTCATTAGATGCATGCCTTCTCAGGAGGCTCGTCGCCGCAACTCTAACATTCTTCTTCAGTGCACTTTCAACCACTTTCAAAATAGCATTCACCGTACGTTCTTTTCCACTTTCAAGCAACCAATTGCCACCTCCTTGCAATACAATCATGCCTTCATCCATACCATCTATCACTCTATCAACATGCTTACAAATCTCTTCCACTCCCTTCCGTCTCATGCACGTACATCCACTACTATCACTCCCCAGTTAAAAATTTTAGACGTTTTCAAGTAGTTTCTATGCTGCGGTAGGCAAGACTTCTAGCCGTATATTATTCGGAAAAGCAGTAGTTTTTTGGTCGCCATGACCACTTTATATGGCAGTAAAAAACTACTTCAAAACCACTGAATTTCCTTTGCAGCTTTTCCTAAATTTCCACTTCTATCGGCTACGTATCGACTTTCCACGCACCTAAACGGCTACGCGCCGCATCGTTCCGAACATCCTGCCGCATTATTTCGACCTTGCCCGAACTCAATTACACCGGCCTTCCGTACGCATACGTACACACACACGTACACACACACACACAGACGGTTACGTACACACCCATACGTACACACACACACGTTCACACACACACGTACGCACACGCGTACACAAATATGTAGATGTACACATCGTTCATTACCTGCCAGAAGGTCCTTCAATTCAAGAGTTGCTGAAGACTGTCCGGGGGGAAAGTCACGTATGGTTTCCATGTTTTGTTTTTCCGTTGGTGATGCTGAAGTTGCATTGCCTTCTCTACCAGTCCCACCACAACGATGAATTGTCATATATATCAATTCACCGAGGTGGTGGAACTCACAGTTGGGCTCTTTCCTTTATTGTTGGTTTCAAATTATCCGGCCAGACGTACTATCCGGCTTCTAACGTCCTCAATGGAATTAGGAACTCACGTGAGAGCGAACATCCTATACCTCATAGCACAAATTTATTACAAATAAAATACACCCTCACTTTTTATACACTCGCTCTGATATAAACACTGAACACTTTTCTTGAAACGTTTTAAATAATAGAGACACGACTAAGACACCTGTCACACACAACACCAAGGACAAAACTGGCGCGAAAACGCGCGTGAGACGGCGTGACAGGTTCACCAACCCAACATGTCAGTGTAGTGTTGCCCTCTAACTCGAATGCAAAGAAAAAAATCACTCAGACGAACTGCGAGATAGTATTATTCATAATAAACTGGCATAAATTATTATATTGACATTCAAATTTCTAATAACATAAAAACGTTCCATAAATTAAAATTTCAAGGTTTATTTACCAATTTCCTAGTTGGCTGCTCTGACTACCAATTAAGCTTCCCTCGGCAGCTTTGTAACTTTGGAACTGCCCCATGCATCGAAGTCGACCGCAAGCCGACAGCGTAGCTTGACACCGGCCTTGTAGAAGAGCACGGTTCTTCCGCGCTTATAACGTCCAAATTAGATTAGCGAATGGCCGTCGAAAGGAAAATTGTAGTCGAGAGCGGCCGACAAAGAAATATTCTGGCCTTCTGCAGCCATGTTTCACTATGTTCTGCTACCTGTCGCTCTAAAAACGGCATGAATTTTTAACTGGGTCACAAACCTATCCACTTCCTTAACCATACTGTCTCCACATATACTAATTATAGGTCTCCTTTACCTTTCATTCTACTATTTCGTTAAATTCTTCCACTCACATCACTCTTTTCAGCCATCTTCCTTTCATTCACTTCCACTACAGGTGCATGCACCTCATTTGGCACATGAACAGGTCGCTCGTTCACTCTCTTTCCATTTGTACTTCTTTCATCATGCTCATTCATCCTTCTAGTCTCATCTGTCACATTTTCACTATCATTTGCCTCACCATTTTCTGTATTCACCCTCCTTCCACCATCATTTGCCTCATCATCCACTGCATTTGCACTCCTTGCACCATTCTCATTCTTTCCTTGGTTCAGCTTCCTTTCATCCTTCAAATCAGCCTCTAAAGAAACCATCAGAATTGTCAATCTCTTAACCTATTCTTACAACTTCTTTCTCTCATCATTCAAACATTTCCAGCATGTAAACACAAGATCATTCAATATTCTCCTACTCATCTCTCTCAAGCCTTTGCATGCATCTATATCCACCCCCTCAAAACAGGTCGAGCACTGAATCTCTTCATCCATCCCACTAGCACCTCCCTTCCCACGACCAGTCCTATTTCTTGCCATTCTCAAAAAACTGATCTCTCTCTCAGTACAAGCTTTACAGGTAGAAGAAATCTTTACTCACCGAATCTGCTAAAAATCAAGTTATAAAGCAAAAAGAAACAAAAACGTTACCCACTTCTCTCACAGTCACTCCATACAATGTCACACACTATGCTCCTTATATGCAACTAAAGCCTACCAGTCACAACACCTTAGTCAAAAAGTTGCAAGTAACGATACAAACGCTCAGTCTCAACTCTCAAGCAACAAAAGAACTACTCTCACGCGCACTCCATACGAAGTCACACACTATACTCACGTGAATAACAAACTATACCTGTTTTCCAGCAACTTCACTTTTTCTAAGGTTCTGGAAGCGAGCGTTTCCGGAAAACGAGTGAGCTTGCGGAATGGTTCTTTCGAGGTTCGAAGGTATAAATTTCTATCGCAGTTCGAAAGTAGAAAAATGCTGCGAAGGCAGCACAATAGCGGTACGATACGTAATTAAGAATATTAAAAATGAACTTCAGGTTCTTGAGTCAAACCTTGTTTCGGAAAAATATTAAATGTCAATTTCGTCAGAGCCCAACATTATTCTGATGTATTCCAATACATCATTTAGGCTTCGAACATTTATATTTCTTATTTTGCTATTTTTTATGGCGCTGTTTTGAGGCAGAAAAGTTGCTGTCTTGAGGAGATCGTTCCCAGGGTGTTACGCCTACCGTTTGCTATGTTAAAGACGTCTACTATTTAGTTGGGCAACGGCAGTTTGTCAAGATGATGTAACTCCAGTCCGATTTCTGCTTTGGAGAATGTAGCTGTAGTGATCGTTTTAACGATGGAGCTGTAGTAAAGGGTTATTGTTTAACAACTCTGATAAGGGATCGACTGCTGTTTTCCAAACACCATGGTGGTTTTCATCGAAGATGAAAATTTTTTGGCCTTTCACACTGAGTATGATTTGTGGTCTGAGATATGCAGCAGGATGATTAAAATGTTGCCGTCAAAGTAATTATTTATGAGGTTCTGCAGTTTCCTCAGTTTTCGTCAATAAACTTAGCGTATGTTTTTTTGTTTCCTCTACCCTTTGTTTAAATTGAACTCTTTCAAGAATGCTAATTCTATTTTGATGCTGGTTGTTTTGTAAGCAGGTGAGCTACTGCATGAAGGATGCAGCCTCTAACGACTTTGGTGGGAAATAGCTCTATTTTCCACGATCGTGATCGTTTTAATTCAGCCATGATATAATTCATGAGTGCACAACTGGGGCTCAATCCACATTTTGTTCCACTTTTCACTTAAAAGGAACTTTTCCACATTTCCAAACGGGGACTGAGATTTTTCGAAATTTTCATTTTTTCACTCTGATTTCTTGCAGAGGATCGACAGACAAATGACGAATGCTCTTTTAACTTCTATTTTCTTTGCGATGATTGCACATGCAGGTGAGTGGTAAATTTTCCATTGAGATTTGACTGTAATTTTGCAGCAGTTTTTTTCTCTCTACTGATTTTACTACTCTCGGGTACGTGCTTGAATGTTCATTCACACTCGTATCCGAGAAAGGCTTGCAAACCTCTATATTTACACCAGATAACAATGAAAACCTATTTATGGTAGGTACTGTGCAGTAGTTAAGAGTAGAGAGAGGTGTGTGTTGATCATATTAAGGCAAACAATGGTTTATGTAGCTCGAGATTTTACTTGGGCACGCTGTCAACTTAGAAGAATCTTTCGATTCATGTTGTTATTTTGTTATCGCAGGGTTTTGAGTTATATAATTCAGGGCATGAGAGCTTCTGACACAGGAGCTATGTGAAATGAGTCTTGAAGGTGATTTAAGAACAATTTGTTGAAGAAAATGATGCGTTTCTCCTTGCGTAGTTGGCCAAGTGCTGTCATCGCTGCAAGCTTCAATATCAGTTGTAGCATTTGTTCTGAGTGGAATTAGTTTAAAAGGAAGAAACAGTGTAAAAACGAACATTACATTCATTTCAAACGTTTCAGAATTAAAATTCCCTCATCAGTGCCGAATCGGTAGAAAATTTTTTTCTACTATTTCAAAAAACAAAAATCATATGTATACATTTCACAAAATTCCCTAAATGTCCTAAAAGCTTAATTTGTTCATTCATAAACAAACAATAGCATAGTCCTAATTCACACAAACACACATGTACACGATAATTCAGATACACCAGCGAAACATACTATGCATACACACACACATACAGAACTACGGCTGTAGGTGGGGCAATTGATAACTTTACGACACTAACGTCTTTGTTGAGGTTAGGTTATGAGTGAATATGAAAAGGGACTCTAAAATTCTAAGGTCATGCTCACTATTAGCTCGGCATATAGTTGGAAAATTTGTATGTTTGAATGAATGGTTTGAATTTTCACCCAATTGCTGATTTTTCCTTCAACGCTAGTGTCGTTAAAGTCTTTCGTTCGTTTCTCGTTTTTATCCCCGCTAGAGTTGTCACGGCATTTTTTTGTCAATCTCTGTAAATGAGTAATACCTGTTTTTCTTTCGTTTATTACAGGTGTAATGTGTATGTCTTCAGCAGACTTTTACCTTTTAAAGTAGTACTCACTTATTCCGGAACTGACACCAAAGAGTCAGATGTTAAAATCTGCGAGAATGGATTTTTTACAGACTGGGTCTAATATTCTACAGAGCAGGAATTCTGATGAAACAGTTGAAAACCAATTTTAAAATGATCGTCTTTCATATTTAAGCCTCCATTGCATGTGAATGAAAGGGTCGATATTAGAAAGCTTGGAGCAAAAATTAAATTTGGCAACAGATGAGAATAAGCGAATTTTCCTACAATTGATGTCTTTTGAGTAATCAATGTGACAAAATCGAGTAACATTTTTTTGGCCCACTCTGGAGTAAGAGTATCAAATTTCGTTACACATTGTGGTTGGTCAACTTCAGCCTGTAATTACCAAAATTAGTCAGTGAGTTTTCATTTCGAAGTTTTGTTCAAAGACGTGATTCAGCATACAACTTGTTTTGATCATCATTAAAAGCTGTGTTTTCAAACTTTAAAGGTCAGTACCGGATAAATACGAGGAGCGCTAGAGTTATAACAAATTTTATTCATTACAGATGGCATTGTCTATTGGTTTAATGCCTGTAACACGCAAAGAAATCGGGTGCTCAGATATTACATTTTATATCTAAACTCATAACTGCGATTGATTTAGAAGAAATGATGGCAATGTGATGGGCTTCCTTTTTCCTTGGCTAGTAGAATTTTCTGTATGATTAAAATAACTTTAGTGAACCCCAAACTTACTGATATATTTTTTAAACGGCCGGTACCAGCTTCCACTTTTCGCGGCAGCAATCGAACGTCCATGATGCGATTTACTTCTGCAAGATCTACCTCATTGAAAGCTATTTCGTCTACCTCACTGTAGAATTCGCTGTCCTGGCTTCCATAAATCGCTCTGGCAGGACCACTGGAACATTTATTTCCGGTTAAATAATGAATGCCAAATTCAAATTATTACCTCAAAATTAATTTCCATTAGAAGATAGGCTCTTATAATCATTGTCAAATTTATATTTATATCTTAAAGTCTAATTATAAAATAATTAATACAACTATTTTGTCGGAAGACTGCCGTTCCAAACTACTCACTAAGTTTGAAACACAGAAGATGCCCGGACCTCCAAACCAGGAACGGTGACCATTGTGGGATTGATGGTAGTAGTAGCACAGCACGAGAAGAGGTGAGTGGTCTTGCCATGCCCACTGGGATCCATACCAAGAATAACACATCCTAAGTCTGGGAATATTTTAAATATAAAAAGATGATTTTTTACACGCTCCCAGAGTTACGTTATATTCACTGCTTTGCGTATGCAATAGCAGCACGATAATTCTACATTTCAAACAAATCTGTAATGAAGCTATGGTGTAATGAATGCTATGAACATATGGAGCATTCTCATGCGCAGAAATTTGAGTTGGTCATGAAATAGTTCATTTCTAATATAAACGAATGTGTCAATCCTAGTTATTCAAAGCCTTTCAAAACATTTTACTTTAATGATGAATGCGTAATATTAAGAAATGGACGCTGAAGTGTTTCGAATGAGCCCTGGATTTTCGCAAACTCTGCGACGCAAATAAATATTTCTCAACATACCACCATCTGATATTCGTTTAGTGCTCGTTGCCATTCGCGTTTATAATATTTTAGGTAACCGAAATGAAATTGTTGAACTAAGGCGCGTAGTTTACGGGCACTGGTTTAATTATTTTATTAACAATTCGAGCAGTGTTCGTTTTAACCAGCTCGTGCTACAGCGAATAATTCAAATTAACGTTCTCATTCCTGGTAAGTTGGAAGGAAGTATTGCTTGAAAATTGAGAAGTGTGAAAGTAGCTTATGACACATAAGGTTTGAAATGCTTAAAACAACTGATGAAGAAATTCAGTAAATTCTACATCAAAGTCATGAATAATGGTTGATACACGAACAATTTGGTCGCTAGCGCACACACAGTGAATAAGGAGCTGGATCAAAAATTACGAGAATAAACTTGAACCGCAAGATAAATGCTGTAATTGTTTTAGAAAATATAAAATTTAATCATTAAAACCAGTCATGAAGCATTCAAAAATTGAAAAAAAACAATCTTATCTTTTGAGAACGCCCATAGTTGCAGTCAGAGTAATGATGTTGTCTGTTTGTCAGGCCGCGCAAGTGTTGTCGAGGCTTTTGTGTTAGTTAACCATAATCCTAAGTATTTTCTTTATGTATCCAGCTCCCTGAACGCCGACTTGTCTGTTTCTCTGCGCTGACGATGCGTCTGTGCATTTACCTTAGTTTGCCCTTAAATATCATTTGTATTGCATTTCAATATTTCAATGTTATTTTGACTACCTAGCAGAATAAGACGAACATTTGAAAAGTAATTATGCGTATTTTATTGTGGTTTGCAGTAACTCATGTCTATGTACGCTATTTTCACAGACAGTAAATAAAATCATGCTCTTTGCTGAACTGTATCAGTTATTTAAGAGGCATTGTAACGAGATTCTGCAAAAAACAAGTCACACCATTAAGTAAAAAGAGTTTTCTTACTACTTATTGACAAAGGCTGAAGTTTCACACGAGACCTCGCCTTATAAGGGGTATAAGGAGCTACTTCGCAAGGACCGACTATTCCGCATAGTTTGTCGTATTGGAAGACGCTGTCGCAGTTCGGCAGTAATAGAATTCACTTCTGTTGCCCTAACGGTCTTAAAACGGCGTAGACTGTGGCTCGTCTTCCTAACGGTACCGCCGTAGTTCAGCACGAACAGAAATGACTTCTCTTGCCCTAGCGGACTGAATACGGCGTAGGCGGTACCCACACAAACCTCACCCCACACACACACAACGGTACCGCCGTAGTTCGGCACTAACAGAATTTACTTCTGTTGCCCTAGCGGACTGATTACGGCGTAGGCGGTACCCACACGAACCTCAGGAAGGGCAGCTGCGGTGAAAAGCTAGCGCCCCCGGAAAAGGTAGCTGCACAGAAGACAGCCCCCTTTTCCACGAACCCTCACGTCGACCGCACGACGGTATCGACACTGTTATTCTGCTCCTTAACTCGATAACGAAAGAAAAGGCCATTCAAAACACCAGGGAGAAAATCTGTTAACGTGAGTAATTTCTTTTGTAAATAATTTTACCGATGTAAACCTTCACGCACCAAGTTTTTATTAGCAATGCACACAACTTTATTGTGCTGACCGTTTGAATTTCAATTACGACGAGGAACAATTTGCCTGATCATTAAGGGCATGTCGGAAATAAAGATAACTGCACTTAATTTATGCCAAAGAATGCAAACATAAATATTTGAAGGCAATTTCTTGAACAATCGAGTGCATCTCCCTTATACTTCTTATCGTTTTGAGCATATTATGATCGTCAAATTTATTAGCTCCGATTTGATGTTATTATTTTTGAATACCTAAATTTAAAAATCTGGCAACTTTTCGTGCACCTAAGTACGCATGCAGTTTAATTGTTCTAATTTTTGGATTTTTTATTCGTGAAAGAAAGTGACAGGGAGTGGTGTGGAAGAATTTAGGGTAAAGGTTATTCCATTTGAAATTTATTGAAGTCGAACCTGCTAAAACCGATAAAAATGTTCTCCTTCGGTTGGTATTGATAATGTAATATGACTGCGACATCAGCAGACTCGATCGTCAAATTTAATGCTATCACGAATTGTAATGATAACGTCGTAACTCATACGACTGAAAAACAGGAAGAAAATATAGAACTATGTAAAAAATTTAATTGGTAGATTCGAGTGAATCATCCGGTAGCTCTATGTTCTCAGGTGTGATGATGCAGTACTTATGAAGTCATAGGTGTAATTGGTTATTAAAGTTGGTTAAAAATAAAAGAACACAAGCAAAAAATATTAAATTTTTCAAGCGAATTTCAACACGGGAATGTTATAACTAAAACATTTCGGTGCCTCAAAATTGACACATACAATTGAATATCGAAGATTTCGTGTTAATTTTCTACAAAACAACACTCATAAGTGAATAGTTGCTAACTAGAGAGAAAGACTGTACCCCAGGTAGCAAAATTTATTGACCTAATTTTGAGCCAATATACAGTCTCAATATTGACTGGATATTCAAAATGAACATTGGGGCAATACCTTATTTTGGAAAATCTGATGTACATACCTACACACTTGTAGGTGTGTAGGTATGTACATCAGATAACATAGTTATCAGAATTATATATATTTCTGGTCTTTGAATACTTCTTAACATTGATGTGATATTAGAAATTAATTATTGAGCTAAAGTGTTCTTTAAGGAAACACCTCAATATCAATGCAATATTGACACAATAATTAGCTGATACTGGGTTAAAAATATTAACTAAACAGCATTCAAATTTTATCTTTAATCCATGATTCCATTATTACAAACCTCTTTGCCATCGTAGGGTAGAAGTCCAAATTTTGTGTTGCACGTACCAGTGGTCGGGCAACCTGTACATGCAGTTTGATCCCGTTTGACCTGAAAATAAATCGTGTCCCCCCAAGATGCATCATTTTGGCTCAAAAATGCGCAAAAGTGATACATTTCCAATTAGTTAACTAGCTATAATTATATTAATACATACTGAAAAAATTACTGCCAGCTATGATGGCAGAAGTGGTAGCCGCTCGTTTTGTGGCGACAGTAATTCGGTTCATTGCAAGCAAAAATAAGAACGCGGTTACATAGTTTACATTAAATTGAAAACATGTATCTAATCGAGTTCCCAGTATTTCGTTCTTGAATAAAACTGCGTTCTTGTATTATAAAACAGTTAGGGACCGGTTTTTATCACGACTAATAGTCAGTACGATACATTTTGGTATTAATGAGGGTTTCAGGACAGCCCAAATCCTTCATTGTGGCACGAATGCTAATGTTCAAGAGCAGCCAATTTAGTTATTAATTACATTAAAGTTCATGTAATAAAAAACTGTGGTACATACTGGATTAAAGGTGACTGTATATAGAGCTGAAATACATGTAAAAATTATGACTGCTTCAAGAATATTAGCGGGCTTGTTTCAAAATTTTAAGGTCATACTAAATTCAATGTGCGTGAAAATACATTCATTAATGACTTGAAAATAAGGATTTTAATTACAATTTGAATTAAAACTATATCATTTGAACTAAAAAATTTACACATACAGTTTGTAAAACAAACAAAATAAAAATACTACCAGTGTAGCTTCAGATAAAGTTCAAACTAAAAAAAATTGAATTGGTCTCCTTTAATAGGGCAACTTACCATTCAGGTTTATATAATGTTCTAGGTACATATATGTATAGAAGTCCAGTACTTTCATGTCACCACTATTTTTATTATATCACCATTATAACTGTTTAAGTGTGTATACTTACATATTAGCCTATAGCTTACTAGTAGCTAAATACTACTTAGATATACATACCTAATAGGGTGGTGAAAATGGTCAATCCAGTTTTGTTTCGTGAAATTATGAGCAGGATATAAAAAACTTAGGATATACCATAAAAACAAGGCGTGTAAAATATCAGCACAATCGAACAATGCCCAAGTAAATAAATAAATAAATGATGAAGGCATCTACGGATGCTTTATTTTCCAATTTCAAGCCTGATACATATCACCTTGTACATTGGATTTTCAAATGCCTTATAACTAACGCCAGGACGCCATTACGCTTTCCCCCGGTCAAGACCGGTACCCATTTCAGACACCTGGGTAGAGTGGGGTATTGTGCTTGGAATTTTTCCCCTATACCCAACAGAGAAAACCGCCACCAGCGCCGGGACTCGAACCAGGGTCTGCCTGGACGGAGGCAAGTTCGATGGTCGCACGGCTACGACGAGCAGTAGACACAGATGTGGGATTGACATGGGGCGCATATGATATAGCTGAAAAATAGTTATCCCATTTCACATTTTTTGCACAATATACGATAGATGGTAGTATTACTTTTCATTTGTGCTTTGCATAGTGAAGAGGAATATAAAAACATGATTTATTGTTGGTTACATGGAAAGTTTAGCTGCAATCTACCAGCGTCTCTATACACATGCATCTTTAAGAGTTGGGAAGAATAGAAGTGAAAATACTATATGGTCCTTTTCATTACATTAATTTAAGACAACATAAATCTCTAGAAACTAAATATTTTGGCCTATTCTGGTCCCATTGACAAGATAGGCCAACTAATTGAGATAATCCCTCACAAAACTTTCAGTCATTAAAAGTAAGCAAGCACAGTATTGGAACAACATAATGCAAGCAGTATTCATTCACTTGGTATGATAAAATGAGTAAATTTAAAAACGTTTAAGCTACCATCCTTGTCTTTAGCGACAATCCACATCACTGTTTGAACTCGTACATGTATTCCCAGTATAACATTTTTGAAGCCTGCATGCATGTTTATCGCCGCCCAAGTAACTGAATTGCTTGGGCAGCGAAAATTATGCATGAACTGGCAAAAAGGTTAGACTGGGTAACCTCATAGAAAGAGCAGAAGTTGAACTCCACGTAGATCAGAATATGTTTTCTGACTCTCATTGGGATCTCTTGGGTGGATTTCTGAATGTCAGTCCCCCCATTTGCAAGAATTTAATTTTTACATTGAAAAGTGCTGTAAAGAGCAATATGTTCATGCAAATATAATTTATTGAACATAAGCAAATAAAGTTTTGTCACTTGCAAATGAGTATTACGGAAGGGTATCATGGTTGCCCTGGCACACTCATTGTGGCTGACTTCCTTAATGAACAACGTATGGTTCAAAATTTAATATGGTACCATACATGTCATTCACTAACAGGCACTAACATTGATGCTTACCAAAATGCCGAAAAGAAAAATTAGATTATAAGTTAGCTTAGGCAGCCCTAACCACACGGCAAAAACGTTCTAGAGGGAGGAATGATGACAATGTTGTGAGTCATTGAATAGTGTTTCTGCTAGCTTGGATGTACATCTCTCCTTCACAATTTTGTGAAAGCCATATTAATTCTTTTTCATTTCTATAGTATCTGCGCAGTATTTTAATGAATAAACCGTTAATCAGCTGTTCTGGACAGTAAAAAAGAAAAATAGAAGCACTGTTAAAAATATAGAGAATAATAGTTAAAAAACATTAATATCACTTATCATCAACAATTAAGAATACATATGTATAATACATAAAGCTATTATTTCAAAAAATTTGTAAGAATTGAAAACTTGTAGCCTATCAATTAATGAAATAAGAGAATTAAAGAAATAGTATTGAAGTTTTCTCAAATAATGTAATAGTCAGAACTTACATATGTGCGCTGAGATTACACTGCATCACTAAAAGAGCTATCACTATTGTAGTTATTTACACATAGGCCCTAGTGTAAAATTGCAAAATTTTCGGTAAATCTGAAGGATATGTCAGTTATCGGTTGCGTAAATTTCGACGCCTAAGCATAGTTAATTAGATCGAAATAAACAAGTTTTCTTCTATGCACTTTCCGTCTCAAATGAGTATTTTATTAGTTATAGCGGTAAATGACTTACCGCAACTCCAGTGTTTGAAGCGGCAAGTAATTCAAGGAGCACGTCGGACAGCAACACTGCAATGCGCACTCGTTTCCAGCGCGATCGTCATCAAAGACGAAACCAAACCTACCGCTATACCTCGTTAAATACTCATTTGCCGAAAAAAGTGTATGGATGAAAAGTTGTTTGTTTCGATGTTATTACCATGATTCAAGCAACAAAATTTCGGAAATCGATGAGTAGCTTTTTATTCGAGCGCATTCGTCATCAAAGATGAAACTAAACTTACCGCTATTAATCGTAAAATACTCATTTGAGACGGAAAGTGCATAGAAGAAAACTTGTTTATTATGATTCCATTAATTAGGTTCAGGCACCAAAAAGTGGAAAATTGATAACTGACATCTCCTTCAGATTTACCAAATTTTCAATAAAATACACTTTAAATGAGAAGCCTTCCAAGCAAATACTAATTTTTTTGTCACCGTTGTAAAACTTTTGTCAAGTTAAGGGAACCATTTTGGGGGCATCTGCAGTCCAAAAGTCGATTCTCCTGATTTTTTTATTGCTTTAAATGAGTTTGAGATATGTCCCCGAATGTCTGTAAAAATATCAGGAACGTATCCCAGAGCTAGCGTCCCCCCGGGAGGGGGAGAGCATCCCCCTTACGGACATTTTTTTCATTTTTAATCCTAGAGCAATGAAATTTGGTATACTGATAGGAAATACAATTTAGAATCATTTATCATTCATGACAAAATGAGATTTTCTTGAAAAGAAAATGGGAAATCATAGAAGCCGACATTTTTGGTGGGTTTTCTAAATGCTTCTTCTCCTATAATTTTTGAGCTACGGTAATGATTTTGGTATCATTGGATGCAGAATAACGTGGACAATAAAAAAATCCTCACGTTTTCAATTTTATTTTATTTTATATATTTCTTCATTCATATTCCTCAAGGTAAGCATCCCCCATCCGAATATTTTTTTCATTATTGAATTTAGAGCAATGAAATTTAGTATACTGATAGGAAATGCAATTTAGAATCATTTATCATTTATGAAAAAATGCGATTTTCTTCAAAAGAAAATGGGAAATCATAGAAAACGACATTTTGGGGGGGGGTGGTTTCTAAATGCTTCTTCTCTGATAGTTTTTGAGCTACAGTAATGATTTTGGTATCATTGGATGCAGAATAACGTGGAAATTCCAAAAACTTGAATGCTTTTCCTCAAATTTCCAATAGAAAAATTTAAAGAAAAAAAAAAAATCAAAATATTCTCAAGAAAATTCAAATTTATGACGTCATAACTTTGAAACAAGAATGAATTTTGAAAAACTTCTCAATAAATTGTAAAGCCCTTGTTTTTCTGCATCCAATGATCCCAAAATCATCACTGTAGCTCAAAAACTGAAGGAGGAGAAGCCTTTTTTTCTTAAAAATGGGTCTTATAAAAAAAGTAAGTATTCAAGACGTTTGTCGTTATAACTCCGACGTTTACAAAGCTAGAGCAATGCGGTTTGTTGCATTTGAAAGTGAAATGTGTGATCTACCTATATTTTGGATAGATTTTTAAAATTGTTTCTTTAAAGCTTTCCATAGACTTTTCAACCCTAAAATTATAACTTTTGCCCTGAGACTGACAAAAAATGCATATAAATTCAGAATGAAATTAATCAAAAATTCCATCCGTATTATAGATAGAGCACACGTTTGACTTTCAAATGCAACAAACCGCATTGCTCTAGCTTTGTAAACTTCGGAGTTATAATGAACCAATTTTTTTAAGGAATAATTCATTTTCTATGCCCTGGGGAAAAACTTTTCGTAAACAAAAGTTGTTACAAATGTGGAGATCTAGTAGTCTGCGAATTTTCATAGACGTAAGTCCAATAGAAAAAAGTTTCAGTTTTTTGGAAATGCTTCCCTTAAAAAAATTCGTTTCACATATATTTTCCATGTCTTGATAGACGATATTTATAACTTCATTTACATCAATAGTTAGAAAAAATAAATTCTTCAATGCTGCTAACACTTGCAATTGTACCAATCGTGTCAGGTCACCATTGTCATCAATGTGTTCAGAACAAGGTTTTTTACGTCTATTATTCATGCCCTTCACTGCTCAGTAACTCGAATATGACGAATGCTAAATATAGATTTCACTGGACCATTAATTGATTAAAAACTGAATTACAATGAGTTGTACCACAAATTATGTCTACTTTATATTTTATGGGAGTATGAAAGCCGTTTGTCTACGCGTAGTTCGGTTAAATTTGAAACGCAGGGAACGTTTTCGTTTCAAAAATATAGTTGTTCAAATCCTAATGAAACAAAAAAATGGTAACACGTTTGCTTCAGTTACTTAAATGAATTCAACTTCACATTAACTGCCCTCTTGCTGTTGAAAGCTAAGCAATGAATGTCCTAAACATGAAGAGCACAGCAACTACTTCACTTCAGACAGTCACAAAATTCAAACTACCGCGATGCTCGCCTGAGTCATGCTGCACCATGGCTGCGGCCGAGCTTAACGTATCGCACACAAGACGTCCGACTCAAGGGCTGCATCAGCAATAGATCGATTTGTCATTAAAGTTACCCGTCAAAAATAGTTGTATATGTGTTTTTGACAATTTTAAATATGTTTTTTTACACAACTGAATTATTTTTGCTGCATAAAACTATAATTTGTGATTTTTTCAGTTGGTTGATGTCAATACCGGATTGTGAAATCAGACTAAACAACCACATACGCTACGTTCATCTGAGCAGCAGATACAGTATATGCGTGCTGGAAAAATTGCACGAAAGTGCTTTACTCAAAGAATGATGCATGCAAAATGGATTATATGTTAGGAATAGGCCTACTCAATACCATCTTTACGAAATTAAGCCATTTATATCATCTATATAAATGACTTTATATCATCTTAATTCAATATACATATAGACATATATTGCTATAGTAACTTATCACAAACGATCTTAGCGTATTTTTTTGTAAAAACTAGACCTTCGAAACTCATTGAACGACTGAAAAAACTAGAACTGTGAACCTGTGATTACAGTAATTCTGAATATACATATGACTGTAACGGCTTCACATTTCTTGATATCTGTCATATATATCTGCACTCATTAATTACTGAAATAACTATTCATTAACTTAATTGGTACATTTTATACAAATTACTCCGTATTATTGGCGTACGATATCAACCCAATGTTTAGGCAATAATAATTTATATTTTAACAAATTTTATTAAATTACGATATTTTTAATTAATATGAGATAGGTTCCACTTATATGAATATCGTACATAGATATATACACTGTTAGTTCATTATTAGAAATAAAATTATTTACTATATTGTCCCAATAACAAGTTGATATAGTAAATAAATATGTCTTTTTTTCGATATTGTCTTGTTATTAGCCTATTATTGTAATCCAAGATTCCAATATCAGGTCAATAAATAATTATCAACCCAATATTGACCTAATAATTTCTTGCTACCTGGGACATATTGACATTCCTTCATCCATATTTCGGAAAACTGCGAATTTTTTGAATAATCAATATTCTACAAAGCTGTAAATCTAATTTATTTTTACACTCGAAGGTGCATGTTGCTACAGTCAGCAATATCACACTGATTTTGTTATCGTATGCAGTAAAGCATGAGCTTGTGAATAGAAAAACTGCACGAGTTACCGATGGTGACTTTGAAAAATTAAAGTTGCGACGAGTTTACACCATACAGAGGGCACGGAACTCCTTCACTGTAAAATTTTCCCTTGAAGCAAGCAATTTGCGAGTGTTTTCATTGTCACACCTTTGCTTGGTCAATGTTACTCCGTTTATTAAGAAAATTCTTGAAAATATTCAACAATAGATATTCGATCCTGTCCAATGACAAAAATAAGATGCAGTAAGGGATTTCAAAACACTTTAAATTTATTTGCAGTCACCTACAGTCTGGCATCATTAATTTCGCAACTGACCTGAGTGGTGAATCCAGCCTGTGCAGGAGCGCTGCAAACACATAGCAGCACATCTGGTCCTTGAGATGTCAATGACCAGAGCGCCATCAGGTAGAACGATTTAGTGACCCGAGAGACACGTATGACAAGCGTACCATTGTAAACAAAGTGCTATTACGCCAAGGTATAGAAAGAAAAACGTGAAAAGTTGGAACGGAATAATTTTCTCTTATTTCGTGATTTAGAAGCTGTATGTGTAGGCGTAGCTGAAAACGTCAATCATTAATTAATTATGTAGAATAGCGTCGCAATCATAAGTCGGTGAAATTTTTCCACTTGTTTGCAGCAGTTTTAACGCTGTGCGTGTAGCTTAAGGTCAATGGAAGAGGAAAACATCTCGTGTTTCGTATATTAGTTGAAGTTACTGCAAATAGTACATGAACACTCTAGGATAGTAAAACTGCAGAACTTACTGTTTTAAGCCGTTGTAAGAATCGAATAAAATATAGCGGTTGGAATGAGTTTATTGGCCCAAATTTGCTACCCAATTTTAAGGCTGTCAAAACTAAATCACGCTCTGGCGTGGAGTATAAGTAGTAAAGAAATTGCAGCTACATTCGTAGTCATCATGCTTTACTGACGTGTACACAGAACTGATAATAATAATCAATTTGTTCTTTGCAGTGTACAAAAGAGCTATTTGACCGGTAAAGAAATCAGAATATAATTAGAATAAAACACGAAGGATTCATTCAAAAATTTTAAAATGCGTAAATGTTCAATTTTCTGCAAGCTCTCCAAATTAAGATTTCTGGAAGCTCTCCATGAAACATTGACTGTTGACATTGACAGAGACCCTAAAAAATATTATTATCAACTACACAATCTTGCTATCACGATCATATAACCTGAAAAAGAAATAAATACACACGTCAGCATTATTCAAAAGCTAGGACACAACACAGTCTCCTTTTCATTGGAACCAAGACTTAAAGTTCGATCGATGCAGAGATTCGTGAAAAAAGGTCTTACAAACCTTACAAAACGAATATTGAATCCCTGTTTCTAATGGAATATTTATCGCATAAGGTAATCAAGTCAAATCTTTTCTGCTATTTAATTTATCTTGGTAGAGCGATTTACCATGATTAATGACAAAATTCTTACGTCTGATCTTAATTTTTTCGAGAATATAATATTCTCATCTTGTACATATCAACACAATTATTGTTGTAAAATTAATCGTCGAATCTTGACCCAATCAATTCATTCATCAGTCTAGTTTGAAACTAGATTTAAGCGAATTCGGTTAATTACAATTGTTCACAATAAAATAGCCTTAATGATAGGATGCTGTAGAATTCGTTTAACTTAATCGGATCTACAAGTAGCTATACTCAATTGTTTCCATTGTAATAAGCCTAAGAAACTATCTAATGTAGTGAATAAATTGTTTAAGTTTTTGAATTTTTTTCTGTGGAGCTATTGCGAAATGCCGGTGATGGTTTTTCTTTTTCAGAACGAACTCTCCCAAGGTGCTATTTGTAATGTATATATGAAACAGAACAGTTGGTGAACGGCCAATGTTAGCTTCCGCAACCAAGACCAATCGTTTATACTACACTAAAGCTCTCGCACATTGGACTCTATAGGGGTTTAAAAGTCTCACACAGTTAGATGAAACGCGATTCCGTGGTCTTAGCAATGATGGCCGCCGCCGAGTTCACCAAAGACCTCTGGAAATGTTCACAAAACAAGGAAAATGAATATATATAATGTTCTGGGGCTGTTTCAAATACAAAAAGTGAGTATTTCTAGTTATATTTCCGTCAAAGTGAACCAGCTTCGCTGCAATGAGCTACTGGAGAACAAAATTTTGCCATTTTCACATGACGAAAGTAATTTTGATGAAGAAAGTAGTACTGTTTTGTGTGTCCTGCAGGATGACTACTGTAGTGTGCTTAAGGCCATAACTGTCATAGGTTGGAATGACAGCCATTCAGGATATGTCAGTCTTTAGATTGACCAGTTTAGTGGCCAGTTTTGAACTGAAACAGAAAATTTGTTGTCCTCCTATGTAGAATAAGTTAAACGGCGAGAAGATCGTCCCTGTACTGTGGCCACAATATGGAATCAGTTGATGAATCAGGGATCCTAATTTTCCAGTTCCAACATACTGAGGTCTCGGCAGCTCTCTACAGCCAAAGGAAAAACCTGTTTGGCTCTGGCTATTTTGCCATCAGGGACCTCCTCCCAGTTGTTAAAAATAAAATAAAATACGAGTATATAGCCTACAACCTGTCTTGCTCGTTGCTAGAGTACGGTTCACTAGTGGGTGTTTGTTGCTCTCACAAATAATTTTTGGAAAAGTGATGGTGATGGATGTGTGGCATTTAGCTGGGAAGCTGCATGCTGAGAGGCAGAGGAGAAATAGCGGGTTTTTCTGCGGTGAGACAACAGGGAAGTCCGGCGTCAACTTTCTACCAAAGCAGTAAATTTTAGGCCCACACTCTCTAACCCATTACAAGCGAGGAGCGTTGAAATGTTACTTTAATTTTATCTACCGCACCATCAGCCTGAGTAATTCATGGTCTGAGTAGTCCTGCTCATCAGACTATTCTTCCTTTGACACCCAAATAAACGGAAAGTAAATTTGAATATTATAAAGTGGAATGTCTGAGCCATAGAATGATATGTGGAATGTTTTAACTACACAGACGAATACACCAGCTATACTCAATGCTCAAGTCGCCCAGGAACTGGCACACTATAGCGTTGATGATGTTTAAATGCAAAAGACTATACTTTCTGATAATAGCAGCTTGACAGATAAAATAGGTGGTTACACCTTTTATAGCCTAGAAAGGTTACGCTACATATGCCCGTTTGCTGAATGACATCATGTTTGTTGCTAAAGGCCCCCTCACACGCACAAATATGTCTGCAGACATATCTGAACGGGCGGTTACTGGTGAGTGTGTACTCTCATTCCAGCCTTGCGTAGACTGTTTGAGGCAGATGAAGTAAGCTTGATAATTTTGTAGCAACCCACTTCAAAGCTTGACACAATTTCAGTGTCAAGCCAGCTTCCATGGTTGGTGAGCGCCCGTACTCCGGCTCTCTCCTTCTCTGTGCAATTCATCGGGCAATTTCACATTGCAACTGTGGCGAAACCCATCAGTTGTAACAAATCGCAGTCTGGAGCCGCCATTTTTATGCGCACTCTCTACTTGGCAGCTATTGGCAAACTGAAGCGTGTGCCAGTCTTTATCAAGTTTGATGTGCGTAACAGTAACTGTGCGTTGTTTGTATCGTGTGCGGGGCCTTGAGAACGTCAAATCAAACTCAGAGAGTTCAAATTGTCTGCAGACTTATTAGTACGTGTGAGGGTGCCTTTAGGTATCCTCTGATGCGTGTCCTTGGCGGCTCTCAGCTGGTACTTCTTCTCATATCTCAGAAAGTATGCCTCTGGCCTCTTTTCAGTACGTAATTGTTCTATTATGATAAGCTTCAATAACGATAGCTTCGGTGACGATAAGAACGTTCCTTCGAATTGCTGGATACGGAGGTGCCGCGTACCGAAATTTTGGATTCAGCCTTCCTTTTTTAGGTTTTAATTCATTAATTTATTTCAATTCACATGGAACGTACCTCAAAGGAATGCATCTAAATCGTGTCTTCATAGGTTTACCGTATTTGATTAAATTGTTTCACCCATTGCCAAACGTTGGCTATTTATGAAGATAATGCAGAACAGTTTAGGAAAGTTGTTACAGAACGGTATTTGTGTTTTTTTTAAATGGTACTTTCTACACATCTTGCACACGTTTTTCCAGGTGATTTATGAGCTGAAGAGGCCGATGCAAAATTTTAAGCTGTAATAATTTTAAGGCCAGATACTATCGATTCTAGTCACATTTCAATTATTGTGAAGCTAGTGTCCCGTACGAGAGTACAACGTAAACACTAAAGGATGCTTTATTCCAATCAATCAAGCCTGGTACACTGAGAAAAAATATAGGGTCATTTTGACACACTTAAGCGTGTCATACGTTTGTCGCAAAACCGGCACACAATTGTGTGTCATGGAGGCGACATGACACACTTAAGTGTGTTACATGACACACTTAGGGCCGTCATGACACACCTAGGGGAAATCTACGGAACCTAAAACATAGATTTAACTTACTCCTACCATACCGCTCTGACTCGCCCGTGGACCAAGAAAAATGGTTAAACAGGATTATTGAACTACGAGTATTTGAGGCTTATGGTGTATCAACTCTTGACTTTCAAATTCAAAATTATCACTATATTTCCACAGAACAAAATCAGTTCTTAATAAAGTCAGCGTATTGAGCAATTTTACAGACAGCATTAAAACATTGCATACCGTAGTGTAGAGAAACTTCAAAGATTTATTGAGTAGAACAGATTAATTGAAATCAGCAAATAAATTGAGAACAGCTTCAATAACTTCACAACAATGTTAAATGTATATTAACGATATATGAGCTTGAATCACTGTGACGGTTACAATACCTATACATTCATCGAACGAAGAAAGCCCTGAATTCATAACGAATTGTATTCTAAATAACTAAGAACTTTCACGCGCTAAAGGTAGGCTTAAACATGACCACATCCTTCATTCATTCAAATAAAAACAGCATCAGTTCAGTTCGCCCATTTTATTCAACACTGAAATACACATTTTCTCGGTATTCATTGCTCAGAAAATTAATAGTTGAAGTCTAAACACTAAAAAAGGTGAAACAAATTCAGCACTAAATGTTTATCTACTTAGAACTGGAAGTGATAAAAATTATTCAACATTTAGGACAAATTCTGTGTACATCTGTGAGAACCTTTCCGCATGCGTAATCAAGAAATGTCCTAGCAATTAAAAACATATTTTTTCAATTTTAATTTCATATTTAATATGAAACGTAAAGGTCTCACGCTATAGTACAAGAATTCTCTATTTTGAAACGAAAAGTTCCCAAAACAAAAGTCACACGAGTAACATTCCACTTTCTCGCAATACCTTTAGAAATGTTAAATCGCATTCTACACAAGAAAGAAATAAAATATTTTTCTATCAATCACAGATCAAGTTAATGTAGAGTATTATTATATTATGGAACTCTAAGTTAAATAAAAAAATTCTGCTCTATACTCATTTCCAGGTGAACCTTGAAATATTCATACGGAAGGAAATAATTTAGTTCTGGTATTAGTTTCATAATTAATTTAAGTTCTTGGAAAATAACGCATGTCTTAAGCAAAGGTGAAAAGATTTCATTGTGAAAATTAAAATAACTTTCCAAACACTTATCTCGCTCAAATGAAATCATGATTCATCTCCACACAGAATGATTATGTTTTCATCCAATAAAAACTTTGACAATTATTTATACCGGTCAAGTTCTCCACTTGTACACAAGTAACGAAATGAAAATGAAGAATCAAATATTAAAACGTCTGTTTGAACGTTCCTGAATAAATCCAGGACCTTTCGAACGAACGGAAAATATTTTATTTTTCACTTTGGGTTCCGTAAAAAACAGGAGTTGTAGCAGAATTGGAAAAAGTCTTACACTGCTGTAGAGAAAATATTCTTCAAGTTGTACCAGCCAAAAGAATTCTATCCGATTTCATCACTTATAAGAATTCTTATAATAACTGTGGCTAAACAGCTTAATAATAGTATTTTTTACACGAGTAATAGAACATTACATATTACTAATCGCAGTTAAAGGAAATGTACGCTATAAAATCAGATAATTTTACTCCTTTTTCACTTCAAATTAATCTAAGTCAAGTTCAATTCAATCCAAATCAAGTTCAATTTAATTCAAGTCAAGTTAAAATTAATCCAAGTCAAGTTCAAATTAATCCAAGCCAAGTTCAATTTAAACCAAGTCAAGTTCAAACTAATCGAAGTAAATTCGAATAAATCAAAGTCAAGTTCAAATTAATCCAAGTCAAGTTCAAATTAATCCAAGTCAAGTTCGAATAAATCCAAGTCAAGTTCAATATAATCCAAGTCAAGTTCAAATTAATCAAAGTCCAGTTCGAATAAATCCAAGTCAAGTTCGAATAAATCCAAGTCAAGTTCAATATAATCCAAGTCAAGTTCAATATAATCCAAGTCAAGTTCAAATTAATCCAAGTCAAGTTCGAATAAATCCAAGGCAAGTTCGAATAAATCCAAGTCAAGTTCGAATAAATCCAAGTCAAGTTCGAATAAATCCAAGTCAAGTTCGAATAAATCCAAGTCAAGTTCGAATAAATCCAAGTCAAGTTCAAATTAATCCGAGTAAAGTTCAAATTAATCCGATTCAAGTTCAAATTAATCCGATTCAAGTTCAAATTAATCCGAGTCAAGTTCAAATTAATCCAAGTCAAGTTCAAATTAATCCAAGTCAAGTTCAAATTAATCCAAGTTAAATTCAAATTAATCCAAGTCAAGTTCAAATTAATCCAAGTCAAGTTCAAATTAATCCAAGTTAAGTTCAAATTAATCCAAGTCAAGTTCAAATTAATTCAAGTCAAGTTCAAATTAATCCTAGTCAAGTTCAAATTAATCCAAGTCAAGTTCAAATTAATCCAAGTCAAGTTCAAATTAATCCAAGTCAAGTTCAAATTAACCCAAGTCAAGTACAAATTAATCCAAGTCAAGCTCAAATTAATCCAAGTCAAGCTCAAATTAATCCAAGTCAAGCTCAAATTAATCCAAGTCAAGTTCAAATTAATCCAAGTCAAGTTCAAATTAACCCAAGTCAAGTTCAAATTAATCCAAGTCAAGCTCAAATTAATCCAAGTCAAGCTCAAATTAATCCAAGTCAAGCTCAAATTAATCCAAGTCAAGTTCAAATTAACCCAAGTCAAGTTCAAATTAATCCAAGTCAAGTTCAAATTAATCCTAGTCAAGTTCAAATTAACCCAAGTCAAGTTCAAATTAACCCAAGTCAAGTTCAAATTAATCAAGACTAGTTCATATTAATCCAAGTCAAGTTCAAATTAATCCAAGTCAAATTCAAATTAATCCAAGTCAAATTCAAAATTAATCAAAGTCATGTTCGACGTAATCCAAGTCAAGTTCAAATTAATCCAAGTCAAGTTCAAATTAATGCAAGTAACAATCAAATTAATCATACCCTCAGTTGAGTTAAAAAATTATACCATCACTTGTTAATTCGAGCTTTTTTGTGTTATATATGGATCTATTGGATGTGATGAGCAAGACAGGTTTCGAGGTTTTATTTACACTCGAATATATTTATATACGTGTACGTATATATTTATATACGCAAATACAAAAGGTTATCATAGGACGATATGTAGATTTAAACTTTAAAAGGAATATAGAAATGCGATTCACTGAGTACTAATGTACGATTCCATTTGAGTACAATTACATTACTACCCAGATATATTCCTGCACTAGCAATGAAAATATTACCATCCATTTTAATTCCTTGTTAGTCAATGTGAAGAAATGTAGGGTCCATTTACAATACACAATAATAATAATACAAGAAACAATAATTCTAACATAATGCTGATATTATTTGTGTGTGTTTACAATTCAATATATAATTTTATCAAGACTTGAATATTTATTAAATGATTATCATAAAAGTTATTTAAGTCTTGAAAGCATCATATATCGAAATGTAAACACACACAAATAAAATCAGCATTAAGTTAGAAATATTGTTTTTGTATTATTATTGTGTATTGTAAGAGGATCCTACATTTCTCCACATTGACTAACACGGAATTAGAATGGATGGCAATATTTTCATTGCTAATGCATGAATGTATCAGTGTAGTAATGTACACCTTTGAATTGTAATCAAACGGAATCGTACATTCGTACTCAGTGAATCGCATTTCAATATTTCTTTTAAAGATTAAACTACATACCGTCCAATGATAATCTTTTGTATTTGCGTATATGATTTCATACATGTGATAAAGTGAAATTTCACGTATATAAATATATTCGAGTGTAAATAAAACCTCGAAACCTGTCTTGCTCATCACTTCCAATAGTTCCATATATAACAAAAAAAGCTCGAATTAACAAGTGATGGTATAATTTTTTAACTCAACTGAGGGTTGGATTAATTCGATTGTTACTTGAATGAATTTGAACTTGACTTGGATTAATTTGACCTTGACTTGGATTAATTTGACCTTGACTTGGATTAATTTGAACTTGACTTGGATTAATTTGAACTGAAAAAGGTGTGGTGACCATTAATTTTTTTTACACTAGTACGGATATTTCTACATAAATTAGAGAATGTATGGACAAGCGAAAAGCTACATTAATCCTTTTAGTATCATATTTACTTCAAGTTCACGAAAAAGGTCTCATGCAACATAAGGAAACATTCTCTCTATTCTGAAACGGTGAAATAATTTCTTATTATCGCACAAATGAAATTCTCATTCACTGTAAAGTAAGCGTGTTCCTTTGGATCTACATACGAGTTTGAACGAAAAATGTTTACACCAAACTAAAATTCCACAACGCAACCTTAAGCTATGTCAAATGGCCATGACTCGGATGTGTTGACGGCCACTGGCAGCGATACCGAGATCTTTTGGTGGAGGTGAGGACTGGACGAGGTTATCGCATCTCCTGGTCGAGTTACGGGCACCGGATCCTGCTAGCCTGTCCTGCTCAAGTAAGAATACATGCAATAAATTTTTATCAAAAATTAAACACATTTTCTATATGATGTTAGTAAAACTGTTGCTTTGATGAGCATCTATGGCATAGGTAGACACAACTTCATAACAGTGTAATTAATCTGTAGGGTCAGATTCGTGGTCTTGCTGAAGTTCAGTTATTAATTTTCATTAATAATTTATTCGTACGCTTAATATTAAGATTCTCTTAACCACAACATACGCGATCCAAAGAAAGCAAGGAGAAGAGACACATTTAGTAGATTAGATTAGATCAATAGTTAGTTTAAGCCCCCCTATCCGCAACAAATTCAATCCAAAGAGAGGAAGGAAGAAGGCACCATCTAGTATGGAGTTGAGGGATCGTAGAATCTATGCAGAAAAGGCACAGAAACAGTAAGATGAGAAAGAAGTTCATGAAACAAGATCAAAGTTCAAGAAGAAAGTAGTAGGTGGTGAAAAACAACACAGCAGTGAACCGAAAAAAGATGGTCCGTAACAAAACAAAAACCTATTCTATTCCATAAAAAAAAGAAGCTTACTTAGCTAACTCTCAGCTCGGGCCCTCACATTGTCCCCCTGGGAGCGCTAATTCCCATAGATACAACAGCTGTATCCCCCTGAGGGGACAAACATTTAGTATCGACTGTTAAAAAACATTGAACTTATGCACGAAAGGATTCCCACCAAGGGTACCCTGCACATTAAAACAGCAGGTTAGTATTGCAATAGAAAAAGAAAAGGCATGAAAGTCAACGAAGAGGATATGAAAACTAAAAATCCAGGTGGTTGCGAAAGAAAGAAGTCTCAAAGGCCTATCAATAGATGAGGTAACCCAGCAGTATCCTATTGCCTTTATAATGCCTCCTACAACTTATGCTATGAATTGTTTGATCTGCTCAGAGATCAGCTAATCAACACTGAACCTTGATCAGCTGATCAACGCAACCTGGAACTAGAAAGGGAAGTTCTGCTTTATAATGAAATTTTAATTTTTTTTCATGAATGATACAAAGGAGACTGTTTGAATAATTAAGAAGTTATACTAAATAGGTAAGTTTGTAGGGGACATGAGTGCCGTGAATTTCACTATCTTCGTTAGACAGAGTATAATGCGGAGTGTACCTTGAATTAAGAATTGGGTAGTCAATACCTAAATTTTCTGGACAAGTATTTAATCACAGTTGTACAGCTAATGACTTCGACTCCACCTTAGGGTTACATCAATTTGAATTTCACTTGGGTTAATTTAACTTTGGCTTGGATCAAATGGAGCTTGACTTGGATTAAACTGAACTTCACTTGAATTAATTTGAAGTAGGCTTGGATTATTCTAACTTGACTTGGATTAATTCGAATTTAACTTAGATTAATTTGAAGTGAAAAGGTGTAGTCTGAAGACGAGACCTAATTGTCACTTACTTGAGTTTTATCATATGGAAAGTCGCGCAGCAGCATTTAGGATGGCAGCAATCGAAACCGTAGTAACTTCCAAGCCCGACTGCTATGTCAGCGTCCTTCAAAAGCGCAGACCTCTCCTCCTTCTGCCACAAGTCTCTCGCATGTGGCTGGAGCCAAATGGTTGGACCGTCGAAGATGATCATCGGTAATGGCTCCTGGGTGAAAAAATAAAAATTTTAGTATGTGTGTCATTTATAATCTTGAGAAATTTGACCTGAATTCAATAAAACTTTTATAATTTAGTTTCTTTAAATGCTTGCTTGGTCGTTTGTATGCTCATAAGCAGCCATGATATGCTTATGATAATAACGTTCGACTACCATTTTCAGTCATAACGTAGGGTTAAAATAAATTTCCTTGCATTGTAGTACGAACATGATGGGTTTAAATACCTATTTTTCTAGATCTTCATATCTCTAATATCTTCCATATGAAGACTGACTTGATGGGTAATTACTTGTTATGATTTAACACTGGGTCAATATTCGTTAAAAAATATTTATCTCCAAGACAGCAGCGAAATCCAGGATTCCTTCATTAGTGTAATAATTTAATCTATACTCTGCACGCCAACTCTACAATGAAGGAATAATTATGAAATTACAACAAATAATTTTCACTTTTTTCAAATGAAACTTTTGCCTTCATTCTTGCGTTCGCTTGTGGACTATTTTAACAACTGCCTTTAGAAGACAAATGCTTCATTTTCATTTTTTTCTCAATAATTGAGGGACAAAAACTGCCAAAATAACAATAGAATGAAATTCTTACCTTTTTACTTGTCTTCACAGGGCGAGGTATGGACACCTCACGAGACCCTTGAAGTATTCCAGCTGCATATTTTCAGGAGATTCCCTTGCATTGCATCGATGATATTCATCTCAGTGATTCCCACGAATTCAATGCATATCTGAAAAAGTTAAGGTTATGTTATTATTCAAGAAAGACAAAAAATATACTCTCGCATGATTTTTTTCCTCACCTAGAGAGTTTTCGTCGAACAATTATTATTGTGTTTTATTTTCATCATCACAATGTGAAACATCCGATAGCCAAAATTTTAATTTTGTGGACGAACGTCAATGCTCGCCCGCCTTCGTTGTGTGCGGAATTCGCGAAACATACGTGCTGAAACCCAACGTTAAAATTTACGAATTTTTACGATTAGTTAATTCCAGTTACTCTGGAACATGGAAATGTAGACAGTAACTATATATTGTCAGACGTAATTATTGGTTAGAAATTAATACTAAAGTACTTCTTCTAACAAACCTATTCAAGCTATTATACCTTAAACTCTGTTCATTCTTCATTTATTTGTGCAGAAAACATAAGTGCAATCCACATCTTCTTATCAAAATCAACTTCTGATTGGATCTATTTTAGTTTCAAGAATTTCCAATCATGAATTATGAATTGGTGAAGCAAAATGGCAACTCTATGTTCAGCATATTTGTTGCTTTGATTATCTATACATATATTCAGTATGAACTCGGCTGTCACATATATTGAAGTAAGTCAAAACATTTATTTTGAAGATAACAAAGAATTTAATTCTACTTTTCTTCATTTTGCATAAAAAAAATCCTCTGTAGCCTAAACATGTTAAAAAGAATTGTAGACTGGAACAAAGTTTTTAATTTTCATTGATTATCAAGCACTTTTGCGTTGGAAGTTGTGTACAATTATTTCATTATAACAAGCTTTTCTGAGGACAGTCTTCTCATATCCTATTCTGTAGGTATATACCCTGGAGAGGGCTGCTATAAAGTCATTATTTATAGATATTTACATTAACAATATTCTGTACAAAACATCAAACTACAGAAAATTAATAGAAATACTTTCACGTGCAACCAAAATACTTGATTATGTTTGGGTCCTATATTACGCTTTAGTTAAAACCTTTCTTTCCCATACCTACTAATCAGTAAACTCTACTGAAATTGGATTAGAAGAAAAACTATTTTCAATAATTTATGTACCATTTACAAGTTAATAACCTAATAATTAATATAGGCTAATCCATTAATCAATTATAATAAGAATTTCATGCAGAGAAAATTGAAGCACTAATAATATAATGAGCAGTAGTACTCACATGAGTTTTCGTCCTTGATTGAGTGAACTCAAAACCATTGGTTGATGGAGAAGGCTCACTCCAAGCACCAGTTGAAGGAACTGAGAATAATTTTATCAAGCCATTACTGGGCCAATGATCTGTTTAGTTGAATAATATTCAAGTAAAGCTATAAATCTGGACTTGCAAGAATAGAGGGAACACTGTTTGTAATTCATTTTCAAATGCTGAAAAAGTATCAAAAACTTTTAAAACAAATTAGGATATATTTTGGAAAAGAACATACCAAATGAGTATCAAGTAAGGTCTTAATGAAAAGCAAGCAAAAAGAAAACAGTTAGGCTATCCAACAATATGACTAAAGCCAATAATAATTGTAAAAAAATTACATTCATGGTTACACCAGGTTCTTTTAGTGTGACTAATAACTTTAACCTAACTAGTCCAAAAAATCAGGTAATATAGTTTTATACCAGCTTGTTTGGTTTTCTTCAAGGCTATTTTTTTTAAACATATGGCCATTGTTGGATGTAATATTGAACTTGAAATTTCATGAGCATGATTGGATAAATGAATTTTCCAAAGCAAGATACATATACCGTGGCTGCATTTAAATGAATTTTCAAATCAATGATAATTTTCAGTAAAATAATCAAATCATATCTGATTTTATCTAATCATAATACTTTTGCTGATTATTCATTCAATACCTTTTAAAATAATAACATGATTTTGACTGCAAAAGTTGATCCATGTCCCACACACATGAAACTGGAATACATGGTTTTATATTTCATTCCTGTTGCTTTCCATTCTAATTAATTACTTCTATCCACATTTGCATCATTAAAAATTAATAACCAGTAATTCAAACCCATTTATTTATATGCCAACATGAATTATTAGGCACTATTTATTCTGCAAACGATCAAGAAATTCGAACCGTCGAGGACGCGACCTTGAACTTGAACGCCAAGGTCGCATGACGACGTTAGATGAGTCACCAGTAATTATCTATCAACTTACGAGCCCGTACTTCGGCTGATGCATAAAACAATCACATCTCACGCACAAATACATATCCTCTTTAGAAATGGAATGAAATCAAAACATTAATAAGGCTTCGGAACGAATGACTTTCGGTTATCATCATGAAGCGAATGAACTAGCCCAGGTACAAAAATAATGGCGGCCAGAAATGAAGCCGCCAAATGAAGCCGAATAGTAATTGAATACAATTTGTCATTAAAGGTACACAAGTACATATGGCTTTCTTCATACACCAAACAAATCCCTCGGATCTTGAATGAGACCACAAAGAAAGTGGACTCCACTTTCTTACGAAACTACGCTAGATATGGGTGCTTAGCGGATTACACTTGCACCCGTGACCACTCACAATGACAGGCTGACAGATACTAATTAGTCATGCATTGCATGCAATGCATGCATGGAGGCGAGGCCGCGGGATATCTGCGTGAGCTGCGGTTGCTTCTCACGAAGTTGAAAACAGCACAAATGAGCTATTTACTTCGGTACTTGATAAATAGATCAGTGATCGACGAACTGGAGATAATTTCACTCATCATGCGCTATTTCTTAATAATTTTCATTCTAGCAAGCACTTCATTTTCTTAATGTGAAAGGCCACGTCTAATTTAACAGCATACTTCTGCTGAAAGTGCTAGTTAATTTATTACACCTACAAGCTTGAGTCGTAAACAAGTGTTGCATTATGAATTTTTCATAGTGAGTTCCTTCTCGTATATCGGCATTAATATCTTGCATTTTAGTTATTAACACGTTCACCGCGTTTTTGCGGTTGTAAATAGTTGGTTTGGTTACGTTGCAAGTGGCAGAATTGGGAAATAGATTTCACTGCTTGCACACATTTTATACTTCCTGAGATATGTGAGAAATACAAATGCGTGATAACATTTCAGCTCGTAATGTAAATATTTTTCTTTTGAAAAGATTTTGATTTAGATAAACTGTCAATAATTTAAACGGGTATGGAAATAAGTGATTTACCTAGTGGTACACATAGTCCCAAAACGCAAGAAACTTGTCACTTGAAGTGAAATCTTATATCTTGGAATGAACTGAATAAATTCGTTTATGCGTGCAAAAAAACGTACGCAATTACTTAACATTTTTCCATTATTCACCTCATTAACTTCGAAAAGTGAAAGAAACTGGACATATATTTGCCTACATATAGTTGTTATGACTTAATAATTGAATATTTTCTTGAAAATGTGAAATTTGGATCAACAAAACCCCCAAACAGGTAACTGATACTTATGTCTTCCTGGCCGTGACTTTACTCTCTCGCCCGACCTGTAAGTGCGTCAAGGTTGACACACCTGGGTGTGTCAAGATTTCTCTGAGTGTACGTATCATCTTCTACATTAGTTTTTCATTATAACTAACACCAGGACACACTGACTGTTATCCCCGGTCAAGCCGGTACTTTCAAGCCGGCTTGGAAGTGAGTCAGAGTTGACAATGCTGTTTTCTTATGCACTTGGCCTACTTATCTCCATTTTTTTTATTAAACTCCTTTCTAACTCTGTAAACGAAAGGTCTGACGACCTTTAGAACTCTCGCAATTTCGAAATTGCTGTATTTCACTTTCATAGACACTATTACAGTGTGTCTTTTCATTTCTTTAGTTACATTAGTATTTGCCGTAGGATATTCTGAAATGAAAAATACAATCAAGTTTAAACTACAAAAATAAAAGTATCTTGAGATACCTTACGCACCCTGTATTTCCAGAGTTGAAAGACTATTGACTGATCTGGATAAATTTATTAAATTTACCACTGTTTCAAAGACTCTTATTTTCAAACTCAAGAATAAATCAATTAAGAAGGAGAACAAAGCTCGAATTTTAACAGATGAATTTTGTAAATTCAGCCGTGCTAGTGGATCTAGATTGGAAGTGCTATATGGACTGCCTAAAGTACATAAGTCTGACGTACCCATGACTCCCTTCTTTGTCCGAATTTTAACTCCATTTAGCACTAGTCCTTATACGGTTGAGAAATCTAGTCATTTCCTTCATGAACTATCTTGTATCGAAAATACTGATGACATGGGATGTGACATTGTGCACAGAGGTGGGCAGCGATAAATTTTGCGGTGAAGCGGAAACGATAAAGCTATAAATTTTTTACTAAGTCCTATAACGATAAAGCGATAAATTTTAAAGATACCTTCAAGCGATAAGCGATAAATCCTGCGACAAGTTAAAAAAACTCTATTTTTACTACTTATGCGGTTAAAAATGTCTTTTTTAAATAAAAAGACCATATGTTACTTTAATAACTGTCCACTGGCTCACTACCCACGGACATGAGGACGCTCAGCGATAGATTGTGGGAATGTCCGCTGATCCCAAACTCCCGGAAAAGTTCCGCTCCCTTTTCTGAGTCGCATCACTGCTGCTGGCCTTCAAGCGGGAAAAGTCCTCCACTGTCCTCATGCGTGACATCTTGAAACTCGCTAATCATTAAATTCACTATTCTCGAACACTGAAGCGCGTCCGCCTCGACACTAATTAATAACGCAATCTAAAACGCAAAAACGTGAACGATTTCCTACAGCGGAAAAGTCAAACTGCAAAATCAAGCGACGTTCGTACAAACGGGAAGCACGCGCGAGGCGCACCACCAAACGCAAAAAATATATAAAACTAATATGTAATAACTAGATATTTAGTTAAGATAGCAATGTAAAATAAGAATTTAGTATATATAAGTTATAACACACAAAGAAGCTTTGGATCGCTGGTAGCACTATGAAATACAGAGCCGAGATCAGATGCTTCCAGTTTAGGGGGCCATTTAAAGAAACAGTGACAATCAGGCTTTCCAGATTAAAATTTTCACAGTACGCCAACAAAGGTCCAAAAAGCCAGAATTTTTGATTTAAAAAAGTCAGATTTCGAAAGTTTGGCCTAAAAAAAATCTGGCAACCCTGATGACAACAGAAGCGATGGCCGCTAGGCGCCTGGCCGCATCAGATAGCCGCGTAGCAATGAGTCTGTAACCTCGCCCCGAAACGGTTTTTCGTCTTCTACTTTATCGTTGAATTTATCGCGGGGAATTTAAAAGCGATATATATAGGCAATAATTTTTTCTAGTCTTGCGATAAATGATAAACGATACATTCTCAGTTAAAGCGATAGTAACACTTCATCATACATACATAGACACGCATGTGTGCGTGTGTATGTATGGTTGCATAAGGCCTGCTTCATATATCTTGTATATTGGTTTTTCATATGGCTTATAACTAACACCAGGACTCAATGACGGTTACCCTCGATCAAGCCGGCGCCCTTTTATTTAGCGTTTCCGCGCGAAGCTTTTTCCTTAGAAATTAATCATTGTGTTTTTGCTTGCTATTGTTACCTAAACCTTAAATATATTATTCATGACCGTAAAATCATTTTATTATATCCAGCACTGATGATAGAATCGTTCATTTATTTTAATGACAAGTACTTTTTCAGGTAGGAGTTCTATCAAACATTCTGAAACTTTGCTTTATTTAGTGTTCTCTATAACGTTGGTTCTTCTTTTTATTTGGAGAATAAGAATCCTTAAAGGCCTGTTTACACGATCATCGAGTGTGAGCGTGAGCACTGAAAAGAGGCGCCAGCCCCGCCCGCTTGCTTTCGCTTCAGGTCATTTACTTGTTCAATGATGGATGTGACACTGACAAGCTCTGGCCAGAGCCACGAAAACGAGCAAGGTCCGCATTGTCATTGAGCAGTAAATGAGCCTCATGATCGGGGTCACCAATCATGACCCCGATTGCGAAGGAACTTCGTGGAGGAATATTATCGTGTATTTGTGTCCGAGTTCGGGCTCATCTCATAGTGCAGTGCAGTTTCACCAAAAGTTTTTCATGTACTTCTGTGCAAAGTCACTTTATCGTCAGAGTGAGTGTTAGGAATAACTGATAAATTTTAGAGGAGCTCTAACATTATTGATTTAATATGACTTTTTAGTTATGGATCTTATGACGTGAAATAAATTTTTTCAGCTCGTGCTGAAACTCGTGCGATCAGTTGATTGCCGTTGTATGCTATTCTTCATCCGACGAGCAAAAACTGGCATTCAAGGACAATCTTTGGATATCAATTCATTATTTGAAAAGAAATTGTGTCGTCTCGTAGGTGCTGAATACTACGTATTTCAATTTTTACTCTTTATACGAGGCATACTTTATAGACATAATACTTCGGTCGGATACTTTATAGACATAGAGTATCCGACCTTCGGCCACAAAAAATATTTCGAATACCTGACGGAGTCGGGACCTTACTCCCTTTCAAATTAGGCCCCTTGTGCTTGCACACACTTAGCCAACCGATCCTTCCACTGCTGGAAACACCTCTAGAAGTCTTCTTTTGGAATGGTGGTCAACTCTGTCGTCGCGTTGACTGTTTGACTGTTTTCTTTGATATCCGTTGAATTGTGCATCACGAATACGCACCGGAAGGACAAACAGTGACATAGGAGTTCTATCAAGATGTTCCACGGCGACTCCGTAGCGCAGTTCAGCGCAAAAGACTAGACATGTGGACGGCGAACAACTCGCACTTGCATCATGACAACGCCTCTAGACATTTATCCAAATTAATCCACACTTTCTTACCCAAACATGGGAGTACAGCCGTTCACAAACCTCCCTACTCTCCGGACCTAGCTCCTTGCGACTTCTGGTTGTTTCCAAAATTGAAGACGCCACTGAAAGGATCCCGTTTTGAGAGTAGAGAAGAGATGATGCGGAACGCGAAAACGGAGCTGGACACCATTCCAAAAAAAGACTTCCAGTGGTTTTTCCAGCAGTGGAAGGATCAATGGGCTAAGTGTGTTCAACCTCAAGAGGCCTACTTTGAAGGGGATTAGTGTCCCTACTCCGTCAGGCATTCGAAATATTGTTTCTGGCGAAAGGCCGGATACTTTTTACATAGGCCTCGTATTACCAATACAGGCGTACGCGAGGACTTGAAGTTTATGTCACATTTATTTCAGTTACACTCACCGAATTCTTGCCAGACTATGAGGAGTAGTCAGGTGCGAATATTTCGGTCACTTTGTTGGTTTTGTTCCTACACAGGCGTTTTACACGGTATATTTGTTAGTATTATTCGTTTGAAAACTATTCACTATATAAAAAAAACTAGTCGTAATTAGTGAAATTGTTTGCAGATTTCAAATATTGTCCTGTGACGCTCTTACGTGAATATTATTAAGGATTCGTCTTTTATAGAGCACTTTTTATCACCTCAATCTTTTCTTTTCATCACATGTGTATCGAAGTTCTTTCCTAGCTGTAGCCAAACAATTGGGTACATTTTATTGCAATTCGTGCATTTGTTAATCAACATTGTATTGAAGATAATACGTGTGTGGTAGGGACATTGTTGTCTTATCGTGTTAATTAAGTAATTTATAACATTCCACGAAAGAGAACGCACGAAAGGGTCTATTAATTCGGTAAGAATTTACTATTTGCAAGTCCATCAGAGCCTACTATATAGCGTGCAATAACTCCCTAAGTGATTCCCTGTACTTGGCAGGTTTGAATATCTTCGATAAATCAGTTAATTTAGTTTATTAAAAAGTATAAATGGTGAAATAAAAAAAATGTCTAAGTGTGCATTCAAATTTTTTTATGTTAAATTTTGAGTTTTTGTAGTACATTGTTACAGAAACCGTTTCAGTAAGTCTGCGCGTTCTCGAACTACTCTTTAATTAAGCATTCAAAGAGCCACGAAGTTCTTTTTAATCATTATGGTTATTATAGTATCAATATTGTTCATCTAAAAGCTGAAGATTCTTGAATTACAGCATTTTTCAATTCGTTTTCATCTAACATATGACATGTAAAGGTTTGTTATACATAAACTACGTTTCATTCTACTTCAAATATTTTATACAAGAAAATATTGCCTACGCGACGAGTATAAATTTCAAAAAGATTCTCAAAAGAATTTGAGGTATAACACGGGACACTCTGGTGACGCGATACGAGGTATATTGTGAACGATATAATTTTTGTGATCTTTTACATCGTATCTGATTATGTTAACTTATACATATTTCTTGTGTTTTCTTTTTGTCTGAATGCTTCTTTTTCACATGTAAACGTGATTGAAACAAATGAGCATTACTCACTGTATCTTGATATGGGATTTTATTTTTTTTCGTATTTTTTGGAATTTTCTTGGCTCAGCTGAATATTTTTCAGGCTCGTGAAATTATATCTTGCAGAGTTTTGCCATACTCGCCTCTAGAATTATCCAAAAAACTTTGCGCTTACTGATGTTAGAAACTGTTTCGACAACCTAAGTTGGGGAATCGCTTTCAATCGATGAAGCCAACTGGCTAGCCCAAACTGTACCTAACTTCTGGGCTTTAGTTCATTGACGTCATTAGTAAGATTGCAGCATAGTTATGATCATTTATGCGCGTGCCTCTCCTGAAAAGCATTACGAATCAAATCAACACAAGCACCGATCTTGTAAAAATTTTGCATATGATGTAAGTAGATGAATCAACCAAAACCGCCGGCAGGTAACTTCAATTCTGTTGGTTATGTATTTTTGTAACATAAGGCATCTACATATCATAGGGAATAGAGATGAATTTAGTCGATATGTATGAGAAAATTTGTGAGTAAAAATTTTTAAATGCTAATAAAATTACGCTCTAGAAATTAGAAATTTTTATTTATATCAAGCTTTTCAATTTCTATATTCACTTGTGCACCTCTTATATATGTTTATATATAGATATACTTGCCAATACCACTAGTTCGCAGCCTTCTTGTCTGTCTATTGCACATTAAGTCATTTTATTTTATTCTACTGTCATTTTATTAATACAAATAGTAAAGCCTAAATAATTAAAATTGAACGTTTCGAACTAAACATTTCATCTTCAGCAAAAATTCTGCGACAAAAAAACAACAAAACCAATATGAGTAAATTAAAACTACACTATACAAAAAATACTACAACAAAAACAGAAAGAGTCGTAGATCTAAACCTAAAAATAAAAAATGAAGCAACTAAAACCTAAACTAATGATTACGTATTTGCGACGAGAAGGGGAAAAGCACTTTGAGAATCATTTAGGGGGGGGGTCTGAGCTTAAAGATGTGTAGCGACTCAAGGATGCGTAAATCAACTGCAACCTTACGACGAAGCTTGACGAGTGCACAGCGTCAAAACATAATTTATTTAAGCGCTTCTAATAAAATTCTGCCCGGCACTATTTCTTCCATTATAGCATAGCAACGTATTCAGAAAACTTTAAACTAAATTATTTAATCATAAATCCTCAGATGATTTGAAACGCCCCACAAATTTCCAATAAATTCACACATAACGTACGAACTGGTAATAAAAATTTCCAACTTCTCACCTTCCACGTTCAAGCTCCTGTGAATAATTATAAGGCAATTACCTTTCATCACTTTCTAGAAATGCTTAAATTTTGATATAATTCGAGACCCCATTGTGCCAGATTTTAATGCCGCCAAAGTAGTATTGTTCTTGTCCAACTTGTCGTACAGCTGACTCGATATTGTCACATATTGTTACCAGGTGGCGTATCTCTATTTATCTAGGTTGCTATTATATCTGGCCCTTAACTTCACCGCACCCAGTGCTCGTTAACGAAATTACGGTCGATTTTGAGTTTAAGGAGATCATCCAGGCCCTGCCAGGCCCCTGTCGCTCCGACGAGCATTTTTCATGTTGTGTTGAAAAAGGGTCCTTAGGTGGTGGACTATTCGGTTCTAAAATTTTATGGCGCTACGGACAATAGATCCCCCCTCAGGGGGGGGGGGATCTTTGCATATATATTGAATGATTCGGATATATGAATGATTCGGATATTTTGATAGAATGATTAGGCACAAAAAATTTTGAATTTTCGATCTCATTGCGACCCTATATAAAAGGGAAATAAAACGGGAGATGGATAATATAATATTATTTTACAATATACTTGTTATAGTTTTACTATAACTGCTCTACGCCGTGTTTCAATAAACGCTACAAAAAAGGGCTTGCCTGGCCTAGCAACCATCATCTTCTCGAAAAAAACCGTCGTCGAAACATATATTCTCGTCAATAAGCCCAGCATATGCTTAGCTCTACGAACTTCGCCCAACCTTCGCATCAAGCCGTTACAACGTCGACAAGCATCGTTTAAGAGCTTCGTTTAACCAGCGAGCGCCACATCATCGAGCGCCCCAAAGTAAGCCGTACTGCCAAACACTCCCATTTATCTTAGTATGCGAGTATTTTATTTCTTCCTTAGACTCTTTAGACCTTATTCATTCTACATAAATTACTTGTTAAAATCAATTGTAAAATCTAATCCATTCTAAATTATCTGACTACACTTGCCATATCCGATAAATAATTAACGTAAAGCTTTATCATTCAGGACACGTTTGTTCTGAGTTGGAATAGAAACGCGATGCCCGCTTTTTGAAGGGAGTCGGCAGGACATTACAGACCTATCGCTCACTGGAGTAAGACGTGTTATAGCCTCGCTGCCCCGGTGGGCAAGCGAGCGCTGTTTATATAAGTCGTGTGTTAACTTTTAATCGCCAATTTGGAATCTAATGGCGACTAAGTACACATGTTTATTCCACATCATCATCCATGCCCATGTTATCTTCACGTGTAGGTCTAGATTTTGTACCTAGGATGTATGCGTTAGATTCACTTAATGTACTAGATAATCTGTTTCGCTAACTGATCCAGTAACGAGGCCTCACCTCGATATGAGCTTATTATAACGTCATTAGGTGAATTCCTGTACATGCATCATTATGATTATATCTGATTAACTAGAGTTAACGTAATTACCGAGACTCTATAGCACCATTGCCATTCATGGATTCTTTTCAAAAAGCTATATAACGTGTATCATCTTACTGTCCAATGATTGTGCCATCCTTTGTGAATCAAAAGACGTCATCATTTTAATAGTGAATTGCTTTAAAACCTTCTGATCATTTACCTGACAATTCATCTGCAAACTGTAAATTGTTAGTAATTGTCAGAAAATAAGTAATCACGATGAAAATATATCCTTGAAAAATATCGATAAATCACTCATGAATAGATAATAAATGTCGGCAACAAGAAGAAACATAACTATGTCGGCAGCGGTGTGGGATAAAAAAAGAAAACAACATATATAATTTCGTTAGAAATGCTTCAGGAATTCTAAAACTGTCTTAGGTTTTGTTCTAGCATCAAAACTCAATGAGGAGTAGCGTTTGAAATATCCATAAAAATAAACTAAAAAAAACAATATGTCCAATTTTTTCAAAACTAAGGCCTGAATCAAAGAAATGAATAGATGAAATTGTGTTTCTTTTTAAAAGTTATATTGCAGTGAAATTTCATAAGAATCAGACTAAAAATAAATATTTCACAATTTTTATAAATACTGTTTTTTAAATCATGGAAATTACAATTCACAGTGTGGATATGAAGTTATGCATGGAGATTATCGAAATAAAAATGAAAACAACATTCAATTACATAAATTTTCCATTATATTACATTTCAACAAAAAAGTTTTTTATGGCTTATACTAAAACCTCTAACTTTCAACATTCAAAACATATCTCCTCATTGAGTTTTGATGCTAAAACAAAACCAAAGACAGTTTTAGAATCCTTGAAGTATTGTAAACAAAATGACATTGCAAATTTGAGAAAAAATTATATATCTCAAACCCAACAATAATTCATTAGTAATGTAATGATAAAATATCGCTATTCACAAAAATTATTTTCTCAAATGTTCAAATTTTGCAATGTCACTTTGTTCACAATGCTTCAAAGATTCTAAAACTGTCTTTGGTTTTTTCTAGCATCAAAACTCAATGGGGAGTAGCGTTATGAAAGATTCATACAAATGCACCATAAATCTAATTTTTTCGTAAAAAATAAGGCTTAAATCGAAAAAGTGACATGAGTGAAACAAGTTAACTCTCAAAAAATACATATAGTGGCCAATTTTCAAACGAATCAGACGAAAAAGTTGAAAAATTGGGACGATCTCAATACGCTCACAGAATTTATAAATTTGGTTCCCAAGAATCAGTAGAGGAGCACTATTAAAACCGTTTTACACGAATGACATTTGCTCGCTGATGCGTCATTTTCGAGATATAACATGAATTACGTTCAGGTAGGAATAACATCATATAGTCAGTTTGCTTAGTCGCCGCATTTTTGGAACACACCCACTTATTCGGCGGGACGCGCCCACTTTTTGGCGTGAAAATAACAGCGTCGGTTCGGGTAAGTTAGGGTAAGCTATTTTAGACTGTTTTATCTTATTTAAGGTTAATTTATTTAACTAACCTAACATTACCTAACCTAACCTCACCCATCGTTACGTCAAATACCATGTTACACCATATATATGTGCCCGTTCCTTCACTTTTATATACGACGTTCCTATAACTTCAAAGTTGAATAACTGGAAAATAACGCATCAGCGAGCAAAATGTCATACGTGTACAACGTTTTAAAAAATGTGCTCCTTTAGTGATTCTTCAGAACAGAATTTTCAATTTCTGCGAGCGTACTCAATATCGACCGAAATTACTTGAGCTCCTACCTTCTTATGTATACCGTGGGTTGGAGCCAGTGGCTATTGCTGGGCTTAGACGGAGGGTGCATTCCCCAGGGCAACGCCCTCTCCCCCTCTCCGCCTCTTCAAAAAAAAACAAACCCCCAATCTTATGCCTCCCATCCGTTCCTCATGCGTGACGTCGCTGCCACCCTTCTGCTGGAAAAACTCCATGGTAGACTAAAGGAGGTAAAGTCACTTCTATGGGGACGTCAGTGCACATTCGCAAACTCGACTAGCCAATAGAAAGGCTTCATTTCACACAAGCCGGATGACGTCACTAGGGTGACGTGACGTCGCAGCGGCAGCGTACTACGATGCAGCGTACTCTGCCTTCCAGACGTACGATCAGAAACAGAACCGACAGCCGGTGTTGCTTCCGCACGACGGATTTTAGAAAAATAGAATTCCGTCCGCCTCCGAGCTTTTCCACCAGTACTAAACGGTTATCGATCTCCTAGTTCATCATACGGACAGCTTCTTAAATTAAATGCTCAATTGAAACAATAGGGAAATTAATTCAATTCAGTTCAGTGATACTTTTCTATACTGATGAAGCAGACGATTGCGCGCCGTGTTCAATTGTAAAAAGGATCATATAAAATTCAACATAGAGATATCGTTTATTTGTAATAAAAAGTGCGACATAAGAATTCCGCTTATAAGTTCATGAACTAAACAGCGGGAGAATGTATTTTCAAATGTTTATGCGTATAGAGCATTCAAATTTTTCGAGTAATGCCAACACCAGGGTTGCGGAGTCGGAGTCGGAGTCGGGAGTCGGAGTCGCCGGAGTCGGATGTTTTAGGGTGGAGTCGGAGTCGGAGTCGGAGTCGCTTCTCTGAAGTGTGGTGGAGTCGGAGTCGGAGTCGGAGTCGCTACTCTGAAGTGTGATGGAGTCGGAGTCGGAGTCGGAGTCGCTTTTCCGAATGTGGTGGAGTCGGGGTCGGAGTCGGAGTCGTTCATTCGGATGTGGTAGAGTCGTGGTTGGAGTCGCTCTTTTTTGGTGTCTTCGATTCTAATTTTTGCTAAAAATTATTTATAATTCTTTAAAACTAAAAGTAAACCAAAACAGAGTTAGAATGCTTTGCTGAAAAATCTAAAAAATACGCAATGTTTTTGTTGATTGTTTTGTTCTAAGTATGAAACAGCGTATTTATTCCTATCACCTAATACCGTCATGTTATCTAGTCAATGAGGGTTTGCACAGATATATATGAGAAACCTACGAGTGCGAAATATAATTTTTGTACCCAGCATTGATGTATATTTTGTAGTTAAAAGCAGGAATTAGTAATTGAAAGCATCGCAAATTCATTCTGTATATTTCTGTTTTGTTCATTTTTCCTTCAATTAATACATAGGAACTGGAAAATAGTATTAAATGTGTTGCAAGTTACTTGTAGAACATTTCAGCTGATGCAATACATTGTACTCACATAAAGATTGGTAACTCTGTATGCTCAAAATGATGCATTGATTGATAATGATCATAAACATTTATAGTCTTTTGGTTATGATTCACTGCCAATGAGTAGTCTTTGCCGAAACCTGAAGCTATGGTCTAGTGCACAAAGACTTCTAGTTTTCAAGTCATGTTATCAAAATTGATATGGATTCCGTGTTTTTAAGTCAAGTTAAAATGTATTAATAATAAAAATTTCTGCTCATTTCTCAAGTTATTCCTTGAATGTAATTTGGTTCTTTCAGAGTTATATTGTATTTCACTATATCATCATCATGTTTAATTTTTATCTTCGTATCACTCCCCAGTTTCTAAGCTAGTATACGCTGAAATGGAGAATTTTATAATTATGTTGATACATTTTTAAAAACTGAAATAGTATTCGTTTTGAAGTATTAAATAATTAATTACTTCTTGTTAAGGAAGATTTGGAAATGTTGTAAGGTTATCTATATCGGCATTGAGACACTTGAAAAAAATTTAAATACGATGTAAACGAGCTGCAATGAAAATAATTACACACACCAGCAAAAACTTCACTTACAGTCACACACACATTGTAACTGAAAACAATGCACTATCTCAGCTGCAATGGTTTTTGCATTTATGCGATAGTACAAATTCTCTTGCTGGAAACGTTTCAAATTGCTCCAAAAAACACGAAATGAGAAGAACCTGGGCGTTTATTAAAATAACAAAGTGTCCAATACAAAGTAAAAAGTTAGACGAAAATAAGAGATAGTATCATATTACACGCAAAGAAGCTAGAAGTGACTTTTATTCGTAAAAAACGTTCCGAAAACGTCAGAACCCTGCGATGAAAGCAGAACAACTTTTTCTTATTATATATAGCCGAAATGTAACATAGAGTTGAGCAATAATATGACACATTTTCTGCATTGTTACCCTGCATAGTGTAGGTAGAGAGAAGAAAAGGCAGTGTGCAAATCTGGCCTACCTTATCTACACGTATACATAATTTTAGGGATTTGAAGCATAGTCATTGAATTAACTATTATAATTTCAATGAATTAGTGCATACTTAGTAATAAAAAACTGTTGATACATATCTATGCTTCTCAGTGTAGACAATGCCTACATTACCTACTCAGAAAACACTTGTCAGTAATATACAGGGTGTTTCAGATTCAGACTAAGAGGCAAAAAATTGCACACCAACTAGAAGATTTCCAAATAAAAACTTTTTCTTCTATAAAATTTTCCGAAGAAAGAGACATTGAGATATTAGCAGTGTATTGTTTTTAAAGGTGAAATTTAATGAATAAACTACTCGCAATATTGATTTTGAATTTACGTTGATCCGGCGAAATGTGCTAGTTGCATGACCTCCTAGATCTCCTGACATGACTCCACTCGATTTCAATTTTTGGGACACGTGAAGAGTTTGTCTATGCTACACCCATTGAGTCTGAGGAAGATCTTGTGGCCAGAATTGCAGTGACTGCTAGTGAGATACCTTAATGCCAGATGTGTTTCCTAATATTCGGCAGCCGTTAAGGCTAACATTCGAAAAGTGCATAGATGTACAGTATGGGGAACACATTTTGAACAATTTTTGTAAAGTAAATTCAGAATCAATTTCGCGAGTAATTGTGCCATTAAATTTCAACCTTAAAAACAATAAACACCTAATACCTCCCAACCCCGATTTTTTGGGGGAAAATTTCATAGGACAAAAAGTGTTTATTTGGCCATTTTCTAATTGATGTGCAATTTTGTACCTCGTGTTCTGAAACACTCAGTATACATAATTGTGTACACGACTCGTCATAAATGACGGGATTCGATATTGTCTGTATAGAAATCTTTCAGATGTGAACCATAAAGAAATATTTCCATCCTAATAGCACCCGCGATTAAAATATTCTAATACTTGTGCACTTGTGAAACTCGCATAACAGATACAGTAGTTAAGCATCTTTAAGAGCGTGAAAGGGAGACAGACCAACCAACAAAGACGAACAGCCAATTTTGTTTGTTCAATGAAATTTCCTGTTGAATATTTTCCGTATTTCTGATGGCGGCTTTGTGGAAGAAAAAGTTTTCTTCAGTTGGCCTCTCTTAGTTCACAGACAAAAATTTGAAACTGATGAAATGAGATCTTTTTGTTCGTTGTTTTTTGTTTTGCAGCTGCATCTTTTCTTTTCGATTTTTGTGTTTAAATTTAACTTTCTATAATTAAGCACGTTTGCGCTTCTAGCAGACCTGCATTAACCTTAAATAGCTTTAATTAAAATTACTTGTTACGCTTTGGCGTTCACTCATCAAATTATCTTTGAGCTTGCTCTGCTTGGGCAGCATGTCTTCCTTTTAATAAAAGTGGGTCTGGTACCTCTAACTTATTTCTCTTGCGTAAAAAGTAGTCTCTTTCTGCGACTTGAACTCCTCGACCCGGCTTTTGCAGCCTCTTGAATAGGCACTTATTATTGAAGGTAATTAATTGTCAAATAATTGTTAAAATCTTAGTGCTATATGCAATCTTGCAATAAGATACGATATTCACCTAGTCGGCGACCAGACATCTTAAAACTCTGTATCTCTCTACTCAGAACGCCTCTGAAATTCCCTACCGGAGTACCGTACTGATGACCGGCCGCGTCCATTGGGTGTCTTCTATTTTTAGCGAGTATCGTTTTAAAAACTAACCTTATCTTAAAGAAGATCTTCGGTCTCTATTTTAAAGGAATTTAATAATAAAAATATTACAGAGGACGCTGCTGAGCGTACTGTTGGAATCCTCAAGATCTGCCTAACTTGGGTACGGTTTCTCTTTTTGCGCAGGAGAAAAGGGAAACGACTTGCTGTTGTTCCCTTGAAGTTCTTCTGTATTTGAAATAAATGTTCGAGCAGTTGCCCTTAAGTTTTAAATCCTAAAACTCCATTGTATTAACATAGGAGAGATTACGCTCACGAAATAGCTAAACCTATTTATTAATTTGTTCAAAGGAGACACTTGACCATTTATTGTATTAGAACAATCAATACTATACCGGGTGTCCCACAAAAATGTCCCGGACTTTTTAATTGATAGTATCTCCGCTTTAAATTAACATATTTTAATTGTCTTTTATTTACAATTTAGTCAATTTTGTTTCCTTTTGAAATAATTTAAGTTTTTGAAAATCAGTTGAATAAACTTTAAGACGATCGATTTACTGAAAGGGGTAGAAAAATTGTTCAAAGGGAAAGTTTTAAAAACAACACTGGTGTTCATCTATATTCCTCAATACCTACTGTTAAGAATAATTTCATAACGATGTATCGTACATACAACTAAGTATTTAAACCCTCTGAGAGGTTTAAAGTTTCAAGTGTTCTCAATAATAGTGTTTCAAGGACTGATAAAAAACGGTGGAATAATGGGTAAAACTCTTCGTTCAATGGTGGCTAGAAGTAATACTTGCCTTGAGAGAAATGGAGGGTATGTCGTTGGATACTAAAATTACCTCATTTATTTAAACGTTATATAAGGTAATGATTTGTTACTCCTTAAAATTTGTGTGTGTTCAGTTTTATGGAAACTACAAAATAAGGAAGAATATCATTATTGTTTTAAAAACTTTTCCTCTGAACAATTAATTTTTCTGCCCGTTTCAGTAAATTGGACATTGTACAGTGGTTATTCAACCGATTTTCAAAAATTTAAATTATTCGAAAAGGAAACAAAATTTACTACATTGTGAAAAAAGGCAATTAAAATATGTTAATTTAAAGCTGAAATATAATTAATTAAAAATCGGGGACATTTTTATAGGACACCCGGTATAATGAAAAGCCCGGTGTTCGTCAATGATAAGTATATGTTCTCGTGCGTAATTTCCCCTATCTCATTACAATGGGAATCTGCTTGCTTGGACAGTATCATAAATACCATCGAAATATGAAAAACCTGGCATCTGCTCACTGATGTTTATAAGTAAAAGACATTGCGTGAAAATCGAATCAACTGTCAAGAAAATGCGACTCATTGAATTTAAATTTCAAAGGCATTTAAATGCTTAAAAGGTATGGCAAATTTTTTAAAAACCTCTTGCGAACAATAATTTAAATTACAATTCAGGTAGGTATTATGTTATACGATTTGCTTGGTTGGTGTGTGCGTTTGTGACGTTTTTAAAGATGCTTAATGACCGTATCTGTGATACGAGTTTTACCAGTGCACAAGTACGAGAATACTGTATTTTAATCGCAGGTACTATAACAATGGATACATTTGTTTGCCATTTTTATCTTGAGATTTTTTTAAAACGATACCATTGGATCCCGTCATTTTTGACCAATCATGTACACTAGTATCTTGATTATTAACAATCTGTAGTCAATTTAAAAGTCGTTCGCTAATAAAGAATATAATGAACATATGCACAGGTTTCAACACCTGCAACCGTTTACTACTAAGAATGAGTGTCGTGTGTTTATTTATACGTTTTGTGTCACGCTGTTAAGAATAATTGATAGGAAAAAAATAGCACTGGCGGTCTTGGTTCCAGTTCACGGTCAATTAATACACTCATTTTCGTTGTGCAATAGCTCTGTAATAAGTCACTTTCATCACAATTAGAGCGATCCAGAGCCTTATATACTCAAGTTTGTATCGTGAATACCGAGTTCGGCGGGGTATTGCATATTGAAATATGCTGTATTGTATATTACAATATACTGTATTGCAATGTACTGTATTGCACATTACAATATACATACACAAGTTCGCAGTTGCTTTCAGTAATGCTGAATTTCTGTATCTTGGATACGACACGAATGGCTATAACTACTTCTCTTGCGGCTCAAAAATGCTGTGTTCTGAGTGTTTATTACTCTTATAAGAAAATTAAGTTACCTTTGGAATAAGCTGAAAGCATGGAAACTCCACTCAAACGAAAATTTGTTGAAGAAAGGTATTGAATTTTGCCATTTTTCACGGTCTGTGTACACTAGTTAAGAAATAAAATATTCATCTTAGAAATTATGAATAGGTGAAGTTGGAGTCACAAAATTGTGAATAGGCGGAGTCGGTGTTGGAGTCGCCAAATTCTGGAGAAATGGAGTCGGAGTCGGAGTCGCCAAATTCTGAAAAGGTGGAGTCGGAGTCGGAGTCGGAGTCGCCAAATTCTGAAAAGGTGGAGTCGGAGTCGGAGTCGGAGTCGCCAAATTCTGAAAAGGTGGAGTCGGAGTCGGAGTCGGAGTCGCCAAATTCTGGAAAGGTGGAGTCGGAGGTGGAGTCGGAGTCGGAGTCGGAGTCGCAAATTTATTCCACCGACTCCGCAACCCTGGCCAACACCCTAAAAAATTGCAAAATTTTCTTTCAAGCGCCATTCCTGCTTCAATACCAAAGAAACTCGAACACATAGAGTACTTGAACACACACCCGTTATAAACTATTGCTTTTCTCAAAGTTACATAACGAACAGAGGGCTGATTAGATTTGATTAGATGTTAGTTTAAGCCTCTTCATCCGCAACACAGGCGATCCATAGATCCACAGAGAAGAAGGATTAGATTAGATGATAGTTCTAGCCTCCCAAACCGCTAAAAGAAAGGGTTCCGAAGAGAGGAAGGCACCATTTAGTATGGAGTTGTGGGAACGCGGAATCTATCCACAATATGCGTAGAAACAGTGAGTTTAGTAAGAAGTTTATGAAATAAGATGAAATTTGAAGAAGAATGTAGTAGGTGATGAAAAACAGGACAGCAGTGAACCGTAGAAGAGATGGCTCGTAACAAAATGACAAAAAAAACTATTCTACTTCAACGAAATGAAGGCTTACCTAACCTTTAGCTCAAGACCTCCTACATTCGCCATTGGAGTGCTAAGAACAGAGAGCATTGATTATTGCTATGCGGGAAAGTTAAAATTACTCGCATTTATGATACATGGTAGTACGGATTATATATAGAAACGATAAGATGAAGAAAATATAAAAGAATATGACATCGTTTAGCACCTCTCGCCGCAAAAAAAAGGAGTTTCACAAACAGGAAGAAAGAAGGCACCATTTGGCAGGGCATTAAGAGATCAGGGAATCTATGTACAAGGTGTGTTCTTGCAGAAGATATTTTAGATGGAAGCAGCAAGGTAGGAAGTTTATGATAAAAATTATACGTTGAACGTTAGGTTTCAAAGAACAGGATTGCAATGAACCGAGAAATAGTCGGTTCACACTAAACAACAGTATGTTAGATAATTAGTAGTACAAGCCTCTCTAACCACAACAAAGTTCTATCAAATAGATGAAGGAATCATTCAATGTCAACTTGAAAGAACGGGGAATGTATGCACAAGGTTTGTTCCCACACAAGATTCCATGCACCTAACTAATAGCAAATAAAGAAGGCAGTTCATGAAACCAGGTAATAGGTGAAGGAAAACGCCAGAAATGGTGAAAAATTGACAGCAGTGAATCGAAATAGGATGGCCCATAATAAGACAAAAACCTACGCTCTCTCAATAAAAAAGGTAATTTCCTAATTAGAACTCAAAGTCAGGAACCCCAATTAATTTGATACAGATTCGTTGGGAGCGCTACACGCAGGAATACTACACTCGAGAATAGCAAGTCAGAAAATAACGGAGGAGCAGTACAAGACCGTCACTGTACATAATACTTATTAGGATACAAAAAATAAACATACAGAAAATGTGTCTGTAACACCCAGCTTAAGTAACGTACCGAGTATTTTTGTGGAGTGGGAGGGCTCCCTTTAGCATGAAGTGTATGAGCTGATAGAAATAAATTTAAGTCCATAATTATTATTATAATTATTATTATATAAGAAAGTTTTAGCCTCCCTTTACCACGACAAAGATGCTCAAAGAGAAGAAGGATGAAGGCACCATTTAATATGGAGTTGAGGGAACGCGGAATCTATGCACAAGGTGCATAGAAACCGTAAGCTAAGAAAGAAGTTCATGAAACAAGAAAAATTTCAAGAAAAAAGTAGTAGGTGCTGAAAAACAGGACAGCAGAGAACCGAAAAAAGATGGTCCGTAGTAAAACAAACACCTATTCTATTTCAACAAAAAAAGCCTACCTAACCTTTAGCTTGGGCCCTCACGTAATCCCCATGGGAGTGCTAATTCCCATAGATACAATAAGATTAAGATTATAAGTTAGTTTAAGCCTCCCTAACCGCTGCAAAAATAGAGCGTATCGAAGAGAGGAAGGAGGAAGGCACCATTTAGTATGGATATAAGAAAATGAGGAATCTATGCAGAAAGGGCATAGAAACAGTAAAATGGGAAAGAAGTTCATGAAATAAGATAATAGTTGAAGAAGAAAGTCAGAGGTGCTGAAAACTGGACAGCAGTGAACCGAAAAAAGTTGGTCCTTAACATAACAAAAACATTTTTATTTCAACAAAAAGAAGGCCTACCTAACTCTCAGCTCGGGCCCTCACATTTTTCCCCTGGGAGCGCTAATTCCCATAGATACAATAGTTGTATCCCCCTGAGGGGCCCATAGATACAATAGTTGTATCCTCCTGAGAGGAATCAAAGTCCATTATTTTGTTCATTCTCTGGTGCGTTTCCCTGAAAAAGCTACCGCATTCAATATCTCTCCGAAGTTATTCCACAACATTTTTCTGTATAAAAAATAATAAATATTTAAATTGTAAATAAATACAAATGACAGCAGTGAAGCGAAAGGTGGTCAGCAACGGAATCAAAAACGCATTCTATTTCAACATATGAATGGCTTAAGTCACTAGCAGGACATTGCATGTTCTCCCTTAGAACAGCAAATTTTCAATGTAAATACTAACAAGTTCTGCAGATTAGCTTAGAGTATGACTTGGAATCAGCCTCTCTTACCACAAGATAGCTTTTCAAAGAGAGGAAGACACACCTTTAAGACTCAGCTCGATACATTACATCACTAAATTTATAAGAGTAGGGAGCAAAATAAAAGCCAACAACTTATCCCTGCATAAATGAATAAATATTTTCACCACCTAAAAATGTATTTCGCTTCTAAAATCTCGACACAACGTAACTTTCGGACGATAATGAATTATATAAACTATTTTCCTTTCAAAAACAATAATTAGAACACCATCGCCCAAGGCTCGTTTCAACATTTCCCGGATAGTAAGTTCTAAAATGTACACACAAGACAACATAAAACTGAATTCAAATCTACGAAAGAACTAGCAGTAAATAATGACTTAGAAAAAAACACAGAGCGCAAAAATGGAAGCACTCTCAATACATTAAGGCATCTTCAAACATCAGTATCAGTGCTCTGCGCACCAGTAAGTAAGGAAATACAAAAGTAGAATGAACATTTTTAATTCTAAAAGGAAAAAAAGCATAATATACTATAAAGACAAACGATATAATGATCAGTTAGGATTAAAATTACTCTTTGTACGCCAATTCTTCTAACTACCTGCAATTCTGAAGCCTATGACCTATCTTATACCAAATATGGGAATGATGCTCGAAATTAATTGTTCATAACCGTATCATATTCTTCACAAACAATCGTACGATTATCAATAAGCAGAAGTAAAACCAGAGGGACGTTCAGGAGAGAAGAGCATTGATCAATAACAAAACATTATTGTGCTACAGGTAACTTTTCAAAGAGAACATAAATTCAGTACAGGCTGCTGGGAAGTCTATTCTAGCATAAACTTCAGAATGTCAAAATTGGCGAGGTGAGCATAACTCAAGCTACGAGAGTATTTTCAGAGCCAGTCTAAAGCTTTTCACAGAATTCATTTTAAACCAAAACAGCGAATTTATCATAGGATTGTAAAGGTTTCCACGAGTAAGTTACAAGTAACTTTTTCTGCCGAGTTCCAATTACGAGAAAAAAAACAAGGATTACAAATTGGTATGGCACTTGAATACCAAGCAATGCTAATTTATAACGCTTCAATCTAACAATGCACTCGGCCGAACCAACAAATTAACCTTGCACTACCGTCCGTTATTGTGTTATGCAATAGACAACATTGTACCACATAATAGTTCACAGCCTTAAATTATGAACAGACCAATAAAAAAAGTTTATCACTAGTTCGGTACCATAGACCACCTCACAACCCCATCTCTATCATTTTTTGCTTTTAGTTTATCGAACAGCTGAGTAGAGTGAGGGACACAAAGACTAAAATTAAGCTTTCTTATATTTAATCGGAAAGTATGAAGTTCTGCTGTACAGCAGCAGCAACATGAAGTTATAGGTTTTAAAGAAGGAAACAGTAATTCACCCTAACTTATTTCAAATGAAATACCGGGACACATGGCATAAAATGATTTTGCACACACAAGTGCTTTCAAGTAGCAGCTCAAGAAACCATTTAAAATTAACTGAATAATTTGATCTGACACAATTTATCATATTTCACTTTAGAGCATCATGTTGACAAGGGATCAGGAGAAATGTGCAGTGGAATCCCTTGTGCACCATTTTATCAAGTTTACCTGCTGTAAAACATGTACTCAGCAGAGGTCTATTGTAAGCTCTGACTGACTGTAATGTTCTACATCTGAAGAAAAACTAGATTATATACATTATTATTTAAGAACAGCAGGTGAGAGATTTAGGTCAGTTCTCATGAAATAATTCACTAACACTTTTGCAGAAGCCTGGTGAGTGACTAATTTTATTGAAAAGATAGAGGAAAACCCTCTCACAACAAGGAATAGCATTTAAGAAAGATTTACTGCAAAATTTCAGTCTCTTGCACTGATCATCAGATTGGAGATACTTTTTAAAAGACCCAAACAGAAGGAAATTGAAATATTTTACACTAAGAATGGAACATATAGTATAGTCAAACAAAGATGTTTTTTTCTTCAGTTGTTGCTGATACACGTCTGAATTCATGGCAATGTAACCGGAGATATAAGTGGCAGCATCTTCCACTTTCACTGAAGCCAAAATTCCTTCAATTTCGGTGAGTCCGTTGAATACCACGACAGCCTTTTGCGCCCCTTCATCCATTTCAATGATGGGTGGAATTATTTCACTTTCTTCATGTACCTGGAAGGCAAAAATAAATATTAGTGAACTTGTCACATCAACAGTTCCTGAATTAGATTTTGACTCAATAAGCATGCATTTCAGTTGCATTAGTGAGGGTACAGATTAATATATGTTAGAGAAAACAAAAGGCAGAGTTAATATAATAAATTGAGGTGCAGCTGGGAGTATTTAATAAATAGGGTCAGTTATACAGAGAGAAAACACTGAATATTAAGCAGTATTAAAATGCACACATAAGGAAATGGAGACGACACACTAGAGTGTAATACAAACTTTAAAAATATCAGCCGCACTGGGAGAAAAGGGAAGAAAAAAGCCAGAGAAAAATCATTGGTGAAAAAATAAGGGGAAAAAGAGAAAATTACACTATAATGGGGCAATAGACCGGAAAGTGTGACATACATAGTTTCAGGTACAACCAAATAAGTTAATTGGTACACTCGAGCTAGTTTTCACAATTTTTCTTCAACAGTTAATGTTGTGTATAATATAAGTAGATTTTTTCATGATATTTAACAATACAACTAAAATCAACTAATTTAAACTACAAAAGAAAAAGCCTAAAACACACAAGCATCAATTTTATATGACATAAAAAGGTATTTGTAAAGGAGAGGACTATAATCAATTTTTCAATTTTTGCTGCTAAACATAGTTAATTAGATCAAAATGAACAATTTTTCTTCCATGCCCTGTCTGTTGCAAATGAGCATTTAATGAGTTATAGCGGTATGTTAATTTTCGTCTTTGATGGCTGGAATGCGCTCGATCATTTGAGTGCGTCAAAAGGAAGAGTCTATTGTAGTCTTCGCGTCCGAACAATTTCTTTCCCCATCAAGCACTAGAGCTGCGGTCAGTAATTTCCCTCTATAACTTGTTATATACTCATTCGCGACGGAAAGGGCGTAGATGAAAAACAGTTTATTTAGATCTAATTAACTACGTTTAGACACCGAAAAGTGGAAAATCAATTATGGTCCTCTCCTTAACATTTACCCATAAAAAATTAAATGAAAATATGTCCTCAATTTCATTTTTGCACAGATATTTTCTGTTTCCTACTAAGAAACAGAGAAAAGAAGACTTAGATATAAACAGAACCATAAACAAAAACATAAAAATCTGCTTCTTTAAATTAAATATGGCTTTGTAGCTTCAGATAAGATTTTTGAAGCACTCACAATAAAACTATGATCAACAGCAAGAATTTGGCACCTTATATAAAGAAATTATTTAGCAGCAAATGGAACACGATGAATGGTAAGCCTAGAAGAAGTCAGGTACTTTTAAAAATGCATTTCTAAATATGCTTAGAACAGCGTCAGTTTCAAGAAGGTAATTGCCATAAAAAGTAACACTTACAATAGAAAATCATAGACAAGATTTTGCATCTTGCTTGTAAACACTAGACAATTAGCTATAAGGTAGAAAGTTATTACAAGTTAATCTGAAAATTTCAGATAAGATTGGCTACACAAGAAAAATAGGAGCTATTCTAAAGTTGCATCTAACATACAGTAAACAAGTTTTACTATGTGGTTGTCCAAACTAGCTTTCATGTCTGAGCATTGTAGGTTCTAAGCTTACTTGCTAATTTCAATATAATGAATAGATCAAAACTTTTAAAATGCCATTGAAATTTTTTAATATAAACCTGGTAAAATTTGACAGCACATCCTACTTCCAGATTAATTCACACACAGAAATTCAAATACTATGAAACCTGATAGCACCCTACCACAAGATATAGGATTTTAGGTTACCTTTCTGGAATGAAAAACTCATGAACAGTATGTCATTAATCAGCATTGAATTGTAGCACATCCTATTCCTATTTACTCATTTCCTTTAAATTTTAAATTTCACGCAATTCAACAGCATTTATGAATGGAATTAGCATATCAAATTTGAACTGTACTAATGTATCTGGTGGCAAAGATTTGATCAAGAGATGCCACTTCATCAAATGCAATAATCAGTTATAAGCCATTATTTTTAAATTATTTTCGAATAATATTCAAAATTCAATTTCTTACCTTCCAGTTCCAAACTCCTGTGATCATAAAACAACAGCACAACACCTCTTTCCAATGAAATGTGCGTCTTACATGCAGAAGGGATTTTTCGGAAGTCGGTCTTTTTGAAATGGCTGCCAGCAAACATAACTTACATAAGTTCGACTTGAGATTATTTAACTAAACCTTTCCACTGGGCAAAAGCAATTCTTTAATATTGAAACCAGACCTTTAAAATATCTTGGGTCGATTTTTAGAATTATTCCGACACCAAATAAAGGAAAACTTTTTTGAAAATTTAACTTGAGGCGCCGACATTGCGATTCACTCGACTCGTTAACACTTCATTAGAACAGAAATGCAACAGTGTCGTACGCGTAACGCTAACAGTGATGCCAGATTTCGGGTTAGCAATGTTGCCAGATGCAATTTAAGCGCTGCTATTGGTCGGATGCCTTGACGTCACTGGGGTGAGACTCGATTTCATAAAAGACTGGTTTGCAGCTACCTTGTTTCGTCTACCATGCTATCCGATCGCCGGTTAACTTCAGTTGACATCTTGGGTCAATGAAGAGAAGTTGTGCGATCGATATTGTTAGTCCGGTGAAATCTCGGTGTAGGGTTAGGTTAGATTTTGATGTGATTAAGGGGAAACGCTAGTTTGTCTGAAGTGAAATTCAACATACAGAAAGAAAAAGTTTTTAGATGAGTGATTTTTTATAGTAACGTACAAGTTAGGTGTTGAAAAGTGGATTAAGCAAGAATTTACTGATAGAGTCGTCAGAGGCTAAAAAGTCGTAACAAATTGAACATTTCGGTTTTTGCGAGATATTTTGCGAAGGGAAGTCGTTGCTGTTATTGCTGTTTACGTCAGACTCTAACATTGATTCATCATATACGGACCTATAGCTGTTTTGTATTGTTAGTGTAGGTTTGCATGATCCATGTCTTCGAATCGAAAGCATATTTTTCGTATTTTTTCCATGCATCATGTTAACGTCAGATGTACTGAGTTTTTATCCTATTACTAGGATTTTATTGACATTTGGAGGTTTGAGAACCTTTTCCTCGTAAATATTTTGTCTTTTTATCGTAGAATGTCCCCAAAGCATTCCTTTGTATGTGCATTCGAGTCCATCGAATTATGTAAACGCGAGCACATGCATTGCGACCGTTGAAAGGCTGGCGGGAAGTAAGGTGACGTCAGAGTTCAGCGCAACTTAACTTAGTCTGAAAGATCGCTCGTTTACCTTTCTCTAATAAATTTTATACCGGTTCGTTTGTGTTGGCTGTTGGTTTTTGAGTTGTTTACGTTGCATTATGAATCCAGTTTAGTTGCACATAGTGCGTCTTTTTATGTTTTTGTCCGTTCGTCCTTTGGTAGTTGTGGTATCAACATTTAAACACCGTAGCAGTATTGGTGTCAGTTGCGCATACCGCAAACGTTTGTCTATTTTAGATGAAAGGCAACTAAATATTTACAGCAGACCACTAAATCATACCAAATACTTTTAAGTCAATAATAATTCATTTTTTATACCGTTAGGGCCTAGACATTTTATTTGTCTGAATAAATATTTAAGCCTGCTATTTTTTACAGCGAAAAAAATATTAACAACTAGGCCTAATTTACTCGTTTGTAAAATTTTTGCCTTATTAAAAATGATAGTTTATAATTTAAAAAATTTTTCAACTAGGCCTTCTGAAAAACGACAATATCAGAAAATGTTGAACATATTAACACTTTACGTAACTATTTAATCAAATCAGGAGCTGGTGTAATTAATACATTTTTGAAGAAACTGCCTATGCCAGGAATCTACTTGAGCCTTCCCGAAGGTATTGATTCAGAAAAAGTTGTTGATTGTTAATTTAAACGATGTCATTATTGCACAATATATGTATCACCAAATTTTATTTTTTTTCTCACGTTCTTTCTAGGATTCTAGAATAGGACTATAAATATCTCTGAAGTCTGTTATCCTTTAGCAATAGATAGAAAATAAATAACTTCAAACACCTATAACTCAAAATGTTTCGATTTCTCGATTAAATGGTTATGATTATCGGATTCTATAGTCAAAAATGCATATTGAAATCAGTTAGTATAGAATTTGATATCGGCCAAATGAGGTAGATAATTTTTCCTTTATGAAGTCTTTTAAGCTTGAAGTCTTTGAGGCTGCAGGCAATGTACGTGAGTCGGCAGGCAGTGTGCGTTAGACCATAGGCAGTATATGTGACTGCACGCAGTGTTGGTTAGACTGTAGGCTGTATACATACCATATGATAAAACCAGGCGGAGAATACAATAAACATATCGATGAAAAGCATTTCATCCTCATCAATATTGCGCCTGATGTGAGGAAATTCTCAGGCAGTCACACTGTGTGATGAATTAAGCACACTGGTAGGTTTCTAAACTGTTACGATCATGTCCCGATGATGCCCAGCAATTCCAAACTTAACGGTTTGAAAATTATTGCATTTGATGAAAGTTCGAGAAACGAGCAGTGAATAATTCCAGGCTAACTTTTCGCTGTTGCATCAAATTTTTGCAGTCTGGTATAAAATGCAGTAGCAAATAAAATTTCCCGATACGGCATTGAGAAAGTTATGCTGGAATCTTTTGGATTTTATAATTCATTTTCGGAATCTGTATTTTTAAATTTTGAACAGTAAAGTTTTATGGTGTTCTATGGTTATTTACGGACAGTTTTCAGAGATACAAGCAGTTATTTTAAATTTTTTTCTAATTCATTATGCGTAACCAATCCATCCTCTTCATTGTCTGGTTGATCGTGAGGATACGATGTGAGAGACCCCTCTAAAAATGTTATTGCAAGTAATTATATCCGATTCATTTTAATACCATCACGACGTATGAAATATGAAGTATTACTTCCTGAATAGAAAATCGTACACAACACCAATGAAAATGAAATTCATTTATTGAAAGAAAAAGATTTTATACACCGTTCCACTTCCGTATTACTCTTAATATAAACCATTGCAAATAATGATTTGATTTTCATCAAGGGTTCTCCTTTACTATTACTCTCGTCACTATTACTCCTCAAATCAACCGTTAAAGATAAAAATTGGTTTAATTGAAGTTTCTTTTCATTTTGCTAGTACTCTACAAAGTAAACAACCATTGTATTTTCTAATAACCTAATGTGAGTATTCCTCACTATTGTTTTTCAAAATCATTCTATTTTGATTTCGATTAATACTTTGAACTCATTTGAAATTTGATATATTTTACTAGAAACGCAGCGAATGAAGAGTGAAGTTTATTGAGCCTGTTCATTTGACTTGGAATATCACATCTAACACATTTTTAGTCATTGATTCGAGGTTTAGGCTGAATATAAGATATTTTTTACTACCGAGGTTGTTGAAAATTAGAGCACATTATTTTAATTTATGCACCAAGTGTATTTGTGTTGATGATGTTGCCGATTGCATTCAAAACTAAGTCACTTGCACATACGTGCTTTGTTACCTTGCCTAATTTTTTCATTTGTATATATTTTCAGATTGAATTTATTTCCTAGAGTTTATCCGAACATTTAAGACCGATCTTAAATGGGGAAAAAATATAAAACCTATCTCACGCTGTCAGCTCGTCATAAGAGACGGCGGAGACAAGGTCCCTTGCTCTCTACTGGCAACCAAAATTTGTTAACAACTGCTCTCGATCGTCAATATCAGCATGCAAGCCAAGATGGTCATATTTCTTCGATTGAAAATGTGCCTTCTGAGCATGACTGTGTTCCTCGTCACGATACTTCACTGGACCCTTTACCTAATATCATTCATAAACCACAGCAGTACGAGTGCGAAGTTTTTGCGCCTGAAAATCCTCTGGCTATTACTAATAAGAAAAACAACGAATTTGTTAGCCATGAAGCCCAGTGTACCTCTTCAGATCTTACAGGTTCAATATCAGCTAATGAGTTGGAGGCTTCTGCTGATGAAAATTCGTTGAGGGATACTCTTGAAGATCTTCCTTATGCAAGTTCTAAGGTCAATTCAAATTCATGTCACACAAAGGAACTGATGGCGGATACAATTCTCAACACTGAAGACAAAATAGAAGCTGCAATTGTTAATTGGACTGTAGATTGCCCCAATGTTCCTGCTTTTACAGTCACAAAACTACTGCACAATCTTCATGAATTTTTTCCTGGACTGTCACTAACAGCAAAAACTTTGACAGCTAAGGATATTTCGGGCATTTCGTATAATTGCTGGCAATATGGACGCTACGTTCACCTTGAAAATTGGCCGAATTCCTTAAAAGCTCATCTCGACTCTCAGACGCAAGCTCCAAATGTAATAAAATTGCTGATTAACATCGATGGAATTCCATTGTTTAACGATTCAAGGAAACATCACGCATGTCCAATACTAATAAAAGTGTTCAAATTGAATAAAATAATTTGTGCGGGTATTTATCTGTCTGAAAATGAACAATCCAACAAAATGCCGCACATCAATACGCTTTTTGAAAAGACTTTGTCAGACATTAAAATATTAGAGAGAAACGGAATCCGTATAGGAGGAAAGTGTCACCCTGTTGTAGTGCATGCTATTGTAGCTGATGCTGTTGCTAGAGCAGACCTGAAGTGTATCGTCAATCATAATAGCTATAACAGTTGTGAACGATGCGTTCAAAAAGGCCAGTATTCAGGTGGGCATGTAATATTACCCAATTTGAACGCACCGAAAAGAACCAATGAGAGCTTCCGCTCAAAGTACGGTATTTCTCATCATAAACCAGGTGTGACGTCATTGCTTGAAAATCTAAACGTTGGCTTGGTTTCAAATGTACCCTTGGATTATATGCACCTAGTGTGTTTAGGGATTGTAAAAAAGATCATGCTAAGGCTGAAATGTAGTAAGAAGCATCAAAATAAGTGTCATTTGCCTGACGAAAAAATTGTTGCGCTTGACGGATTCATCAAAGAACTTCAAAAACACATTCCCTCAGAATTTTCTAGAAAACTTAGTGGAGGAATGCGCACAGTTTCATTTTGGAAAGCTACAGAGTTTCGTTTGGTATTGCTTTACGTTGGCATTGTTTTGTTTAAAGATGTACTACCCACTTCTCAATATGTAAACTTTCTTTGCTTGAGTTTGTCTATGAGACTACTGTTGGTAGACGGTGAAAAGGATAACATCCCAGCTGTAGAACAGATGCTCAAAAATTTTGTGCAAGGCTCAAAAAAAATTTACGGTGATAGTTTTTTATCGTATAACGTTCACAGTGTTATCCATCTTGTTGACGATTATATAAATTTTGGGCCTTTAGGGAATATTTCATGTTTCTCATTCGAAAATTATTTAGGCATGATAAAATATAGGCTCACAGGCAAGAATAGAGTACTGGAACAGTTAGCGAAACATTTGAGTCTTGAAAATGAGAAAATCGACAAGACCGAAATTCAGAACGAAAGTTCAAAGGGAAGAATTTTCATTGGTCACACTGGTTACAAAGCTGGACTTCTTGGTGCTAAAGATAACGGGATTATTCTTAAGAGTGGCGAACTTGGGATTATTAAATACATTGATGGAGATTCACTAGGAGTAGATGTTTATTCTGCATGCGAATACTTCAATGAGCCAGTGAATTCAATGGCGGTAGGAGTGTTCCGACTGCAAGGCTTTTTAAAATCAATTAAAGTTTCGACAAATGAAGTTCGCGCCAAGCTCATGCTAATTCTTAATAATGAGTTTTTCATTGCTATCGTTATGATTCATTCTCGAGAGTAATGCGATATTTTCGCGAAAGCATTATTTGCAGTTGGAACGTTCCATTGATGCATGTGTTATGCATTTAATTGATACTCTTGTAGGTAGGATGCCAATATTCTTACCAATAATAATGTTAATAAATAATTTAAATGAGCCTCAAAGATTAATCTGTACTTATGATTACTTCATGAGCACTAAGTAAAGAAGCCATTCTCCGTCCAAACAACATATTCGTGGAAGTAAATTCTACTATCAAAAACATCCAATTGATGAATTTTATCATTGAATAGCCGGTGTTAAATATTTTGCTTGAATTCGCGAATATATTGTTAATTCAGAAGATGTGGACGAAGAGCCGAAAATTTTGCGCATTCTGTAAATTATGCTGAAGTGTAACAAGCCAAACTCTTAAAATAATATTACAAAATATATTTACATTACGCCTTGCATGAAATTTTGCAATAATGTTTAGAATTCTAAAATTAAATTTTTTATTCAATACTTCAGAGGTGTGAGGTTCTTTATAGTAACTACTAATTACCGAAATTGAACTATCATTATAATATTTTCCAAGTTATCTAATACAGCTGCTTACCTAACCATACGTGGTATATTACCATTTCGTAACCAAGGTTTGCGGAAATACTCTGTGCCCTCCATCGTAAATAAATGGGCATAAATTGTAGATTTGTTAAAATGTGTAGCTTTGGGGCCATTGAATGAATTTTATTGTTTAGTGTAGGTATCTGCGTAGTTAAAATATTGACAGATATATCATAAATCGGCGTTACTCTGACTGTCGAAAATACTGTGACTTAATTATCGAATCTTGAATACATAATCCAATAGCTCTTGAATATTTTCATGGAACACAAACAACTTTATACAATTTTCTAACCACTCTCCAACTATAAAAATATCCTGTCGAAAATTACTTCTGTTTGTATTAGGGATGTATTTAGAATTAGTTCATAGTTGCTCTGACAGTCAGAGTAACTCCGATGTATGGTGAAGTATTTATAAGGGCCAGTAACCAAATGACTGAACTTCCGTCCTGTTATTTTTCAAACTCAATCTAAGTAGGTAGGCTAAAAATGTGCGTATGTTTCATATCCCACTAACATTTTTGCAGTCAGCCTCGATAATTATCGCCATCTACGCAAATTTTTGTATACATGGACGACGCTCATTTTCGATGATGACGGCGAAACGTTATACTGACCGATTATTTTACGCAAAAAGGATATGCAACAACAAATTTTCTTCGTAGTGTGAGCGAAGAACGAGTAAAGTTGTGAAAATGACAAAACAGTATTTTTATTACCCTAATTTTTTTTACCGCGCGTAGTCGAGGTTACTGCGGTGAACTGCAGTAAATTACTAAGAGCAGTTCACCGCAGTAATCCTCGACTGCGCGCGTTATTTTTTTAACGGCTTACGAGTGGTGGCCACTAGTTGCATTGCGGCAGCGCAGTCTGCTCAATGGAGGTTTAGTGCAGCAGCGCTGCACTGGCGCGACTGGCGCAAATGGGCGGACATCTTCAGGTGGCGGCCGAGAGCAGCCTCTGCGCAGCCGCGCTACTCAGCGCTGCACTAACCCTGCGCCTACACTGCAGTAACACTGCGCCGATTTTTAATTGGGCATTATCGTTGTTGCTTAGCAAATCAGCTGATTGTACTGGTGGTCCATTTTCGGTCAATTCCTGTTCTCTTAAAAGAGCGAATTTGTTTTTGCATTGAAATAATGGATCTAAAAATTCGTGCTTTGTCGACTCAGTCGAGGTATCTGGATTCTCTAGTGCCACAACGTTGGGTTTTAAAAAGGTATTCGGCGTACCTTTGGGCAAGGTCGAAAAGCACTTCTTACAAGCAACAGACACACCACTTTCTACATTACCTATTGTTAAAAATCATCATTTCCTTTCTCGGGACTCTCTGCTTAATGTACGTCAGGTCGACCGCGGCTATTACCGCCTCTGTTTTTGTTACGTTTGAATCTCTGATACTCTCGAATATCGTCTCCTGAAGCTTTAAGTCACGAACAAAATGCCCTTCATGCCCACACATATAGCAGGGACCACTAGTTCGGCTAGGTTTGCACAGTAAACAGTAAACTTCGCGTTACAGTAAACTACAAGGGGGATTTACATGTCCTGCATTGTTGCACAGGCTACAGAAGACAGACCTTTTTGTTTTGTTTCCAAAATTGTTAGAAAATTGTCTGGAGTCATCTGCTCGGACTGCATGACATTCAAGGGAACCTATGGCTCGGTCGCCAATATATCCTCTGGTTCTAAGATGTCCAGCGTTTCTGAACCATGGTCTGAAAATTCGGCACCCCTGATAACGGCGGTTATTGTATTCAGAGGCATAAAAACCTCGCTCATGTCAACGAGGTGCCTGCAAGTCACTTTCTATCTCGTTCGAAACGTTAACGAGGTAAGTTTTCGGCCATGGTAAGGGTTCACTGCAATTATAAGTTTACTCTCCCGATAGTTACGGACTGTCGCAAACACGCGAGCTAAGAGTACTTTTGAGATACTGAGGGGTTTTCAAAAAAAAAACTTTTTGAAAAATTTTCATCAGGAAGTGGTGCTAGCACCGTTATAGCTAGACTCAAATCATTAAAGTCACCTGCAAACCTCTTCTATTCGCCTTGATTCGTACTTGCGCTAACAAATAAGTGCCTCTGGAATGCAACGTCAGAGCTGGTCAATAAATGCTCGTACAGTTTCTTAATTTTAGCGAAAGCAGTTACTAATTGCGCCGCGGGACACACATTTCTTATGAAACGCAGTTGATTTAGACCCCACTAGTGCGTGTACAGATTTCTCGCTTTTAGAAATATAGACATCGAATATTTTTACTACTTTATTGATTGAGTAGTGTAAATCATTATTTACTAATTTAGTTACGATGGAGTTGAAATCCCAAGCTGTTTGTGTACCGAACGTCCTAACAGTTCTTTCTTAGTCAGATACGCTTTTAGATTTGATATGTTGGTTCAAAATGATTTGCTCTCCCAGAATTCGGGATCCTCCATTCCCTTACGGCTCATGAAAAGCAGTAATTCAGAATTTGACTAAAAGCACTTGATCTAGGCATTGCCGCAGTTAATTCCCTATCGAATGCTCTGCTTACAGTTGTTGTGACACTTGGGGTAATATAGTCGTCACTGTGGTCAAAGTACTCGCTCCAGCCGCGCTGGTTACGAGAGTTTCAGGCATATTTGCAGGTCTGCTTACCCGATTGTTATTTGTTTGATGTCTAGATACTGATACCCTTCCTCAGAACGTCTGCACTGAGGCTGATCGAATGAACTTCTGATCCCCTGAATCACTACCACACATTTAAAAAATATTACTTAACTTCGCAACACAATTTTAACACAATCTAAAAAAAATAATGAAGGCATCTACGGATATTTCCAATCAAGCATGATACATATCACCTTGTACATTGGATTTTCAAATGCCTTATAACTAACGCCAGGACGCCATGACGCTTTCCCCCGGTCAAGACCGGTACCCATTTCAGACACCTGGGTAGAGTGGGGTATTGTGCTTGGAATTTTTCTCCTATACCCAACAAAGAAAATCGCCACCGCCAGCGCCGAGATTCGATCCCGGGTCTGCCGCACGGCGGCAGAACCCTCTAGCCACATGGCTATGGCGAGCACTAACAGTAGCACAAGTGAAAATTTATTCAATAGTGATTAAAACAATAAAAAGAAAGGTACAAATCAAAATCACTTCCAGTAACACTCCTATGAAAAATCAAAAATAGCTGCAGCTGCTCATTTTATAAGACAGCTTCAAAACCGGGCAAAAACCGTGCTCCAAAACAGAGCGAATACGGTATGATAGTTTGCCGCAAGCGTCTCGTGGTTACTGACTGCAGAGTGCGGCCTGGGAACCAAGATTTTTATCGAAATTTAAAAAATCTATCATATTGTATGACTTTTTGCATTTTCAATACATTCTAGATTTTCTTTTTATGTATGACAGTTGAAAGACCCTTGATGTTGCACACGTTGAAGAGTGTAAAGGTTTGGAATCACACAGGAATCTCCAGTGAATCAACCCTTTGTCTACGAAAACTCCAATAGTTCAGGAAGAAGTTTTCAGGGATGAAAGCTATCAACACCCTACAATATAAATGAAATTGTCCCAGCGTGGGTCTTTCCTACGTAAATTATAGTCCTTTATTAAATAGAAATTAGGCTCCTGTAAAAAGAATGTTTTGTGGTAAAAATCCCCACAGGGTGTACGTGAGGTTAACATTTTAAATTGAATTCTTGTTTTTTTTTGTCTCGGTGCGTGTTTCCTCGGAGGTGTTTTGCCTTGTTAGAGACAGGTTCGCTTGCCATCGCCGGGAATGGACGCTTCCTGGCCTCTGGTCTTCTGCTCGTACTACCTGTTTCGTCAGACCTTCTCTCTGTAAGGGCGGTCGTATGTGGCGCTGGTGGTTGCTCGTCCTCGTAACGTACGTTCCTTCGCTGTGGCTGTGGTTGCGGAGTCGCTGGAGTTTGTTTGTTTCTTTATATTGTCATTATTTATTGAAGTTGGTTTAGAATTGTTAATTGGGGTATTTGGTTGTGAATTAGGTTACTTTACTTGAGCTCGTCTCTCTATTCGCACTCCCAGCTCTCTTGCTTAAGAGTGTTATTCGCACTTGGTTTGCTAGGGAACGACTTGACTGTCCTCAACTTCGGGACACTTGATCTCGTTGAATTACTTGACATCTTGACTTCTTGACCTCTTGACTAATTGCATCGTCATCCATCACTTTGTTCTGCAAGTTAACACACTGAGGGCACCATTTCCTTAGGTGGGTATAGAATAATTAACGTAAAGATAATAACTGAACATAATAGCATTTATTTCGTTGACATTTTACTGCTGGCTCGTCCACTTTCAATATACTTATCGTTTTTTCGCTTTGCTCACATAGTATCCGTTTGGGAGCTGTCTCTGCTCGTCAACTGGGTCTACGGTTGCAGCAGCCGCTAGTTACAAGGTACTAATGTCTGACCTTTGAACTTTGCTTATTTGTTATTCGACCAATAATTGAATTCATCATTACTATTATTACCGTCATTGCGATCTTTCCTAAACCTTCATAATTTTTTTCCAGCTACTCTAGCGATCGCCCAGTTGTTTACGAGCGGTGCCTCCCTTGGACCGGCTGAGTAAGTGTGCCAAGCCGTCTTCCAATCGGCTACACCACGGCGAGGACGACGACGACCGTCCGTTACTGTCGTCACTGTCCGTCCATTAGTCGCAGGACGAGAGGGGTCACAGCGTCTGCTAGTCAGCTAGACGCTAACCGTCCGTGGCTGTCCGTTTTGTACGGACCTGGAGATGGGCTGGCAGGTGTTCAAGCCACAAGTGTTAAAGGCCGTTGGCAAGCGACCTATTTTTGAATAATTCTTCAATCCGGTTTTAACTTACGGCGCAGTCGGCACGAGGTGCTACGGGGCCCGCCGTGTGCCGCCGACGTACCGTTGTTGTGCGTTCATCGTAAAATTTAAACTTGTTGACGGTCTACGAATTATGAAAATAAAGGAACTTAACGAAACCCATTGTCTAAACTTGGTATTTAATTAAGGTCGAAAATTGTGTTCTTTGTGTTGGATGCCAAGATCGCCTTCCTTTGACTTGGTTATTTTAACATTGTTTTAAGAAGCGCGAAATATAAGCGTGTTTTGTTTCTTGAATAAAATTATTGGTTGATCTTCCTGTTTTGATATTTGCACCTGATCACTTCATGGCGACTTATTTAGTGAAACCCTCAGTTTTCGCCATAGTTTAACGGAAAATTTTTTAACGAGATTAATGTCCATAGTTAAGAATTATGAACATTTATCTCGTTAAGCATAATTAAGAATGTCCATAATTAAGAATTATGAACATTTATCTCGTTAAGCATAATTAAGAATGTCCATAATTAAGAATTATGAACATTTATCTCGTTAAGCAGTCACAGTTAAGAACTAAACTATTCATAGTGAAAAAAGTATGCTAAGTTTTATTCAAAGATGTCAGTAAACAAATGAACGTCTGAAATCAGTGAAAGTGAAATGAAAATGGTATTGCATGTGTTATTCGGACAATGTGACTTGAATTTATCAAAACTAATAGCAAAGTGCGTTTGTAAGGCTACTACGATGTCTAAAAATATATTTTCATGAGTGCGCGTAATATGTCTTATTATATTATTTTATATACTTTAAAATAATTTCCTACTAATTAAATTACTTTCAACGGTTGTTAGTTGTTCTAAAAGGCAAATAATAACCACCTTGGCACTGGAGTTACCGTCGGTAGAAAAGGTTTATACAAAAAAAAAAATAATGAAGGCATCTACGGATGCTTTATTTCCAATTTCAAGCCTGATACATATCACCTTGTACATTGGATTTTCAAATGCCTTATAACTAACGCCAGGACGCCATGACGCTTTCCCCCGGTCAAGACCGGTACCCATTTCAGACACCTGGGTAGAGTGGGGTATTGTGCTTGGAATTTTTCTCCTATACCCAACAGAGAAAATCGCCACCAGCGCCGGGACTCGAACCAGGGTCGGCCTGCATGGAGGCAGGTTCGATGTTCGCACGGCTACGACGAGCAAAAAGGAATGAAAACAGTTTATTTCAAAAAATTTTTAAACATGAAGTATTCAAAACATTGGTTTTTAATAACTTAACATTAGTCCTTAGTTGTTACTTACACAGGGTATCGCATCGTACAATACTGACTTCTGTGTGAAGCCTTGACGAGTGTGTTGACCGTCTACTGCTCTGAACTTGACTCCAATGCAACTGATGCAACTCTTTCATTAGCTCACTCCATGAAGGATTTAAAAAACCTTCAGCTTCCAGGTATCTTAGGACGACCAGATCATTTTAGTTGTGCGCCAATAAAAAAAAATTATTCTTTTTAATCCAGCTAAAGAAAGCGTGTTCGGTGCGTGAAAATGCTTGGCTTGCCTAAGGTAATTGAAGCTTCGTTGGGTAATGATTGGAGAGGCCGACGGCAAATTGTCGCTTTCCGGGAAAATTATCTTTCGCTGCTAAATATTCTACCCTGAAGCCCGTCACGGTTCTTCTTACTTCGATGTAACTGTTCCTAAATAACTTGCGCTGGCTTTAAATACTTTTAAACCACAAAATAAATAGAAATAGTTATTTATTAAGAAACGTCTTTTGAGAAGATTGAGAAAATTGATATTTGTCTCTGGAAATGAGTTGAATGATTTTGTAGGTATTTTCTGGTCATAAAATGTATCAAGAATTAGTCGATAAAGCTAAATTTCATGAGATAATATTCGATTGCTTTTTTATAAGGTAAGCAGAGTGAACTGTGCCCACACTACTCTCAGGTATTCATCAAAATTGAGTTTGTGTATACAGCAGCGATATTTACACTTTTACTGTGACGTGACCCACCGGTGGGACACGGCGGGATTTTAACAACGCTGCTGACCGAACAGTAGTCACAAACTCAATTTCCATAAATACTTAATCATAGCTAAATGAATTCATGATCAAGTTCTAGTTTGGTATTTTAAAAATGTCTTACTACAATTGACTTTAAATTACAATTCAATAATAAACTTCAGTTTTATTCGCCGCAGTCAAGGTGTGAAAATCCCCTCTATGCACCACTGGTGGGTCACTCAGCGTTAGGTTAATGCGCTAAATGCGTGGCCGTCAAGATGCATGTATTGATTCCGAAGATCGGGTTATTTGAGCCAGCGTTTCTGCGGCGCCCTTTAGTGAGATCGGCGCGCCCTTTGTGGCAGTGGCTGTAGTACCTCCCCAGCAGCAGGTCTTCTCTCTTCTACATTTGTATCCACTGGAATAATTTGTGTAACATTTGATACAATGAAGAAATTACGTTAAAATTTAAGTCATAATACTCAATTGGAATGAATTTCTCTTGTCAAATTTGATACAACGAAGGAAATGCGACCTAATAAAAATTGTATCATTCTACATTTCTAAACTAATTATGAAAGATATTTATCTTTCATTACCTCTCCAATTATGCCTACATTAATCTTTCTCTACCCCTCCAATTTTGCCTACATTAATCCTTCACTACCTCTCCAATTTTGCCTACATTAATCCTTCACTACCTCTCCAATTTTGCCTACATTAATCCTTCACTACCTCTCCAATTTTGCCTACATTAATCCTTTACTACTTCCCCAATTTTGCCTACATTACTCCTTCACTACCTCTTTGATTTTGCATACATTAATCCTTCGCTACATCTCTTCCTTTTCCCAACCGGAAGAAACACTGGGCTCGCACTGCTCTGTCTCTTTGTGCCACGAAATTTTCCAACATTCACTTTGGCCTATGGAATAAGAGAGAGCTTAATTTTACCTTACCTAATTCCCGGAAGTCAAAATGCACTTAGAATATAAAAGATGGTACCAGAGTACCGATACATTAGAGATCATTATTTGAAATATGATTAATTTTTACAACAATTTTTTGTGGAAACCTCTCTCTAGCTACCTGATTATCTATCACTCTTTTAGTTCTGGATAGTTAATGCAGCTTTAGTTAGTACACACCGGTGTCAGCACCACCAGCGTCAGCACCACCAGTGTCAGCACCACCAGCGTCAGCAACACCAGCGTCAGTAATACCAGTGTCAGCACCACCAGTGTCAGCACCACCAGTGTCAGCACCACCAGTGTCAGCACCACCAGCGTCAGCACCACCAGCGTCAGCACCACCAGTGTCAGCACCACCAGCGTCAGCATCACCAGTGTCAGCACCACCAGCGTCAGCACCACCAGCGTCAGCACCACGAGTGTCAGCACCACCAGCGTCAGCACCACCAGCGTCAGCACCAACAGCGTCAGGATGCGGGTGTTCGCTGCCCTGCTGATGCTGACGTCAGCGTACGCCGTTAGCTCAGCCACCGATGACGTCAGCAACTCGTCAGCCCTGCAAAATAAAGTGCTTGGTGTGTAATGGTGCATGTGTTCGTTCGTATATTCAGTATATATGTGTATACTTTGCATGTCTATAAATTTAGTAAATATATGTATGTATATTTAGTATATGTGTGCATACTTGGCATACATATAATACATATAGTAAGTATACTTAGTATTTATGTGCTTATTTAGATTTAGATTTGTTTATTTAGTAACTGACACTGTATATTTAGTACATCTAATGTATGGATATAATTATGTAGTTATTTATTTAGATATATCTACGTACATTTTATACACAGGCTGATTTGAAAATGCTGCAGTTCGTAAAGCATTAAGGCTAGAAGGCAGAAATAGGTTTCATTTAAAAGAGCAGCTTTCAAATTTTCTAATTACGATAATTTGGTCCATTCACTCACCCACGCACCCTACACTCCAGAGCCGGCTTGTGATTCTCGCTGAAGTGAATGTCAGAAATTCTACTGATGCATTCTATATTATTCTTTTAGAAATTTTTTAGAGTTTTTTTCTTTTTTGAATTTTTTCATTCATTATTTTAGCACAATAATTTTGTCAGCTGCGGAATTTCACTGAAAAATGAAATAAGATATCTGTAGTTATAGTGGTACGTGCAGCTGTAGGCGTGTACGTGCAGCTGTAGGCGTGTACGTGCAGCTGTAGGCGTATACGGGCAGCTGTAGACGTGTGCGTGCAGCTGTAGGCGTGCACGTGCAGCTGTAGCCGTGTACGTGCAGCTGTAGGAGTGTACGTGCAGCTGTAGGCGTGTACGTGCAGCTGTAAGCGTGTACGGGCAGCTGTAGACGTGTGCGTGTAGCTGTAGGCGTGCACGTGCAGCTGTAGGCGTGTACGGGCAGCTGTAGCCGTGTACGTACAGCTGTAGGCGTGTACGTGCAGCTGTAGGCGTGTACGTGCAGCTGTAGGCGTGTACGTGCAGCTGTAGGAGTGTACGGGCAGCTGTAGCCGTGTACGTGCAGCCCTAGGCGTGTACGCGCAGCTGTAGGCCTATGCAGCCGCACAATATCTCCAACACATCAATGCAGAAACAATAAAGGCGCCAGGGAACACAATAAACAATTCAACACCCGCTCTCACGCCACAATTTTGTTCGTTTCCCATAGCGCATATTACGCGCTCTAATTTCTTTATTTCGTGCCTTGTTTGCGTCGAGCGTCGCTGAGTGTACTTTGTCGCGTGCACTGTGCTCATTGGAATGAATATCTCATGTATTTAATATGTACAAATGTAGGGGCCCGGTCTCGGGCTGCCTACTGTAAAGGAATGTGGGTTTGTTAGTTCGTTGGTTTGTTGGTGCTCTCTCTGTAGATCATTTGAAGAATATTTTTCTGCACAGTGAATTTGTAGTAGATGTTTTGTTTCGTGCTATGTCATAATACTCTACTGTAAACAATTTAAACAATTTTAAACATTTTAACCAATTGTAAACCATTTAAACAATTTAAACAATATAAACAATTTAAACAATATAAACAATTTAAACTATTTTAAACATTTTAAACAATTGTAAACCATTTAAACAATTTAAACAATATAAACAATTTAAACAATTTTAAACATTTTAAACAATTTAAACAATTTAAACAGTTTAAGCAATTTAAAAAATTCAAACAACTGTAAACAATTAAAACAATTTTAAACATTTTAAACAATTTTAAGCATTTCAAACAATGTTAAAAAAATTGAACAATTTAAACTTTTTAAATACTTTTAAACAATTAAAACAATTTTAAACATTTTATACACTTCTAAACAATTAAAACAATTTTATACATTCTAAACAATTTTAAACCATCTAAGCAATTTAAACAATTGAAACATACATAGGCAATTTAAACAATTTTAAACTATTTAAACAATTCTAAACAATTAAAACAATTTTAAACGTTTTAAACAATTCTAAACAATATCAACAATTTTAAACAATTAAAACAATTTTGAACAATTGAAAGAATTTAAACAAGCATTTTAAACTCGCAAACTCTTCGCACATTTATTCCATTTGAAAAACCTTGTGGAAGCAGTAGCTTCTCGTACCAGATTCATTAACTGTTTCTGGGGGTGACTAGACTTTGAACTCTCGATACATAAGAGAATAAAATATATCTGTCGCGACAGTGCGCGCCTGCTTTCACTGTTCCAAGCATTGCTTTCGTTGTGCTTCGATCATCTTTTAGGGTGATCGATGGAGCGGTCGATAGCGTGCCGGCGCGGTAATTTCTTGTCCTGAGTTCGAGTCTCGCGAACGCCTCGTACATGAATTTAAACAATTTAAAGAATTTTTAACAATTTAAAAAATTTGAACAATATAAACAATTTAAACAATTTTAAACAATTTAAACAATTTTAAACAATTTAAACAATTCATTTACCACAAGTGATACAGAGATAGAATGTTTCTTAATTCTAGTAGCAAGCACAGAATGTATAAATATAGAATGAATTTATACATCGCGATCGAAAATTTGTTTGGAATCCTGTACAACATGAACTTTTCGTTAAGATTAATATTGTCTCTTTCCGAAGTGCTTCTCCAGATGTAATTTTTATAAGAAATATCGACCAATGAAGGCAACAAAGACCTCACACAATTACTAACTGCACAAACTGGTCATCACGACCATTTAACCCGCAATATAAAACTAACTTCAAGCTTCCTTATTATTCAAAAGCTGGTCACAACACGGTATTCTCCTCATAGAACTAAGGCTTAGAACTCAATCCCTGCGAAGATCCGTGAAAAAAATTCTTAAAAAGTTTCCAAAATGAATCTTGAATCCTTTTTCCTTTCGGAATATTAAGCACGTAAGGTAACCAATTCATATATTTTCTCCTAAATGGCTCATCCTGATTTGATAATTTGCCATGGTTAATGTCATTTATCTTTAGTCTGTTCTCAAGTGGTTTCTAGAATATACTGTTAATATCTAGCCTATATAAACTACTATATAAAATCAAGCATCGCATATCAAATGAATAAATTTTTTGTTAAGTGAATTTGGTTAATTGTACACCTTAGAATAGCGTTGATGGTAGGATGCCCTAGAAGTCGCTTAACTTATTCTGGCCCACAGGTAGCTATACTCAAATATGTCCGTTGTACTAGACTTAATTAAGAAACAATCTACTTCAGTACCTTATGTGGTAAATAAATTGTTCAAGAATCGGGAACTTTCCTTCTCGCTTAACTGTAACTCAACTTTGTTGTAGCAACGAAAAGAACAGTAAAAAACAAGTTTATGTTTGATAAAATTGATGCTGAAATTACTATTGGATTCTAATACTTGTGTTTAACACAGTGATCCGTGTTTGGTAGACGTACATGGTTAACATAATAGCCATTGAAATGGAGGAATGTAACATTGTGAGGAATAGTTAAAATTGCGGTCTCTTGGGTAGCTCATTCTGAATTTGACTATGTTAATACATGTTGTTTATAAAGATCATTATATACTGTTAAATTATATATATTGTTTACGAATAACATTAAATATTGTTAAATTTTGTTTAAATGTTGCGCATCAATAATGATATAAATATTGCATAGAATAAGTTTGTTCATAAAAACATTGTGACAGAGTCACATCATCTGAATACGCATTTGGAATTTCAAATATTTACACCAACACGCAGCGTTCGCGATGTAAGGGAATAATTTTGTAGGACCAGTGGATGCTACTTGCGCAGTAAGGTTCCGTTAGTGCAACTGTTTGAAGATCGCGCCTTACGTCTATTTGCCAGCTACAGTAGCGGCCTCACATTAACTTCTACTTCTACATTACAATATTACATGGCTGTAATCCAGTAATTGTGTTAAATAAAGGTCCCCTATTTCTATGTGCGCAGTTTACGGCAAAAGAAACAAGGTAGCAAAACCAGTCTTATCGTCGTAGACCGTGTCGCAATGGTGACGTCATTTGAAATGAAGCAGTTCCATTGGCTAGCCGAAAAAGAGATGTATTTTCTCCCACAGAAATGACTCTACCTTGTTTCCTCTACCGTTTGCGCAGGTCCAGACGAGGTGTGGATGATAGAGTTCATGTCACGTACGGACTTTGCTGGTGCTCCAATGACGTCACTGGGGCAACAGCTGAAGGAGGCACAGAACAGAATATTTTACTTAGCCCCCACACCTCTCAACTTCGGCCAACCTTCAGACTCAGCCTCCCTCTGCCTCTGGTTTTACCTCAAAAACCGGCGGTATACTGACATCATTTGGGTGCTGGGAGACGAGTCTCCGCCCTTCGCTACAATTTTATAGCGCTTGGAAGTTAGTGTGAATTTGCACCCTTTTATGAGAAGAAAATGATTTCTTAGAAGGAAATTATTATTTCGAGTAAGAAAAATTATTTGTTCTGAACAAATTATGTCTTATGAGATGAAAATCATTTCATCTAAAAATGCTATATTACACTTACATTTTTTTACCAACACCACGTTTAACAAAAATGTTAGAAATTCTCTGATTTCTCTCTGAAAGTGACTGAGGTTTAGGAAATGCGCTTTTTAAAATAAACTTTAGGTTCAATTACTCCAGGAAAGCATAACCACTGGCTGGTAGGAATGGTAACCACTGAAAAATACGAATGCGAGTGAAAAATATTAGAGCGTAAAAAAAATTTTCTTTTTTTTCTCAAATGTTCCAATGAAATCAATTCTACAACATTTCTCCCAAGTTTTCTTCATCAATCAAAAGAAAGAATGCTTCGATTTTATTCTTCGCATGTCCATTATTTCGAATTGTGCTTCTCATTTTCAGTGAAGCATTTTTGCTAGGGCATGCATAATAAGTGATTTTTTATCCACAGCATCATGTGTCAGATTACAATATCCTGTTGCTAACAAAATTTCAAACAAGTAAAAAATTAAAATACGCCAACCGTAACCTAAAGGTAGTAAATTTTACATATCGCGTCATCAAACTTTATGGATAACTATTGTACACGACCCGTCCAATATGACGGGATTCGATATTTCCTTCAGGCAAATCCTCCAGATGTGAATGCCCAACAAATATATCCATCCCAACAGTACCTGCCATTAAAATATTCTTTTACTTGTGCACTGGTGAAACTCGTATCACAAATACGGTCATTGAACGTCCTTGTGAGCGTCACAGACACACGCACCAACCAATTTAATGTGTTCACTCAGATGCCAATTGTAACAACATAACATAAATTATTCACGAAAAATGATTCATTTTTTATAATTAATAAATTTGTGGAGATACCTGGAGTTCATTATACATATGGTACTGATACAAGTCACGAATTCATTTTTTCAGTTTTCTCGACGAAACTCTCACTGCAAACGAGCAAGTGCAGGGTACGCTACGACTACTACGTAGAACGTTATAAGTGGATGCACATTTGCGTGACGATGAGCGACGCTCTCGTAACTTACGTCGACGGAACCGTCATAGAGCCAGCAGAAGAATGTACATTTAGCGGAGCAAGTAAATTTACGAACGAAAAAAGCAAACTGTACCTGAGCGGCGACGGCGATCGAGGCAAACCCATTTCCTGCAAAGTAGCTGATGCCAGATTCTACCTGACCAACATCACGTCTGTCGAGGTCAACGCCGCGATGACGTTTAGCAGCGCTTCAGAAAAGTACATCGAAATCATCGAATACCTACCCAATGAACCGCTCGGGGTCAACATAGAGCCGATACCGAAGTATCTCTTTACCACTTCACAAACTGACAACGACTGGGTCCACATAAATGCTGCTCTAACCAGCGACGAAGCCGAGAAAGTTTGCAGCAAATTCGGGGGGTCTCTTTTCTCGACGACCACAGATGCGCAAATAATGCTTTTCGTTTTCAGTGTCGTCGCGGAAATGCACGCAAATTTTTGGGTGAAGCCGCAAAACGAAATTTGTCTCGCCATTAGCGTTTCGACGTCAGGGGTTTGGCATGAACCCCCTTTTGAGTGTTTCCTTCTTCGACGCAGTATATGCAGTTTCCGTAACTCGACGAAATTTATCTTCATTGGCTTACAATTCTCGTCCACTCCGTTCAGAACACCCATGAAAAAAGTGAAAGATTCTCTGGTTTGGGAAGCAGAATATGACTATCGCGTGGAGTACTCGGAGGCAGATTACGTCATGTACATGATGAGCCCGATAACGTGGAGATACTATGCACAAACAGGCGTCGTAGAATCGAGCAACCTGATGGGTAGGAAAGCTTGGATTCCTGTTGGAACTACTTCAACCGAAACTTTCACTTTGACAGTGTGTAATGAAGATCAGTTTACTTGTTCGAACGGGGTCTGCATAGACTTGCAAAAGCTGTGCAACTCTGTGGTGGATTGCGTGGATTTCACTGACGAACAACTCTGTAACTACACACAAAAGCGGCCTTCGTATTATGACCGCCAGTTGTCCGGCCAGGATAACCTTTAAGTGAACCTCAGTTTGACCTTGTTGAGGATACATGAGTTGGACATGGGAGAAGATACCCTCAAGGTGGGAATACTAATATCAATTTGGAATATTGATATTATTACGGAATACTAATCACATAAGATATTCATGTGACATTTTTCCTGTATGACACATGCTGGCGGTAATTTGCCATGATTAATGGCAAAGATCTTCAGTCTCTTCTCAAGTCGCTTCTAGAATATACTGTTAACATCTAGCCAAAATGAACTACTATGTAAAATCCAAGCATCGAATATTGGGTGAACTAATTCACTGATCAGTCTAGTGCGTGACTTGGTTAAGTGAATTAGGCGACACTTAACTGTACACCTCAGATTAGCGTTGGTGGCAGGATGCCCTGCGCTAGAAGTACTGAACTCATTCGTGGCCACAGGTAGCTATACTCAAATCTAACCGTTTTACTGAACTTAAGGCGCAATCTACTTCTGTAGCGTATGTGGTTAATAACTGAAATTTTTTAATTGTTATACTCTTTGACTGCAACGGAGGAGATTTTCATAATGCTGCTGACGGACCAGTGGCCACAAAGCCAATTTCCATGAATACTCAATCAAAGCTGAATGAAGGCACGATCCAGTCCATGTTTGTTAATTTCGACATTGCGCACTGCAATTGACTTTGAAATTCAGTTTTACCAACTGCTGTGAAAGTGTTCAACTGTTAAGTTGCTTAAAATTTTTAAATCATTTAAGCTTTTCAAAATTTTTACGTTCTGTATGAACTGTTTAAATTGCCTGAATTATTAAAAATTTAAAAACGACTCAAATTGCTCCATTGTTAAAACTATTTAAATATCTTAAATTCTTCAAACTCCTTAAATTGTTTAGAGGTAAGCGTACGAGCCGAGGCCACTTGGCGGGACGAACGCGTTGTATTCCACAACATCCACCCTGGCAACGCGACCCTCGTACCGACGGACGACGCGAAGTTCTACTGGCAACCTAACATCGTCTTGGACGGGGTCATTAGTGAAGACACGATGACGCTGTCTATGGACGCTGAGCCTGAGAAGATGTTCGTCATTGCGGACATGCAAGGCAAACCTGCGACTTTTGAGGGGGCTGAAGGTACTGATGGTGTATTGTAAATGTGTATTGTTCATGTTGTATATTGTACATGTAGTATATTGTACATGTATAACGTACTTGCAGTGTATTCTACATGTATATTTTACATGTATATTGAACATATAGTATATGTGTGAGCGTGTACTGTGTACTGGTGCTCTGGTGACGTACCTAGTTTTATCTAGTCTCTATAACCTAATTAGTCTATGTTGCCATAACTAGTCTATGTTGCCATAACTAGTCTCTGTTACCATTACTAGTCTTTGTTACCGTAACTAGTCTCTGTAACCATAACTTTTTCATGTTACAATTACTAGTTTATGTTACCATAACTAGTCCATACTACCATAACTACAGCTTTTTAACTTTAATTTAAAAAAGCTCATGTTCGATTTAAAAAAGCTAAGTTTAATTTAAAAAAGCTCAAGTTTAATTTAAAAAAGCTCAAGTTTAATTTAAGAAAGCTCAAGTTCAATTTAAAAAAGCTCAAGTTCAATTTAAAAAAGCTCAAGTTTAATTTAAAAAGCTCAGGTTTAATTTTAAAAACCTCAAGTTTAATTTAAAAAAGATCAAGTTTAATTTGAAAAGTCTCAAGCAAACTATATTTAAAAAAGTCAAGTTCAATTTTAAAAAGCTTATGTTTCTAAAATTGCATACGTACGTAATGATAAGATAATTGAAGTTTATTCATGAGAATACATATATATATATAGAAGTACTGGCACTGACAAACCAAGCTGTTGTAATTTTGTACTCAATTTGACATTCTTAAAGTTTTACCAATGAATCATTTGCTAAACAGGTCATCGGCACTTTTATCTATTGACAAAAATGATGCGAATAAACTTCATGACATAAGTAACTGTAGGACAATTAGCAAACTGCACTTACTGAAAAATTGAACATTACTGAGCTTCAACTTTTCAGTAAGTGCAGAATGCTAATTGTCCTACAGTTACTTATGACATAAAGTTTATTTGCACCATTTCACTAATAGATGTAAGTACTAATGATCTGTTCAGCAAGTGATTCATAGGTAAAACTTAACGAATGCCAAATTAAGTACAACACCTCAGCAGCTTGCCTTGTCTGATATTCGATTTACTATTTTTTTAGTGCCAGCACTTTTAAATAAATATGCCTTCTGACAAATAAACTTTACTTATATTATTATCACATGCATATGAAATTTTAGAAAGATAAGCTTTTCAAAATTGAAATTCATCTTTTTTAAATATAGCTTGCTTGAGACTTTTTGAATTAAAAAGCAAGGCGAAAATCGCTACACGTAAAGTCATTTTTATTAAAAATGATCAAATAAAACTGAACGTTTCGGAAAACTGTCCATCTTCGGCAAGAAAATTTCTGTAAAACGAAACCAAATAAGAGAAATTAAAGCACTAAAGTAGTATACATATGAAATCTAAACTTTGAATAAACACAAACAACGGTAAAAAATATGTAAAAAATAAAGGAAAAACGGAATTACGTATTGACAACATGAAGCGGGAAAGCACATTAAGTGTCATTGAGAGCGGGTTTCATTTTGTAAATATACAAAGATTCGAGAAGGCGCAGATCTGTTCTGTAGGAGGTACTGTTCTGTAAGAGGTGTTCTGTAATAGGTTTTATTCTCAAGCTGAGAAGCATCAATGATGGACTTTTTAAATTAAACTTGATCTTTTTTAAATTAAACTTGAGCTTTTTTAAATTGACCTTGAACTTTTTTAAATTAAACTTGAGCTTTTTCAAATTGAACTTGACCTTTTTTAAATAAACTTGAGCTTTTTTAAATTGAACTTGAGCTTTTTTGAATTAAAGTTAAAAAGCTGTAGTCTCGGTAACAATGACTAGTCTGTAATTCTATAACTAGTTTCTGTAACAATAATTAGTCTATGTTACTAAAACTAGTCTCTGTTATCATGACTACAACAACAACAACAAACAGATCATCGGTACTACAGTATATCTAATGACAAAAATGATGCAAATAAATTTTATGTAATAAGTAACTGTGGGACAGTTATCAAATTGCACTGACTGAATAGTTGAAGCTCGGTAATGTTCAATTTTTTAGTCAGTGCAGTTTGCCAATTGTCACACAGTTACTTATTACATGAAGTTTATTCGAATCATTTTTGTCAATAGTTAAAAGTACCGATGATCTGTTTAGCAAATGATTCATAGGTAAAACTTGAAGAATGTCAAATTGAGTACAAAATTACAGCAGCTCAGTTTGTCTGATATTCGATTTGCTTGCTCTATTTTCAGTGCCAGTACTTTTGAATGAATATGCATTCTCATGAATAAACTTTAATTATACTATTATTATTACGTAAGTATGTAATTTTAGAAACATAAGCTTTTCAAAATTGAAATTGACCCTTTTTTAAATATAGTCTGCTTGAGACTTTTTCAATTGAACTTGATCTTTTTAAATTAAACTCGATCTTTTTCAAATTAAATTTGACCTTTTTTAAATTAAACTTGAGCTTTTTTAAATTAAAGTTAAAAAGCTATAGTCTCTGTGACCAACTAGTCTCTGTCCCTAACTTGTATTTGTTACTCTAACCAGTCTCTGTTACCATAACTACTGTCTGTTGTAATAACTACAGCTTTTTAACTTTAATTTGAAAAAGCTCAAGTTCAATTTAAAAAGGCTCAAGTTTATTTTAAAAAAGGTCAAGTTCAATTTAAAAATGCTCAAGTTTAATTTAAAAAAGCACAAGTTTAATTTAAAGAAGATCAAGTTTAATTTTAAAAAGATCAAGTTTAATTAAAAAGTCTCTAGCAGACTATATTTTAAAAAAAGATCAAGTTCAATTTTGAAAAGCTTATGTTTCTAAAATTGCATACTTATGTAATAATAATATAATTGAAATATATTCATGACAATGTATATTTATTTAAAAGTACTGGCACTGAAAATAGAGTAAATCGAATATCACACAAACCAAGCTGCTGTAATTTTGTACTCAATTTGACATTCTTTAAGTTTTACCCATGAATCATTTGCTAAACAGATCATCGGTACTACTATCTATTGAGAAAAATGATGCGAATAAACTTCATGTAATGAGTAACTGTATGACAATTAGCAAACTGCACTGACTGAAAACATTACTGAGCTTCAACTTTTCAGTCAGGGCAGATTGCTAATTGTCCCACAGTTACTTATTACATAAAGTTTATTTGCATCATTTTTGTCAATAGATATAAGTACCGATGATCTGTTTAGCAAAAGATTCATAGGTAAAACTTAAAGAATGCCAAATTAAGTACAACTCCACAGCAGCTTGCCTTGTCTGATATTCGATTTACTCTATTTTCAGGGCCAGTACTTTTAAATAAATATGCCTTCTGACATATAAACTTTACTTATGTTATTATTACATATGTATGAAATTTTAGAAAGATAAGCTTTTCAAAATTGAAATTCATTTATTTTAAATAAAGCCTGCTTGAGACTTTTTAAATTAAACTTGATCTATTTTAAATTAAACTTGAGCTTGTTTAAATTAAACTTGAGCTTTTTTAAATTGACCTTGAACTTTTTAAAATTAAACTTTAGCTTTTTTAAATTGAACTTGACCTTTTTTAAATTGAACTTGAACTTTTTTAAATTAAACTTGAGTTTTTTTAAATTGAACTTGAGCTTTTTTAAATTAAAGTTAAAAAGCTGTAGTCTCCTTCCCCAGTACTGGAACATCTCGGCAAGGACGTTGTCATCCTTCACAAAAAAGAGAAAGTCGTCACCATGACCTGCCCGTTGGATTTGTTCAATTACCATTTTGATGTGCACGTGAGTAATGACCCATTTGATGTGAGTAATGACCCATTTAATGTGAGTAATGTCCCATTTAATGTGCTGGTGAGGTAATGTGCACAACAGAATTTTTATAGCTTCCACTTTCGAAATAGTATTTTGTCTTCTTTTAAAGCCTAATGGAAGTTAATACTCTCAAGAAATGAAATGTAAAATACAAAATATTGTAAAATAAAATGTCATCAATTATTTCATCCCTTCGTTATCTCGTGTCAGTCAAGTTTCTGAGTTTCTTAAATTCTCTTAGTTTCTTTCTTCGTGAAATGCAAGCTCACTGAGCAGGAGGGTCTCCCTCATCACCAGAGGAGCTGTTTGTTCCACAAAATGTACAGAGAAGGTTCGAGGATTCAAATCCGGGATCTTTTCATCCAAAGTCTAACGCCCTGCCCTTGCATCACTGAAAAATTTATATGGCCTCTGTTGAGAGCCAATGGGAAGAAAGAGCTTTTATTAAGAGCAGGTGCTAAATTCCCGTTCATTTCATTTTAATGCCTCTTTTCTGTAGCTCATGGACAACACGTTAAATTTCAGATTAGAAGATCTTGTGTTCGAGTACATGCACACACGCAGTCATTAGCCAGAGCGAGCAGCTGCTCTGGTGTGTTAGAAAACACAAAAGGCAGGGGGCGAGAAGGTCTAGTGAGACCCTCACACTCAATGAGCTGGGGCCTTACCCCTTCCTTCTTAATTTAACGCCTCAAACTTCATCGTAATAGTGAACTCACACAATTGGGACATAGACACCCAACACATTCCACAAAATTTGCGTTTGTTACCGTGGCCGAGTGGTAAGAGTGCGCAGGGAAGGGTCGCTGGATCGCATAGACACCAATCTCGCAGGATTTGTACACCGCCCAACCCTCTCCCTCCACCTTCAAGCAGCTACATAAAGTTGTCATTCGCGCCAATTATTGAACTATGTAGTACTACTGAGGTTTATTAACCTATCTGTTCGTTATACATTTATTATTAATCACTGCATTATAACCACTTCAAGTACTTATTAAGTGAATACCACAGCGGAATACCAAAGTTAACCTGCATTCAATCATTATAATAAGGTTTTACAACGACCGCTGGTGTTTTGACATTCGACCCTCCATCTCGGCACCCAAAAACAGGGATTCTCAAACTTTTTAACTTAACCTTAAACAAACTGAACTTGGCCTAACCTAACCCAACCTAACCTAACTTAACCTAACACACTTAACTAACTTAATTTACCTTAACCTAACCTAAATTACCCTAACTTAACATTGCTGTAGCTCCTCGGAGGTGGTGCTGTAGCTGCTTGGCAATTGGCAACAATGATTGTATGCGATCATTATAGTTTCAGTCAACTTTACTACTGCGTCATACTAGCTAGAGGCATACTTTTTGATATAGGGTGGTATACCTCACGCTATAGGTCTAGCCAGGGGTATGTTGTGTCGTTTTTTCTCAACACAACATGAGGTTTAGTTAGCTGTAGCTGCAACTACTGTTGCCGTAGCCTTAAACTACGCAGGCAGGTGAAGAGATACACTCAATAAGGTACGTATCAATATCCTTGCTCGTCGGTTACAGCTTCCTCTATATAATAGTCTTGCCCGGAAGTCAGGCAAGCGCGAGCAACAAAGACCTTCTAGGGGTCGAAGCGCTTCCGGCCCACAGAGCGTGACAAAGACATCCGAATCCGAGCGCGATAAAGAAATCCGGCGGCGCTCACAATGCGAGGCACATTTTGAGATATAACAAGGTAGATTTCATGCTAAAGTGTGGTATACCTCACGCTATTGCAGCACCCAGAAACAACGTGCAAAGCGGTCTGTATTAAGCATCAGTAGTATAAAGAAAAAAAAAAGAAAAAAAAATGTGTATTTCCAAGTTGTCACATGAGATACATGCCAACATATTGGCTTTTAAAAGTTTCTTAATATAGGACATCCTAAAAAAAATGTTTCATACGAGGAGTACTAATTGACAAACCATCCGAGGTGTACAAGTAGATAAGCCATATGAGGCATAATAATAGACAAACTATACGAGGTGTACTAATAGACAAACTATTAGAGGTGTACAAGTAGATAGACCATACGAGGCATATTAATTGACAAAATATACGAGGCGTACTAATAGACAAACCATTCGTGGTGTGCTAGTAGTCTAACAAAAGTTCTATACTAGGAGTACTAATTGACAAACCATCCGAGGTGTACAAATAGATAAGCCATACGAGGCATAATAACAGGCAAACTATACGAGGTGTACTAATAGACAAGCTATCAGAGGTGTACATATAGATAGGCCATACGAGGCAGATTAATAGACAAAATATACGCGGCGTACTAATAGACAAACCATACGTGGCGTGCCAATAGTCTATCTCTGTCAAGGGTAGTTGAATGAGAAATGAAAAATATGCCCTAAAAATATGCAAAGCCCAATCACCACCAAAAACATATTTCATATCTTCTCGATATTCACCACAATATCATGTGGACATGGGTACATGGGATAAAATAGAGATACAGTGTAAGCCGGTTACTACTCATGATTGACAAATATCCACAAAATATTGGTAGAAATGGGTAAACAAATACATACTCAATATCAAAATTCATAGCTTGTACAACATACGGACAGAAAGATAATTTTACTACGATTCATATGCTCAAATTGCACTTTATTTAATTAATTATATTTGACATTAATCCGATTCACAGAAACGCCCTCTGGGGAAGTGATAGATCTATTTTTTAATCATTTCGCTAGTGCAATAAAATATATTAACCGGATGGTTTTTGCGTAAAGAAATGAAATAGAAACATGTATATCTATATATGTAGATACATATATATACCTACACACGTACACCCACATATTAATATGTATACTTATTGAGAATGAAATATTAGAAAAAATACATATATAAAATAAAAGATATAAGCAACCTACCATCTACTACACAGAAAATGACAGTTGAGCTCACTGTAATCCTTAGAAATTTTTCGCAAAAAAAGTAACTAAAAGGAAAAGAAGACTTCGAAAAACATAAAAATGAACTGGTTTTTAATTTCTTCACAGAAATTTTTTAAGAAAAATCAGGTTATAGTCAAGAAGCAACACAACTCTTCAGCATTATACGGACATGTGTACGTAAAGCGTCCTTTCTTTCTTTCCTTTCTCTCTCCAGTCGTGCAGTATGACACTGACGTTGGAAGGAAGAATTCTGTCAGACGCAGAATGGGAACCTTCGTCAGAAGAAGTATTGGAGTTCTCCTCGGCTTCACTGCCGCTGTTCGAGTTCATTCACTTCAAGAAGATTCCCCAAGAAGGAAATGGCAATGCGGTAAGTAGACAGCATGGTAGACGAAACAAGGTAGCATCAAACCAGTTTTTTTGCTGACCATGTGTAATGTCGCTATTTTCAGTACGACATTAGGTTTATTTAAGAGGAAGTTTTAACTTCAATTCGCCTAGTCGAATACCAGGCAGAAGGAAAGGAAACGCACTGTAGGACTTCTAGTATTGTACTGACTTATCGACACACCGACTCTGCTTATAAGCTATAGCGCTCGGAAGTTAACCCTTTCGGTACTGACGGCTACTCCAGTGCCAAGTTGGCTAGTGCTTCCAGTTTAGGGCATCTAACCTAGTTTTAAACTAATTTAACTAGTGAGGGAATATTTTGGAGTAATAACAAAATTAGGGAAATTACAAACATTCATTAAACTAGTTTTTAAACAATTCCAGAAACCTGCACGCGTAAATTACCATAGGTTACCATAGGCCCCTGTAATTACCATAGGACCCTGTAGCACGCGTAAGTTCATGCTACAGGACCCGAGCAACATATTCAATACCCTTTCCATTTAACTTGAGCAAGTTTTTTCTGAACTTTGTTGATTTTTGGTAAATTCGGGCAAAAACGTATAAATAATTTCTTCGTAAATACGAAAACTTTATTATCAACATCAAAAATTTCTGTCGCCAAGCATCGAGCTTCAAAGATTCAAAAAATTTTAAAATTAAAATAATGAAGAAGGCACTTACTTAAGCTAAAAGCACCACACTAGGACAATTTCACTGACAATTAAGGGTAATGACAACTTTTTCCCCAGGAAGTTTTTACCCAAACAATTTGAATTATCGTACCGAAAGGGTTAAATAAGGCTCTTCCGGTGCATGCCAATGCGATGCGCCCCCAAGGCACGGCTTCCGGCGGAGGTCGTATTAAGACATGTGAACCGAACGCGATAAGGCATCCGGCGAGACGTAATCACAGGTCTTCCGGTGACGCGCAAACCTCAGCTCCGGAAATCCCATAAACACAACGGTGCCTACTTCACAATATAACACCATGTCACAATGTTGACGTCATGGGAACGAACCAATAGCAGCGTTCATATTGCATCTGGCATCACTGCTAGCCGTTAACGAAATGTCACAACGGTGACTTCATAAAGTTTGTCTGAAATGAAGCCGTTCTATTGGCTAGCCGAACAAGAGCTAGTATATTTACCCCACTGAACCATTGAAATGGCTCTACCTTGTTTCCTCCACCGTGGTAGAGTGTGACTCCGCCTCTACAGGGTGTCTAAAAAAATCAGACCCAACTTCATCTTGCTCGCAAGTTTAATGCTCTGAGTGATACTGTAGACACTGATTTAGATAAATAACAAGCTGGATTTTGCAGAACTAAATTATCAACAATAACTTCAGAGCTCCATCAATTCGAAGATCGGTCTGATTTTTTAGGGGAGTCACATTGTATTTCAATGTACGGGTTAGGGAACCTTTTTGTGATTGAGGTGAGATAATTATGTTGTTGGTATGAGTGTCCCCTGGTTGGTGAGGGAGTTACCTGGTTGGGGAGGGAGTAACCTGGTTGGTTGGTTATCATCGGTTTCCAACATGAGAACCTGCTGCCTTCCAGGGATCGAACCAGGGTTCGACCGCACGGAAAACGAGCTCTCTAGCCACTCGGCCAGGGTGACCCATAAGCATTGAAGCTCTAAAGGCACACAAATACTTCATTTTCGCTCACTTTTAGCATCGAGGAAAATTAATTCTCATTTTTTTGTTTGGTTTTCGTTAGATGTTGTTTGAGATACGCATCGCACGTCGGTACGGGAGTCACATACTCGTCACGTACCTGCCGTGCTTCATGATGCAGCTGATAGGCCTAAGCGTGTTCGCCATCCCCCTGGATGACCTAAGCAACCGCCTCACCGTCAGCATCTCCTGCCTCATTGTGATGGCGGCGCTCCTCACTCAGGTCAAATTTAATGACTCAACATTAATTATCAGTTGATTGTTATTGTGATTAGCATCATTATCACTGCTATTATCATTTCATAAACAGCCTTACTACTGCTGTTATAATCGTTATTAACGTTATTATCAATATTACTGCAATTATCATCATCATTGCTTATGCTATTATCTTCATTATTACGGCTATTATCATCGTTACTACTATTATCATCATTATTAATATTACGAGTGCACACGCCCCGTCAAAAATATACACTAACGTTCGACAAATCCCACGACACCCGTTCCTATTCCCCACTAATACACGTGATATTCATTCCGATTCCCAATCTGGTGGGTAAAGGCACCGAAAATTGTTGTGGAGTTGATGAAGCTTGTATCACAGATACGCTCATGTCACACTGCAGGCTGGTGGGTGTGACACTAGGGTGGCCAGTACTCATAGGGTAGATTGTTTTCACAGAATTTTTTTGACGGGACCCCCTAAAAGGGTGAGGTTGAGAGAAAAAATGATACTGGTAAAGTTTCAAACTATTTGAACATCGTTAACCCGTGTCCCAACGGCCTCAAAAATCTGAAAAAAAAATTTTTTCGCGATTTTTCAGAACTTTGAGGCCGTTGAAGCACGAGTTAACGATGTTCAAATGGTCTGAAACTTTACCAGTATCATTTTTTCTATCAACCTCACCTTTTTAGGGGGTCCCGTCAAGAAAATTTTGTGAAAAAAAAAATCTACCCTATGAATACTGGACACCCTAGTGTGACACACAGACGGATGCGGCTCCTTTTATAATAGTGATTTGTAGAATAACACTAATGATGAAGATAATAGCAATAATGTTAGTATTATTATTAACTATTACTACTCCTCTTATCATCGTTATTGTAATCGTTATTGTTATTGTTATCATCATTAGTGTTAAAAATACGATCATTAGTATCACAGTCAGATACGGTATCGGTATCTTAGATAAGGTCATAAGTATCACAGATACATCAGTATCTTAGATACGGTCATAAGTATCACAGATACCGTCATTAAGCAACCTGATGGTCGTAATATACACGAGCACTAACCAAACTAGGAACAGCTGGGTATCATTATATATCATTATGACAGTCTGTTTTGATCGAATGTAAACTCTTTTGAAGGAAGAACTTACTTTTAACAAGTGATGGGATAAAAACTACAAAGTGACGTTAATGTCGCTGATATACTCGTACTTTTCTCGGTTTTCGATTCTGGTCTCACAGCATTGTGTGTTGAACCCAATATTTTTTACGCGGTTGAGCAACATACTAAGTGTATAAGATCCTGCACATGTACGTGGTTGGTGAGATTCCCTTTGTAATAACGTAAAAGAAGTTACACACAAAAATTTATAAATTTATTTTTTTTACAGGAGTTCCTTGGCTTTTCTGTATCGCGGCTACGATTACGATAAAAAATATATTTATTAGAGTAAAATGTACTAAATATTCATTTTTGACGAACTGTATTTTCTATAGATTATAAATATAGCGCGTGAAAAAATAAAAATAAAAAGATGAAAATTTTTTACAGGTATTTCATTTCGCACTATAACATATATTTACACGACGGTCTATTAAGTCTATACATTTATACGACGGTCTATACAGAATTAAGAAAATGGCCATCACATTTCTTCAGTGGGATCTAGATCTGTGAATTAGTTATAAGTATATATTTTAGAAAATAGATAGGGGTTGTGTCGTAAACTTTTTTCATTTCTGTCATATTGACAGAGATAATGGGAAGAAAGGGGGCGCGGAAATAACCAATTTTCATGACACTTCTGAAAAAATAGTTATTGTAGAATAATGATCCAAGTTTCATTGGATGCGAAAAGGGTTGCTGCATGAAGATTCGGAGGATTATTTTGAAATTCATAATAGTTTAATTTTATTGAAATTTAAAAAAAATTTTGAAGCGCCATTCATTTTTCCGTAGATTTTTTAATGTAAATAAGATACTACTATGAATTTTAACGACATCCTCCAACTCTTTATGGAGCAACTTTTTGCGCATTCAATGATATCAAAATCATTGCTCTAGAATAACAAGATTCTGAGAAGAAATGGCTTGAATATTGACATTTGCACTGCTAAAAAATGCATTTTAGTAGAGAAAAACAGGTTTTTTCCTTTGCAAGCCATAATGCTCCGAAAAATCAGTGCAGTTAACGTTATGAAAGCTTTCTGAAATATTGACTTGACTTTGGCTTTCTTTCATCGAAGTATTTTGTAGTTCCTTGATGAAACCGGTACCACAAGTGGTACCAGGAGCCAGGTACCGAGCGAGACGCGCATGTGGCTTAGGGGTAACGCATCGCTCAGGTGCACCTGAGGTGCGCTTCAATTCAACAGTTGCGTTACCAGCTACTCTGAGTTTGACAGGCAGATTCAGCTAGTCGTTTGACATCGTAATCGCTTCGGCATTCATGCCACACTGGGCTCATCCGCCGCCAGCAGTCTTATTTATGTATACAGAACAGGAGGAGGAGGGAAGAGAGGTCCATGGGAGGTACCGAGCACTTGGCGTTGCCAAATCGTACAAGTTCTTGAACAGCTGATTGGTAAATACATATTTCTTTAGAAATAAACAGCTGGTGAGCAATATCTACGTGAAATGATATGGCACATGACCACTGACACACCACGCGATCCTTTCCCCGCTCCTTCTCTCTCCGTTTCCTGCCTTAGGGGCTTCAGATACTTCCAATTTTTTTACTGCATATTAACTGTGCATTGCTATAGTGAATTAAGCAATAAATGAAACTTTGACCAATTTTGGACATCTGACTAGAAGGTCCCTTTTACGTTTTTCCATCCCAAACAAAATCAAACGATACCTGATTAAATGACGATGAAAAGGACCATGAATACGAAAGGATTCGTCCCTTTTGATAAGAATAGCCTGAAGTGAATACGTCAGACTGATGCGGTTGTCCTATTTTGATAGGTTCTTTTTTCAAAAGTCCTCCTTTACCCCACAGACGTCTGACCTTGAACCCCACAAATGACTGACCTTGTCCTCCTCTGGCCCCCACAAAACTATGACCTTCACCCCACAAAACTCCCGCTCTTGACGTCCACAAACGCCTGATCTTAGCCCCATAAACGTCTGAACGTGACCTCCTTTGGCCCCTGCAAAACCCTGACCTTGACCCAGGGTTGCGGAGTCGGAGGAATAAATTTGCGACTCCGACTCCGACTCCGACTCCACCTTTCCAGAATTTGGCAACTCCGACTCCGACTCCACCTTTCCAGAATTTGGCGACTCCGACTCCGACTCCACCTTTTTCAGAATTTGGCGACTCCGACTCCGACTCCGACATCACCTTTCCAAAATTTGGCGACTCCAACACCGACTCCGCCTATTCGCAATTTTGGGACTCCAACTCCACCTATTCATAATTTATAAGATGAATATTTTATTTCTTAACTAGCGTACACGGTCCGTCAAAAATGACAGAATTCAATACCTTTCTTCAACAAATTTTCGCTCGAGTGGAGTTTCCATGCTTAAACTTATTCCAAGGGTAACTTATTTTTCTTATTAAAGTAATAAACACTTGGAACACAGTATTTTTGAGCCGCAAGAGAAGTAGTTATGGCCATTCGTGTCGTATCCTAGATACAGAAATTCAACATTACTGAAAGCAACTGCGAGCTTGTGCATGTATATTGTAATATGCAATAGAGTGTATTGTAATACAGTACATTGTTATATACAATACCCCGCCGAACTCGGTATCCACGATTAGAACTCTGGTATATAAGGCTCTGGATTTCTCAATTGTTTTGAAAGTGGCATTATAGCTAGAGCACTTGTACAAGAATGAGTGTATTAATTGACCGTGAACTGAAACCAAAACCGCCAGTGCTAATTTTTTCCTATCGATTCTTAAGAGCGTGACACGAAACGGATAAATAAACACACGACTGTCGTTTTTAGTAGTAGACGGTTGCAGATGTTGAAACCTTTATATATGTTCACTATATTCTTTATTAACGAACGACTTTTAATGCAGAATGTTAATTGACAAATTACTAATAATGAAGGCATCTACGGATGCTTTATTTCCACTCAAGACTGATACATATCACCTTGTACATTGGATTTTCAAATGCCTTATAACTAACGCCATGACGCTTTCCCCCGATCAAGACCGGTACCCATTTCAGACACCTGGGTAGAGTGGGGTATTGTGCTTGGAATTTTTCTCCTATACCCAACAGAGAAAATCGCCACCGCCAGCGCCGAGTTTCGAACCCGGGTCTCTGCCGCACGGCGGCAGAACCTTTAGCACATGGCTATCGCGAGCACAACTACTAGAGGACATGATTGGCGAAAAATGACGGGATTCGTTGGTATCGTTTTAAAAAATATCAGAATAAAAATGACAAACAAATGTACCCATCCTAATAGTACCCGCGATTAAAATACAGTATTCTCGTACTTGTGCACTGGTAAAACTTTTATCACAGTTACGGTGATTAAGCATCTTTAAGAATGTCGCAGACGCACACACCAACCAAGCAAGCAACAACACTGTATTATAATTTATATTATTATTCGGCAAGAAGTTTTAAAAAAAATTGCCATACCTTTTTACTGCGATTAGCCGCATTTTCGTGACAATAGATTCGATTGTGAGGCAATGTTTTTTATTTATAAACAAAAGTGAGCAGATGCCAGGTTTTTCATATTTTAATGGTATTCATGATACTGTCCAAGCAAGCAGATTCCCATTGTAATAAAATAGGAGAAATTACGCACGAGAACATATATTTATTTACAAATTGACGGACACCTGGGTTTTTATTATACCGGGAGTCCCAAAAAATGTCCCCGATTTTTCAATTAATTATATCTCCGCTTTAGATTAAAATATTTGAATTGTCTTCTATTCACAATGTAATAAATTTTGTTTCCTTTTCGAAGAATTTAAGTTTTTGAAAATCAGTTGAATGAACACTTTACAGTGATCAATTTACTGGAAGGAGTAGAAAAACTAATTGTTCAATGGAAAAGTTTTTTAAAGCAATATTGATACTCTTCCTTATTTTCTACTTTCCAAAAAAAATGAACAAACGAAAGTATAAAAAAGTAAAAAATCATTACCATAAATAACGTTCAAACAAATAAAGTAATTCAGTATCCTTCGACATATTTTCCATTTCTCTCAAGGCAAGTATTACTTCTGGCCGCCATTGAACGAAGAGCTTTACAGATTATTTACCGTTTTCTTTCAGTGCTTGAAAAACTTTTTGAAAACACTTGAAAACTCTCAGAGGGTTTAATTACTTGGTGGTATGTAGGATACATCATTATGAAATTATTCCTAACAGTAGGTATTGAGAAATGAAGAAGGACACCAGTGTTGCTTTTAAAACTTTCCCTTTGAACAATTAGTTTTTCTACCCTTTTCAGTATATAGATCATTGTAAAGTGGTTATTCAACTGATTTTCAAAAACTTAAATTATTTGAAAAGGGAATGAAATTTACTACAATTTGAAACACAGACAATTTAAATATGTTAATTTAAAGCGGAGATATAATCAATTAAAAAGTCGAGGACATTTTTGTGGGGCACCCGGCATAGCGTTGATTGTTCTTATACAATAAAAGGCAAGTGTCCCCTTAAACAAATGAATAAATTGGTTTAGGTTTTTCCTGTGCGTAACCTCTCCTATGTTATTACAATGGAATTTCAGGATTTAAAACTTAAGGGCTACTGTCCGAACATTTATTTCAAATACAGAATAACTTCAAGGGAACAACAGCAAGTCGTTTCCCGAGATGCGCAAAAAGGGAAACAGCACCCAAATTAGGCGTATCTTGAGGATTCCATCAGAACGCACAGCAGCGTCCTCTGTACTATTTTTATTATTAAATTCATTTAAAACGGAGACTGAAAATTTTCTTAAACGAAATGTTAGTTTTAAAAACGAAACTCCTTAAAAATAGAAGACAACCAATGGACGTGGCCGGTCATCAGCACGGTACTCCGGTAGGAAGTTTTAGCGGCGTTCTGAGTAGATAGAAACAGAGTTTTAAGATGTCTGGTCGCCGACTAGCTGAATATCGTATCTTACTGCAAGATTGCATATAGCACTAAGATTTTAACAATTAATTGACAATTAATTACCTTGAATAATAAGTGCCTGTTTACCGGGTCATGGAGCTAAAGTCGCAGAAAGAGACTGATTTTTACGCAAGAGAAATAAGTTAGAGGTACCAGACCGACTTTTATTAAAAGGGCGACATGCTGCCCAAGCAGAGTAAGCTCAAATATAATTTAATTAGTGAACGCCAGTGCGTCACGAGTAATGTTAATTTAAGTGATTTTAGGTTAATGCAGGTCTGGTAGAAGCTCAAACATGCTTAATTATAGAAAATTAAATTTAAACAAAAAACGATAAGAAAAGATGTAGCTGCAAAACAAAAAGACGAAGAAAAGAAAGAACTAATTTCAACAGTTTCTAATTCTTGTCTGTCAACTATGACAGGCCATCTGAAGGAAACTTTTTCTTCCACAAAGCCGCCATCAGAAATACGGAAAGTTTTCAACAGGAAATTTTATTGAATAAATAAAATTGGCTGTCCGTCTTTGTTGGTTGGTCTGTCTCCTTTTCACGCTCTTCAAGATGCGTAATGACTGTATATGTGATGCGAGTTTCACCAGTGCACTAGTACTAGAATATTTTAATCGCGGGTACTATTAGGTTGGATATATTTCTTTATGATCCACATGTGGAGAATTCGTATATAGACAATATTAAATCCCATCATTTATCACGGGTCGAGTACACAATTTTGTATCCTGAGTGTTTCAGAACACGAGGTACAAAATTGCACACCAAGTAGAAAATGGCTAAAGTAACACTTTTAATTCCATTAAATTTTCCCACAAAATCGGGGTCGTGAGATATTAGCTGTTTATTGTTTTAAATGATGAAATTTAATGGCACAATTACTCGCAATATTTATTTTGAATTTACTTTTCAAAGTTGTTCAAAATGTGTTTCACCTACATCAATGCACTTTTCGAATGTTAGCCTTAACGACTGCCGGATATTAGGAAACACGTCTGGCATTTAGGTATCTCGCAGGCAGCCACTGCAATTCTCGTCACAAGATCTTCCTCAGACTCATTGAGTGTAGCATAGACAAGGCTCTTCACGTGTTCCCAAAAAATGAAATCGAATGGAGTCATGTAAGGAGACCTAGGAGGTCATGCAACTAAAAGATTTCTCTCGATCAAAGTAAATTCAAATAAATATTGTGAGTAATTTAGTCATTAAATTTCATCCTTTAAAACAATAAACGGCTAATATCTCAATGTCACTTTCTTCGGAAAATTTCATAGAAGAAAAAGTTTTTATTCGGACATCTTCTACTTGGTGGGCAACTTCTTGCCTCTTATTCTGAAACACCCTGTAAATAACTGACAAGTGTCTTCTGAGTAGGTAAAGTAGTCACTGCCTACACTGGGAAGCATAGATATCTATCCACAGTTTTTTTTTATTACTAAGTAAACACTCATTCCACAAAATGATATATATGTAGATAAAGTAGGCAAGATTTGCACACTGCCTCTTATTCTCTGTGTCTACACTATGCAGGGTAACAATGCAGAAAAGGTGTCATATTATTGCTCAACAATATTTTATATCTCGGCTATAATGGGCAAAAGCTGTTTTGCTTTCGTCGCAGGGGACTGAAGTTTTCGGAACGTTTTGTTTACGAATAAAAGTCACTTTTAGCGTCTTTGCGTGTAATATGATACTACCTCTTATTCTCGTCTAACTTTTTACTTTATGTATGATACTTTTTTATTTTATTAAACGCCCATGTTCATCTAATTTCATGTTTTTTGGAGCGATTTGAAACGTTTCCAGTAAGAAAGTTTGTACTATCGCATAAATGTAACAACCATTGCAGCTGAGATAGTGCATTTGTAGTTTTTGACGGTTTCAGGGGTTCCGCCGTCCCGATGCGTTTCAGATCATCACTGACCTGAGGGGCCAAGGTTCAAGGAATCGTTTCAGTTTCTTATGTGAAGGGGGAGGGCAATTACACTCAGCTGCGAAGTCCGTTTATTGGAGTGATGTACGGTTACAATACTGAAGAGTACAATGGACGGGCGGGGCAGGCAACGCCCGGCACCGCTGTGCGACGCGCACACGCCGTAGCTCGGCGGAGCGGCGCGCGACTGTCTGATTGCCACAGTCTGAATGTCACAGTCTGAATGTCTGACGCTTTAACATTACAGCGCGTTATATAGGACGCAGTATCTAAGTCGGCCTCTCCCCATACCGATAACAATACAAGAATAGCAACACAAGAAATCCCGACAGCTCCGACTCCTACATGGCTCCCCTCATCGCGGAAGTGGGTCCTCCCACTTCATAACCCATATCAAAAATTACAAAAGGTTCATGATGTTGATGTGGATAATATACGTTAAATCAATTACGTTAAATGAAGGTAGAGCCGATGTGAATATACATAACTAGTGGTCCATCGAATCATCGCATTTTATCAGAAGCAAAGAACACAGCAAAAGCTAAAATACATCACAACATACAATAGTGATGACGCAAAGCAAAACTAAACGAAATGGCATTCACCGTCTAAGTCAATGCTCCAATTGAAATATATACATATTCAATTATAACAGAATATAATCATGAATGATTTCTCAATATTTAATAATCCATCAATAAATCGACCGTGAACACCTCACTACATAAGATAAACATGAAACGAAACAAAACACTTAAGTACACAAATTAATAATGGCTTGAGAACATGCCACAGAAAAATATGAGAGAACCTCAAGACATGTTATCGCAAGAACCGGAAACGGCGACAGCAAACTGCACGTCTGCAGCACTACAGCTGAACACAAATATTAAATGCACATGAACACAAACACCAAATACACAGAAACATGTACACAAAACATAAAAGAACACTGAACGAACCACGAAAGAAAACACAAACAAAACGACATGTAAGACCAATTACGCATCGCAACACGTATAAAAGAATAAACACAGATGATAGAACAACATACATCAGAAATGAATCAAATGAATATGACACAACATGATAAAGGAGCAGAAGGAAAAGGTACAACACAATTCAAACGGGAATGCCGAATGAAACGAAAATCAAAACTGAATATACAAAACAAAACAAATGTTCAGAAAACGGACTGAACACATTGTGGGAAAACTTCAACAAGTTTTCACGGGCAACGGGCAACGCAAAGTCGAAGTTACGTCGAAGATGTTATCGATGCCCTATCTCCGTTGTCGCGTAAATAAGTTGATTGAGGAGAATTCTTTTAAAATTGTAAGAAACATTATTAAAACAAAATAGGAATAATAAATAAATTTTAAGGAATATTATTAAAACAAGATTGGATTTAATTACTAATAAATGAAATTAATATGACCAGACCAGAATGGTTTTAAACTTCGGTGCCACTGGTGCACTTTTGACAAGTTGGATTGAAGTTAGAATTTAAAGTTGGATTGAAGTTAGTGTGGGCCGAGCCTTAAAATTAATTGAAAGTTTCCAAGTTCTCATCCACGAAGGCCCCAGTCTTTGCTGGCTCGGTCTCGACTCTATCGACTCTGTATCCGCTGTTTGTCATAAACACGACGGCTTAGTACATCCTGTTTACATCGTTGGGCTCCTTGCGGGTTTCTCCACGAACGATCTAATTTTAAACTGTTGTTCTAATCTGTTGTGACAAGACTCTCTATCGTCAGGTTTTCCAACGTGGGGAAAACACCAGAGCATGTCCGCTCTGCATATCTTCCCAACTTTCCAATACAATAAAAATCATATGACGAATGTATCAAAAAATCATATCAATCAATAAATCAATTTCAACAATTTCCAGGAATAATCACAGAAGACCATCCCTTCCATTCTCGAAGATTGCTCCTGCAATCGAAATCCGCACGCGTCACGAGACACGTGGAAAAAACAAAAAAAGATTCGGGAAAATACAAGTACAAATGAAAAAAAACCTGCACTTGTTACTCAACATGAAAAACACCTCAAATCATCTCATAACCTCACAAACAACAATATGCGCGTCGAAAAGAAACACGAACAATATGCACGTGTTGCACAACCTGAAAAAAAAAATGTAAAACGACACGTCAAAAATTTGTCCGTCGAAAATTAACACAACGGAAATATCTGCACATGTTAAAAACATGACAACACTATAATTGCGAATAAAACATATCAAAAAACCTTCAAAACCAGAAATAAAAACAGAATTCAGTACCGAACAAAACGTTCGCGAGCTTCACAGCTTCACAGCGCTATCGCTGGTTCACTATCGCAGGAAACCGCAAGCAAAACTGATATCTGCCAGACAGACATCTCTCAACACAGCGCACCGCTGGCTACACTGAAAAAAAATGTGACAGTATACAACCTATACTGCAAAAACACTGTACAAACAAAAAAAAATACACTGTAGTAATGGGAAAACACACCTTGGGAAAACACATTCATTGTAAACAAAATTAACTTTTGAATCACTTCGCTTCTATCTTCACGAAAATGTAATTTCTTTATCATAAATACTGATCGTGAATGATAACTATGTAACTCACGTAAAAATCGAGCTTCGTTGCCCTGAAAAATCACGCAAAACTTCGAAAAATTCCGCTCACAAACCGTGAACGAGAAAAACAAAACTAATCAAAACAAAACTTTGTATCCACGTTCGGACACTTTAAAAACTTAAATCATCATTGTCAGTAAAAAAACAAGGCTCTCACCATCTTGCTCACAATGAAAAATAAAAGAAATACTGGACACTAGAACAGGTCACTTACGACGAGAAAAGAAATAATAAATGTATATCACCGTCGCAAAACACGGACGACACGTACTACTTGAAGGTACCATTCCCGCAATTCCAGAAACCGTATGTGGTTTTCCTCCGCTCGAGAACTTTCTTCATTCCGAAGTCGTGTTTTCTGTCGTGCCACGAGATCACTAATGATCACGCGTCTGTGATACTTCTGTTGTCCAGTCGTCGAAAAGGTCCGCATCTTCTGCACCTGAATCGTTGGTTGCAGTTGGGTGCGTCGAGAGGTCGTTACGTAAAATAACGAAAAATAAATTCCTTCCTCACGGAGCCGCCATCACGCAGGATACTCTTCTAGCTGCGTCACGGAACAGCTTCCGTGGTCTCCATCTTCTCCGGGGTGCTGATGAACACTTGATTAGCACTCCACTTCACTCTCTCCTTCACTGATTATCACGGCGACGTTCCTTCTGACGATCACTCTAACGACATGTCTGTTAGCGATGTCTCTGTCGGTGACGTCCCTTAAATGGGTCCCAGTTCGGCGCCAATGTAGTTTTGACGGTTTCAGGGGTTCCGCCTTCCCGATGCGTTTCAGATCATCACTGACCTGAGGGGCCAAGGTTCAAGGAATCGTTTCAGTTTCTTATGTGAAGGGGGAGGGCAATTACACTCAGCTGCGAAGTCCGTTTATTGGAGTGATGTACGGTTACAATACTGAAGAGTACAATGGACGGGTGGGGCAGGCAACGCCCGGCACCGCTGTGCGACGCGCACACGCCGTAGCTCGGCGGAGCGGCGCGCGACTGTCTGATTGCCACAGTCTGAATGTCACAGTCTGAATGTCTGACGCTTTAACATTACAGCGCGTTATATAGGACGCAGTATCTAAGTCGGCCTCTCCCCATACCGATAACAATACAAGAATAGCAACACAAGAAATCCCGACAGCTCCGACTCCTACACATTGCTTTCAGTTACAATATGTGTGTGACTAAGGGAAGTCTTTGCTAGTGTGTTATTATTTTTATTGCAGCTCGTTTACATTGTATTTTAATTTTTCATGTGTCTCAATGCCGATATTGATTACCTTACAACATTTCCAAATCTTCCATTAGAGGAAGTAATTAATTATGTAATGCTGCAAAACGGAGACTATTTCAGTGTTTAAAATTGTAGAAGCACAATATAAAATTCTCCATTTCAGCGTATGCTTACTTAAAAACTGGGGACTGATACGAAGATAAAAATTCAACATCAAAATGATATAGTAAAATACAATATAACTTTGAAAAAACTAAACAACATTCAAGAAATAACTTTAGATATGAGCAGAAATCGTTATTTATAATACATGTTAACTTGACCTGAAGACAAGAAAGCCATGTCAATTTTGATAACATAACCTGAGAACTAGAAGTCTTTATGTACCAGACCATAGCTTCAGGTTTTGGCAAAGACTACTCATTGGCAAGGAATCATAACATAAAGACTAAAAATATTTATGATCACAACATAACTTTAAGTTTCTGCAAAGACTAGTCATTATCAATCAATGCATCATTAAGAGCGTACATAGTTAACACTCCTTACTTGAGTACAGTGTATTGCATCAGCTGAAATGTTCTACGAGTAACTTGCAACACATTTAGTACTATTTGCTACTTCCTGTGTACTAATTGAAGGGGAAATGAACGAAACATAAATAGACAGAACAAATTTTCAATGCTTCAAATTACTAATTCTTGCTTGAATAACTGCCAAATTTTCATTATTACTATAGCACAATTTTACTTCTTTCTTGTATTTATCATATATAGGAATGCAAACCCACAACGACTAGACAACAATGACGGTATTAGGTGATAGGTATAAATACGCTGTTTCAAACTTAAAACAAAATAAACAACAAAACATTGCGTATTTTTAGATTTTCAGCAAAGTATTCTAACTCTGTTTTGTTTACTTTCGGTTTTAAACAAATATAAATAATTTTTAGTAAAAATTAGAATCGAAAACAGCAAAAAATAGCGACTCCAACTTCGACTCCACCCCATCCGAATGAACGACTCCGACTCCGACTCCGACTCCACCACACTCGGAAAAGCGACTCCTACTCCGACTCCGACTCCACCACACTTCAGAGAAGCGACTCCGACTCCGACTCCACCCTAAAACATGCGACTCCGGCGACTCCGACTCCCGACTCCGACTCCGCAACCCTGCCTTGACCGCAACAAAACTCCAGCTCTTGACATCTTCAAACACCTGACCTTGACTCCCACAAAACTCCTACTCTTGGCCCCCCAAAACGTCTGATTTTGACTTCCTGTTCCCCTTCAGATCAGCTCGACGCTGCCGATGTCAGCTGATCCGAAGATGATCGACGTGTGGATGTTCATGTTCGTGCATGTGTTGCTGATGGCAGGGGTCTTCCTGGCCATGATCGTCATCAACGCGCTCCCGGGGGGCGAGGACCCCCTTCAGGAGGATCACCCCTTCTGGCTAAAGGTCAGGCTTCTGTGGGGGCCAAGGACAGGCTTTCGTGGTGGCCGAAAGAGGTCAAGGTCAGCCTTTTATATGGCCCAGATCAGGCTTTTGTGGAGGCCAAGGGGGGTCAAGGTCAAGCTTTTGTAGGGGGTGAAGAGAGGGTGAAGTCAGGGTTTTGCGGAGGCCAAGGGAGGTCAAGGTCAGGAGTTCGTGGGGGTTAAATTCAGGCTTTTGTGGCGGTCAAGGTCAAGCGTGCATGGGCTCAATGCCAGGGTATTACGGGAGCCAAGGTCAGGCTTATGTGGTGGGCGAGGTCGGGCTATAATGGGGGCTAAATTACGATCTTTTTCTAGTACCCATCACACAGATATTTCATAAATTAGAAATTTCCCTTAATTAAGATCTTTCCGCAAAATTTGACATTTACTTCAAGAAATCTCCCCTAAAATATGCATTTCCGCACGGATATTTCCCCAAAATAACATTAGCTAAATTAGAACAAGCCTGAATTTCTTCCAAAAAATAAATTCCAAAACCAACAAGATCTAAAAACATGAATAAAACATGCAAAAATTAATACAGAGTGAAAAAATAAAATAAATCATGAAACGTAAAATAACTAGTTGAACACAAAAATTAAAAAATTTATATAACATCATAAAATAATCAGTAAAATATAAAAAAACACTAATACAACATAAATTAGATAATTGTATCAAATAAATAATTAATACAACCAATAGTACTCAATAACGCATAAACTAATCAGCAAAACAAAATTAATACGACGAAATAACTAATAAAACATAAAATAACCAATAAATACGTAACAAGTTAATCATAAGCGTTAAAATACGAGATAATTAACACAACTTCCTCTCCCCAGAGCGTCAGAGTGTCCCCGCGATTCTCCCGATCCAAGGACAACGAAGAAGACAAAAAACGGAAATTTTCTCTGCGTCGGTCAATCAACAAGTGGACGGCAGTGACGTTTGTGTTGTCGTACTTTCTGTTTGTGGTCGCAGTCATGACTTTCACTCTCGTCATACGTCAGGCAAAGTATTTTTTATTGTGAAGTTGCTTGCTTTCGTAGTTTTTAAGTTAAAATACACGGTGAAAAATGCCCTTCTTTTTAGCTGAAACATAGGCCACAATACAACACCCTGCTCTCAGTAATGACATAACGCACATTACAACACCCTGCTCTCAGTAATGACATAACGCACATTACAACACCCTGCTCTCAGTAATGACATAACGCACATTACAACACCCTGCTCTCAGTAATGACATAACGCACAATACAACACCCTGCTCTCAGTAATGACATAACGCACATTACAACACCCTGCTCTCAGTAATGACATAACGCACATTACAACACCCTGCTCTCAGTAATGACATAACGCACATTACAACACCCTGCTCTCAGTAATGACATAACGCACATTACAACACCCTGCTCTCAGTAATGACATAACGCACAATACAACACCCTGCTCTCAGTAGTAACATAAGGCAAAATGGAATACCCTGCCCTCAGTAACAACATAAGGCACATTACAACACCCTGCTCTCAGTAATAACATAAGGCACAATACAACACCCTGCCCTCAGTAATAACATAAGGCACAATACAACATCCTGCCCTCAGTAGTAACATAAGGCAAAATGGAATACCCTGCCCTCAGTAATAACATAAGGCACATTACAACACCCTGCTCTCAGTAATAACGTAAGGCACAATACAACACCCTGCCCTCAGTAATAACATAAGGCACAATACAACACCCTGCCCTCAGTAGTAACATAAGGCAAAATGGAATACCCTGCCCTCAGTAATAACATAAGGCACATTACAACACCCTGCTCTCAGTAATAACATAAGGCACAATACAACACCCTGCTATCAGTAATAACATAAGGAACAATACAACACCCTGCTATCAGTAATAACATAAGGAACAATACAACACCCTGCTATCAGTAATAACATAAGGCACAATACAACACCTTGCTCTCAGTAATAACATAAGGCACAATACAACACCCTGCTATCAGTAATAACATAAGGAACAATACAACACCCTGCTATCAGTAATAACATAAGGAACAATACAACACCCTGCTATCAGTAATAACATAAGGCACAATACAACACCCTGCTCTCAGTAATAACATAGGCCACAATTCAACACACTGCTTTCGTCACCCAATCACCATAAATGAAAAAATATTTTTTTGTGGTCCACTCCAGCACTTGATAACAACACGACACTCTGTATCGTGGATACGAGCTACTACAAAGTTTCATTTATGAATCATTTTCCTGATGGTCTCTTGAGAGAGTTTCTATGGAATATTGTAATTCACATACAAGGTGTCCACAAAAAATGTATTCAGTGACCGATATAAGTATCTATGATAAAAGTATCATGCAACAGTTTAATTCTGCTATCCAGTGTTTTCTTGTACGTCTTAGTTGCATTCGTGAATTAAGATTTTTTAGTTCATTTTCAAATGACGTTCACTTTCCATTGTAATTTTTCACTCAATTCATCAGCGAGTTTGAAGATTAAACAATTAATATTGGCCGGTATTTTTCAATGATAATGTATGGTCTCAGATTTACGTTAAATGTAACCTTTCGGACGTAAGTTGACTGACGGAGGATACACACGTAGAAATATCACGGAGGATAGCTCAGGATGCCGACTGTGTCCAAATATTTCTGTCAAAAATAAATGGCATCTGCCGGAGACCCTTTCAAGGTAAAGCCTCGAGTGAGAATGAATGTTCGCTACCGTTACCACGTCGTTGTTGCTGTAAACCATTTAAAATAATAGCGATGTCCAATAGATCGTCCGAGTCGAGATCTGACGTCCAGAATTGCAGCGCATCTGAGAGATTGGACATGCACCGTGAGTGGGGATGCAAGCTTGCACAAATTGCGGCTCTAACTTTGTCTGTACTTCAGTTTGTCTATTCGTACACCTCGTATGGTTTGTCTATTAGTACGCCTCGTACAGTTTGTCTATTGGTGCACCTCGTACAGTTTGTCTACTCGTATTCATACGTCTTGTACAGTTTGTGTACTAGTACTAGTACGCCTCGTATGGTTTGTCTATTAGTACGCCTCGTACAGTTTGTTTGTTAGTGCACCTCATACAGTTTTTCTACTCGTATTCATACGTCTCGTACAGTTTGTGTACAAGTACTAGTACGCCTCGTATGGTTTGTCTATTAGTACGCCTCGTACAGTTTGTCTATTAGTGCACCTCGTACAGTTTGTCTACTCGTATTAGTACGACTCGTACAGTTTGTGTACTCGTATTAGTAGGCCTCGTATAGTTTGTCTATTATTACACCTCGTATAGTTTGTCAATTAGTACGCCTCGTATAGTTTGTCTATTAGTTTGCCTCGTATGGAACGTTTGTCTAAGAACGTCTTATATTAAGAAATTTTCAAAACCAAAAAAGTTGTCAGGCATCTCATGCATCAACTTCTTTGGAAATACATGGTTTTCTTTTTTTCTTTACTTCCAAAACTCTTCTTGACCAAGCAATTACAAACAATCCCCAAGCAGTACTCAGCACAGAAATCTTACCGTCCTTTTCTGATCACCATTCGGTAGAATGCCAAATCAATATTGCAAAAGAGAAACAGAAATCTAGTTACATTACATATCGCATGAAAAACCACTACTCCCCTGAAATATTTCAAGAAAAGCTATTAGACAGATGGAGTGAATTTCAAGGCATGGAAAACACCGATGATGTCATTCTACAAGTTTCTCTTTTCAACGAAAATTTCGTATCAGCTCTTAACGAATGCGCACCTTTCACTACGAAGAAAGTTAAGCCAAGAATTTCTAAATGGATAACAGATGAGATAAAACAGTTGAGCAGAGCTAAAATAAATTTGCAGCGTGAGTACAAACTGAATAAATCAGACGGTACGCGTCGAAAATTATATAAAGATCATGAGAAGATCTTACGAAGAAAAGTTAAGGAAGCAAAACGGGACTACTTCCACAAAGAACTCTTGGCGGCAAAACCAAACCCAAAAAGAACTTGGGAAATCATTAGAGAAGTTGCTCAGTATAAAAATTCAGACTGCAAAAGCACTTTTGACAACCCCCCTAAAATGGCGAATGACTTTAACACTTTCTTCTCAAAAGTTGGCGAAGATGTTTCAGTGAAGTATCCAGGACAGTTTATGATACATCTGCAGGGGCAAATTTGGGCAATGTTTCATCCCCAAATAGTAGCAACAAGTGGAGACCAAAGCCAGTTAGCGTCATAGAGATACGTAAAATCTTATACTCACTAAAGAATACTAAAGCGACTGGACATGATGGCATAAGCCTCCAACACATAAAAGACAGCTTCCCTGTCACAGCACCCTTTATTCGCTCGATAATAAATACATCTATAGCCACAAACAAGTTTCCCGAACAATGGAAACTATCCATTATTAAGCCATTCCATAAATCTGGTGATATCGACATAGCGTCAAACTACAGACCAATCAGTCTCCTGCCTGTTATGTCCAAAATATTAGAAAAAGTAATAACAAACCAGCTCTCATCTTACATAGACGAGTCACATCTACTGCATCGCAATCAATATGCTTACAGAAGGAACACCAGTACTCAGGACGCCCTGTTAAATATAACAGAAAAAATTTACAATGATATTGACCAAAAAAATTAACTCTCTTACTATTGCTTGATCTCTCCAAAGCTTTCGACAGTGTTGAGCATAAGAAACTTCTACAAAAAATTTCAAACCTCAGAATAGACACTCAGTGGTTTGAAAGCTACCTTCTAAACCGCTCTCATGCAGTGTGCTTGAATAATAAAATGTCATCATTCATACCATATAATTTTGGCGTTCCTCAAAGTTCAATCATCGGCCCGCTCCTATTTTCAATTTTCATCAATGATTTCCCCACCATGCCGGCAAACACAAAAATCTCAATGTATGCTGATGACGTACAAATTGTCATGACAAGCTCAACAGCGGATTTAAAAGAAACACAAGTCAACGCTGAAAACCTTCTGAGAAATCTGAAATTGTGGTATGACCATAATGGCCTCAAACTTAACGCAAGTAAAACGCAATGCATTATTTTTGGATCACAGAATGCGACTGAAAATTTACCACCATTCAAGCTAACATTTGGAGACGATACAATTAAACCAGTCGATAAGGTTAAAAATCTGGATGTTTGGTTTGACAAAAATATGACTTTCAATTCACACGTCGAAACAATGTGCAACAAAATTAACGGAACCTTAATGTTCTTTCATCGCATTAAGAACACACTTGACGAAAAATCTAGATTATTAGTGACTCAGTCTTTAGTTTTATCGCGTCGGAACTACTGCAGTCTTGTGTGGGGAGATTTACCTCAAAGTCGTCAGGAAGAGTTGCAAAAATGTATAAACTTCGCCGCCAAAGTGGTATGCAAAGGAAATTTCAATAAATACGATCATGTCACCCCTCTTTGAAGAAAACTCGACGGGATCCCAATACCGAACAGGTACATGATCCAAAAAGCTCGACGAGTATTTTCCTCTCTGTACCTCCCCCAAAGTAATGCAGAGGCGGTAAAATTTTTTCCATCTAATATCCCAAACAAAAGACCAAATCGGAGGAACGATGTTTTAGTCAGTTACCGTTCATCTAACGTAGGCCAACTGCTCTCTCAGTTTTTGGAGCTTTTTTGTGGAACAAGCTTCCCCAGCATATCAAAAACTCTAAAACTCTAAAAGAATTTAGAGTAAATGTGTCACGTCATTTTTATCTCTGTCATAGGGCCTGCAGCATTTCGGTGTGAACTTCCCATCTATCAGAAATTTTAATTTTCCTGAAATTTCTGTTAGAAATTTAGAAACTATTTCATTTTACGTTTGCTAAGCGATTCGTATATTCATCTTACTTATTTCTGTCGACAACAATGAGCACCACAGCCGTCAGTTCAATGCAGCAGAACGAACGTTCTTTCCATAATTAGGAGTATTTCCTCATCTTTATTTTTTTATTTCTTTCTCTTTTCGGTATTAATATTTAACGTGCGTATGACAAGTATACCATGAAATACATTTTGTGTGTACACCAATAAACAGGTTTATAGATGTGAGGGTTGTGCAAAGGTTTTAATGAATTAAATTTTGGCTAACTCTGTATCGCTATTTCGAATCATTCTCGAAGATGTTTTCAATCGATTTTCGGCTGAGCTGGGGGGAGGGGGTAATTTAGGCATTTCATTTAGTGTTTTTATTTTTTTCCGTGCGTTCAGCGCACACAAGCACTGCACTTTCAAATCGGAGAAACTCTAAATTTCTGTAATTAAAATTACCACTTTGGATCATTGCCTAATCTACCTATATGTGCCAATTTTTGTGAGTATTCTCCACTCAGATGTGATATCCGGCCACAATGTTACTCCATTTTATCCCATGTACACATGTCCGTAAAATGCGGAAGAGTTGTGTTGTTTCTTGACTGTAACCTGAGTTTTCTCAAAAAATTTTTGTGAAGAAATTAAAAACCAGTTCATTTTTATGTTTTTCGAAAATTTCTTTTCCTTTTAGTTACTTTTTTGCGAAAAATTTCTTAGGATTACAGTGAGCTCAACTGTCATTTTCTGTGTAGTAGATGGTAGGTTGTTTATATCTTTTTATTTCATATATGTATTTTTTTATATTTCATTTTCAATAAGTATATATATCAATATGTGTGAGTACGTGTATAGGTACCGAGTACCGAGTACCGAGTACCGAGTACATCATTGCTGTCCTAGCTGCAGTCTGCCCAAGACATGCCCCAGCACGAAGAACTAAGGCAATAAATCCAATACATAGAGACTGCAAGGTGTTGAAGAGGAAGCGCACAAAGCTGCTTAAGAGAGTTACGACGTCGGCGCTCTCGGGGACCGCCAGGGAAGGCGTCCTTGAGAGGGTGGCCGAAATCGAGAGGCAGCTCCAGGCATCGCACGAGGAGGAGGCAAGGTCCGGGGAGGATAGAGCTGTATCTGCTATCAAACGTAACCCAAAGTACTTCTATTCTTACACCAGGAGAAAACTTCACACCAAGTCGACTGTTGGACCGTTTCGAGTCGATAGACGGAGTGTATGCACCCCTGAGGAGAAGTGCACTGTGATGTGTGCCCAGTACGAGGCGGTGTTTAGTAGGCCAAAATTCGGAGAAAACGATGCCGGCTGGGGCCCGGACGAATGGCCTGGTACAGCACCGACCGACCTAGTGGACCTCGAGTTCGGTATGCGAAACGTTGAGGAGAGCATTGGTGAGCTCCCAGCCTAGTCGGCGCCGGGTCCAGACTGTGTCCCCTCTGTCCTCTTGCGAAATTGCAGGGCTGCTATCAGCCGGCCTCCGTCCCTGTTCTGGAGGGCATCACTGAGTGCGGGGGTCATACCTTCCAAACTCAAGTTGGGAGTTATAACCCCAGTATATAAAGGCGGCTAGAAGCACCTACCTCGTTACTATAGGCCGATCACGCTAATCTCCCACATATAAAAATCTTTGAGAAGATAGTGGGGAAGAGGCTGGTAGGATATCTGGAGGACGCCGACCTGTTTAATTCGAGCCAGCACGGCCTTAGAAGAGGATGGTCCTGCCGGTTGCAGTTGCTTGAGCACCAACGGCATACCACGGAGGCCCTTGGTCGTGGCCACGCGATGGATGCAGGATATCTGGACTTTGCCAAGGCCTTCGATAAAGTGGACCATGGGATCCTACTTAGAAAGCTGAGAGGTGCCGGTGTTGGTGGTAACTTGTTGAGTTGGATCAGGTGCTTCCTAACCGGCAGGAAGCAGGTGGTGACCGCGGATGGGTGTCGTTCGGCCTAATCACGAGTGATTAGTGGAGTACCCCAGGGTTCGGTGCTCGGACCGCTCTTGTTCCTAGTCCATGTTGCTGATATTGACGCCGGACTGCTCCACTCCTGCGCATCATCCTTTGCGGATGATACGAGAGTCTTTAAAGAGGTGGCTAGCAAGCAGGACTGTGAGGCACTACAGCGGGACCTAGAAAAAATCTATGAATGGGCAATCACCAACAATATGTGTTTCAATGAGAGCAAATTCGAACTCCTTCGGTGCGGCCACCATCCGGATGAATCATTCCTATACACAACTGCTGGTGGGGTGGTTTTTGAGAGGAGTTCGTCGATAAGAGACCTGGGCGTGGTCGTTGAGGACGGAGGAAGCTTTGCCAAGCACATAGACACGGTATCCAAAAAGTGTCGAGCGGTACTCGGTTGGGTCTTCAGGACGTTCCGGACCCGGGAAGCAGCGGCCATGGTGACCCTATATAGGGCACTGATCCTACCCCTAGCCGAGTACTGCTGCCAGCTGTGGAGCCCTATTGCGACGGGAGAAATCCAGAAGATCGAAGCGATCCAGAGGACGTTTACGTCAAAAATTGTTGGGCTGGAGCTGCTAAATTACTGGGAGAGGCTCCAGAGGCTGTCGCTGTTCTCCCTGCAGCGATGACGAGAGCGGTACCTAATAATCTATACCTGGAAGATGATGGAGGGATTAGTGCCGAACTTTGTGGACCGGGACCTGGCGTTGAGGACGAGAATGCATCCCCGACTGGGTAGGCTGTGCGTCGTCCCGCCGTTCAGCAACAGGGCCTTGGCCAGTGTGAGGACACGCCACGAGAGGTCCTTCTCTGTTGTCGGACCGAGACTCTTTAAATGCCTCCCAATTGAACTGAGAGAGTTCCATGGGGAACTGGGTGCGTTCAAGTTGAAGCTGGACAAGTTCCTGGCGGCGGTTCCTGGTCGGCCTACGATGCCGCACTACTACCAGCCTGCGGAGGGAAACAGCCTTCTTCAGCAGTTGGCGCAACTGCGAGTGCAGGAAATGTAGACAAGTCGTCTTCTGAGGGCGGTGCATCAGCATGGCCCGGGCCTTGAAGGCCCGAACTACATCCCAGGAATCCCAGGTATATATATGTATCTACATAAATAGATATATATATATTTCTATTTCATTTCTTTACGCTAAAACCATCCGGTTAATAAATTTTATTGCACTAGCGAAATGATTCAAAAATAGATCTATCACTTCCCCAGAGGGCGTTTCTGTGAATCGGATTAATGACAAATATAATTAATGAAATAAAGTGCAATTTGAGCATATGAATCGTGGTAAAATTATCGTTCTGTCTGTATGTTGTACAAGCTATGAAGTTTGATTTTTTGTATATGTTTGTTTACCCATTTCTGCCGATATTTTGTAGATATTTGTCAATCATGAGTGGTAACCGGCTTACACTATATCTCCATTTTATCCCATGTACCCATGTCCGCATGATGTTGTGGTGAATATCGAGAAGATATGAAATATGTTTTTGATGGTGATAAGGCTTTGCATATTTTGAGGGCATATTTTTCATTTCTTATTCAACTACCTTTGACAGAGATAGACTATTGGCACGCCACGTATGGTTTGTCTATTAGTACGTCTCGTATATTTTGTCTATTAATATGCCTTGAATGGTCTATCTATTTGTACACCTCTGATAGCTTGTCTATTAGTACACCTCTGATAGCTTGTCTATTAGTACACCTCGTATAGTCTGCCTATTATTATGCCTCGTATGGCTTATCTATTTGTACACCTCGGATGGTTTGTCAATTAGTACTCCTAGTATAGAACTTTTGTTAGACTATTAGCACACCACGAATGGTTGGTCTATTAGTACGCCTCGTATATTTTGTCAATTAATATGCCTCGTATGGTCTATCTATTTGTACACCTCTGATAGTTTTGTCTATTAGTGCACTTCGTATAGTTTGTCTATTATTATGCCTCGTATGGCTTATCTACTTGTACACCTCGGATGGTTTGTCAATTAGTACTCCTCGAATGGAACATTTGTTTTAGGATGTCCTATATTAAGAAAATTTTGAAAGCCAATATGTTGGCATGTATCTCATGTGACAACTTGGAAATAAACATTTTTTCATTTTTTTTTCTTCGTCTACTACTAGTTTGTGCAAGTTTTGTAGTTTTTCATTGCATTGTGACTTCTTTTTGCCTTCGTACGTGGTGAAAATAGCGTTCATAGTAAATAAGCATTTTTGCGATGAATGCAATTTTCTATTAGCATTTACAGTCGTTATAGCATTAATAGGATACGTACAAGAAATCCAGGCTCTACTGATAGAGCATTTGAAAAACCAATGTACAAGATGATGTGTACCAGGCTTGATTGATTGGAATAAATCACTCGTTATAAAAATGAACAAAAATGCCAATGAAGTTTGCACATGAAATGAATACTTAGGATCTCGAATGCGGAATGTAGCTTAATACTCATTTAAATTCTTTGGTTTACCTAAAATTTGGATATACCAACACTTTTATGAATTAACGCATGTAATTATTGAAAAACCAATCTCCTAACAAAAAACAAATGTGTCTTTTAGTTGATTGAAAATAGAAGAACCGCAGTGACTAAAAAGTTATAAAATAAGTCAAGAAACAGATTCGGAATCTTGTCGTTTTTTGCTCAATAATTATTATTTGAACCATACATGTATGTTAAAACTGTCATTCAATAGACTCGGTTTATGTTCTATGTACTCGAAAGCATGCAAGAATTTTAAAATTACTCACATGAATTATGAGTGAACCCATTGAAGGTAACACAGGCTCTCTGAACCATTATCATTTTCATTATCATCATTGTTATTTTTATTGTAACAATTATTATACACATTGGTCGCTGGATATATTTTTAGCTCATCATGTACTAATAAACACAAAGTGCACATTGTCTGTACATAATAAAGTTCAAAAACCTTATCGTTAAACACGCGATATAATGTATTTTTTTCCTATTAGCAAGTAGTCTTTTTGTGTTCCTAGATTTATTAATCTGGTAATTTCATAGTATCAAAATTTAAAAAACCTCATCTTAGACAAAGGACGGCTTTACCAAGTGTACCTCGAGTTGAACTCACGTTTCGAGTTATAACTCAAGTTGAAATGTGGTGGAGTCGGAGTTTTTTATTTGGATGTGGTGGAGTCGGAGTCGGAGTCGCTATTAGTTGGTGCTTTTGATTCTAATTTTCGCTAAAATCTGCTTGCAGTTATTTAAAACCGAAAGTAAACAAAACAGAGTTAAAATACTTCACTGATATCCTAAGAAATATGTAATGTTTTTGTTGATTTTTTTGTTCAATGTTTTAAACAGCGTATTTGTACGAATTACTCCTCAACCCTAGATGCAAGGCTCCGACTTATATTTCGCCTTTGATTTCAATACTACAAATAATTGCCAACGACTCTAACCAGTAAAACGAAAATTAACGACTTTAACATTCCCGTGTTTAGTTGTTCTCATTATTTCATTCAACCTCTGCCCAACCTGTCTCGCTATCAGTACCACTAAATTGCACGTCAATAAAAATACAATATTACTGCACTTCGTTTAATGTAGTGAGCGTCTACATGAAATGCAATAACTATATATATGACATCTGATTTTGTCTGAGCAGGTTTGTACCTCATTCCTCATTTTGATAACGCTAATATCACTGGGTTGAAGAATTTCGACAATTTGTCATGTAAGTGGAATGGTTTAGAAATTCGTAGTGCTGAAAATTGCAATTTTTTTGAGAAAATCGGCCGACCATTGAGGGGCTACGGGAACCCCTCCCCCCCCAAAAAAGCGTTTGAGAATTTTGATATACATATCGGCATGGAGAGTGATTTGATGTTCAAATTGAACATAATTTGAAGTTTGTAGGTGCTATAGTTTAGAAATTAGAATCGAGAGAAAATGTGGTTAACCGAAAAAATCTGTTAAAAAAAATCGGTTAATCGGTGGCACGGGAACCTCGCTCCCTGACCCTCCCTCATCCACGGGGGAGTAAGAAATTTTTAACTCTCCTAAAAATTTAATACTCCTCACGACCATGAATCTTGTACTAGTTTTAAAATTAAACATCTCATATTTCCGAAATTACACTATTTTCCGGGTAATTTTCACGTATCTATGGGGGGTCCCAGTCAGGTTTTTAGATACTGATACTTAAGACGATCAAAATTTTTTTACTATATATATAAAAATTGTATATTCACTATTTAGTAATATTAAAATACAAGTTAGTGTATGATGGCTTATAACGTAATATTTCATAGATTAACAGTTATTCTTTCGTTAGCTATGCGTTTGTGTAGAAAAAATTTATGTTTAATCTTCGATTAAAAATTTTAAAATTGCTAATGAATACAAATTTCGTTTTTGCAATTATAATATATGTGTATTAAACTAAAAATTTGAAACTGATCTATATTTCTATCATCTATTAGACGGGCAGCACGATAATTCATGCTGCTGATTAGATGCACGAAAACAATATAGTTTATGCAATTATGATTCTATTTTATCCACACAAGCATTTTGCTCAACATTTCCTGAATTCACTTCATTTACCATAGCTACCGCAGACAAGTTTTTTACTGAAAAATAAAATTAAACCTATGGATAACTGTATTTACTGGTAAGCAGCACAGTACAGAGAAGAGCTTCTCTGTACTGTGTAAGCAGCGCTATTTCAATTATTTGTCGTTAGTACTAAAAATACATGAATGATTGTTACACAAAGACCATGTGTCTAATATGCATTGATTTACTCACTAGGATGAAAAGAGTCAATAAAATTTACTAACTGGAAATCGTACGAAACTTCAACTCTACCCCTGCAGTAGGAACTGATGAAAATAAGCGATCAGAAGAAGATAAAAGTCCACGCATCTGGTTCGATAGAAACATGTCAATCAAATCTAACGTTGAGAAAACTTGCAATAAAATTTTAAGGAGCTTAAATGTTTTTTCACCGTACAAAAAGTATGCTCGACGAAAAATCCAGATTGTTGGCCATTTAAACCTTGGTGTTATTGCACATTGACTACTGTAGCCTAGTATGGGGAGACTTACTTCAATACTTTCAAAAAGACTTACAAAAGTGCATGAATTTCGCAGTCAAGGTGGTACGTAATGGTAAATTCAAAAGAAGTGATCACGTAACCCCTCTCCTTTAATAAACTCGGCTGGACTCCTATTCAAGAAAGGCTCCTCATGCAGAGGGCTCAGTACGTATTCTTCTCGTTGTATCTACCTCAGAGCAATGCTGAGATAGTGCGTTTCCATCCACCCTCTGTAACCAACCTAAAGCCGAACAGAAACAATAATATCTTAGTCGACTATCGTTCATCTGACATTGGGCAGAGGGCTCAGTACGTATTCTCCTCGTTGTATCTACCTCAGAGCAATGCTGAGATAGTGCGTTTCCATCCACCCTCTGTAACCAACCTAAAGCCGAACAGAAACAATAATATCTTAGTCGACTATCGTTCATCTGACATTGGGCAGAGGGCTCTGTCAGTATCAGGCACCTTGCTGTGGAACAAACTTCTCCTGAGTAACAAAATCCCGCAAATATTTTGAGAATTTGGAATTAAAATAGCTCGTCATCTTGCTTCTCGAAAATAATTCTTAGCTACAAAACATACTTAATAAGTAGTTACGAATCTCTAATGGTCATTATCCTATATTTCAATACATTGTGCAACAGTTTTGTAGTGTGCGTATGCATTGTGATTGCTTATATGCTGATATTTGCATGCATGTTTATTTACGCATGCTCGTATGTACGTGTGTATGTATGCCTGTTATATCTATGTATTTAAGTATGTGTGTGTGCATATATATCATTCATATGAACATGTGTATTAAACTAGCATTTTTACCATCATGGCACCAATGCATGGTTATCAATTATGGACATTTGCATCATGTATTAAAATCATATAACTTTTTCTGATGTGTTAACCTTATTGGACATTAATGCTTTCTTCTATTATTCACGTCCTAAGATATTCTTGTTAGGCAAGTGTGATGAAAATTATCAAATCATTTCTATATGCTCCTGAGTATATTACTACAATATCTCGGTGATAATTTCACGTATTACTCCAATTGTGCTGTGCATGTCTTGGCAGCCGATGTAGAACAAACGTTTCCATGTTTCTAACTCAGGTGGACTGTTTTATGACACAGTAATTAGCATGGAAATAACATAAATTCGTGGTGTGACAAAAAACCCTATCTTCCAATCCCGTGATTTGAATACTAGTTTACACGTAGGAGTGAAAATGCAGTTCTGAATGTCAACCTCGCTGCTTAGACGCACATTATTCTAATCCACCCGTTCTACTTTCAATAAATTCCTTATACCGCAAGTCCCTGAGCCCGTATTCCAATGTAAGTGTGCACTAAAAAGAGTTTTCAGCAATGCATTGTTACTGAAATTGTGTTGTCTTTTTCTGTTGCAGTTGCATATATAATCAAAACTAGATTAGGCAACATTAGGAACACTTGCCCTCAATCATATATTTCGACTAGTGACATGGGTATTACGATACTTATGTGTGTACCATATGAAGACCCTTTTATAAAGACTCCAAGGTATTTTAAAAATTTAAAAGCCAATGATGAGCTTTTTGTATCATCTATATTAGATATAAACCGCTTTTCTTTTCTTTTCTTTCTTTCCTGCAGACCTTGCAGTAGTCGCTAACTCAATTTCAATAAAGGCTTACCAAAACTGAATGAGGGCGCGATCTATTTAATGTTCGTTATTTTCAAAAGTGATCTCTAAATAAGCTATAATTTGAGTTGAATATTGAACTTCAGTTTAACCCGCCGCAGTCAAAGGGTTGAATAATATATAAACTAAATATACGTATAAACTATAAATACATACAATAAATGTGCATATATATGTACTGAATATGCATATATACACTATATATAAATATATATATGAGACCTAATATACATATATACACTAATTATGAATATATGTACTAAATATAAATAAATACACTAAATTAACATACACTAAATTAATAACTACTTCTAATGATTACAAACAAACTCAATTTCCATACATACGTAATTGAAGCTAAATGAAGGCATTATCCAGGTCACGTTTGCTATTTTCAACATTGCACATTACAATTGACTATCAACTTAAGTTTACATAAATTGCATAAATTGCAAACATAATAATGAAACACACACTTTTGATGATTATATCTCTGCTTTAAATTAACATATTTGAATTGTATTTTTTTTTAAATATAGTAAATTTGTTTCCTTTTCAAATAATTTAAGTTTTTGAAAATCGGTTGAATAACCACACTGCAATGATCGATTTACTGATAGGGGTAGAAAAGCTGATTGTTCATAGGAAAAGTTTTAAAAACAACACTGGTGTTTTTCTTCATTTCTAAATACCTAGTGTTAAAAATGATTTCACAACGATGTATCCTACGTACCACCAAGTATGTATCACCTCCATCATTGGTAATAATTCTTCAACAACGAATTGAAGAAGTGTTTCAAGAACTGAAAGAAAACACTGAAATAATCCGCAAAACTCATCGGTCAATGGTGGTGAGAAGTAATACTTGTCTTAAAAGAAATGGAGGGTATGTCGAAGAATACTAAATTACATTATTTATTTAAACGTTATTTAAAGTAATGGTTTGTTACTCCTTTAAATTTTTGTTTTTCTCGTTTTTTTTGGAAAGTACAAAATAAGGAAGAATATTGTGGCGCTCCTTCGGCGAGTTTAATTGTTTTTTCCTAATAAAAAAAACCTTCTTATACTACAGTGTATGGCAACACTTGCCATTTATGCGTAAGCTAAGTCGATTTTCAACTTGTCAGTTCAATCCATGAAAGCAGCATGTGCGCTAGATACTAGAAGTCAATTGTTTATTGTGTAATCTTGTTTAAACTTCTAAAATTTGTTTCAAACGTATCATTAGACAAATTTCATAATTTATTTCATTGCATTTCCTTTCTGTTTCAGACTAGGTAAACGTAATTGAGAAAATTCCGTTTTCTTTCCGTATCGATTTACGACCTGAAAACCCTTGTTTAAAGGGTGAGTGTTATCCTCCATCATTTCTGTTAATTGAATAACTAAATCATGTCCGTGTTCAGTATTGCCTTCTAATGTAAATAACATTTTGTTCGACGTACTGTACTTTGTTTATATTGAATTGTAACGCACATAGAATAAAAGGCCGGACTTGATCTTTTCAGGTTTCGGTTTACGGACGGAACTTCAATTTGAATCATTATCCTGCCTGGCTGATCGTAACGGACTTTGCCCCCACAATATCAATCATGTTTTAAAAACTTTTCTTTTGAACACTTCATTTTTCTACCCCTTTCAGTAAATCGATCATTGTAAAGTGGTTATTCAACCGATTTTCAAAAACTAAAATTATTTGAAAAGGAAGCAAAATTTACTACATTTTGAAAAAAAAAGACAATTCATATATGTTAATTTAAAGCGGAGATACAATTCATTAAATAGTCGGGGACATTTTTGTGGGATACACCGTATACACTAAATATGCATCTATACACTAAATAAATACACATACTCTAAACAGACATATTTACACCAAACATACATATATAGCCTAAATATACAGTATACACACATACACTTAACATACATACGAGTATATACCCTAAATATACACACACACTACATATGCCTATATATACTAAAAGCATTCACATATACACTAAACATACATACGTACACTAAACATACAAATATACACTAAATGCACTTATATAGACCGCATATTCGTATATACGCTAAATATACGAGTATACTAAACATATAGATACGGTTGTCAAGTCACATGTTTTGACTTAGAAAATCGAGCTATTAGAGCCAGTCTTTGTGAGGCGCCCTTTAGTGAGAGCGGCGCGCCGTTTGTAAACAGAGGTCGCATCACCTCCCCAGCAGGAGGTGCTCTCCCTTCTGCACCCGTCTTAACAGAATAACTTTCTCTTTGGCTTACATTCCATGGTACTATACAACAAAAATGCGTTAAAGTAAATGGTGTCCACAAAAAAGGTAGTCCTGTTCAGTGCAAAAAATAAGTTATTCCCGCTCTTGATTGCGATCTATCTTTCCACGGGTTTTCTTAATGGTATCTTTATACAATATAATTATTCCCAGAGAGAAAGTTATTCCAGTACTGGATTGCAATCTCTAGAGGGTGTACACAAAAACCATGTATCCACTGACCGATATATGTATATATATGGCATACCAAAGTTTAATTCTGATATATGGTGGCGGTATATGTGTCATTTACTTGGGGTGCAGATCTAAATAGCTTAATGAAATTTTACAGATCTCTCGTCCGGTCAAAAATTGATTATGGAAGTACCTACAGTGTATGGTTCTAATGGAACTCGATGCTGTCGTAAACGAGGCAATGCGCATCTGCACGGGCGCATTTAAGACGACGCCAATAGCGAGCCTCCACATCATCTGCAATGAAGCAAAATTGTAGATCAGAAGAATGGACTTGCTATTCCGATATTTCTTTAAGCTTAAATGTCATTTCCTCAAATGTACCGCGCTGCAACCAACAAGAGACCGAATACTTCTGTCGAGAGAGGGTTCCAGCGTGGGTCAGCGCTCGGCCATATTGAGGGCGCGCAGCTGGAACCCCACCACCGGGTTCTCGCTGCAATCAATGAATTTTAAAACCTGATAATCTCTTTCAATCCTCATGTTCAATTAGAACTTTTGATATGCTCGAAATTTTCATGGCTTGGCTTGATCAGCTTGTCTCGGTGTAGTTGCCTCCGCGAATACCTTGCGGCTAGAATTATGGTAACAAAGATAGAGGTGGTGGCTGTGTGTGCGTGTGTATGTGTGGGGGTACTGGCGAGACACCGTTGTGTTGTATGCTATGGTAGATCATTGTAGGTAACGAAATAATCAGAATGAACGGATAAAACCTGTATTATTTGTTCATGATCATCGAAACAAATTTTCTGCAACGACTGGCACCCGGTGTCAGCGCATGCAGGATCGGCATAGGTTAAGGGGCAGGTGATAGAAAACTGCTGATGTCCTCCTGTTTATTCAGCGATATGAATGACGTTTATTCGGACACGCAGTTTAAATTTAAATGACAAAGAAGAAAAATAAACGATGAATTAAGACAAGATGTCTAAAATAAAACCTTATTTTACTCTACTTGTCCGCGATTGGGGAGACTAGCCTTCGCGAGTTGTATTAAAATTGCATAAAGCATCCGTAGTATAAATAAAAGCCAGTATAAAGCATCCGTAGATGCCGATGTTTGTTTGTTTGTTATTAAAATATTTTAACTAAATTTCAAAGTAAAAATAAATTAACTCTGTGAGGCCGCCCGATATTCATGAACTACAAAAGTCAATACAGACAGCTTCAGCGAGTCACGACGCCTGCGAGCGGCAGACCTATTTCAGCCTCAGCTTCGCACACATCGCCGTGCCTCGTCATTCACCTTTCAATTCGAGAGCCCATGTAACCATGATGGGCTAAGGCACCCGTCCTGCGCGGCTTTTGTCTTGTGGCCGCTAGCCTCTGGAGACTTCACTTCGCCTGCACGCCTGCGCGCCGTAGCCTGAGTGGCAGATGTAAGTCGGGCGGCTTTTATTTTCCCGATGTCTGAAGCAGGCATTAATTAGGCTAGCCTCGGTGATCCTCTGTCCGGGTTGCTAGTCAACGCGACTCGTGAAGCTAGGTTTTCCCTAATCTGTGGCGGTAGCAGGGGCCAGGGTTTCACCATGAAACTCTAATTTATTAAACTAAACTCTAAGAATACTTAAAATATATTCGTGCATAATACTGAAAATCTATTCGTGCATAATACTAAAAATATATTCGTGCAGAATACTAAAAACTATTCGTGTTTAGTGCTACAATCTATAAGTCTTCCTCCAGCAATCCATGCACCTCGGGCGAACGCGAGGGTCCTCCATCCGGGTCGCCTGCCCGGGATGCTCCGCTCGTGCCCTGCCTGTCTCAGTCATCCAAAAAACTGCCGTTTAACTCCTCTGCAATTTTATCCTTCAAATTTTCTGAAACTTGACTTGTGAATCCATTCGCCGACAAAATTTACCAGAATTAAAGTCTTTGCGGTAGTGAATTTGGTTAATTTCCTGATGATAGTATATTTACAGTAAAGAAGGAACCTTGAAGTTTTGAGTTAGTAATCATTCGAGAGGTTTTTTCTACAGGTTGTATTCAAGTCATCATCAGTATTGCGATTGTCAGAACTGAATGGTTGTTCAATGTGCATTTTGAGCCAGACGTAGATATATATACTTTGTCATTACATACAATACATGTAAAAATCCCTACACATTTTATGCCTGAGAAAGTTAGCGCACGAAATCTGACATCAAACTTATTTTTTTTTAATTCAAATTAACGAAGTTTATGGGAAACTTCATCTAGATAATATACTGAATTCCTTTTGAATTATGAAATCACAGGTGCATGAACGGTTATTTTTTCCTGAACATTATTTCTATTCATGTCATCAGAGCCATTATATAATCCAAAATAACTCCTTAAAATAAACAAAGAACTTCCTATCATGACGTCTACGATGCTTCCTCAACGCTGAATCAGTGGCGACAAATGCACAGATGTTCAAACAAAATAAGTTGGAAGGCATAAAAAGTTCAACCGCATTCTGCTTAACGCCGGACTGGCCGGACTTAACACGTTGTGGGTTACTCAGGGCTATTATAAGATAATAATCTTTCTCTTATGAGAAGCTCAAATTTGCTGAGTTTTTACATTCCACGAGCAGCTACTCTAGGTGACAAAACTTTTATTTCCTCCGCTATATTTGCATCGAACGTCTGTTATAAAAAGAGAATGCTCGTTAAATAAAATCTGTCAGCTAAGTGCGTCAGAGTGTAGCTCTACTATGACGTAACAGGCACTGGAAGGAACAGCGCGTCTAATCTCACGTGGAGGCAGAAGTTTTACTGTTCCATTTGAGACTTCCCTTCAGATCAAACGTGACCGCTCAATGGCGTTGTGAAAACCACACCATGGAGCTAATCAAAATTTTGCTCTAGAATTTTTCAAGAAAAATAGTGATTATTATCAAATACTCAATTTGCCTCGAGCATGGAAATGATCTGACTCTCATAAATCCATACAGAACTGAACATCTTAGCTGGTAAATTCCTGCACCGACAAAATATTTCTAATTCCTCAAACAAGCAGCAGGTTGAGAATATAACATGGTCAAATTATAAAAAATACTCAATTTTGCCATGTTCACCATGAATATTTACTCATCGCTCATTGTATAACAAGCAGCATTGAAATATCATCAAAACTGAAGCTTAGTTCATCAGCAGGCTAATGAACGTGGGCGTCAAATGAACTAAGTTTTCATGACATCGTTCAAAACGCAAAACTTATTTTCCCGAAAAATCCAAAAAATTAACTGAAAACTTATTTAACTCACTTGTTCACTTCAGTAAAGGTGTACATACTTTGTAAAAAGAATCTTAGCATCTCTAGGGGGTTGTGAGAGTGGCACATTTTTTAATTATCTTTTTCACGGGGCTCGTATTCTAAGATCATTTTATGATGAATAACTGTCCGAAAACATCGCTGGAGACATTCATCTATGAAGTACTACGGACACATTTTCTTTGAGAAAATCAGACAAATAATCGACACTGAATGTTTATCCCAATGCTTCAAATATGATTGCCATCTAGAAAATGAGTGTGCACAGCCAACATCACCGCACTCAGACCACAATGCAGACAATTGTACTCTCACTTCGAATGGTTGTTTGCTCACCGTCAGTAAACCGATGGCTGGATGCTTAGACGGATAGTAATGCATGATTCTGCCTTGTCTGTTCTAAACGAGTCTCACAGTGCGTGTGTATCTCACCCTTACGCTCTCTTAACATATTCATTTAGTTTATTGCTATGAAATACTCAGAGCAAGAAATATTAGTCAACACTTGATAACAAATATTTATTTAAATGTTTCCCCGAATACACTGCAATCAGGTGGCGAGGAAAATACGTGAAGAGGATTGCGCCTTAATTTTTTTCACTTCACCCTAAAATAATTTTGTGTTTCACTGTTATTAATTCTTTACACTGAAGCACTCGGCCGCTAAGTGAGGGTTGCCGTGGCGATAACATTCCATGGTATTTTAACATTTCACGTCCAAAACAATACAGCAAAGTTCAGTGTGAACGAGGTATTTAGGAGTTTTACAGTTGAGTTTTCATTTCGTTTTAAAATTATTCACATTGTAGCCGCAGTTCTGTCTGTCAGACAAAGCATCACGATCCATTATGTTCCAGTCAGGTTGGCTTCGTTGCCTCTTGGCCTGGCCTTGTCACTTCGTATTGGATACCGCAGGGCTCGGTTGCCTCCGCCGCTGTTACCCATCGATCAGGGCGTCTTCGTCGCTTTCCGGAAAGTATTTTTATACAATTTCGTACAAATCATTCATTGTTCATGTATGGCATATTCAGTTGTGTAACCTTTTATTGTGTGTCCCTTTCCAGACCAATGTATATGACCTGTTTGTAGTGTGCTTTATTTTAGTTACTCCTCAAATCTTGATTCTACAGTAGTTTTTTTGTGTTCAGTAATCTTTATATATTCAAATGTATATTAATGTTAAGTAAAGTTCTCACTACTCCGCCACGTATCACCGATTCCACTTGCAGGAGAAGTATAAATGTAAGGCCCTCCTTTCTTCAAGCGCCCCAATAGGAACTCGATTGTTGAAGCAGCAACTACATCACCTGGCCTTACATTAGTAATGATATTAAGTAAGTGCTATTACTCGTGTATGATGAACATTGCAGAATGTAACAGGTCGCAGAGTGCGGGAGATGTCAAGTCGCATGACCTGACAAATCTTCACTTCGATGCTCTCCCCGTGTAGGCGTAAATTAGACTCTAAATTTAGGTATTTTATTTTGAACAGGGTGGACCTCCCGCTTTCTCTATAATGATCATCAGCCGCCATTTATTCCATTTTATGTTTTTAAAACAACTCAAACCCCTTAAAGAAATGAAAAATCAACCCTGAAAACAAAATAGAAAAATTTACAGAATTATTCAGAACATGTTTGATGTTTATGATAATGTTTGGCTTTAAACACATGCTTAGTGACGTGTGCTGTTTCTTCCAGCCTCGATCTCTCTACCACACTGATTCTTGGAGTTTAGTTCGCTAGAACACGATCCCTTTAAGTTTATAATTCTTGGTTTAGCTAGCTGGAACACGATCTCTTTAAGTTTACAATTCTCGGCTTAGCTCGCTGGCACCCAATCCCCTTAAGTTTACAACTCTCACACTACTGCTGCAGGACTGCGCGAGTCAGGAGGGAGACCCTTGGGAGTAATGATCCGTTTTCACGACGGCATCGTGGATTTACGTGCTGGTGGTTCATTGCTCATCTTCTCTCCAGTGCTTTGAATTTTACGAATCTTGTACACTTTTTTACATATTGAATGGCGTAAAAAAATTTACATCTTATACAGAGTCAATTTTTCACATGTAGAATATAGTCAACTTTTCAATACAGAACAAATTCAAATTTTTCATGTAGAATAGAGTTAACTTTTTCACATGTAGAATAGGGTTTACTTTTCACTTAATTTCGAGAGCGTGAAAACTGGGACGATCTGGTGTAAAATCGCCATTAAAACATGCACATGAAATTGGCTTTTCCACCAATTCCTGTGTTTGAAAAACATGATTTTAGAGTTTCAACTTTGCATGCGGCTTAGAAAATGTTAAAGCGTTTTATTTCTACTGTCACGATGTATCAATTGTCTACAAACATGAACTCTTTTATTCTAATTCATGTTTTTTAAGAAAAACATGAAATTTTCCCAATTTCAAGTTTCCATGCTTCCTAATAAACATGAAAATTTTCTATTTCAACTTTCCGTTTCAAAAACATGGAATTTTTCTTTTTCAAATCTACATGTTTCAATATAAACCAGATTTTCCCTTCAACTTCCCATGCTTCAATAAAAACATGGGCGTTTTCTATGTAAGCTCTTTACATTCCGACAGAAACATGAACCTTGCCTGCTTCAACTCTCCATGTTTCAATAGAAACATGAACGCTTCATACATTACACGTATTCAGGCCTTTTGACATGTTTCCCTGCATTTCGCACGCTGATGCACTTGCGCATTGGGTCGTGAGGGCGCGTGTTTTGGTGGAAAATGAACAAGCATTGAAGAAAATCTAGCTCAGGGGATCCAATAAATACGTAAACTTCAAAAAAATTTGACAATAATTATTTTTTGTAACTTTATTTAACAATCATAGTTAAATAATAATTTATTTAGCAATAATAACGTCTTAATAATGATTTAATAAGCAATAATAATATATATTTGAAGTTCAACATGTGTTAAAATTCTCAGCAAATTGATCATCATTTTACTAAATCACACTATAGTCATTGGGTAAAATGCATTGTATGATATGTATGATTGCATCATTTCTATAGAGTGACCAGTTTTCTTTTCGTCTTTTCAGCCTGAGGATGATGCCAGGGGCATTGAAACGTTGCATTTTACCTATTGACTATAGTGTGATCTAGTAAAATGATAAGCAAATTACTGAGAATTTTAACACGTAATGAACTTCAAATAATAATAATATAATGATAATTTCTTTAACAATAATAACTTCATGAAATTATTAGGAAACAATATAATTTATTAGGAATTTAATAACAATTTATTTAACAATAACAAAATTTATAATAATTTTTTCAAAAAATTATGCTCTATTTAACTGAAAGATAATTTTGTTCACATGATATTCAACACAAATTCTCATACATATTACACACATACATATTCACAATAGGTATTGCATCACATGCCTTGTGTTATGTGTAGTGAATGTTTAACTATGGCATAGATTATGATAAAGAAAGTAAGAGTAAGAAGGAAAATTAGATAAAAATAAAGGAAAAGAACAGAATACAAAATATCTTATGGGGAAAAAATTCGATAATAGAAAATAAGGCGAGAAAAATAAAAAAAGGTAATAAATAGTACAGGAGGAAAATTGTAAAGAAAAAAAAGATGAAGAAAGGAAAAGAAAAATCGTTCACTGACACAAGTGTGGCAGTATTGGAATAGAAATTTCTCAACTTGGAGCTCTCTTTTCATATAATTAGAAGCACCACAAACTGATATTGAAGCATCTACGGCAAAGGTTGTATTAACTAACATCAATAGAGGAAAATGAACACGAGAAGACCTGTTTAACGAATTAGACGTTGATACAGAGACTGGACTTCTCCAGGGAAACTGCTACCGTACCTATGTGAATGAGCCCTCACTTGAGGAATACGTGAGGTCCCGAGCTGAGTGAGAAGTCGACTTTATGTTCGTAGAAGTAGAATTTTTTGCATTGAAAAATTTTTTTTTCGGTTGACTGCTATGCTGTTTTTCAGCTCTTACTGCTTTCTTGTTCAACTTTTATCTTGTTTCTTAAACTTCCTTCCTAACTTGCTGATTTAGTACTCAGGGTGAGAGGATCCAAACCCTTTGTGCATAGATTCCGCGTTCCTTAAATGCCCTACCAAATGGCACCCTATGCCTTGCTTTCTTTAGAACACCTTTGTCGTGGTTAAGGAGGTTTAAACTTACGAATCTAATCTACTGAATGCGTCCGCATTGATGTATAAGCCTGCACGATATTGACTCATGTTGTTGACTGAATGAGAACATGTATTATAGTCTAAAAGTTCACGTGGCAATGCCTGTAGCATGAATAATGAAAGTTAGGACGTTGTATCAATTACCTCAGCTGACAGATGGCCCCACTTGACCGAATTATACACTGTACAATAATTACTCTACGCACAACCTCACCCTTCAGCCTGTCTCAAGGCCCCGAAACACTGGGCTAAAATCGCGGTGATAACCGCCAGCATGCCTCTCAATGTGCCTCCCATCCCTGCACAGCAGCCAGTTGGCAGAGTGGCCCCCGAGCTTTCAGCGATCCGAGCATGTCTGGATTAGGAGTTAGGACGGTCGTCACTGCGACGAGCAGTACCGTTTTGAACGTTGGCGGGAGAGGTGCACAGCCATGTCTTGCTCCGCAATTGAGTAGACAAAACTCGAACGCTGAATTCTATAGACGCATTTAAAAAATTTGACTGCTTGCAGAATATGATGAGCAGCGCTTACAGAAGGCTAAAGGCCCCGATACACTGGCGTTCATGACTCGAGAAATTGCGGCAGTGGATCCGGCCGCCAGTTGAAGTGAGAACTGGTAACATGATACACTCAGCACGCAAAATGAAGCACCGCGGAATGCATTGCAAGGCGTCAGTCTGCCTCAGCGTGTCGTACGGGTAGGTGCGCGATTGCGACCAGCCGTATAGAGCGCAGGATTAAAATTAAGCACCCGTTGCGCTTCGCTTTAGCTATCTGTAAGAGTTGCTTTTCACATTCCGCAAGCAGTTATATTATTTAAATGCATCAATAAAATTAAGCGTGCGAGTTTTGTCCACTCAGTTGCGGAGCAAGATATAGCTGCGCACCTCTCCCGTCAACGCACGAAATGGTACTGCCCATCGCAGTGGCACCCGTCATATCCAGATATGCACGGATCGCTGAAAGCTCGGTGGTCACTCTGCCAACTGGCTGGTGTGCAGGGATGGGAGGCACATTGAGAGGCGTGCTGGCGGTTATCACCGTGATATTTGCTCAGTGTATCAGGGCCTTAAAGCACAGTGCAGCGTGCGCTTTGGTTTAATCCTGCGCTCCATACGGCTGGTCGCAATCGCGCACGTACCCGTACGACACGCTGAGGCAGACTGACGCCTTGCATTGCATTCCGCGGTGCTTCATCTTGCGTGCTGAGTGTATCATGTCGCCAGTTCTCACTTCAACTGGCGGACGGATCCACTACCGCAATTTCTCGAGTCATGAACGCCAGTGTATCGGGGCCTTTACGCTCCAATCTCTACACACGCAGCGCCCACACGTTGCACCTGAAAAGGAGTTGGTGCGTCAGGAGTATTGATTTTCTTGCTTGGGCGACGTGCCTGTCTTTCTCGGCTCGAGGAAGTCCATTTCCGTTCAAAATTATCTAATGTAAATGTGCAATGTTAAAATTTATGAGAAAAATATGTTTTGTATAGAACAATACAATAACTAACGGCAGCATTTTTTAGTCATTGCAGAATTTAAATGGTAATTTTTCCCTATTTTGGCACAGGTGTCTAAGTTCAATGAAACCTAAGTCAGTGTGATTCATGCATTAAAAAAAACACATTGATCACATGGGACATTCTCGCTTCCTTCAGTTCCCCGCCGCCCACAACACGCCGACTCTCATTGTTGGTGCTGGTGTCTTTATTGTTGCTTCTTGTTTTGGTTCTTGTTCTTGATATATGCATTACATTGTTAGTAGTCATGGTGCTGGTGTAGGTACTGTGGTGGTGTAGGTACGATGATGGTGTAGGTACGGTGGTGGTGTAGGTACGATGATGGTGTAGGTACGGTGGTGGTGTAGGTACGGTGGTGGTGTAGGTACGGTGGTGGTGTAGGTACGGTGGTGGTGTAGGTACGGTGCTAGTGTAGGTACGGTGCTGGTGTAGGTACGCTGCTGGTGTAGGTACGGTGGTGGTGTAGGTACGGTGGTGGTGTAGGTACGGTGCTGGTGTAGGTACGGTGCTGGTGTAGGTACGGTGGTGGTGTAGGTACGGTGGTGGTGTAGGTACGCTGCTGGTGTAGGTACGGTGGTGGTGTAAGTACGGGAGTGGTGTAGGTAAGGTGGTGATGTAGGTACGGGGGTGGCGTAGGTACGGGGGTGGTGTAGGTACGGTGGTGGTGTAGGTACGGTGGTGGTGTAGGTACGGTGGTGGTGTGGGTACGGTGGTGGTGTAGGTACGGTGGTGGTGTAGGTACGGTGGTGGTGTAGGTACGGTGCTGGTGTAGGTACGGTGCTGGTGTAGATACAGTGCTGGTGTAGGAATGGTGCTGGTGTAGGTACGGTGCTGGTGTAGGTACGGTGAAGGTGTTGGTGTGGTGATGGTGTAGGTACGGTGGTGGTGTAGGTGAGGTGGTGTAGGTACGGGGGTGGTGTAGGTACGGTGGTGGTGTAGGTACGCTGCTGGTGTAGGTACGGTGCTGGTGTGGGTACGGTGCTGGTGTAGGTACGGTGGTGGTGAAGGTACGGTGGTGGTGTAGGTACGGTGCTGGTGTAGGTACGGCGCTGGTGTAGGTACGGTGGTGGTGTAGGTACGGTGGTGGTGTAGGTACGGTGGTGGTGTAGGTACGGTGGTGGTGTAGGTACGCTGCTGGTGTAGGTACGGTGGTGGTGTAGGTACGGTGGTGGTGTAGGTACGGTGCTGGTGTAGGTACAGTGCTGGTGTAGGTACGGCGGTGGTGTAGGTACGGTGGTGGTGTAGGTACGCTGCTGGTCTAGGTACGGTGGTGGTGTAGGTACGGGGGTGGTGTAGGTACGGTGGTGATGTAGGTACGGGGGTGGCGTAGGTACGGGGGTGGTGTAGGTACGGTGGTGGTGTAGGTACGGTGGTGGTGTAGGTACGGTGGTGGTGTAGGTACGGTGGTGGTGTAGGTACGGTGGTGGTGTAGGTACGGGGGTGGTGTTTGTACGGTGGTGGTGTAGGTACGGTGGTGGTGTAGGTACAGGGGTGGTGTAGGTACGGGGGTTGTGTAGGTACGGTGGTGGTGTAGGTACGGTGGTGGTGAAGGTACGGTGGTGGTGTAGGTACGGTGGTGGTGTAGGTACGGTGCTGGTGTAGGTACGGTGCTGGTGTAGATACGGTGCTGGTGTAGGAATGGTGCTGGTGTAGGTACGGTGCTGGTGTAGGTACGGTGAAGGTGTTGGTGTGGTGGTGGTGTAGGTACGTTGGTGGTGTAGGTAAGGTTGTGTGGGTACGGTGCTGGTGTAGGTACGGTGCTGGTGTAGGAATGGTGGTGGTGTAGGTACGGTGGTGGTGTAGGTACGGTGGTGGTGAAGGTACGGTGCTGGTGTAGGTACGGTGCTTGTGTAGGAATGGTGCTGGTGTACGTACGGTGCTGGTGTAGGTACGGTGAAGGTGTTGGTGTGGTGGTGGTGTAGGTACGGTGGTGGTGTAGGTACGGTGGTGGTGTAGGTACGGTGCTGGTGTAGGTACGGTGAAGGTGTTTGTGTGGTGGTGGCGTAGGTATGGGGGTGGTGTAAGTACGGTGGTGGTGTAGGTACGGTGGTGGTGTAGGTACGGTGGTGGTGTGGGTACGGTGGTGGTGTATTTACGGTGCTGGTGTAGGTACGGTGCTGGTGTAGGTACGGTGGTGGTGTAGGTATGGTGGTAGTGTAGGTATGGGGGTGGTGTAAGTACGGTGGTGGTGTATGTACGGTGGTGGTGCAGGTATGGTGGTGATGTAGGAACGGTGGTGGTGTAGGTACGGTGGTGGTGTAGGTACGGTGGTGGTGTAGGTACGGTGGTGGTGTAGGTACGGTGCTGGTGTAGGTACGGTGGTGGTGTAGGAACGGTGGTGGTGTAGGTACGGTACTGGTGTAGGTACGGTGCTGGTGTAGGTATAGTGCTGGGGTAGGTACGGTGCTGGTGTAAGTACGGTGCTGGTGTAGGTACGGCGCTGGTGTAGGTACGGTGGTGGTGTAGGTACGGTGGTGGTGTAGGTATGGTGGTGGTGTAGGTATGGGGGTGGTGTAGGTACTGTGCTGGTGTAGGTACGGTGCTGGTGTAGGTACAGTGCTGGTGTAGGTACGTTGCTGGTGTAGGTACGGTGCTGGTGTAGGTACGGTGGTTGTGTAGGTACGGTGGTTGTGTAGGTACGGTGCTGGTGTAGGTACGGTGCTGGTGTAGGTACGGTGGTGGTGTAGGTATGATGGTAGTGTAGGTATGGGGGTGGTGTTAGTACGGTGGTGTATGTACGGTGGTGGTGTAGGTATGGTGGTGATGTAGGTACGGTGGTGGTGTAGGTACGGTGGTGGTGTAGGTACGGTGGTGGTGTAGGTACGGTGCTGGTGTAGGTACGGTGGTGGTGTAGGAACGGTGGTGGTGTAGGTACGGTACTGTTGTAGGTACGGTGCCGGTGTAGGTACGGTGGTGGTGTAGATACGATGGTGGTGTAGATACGGTGCTGGTGTAGGAACGGTGCTGGTGTAGGTACAGTGCTGGGGTAGGTACGGTGCTGGTGTAGGTACGGTGCTGGTGTAGGTACGGCGCTGGTGTAGGTACGGTGGTGGTGTAGGTACGGTGGTGGTGTAGGTATGGTGGTGGTGTAGGTATAGGGGTGGTGTAGGTACGGTGCTGGTGTAAGTACGGTGGTGGTGTAGGTATGGTGGTAGTGTAGGTATGGGGGTGGTGTAAGTACGGTGGTGGTGTAGGTACGGTGGTGGTGTAGGTATGGTGGTGATGTAGGTACGGTGGTGGTGTAGGTACGGTGGTGGTGTAGGTACGGTGGTGGTGTAAGTACGGTGCTGGTGTAGGTACGGTGGTGGCGTAGGAACGGTGGTGGTGTAGGTACGGTGCTGATGTAGGTAAGGTGCCGGTGTAGGTACGGTGGTGGTGTAGATACGATGGTGGTGTAGATACGGTGCTGGTGTAGGTACGGTGCTAGTGTAGATACAGTGCTGGGGTAGGTACGGTGCTGGTTTAGTACGGTGCTGGTGTAGGTACGGCGCTGGTGTAGGTACGGTGGTGGTGTAGGTACGGTGGTGGTGTAGGTATGGTGGTGGTGTAGGTATGGGGGTGGTGTAGGTACGGTGCTGGTGAAAGTACGGTGCTGGTGGAGGTACGGTGCTTTTGTAGGTACGGTGCTTTTGTAGGTATGGTGGTGGTGTAGGTATGGGGGTGGTGTAAGTACGATGGTGGTGTAGGTACGGTGGTGGTTTAGGTACGGTGCTGGTGTAGGTACGGTGGTAGTGTAGGTACGGTGGTGGTGTAGGTACGGTGGTGGTGTAGGTTCAGTGGTGGTGTAGGTACGGTGGTGGTGTAGGTATGGTGCTGGTGTAGGTCCGGTGGTGGTGTAGGTACGGTGGTGGTGTAGGTACGGTGGTGGTGAAGGTACGGTGCTGGTGTAGGTACGGTGGTGGTGTAGGTACGGTGCTGGTGTAGGTACGGTGCTGGTGCAGGTACGGTGGTGGTGTAGGCACGGTGCTGGTGTAGGTACGGTGGTGGTGTAGTTACGGAGGTGATGTAGGTACGGTGCTGGTGTAGGCACGGTGGTGGTGTAGGTACGGTGGTGGTGTAGGTACGGTGCTGGTGTAGGTACGGTGGTGGTGTAGGTACGGTGGTGGTGTAGGTACGGTGCTGGTGTAGGGACGGTGCTGGTGTAGATACGGTGCTGGTGTAGGTACGGTGGTGGTGTAGGTACGGTGGTGGTTTAGGTACGGTGGTGGTGTAGGTACGGTGGTGGTGTAGGTACGGTGGTGGTGTAGGTACGGTGGTGGGGTAGGTACGGTGGTGGTGTAGGTACGGTGGTGGTGTAGGTACGGTGGTGGTGTAAGTACGGTGGTGGTGTAGGTACGGTGATGGTGTAGGTACGGTGGTGGTGTAGGTACGGTGCTGGTGTAGGTACGGTGCTGGTGTAGGAATGGTGGTTGTGTAGGTACGGTGGTGGTGTAGGTACGGTGGTGGTGTAGGTACGGTGCTGGTGTAGGTACGGTGCTGGTGTAGGAATGGTGGTGGTGTAGGTACGGTGGTGGTGTAGGGACGGTGGTGGTGTAGGTACGGTGCTGGTGTAGGTACGGTGCTGGTGTAGGAATGGTGCTGGTGTAGGTACGGTGCTGGTGTAGGTACGGTGAAGGTGTTGGTGTGGTGGTGGTGTAGGTACGGTGGTTGTGTAGGTACGGTGGTGTAGGTACGGTGCTGGTGTAGGTACGGTGCTGGTGTAGGAATGGTGGTGGTGTAGGTACGGTGGTGGTGTAGGTGCGGTGGTGGTGTAGGTACGGTGGTGGTGTAGGTACGGTGCTGGTGTAGGTACGGTGCTGGTGTAGGAATGGCGCTGGTGTAGGTACGGTGCTGGTGTAGGTACGGTGAAGGTGTTGGTGTGGTGGTGGTGTAGGTACGTTGGTGGTGTAGGTACGATGCTGGTGTAGGTACGGTGCTGGTGAAAGAATGGTGCTGGTGTAGGTACGGTGCTGGTGTAGGTACGGTGAAGGTGTTGATGTGGCGGTGGTGTAGGTACGGTGGTGGTGTAGGTACGGTGGTGGTGTAGGTACGGTGGTGGTGTAGATATGGTGCTGGTGTAGGTACGGTGAAGGTGTTGGTGTGGTGGTGGTGTAGGTATGGGGGTGGTGTAAGTACGGTGGTGGTGTAGGTACGGTGGTGGTGTAGGTACGGTGGTGGTGTAGGTACGGTGGTGGTGTGGGTACGGTGGTGGTGTAGGTACGGTGCTGGTGTAGGTACGGTGCTGGTGTAGGTACGGTGGTGGTGTAGGTATGGTGGTAGTGTAGGTATGGGGGTGGTGTAAGTACGGTGGTTGTGTATGTACGGTGGTGGTGTATGTACGGTGGTGGTGTAGGTATGGTGGTGATGTAGGAACGGTGGTGGTGTAGGTACGGTGGTGGTGTAGGTACGGTGGTGGTGTAGGTACGGTGGTTGTGTAGGTACGGTGGTGGTGTAGGTACAGTGACGGTGTAGGTACGGTGGTGGTGTAGGTACGGTGGTGGTGTAGGTACGGTGGTGGTGTAGGTATGGTGGTAGTGTAGGTATGGGGGGGTGTAAGTACGGTGGTGGTGTATGTACGGTGGTGGTGTAGGTATGGTGGTGATGTAGGTACGGTGGTGGTGTAGGTACGGTGGTGGTGTAGGTACGGTGGTGGTGTAGGTACGGTGCTGGTGTAGGTACGGTGGTGGTGTAGGAACGGTGGTGGTGTAGGTACGGTGATGATGTAGGTACGCTGCCGGTGTAGGTACGGTGGTGGTGTAGATACGATGGTGGTGTAGGTACGGTGCTGGTGTAGGTACGGTGCTGGTGTAGGTACGGTGCTGAGGTAGGTACGGTACGGGTGTAAGTACGGTGCGGGTGTAGGTACGGCGCTGGTGTAGGTACGGTGGTGGTGTAGGTACGGTGGTGGTGTAGGTATGGTGGTGGTGTAGGTATGGGGGTGGTGTAGGTACGGTGCTGGTGAAGGTACGGTGCTGGTGTAGGTACGGTGCTGTTGTAGGTACGGTGCTGGTGTAGGTATGGTGGTGGTGTAGGTATGGGGGTGGTGTAAGTACGATGGTGGTGTAGGTACGGTGGTGGTTTAGGTACGGTGCTGGTGTAGGTACGGTGGTAGTGTAGGTACGGTGGTGGTGTAGGTACGGTGTTGGTGTAGGTACGGTGGTGGTGTAGGTACGGTGGTGGTGTAGGTACGGTGCTGGTGTAGGTACGGTGGTGGTGTAGGTACGGTGGTGGTGTAGGTACGGTGGTGGTGTAGGTACGGTGATGGTGTACGTACGGTGCTGGTGTAGGTACGGTGGTGGTGTAGGTACGGTGCTGGTGTAGGTCCGGTGCTGGTGCAGGTACGGTGGTGGTGTAGGCACGGTGCTGGTGTAGGTACGGTGGTGGTGTAGGTACGGTGGGGGTGTAGGTACGGTGCTGGTGTAGGTACGGTGGTGGTGTAGGTACGGTGGTGGTGTAGGTACGGTGCTGGTGTAGGTACGGTGGTGGTGTAGGTACGGTGGTGGTTTAGGTACGGTGCTGGTGTAGGTACGGTGCTGGTGTAGATACGGTGCTGGTGTAGGTACGGTGGTGGTGTAGGTACGGTGGTGGTTTAGGTGCGGTGGTGGTGTAGGTGCGGTGGTGGTGTAGGTACGGTGGTGGTGTAGGTACTGTGGTGGTGTAGGTACGGTGGTGGTGTAGGTACGGTGGTGGTGTAGGTACGGTGGTGGTGTAGGTACGGTGGTGGTGTAGGTACGGTGATGGTGTAGGTACGGTGGTGGTGTAGGTACGGTGCTGGTGTAGGTACGGTGCTGGTGTAGGTACGGTGCTGGTGTAGGTACGGTGGTGGTGTGTGTACGGTGGTGGTATAGGTACGGTGGTGGTGTAGGTACGGTGGTGGTGTAGGCACGGTGCTGGTGTAGGTACGGTGGTGGTGTAGTTACGGTGGTGATGTAGGTACGGTGCTGGTGTAGGTACGGTGGTGGTGTAGGTACGGTGCTGGTGTAGTTACGGTGCTGGTGTAGGTACGGTGGTGGTGTAGGTACGGTGGTGGTGTAGGTACGGTGCTGGTGTGGGTACGGTGCTGGTGTAGATACGGTGCTGGTGTAGGTACGGTGGTGGTGTAGGGACGGTGGTGGTTTAGGTACGGTGGTGGTGTAGGTACGATGGTGGTGTAGGTACGGTGGTGGTGTAGGTACGGTGGTGGTGTAGGTACGGTGGTGGTGTAGCTTCGGTGGTGGTGTAGGTACGGTGCTGGTGTAGGTACGGTGCTGGTGTAGATACGGTGCTGGTGTAGGTACGGTGCTGGTGTAGGTACGGTGGTGGTGTAGGTATGGTGGTAGTGTAGGTATGGGGGTGGTGTAAGTACGGTGGTGGTGTATGTACGGTGGTGGTGCAGGTATGGTGGTGATGTAGGAACGGTGGTGGTGTAGGTACGGTGGTGGTGTAGGTAGGGTGGTGGTGTAGGTACGGTGCTGGTGTAGGTACGGGGGTGGTGTAGGAACGGTGGTGGTGTAGGTACGGTACTGGTGTAGGTACGGTGCCGGTGTAGGTACGGTGGTGGTGTAGAAACGATGGTGGTGTAGATACGGTGCTGGTGTAGGTACGGTGCTGGTGTAGGTATAGTGCTGGGGTAGGTACGGTGCTGGTGTAAGTACGGTGCTGGTGTAGGTACGGCGCTGGTGTAGGTACGGTGGTGGTGTAGGTACGGTGGTGGTGTAGGTATGGTGGTGGTGTAGGTATGGGGGTGGTGTAGGTACTGTGCTGGTGTAGGTACGGTGCTGGTGTAGGTACAGTGCTGGTGTAGGTACGTTGCTGGTGTAGGTACGGTGCTGGTGTAGGTACGGTGGTGGTGTAGGTACGGTGCTGGTGTAGGTACGGTGCTGGTGTAGGTACGGTGGTGGTGTAGGTATGATGGTAGTGTAGGTATGGGGGTGGTGTTAGTACGGTGGTGTATGTACGGTGGTGGTGTAGGTATGGTGGTGATGTAGGTACGGTGGTGGTGTAGGTACGGTGGTGGTGTAGGTACGGTGGTGGTGTAGGTACGGTGGTGGTGTAGGTACGGTGCTGGTGTAGGTACGGTGGTGGTGTAGGAACGGTGGTAATGTAGGTACGGTACTGTTGTAGGTACGGTGGTGGTGTAGGTACGGTGGTGATGTAGGTATGGTGGTGGTGTAGGTATGGGGGTGGTGTAGGTACGATGCTGGTGTAAGTACGGTGGTGGTGTAGGTATGGTGGTAGTGTAGGTATGGGGGTGGTGTAAGTACGGTGGTGGTGTATGTACGGTGGTGGTGTAGGTGTGGTGGTGATGTAGGTACGGTGGTGGTGTAGGTACGGTGGTGGTGTAAGTACGGTGCTGGTGTAGGTACGGTGGTGGCGTAGGAACGGTGGTGGTGTAGGTACGGTGCTGATGTAGGTAAGGTGCCGGTGTAGGTACGGTGGTGGTGTAGATACGATGGTGGTGTAGATACGGTGCTGGTGTAGGTACGGTGCTAATGTAGGTACGGTGCTGGGGTAGGTACGGTGCTGGTGTAAGTACGGTGCTGGTGTAGGTACGGCGCTGGTGTAGGTACGGTGGTGGTGTAGGTACGGTGGTGGTGTAGGTATGGTGGTGGTGTAGGTATGGGGGTGGTGTAGGTACGGTGCTGGTGAAGGTACGGTGCTGGTGTAGGTACGGTGGTGGTGTAGGTACGGTGCTGGTGTAGGTATGGTGGTGGTGTAGGTATGGGGGTGGTGTAAGTACGATGGTGGTGTAGGTACGGTGGTGGTTTAGGTACGGTGCTGGTACGGTACGGTGGTTTAGGTACGGTATGGGGGTGGTGTAGGTACGGTGCTGGTGAAGGTACGGTGCTGGTGTAGGTACGGTGGTGGTGTAGGTACGGTGCTGGTGTAGGTATGGTGGTGGTGTAGGTATGGGGGTGGTGTAGGTACGATGCTGGTGTAAGTACGGTGGTGGTGTAGGTATGGTGGTAGTGTAGGTATGGGGGTGGTGTAGGTACGGTGGTGGTTTAGGTACGGTGGTGGTGTAGGTACGGTGGTGGTGTAGGTACGGTGGTGGTGTAGGTACGGTGGTGGGGTAGGTACGGTGGTGGTGTAGGTACGGTGGTGGTGTAGGTACGGTGGTGGTGTAGGTACGGTGCTGGTGTAGGTACGGTGCTGGTGTAGGAATGGTGGTGGTGTAGGTACGGTGGTGGTGTAGGGACGGTGTTGGTGTAGGTACGGTGCTGGTGTAGGAACGGTGCTGGTGTAGGAATGGTGCTGGTGTAGGTACGGTGCTGGTGTAGGTACGGTGAAGGTGTTGGTGTGATGGTGTTGGTGTAGGTACGGTGGTGGTGTAGGTACGGTGGTGTAGGTACGGTGCTGGTGTAGGTACGGTGCTGGTGTAGGAATGGTGGTGGTGTAGGTACGGTGGTGGTGTAGGTACGGTGGTGGTGTAGGTACGGTGGTGGTGTAGGTACGGTGCTGGTGTAGGTACGGTGCTGGTGTAGGAATGGTGCTGGTGTAGGTACGGTGCTGGTGTAGGTACGGTGAAGGTGTTGGTGTGGTGGTGGTGTAGGTACGGTGGTGGTGTAGGTACGGTGCTGGTGTAGGTACGGTGCTGGTGTAAGAATGGTGCTGGTGTAGGTACGGTGCTGGTGTAGGTACGGTGAAGGTGTTGGTGTGGTGGTGGTGTAGGTACGGTGGTGGTGTAGGTACGGTGGTGGTGTAGGTACGGTGGTGGTGTAGATATGGTGCTGGTGTAGGTACGGTGAAGGTGTTGGTGTGGTGGTGGTGTAGGTATGGGGGTGGTGTAAGTATGGTGGTGGTGTAGGTACGGTGGTGGTGTAGGTACGGTGGTGGTGTAGGTACGGTGGTGGTGTGTGTACGGTGGTGGTGTAGGTACGGTGCTGGTGTAGGTACGGTGCTGGTGTAGGTACGGTGGTGGTGTAGGTATGGTGGTAGTGTAGGTATGGGGGTGGTGTAAGTACGGTGGTGGTGTATGTACGGTGGTGGTGTATGTACGGTGGTGGTGTAGGTACGGTGGTGGTGTAGGTACGGTGGTTGTGTAGGTACGGTGGTGGTGTAGGTACAGTGACGGTGTAGGTACGGTGGTTGTGTAGGTACGGTGGTGGTGTAGGTACGGTGGTGGTGTAGGTATGGTGGTAGTGTAGGTATGGGGGGGTGTAAGTACGGTGGTGGTGTATGTACGGTGGTGGTGTAGGTATGGTGGTGATGTAGGTACGGTGGTGGTGTAGGTACGGTGGTGGTGTAGGTACGGTGGTGGTGTAGGTCAGTGCTGGTGTAGGCACGGTGGTGGTTTTGGGAACGGTGGTGGTGTAGGTACGGTGCTGATGTAGGTACGGTGCCGGTGTAGGTACGGTGGTGGTGTAGATACGATGGTGGTGTAGGTACGGTGCTGGTGTAGGTACGGTGCTGGTGTAGGTACGGTGCTGGTGTAGGTACGGTGCGGGTGTAAGTACGGTGCGGGTGTAGGTACGGCGCTGGTGTAGGCACGGTTGTGGTGTAGGTACGGTGGTGGTGTAGGTATGGTGGTGGTGTAGGTATGGGGGTGGTGTAGGTACGGTGCTGGTGAAAGTACGGTGCTGGTGTAGGTACGGTGCTGTTGTAGGTACGGTGCTGGTGTAGGTATGGTGGTGGTGTAGGTATGGGGGTGGTGTAAGTACGATGGTGGTGTAGGTACGGTGGTGGTTTAGGTACGGTGCTGGTGTAGGTACGGTGGTAGTGTAGGTACGGTGGTGGTGTAGGTACGGTGTTGGTGTAGGTACGGTGGTTGTGTAGGTCCGGTGGTGGTGTAGGTACGGTGCTGGTGTAGGTACGGTGGTGTAGGTACGGTGGTGGTGTAGGCACGGTGCTGGTGTAGGTACGGTGTTGGTGTAGGTACGGTGGTGGTGTAGGTACGGTGCTGGTGTAGGTACGGTGGTGGTGTAGGTACGGTTGGGTGTAGGTACGGTGCTGGTGTAGGTACGGTGGTGGTGTAGGTACGGTGGTGGTTTAGGTACGGTGCTGGTGTAGGTACGGTGCTGGTGTAGATACGGTGCTGGTGTAGGTACGGTGGTGGTGAAGGTACGGTGGTGGTTTAGGTGCGGTGGTGGTATAGGTACGGTGGTGGTGTAGGTACGGTGGTGGTGTAGGTACTGTGGTGGTGTAGGTACGGTGGTGGTGTAGGTACGGTGGTGGTGTAGGTACGGTAGTGGTGTAGGTACGGTGGTGGTGTAGGTACGGTGATTGTGTAGGTACGGTGGTGGTGTAGGTACGGTGGTGGTGTAGGCACGGTGCTGGTGTAGGTACGGTGGTGGTGTAGGTACGTAGTGGTGTAGGTACGGTGCTGGTGTAGGTACGGTGGTGGTGTAGGTACGGTTGGGTGTAGGTACGGTGCTGGTGTAGGTACGGTGGTGGTGTAGGTACGGTGGTGGTTTAGGTACGGTGCTGGTGTAGGTACGGTGCTGGTGTAGATACGGTGCTGGTGTAGGTACGGTGGTGGTGAAGGTACGGTGGTGGTTTAGGTGCGGTGGTGGTGTAGGTACGGTGGTGGTGTAGGTACGGTGGTGGTGTAGGTACTGTGGTGGTGTAGGTACGGTGGTGGTGTAGGTACGGAAGTGGTGTAGGTACGGTGGTGGTATAGGTACGGTGGTGGTATAGGTACGATGGTGGTGTAGGTACGGTGGTGGTGTAGGCACGGTGCTGGTGTAGGTACGGTGGTGGTGTAGTTACGGTGGTGATGTAGGTACGGTGCTGGTGTAGGTACGGTGGTGGTGTAGGTACGGTGCTGGTGTAGGTACGGTTCTGGTGTTGGTACGGTGGTGGTGTAGGTACGGTGGTGGTGTAGGTACGGTGCTGGTGTGGGTACGGTGCTGGTGTAAATACGGTGCTGGTGTAGGTACGGTGGTGGTGTAGGGACGGTGGTGGTTTAGGTACGGTGGTGGTGTAGGTACGGTGGTGGTGTAGGTACGGTGGTGGTGTAGGTACGGTGGTGGTGTAGGTACGGTGGTGGTGTAGGTACGGTAATGGTGTAGGGACGGTGCAGGTGTAGGTACGGTGCTGGTGTAGATACGGTGCTGGTGTAGGTACGGTGGTGGTGTAGGTACGGTGGTGGTTTAGGTACGGTGGTGGTGTAGGTACGGTGGTGGTGTAGGTACAGTGGTGGTGTAGGTACGGTGGTGGTGTAGGTACGGTGGTGGTGTAGGTACGGTGCTGGTGTAGGTACGCTGCTGGTGTAGGTACGGTGGTGGTGTAGGTACGGTGGTGGTGTAGGTACTGTGCTGGTGTAGGTACGGTGCTGGTGTAGGTACGGTGGTGGTGTAGGTACGGTGGTGGTGTAGGTACGCTGCTGGTGTAGGTACGGTGGTGGTGTAGGTACGGGGGTGATGTAGGTAAGGTGGTGATGTAGGTACGGGGGTGGCGTAGGTACGGGGGTGGTGTAGGTACGGTGGTGGTGTAGGTACGATGGTGGTGTAGGTACGTAGGTGGTGTAGGTACGGTGGTGGTGTAGGTACGGTGGTGGTGTAGGTACGGTGGTGGTGTAGGTACGGTGCTGGTGTAGGTACGGTGCTGGTGTAGATACAGTGCTGGTGTAGGAATGGTGCTGGTGTAGGTACGGTGCTGGTGTAGGTACGGTGAAGGTGTTGGTGTGGTGGTGGTGTAGGTACGGTGGTGGTGTAGGTAAGGTGGTGTAGGTACGGGGGTGGTGTAGGTACGGTGGTGGTGTAGGTACGCTGCTGGTGTAGGTACGGTGCTGGTGTGGGTACAGTGCTGGTGTAGGTACGGTGGTGGTGAAGGTACGGTGGTGGTGTAGGTACGGTGCTGGTGTAGGTACGGTGCTGGTGTAGGTACGGTGGTGGTGTAGGTACGGTGCTGGTGTAGGTACGCTGCTGGTGTAGGTACGGTGGTGGTGTAGGTACGCTGCTGGTGTAGGTACGGTGGTGGTGTAGGTACGGTGGTGATGTAGGTACGGTGCTGGTGTAGGTACGGTGCTGGTGTAGGTACGGTGGTGGTGTAGGTACGGTGGTGGTGTAGGTACGCTGCTGGTCTAGGTACGGTGGTGGTGTAGGTACGGGGGTGGTGTAGGTACGGTGGTGATGTAGGTACGGGGGTGGCGTAGGTACGGGGGTGGTGTAGGTACGGTGGTGGTGTAGGTACGGTGGTGGTGTAGGTACGGTGGTGGTGTAGGTACGGTGGTTGTGTAGGTACGGTGGTGGTGTAGGTACGGGGGTGGTGTTTGTACGGTGGTGGTGTAGGTACGATGGTGGTGTAGGTACAGGGGTGGTGTAGGTACGGGGGTGGTGTAGGTACGGTGGTGGTGTAGGTACGGTGGTGGTGTAGGTACGGTGGTGGTGTAGGTACGGTGGTTGTGTAAGTACGGTGCTGGTGTAGGTACGGTGCTGGTGTAGATACGGTGCTGGTGTTGGAATGGTGCTGGTGTAGGTACGGTGCTGGTGTATGTACGGTGAAGGTGTTGGTGTGGTGGTGGTGTAGGTACGGTGGTGGTGTAGGTAAGGTTGTGTGGGTACGGTGCTGGTGTAGGTACGGTGCTGGTGTAGGAATGGTGGTGGTGTAGGTACGGTGGTGGTGTAGGTACGGTGGTGGTGAAGGTACGGTGCTGGTGTAGGTACTGTGCTTGTGTAGGAATGGTGCTGGTGTAGGTACGGTGCTGGTGTAGGTACGGTGAAGGTGTTGGGGTGGTGGTGGCGTAGGTATGGGGTGTGGTGTAAGTACGGTGGTGGTGTAGGTACGGTGGTGGTGTAGGTACGGTGGTGGTGTAGGTACGGTGCTGGTGTAGGTACGGTGAAGGTGTTGGTGTGGTGGTGGCGTAGGTATGGGGGTGGTGTAAGTACGGTGGTGGTGTGGGTACGGTGGTGGTGTAGGTACGGTGGTGGTGTGGGTACGGTGGTGGTGTAGGTACGGTGCTGGTGTAGGTACGGTGCTGGTGTAGGTACGGTTGTGGTGTAGGTATGGTGGTAGTTTAGGTATGGGGGTGGTGTAAGTACGGTGGTGGTGTATGTACGGTGGTGGTGTAGGTATGGTGGTGATGTAGGAACGGTGGTGGTGTAGGTACGGTGGTGGTGTAGGTACGGTGGTGGTGTAGGTACGGTGCTGGTGTAGGTACGGTGGTGGTGTAGGAACGGTGGTGGTGTAGGTACGGTACTGGTGTAGGTACGGTGCCGGTGTAGGTACGGTGGTTTTGTAGATACGATGGTGGTGTAGATACGGTGCTGGTGTAGGTACGGTGCTGGTGTAGGTATAGTGCTGGGGTAGGTACGGTGCTGGTGTAAGTACGGTGCTGGTGTAGGTACGGCGCTGGTGTAGGTACGGTGGTGGTGTAGGTACGGTGGTGGTGTAGGTATGGTGGTGGTGTAGGTATGGGGGTGGTGAAGGTACTGTGCTGGTGTAGGTACGGTGCTGGTGTAGGTACAGTGCTGGTGTAGGTACGGTGCTGGTGTAGGTACGGTGCTGGTGTAGGTACGGTGGTGGTGTAGGTACGTTAATGGTGTAGGTACGGTGCTGGTGTAGGTACGGTGATGGTGTAGGTACGGTGAAGGTGTTGGTGTGGTGGTGGTGTAGGTACGGTGGTGGTGTAGGTAAGGTTGTGTGGGTACGGTGCTGGTGTAGGTACGGTGCTGGTGTAGGAATGGTGGTGGTGTAGGTACGGTGGTGGTGTAGGTACGGTGGTGGTGAAGGTACGGTGCTGGTGTAGGTACGGTGCTTGTGTAGGAATGGTGCTGGAGTAGGTACGGTGCTGGTGTAGGTACGGTGGTGGTGTAGGTAAGGTGGTGTAGGTACGGGGGTGGTGTAGGTACGGTGGTGGTGTAGGTACGCTGCTGGTGTAGGTACGGTGCTGGTGTGGGTACAGTGCTGGTGTAGGTACGGTGCTGGTGTAGGTACGGTGGTGGTGTAGGTACGGTGCTGGTGTAGGTACGCTGCTGGTGTAGGTACGGTGGTGGTGTAGGTACGCTGCTGGTGTAGGTACGGTGGTGGTGTAGGTACGGTGGTGGTGTAGGTACGGTGCTGGTGTAGGTACGGTGCTGGTGTAGGTACGGTGGTGGTGTAGGTACGGTGGTGGTGTAGGTACGCTGCTGGTCTAGGTACGGTGGTGGTGTAGGTACGGGGGTGGTGTAGGTACGGTGGTGATGTAGGTACGGGGGTGGCGTAGGTACGGGGGTGGTGTAGGTACGGTGGTGGTGTAGGTACGGTGGTGGTGTAGGTACGGTGGTGGTGTAGGTACGGTGGTTGTGTAGGTACGGTGGTGGTGTAGGTACGGGGGTGGTGTTTGTACGGTGGTGGTGTAGGTACGGTGGTGGTGTAGGTACAGGGGTGGTGTAGGTACGGGGGTGGTGTAGGTACGGTGGTGGTGTAGGTACGGTGGTGGTGTAGGTACGGTGGTGGTGTAAGTACGGTGCTGGTGTAGGTACGGTGCTGGTGTAGATACGGTGCTGGTGTTGGAATGGTGCTGGTGTAGGTACGGTGCTGGTGTATGTACGGTGAAGGTGTTGGTGTGGTGGTGGTGTAGGTACGGTGGTGGTGTAGGTAAGGTTGTGTGGGTACGGTGCTGGTGTAGGTACGGTGCTGGTGTAGGAATGGTGGTGGTGTAGGTACGGTGGTGGTGTAGGTACGGTGGTGGTGAAGGTACGGTGCTGGTGTAGGTACTGTGCTTGTGTAGGAATGGTGCTGGTGTAGGTACGGTGCTGGTGTAGGTACGGTGAAGGTGTTGGGGTGGTGGTGGCGTAGGTATGGGGTGTGGTGTAAGTACGGTGGTGGTGTAGGTACGGTGGGGGTGTAGGTACGGTGGTGGTGTAGGTACGGTGGTGGTGTAGGTACGGTGCTGGTGTAGGTACGGTGAAGGTGTTGGTGTGGTGGTGGCGTAGGTATGGGGGTGGTGTAAGTACGGTGGTGGTGTAGGTACGGTGGTGGTGTAGGTACGGTGGTGGTGTGGGTACGGTGGTGGTGTAGGTACGGTGCTGGTGTAGGTACGGTGCTGGTGTAGGTACGGTGGTGGTGTAGGTATGGTGGTAGTTTAGGTATGGGGGTGGTGTAAGTACGGTGGTGGTGTATGTACGGTGGTGGTGTAGGTATGGTGGTGATGTAGGAACGGTGGTGGTGTAGGTACGGTGGTGGTGTAGGTACGGTGGTGGTGTAGGTACGGTGCTGGTGTAGGTACGGTGGTGGTGTAGGAACGGTGGTGGGGTAGGTACGGTACTGGTGTAGGTACGGTGCCGGTGTAGGTACGGTGGTTTTGTAGATAAGATGGTGGTGTAGATACGGTGCTGGTGTAGGTACGGTGCTGGTGTAGGTATAGTGCTGGGGTAGGTACGGTGCTGTTGTAAGTACGGTGCTGGTGTAGGTACGGCGCTGGTGTAGGTACGGTGGTGGTGTAGGTACGGTGGTGGTGTAGGTATGGTGGTGGTGTAGGTATGGGGGTGGTGAAGGTACTGTGCTGGTGTAGGTACGGTGCTGGTGTAGGTACAGTGCTGGTGTATGTACGGTGCTGGTGTAGGTACGGTGCTGGTGTAGGTACGGTGGTGGTGTAGGTACGTTAATGGTGTAGGTACGGTGCTGGTGTAGGTACGGTGATTGTGTAGGTACGGTGAAGGTGTTGGTGTGGTGGTGGTGTAGGTACGGTGGTGGTGTAGGTAAGGTTGTGTGGGTACGGTGCTGGTGTAGGTACGGTGCTGGTGTAGGAATGGTGGTGGTGTAGGTACGGTGGTGGTGTATGTACGGTGGTGGTGAAGGTACGGTGCTGGTGTAGGTACGGTGCTTGTGTAGGAATGGTGCTGGAGTAGGTACGGTGCTGGTGTAGGTACGGTGAAGGTGTTGGGGTGGTGCTGGTGTAGGTACGGTGCTGGTGTAGATACGGTGCTGGTGTAGGTACGGTGGTGGTGTAGGTACGATGGTGGTTTAGGTACGGTGGTGGTGTGGGTACGGTGGTGGTGTAGGTACGGTGGTGGTGTAGGTACGGTGGTGGGGTAGGTACGGTGGTGGTGTAGGTACGGTGGTGGTGTAGGTACGGTGGTGGTGTAGGTACGGTGGTGGTGTAGGTACGCTGATGGTGTAGGTACGGTGCTGGTGTAGGTACGGTGGTGGTGTAGGTACGGTGCTGGTGTAGGAATGGTGGTTGTGTAGGTACGGTGGTGGTGTAGGTACGGTGGTGGTGTAGGTACGGTGCTGGTGTAGGTACGGTGCTGGTGTAGGAATGGTGGTGGTGTAAGTACGGTGGTGGTGTAGGGACGGTGGTGGTGTAGGTACGGTGCTGGTGTAGGTACAGTGCTGGTGAAGGAATGGTGCTGGTGTAGGTACGGTGCTGGTGTAGGTACGGTGAAGGTGTTGGTGTGGTGGTGGTGTAGGTACGGTGGTGGTGTAGGTACTGTGGTGTAGGTACGGTGCTGGTGTAGGTACGGTGCTGGTGTAGGAATGATGGTGGTGTAGGTACGGTGGTGGTGTAGGTACGGTGGTGGTGTAGGTACGGTGGTGGTGTAGGTACGGTGCTGGTGTAGGTACGGTGCTGGTGTAGGAATGGTGCTGGTTTAGGTACGGTGCTGGTGTAGGTACGGTGAAGGTGTTGGTATGGTGGTGGTGTAGGTACGGTGGTGGTGTAGGTGCGGTGCTGGTGTAGGTACGGTGCTGGTGTAGGAATGGTGCTGGTGTAGGTACGGTGCTGGTGTAGGTATGGTGAAGGTGTTGGTGTCTTGGTGGTGTAGGTACGGTGGTGGTGTAGGTACGGTGGTGGTGTAGGTACGGTGGTGGTGTAGGTATGGTGCTGGTGTAGGTACGGTGAAGGTGTTGGTGTGGTGGTGGTTTAGGTATGGGGGTGGTGTAAGTACGGTGGTGGTGTAGGTACGGTGGTGGTGTAGGTACGGTGGTGGTGTAGGTACGGTGGTGGTGTGGGTACGGTGGTGGTGTAGGTACGGTGCTGGTGTAGGTACGGTGCTGGTGAAGGTACGGTGGTGGTGTAGGTACGGTGGTGGTGTAGGTACGGTGGTTGTGTAGGTACGGTGGTGGTGTAGGTACAGTGACGGTGTAGGTACGGTGGTGGTATAGGTACGGTGGTGGTGTAGGTACGGTGGTGGTGTAGGTACGGTGGTAGTGTAGGTATGGGGGGGTGTAAGTACGGTGGTGGTGTAGGTATGGTGGTGATGTAGGTACGGTGGTGGTGTAGATACGATGGTGGTGTAGGTACGGTGGTGGTGTAGGTACGGTGCTGGTGTAGGTACGGTGGTGGTGTAGGAACGGTGGTGGTGTAGGTACGGTGCTGATTTAGGTACGGTGCCGGTGTAGGTACGGTGGTGGTGTAGATACGATGGTGGTGTAGGTACGGTGCTGGTGTAGGTACGGTGCTGGTGTAGGTACGGTGCTGGGGTAGGTACGGTGCTGTTGTAGGTACGGTGCTGGTTTAGGTATGGTGGTGGTGTAGGTATGGGGGTGGTGTAAGTACGATGGTGGTGTAGGTACGGTGGTGGTTTAGGTACGGTGCTGGTGTAGGTACGGTGGTAGTGTAGGTACGGTGGTGGTGTAGGTACGGTGTTGGTGTAGGTACGGTGGTGGTGTAGGTACGGTGGTGGTGTAGGTACGGTGCTGGTGTAGGTACGGTGGTGGTGTAGGTACGGTGGTGGTGTAGGTACGGTGGTGGTGTAGGTACGGTGATGGTGTACGTACGGTGCTGGTGTAGGTACGGTGGTGGTGTAGGTACGGTGCTGGTGTAGGTACGGTGCTGGTGCAGGTACGGTGGTGGTGTAGGCACGGTGCTGGTGTAGGTACGGTGGTGGTGTAGGTACGGTGGTGGTGTAGGTACGGTGCTGGTGTAGGTACGGTGGTGGTGTAGGTACGGTGGTGGTGTAGGTACGGTGCTGGTGTAGGTACGGTGGTGGTGTAGGTACGGTGGTGGTTTAGGTACGGTGCTGGTGTAGGTACGGTGCTGGTGTAGATACGGTGCTGGTGTAGGTACGGTGGTGGTGTAGGTACGGTGTTCGTTTAGGTGCGGTGGTGGTGTAGGTACGGTGGTGGTGTAGGTACGGTGGTGGTGTAGGTACTGTGTTGGTGTAGGTACGGTGGTGGTGTAGGTACGGTGGTGGTGTCGGTACGGTGGTGGTGTAGGTACGGTGGGGGTGTAGGTACGGTGATGGTGTAGGTACGGTGGTGGTGTAGGTACGGTGCTGGTGTAGGTACGGTGCTGGTGTCTGTACGGTGCTGGTGTAGGTACGGTGGTGGTGTAGGTACGGTGGTGGTATAGGTACGGTGGTGGTGTAGGTACGGTGGTGGTGTAGGCACGGTGCTGGTGTAGGTACGGTGGGGGTGTAGTTACGGTGGTGATGTAGGTACGGTGCTGGTGTAGGTACGTTGGTGGTGTAGGTACGGTGCTGGTGTAGGTACGGTGCTGGTGTAGGTACGGTGGTGGTGTAGGTACGGTGGTGGTGTAGGTACGGTGCTGGTGTGGGTACGGTGCTGGTGTAGGTACGGTGGTGGTGTAGGAACGGTGGTGGTGTAGGTACGGTACTGGTGTAGGTACGGTGCCGGTGTAGGTACGGTGGTGGTGTAGATACGATGGTGGTGTATATACGGTGCTGGTGTAGGTACGGTGCTGGTGTAGGTACAGTGCTGGGGTAGGTAAGGTGCTGGTGTAAGTACGGTGCTGATGTAGGTACGGCGCTGGTGTAGGTACGGTGGTGGTGTAGGTACGGTGGTGGTGTAGGTATGGTGGTGGTGTAGGTATGGGGGTGGTGTAGGTACGGTGCTGGTGTAGGTACGGTGCTGGTGTAGGTACAGTGCTGGGGTAGGTACAGTGCTGGTGTAGGTACGGTGCTGGTGTAGGTACGGTGGTGGTGTAGGTACGGTGCTGGTGTAGGTACGGTGCTGGTGTAGGTACGGTGGTGGTGTAGGTATGGTGGTAGTGTAGGTATGGGGGTGGTGTTAGTACGGTGGTGTATGTATGGTGGTGGTGTAGGTATGGTTGTGATGTAGGTACGGTGGTGGTGTAGGTACGGTGGTGGTGTAGGTACGGTGGTGGTGTAGGTACGGTGCTGGTGATGGTACGGTGGTGGTGTAGGAACGGTGGTGGTGTAGGTACGGTACTGGTGTAGGTACGGTGCCGGTGTAGGTACGGTGGTGGTGTAGATACGATGGTGGTGTAGATACGGTGCTGGTGTAGGTACGGTGCTGGTGTAGGTACAGTGCTGGGGTAGGTACGGTGCTGGTGTAGGTACGGTGCTGGTGTAGGTACGGCGCTGGTGTAGGTACGGTGGTGGTGTAGGTACGGTGGTGGTGTACGTATGGTGGTGGTGTAGGTATGGGGGTGGTGTAGGTACGGTGCTGGTGTAGGTACGGTGGTCGTGTAGGTATGGTGGTAGTGTAGGTATGGGGGTGGTGTAAGTACGGTGGTGGTGTATGTACGGTGGTGGCGTAGGTATGGTGGTGATGTAGGTACGGTGGTGGTGTAGGTACGGTGGTGGTGTAGGTACGGTGGTGGTGTATGTACGGTGGTGGTGTAGGTACGGTGCTGGTGTAGGTACGGTGGTGGTGTAGGAACGGTGGTGGTGTAGGTACGGTGCTGATGTAGGTAAGGTGCCGGTGTAGGTACGGTGGTGGTGTAGATACGATGGTGGTGTAGATACGGTGCTGGTGTAGGTACGGTGCTGGTGTAGGTATGGTGCTGGGGTAGGTACGGTGCTGGTGTAAGTACGGTACTGGTGTAGGTACGGCGCTGGTGTAGGTACGGTGGTGGTGTAGGTGCGGTGGTGGTGTAGGTATGGTGGTGGTGTAGGTATGGGGTGGTGTAGGTACGGTGCTGGTCTAGGTACGGTGCTGGTGTAGGTACGGTGCTGTTGTAGGTACGGTGCTGGTGTAGGTATGGTGGTGGTGTAGGTATGGGGGTGGTGTAAGTACGATGGTGGTGTAGGTACGGTGGTGGTTTAGGTACGGTGCTGGTGTAGGTACGGTGGTAGTGTAGGTACGGTGGTGGTGTAGGTACGGTGGTGGTGTAGGTACGGTGGTGGTGTAGGTACGATGGTGGTGTAGGTACGGTGCTGGTGTAGGTACGGTGGTGGTGTAGGTACGGTGGTGGTGTAGGTACGGTGGTGGTGTAGGTACGGTGGTGGTGTAGGTACGGTGCTGGTGTAGGTACGGTGGTGGTGTAGGTACGGTGCTGGTGTAGGTACGGTGCTGGTGCAGGTACGGTGGTGGTGTAGGCACGGTGCTGGTTTAGGTACGGTGGTGGTGTAGTTACGGCGGTGATGTAGGTACGGTGCTGGTGTAGGTAGGTGGTGGTGTAGGTACGGTTGTGGTGTAGGTACGGTGCTGGTGTAGGTACGGTGCTGGTGTAGGTACGGTGATGGTGTAGGTACGGTGCTGGTGTAGGTACGGTGCTGGTGTAGATACGGTGGTGGTGTAGGTACGGTGGTGGTGTAGGTACGGTGGTGGTTTAGGTACGGTGGTGGTGTAGGTACGGTGGTGGTGTAGGTACGGTGGTGGTGTAGGTACGGTGGTGGTGTAGGTACGGTGGTGGTGTAGGTATGGTGGTGGTGTAGGTACGGTGGTGGTGTAGGTACGGTGCTGGTGTAAGTACGGTGCTGATGTAGGTACGGCGCTGGTGTAGGTACGGTGGTGGTGTAGGTACGGTGCTGGTGTAGATACGGTGCTGGTGTAGGTTCGGTGGTGGTGTAGGTACAGTGGTGTTGTAGGTACGGTGGTGGTGTAGGTACGGTGGTGGTGTAGGTACGGGGGTGGTGTAGGTACGGTGGTGGTGTAGGTACGGTGGTGGTGTAGGTACGGTGCTGGTGTAGGTACGGTGCTGGTGTAGGTACGGTGGTGGTGTAGGTACGGTGCTGGTGTAGGTACGGTGGTGGTTTAGGTACGGTGGTGGTGTAGGTACGGTGGTGGTGTAGGTACGGTGGTGGTGTAGGTACGGTGGTGGTGTAGGTACGCTGCTGGTGTAGGTACGGTGGTGGTGTAGGTACGGTGGTGGTGTAGGTACGCTGCTGGTGTAGGTACGGTGCTGGTGTGAGTGCGGTGGCCAACTAATTCTGCCTTAAAATGAAATAATTACCAATTTAAAAATTCACATTTGTGTAAGAGGATATGTTGTAAAAAAAATCTCTTTTGGATGTTTGAAACAATATTTGTGAGAAAATGTAAAATATTAATGAAGAAAACATAGCTACGTAGACTGCCGGTCAAAAATAAATTGTGGTCGGCATGTTATTGATATTAACAATATCAAACTTCACAAGTTGAAATGGGTTATATAATTAACCCTGCGATTATACTTTCATTAGCTTGATTTATATATTTTTCGGGAGTCATGGTAGTCTCTGTCGTTAAATACAGGCTAATAATCTGCTAAAGCTGAGGTCGACCGTGTGAAGTTTGCTTGATCAAACTGGGCCCATATTGTTCCTGTGTAAATTTCCTTCCAATTTAAATATAGTCTGCGCACAAACTAAACGAGGCGACTTTACATTGTGTCCGTATTTCAGAATTTGAATAAACAAGCTAATTGTTTCTAACTTGTTTATTTATATAAGTTTATAAACAAGTTACGTGTTTCTTACTTGTTTATTTATTCAAGTTCTGAAATACGGATACATTTTAAAATCGCCTCGTTAAGTTTGTGCGTAGGCTTCGTTTAAATTTGAAGGCAATTCACACGGGAACAAAATGTGCCCGTAGACCCACAGTACTTCACTTCACAAGTTAAACAAGTTAGTTTACGTCACACGCCGGTGCGACGTGACGATAGCGGCCTTGTAGTGAGGCTACGCGCTGGGCCGGGCGACTGTTTTGGTCGTGGAAATTGATTTGAAGTAGTAAATTAGAACATGACAAGTAATTTTATTACATCTTTTAAAAGTTCTTAACGTGAACTTTGTGACGGAATAAGTTGTTTGTACATTTTCAATTGAGAACATAAACGTATTTGGCTTTGACTTTAGATCTGTGTAAGTACTTTTTGGATTAATATTTGGCAGTTTGTAAAATATTTACTTCAGAGGTAGGTTAAGTATGACCCTGAATTAAATTTTCATCAAAATAAGCCGGGAAACGTAATTTTTATAACCAAAAGTATATTTTGGGAAAAAATTTTGAAGTGATGTAACTTTGTTCGAAATTTGATTTTTTGAACAATAAAATCACCACAGAGTGTTGTGCGCCAAGCGCCATCCATGCCCCTCTTCCCCCGTGCACCTCAGAGGTCTTATAAGCGGTGAGCTCTTTAAGGCCCGCGCATTTGGTTCGCATCCCCGTCCTGTTAACATCGTAGCAGTAAACATCTCACGCAACCAGCGTATCTCTAACCTCTGTCTGCCGGCATATTTGGTGGCCAGAGAGTTGACGGACCCACGAATTTAAGACGATATAATTTAGAAGTCAAGAAGATGTAATTGAAAAGTTAAGAAGATACAGTATTCGTCGAGACCTACAGAAGTTTGAGAAGATCCAGTGACTTCAGCAAATCAACACGGTGGAGAAGATAACTGATAACTACTACTGATAACTACTACTGATCGTCTGGTGACGACAAGAATTATAACTTCTAAGAAGAATCTGAAGAGACAGTCAGAGCAACAAGAAATCGAGAATAAGGACAGCGTCTACAGAGAGCTTCAGAGATCTGCGAGAGGGCGGCTACAGATCTTAAACTACATCTACGAGGTGTGTCAACCGACTACAGCTACGTTGTTTTCGTTTTTGACAACGACAACTAAACCTACAATTTAAGATAAGTAACGCAGCAACAATTAATTGTTATTGTGGTCGCAGCAGCAGTGGTAGTGTTTTTTTTTTCTTCAGTCAGTTATTGTTTGCGTGCGCGCAGGCGTCAAGGCCAAACATAGGCTGTACTCGCAGTGAGAGCAAGTTAGAGAGCAAGCAGTGTGCACCTACACTGAGTGCAATAATCCCTAGACATGAGTTTGTTTAAGAGTTTAAGAGAGTTTTTTTGAAGTGAGTGGCGCAATTTTCTTGAAGTGTTGTTATACGTAATTTAACTAAATTTGTATCGATTTAGTAACTGCTGTAAAAATTTGCTTTTGAGCAATCGTAAGCTCAGTTGAGCAGGAATTGTTATTTGTGTAATACCTAGACATCAAACTAGTAACGTAACTATGCCTGAAATTCCAGTAACCAACGCGCCTGTAGTGAGTACAATGACTGCCACGAATATTTTTCTAGCGATGACATGTTAGCGAAAGAGACATTAGTATCCTTAAATGCCTCCTGTAGCCAGTGCAACAGTTAGGTCATGTAATGCTCCCTGTAATTTGAGCGAGGCGGTCAGTTGCAAAATGCTCTTTAAAAGTATCCCTGTTTGTTTGCGGGCAGAAAGGTCTTTTTTGGGGTGACTATTTTTTGGACATTTATTGTGTCATTTTTAAAGATCATATTTGAGTTTTTGCTGGTTGCGTCTGATAGGATGCTGCAGGGGGAGGTGCGTTCCAATTTGCCCAAAGGTAATGCTGAAGACCTTTGTAAAACTCAACGTTCAAGCAGTAGTGAATAAGGAGAGAATTGTTTGCAAGAGAATCATTAAATTATGATTGTTGCAAGAGAATCAATGCATTATGATTTTGAGGAAGTACTCTTCCCGTATAGATACTCTTCCAAGTGAAGTGTATAATAGAAGTGTATGATTTTGAGGAAGTACTCTTCCCGTATAGATACTCTTCCAAGTGAAGTGTATAATAAGTGTAATACTGTTGAGTAATTCGCGCAGACAATTAAGTGAATAAGCTTTTGGAGAAGCTGTTACCGTTGATTTTCATTGGGACTCTGATTTTAGTTCATAATTTCATGTGGTGGAAGTAATACCATTGATACCATGACGGTCAGAGTTAAGCATTGTAGATTGCGGTTGTCATTGTGCTGGCGAAGAGAAGTACTATACGAGAATAATAATGAGAGGCGATAGATGCCCGTTAATTACTCGGTAAAGATTATGGTAAAGATTATGGTAAAGATTATGGTAAAGTGCCACAAATGTCATTAATATTGTTAAATGTTGTTAATGTTGTTAATGTTGTTAAATCCTTCGGATGAGTATCTGTACTTGAGCGACAACACTGTGTTGTGCGGTAGAAGTTGTGGCATGCAAGAGTCAGTGTGCAAGTAGAACGCAGCACAGGCTGCACAAGGCATTGAACTTTAGCGAGGCGCGAGAGGCGCAAGGCGACGCATTTCCGGTCACTCTGAATGGCAACATGCAGACAGTGGTGACTGCAGTTCAATGTACGGATGATTGTGACTGGTGTGACTGGTGGATAGTCATGAATTAGATGTGTTTTGGACGTGAGAGTCCACACTAATTCAGTGTGGGAGTAAAATTTAATTTACTTCATAGTCATTTGTCAATGAGAGAAGCTTCATTTAATAATCCTTCAGTTAATAATTTTTGAGCACGTTGAAACGATCTAGTGCATCATAAAAGTCATTTTACAAGCCTATCTGAATTTCATGTTCAGTAAAATTTTGTGCTATGAAATTTAAAATGTTTTAATTCTAAAAGAATGCAATTTATTTTCTTGAATACCAAAATTGTCCAATTGACAATTTACAACTGATTGAAAGATTAAAATTGATTGTCAAGCATTTAACGTGAAAATTGATTTTGATTTGATTTTTGAAGTACGTTCTTACGTATGTTTCTTATGTATATACCAAGTATTTTCAGTGCTTTTGCTATGTTTCATTGCATTCTCGTAAACGTTTTGCTTATAATCTATTTGCTTCTAATTTTGCATTGTAGTGTTCGTCTGCAAAAAGCAGCATGGTGAATCTCTTTGAACTGAAGTAACCTTTCTGTTGAATACGTGCTTGTGAGGAATTTGCTGTTTATGAAATTTGGTTCTATTTTTCTTTTGTTTTTCCTTGCTCACACCTGTGGATTTTTAATTAGTTCGCAGCTAAAAATAGCTCGTTGCCGGCGAGAGGCATGCGCTGACTTGGCTGAGGAGTCGATGAGGCGGTGCACTTTTGCTGTTTCAGCAAAATTAAATTAAATTTGAAATCGATTTGAAATCAGCACCCACGTGACTGGAAATTTCCTGAACGAGACTCAAAAATGAAGTTCTTAATTTATAGGTTCTCACTTTTCCTTTTAACGAGAATTTACCGAGAGTAAATACTTTAGATTAATGGGAGGTGAATGGACTTTGCCTAAACTTATGCTTTAACATTTGGGTTCATGAGTAGACTGTTAACTCAATTAATGAGATTCGTACTTAGTATTATTTACCTGTTTGAATTTTAATTTCTTTATATTTTTAATTGGTTGTTAACTCATGTTGTTGATATCTGGCCATGCTAATCGTTTCTTTGTTTTCGTTTCATTTCAGCTTCGCGTGCTGTGCGAGTGACAGCGGGTACGGGCAAGTACCGCGTGTTAAGCACGTGGCGCGTACACGTGGTTGAGCCGTGTTCCGCTCAGACGGCGTGGTGCCTCAGCGACTTTGTTCTCAAAAACCAAAAACACATAAACTTTGACGACAGTAGAGCTTCAGAATTGGAAATTGAGATTGAAAATAATAAGAAAAATTATGAGAAAATTGAAATTGAAATATTGGAAAAAGAAGGAGCTGGAAAATATTACTGGAAAAATTTATGCGCTCGTTGAAAATCGAGTTTATTTGTATTTGAAAATGCGACTAAAATTCGGACTGAAGATGGGAAAGCGTTGTTGAAAATTATGCAAGAATTATGCTTTTGTTTGGATGCGTTTAACTCCGTGAAAATTGGAGGGTAAAATGTAATAAGAAACATGTTGAAAAGTTTTATACGTTTAAGGGTTTATGCGTTTTAATGTGTTTAATCCGCTTAGATGTTTTATAATCGTATAACCTATATAATCACTATTTAATCTAGTTCTCGCTATGTAATCACTATTTAATCATGCTAATGCTGTAGGTGTTTTACGCTCACTATGCGATCGAGCGAGTGCAACATGTTTGGAGAAAACGATGGTGTTAACATTTGTAGTTGTGCGAAATTTAATTAATGGATTTGCTTTAATTTTGTTTAGTTATTATTTCGTTATTAATGTTGTTTATGGACATATTTGAAATTTCTTTTTATTTTTCATGCACAAGGTTTTGCGATGTTGGTGTGTGATTTCATGTGATTACCTGAGGTCTAAATTATTTTTATTTACAAATTGTTGCGACGACTACTAACTTTTTATTGCGAAGGAAATGAAATTATTTGGGTTGATGCGAATCGAAATTGTGTTTTTTTATAAGATTATCTGGCGTTTTTTTTTCTTTCCTTTGCCATGCCTAGTTGACGTTCTTGGTAAGTCCATTAGTTGTGCTGTTGTTTTTTGTAGCAGCTAGTGTTGTGTTTTCTTTTCAATTTTGAAGAAAAGGGCAATTATGTTATTCCGCTGTAGCGCCCTTGTACTTCTTGCTTGTATTGCATAGTGTTATATATAATTCTTTTGCGAGGTATCTTTTACTGAGTTTGATCAAATTTAATTGTTTGGTTACTAATTACCTTTGAGTATTACACGCATGTGAGGCGGATTTTGTGTTTGAAATTTAAATTTTCGTTTTTATCCGCCCGAATAATATTTTTTTATTTATAATTGAATACCTATCCGGGTAAAGGGGGGAGGTATGTGCGCAAAGCGCCATCCATGCCCCTCTTCCCCCGTGCACCTCAGAGGTCTTATAAGCGGTGAGCTCTTTAGGGCCCGCGCATTTGGTTCGCATCCCCGTCCTGTTAACATCGTACACCAGTAAACATCGCACGTAACCAGCGTATCTCTAACCTCTGTCTGCCTGCATAGTGTGCTTTTCAAAACTTTCTCTATCTGTGGTTAAAATGTGTGCATCGAATTACACAACACCCTGTATTAATGAGGTCATTTCTCACACTATCATCGTAAGATCCCTACCTCTGTTCCATGTTTTACTATCCCAAATGGACGTACTCACCAATTGCTTAGCTCTTAGAGCTTCAAAAATTATCTATTGACTTTTTGGAAATTAACTTTAAGAGGCTTATCGTTAAAAGTCCGTCTTGAAACAACGTAGATCATGCATTAGTTTGGATTCATTTGCATAAATTGTAATGAAGCATCAATATTCAAACTTCAAAATCTTATCAAATATCTGTAAAAGAACTTCTCTTCATGAATTATTCTATCATTCTTTTTGAAAAAATTCAATTACTTCTCAGCTTAAACTTTTGTTTCGTCAGCGACTAAAGTATTTTTCAAATGTGTTTGCTATTTTCAAATTGTGTTCTCACGGTATGGAAAAAAGCTTCCACACTGCCTTATGTGACCTGTTGTGAGCACCAACGCTCTATTGAGTGAATACAAAAATACAAATAAATATACTAAAGAATACAAATATCCAGGTTGTATGATAAGTGAAAATGGATGCACTAGAACTAAGGGTGAGGAAGTCGCAAAAGCAATGCAGTGGAGTGGACGGTTAAGTAGTGTGGCCAGATTCAGAGCAAACAATTATGAATGTGTGAGAGGGATGTAGAAGTTCTTTGCTGTACCTAGTGTCATGAATGGTATGAATGCTCTTGCCTGAATTGGAAGTGATATTGGGAGGCTGGATGTAATACAAAATAAGGTAGGACGTATAGCATTGGGTGCTCCAAAATGGACAGCTACAGAAGCTATTAGAGGTGACCTAGGCATCGTACTTCTCTAAAATTACCGATCTAACTTATTCCCTTGACAGCCATCTGATTTGCGCAAGTTTCAAGAGGTCGCGCTTCAAGAAGGCTCTTCGCTTTAAAATATGAAGTCATGTTTTTTAATCTGTTAACCACTTATAATTGGGTATAATTGAGAAACATTTCCAACACAGAAATTGTCATTCCCATCGGTGTTATTTATAAGATATTTTTGACAAGCTTAATATCCTCATTAAATTATTTCAAGGCAACAAATAAATGTCTTCACATTAACATAAAAAATTCAAGCGTTCCTGAAGAAAGTTAGTGTATGGTTGATGAATGTAAACACTGACTCATGTGAGATATCTCCATGTCTGGATGAATTCATCTCAGAAAATTACCTAAATTTAAAAAAAATTATAATTAGGTACTTGTTAGACTCAGGGAATAATTTTAACAGGTATTTTTTTAAGAATCAGGCATGAGCAGATTTGATTGTATCTAAAATACGTTTGATGCTTAAATCGAAAAAGCGTGTCATCTAACACTAAGGCTCTAATTCGTCACGACTTGCAATACATGCTCTTCTACCTTTCGCGTCAGAATGTTTATGAGAAAGGGTTTTTTTAGCATAAACTAATTTAAAAACGAAACATTGATCGCTTCTGGGAAAGGTTGAAACTATACTTAGACCAGCATTAACAAAAATAGAGAATAGATTTGACCTTCTGTGAGAGATAATGCAGGCGCATCAATCCCACTAACTGAATGTAAGTAATGTTGTTCAATACCACTGACGGTATCAATAGACTCATAACAAACGTTTAAATTTTCTGCTTCATATATATTTTATTATTTAATTGGATGGAATTGAAGGGGTCGAACACAAATAAAAAATTTTAAAAGGGATCGCGGCGGATGTAAAAACTTGTAAACCACCGCTCTATAGAACAGAGTGCACGTGCCCCGTTACACTGCCTCCTGTTGTGGCTTACAGGTAAGCTCTATAGGACAGAGTGCACGTGCCCCGTTACGCTGCCTCCTGTTGTGGCTTAAAGGTAAGCTCTATAGAACAAAGTGCCCGTGCCCCGTTACGCTGCCTCCTGTTGTGGCTTAAAGGTAAGCTCTATAGAACAAAGTGCACGTGCCCCGTTACGCTGCCTCCTGTTGTGGCTTAAAGGTAAGCTCTATAGAACAAAGTGCACGTGCCCCGTTACACTGCCTCCTGTTGTGGCTTAAAGGTAAGCTCTATAGAACAAAGTGCACGTGCCCCGTTACGCTGCCTCCTGTTGTGGCTTAAAGGTAAGCTCTATAGAACAAAGTGCACGTGCCCCGTTACGCTGCCTCCTGTTGTGGCTTGAAGGTAAGCTCTATAGAACAAAGTGCACGTGCCCCGTTACACTGCCTCCTGTTGTGGCTTAAAGGTAAGCTCTATAGAACAAAGTGCACGTGCCCCGTTACACTGCCTCCTATTGTGGCTCAAAGGTAAGCTCTATAGAACAAAGTGCACGTGCCCCGTTACGCTGCCTCCTGTTGTGGCTTAAAGGTAAGCTCTATAGAACAAAGTGCACGTGCCCCGTTACGCTGCCTCCTGTTGTGGCTTAAAGGTAAGCTCTATAGAACAAAGTGCACGTGCCCCGTTACGCTGCCTCCTGTTGTGGCTTAAAGGTAAGCTCTATAGAACAAAGTGCACGTGCCCCGTTACACTATCTCCTGTTGTGGCTTAAAGGTAAGCTCTATAGAACAAAGTGCACGTGCCCCGTTACACTGCCTCCTGTTGTGGCTTAAAGGTAAGCTCTATAGAACTGAGTGCACGTGCCCCGTTACACTGCCTCCTGTTGTGGCTTAAAGGTGAGCTCTATAGAACAGAGTGCACGTGCCCCGTTACGCTGCCTCCTGTTGTGGCTTAAAGGTAAGCTCTATAGAACAAAGTGCACGCGCCCCGTTACGCTGCCTCCTTTTGTGGCTTAAAGGTAAGCTCTATAGAACAAAGTGCACGTGCCCCGTTACGCTGCCTCCTGTTGTGGCTTAAAGGTAAGCTCTATAGAACAAAGTGCACGTGCCCCGTTACACTATCTCCTGTTGTGGCTTAAAGGTAAGCTCTATAGAACAAAGTGCACGTGCCCCGTTACGCTGCCTCCTGTTGTGGCTTAAAGGTAAGCTCTATAGAACAAAGTGCACGTGCCCCGTTACACTATCTCCTGTTGTGGCTTAAAGGTAAGCTCTATAGAACAAAGTGCACGTGCCCCGTTACACTGCCTCCTGTTGTGGCTTAAAGGTAAGCTCTATAGAACAGAGTGCACGTGCCCCGTTACACTATCTCCTGTTGTGGCTTAAAGGTAAGCTCTATAGAACAGAGTGCACGTTCCCCGCTACACTGCCTCTTGTTGTGGCACCTGCGGAAGCAACTCAGGGGAGGTGCACTAGCACTCACGGCCTGGACGGTATCTGATCCATAATGAATTCATTGTTGCAGCCTTAGAAGGCTTTAAAAAATTTTGTACATTTAGATGTGTTCCGTGTCATGGTTTTAATCGAGAAGTTACTTGATTAAACTGTGCAGAATTTGGGGGATAATATTTTAAAAATTATTTCAGTTAGAATTTATTGCGCATAAACAAAGTAATTTTTCATAGGCCTGTGGAAAAAAGCAGAAAAACTGTTTTTGAAGTCATAAAACGACTTTAATTTGAAGACAAACGATTGACACAAATCAAGGGGGCGTAAATTTAATATTTGGGTTCCTATTGTATTTTTCTGCTTGTTCCTGTCACTCACCATGTCACATCACCTGCACGTCACATGAGTTTTGTGAATCATTTCTCGTCGAATTATACTTGCTATTGTGCCATTGCTGTCATTGTGTAATGTAATGAACGTTATGAATAGTATTGGTATAATTAGCTCCAGCATTATATGAATGTGATTGCTGGTAATTGTGTTGTCATTTCCCATGCTATTGCCATTTGTTCAAACGATCACTTCCACTATTTTCTTTACATGACATCTCTGTTTGAATCGTTTACCAACCGCATGGCCCGTCGGTGCACCAACGTTTAAGTATAAGATATTTTAATAAAGGCATTCTAGGTGCGCATTGGGAAAATTCTGTCTTCAAAGGTAGTCAATTATTAATAACATGTGATTCACTTGCAAAAATCGTAATGAAGAATCAATTGGCAAATTTCAAAATTAAATCAACTGATAATAGGGGAAATAATTAGTTGAATTTTTATTTAATTTTATTTGAAACAGTTTTTAATAAATGAAGTTTTTTTACCACAAGGGTCCCTCAAGTATTTCAAAAAGAGTTTGGGATTTTCAAAATATGTTTTAAAGGAATTGAAAAACTTTCACATTGCCTATATTTAGCGCTACTACCACCACAAACACCGCCACCACTACCACCATAGATGACCTGCTGTGAGCACCATCGCTGTATTGAGTGTTTTGCTGCTGTTGCCTCTATCGTTACTTCTGCGTGTGATCTGACGCAGGGCTATCGTTCCTATTGTCTGCACTTGTTTTGTCGTTGTACTTACGATTTTACGATTCCTTACAGAATTATTGTGATACTTAAAATAGTATCACTTTAGTTTGTTCCCGCTTTGATCAATTCATAAACTGTTACACGCTTCGAACCTCGGTAAAACTGTTCTAATTACTCTTGATGAATATGGGTTGTTGCTGTTAATCTGGATAAAAATGCACATTGTTGTGTTACATGAGTTTATAATTAGGTATCTTCTCAAATATCAATTTATTGAAATTAATTCATGTTCACTATCATGTGCTCAGTAGTACTAAATAATTTAACCTCAAATTACTGAAAATAGCGCTGAGGAATTTAATAAAAGTGCACTAAGTATTTTGAAAGGTGAAATGAGCTCCGTCTCACGCTAAGATGTTGATCACGAAGCCCCGTGTGAAATAAAGTTAATTAATTAATTAAAGTAATACCCCCATAGGTGTGAATTAAAACTGATTTTTCCATTAGTTTCTGAACTGAAATTTCAACATTTTTGCGAGTAACCTATGCAGTTTGTGAATTGCATAATTTTTCCTTGATCAAGATTATTTGTTGCAAATACTATGAGAAACATTTATTGTCTTTGAATATCAGGTGACAGTCCTAAAGTCTGCCAAAGCTCAACCCGTGGATGCACGGTGGGTCAAAATGACCGCAACTTAATTCTTAACACAAATAACAGTAGGTATTATCCATATTGTGGAAGATGGCTTTGTGACTTTTCCTAATTAATGAAAAGCTTGGGCTCAAATCGACCTCACGGTGTAATTTTGTTTGAATTAATTTCGTGCAGCTTCAGTTTAAGCTTTAGTAAAATATGGTCGTCTCATCATGACTTGACACAAAAACTATCTTAATGAACTTACATCCATGTTTGATTCAAATGTTATGAAATTAAACCTTAATTTGCTCAAGTGTGTAATTTTTATGTACTATGTCTTTCATCATTTATTTACAGTTTCTATCATTTGTTGAGAAGGATCTATGCTTAATTAATAAATCGTTGTTCTCTCTTCAATCAAGCTGATGATGACCTTCAGTCCATTGCCACCCAAGAAGGAAATGAAATAATTGAAGAACATCCACAGGCTTCCTTGGAATTGGTTACCATCGGTTGAGGTAATAAGTACATAAAATAAAGTAGGTATCAGTTTTCTCACCTTTTTTGAAAACAGGATAACATGATTTTGAATAGCCATATTAAAATTTGAGTACAGTATAGATAGCCCCACAAGTTTCAAGTATGGCGATGGAGAGTGACTGATTTGATATTCTGTCAAATACAGTAGTGTATGAACCACCTCCGGTCACCCAGCCTCCTGTAAAACATAATCCATACATGAGAAACACGTATTTATGGTCGTGTTATAGCAACAGCATTTTTGGAAGATACTGTAATTGGTATGAGGTCCAGAGTAGGAGCAAATTATTTATAATCAACATGACTTGTCTATCAATAATTCAGACCTGTAATGATGCTTAAACTACTTGGTCTTCGTGACTTTTAAACTACTTGGTCCTCGTGACTCTTGAACTACTTGGTCCTCGTGACTCTTGAACTACCTGGTCTTCGTGACTCTCAAACTACTTAGTTCTCGTGACTCTTGAACTATTTAGTCCTCGTGACTCTAAAACCATTTTCACTATCATATGTACTACCCGTGGCTCTACGGTGCCCTTTTGAAATAAGAAGTGATTTCGGCACTATTTCAAGGTGAGCCGGTGGTGATATGAGATTTGGAATAGATCCGAATCGAAAAGTGGTTCTATTTTCTGTTGTGGTTTTTGTTCTCCCTCAGAATCTTTTGGCGAGCGTGAAATGGATGGGATGCTCCTCCAAGAGGCCTCATTGCTCGGTTTTCCGAGCCTAACTCTTCTCCTGCGTGTGTTTCATCTCCAAATTTGACTTTTTGGACTCTGGGTAGTGCCTAGGTTCGTACGTGAATATTAATGAAACTTTCTAGAATGAGATCTAAGTGTTATATTATCTGACACGGTGGTACTCCATTTAATCACTAATTCATACCTACTTACTAAATTACAGTTCTGTGTTGGGCTGGGAGGTACCGGAACTACAATGGCCTCCAGTTTTCTGTGTTAAACGTCATGGCATAAGAAGATACGCCCTAAAACTCGTTGGGTCTTCTGGCACTACGATGACTATTTAATTCTGTCAATTCTCCTAATTGGGAGCTTATCGTTGACAGTTTGTCATGTTAAGAAAGTTTGAATTATTAAAAGTTTCGAGTTCTTCTGTTCGTCATTTCCTATGTTCTGGTTAAAAATCCCACAAAAGAGAAAACAATTGAAATAAAATCTTAGGAACACAAGTTTTCATTAAAAATCTGCGTATAAATTTGCTATGGAAATGAACAAATAGTACCATTGAGGACAGGTTTTCCTTAACTATGTCTAGGGATTCTTGAATGCGCGAATCTGAATCAGTCGTATCAGCACGTAATTTTTTAAGTTGTCCTCTGTTATACGACCGTAGCACTGATTGCTGTGAGGGCTAATAGATATTGCTGGTCATAGAGACTTCAAAATGTATCTAGATACTGATGCATGGCTAAAATGTATCTAGATACTAGATACTAAATATACGGCCAAAATGTATCTAGAGACTAGGTACTAAATACAAGGCCAAAATGTATCTAGATTCTAGATACTCGATACACGGCCAAATGGATCTAGACACTGGATGCAAAATACACGGCCAAAATGTATCTAGAGACTAGGTACTAAATACAAGGCCAAAATGTATCTAGATTCTAGATACTCGATAGACGGCCATCTAGACACTGGATGCAAAATACACGGCCAAAATGTATCTATATATAGATACTAGATACTCGATACACGGCCAAAATGTTTCTAGATACTAGATACTTTCCTTTAATTCTGTCTGTCTCACAACTTCATCTACCACATACATTAAATGCCCTTATAACACTAATATAAACCCGCAGAAAAAATTTATCCGATGAAGCATTTACAAAATATATTTTTATTTCATTCGTTATACATCTTTAGCGATAGTAAAAATGATTCCCGTAGTTAACATGAAATCTAGGGTGGGAAAGCTAACTGCTGAGTATAACATAAAATTGGTCGCTTACTAATAATATATTATATTAAATAAAAATGAATGATAAATTGATATTATTCAACTGTTCAGACACTTGGGCGGTCGAGCGCTGAGCATTCAACTCTTTATATTGTTAAAGTTACAGCTTGAGTGTTTTTTCTGTTTCTTATGTTTATAGACACTAATTGCTCCAAACGTTTCTCTCGGAAACAGCGGTAAACTAGTTCCTTAATTTGTACAACTGTTTCCATATATGAAATCACAGTATATAGTATTTCTTATTTGTTTTGAGGAATGTTTGTTTCTACCTGTAAAATGTGATGTTTCATTACATTACTCGTATTAGTATTGCTTCCTGAAATGTTCTAGAAGGTTGATGTCTAGACATAACGCGCATTAGTTTATAGTCTGACTCGGTCAGTCGCTGTAAGTGCTCATAGCTGTAAGGATGTGTGACTCTCGCTCTATCCTCTTGTGTTATGGATTTATCAAGTAAATTCTATAACGAACTTCGTCGTCCTTGCACCCGTAATTCTAACAATGGTTATGGGCCCAGCTATGCAATGCTGGTTTAAATAAAAGTTGTCTCTGTGAGCTCTTCTTTGAAGAATTTAAATCGCGCGCCGGTTATTTGAATCGCGTGGGGCGGCAAGTCAGCAGACGACAGCAGACAGACAAAGTGGACGGCAAGGCGGTCGCCATTGTTCCGCTGAACGACAGCAACTATGCTTCTTGGAAAATTCAAATGAAAATGAATCTAATCCAAGATGATCTTTACGACATCGTCGATGGCAGCGAGACGGCACCTGGTCCTGGAGCTGATGAAGCGGCTCGACGTAAATTTAAAAACCGAAGGGACAATGCTCTCTCAACAACTGTGCTTGGAGTGGAGCCCAAGTTGTTGTATTTTCTCGGTAATCCACAAGATCCCAAGGATGTGTGGGAAAAACTTCAATCCACGTTTGAGAAGAAAAGTTGGTCCAACCAACTACGTTTAAGAAGAAAACTGCACAACCTAACTCTTCAACCTGATGGATGCATGCAAGAGCATCTGAAGGAGTTGGTGGAACTCTTTGATTCCCCAGCAGTAATTGGTGACGAAATCAAGTAAGAACTAAAAGTTATAACTCTTCTTGCCTCGTTACCTGAAAGCTACTCGACATTTGTTACAGCGCTGGAAACTCAAGATAAAGTACCAAGTTTGGAATCTGTGTGTGAAAAATTGATCAATGAAGAAAAGAAGATCAAAGTGGTGTCAGGAAATGAAGTGTTGCTATCTAAAAACAAGACAAAATTTAAATGCTTCAAATGTAATAAAACTGGACACCTGAAGAAAAACTGTCTTTTCTGTATTCAAAAGTTGGAAATCTCTGGTTGAGAAACAGTATAACAAAAAGATCAAATGTCTGCGCTCTGATATCGGAGGTGAATATTCTTCCAATGAATTTAAATTGTTCCTGTAACAAGAAGGCATTGTTCACCAAAAAACTGTTACAAAAAGCCTCAACAAAATATAGTTGCTGAACGTATGAATAGGACTTTAGTAGAAGCTGCTCGATTAATGCTCTCTGAGTCAGGCTTATCTAAATCTTTCTGGGGTGAAGCAGTTTCAACTGCTGCCTATGTTAAGAATAGAAGTCCAACTGTTGCCCTCCTAAACATGACTCCCTATGAATTTCTCAATGGACGTAAGCCAAATGTGCAACATTTCAAAGTGTTTGGTTGTGTTTGTTATGCTCATGTTCCTATAGATGAAAGATGTAAACTAAATCCTAAGTCAGAGCGTTGTTACTTTGTTGGATACAGTTCTGTGACCAAAGGCTATCGCTTGTACGACCCAGAGTTAAAAAAGGTGTTCCTGAGTAGAGATGTTATTTTCCACGAAAATGAATTTGTCCAGTCTCAGGAGTCTATTAAAAGTAAGGTTGAAATTCAAGCAGTATCTGACTCAAGTTATTCTGAGAGTAACACTGAAACTACCACTGATGAACTGGAACAGGAAAAGCAAACTTTTCTAGAGCCTAACCTAAGACAATCTACTAGAATAAGGAAAATAAATATATAATGAAGGCATCTACGGATGCTTTATTTCCAATCAAGCCTGATACATATCACCTTGTACATTGGATTTTCAAATGCCTTATAACTAACACCAGGACGCCATGACGCTTTCCCCCGGTCGAGACCGGTACCCATTTCAGACACCTGGGTAGAGTGGGGTATTGTGCTTGGAATTTTTCTCCTATACCCAACAGAGAAAATCGCCACAGCCAGCGCCGAGTTTCGAACCCAGGTCTCTGCCGCACGGCGGCAGAACCTCTAGCACATGGCTATCGCGAGAAGCCTACTTGTTATCAAATAAGCATAAAATCAGTCGGCAAAAGATCTCTAGATAACATCTCCTGGAAACAGAACAATAATTGTGAGCTTTTCTTTCATCACAACACAATATATAACGCGTTCGGTGGAAGAACGACGTTAGCGCCATTTTATACTTTTTCCACGACAGGAGGTAAAGAGTTGGGGGCGTAAAGATACTTACTTGCAATTAGCAGAACTTTAAGCCTTTAAATGTGGTTTAATAGTCGTGTAATGGAGGAATATTATCATTTATTTAAATGTAATTATAGTCAAACAATATCTGTTTCTTTTTTCCACTTTTCCACTTGCCCATAATCGTTTTCTTTCTTCCGGTCATATTGGAAGGGTGCGTACAAAATTAAATTTTTGAGATATTAGAATTCAATAAACAACAATGGTGTTAGTGCACGTCGATTTGCGAGTTTTGAATTATCAAAACCAAATGGAACATAAAAGATGGAGAATTTAAGAAAAATTTGTTGTATTTAGTAGTCACATTGGAACATACTTTTATCCAATATAAAACCACCTATTTTCTCATAAATATTTGGAATTGGTTGATGATAACTGGCGATCAGATACCTTGATATTCCACGCGTTTTGCAACAAAAATCTGCAAATTCAAACTTTTGGCGCTTGTGTCCCTCTCCCACCGAACGCGTCGCATAAGGATAGCGACTTGAACAACCACTCGGTGTTGCTGTGATCCACTTGAGTTATCCCTCAAGGCGGCCGCTGCTGAGTGTGTGGCATTATTTCTCCCAAGGGGAAGATGTGACGCCCCGAGCTGTTGTTTGTATAGACCATCGTGCTGCTGCTACCAACCAGAGTTTTTGTTTTCCTGGAATTTTCTTCCCGGCTTATTGTCCTATGTCTTTGTATCTCATACTCTCATCTTCAACCTTCATCTTGTTTCAGAAACACACTTTCTGTCATGCTCAGATCTTTATTAAGAACAAATTTTGTGCGCAGATTCCTCGTATGTTGAACTCTGAACTAAATGGTTCTTCTCCGCTTCTTTCCTAACACGTTCGTTGTGGTTAGGGAGGCTCAAACTCGCTCGTCTAATCAAATTCTATTCTAAACTTAGTCAATGAATCTCAATTTGGACTCACAGAAAGACTTACACGTTCACCTCGAAAATAATTATTTTGATTGCTAAATTCATTTTTTAATGAGCATTATAGATCAAATATACTCTAATTTAATACTTAACCTAACGGACCCAAATCTACCCTAATCAAAACCTGACATAACGTATAGCCGTGCAGTGCGCTATCTGGCATCAATATCGGTTCTGTTACCGCGTCCAAATTTACGCACGGATTTTGTGTTGTCCTCCGCGCGACGCCCGACGCGAGCGGGGGTCCTAGACCCGGAAATTTGGCCAGATTGGATGGCACAAACGGAAGTTGTGATGAACAGTGTTATTATTAGGCCTGCAATGTCCGAGTTAGTTTTGATGTCAGTCTCCAGTCCGTAAAAAAATAGTTTTCATCCTCCTAACTTGACATTACGTGCTCTCTGAACTCACGTCATCCGTGCACGAGTAAATGTTTAAATTCAAACTCCGAATCAAAAGTTAATTGAATAAAAAAATTTATTGTTAAATAAAAACACCAAAATCAATTCTAAAACTAAACGTTTTTATCGTCTCATATTCGGTTTGTGTGTAAGTATAGGTCCCTAGCGAGTAAATTTTATGCTTAATATCTATTAAATACGATTCAAATCAAATCATGTCATTTGGTTTCTTCAAAATCATCTCGTTCCCTTTCAATGTTATTACCATCAATCTCATCTTTGAACGAGTTATTTAACAAGGAGTTCATCATAAACCTCTCAACTTTCAATCAGTGTCTCCGTGTGTCTCCGTGAAGTGAGGACGTACTTTGCCTTTGCTCGGAATCAAAGTGCACAATTGGTTAATGAACATGCATTTCTAACCAAAAAGAGTGCTCACTCAGACCATGAGAATCCGAAAGTAAATTTCATCTAACCAAAATCCAAACAATCGAACAAAAAGTGTGATATTCCCTCAAAATAGCACTCAACCCTTGCTTCTTTTTCGCAAGTGTCTCCTTTCTCACAAGATGGCGGAAAGAAAGGCAAACAAGAAGAACAATGAGGGTACGCTGGAGCTTGACTGTCCAGACATACAAAACCTGTCAAAACAAAATAAGCAAATGGCCTCCATCATAATTGATCACTTTAACTCAGTAATGGAGAAATTTCAAAGTGAAATTAGTGACTTGAAAACGATGATTGAAACACTAACGAAAAAAGAATCAAATCAAAAGGCAGTGATTGAAGAGCAAAATAAAAAGATAGACAGGCTAGTCTCCCGTCTAGAGCAATTCGAAAGGAAAGAAGAACGGGAAGAGTTGGAAAACAGAAAATGCACTCTGGTTATCACAGGGGAACTACCGCAATCACATTCTGATGAAGACTGTAGACAGACTGTGCGGGAGCTCCTGAAGGACCAAATCAACGTCAACCTTAGTAACTCTGACATCACTACAGCGACTAGACTGGGTAGAAAACCTGCCCCTGGAAACGTCGATAGGAGAAACATTACCTTTGAGCTACGACAATACGAAAAGAAACAAGAAGTTTTGTCAACCTGCCGAGTGACCAAGCCGAAATTCTACGTAAACGAATACCTCATCCCTTCGCGAGCTAATATTATGTACACTCTGAGATTGGCCAAACGAAAATTTCCCGACAAAATAGGTCTCGCAAGAACTCTGGATGGAAATATCAACGTCTACTCTCCTCGGATACCTGGACAAGAAACTCCTAGACCTCACACCATCAACACACCTGAATCACTTGACCAGTACTTACTACAACGTGTCGACAAGTCCTCAGAAGAAATTATTCGTAATTAGAGACTTATGCACGGAATTTAGTAGCATTTTGATCTCTGTCCACATGATTTCTTTGTTTTCTGATAGAATCGCCTTTGGCTCTTCAAAGCAACCACGCAGAATTTGCAACTGTGTTTTACTGCTCACTAAATTGTTTTTTTATCTACTTTTTCTCATTATTCATAGAAGGCTCATGCCGGATTTTCTACCCTGATTTAAATATTATGTTACCACCTGTCTCAAAATCTGAAAATAATCTAGATACTCAAGATCTTTATATTAATTAAATAACTTCGCTGTCACTTCGATTCTAATTCACTTCGTTCTTTGCTATATCGTATGTGTTATATGCAGATACCACTAGTATGACAGCCTTGTAACTACACTATTCGCAATTTATGATCTCTAATGCTCCCACTCATGGACTGAGTTAGCCATCTCCTTATGAAATCATTCTAGATTTTAAATAATTTAGACTAATAATCTCTGTGTGTTTTAGTTTCTCTCTATTTCCTAAATTTTACTATAAGTAGGAATGTCTTTACTTTTAACTTGACCTTGTAGTCTGTATCATCTTCTTTATTTTTTACGTCACATTTTACTTACTGTTTCTTAATCTTTATGACTGACCATGTTGATATTTTCGATGATATTGATCCAGATCTCAATCATTTGAATAGACTGCATCCAAACCTAAATGAAACTGGGAATTGTAAATACCTAAATATTAAAGAATTCAATGAATCGATGAGAAAAACCTGTAACGATCTCTCAGTATTATGTTGGAACTGTAGGTCCATTTATCCGAAAATAGATGAAATATCTTGTACTATCACTGAGCTAAACAGCAATTTTGATGTTCTCAGTTTCACCGAAAGTTGGCTAGATGACTCAACTAAAGACCTAATTCAAATTCAGAACTATAATAGCCATCATTCACTCCGTAGCAACAAACGTGGTGGTGGCATCAGTACGTACATATCTAAACACATATCATCGAAAAACATTATAAGTGCAACTATGAATCGTGAACATATTGAGACTCTATTTATAGAACTAACGAAAAATGGTAAACGGATTGTACTTGGGACTGTATATAGGCCCCCAACAGCTTGCAACATTTCTTTCCTGAACGAGCTTCAAAGCATAATATCTCAGTTTAACAAATCTCTATACAATGACATAATAATTTGCGGGGATTTCAACTACGATCTTCTTCAATATGAAAGCTGTGAACAAATCTCAAACTTCATAAATGTTTTTCAGTCTAACTCCTTCCTTCCAATCATCACGAAACCTATGCGTATTACATCCGAATCTGCCACGCTGCTCGATAATATTTTTATGTTAGATCCGACTGATTTTCTTACAGGAATAATAATTTCTGGCTTATCTGACCATTTTCCGGTGTTTCTCATCAAGAAGAATGTCTATAGTCCCTGCAACAGCCCATATGCTGAGACTTTTTCATATCGTTGTATAAACGAATATAACTTGGGGACAATGCGAACTGTTCTAGAAGAATTAATGCCATCATTGGACATCTATGAACTAGACAATAATGCGATTAACATTGACCAAGCAATACTAAAACTAACTGAAACTATAACGACCGCATATAATCAATGTTGTCCAATAATCACCCGCACAATTACGCCGAAAAATAGACAAAAACCTTGGATTACTGAAGATATAGTGATCAATATAAAGAAACGTCAAGCATACTTAGCCTTACTATACGAAGGACGAATCTCTAGATTAACGTATAACAGATTCAGGAATCATGTGACAAATCAAATACGAACATCGAAACAAAACTACTTTACGCGCAAATTCACTGACTACAAAACTGATATTAAAAAAAACTTGGCGCCTGCTTAATTCATGCTATAGACCGAATAATAACGCTAAAAAAACAATTGAATCCATCGTTCACGAAAATGTGAAATATCATGATAAACAAGATATTGCAACAGTGTTCAACAACTTTTTTATAAATATAGGAAAAAATATAGCCGATAGTGTCGTTAGTGAACCTACAGACCACTTGCAATACATGGACCATGTCCGTGAACACAACTCTTTCTTTTTCCTGCCAACTAACCCCTCCGATGTAATTACATGCATAAACAATTTGAAAAATAAATCAAATGGATTAAATACATTTTCAGCTAAAATTATCAAGTCTATTGCTGATATAATAGCACCGTGCATATCTGATATTATCAACCATTCGCTTTCTCAAGGTATCTTCCCCAACTCTCTCAAAACTGCCAGAGTCACCCCTTTTTTAAAAATGGTGATAAAAACTGCGTTAATAATTATAGACCTATCTCTGTTTTACCAATTATGAGCAAAATATTTGAAAAAATTGTGTATAAAAAAGTGTATTCGTATTTTGAACAAAAATCTTTTCTCTATGACGGACAATTCGGTTTTCGTTCTAAGAAATCGACGACACAAGCTGTATTAAATCATTTACAGTACCTTTACTCTAATATAGATGAAGGAAAGCTTGTTTTCTCCGTTTTTCTTGACTTTCGAAAAGCATTCGACTGTGTGGACCATAAGATATTACTCTCGAAACTACACTGTTATGGCATTCGAGGAATTGCCCATGATTGGTTCAAATCATACCTAACAAATCGGAAGCAATGCGTTGTCGTTGACGACGCAAAATCGGACCCACAGACAATTAGCCATGGAGTTCCACAAGGGTCTGTCCTAGGGCCTCTCCTATTTCTGATATTTATAAATGATATTATCAAATCAACATCATTTTTCAAATTCATACTTTTTGCCGATGACAGCACGCTTTCTACGGTCCTTCCGAGCCAAAATCCCGCTATGATTGCGGAGAGCGTAAATAATGAACTCCATAAGGTTTCATTATGGCTTAAAGCTAATAAAATAAGCCTCAACATCGAAAAAACAAAGTATATTACATTCTCATACAAGAAAAGCATATCTCTCCCACACATAAAAATTGGCGAAGGCGAAATCGAAGAAACCAACTCATGCAAGTTTCTGGGCATCATAATAGATAAACAACTGACCTTTAAAGAGCACATCGCTCATATTAGTTCTAAATTATCGAAATCCATCGGAATCCTGAATAAAGATAAAAATTACCTGCCTGAAACAGCTTTGCGAATGCTCTACCGAACGCTCATTTCACCATACTTGCAGTACGGAATAGAAGCATGGCACGGAACTGATAAAAATAAAACCAATATAATTTTTACTCTGCAAAAAAGAGCAATCAGAGCGGTAAAGAATCTAGAATATAATGCTCACACAAATGATTCATTCAAAAATTTACAAATACTTAAACTTCCAGATCTCTATAGAATCTCCATTTGTAATTTCATTTACAAAACATTAAGAAATGATGGCGACAATAGCCTGAAACTATTATTAAGTGCGCAAACTGGTCATCACGACCATTTAACCCGAAATAGAAGTAAATTCATGCTTCCTTATTATTCAAAGGCCCGGTCGCAACACAGTATCCTCTTCGTTTGAACTAAAACTTGGAACTCAATACCTGCGGAGATCCGTGATAGTAATTCTTACAAGGTATTCAAAAGAAATCTCGAGACTCACTTCCTATCGGAATATTAGTCATGTAAGATCACCAAGTCAAATCTTGTCTCCAACATGACTGTTTCCAATAATGAAATTTGCCATGGGTAATATGTAATTCGCCTTCAGTCTGCTGTTAAATCTTTTATCGAATGTACTGTTAAATATAGTCCATATAACCTATATTGTAAAATGAAATATCTGATATCGATTGAATTATCTCACTGATCAGTCTAATGTGAAACTAGGTTAAGTGATTTAGGTTAAACATTATTGTACACCTTAGAATAATGTTGATGGTAGGATGCCCCAGAAGTCGCTGAACTTATACGGGCCCACAGGTAGCTATATTCAAACTTGTCCATTGTACTAGACTTAAGAAACATTCTACCTCTGTATCTCCTGTGGTAAATAAATTGTTTAAATTGTTTAAATTGTTTAAATCACTGTGACTTTGACTACTGTTTTTTATATTTGATATATACTCACGGGGGAACAACTATTGTAACTTTGAGAATTAGATGTTTCAAGCGAAAAATGCGATGTTCTGAACTGAACGTTAAGTAAAACTTTTTGCTGAAGTAAATATGCTTTTCGTTTGCTTAAAGACCTTTTTTCGTATCATTGCTGTCTGTTTTTCTACGTCCCTGACTTTATTCTTGACGTGCATTTTGTATAATAATATTTTTTTCTGTTTTCTGTTACTATACACCAAGGATCGTATGTTAGAACCAAACTAGTGCGTAAATTCTGCGTTTCTGCATTTCTATGCTTAATAGTGCCTTCATCCTTCCATTCTTTGGAACTCCCTTGTTGCAGTTAGGGAGGCTGAAACTAGCTTATGATCAAATCAAATTAACATTGGACGGTCGAGACCTCGATCGCTCAACTCTCCATTCTCAATTCACTCTGTTCACGTGCACGAGCATCCGGTAATTTGTATCGACTGTCAGCTAGACATTTCTCAGCCTCATTCCGCCATGCAGTCTCCGCTGAGCACCTCTGTGAATGTCTGTAAGTCTTTTTGTCACAAAAGTAGCCGAGACCTCGAGAGCTTGACGTACTGTGGCCTATACTTGAACTCCGGAATTTCATTTCCCTAATTTTCGCTAGAAATAAGCCATCGATGTTAGCTCGTTGTTTGAGGAAACAGATTTACAAGCGTGCGAAAGAGTTGCTTCCTCCGTTATATCAATGCTCCCAGAGCCACCGAACTCTGGCAAAGCGTTTACCCTGCATGTCAATTCTAATTTCGGTTTGTTTGATGTTTGAGGATTTACTGGCAGAAGTGTGTGCAGTAGATGCAGAACGCGTGTGTGTTCATTTCGTAATGTATTTGGTAATCTTCAGTACTGGAGGAATTTGATCTTATGAACGATGTTTTCTTAGAAGCTGAATGCGGCAGACAGAGATGTCTGTGAACGTAAATGTATGTTCTGTTGTTCGCGTACGTTTGTGCTATACGATATTTTTTGGCGATTTTACGAATATCAGTTACGTTGATTGTACATACTTCATTCCCTTATTTTGTGTTTAGGTAATTTTTATGCTTATTATGTAACAAGCATAACACCCTATAGAAGTACACGCTAATCCTCATGTTCTCCTGCGTGTGTGTGCGGACAAATAGCTTCATGTTACTGATCAGTTTTTCTGTTTGTTTACCTCGACTACTGTGAATGGTCGTTAGTTCGGCTGACGTGTCATTGTTACTGAATATAATGTGATAAGTCGCAACAATCTTACCTCATAATACCTTGGTGTGTTGATTTATTTCAAAATTTATTTGGTGTCCTCTTCTCCCGTGTCTCTGTGGAGCTCATAAGGATGCTTATTGACCTTATCTGGGATGCGAGTTTCACCAGTGCACGAGTACAGAACTATTTTAATCTCGGGTGCCATTAGTAAGATATATTTGTCCGTCATCCACGCCTGCAGGGGTAATTGAAGCAAACCATCGAGTCCCGTCATTTTAGACGGGCGGTGTGCACTAGTGCATGTAATGATGCACTTCACCTTGCTGGCATGTAGAAATACAATGGCAGGGATCCCCTCTAGATCAAAAGCCTTTTGACTACGACCATTGCACTTATGTTTGTCCCCATAGGATGGCATAATTTCAAGGACAAGAATATTTTAATCGCTTGTGCTATTAGGATGGTTATATTTGTTTGTCATCCACATTTAGAAGATATGTCTAAAGAAAATATCGAATCCCGTCATTTTTGACAGGTCGAGTCCACTAGTAAAGTGAAGAATGCACCTGATGTTTTATTATATAGAACTATGGTAGTGGCTGTGCAACACTTCTTAAGGAGCGTCTTCTCTTTCCATCAACTGGTGAATACAGTTATACCGTTCGAAAATGTCACATATTTTAATCATATGACAATTTGTGAAGTTTCTGAAAAGTACCTCGTAAGTTGGAATGATACTTCGTAATCTTCACACTCTACAATTTTTGAGATGCATTTGATGAAATCAGGGGCTCTCTCAACCTAAAAGATCACGCGCTCAACTTACAATGGTAACTTTTTTAGTTTTTTGTACCTATGGATTTAGTTATTTAACAAGTTTTTCTCCTGAGTAAACTTAGAATTTCGTGGTCAAAATGTTGGCTTAATCATATTTCAAGTCATCCACTTGACACTCCCAGTGACCTCTGGACGGCTTTTGAGATCTCACTAACAAAATGGCGGATGTAGCAGACAGTATAAAATAGTTAATACTGCTTCACGACTCATCGAACAAGTCAATCGGGATGAACTGGGAGCCAATCTTGTGGAGTGGCGATGTTCACGTGAGGAACTTCCGTGTGTTCGAGATGGTTTTGACTGAGAATATTGTACACCGTTTTTACCAGTAACACCTGGTCAAGAACTCCCTATATTCATCTCAAACAACTATCTTTTGATTATAATTATCAGGGAATGGCTGGAAAAATACTGTTGCTAAATCAATATCTCATCGGTGAGTTGTCACTTGATAAATTTTCACGACGTTGACAGATCGCGTGTATGTATCCAGTATACAGAGTGAGGTATACAGTGACAGGACACGGCGCAGGGCATAGTTCTCCACCTGGTTTACAAGCCTTCAATTGCTGCAAGACGTGCTTTCAAGCCTTTATTGGTTTCAAATGAATAATAAAAATTACGCAATTTTTTATTTAGCGAGTGAGCAAAATCATCCACAAAAAATCAGGGAAAATAACAACAGATTTCCCTATAATAACCGCCATACAGTGAATGGTTAAGGCTTTGGATCGCCAGGCTGGGACATTGGTTGAATATGGATTAGACGCTTGTGAAGTTGGTGATCAAATAATCTTTTCTCGCCAGATATTTTTAGAAAAAAGAAAACTAGAAATGTTAGCCTATGAATTAAAGGTAGTGGTTTAGTAAAAACAAAGGGTTTATTAAGCAAAATGAGAATGATTTTAAAAATATATATTCAAAAAAGAGTTGAAACGTTCTCAATGAGTTTGAGACATTGAATAAGTTAAGAAAATAACAAATTGGGAACAAAATAAACTACTTAATATTATTAAGCGCATTTAGATCTTCAGCCTTCCCTGGATTGGGTAAGCGAGAACAATCTAACGATCCCCTAAAACCCATTGAAGGTCAGATGAGTAGTTCGCCACACTGGTGTGACATTCTTCTAAAAATATTCATCGACGTTAAACACAATTAAGTGTGCACATTCATTCAAATCTTTTGTGTCTGAAATGCTGGAATTGCTCAGAAGTTTAGTTAATTGTTTCGTCTAAGACTACCATCAATAAAAATAACAGGATACGAACTTGAGTTCTCTCAATTTCAAAAAGCATATTTCAGTAAAAGCAACACGAAGCTTTTATGTTTGAAGTTCATGTATGAAAACATACTATTGTGCGCTTGAACTGCTAGTCATCCAGACCATGCCTTTTTATTGGACTCCGGATTGTCTTCATTGATTTAAATAACAACATCTAATCCCGATAATATTGCTATCTATTCGCAATAACTTAAACAACTGAACCTATACCGCGGTGTAATGATGAGATAACTATGAGCGTTTGTAGAGCAAACAGTAGGGCATAGTGAATCCCCGTGTGCACAAAATTTGCTGAAGCGACGAGTGCGAGACGACGTGATCGTCGCAGTGAAGCCAGTTTCCTTGGGAGTCTCTAACGCCGGCGGTGTAGTGGCCAGACTCGGCGGTGTGGCCGCTGTGGCACACCAAGCTCAGCAGGTCGTAGCGGGCAGGTGGGCAGGTTGGGCTGCTACTCACAGCCGCTGCACAGAAAGGCTCAATATTCAAATTCTTATTTTTAATATTGAATTGGATATTGCTTCCATTTGAAGTGGACTGAAAATATTGAAGCAAAATTTTGTCATCTTGAACACAAATTTAGAATTAGTTTCGAGTTAGACTTCAGGAATGTATGTACGCAAGAACTATTTTTTATTATATCCAAAAAAATGAAGCATGGCAAAAACAGTAGGAAAGGCTGCGTAATGTGATCTGTAAAACAAAATTATGTATTCACAAAGGAATGACTTAGATCAACATTCTAATTCTACGCGACTATAAAGTGGTATAATTCATCATTTCATTCATTTCAATACATTTAGGATGTAGCTATCGCTGGGTACTCATCAAGACTAATTAGTCCCACGAATTATTGGAAAAATAGACTGAATTACTCACCATATGGAATTACTAAATGTTCTTCAACATCAATAGGCTTGTAAATTTTTTGCAACTCTCCGCCTGAGGAAAAGCTGTAAACTTTTAGGGTGAGTAACAAATATTCAGGGAGACAAACTAAACTGGTTTGAGATGTTTTATTGTTGTTGAGCTGCTGAGGCTGGCACATCCTCTCTAACATTTCGGAGACGGATAATCCGTCGACCGGGAGAGATAAATATAAGAAAGGCTCTGTGACACACCGTGGACCTTCATCGCTGTCGTTAATTCTGACTTCTGTGATGCCACCAAAGATTTGATTTACAATGTCTTGCTCCCCGATGAACCTCATCTGAAATGCACAAAATGAATATATTAACATATTAAGGCTCAAGCTTAGTTTAGTTTATATTATGCGATATGAGCGAAACTCTGGGCGTGCAACAAAGCACTAACTTTTTAACCATGAAAATCAGGTCTAATTTTCTACTTGGGCACCTATATCGGTTTGTTAGGCATTAATCCCACGTAGCAGCAACAGCAAGTTTCACTCACTTCGTTGCTGATGGAGTTCAAATAAAAGATCAGAAACTCTTCGCAGTCGGACTGCTCCCCGTAGTTGAACTGTCCTGATTGGTGAAGAAAGTCTGCGACGTCACTGGCAGCGGTGGCGTGAGTGCCCGCTTTCATGCAGCGCCGTTTTGCTTTCAGGAAGTTGCAGCTGTAACGAATAGCGTGAAGGTTAAAATAGTCAATGGAGGAAATAAACCAAGTCAGCGAGGAATTTCTTCTATACCTTGAGGGTAGAAATACTGAGTTCAATGAGGTTAAATTATAAGTTAGGTTAAGCCTGCCTATACACAACATAGGTCGTCCCGATAGAAGAAGAGAAGAGAATGAAGGGAACAGAGAATTTATACATAAAATGTATCCTCACATCATTCCCATACGAAAGATGATATCAAAAAGCTAATGATATATGTTAGAATTTAGAGGAAAGCAATCGATATTGAAAAGATACCTGCAAAGAATGAAAAAAGGATTTGGAAAATAGTACAAACAATTTTGCATAGCTACAAAAAAGCCCAACATCACCTTCGCCTCTGGACCTCACATTTTCCTCTTGGAGAGTAGTTTTCACGGTTGCCATAATTGTCCCACCTGAGGGTTTTGAATTGAACTTACGTAGACAAGAGATTAAAAATTACCCGAAAGTTTTGTTGCTGTGTAAACCTGAAGGTCCATCAGACAACAACAAACTATACAAGTTATGAAGTAGAGTTCATGGCGAAACAAGCGTCCACCACCCAAGCTGGCGCATTGCTTGCAGCTTCTCTACCTGACTTTTTCGACACAATTATTATTTATTTGCACCCTTGAGAAACCTCACAGTGTGACATCACTTCACTATCACCGCCCAGATGAGTCTACAAAATAATCGTAATTCAATTTGTGTGCCCTATTTGTACGGACTACCCGATCATTTCGATTACATTGAAATATTCCATACGCGTTCCTGAAAAGAGCGAGATATTATTGTGAACACTTGGCACAAGTCCCCTCATAACATTAAGTGAACTAGACTTCAAGAAACTGTTCTTAGGCACAGTGGCTTATGAGTCACTAATGCTTTTGATTAAAATCTCCCATGCGAAATTAATTTCTAAAACCATACTATTATTCGACGGTGGTAGGAGACCCAATAGAGAAAATCTGCAGCAAAACCATAACCCACGGCAATTATCTCCTAGTGACACTCGGGCAACTGTCCTCGTGGAATAAATGTCCCAATTTTTCCCGGATAATACAAACAGTGCATTCATGTTCTAGAATAAGATATAACTCAACTCTTACACCTTCCACTAAACTGAACGTACACTGTGTCAAATTACGTCACCGAGATGTACCTATATATCAACAAGCTTCGCGCATGCGTGTGGCCGAAGTGAAGAATTTAGGCCTCCATCGATCTTATTTGAAATGAGAAACTGACGAACTGATAATTTTATGCTATATATTTCTTGTGAAGGATACTCGACTTGCCATATTTATAAAACTTCAAACTAAAAACCGAGAGCAATTAAAATGTTACCAGAATCTAATTCCCACATTTTACATGTAACAAAAACCGCTTCGACTTTATCATTTAGTCAAAAACAAATATTGTTTCACCAGAGGTGGACTTATCTAGCACAAAACTGTGTAAGCTGAAATCCTATTTTTGGAGATATTTATTTTATTTTATTTTTTAAGTTCAAGTTGAATAATGATATTGAGCGATGTATTTTTGGACCATAAACTTGCTGTATCTCGTCAATGCCATCACACGCATTCCCAAAGGGTGACAACTGAAACGTATTTCCCAGAGCAATCGAAATGCGGCTTTATTTGGAGACATGCAGTGCTCTCTAGCAGACGGTTGGGTTGGATCGACTTTATTGAAAAAACTCCAATTACTGTTCCAAAACCAATAGGCTTATCTCGCTGCGGACAGACAAACGCTGCAGCAATCCCATACCGCTAGGCTACAAAAGCTTCGATGAACCATGGATGGAATGAGATTAAGGGAGGGTATTTACCTTCATTCCCACGCTATTTAATCCTATGCTAATATTTGTTTTTCAAGATACATTTATTTGCGATTCTCGTAGAAATTCAACTTTTGGTGTACCAAAACTCGAACAGTTTAGAGAGAACTTTTCAGGGGAAACAGTTGTCATTACCCTGAAATATCGGTGAAAGTGGCCTACTGAGGTCATTTTTCGCTTCAGCAAACGCCCACTTCTTATTTTGATATTAAGATAGAGTTATATTAAGAAGAGTTTGTTTAGCAAGAAAATTTTTTCGACACCAAAAATAAGATTGCTGAATTGAATTTTTTTAATGAATTTAGCTTATCTTACCGACCGAAGCCAAAGTTGGAAGCAATTCCTAATTCTCGCAAAGAAGATAACAACATGAGTAGCAATTTATATTTTTGAACAGGTGACATTTTGTTCATGTTCGAGACATTTGGCCACGTATTTTTTTAACAAAATCGTTTTATAACTCCCAAATTCCACATTTTTGAAAACAACAGACATTGATACGGGTTACGATAAAGGACTATCACTATCATGCGTGGGAGGTTTAGCTCAATCTCGCCCTTAATGTTCATGCTCAGGTGCGGGCACGGCGGCACGTTCGTGTATCTCAAAATATGGAATGAGAGAAGCGTCAAAAGTGGAAATGTGTCAGGCATTCATTCGAGACTAGTTTATCAGCGATGATTTTGGTAAAGTTTCAGGTTTTAGCTTAGAAGTAACATCGCGAACCTCAATTAACAAATTTTGAAGCGTACTGCGTAGTGAATTCTGTCATTGCTTTGAAGAGCTGCTCGTGTTAATTATTTATTTGAAATTTTCCCGTATAATTTACTTCAAAAACAATTTCCTAACAGAATTCTTTTTTAATTTTTACTGCAAAATTAAAATGATAAATTTGGACGCTTTTACTTCACTTTGATCTAGTTTTATTAATTCAAATACGACACGTATCTCAGCCAAATCGAGCATAATTTAATGAAAATAGAAAAATGAAGCTTCAAATCACGAGAATTGACCTCTTTGAACAGATTGATTGTATCGCAGACATCATGTTTTATTCGGTTGGTAGACAGTTGCCGTCTGAACAAATGTCTCTTTAACGATTGCTCTCGCAGTCAATATCCTCGCCCTGCAGAAGCTTATATCTGAAGTGATCTTATCTTAAGTGATCTGGTTTTAAATGATCTTATCATAAGTGATCTTGTCTTAAGTGATCTTATCTTAAAAGATCTTGTCTTAAGTGATCTTATCTTAAGTGATCTTAACTTGAGTGATCTTAAGTGGGCTTATATCCTAAGGCTTATCACTGAAGTGATTTAGGCTTTCAAATTGAATTTGATGAAAATATTTAGATGATATATCTGCACTGACTAAGTGTTTTTATTTTTGCGTTAACTAAGTAAGGTAATCGTGGGTAATTGTACAACGGGGTAGTTTTTCATGAAAATATTCTGTTCATATATCAATTGAACGTTTTACTTTGCGCACAAAATACACTGAACTTTGCGCACTATGCAATAGATATCTTACACCATGAGTGTTGAGTCGTATGAATTGTAGACAGTTTTGGATTTATTAATGAGCTGTACTATGCTGTTATTGAATTAATGACTCATTTCCGCTACACTTTACAATTTCTAGGAGCTTATTAACTGAATATGATTGATGGTCGATGAAGTTAAGGGTAAACCTGACTTCGTACCTCAAGTATGATAGAAACACTTTTCGGAGGTATGAAAAATGCTGATTACACTCGTATTTTACCTAGTGAGCATTTGCTATGAGGCAAACGCACTATTCTTGCATTTGCCAAAGCCCGGTTACAATTTAGAGCGCTGTTTAATTGATTGAAGCGTGGTAAACTATCACCTAGTTTACCACGCTTCAATCAATTAAACAGCGCTCTAAATAGTACAACGACTATTTAACTCACAACGACTGCGTTGCTGGGGCGTCGGGCAGCATCTCGCCAGGCAACGCTTTCTCGATGCTCCTGGCCAAGATGCGGTCGCAGGTGAGCAGCTGGAGACCAGCGTTGATATAACAGTCGTTACTGTAGTTGAGCAGCCCGCAAGTTGGAAGACTGTTTTGCCTCTGTGGACAAGTTTCCGCTTCATAATCTGGAAAATGATTAAACAAGTAACATGCTGTGTCTGTCAAGGCCCTCGTTGCCATTCAATTAAGTGAGTGAATACCATATCGATGAATCTGACTGAAAAATGTTAGAATTTTTCCAAATCAACGTATGACAATGCATACGTTTTTTGAGCAAACAAGAAATGCTCCTGGGAATATTGGTGGGGAGGGAATATTGGTGTCCCTGCTGCAAATGGAATTGATCAGGATAATATTATTATTATTGGCATTATATTGATGGAGCTGTCACTTCAGTCATTACAAAACAAAATTGAAGACATTCATGTTTTGGAAACAAACAAAATTCAAATCAAACTTATAATCTGACATGTGATACGGGTGTAAGAACTATAATTTTTATAGATTAGTTTGAAAACGCAGAGGAATATGTGGTACTGAATGGACAAATAGAGAATTATCTTAGATGAGAAAACAGATAGAAATCCATTTTTCTTGGTTCTTTCCCAGTTACGCCAAAGAAACTAACGCCAAATCACCGACTACCTCAGACTGACAGAGAATATGAAGAAATAGTGACTGGTAATTGAAACGGAGTGAGAAATTGTTCTGTTATTTCAATTCCTTCAAGACCCCACAGAGCAGCCCGCAGAGGAAGTGAGCATGTGGCACAGAGAGTCCAAGGACCAGCGTTACGTGTTGAGGCGTGAGTTTTCTTTGCTCCGTGAAGGGGCGTCGAGCCTGGCTGGTACAACCACTTGTGCTTTTGGAAGTGTTTTAGCTGGGGTATCAAGTATTCTTAGTTAAGGAAGTTTCTCAATTTTCTTTGTTGATTTTGATTCCTCGATCAACTAAATATGAAAACTCTGGTTCCTGCTACCCACGCAACTACTGGACCTGCTCTCTGTGTTCGAAGAATCACTTTGGGATCACTTTGGAATCACACAAAATGAAGACTTTCAAGTTTAAGATACCATTCATTTTCTGAGTTTGATTCTATTTCATCGGTGGAAACGACGTTTGAGACTTGCTCTGCAAGACGCGTGAAACCTGAATTTCATCTTTTGCTAAGCGTTTGTCCACTGTTGTCGATGACAGGAACTAATATTTCATCATTGAATGAGATTTTCATCAAGTCTTTGTGGAATAATATAAACATGGATCCAAAGGACACATCAACCACTTCAACCTGAGTCCTAAAGAAACTCTTTTTGCTCCTCCAAAGCACATCGCTGGTTGATTTCAACAATTTTGATGTCCAAACGAGGCAAAGAATTACTTCGGCCACTTCTCGTTACTACTCGGATCCCTTGAATGTCTTAAGCTGATAGCGAAACGCCTGTCTTTCGTAATTTTGCTTTTGCAAATTGTTCTCTCAAATCTTTATTAATTGAAATATTAAAATCGAGATACATACATACTATTAAATAAACAACGTTGTTCAAAATGATGCGTGGTTACAATGAAATATTGAATTTAATATGGGAGTGTAGCGATAAATTCTGAACTGAAAACCAAGAACTGAAAACCAAACAGAAAGAGAAGTATATATATTGAAAATTGAACAAAGCGGTTATGTTTATTAGAGAGGGTCGATGAAACACGTTCCTACAAACAGCAAACACCAAGTGTTTTTTAACGGTGAAGACAAAGTTTGAGAGAATGCATAGTAGACTTAATTAATTCGGTAATAAAAGATGCGAGAAAAGCCTAGTTGCTCTTCGTAGGGGTGAGACAAAGTAATGTAACTGATGCTTGCACTGATGTGATAACAGGAAAAACTTCAACTAAATTCTGTTGCGAAATAAGCGAACTCCATCAAAATTTACTTGTCCCAAAGCAAAACATACTCTGATCGAATGAGTAAATTCCTCCGTCCACTATGCGGTTAAACTGAGTTAAAGAAAAAAGATTTTCAAACTGAGCGAATCATGAGGAATAAAATTGATGTTCACTTATGTTTGGTTCGCTGTGTGAGCTTGTGACTTACCTTGCTGCTGTGCTCTTATTGGCTGCTGGAAAACCGCGTTGAGGTCATCGGCCGTAACCTGGAATGTGTGAAATTATTCGAATTGTCATCCATTGAAGTAAACTTGGCAAATAATGCATAAGAACTAGAAGAAAGAAGAAGGAAAAGTCCATTAATTTTCAATTAAAAGCTCGCTGTATCAGTGACTGATTACATAGTGGGCGAAGAGAGTGTTCTACAATGGGTGTTTTCACCGCATTCGACATAGGAAAGGCCCAAAACGCGCTTTTTAGCTCTGTCGACCGTGGAATCGGTGAACTGGTCGAAGGTTAAATTGTCGAAGAAGTTATGCTTAGTTCTTTTTCAAAATTCAACATTTCATACACCATCATTTGCAATTTTTTTATTAAATTATTGATTGACAGAAACGATCTGACGATAGTTCACCGTTACCTACAGCTGTCGTTTGTTCAAATAGGCAAAAAAAAATAATTTATATCGTACACTATTTATAAATGTTTTTTATTACATGTTCGTACATGTTTTGTTAATTATGTATTATTGTTCTTGGCATACAAAAGCCTTTAGAAGACAAATATGTGTAAATTATTAATTCCTCAAATATTTTCACAAAGTTGATTTTGAATATTAAAAGTGGTCAACTAAATAAAAACCTTGAAGAATTACATCGGGGCATACTGGCTATTGTATTAAAAAAATCCAGGAAACTGAAAGGAATAATATTAGATTTTTGAGCTTTCAATAACTATTCCAAATAGAAGTATTTTGAAACAAAACTGATACACTTAGTAATGAAGAATCGCCTGTTCCACTCTACTCACCCATTTAGCTGCGCGGGAGTGGTTTTTGCCTTTCCTGCCCATTCTGTTTACTGTAAAAGTTGTACGGAGATTACCTGTAAAAAACATTTCAAGTCACTCAAAAAGACGCAAGTAATTGATGGCAATTTACATAACAGATAAACAGTAAAAAACTTGAAAATTCGGTGTAAACTCGCAGTTTTTTATGCGTTTTCCTGACATGCAATACAAAATAAATTTTAACCAAAAAAACTGAAATAAAAAAAAACTGTTCGAAACGAAAGGCATGTGGTAAAAACAACCAAATAAGCCCCGGGAATACATGATGACAAATTTTTCGAGCAGGTATCGGCATTAGAGTGCGCCCACATTATAAGAGGGACCTCAAAGAAAGTTCCTTTGTTATATGAGCGTGAGAGCGCTTCACTTTTTCTAATTATCCTGCCTATTGGATTTGGTCATTGAAATCCAGAACCCTATACGTTTGGCAACATGATAATGAGATTCATCGTTTTGTATTGAAACTTCATTTATGTTAGTAAAATTTCAATTGATTGATTTGCTCAAGCGGAAATGAAAAAAAGGAGAATCTCAATTTTGAGTTCCATTCCTATGGGGAATTGAAAAGAGTCAATGAGAAATTATGCCTGCTCACGCAACAACAATATACTTGTTTGTTTGTGCTCATACTTTGAATACTATGATTTGGGCTCACAAGTGATAACTTTGACACTTACACCAGCCTTGTCAGAAATGTCTGGTCAAATCAAGTTATATTCACTCCGAGACACACTCCTCGAAGGGATGACGGACACTGATATAAATGCGTGCACCCACAACGATGAACAAATACAAAAAATTAATGAAACGAGTTATGTCAGGAAATGGCTGTAGGTAGTTATTGTGAGCACTAGTGCTGAACATTGAATATGCGTAAAAAATTCACAGCATAGGATTTCGAGGAAGAGAGATGGGGAAATTTGGAGTTCAATGAATTTTGAAAAACCTTTAAGGCTCCTAGTAACAGTGTTGACGTTTTTATACATATCAAAATTGCATTCAACTCTCACAGCTTCGACTTATCCTAAAGCTCATAGATTTTACATTCCCATGATTACAAGGCTAGTACTTGAGTGAGTTAGTCTGAATGTTTGAAAAATAAGTAAAAAATGGTCGATGTTTCTCGGGTTTAGGTCTGTTACTTTTTAAAGCTCATTGAAGTGAAATAAAGCTTAAATTACAAAATGTTTATTTTAGTTTCTTCCATTCATTGATTATCATTTTTATTGCACCTTACTGCTGTCTTTTTTTGTTTGCAGAATTTTACCCAATTTGCCATATATGGATGAGCACAACCACAGGTATAGTGAGTGAAATTTGATGACGTACTTTTCCCATTAAAGACTATTTAAAATCACAACTCGAGGGTTCATTCAACTCGTCGTACAAAGCAAGTTCGTACTAACGCCAATTCACAATGATATTTAAATCAACCTTAACACGAGTTTCACTAGTTTCAATCTCTGCTTTCTGTTTCCGTGTTTGTTATTTACCACAAATTTTGACTCGCTTGTGCAGACATTAGAGTCGCATTACTTCAACCACGTGGGCTAAAAGTTCAATCAAGAAATTTCAACAGAGACAAGTCAAACTTCATTCAAAATCCTAATTTTCTATGCAAAACCTCGTTCAGGAACAAACTGTTCTATTCGTAGTGTTCAACTCCACTAAGGTCCATCTGCAATATGAATTGAACTGAAAATATGAGCCGCTCGCTCAAATTGACATGGGCTAAGGAATGTACAGCAACATGACAACTGAATTTTGAGTGCTGTTCTTCGCCATAAAATATAAGACAACGTTCAGATGAGAAACACTCACTAAAAATGAAATATAAACTGGGCTGTTCTACTCAACCTCCACCAATGAACTTCAAGTGGGGGAGAGTCTTTACTTCCGAGCTGCATTGACTTGGCTCAATTGTCATATTGCTGCAAGATGATATTGGGTAAAATATTCTTAACTAATTTTTGCCTCCAAGTCTAGTTTAGTTTGAATGAAAAAAATCAATGTGCGACCTACCACAAAACGAACAATAACTGACAAAAACTGCAAACATATCATTAAAGTCTTCCGTTTCACTGCTCAGTTGTTCGAGAGTAAGTAAATTTTAACCAAGAAAAATTATTCACACTCTTAACAACACAAAGTAAGTGTACTATATGTATGATAGAGACATATAAACTAGGTACACACCTTTGTTTTTTTGATTTAAGAAACTTCGGTATTTTGATACCAAAAGAAAATTCAACAAATGTTATCACCCACGACACAAACGAACACCAGCACTCAACAAACGGTCGAACTGGAATGGTAGAGCTAACGTACTCTATCGAACCGGCCCAGCGTTAGGCCTAAATTGCCAAGCCGGTAATCCCATTAGCTTGTATGGTGTTTCTGTTGCCCTGTCGCCTTAGTTGGGCCGCTATGCCCAAATGAAAAATATTTTTTCAATCTCAACTAAAACATGTACGGTGTAGGTAAATCTCAGCTCTGCAAAAGCGAGGACCACATGAGTAAAGACGCCGCTACCTACCATCAGTTTCCAGTCCGCGCTCTACTTACGACTGAATTCTTGACAGAACATTGAGGTGCCCGGCAAAATGCTGTACCTCTCACAAATTGCTTCCTGAAAGGAGATGACCTGTGGCTATTGCAGAAATGAAATTGATAATTCTAACATTTTAGGCAACTAAAATTTATTGTGTGTACACTTGATTTTACTTAATATTATAGCAAACAGTCGGAACTGTACGCTATTTACTAGGTAGGTTCATTTCATTTCTCATTGAAAACATATTCGCACAACAGCCTAACATAGTAAAGCCGCACTTCACAATTACTATAAATAGCAAAATATTATTTCTAAATGGTATTTTATCTCAGAGCTGGATTCTCAAAAAATGCTGATTCGAACAGTTGAATTTTCTTTAAGATATCTGAAATAAGGAATACACAACCTTTTTTTTTCTTACATTATTTTTAAAACGAAGTGTTACTTATTTATTTCATCCGGGCGAAAGCGCTGCCCGAACAGTTCGAACTGGTCTCTACGTGCCGTAGGTTTTGTGCTACCTTCTGATCAACCTTCGACAGCTCGTGTGTACCAGCTATTGTTCTGCTTGTTAGTCACGGCTTCCAGGATGAAGACGTTATCATCAGATCAGAGACGAAGGTTGGCTGGGGCTTCCCATCTGCTAACATTTTGATGCTCGAGCAAATTACGGAAGTTCCCAAAATTAGCAACTTGTATTACTTTTTGCCAGCACTTTCAAGTTTAAATTTTACGATATTATAAAATCTCGGACATTGGAATTATTGTGTGAAATTTTTCCTCTATGCCTGGTTTCAACCATAAACCATTTACTATTTAGTGCACTATCTCGTTACTATCACCTTCAGGTATAGAGAAGTTCAATGAAAAAATGCATGACAACATGACGTAAAACTTTTTTCCAAATTCTGATGTCCATGAAAAGGTTTCAAATAGTAAATTGATACTCGTCATCCCGCTATAAAATCATCTTTTATTTACAGGAAGCTGCAGCAAGAGCAAGAGAGCTGCGTCCTATTATGCGAGAGCTGAGGTCAGGGCAACGAAGAATGAAAGATTGCGACTCTGATCCTCAATAAACTGTCTTATTTCATCACTTCTCAGTAAGGGTGCGATCACAATGCAGTGCTGAGGCCAGAGGTATTATGAGAGTGCTGAGGTCAGAAGTATTATGAGAGTGCTGAGGACAGAGGTATTATGAGAGTGCTGAGGTCAGAGGTATTATGAGAGTGCTGAGGTCAGAGGTATTATGAGAGTGCTGAGGTCAGAGGTATTATGAGAGTGCTGAGGTCAGAGGTATTATGAGAGTGCTGAGGTCAGAGGTATTATGAGAGTGCTGAGGTCAGAGGTATTATGAGAGTGCTGAGGTCAGAGGTATTATGAGAGTGCTGAGGTCAGAGGTATTATGAGAGTGCTGAGGTCAGAGGTATTATGAGAGTGCTGAGGTCAGAGGTATTATGAGAGTGCTGAGGTCAGAGGTATTATGAGAGTGCTGAGGTCAGAGGTATTATGAGAGTGCTGAGGTCAGAGGTATTATGAGAGTGCTGAGGAGAATGAGAGATTGCGACTCTGATCCTCAATACACTGTCTTATTTCAACACTTCTCAGTAAGGGTGCGATCACAATGCAAGCTGAGTAGAGTGGCGTTAATGTTTATATATTTTTGCACGCATAAACGCTTGGCTGTTCACACTGCAAGCGGAACGAAGTAGCGCGGAGCAGAGCAGAGCGGAGCGGCGCGCTTGGGAAATTCTCTGTGATTTTTTTGTCACTCGCTGCGAGCGTTTCTCCACGGCTCCATCTTTGGATTATAATATCCTAGAATTGTTGCTTGATTTAAAAAATATATAATATTTTACTAGTAATATGTCTAACTAATCATTTAACAACTATGACCAATGTTGTAACGTATAATATTTTATTCCAATTTTGCACTGTGGGATTCATTGGGCATTTATTTTTTTCTGCTTTTCTGGTATGTTATTTTACTATTGTTTTAATTTAAAGGATCTGCTTTTATTTTCCTTGTTGTGGAGTGTCATTTTCTTGTTATGTTGTGTATTTTATTTTATGATCTTGTAAAAAAATAATTATGTTGATTTTTTAATGAAGTTTTCATTTTTTCGTAAAATGGGAGGAAAAGGTGGTCGTATGGTCAGGAGGAGGCCTCGATGAGTGTCTGATACAAAAAAGCTGCAAAATATTCTGAGCTTGGCTGATTTTTCTCCAATACTGACGGAAAACATTTCAGTTTTTTGAGGATTTTTAGGTCGGATAAGTGAGCATTTGTCAGTATTTTTCACTCGGTTTTCTCTGGCACAACCCTGAATTTTTGAAGGTAATTATTTCACTCGCACTTACCTTAAAGTCACCTAAAGACTCTCTTTCGTTCCACCAGCCTACGAAAACCCGTCATCCAATAAAACGATGAACCTTCATATAGGGACTTTAATTTTACTTTAACTACTCTGCTTTACGTGTATCCTCAATAAAAAATGTGAATTATTACTAAATAACGAATTTATATCTCGTGAGAAATTTTTCCTTCCACAAGGGCTTATATTACATAAAATTTGCAGGTTTTATCAGTAAATACTCGACGAATCGCGTTTCATCTCTCCTCAGCGCTTCTAAGAGATAGTGTTTTTTTCAATAGCAATCTCCTTTCGCGTTCATAGGATCGACTCAGTGTTTCTGTCTCTGTTTTTGGCTGTCGAGCTGTAGGAATGCACACACGAAATCCTCCATAGCAACTAATTCTTGTGTAGGTCGCTCTGCTCTGCTTACATGTGAACACCTGCTCCGCTTGTGGTGTGAACGCACCCTAACTCCCCGTCGCCTTCTGATCGGAGCATTTCTGAAATCTGGAGGCGTTAAGACGCTGAGTTGTCACTTGCATGAGTTATTTATAAGTGCAGTGCGTGAGAAGCTTTAACGTTCGTTAAGAAACACTTCCAGGCGGAGGATGCCGTCTAAATCTAACACTGTTCGAGTTTTGGTTATAAAATATCTCGTTATAGCTAAATGCACTTCAATTGTAAAATCTTAAGTAATTTATCTTCGTATTAGGTATGACTATGTGTAAATTTTACCTCTGAGCACAACAAAACTATGGAACATGTACAATTTAGGCTACACCAGCGAGAAATTATAGCCATGCAGGAAGTTATTTCGAGGCGCTCAAGTTGCAGCGCACCTTCAACGAGCGTTGAGATTTCAGCAGTAAATCCAGATACTGGATGTGATCAGATCCGCTGGTTTCAATTTAATTGAGAAAATAACATCGTTTTGTAACTTTATAATAAAAAAAGAACATGCCTAATCAACAGAAATTTCACTCTCCGGTTATTGCAGAAAGAATACGGTTGCGGTTCCTTATCTTCCATTTATTTCTCGCGACAGATTGTTTCACCGTGCATTTCAATTCCCAAATGAGAACAGTTGAAAGCTTCAAAAGGTATTTAATCCGTGGTAAAGTGTACGTCTGACCAGTATTTCCAATTTTTCGACGAGAATTCAGTGCCTCTCATCGATGAATTGAATTCAAAATTTTCCTTACAACAATGAATTTGATCGTTTGGCCGCATTACATATTGAGTTATAAGTTTTCGTTAACAAGATTCAACAGGACCCACAAGTGAACTAAAGCATCGTAGTCTACGAGTGAATGTTTGCTCCTTTGAATTGGAATGCCTTCATAAACACCTGAACACCCCTGGCTACACGGTGAGGTGGCCACAGAAGTTCTGCATAAAAGATATGTACATTTTTCATTTCATGAGGCTCTTTAATCATTTGATGAAATAAAATGATGATGACGACCGATGAAATTATTCGATAAATATAAAGTTCTCAAAAAAATCAATAACAAAGAGTTTATTTTTAAATGAAAGGTTGTAACTCAGAAGTAGACGTTTAATCTTGCTGGCGCTGCGTAAAGAAAGTCCAAAGTTCGTTTTCGTCTCAGGTCGAGTTGAGGATGTCGCTCATCGATGATTCTTTTTAGGAGTCTCGCCCGCCATCGTGTTGTAGGAGTCTTGAAATTCGATGTTGGCCATCGAAGGTAAATTCTTCGTTTATGCATCCCTAGCACCAATTGCTAATTCAAAGAATAAACAATTTATTTCCTAAAAGTAGGTACAAAAGTTTATTCAACACATCAAATTTATAATTTTCTCTTAAAACTAATGGCCTTATATCTATTTGTTGTAAAAGTCCCGTCAAGTAGTCATACATCGATAACAGGGGTTGAGTCTATTCATGGCGCTTCAACAATTTCTGCACAAAAGAAATAATTCCTGAAGTACACAATTTAAATAACGTACCGTTCTTTAGTCAACATTCGGCCACTTAGTTTTTCGAAGGTGACGGTTGCGGGATCACAAAGTGCATACGACATTAATTCATGAAATTGCCAAAGTTAACTCAGAAGATTTACCTAAGAGGCAGCTATCTCAAACGCAAATAACACAAATAATACAAACACAGGTACAACTGAGTTAGCCGACATTACGCCCTCAGTTGCCTAAGAAATTTAGCAACGAGCAAACTGCAAGGTGAATGTGCACTCGTTAACAAACGATGTATGTAAAAACTATCATCAATGCTAAATATCGCATCACAGCAATCGAAAATATAGAAAGCAATACACTATATTTACAGATATCCGCCTAGACCACATACAAATTAAATCATAAAATTCGCTTCCATTTACCGTACGAGTAAATTGATTTTTCATTTCACTTCCACGAGGTTCGAAGCCTCTTTTCACACTCTCCAATCAAATGCGACCTTCGTGTAAAATTTGCATATCAGAAAATTCAACGAATACTTTCTACGTGATCAAATGTGATTGATATATATGATGAAGCCACAATTTAATGAAATTAGTTCATTATTTTGTGGTTCAGGATTTGAAGATAGGGTATGGATAAAAAAGATGCATTAGATTTATTGCAAAGAAACAGAAGCTAATGACTTCTAAAAAACTCCGTGCCATTTTGAAGAACATCATATCTGATTTTAACTCTTGTATCCTTATAAGTTGTAGCTACTTTATAAAATTTTAGTGATTTATTAGCAATAATAAAAATCAAGGGGCACCATGTTCCCCGGCCATCTTGTCTCCCAGCTACACGATCGTGGGTGCCCGCATGTTTTCGAGATTTAACTTCACGTGACGTTTTGCCTCTGCGAGCAACACAAATCGCGAGCGCACCAGCACTGGCCAACATGTTCTTAACATTGAAATGCAGCAATAATGCACGATGTGTATGTGGTTCTACCATGGTCATGATTCACACCGCCGGAAGACGCTTCAAAACTGCGCTCACTATGGCGGTCGCCACTCAAATACAGTAACACATTTTCTAAACCTTTTAGAATAGAATCGAATTCAACGAATTTCACATCGGTTTAATTTTTTCCGTATATATATTTTGCTTTCTCAAAGATATTTGAAACCACTTCATCCTATTGGCCGGATCTTGAACATCACTAAACTCTGTAAAACTTCATCATAACTCAAAATCATTGGACATCCATCAGTACTATAATAAACAAGTTTGATTTAAAAAAGTAACTCACCTTCACTGGATTGAATTTTTCACAATTGATGTTCTGAACTTTGAAAAAACTGAAACGGTAACCAACACTGATGGGCTTAGAAACACCTCCACAGCTTGAGCGCCAGAACTCAAATGCTCGAGCTGTTGTGCTGTACCCACCCTGGGACGGTTGTAGAAGGCCGACGCCTCAGGCTATCTGAGCTTTCATCCGCCAATAAAATCTGGGTTTGCCTGCGTAACTAAATTTCATGGTCTGTGAACCACGTCTCTTCTTCTCACCACTGTAATTGTATTTTACATTTATAACAGCCATGAACTAGATTTTCAATAGGTTGGGAACTTTAAGGTTCACTTTAAAGGCTTATAATAACTTACAATAACCAAGATAGTCAACTTCCTCTAATGAATAATAAGAATATGCTTTTAAAGTACACATGTGAATAACATCCCTGTATAGGTACTAACAGGCGAACAGTGCGGCGCACGCGACTGTGGAACAAATCACATGTTGTTCGTCGTAAAATCCAATTTTAGCTTCCGAAATGAAACATCGCTGCGGTCTTCAGCTGAGCCCCTGCTGATAATTAGAATGCTGTACGTTGGACTTTATGAATTTGAGTTAAACAATCGAGTTATTTCATGAGTTTTTAGGATGTAGTTGCAAAAATTTCGGTGAAACCCGACTGTTTTTCTTTAATGAGTACTTAACTATCGAGTAAATGCTGTCCACGTTGTTTCCCAAGAGACTTGGATAGAAAGATCAAGTCTCACTCACAAAAACGCTTGGTGCACGTCACCGGTCGCTCGACGCGCAGTCCTACCAGTAAATTTAGCTATTCTACGTTGCTAAGTCAGTTACAACTTAATTATATTTTTCAATTTTGCAGAATTTCATTCTTATTTTCAAATTTTCTAATGCTCTTAATGATTTTCTGAATGAGATCTTTTAATGGAAGTGATATTTTCTTTCCTGGAAGTGTATTTTTGCTCTCAGGCATTTGCTGGAGGTGAGGAAAAGTGATTTTTAAAATCCATATGTTGAATAATTGTTCAGGCCGTCATCATGATTTTATATCATCAAATAGGAAAGAGACTGATGAAATGGAAAATGCACGTAAATTTCATGCCGAACTTTTGGGGCCACTTCACCGTGAAGCCATGGGTGTTCTGTGGCCTGTCTCACCGTGTCTCACGCGCTCCCCGACCATGTCGACCTGGTCTCTACATGCATCAGGTTTTGTGCTTTTTTCGGCAGTCCGTGTGTACCAGCTATTGTTCTGTTTGTTAGTCACGGCCTCCAGAATGAAGATGTAATCATCAGATCAGAGACGCAGGTTGGCCGGGCTTCTCATTTGCTATCATGTTGGTGCTCGAGCAGTTATGGAAGTTCCTAAAATTAACCACCTTGAATAATTTTTATCAGCACTTTACAGTTACATTTTGATTCATAAAAAATTGGACATTGAAATGATTGTAAGGAATTTTTCCCCTATGCCTGGCTTCACCCATACACCATACACTGTTTAATGCTCTATCTCGTTACTATCACCTTCAGGTATAGAGATGGTCAGTGAAAAACCATATGAAAACATGACAGACGATATTTTTACAAATTCTGATAGCCTTGAAAAATTTTCAAACAATATATTTATTTTTGTCATCGTGTAATTAAATCAGTGTTTATCAGTTTTCATTCATTAGACGCTGCAGCATGAGCAAGAGAGCTGCGTTCTATTATGAGAGAGCTGAGGTCAGAGCAGCGAAGAATGGAAGGTTGCAACTCTGATCCTCAATATTTATTTCGTCTTATTTCATCACTTCTCAGTAAGGGTGCGTTCACACTGCAAGCGGAGCGAAGCAGAGCGACATCAATGTTTGAATATTTTTTAATGCAGAAACGCCTGACTGTTCACACTGCAAGTGAAGCAAAGCAGAACAGCATTAATGTTTGCATATTTTTGAATGCAGAAACGCCTGACTGTTCACACTGCAAGCGAAGCGAAGCAGAGCAGCATTAATGTTTGCATATTTTTTAATGCAGAAACGCCTGACTGTTCACACTGCAAGTGAAGCAAAGCAGAACAGCATTAATGTTTGCATATTTTTGAATGCAGAAACGCCTGACTGTTCACACTGCAAGCGGAACGGAGCAGCGAGGAGCAGAGCTCGGGAAATTCTGTTGGAATTTTTGCTGCTCGCTTCGAGCATTTCTCCACGGTTCCCCCTTTGAATCCTCATATCCTACAGGGTTAGAATTGTTGCTTGATTTAAAAAATTATAATATATAACTATTAATATATATAACTAATCATATAACAACTATGACTAATAATGTTACGTATAATAATTTATTTATTTTGTTCATTTGGATTCATTAGGTATTTATTTCTTTTTTTCTTCTGCTTTCTCTGATATTTTATTTGTAATATTCTTTTAATTTAAGGATTCTGATTTTATTTTCCTTCCTATGGAGTTTTTTATTGTTATGCTTTGTATTATATTTTATGATCTTGTAAAAGGAATAATTATGAACGATTTTTAATAAAGTTTTCATTTTTTCCATAAAATGGGAGAGAAAGGACGTCATATGGTGAGGAGGAGGCCTTAATAAGTATCTGATGCAACATAAGCTGTAAAATATTATGAGCTTGGGTGATTTTTCTCCAATGCTAACGGAAACCTTTTCAGTATTTTGAGGATTTTTAGGTCAGGAAAAGTTTGTATTAATCAGTATTTTTCACTTAGCTTTCTGTTTCACAACCTTGAATTTCTGAAAATAATTATTTTCTTTGCACTCACCTTGAAGTCCCCACATGACTCTCTTCCGTTCCTACTGGCCTACAAAAACATGTAATCTTATAAATTGACACAACCTTTTTGTAAAGACTTCAATTTTGCTTAAAGTTCTTTGCTTTACAAGCATTCTCAATAAAAATTAGTTATTCATTACTGAATAGTGAATTTATTTTATGCCGTTGGAAATTTTTCCTTTTATAAGGGATTCTAGTACATCAAAATTTGCCGGTTTCATCAGTACATACATGAAGAATCGCGACTGATCTCTCCTCAGTGCTTCGAAGAGATAGTGGTATTCTACAAAGCGATCTCTCTCGCGTTGATGGGTGAACCCAGTGTTTCCGTTTCTGTGTCTTGCGGTCGAGCTGTAGGAATGCACTCACGAAATGCTCCATAGCGACTGAGTCTTGTGTAGGTCGCTCTGCTCTGCTTACATGTGAACACCTGCTCCGCTCGTGGTCTGAACGCACCTTGACTCACCGTCACCTTCTTATCGGAGCATTTCTGAGGTCTGGAGGCGTTAAGACGCTGAGTTGTCACTTGCATAAGTTACTTATAAGTGCAATGCGTGAGGAGCTTAAACGTTCGTTAAGGAACACTTTCAGGCGGAGAATGTCGTCTAAATTAAACACTGTTCGAGTTTTGGATGTAAAATATCTATACCATTTCCAATCCAATTTCCTCCTATTGAAATTGAATTTCCTCCTAGTGAAATTGAATTTCCTCCTAGTGAAATTGAATTTCCTCATAGTGAACTATATAAATTTCCTCCTAGTGAAATTGAATTTCCACATGATGAAAGAAGTTGATATAGCACTTTTACAATCAGTTTACTTGGAAATTTAACTGCATGTATTCTGCTTGTAACTATGATCCCATAAGTGATATAATACAGGATTTCATCCTCTTTTATTATTCTGACAAAAAATTGCCCCCTCCGAGATGAAGTACAAGAAGATCAGTGATAATGAAAGGAAAAGAATTTATGAAGCTTACATAAACGAGGAGGACTGGAGAACAGTTGCAAACGCTATGGGGGTTAATTTGAAAACAGCATACGAATGGTTAAAGAAAAAACAAGAAACCAAAGAAGAAAGTTGGCGGCATATCTAAGAAAACAAATGAAATTGTTGAACTGCTTACTTCTACCATTGAAAACAACGCCTCAACTACCTTGGCTGAACTGAAGACCATTATCAGCGACCGTTTCAATATTAATGTTAGCATTAATACCGTGAAGAACTGGTTAGACTGTGAACTCTTCACAGTAAAACTTGTGCGTTCCCAAACGTGCAATATGAACACCCCAGAAAACAAGGATAAAAGGGCTACATATATGGACAACTTTTTCCAAGCCAAATCAGAAGGCCGTACTACAATATGGGTTGATGAAACCAATTTCAATCTTTTTTGCAAGCGAAAGGAAGGCCGGTCAAAAATTGGGACAAGAGCATCGGTTGTGACACCAGTGAGCAAGGTGTCAAATCTCCATTGCATTGGGGCAATGACATCACGTAGAATGGTACTCTTTACCACTCGACGTGGCGCTTTCAAAGCTGATGATTGCCTCCAATGGTTCCGAGAGCTCATCCAGGCTTGCATAGACCAGGGGATAGAAAGACCAGCATTTATCGTTGATAATGCCCCAGCCCACTGCAGGATTGAAAGCCTTTCAAATGAATATCCATCTGTTCAGTTTCTCAGACTAGCACCATATTCTTATCTACTGAACCCAATGGAACTCGTCTGGAGTACCTTCAAGAGCCACGTGAAACGCAATCTCAGAGAGCGAATGGATTATTGAGTGAATGTAACAGCAAATAATGGACTTTCAATAGCTGAACAAAGAATGAGAGAATTGGAAGTGATTGCAAGAGATGCAATTGGACATATCACCCCAAATATGTTACTCGCCTTCACTAACAGAGTAGAAAAATATTATCCAGCGTCTACAAGGAGAAAAGACTTAACCCTTCACTGCATGGTGTGTCGAATATGACACATACCTGATTTTTTGGTGTATAGAAACTATTAGCAGAGAAATGAGCATTTATACGGCTTGTATCGCAAACGAGACACACTGTCCACGAAATGAACGCGTATGATGCGTGCTAGATGCAACCGGCCTCTAACAGTAATGCTCAGTTTGGACGCCAACACAGCCGAGTGTGGATGTTGCTGCAGCAGTACCATTATGTTCATAATAGAGCCATATCATGCAATTTATTGGCGAGTAAAAATTTGGGTTTGTGTATAAGTTATATTACTTTGATTCTATGAGGAGAAACATTGAGAATATTTAAAATAATTATATTTTATGCAAAGTTTTTAGTTTGTTTCATATATGGTACAACACGATTTTGCTGTATATTCCAACTCGGGCCAAACTTGTGTCGTAAATGAAACAAACCCATGTATTCTTTCATTATCACGAATAATTTTAGCTTTATTATATTATTTCTATGTTGTTAAATATTAAAATACATATTCAAAATACATTGGAACTATATTCTGAAAAATTTATTATTATTTTTTATAGTAAAGAATGCACGATAGATGCACAACATTAGCGCATTCGTCTATCCTAAAAATTTTGTCAAAAACTGTCACGCGTTTGCATAAAATGCATCACACAGTAATATTGTATAGAAGCTTAATAAAAAGAAATATTTATTCAGTTTTATTTTCAGAATATTCGAGTTTGAAGCGAATTTTTCACGAGAAACGACCGGGGCCCTCATCTTGGAGGTGGGGGAAGGAACTGACGGACTAGATTTGGATGAAGATTTGAAATTGGAATTGGAATCTATGAGAAAGAAGTTGAAGATCGTTTGGGAGTTGAGCAATCACAGGAACAGATTGAAAAATCAATAATAGCAACGGAACACAACGATTCCCCTCTGATCTCAAATGAAACTCGCATTACCATCTATGAAGTAAATCCAACTGCTGTGAAAATTGTAAGCAGTGATTCTAAAAGAAAGAGCTCTCCTGGAAATGTTATTTGGAAGTAAAAATCTCAAGATACCGGAAAAGCACGTAAAATTCAAGGGACGTATAATGAGCTAACCATAAAAATGAATAAATTAGGGACTCCTAATGATGGCCGCAAGATTTTATTCAGTGAATATTTGATTTCAATAATACTTAAAGAAACACATTCTTTCACTGGTCTGAAGGATCTCATTCATGTGCTGGATATTGATGAGTTTGATGTTCAAGAATGTATAGGGATCTGTGTCATCATACCCTACGTACATGTTCCGTGTGCCTGGGATTATTTGAGCAGCATCATGGGCAACTTATCCAAGAAATAATGTCCCTCAACAGCTTCAAACAGTTTAGGAGCTTTTTATACTTTTCTGATAACTCTAAAACTATTACAAGAGATGATACTTGCACCGAAAAGAAAACGAGGACCCTTTGTTCATGTCCCTGTGAAAAAGTTCACCCTGAAGGATTTCCTCAATAACCTTAGCCAAAAAATGAATGCCACCGCTCTAAAATGCCTGATTCCAAGTTCCAGTCATACATCAGGGTTCCAAATGTCTTGTATATCTTTGTCAAATCAAGAAAATTATGTCTCGAAAAATTTCTGTAACATGAAATACATGTGTTAGACCTAAAATGACTTACTGACATGTCACTGGAGAATTATTGAATTGTGTTCTTCTACATTTTGACCTAATTGTGTACTCTAATTGATCTATAAGCGATTAAAATTTTTAAATCAGTCAAGTAACTGATAAATGGAGTTCGTTGTATTTGTTTCATAAACGACTCATACATCATGCTTCAAGGCTTGATATTCGTGTTGTGTCGTTTATGACACACAATGAAAAATATATAACAGAATGAAAGAAATAATTGCCTTATGATTTGATATGCTAAAAAGATGTCTAATAAAGAGTTTATGAGCATGTAAAAATTTTTTTCTATTTTCAAAAATAATTCATGCAGTGAAGGGTTAAAGGAAGTGCCCTAATCTTCCAATAACAATAAATAAGTTTCTTTTGTTACATTATTTAACTTTTATGCCAAATATTTACAACTATATATTTTAGCTTTCACCTATCTTTGGGTTGTGACTATGGAAATGATTTAAAAGCATGATTTATATATGACATGGTATTGTTTACATGGGAATTATAATTATAATATATGGTATACCACTATTGCAGATTTTCTCATTCATCCCCATAGCTACAGAAAATATAAACAATTTTTATTATTATTTTGTATTATCACGAGGAAATACAAATTCACTAGCAAGGAAATTCAATTTCAATAGGAGGAAATTCAATTTCAATAGGAGGAAATTCAATTTCAATAGGAGGAAATTCAATTTCAAAGGAGGAAATTCAGTTTCAATAGGAGGAAATTCAATTTCAATAGGAGGAAATTCAATTTCAATAGGAGGAAATTCAATTTCAATAGGAGGAAATTCAATTTCAATAGGAGGAAATTCAATTTGAATAGGAGGAAATTCAATTTCAATTGGAGGAAATTCAATTTCAATAGGAGGAAATTCAATTTCAATAGGAGGAAATTCAATTTCAATAGGAGGAAATTCAATTTGAATAGGAGGAAATTCAATTTCAATAGGAGGAAATTCAATTTCACCATGAGGAAATTCAGTTTCACTAGGAGGAAATTCAATTTCAATAGGAGGAAATTTAGTTTCACTAGGAGGAAGTTGGTTTGGAAATGGAATAGTTATTGTTGAATGCACTTCAATTGTAAAATATTGAGTAATTTAGGCTTAGAATTAAGCATAGCTTGGTGTAATTTTTACCTCTAGGCTCAATATAACTATGGAACATGCACAATTTAAGCTGCACCAGCGAGGAATTATCGTCATGCAAAGAGTTATTTCGAGGAGCTCAAGTTGAAGCGCACCTTCACCGAGCGTTGAGGTTTCAGAAGCAAATCAAGATATTAGATGGAGTCAGGTCCGCTGGTTTGAACTTCATTGACAATAACATCGTTTCATGGCTTTGTACAGGCCAAACAAACCGATTGTGCCTTGTCAACAGAAATTTCCCTCTCCTGTTATTGCAGAAAGAATTCGACAGCGATTACTTATCTACATAACTTTCTGTTCTCTCACCTTTCATTTCTCGCGACGGCATGTTTCACAGTGGATTCCAATTCTCAAAAGAAAGCTTCAACAGGTAATATAATGCGTATTAAAGTGTACGTCTGACTGTATTTTCAATTCTTGGACAAAATTCAGTGCATATTCAGTGGAAAATTCAGTCAAAATTAGTTTCTTTCAACAATAAATTCAATCGTTCTTTTGCATTACATATCGAGTTATAAGTTCTCGTAAACTAGCTACAACAGGTCCCACAAGTGAAATAAGGCATCGTAGTCTACGAGTGAATGTTTGTCTGGCTGGCTGGCGATGCTTATAAAAAAGACGGAAAAGAGTTTGCGCATTTGATGCTAATGTTGAGGGTATTTTTTTTTGTAGGTAGTTTAAGGGTGGTATCCCTTCCAATAAAATGCGACCTCCGTGAAGTATTTGCATATCAGAAAATTCAACGAATACTTTCTACGTGACCAGATGTGATTGATAAATATGATGAAGCCACCATTTATTGAAATTAGTTCATTATTTGTGGTTCAGGATTTGGAGATAGGGTATGGATAAAAAAGATGCAGGTGATATATTGCAAAGAGGTGTAGCAACCATTTGCTTCAAAAAACGTCGTGCCATTGTGAAGAATTTCATATTTGATTTTAACTCTGGTATCCTTATAAATTGTAGCTAATTTATACAATTTCGGTAAGTTATTAGCAATAATATAAATCCAGGGTGCCATGTCCCCAGGCCATCTACACCTTTTTCGATTCAAGTTAAAGTATCTGACATTCAAGATAAAATATCTGACTTTCAAGTTAAAATATCTGACTTTCAAGTTAAAAAATCTGACTTTCAAGTTAAAATATCTGGCTTTCAAGTTAAAATATCTTACTTTCAAGTTAAAATATCTGACTTTCAAGTTGAAATATATGACTTTCAAGTTAAAATATCTGACTTTCAAGTTAAAGTATCTGACATTAAAGTTAAAATATCTGACATACAATTTAAAATTTAATATGGATTACTTAAATAAAACTACATATTACTCTATGTTCCTACATATATTTGCAGATTTTTTGCATATACATAATCATAAATCATAAAAAATTTGCAGTAGAATGGATTGTAAATATGATACCAACTACTGTATGTAGCGTATATGAGAGCTCAAATTTTCTTTGCTGAATTATTTTCATTCTTACACCCATCATGACAATGGAAAAACTCGAAGTAAGCAACCTTCTCAGTGATTCGGAATCTGAATATCAACATACAACACGAGGAGTGAAGAGAGGAACAAAGCGTGGAAGATATAAAAGAAACACATACGAAAATTAAATGCTTTTGTCTGCAGCGGAAGATATCGACGGAGACTGGAGGAAAGTGGCCAACAATCATGGCTTACCAATAGCAACTGCACATGGTTGGATTCGAAAAGTTGATAAGGAAGTTAACAAACACGGAGGTGCAAGAAATACGAAGGTTGCACCCATACATGTGCAGAAAATGATTAGTTATCTTGAAGAAGATCCCCTTATTACTTTAGTAACAATCAAAAATAAATTATTGCAAGAAACAGGAGTATCAATAGCTACAAACACAGTGCATAGGCATCTTGACTGTCAACTTTATTCTGTGAAAAAAGCAAGAACGGAGCCATCAGAGATGAATTCCGAAAGAAACAAAAGAAAGCGATCAGATTACGTGTCAAAAGCGATGGATTTTATTGGGAACGGCAAAACGTTAGTGTACGTCGATGAAACAAATTGCAATCTGTTCTTAAGAAGAAGTTGTGAAAGGTCCAAGAAGGGAACTCGTTGCAGTGTAAAATCTCCAACTTCGAAAGGCAAGAACGTCCAAATCACAGCAGGGATCTCACAGACAGGGTTAACGTACTGGGAAAGAAGAAGAGGAAGTTATAAGAAAGAAGACTGCTGCGAATGGGTCAGAAGATTACTACGAACAGTGTCAGAGGCAATGGAAAATGTAGTAGTAGTTTGTGACAACGCTCCAATCCATGTTAATTTAGAAATGGTTGTGCAAGAGCAGGAATTTCAGGGAGCCGCACTTCTAAGACTTGCTCCTTACAGTGCTCCTCCTAATCCTATCGAGGAGTGTTGGAGCGTTGTTGAGTCAGAGGCAAAGAAACTGCTCAACTCAACACGTGAAGATATTTTGAGACCTCCTCCTCCAGGCATGACCCAGACTGAACATCGGCTGCAACATTTGGAAGGAATAATAGATCAATCTATGGGGAAAATCACTCCCACTTTGTGTATGAAAACGTGTAACCATGTGCAAAAACACTACCCAGCAGTTTTGTTAATGCAAGATCTGAACATGGGTGACATTCCAACTGCATGAAATTATACATATGTAGTTCTTAATAAATAATTGCATTCTTATTCAAAATCTATTAGATTATTTCATTTAAGGATTTATCAAAGAAATTATATTCATTCTTCTGTAGAGAATGCAATTTAAATATATAAGGAAATATTTTAAACATCTGTAAATTTGTACATAAAAAAGATTGCATTAAAAAACTTCTGACGTGTTAAGGGAGCATTTAAGCCTTATTATTGTATTAAAGGAAAAAGAAAAAGATAAAAAGGAAAACAATATAGGAAAACGAAATATTGTAATAAGGAGCATTACAAACTTATTATTATTGTATTAAACTATGTACATGTGTACTCGCCTTGTGTTTTTATAACCATGGAAGCATTTAGGCATGTGAATACAAACCACTCCTAAATAATGATTTTTTTAGTCAATATAATTTAATGAGCAATTAAATATTTTAAAGTTCATAATTTTAAATCACTTCATAAAATAAAAGTTAAAATATGGTGAATTTAAAATTTGTAACTTAGATGTCAGTTATTTCAACTTGAATGTCAAATAATTAACTTGAAAGTGAGCCAATTTAACATGAAAGTCAGATATTTTAACTTGAAAGTCAGATATTTTAACTTGAAAGTCAGATATTTTAACTTGAAAGTCAGATATTTTAACTTGAAAGTCAGATATTTTAACTTGAATGTCAGATATTTTAACTTGAAAGTCAGATATTTTAACTTGAAAGTCAGATATTTTACCTTGAAAGTCAGATATTTTAACTTGAAAGTCAGATATTTTAACTTGAAAGTCAGATATTTTAACTTGAAAGTCAGATATTTTAACTTAAATGTCAGATATTTTAACTTGAAAGTCAGATATTTTAACTTAAAAATCAGATATTTTAACTTGAAAGTCAGATATTTTAACTTGAATGTCAGATATTTTAACTTGAATCGAAAAAGGTGTAGTCTCCCAGCTACACGATCGTGGGTGCCCGTACGTTTCCGAGATTTAACTTCACGTGACGTTTTGCCTCTGCGAGCAACACAAATCACGAGCGCACCAGCACCGGCCAACAAGTTCTGACGGGGGACAACCCAGCGATTTTTAAATTTTCATCCGTTTGTTTTAAAATTTGGCCAGTATATGAATTTCTGTGAAAAAATGAATGAAAAAAGAAAAACAACCAAAAATTAGGTTATTAGTTCATTTTAGTGGTATTTTAAAAAGAATAGAAGTCAATGAGACTTCATGCAAGAACAAATTCAAAGAAAATTTTGGAATCCTTGAAGCATTGCAAACAAAGTAAAGCTCTTGAATTTTCTATTTTCACTTTAGTTTTCGTTTGAAATGCAATTTTTGGTCACTAATTACAATATACGGATTATTTTTGAACTGTGGTAAAAGTATTATACGTACAAATTGGGAAATCTTTAGCGTTAGTTTGTCATGAAGGTTTCAAGGATTTCAAAACAATGTTTTTTTCCAGGCATAAGAACTCATTGACTTCTATTTATTTAGGTTGAAATGATATTTTTACGTAAGAAGCAAAATAAATAAGTTTTGTGGTAAAATTTAATAAAATGAATATTTTTTTATGTGAATGCTGTATCCATGTTGTATTATAATCTACAAATAATATGCATGCGTAATATCATATCGTGACTGGGAATTGCATATTACATGTATAAATTATACATTAATAAAATATATAATATTTTTCTTGTGAACCGCGCTTAAAGAAATGAAGTGTACAAATTGGGAAATCGGAATCTTCTAGTTTGTTAAAATTGTTCCAAGGATTCCAAAACTGTTTTTTTTTTCCAGCATGAAAAATCACTGACCTATTATTTTTCATGTTGAAAATGAGGTTTTTACATGAAAGGCAAAAATACATTTTTTAGTGAAGTGTAATATAAAAACATTTTTTACTTGAATGCTGTATTCATGTCATATCATCATCTACTAATAATATGTATGCTTGATTTCATATCAGCACTGTGAATTGCATTTTAAACATGAATGAATTATATGAAGAAATACATTTATTCTTTATTTCTTGAAGAGTGGTAAATTTTATTTGTAGACTGATTCTTCTAAAATGAGCCGTTATATGTTTTTTTTAACAAACATTTTGTTCCATTAATTTTTTTTCGATTTTGGCCTTAGTTTCTGTTATTTTATCTGATGTTTCAGATGAATACAAGTCAATGTCAAGTCAAAAAGATCGTGTCCTCCCCCAGGGGGGGGGGAGATCTAGTGCCCGTAGCCTCATAAAATTTTAGAGCACTATAGCCCATCACCTAAGGATCCTTTGTCAACTAACAAACTAAAATGGCCAATTGAGCCCGAAAATCCCTGGGTTGTCCCCCTTAAGAAGCGGACACCAAATAAATATATAAAAAATTATAAATAAACAAACAACGGGTATTATTAGGTTAGATAGATTAAATCCAATAACGAAAAAATAAATAATAACTCCTACAAAAAATTCATTTCAATAGTTTTAGATCTATGTATGGTGCATCACCAACTACCCTCGTTTTTGACGGGCTGTGAAGTTCGCGCAATTTAAAAAATAAAACACTAAAAAAAATTTCCCTTTCTCCGACTCCCAAAAAAATACTTGACCCATGAAATGGCATCAATCAGATTATAAATATTTCCCAACACACACAACGGCCCGAAATTAATGAACAAACGTAGGCAGTAAACCATAGCTGTGTCTGAGGTTAAATTTACTGTATATATACAATAGGGAGATGCAAAGGTAATATCTATTTTTTTCCAGACTTTACAAGTGGACTTGAACCTTGTAAGCTCTGTGAATACTGGTAGTGTGAATACTGGTGCTGTAAATACTAGGACTGTATATACTGGTGCTGTATGTACTAGTGATGTTAATACTGGGGCTGTATTATGGCGAAAACTGAGGACTGCACTAATATTAAGTCGCCATGTAAGGGATAATTAAGGCGCAAATAACACAGGAAGGCTTTGCAATTAATTTTATTCAAGAAACCAAACGCACTTAGTCAGCGCTTCTTAAAACAATGTTAAAATAACCAAGTCGAAGAAAGGCGATCTTGGCATTCAAAGCCCAAACACAATTTTCAAACCTAAATACTAATTTTAGGCAGTGGGTTTCGTTACGGTTTTTTATTTTATAGATTTCAGAACGTCAAAGTTCAAATTTAAAGTTAATGCACCGGGATGGCACGCCGGCTGCACACGGCGGGCCTCGTAGCACCTCGTGCCGACTGCGCCGTCAGTTAAAACCTAATAGGAAAATTATTCAAAAATAGGTCGCTTGCCATCGGCCTCTAACACTTGCAGCTCGAACGCCTGCCAGCCCCCGTAGCACTTGTAGCCCCTCTCCAGGTCCGCGCACAAACTGACAGCCACGGACGGTCATCGTCTAGCCGTGTATAGGACAGCTGGCACCCCTGTGACCCCTCTCGTCCTGCGACGAACGGACGGACAGTAACGGACGGTGGTCGTCGTCGTGGTTCAGCCGATTGGAAGACGGCTTGACACACTCAGTCCGTCAAAGGGAGGCACAGCTCGATAATTACTGGGCGGTCGCTAGAGTAGCTGGAAAAAATGTTAAGGTTTGAAAAGATTGTAAGGATGTTAATAAAAGTAATGACAAGAAATTCAATTAATGGTCGAATAAGAAATAAGCAAAGCTCAAAGATCAGACATTAGTACCTTGTAACTAGCGGCTGCTTCAACCGTAGACCCAGTTGACCAGCAGAGACAGCTCCTAAATGTATGCTATGTGTGCAAAAAGAAAGTAAGGATAAGTACATTGAAAGCGGACGAGCCAGCATGAAGAAAGATTAACTAACTAAATACAATTATGTTCAGTTATTATATTTGCGTTAATTATTCTATACACACCTAAGGAAATGGTCCCCTCAGTGTGTTAACTTGCAGATCAAAGTGATGGATGACGATGCAATTAGTCAAGAGGTCAAGAAGTCAAATGTCAAGTAATTCAACGAGATCAAGTGTCCCAAGGTTGAGGACAGTCAAGTCGTTCCCTAGCAAACCAAGTGCAAACAACACTCTTAAGCAAGAGAGCTGGGAGAACGAATAGAAAGACGAGCTCAAGTAAAGTAACCTAATTCACAACCAAATACCCCAATTACCGAATCTATACCAACTTTAATAAACAATGACAGTAAACAAAAAACCAAACTCCATCGACTCCACAATCACAGCCTCAGCGAAGGACCGTACGTTACGAGGACGAACAACCACCAGCGCCACACACGACCGCCCTTACAGAGAGAAGGTCTGACGAACAAGGTAGTACTACCAGAGACCAGGGGCCAGGAAGCGTCCGTTCTCGTCGATGGCAAGCGAACCAGTCTCTAGCCAGGCAAACACCTCTCTGAGGAAACACGCACTGAGACAAATAACTAAGGATTCAATTTAAAATGTTGACCTAACGTACACCCTGTGGAGATTTTTCCCACAGTATATACTAGTTCCGTAAATACTGGTGCTGTAAATACTAGTGATGTTAATACTGATGCTGTAAATACCAGTGCGGTAAATGCTGGTGATGTAACTTTCGTTAAGTTGTTAGGGTAAATTTTGTATTATTCTACTGTATGAGATGCAGACCGAGCCTTGCAGACAGCGAGAAGCAGACTACAGTGAAATGAACTACTGTTAGAGAAATGAGATAATGTAATTAAAGATCTGTTCAATGTTGGAGGCCGATTGAAGGGGTGAACATTGGTGAAACAAATAGTATCCTTCTAAGTATTTATTACTGTAATAGTGAATATTTTGACCTGAAAATACTTGAATTTCGATCAAATTCAAAAATAGTGATGTCACCCAAAATAACTGAAAAAATTTAACTTGAAGGTAATGTAATATACGTATCTATCCTTCGAAAGCAAAAATAATTCAGAGTAAAATATACAGTTAATTTAGGTTTATTCAGAAATCAGTTTTACAATTTGCTGCTTGAAAAATACTCAAATAAACTTACTTTCCAGATTTACATTATAGTTATTTCCCCCGTTTCAATAATTCAGAGTTTAATAAAGAGAAAACTGATGTACATATTTAAGACGTTACTATCGTAGCAGCCCCTGGGCTAACAATAACTTAGAGTAAAATGTCATAACTATGCCTGCGAAGTGTGCAACTTGTCATATACTCATTTGCGAACGAAAGTGAATAGAAGAAAAGTTGTTCATTTCGATCTAATTACCCTGATACAAGCAACAAAAATTCAAAAATCCATTAGTGTCTTCTCTTCAACATCTACCGAGAATCAATTAATTTCCTTCAATTATTCACTACTGTAATGAAATATCCTGACCTGAGAACACTTGCATTCCGACTGTGTGAAGAAAACGTTGTTACCCCATGAAATGGTAAATAATTTCCCTTGTGTAATGTGTCATGTTCATATCAATTAATGGAAAATAACTAGTCCAACGTATAATTAATGTATTTTTTTCAGAAATTTTTGATGAGAAATTTAATTTAATTTCTTCAAAGTTTTAAACAGTAATTATGACAATATTTGTATAATTAAAAGTACGGTTCTTTTAACATGTACATTTCTTTTCCGTTTCACCCCTTAACTTCCCAACACACTCTGCGTCAAACTCTCTTTCCGTCTTTTCTATAAGCATCGCCAGCCAGCCATGTACATTCATTTTAAATAAAAAGAGAAATAATGTAAAAAGTTATCGTTTAAGGAGTACATTCGGGAAGCGGAGCGCGGGATGTGATCATGTGGGACTGGTGTAATTCTGAGTATTGGATAGTCATTGAGTATTGGCTCTCATGTCCAGTATTGGATAATGTTCTCTTATTTTCTATTGAAGGTGGAACATCGATCTGACATTGGATATTAGTTCAGCCAATATTGGCCGCAGATTAATGTAGTATTGGATGCTGTTCGTAAGTTAAATTGGGTGCTGATATTATTGATGGATTTGTGAATGGTTTTGTGATTGGCTTTATCATTGGATTTGTGACTAGAATAATAAAATAAATAGAGCTGCTCAGATATTATATAGTCGACGTCAGGTATGTATTCTGGTATGAAAACCTGTGAAGAATTCTTGATATAATATGATGAATCATTTAATTCCGACGGATAGATTGTATTAATTACATTAATTATCATCATTATTATTTATAGCAATTAAATAATTTGAATATTATAATTTATGAATAATAATTACATTATGAAACCCAACATCCCAATAATCAGTGGCCAATGCTGGCTGAAGTTATTTCCAATATCAGATCGATATTTTTATATCAAATAGAAAATAAGAGAATGTTATCCAATACTGGACACGGGAGCCAATACTTAGAATCAAACTATTCTCGCATGCACACTTCTCAGGCATAGTCCTGACACTGTACTCTACTTAGGTTATTGTGAGCCCGTGGGCTGCAAAAATAACATGTTGTCTTTCATTGACACTATTAACCACGTTGATTGACCATGAATTTTTTGATACGGTTTGAATAATTATATTCTTAAAGTGAAAACAAAGTTTGTAACAGTATTTTTAGCGCAGGAAACTGTAAAATTGATTTGTAGATTACAAAATATGTAGATTATAAACTGTAATAAACATTTTTTTTTTCAAAAATAGTGAATGTGTACATCATTTGTCATCTCAACTGAACTTTTTTTGGTGTTTTGCGGTGACATCACTATTTTTAAATTTGATCGAAATTCAAGTATTTTCAGGTCAAAATATTCACTATTACAGTAATATATACTTAGAAGGATATTATTTGTTTCGCCAATGTTCATCCCTTCAATCAGCCTCCAACATTGAACAGATCTATAATTACACTACCTCATATCTCTAACAGTAGTTCATTTCACTGTAGTCTGCTTCTCGCTGTCTGCAAGGCTCGGTCTGCATCTCATACAGTAGAATAATACAAAATTTACCCCAACAACTCAACGAGAAGTTACAGCACTGTACTGATGCTATAAATATTGATGCAGTAAATTCTGGTGCTGTAAATACTGGTGCTGCAACTTTCGTTAAGTTGTTAGGGTAAATTTTGTATTATTCTACTATAGGAGATGCAGACATAGCCTTGCAGACAGCGAGAAGCAGACTATGGTGAAATTAATTACTTATATGAAGTAGGGTAATTATATTGTAGATCTATTCAATATTGGAGGCTAGTTGATGAGATGAGAATTGGAGAATCAAAATATATATTTCTAAATAATCATTACTGCGTTGAAAATATCCTGACCTGAGAATACTTGCGGTATGATCCAGTTTGAAAATAACGTAGTCACCCCATAAAATTGAAATTAAATCAAATTTTCAATTATGTTTTTTACATGAGAATTATTGACAAAATGAAACATTAATTACATATTATTCCGGGTGTCCCACAAAATGCCCCCGAATTTTTGATAGATTATATTTCCGCTTTAAATTAACATATTTGAATTGTCTTATTTCCCGATGTAGTAAATTTTGTTTACTTTTCGAATGATTCAAGTTTTTGAATATGGTTTAATTACAACTCTACAGTGATAGATTCACGCATAGGGGTTGAAAAACTAATTGTTCAAAGGAAAAGATTCTAAAATAATTATGATATTCTATCTTATTTTGTACTTTCTAAAAAAAACGAACAAACCAAAATTAAACGAGTAACAAATTCATTACCTTAAATAACGTTTAAATTAACAAAATAATTTAGTATCCTTCTACATACCCTCCATTTCTCACAAGGCAAGTATTATTTCTGGCCACCATTGAAAAATTTGTTTTTCAACTTTTTTCAGTGAATCGATCACTGAGAAGTGGTTATTAAACGACTTTCAATACCTTAAACCTCTATTATAAAAGGAGCCGCGTCCGTCCGTCCGTCCGTCTGTGTGACCCCCTCTTCTAAACGACAGCTTTGATAGCAACAAGGATAACGCTTAAGAAATGCAAGAAATTATTCTATTGCATTTTTTTTTTTTTGGCGATTCAATTCCCTTTCACTTGCATTATGGTATCCAGAATACGCAATCGGCTTATTTCTACAAATAAAAATTTTCTTTGGAGAATTTCATCCCTTCTGTTGAAATTCTGTGTTGAAATTCATCTTGTTGTTTTGATTTTTAATTAAAAGGAATATAATTGATAATGAGAATATAAATGTTTTAAATTCGTTGGACCTTTAACCTGGCTAGCACTTAGTATAAAGCCCAAAATTTTGGAACTTGAGTTGAAGTTTTCGAAATTATGATTTTCTTGAAAAGCTTCGGAAAGATAATAGACGACATTTCAAAATAAAATTCCGGCAAAAGAAGCCACCGTGGATAGAAATGTGTCCAATCGCAAGAGAGAAGTGGCAAGACTTTGACAGCAAGAAAAACGCCGAAGACGATCGGATGAACAACGCGAAATGGCAACACAAGCAATGCTACTCGCCAACGAGAAGCTAGAGCTAAATTGACCCTTGAACGGCGTTTGGAAATTCTGCGGTATAATGCATAGCAACACCGAGTAGCTAGAGAGAGCTTAACACATGAAAGAAGCGATGAAATTCTTCGGGATAACGCTGGACAACATCGAGTGGCACGAAAGAATATAACTCAAGAAAGAAGGAATGAAATTCATCAGACTAATACCGACCAGCATTAACTTGCACAAGCGAATTTAACTCAAGAAAGAGGGGATGAAATCCACCAGATTAATGCCAGCCATCACATGTGTACCAGTTATTCTAAAACGAAACAAAATTTACTACATTGTGAACAAAGACAATTCAAATATGTTTATCTAAAGCGGAGATATAACCAATTAAAAAATCGGAGAAATTTTATGAGACACTCGGTATTTATTTATTAAAATTTCTGATAGAAAATTCAATTTCATTGTTCTATAATTCGAAAATAAAGAAATGAAATCTGATCGTACATTCAAAGGACAGTTGTTTTGCCATGTTGATTCATTTCAGCGATTATTTACTCAATAGGAAAAATAATAAAAGCTTAGTCGGCCAATTTTTGTCGCCCACGGGCTTAGAAAAATAAGAATGCCAGAATTTCAAGAAGCAGAGCCTAGAACGTGACCGAGTGGGACGGGTTTCATTCTGAGTATTGGATCCTTCTTTTAGTATTGAATAATTTACCGAGTATTGGCTCCCACGTCCAGTATTGGATAATATTTTTATGTTCTATTAAGATGAAATATCGACCTGATATTGGATATTAGTTCAGCCAATATTGGCCACAGATTAATGTAGTATTGGATGCTGTCCATGAGTTGAATTGAGTGCTGATATTATTGATGGATTGGTGAATGGTTTTGTGATTAGATTTATTATTGGATATGTGACTGGAACAATAAAATAAATAGAGCTGCTCAGACATTATATAGTGGACGTCGGGTAAGTGTTCTGGTGTGAATACCTGTGAAGAATTCTCCAAATATTCTGAAGAATCATTTAATTCCTACGGATAGATTGTATTGGTATTATATACATTAACCATTATTTATACTAATTATATTATTTGAATATTATAATTTATGAATAATAATTACATTATGAAACCCAACATCCCATTAACCTGCGGCCAATATTAGCTGAACTTATTTCCAATATCAGATCAATAGTTTTATATCAATTAGAAAATAAGAGATTAGTATCCAATACTGGACACGGGAGCCAATACTCAGAATTGAACTATTCTCACACACACACACACCCTTCGCAAGCATAGTGCTCACATTGCACTCCATTTAGGTTATTGTTAGCCCGTGGGCTGCAAAAAGCAGTAAAAATTTGATCATTTTTGTGCTAACTATGCGTACCGTTTTAAATATTAATGGCTCTCAAATAACCATAATGGCAATGTACAAATAAAGTGTATTTATGATTGTTCGGAGTAAATAATAAACAAAAAATAATTTATATATCATAGTATGGTAGAAAAAGTATACAAAAAACTGAAATGGTTACTTTGTTTTTGAAAACAGTTACTATGTACATGATAATTCATATCAATTTTTTATTTTTATATTTTGTGGGTTACATCACTAATTTTGAATGTAATCAATATCAAATTTTCTTATAGGTCAATATTTACAACACTGTAATAAATATTTAGGAGAATATTATTTGATTCTGGAATTTTGATCTTTTCACTTAGCCTCCAATATCGAATAAATCTATAATTAGATTAAATCATTTCGTATAAGATGTTCTTTCACTGCAGTCTGCTTCTCGCTGTCTGCAAGGTTTGGTCTCCATCTCCAACAAGTACAATAATACAAAATTTACAGTAACAACTAAACGAAAAGTTCATTTCACATTGTATTTTACACCTGTTTTACAGAGAAATTTTGCCACATACCACAACTACCTCAACATTTACCACCAACACTACCACACACCATTGATAAAGTCACACACATCACCGTACATTCCACTAACTTGAATCAGTCCCCTTCTAATGCAACCTCAATGCAACCTAGAACACATAGAATATTATTAAATCATATATACTCGAAATAAAAATAGACGCTCTGCGTGAACGCTCAAAGTTCAGCCAATAGTTGCTGTTGTTTTGGTTGTTCGATGGCTAACTTCATTTGTTATTTCAGGCTTCATTAAATGGTGTTATTGCTGGTATATTTTGTTGTTGTTATTGTTGGGTATTGGCTGAAGGATTATTGATTGTAGGATGAATAATGTTGCGTAAATAATGAACTGATGCTGATTGTTTAATTTTGGTCAACTCATGATATAGGAAGCCATCATTCAACATTTAGGTATAAAATAAGTTGAACATGAGGTTTGATATATTCACTCTCACAAAAAATATATAGCTACGCCAAATGATTGATAAAGGCATTAGGTCGCATGTGAACTTAAGTGAACACTTCAAATTTACCATAGTTTATCCGTTTTTTTTTTCTAACCAACTGAAAACGATATTTACTGTCAAACTTTCTCAAATATATAAAATTTAAGGCACACCGAATTTCTGAATAATTTGTTGACATACAATTTTAGTTTATTGTGAAATGGCGCCTCACTAAAGATATACGTTCTAATATTTAACAACAAGCAGGAATGTCAACAACCGGTCTTTGGCTTCACAATGTGGGAAACTTTGCAATAACAAATTATAAAGCTAACTTATATAGGCTCAAAAGCATAAACTGATACCGAATCCGATAGTTTCATTCGAAGCCCTGCATACAGGCATAGTGAAGATCGCGCGGATATGCATTTGTGTGGCTGTGTGTGTGATAGAGGCTACTCTACCTCATCGGTGTGTGTGTATGTATACTCTGGTACACATGACTGGGCGATATACATGTAACTAGTGTACACGACTTGTCCAAAATGACAGGTTTCGATATTTCCTTCAGACAAATCCTCCAGATGTGGATGCCCAACAAATATATCCATCCCAACAGTACCCGCCATCAAAATATTCTTGTACTTGTGCACTGGCACGGTAGAGGCAACAAGGTAGGGTCATTTCTATGGGGAAAAATACACTTCTTGCTGTTTGGCTAGCCAATAGAAAGGCTTTATTTCAAACAAACTTTATGACGTCCCCAGACCGCAGTGACGTCAGACCAATCGTGGAGACGGATTTAGGGGTAGCAGTGCTACCGGATGTAATTTGAGCGCTGCCATTGGTTCGTTGCTGTAACGTCAGCAAACCCACACAGTCGAAGAAAAAAAGACTGGTATGACACTACCTTGTTTCCTCTACCGTGTGCACTGGTGAAACTCGTATCACAGATACGGTCATTGAGCGTCCTTGTGAGCGTCACAGACACACGCACCAACCAATTTGATGTGTTCACTCACATGCACATTGTGATGAAAGCACAAATTTTGCACAAAATATATAAATTCATTAATTAATATAAATTTATGGAGACACCGTTCGTTTCATCATGTAAGGATGCAGTAGATGATATTGGATAAATAAAAAATCTAACTCTGACTCAGTGTGTATTAAATTCCATAATATCTTTTAACTCTACAGTTAGGGTTAAATAACTTAACATTTAAGTACAGGCTGAGTTGACATTGAGTTGTGAACACATTAGACACATGATTTAAATTTACTGTTGTTACCCTTCTAATTTTGTTGAAATTTTCACATCATATAATCAGTCAAATTTCTCAAAAAATATAATTATACGTACAAAAAAATTACTTGAACATGTAAAATTGAATGCAATCAAATTTATTAAATAGTAATTATCAAAAATGACATGAATTTCAATTTGTATAAATAACAGTTGTAAATGATGGTCACATGGTTCACGTTAGTGGTTACGTGATTCCTTTAACTTTTAAAAACTTTAGGAGCTCTCGAGCTCACACTAAGAAGATATACGAGTGACATACACGAGTGATGTATCCTGTGACAGGAATACGTGACGTACACGCGCAGGTGTGTGGTGAGTGTGTGTGTGATTATGGCATCTCTACCTCATCGGTGTGGGTGTGTTGATACTCTGTTGCGTCTGGCGTATGTATGGAATATTTTAATCCAGCCAGCTCTTGTACACAGATTTGAATGTGTATCGACGGGCAGTAATAGGAGAGGGATTTGTATATTATATATATCGACAGTCAGTTATAGGAGAGGGAATTATGTATTATGAATATCGACAGTCAGTTATAGGAGAGGGATTTATGTATTATGGATATCGACAGTCAGTTATAGGAGAGGGATTTATGTATTATGGATATCGACAGTCAGTTATAGGAGAGGGATTTATGTATTTTGGATATCGACGGGCAGTTATAGGAGAGGGATTTATGTATTATGGATATCAACTGGCAGTTTTAGGAGAGGGATTCATGTATTTTGGATATCGACGGGCAGTTATAGGAGAGGGATTTATGTACTTTGGATATCAACTGGCAGTTATAAGAGAGAGATTTATGTATTATGGATATCGACGGGCAGTGTTAGGAGAGATATTCAAATATACAACTTGATTCAAAATGAGTAACCCAATTTCGTGATGAAATATTTTATGAGGTATAAATACAAAAAAAAATACTTGTAACACAGTCATTCTACCAACAGGCAAGTTTCACTCCACACGTCACAAGAGCTCAACATGACCCCCTTGCAGCACGAACATCAATACGATGTGGGGTCATGAAATAGGGTCATTCTTCCCCAATCACCCTGTATTGTTAATGCAATTGGTCCATAGAAATTAAATGATTTGCCAAAATATTTAGTGATATCACATGTTATTATGTCAAAATGCCTTCCTTACGTCGACTGTATAATGTCTTATGGAGAATTCTAACATTCCCCATTGCCCTGAGAGACGCATGGGAGTTTGGCCTTTACTTTCAGTTTGGCGTGGCTTCGGGCAGGTGGGTTGAGAGCTTCAGTTGCTGTTTTAAAGATAGATATCTTCTGAGCCTCTATACTAAAGCATACGCTAATGTGTGCATCACCATTTGAGTGCGATTTTATACTGGCGTCCTCGGGGCTGTAACCACCGCACTTATATTGTTCTTTAACTCACGCACACGTTAACCGAAGGTATATTTTCATGTTATCGGCAACAGCTACTTACAAACGGGCAAAAGACGTAGTCTCTGACTATTGTTTGCTGTTTAGAATTCAAAAACTAAATTCACGATCTAAAAATTCCTAGATATAAGTAGAAGAAACCAATTCAAACGTACTGTGTACATATATGGCAAGAAACCTAAAATAATCTGACGTGCTACAATGACTGGAGAAGAGAATGTGAGCAGAGCAACTCAACTCAACTCTCTTAAGCTTAAGGTAAAAAGCTGTATAACTTAATCGTAATTAAACTAGCGTATTAACAAAACGTCTGCTCCCTCAGGGCTCACTGGGCGACTACTCAAGGAAGTATGCATGGCAGGGAAATTGAAATGGTTGTGGAGGCCCTAGGACGCGAAAGCTATTTATTGATTACCTGAAAATTGATCTTCTAATTAATTTCCAATATCAACTACATCAGCTTCCTGGTATCAGTTTCATCATCTAAATTTAGCATTCTCGATTTTTCTTACGGGTAAATGGAAACACTGTGAAACATCAAAAATAATTAATGAAATAATTGTTACTAATGAAGACAAATGAGCAGTAGTAACCACAAAAAAGATTGCGAGCAGAGCAAGAATACCAGAAGGTGCCCCGCCACCCCACTTCACTCCCAGTCACGGGTCTTAAGACACCGGTCTCAGCTCCTGCGTTGCCTCAAGTAGTGAACACCAGCCATTACATACACACATAGTGTGTAACTCATCACAACCATTCAGTCGCTCATCTTCATTTTTAAAACTCAACAAGTCTCGTATATTTAACTAGCTCCTTGCAATACTGTCAACCTACCGTACTAGTCGATAGTAAATAATTGCATTAGGTACAAATATCCTATTAACCCTTTCAGGGCTCTAAAAATAGTTTAGGTTATAAATGGGAAAAAATATAACTCACGAACATTGAACATTGTTGTACTACCATTTCATAATTAGTGATAACTTGCAGTTAAGAATCATTAATTGGGTAACTAGTTTAAATACGAAATGACACAAAAATTTCCCATTAAATCTTCTCTTTTGTTCAGTCCCACAAAAGTGTAAAGGCGTCATTATGAGCAGTACCTCTGCATGGCACGTAATGAACACGCTACCCGTGCATCTCAGTTACATATCTGGGATTTAGGAAGAGATATTGCACATACATGTCGTGAATATTCCTCTGGAGTAAATATACCCGTTGGTTTTTGTTTATTTCATTCATGTTTCTCCTTTGCTTTTATTTGTAGCAGAAATCTTTGAATTTTATTTTGGGAATTATTTTATAGAGTAAAGATATCCTGAAATCACCAAAAAATCTAACAACTTTTGCTTATTATATGAGTATTGATGTATGGAATGCATTATTTTTTTTAATCGGCCAATATTTAACACTATTTCCATGTCTTCCAAAAAATCCAATTCGTATGTTCCACCCGAATTCGTCTATTCCTTCATTCGTCTATTTGTCTATTCCTCAACTACAAAAAATGGAAGAACTACAGATGAATTTTAAGAACAGTTGTTTGGAAAGCTATATTTTGTTGACAAATTCATGAAATTTTGAAGGTGAGATGGACTCTCCAATGTTTGCCGACTGTCCTTAGCTTAGGTTTAGTATCGTTCTGATATGTGGCTCACTGCTCAATCTGTACCGATGAACCCTGAAACCTAATTCAATTTTGTTATCGTATTATTTGGTCTTAAAATTTAAAATTTATTTCCTTCAAAATAAAAAATCAATCAATTCGTGTTCGTCACGCCTGAATTGCTGGATGAATTTTCCAGCCGTCATTTGGCATTCATATTCATTAAACCATGCAATTGAGCGTCTGTTCGGTGGGCTGCCAGTGATGTCGATACCGTCTACATAGTATTGATCATAGGCTCGTGATATTTCAGTTTGTGTGTCTTTTAATATTACCAAATTCATTTCTGGGCATGAATAAACGATTATATGAATGTTGATGCCTGTTCATTTCAAATACGAGTAATAACAATTTTGGTTTCTTCATGTACTATTGATGTTTAACTAATTATGTTCATACTAATATTATAGATCTACATAATAGTAATATGAAACGTAAATTTTGTTATGTTAATATCAAATAGATGTCTCATTAGGTGACATGGCAATTATTTTGTCTGATGAACAAATAACTAATTTAATTGCCTAAATTATTAAAGTCAGGAATATACTTCATATATAAAATCATTTCTATCTAAAATTTAGAAAGTTCGATTCCCAATCTAGCTAAAGCATTATTTGAGCCGTCATAAAACACAAGTAAAACATAAGTGATGTATACAGGAAAAGATCAGGTAGTTTGCTCCTACACCTTTTCTCGTTTTATAACCACATTCTTGCAAAATGTACCTACGAACTGCAAATTTAACAACGACGAACCGTTGAATATAACAGGGAATAGAAATATAGCAACAGTGTAGCAAAAAATAGCAACAACGACAAATTTTAGCGACGCCCAACAAAATAAATGACAGTGAAACTATACACCAGAACAAAGAAACAATGTTTAGTGACAGGGTCTGTTTATTGTAACAACGTTCAAAAAGGATAATTATACAAAAAATAGTAACGTGCGTACATATTATTGTAACAAATTAATAATTTCTGACATAGTTTTTTATAAGTAAAATAAACTGTAAAGTAGCATACAGCGTAGTACACCTTTTCTCGTTTTATAACCACATTCTTTCAAAATGTACCGACGAACTGCGTATTTTACAACGACGAACCATTGAATATAACAGGGAATAGAAATATAGAGACAGTGTCGCAAAAAATAGCAGCAACGACAAATTAGAGCGACACCAATCAAAATGAATGACAGTGAAACTATACATTAAAACAAGGAAACAATATGTTGTTACAGAATAGGTTTATTGTAACAACGTTCAAAAAGGATAACAATTATACAAAAAATGGTAACGTGCGTAAATATTATTGTAACAAATTAACAATTTCTGACACAATTATTTGTAAGATAAATAAACAGTTAAGTAGCCATATAGTGTAGTACATATGCATTTTGAAACTATGCATACAAAATAATTGATAATTACAATAAAGAATGAACATCATATGTATCACACGTGAACCGGCCACGTCAGAGTTGTTCTGGAAAATTCGGTTACTTCCCGGTCAGCGGATACTGTATCTTCCACTGCCGTGAAGTAATGGAATGTAGTCCTACATGTATTATTGTTGGGTGGCATTCAGACTCCCGAAAGTCAAAATCCCGAATGTTGAAATCAGGTATACCTAAATCCCAAAAATGGAAATCCCGAATATTGTAACCATGGTTACCAACTGGCATGTACAGTATTTTACAGCCAAATATGGTTGGGAATTAGATATTCGAGATTTTGACTTTTGGAATTTTGACATTCAGGATTTCAAGGTGAACTCATTGCTTTCAATTTTTTTAGTATGGAAGTGTAAAAAAAATTATTTCTCTCGTCAATAGGAGTTTAAAAGATGTTGTTACATCTTATGACACTTCGTTCCTATTTTTGGCATCTGTTACATTATTTTGAACCTGTGATACTGGCCATATGATGCATTGTTACAAGTTTTAATTATTTGTTACAGAAAATGAACGTCTGTTGTAACATTATGAGAGTGTTGTACAATTTGAAGCAACGTTATATTTATATGTCTCTGTCACTACATTTTGCACATGTTATCAATTTTTCGAAGTCGTCACTGGATTTATGCTGGATGTTGCTATATTTTGAGCCGCTGTTATTAGTTTTTATTCGGTGTTATATGATTGTGCAAACTGTTGCTATATTGTTTTGACGTGTGGTTATAAAACGAGAAAAGGTGTACACGATGCATATTCAGACTATGCATACAAAAGTATCGATAATTACAATACAGAATGAACATCATATGTGAGATATTGAAACTATGCTCAAAAAAAAATTTCTTGTTGATTGAGGCACTTTAAGGAAGCATTAAGGAAGCAATGGAACGTAGATCCATATTATTGTCGGGTGGCATTCAGAATCCCGAAAGACAAAATTCCGAATATCAAAATCCGGATTATCTAAATCGTGAAAATCAAAATCTTGAATGTCCTGGTTAAAAACACCTTATCCCAAATTTAAATATATACGAGCTGTCATACGTAGAGAATTTTTATCAAATATTCTCAATTCTTCACAACACTAATTCGTAACACACACCACCAATTCGTTACACATACCACCAATTCGTGACACACGCCACCAATTCGTAACACAAACCACTAATTGGGAACACACACCATTAATTCGTAACACACACCACCAATTCGTAACACACACCACCAATTCGAGTCGACGCTTTCACTGCCAAATATGGGCGGAATTAGATATTCGGGATTTCGACTTTCAGAATTTTGACCTTCGTGTTTCAAGGTGAACCTATCATTTTTAATTTTTATTTAATATGGAAGTGCGGAAAAATTATTTCTATCGTCAATAGGAGTTTAAAAGATATTGTTACAACGTATGCCATTTTGTTACTATTTATTGCATCTCTTACATTATTTTGAACCTGTGATACTGGCTGTTTGGAGCATTGTTACAGGATTTGATTATTTGTTGAAGAAAATGAACGTCTGTTGCAACATTCTGAGAGTGTTGTACAATTTGAAGCAACGTTATATTTATTTGTCTCTGTCACTACATTTTGCACTGTTAACAATTTTGCAGCGTCGTCACTGGATTTGTACCGGATGTTGTTATATTTTGAGCCGCTGTTGTTAGTTTTTATTCGCTGTTATATGATTGTGCAAACTGTTGCTATATTGTTTTGACGTGTGGTTATAAAACGAGAAAAGGTGTTGGGAACATTCAAGACATGTGGGTGGTATCTGGAGCTAAATTCCAGATATGTAGCTGAGATGCACGGGTAGTGAGTTCATTACGTGCCATGCAGCGGTGCTGCTCATATTGACACATTTACACTTTTGTGGGACTGAAAAATGAGGAATTCTAATGCAAAATTTAAACGTAAACCCTGCGAGAAAATGGTCATGTCTGTGATCACATATGTTAGTCCTCAAAAAAAAGTTCGCAGATTCGAGCTCATCAGTATTTCACCTAACAAGCAAGTTTGACAATTCATCGTGTGTACTTGAAGGTTTTGAAATCTCGAATGAGATTTTTCACTGAACATTTAAGGTACTAGGCACACATCGAACAGAATGATCGAGAAGAATGTCTGGCATCATAATATCATCTATGATATGGCGATTTTTTAGGTTTGAGTAGGATATTTCAGGGTAGCGTAGGTTCGGTAATGTTGACGGAATATATTTTAAGGGTCCACCTAGTTTAACGATGACATTGTCCGAAGAATTTCCACGTTTCCTGCTAGCATATATTACGAGGGTTACCAGTGCGCAATTTAATAGTGACATCGATATTTGATTCATGATGTCGTGATTCAGGATGTCGTGATTCAGGATGTCGTGATTCAGGATGTCGTAATTCAGGATGTCGTGATTCAGGAGGTCGTGATTCAGGATGTCGTGATTCAGGATGTCGTGATTCAGGATGTCGTGATTCAGGATGTCGTAATTCAGGATGTCGTGATTCAGGATGTCGTGATTCAGGATGTCGTGATTCAGGATGTCGTAATTCAGGATGTCGTGATTCAGGATGTCGTGATTCAGGATGTCGTAATTCAGGATGTCGTGATTCAGGATGTCGTGATTCAGGATGTCGTAATTCAGGATGTCGTGATTCAGGATGTCGTGATTCAGGATGTCGTGATTCAGGATGTCGTAATTCAGGATGTCGTGATTCAGGATGTCGTGATTCAGGATGTCGTAATTCAGGATGTCGTGATTCAGGATGTCGTGATTCAGGATGTCGTGATTCAGGATGTCGGGATTCAGGATGTCGTGATTCAAGATGTCAATTCCACAGGTGAGAGGAAAATAAAGGACTGAATTAAATATATCTGGTGCTGCCTTCGCAGCAATTTAGGAAACTTATATTTTCAAACAGCGATAGAAAATTTATATCTTTGAACTTCGATAGGACCATTGCACAAACTCTCTCGTTTTCCGGAAATGCTCGCTTGTGGAGTTTAGGTATTTAAACCCGGAGAGCAGAGCAGAGGCCGCCAGTTATTTGAGAACCTTACTAAGGTATTGCGTGTTGACTCCAGAGAGAGAAATGTAAGTAAACAGTGCAAAATATTAATTGAAATAGGTTTCGTTGTTCCATTGTGTCTAGAAATGTATTCTATTGCTCGCCATGTTGCTCGTCGTGGCACAGTGGTTAAGGGATCGGCCTTGTATGTTGGAGACGAGGGTTCGTATTCCTGCGCTGGCGCGGCGATTTTCAACGTTGGGTATAAGGGAAAGCTCAAGCACAATACCCCACTCAACCCAGGTGTCGGAAATGGGTACTGGCATTACGGGGGAACCGTCATGGTGTCCTATATATATAGAGTTAGTTAGAAGACATTGTAAAAACCAATGCTAAGATCATATGTATCAGGCTTGATTGGAAATAAAGCATCCCAAAGATGCCGATGTTACCCTTTACCCTGTATTGGGTCTCTAGCTAGTGAGAGACAGTGGATCCTTAGATCCGAGGAAAGCTGGAAGACCTCAAGTAATGGTGGGCTGCAATTTATGCTTCCAGAGTTTTCTATTGTTGCTCCCACAACTCCTCTTACACGAGTGATTCTTCATTCATGTTGTCAATTTTATACAACTGTCTTGCTAACAGTTTTATACACATTGTTCTAATTGTCAAGTTGGAGTTGATCTGTGTTGTGGACAGTGTTGTGAGTCTCTTTTGCTAACAGTCATTCATCTTTGTTTGATTAAAGTGTTGAGCCTTATTTGATCTGTGCTTGTCAGTGCTATTTAATTAATTTGCTAGAATTTACAGCTGGACTCCTGGTGCTCAGTTGTTAATTTGCTCTATGCACATTGTGCTGTATAGATTCTTACTGTCATTCCCAGTTAATTTTGATGGATTTAAGCTCTGGTTTGTGGACTCTAGAGCTATATAATTCCTCACTGGACTTGCCATGTGGAAATATTTAAAGCTGAATATCAGTCTGAGGAGTGTGATCTGTTTGCATATTTTTTATTTTGATGATTTTTACTTGACTGTGGGATATGTTAGATCACCTAGCTGATTATGCGTGTCCTAAAAGACTGTGTTCATTCCCTTTAGGTAGTTGATTTACCTGTACTGATGTGTCTAAATATGCCCCCTTGTTCACATATTGACCACCTTTGTATATGTATGTGTTATAACTGTGTCCAAGTGGTGCTGCTGAGTTACTTGACCTTTGTGACTGGTCATGTTGAATCAGAGACAACTCAAGTTACCGAGCATTGCTTATGTTGGAATAGCCGTGTAACTTCAATTCAGCGTCTACGTAGTTGGACATCAGTGTGTAGAGTACTACCTGACCTTAGTATTTTATAAGTGTTTCATTAGGTTGACTGCTTATATCTGAGTGTGCCATTGGGATGCACACACGAAAATTGTACTAAGGGTCGCCTATAATTTGTGTGTTGGCTGAGCCGCTGAGGTGGTACCCGTGTTCACTTGAGATAGGTTTGCTTGGGCCAATGATGCACTACAGCCCAGACTTTTGCGTTCTTAGTTTCTGATTTGCACTCTGCATCACCTTTAAATTTGTAACCTCTAAAAAACTGTATATTTTTGTATTATTTTTGTGCTAACTAGACTTCTCTCTTTCAGGAAAATTAATGTACTACAGTAAATAGCTGCTTAAGACAAGTTTCACATCATCCGTGGATATCTTTGAACCTTCCCCACGTCTTAATGTCAAGGCTGCCACAGTGTACGATATAGCCTCTCAGAATAATGTACTGCAAACAGAATGGTACAATCTTAATGGGTACAATGATACTGGGCCCAATAGCATTGGGTACAATATCAAATATAGTTTAGGGTATAATATTCTGGTCTATGCATTGTAGGGTAAAATCCCTTTAGGTACTAAGCTATTGCGACCAGTCTTAATGGGTTCATTCCTTGTAATGGGTAGCATTCTAATGGGTGCAATCCTATTCGGTATAGTGATGAAGAGTATAATTTAAATAAATTGAATAGAAAATTATTCGAATGGTACGTTCAACAGAATACAAGTATTCTAATCGAAGGTACAATACTATCCAATTGTTCTAATGTTATAAGTACAATTGAATCTAACTAATGATTGGCACAATGGAATCCTGCTAGTCATATCTCGACATAAGTTTGCTTTAACGTACGAATTTTTCAAAACATTCTGAAGAGGATGAAACATTTTGAAAAGGACGAAACATTTTGAAAAGGACAAAACATTTTAAAAAGAACGAAACATTTTGAAAAAGACGAACTATTTTGAAAAGGACGAAACATTGTGAAAACGACGAAACATTTTGGAAAGGACGAAACATTCTGAAAAGGACGAAACATTTTGAAAAGGACGAAACATTTTGAAAAGGACGAAACATTTTGATGTGGACGAAATATTTTGATGTGGACGAAACATTTTGAAAAGGACGAAACATTTTGATAAGGACGAAACATTTTAACAAGAACGAAACATTTTAACAAGAACGAAACATTTTGAAAAAGACCAAACATGCTGAAATAAACGATGCATTTTAAAAAAGACGAAACATTTTGAAAAAGACGAAAAACTTTGAAAAAGACGAAACATTTTGGAAAAGACAAAACATTTTGAAAAAGACGAAACATTTTGATAAAGACGAAACATTTTGATAAAGACGAAACATTTTGATAAAGACGAAACATTAAGAAAAAGACGAAACAAAGTGAAACAAGAATTCAGGCCACCTAACGGTTTTTCCTCGTGAAATTTAAAAAATTAATGAAAAATACTTCGTGAACGAAATAAGCTCTGAGGGATTCACATGTTTAGAACATTCGAATGGTCGTTCAGAGCCCTAAAGTTTTTTTAAATTTGCCCATGCCCCCTCCCCTCCCCTGCCCCCCCCCCCCCCCCCCCCCCGAAGGAAAATTTCTAAAAAATTAATTTCTCAGTCAATATTGTACATAGAGACAATTCGTTTTTTTGTTCGATTCACAATGAACTGGTCTACAAAATTGAGATCCAGTTTTTTGATATCGCTTCAAAAAAATTTTTATAATGTTTGAATTTGAAACAAACAAAAATTTTCAATTTTTTTCTTTACAGGGTTAAAAAAATTTCAATTCAACTTTTCAAAAATTCACCATTGAGATTAATAGTACTCAACTTGATCTTTACGATGCTGAAAAGATCTCCTTCATAAGGGAAAAACTGAAGGAGAAGTTGAGCCGCGCAACCGAAAGTAAACTTGTTATGAGAAAAAAGCGACCCAGTTTTTCAATTATTTCTTCAACAGTTCTCTACTGATGGAGGGGATCGCTTTTGCTCGTAAAGGTCAAATTATGTACTATAAATCAGCGTACCATTTTTTCGATAAGTTGATTAGGAAATTTTTTGTTATCATTTAAAGTAACCACTAAAAAATATGTATATTGTTTCAATAATTCAAACATTTCTTAATTGTTCTGAAGCGATATCAAAAACTGGATCTCATTTCTGTAGATCAATCAATTGTAAACCGAACAAAAAACCTAATCATCTCTGGGTACAATATTGGCTGAGAAATTAGGATTTTTAGAAATTTGCCTCTGGGATTGTCAAATTTAAAAATTTAGGCTCTGAACGTCCATTCGAATGTTCTAAACATGTGAATCCCTCAGAGCTTATTCCGCACCTGAAGTATATTTTATTGATTTTTGAAGTTCTATGAGCAAAAACCGTTTGCCCCTCTTAATGAATTATTTTTCGTAGACTCATGGAGGAAATAGATCATTTATATATATTTATTTGGGTGTATTTGGTGTTAAGATAAAATTTAAAGGCTCAGTTACACAAATTTCTGGTGTTCAGTATAGGCCTGTATGCGTTGAATGAGAAAGAGTATGGTTTACACACGTTCGTATGTGTGAAGTGTTCTGTGTGTGGAGTTATATTGAACTTATTGTATTTTGTGGAAGCCCCCCTTTATGCTCCCCCCTACTACCCCCATTTTGTTTCTTCCTATTTCCGCCATTTTTCCCTACTCCCCAATATCCACTGCTTTTTTGCTTCTCGCCAGCTCACCCACTTTCCTTGTTCCTACCCCCACTTTCCCCCTGTTCCTACCCCTATTCCCCCCCTTTTACTACCTCCATTCCCTCCTGTTCCTACCCCCATTTCCCACGGTTCCTACACCATTCCCCCCCTTTTCCTATCCCCATTCCACCCCATGTTTCCACTGTTCCTACCCCCATTCCCCCCCCCTGTTCATACCCCCCTTTCCCCTGTTCATACCCCCTTTCTCCCTGTTCCTACCCCCATTTCTTCCTGTTCCTACCCCATTCCCACTGTTCCTACACCCAATTCCCCCTGTTCCTACCCCCATTTCCCCTTCTGTGTTCCTACCCTTCATTCCCCCCGTGTTCCTTCCCCTCATTCCCCCTGTGTTCCTACCCCTCATTCCCCCTCCCGTGTTCCTACCCCTCATTCCCCCCCGTGTTCCTACCCCTCATTCCCGCCCCGTGTTCCTACCCCTCATTCCCCCTCCCGTGTTCCTACCCCTCATTCCCCGCCCCTTGTTCCTACCCCTCATTCCCCCCCCGTGTTCCTACCCCTCATTCCCCCCCGTGTTCCTACCCCTCATTCCCCCTCCCGTGTTCCTTCCCCTCATTCTCCCTCCCGTGTTCCTACCCCTCATTACCCCCGTTTTCCTACCCCTCATTCCCCCCGTGTTCCTACCCCTCATTCCCCTCGTGTTCCTACCCCTCATTCCCCCCGTGTTCCTACCCCTCATTTCCCCCGTGTTCCTACCCCTCATTCCCCCCGTGTTCCTACCCCTCATTCCCCCCGTGTTCCTACCCCTCATTCCCCCCCCCCCCGTGTTCCTACCCCTCATTCTCCCCGTGTTCCTACCCCTCATTCCTCCCGTGTTCCTACCCCTCATTCCCCCCGTGTTCCTACTCCTCACTCCCCTCGTGTTCCTACCCCTCATTCCCTCCGTGTTCTTACCCCTCATTCCCCCCGTGTTCCTACCCCTCATTCCCCCCTTGTTCCTACCAATCATTCCCCCCGTGTTCCTACCCCTCATTTCCCTCGTGTTCCTACCCCTCATTCCCCCCGTGTTCCTACCCCTCATTCCCCCCGTGTTCCTACCCCTCATTCCCCCTCCCGTGTTCCTACCCCTCATTCCCCCCGTGTTCCTACCCCTCATTCCCCCCGTGTTCCTACCCCTCATTCCCCCTCCCGTGTTCCTACCCCTCATTCCCCCTCTCGTGTTCCTACCCCTCATTGCCCCCCGTGTTCCTTCCCCTCATTCCCCCCCCAGTGTTCCATCCCCTCATTCCCCTCCCGTGTTCCAACCCCTCATTCCCCCCGTGTTCCTACCCCTCATTCCCCCCCCCCGTGTTCCTACCCCTCATTCCCCCCCCCGTGTTCCTACCTCTCATTCCTCCCCCCCCGTGTTCCTACCCCTCATTCCCCCCGTTTTCCTACCCCTCATTCCTCCCGTGTTCCTACCTCTCATTCCCTTCGTGTTCCTACCCCTCATTCCCCCCGTGTTCCTACCCCTCATTCCCCCCGTGTTCCTACCCCTCATTCCCCCCGTGTTCCTACCCCTCATTCTTCCGTGTTTCTACCCCTCATTCCACCGTGTTCATACCCCTCATTTCCCCTCCCTTGTTCCTACCCTTCATTCCCCCCGTGTTCCTACCCCTCATTCCCCCGTATTCCTACCCCTCCTTCCCCCCGTGTTCCTACCCCTCATTCCCCCGTGTTCCTACTCCTCATTCCCCCGTGTTCCTACCCCTCATTCTCCGTGTTCCTACCCCTCATTCCCCCTCCCGTGTTCTTACCCTTCATTCCACCCGTGTTCCTACCCCTCATTCCCCCCGTGTTCCTACCCCTCATTCCCCTCGTGTTCCTACCCCTCATTCCCCTCGTGTTCCTACCCCTCATTACCCCCGTGTTCCTACCCCTCATTTCCCCCTGTGTTCCTACCCCTCATTCCCCCCCGTGTTCCTACCCCTCATTCCCCCCCGTGTTCCTACCCCTCATTTCCCCCTGTGTTCCTACCCCTCATTCCCCTCGTGTTCCTACCCCTCATTTCCCTCCTGTTTCCACCCCCATTTCCCCCCTGTTTCCACCCCCATTTCCCCCCTGTTCCTACCACCCTTTCCTCACTTAACCCTTTTTTATCTCCATTTCCTCCCCTGTGTCTTCCATGTTGGCCTAAAATAGGCCTAAGTTGGTTTGTGCATCCTATGCTGTGAGGAACAGGCGCCCCCAGGGGAATGCTGTTGGGTCCCCTCAGCTATTGATATTTAGGACTCCTTTCATTCCTGCACATTTTGCTTCTTTCAGTTTTTATTTTATTTTTTCGCTCTTTCTTCTTCTCCGCTGTTCCTGTGCACCTTGTGCATAGATTCCGCGTTCCCTTGAGTCCATACAAAACTGTGCTTTTCCTTTTTCCTCTCTTCGGATTCCTGTTGTAGCGGTCAGGTTAATTTTAGGAAATTATTTTAATTTAATCTATTTTTTGTGAGTACCTCAGACAACAGTTCGAGCTCTCCTGTGCACTCCACGCCCGGTAGTCTTATTAATTATATCAATATAAGCTATTTTAATTAACCATTCTATATGTGTTTGTCAATAATAAATTGCCATAATTATTGACTTAATGACGTTCCAATACAGAGTTCCGATGTTCACTTGCAGCTGTTACCCGCACGGACTCCCCAAGCTCCACCCCCTCAACAGCTGGCCAAGCCCCGCCTTTTGTCTCCGCCCCCTCCACCAAACCCACCAATTCCGTCTCTGGGCCCGCCCTTTTTAGGGCAGGCGCCATCTCTTTGGCTGGTGGCTCCGCCCCTCTTAGTTCTGGCGCCACCTCATTGGCTGGTGACTCCGCCCCTCTTGGTTCTGGTGCCACCTCATTGGTTGGTGGCTCCGCCCCTCTAGGTTCTGGCGCCACCTCATTGGCTAGTAGCTCCGCCCCTCGTGGTTCGGGTGCCACCTCATAAGCTGGTGGCTCCGCCCCTCCAGGGTCTGGAGCCCCTTTATTGACCGGTGGGGGCTCCGTCCCTCTCAGCGCATTGGTTAGCTGCTCCACCCCTCTTGTAGCTCGCCCCACCCCATCCAGTGGCCCCGCCCTCTAATTGGCTACGATTTCGTACCCTGGAGACGTTTATCACCCACAACCCCACGTGAGTGAGGCCTCGTCTTCGAGGGCAACTACGAGTGTGAACTCAGCGCCCACCAATCACGGGGCGCCCCCCAAAGCTGTGGGGCCCTACCCTCCCCCTAACCCTCGCCTGCCTACCCCTACACCTCTGCCTCTACCGGTATGTTATACCCTTAAATTTAATGGTTATTTATTCACTTAATTATATGATGGCATTAATTGATATGTATATATCAAACCTAAATGTTAATGTATATGTATACATTTATACGTAAATAAGATGTATGTATGTATTTATTTATACATAAAAGTGAATATATATGTACATATTAAATGTAAACGTTATTATACATGGGTTTATTGTTCTAGCCCTTTATTTCTGAAGGTGATTACATTGCACCGATATTACCAGGTGCTGTAGTTCTATTCTGAGGATCCCACATTCACTGGCATATCTTCAGCAGTCGTGACTTTCGGTTATGCCACATTATTTTATTTTGGGTAATCAAAGTTAGACAGACTTTCAATGTCCTCGTCACAATAATAACTGATTTATAGCTACGCTGCCACCAGCTCATAAAGGAGCAAGGAATCGAATAATTATTTTCATGTTACTAAAATGAATGGTAAGATGGTAACGTGGTTTCATGACTATTTTTCTTTTCGAACAAGGAATTGATACACTGAGAAAGATCTAAATTTATTAGTAAAGAATTGATTTAACGTACATGACAATTCTGCACAAGCGAAGAGCTATTTCGGCGTACATAAAATTCAATACAAACGCTGTTAACGATAGTTGCATACTGTTACGACCTGAGGAGGATTAATTGAGCAGATTTATAGAAGCGAAAGCGCATGAGATACTCAGCTCAGGGCAGGGCAACCTTTCTGTTGTCGTTTTGTTATTTTTGATGGCTGGGCTTATGAAAATTGCTCATCGTTAATATTCAATAACTATTTGTAATTGGGCTTGGAACGTATAATCACGCGGTAAGAATAATATTTAATTACATTTTTTCTATGACATAGTTTCGAAAATAATTTTTTTCATAATTTAGTGAAAAATAATGCCTAATTTTATTCATTGAGTAAAATAGTGTCTCGATGATTCGATTTTGGTTGTAATGTAAACTTTCACCAAAATTCAAATAAGGAAAAATAATCCTCGCGTGCAGTTTTTGTACCAATATTAACAATAAAATGGATACGACTTTTGGAGCGTCATTGATCATTTATAGATAAAAAATATGAATAACATAAGACGAAAGAGACCCGGGTTCAAATCCCGGCTCCAGCATAGCACAGTTTCCGCAGTGAACAGATTCTCTGGTGATAAAAAAACGGAAAAAGGGGGTAGGATATAGAAAACGTGATGTAATGGTATAGAGCAAAACTCTGTGCCATCAGTGATGACGTAGAAGAAAATTTAACGCCTTCATTTTAATAACATAAGGCAAAATTCAACACCCTGCTTACAGTAATAACATAGGGCAAAATTCGATACCATGCTTTCAATAATAGCATAGGACAAAATTCAACACCGTGCCTTCAGTAATAATGTAAGGAAAAATTCGAACATGCTGTATTGTGGGTACGATAAATAACAAACATGTACCCAAATGACGAAGAATGTTAACAAAATATTCCCTACCAAAGACTGAACGTAACACTCCAACCCGATATTAATAATATACGAAGTGTTTTCAATACTCTTTATATAATGACCCAATTGAAAATCAAGGACGTGTCGCCGGTGGGTTAAGGACGCGGCAGTAGATCAAGGATGATTTGTTGGGCAGTTGGCCGGCTCTGTCCTTAAACTATCTCTCCGCGCTCATAACTACGCACGGTCGAGCTCGGACGTGAAATTCATAGTTGGCCATGGAAGGTTTGAGGGCGCAAAATTTTCGGTTGGTTAATGGCCGTAATATTTAAAAACGGCCATCCGTGGTTTACAGCCTCACAAATGTTTGCTGCACTTGGGGTGCTGCAGTGACGTGCTGCAGGTAGTGTGCTGCAAGTGGTGTGCTGCAGGTAGTGTGCAGCAGGTAGTGTGCTGCAGGTGGTGTTCTGCAGGTAGTGTGCTGTAGGTAGTGTGCTGCAGGTAGTGTGCTGCAGGTGGTGTGCTGTAAGTAGTTTGCTGCCGTTGGTGTCCTGCTGACGCTCAGCTGCAGGTAGTTAGCTGCAGGAGGTCAGCTGCAGGTGGTCAGCTGCAGGTGGTCAGCTGCAGGTGGTCAGCTGCAGGTGATGTGCTGCAGGTGGTCAGCTGCAGGCGGTCAGCTGCAGGTGGTCAGCTGCAGGTGATGTGCTACAGGTGGTCAGCTGCCTGCACGCGACCAGTTGCAGGTGGTCAGTTGCAGGTGGTCAGTTGCAGGTGGTCAGCTGCAGGTGGTCAGCTGCAGGTGGTGCGCTGCATGTGGAGTACTGCAGGTGGTGTGCTGCAGGTGGCGTGCTGCAGGTAGTGTGCTGCAGTGAATGATCGCCGTGCGTATAATGGACGGACGTGACCCATCAATCGTTTATTGTGATATTGTTACGTACACTGCATCAAGCTTAAAGCAATAAGTAGAATATTTTACTTAACATTCATTCTTCTCCAAAAGTGTTCACAACATAGTAAATGAACGCGTTACTATGCTGTAGAATGAAAAAGATTGGAACATTCACTTACGTTTATTTATGAGCTCACCATTGTAATGGGTATGGTTTTACATCATTCTTCAACTAAATGCTACACATCAGCTGAATTAGTTTGACTAATCAAGCAGGAGTTGAAACGGTAAATTTACTTTATTTTACGATCAATGTTATAACTAAGTCTTTCCTAACTGTCATAAAAGGTTGTTCGTTTGATTTTTTTTAAAAATTAACTTTCAGAAGTAGTATATTTTAGCACAGTCATCAAACGGTAACAATAAAAATGAATTGAGTCGTTGCGTTTGTTTTAGACTCACGTCTCATATCTCAGCAACCTTCAAAAAAGAACTAAAGATCAATTTTTATTCAAATTTAATTTAAAACGAAAACTTCATCGTCAACGAAATGTGTTGAAAATACCGAGAAGGCATTCAATTAGGTTGCGGCTTGCCCGTATAAGTCGGAGACCAATCGAGGCTCATCGGAGACCAATCGAGGATCATCGGAGACCAATCGAAGTTCATCTATAAATTACCCTAGTCTTACCAGTTTGAATTAGAATCGGAGAACATAAAGGCATAATATAATACACTCTTACATTTTTGAATACACATGTGAAATATATGCCATATTTTTTCACTTAGTATTATGTACTCTTCCAAAAAACTGTTTCTAATATGTGACTTTTATTGTCCATAATTCAAATTACCCTAAAAATTTACTAAAAGCACTCGTTGGTGACTCGATCACTGAGTCACCGCATAGCGTGAGCGGGCCGGCTGCCGGCGGCGTAGTCTTAAGGCAGTGCTGGACTTGCCAGGCCGTGATTTTTGTTGTGATTTCTTTTTCTCTCTATTTGATAAGTTGTGAACTTAACATATAATGTAATGAACTTGTGTTAATTAATCTTTTATTTTAATTTGAGTTCTGTGGAATATTGAGCATTTTGTGTTGACAGTGATTCATTTTAATCTTCCTCATCGGTAGGCGGGCTCAAGCGCATTTCAAATTTTTTGTATTTAGTTATATGAAGGGTGTTCCAGATGTTTTACGCTATATTAGTTGAAAATTTGTTTATTAGATGTGTAATATCTTTTTCCTCACGATTTTTTACATTTTGTTGAATGATTGAAACAATTTTTCTGGCGCAATTATTTTTGGTTTATAAACAGAATTCAGTCAGTGTTGAGTTTAATTAGCGCGTCAGCGATTTCGAATTTATTTCCGTATGTTTTGGTAAGGGGGTCATTTTACGAAGTTTTACATGAATGATATCGTATTTGCAAATGCTTAGTTTTCAAGATAGCATTAATAACGTTCAAGTAACAATAGCATTAACGGTAGTTTTGAAATGGCTCCTCCGGTGAAAGGTGGTTGCGGAACACGCGCATGTTTTTTGTGCAAAAAATCGATCTTCATACGATGAATTCAAGTTTTTTTAGGTTTATTTAGGTTATTCCATTAAAATAACCTAACTTTACCTAACCTCACCTATTGCTGCATCAATAGTACTGTATTTAAACTTATTTACATGTCCGTTTGTTGAATTTTATATGACATTTCTATGACTTTAAAGTTAAATATTTCAAAAGGTAAGTATTTGCGAGGAAAATGTCATTCAAGTTTAACATTTTAAAGTGTTATTTATTACCTAAATATATAATAAAAAGTTTCACAATTGTTGATGCGCTAAATTCAATTTTAACCCGGAAGTGAATGAGCTTCATTGTTTTTATTATCTGTTTTGAGTTATAAAATTTGGAGTTCGAAATTTTTTATTCTTTGTATTTTTACCTGATTCCTTACGTAGATTGTAAGCGTTGTATAGGGTAAACTGCTTGTTATGATTTATTCCATGAGTCTTGTAAGAAACGGGAGGCTCTGTCTCATTTATTCAAGTGTTATCTCTGAATGCACAGTACTCAATCATGCTGCATTGTATTCTATTTTACTGCCTGCTGTTAATGCAATTAGAAAAGTTGAACCTAGAAGAAAGTTTATTTCCATAGTATTTATAGGTATAGTAAATGATGTACATGTATTAATACAAGAGGAATTAGAGTTCATTCTACACTCTTTCTGCAGTTAATTGCAAAATGTTTTTTTTTTATCAAAGGCTGATAATCTGGGAAGTTTTGCTCATTGAAATGATTCATCCTCTAAAGCTTGGCTTTTTTAAACCAATTAGTGTACTAGGCCCTACATGCTATTCACAGATTTGCAAGTTTTTAAATATATGAGTATTAAGCTGTAGTATTTCCAGGTTTAATTGCCATCATTGCATTCTTTATGGCTAGGTGTATGGCCTTGAGATTCATTAAACAATTTAAACAATTTAAACAATTTAAACAATTTATTTACCACAGGAGATACAGAGGTAGAATGTTTCTTAAGTCTAATACAATGGTCAGAGTTGAGTATAGCTACCTGTGGGCCCGAATAAGTTCAGCGACTTCTAGGGCATCCTACCATTACATTATTCTAGGGCGTACAATAATGTTTAACCTAATTCACTTAGCCTAGTTTCGCATTAGACTGATCAACAGGATAATGAACTCGATATTGATGTTTAATTTTACAATATAGGTCATATGGACAATATTTAACAGTATATTCGATAACGATTTGGGAGCAGACTGAAAATCGGCGATATTACTCATGGCAAATTGCATTATTAGGACCAGACATGTAGGAGGCAGGATTTGACTTGGGGATCTTACACGACTAGTATTCTGATAAGAAGTGAGACTCAAGATTTCTTTTAAATACCTTGTAAGAATTACTTTCACGGATCTCCGCAGGTATTGAGTTCCAGGTTTTAGTTCCAACGAATAGTATACTATGTTGCGAGCGGGCCTTTGAATAATAAGGAAGCATGAATTTACTTTTATTTCGTGTTAAATGGTCGTGATGACCAGTTTGCGCAGTTAATAACTGTTGAAGGCTATTGTCGCCATCATTAGCTAATGTTTTGTAGATGAAATTGCAGATGGAGATTTTGTAGAGATCCGAGAGTTTAAGTATTTGTAAATTTTTGAATGAATCATTTGTGTGAGCATTATATTCTAGGTTCTTTACCGCTCTGATGGCTCTTTTTTGCAGAGTAAAAATTATATTAGTTTTATTTTTATCAGTTCCATGCCATGCTTCTATTCCGTATTGCAGGTATGGTGAAATGAGCGTTCGATAAAGCATTAGTAAGGCTGTTTCAGGCAGGAAATTTTTAACTTTATTCAGGATTCCGATGGATTTTGATAATTTAGAACTAATATGAGTGATGTGCTCTTTGAAGGTCAGATGTTTATCTATTATGATGCCCAGAAATTTACATGAGTTGGTTTCTTTGATTTCACCTTCGCCAATTTTAATGGATGGTAGAGATATATTTTTCTTGTATGAGAACGTAATATAATTTGTTTTATCGATATTGAGGCTTATTTTATTAGCTTTAAGCCACAGTGAAACCTTATGGAGTTCATTATTTAAACTCTCCGCAATCGTAGTGGGATTTTCGTTCGGAAGGACCGCAGAAAGCGTACTGTCATCGGCAAAAAGTATGAATTTAAAAAATGATGTAGATTTAATAATATCATTGATAAAAATCAGAAAAAGGAGAGGCCCAAGAACAGATCCTTGTGGAACTCCATGGCTAATTTTTTGTGGGTCCGATTTTGCGTCGTCAATGACAACGTATTGCTTCCGATTTGTTAGGTATGATCTGAACCAATCATGGGCAACCCCACGAATGCCATAACAATGAAGTTTCGAGAGTAATATGTTATGGTCCACACAATCGAATGCCTTTCGAAAGTCAAGAAATACAGAGAAGACAGTCTTTCCGTTATCTATATTAGAATAAAGGAATTGTAAATGTTTTAATATTGCCTGTGTTGTTGATTTTTTACAGCGAAAGCCGTATTGTTTATCATAGAGAAATGATTTTTGTTCAAAATAAGAGTACACTTTTTTATACACAATTTTCTCGAATACCTTGCTAATAATTGGTAACATGGAGATAGGTCGATAATTGTTTACACAGGTTTTTTCACCATTTTTAAAGATAGGGGTTACTCTAGCAACTTTGAGGGAGTTCGGGAAAGTGCCTAGTAAGAGAGACTGGTTAATAATATTGGATATCAGCGGGGCCACAATATCAGCAATTGTTTTAAGTATTTTAGTTGGAAACGTTTGTAACCCACTCGATTTATTTTTCATGTTGTTTATGCACGCAATTACATCGGAGGAGTTTGTAGGCGTAAAGAAAAAGGAGTTGTGTTCTCGAATATGATCCATAAATTCCAGGTGATCAGTAGGTTCACTTGGAATACCATTGGCTATAGTTTTCCCTACGTTTACAAAGAAGTTGTTGAAGAGATTAGCAATTTCATTCTTCTCATGGTATTTGACATTATCTTGAGTGATATAACCAATTTTCTTTTTTTCGGCGTTATTCGGTTTATAACAAGAGTTAAGGAGGCGCCAAGTCTTTTTAACGTCAGCTTTGAATTGAGTAAACTTGAGGGTAAAGTAGCTCTTTTTTGATGTTCTTATCTGGTTTGTCACATAGTTTCTGAATCGGTTATATGTTTCTCTAGATATTCGCCCTTCGCAAAGGAGGGCTAGGTACGCTTGGCGTTTCTTTATATTTATCACGATGTCTCTAGTAATCCAGGGCTTTTGTTTATTTTTCGGGGTAACTGTACGAGTTACAATTGGGCAACACTGGTTGTATGCGTTCATTATAGTTTCAGTCAACTTTACTACTGATTCATCAATGCTCCTTGCATTATTGTTTTGTTGGGTGATGTGCAATGTTGGCATTAAATCTTCTAGAACGGTGCGCATTTCTTCTAAATTTGATTCGTTTATTTTACGATATGAGTAAGTTTCAGCCCGTGCTTTGGTGCACGCAAGATAGACATTTTTCTTAATAAGAAAAACTGGAAAATGATCTGATAAGTCAGAAGTAATTATTCCAGCAAGAAAATCACTTGGGTCTGTCATAAAGATATTGTCAAGCAGCGTGGCACATTCTGAGGTTATTCGTGTTGGCTTTGTGATGATCGGAAGGAAAGATTTAGAATGAAATGCATTTAAGAAATTAGAGATTGGTTCATAGCTTTCATGTTTCAGCAAATCATAGTTGAAGTCACCGCATATTATTATGTCATTGTAGAAGGACCTGTTGAACTGAGAAATAATTCGATTAAGCTCATTAAGGAAGGATATAGGACAGGCTGTAGGCGGCCTATACACCGTTCCAAGCACAATTCGTTTGCCATCTCTAGACAGTTCTATGAATAATGATTCTATATGATCCTGATTCAGTGTTGCACTTGCTATGATTCTCGAATCCATGTGCTTAGAAATGTATGTACTGATGCCCCCGCCTCGCTTGTTTTTTCGTAGCGAATGGTAACTATGATAATTTTCAAATTTAATCATGTCTTTGGTCGAGTCGTCTAGCCAGCTTTCGGTGAAGCTAATCACATCTAAGGTATACTTAAGTTCAGTAATAGTGCATTGTATCTCTTCCAATTTTGGATAGAGTGACCTACAGTTCCAACACAGTAGCGAAAAATCCTGCCGGGTTATTCGTATAGATTCGTTGAATTTTGATATGTTAGTATATCTGCAGTTTTCAGAGTCGTTTAGGTTTGGAAATATTCTGTTCAAATGATTGAGATCCGGGTCGATTTCATCTAATATATCAGCGTGATCAGTCATTCAAAATTAGTAAACAGTAGGCAGTAAGTACTATTGTACAACTTAAAACGAAATACAGAGTCAAGATTAAAAGGATATATCTATCTAAAAACTAGCTTAGAAAGTATAGAAAAGAGTGAGAAATCTAGCGTGATTTCGTGGGTACACTCAATACTCAGCCAAGAGCGATTAATATTGGAGTTCAATATACAAAATTGATGCGTACAAATTGCTGAAGGCGTTGTTACAAAGTTTACATACAACAGGTAAAAAGTTTTAAAATAAAATAAAGATAAATAGAAAAAAATTTAGCGACGATGATAATCTAATCAGCTAATATCTTTTACACATAATAATAGTTTGTTGGTTAAAAATTACATACAATTTACGAGGAAAGGTGAACAAGGTGGATATCAATATTCCATCATAATATTGGTAGGTACAAATTGCTGATGGTGCTGTTGATTTAGATTTTGATTAGATTTTGTTATTACAGATTGAACCCTTGACATAAACCACTTATTACAATTCCAGTTGATTTCTCACCTGGTAGGTATTTATAACGTCACGAGTCTGAAAATTTGCAAAGAAGTAGCACCCAATGAAATTCAAATGGAAATGATGATACCCAAATGCAACTTTTTTTGTTGCAATTACTTTATTGCATACTTCTTGTTTTTTTTTGTCAGATCTCCTCAGGAGAAAGCAATAATTTCATCAATAAGTTGTGCACCCAGGAGAGGGCCGGAGCTAATGGTTAGGTAGGCCTTCTATTTGCTAAAATAGAAGTTTTTATTATGTTAAGGACCAACTTTTTCAGCTCACTGCTATTGTTGCATTAGGCACAGACCACTTCCTTCTTGAACCTTTTTATAGATTGAACTTCCTTCCTGACTTTCTGTTTTATGATGCACTTGGTATCGTGTGTGGTGACGCATGTTGCCATGCAAGCATGTCTTTTGCGCCAACACACTTTGTGTATAGATTTCTCATGTATGTGTCTGTTCTAAATGGTCCTTTCATTATCCTCTATCCTGAAAATAACTTGGTAGATAGAGAGGCTTAAATTTTCATTTGTGTATACCCCATTTAAATAAATATAAATTGCCATTTGTGTATATCAGGGGGATACAACTATTGTATCTATGGGAATTAGCACTCCCAGTGGGATTATGTGAGGGCCCGAGCTCAAGGTTAGGTAGGCTTTCTTTGTGTTTTAAAATAGAATAAGTTTTCGTTTTGTTAGGGACCATCTTTTTTTGGTTCACTAAGGGGACCAAAATCTTTAATTTTTGAACCCATTTCAGCCCCATATAAAAGGACAACAAAATGGGAAATGGAAAATTTGGCTATTTGATTTTGTTAGAAATGTTTCACGAATTTTAAAACTGCCTTTGTTAATTGTTTTTGTTATAGCATCAAAACTGAATGAGGAGATGCATCTTGAAATATCAATACCAGGGAAATATCAATACCTAAATACCAATATGTCGAATTTTTCCAAAAACTAAGGCCCAAATAAAAAAAATGAATAGAAGAAATTGTGTTTCTTTTCCAAAGTTACATTTAATATCAAATTTCATAATAATCAGACTGGAAATAAAAAAATTCATTTATGATAAGAAATTTTTTTTCTTGTATTTGGAAATCACAATTCACAATGTGAATATGAAGTTATGTATGGAAATTATCGAAATAAAAATGAAAACAGCATTCAATTACATAAATTTTCCATGATGTTACACCTCAAGAAAAAATTTGTTTATGGTGTACACCCAACACCTCTAACTTTCAACATTCAAAACATGACTCCTCATTGAGTTTTGATGCTAAAACAAAACCAAAAGTTTTAGAATCCTTGAAACATTTCTAACAAACTCAAATGAACTTTTTTTCAAATTCAAATTTTTCAAAAAAATAAATAGCTCTAAACGCAAAAAATTATTGTTGGGTTTAGAAATTTTAGAAAATTAGAAAAAAATTGGAATATGAAAAATAACTATATGAGTTTGTTAGAAATGTTCCAAGGATTCTAAAACTGTCTTTGGTTTTGTTCTAGCATCAAAACTCAATGACGAGTAAAAAAGGTTTACTTTCGCAAAATACATATACCGGCCAATTTTCAAACGAATCTGATGAAAAAAGTTGAAAAAGTGGAAAGATCCCTATTGTTTTGCCATATCATGATGGATATTTTTTATTCTTTTTTTGCTCTTGATGTTGGCTTGTCTAACTGTTTTCAACTATCCTCATGTTGAAATGTTTTTCACAATTTGTATTTCTGTGCATTGAGTCCTGTGTAACAGTACACCCTTTTGGTTTCATTTGAGGATATAGTTCATTGTAAACACTTTTTTGGTAGATGATGACACCAACTAAAAATACTTGAGGTTTTTTCTGAACACCATCAGTAATGTAAAGAAATTCTTTTGTACTTTTCTCTGCTGTTATTTTGCATTGTGTTTTCTAATGGAATATTTTTCTGTGTTTGAAGTTGTAATACAAAAAAGCTTTTCCCCATCCAGCAAATGAACAAGTATATTCAGTCCATTTTAAGTGTCTACTAATGTAGTTTATGAATGATGCATTTGTGTTGGAATGAAATTTTTTATTGGTGATTATTCATTGGTCACCCAGCCAAGGGAGGGGTATTGCAAACTTATACACTGTATTGCAAATCTAAATTCTTTTGTTTTGTTATTTTGTGATATCCAACATGTTCCCTGAAGGCAAATCATTTTTACAATGTCTAAAATCGTTTGTGGAATTTTCTTTGCAGATGACTCTTGGAAAGTAGTGCCAACTAAATGGTTATCAAAAAAAGAAGGGATATGTGTGGCTTGGCCAAATGCGAGAGATGTCACAGTGCGTGCAAAAAATTAAAATGAAATAGAAACTACCTGGTCAAGTCCGGGAAGTTGTAGCATCTTCCGGTACGTTACTTCTTCCCATCGCTTTGCAGTTTGTCTATTGTTTGGTTATAATCCATTAGTTCACATAATATTAGGTGAGTGCACCAATTTGTCATTTGAGCTGATATGACAATTACCTACTCATGAACTTAGGCATTTATTTTTTGTTCTTAGTGTGCATATATTTTTTATACGAACAGATGACGTGTGACTTTAACTGTATGACTGACAATCTTGACTAGTGATCTGTGCTGAAAACAAGTATTCTATAGTTAGTGATATTCATGATTTGTAATTTTTATGAGATCCTCAACTAGGATTAAACATTTCAAAGAGAGAGTCAATTTAACAAATTTAGGATCACAATACAAATTAAAAAATTTAAAATCACAGTATTGAGGTAGTAGTTCTATTTTTGAACAGTCAGTGTTTTTTACAGTAAAATTTTAGAAAATATACATCATTGGTTATCATTTTTATAGTTAAAATAAGACCTCATTCTTGCAATTTCATAGAGATCTAAATAAACTTGAGCCTACAAATTTCTTCAACCCTCTTCATAATCCATTCATTTGCAAGAGGTTTGAAGGTTGCTGCAGTATCTCTGCATAACAGGAATTATAATTTTGTGGACCAATGCTGTAAATAATTACATAGTACAGATAGGGTAACCAAGAATAATATTGAACTGAATTGTAGATTTCATGTTCATTTCACCTGATAACAAATATTCATTGAATTTGAAAAACCTACTTAAAAGCTTAGTTCCCTCAGGGGGACACTTACCGTATTATGGGAAGTAAATTATTGAGCCCATGATTAGGTAGCCCTTTCTTTATCTGAATTCAATTTGTTTATTTCCAATCAAGACATACTTTTTTTGTAAACAAGAATACTTTTTTCAGCTCTGACTGCTTGATTTTCAAACTGTTTTCTTGTTTGAGCTTCTTTCCTGACTTGCTGTGCTGTGTCTATGCATTTGGTTGTCCAATCTGGAAACACACCTCATGGATAGATTGCCTGTGAATGTGTCCATACTAAATGATCCCTTCATTGTTTCTCTCTTGAGATAGTATTTGTTGTGAATAGCGAGTCTTGAACATGAATAATAATTTATTTAGATAGTATTTGTTGTGGCTATGGAGTCTTGAACAAGAATAATAAGCAATTTTACTTCTAGCAACACTTGTGCTGAATCTATAGAATGAAACTGAATTTGAACCCTGATTCTCTGCTCACATAATGGACACAAGTCTTGGATTCATGTAGGTGATGTAATTATGCTGTAAAGTACATTTTCATGACATGAATTATGAGATTGGTTTCTTGTTCCCAATTTATTTTGTTGAGAGAATTAAAAAAAATATTTGGAGTAATTCTCAGTTTTCTTTGTCATGTTTCTCTTGAACGTTTTCAACAAATTCTATGGGCCCTGTTTTTTGTTCACAGTACACGAGAGCAGCTCTGAAGAAGAGCAATCAACTCTACATACTCTGACCTTCATGGCAACGAAAGAGTTCATCCAAATGCCGTGAGCATCCTAGATTAGTTTCACTCTCTATAGATTTCTCAGTCTCCCTCAAGGGATATAACTATTGCATATATGGGATGGGAATTAAATAGAATAAGTTTTTTATTCACTGACCATCTTTTTCCTCGATAGACAGTTGTCATGTGCACCATTAGTTTCTTATTCAGCATTCACCGTGTTTCGTAAGCTCCCTTAATTCGTTGTTTCTATGTACGTGCAAATTTGTGGGTAGATTTCTCATACCCTTCTCTTTATAGTAGATGTTTTTTTCTTTCCTATCTTGGGGCATTTTGGTTGCTAGGGAGCCCTAAGCAGGGAATTATAATAATAATAATAATAATAATAATAATAATAATATAATAATAATAATATAATAATAATAATATAATAATAATAATAATAATAATAATAATAATAATGGTAGTGTAGTAAGATTTGTCATTAAAACCAGCCACATTGAATTCCACTTCCAATGAGTCAGTTTGTATGTGTCACACACTGTTCATAGCTTTGACTGTAATTGAATATCGCCTAACTAAATATTTTTAGCTTATTAATGTGAAAGCTCTAGGCAGCTGGGAGGGGGGGGGGGATAAGTTTAGAATATTGAATTTTAAAGTAAACATTAACTAAAAGTTGATAGTTTTCCTTTTTTGCTAGATGCGAATAGCTCCCATCCAAAGTTACATATGGAGTTCTATATTAAGAGTGTTTGTTCCGATAGAGGAGGGCTGCTGTTCATTAGCTTTTGCTTCTAGTAGTGAAAATTAGGATGTGGGAGCTAATATGGCTCTCCTAAACTTGAAAGTTTTACCCTCTGTGAAGTTCCTACAGTATTTTGCTTGACGATTGCATGTTATTGCTAGTACTCCATAAAATTTTTATATATGCGCCCACAAATAGAGAACAGCCTCACATAATCCATGGAAGACTCCTCATGGGGATACAACTATTATATCTATGGGAATTATGCGCTCCCAGGGGGAAAATGAGTGGGCCCATGCTGAGAGTTAGGTAGGCTTCCTTTTTGTTGATGTGAAATGTTTATTGTTATGTTATGGACCACTTTTTTCGGTTCAATGCTGTCCTGGTTTTCAGCCCCTACTACTTTCTTTTTCTATTTTTTTCTAGTTTCATGAACTTCTTTTTTAGCATACTGTATCCATTGTGCATAGATTCTGCCTTCTCTTAATTCCATACTAATTGTGCTTCATACTTTGTCTCTTTGAACATCTTTTTTTGTGGTAAAGGGAGGCTAAAACTTTCTTATCAATCAATCAATCAACCCATGGAAGGATCTGATACTAATGAAAATCTCCTAGTGATGGTTTGGGAGCAGTATCTGCAATTTGATTTTACTTCGAAGACTATGCATTTGCTGCACGTTCAATAGCTATAAGTCTTTGATTTCAATAGTCCTATTTTTTCCATATTCTTTACATGTAAAAACAATTATACAACTATTGTTTTGATTTCAGTGGAACGCCAAAAGAAACAACAACGGGTCAAGAGAAAGAAAAGTACTTGCGTCTCAAGTTGGACCAAATTCTGGAAGATGTAAAAGGAAATAACCTCCGCGAAGACGTAGTACGTGAGGATGAGAAGAGGGCGCCCTGTGCAACTTCAGTTCCTCAGTGCTTACCAGTGCCAGGTGATACGCCTGATGAATTGAAGTCCCTTCTCAAAGATGTTTTGGTAAATACAATAGAACTAGATGTTGTAAGCTTTTCTGAAGCATTGCTTCGTTACGCTAGCCAGTTGACATGTTCTGTCCAATATGCAACAGTTTGCTAATTTAAATATATAACAAAACTTCCCCTTCAGGGGGAAACAATTATTGTATCTATGGGAATTAGCGCTCCCAGGGGAACAATGTGAGGGCCCGAGCTGAGAGTTAGGTAGGCCTTCTTTTTGTTGAAATAAAATGTTGTTTGTTATGTCAAGGACCACCTTTTTTCGGTTCACTGCTGTCCTGTTGTTCAGTCCCTACTACTTTCTTCTTCAACTTTGATCTTGTTTCATAATCTTCTTTCACAAGTTACTGTTTCTATGCCTTTCTGCGTAGATTCCGCGTTTCCTTAACTCCATGCTAAATGGTGCCTTCCTCCTTCCTCTCTTTGTATCGCATTTGTTACGGATAGGGAGGCTTAAACTACCTTATAATCTGTCTCTGATAGTGGTACTAGCCATACCAAAAATGAAATTTACTATGCTACGTACCTGGAATGCCCCTTTCAATTTTTGCCCCATGTTCATCTTGGGTGTCTATAGGTAACGAGTTTTTTGAAACCACAAAAAAATCTTTGAATTTTTTTTACTAAATTTGGTAGGAACGTCTTTTCTACGTACGGGTGTCTACCAAGGAGTAAAGTAGTAAACAGTCCATTTAGGACGGGGTACTTAAGGAACTCGGGCAACTTTTTTGCAATAATGCTTTGGTTGCTGCATGTAGTATTAAGTATTTCAAGTATCAAGAAACTTGGATCTTTTTTTGAACCTTAGGTATTGCATGTATTATTGACTCGAACTGCTCATTATAGGCCGGTTAATTACATGTTGACATTTGGGCAACATTCATTATGTAAAAATAGGTAGTAATTTTTTGCTGTTGAGGGTAGTAAAAAGTAAAAAGTAGTTATATTTGGAAATGATAAACCGCTCTGGGGGATACAACTATTGTATCTATGGGAATTAGCGCTCCCAGGGGGACTATTCAAGGGCTCGAGCTAAAGGTTAGGTAGGCTTTCTTTTTGTTGAAATATCGTAGGTTTTGTTTTGTTATGGACCATCTATTTTCGGTTCACTGCTATCCTGTTTTTCAGCACCTACTACTTTCTTCTTCAACTTTTTCTTGCTTCATGATCTTCTTTCTTAGCTTTCTGTTTCTGTGCCCTTTCTGCATAGATTCCACGTTTCTTTAACTCCATTCTAAATGGCGCCTTCTTCCTTCCTCTCTTTGGATAGCCTTTGTTGCGGATAGGGAGGCTTAAACTAACAATCTAATCTATAATCACCAGAAATCCATGCTGGTGAATTCGAGACGATCGTCGCTCGGAGAGACGGTTAGCAGCATGCTGAGGATCCTTATGACCCGAAACCTTGCTGTCCAGTTCAGCATGGCGGGTTTGGGTCTCAAGCGACAGAAGTAGAAGTTTAAATTCGACAACTCGCCGGCTTGCTGCTTGATTGAAGGTATGATATTGGTTAGGCAGGTTACTTATTTATTGCTTAGAGGCTTGTACGTCATGCCGTATTATTGTGGCTTACATTAATATAAATTACATTTTCTTAGCGAATAAATCTTCAAATAAGTTTACTAGATCGGCTACATTGTACCTACAGTTTAGTGTATTCATTCGGTTTTCACCTAAATTTTTGTTGATGATGACTTCATTCATTTGTTATTTTTCCATGAAATTGTTCCGATTGAATGCACTCGAATCTGCAAATAATAGAAAGCAGAGTGGCTGTAACTTTGTACATTATATTTCGACATGAATGAAAGCTACACATTTTTGTAGCAAGTTTCAGGCTGTCGTAAAAATATTATTGTGGGCCAATCACAGGCTGTGCATATAGGCTTCAGAATGATTATGGAACTCTTGTACTTTAAGAATAAATCCTGAAGGAGAAAGTGTCGATTTGTTTATGGGTTTAGTAGTCTTCTCTGTTGAGATCTAAGTTTTTTTTCTATGTTGGCTTGTTTTTTCATTACAGGGGTGCATATAGTATAAATGTTAACTTTCTAAGGCAATCTTTCCATAGATGAATTATATTCTGAATAACTCTTTACAGGCATTCTCTCCAGCATGCCGGAATATGCTGCGGAACCTCGCTGCAAAGTGAAAGCAGCTATTCAAAAAGCTCTCAAAGGTGAGCTTCACAGGCCAACGTTTAAGAATGAAATTCAAATATGTGTAGTGACTATTTTCTATATTAGAATATGGATTTTTCACTGGAATTTATAAGTTACACACGACTGTTCGGATACAATATCACATTGTAGGACATGTCACGAATGCCTTAGACTCGGTTCAGTTAATACCACAAAAACATGAAAGTTAGATGCATTTATGTGTATTTTCTAGAGGTGAAAAACTTAACTGTAGTTTCGAAGTGTAGAGTTAAGGAGAAGGCAGGTTTGCATGGTGTACAGTGTGCGCGAAAAGTTCATACTCTTTCTATTTTTAGGTAATTTCAATAAAAATTGATATTTATTTCAAAATAGCAGAGTGACTGTAATTTTGAGTGGCAGAGTTTACAAAATAGCCAAATTTTTACAATTTAATATTCAGTCAAATGCCCTCGAGCTGCAATTTCGCATTTGAGACGCTTGGGCATGAAATAAGCAAGGTTTTTTTAGTTAGAGGCATCCATGTCCTTCTTCCAGAGATTAAGTAGAGCTTTTTTTTATTTTAGGACTGATGTAGTATCTTGGTCATGGAGCTGAATCTTCATGTATGACTAGCAATTCTCAATGGGTTGAAGTCCGGTCAATTGCCTGGCCATTCAAACACTTCTATCTTCTTGTAAATGAGGAATTTTAAGACCTGTTTTGATTGGTGACAACGAGCCGAATCTTGCATAAAAAACTGACATTCATGGATCACAAGAAAAGAAAGCAAATGATCGTCTAAAACTTGTGCGTAATAATCTTCATTTTTTGTTTGATTTTTAGGTAAGAAGTATAGGCCACTTCTGCCCATTTTGTCACTAAACCATCCCCATATCGTGACATAATCGGGTGTTTTACAGTCCGGCTGGTATACCTTGGGTCATATCTTAACCAAGGGGCTCACCCTCCCTTGACGTTCGGCAATGCACCTAAATGTCGACTCATTGCTCCACATAATATTCTCTCACATCTCAGGTGTGTATTTGATGAATTTTCTTTAGCAAAATTCAATGTTTTTTGCCGTTGAGAATAGCTTTATGGCTGGAGAACGCAAGGGTATTTTCAAGTCTTTTTGGAGCTTTCTTGAAGAGTCCTCACCGAGACAGCTCCAAGAAGCACAGGATGACTTTTTCTGAGTATAGAGGCACTCATTCAAAAGGGTTTCAACACTTCTCTCTCTAAAAGATGGTCTGTAGCTTTTGAGGTTTATCTTGGCCTACCTTTTCGAAGCTAGTAGGTAAGAATCTCACCCGGTTGAAGGGGGGGGGGGGGGGGATGGGCTGGGCGACAACGCTTTTCGAACGTTTCGCAGTAGCAATTCCTCATCCAATTCGGGCCGCTATTTCTTTAAAGAACACTTTTTCACTTATCAGGGCTAATGCAGTAGCCTTTTCTACTTCTGTGAGTACTCTCCTAGGTTTAATGATGCAATAACTTGAAAATGCATAAACTTGAAAATGACATGGAAAAAATGGCAAGGTATGCAAAATATGGCAATTCTTCGAGTAACACTGGAGCATAAATGAGCATTCAACCGCAGCTCGAAACGCACTGAGTTCTTATGCTTCTCAATTCTCTTTCAAAATCTTAGCCCTCAAGACGTACGATGCTATTTATCGCTAAAGAACACGAAAATACTTGATACATTTACATATAGAGAAATAGATAGAGGGTATCATCTGTTTTCGCGCATCAGCGTTTAGACAGACGGGTATCATCTATTTTCGCGCACGCTGTATTTCCGGGGAATCTCAATAGTTTGAGATGGTTTGAAAATTTGTTGAAATAATGGGTTGTGGTAATAAAGGGAGCGCACAGTTAAGAGTATTGAAGACGCGAAAGACGACAGACTAATATATGCATTAATAGGAGTCAGTTTTTTAGCTATTTTTTTTTGTCTGTGCAGGTGCAGGCGACTGGGATGGTCACAGAGGGACTCGTGTGAAACCGCCATCGGAAGCGCACACCACTGAACCGGCAGAAGACGAGGGCCATACTCTGCAAAAACCGGGAGTACCATTCCCCCACCCCCAACTGTCTAAAGTAATGCTCTATTTAGACGACTTTTAGTCGAAATTGTTTACAGTTACGCATAACTGTTAATTTATTTTTCTTGATATATCAATATACAAAAAAAAATACATTAACCATGTATTTTATTGCTTTATGTTTTTTTTTAGTTTTTGAAGTATAGATATAGATATCAAGAATAATATGTAGATGAGCGTTGAAAGATAACTCTGTAAACTTGATTTGATATATCTGTTTCATGAAATAAAACTGAACCATAACATATTGGTTTATGGTTTATTTTTAATTCATGATATATAAATATATCAATAATTATTTATACAGAAATATAATGTAGACGATGTTTAAAAGGGAACTCCGTATACTTGACTTGGTATACCTATATGTCTAGAAAAAAAACATGATTGATTTTATTGGTTTATGGTTTACTTTTATTTCTTGAAATATAGATATATCAAGTAATAAAAGTATACCATAAACCAATGAAATATATATATGTAATGTAGACGAGCGTTGAAACGGAACGCTGTGTATCTATATATCAAGAAATGAACCATATTTTATTGGTTTATCATATATTATTTCTTGATGTATAGATATACCAAGAATAATATATATGTACAGGGTGTTTGGTTATTTGATGCACTTATTTAACCCCCATACAGAAAAACGCTAAATAAAAAGATTTTCATGAGCAAACTTTGAAAACTCCTTCGTTTCCGAGAAATGATGACCTAAAATAGTTTTAGATTCCCAACGGAATAGCCTAAAACGCGCGCCAACAGCCAGCCCAAGAAGTTAAATTTTACTTGTTCTGCATGGTAAGCCTATTTTAACGGGACTCTTAAATTATTTCAAGTCACAATTTCTCGGAAACCGAGTTTTCAAGTTATTTGGTACTCGTGAAAATCGTTTTATTTTCCATTTTACTATGTAGATGGTTAAAATATATGCATCGAATTACACAACACACTGTGTACATATATGATCTTTATAAGTGCTCTGTGATAGAGAATTAAATTCTCATGCCTATTTTTATGTAGTGAATATATTTGTAACAGGAAGTATTCTAGTCGGACTGTGATTGCATCTTAAATTCCAGTATTATTCTGGTGTTCCAGTGTTGAAGAGGGCTGTGATCTAGAGTATGTTTAATTTTTGCATTAAAAATTACTAACTGAGAGTGATTCCTTATCCTTTTTAATGTATTGTATATAACTCATGTGCTTGTAAACTCCCGGTTGCACGTGGTTTGGTCTCATAGGATGTACAATATTGTACTGAGTTTATTGGGTCAACACATTCACTATGCATTAAGTGTGAATGTATTGTAAGATCCTAAACTTCCAGTGCGATATTGTACAACCCGTGAGGCGAACCACGCGCAACCGGGAGTAATTTTTTTACCCATAATCCACGGACGGCCAGCCGCGATTCGAAATTGGGTTGAAGTTGGGTTAGAGGCGAATGGAGTAGATACGCGCGGTTCTGAGGCGGTAAACGGCCGTTAGGGTAGGGCGGAACAACGGCGATTCGCGTGAAGTTTTGTGTCCGAAAAAGTGGACATTTGACCCATAAACCGCGCGTAATGCAACTAAAAAACGCCTAGGAACCCGCGCGTACCCACCGGCGACACGTCCTTGATTTTCAATTGGGGATAGCAATCGCTCGAAAATAACCCGGATAAATTACAGACTTAATGTAATTTTTGAATGCGGACGTTTTCATTGCCCACATAAATATTCCAATGTGTTATCCACGATGAACAAATATCTACTAGGCGCCCATAAGATTTTTTTCTAATTTCAAATCGTTATAAAAATTTGCAGAGTTATTAGCTGGCTTCTGTGTTAAAATAATGTTTAGGGAAATTCTGGTGTTTTTCCCTTAAAAAGAACGTCTGCGCTCGTCCAGATGATACCAAGAAATGGGACTTGTTGGTTATCTGTCACCACTTTTAATTTATGGTTTCCTTTTCATGTTATAGCTCGATAAAACTATTAATAATATATATTATCTTTAATTTTTGTTTAGTTTCAGGCCAAAATGAATCTCTGGGACCTTCCAAGAAATGCAGAGGAAGCTCCCGGTGATTCATTGTTGATGTATAAGTAGATAAATTGCATTATAAATCAATATAAATCAACACGAATACCTTCTTACATGAAAATTTCATTCATACTGTCCAGAACATCAATTGAATATTCAATAAACAATTACATGTTTAGTTTTTTCCATAAAAACACTTCTTCCCTAAACAAGTGGTGGCATAACCCACGAGTACCCAAGAAATATTTAAATTTGTTACACGTATTATGTTCTCACGCTGAACAATTCGTCTAGTTCAGAATAGGTTTAAGGTAAGAATTTTAGCTCAAATGAAATTTCAACGTAGTAAAAGGTTTCAGAGGAATGCCATAACAGTTGCAGAACTTAATGGGGCTCACAAGGATTTATATCTCAACTAGTCTATTGTCTTGCTGCTAAGTGGATCATCTGGTGTTGTCACCGTGGCCGAGTGGTTAAGAGCGCACCCTCCCGTGAAGAGTCGGCAGTTCAAATCCTGGCACTGCGCGGTGATTTCTCCCCGTTGGGAAAAGGGAGAAGTCAGCCATAATTCCCAACTCCACAAAAAGGCGGAGTAGCGAATAGCTAATTCTCTCCGCACTGCAAATACACGATTCAAAACTGCTCCAAGCGATAACAATTGCACTTCAGAGCGGAGCGGCAAGCCATGAATATCAGCATCCATTTTGTGACAAAGGACTTCAAAAAGCCTACCTTTTCACTGTTTTATTTTTTGCCATGAATAATATGAAAAGAATCTAAGAATGATGCTTTCGGGTCTTTGTGTGGAAGTGTGAATTTCAGTTTGAATGTATTTGCTTGGCTATCTACTGTAGACTCCTGTCGTTTGAAGAAATCTATGGATTTTGTCGCCTGAGTTGGATATTTTTGTTGTAAATGCCTTCGTAGTTTCGATGGTGTCATACCTTCATAGGAGAATATCTCTTGACAGATAACACACTTCGGGTACTCCACTCCAACTTTTTTTACCACAAAGGTGAACCCATATGCAATACATGAGGGATTATACTCTCCAGTTTTGATTTTTTTCCTTGGAACCCAAACTACGAGTATTCCTTCAGTTTGTCTAGAATCTAGATGAAATAGCATTGGAATACTCATCAGTCGATTTCGGTTTAAAAACTTCTCCATCATCAGTTTATACTGTCTGTGAGCATAAAATGAAGCATGAATGAACATAAATGATAATTAAAAAGAAACAGAGCAGCCTAGAGTTACAGGATATTTGGGCAAACTAGCCAAATTCAGTTTCGTTTATTATCAATAACTCACTACCGATATACTGTCATTTTCATAGAATAGCAACATATAGCGAATGCCATCTGCGTACAATGCGAATGTGTAGCAGCCAGACCGATCAGACAGCCAGAGACTAAATGGACTTGGGGCCAGACTGCCGGTCACAAGACTCACGATAGTGACAGTTGGACTGGCAAAGGATCGAAGTTGTTACGTCGTAATAAATTCAAATTAAGCTAATGATATTGATTTGAAAATAAGATACAGAAAAACCTACCAATACATGGGCTTTCTTCAACATATTCACACATACCAAAAATCCAACACAAACATTCTGGAAAACATAACACACCACAAAAGTAAACACAGTGTGTCGCGTCTTACAAGACGCGAAATTTTAAAAATTTTATCAGGCAACATTTTGCGGATCCGCGCTGGTCCGCAAGACTGACGCCAGCGTTCTATTTGGTTGAAGTGCGTGGGAGGAACAGGTTCCCGGATAATCTTAAGTTTCTGTGTCTTTTTAGTGCGATATGTCAGAAAATTATTAATCCAAAAGTGTCCTTGAACTAGCTGTATTGTCAATTCGCCACTATGTGTCTTCGTGTTAGACCGCGGTGAACAGCCGGCCGCTAGAGCGTTCAAGGACGTTCCTGGTGGCCGACGAACCACCCACGTTGAGCCAGACCAGCCGCTGTGATGTTGTGAATCTAGTGCGTTCTATAGCCAGTGTGCTGCAGTGTAATGCTAGAAATAAGTTAGATTCTAGATTAATAGTATTTTAGCAGACCACTGAATGTGTGATTTTTACAAATTTGCCTGTCAAATAATTTGACTCTAAAGTTGAGCTGAATATTGAACTTCAGTTTAACCCATCACAACTCGAACATGCATAGCTCAAAATTTTATTAAGAAAAAGATATAAAAATAAAGTAAAATATTTTATCAATCTGTTGGCTCCTCACCTATGAGCTGTGCTGGGCAAGTTGCGCCAGCCAGTAAGGTGGAAGCCTAGAGTTAAAGCATTCGCAAAAGTAGACTGGGAATAGGCACAGAAATTTATGAGACCACTAGCCCATGTGACTTGTGTTTTCAAGGCGACGTTGGTTAATGTGTACTTCTTGCCATAGGGACAGTTCACCTGTGTCTAAGTTAAATAATTAAAATTGGCGAGCGTGTCAAACCTTTTCAGTATTAGGCTGATCATGAGATAGCCGTTTTTATTTTTGATATTAGGATTTTTTTTGACAATGGCTGATCTATTGTATTTTAAGTTCTGATTCTGCGGCTGGATAGGCTGTAGTACTAGTCCGCTGTTACTATTTCAGCTTGCCCCTGCATCAGAGACCTAATTTTCACTGTTCCCTTTCCACAGGTAGATTAAAGAAAAAGACAAAGTAGTCGCTTATTTTATATGTTGAAATAGGCTATTCCAGGTTTTAACGTGAGGGACCTTCCCCCATCGTCTGTGTGTATTTTAGGGTATTGTCAGGTTGTTCTATCAAGATTGTAACCAGTGGTACTGTAGCTTTTGATCATGTAAACGGTCAGAGAAGGCCGAGTGCTTGAAATTGAAGTCAATGTGTCAACGTAGTGTCCTCCTCTGAACACAGTGCACATATCTGATAGCCTAAAGATTATAACAACTTAACAAGTAGGGACTCCACGTAGAGAATGAAACGTGTTTCTCATCTTGAAAGCCTGAAATTCTGAAATGCTGACTCAGACGCTAAAAATGTGGTAATCAATGTGTGAGTGAGTAGGCTGTTCTCTTTTGTTCCTGTGCGTGTATTACAAGTGTGTTTTTTAGAAATGTGTTTCTAGCAATGTGTTCTTTAGCAGGGTGTTATTTGGCAGGGTGTTCTTTGGCAATGTGTTCCTTGGCTAGAGAGACTTATTTTCTTCCCTGTCAATGCAACAGAAACTTTTCCTTGTTTCATGAACTTCTTTCATAGCTTACTGTTTCTGTGCACCTTGTGCACAGATTCCGCGTTCCCTCAACTCCAAACTAAATGGTGCCTTCCTCTTTCCTCTCTTGGAACATCTTTGTCGTGGTTAAGGGAGGCTAAAACTTTTTTATATGAATTGTGTCCTTGTGCTATGTTGTTGGCAGTGCTGCTATTCTCCCATGACAATGTCTCATGGCCACTCTCTTATCGCTCTTCTGTCATTAGAATATCATACCTAGTTCTAGCATTATTTAGTCGCTCTTCGTGTCTTACTCAGCTACCTCTCATATACCTTCGAGGTATGAAACTTTTTTCTTGTTATGCGGTACAATATACATTAATTCGTCAGTCGACTATGATCCTAAATTAGGAGTTTGCTTGTCATGCAATTGCTGGCCCGAGTCTGAACTATACCTGTTTGTGCAGTTTACGGCGCTACGGATACCGAAATAAAGAAAGAGTCAGAAGCCCTTTTTTTGTCCGTCACCGCCCGTTAACCCGCGTTGCTGTAGCGAAGATCCTAATCCGCAAAGAAACGCGATAGTAAAAGACGTCATCGGAAGGTCCTCCACGAAGAAGTCCTCCAAAGAGGAGTCCCACAGCAGATTTTCGGCAGCCCGTGGCGAATATTCAAGAGCACAGAAATGAACTCTCTCGGAAGAAAGAACAAGCCTAGACTTCCACAGCTGGAAGACCAGTTCTACACTGAGCTAGCAGCCTTGAACAGTCTCCTGAATGGTGCAGTACCACGAGATCTCAAGACTCCCGGCGAGGTCAACCAGGTGTACTCTGGAATCCGAACAAAGGCTAAGGCCGTCAAGCAACTCGGAGACCAGTTAGTCATGGCTCTCGAGAGTTCAGGAGCCACTGCAGAAGCGACAGTAATTCGGGACTCGCTGACAATCGCCAGAGCCCGCAGGAAGAAGTTGATGAATTCAATGGATCACAGAAATGAGGAGCTCTGGGGGAGCTCGTCACAGAGTGTGGCAAAAGAACCCTCCCAGCACAAGAGCTCGAGGTCGAAGAAGACCTCGTCCAAAAACCAGCAGCAAGGCGCTGCATATCAGATCAAGCCCTCAAAGTCATTATTGGCTGAGAGCAGGAACGGACATGGTTCCAACCGTCGGGGCAAAGACCAGGCCAGCCCCAGTCATCGTCGTCCGAATCACCAAAGCTCGAGCTATTACAGCCAGAGCCAAGACAGTGAGAGCGATCATAGCCAGAGCCTGCCAAGCGCCAGCCTCCACCACGAAGACAGGGAGTCTGAGCGCCACGAGTCCCCCGGACAAGGCCACTCGAAAATGCTCATCGACCTCACGGAAGACCCATCAGTGGTGTTGGCACAAATCACCATTGAGAGGTCAAAATTGAGGAGAGGGCACCGAACAGAGGACGATCGGCCCGTCGGCGAGGAGAACACCGAGTGCAAAGAGGCCCGCACAGGAACATGGGTCGACCAAGCCTTCCAGCATCACGTCATCGAGCCCGCAGGGGGCGCAACGGCGGTTGCGAACGCTCTATCCCGTGACACCAATCTCGCACCTCCGATGAATCCTTCCGCACCAGCATTCCAGCCCAGGGCTTCCACCGGCTCACCCGCCGTGGTCTTTGAAACAAGGCCACCAGTGATCGACGGAGCTATGAGGCTCTCGATGATCGAAGACTTGAAAAGGGCACCCTGTCAGCCCTACGCGGGAGAGGCTCACCTGTTCCACAGATGGTTCGATGCCCTCAAGAGAAGGATGGAGAGGCTCGCCGTGGAGCCCATCGACGCCATTGAGATCCTCACAAACCATACCTGCGGCGAGCCGAGGAGCCTAATAGATGACATACTAGCCGCTACATACCTGGACACAGCGGCCCTGCTCACCCTCATCGTCGAACAATTGAAGACTCGCTTCGGCTCCGACGACAGGGTGGCCGACAGCCTGCTCGAACGCCTCGCGCAAACGTCGGACATCAAAGGGTCGAAGGGCGACCGCACGGTCGGTCTCAAGCTGCGGAATTTCAGCGACGCCTGTCTAGCGATTCATCACACCATGCAACATAACAAAGGCTTCTCCTTCCTGAACACCGACGTAGGGCTGTCCCCCATCGTTGAGAGACTGTCCTTCTACGTTCTGGATGCCTGGAGAAGCGAAAGAACTAGGCACAGAAGATTATTCGGATCGCTACCTGATTTCGCCAGGTTCTGCGAGTTCATCAAAACGCTGTCAGACACCCAGTGCGACAGTTTTGGGGTATCGAACCTCAACTGGGTGAGTAATCGACGCGTCACAGCGGCCCCCGCTCGCCATAGTCCAAGAGCCCCGCGAGTTCTCTACACATCCTCGGAGAATCGACCCGGCAGCTGTGTTCTCCACCAGAGTGCACAGCACGAGACAAGCTCATGCCAAGCGGTGAGAAAAATGGAACCTCAAAAGAAAAAGGATTTCATTCACGAATATAAGTTGTGTTATCGCTGCCTAGGCACTCACTGGGCCAAGCACTGCAATGAAGTTGTGAAGTGCGACGACTGCGGAGCCAACAATCACAGCACAACTGCTCACATCAACAGGCGAGCAGCAGGAAATTTGAGTGAAACCACTCGTCAGGAGAGACCCAGTCGAGAACCGAGCGACCACAGAGCTCAGAGTGAACTCGGTGAGAGTTTGAGAGCTGTAGCCCTGGCCTCTCGCGTGCCCACAGCCGAGAAGGGTGCATGCAGCAAAGTTGTTCTGGCAGACGTTATCGACGAGAACACGGGTCGGTCGTGCCGCGCCTACGTAATCCTGGACGAGATGAGTACCACTTCCTTCTGCTCTCCTAAGTTGTTGAACGCCCTTCGCGTGACAACCCCTGAGATTCACTACGCGCTAGAAACACTGACCGATCAATCCGCCGTTCGATACGGCAGACGCGTGTCAGGGCTGAAAATAAAGGGAGTGTCTGAAGAGCAAACATTCGAGCTCCCACCGATGTTGGAATGCAATTCCATCCCCGACAGAAAACAAGCAGTCGCAACCTATGGACGCGTCGCAAGAACCCCGGAGATATCGCACTTCGCCCACCATTTCCTGCCCTTGGACAAACACGCAGAAGTCGCGGTGCTCCTAGGGACGGACTGTGGAGACCTAGTCTACAGCCACTCCGACAAACAACGCCGTAAGGCTCCGTTCGTCCACCACACTGCCTTAGGCTGGGCAGTGGTCGGCAAGGTGAACGACGACGTCAGCCCCGCAAGAGAGCACTCTTACACGGTCGCAAGAATCGTAGCCGAAGCCGCTCTCAAAACACATGGCCCGGAGACGTACCTTGAACCGTTCTCAGGAATAGACGCTATTACCCAGCAGCACAGCGATGAAACCTCTCATCCGCGGCCCCCCGACGACCGCGGAGACTCTGAAAAGATGAAAAACACAAGGGTAGAGGACGAGAATCAAGCGGAAGCCCCGCCAACGACGAGATTTATCAACCAGTCAGCAACCAACGATGGAATGGCCGCTCTGTGCGATCAAGACAGCGCATCACCGAAGTCCAAGAAGAGACTGAAACGGGAGCTGCCGCACCCTGGTGATCTGAAGAGAAGGCACGACGTGCACTATGCTGAGCGCACATCTGTTGATAAGAGAGCTCGACAGAACGGGCCAAGCAAATGGGGAGGCAGTCCCGCGGTCCCCGACCCTCCAGGAAACGCCAAGCACCCACCTCCATCATCCCTTAACCAGCCTCTCAGTACCGTCTGCGCGACAAGCTGGCGTCGGAACTCGAAGCATCGGGACGAGCATGACGCACTTGCCGACGCACGAGGAATGCCGAGCAGCGTCGGAAAAGACCAGGAGACGACACCAGGACCCCTCCAGAGGTCCACCACCCGCCAGCGACGGAAAGCGCGACGTTGGTTGGGGAAGCAGAGAGGACTCCTCTACGAGCCACGCCCGCGCAGCAGGTGGGAGGCCACCCACCCGTCGCTGAAGACAACGCCGACGCGTCTCGCGGGGCGAGACGACTGCGATGAGCCCCGTCGAGTGGGGCGCCCCGCCACTGAACTAGCCCTTACCCAGCGCCCCCCCGAAGGCAGTTATTGGTAGACAAAGCCACCAAAGGGGGGAGTGTCGCGTCTTACAAGACGCGAAATTTTAAAAATTTTATCAGGCAACATTTTGCGGATCCGCGCTGGTCCGCAAGACTGACGCCAGCGTTCTATTTGGTTGAAGTGCGTGGGAGGAACAGGTTCCCGGATAATCTTAAGTTTCTGTGTCTTTTTAGTGTGATATGTCAGAAAATTATTAATCCAAAAGTGTCCTTGAACTAGCTGTATTGTCAATTCGCCACTATGTGTCTTCGTGTTAGACAGCGGTGAACAGCCGGCCGCTAGAGCGTTCAAGGACGTTCCTGGTGGCCGACGAACCACCCACGTTGAGCCAGACCAGCCGCTGTGATGTTGTGAATCTAGTGCGTTCTATAGCCAGTGTGCTGCAGTGTAATGCTAGAAATAAGTTAGATTCTAGATTAACAGTATTTTAGCAGACCACTGAATGTGTGATTTTTACAGATTTGCCTGTCAAATAATTTGACTCTAAAGTTGAGCTGAATATTGAACTTCAGTTTAACCCATCACAACTCGAACATGCATAGCTCAAAATTTTATTAAGAAAAAGATATAAAAATAAAGTAAAATATTTTATCAATCTGTTGGCGCCTCAGCTATGAGCTGTGCTGGGCAAGTTGCGCCAGCCAGTAAGGTGGAAGCCTAGAGTTAAAACATTCGCAAAAGTAGACTGGGAATAGGCACAGAAATTTATGAGACCACTAGCCCATGTGACTTGTGTTTTCAAGGCGACGTTGGTTAATATGTACTTCTTGCCATAGGGACAGTTCACCTGTGTCTAAGTTAAATAATTAAAATTGGCGAGCGTGTCAAACCTTTTCAGTATTAGGCTGATCATGAGATAGCGGTTTTTATTTTTGATATTAGGATTTTTTTTGACAATGGCTGATCTATTGTATTTTAAGTTCTGATTCTGCGGCTGGATAGGCTGTAGTACTAGTCCGCTGTTACTATTTCAGCTTGCCCCTGCATCAGAGACCTAATTTTCACTGTTCCCTTTCCACAGGTAGATTAAAGAAAAAGACAAAGTAGTCGCATATTTCATTTGTTGAAATAGGCTATTCCAGGTTTTAACGTGAGGGACCTTCCCCCATCGTCTGTAAGTATTTTAGGGTATTGTCAGGTTGTTCTATCAAGGTTGTAAACAGTGGTGCTGTAGCTTTTGATCATGTAAACGGTCAGAGAAGGCCGAGTGCTTGAAATTGAAGTCAATGTGTCAACGTAGTGTCCTCCTCTGAACACAGTGCACATAACTGATAGCCTAAAGATTATAACAACTTAACAAGTAGGGACTCCATGTAGAGAATGAAACGTGTTTCTCACCTTGACAGCCTGAAATTCTGACATGGTGACTCAGACGCTAAAAATGTTGTAATTAATGTGTGTGTGAGTAGGCTGTCCTCATTTGGTCCTGTGCGTGTATTACAAGTGTGTTTTTTAGAAATGTGTTTGCTAGCAATGTGTTCTTTAAGAGGGTGTTATTTGGCAGGGTGTTCTTTGGCAATGTGTTCCTTGGCTAGAGAGACTTATTTTCTTCCCTGTCAATGCAACAGAAACTTTTCCTTGTTTCATGAACTTCTTTCCTAGCTTACTGTTTCTGTGCACCTTGTGCACAGATTCCGCGTTCCCTCAACTCCATACTAAATGGTGCCTTCCTCTTTCCTCTCTTGGAACATCTTTGTCGTGGTTAAGGGAGGCTAAAACTTTTTTATATGAATTGTGTCCTTGTGCTATGTTGTTGGCAGGGCCGCGAATCCCCTTTTTTTGTGCTGCTATTCTTTCATGACAATGTCTCATGGCCACTCTCTTATCGCTCTTCTGTCATTAGAATATCATACCTAGTTCTAGCATTATTTAGTCGCTCTTCGTGTCTTACTCAGCTACCTCTCATATACCTTCGAGGTACGAAATTCCTTTCTTGTTATGCGGTACCATGTACATTAATTGGTCAGTCGACTATGATCCTAAATTAGGAGTTTTCTTGTCATGCAATTGCTGGCCCGAGTCTGAACTATACCTGTTTGTGCAGTTTACGGCGCTACGGATACCGAAATAAAGAAAGAGTCAGAAGCCCTTTTTTTTTGTCCGTCACCGCCCGTTAACCCGCGTTGCTGTAGCGAAGATCCTAATCCGCAAAGAAACGCGATACAGTGCTCCACTTAAGCCGGGAGCAAGGGTGAGCACAAACCGAAATAAAATATTATGGCAGATATAAAAATATAGTAGAGAAGTGCTGGATGCTTGCACACCAAAGTATCGACACCACATATTATAATGACAGAGAATCAGTGTTGTATATTTTTATACATATTTTATCTATGGTGAATTTTTTTCATTGTGTCGCGGACCCTTGGGACGTTCTCAGGGCTCCCCAACGGTTCGGAGACCCTAGTTTGGGAACCACTGACATAAAACATGTACGTTTTCTTACAAACACACACAAAGAACACGAAACAATTCAAGAATGGACCGTTAACCCTGGAATTTAAGCAAAGAAAAAGACTCCGCAGTGCAAGTCTGACAAATGTCGCAAGGATGCGACAAGAAACACTACGAAATAGCGTGAAAATGGCTGATTTTCATGCGTCATTCTAAAAAGCCACTCAGCAACTGAAAGAAAGTTCTAATTTCAGTCGAAAAAGACACCTCATAAATTACCAAAATTCGGGTAGAATAGTACGCTAAATGAAGAATGCAGTGTCAGGAAGGAAATATAATTGTACCGACAACAACGCAACCGAGGCGTTAGATTACATCAGATAAGATCAGATAGTTTAGGCCTGTTTAATAGTAAAAAGTGGTTTTAAGAGAGGAAGGATTAAGAAATCATTCAGTAATGACTTATGGAAACGTTGGGTTCATGGCGGCTTAAGGAGGAAGTGTGGTTGTAGAATGGTACGTTTGTTTAATGTGTGTTTTGAGGCTAGTAAAGTCCGGTAGGTTGGAGTAGCGCGTGTGTAGTTCCGCTGTACAAGGGGAAAGGTTGTACAAGTGCAGTAATTCCAGAGGTATAAATCTACCGAGTGTCGTTGGGAAGCTGTATGGAAAAGTTTCAATTGGAAGAGTGAGAGTGATGACGGATCGTGTGCTTGCTGAAGAACAATGTGGTTTTAGAAGTGGTAGAGGTTGTGTGGATCAAATGTTTGCTGTGAGGCAGGTAAATGAGAAGTACTTGGCAAATGAAAAAAAAGTATATTGGGCATTTATGGATCTAGAGAAGGCGTATGACAGAGTGGACCGTCAGGCTCTATGGCAAGTTGTAAGCTTGTACGAAGTGGGTGGGAGACTGTTGAATGCGATCAAGAGTTTCTACATTGATAGCAGAGCATGTGTGAGAGTAGGGAATGAGGTGAGTGAGTGGTTCCCAGTTGTGACAGGTGTGAGACAGGGATGTGTGATGTCGCCGTGGTTATTTAATTTGTACATGGATGGTGTAGTGAGAGAAGTGAATGCCAGAGTGTTGGGAAAAGGTGCGTAGTTGGTGGGACAAAATGGTATGTATTGGGAAGTTTGTCAGCTGTTGTTTGCAGATGATACAGCGCTTGTAGCTGATTCAGAGGAAAAACTGCGGAGACTGGTTGCAGAGTTTGGTAGAGTATGCGAAAGGTGTAAATTGAGGGTAAATGTAAATGAAAGTAAGGTGATGAGATGTTCAAGAGGTGGAGTGTTTGGAATTCGGATGTGAGGATGAATGGTGAAGTGTTAGAGGAAGTAGATCATTTTAGGTAACTCGGGTCGGACGCGGCTGTGAATGATAGTATGGAAGTAGAAGTGAGGCATCGAGTGAGTGAAGGCTGTAAGACATTGGGTGCAATGAGGAAAGTTTTTGAATGCAGGAGTTTGAGTATGAATGCTAAGAGGGGACTATGAAAGCTTGATCGTGCCAGTTTTGTTGTATGGAGCAGAGTCTTGGAGTTTAAGAGTAGCTGAGAGGAGGAAGTCGGATGTGTTTGAGAGGAAGTGTTTGAGGAGCATGTATGGAGTAACAAGAAGAGATAGGATCAGGAATGAGTTAGTAAAGAGGCAGACTGGTGTTATCAAAACGTTGAGCAGGCGGGTGGATGAAAGAGTGCTTGTGCTTGGATGGTCTGGGATGTTGAAAGAATGAATGTTGAGCGGCTGGTGAAAAAGATTTATACGTCGGAAGTGAGTGGTATTAGAACGCGAGGTAGACCAAGGATGAGTTGGATGGATGGGGTGAAACGTGATTTGTATGAGAGGGGTCTGACTGTGGACGTAGCGAGAGGTATGACTGCAAACAGAAGTGAGTAGAAACAGTGCATAAGAAAGTAATTTTATTTTCTGATACGATACTGGAAGCCTGCCCGCGTGTGCTGGGGTTGACCTGTCCTGTGCGAGGGGAGGGGCTGCACTCAATGAAACGGTCGGAGTAAGCCAGCTATGGCTGTCGGACCTGACTGTGGAAGATGGTTGTGCTGTGCTGCTGCTGAGCCTTGCAGTCTGGTGCGGCCAGTGATGCCTCTCGCTCCTCCTAGTGACTAAGAGTGATGATTGTAGCCTGCTGTCGACTACCCTCCCTAGAGATGTAACTAAAAAAAAAACCGTGCTGTTTTTTTTAAGAGAACGTGTTTTTTGCAAAAAAAAACCATGGCCAAAAAAAACGTGGATATATTTTTTTTTTAATATTTGTTTAAAATTAACTCAGCAAGGAAAAGAACCACTTTACATTATTTGTTTTCATATCAGATTATATAATAAGACAGCATACTTCTTAATTCATGGTTTTCTATGGCTGTGTGAAATTTTCCTTTTTCTGTGGTTTCATGTTTTGATATTTCATTTAATTTACAATGCATGTGAATCTCCTTCAACTCCCCAAATAATGTGTTGCAATAATATATCGTTACTTATGGTCATTGATAGAGATGTCCTCAGGAGAAAAACATGCTGTTTTTTCAAAAAAATGTTACTCTTACCAATAAACGAGACTAAAAATCATGGACATTATTATATTTTGTGACAAAAAAAACAATGCTTTTTTTTACACACAAATCATTACTTAAAAAACATAGGTATTAATATATTTTATGGACCAAAAAACCATGCTGTTTTTTAAAACATGTTTTTTACAAAAAATTCATGACTGAAAAAATACGGATATTAATGTATTTTATGTGACCGAAAAGAATCACGTTTTTTTCAAAAAACATCTTTTTATTACAAAAAATCATGACTAAAAAATGTGGAAATTATTATATTTTATATGAACAAAAACCCAATGCTGCTTTTTTGAAAAACGTTTTTTTACAGAAAAATCATGACTAAACAACATGGATATTAATATACTTTATTTGACCAAATACAACCATGTTTTTTAAAAAACATTTTTTCATGCCAGGAAAATCATGACCAAAAAACGTGGATATTAATATATTTTATGCGAGAAAAAAAACACGCTTTTTTCAAATCATGTTATTTTTACAAGAAAAAATTGTGACTAAAAAACATGGATATTAATATATTTTGTCACCAAAAACCATGCTTTTTTTAGATATAATAAAAAATATTTTTTTAACAAAATAATGACAAAAAATGGATATTAATGACTTCTGTAAAAAAAATTTTTTTAAATAGCATGGTTTTTTTTGGTCAGATAAAAGATAATAATATCCATGTTTTTTAATCATGATTTTTTTGTATAAATTTTTTCTTATAAGCATGGTTTGTTTGGTCACATAAAGTATATCAATATCCATGTTTTTTACCAATAAATCATGACCAAAAATTGAATGCTAATGACTTTTTTGCTAAATAAACATGTTTGAAAAATGATTTTATTGGTCACATTGAATATATTAATATCCATATTTTTTAGACATGATTTTTCGTAAAAAAAATATGGTCAACATGCAGTTTAATGCACTCACAGAAACTAAAAATTCTGTACTAAAGAATCACTAGGAACACATTCAAAATCGTTTTACGTGAAGGACAATCTGCTCGTAGATGCGTTATTTTTGAGTTATTCAAGTTTTGAATTTGTGTCTTCCGTAGCAGTTGAGTTGCGCGCTTGAGCTGTTAGAGTACGCTTGGGTACTTTGTAATTTATTATTGGCCAACTCTGCGGAACATGAACCCACTTCTAGGATGTTTTATTTAGTAACACAATAACGGTTATTACCCAAAAATATTAGAGGGACTGGGATAGTGAATACTGAAATTGATATGCGGTTGACATCAGTTTCAATATGGCGGCCACCGTAAAACATTAGCAAAAGCGTAGGAGTGAACACCGTAGATTTAAATATTCACTTCCCCAGCCCCGCTAATATTTTTGGCTGAAAACGTTTATTGTGTTATTAACTAAAACATCATAGAAGTGGGTTAAGGCTCCGCAGTGTTGCTAATAATAAATTACAAGTACCCAAATGTACTCTAACAGCTCCAGCTCAAGCGCGCAACTGACTGGAACTGCTATGGAAGACAAAAATTTTGAAGTTAAATAACTCAAAAATAATGCATTAGCAAGCAGAATGTCATTCATGTAAAACGTTTTTAAATGTGTTCCTTCAGAAATTCATCGGAATGGAATTTTTAATTTCCTTGAGCGCATTAAACTGCATATTGGCTAAAAAATGTGAAAAATATCAGTATAGTTTTATGGTCACATAAAATACATTAATATCCATGTTGTTTTACATATGATTTTTTTTAAACATGATTTTTTGTAAAAAAAAAACATGAAAAATAAAACAGCATGGTTTTATGGTCACATAAAATATATTGAAACCCAGTTTTTTAGTCATGAATTTTAGTAAAAAAAAAGCATGGATTTTTGGTCACATAAAATAAATTTATATCCATGTACTTTAGTTGTCCTTTTTTGTAATAAAAACATCAAAAAGAAACCATACAGTAAAACTGGTGGCAGATAGCCCACAATTACCAGGAGGAGTCTAAGAGGAACAGCAGGAGCCACAAATTATGTTGATAGAGCCAAAATTCAGAGCTTGCCATCTCTAATATGTCTGATTTTTTGGTCACATAAAAATAAAATCATGGTAGAGATAGTAAGCTCTGAATTTTGACTTCATCAATATAAGTTCTGTGTCTCCTGCTGTTTCTCTTAGACACCTCTAGGTAATTGTGGGTTATCTGCCACCACTTTTACAGTATGGTTTCTTTTTGATGTTTTTGTTACAAAAAAATCATGACTAAAGAACATGGAAAATAATGTATTTTATGTGACAAAAAAAAACAGACATATACCTGACAAAATTTGGGCGTGTGCAAAAAAAAACAAAAAAAAACACATAAAAAACACATTTTTTAAAAAAAAAACCCCGTCAAATAAAACCGTTTTTTTGCATCACTAACCCTCCCACAGGGAGGAGCAGCCTGGTATATGTATGTAGGTTTTATGCACATAGATCATAGAAGCAGCAAGTTGCATAGAAATTTATGCAACTGGGCCAAGTTGAAAGCGTAATGGATAATGAAAAACAGGGCTGCAGTAAACCTTAAAAAGATGGTCTTTAACAAAACTGAGAACATTTTTTTCCACAAATACATGACCTCCTTAACTCTCTGTTCACGACCTTACATATTTCCCGCATGGGCACCAATTCCCATGGACACAAAAGTTTTATTCTTTAGAGGGTACGATTTGATCGAAAGTTTTGATAAGTTTTGATCTTTAGAGGGGCCCGTACGATTTTTGACCACACGGAGGAGCAAAATAATACTAAAAAAATGTGAATGTGGTGATTAGACATTTAAATAGCCCATTAATGCGCATTTCACATCTAGAAAGGGAAGGCATTAGTGCAATAATGTTGGCTAGCTAGGTGTTTTAGAAATTTGCCCTTTTGAGCAGAAGAATAGTCACACTTGAATAATTCACACTTGAAGAGCTAACCAGCACCATGTTTGCTGGCTAGGTGATATCTAAGACTACCCTTATGAGCAGAGAAATATTCACAGAATTCACACTTGAACAGCTGACCTTCACCATGTTTGCTAGCTCGGTGTCGTTTAACTGCATCCTTTCGAGCCGAGGTATAGTCACATACTTCACACTTGAACAGCTGGCCTTCACCATGTTTGCTGGCTCGGTGTAATTTGACACCATCCTTACGAGCAGAGATGTCGTCACAAATCGCACACTTGAACAGCTGACCTTCACCATGTTTGCTAGCTCAGTGTCGTTCAACTGCACCCTTGTGAGACGAGGAATAGTCACATACTTCACATTTGAACAGCTGACCTTCACCATGTTTGCTGGCTCGGTGTCGTTTAAAACCATTCTTATGAGCAGAGGTATAGTCACATAACTCACTTGAACAGCTGGCCTTCACCATGTTTGCTGGCTAGGTGTAATTTGACACCATCCTTACGTGCAGAGGTATAGTCACAAATCGCACATTTGAACAGCTGACCTTTCTCATGTTTGCTGGCTAGGTGTCGTTTAACATTTCTCATTTCAGCAGATGAGTATTCACATAATTCACACTTGAACAGCTGACCTTTCCCATGTTTGCCGGCTAGGTGTCGTTTAACATCTCTCATTTCAGCAGACGAATATTCACATAACTCACACTTGAACAGCTGACCTTCATCATGTTTGCTGGCTCGGTGTCGTTTAAAACCATTCTTATGAGCAGAGGTATAGTCACATAACTCACACTTGAACAGCTGGCCTTCACCATGTTTGCTGGCTAGGTGTAATTTGACACCATCCTTACGTGCAGAGGTATAGTCACAAATCGCACAGTTGAACAGCTGACCTTTACCATGTTTGCTAGCAAGGTGTTGCTTAACATGATTCTTTTGAGCAGACGAGTATTTACAGAATTCACACTTGAACAGCTGACCTTCATCATGTTTGCTGGCTCGGTGTCGTTTAAAACCATTCTTATGAGCAGAGGTATAGTCACATAACTCACACTTGAACAGCTGGCCTTCACCATGTTTGCTGGCTAGGTGTAATTTGACACCATCCTTCCGTGCAGAGGTATAGTCACAAATCGCACAGTTGAACAGCTGACCTTTACCATGTTTGCTAGCAAGGTGTGGCTTAACATTACTCTTTTGAGCAGACGAGTATTTACAGAATTCACACTTGAACAGCTGACCATACCCATGTATGCTTGCTAGGTGATGTTTAACGTTCTCTTTTCGAGCAGAGAAATATTCACAGAATTTACACTTGTAGAGCTGACCTTCACCATGTTCGCTAGCTTGGTGTTCAAGTTCATCTTCACGAGCCAACGAATAGTCACAGAACTCAGATTTGAGCTCTTCCTGTCCATGTTTATTACGTCGCTGTTTCGCCGTTATTTTGACACCTGGACAATGGTAACCACCGGATAGACCTACGTACCGGCTCTCATTATCATGCTGCTCCACTACATGCCGCTTCAAAATACTCATGTACATAGTGGAGTTATCACACAACCCACAATCGTAGTAACATCCCAATTTGTGCCTGACACGGAGGTGAAGCTTCATAAGGTTCCTCCTACCAGTGGAGTAATCATCACAATGTTCACACAGTAAGGACCTTGACATGAGTCTGCCAGGAGGTGCGGCTTCAACACCACTGCCGCTACCCGACACATCTGATGGTAGCAAGTCAGCGCTAACTTGAGTTGCTACAGCTGATCCCTGATGAACAGCACTTGTGTTGCATGTACCAGAGCTGCCTTCCCTCAACTCGTCCTCTGCTTCTGCGTGCTCTGAACGTGCCACAGTGCAGTCATTGTCCACTTCTCTCTTGAAAGTAAGTGTATGAGAACCTGAACTTGAACTGGCCTGTGAGGAAGAACTTTTTCCGATTATTACTGACCAGGATCCTCAGAAAAAACTGCATTACACGAAAAATTGCAATTAAAAGTACAGATGCACTTAGTTACCATGTACTTTTGAGGCAAAGTTTTGCACTGGAGCATCCGATCGTATTTTAATCTTAAGCAAATGCACTCAACTGTTCAAAACCAAATACAAGAAAAGATTAGGATTATAAGATTATAAGTTAGTTTAAGCCTCCCTAACCGCTACAAAATAGAGCGTATCGAAGAGAGGAAGGAGGAAGGCACCATTTAGTATGGAGGTAAGAGAATGAGGAATCTATGCAGAGAGGGCATAGAAACGGTAAGATGAGAAAGAAGTTCATGAACAAGATAAAAGTTGAAGAAGAAAGTCAGAGGTGCTGAAAAACAGGACAGTAGTGAACCGAAAAAAGGTGGTCCTTAACATAACAAAAAACATTTTATTTCAACAAAAAGAAGGCCTACCTAACTCTCAGCTCGGGCCCTCACATTTTTCCCCTGGGAGCGCTAATTCCCATAGATACAATAGTTGTATCCCCCTGAGGGGAAATACAAGAAAAATATTGGAAAAAATAATACAGGAAGCAAAAAATAAAAGCACAAGAAAATTTTGAAAAGCACATTCTCTCTTTACAGCCGGATAATACTTCAATACAGGGCCAACAATTAACGAAGTATTCATGCAGTATCTTCTACATGCAATAACGTCTGTCATGACCACAATATTTTGGATAAAGATTCCAGCAAAAAATTTTACGGGTAACGTTTTTTTCTTGAAAACACAACTAACTTGTTTATTGTTCTTAAATTTATAAGCAACTTCAATTGTATTGGAAATATTGTTTCAGAATAACTGAGAGTGGCTGAAGTGATTTCTTACACTAGCAAAACTATCATGAATTTTTCTTTGGTTAATCTCAAACCCAATGCAAGAAACACATATAAAAAATCAGAAATCTGACTCAAGTAATACGGTTTCACGCGTGGCAAGAGTTCCACATGGACATCTGTCGTTTCGTTTCAGTGAAAGCAGTTATAATGTGAGGTGAAAGCAGCCATAATGATATAAGTGTCACAAAATAGTGGCGAAGAACAGGTAAAAACAACTACATATGAATTAAATTCAAATTTTCTGCGGAATGATAAATACTCCACTGAAATCAAACGGAAGCATTCAAGAAGAAAGTGAGTAATCAATTGGAAGCTTTCAAGAGGAGGGATATTAACCAATCAGAAGCATTCGAGAGGAGAGTAAGCAATCCACAGGAAGCACTCAAGAAGAGAGTAAAAAAGCAATTGGGTGCACTAAAGAGAGTAAGCAACCAATTAGAAGCACTCATGAGGAGAGTAAACAACCAATTTGTCGCGAATCATCCAGAAAATAATCTCTATATTAGCTGAGGTCCCGATCAAGGATCGAAAAAATTATGCAGACAGAGCCAGGCGGCACAGAGTGATGGAGACTGAGAGGCATCTCGTTGAATCGGTCTTTGAGCGCCTGAGCATTGCTGGGAATCCTCTCTAGTTAATCTTCCACTATCTGCTCTCTATGTTTCCTATTTATTTGTAGTGGCCACTATTTCAATTTCGTTCATTAAGTTATTCTTCTTTGCATGGAGTTTGTCACTTCTTAAACATACTTCAGTTTTAACTATTCTCTTAATAAATAATGAAGTGAAGTAATAAAGTTTTTAAATATAATAAAGGAAAATCTCCGAGAAGAAGAGCCAATTGTTCGCTTCAACTTTAAGGTGACTAACGTCACAGTCACTCCTGTCACATCAACTTAACCTTATACCTTGAAATGTTGGACTGTGTCCGTTTCACTTAACGAGTAACTTTCATCTAATACAATTTTACTATAAATGTTTAATTCACGTGAAAGTTGCTCTCTATTAAGAGAAAGTTAAATAAACACTCCTTTCGGGCTATGCCTAACGTAATGATTAGTTTAACGCTAACAACTCAACCTGTCTTATGCTGAGGTTAGGTTCCTTCAACTGTAATTCCTCCTAATTTCCTAAAACAGCTTCCCAAGCTAACTTCTTCTCATCAGTGCTAATGGCATTAAAGTTGAAGGTGAGATTTAGGCAAGGCTTAAATTGCTTACTTTGAAATACGTGAAATTTATGTGAAATATTTGCCATTAGTGTTACAACTAAGTTTAGTTTCCAACTAGACTGTTTCTATAGTATTTCAATCTGCAAGGAAAACGCTTGCGCCCCTGGTTTGTCTGAATCTTCAAGCATTCATTAAACTTGAGCTTCTCGTGCACTGCACGCTGTGTTCGTCTCAGGATTCTTAACCCGATGGGAGCAGAGCAGTCGTGCCATCTGTGAGTCGACGGTTATGTGAGAGTGGTGTAGCCATTGAATGAAGTTCATGATATAATTGACATCCTGTAAATTGTAAAGTAATTGTCTCGACTTAATTTAATTAGTTCTTCTTCCAGCAGGAAGAGAAATTCATATGGTACGATGGCCTTTCAAGCCCAAAAAGGGTCTGGTAAATCAAGAATCAATCAAAATCTCTTCCCCTTGCGTGCATTGTATTCTTTAAAACCTTAAATTCGGTGAAGACGGTACTTGTAGTTTTGATGCGTCACAAGAAATTAGCAAAAAATTAGAAGCACTCAAGAAATGAGTAAGCAACCAATTAGAAACACTCAATAGAAGAGTAACCAATCAATTGCAGCACCTGGGGTTCCTGATGCCAGTCAATGGGCTCGTCCTTTACAGTAACGGCCTCCAGCTCAGCGTCAGGCACTTCACTTTTGATGTTAATTTCTTTCAGATGGCTCCCAGAGCTCGGACTGTCACCTGCAAGTGACACAAGCTTATTGAGAAAAATTGCATGAGATAATAAAACTAGGAACATCTTTTTATGTGTTAAAATACAAAGATAATTTCATGATTATGATGATGTTAACAATTTTGTTAGTATTTTAATACATGAAAACTGGAACGATCTAGAATGTTAGGAAAAAATCTAGTAATACTTATAGCAGGCAACACAATGCAATTCTTTCAACTAAAAAGTTGATACTCCAAAAGCTTTGGAGATTAAATGAGCTTAATCATATTTTAGCTTACACTAGCAAATTTAAATGACAATAAGAAGTGAAAAACAAAGTCTTCAGAATAAATAGTAGTTACATTTCATAATAAACTAGAAAATCCAACAAAATTTCGCATAAAAATGTAAAAGGACGTCATGCAAGTTTGAATTAAAAATTAGTGTAAACTAATTTTTAAATCATTCATGAGACAGACTAGAATGAAATCCAGTGAGTGACATGTTTTCTCAAATTTGACAGCATTTCTCAACCTTGTGGGAGGAAGTTTCACACTGAAAACAAAGACCAAAATTCAACACAACTCCATATAACACTGAAGTCTTTATCTTTAACAGAGCAATACCACATTTGTTTTTAAAGTTTACAAATTTGATTAGATGTTAGTTTAAGCCTACTTATCCGCAACTCAGGTGTTCCAAAGATTGGAAGGAGGAAGACACCATTTGGTATGATATTGAGGAAACGGGGAATATATGCACAAGGTGCATAGAAATAGAAAGTCATGAGAGCAGTTCATGGAACAAGGTTAAACCTGACACAGAAAGTAATGAATGCTGAAAAACCAGACAGCAAAACGGCAAAAAAGGTCCACAACATAACAAAAAATTCATTCTATTTCAAAAAATGAAGGCCTACCTACTTTAGCACTGCACTTCACATATTTCCCCTGGCAGTGCTTATTCCCATAAAACAATAGTTGCATCCCCATGAGGGGGTGACTGTTTTTAAATACACAACATTACACTCGTGGCATGGTTCAGCAGAAAGAATGTCAGTGAGATAAGGTTCACTCTGAGATTAATTCTTATAAAAATCCATGGTATGAATGCTCAGGTGACCGACACTAAAAATTGTGTCCTGTATTATAGGTATACAGGGTGTTTCAAAAATACACGGCATAATTTCAGGTATGTATTTCCCACATGTAGACAATCAAAATAGTTCATTACAACATATGTCCGGAAATGCTTCATTTCCGAGTTATGGCCTTCACAACATTGAAATTCACCGGAACGTTTTTCTTTCCGCAGGTCGTTGCCATTACAGAAGATGTTCAAAATGACCACCTCCTGCTTGAATACAGACCTCACATCGATGTCTCATTGACCTGCGAACACGCTCCCACACTCCAGGAATGTTGCGTATGTCCTCAGAGCGTGCCACAATTCGATTCCGAAGGGATTCCAAATCAGGCACCAGAGACGAATAAACCAATGATTTTAAATGGCCCCACAAGTAGAAATCGAGAGGGTTCAGATCAGGTGAGCGTGGAGGCCAAGCAATTGGGCCACCTCTACCTATCCATCGATCAGGAAATCTTCGATCCAAGTACCGGCGAGCCGTACGACTGAAGTGTGCAGGAGCGCCGTCATGCAAGAAGTGAGCGTGCTGACGATCGATCAGTGGAGTGTCGTCATAAACATCAGGTATGATGTTTTCCAGGAAGTTTGTGTACGCCTGCCCCGTAAGTCTGTTTACAAGTACATGGGGTCCAACTAACCGATCACCAATGATACCGGCCCACATGTTGAGGGAGAACCGCACCTGGTGATGAGATACAACAGTTGCATTTGGGTTTTCATACGCCCATACATGCTGATTGTGGAGATTTGTAATGCCATCTCGTGTGAACTGTGCTTCATCTGTAAATAATACTAAGGCAGGAAAGTTCGGATTTGCAGCACATTGCTGCAAGAACCACTGACAGTACCTAACTCGTGCAGGGTAATCTGCTGGTGACAGCGCCTGTACACGTTGCAAATGGTAAGGATACAATTGATACTCTTTCAGCAGTCTCCAGACAGTCGTATGGGGAACATTCACTTGCAACGCTAACCTTCGTGTGCTGATAGAAGGAGTTCTGTTCACAATCTCCAGAATCTCCTCCTGTTCTTCTGGAGTTGTAGATCTTGGTCGTCCCCTTCCCAATCCAGGAGAGTCAAATTTTCCATACTCGCACAGACGCTGATGGAGACTTACAAATGTCTTCCGATCTGGACATTGTCGCTGTGGGTACCTCTCCTGGTACAAACGACGAGCCAGCGCAGCATTGCCGTCTGCCTTACCGTAGATCAAGTGCATCTCTGCCAGCTCCTGATTTGTGTACATGACACACAGTCGAACGCCAAACACAACACTGAATTTAACCTTCGCCTAGGAATGATCTGTCAGAGTGCCCTCTTAATGTGTCCTTTGACGGCAACGACCTGCGGAAAGAAAAACGTTCCGGTGAATTTCAATGTTGTGAAGGCCATAACTCGGAAATGAAGCATTTCCGGACATATGTTGTAATGAACTATTTTGATTGTCTACATGTGGGAAATACATACCTGAAATTATGCCGTGTATTTTTGAAACACCCTGTATAGGTATATACCAAGCCTTTTCCTCTTTTCAAGTAGAGGGTGGCTAGCATCATTTACATGATACTTTACAGGGAATGTACATGATAGGGGTTCCCCAGGCCCCTAGTCACGCCCGGGCTTTAGGCCTCATTTTTCTCTCGTTTAGTGCTCAGGTAACATTCCTTGAGGACAGTGACCATACTGCAGGCAACGACCCTGATTTGCCGCATATGCGTTTTTCACGCCAACTGCCGCTCACAGGGATCGAACCTGGGCATGAAGCATAGAACGCAAGCGCTCTATACACTCGGCCACTGCGAGGCCGAGGAATGTATAGTCATGTATAGGAATAATTAATATGGTACTCAAATGATCTACTCCAGAGATATACATGCAGTATTGCACTACCAAATATTCACACATCTACACACATGGCTGTGCACACCAAAATGAATGCAAAATCACAGCATAAACCCAAAAACAAAAAGTTGCAGATAATGTTGGGAACACAAACTATTTGAATCTAGTGTTGCCACATCTACACTCACAGCATGGGACTTTTCAATTTGTCTATGCTCCTGATTTTCACAAAACGTACATACCAATTGCATTATGTGCAAACCTTATTTCGTCTTCTCTATGACTCAAGAAATTCAATTCAAACCAGAATTGGCTATACAGACCATGTCAAAATAATGATTAGAAAAAATATTTAATGTGCATTATGGTTTAATTTTTGAACAAAATTTTGCAACATTATATCCTATCAGTGTTCATGACCTGTCAAAATGAGGGGAGTGATATTTTTCCCCAATAAATCTCCCAGATGCAAATGACAAACAACTCTATCCATCCTAATAGAACCAGTGATTAAAATATTATTTGTATCACAAATACGGTCAAGTACCCTTAACGCATTGACTGCAATTGATAAAACTGAAGTTCAAGATTCAACTCAAATTTAAAGTAAATAATATTAGGCAATTGAAACTAGCAATCATTAACTGAATCATACCCTCATCTAGCTTTAACTGAGTCACTATGGAAATTGAGTTTGCAACTACTGGTAAATCAACAGCATTATGAAAATCTTATCCATGGCCACCAGTAGCACACATTGCAGTCAGAGTGTTACGAGCATGACAGAGAGATGGACCAACCAAACAAGCAACAATTGTGCGAACATGTAGAAATTTTGCCAATTTTAACACTTTGACGGCAACGTGCACCACCAGTGGTACACGGAGGTAATTTTCATAATGCTGCTGACAACCAGTTGTCACAAACTTTATTTTCAAAAATTCTTAATCGAAGCTAAATGAATGCAGGATCTATTTCATGTTTGATTTTTTCAAAATAGTTTACCACAACTGACTTTGAGTTCGAGTTTGGTGCTGAACTTAATATTTAGGAGTCCCAGTCAAAGTGTTGATAACATAGGGGGAAATTACAAACAAAAACAAATTCATTTATTTAAGGACAGCGTCCCCCTTACGGACCTTATTTATTATTGAACCTAGAGCAATGGAATTTGGTATACTGATAGGAAATGCAATTAGGAATCGTTCGTCTTTTTTGCAAATATGTGATTTTCTTCAAAGAAAACGAGATATTCATAAAAAACGGAATTTGAAAGGGGGGTTTCTAAATGCATATCCTACAGTTTTCAAGCTACAGTGATGATTTTGGTATCATTAGATGCGGAATATCGTGTAGATTACAGGGTGTAAACTAGAACTCTCTAAAGATATAATAAAAATAAAAAAATTAAACTTTGAGGCGCCATTGTTTTTTGTGGGAAAATTTTCAATTGTAACATCACAACTTTCGATCGTGACAAATATCGAAGTAACCCTTCACACCCCATAATCTACACGTTTTTCTGCATCCAATGACATCAAAATCATCACTGCAGCTTAAAAACTGTAGGAGGAGATGCATTTTGAAAACCCACATTCCGAACCCCTAAAAAAGGCAAAACAGGGAAACATAAACAACCTCAATTTTTCATCATTATTTGTGGGGTCAGCTAGAACTCTTGAAATTATTACACAGTAATAAATAGACAGGAAGATGACATCGCAACGTCGCACCGTGAAGAAAGGGCTAAGGGTGAGGTGCAACAAGATAAAATACCACTTCCCCATCCCCTCCATTCTTCAAACCCCAATGGCGGGTGAAGGAGTGAACATAGAGTCTCATTTTTTCACAGGATGTACCTGACCTTTTACATATCCTATAGCAGTAACAATCCCTATTTCTCATATGGTCTCAAAATCCTGAATTCCTATGGGGGATGCTGTCCTTGAAGATACACCTGGAGTTTTATTATATAAGGATAATTTGTTTTCATTTGCAACATTTCATTATATCATAAACAGCAGGTCTTACCCTCAAACCAGGGAGGAGAGCTTTAATCTTAATACCATTCAAGTTTATTTGCACACTAAAAAGTTTAGTTTTCTACTTTAATATAAACTGTCTGTGTCTCATACCCAGACCACAACTAAGTCTCACCTTCTGTCACATTCTCTGCTGCAGCTTCTTGCTTGATGAAATCCTGCCTGCAGCACAGCCTCTCCACTTCAGCATCCGTCAGCTTGTGCACCATAACCACTGCACTCTCCATGCTGGGTGCTTAGGTACCTGAGCAATGGGATGCTAGTTAGCTCCAATATTTGAGAAAACTGGAGCTATAACTTGAAAAAATTAAAAACACCACACTGTTCTTCCATCATTACAAAAATAATAAGAAGCCCAATTGATTCAATAATGCAAAACAACCATATATCAGGTGGACTGGACAATTTAAAATCATTTATTAAAAGAATTGAGTAATATAATTTACATATTTGTGTTACAAGATTAACCACTCAAAGTGTTTTAGTGAACAAAAAGAGTGTGCAGTCAAAATAATTATTTCATTGAAATGATACCTGTAGTATCGAATTACTTTGTGAGTTAATTCTTTAGCTTTTTGTGGTCTGGTTGCTTTACAACAATCAGCTAGCACAAGATGAGTATATTTATATTTGGGTCTCATTTGATCAATCAATAACAAATATTTAACAGAAATCATAGGTTCACATTTCAACTTGAACATCAAGTTGTAGTGTCTTCATTAGGGTCTCCCATTGATGGTACATCATTAAGGCAGAAGTACATACATAGTTGTTTAGATTCAATTTCAGAATGTTATCTGTCTTGTATAAATTAGGGTTCACAAAATGGTTGCAATTATATATCGTTAGTACCTATGCCATGAGAATTAGTACATTAAGATGGATGTAGGCTTTTTGTCATAATTAAAACTAGGCCTTGAGAACTGGCACAGATCAAGAAACGATGCTACACGAGAAACGTCCAAAGCAGCTATTTCGGTGTTTTCGAATTTTCAATAAAAAAGAGAGAACCAGGAAAATGGTATAAAACATTTTTCATTAAAATGTATTCTTGAGACTGTGAAAAGACTCGTAAAAAATAGGACTTTTTGAGCCTTCGCTCATCATCAGCAATAGGTACAAATTCGAACAAAAAGTCATCTGTAAAATACAAAAAGAAAACAACTCAAAAAATGCATGACATTACTTATTGACTAGGGATAAAGGAAATGAGCCAAGATGATTATTTAAAACAGGTTTCGTTTTAAAAATGAACAGAGACTCTAAAATCCGCAATTCTGAACACAACTTTGCCCTGGCTATGACTTTGAAGCTATTTTTATTGACTGCTGTGTCGCATTCAAAAGCGTGATTACGGATGGCTGAGTTAGATGGGCTTGCTAAAATGTTTCCCGTCCGGTAGCTCCTACCTTGATGCTCGGCAATCCTACATCCGATAGATAGATAGATTGTGAAGTGGGTGGCAAACTTTCATTTCTGGATTGTCTTGTGCATAAAGAGGGGGATAAATTTGAGTGTTCCGTGTTTAGAAAAATTTGTTTCACAAGTCTAGGTACTAGTTTTTACAGTTTTTCCTACTTCATTTTCAAACTGAATTTCGTCAAAGTTTTATTATGCCGTGCTTTTAATGTGTGCAGCTCTTATCGGTTTCTACACGAGGAATTTTCCTTTTTGAAAGTATTTTTTAGGAATAATGGCTTTTCTAGCGGTTTTGTTTATTCTCAAATTAGGAAATTTTTAGATAAGAAATATGCAAATGTTCCGGGCTTTCAACAAGCAGCAGACTCTGTACGAACGCTCTCTCTGTGTTTCCCTTACTTTGGTCCTCAATCAGAATTAATGAAAAAACAAATACTGGAGCTACTACAAAAATATTTCAGTAATGTAAAATTTAGAATAATATTGGTCAATAATCACAAAATTGAATCATTTTTTAGATTCAAGGATAGACTTCCTACTGAGATGCAGGCATCCCTAATATACAAATATAGTTGTGCACTTTGTGCATCTGAGTATGTGGGCATGACTACCCGTACTCTGGGATGTAGGACTGCCGAGCATCAAGGTAGGAGCTACCGGACGGGAAACATTTTAGCAAGCCCATCTAACTCAGCCATCCGTAATCACGCTTTTGAATGCGACACAGCAGTCAATAAAAATAGCTTCAAAGTCATAGCCAGGGCAAAGTTGTGTTCAGAATTGCAGATTTTAGAGTCTCTGTCCATTTTTAAAACGAAACCCTGTTTTAAATCATCATCTTAGCTCATTTCCTTTATCCCTAGTCAATATGTAATGTCATGCATTTTTTGAGTTGTTTTCTTTTTGTATTTTACAGATGACTTTTTGTTCGAATTTGTACCTATTGCTGATGATGAGCGAAGGCTCGAAACGTCCTATTTTTTACGAGTCTTTTCACAGTCTCAAGAATACATTTTAATGAAAAATGTTTTATACCATTTTTCCTGGTTCTCTCTTTTTTATTGAGAAACGTCCATTTACATATTTGCTCATGAACATTTTATTTTAGTTCAACTAAGATCATTTCTGAAAGAAAACGAAATCCCAACAGGTGACATTTCTTGTCTTGTTGCAATATACAATCCTTACACACAGGGTGTTTGTAAACTCATGGTACAAACTTTGGCAGTGGGTAGAAAAATTGAAAATAACATTTTGATGAATATATGAGAAATCAAATTAGAAGTTTCACAACCCCTGCATTTGGCAACACTCGTTTACATGTGTGGTTGATGGATATCAGTACATGGTATGAAATGGTTTGATACTAAGTATTGCTACCCAAATTCCAAAAAAGCAGATATGCACATGGCATACAGTTCGGCAAATAGCAATGCAAGGTGGACAGCTAGACTGTATACAGAGCAGTTTCCTACCTGTCATGTACCTGATCATCGATTCCTCACAAGGTTGCATCAGCATCTGCAAGACGCCTGCAGTTTTGAGGTGAACAGAAGAGAAGCGAATGGTCAAAGGCTAGGGCAAATATCTGCTGAGGATGAATAGCGGATACTACAACATTTTAAAGAAACCCACACACTAGCACTCGAGCCCCTGCACATGATCTTTAAATACATTGCCACTCTCAAGTACGGAACATACTCTATGCTGATGGCCTGTACCCTTATCACATGAGAGTACAAGAGCTGCTCCAAACCGACTTTCAGCCCCATGAACCATTTGCATTCTGGTTCATAAATAGAAATATTGCAGATAATGAATTTTCAAAGCGTGTACTCTCCCCTGAGGAAGAAAAATTTACGGTTCATGATGCTGAACAAAAATCACAGATGCTGAACACTTGAGTATTAGTTTGTTTAAGGCTTCATTTTGGGTGCAGATTGTTAAACACATAATTTACACTTGTGGCAACCAGACAACCCGCATGCTCAGCATCAGTGCAACCACCAAGTGTGGTTTACTGTGAAAAGGGCAGACATTATTGGCGACCATTTGGTTGGGCCGTATGTGCTTCCAGCACATTTAAGGGGAAAAACTATTAAGTTTTTCTCAGGGAGTTATTACCTGACCTAGAAAATGTCCCTTTGGACATATGACACAACAAGTGGTTCCAACACAACGGAGCTCCACCACATGTCACTTGGAATGTGCGTCAATATCTTCACTGTATTTTTCTGAACAGATGGATAGGACAATTAGGACCCGTACCATGGTCAGCTTGGTCACCAGATTTAACACCTTTGAATTTCTACCTTTGGGGTCACCTGAACAGTTAAGTTTTTGAAACGCCAGAGGAGACAGAGATGGATCCAATTGGAAGGATAATAGAGGCTGCAAGACACTTTACGGATGATCTACGAGTGTTTAATTGTGTCCAAGAATAACTAATGCATCATTACAGAACCTGCATTGTAGCAGAAGGTGGACATATTGAGCACCTATTGCAAAGTATATCCATTGATTAGGTTAGGTTAAAGCGGCTTCCAGCTGTGGAGAAACATTACCATTTGATTTATCATAAATGATAGATTTTCAGATTTTTTGTTATTCATAAAAAGCTGTAATTTTCAATCATTCTACCCATTGCCAAAGTTTGTACCTTAAGTTTACAAACACCCTGTATAAGGTTAAGCAAATAGTTGTCATTCCAAAAATTGAAGACACCCTGAAATTTTACGTAATTTTCCTGCAAAAAAATAGGTAAAATTTTAAAATAATTATATATATTATAGACATCACTAACATCCACTGAAGATTCTTTAAATTGTTGATCTTTGGTATTTCTGGCAGTATTAGAAGCTCCAATTTCTTACTTTACCCATCTTTCTGGCTGCAATGCACAACTGTTGAAGATATTGATAAAAAAATAGGGAAAAATTGATGAGACCAATTATGAAACAGCATTTAAATAGCAGCCATAATTAACAGCATGTGGAAAAAATGATCCAATATTGCAGAAAAATCCCAGATGCTGAATACTTGAGTAGTAGTTTGTTGAATACCTCATTACCATTGCATAAATGCTTTTACATAGGAAAGATAAAAGATCATATGGTATAAACTGAATAAAATGTGTAGCAAGGAATATAGTGTGTTCTTATACAAGCTACCCAATGCATTACAACAAAAAGTTTGGAGGGATTAAAACCAAAAAGAAATGAAAAGGTATGGAAACCCATAGAAGATAAGTGGGTACTGCACAAAACATAGAAAATACAGGCATATTTAAAGGTGAGACAACTCAACAGCTGGAGGAAATTTCTCACTTAGCTCAGGCTAACTAGATGAACAGTAGCCTCATGACTACTAGGGACTTCTCAAGCTAAACCTTGTATTCTCTAGACTTCTTTCCAATTCATTATTCAGCCCTGAGACTGATGTAAAATGATGCTAAATTAAGATTTCAAAAAGGTAGTTTAGTTGAAAAAAATTAAGGCTGTGATGGCAAATGTTTGTAAAGCTGTAGTGATAAATGATTGATGTACATTTCATTAAAAATAACAAGATCTTTAATAGTTTATGTTTCATGTTCAACTTTTGAAATAGCCACCATAAGATTCAAAACATACACCAACACAGAAAAAAAATTTAGCCTCCCTACCCAGCAACAAATGCGATCCAAAGAGAGGAAGGAGGAAGGCACCATTTAGTATGGAGTTAAGGAAACGCAGAATCTACACAGAAAAGGCATAGAAACAGTAAGTTGTGAAAGAAGATTATGAAAAAAGACCAAAGTTGCAGAAGAAAGTAGAACATGCTGAAGAACAGGACAGCAGTGAACCAAAAAAAGGTGGTCCTTAACATAACAAAAACATTTTATTTCAATAAAAAGATAGCCTACCTAACTCTCAGCTTGGGCCCTCACATTGTCCCCCGGGGAGCGCTAATTCCCATAGGTATGGATGGGCGTAATGACTGCTCAAATGTACATGTAAATCGTGAGAAGAACTTTGCCAAGAAACACATAACCCAATGAATTGTCTCAACAAATTGAACAACAGCCCACATTGTACATGAAAACATGAATTAGTAGAAGGGCTGATTTCCTAAATGACTAATCTGAAATAGATCAAATTTTAACATATGAACAAGATTACCTGATTTGTGTCTATTTATAATTTAATTTATCAATCGGTAACTTGTTGAGTATTTTGTATTGCACATTGCTCCAATGAAAAACAATGCCAGAGAAGTCATTCAATTTATTTATGTTAATACTTTGAAGGATGTTGTAGCACAAATTGTTTTCCTATTGGTGAATTTCATGAGACTGGTGGTGGTGGTTATTTAGAAAGCCTAACAGAACAAAATAAAATGTTCAATTTTAGTCCTCTCATTGAAACACACTTCATTCAAACTTTTCATAACAATTTTAAAAATTAGAAGCATTTACAAACAGGCTACACTATTAACAGACCTTGTAATCACCGAGGTCAATCCCCTCCACAAAGGAAATATAGCCAACCAGCAGGAATCAGATTCACCCCTATAGTCAAACAACACACAGATAGAATTATAAATTAGTTGAAGCCTCCATAACCTCATCATAGGAGAAATGAAGAAGGCATTGCTTAGTATAGAGTTAAAGTATTATACTAGCAATGTTAGTTTAGGCCTTCTTTTTCCCAACAGAGGTGTTCTAATGGGAAGAAAGTTGGAGGCAGCATTCAGTTTAGATTTGAGGCAACAAGGAGTCTAAACGCAAGGTCTGCAGTCACACCACAGGGTCCCCTGCATACAAGAACAGAAAGTAAGGAAAAGAGTGTAAGAAACAAAATTCAAGTTGAAGAAGAAAGTTATGGATACAGTCAGAAAAAACGCAGTAACTGAAAAAGATGACTTATAACAAAATGAAATTTTTCTATTTTAATAAAAAGAATACCTTACAAACTTTAAGCCTGGGATCTGAAAATTCCTTCAGGAAGGAGTAATAACCATAGACACAGAAGTTGTATCCTCCTGAGAGGACAATAACTTTTAACTGTTCACTCTATTACAAATACATCTTTTGAGAGTCTCTTCCACAGCAAGGGCCAACAGCACTAAGTGAATTTACTCTTGCAGTTTTATACGACTTCAAAGATTCCAGACCTAAAGAATTGACACAATTACATGTCCTTTTTACCAAACCTAGGTCACTCCAGCAGGCAAAGAACCTCAATCCATAACCATCATGACAATCACAATCATTATCAACTCATCTTTAACTGTTGGTCATCTTCAGAAACACTGGTACAACGTGCTTTCAACTCCATTCATTTATCCAGTTTTTGACAAACCTCTAAGATTCCATCCCTGCACTTCTTACTTCATTGCTTCCTTCACCAACAATTCCTTTTTGATTTCCCCATACGGCCAAACCACTTCAACACACAGCAGTTCCCACTTTTTGCCAACATGCTCCTACTCATTTGCCATACTCCTTAACTTATTGATTCACCCATCCCACAATGTCATCCCAGCCATACTCCTCAGACACTCCATCTGGAGTACACTCCAATGACTCCTATCAACCACTTTTGAGTCTCAAGTTTCATATCCATCCAGCAAATCAGCTTGACACTCTCATACTGTAAGAACACTTAAATGTCTGCCTCCTCAATATAGAAATGCTAAGGTTTCAAGAACATCAGTATAGCACTAACTACACAGTCTATAATTTAGGAAGACTGACAGCAAACCTTATGAATAAGCAAATTATAAGAGGATCAAGGAAAACTACAAAATGATGATATGGGTAACTTGTTAGCAATCCCAAAGGCTGCATATGAGAAGACTCATAAATTTCTATCAACAGTGGAAATCATAGAACAAAATTAAATCAATAAAAGTAATAACTTGAACTACTGACTTTAGCAAAAAATTTAAGCTTGCTATAAAAAAAATGGGATTCAATTAAAATTCTAGAAATAAAATTAAACAACTAAAAATATCTTGAAGGTTTTGAATGATGTTACACATGCAATCAAATAGTTATCTAGAAACTGAAAACAATTCAAAACCAAACACAACTTAAACTATAGGAACAAATAACTAAAAAAAACAAGGAGTCACAGGATTTGAGGAGAGGCATCAAAGAAGTAGAGCAGGCCATGAAGGCTCACCTGTCAGACTCCAGAAGTCAATCAGTGGCCCCAACACTGCCGGGCACTCCAGCCAGCACCAACTTGCTGGTCTCCACCTGACCCTCGCTGCTCTGAAGGTAAACAAGGACAAACAATCATAACCTTCAAGGTTGCAGTATGGCATCAACTCATCCTACTGTACAACTGCAATAGCAATACAAGATGTCACTCATAAATGTTCTTCTAAATTGAAGTGAAAATGTGACTCCTTTGATCTTGACTATATTTCAACATTCAACATCATCACAACAAATAGTTTAATCCTGCAATACATAAGAACTATAGTAATTAAAGACTGGTATCATAAGTATCTTTTAATAAGAGATGAATGACTTAATTAATGAGAGTCCTGATCACACAGGATTTTCTTTCTACAGAACAACAGGTTTTATAAGGTTATTTAAGTATAACATTCATTGAATAAACTTGTATTATAACGCTATTTTTTCCTCATTGTAAGATGAAGCTGAAAAGAATTAAAAGAGCATTCAGTAAAGGAACAGAACTGAATACAACAGAATGCAATTTAAAAAAAGGAGAATTTAGTACATCCAACTTATGAAAAAACAAAATGCCTTATTTCCTTACAGTACAGTTTTCTAACATTTATAGTCAAATAACTTTTCCTTACATCTCCTAACAAACTTTCCATGCTTGCTACCAATTTCTAGTTTTCACCTTATCTAATTCATTATAAGCATTCCCAAATACTACAAACAACTTTTGATAAACAATTCTTGTCTTAATTCTTGTTTACTTATATCAAATTTACTCAATTTACTTGAATCAAATTCTAAGAATGTTGGCTCCGTCTTCACTGAACCGCTATCGTAAGCACACAGCCGACCGCTCGCAGCCATCCATCAAGCAGCGACAAGATGGCTGTCATGCTCAGGCAATGCGCATACGTTTGCAGTGCCCTCTGGCGGCGGCAGACACCACAGCCAGTTTGCATTTAACTTTACAATGCCAACATGGGATACATTTACGTTATGGACCAAGCTGTTGGCACATCCAGAGTGAGAATGCAACAGAGGAAATGGGGGAGGGCAGTTTTTTCCTATGTGCTGACTAGTCACTGTAAATAATGCAAACTAGTAATTGACAAAGAAAGGCATATCACTGTTTCAGTATAACTGTATAGAAGCCCTAACACCCCCTATTTCTGCAAGTCTAATGGACTCAATAGTTGCCAAGGAAGGTAACATCAAAGCTGACAGACATGGTAAGACATTATTGCAAGAACCACTTGATTATGCAGAATGAATAAGCAAAGGTTCACAGACAGTGCTAAGGATGGACATAATTCTTGAGCAGATAATGTGAGGTTGGCCTTCATCCAAGATGTTTCAAAGCATATCACACATCTACATGAGAACTTTACCATGCTTTCATTGTGTGATGGGGTGAACGTTCTATGTGTGTCATCAAATCTCCTTTTAGTGATGTCACAGTAGCTTTTGTAAATGAAAAATTGTTTAACAATGTTGTATCATAAATATCTATCTAGGACAGCTTTTGGAAGTTTTTGCTAGAAGTTAACAAAATACATTGATTTTTCTGCATACTTAAGTCAGATTTCTGCCTGGAATGCTTGGTGATAGATTTTTCGACTGGAAAATATCACACCTTCTATCTGTACCAACTTTCTGAAATTTATGATGTAAATAAGGTACAGCATCTAAAGAATTTTTGCCAAGTTTAACTGTCTTTTGGCCCTAATGGGGCCAACTTTTTGCCCTAATGGGACCACACTTTTGGCTCAAATGGGACAAAATAAATCAAATATCACCCTGCTATGATGTACTTTTTCTCCAAGTTTATCTTCAGAATAATCTTCAATACAACTTCATCAACTCTTAATACTAAAATGAAACCTAAAGAAGCATATTATTTCCTAAAGCACACAAGGAATTATTGACAATATTTTATAAAGCTCATAAAAATATTCTCTTGTTCATATTAAGAGTGAATATTCAAATTAAATCTTTGTAACATTCTATCCATGGGAAAACAACGTGATTTCTCCAGCATTAAAAAATTAATAGAGCAAAATCAATTATGGCAACAAATTTTTTTTTTTAGAAATACTGGCAATTTCAACTTTACTTCTAACTCATTACAAAAGCATACAATAAAACAAGCTAATGGTCAAATTTTGACAACATGAACTCAAGCTCCCTCTCTGAATTATTAAATTTCAATCCTAAAAATAATAGCATTAACAAAGAACTAATTTCAAGAAAATAGACCCTCCAGTCACCAGTGAAAATATTCAAGAATAAAGTCACTACATTTGAATGAAAAAGTAGCAACTTGAAATTTGTGGGGAAAATTCAGTGGAATATTGAATTTCCTAGCCAAATTATTAAGCTTATACAGCCATACCTCACCTTACAAAAGACCCTATGAACAAATAATCTAAGTTACAAAACCGTTTTACGTAAAATTTTTGTAACTGAAAATGAAAAAAATTCATGTTACAAAACCAACATTTCAAAACTTCAAATAATTCACAATCGTCTTTACAGCCGCCAGAATGCCCCATGACGTGATACACTCCTGGCATCTAGCACTTTTTTTTTTAAATTGGTGCAACTGTAGAATCCTACTTTAAATAAAATAAAAAAAAAAGACAATAAAATGATGAAATATTTGAGCCCAACTCAGCCTTGTAGAAAAAGGGTGATCTAAAACCAAAGGTTATGTGTGGGACAAAGATCTGGCCAATTTGAAAGAAATGAACATCAGTCAATAGATAGAGTCAATACTACAGAGATGGTCACTATCTCACTAGTCTCTTCCTCAACACAATAATTACATTTTCACTTTCTGTGCATTACTTATAGCTCACTATTGTCAACAAGGATAATATATCACAGCATCAAAGATTAGAACAACCACATTTGATCATTCTTTTCAATAAAAAGCCAATGAAACTAGTTCACAACCATGGACAAGCATAAATGAAACAAGCATAAATTATAAATTATTCAATTAGAGAAATTTAAAATTAATAAAATCACACTAAGAAAATATAAAAGGGAAAAAGGACAAGAATTACATTGATGACATTTGGTGTGAAAAGATCTAAAGCTACAGATTGCTCTTCAACCTAGAGCAATTTTCTCATTACTCTCAACCATTATTGCATGCATCAATTTCCTAACTGCTCCAGCATCAATGCCTGTCAGTTAGAAAATAAAAGTTGTGATGATATGGTGAGCTTGCATTTTTCCTACTTGCATTCTTTGCCAACAACATTTTTTAATTAACTTTTATGATCCCTTGGTAAATGAAACAACAAATGGAGTGGAGAACTATAATTGAACTTGGTAAAAGAGAATTCAAATGCCTCACATTTGATGATAAATATATATTTCCCATGAAGCTACAACAATTTAGTATTTCCAGAGCTCATAATTAGACAAGAATGTTTATTGTTGGATAGAGAGTAGCCTTTTAGTTTTTCTGCTATACATACTCCTCATGCACTGAGCTGAATTTGTTTTTTAAAAACTTAAAAATCCTTGAATAACATGTTGTTCATCAATCTTTTAATCAAGAAACTTAAAATTTACACGTTTGGTCAACTCAAAATAATTCCAAGCAAATGAAATTTTTATCATGGAACAGATTTGATGTGTATTGCCAAAAAATTGAATACAATGAAAAAGTAAACTACTTAACAAAATGGTAAACAAAATTTTATGACTTTTTTAAACTTGTGTCCTCCAAATGTGAAATTATATCCTGGCTCCCAACATTCCATGTTAATTCTTCTTTAGTGCTGTTTTCACTTATTTAATCCATATTTTAGCCTTTCAATGTACTTCTATTCTTTCTCTCAACATGTGCAATTTACTTCTAATACAACACAAAAACCATTCATCCAAAGCATAACCATTCATAGCATTACCCTGAACATAACAACTTTTGAAAATCCAGTTTCCCAGTGCACACATATCAGATGTTTTATTAAAAATATTTTTCACTCACCTATCACTCAGCATTTACTCAAGCCAAATCTGATTATTAAACTTGGGACATCAATGCTTCTATAAAAAAATGTGCCACTCTCCACCCCTTTTGACAGATTCCTAGGTCAATACTGACTGCTCACAGATGCTTAGTTTTTTGAGATATAGCATTAATAATGTTTAGGTACATATAGCATTAACCCATTACGGTCGAAAGTAGGTATAAAAATGATGCTAGGGCAATATAAATTGGTTGAAATTATATCTATTACTTCTGATAACTCAAAAAATTTTTAAATAAATTGCATGAAAATTAAGTGAAATATTGGCACGTATATTTACATACGCTCAGGCCTACCAGACATGAAAACGTAAAAATTCCAAAAAATACAGTAAATGCTTCCCAATAATGAAAAGACACATACTTATATAAAAAATGACTTATAAACATCTTTGTTACATCAACATAATGATAATGTCATTTAATAATTTATAAGGCTACCCAATGGTTAATGATTGAAGATTTTTTAGAATTTTCAATTATTGAATTCAGCTGAGTTTTGAAGTAATGTAAGCAAGCTGCTAAAACAATAAATAGCTATTTTGCATCTATCATTGATATTCTTTCTCATTATTACCATGTTTGGCGATACCAAATTGTAAACCTCAGTAGGAAATCTATTTTTTATCTAGTAATGTTTTTTAACATCGCACTTGGTTAAATTATTGTGCTTGCTTAAATTAGTCTCAAAATAAAATTGCACTAGAAGCAAAACTGCTATGACTATAATATTTTGAATCATTCTCTTGTGATATTAAACATTTGAGTTCTACGTGCTTCACCACAATGTCGTGGAAAATATAAACATCTTAGAACAAAAAGAGACTGGCAAAGCACTGATAATAAAAGAATTTAAGCTCTTCGACTACTTGGCTTTTCTTGCACTGTCCAACTTTGTCTTTTTTGGGAATCCGGATGAATCCTTTAAAATTTCTCAGCTTTCTCTCATTGTTGGGTAAAGCACAGTAAAATTTTATGTTATTGACATAATCTGTTACTTACAAGAACTTTTTGACTCCCAGTAGATAAAAATTACCTTTGGTAAATGATGGAGATTTGTCAGTCATCGATTTTCCACTTTTCGGTGCCTAAACATAATTTAATAGAATGAAATAAAAAAGTTTTCTTTCATGCACTTTCTGTCGTAAATGAGTTTTAATGAGTTATAGCAGTAGATTTAGTTTCATCTATGATGACGATTGCGCTCGAATAAACCGCTAATCATAGATTTTCGAATATTTGTTGCTTGAATCATGGTTATAACATTGAAATAAACTACTTTACTGCTTTCCTTTTTTGCGGCAAATGAGTATTTTACAAGTTAGAGCGGTAGGTTTTATTTTTTGCGCGATTGAGCTGTTAGAGTACATTTGAATAGTTTTTAATTTATTAGTAGCTCAAGCCGCAGAGCCTGAACCAACTTCTAGGATCTTTTAGTTAATAACTCAATAAAGGTTATCACTAAAAATAACAAATTATAGCAGTATGTTAATTTTCGTCTTAGATTGCAGGAAAGCGCTCAATCATTCAAGCACGTCAGAAGGGAGAGTCCATTGCAGTGTTACCATACGACATACTCAAGAAATTTCTTTCCTCTTCAAACACTAGAGTTGCGGTAATTCATTTACCGCTATAACTCATAAAACGCTCATTTCTGACGGCAAGTGCATAAAAGAAGACTTGTTTATTTCAATCTAATTAGCTATGTTTAGGCATCGAAAAGTGGGAAATCGATTACTGACCATCCCTACACATTTACCAAAATGGTTCATGTCTAGGAGATGACCATAATCAATTTTCCAGTTGTTGGTGCCTATACTTAGTTAATTAGATCGAAATAAATAAGTTTTCTCAAATGCACTTTCCGTCAGAAATGAGTATTTTACGAGTTATAGCCGTAAATGACTTACCGCAACTCTAGTGTTTGAAGAGTAAAGAAATTTCTTGAGTATGTCGTATGGCAACACTGCAATGGACTCTTCCTCCCGATGCGCTCGAATGATCGACCGGATTTCTGCCATCTAAGATGTAAGTTAACATACCGCTATAACTCATTACTTATGGGTGATAATTTCTATTGTGGTATTAACTAGAAGATCCTACAAGTGGGTTCAAGATCTGCAGGGCTGGCAAATAAAATAATACAAAGTACATGGACGTACTTTAACTGCTCATTCGCGCAACAAATTAAACTGGTCAATATTGAATTTATTGTTGACAACAATTTTCTTAATTTCATTGCAAGATCTAGGTAACTGGAGACATTTCAAGACATTTTATATGCATGACATTGTGCTCGCAAATGCTTAGTTTTCAAGATATAGCATAAATAAGGTTCAGGTAAGACCTATTACCTAGTATTACGTCAAAACCGTATTTCTACTTATTTAACGTGTCCGTTTGTACAATTTCATAAACGACGTTCCTATAACTTTGAAGTTGGATAATTCGAAAACCAAGCAATGGTGAGTACAATGTCATTAGTGTGAAATGTCTTCAATTGTACCATATTACCCATATGTAGCATCAAAATTATTGAAATTGTTGACAACATTAAATTCAATATTGAGCATTAAACCTACTGCTCTCACTTGAAAAATACTGATTTTTCATAAAAAATGTATCAAGGAAAAGTAGTTAATTTGGTAAATCTGAAGGATATGACAGTAATCAATTTTTCACTTTTCGGTGCCTAAACCTAATGAATTGAATCTAAATGAACAAGTTTTCTTCTATGCACTTTCCGTCTGAAATGATTATATTACGAGTTATAGCGATGGGTTTAGTTTCGTCTTTCATGACGAATGCGCTCGAATAAACAGCTACTCATCGATTTTCAAATTTTTGTTGCTTGAATCATGGTAATAACATCGAAATAAACAACTTTTCTTCTATACCCTTTTATCGTCAAATGAGTATTTAACGAGGTTTGGCAGTTGGTTTGGTTTCGTCTTTGATGACGATCGCGCTGGAAGCGATAGTGCATTGCAGTGTTGCTGTCCGACGCGCTCCTTGAATTACTTGCCGCTTCAAACACTGGAGTTGTGGTATGACATTTACAGCTATAACTAATAAAATACTTGTTTTAGACGGAAAGTGCATGGAAGAAAACTTGTTTACTTTGATCTAAAAAACTATGCTTAGGCATCGAAATTTACAAAATCGATTACTGTCATATGTTATAACCATGATTCAAGCAACAAAATTTCAAAAATTGATTTATAGCTGCTTATTTGATTGATTCGTCATCAAAGACAAAAATTAACATACCGCTATAACTCGTAAAATACTCATCTCAGACAGAAAGTGCATGGAACAAAAGTTGTTTATTTACATCTAATTAGCTATGTTTAGGCATCAAAAAGTGGGAAATCAACTATGGTCATCTCCTGGACATTGATCAAAATGATATCTCTCAAATTCAGCACTTCCAATAAAGCGTCACTGTTTCAATATAATTCAAACTACTACGACTGACAATAATGAGTTAGTTGCGTGTATTTCAAACAGGTCCTTTAGGTGATGTTTCATTGAAATTCCGTTAAAATATATTACAGGAATTTCAACGACTAGCTAACAAAACCTCACTTTGCGACAAAATGCAGTTTAATTTATTCATGGAAATCAAAAATTCGGTTCCCAAGAATCACTGAAGGAACACATTTAAATTTATTTAATTTAAATTATTTATTTATTTAAATTAAATAATTATTTATTAATTATTTACTTTAAATAATTTTTCTTCTTTTGAACAGCAACAAAAAACAGTAATTTAGAGAAATGTTTTGTTCACCATTTGAAATAGAATTTTGAAATCTTCGATTATCATAATTTCCAAATATCATGCAAGGAAATGTATCAACTGGCTTTACTGAACACAAGTGTGTCATGTTAAATATTATGTTTATGATAGTGATTGGTAATTTTTTGATATATTAATTGCCATGAGATCAATTAAGGGAAGCATTTTGGGGCATCTGCAGTCCAAAAGTCGATTCTCCCGATTTTTTTTTTATTGCTTTAAATGAGTTTGAGATAAGTCCCCGAATGTCTGTAAAAATATCAGGAACGTATCCCAGAGCTAGCGTCTCCCCGGGAGGGTAGAGCATCCCTCTTTTGGACCTTTTTTTTCATTTTTGAACCTAGAGCAATGAAATTTGGTATACTGATAGGAAATGCAATTTATAATCATTTATCATTCATGACAAAATGCGATTTTCTCGAAAAGAAAATGGGAAATCATAGAAAACGACATTTTTTTGGGGGGGTTTTCTAAATGCTTCTTCTCCTACAGTTTTTGAGCTACAGTAATGATTTTGGTATCATTGGATGCAGAATAACGTGGACAATCAGAAAAAAAATTCTCAAATTTTCAATTACATTTCATTTTTTTTTTATATATATTTCATCATTCATATTCCTCAAGGTAAGCATCCCCCATCCGATTATTTTTTTATTATTGAATTTAGAGCAATGAAATTTGGTATACTGATAGGAAATGCAATTTAGAATCATTTATTATTCATGACAAAATGCAATTTTCTTACTTACTTGTTTACTTGTTGAGTTAGGCACCCAGCCTGCAGGGGCATCGGGGCCTTGTTCACAGAAGTTTTGATGTTCTGCTAGATCATGGCTAAGAAGCCAGTGTCTTCAGGGAACTTGATTAGCAGTTTTGGAGGGAAGTCCTCTGATAACAGTGTGTTCAAAGACAGGGTCTTCCCAGTCCTGCTGCACTCCGAGCTCAGCTGATGGCGCAGGGCAATCAGAGATGGGCAATCCACAAAGATATGCTTGAATGAAATCTTGCACTTGCAGGACGGGCAGGAGGCTGGAGATGAACCTGAGAAGAGATGCTGGTGAGTGAGTCGACTGACTCCAAGTCTCACACGTGAGAGGATTACTTGCTCTCGACGTGGGAGTGAGAGGTAGGGTGCGACTCCCAGAGTAGGTTTGATTTGTGTCCAGGTAGAGTGTGATGCAGACCAATGAGCTTGCCACTGCTCTTTATAGTGATTCTTGATGAGTTGCTTTATTTCCTTTCAAGAGCAGCATACCAGTGCAGTAGGCTGGCTTAGTGCTTTCCGGGCCAGTTGGTCAACTCTTTCATTGCCAGGAATTCCAACATGAGAGGGAACCCATTCTAGCGTGAATTTGTTTGGGAATTTGTAAAGTAGGGTTGTAATACTGAAAGTTAGGAAGTGCGACTTTGGGTGCAGGTTTTGAATTGCTCTAATTGAGCTGAGAGAGTCTGTTAATATGAGAAATGGTCCAGGTTGCCTTGAGAAGAAGGATATTGCAATGAAGATAGCATAGAGTTCTGTAGTTAGTACAGAGGAGTAGTCCGGTAGGTGAGCAAGAAGCGAGGTTCCACCTGCCCACGCTGCCGCCCCGCAACCGCCTTGAGAGCCGTCACAGAATATGGGAGTGCAGGCTGGGTATTGCGACAGAAGTTCAACAAAAATCTGTTGCCATGCTGAATTTGGCAAAGAGGCCTTCGTGAACTGATGCAGAGTGTGCTTGACGTGGGGAGGGGGGATGCAGTGGAAGACGTGTTTTTCAAGGGCTGGGATACTTGCCTGTTTGATGCCGGCATTTTGAAGTTCGTTGTGCGCTATTGTAGTTAGTAGTAGAGGTCTGGGTTGGATATTGTAAAAGTTGAAGGGGTAGAAGGTAGTTAGGAGTTTGTATACTGGGTGGTCTTTTATTGTAAGAATTCTGGTCACATATTGGGATAGTAGCATTTTACGCCGGAAGGAAAGGGGTATTAAGTCAGCTTCTGGTTCCAGAGATGTTACTGGGGTACATTTTAATGCACCCAGTAGAAGCCTAGCCGCGGTGTATTGTATTCGATCCAGGATTATTAGTGTTGATGGTGCTGCGGCATGGAAAAGGAAAGCGCCATAGTCTAGCTTGCTGCGGATTAGCGATTTGTACAGGGTTTTGAGCGTGTCATAATCTGCTCCCCATTTTTGAGCTGAAACTATTCTTAGAAGTCTCATGTCTTTCATGGATTTGTCTCTTAGAGACTTTATGTGCTTGCAGTATGTAAGCCTACAGTCAAAGGTGATGCCTAAAAACTTGAAGTTGGGAACAAATTCCAGGGGGATTCCTTGCATTGTAAGTGGTGGGGGCTGTGATAACCTCCGGTGAGTAAAAATAATTGCTTTTGATTTGTTTGGAGCCAGAGAGAGACTCCACTTGTGAGCCCATTTCAAGACGTTATCTAGGGCGAGTTGCAGAGAATTGAGGGCTGCAGGGATGTCAGAGGAAGTTAACCACAGTGCACAGTCATCAGCATAGAGTGATTATTCTATGTTGGGTGGGAAAGCTTCAGAGATATCATTTATGAAGATATTAAAAAGAATTGGACTCAGAACAGATCCTTGTGGGACACCCTGTAGGGCTGGAAAGGGGTGTGAGAGTGTGTTCCCCACCTTTGTTTGGATTTTCCTGTTTGAAAGAAAGTCTCTAATAAAACAGAACATGTTGCCACTTATTCCTATGTTCAGGAGCTTTTGCAAGAGCAGAGAGTGATTGACAGAGTCAAAAGCCTGTGTTATATCCATAAAGAGGGCAATTACACTGTCATTTTGGATAAGAGCACTGCGGATGCTGGTTTCTAGGTGGAAAAGCGCGTCAAGAGTGGAGTGCCCGGTTCTAAAGCCGCTTAGGTGTGGACTTAATTTTTGGGTGATTTCAAGATACTTGTGGAGTCTTTTTGTAATAATACGTTCCATAACTTTACATAGTACATTAGTTAGAGCAATTGGCCGGTAGGAATCTTCTCTGTTGGATGGTTTATTTGGCTTAGGAATAGGAATGATATATGAATATTTCCATTGGTGGGGGAAACCAGTGTGCCATATGTAGTTGTAGAAGATTGTTAGATTCTCCTTTTGAGGATTAGGTAGATGAGTTATGAATGTTATTGGTATTTTATCTGGTCCTGGGGTGTTGGAGCTGATATTTTTGAGGGCTATGTTCAATTCTTGATTGGTAATGTCTTGGTTATACCATGGTTCAGAGCATCTTTCCATTTCTCTATATGATTTTTGCGACGTGTTTGGCTGTGATCCTCTACTAGTAAAACTTCTTACCAGGGCATCTGCAACTCTCTTCTCATCTGACACAACCTCACCATTGATTAGAAGGCCAATAGCGTGTGGTGCATATGGAGTTCTGAGTCTTCTGACTGTTTTCCAGATTGTGTGGGAATCTGTAGTTGAACTTAGAGAGGAAATGAAATTTTGCCAGCTTTGTTTCCTAGCTTCCTTGATAGTATTACGAAAGATTGCTTGGGCTTTTTTATATCCTATCCACAAAGTCAGGTTGCCTTGCTGACGCTTGTATTTTGAATAGGCTCTCCGTTTTGATTTCAGTGCTTCAGTGCACTGTGGAGTCCACCAACATTGTGTAAGGCGCTTTCTGTTTTCAGAATTTGATTGTGGAATAGACAGTGAGGCTGCAGATATTATTCTGGATTCTACTAACCCACAAGCTTCTGTAGGTGACAAGAAATGTGATGGGAGATTCACATTTGTGCTAAAATCTTCCCAGTTGGCTCTGCTTAGAACCCACCTGAGATGAGGCGTATTAGGAGTTATTTTTGGCATCCCTAGCCCTATTAAGATTGGGAAGTGATCACTGTGGTAGTGGTCTGGGAACACATCCCATGAGAGGGCAGGGGCTAGTTGACAAGAAGTGATTGTTAGGTCTATATTTGAGTATCCTCCTCTGCAGTTTTGATATGTTGGAGAGCCAGTGTTGAGTACTGTAAGGTTGTTGTCATCTAACCATTTTGCTATTATGTTACCTCTCTGATCTGAAAAGCATGAACCCCAGGATTGATGATGTGCATTAGCATCTGCACATATGATAAATGGAGAGGCTATTGTGGTCAAAATATTATCCAGTCTGTTGCAAAGCATTTTATTTTCCATGTTGGGAGGGATATACAGCGAGCACATTGTTATGGTGGAGGAGTGAAAATGGAATTGTGCCACACTGACCTCTAAAGGTGTCTGAATGTTTACTGGAGAGCAAGATACTCTACAAAAGGAATGTATGGCTGTGCCTCCTCCAGCTGTAGGGCGATCGGATCGGCTGACAGGGGTGGTTCGGCTGAGAGCCAAAGCATTGGTATTTGGGACGTTCGTTTCTTGTGCACACATAATGTCAGGGGAAATCTCATCTATTGCCAATTGTAACGATTCAACGTTAAGTTGAAAACTGCAGATATTCCATTGAAGTACCTTGTAGTTCATTGTGAAAGAGAGGTGTAGCCCAGTTCAGAGAGTAAGGTAGAGAGAGCTGATTCAATGTTGAGGCATGTGGCTATTACTATAAGGCTTTCTATTTTTGTGGACAGGGAAGGAGTTAAGAGAAGTTTGAGTATGGCTGGCAATATAGTTAACACCCAGTGGGGGACACCTGCAAGTGTACTGTTAGCTGCAGTTGAAGTATTTTCTGGCTGCTGAGTGGTTGTTGGGCATGATTGTTCATCATTTCCGCGGAAGGGTGAGGTTGGTGTAGGGCATGGGCTAAGACTTGGCAATGTGGGCAGAGAGGGCTCCAATAATCTATTCACAGAGGTGATCCTTGAGTCGACTTGCCTTGAGGATCTTACAGAGTTACTCGGAGTTTTTTGACCTTGCGTGACCCATTGAGAAAGGTCAATACTATTAAGAGCAGTTGAGGGTGACTGATTAGTAGGGCCAGTCTGCTCATTTCTGATATACTTTACTCCTTCTGCATTTTTTTCCTGAGCTTGGTGAGCAAGTGTTGGTAATGGGGGGAAGTTATCAGTACAATGGATTGGAGGCAAGGGATGTTTTGGATAGGCATCTTGAGGATCAGCAGGTTTGGCTTTCAGATGTTGTCTGGCTGTATTGAATGATACATTGTTCTTTGCTGAGTACTGGCAGATCTCCTTTTCTTGTAGGTAGCTGGGGCAGTCTTTGGACAGCGCATCATGGTTGCCTTTGCAGTTGATACAAAATACTGCCTCGGTACAGGTGCGACCACCGTGGCCTTTTTTGCCGCATCGGCTACAGTATTGTGCGCTGTGGCACGAAGAGGAGCAGTGGCCCCATCTGCAGCACTGGTAGCAGCGCACAGGGCTGGGTACAAAATCATCAATGCGATACTTACTGTATCCTATTTTGATATGGCTGGGTCGGGTAGCACTGAAGAAGGTCAGGACATAAAGTGGGACGTGAGAACGCGAGGGGTCTTGGAACAGTTTACGTACTGCTACTACACCGTTTGGTTTCAGCATTTCCAGTATTTCGGAGAGAGAATCATTTTCTAGTTCCGGGGCATAAATTTTGCCCTGTGTGGATTGCGAATTTAATGCAATTGACACTTGAACTGGTATGGTGTTTATTGAGTCCAGTTGAAAGGAGTTGGTAGCAATGAGGGTTTGAACTTGTTCTATTGTGTTGCATTTGATATATAGGCCGCCAGATTTGATATGATGAATGCTCTCTATTTTCCCACAGAGACTGTCTATGCATTTGGCTAATTTGAGTGGGTTGATCCGGGCAAAGGTTTTGGTTGCTTCTAGGCAACGTATATACACCATTCTGGTGTTTGGCAAGTCTTTGAGAAGAGCTGGATCTGCCAGATTAGCCTGTGCAGATTTTGGCTGTAGGGGAGGGCTGGGAATTACATTTTCAGCTTGAGCAAGCTTTGAAGTTGGAACCTGGGCATTGTAGTTTTGAGTGAGGTCACTCTCAGTGGCAATGTCACAAGAGATATCTTGGTCCGAGCCTCGTGTACTAATAATGCCTGAAAGGATAGAGCTTATTGATATGAGACTTTCCCTGCTTCCACGGTTGCTGTTTTCCCCCATAGATTGGGCTTCAGTTGCAATGGCGTGCTTCTTGATTGCTAGCTGGGAGGTGGGAGAGGGAATCCTTTTGCGCTTTGGAATGATGTCTCCTGGAGCTGAAGCTGGGAGGGGGTTGCGCAGATTTTTCCCTCTTGCTTTCCCGTTTCCAGGTTGGCTGGCTGCTCGAGAAGTTGCTTCTTTTTGCCGGGAGGCCACGTAGCCGCCCGGCTTGGTGGAATCTTTGCCCATTCCACCTAACTGATTATTGGAAGTTTTCCAAGAGTTTGGTAGAACAGAATATAGAGGAAATTCAAAAATTTGGTTCACTTTCTACGCAGCACTGGCACACACGTCTTTTCACCACAAAGCAACCGACGAAACCCCGCAATTTTCTTGAAAAAAAAATGGGAAATCAAAGAAAACGACATTTTGGGGGGGGGTGGGGGGGGGGTTTCAAAATGCGACTTCTCTGATAGTTTTTGAGCTACAGTAATGATTTTGGTATCATTGGATGCAGAATAACGCGGACATTCCAAAAACTTGAATGCTTTTCCTCAAATTTCCAATATAAAAATTGAAAAAAAAAAATCAAAATATTCTCAAGAAAATTAAAATTTATGACGTCATAACTTTGAAACAAGAATGAATTTTGAAAAAATTCTTAATACATTGTAAAGCCGTTTTTCTGCATCCAATGATACCAAAATCATCACTGTAGCTCAAAAACTGTAGGAGGAGAAGCATTTTTTTTTCTTAAAAATAGGTCTTATAAAAAAAGTAAGTTTTCAAGACGTTTGTCATTATTACTCCGAAGTTTACAAAGCTAGAGCCATGGAGCTAGGATATATGGAGGGAGCATAGCCGTCTGTGAAGAGAACCAGTTTTTGCGATTTCTCCTAAGTCTGTGGTAACCAATAGCCGTCTCGCAAGTGTGACGTCAGCACGGAAGCCAGTCACCTCCTGACTACGCTGGGGTGCGCACACGCTCGCTGAATGCTCTTCCAGCTGTTGAGTTAAACGTCAATCATTAATTTCGGATTCTAAGACTCCGAAAGATAATAAATTGTGTTTCCTCACTTGAGGACACTTATTAACATCAAAATTACTAGCAAAGATACATTTAGAGTTGAAAACTATAAAGATTACAGGACCTTGAATGTAACAAATTAGAGAGCGACTTGCACGCGCACCTCATCCTTCGATTTGTGGAGCGGTACTAATCTTGCTCGGGAGCACGGTATACATAAGACAGGTAAGTCCACTTCAAAGGGGACAGCTTTCGCAACCGTTAGCCAAGCCGGCCAATAGGAGACGTTTGAGGTGATGACGTTACCACACCACATGGCGGCAGCGATGCACTGGCTGCCGTACGTAAGATTGCACCATGGCTGGAACTGCCCGGTTTCCGCACATACGTATTGAAAAATTTAAAATAGTCTGGAAACTTTGATACTGAAAAACGATGAGAATCTCGTATACAATGCTTAATAGCCACGTAACGATTAAAATTTGTGTGCATACTGAGCAAAAATTTCATATTTATCAATACATAGCTCCGTTTCCGATTAGCACCTCATTTCAATTCTCAGATTCAAATGTTGCTTTTCGAGAGATTAAAAGGATAACTCAAATGAAAGTCCAAATAATGTTACTGTATATTTCTGAATAAACACCGCGTTCATAGTTTGTAAACGAAAATTCATCCTGCATAAACCACAGGATGAAATTACGCTGGCAAAAAATGCTTTCCGCTTCAAAAAACTCTTCAATTCTGATAGAGAACTGGTTAAACTATATATCATAGTAGGCAGGATTAGTAATTTTACAATATCTACCCTTTTTTAAGGACATTAATTTTAGCCTCTATATATAGAGGCTAAAATTAACGTCCTTAAAAGAGGGGGGATATTGTAAAATATATATTATATAGTCCTTGTATAAATAGTGAATATAGGCTCCCGGAGTCCTAATCTTCTGTACAAATTTCTATCTTTAATCTTTTTCGTAATCGGCTGTGCTCTCTTGATCTTACCTACCGATTTGTTCAGACGATTTTTGAATAATCACCGCTACATCAGATTGCGTTTTAAACAATGTGTTCAACAGATTAGTTACATTTCAAATTGCCCTATATACAAGATCGACGTTTAAATAATTGAAAATATGAATAACGAGCAACATTGACCTAAAAGTGTAGCTGCTGAAGTGGCTACAGGAATATTGGCAGTATTGCTGTAGGCATTCAAGCAGCTACTCTTTTCCCAATAAAAATCCCTCAAAACAGGACAACACGCATTTGGCTAAGTTTTATTACATTGACAAAAGTAGCCTTGCATCCGTATTTATTTGATGAATACATTAGTGCGGCAATTTAGCATTGTTGAACACTACGTCCTTTTATTATTATACACAAAGTGTTCTGTAATTGGATGCACATACTTCGTCCATATGCAGAAAAACGTAAAATAAAACGATTTCCATGAGTGACAAAAACCTGAAAACGCCTCCGTTGTTGAAAAATTATGACCTGAAATAATTTTCGATTCCCGTAGGAATAGCCTAAAGCGCGCGCCAACAATCTGCCCAAGAAGTTCGATTTTACTCGTTGGCTGCAGGGTAAAACCTAATCCAACGGGAATCAAAAATTATTTCAGGTAATAATTCTTCGAAAACGAAGGAGTTTCGAGATTTTTGTCACTAATGAAAATCGTTTCATTTTGCGTTTTTCTGTACATATTGAAATATGTGCATCGAATTACGAATCAAAATTACAATTTGTTCAATACAAAAATTACAATTTGTTAAATAGTTCTCAGTTTGTTCCATTCCTGTTGCCACAGACGTCTCTCACAGCAGCCCTGATCCCGAGATAGTAGTCCCGAAAGGGTACCATTTGATTTACAGCTTCCTGATCCCTATCCCCAACTCGCCTCACCTCCTGGTCAGCTCTCTGTGACAAAAAACATTTCATTTCAACAAAAAAAGCCTACCTAACTCTCACCTCGGGACCTCACATATTCCCATATTAGCTAATTTCCTTTGATACATTAGTTGTCTCGCTCTGAGGATAATATATATATTGGGTACTAAATCCCTCAACTCCAATTATTGATTTGAACCACCTCAAGTCGTATGGTAGCTTAACACATTCATTGCGGTATGACCCACCGGTGGGTCGTAGTTAGGTTTTTCCTGCTGCGAAACGACCCATCGATGGGTCGTTTTGAAAAATTCTAACAACCTTTCTAAATTAATGGTATTTAACAGGTCCAGTTAATGTTTGATATTTACAAATTTGCTTATCACTTTTGACTTTAAATTTAAGCTGAATATTGAACTTCAGCTTAACCCATCGCAACTAACGTGTTAATAATTGCATAGTAGAATTCTATGAACAATTTGCTCCTCTTCATTTCAACAGAAGTGCTCCGTGTTTTTCATCATTCAAAATTGAAAGTTATAGTAAGATACACATTTGTAAAACTCTGCAATGCACCGCTGTACCACAGACTACTTGGAGAACATGCGAATTAAATTCAACTTAATCAAGTAAACGCAATAACTTATATTTTGTTCAACGATCATGTAGCGCTGCAGAACTGTAAATGAAACACAGGTCATATCGGTGTTACCAAAATGGGACACTGTCGGGACCAAGTTTCACCAATGGAAGAGACTTACTTGTTCGTTATTTTGTCCCCTTTTTCTTTTACATAGGTCTTCCATAACGATGTACTCTGATAGATTGTAAAGTTCCAAACTTCACAAAAAAACTTGATGATGAAGAACGCTATCTGCGAGCAACAAGTGTTAGGCTCGGGACAGTTTGAATCGATTACTTCACGACCTGTCTTGCAGAAGCCAGGGAAATGACTGATTTTGCCAAACAAAACCAAGGACTGAATCAGTCCGTCAAAAAAAAACATTCCATTAAAAAAGGGCTTCCTAAACGTCAGCTCGCGATCTCACATGCTCCCTATAGGAGCACTAATTCCCACAGATAAAATACTTGTAACCCCCCAGGGGTGCTTCTAAGTTGAATCTATTATGGTAACAATTGAACGTTGAAGAAGTCTTCCTCTCAGTATCAAATATATATACATTTATAAACACGTACGGCCGTTTCACTTTTTCTGGTTCGAAAATTTATCGTTTCTCCATACTTCTCTTGCACATTTACAGCCATTTCCTCTTCTTCTCCTTATTTTTCTTGCTAACGGATTGAGGGTCCACTTTCTTCTGTTCCAGAACCTGAAAGGAACAGAAAAATTAGCAAACTCACAACAAAACAGCATTTCTGTGATGTAGATGCAATTCATGGTCACAGTGAGAGAAGTTAGAACTTGCAAGAGATGTGTGTGTGGTGAAAGGAGACTTGTGCTAAGATCGAGATGAAGAGGATGGTCATGAGTCATTGCAAATCGTGAAATGGTGAGTAGGACCAAAAGTGTTCACCACGAAATGCATATGAATCCGAATATCCCTGAAAGCAAACAGGAGAAAGGATGGGAATAAAAGGGATTAGCTTAGATTATTAGTTATTTGAAACCTCCCTATCCGCAGCAACAAATGCAATCAAAAGAGAGGAAGGATGAAGGCACCATTAAGTATGGAGTTGAAGGAATGCTGAATCTTTGCAGAAAGGGTATAGGAATAATAATTTGAGAAAGAAGTTAATGAAACAAGATCAAAGGTGAAGTAGAAAGTGGTAAGTGATGAAAAACAGGACAACAGTGAACCGAAAAATAGATGGTCCTTCAACATAACCAAACATTTAATTTCAACAAAAAGGCCTACCTCACTCTAAGCTTGGGTCCTCACATTGGCCCCCTGGGAGCGCTAATTTCCATAGATACAAAAGTTGATCCCCCTGAGGGGCCCCCAAAAATTAAAGGAGCAAATGAAAAACAAGACAGCAGTGAACTTGGAAAATATGGTCCAGGAAAAAAAAACATTTTCTTTAAACAAAAAAAAAGGATTACCTAATTCTCAGCTAGGGATCTCACATTTTCACCAAGGAGCACTAATTCCCATAGAAGCAATAGTTGTATCCCCTTAAGGAGTTACGGTACTGTAAAAATCCCCTGTGAACAGTGCGTTCTTCTTTCCATACATACTTTTCGAAAACAAATCAAACAGAGACCTGTTGTGTTTAGACGATATTCGACTTACCTCTGGATCACACCACGTCCATCTCTGCCTACCTAGGCTAACTATCTCTACATCAGCACTCACCCACACGCAAAGGAACTGAAGGTGGTGAAGGTGAGAGCAGAGCCCGTTTCGTTGAGCAGCGTGAAGGGGATGAAGGGCGTGCGGCGACGGTAGCTCAGAGGGCTCCCTTCCGAGCAAGCGACTCTCACAGCACTAGCTTTGCGGCTGTCGGTCCTGAAAACAGATAATTTCTATATTTTCCATTGCTTTTGACGCTAACGCCATTAATTGTGTGATGAGTATGATGACAATGATGCCCATCTTAAGTATGGTGACAATGGTCACCATTAGCGCACAGCAACGAGATAGTTTTAGCTGAAAAATTCATCAGCCTACAAACAATGCCAAAATATAAAGCAAGGATGATCGGTAAGAATATTTTAAAAGAAGCCGCGTGCGTCCGTGTGTGACCCCCACCAGCCGAAAGTGTGAGATGAGCGTATCTGTGATACAAGCTTCATCAACTCCACAATTTGCGGTGCCTTAACCCAGCATTTTCAGAGTTGGAATGAATATCACGTGTATTGGTAGGTTAGATTAGGTTGTATAGAATATCAGCAGTTGAGACTTTGCTAAGTATAGAAAAGCCATAGAAAGGCATTGGAAATCATATGAAAGCTATGTTGAAGCTCAGTTGATTTGTCGTTCTGTCACGCTGTTTAAGATGCTTAATTACTATTTTCGATATAAGTTTCACCAGTGCACTGGATTAAGAATATTTTAATCGCAAGTACTGTGGGGTTGGATATATTTGTTTTTAATCCACATCTGAAATATTTTTTCGGAAATTACCGATTCCCAACAATGGAATCGGTAATTTCACCTCGACCTTCTCGCAGCGCCAGCAGCTAACAACCTCCCCCTTCTCAAGAAAGGGGTTGTACCAGTAGTTATAGAATAATGGAAGAATATTTCCATGATAATACACATTGGCTGAGCTGATTCCCTTGATTATTTGGCACGCCACCAAGTAAGTAAAAAATGTAATGAGTAATTCGATTTTACATGATCTGCAGCAAATTTCTGCCAATGTATTTATGAAAGAGAAACAGCTCAAGTATGCTTCATGAATACATTTATGAACTTTAATGCTTCATATCTGTTAATTCTTGTTATATTCAGTTTCCTGAACTCTGAAATTAGCGTCCGCTTGAAAGTAGCTAGAATTTAACCAACATGATTAAATAGATGTACCAATACATAAACAAAGATAGTTTCAAAATTCTATAACACAACTTCAAAATTACACCTAATATAAACAAAAAGTAACACTTCTAAAACTGCATGACAGCGTATAAATGAATTAAGTCTGGTAAATAAAGAAGGTTTAACACCAACCTAATACAAAAAGAACGTTAGTTCAAAAATGTCAAATTTGCATCAGTGTTTCAAATGTTCTAAAAAGAATGGGCTTAGAAAATCAAAACCAAACTGTGATATGATATACGCAGGTAATCCATGGATAATTGATACACTCATTCTTCCAAAGACAAAAACTGCACGAAATTAACCTCAATAATAACTGATATATTTATGTAGACTTGTATGCAAAAACCATGTATACTGAGCAACTCTCCCAACAAGACAAGCTGTGCAGAGAGAATCGGGGAAATACTCCCTAAACAACAAGCGCAGCGTACCTATCTTTGGCAGCTCCACCATCTCTGTTGTATAGTAATAGTCTTTGGTCCAGCTGATCTTGACCATCTTGTATAGCTCCAGCAGCGACGACGTGATGTTGAGCTCCATGCTCTCCTCTGCCTTCAGTTGCACGGACAGCGGCGACATGCACGTCTCTTCATCCAAGATCTTAAGCCATGACACCGAGCACCTGACAGACATACAAAATACCTTCTCAGATAATGCATTTTGTCAGTCGAATAGCCGGGCCCCAGGTATTGTTATATCAGTTAATTACAGGGTTTCAGGCTTTTTTGCATTACCAGTTGAGTAATTGAGTTTTAGATAATGTCAATTTATCAATATTAAATCAAGTTGTTCCTGGTTCTCACTAATGATTAATTATTTCTAGCATAAAATTCAGTTCACAAGTCTCAAGCAGTCATCGTTTAAATCAACGCTATTCAATTCAAAGATTTAACTTGAGATTCACCTAATTACACACCTAATAGCTATGGCGTTTGTAAATGAAATTTAGTATTTTGGGGTTAAACAAGTGAGAGCAGGAAGAGCAGTAAAAACAACATAAACAACAGAAAATGCATGTTTAGACAACCAAGTGAGCAAGAGAGTAAGACAAAAACAACAGGCACATCAGCGCACCTTCAGGGCTCCACCAGAGGCTCCCAGCCAGACAGGAAGCGGTTGTAGTACAAGTAGTTGATGGACAGCGTGCAGCCCGCCACACCGCTCTACACGCGGTCCTGCTCGGTTCACATCTCGTGTTCACATTAAGCACCTTGCGTTGGTTCTTCTCAGATCAAGAACAGGGTATCAGAGTACCAAAAGAAATCAATACATAAAATTTTTCATTAAAGGTATCTTTTTATTCAAGTGCAAAAAATATGGACTAGCTGTGGAAACGACATTCGAGGAATTTTTTGAGTAGCACAGGCATATCATGGGGACAGAATTACGCACAAGCACGAATGTAAACCTAAAAAGGTGTTTAAAAGTCAGAAGCTCCCTTCTAAAAGAAAGTCTCACTTCCCTTTCAAGTCACACTCACCCTCCTTTATTAGCCCTACTGTCCCTTGTCAGAAAAATGGAAGACATGATGCCCACCATAAAGGAGGATAAGAGGGAGGAGACATGGAAAGATACAAGGAAATGAAAAACAATGTACACACATCTTTCTAGCTAACACTCTAGCAAGTTCACAGTAGCTATGTTACATAAAGCTTTTCATTACCAAAAAATTAACATATCATAAATAATAAAACAGTTTTCTCAAAGCGAGTCTAGAATTTGAAAAATAATTAATGTAACATCTCACATGTAAACTGAACATAATTCGTCTGGAATTCTAAATCACAAGCCATCAACTGAACCATGTGGACTATCATTGTGCCATTTGTTTTTCCATTCTGACTAGAGTTCAATCATCTTACCTCCCCAAAGAAGTCCAAGGTGTTTCTCTGAGCTGCTGATCAGCGAGTCTTGCAATTGCAGGCCAAAAGGGTACATACAGATGAGAAACTCCACGGGTGTCTTTATTTATCTTAAGGTGAAGACGAGCATCTTGGAGTTTCTGCAGTAGACAAACCTTGTAGTAATTGCTAAAGCTTCCATTTTGCGCTTTGCAATGCCAGTATCCATTACTGCCAATCATGAATTAAAAGAATAAATATTGTCAGAAAGGGGTCCCAGCTTTGGATATATTTGTGATATAATGTTGAAATGTTTATACAGAACAGGTGTTCTTTCCATTTTAACAGCTTTTTTTTCATCCATTCCATCTTTTTCGCTGCCCTTTTGCCTTGATGGGGCAAGAAAATAGTTTCCTTCAGCAAGATGGGTCATAAAATGCCTTGATATTTTTTGCCAATAAACATTGATCAAAATTCAGATCTGGTTGACCCAGGGTTCTTGACAGCTTCTATTAGTTCCAGATTGAGAAGTTAAAGGTGCTTTCAAAAGTTGTTTGAGGGGTAAAAAATCATGTTGAAGTGTCTGTTATAACAATTGAAGTTCTTCTAGCTACAGTTCCAGGAGTTACAGTAGTGAAGATGTCATAGTAACACCATAAACAGTCTGACAAGCTCCTATGTATGCCAATTCATGAGATAGAAAGGCTCTCTTTCACGCTGCTTGGGGAATTGAGCATGCTTACTTAGTGACTGCCCAAGAAGAAGAATATTTTTGATACCTTGTGAATTAGCTAGCTTAGTTAACCATTCTTTGAACAGGCAGTGTAATTAATGTCCAACTGAAGTAGGTAGATATCATTATGCAGCATTCATTGAAGGTGAAACATTCCCAGGGCAGTGACTGACAAGTAGCATACATTAATTTCATACACTACTCCAGTTGGAAAATGAGAAAAACTGAGAAAAGGTACAGAAAGTGGTAGAATTATCAATCATGACTAATATTATTTTCTCCGAGAGCAGTAATAACAAAATTTTGATATAACTGATACAATAACTTAGTATAAGAATAAAATGAATTGATATATAACTATAAACATACTACAATAACAATATGTAATATTTGATCTGAACATGCCTCTTGATTGAAGCAGTGCTGTTTCAGTTGTGAAATTTATTTTTCCCTACTGTAAATTGGAAGCAAGGGTGGCTGAGATTAGTTGAAAACTTTGCACAAGTCTTACAAATCTTTTTCATTCACATAAATAGTAAAATGTAACCTCATGACCCATATGATTGGTTTCCAGTGCCTCAATCACTCAATCCAATACTAAATTCTTCCGAACTTGTCATTTCCTCTTGAGAGTTTTATAATAAACTACTCATATTCTCCAATTTTCCCTTACCCTAATTATATTTCAGAACATACATCTGGGGGTCAATGTAAATCTGATCTTCACCCATATATTCCGTTTCATTACTCTCTCATGTTTCAATTGTCCATATAAGATAGTCAATTGGTCTTTTCAACCCCTTTTCTTGTATATCAGCTCAATATAGACAATCACAATTGACAATTTTAAATAATTGTCACACTTAGATCAATCACCATATGCATCATGCCTTCAAACATCTTAGCATAACTACATTACAATTTATACCATTAGACACCTCTACAAGCCAGCTATATTATTGCATTTAAACAAACTTGCATTTAAAATCTTCTTCATATGTCAAAAACTGGGTAGATTGAATATTAATAACATTTACATTTATAGGCTAACACATTTCAGTATTTCTTATTAGCAAAACATCCCCACAACCTGGTTTATTCTTTCTACAAATCTCAAGCAATTGATATTTAAGATCAATACAACTAACTAAAAATTTGGCACTTGTTCTTCTCATAACGTAGTTGTAAAGTTACCTTTATAATGAAAATTAAAATTGAAAATCTATGGCACATGCTATCTGCATAGCATTGTCATTTATTTGAATAATAGGTTTTTTATCAACACTTCTGGTTTTGGTCAATTTTTACTTTAATGTTGTCAACGATTTTTATAATTTCATTGCCAATAATCAATAAAGGAACACATTGAAAAATGTTTCACACAAATGAAATTCTGGTCGCTGATGCGTTATTTTCGAATTATTCAACTTTGAAGTTGGCTTGTGCGCGCTAGGAAAGCGAGCGTGCCAAGCGTAACTCAATTAATAACAGAAGCTAACCCCCTATTACAAACGTAAAGAGGTTGGGTTGTGAGGGGTAGCCACAGTTCTTCTAGTGAAAATTATAAATAAAGGTTTCTAGTGACGTCCATTTACATCATCTCCTATGATGGCCACCCGGTACCCAAGATGGCGGCCGCCATCTTGGAGCCGATGTAGACATACGTCACTAGAAACCTTACTTATAATTTTCACTAGAAGAACTGTGGCTACCCCTTACGACCCAACCTCTCACGTTTGGAATAGGGGGTTAGCTTCCGTTTTAACTCTGAAATTGCGCCAAAAAGGCCATTCAGGAGCGCCGCTTGTATAATTTCAAACTTGAATAACTAGAAAACTTAGCATTTGCGAGCACATTGTCATTCATGTAAAACGTCTTAAAATCAACTATGTTACCTATCTATGGCAACAAAATTATGAAAATCATTGACCACATTAAAGTAAAAACTGACTCTGGTTTTTGTCAAAATCTGCATTCAAGTTTAGTACAATCTAATCCAGTATAATTGTTGCAAAATTATTTCATAGACTACATTTTGCAATTTGTGGTGTGATACATGTCTTCCTGTTTAAATTGAATCTGAATATTGTATTATTACTGCTACAAATCTACAAATTCAGCATTACATGTGGAACTAAAATTTGAAAAATGTCATAATCAAGTCTTGTAATGCATATGTGGAATTTTTATTGACCAATTTTTAATAGTCTTTTCATCTTTGCCAGGTATTAGATCATAATCAATGATTATAATTCAACTATTAAACAATTTTGGTTAATATAATTGATTAGTCACTCAATAAAGTAAAATTTTAAAGACACATTTAAAAAAAGACAGACTTTTATAATCATTAAATTCAAGCTAACTGGCATGCGAGCTGTCTAAAATATTATCTTCAAGCACCTTTTTAATTGGCATGGAAAATTACAATTTACAAAGAAATGGGTCAATGTATAGTTTCCCTTCGGCAGCGAAATTAAAGACGTCGTTGCTGATAATCACTAATTGAGCACATTTAAAAACCTTTTACATGAATGACATTATGCTCGCAGATGCGTTATTTTCGAATTATTGAACTTTGAAGTTGGCCTTTGCGCCAAAGGAAGCGAGCGCGTGAAACGGAATTTAATTAATAACGGAAGCTATTACAAACGTAAAGAGGTTGGGTCGTGAGGGGGAGGCACAGTTCTTCTAGTGAAAATTATAAATAAAGCTTCTAACCCACCCATTAGGGTGACGACCGCAATCTTGTTGACATCGGGTCCAAGATGGCGGCGCCCATGGTGGTCGCCATGTTAGACCCGATGTAAACAAGATTGCGGTCGTCACCCTAATGGGTGGGTTAGAAGCTTTATTTATAATTTTCACTAGAAGAACTGTGCCTCCCCCTCACGACCCAACCTCTTTACGTTTATAATAGGCGGGTTAACTACCCTTATTAACTAAATTACGGCGCGCGCCGGCGCCAACTTCAAAGTTCAATAATTCGAAAATAACGCATCTGTGAGCATAATGTCATTCCTATAAAAGGTTTTTAAATGTGCTCATTTAGTGATTATCAGCAACGACATCTTTAATTTCCCTGCCGAAGGGAAACTATACATTGACCAAGAAATGTTTTAAAGCATTATTAATTGAGCACATCAAATAAAAATCTGCCCGGGATTATTTTTTACATTATAGCATAGCAACGTGTTCAGAAAAACCTTCCACTAAATTTTACTACCATAAATCCACAAACGATTTGAAACGCTCCTACAGATTTCCATAAATTCACTGATAACGAACTGGTAATAAAAAATTTTCAATTTCACACCTTCCACGTTCAGGCTCCAGTTAATAATTAGGTCAATGTGAAGTTTAATGCAACCACGGAAAATAAGAATTCCGATCTTAGGAATCACTAAAGGAACCCATTTAAGAACGTTTTACAGGAATGACATTCTGCTCGCTGATGCGTTATTTTTGAATAATTGAACTTTGAAGTTGGCCTTTGCGCCAAAGGAAGCGAGCGCGTGAAACGGAATTTAATTAATAACGGAAGCTATTACAAACGTAAAGAGGTTGGGTCGTGAGAAGGAGGCACAGTTCTTCTAGTGAAAATTATAAATAAAGCTTCTAACCAACCCATTAGGGTGACGACCGCAATCTTGTTGACATCGGGTCGAAGATGGCGGCGCCCACGGTGGTCGCCATGTTAGACCCGATGTAAACAAGATTGCGGTCGTCACCCTAATGGGTGGGCTAGAAGCTTTATTTATAATTTTCACTAGAAGAACTGTGCCTCCCCCTCACGACCCAACCTCTCTACGTTTGTAATAGGGGGTTAGCTTCCGTTTTTAATTAAATTACGCTCGCTTCCTATGGCGCAGGAAGGCCAACTTCAAAGTTCAATTATTCGAAAATAACGCATCAGCGAGCAGAATGTCATTCGTGTATAACGTTCTTATATGGGTTGCTTTAGGGATTGTTTGGAATATAATTATTAATTTCCGTGGTTGCATTAAAGTTCACATTGACCAATAATTATAAGGCAATTACCTCACACCAAGTTTTAGATATACTTAGATTTTATATTAAAATCTAGTCGCCATTGCGCCCGATTCAATGGCCGTCAATGTGGTATTGTTGTTGTCCAACTTGTCGTGCAGCTGACTCGATAATGTCACATATTGTCGCCAGGTGGCGTATTCCTGGGCTGCTATTCGTTCTAGGCCCGTGACGTAGCTACACCCAGGGCCCTTTCGAGAAATTACTTGAATGCTCCTACCTGTCTTGTGTATACCGTGCTCGGGAGAATGGGAGGGCGAATCGTAGAGGAGGTGAGGAGGCGAGGAGGAGCCAACTTCAGCCAAGCGTCTGTGGTTGGCTCACGTGTGGGGCCTTGACAAGGTCCCAGTCTCCCAACTTTTGCAGCTAATTTGAACCCGATTGGAATCAGCTATGCTCCCTCCATATATCCTAGCTCCATGGCTAGAGCAATGCGGTTTGTTGCATTTGAAAGCGATATGTGTGCTCTATCTAATTGACCACTGTGATTTTCAAAATTTTTTCTGCAAAGCTTTCCGTGGACTTTTTTACCCTAAAAATATAACTTTTGCCCTGACCTTACAAAAAAATCAAATAAATTCTGAATGAAAATGCATCAAAAAATCCTCTGGTATATTAGATAGAGCACACGTTTGAATTTCAAATGCAACAAACCGCATTGCTCTAGCTTTGTAAATTTCGAAGTAATAATGAATAATATATGTATATATATACTTTTTTTCAAATAATTAATTTTCTATGGCCTTATGAAAAATTTTTCATAAACAAAAGTTGTTACAAATGTGGAGATCTAGTAGTCTGCAAATTTTCATAGACGTAAGTTCAATATAAAAAAGTTTCAGTTTTTTGGAAACGCTTCCCTTAAGGACATTTTACATTAGGAAATTTTTAAAACCCAATATGTTGTACTGCATCTCATGTATCAATTTACTTTTTTAAATAAACTGGTTTTCTTTTTTTCATTTCCCATCTAACTTCATCAAGAAATATCCAGTAAAAACTTGGGTTTGTTGGGTAGAGTAGTTTCATTGGACATCAAATAACTAGGCCTACGGAAATTACAATCAATTACATATATCAATGTTAAAATTATCTGTGTGATGGATTTTATTGCTTTACATATATGTTTTATTTGTGTTGTAGTGAAAATACTTCACTACGTCTTTTATACCGCAACTGTACTGCTGGCGTGTACATAGAGCTCCGTTCTGCTGCTGCCTGGCTGCAGCTAAAGTGGGCGGCTGCTCGACTGAAGCTGGTCAGTTGCGTTAGGACCTTCATAGAGTGCACTTGTCTACGAACAGGCCAATAAAGCTGGTTGCCTGATGTTCGTAAGTGTCCTTTGTCGTGCTTGCTCGAATCCTATGCCTCTTTAACTTGTTGAAGCTTAGGGTGTTCTGCCGGGGTGTTTAGTAAGCGGTAGAGCTCCGATCTCGTGTAAGAGAGACGGCTACCGCAAGACACGCCCCGAGTCTGTTCTGTTAAACTATCCTACCTCCCTTTTAAATATACCCTCTTGTTATTTGTCCGTGCCATATCTTGACCTACTATCTGGGCCTAGCTATTTAGCCTGAGTAGCTAATTCCTGCCTGGTCGGCATCCTGACGGGTCGACTTCCAGTGACGAAACGTTTTCAGGCTTTTGTTCGTTACAGTGTCAAAAACTGTTCATTGCATTTTATTCACAAATGTGAACAAAAAAAGAAAATCATTCCCAAATATTTATCTCTTCAAGACACCCACTGTCATTTTGGATGTCACGCTTTGCTCACATTACATTTTTCAGCTCGAATGCCTAATATTTAATTTCAAGTCACCGAATTGGTGTGCAGAAATTACATTTCTCTAACTTCATGACATCAAATTATAAACAAAAAATTAAAAGTTTCTTACAACTTACTCTAAAACAACCCAAAGTAATATATTAGGATTGATACATTCTAAAGGAAAAACTGAATTTGAAATATAACTATTCCACAGCACGTTGTATACTCTACCATCCATACATCTGCCAGGTAGCTTGAACTTGAACTTGAACTTGAAATTGAGGGCCAACAGCGTCAGGGCCTTTGTAACGGCCTACAATTCCCTCCACAATTTTCACACAAAAAGTTCAGCGCCTGGTACCAGACTTGTCCACTAAACTACTCAGGATCTACCAATCCTTGTCACAAGCTGCCACTGGATGGCATCACTGGGATAACCAGTGTGTCAAAACACCATCCCCAGGCATATTGGGTCATTACTGACCACTCTACCTGACTGGCTCATTCCAGTCACTGTCTCTTACTCCAGGCATGCACAAGAAACATTTTCATAGCTTCAATGATACTCAAATTACACTCCTGATCCAATCCAGCAAGACATCTCATACCGCAATCATCTTCAGCACATCTGGCATACCACTCATTCTCTCCATACTGCTCAAGCACCACATTCATGAAACTTTCTCTCTCTTGCTCATACTTACTACATTCCAGCACAAAATGCTCAATTGTTTTCTCAACTCCACTAATACACTGCCGACATAATCTGTTATTATTCTACTTCCACCTCCATGTACGTCTCTTCACACTCAATGACTTACATCTCACAGCAAACAAGAGTTGGCTTCCAAAACTACCATCATAGAACATCTCAAACTTAGGTGCTTCTTTTTTCATATACCAGTCAAGTGTAGGCTTCCGCACCATGCTAAGCCTCCACTTATTCAATCCATACTTTTTTGTTGCTTCTCAATCTCTTTCTTCCACCTCTTGCAGTCCCACTCAGGCCCTACACCTCCAACATTTAATAAACTCCAGTCATCCACAGGTCTCCCAATTCTAACATGAATAATCTTTTGCATACTAAGCTTCCTTGCATGCCCCCAACACACTTTCTCCCAATAGCTTACACTCAGATTCCATTCAAAAATTCGCTTTACCCATCTGCTATTCTGCATTCTTTCAATTCTCACCTTATAATTCAGCACCGCTTTCATCATTCTTTCAGAAAATAGGCTCCACCCAAGGTCACCTCTAATGGCTTCTGTAGCTGTCCATTTCGGAGCACCCAATGCTAACCGTCCTACCTTATTTTGTATTACATCCAGCTTTTCAAGATCACTTCCATTCCAGTCAAGAGCACTCATACCATACATGACACTAGGTACAGCAACATACTTCCACATTCCTCTCACACATTCATACTTGTTTGCTCTGTATCTGCCCCCCGTTCCATAGTCTTCTTCTTCGGGGGGATCCAGGAGGATCTTGAAAGTCGATGGATTTCTTCAGCAGAAATCCGTGCAACCTGACAGCTTGTAGGGGTACTCAAGGGCACAAGCAGCTCCGAATAGCAGAAAGAAGTCAGGTACACTTATAATGCTGAATCTCATGTGCACAAATTAGTTGAAGAGCTCACAAAGTTTCCATCTATTTGTCATAGTTATGAAACCAATCAAAGAATGGAGGATCCTTGAACGAACAGAAGATGGGTAATTACCACATCCAAGAACATTCTCAGGACTGAGTTCCAGATTGAGTCTAGAGAGACACATGGTAAGGTTCAATCTAGCCAGAGCACACCTTGGGCACACCAACAGGAAGTGCTCAATGGTTTCAGGAGTGGAGCACTCTGGACACAATGGGCTAGGGCACATATTAAACCTATTCATGTGAGCAAAGACACCTACATGTCCAACACGGAGTCGGCTAACAATACATTGAAATTTCATTCAGAGATTCACATCCAATCGAAACTGCGGTTTTCTGCTCAACTCAAAATAGAATCTCCCCTTCCCAGAGCCCTCCACCTGTCTCTGCCAGCACCCACCCCAATGGTCCATCATCCTCACCTTCAGCTGATTCACATTCTCCTCATAGCTGAGTTAAGTGAGAGCTGATTTTGAATTTCTATGGCCCAGTTTTGCACATTTATCAGCAATTTCATTGCCTGCTATTCCAATATGGGAAGGAATCCACTGAAGGTGGATGCTGGGTGAGGCTTCAAGCAAAATTCTCTGAATATTCCTGCTAACAGTTTTATATGGTGGATTAACAAAATTAGAGATAATACTCAAAGCACTTTTAGAATCAGTAAAAATTATCACCTTTTGGTTTAAGATGCTACCTTTGATCAACTTTATTGCATTTAGGATGGCAAACAGCTCTGCTCCCACTATTGAGTGACCAGGATTGAGCAGCCAAGCCGTGGATAAATTCAAATGTGGAATGTACACAGCAGCAGATGTAGAACCTAACTCCAGTTTAGACCCATCAGTATACACCCTGCAGCAATTGCCATATTGCATCACAACATAATCCTCAAATTTTCTATTGATCTCATCTCTACTAAGGGACTGCACATCCAGAAAGGATGTGCAAACAGGCAGAGTGGGAAGTTCAAATGCAGCAACAGGGAGTTCAGTGTTTACCTCCAGGCGAGGAAAAGTGAACTGAATGCTATTAAGTATTCTCACTCTTTTAGAGGAAAAAAAGCTTTTACACGGGGGAGCAAATAGTCCAACTTTTGAAACAAATTCTGAAGGGTCACAGATAGAATTGCTGTACCTCAAACACCACTTAATATAGAGGAAATGCAAATACAGCTCACGAGGCAAAATGAAAGCTTCAGCCTCCAATGAAGATATAGGAGATGTCTTTCGAACTCCCAATATACACCTGAGGGCTGAGTTTTGGATTTTAGTTAGAAAATTCAGGCTCCTTTTTGTAAGTTCAGGGAAAATCACATGACCATAAACAAGTTTGCTTCTTACAAATGAGACATACACTTGACGCAGTAATTTTTGGAAGGATCCCCAGGAGGTCCCAGACAACGCTCTAAGTATCTGTACCCGTCTTTGTCCATCTATTTGGAGATCTTTTAAGTGAGGGAGAAAGGTAAGTTTTGGTGCATCAAAAATAATTCCAAGCACTCTTTGGGTTCCCGTCTCACTAATGTGCTCGGAATTCAGCCGCAAGTTGGGTCTAGGAACATTTCTCTTTCTGGTGAATACTTTGTCACGCTTACCGGCAAGAAGCGTCAACTTCCAGTTTTACCTGGCATTTAACATAGTCTCTTCTGAACCGAGATAAATAAGATAATGACAAGCTTGACAATAATAGAAGAGTGCTCACCTGAAGCTTCGAAGAAATTGTTCAGGGAACATTCTCCACTGTTAGCCGGCTATCCGGGGGTTTAGATACCCAGATGCAGGGCCGGTAGAAGTCGTCGCACGCAAGGCTCACGTGCATCCGACCTCGTAGATGAACTCTCACTGAAGTGGCAGGCCCGCGAGAGCAGCGACTTCAAGGACACTTCGAATCCGCAGCAGTGGCTTCGGATAAGCTCGCAACAAACAAACGAACACTTTATGGTTGTTCGATATTACCTTTTGCTGCCAGGAAGGTGAAGCACTCCAACCATTGCCCGCTTGTCATATTTAATTAGCGTTTTAGTTCTTTAGGTCAGTTTAGGGCAAATTAACGACCTAGTCCCCGATTGCAAGATATTAATGAACTTGCAAGGAACGTAAAATGGGAAGCAAGGATGGAGTTGCGACACAATCCCGGCAAAAGAAAAAACGGAGTTTTCATCGAAAATTCCGGGAAATACACACAAGTACATTCAAACGTCCTTCCAGCACAAACTGGAGAGGACTAACAATAATTCTTTTTTAAGCATTACGCATAGGTTGAAAGGGTTCATAAATGCCCTTTCTTAATTAGATAATTTAATTTGCTACGTTGCTGACGCGTCGCTTGCCTTTGAGGACGGTCAGCAGAAGTAACTACGGGTTCTTCGGAAAAGGCCGAAGAATCCGAATCAGAAGAAGAAGTATTAAGATGCTGAACTCTAGGGTGTTCGGAGGTAGAACTACCCCGTTGAGTTTCAAACCTCGCGGGAGGTTCGAAACGAGGGTATAATTCCTCGCCTGAACTACTCCCGTCTGCGCTATCCCCCACCTCCTCTGGAGTAGGATCGGTGACAGCTAACTCCAGCGGGTATAGTAGCCAGACCTTGACGGCGCTTTCAGTGTTATCAGCCCTTATACCTCGTACAACACGAACCTTGCCATCGCGACCAGGGAGCAAAGCACTGATGCGAGCCAAGGCCCAAAACGGTCTGGGTTTTATAGGTTGTTTTACAAGTACCACTTGACCCACAGATAATAGCTTGTTGTTAAAGGGTAAAGATTTCAGAGGATATGGACCTCGCAAAGAAATTAAATACTGAGTATACCAGAGCTCCCGGAACTTGGCGACCATGACATCGCGTCTCTCCATAAGCGAGAGCAAATGCTCGCGATGTTCAACATCGTCGGTCTCCAAGTCCGGAAGCTCATCGGACAGAATTAAAGAATTAGATGTAGGATAAAGTTGAAGGAATTGAATAGGCATTATAGGTAAGATCGTGTCCCCCATCTCAGTGTAAGAGAGAGGACGCCGATTAAGGTTGAGAGAAATATCAGAAATGACAGTGAGGAAAGAAGAATAAGAATAAGTGCTGCGACCAAAAAGTTTATACACGCAGTCCTTTATGGACTTAAACAGACGTTCCCAAATCGCGCCAAATTGAGGACTGTAGATAGTGATAGTTTTGAACTTTATATTAAAAGGGCGAAACCGCTCTTCATACAAAGAGGAAGTTAACACTTCCGATAGAAGATCGGGAGCGGCGGTGAAAGTTCTAGCATTGTCAGAATATACAGTGTTAGGAATGCCCTTTTCGTTTGTTAAACGAATGAAGGCAAGACAAAATTCCTCCAGAGTCATGGAAGGAAGAAGTTCGATATGGATAGCTCTAGTTTGAAAGCACGTGAATAATAGTAAATAAACCTTTTGTTTGTGACCAAAAGGGTCTAATACCCAAAAGTGAGCAGAGAAGTCCATGCCTGTTGTGGCAAAGGGCCTCACGAAATTAGTACGAGAGTCAGGTAGAGCAGGAGGGTCAGGATAAGAAAATGCTTTAGCGTTTAGCTTCTTGCATACAGTGCATTTAGCCAAGACGCCGCGAACTGTACGCTTGCAGCGTGGCACGATATAACCGTCCAGCTTAAGTTTTTGAACGGTGACGTCGAGCCCTTGATGATTAAGAAGCTTATGGGTATGCGAAATTAACAAATTGGTCAAGTGTGAAGAACTAGACAACAAAATAGGGTTACGCGTGTTATAATCTAATTCCTCAGCGTTTGCAATACGACTATTAGATCGAATGATACCGTGTGAATCAAGGAAAAGGTTGTAAGTTCTAACTAACAGAGGCGGCCGAGGACTTTTATTTTTCAAGGCCTCGAGCTCGCCTGCAAAGTATTTACTTTGCATAGAAGAAATAAGAAAAATGAATGCTGGCAATTTTGCATTGCCCAAATCTGCACGTCGAAAAATAGCGACGGCTTTAAAAACTTTCTCCATCGTGCTTAGTAATTTAGGAAAGGAGGAGAAGCGTTCAATCTCCAAAATAGGAGCTTCACACGGAGGAGCAATATTGACATTAATACATGCAGAGGAAACAAATTGATGGGGAATGCAACCCAGGTGTCCTTTGGGCCACTGGTCCTTACCTTCTCGAATCCAGTCAGGACCTTCCAACCATACAGTTTTATTCTCGAGAAACTAAGTTACTTTAATACCTCGAGTTAACAAGTCAGCCATGTTAAAAATGGTAGGTACGTATTCATAATGAAAAGAAGCTGAGGTTTTACCTTCCAACGTCTGGCGCATGCTGTCTATATCCTTAATTCTATTACTAACGAATACATTCTTTCGTGGAGGCTTACCACTCAATAACCAAGCCAGGGTAACCTGGGAATCGGTAAGAAAAGGTATACTTGAGATTGCATAGGGGAAGTTAACGTCACACATTAGAGAAACAAGACACTGATAAGCAAGATACACAGCCAGAAGTTCGAGAGAAGGAAGAGTTCTTTGCCAGGAGGCGAAACCTTGACTTTAGAGAAAATGAGCGAGCTGCGCTCTTTTTGGACACCGTACATGCAGGTTCCAAAAGCTCTCGCACTAGCGTCACAAAAAATTACAAGGTCAATTTTTTCAGTTTCAACAAGATTCATCCTAGGGAACTCAAATTCATGCAATTCAGAAAACTCCTGACAAAAGTTACGCCATTCTTTACAGATATCATCTGGAACGTCTTGATCCCAGCCTAGTCTCAACGGTGTTAACTTACGCAAAATGAGTTTGCCTCTAACAGAAAATGGTAATAGGATCCCTAAAGGGTCATACAGAGAAGCAATGTCTGACAGCATACTCCTACGAGTTTTACAGGAAGGATTTAAACTTTTTACAGATATGGAAAGAGAATCAGAAGAAGAATTAAAGTTATAACCCAGTACTCTGGAGTGCGCACTGGAGCTAAAAAGAGAAGGATCAATTTGAGACAAAAGATTAGAGTTATTAGACTGCCATTGACGCAAAGGAAAGCCACTCTCTTTAAATGCTTTGTTAGCGCGTTGAAAAGTGTCAAGCGCAAGCTCGGGACTATTGGTTGTGAATATTAGGTTGTCCACGTACAGTTTGTTTGCCATTACGTCTCTAACCACCAAATCACTGATAGTTTCAGCAAGGAGTTTTAGAAGAAAATTAAGAATTTACGGGGAAGCGACAAAACCGAACAACAATGTTGTATATCGGAAATATTTAAATTCACCATCTTGAAAGAGCACAAAACTAAATTGATTTCGGTCAAATGTCTTAGCTAACTTCACTTGAAGGAACGCTTTGAAAATGTCTGACAGCACAACAATGGAATTAGACCGAAAATACACTAAGAGACCAAGTAAATCGTTCATGAGGTTAGGACCTACATATGAGGCCTCATTCAAACTAGGCAATTTGCCTTGCTTCAGCGAGCAATTGAAAACAGGGCGTATCTTGGAAGTAGTAACGTGTTTATCGCATCCTACACTATAGCACAGTATAGGTTTCACATAGACATAGACACAGCATAGTAATAGACATCAAGTTAGGTAAAATAGTTTACTCACCTCTTGGATACCTTACACATAGATACTCAGATACCAGAATGTGGTTAGCGAGAGCAGAGCGGAGATAGACGGGAATATATATAGAATAGGATAGAATTAGTACATTAGTTTAGAAATTAAGAAGTTAGATACCAACCACAGTAGGTAATTTATGTACACGCTCGGTCAACATTTACTTGTTGTCGAACCCGAGTTCACTGGCAGACTGGCTGCGAGTGTTGCCCTCTCGAGCGTTGCCAACTATTGGTCTCTCTAACTAGAACTTACACTACTCGCTATGTTACAGTGTTCTCGCACGACAGGCCTATGCGGAATCCACTTGTGCTCACGCACATCTAATGTTTCGGGTGCTAGAGGCTCAATTATACCAAGCTCGAGCTGTTCAAGAAAAACATCGTTGTACTGTTGCTCTATCCCCCTACGAGAGTTAGAATCAGCAACCTTCCGAGCGAGGTGCCTAGCAAGCCCGAAACCATTAGGAACTTTCGCTAATAAATTACGGTTCCAAGGCACGTGAACAAAATAGTGGCCTTCGGCATAAACTACGCTACTTTTAAAGTCTTCCAGCTCTCTATCATACTCTACTTCCTCAGCAGGTACTCCCATTAATTCCAAGTCTAGCAGTCTATCAAGACCGGCCTGCTCATCACACTCAGTACCATCTAATGCAGAAGAACAAACTTTGGGAGGTTCAAAAAATGCCTCCAACACACCATGATAACGATTAGCTTTAGATTTATTTTTTTTTTTGGTTTCTTTTTTTTGTTTATTTGCAACAGCAGAGGAAGAAGAAACTTTAGGCGGAACAGCAGAGGAAGAAGAAATTTCAGGTGAAACAACAGAAGGGGAAGAAATTACAGGCTGAACAACAGAACAAGGCGAGCCACCGTCTTGTTTTTTAGCGGCCGAAGCCACGACAGGAACCAAAGAGGATTTATAACATTTTAGTTCCCCAAAGGGTAAGAAACCGTTAGCCACGCGCATAACTTTATAGCCTGCGACGTGTTGCAACTCAAGCACACGAAAAGCTTGAAGAGCATCAACACCTAAAATACCGTTGATTTGAATACTGTCATCAACGACTTCAGGAAAGGAAGTTGAAAGAGGTAGCTTAGTTTTAAGCAGCTCGAGTTTAGATTGCAAACCCTTCATCCCCATCTGCAGGTTCAAATTCTGCATCGCAAAAACATCAAGCTCATGCTTCCCACAGTCAGGAAGCACGAGCTCGACGTTAATGCGCTTGCCCCGTAACGGGACAGAGGCACCTACCGTGTTTACAGTAAGTTCTTGCAAATCATCGGTAGTACAGTTAGGACTAACCGTATCCAGGTCAATCAACGTTTGTTGACTCCCGGTGTCAATCACGAAATTTACACGTTTAGATAGATTGGTAATTTTAGTTGAAAGAGCAATAACAAGGCACATTCGAAAACGTGCCTTTAACCGTCAGGAAGAGGTGGCGGCAGGAGAGGAAAAACTTACGAACTTGGGACATAACGGACTAACATGGGTATTAGCCTTGCAAAGCGAACAATTAAAAGGCAAGCCTCTGCTTTTTGCAGGGCAAGACTTAGCTAAGTGATTGTGACTAAGACACACGGAACACAATTGCAACTCGCCTACTTGCTTCACGCGTTTTGCGTGAGTATCAAATTTACGGCAAGAAAAGGACGTGTGACCGGTCTGCTTACAAAACCGGCACACTTTTACACTAGGAAGGTTCGAAGACTCAGGAGGAGATTTAAATTTAGTTTCGGCTCGAGTCTTTTCCTCCACCCAATCATTACGAAGGGAGAGAAATTTTTTGGGTTTAGATTTAGTTTCTAAAAGAGACAGCACATGGTGTGCGTTCTCAAACATCTCTAGTGTGAAGAAACTAGCTTTGCAATAACGAAGAAGTTCTAACAAGAAAAGTCAGGGAGCTTGGTTTTAATTATGGCGGAAAACAAAAGATTGCCCGATTTCTCGCTACAGAAATCTACACCAAGCTTAGAGAGCTCAAGTAGACGAAACTTAACTTTAGAAAGAAAAGTACCTATTTCTACTAAGCTTAGAACACTGGGAGAATTGATTAATTCATCCAGAGCAAGGGAAATGAGTTTATTAGCATTTAAGAAATCTCGCTTGAGCAAATCCCAAGCAGCTTGGAAACTATTCTCATTAGGAAGTCCCTCAACAAGGCTAAGAGCTCTTCCCTGTAATTGATTTTTTAAAAATATAAATTTCTGCACTTCGCTCATATTTGGATAAGCTTGAAGAGCATTTAGAAAAGATTCTTGAAAATGAAGAAAAGAAAAAGGACAGTGTTCATTATCACTGAACTTTCTCAAAGTTGACTGAGGAGCTCTAAAAATATTTAATGGCACATCCGCAACAGAAACCTTACTAGCCTCAGAAGGAGGCGCGGTATCATTAGAGTTTGATACCGGTGCCGGGAAAACTGAATTTTTTAATTCAGCTATTAATTCAACAATTTGGATTTCGTATTCTGCTCGTCTAACTAGCTCCTCGGCTGAAATTTCTTCAATGTCAGAAGGCAGAATAGAGGAAAGACGGCGAAAATCCTTTAGAAGGCCACTCAACTGAGGAATAGCCTCCCTTAGGAGAGAAGGTACACAACCAGGAGCGAGCACTTTTTGCGCAACGCGGTTATACTACATTTTACTCCCCGCATTTTCATGCTAAGGGCTGAGGCGTTATAAGTTTCGGTCATGATTTCAAAAAAAAGGTAATAAGTAAATAGTTAATAGGCTTATTAGAAAAAATTTCAGCTAATCATAAAGGTCTGCACTTTTAAAAGTGGACAGGTTAGGTTTACATCCTCATATTTAAATATAGAAAAAAATACAAATGACACAGAAATATACAGAAATGTTACATCCCTCACCAATTAAATTTTTATCACATTAGAACGTTTACACAATTAGACTTTTCACAAAAATTTAATTTTAATTTTTGCTTTAAATATTATTTAATTTTTCCACTTACATACAAGCACAAAAGTTCAACGAGAAAAAATGAAACTTCATGTAAGGTAAACAATACTGTCACGCTTACCGGCAAAAGCGTAGACTTCCAGTTAGACCTGGCATTTTACATAGTCTCTTCTGCAACATGACAAAATACAAGAATGACAAGCTAGACAATAATTGAAGATTGCTCACCTGAACTTCGAAGAAATAGTTCAGTGAACATTTCTCCACTTGAAAGCCGGCTGTCCGGGGGGTTTAGAAACCCAGACGCAGGACCGGTTAGAAGTCGTAACACGCTAGGCTCACGTGCGTCCGACTCCGTTGATGAACTCCTTCTGACGTGGCAGCCCGCAAGAGCTGAGACGTCAAAGCCGGTTCGAATCCGCTGCAGCGGCTTCGTATTCAGCTCGTAACAACAAACGAACACTTTATGGTTGTTCGAGATTAACTTTTGTTGCCAGGAAGGTGAAGCCCTCCAACTATTGCCTGCTTGTCATATTTAATTAATATTTAGTTTTTAGGTCAGTTTAGGGTAAATTATGACCTAGTCCCTGATTATGCAAGATGTTGATTAACTTGCAAGGGACGTAAAATGGGAGCAAGGCTGGAGTTGCGACACAATCCCGGCAAAAGAAAAAACGGAGTTTTCATAGAAAATTCCGTGAAATATACAAAGACATGCAAGCGTCCTTCCAGCAAAACTGGAAAGGACTTAATAATAAATTCTGCGCATTACATATAAGTGAAAGGGTTTATAAATGCCCTTTCTTAATAAGATAATTCAATTTGCTACGTTGCTGACGCGCCGCTTGCCTTTGAGGGCGGTCAGCAGAAGTACCTACGGGTTCTTCGGAAAAGGCCGAAGAATCCGTATCAGAAGAAGAAGAATTAAGACGCTGAACTCTAGGGCGTTCAGAGGTAGAACTACCCCGTTGAGTTTCAAACCTCGCGAGAGATTCGAAACGAGGGTATAATTCCTCGTCCGAACCACTCCCGTCTGCGCTATCCCCTACCTCCTCTGGAGTAGGATCAGAGACAACTAACTCCAGCGGGTACAGTAGCGAGACTTTAATGGCGCTTTCAGTGTTATCAGCCCTTATAATTCGTACAACACGGACCTTGCCATCGCGACCAGGGAGCAAAGCACTGATGCGAGCCAAGGCCCAAAATGGTTTGGGTTTTATAGGGTGTTTTACAAGTACCACTTGACCTACAGATAACAATTTGTTTTGCAAAGGTAAAGATTTAAGAAGATAAGGACCTCGCAAAGAAACTAAATACTGAGTATACCAAAGCTCCCGGAACTTGGCGACCATGACATCGCGTCTCTCCAAAAGCGTGAGCAAATACTCGCGATGTTCAACATCGTCAGTCTCCAAGTCCGGAAGCTCATCGGACAGAATAAGAGAATTAGATGTAGGATAGAGTTGAAGAAATTGAAGGGGCATTATAGGTAAAATCGAGTCCCCCATCTCAGTGTAAGAGAGAGGACGCCGATTAAGGTTGAGGGAAATATCGGAAATGACAGTAATGAAGGAAGAATAAGAATAAGTGTTACGTCCAAAAAGTTTATATATGCAATCCTTTATGGACTTGAACAGACGTTCCCAAATTGCTCCAAATTGGGGACTGTAGATTGGGATAGTTTTGAATTTGATGTTAAAAGGGCGAAACCGCTCTTCATACAAAGAGGAAGTTAGCACTTCCGATAGAAGATCGGGAGCGGCGGTGAAAGTTCTAGCATTGTCAGAATAAACAGTGTTAGGAATGCCCTTTTCGTTTGTAAATCTTATGAAGGCAAAACAAAATTCTTCCAGAGTCATGGAAGGAAGAATTTCAATGTGAATAGCCCTAGTCTGAAAACACGTAAATAACAATAAATGCACCTTTTGTTTATGACCAAAAGGGTCTAATACCCAAAAGTGGGCAGAGAAGTCCATGCCCGTTGTGGCAAAAGGCCTCACGAAATTAGTACGAGAGTCAGGTAGAGCAGGAGGGTCAGGATAGGAAAAGGCTGTAGCGTTTAGCTTCTTGCATACAGTGCATTTAACCAAGACGCCGCGAACTGTGCGCTTACAGCGCGGCACGACATAACCGTCCAGCTTAAGGTTTTGAACGATGATGTCGAGCCCTTGATGGTTAAGAAGTTTATGGGTATGCAAAATTAACAAATTGTTCAAGTGCGAAGAACTAGACAGCAAAATGGGGTTGCGAGTGTTATAGTCTAATTCCTCTGCGTTTGCGATACGACTATTAGATCGAATGATAATGTGAGAATCAAGGAAAAGGTTGAAAGTTCTAACTAATAGAGGCGGCCGAGGACTTTTATTTTTCAAGGCCTCGAGCTCGCCTGCAAAGTATTTACTTTGCATAGAAGAAATAAGAAAAATGAAAGCTCGCAATTTACATTGCCCAAATCTGCATGTCGAAAAATAGCGACTGCTTTAAATACATTCTCCATCGTGCCTAGTAATTTAGGATAGGAGGAGAAGCGTTCAATCTCCAAAATAGGAGCTTCACACGGAGGAACAATATTAACATTGATACAGGCAGAGGAAACAAATTGATGGGGAATGCAACCCAGGTGTCCCTTGGGCCACTGGTCCTGACCTTCTCGAATCCAGTCAGGACCTTCCAACCATACAGTTTTATTCTCGAGAAACTTTGATGCTTTAATACCTCGAGTTAACATGTCTGCTATGTTGTACATGGTGGGAACGTATTCATATAGGAAAGAAGCTGAAGTTTTACCTTCCAACGTCTGGCGCATGCTGTCTATATCCTTAATTCTATTACTGACAAATACATTCTTTCGAGGAGGTTTACCACTCAATAACCAAGCCAGGGTAACCTGGGAATCGGTAAGAAAAGTTACACTTGAGACCTTATAGGGAAAGTTGACGTCGCACATCAGAGAAACAAGACACTGGTACGCAAGATACACAGCCAGAAGTTCAAGAGAAGGAAGAGTTCTTTGCCTAGGAGGTGAAACCTTAACTTTTGAGAAAATTAGCGAGCTGCGCTCTTTTTGGACACCGTATATACAGGTTCCAAAAGCTCTCGCACTGGCATCACAGAAAATTACAAGGTCAATTTTCTCAGTTTCAACAAGATTCATCCTAGGGAACTCAAATTCATGCAATTCAGAAAATTCATGACAAAAATTACGCCATTCTTTACAGATATCATCTGGAACGTCCTGATCCCAGCCAAGTCTCAACGGTGTTAATTTACTTAAGATGAGTTTTCCTCTAACAGAGAACGGTAATAGAATCCCTAAAGGATCATACAAAGAAGCAATGTCTGACAGCATACTCCTACGAGTTTTACAGGAAGGATTTAAGCTTTTTACAGATATGGAAAGAGAATCAGAAGCAGAATTAAAGTCGTAACCCAGCACTCTGGAGTGCTCACTGGAGCTACAAAGAGAAGGGTCAATTTGAGACAAAAGATTAGAGTTGTTAGACTGCCACTGACGCAAAGGAAAGCCGCTTTCTTTAAAAGCTCTGTTTGCGCGTTGAAAAGTGTCAAGCGCAAGCTCGGGACTATTAGTCGTGAATATAAGGTTGTCAACGTACAGTTTGTTGGCCATTATGTCTTTAACCACCAAATCATTAATAGTTTTAGCATGGAGTTTGAGAAGAAAATTAAGAATATAAGGGGAAGCGACAAAACCGAACAACAAGGTTGGGTATCGGAAATATTTGAATTCACCATTCTTATAGAGAACAAAACTAAATTGATTACGGTCAAAGGTCCTGGCCAACTTTACCTGAAGAAACGCCTTGAAAATATCTGATAGCACAACAATGGAATTAGATCGAAAGTACACCAACAGACCAAGCAAATCATTCATGAGATTAGGACCTATGTAAGAGGCCTCGTTTAGACTAGGCAATTTACCTCGCTTGAGCGAGCAATTAAAAACAGGGCGTATCTTTGAAGATGTAACGTGTTCTCGCACGACAGGCCTATGTGGTATCCACTTATGCTCACGCACATCTAAAGTTTCGAGAGAAAGAGGCTCAATAATACCAAGCTCGAGTTGTTCCTGAAAGACATCGTTGAACTGTTGCTCTATCCCTCTACGAGAGTTAGAAACAGCAACCTTCTGCGCGAGATATCGCGCTAAACCGAAACTATGAGGGACTTTCGCTAGTAAATTACGGTTCCACGGTACGTGAACAGAATAATGGCCTTCGGCATAAACTACGCTATTTTTGAAGTCTTCCAGCTCTTTATCATACTCTACTTCCTTAGCAGGTACCCCTATTAATTCCAAGTCTAGCAGTCTGTCAAGACTGGCCTGCACATCACATTCAGTACCATCTAATGCAGAAGAACAGACTTTAGGAGGTTCAAAAAATGCCTCTAACACACCATGATAACGTTTAGCTTTAAATTTACTTTTTTTGGTTTTAGTTTTACGTTTATTTGCAACAGCCAAGGAAGAAAAAACTTCATGCAGAACAGCCGAAGAAGAAGAAATCTCAGGCGAAACAACAGAAGGGGAAATTTAAGACGAAACATCAGAAGGGGAAGAAATTACAGGCGGAACAACAGAACAAGACGAGCCACTGTCTTGTTTTTTAGCGGCAGAAGCCATGACAGGAAACAAAGAGGATTTATAACATTTTAGGTCCCCAAAGGGTAAGAAACCGTTAGCCACGCGCATAACTTTATAGCCTGCGACGTGTTGCAACTCAAGCACACGAAAAGCTTGAAGAGAATCAACACCTAAAATACCGTTGATTTGAATACTGTCATCAACGACTTCAGGAAAGGAAGTAGAAAGAGGTAGCTTAGTTTTAAGCAGCTCGAGTTTAGATTGTAAACCCTTCATCCCCATTTGCAAGTTCAAATTCTGCATTGCAAAAACATCAAACGCATGCTTCTCACAGTCAGGAAGCACAAGCTCGACGTTAATGTGCTTGCCCCGTAACGGGACAGAGGCACCTACCGTGTTTACAGTAATTTGCTGCAAATCAGCGGTAGAACTGTTTGGACAAACAGTATCCAGGTCAATCAACGTTTGTTGACTCCCGGTGTCAATTACGAAATTTACACGTTTAGAAAGATTATTAACTTTAGCGGAAAGAGCGATTACAGGGCACATGCGAAAACGTGCCCTTAACCGTCAGGAAGATGAGGCGGCAAGAGAAGAAAAACTTACGAACTTAGGACATAACGGGCTTACGTGGGTTGCATAACGAACAATTAAAAGGCAAGCCTCTGCTTTTTGCAGGGCAAGACTTAGCTACGTGATTGTGACTAAGACATACAGAACACAATTGCAACTCGCCTACTTGTTTCATGCGTTTTGCATGAGTATCAAATTTACGGCAAGAAAAAGACGTGTGACCGGTCTGCTTACAAAATCGGCACACTTTTACACTAGGAAGGTTAGAAGACTCAGGAAATGATTTAATTTTAGTTTCTGCTCGAGTCTTTTCCTCCACCCTATCATTGCGAAGGGAGAGAAATTTTTGGGGTTTAGATTCAGTTTCTAACAAAGACAGCACATGATGCGCGTTCTCAAACATCTCTAAAGAGAAGAAACTAGCTTTACAGTAACGAAGAAGTTCTAACAAGAAAAAGTCAGGCAGTTTGGTTTTAATTATAGCAGAAAACAAGAGATTACCTGATTTCTCGTTACGGAAATCTACACCAAGCTTAGAGAGCTCAAGTAGACGAAACTTAACTTTAGAAAGAAAAGTCCCTATTTCTGCAAAGCTAAAGACACTGGGAGAATTTATTAATTCGTCCAGTGCAAGAGAAACTAGTTTATCTGCGTTCAAAAATTCCTGTTTGAGCAAAGCCCAAGCAGCTCGGAAACAATTCTCCTCATTGGGAAGTCCCTCAACCAAACTAAGGGCTCTTCCCTGTAATTGATTTTTTAAGAATATAAATTTCTGCCCCTCGCTCATATTAGGATAAGCTTGAAGAGCATTAAGAAAAGATTCTTGAAAATGAAGAAAAGAAAAAGGACAGTGTTCATTATCACTGAACTTTCTTGAAGTTAACTGAGGAGCTCGGAAAATGTTTAATGGTACATCCGAAGTAGAAACCTTACTAGCCTCAGAAGGAGGCGCGGTATCATTAGAGTTTGATACCTGTGCCGGAAAAACTGAATTTTTTATTTCAGCTATTAATTCAACAATTTGGACTTCATATTCAGCTCGTCTAACTAACTCCTCTTCGGGAATTTCCTCAAGGTCAGAAGGTAGAATAGAGGAGAGACGGCGAAAATCCTTTAGAAGGCTACTCAACTGAGGAATAGCCTCCCTTAGGAGAGAAGGTGCACAGCCAGGAGCTAGCACTTTCTTTCGTAAAGCGGTAATACTACATTTTACTCCCCGCATTTTCATGCTAAGGGCTGAGGCGTTAAAAGTTTCGGTCATATTTGCAAAAAAAAGATAATAAGTAAATAGTTTATAGGCTTATTAGAAAAAATTTCAGCTAATAATGGTCTACACTATTAAAAGTGGACAGGTTAGGTTTACATCCTCCTATTACATAGATAGAAAAAATACAAATGAGACATAAAATACACTAAAAAGTTACATCCCTCACTAATTAAAGTTTTGTCACATTAGAACGTTTACACAATTAAATTTTTCACAAAAATTTTAGTTAAATTTTTTTTTTCAATATTATTTAATGTCTTCACTTACATACTATCACAAAGTTTCAACGAGAAAAAAATCATACTTCATGAAAGGTAAACAATATACTAGCCCCTAAATGCACAAGGAGCTAGCAACAAAAGAATGGTACCTTACACAAAAACAAGAGAACACCTTAATTCTAATGAGAAGAGAGACACCCCGGCTCTAAGCCCGGACAGCACGGCAAACAAAATTTTCCAAATTCTGGAAAATTTATATAAAAAAACCTTTTTTTTGATTGACAGTTAATTCGAAATAAATTAATTAAATTTAGAGAAAGAGAAAAAAAGATCTAGCCACCAGGATTTTCCCTGAAGCTTCACCAGCCTTGCTAAGCAGCCGGTGAACTAATGGCGTACGCCAGAACTGCTTTTCATAAGAAGTTAAATTTTTTAACCTCCAAATAAACGAAGAATTTTTAAATTGAGAAATTCCTCGTATTTTGAGAATAATGAAGTTGAATTTTTACGTAAATAGAAGAATTAGGTTTAATAATTTTTCCGAAAAGAGTTCGAAGATTGATCTATTTCTTCGAAAAAAAAGAACTATGTCACGCTTACCGGCAAAAGCGTAGACTTCCAGTTAGACCTGGCACTTTACATAGTCTCTTCTGCAACATGACAAAATACAAGAATGACAAGCTAGACAATAATTGAAGATTGCTCACCTGAACTTCGAAGAAATAGTTCAGTGAACATTTCTCCACTTGAAAGCCGGCTGTCCGGGGGGTTTAGAAACCCAGACGCAGGACCGGTTAGAAGTCGTAACACGCTAGGCTCACGTGCGTCCGACTCCGTTGATGAACTCCTTCTGACGTGGCAGCCCGCAAGAGCTGAGACGTCAAAGCCGGTTCGAATCCGCTGCAGCGGCTTCGTATTCAGCTCGTAACAACAAACGAACACTTTATGGTTGTTCGAGATTAACTTTTGTTGCCAGGAAGGTGAAGCACTCCAACTATTGCCTGCTTGTCATATTTAATTAATATTTAGTTTTTAGGTCAGTTTAGGGTAAATTATGACCTAGTCCCTGATTATGCAAGATGTTGATTAACTTGCAAGGGACGTAAAATGGGAGCAAGGCTGGAGTTGCGACAATACACTAGCCCCTAAAAGCACAAGGAGCTAGCCACACGAAAATGGTACCTTACACAAAAATACAAAAATACACCTTAATTCTAGTGAGATGAGAGCCACACCGGCACTAAGCCCGGACAGCACGGCCAACAACAAAATTTTCCAAATTAAGGAAAATTTATTAAAACTTCTTTTTATTATTATGAATGACAGTTAATTCAAATTAGGATAATTAAATTTAGAGAAAGAAAAAAAAGATGTAGCCACCAGGACTTTCCCTGAAGCTTCTCCAGCCTTGCTAAGCAGCCGGCGCTAATTGCGTAAGCCAGAACTGCTTTTCATAAGAAGTTAAATTCAATCTTCAATTGAACGAAAGAATTTTAAATTAAGGAATTCCTCGTATAAAGGAATTTGAAGATAAGGAATTGAATCTTTAAGGGAATAGAAGAATTTAATTTAAGAAATTCTTCGTTAAAGAAAATTTCGAAGAGGATAATCAATTTCTTCGAATAAAAGAACTATGTCACGCTTACCGGCAAGAAGCGTCAACTTCCAGTTTTACCTGGCATTTAACATAGTCTCTTCTGAACCGAGATAAATAAGATAATGACAAGCTTGACAATAATAGAAGAGTGCTCACCTGAAGCTTCGAAGAAATTGTTCAGGGAACATTCTCCACTGTTAGCCGGCTATCCGGGGGTTTAGATACCCAGATGCAGGGCCGGTAGAAGTCGTCGCACGCAAGGCTCACGTGCATCCGACCTCGTAGATGAACTCTCACTGAAGTGGCAGGCCCGCGAGAGCAGCGACTTCAAGGACACTTCGAATCCGCAGCAGTGGCTTCGGATAAGCTCGCAACAAACAAACGAACACTTTATGGTTGTTCGATATTAACTTTTGCTGCCAGGAAGGTGAAGCACTCCAACCATTGCCCGCTTGTCATATTTAATTAGCGTTTTAGTTCTTTAGGTCAGTTTAGGGTAAATTAACGACCTAGTCCCCGATTGCAAGATATTAATGAACTTGCAAGGGACGTAAAATGGGAAGCAAGGCTGGAGTTGCGACAACTTGATACTTAGTTTTATTTGTATCGACTGTTAATTTCCACGTAGAGAACCACCGAATGAGGGCATTCAAGTACTCCTGCGTCGTCTGCTGAACCTCCCCAGGGGATTCCCCATTTGTGACGATAGTGATATCATCTGCATATGAAACACATTCAATTTTCCCCATCTGGGGTAAATCATGCAACATCACATTGAAGAGTAATGGACTCAAAACTGCCCCTTGAGGCAGGCCACACTTCAGAACTTTGTATTGAGATTGCACGCTCCCAACTCTCACTCTAACCGTTCTATTTGATAAATACGAACGCAGCCAGAGAAGAGTGCGCAGGTCGCAGCCTAATCTCAGCAGCTTATAAAGGAGACCAGCATGCCAGACAGTATCAAAGGCACTTTCTAAATCAATGTAGACCGCCAAACAATAACCTCTACAGGCAAAAGCACGAGTGACAGCATTCTTGATAAGAGCCATGGCATCATAGGTGGATCGTCGTTGACGAAATCCAGTTTGGCAGCATGAAAACACTTTATTTGCTTCGAGAAAAGAAGTTAGTCTGATTTTAATGACTTGTTCCATGATCTTAGATAAACATGACAATAAGGTTATGGGTCTATATCCCTCAGGAGTTGACTGGTTTTTCCCCAGCTTTTTGATAGGGCAGATAATTCCCAATTTCCAAGCCTTAGGAAAGTAACCAGTAAAATAACTAAGGTTGAACATATAAGTATATGCTTCCTAATTGTCTCAGGTGCTTTCAACAGATATATGTAAAGAATTTTATCATCTCCAGGGCTCGTCTGCTTTATTTTCTCCAGATTTTTATTAAGTTCACTTAGTTTTAGTTTGGAGTTATACATGGTCTCCTCTATCTCTACTGGAGATATACTTGAAATGGTGCTCTCCACCAATGTACTTTGCAAATCTGTTACATTTATCTTATGTCTAGTAAAATAATTCAGTAATATAGATGCTTTACCAGCTGAGTCTTCAGCAATTTCACCTACCTGTATTCGGGGGCTTGCAGTACTACCCTTCATTGAACGAATTAGTCTCCAAAGATCTCCCCCCCCCCCGGTTCTGGAGTCTAGGCCACTAATGAAATTATTCCAGCTGTTTTGCTTTTTCTGCTTTATAACATTTTTTGCTTCCGATTCACACTTACGATAGACATTCAAATTATCAAATGTTGGGGATCTAGCCAGAGCATTGGGGGCCCTGCGCCTCTTTGCCACAGCAAGTGCACACTCTTGATCCCACCAAGGTGTTCTACGGGAAGCTCTTCCAGCTGACGAGGTTTTAGGAATATTGTTATTTGCAGCATTTAAAAGTTTACTGGTTATTTTGGAATTTAGTTCATCAACTGATGATGGTAGAATTAAACTTATTTTATTGTGGTACAGCTCTTGCTGAAAGCCCACCCAGTTAGCTGCTTTGGTGATCCACCTTGGAGGGTTCATAATATCTACTTTTTTAAGAGCTACACCAAAGGAACACTCAATGGGAAAATGGTCGCTGCCAAGATCTGCACCTCTCTGCAGGGAGCCACAGGCCAAGAGGGTTGGAGGAGCTATACACAAATCTAAAGTGGAGCATGTACCTGTTCTGGCATCTATATAAGTGGGAAGGTCAGGAGGGTTAAGTACACCTAGTAAATTATCATCCATAAATTGAATCAGACTCCGACCAGTGGCGTTCCATCTTTGTCTGGAGTCCCAAAGAGGTGCATGAGCATTGAAGTCTCCAATAATAATAAATATTTCACACAATTGACTAAAGTAATGATTAAACTCATCAACAGTAATATGAGCATTAGGATTATAAATGTTAAGATCAAGATATCCAGAAGAAGAGGACACCCTAACACATGAAAATTCTAACTTTCCATTTGGAAAGGGAAGGAGTTTCTTTTCACAAAAATTCACATCATTTCTAATAACAAAACACATACCACCTCGATTACAATTTTCTCTATGGAGCCATACACTCTGATAGCCAACAAATTTTGGTTCATGATCATTGACCTACGTCTCACACAAGCAGAGGATATCGGTTTTTTTGGTATACAAATCTAGTTTTACTTCTGAAAGCTTACTCTGCAATCCATTGCAATTTAATTGAGAGATTTGAAAAAGCCTTTCTGATTGACCACTTCTTTGAATAGATTGGTTACATATTTCAAATTTATTTTGCATTTTTCTTTGTGGTCAGTCCCTGCTGTTTAACTCCTCTATGTTGAGCAAGGGTTGTCTTTGTAATTCTGCTTGTTCTAGTAAATCTACCTTTCTGCTGAGACTCATGTGGAGAAATGTTTTTACCCGGTATTACACAGTTATCTTGAGAGGCTGCCGAATTATGGTACTCATTCAACAGTTTACTACCTAGTTTTTGTCCAAAATGATTTCTAATCATGTTTAAAATCAACAAACTACGTTCATGTTTATTTTCAAAGGTCAAATTAGAGGAAAGAGCTTCAACTATGAACTTACCCAGACGAGTAAAAAGATCCTCAAACATGGACTGCATATAAGACTCTATCATTTCATTAACAGGAGGTCCAGAATCAACAGAGATGCTACAGTCTGCTGGAGCATCCGGACTTCTAGAACAGTCTGCCAACGCATTCTGACTTCCTCCATCACAATTAACATAGGGCTCAGAATACTCCATCAATACATTTTGGCGGTCTCTGTTACAATTGACGTTGGGAACCCTTCGTGGCAAGTAGTAGGATCCCTGCGACTGGTGGACATTAGCATGAACCACTTTTTTGGGTTGAGCACTCTTCAATAATGAGGCATAGGTTTTATTGCCACTAGTTTTGTTTGCAGTTTGGCTACCCAAAATTTGGTGATTGGCGGACAGTTCCTTATCTGCAATTAAACTTGGCTCATGCTGACTCTGGGAGTGGATTTCCACAATTTGAGGAGGGGTACTATTTGCTTTACTTCCAGATGTAACCCTTCTACGTGCCTCCAAAAAGGATACACCTTCACTCATTAGAGATCTAATCTCTATGGAACTCTTAATAAGAGGGCAGTACCTAGAACTTGCCACGTGAGCTCCCCTACAATTTGCACAACAAGGAACATTAGCAGTGCACTTATCTTTAGCATGATTACCACTGCATATGAGACAACGCTCCACTGATGTGCAACCACTAGCAAAATGCCCATGTCGCTGACATTTATAACATCTCAAAGGAGGAGGAGAGTAGGGTCTGACAGAAAAGTATGTGTACTCAATTTTAAGGGATTTTGGAATTTCCCTTACTAGAAAACCCACTTTGACACTTTGAGAGACTTCTTTCTTTCCATTCACAAACTTAGGTAATCTTATCATTTTTATTGCAATGTGGTTGTCGCATTTGATGAGAGGAATCAGTTCTTCAAGGTTGACCTCCTGTTCAATGGGACCAATAACACCCCAGGAGGTTTCAGATGTTTCAGCTTGAGGTTTATAACATTTAATGGCAAATTTACCAACATGATCTACTTTTAGGATTCTTTCAAACTCTGACTGTGGTGCATCTTTGAATTCTATGGTTATTGTATTTCTGCGTTTGTTGACTCTTACTTCTTTCACAAAATCATAGTTAAGCACCGCCTTTAATCCTTGCGCCACTCCAAAAGAAGCAAGCGTCATTTTTCTTTTCAAGGCACTAATGAACTCAGCAGATTCAAGTGGCTGAGCAAAAAGCAGAGTACACATATTGTTTAGAGATATTAGTGTCTTATTTCTTGGGTAGGCTGGAATTTTGAGAGGAGAAGAGGAATTTTTTGTCTTTTTTGATGCTTCACATTCAGATTCTGAGTCAAGATGATCTAGACTTTTGCTTTCTCTTTCTCGTTTACTGGACCGTTGATTAGTTTTGAACCAGGTTCCCTGAACAACTGAGTCCTCCATACACTCAAGGTCTGCTGGGTTACAACTGAGTTGTGAATGGCTGACGCTCTCCTCCTCCAAATTGACCGATTGCAATATTTCTTCATCGTGTGATTCATCCTCCTCTCGTAAGTTACCATAGCGATTATTTAGAGGCAAATCTGCCATCGTTGAGTTATGTAACCCCCAGGAGGGGGTCACACACAAATATAATTCTTATCTTCCAGAAAATTACAAGAAATTAAACAAAATTACAAGATAAACAATGGCCAAATCAGACTTACAGCCTACCTTAATTTAAATACGGCAAGGCAACCCACCCCAGATGGAGGGAGAAAGCCAGTTGGCGATTTATAAAAAATAATTAATAAGAGATATTAGTTTTGATCTCACGAATAATTACAGATTATAAATTATTTGCAGCCTCGAAGGAGCTTCGCAAAAGCAGTGTTTACTCAGTGAACGCAACTGTCTTTCTCCCGATTATTACGATCTTGAGACCTTTCCGCTCTGAAATTTTGAAAAATTGTGTCACAGTTTATTCCCATCGCAACATTTAAAAAAACGTCATTTCGGGTAAATACGTTTTCTATGCATGAAATATTAGCAAGGAAACGTAATACTATACATGATTTACAGGTATCTGTCGGCACATCGTCAAACTTAATTTAGAAACGGCACAAATAATTCAAATTATTTTAATTAGCAGCCAGCTCCATAGGTCGACTCCCCTAGTAACGTATCGGGAACTTTTACTGTAATGGTTAGCTAAGACTTTCTTTCGTTTGCAACTTACACTCAAGTAGTGAAAAAAAATCTCTACAGTTTAACTTTGTGTTGCTTATTACATACAAACCTGCATTGGCCATGGTTACTCATTCACGCTATCAATGATCAATATAATACAAATTCTCTAATCTTGTAGTTAAACGTGAAATCTGTTTTTGTATGAGTTTTATAACGAAATGATGAGCGTAATTGATTGAACATGTACTGTATATAATCATTCAAAACACAAGTTTTGTTAGCTAGTAAATAACGGGTTATTTCGCACCAATTTTTTGAACACCAGATAATTCACGTGACTCGATTTGTTTTCGTTACCTATGACGGTTAAAAAGAAAAAATCCTTTACCGCCAGAATGGTGCCCGTACTGAATAACTCAACCTACTCACCCCCACTCACGCTCGGCCGACTAGCGCCACTTGAAGTAACAAAAAACAAAACAACAACATCGGCATCTTTGGGATGCTTTATTTAAAATCAAGCCTGATACATATGGTCTCAGCATTGGTTTTTCAAATGTCTTATAAATTGTCGCAAATCCAGCCATTGCTCGTTACTTAAGTCCTGCAAGTTACCCAACATCTTGCAAAATAAGGGACTAAGGCTTTGTTACTTTAAAATAAGCCTTAATAGTAAAACGCTGCTAATTTATGGCAAAGCGGGCAATGGTGGGAGTGCTTCACTTTTCCTGGCGACTAACATCGTGAACATAAATAATTTGTTCATCTTATCTTCTTGTCGAATCCGAACCCCTATCGACGGATTTGCGCAAGATGACGTGAGAGCTGCGCCTGGCTCGCCACGTCAGATCTCTACCAGACTCGGTCGTGAGCGCATGTGCTTATGCGCGCTCTGCCTGACCTGTTCCGACCCCTGCTTCCAGGGGCATTTCGCCCTAGACAGCCGGCTATATTGAAGAAGGTTTCGCCTGAAAACACTTTCTTCGAAGAACTTCAGGTGAGCCTCCTATTTTTTGTTCCCTTTGTCATAAAAAGCGTTTACTTGCAGTGTTCCCTGACCTTCTTAAGGCCAGTTGGCAAGAGTGTGTCCTTTGGAGCTAGTTAATTCTAGAAGTTGCGCCGTTTGGTCGGACGGCGGGACAAACTAACACTATATATAAGACACCTTGACGGTTCCCTCGTAAAGCCGGTACCCATTTCCGACACCTGGGTTGAGTGGGAAATTTTGCTTGAGCTGTCCCTTATACCCAACGGGGAAAATCGCCGCGCCAGCGCCGGGATACGAACCCTCGTCTCCAACGTACACGACCGATCCCTTAACCCCTGTGCCACCGCAAGCACTTTTAAAGAACAGGAATATTCGCGCACATTGAACTTCCCTCCCTCCTTGCACTCTAGGAATTTGATGGCACTTAAATAACGCTTTATTCTACATAAGTAGTCGCAGGTGGCATCACTGGAAACGGAGTCGCCTATGTATGGCATGAAAATCTTAAGTTACCCACACCGTTCTTCTCACCTTCTCCTTGACCACAAGACTACCAGGCAGTAGATGGGCATTGGGGAATCGTTGTATTTCTTAATGTATAATTTCGTACCACGTGTGAAAATAAGAATTAATAATCCAGAACACGTCCAATGAAAAGGCCTCTATGAATTACTCACTTTGGTTGATCTGAGAATCATCAGTTTAGTTTACAGGTAATGCTCACGAAAAATAGAAAATCAACCTCTTAAAGTTTCTGTTCACGATCTCTTCCATTGCTAGGAAGAGATCAAAATTTATTTGGACAAGCCTTGAAAAGAAGTATTTTAGAGGATCAGTTTTTGAACCTCCTTAGCTACGACAATGAGGTTTTCAAAAAAGAGGAGGGAAGAATTTAGTGAGAAATTAAAAAACGGGGAATCTGTGCACACACTGTGCGCATAAAAATGGCGAGATGAAAGAAGCTTTTCACACAAATTAACCGTCGGAAAAGTAATGGGTCCGGACATAAAAAGACAGTTTTGAACTGAACAGATAGTCAGTATTAAACTGTACAAGAACTCCTATTCAAACAGAGCTAATCTCAGATTAAGCACCTGAATTCACAACTCCGAGAGGGTGCTTATTGCCGTAGATACAATATTCGAATCCCTTGAGTTGGTATAGTGTCTTAATGGGCAGTGTGTACTGCATGTGTTGTGTTCACGGCAATTGTGACATAGTTGTTAACTTACAATTATCCCCACCATAATGACTAAATGATGCAATTTTGAATGGGACTAGCATGCATACGAAAAAATAAAGGCGTGCTACCAGTAACTAACCACAGGTTTCTGCTCTGAGAATCAAAACTTTCAACTATAAATAATTTGACTCGCCAGATTTTTTTAAAATAGCTCTTCTAAACTTATCAAAGACCACTACTCTCGCGCGTCTGTTACTCGACCAGTGATGTATCCATCGTTTTTCATGAAACAAACGTACGTTTCCTGGAAGGTTTATCTCTCGGATGAGGGATATCAACGAAAGCAAGAAGAAACCGTTTATTTCCAAGTTGCCACATGAGCCTCGAACCCTCGGACGTAGCCCCATGCGAATTTTTTGGAGGTAACCTGAAGTTGAAGAAGTATCCTAAATACTCCGTCTGTGGTGTTGTTGTCTGCCCCTATTTACTGCGTCTGCAGGTTTTGTTGTCTGCAACTAGTCACTGCGTCTGCAGGTGTTGTCTGCCACTAGTTGCTGCGTCTGCAGGTGTTGTTGTCTGCAACTAGTCACAGCGTCTGCAGGTGTTGTCTGCAACTAGTTACTGCGTCTGCAGGTGTTGTTGTCTGCAACTAGTGACTGCGTCTGCAGGTGTTGTTGTCTGCAACAAGTGACTGCGTCTGCAGGTGTTGTTGTCTGCGACTAGTTACTGCGTCTGCAGGTGTTGTTGTCTACCACTAGTTACTGCGTCTGCAGGTGTTGTCTGTCACTAGTTACTGCGTCTGCAGGTGTTGTCTGCCACTAGTTGCTGCGTCTGCAGGTGTTAGTTACTGCGTCTGCAGGTGTTGTCTGCCACTAGTTACTGCGTCTGTAGGTGTTGTCTGCCACTACCCAGGTAGCAAAATTTATTGACCTAATATTAAGCCAATATACAGTCTCAATATTGACTGGATATTCAAAATGAACATTGGGGCAATACCTTATTTTGGAAAATTCGGTTGATATTAGAAAAATATATTGGCCCAATAACAATATTATCATCAACCCAATATCAACTAAATATTGTGTCAATATTGACTTGACAGTGTAGCGTTCCCTTCAATAACATTGGCTTAATACTCAATTCCTGTTAGGTTGATATTTCTAAAACATATGGCACCGATAATGATAATTTCACTAACCCAATGCTAAATATTCTGACACTATGGACTTCACATTGAAGTGTTCCTTAGATAAACAAAGGCATGTAAGGCCTGCAGTTGTTGGTGCTGTAGCAAACGAGTTTAGTTGCAGCAAGTGAAACCGCCACCTTAAATATAAGCTCGAACTTCTCCTGAAGTTTCTGTTGGGAATACACTATTCATATTTTACCACTTCGCTCATTGATAATTTTACATTTACACGTATTAGTATTACTGATTACAAATGGACTAGAACTGAGTTTGAGGGGTAACTAAGGTAGGGTACTACAGGCCCAATACTTGTTTTCTGACATCAAGTGGATATTGGTAGAATATATTGTCCCAATAATAATTTATTTTTAACCCAGTATCAGCTAATTACTGTGTCACTATTGACTTGATATTGAGGGGTTTTCTTAAACAAATTACTCCGTATTATTGCCGTACAATATCAACCCAATATTTGGGCAATAGTAATTTATTTTTTAACAAATTTTATTAAATTGCGAGATTTTTGGTTATTATGAGAAACTTTCCACTTATATGAATATCGTACATATAAATTTATATATACACTGTTAGTTTAATATTAGAAATAAAATTATTTACTACATTGTCCCAATAACAAGTTGATATCATAAATTAGTATATATTTTTTCGCTATTGTCTTGTTATTAGCCTATTATTGTAATCCAAGATTCCAATATCAGGTCAATAAAAAATTATAAACCCAATATTGACCTAATAATTTCTTGCTACCTGGGTAGTTACTGCATCTGCAGGTGTTGTTGTCTGCCACTAGTTACTGCGTCTGCAGGTGTTGTCTGCCACTAGTTACTGCGTCTGCTGGTGTTGTTGTCTGCCACTAGTTACTGCGTCTGCAGTTGTTGTTGTCTGCCACTAGTTACTGCGTCTGCAGGTGTTGTCTGCCCCTAGTTACTGCATCTGCAGGTGTTGTTGTCTGCGACTAGTTACTGCGTCTGCAGGTGTTGTCTGCCCCTAGTTACTGCATCTGCAGGTGTTGTTGTCTGCGACTAGTTACTGCGTCTGCAGGTGTTGTTGTCTGCCACTAGTTACTGAGTCTGCAGGAGTTGTCTGCCACTAGTTAGTGCGTCTGCTGGTGTTGTCTGCCACTAGTTACTGCGTATGCAGGTGTTGTTGTCTGCCACTAGTTACTGCGTCTGCAGGTGTTGTCTGCCACTAGTTACTGCGTTTGCAGGTGTTGTCTGCCACTAGTTACTGCGTCTGCAGGTGTTGTCTGCCACTAGTTACAGCGTCTGCAGATGTGTTCACAGCAATGTCCCCACCACCATCAGCTACTGTCTCATTACCTACGGCTAAACGATGCAATTTTGTATATACAGGCAGTAAGCTGCTTAGTAAAAATGGCGGCGTGCATACAAAAACTGACCTCAGGTGTGTGCTTGGAAGTCAATTATCTCAGATGACGTAACGTAACTCAACCCTTGCAAATTTTTGATCAATACTGAGCAATTCAGAGTGTAATAATAACTACACAACCATATGTGACGTACAGAATGTCGGTAGTATGATGCTCCGCGAGCGGCTGTAAAAAGTTTTTATAATTTTTTAGCATATTAGGTTACCCAATATTTATACAACGCGAATGCTCGAAGCCAGTCGCGTTGCCGTATATTCATTTGAGAAGTGAAAATATTAACTTGACATTGTACTGTGATATCGTCCATTCTGAAATTTCAAACTTTGGGAAGCTAAGAGAATTTGTTTCCAACAAATAAATAAGCATATTCTGTTACGTTCACACACAATTAGTTAAATCATTTAAAATATTTTTGAAGGTAAACTAATTTATTTTTAGGATCAGTCATCAAAATTGAATGGAAGGATTTTTTTACTTTACTATTCAATTCCACGGAACAACAACATGCTACTTTTACAATTGATACTACACCGCTTCTCACATTTACATAAATGTGAATGTCAACTTGTTACCGTTTTGTTCTTATTGTTACGTTGTGGTATTTGTTGTTATGGTGCTGGTGTAGGTGCAGGGATGTAGCTCCGTACCTACACCTGCATCAAAATTTCAATGTATATATTGACAAAAAACGTTAGAGAACTGATTTATACAGCAACATAAACATAGGCAGTGAAAATAATGCAAATAGCATCAACAATGATTAGATGTCGTGTACATGTAAAATGTCATGTTTTCAACTCACAAAGTTCAGTATCTTTATTGCTATCATAAATTAAAAAGCTCTATTTAAACTAAAAATACCAGCCACAGGATGCATTTTATGTCTTTCCTCTCCGTTTTTGTGCAAGCATGATATTAGACCGCCATGGTACCTATGTATGTTTATCAATTGCACTCATTCTGCACCATAATTCATGGATATTGTGATTTTTTTCTAATATGAAACCCTTATAAGACATTCATATTTTCTTTCTTATTCACGTACAAAAATGCTCTTGTTATGCCAGTGTAGTGAAAATTATCATATCATCTCTTACGCTCTAGAGTATATTATAACAACCGCACCTAAGCCTCACGTATTTCTGGAAATATTCTGTACTTGGGAACCGTTGTAGAACAATCGTTTTCATGTTTCTGACTCAGGTGGACTGTTTTGTGCCACTATTTTTAGTGCAGAAATTTAATGAAATTCATGCTGGGATAAAAAATATTTTCTCCGAGTCCCTCGAATTGAATGCCAGTTTATACTGACTTGTTTACGCTGATATTTGCGCACATGCTTACTTGTGTATATGTATACGCGCACGCTATGTGTGAGTAGATTTGTGTATGTGTCTCTACGTAATACTTCATTTCACTTCATTATTGTAAAGCATTTATAAACAAATATGTATATACATATTTGTAGCGCGATCACCCACATATGATAAATAAGACGCTTACATACCAGTGATCTTCTCGTTACAATATTTAATTGAACATCGTTACAATATTTCATTAGAAATTGTAAGCAGCAACACATACTGAAAAGTTGTCACGAACTTCCTTTGCTCATTATCCTATATTTCAGTACATCGCACAGCATTTTTGTAGAACGCATATGTATTGTGATTGCCTCGATGCATAGTTATGTATTAGTGTATGTGTGCGTGTTAGGTGCATGTATGTTCGTAGGTGCATGTATATATGTATATATTTACATGCACATATGTGCATATGTGTATACTAAACTAACAACAAGCATTTTAACTAGAGATACCGGTCTTTTTTTCTGTTCACTCTCTACTTGTACCATTACCTAACTCGTCCTATTTTTATTATTGTAAAGCATTCACGTAAATAACTATAAAATTGTTGTGCGATCATCCATTTATACTTAAATAAAATGCTTATCAACTGTCGCGCTTACCGGCTAAAGCGCCTACTTCCAGATTTATCTGGCATTAACATAGTCCCTTCTGCATTAAGATAAATAAACATATGACAAGCAAAGACAATAAGTAAGGATCGCTCACCTGAACTTCGAAGAAAAGTTGTCCAGGGAACACTTCCTCAATGATAGCCGGCTATCCGGGCCCAGAGCTGCCCGGAAGCAGAACCGGTTTAGAAGTCGTAACGCACAAGGCACGTGCTTCCGACTCCGTAGGTGGTTGTCTTCTGACGTGTCAGCCCGCGAAGGCCTCGACGTCAAGTGCGCTCCGAATCCGTTGCTGTGACTTCGGATGCAGCTCGCAAAAATAAACGAACACATTAAGGATGTTCGACATACGCATTTGTTGCCAGGAAGGGGAAGCAATCCATTATTGCCTGCTTGTCATATTTAATTAATATAATTCGTTTAGGTCAATTAAGAATTGATTTTGACCCAGTCCCTTATACTACAAGATATTAATTAACTTGCATGGGACATACAAGAGGAGCAGGCTGGAGTTGCGACACAATCCCGGCAAAAGAAAAAACGGAGTTTTCATTTGAAAATTCCGTGAAATACACAAAGATATGCAATGTCCATCCAGCTCAATACTGGAAAGGACCAAGTAATAATATCTGCGCATAACACATAAATGAAAGGGTTTACAAGTGCCCTTTCTTAATAAGATAAGTCAATTTACTACGTTGCTGACGCGCCGCTTGCCTTAGAGGGCGGTCAGCAGGAGTAACTACCGGTTCTTCGGACAAGACCGAAGAATCCGTATCAGAAGAATTTGAAGAATTAAGCTGCTGAACTCTAGGGTGTTCAGAGGTAGAACTACCCCTTTGAGTTTCAAACTTCGCGGGAGGCTCGGAACGAGGGTATGATTCCGCGTCCGAACCACTCCCGTCTGCGCTATCTCCCACCTCCTCTGGAGTAGGATCGGTCACAACTAACTCCAGTGGGTACAGTAACGAGACTTTAACGGCGCTTTCGGTGTTATCAGCCCTTATAATTCTTACAACACGGACCTTGCCGTCGCGACCAGGGAGCAAAGCACTGATGCGAGCCAAGGCCCAAAATGGTTTGGGTTTTATAGGGTGTTTTACAAGTACCACTTGACCCACAGATAAGAATTTGTTTTGCAAAGGTAAAGATTTCAGAGGATATGGACCTCGCAAAGAAATAAGATATTGAGAATACCAAAGCTCCCGGAACTTAGCGACCATGACATCGCGTCTCTCCAAAAGAGTGAGCAAATGCTCGCGATGCTCAACATCGTCAGTCTCCAAGTCCGGAAGCTCATCGGACAGAATAAGAGAATTAGATGTAGGATAAAGCTGAAGAAATTGAAGGGGCATTATAGGTAAAATCGAGTCCCCCATCTCAGTGTAAGAGAGAGGACGCCGATTAAGATTGAGGGAAATATCAGAAATGACAGTAATGAAGGAAGAATAAGAATAAGTGCTACGTCCAAAAAGTTTATATATGCAATCCTTTATGGACTTGAACAGGCGTTCCCATATCGCTCCAAATTGAGGACTGTAGATAGGGATAGTTTTGAATTTAATATTAAAAGGTCGAAACCGCTCTTCATACAAAGAGGAAGTCAACACTTCCGATAGAAGATCGGGAGCGGCGGTGAAAGTTCTAGCATTGTCAGAATAAACAGTGTTAGGAATGCCCTTTTCGTTTGTAAATCTAATGAAGGCAAAGCAAAATTCTTCCAAAGTCATAGACGGAAGAAATTCAATGTGAATAGCCCTAGTCTGAAAACACGTAAATAACAGTAAGTACACCTTTTGCTTGTGACCAAAAGGGTCTAATACCCAAAAGTGGGCAGAGAAATCCATGCCAGTTGTGGCAAATGGCCTCACGAAATTAGTACGCGAGTCAGGTAAAGCAGGAGGATCGGGATAGGAAAAAGCTTTGGCGTTTAGCTGCTTGCATACAATGCATTTAGCCAAGACACCGCGAACTGTGCGCTTGCAGCGTGGCACGACATAACCGTCTAACTTAAGTTTCTGAACGGTGATATCGAGCCCCTGATGGTTAAGAAGTTTGTGAGTGTGAGAAATTAGTAAATGAGTCAAATGTGAAGAACTAGACAGCAAGATGGGGTTGCGAGTGTTATAGTCTAATTCCTCAGCATTCGCAATACGACTATTCGAACGAATGATACCGTGCGAATCGAGAAAAAGGTTTAAAGTTCTAACTAACAGCGGCGGCCGAGGACTTTTGTTTTTCAAGGCCTCGAGCTCGCCTGCAAAGTGTGTACTTTGCATAGAAGAAATAAGGAACAGGAAAGCTCGCGATTTTGCATTGCCCAAATCTGCATGTCGAAAAATAGCGACAGCTTTAAACACCTTCTCAACCGTACCTAGTAACTTAGGATAGGAGGAGAAGCGTTCAATCTCCAGAATAGGAGCTTTACACGGAGGGACAACATTAACATTAATACATGCAGAGGATACAAATTGATGGGGAATGCATCCCAAGTGGCCCTTTGGCCACAGGTCCTTACCTTCGCGAATCCAGTCAGGACCTGTTAACCATACATTTTTACTATCGAGAAACTTTGATGCTTTTATGCCGCGAGTTAACATGTCTGCCATATTGTAAATGGTGGGTACGTATTCATAGTGAAAAGAAGCTTCAGTTGTACCTTCCAACGTTAGTCGCATGCTGTCTATATCCTTAATTCTATTACTGACAAAAATATTCTTTCGAGGAGGCTTACCACTCAATAACCAAGCCAGGGTAACCTGGGAATCGGTAAGAAAAGTTACACTTGAGACCTTATAGGGAAAGTTGACATCGCACATCAGGGAAACAAGACACTGATATGCTAGAAACACAGCCAGAAGTTCAAGAGAAGGAAGAGTTCTTTGCCTAGGAGGTGAAACCTTAACTTTTGAGAAAATTTGCGAGCTGCGCTCTTTTTGGACACCGTACATACAGGTTCCAAAAGCTCTCGCACTGGCATCACAAAAAATTACAAGGTCAATTTTCTCAGTTTCAACAAGATTCATCCTAGGGAACTCAAATGCATGCAATTCAGAAAATTCCTGACAAAAATTACGCCATTCTTTACAGATATCATCTGTAACGTCTTGATCCCATCCTAGTCTTAACGGTGTTAATTTACGTAAGATGAGTTTTCCTCTAACAGAGAATGGTAATAGAATCCCTAAAGGATCATACAAAGAAGCAATGTCTGACAGCATACTCCTACGAGTTTTACAGGAAGGATTTAAGCTCTTTACAGATACGGAAAGAGAATCAGAAGAAGAATTAAAGTTGTAACCCAGCACTCTGGAGTGCTCACTGGAGCTACAAAGAGAAGGGTCAATTTGAGACAAAAGATCAGAGTTGTTAGACTGCCACTGACGCAAAGGAAAGCCGCTTTCTTTAAAAGCTCTGTTTGCGCGTTGAAAAGTGTCAAGCGCAAGCTCGGGACTATTAGTCGTGAAAATAAGGTTGTCAACGTACAGTTTGTTGGCCATTATGTCTTTAACCACCAAATCGTTAATAGTTTTAGCATGGAGTTTGAGAAGAAAATTAAGAATATAAGGGAAGCGACAAAACCGAACAACAAGGTTGTGTATCGGAAATATTTGAATTCACCGTTCTCAAAAAGAACAAAACTAAATTGATTACGGTCAAAGGTCTTGGCCAACTTTACCTGTAGAAACGCCTTGAAAATATCTGATAGCACAACAATGGAATTAGATCGAAAGTACACCAACAGACCAAGCAAATCATTCATGAGGTTAGGACCTACGTATGAGGCCTCGTTTAGACTAGGCAATTTGCCTCGCTTGAGCGAGCAATTAAACACTGGGCGTATTTTGGAAGTGGAAACGTGTTCTCTCACGACAGGCCTATGAGGTATCCACTTATGTTCACACACATTTAAATTCTCGAGAGAAAGAGGCTCAATTATACCTAGCTCGAGTTGTTCCCGAAAAACATCGTTATATTGCTTCTCTATCCCTTTACGAGAGTTAGAAGCAGCAACTTTCTGCGCGAGATAGCGCGCCAACCCGAAACTATGTGGAACTTTCGCTAGTATATTACGATTCCACGGTATGTGAACATGATAGCGGCCTTCGTCATAAACTACGCTACTCTTAAAGTCTGTTAACTCTTTATCATTCTCCACTTCCTTAGCAGGCACCCCCATTAATTCCAAGTCTAGAAGTCTATCAAGACCGGCCTGCACATCACACTCAGTTCCATCCAAAGCAGAAGAACAAACTTTAGGAGGTTCAAAAAATGCCTCCAACACACCATGATAACGCTTAGTTTTAGGTTTACTCTTTTTTGTTTGCTTTTTTTGTTTATTTGCAATAGTCAAGGAAGAAGAAACTCTATGCAGTGCAGAAGAAGAGGAAGAAACGTCAGACGAAACAACAGAAGGAGAAGAACTCTTAGGCGAAACAACAGAACAAGCCGAGCCACTGTCTTGCTTTTTAGCGGCCGAAGCCACGATAGGAAACAAAGAGGATTTATAACATTTTAGATCCCCGAAGGGTAAAAAACCGTTAGCTACACGCATAACTTTATAGCCAGCGACGTTTTGCAATTCAAGCACTCGAAAAGCTTGAAGAGCATCAACCCCCAGAATGCCGTTGATTTGAATATTGTCATCAACGACTTCAGGAAAGGAAGTAGACAGAGGAACCTTAGTTTTAAGGAGCTCGAGTTTAGATTGCAAACCCTTCATCCCCATCTGCAGGTGCAAATTTTGCATTGCAAAAATATCAAGCTCATGCTTCTCACAGTCAGGAAGCACGAGCTCGACGTTAATGTGCTTGCCCCGCAACGGGACAGAGGCACCAACCGTGTTTACAGTAATTTGCTGCAAATCAGCGTTAGAACTATTAGAACTAACGGTATTCAGGTCAATCAACGTTTGTTGACTCCCTGTGTCAATGACGAAATTTACACGTTTAGAAATATTATTAACTTTAGTGGAAAGAGCGATTACAGGGCACATTCGAAAACGTGCCTTTAACCGTCAAGAAGATGAGGCGGCAAGAGAAGAAAAACTTACGAACTTAGGGCATAACGGGCTAACGTGGGTATTAGCCTTGCATAACGAACAATTAAAGGGCAAGCCTCTGCTTTTTGCAGGGCAAGACTTAGCTACATGGTTGTGACTAAGACATACGGAACACAATTGCAACTCGCCTACTTGCTTCACGCGTTTTTCGTGAGTATCAAATTTACGGCAAGAAAAAGACGTGTGACCGGTCTGCTTACAAAACCGGCACACTTTTACGTTAGGAAGGTTAGAAGACACAGGAGAAGATTTAAACTTAGTTTCAGCTCGAGTCTTCTCCTCCACCCTATCATTGCGAAGGGAGAGACATTTCTTAGGTTTGGATTTAGTTTCCAACAGAGACAGCACATGATGCGCGTTCTCGAACATTTCTAAAGAGAAGAAACTAGCTTTACAGTAACGAAGAAGTTCTAACAAGAAAAAGTCAGGCAGTTTGGTTTTAATTATAGCAGAAAACAAGAGATTGCCTGACTTCTCGTTACGAAAATCTACTCCAAGCTTAGAGAGCTCAAGTAGACGAAGCTTTACTTTAGAAAGAAAAGTCCCTATTTCTGCAAAGCTAAAGACACTGGGAGAATTTATTAATTCGTCCAGTGCAAGAGAAACTAGTTTGTCTGCGTTCAAAAATTCCTGCTTGAGCAAAGCCCAAGCAGCTTGGAAACAATTCTCATTGGGAAGTCCCTCAACCAGACTAAGGGCTCTTCCCTGTAATTGATTTTTTAAGAATATAAATTTTTGCCCCTCGCTCATATTAGGATAGGCTTGAAGAGCATTAAGAAAAGATTCCAGAAAATGGAGAAAAGAAAAAGGACAGTGTTCATTATCACTGAACTTTCTTAAAGTTAACTGAGGAGCTCGGAAAATGTTTAATGGTACATCCACAACAGAAACCTTACTAGCCTCAGAAGGAGGCGCGGTATCATTAGAGTTTGATACCTGTGCCGAAAAAACTGAATTTTTTAATTCAGCTATTAATTCAACAATTTGTACTTCATATTCAGCTCGTCTAACTAACTCCTCTTCAGAAATTTCCTCAAGGTCAGAAGGTAGAATAGAGGAGAGACGGCGAAAATCCTTTAGAAGGCTACTCAACTGAGGAATAGCCTCCCTTAGGAGAGAAGGTGCACAGCCAGGAGCTAGCACTTTCTTTTGCAAAGCGGTAATACTACATTTTACTCCCCGCATTTTCATGCTAAGGGCTGAGGCGTTAAACGTTTCGGTCATGTTTGCAAAAAAAGATAATAAGTAAGTAGTTATTTGGCTTATTAGAAAAAAGTTCAGCTAATAAAGGTCTACACTTTTTTTTAAATGGACAGATTAGGTTACATCCCTATATTATATAGATAGAAAAAAAAATACAAAAGACACACAGAATACACAAAAAGGTTACTTCCCCACCCATTAAAGTTTGATCACATTATAAATGGTTACACAGCTAAATTTCCACAAAAATTTTAGTTTTAAATTTTTGCTTCAATATTATATTTAATTTTTTACTTACATACTAATACACAAAAGTGCAATCAAAAAAAATTCTAACTGTGCAAGGTAAACAAGAGACTAGCTCCCAAAAGCACAGGGAGCCAGTAATACGAACAATAGTACCTTGCACAAAAACGACACGAAAAAATGTACCTTAATCTAAATGAGAAGAGAACCACCCCGGCTTCAAGCCCGGAAAGCTCGGCAACCAACAAGATTTTCCTAATTACATTTATTTTAAGTTTTTTTTTTTTAAATGAAAAACAGTTATTTAAACTGGAGAAAGAAGAAACAAAAAGATATAGTCACCAGGATTATTTCTGAAGCAACTCCAGCCTTACTTAGCAGCTGACGAACGAATTGCGCACGTCAGAACTGCTTTTCATAAGAAGTTACAATTTCGAACTTTCAAATGAAAGGAAGAATTTTATAATTTAAGAAATTCTTCGTATAAATGAATAATGAATTGAATTTCTAAGAACAAAGATTTGAAGATTAGATCACTTTCTTCAAACGAAGTATTTGAAGATTAAATCACTTTCCTCAAAAAGTTGCGAAGATTACCATTACGCTAAATTTTTCTTCGAAAAAAGGAACTTTCGAAGAAGACGAATATTAAGAATTATAACAAAAACTTTTCTTCGAAAAAAGTAACTATGTCGCGCTTACCGGCTAAAGCGCCTACTTCCAGATTTATCTGGCATTACCATAGTCCCTTCTGCATTAAGATAAATAAACATATGACAAGCAAAGACAATAAGTAAGGATCGCTCACCTGAACTTCGAAGAAAAGTTGTCCAGGGAACACTTCCTCAATGATAGCCGGCTATACGGGCCCAGAGCTGCCCGGAAGCAGAACCGGTTTAGAAGTCGTAACGCACAAGGCACGTGCTTCCGACTCCGTAGGTGGTTGTCTTCTGACGTGTCAGCCCGCGAAGGCCTCGACGTCAAGTGCGCTCCGAATCCGTTGCTGTGACTTCGGATGCAGCTCGCAAAAATAAACGAACACATTAAGGATGTTCGACATACGCATTTGTTGCCAGGAAGGGGAAGCAATCCATTATTGCCTGCTTGTCATATTTAATTAATATAATTCTTTTAGGTCAATTAAGAATTGATTTTGACCCAGTCCCTTATACTACAAGATATTAATTAACTTGCATGGGACATACAAGAGGAGCAGGCTGGAGTTGCGACACAACTAATGACCGTTATGTTCAAATTTTTTAATTGGAAATTCAAAACATGTATTTTTTGGTGGTCCTCATACTTATATTTATATTTTTTTATGCTTCCCTGAAATGAAATTTTTAAACATCTGCCGAAGCAAGCAATTCTAATATAATTTCCATGCGTCAAGAATTTCAAAGTTTTATGTCATGCACATGTAAACTGTCATAAGTGTTTTCACCCAACAATGAAAATGCAACGTCCATGAAATTGTATTGTCTCTCATAATTATAATTACATGTATCATCAAATGTAGATTAAGCAACATTAGGAGTACATTGCCCTAAATCATTTCTTTTCGACTAGTGACATGGGTATTACAATACTCATGTGTGTGTATCATATAAGTGTATTATCTTTAAGATATTTTGAAAACCAGTGATGGTACTATCTTTTTTGCACCATCTTAATTGGAAATAAACTGTTTTTCTGTTTATTTTCTTTACAATGAGAGGCTGCATGTTGTCCTGCGGAACAAATCTCTCATGGTCAGGTAATTCTCCCAGAAAATAGATTAGTTACCGCGTTATTTCACAATCGAAACAAACGAAAATAAATTTGCACGATTAGAAATGAATAAATAAATTCGAAAACAAATTATGAATGCATTTTCTTGTTGTAAAAATGGAACTTTTCGAAATAAAAAATCTTTACCTTTTATTTTTCAATCTTACAATATTACATTTGGTAAATTAGTATGACCGTCAACCAGACCCGAATTCTGAAGAAGTGTAGGTCAAGTTCAAGTGCTAAGAATTGTTGTTGGCGGGTTAGACTCGCATGAGAGATGGATGAATTACTGAGCTTAAGCCCTAGAGAGGAGTGGTCTCTGCTAGGCTTACAGAAGCTTTCAACAAGATATTCGTTTGAGTAAGAGTAATATAGGTTAAGAAACTTAACTTTCTGAACACAAATCTGTAGTCAGTCACTGCCAGCACGCCGAAATTTTCCTATACAGCTTACTCTATGAATATACAAAATTGCATCGTTTAGCCGTAGGCAATGAGACATATTAGCTGATTATGAAAATATTAGTTAACTATGATACAATTGCCATGAACACATCTGCAGACGCAGTAACTAGTGGCAGACAACAATACCTGCAGCATAGTAACTAGTGACAAACACCCACCGGTCCAGGACGCACCACCAAGAAGAAACACTCTTACCTGGCTAAAGCACATGAGAGTAGCCGATATCTGCTCACCAAAATTATTGACATCACACATAATTATAGATGTCTGACAAGCGGCTCATCTGAATTTGGTCGTTCGAAATTGACATCATCAAAATGATGGATCCTGTCTGACGTTGTGATACACCAGCTCCGTACCTACACCAGCACCGTACCTACACCAGCACCCTACCTACACCAGCACCGTAAAAACACCAGCACCGTACCTACACCAGCACCGTCCCTACACCAGCGCTGTACCTACACCAGCACCCTACCTACACCAGCACCGTAAAAACACCAGCACCGTACCTACACCAGCACCGTAAATACACCAGCACCGTCCCTACACCAGCGCTGTACCTACACCAGCACCGAACCTACACCAGCACCGTACCTACACCAGCACCGTACCTACACCAGCACCGTCCCTACACCAGCACCGTACCTACACCAGCACCCTCCCTACACCAGCACCGTACCTACACCAGCACCATAACAACTGATGTCTTAACGTATATAATAAGAAGAAAACGGTAATGTATTGATTTCGACCCGCTATGAAAATTTAGAAACGAGAATAATGCAAGTAGAGCAACAATGGGGGTTAACATATTGATTTCAATGGATTTGAAACCTAGTGTTAAAAATTCCTTGATTTTTATTTTGATGAAATAATAATAAAATAATTTATTCAGCCATGAAAACTTTTATTTTCTACTACAGATTTCGTGAGAATTAACATTAAAATGGGATTAAAAATGTCGACAAAATAAATTTTTAGCAATTTTAAATAGAGTTAATTTTCAATTTTCCAACTTTTTATTAACGACCACACATATATTTCTACCTGTCGAATTTATATTTATCAAAGTCATACGATCCAAAACCAATTTCAGTAACGAACAACTCTTTTAATATCTTTTTCTTGTTATATTTTGCAGTCGATAGCGGCAAATTAAAATGTACTTGTAACTTCAATTCGCCGTAGGTGAGTGTATTGGGGTGCTTACTAGAGTGAGGCCGTTGCTTTGGCTACTTGACGTCCCGAATGCAAAGCTGGGGTCGGTCTCTGCCAGCGCGCCGCCGTGTTCTGTGCAGGTGCTGCCTAGATGTGCCACATGCAGCGTTTGGCCGTAGGCAGTGAGGCGTGTGAGCTGATGGTTTGTCTACATGTTGGTTGACTGTGATACTATTGCTGCGAACACAACACCTGTAGACGCTGTAACTAGTGGCAGACAACACCTGCAGACGCTGTAACTAGTGGCAGACAACACCTGCAGACGCAGTAACTAGTGGTGGACATCACCTGCAGACGTAGTAACTATTGGCTAACAACAAAACCTGCAGACGCAGTAACTAGTGGCAGACAACAACACCTGCAGACGCAGTAACTAGTGGCGGGCAACAACACCTGCAAACGCAGTAACTAGTGGCGGACAACAACACCTGCAGACGCAGTAACTAGTGGCAGACAACAACACCTGCAGACGCAGTAACTAGTGGCGGGCAACAACACCTGCAAACGCAGTAGCTAGTGGCGGACAACAACACCTGCAGACTCAGTAACTAGTGGCGGACAACAACACCTGCAGACACAGTAACTAGTGGCAGACTACAACACCTGCAGACACAGTAACTAGTGGCAAACAACAACACCTGCAGACACAGTCACTAGTGGCAGACAACAACACCTGCAGACACAGCAACTAGTGACAGACAACACCTACAGACGCAGTAACTAGTGATAGACAACAACACCTGCAGATGCAGTAACTAGTGGCTGACAACAACACCTACAGACGCAGTAACTAGTGGCAGACAACACCTGCAGACGCAGTAACTAGTGGCAGACAACAACACCTGCAGACGCAGTAACTAGTGGCAGACAACAACACCTGCAGACGCAGTAACCAGTGGCAGACAACAACACCTACAGACGCAGTAACTAGTGGCAGACAACAACACCTACAGACGCAGTAACCAGTGGCAGACAACAACACCTACAGACGCAGTAACTAGTGGCAGACAACAACACCTACAGACGCAGTAACTAGTGGCAGACAACAACACCTGCAGACGCAGTAATTAGAGGCAGACAACAACACCTACAGACGCAGTAACTAGTGGCAGACAACAACACCTGCAGACGCAGTAATTAGTGGCAGACAACAACACCTACAGACGCAGTAACTAGTGGCAGACAACAACACCTGCAGTCGCAGTAACTAGTGGCAGACAACACCTGCAGACGCAGTAACTAGTAGCAGACAACAACACCACAGGACACACCAACACACACGCTACACTCCCCCCTCGCTGCAGCACGAGTCAACTCGTATTGGGGCAGCCGACATCGGCTCACAAAATTTATACGTTCAGGCAAACGCGCGTTGCGCTCTGCCTCGCAGACTAGATCAAAATTTCACTCTCTAAAGTTGACGTAGTTGAATTTGAGAAAAACTTTTATGCCTCATTTGACGACTCAAACATTGTTGATTCAAATCAATTGAATCGAAAGCTATTGTTTGGAATTAATTCTCTATTCATGGAAATAAAGTTATGTGACATCAAAATTAAGCATACAAGCTGAGCAACTTATAAAATTTTTGAAGGATAACTATGGAAATTTAATTTGTGCATTGAACTAATATCGTGTAACTTTGGCACTCTTTTCATTGCTCGTCATTTCGCTTAATCATGATTAGAGTTATTATCATTGTACTTTTTGTGTCATTGTAATACATGAACACATGTTCAGGACATCCGCTACGCCAAATTTCCTGTTGTAGGGTTTGGGGGTTCCCGGTTTCATCACGGATGTTATTTCCTGAGGTCCTAGCTAGTGTCTCACAGACAGGTTCGGTTCTAGGGATCGTCTAAGTATCTTTTGCGTAAGAAGGGGGAGGTAGAGTGACACTCAGATCGCGGTGATACTTTATTGGAGTGATGTGCTGAGATATAAGGAATACAATGAACGGCACACGCCGCAAACCCGGCGGTGGCTGCTCTCGACTGTCCCTGAATGCCTCACGGCCTGATATTACAGCGCGTTATATAGGCAGCAGTATCTTAGGTGGGCTTTCCCATATTAATAACAACACGAATAACAACACAAGAAATCCCGACCCGACACCGTCTTAGGATCACCAACCTCCTGTTTAGGTGCACCGGTCTCAGGACGACCTATAACGCGATGCAAAATGTTATGTTGTTGGCTAGGGCAACTATAAGGGAGGAATTACATGGCCATTTGGCGTACATTGCTATGATGATAGTGATTGTTAAATCGTTACGTAAAAGATGATGTTAAACAACAGCTAGATGAAAAAAAGCAACACATTATAATAGAAATACGAAAGTGAAAATAGTAACAAGAACAACAACAGCAAAACAGTCAAGACATCAACATTCCCCACCACGGAACACAAGTCAACACGAAAGCTTCCTCCCATTCACTAACAACACGAATAAACACACAGCCAACTCATTCACTCTGAAAAATTGTACAGTTGCTCTCGTAGAGTTTTAGAAGTTAAATGACCATATTTTGTTGAAAGTGACAATAATAAAAATATATAAGGGCCTACCAATAGTTCAGTTTGAAATGTGTTTTACTAAATTTTTTACTAGTTACTGCATCTGCAGGCGTTGTGTTCACGGCAACTGTTCATAAGTTTTTAACTAACATTCATCCCCACCATCAGCCATCATTTGTCTCATCACTCACGGCCAAACGATGCAACATTCAACATTCAGGCAGTAAGCTGCACAGCAAAATTGCGGCAGCTCGCAGAAATTGAGGACAGGTTTGTGTGCAGGAAGTCGGTTACTTAAATGACGGACTAACTCAAGCGAACAGCTTCCTTTCAGAGCATCTTGTACTTCGTCGGAGGTAGCGTGCACGGTAAAGTATCCACCCACGCCATTTCTACAATAGGACTCCAGTGATATGAGCCGTATAGGCTACAAAAATATATGAATTTGAGCTAAAAACCAATTCTAACGTCGCGTTGGGGCAATTGGCTTCGTTCCATCTAAATTTTAGGAACATGAACTTGACGACTTCACATATAAGTCAGTTTATTGCCAAACATTGATATGATTGAAAATTCAGTCGTATAAAAGTTTCAGCAAGTTTATTTTTTATCGCAGTTTTTATCGTATTTCTAATATCATCTCACGCAATTTTGAAAAATTGTAACCATTTGTCAATGGATGACTAAGTTATTTTGATATAGAGCTACCAAAGTTCATGTGAAGTAGGTTTTCACTTCCGTGTTCAATTCAACTGAACATCAACGCGCGAACAACCATCGTTGATGCTGTTTGCGTTATTATCGTTCCTTAAATTTTCATAGTTGTAGAAATCAATGCATTACCGTTTTCTTCTTATTCTTATTTTATATGGTAAGACATCAGTTGTTACGGTGCTGGTGTAGGTACGGTGCTGGTGTAGGTACGGTGCTGGTGTAGGTACGGTGCTGGTGTAGGTACGGTGCTGGTGTAGGTACGGTGGTGGTGTAGGTACGGTGCTGGTGTAGGAACGGTGCTGGTGTAGGTACGGTGCTGGTGTAGCTACGGTGCTTATGCATTTTCATACAACAGCTACGTTCACTGTAGGTATTCATGTTACATTTATGATACGGATGGGACTATAGTTTTCTTCGATCGATTGAAGTATTATCGAAGTGACCAACTGTCACTGAGGCTGCCCTGCTGGCTGCACCTGAACGGGAGTTGGTGATGCTAAACCGGGAAATTTGGCACAGACAGAGCTGGGAATTAGGATCTTTGAGAGAACTCGAGTGATAAATATCTTCATCAAACGGACTTCAGTGCTAAGTGCTATGTTCATGTAAATTATTACAATCATTGATTACAGTCCAAACATTTTAAACATTTACAATTCAAACAATCCTTCATTGATTACAATCCAAACATTTAAAATTCTTTTATGTGTACATAAATGAGTTTCATGAATTTATATTATATTTATATCATGAATACTGGTTTTAATCGTCACTGTCGGATTTATCTCGATTTTTAATTTTTTTGCAATGAGACAAAAATAAATATTAGGCTGAATAATAGTAATCGCAAAAATACCTTCCTAAACACTCACGGCAATGAATTAAGAAACGAATGTCTCTTTTTACGTGCTCATTATTTTGTCCTAGTGAGTCATGAAATATTAAAACACAAAAGAAAACGAAATTCTGTGAATTATTTTTCATGACTTACACAATTTATATTAATTATGGAATAAGTAAAGAATTATCATCTATTTTGAGGACCAAAACAGTCAATCACCCTACATTTGTTCACCAATATCACGTGTAGATAACAGTTTGTACAATTCATGACCTAAATTGAACACAAAAATCACGATTCGAAGAAAAAAACCTGCAGATGAAGCCTATGCTCGTAAAAGTTCAAATTATTTTCAATAGCTGATGTCGACATTTCATCCTTGCATAGGAAGTAGGGACTTGAACTTGAACTTGAGCTTGAAATTGAGGGTTGACAGCGTCGGGGCCTTTGCAACGGCCTACAATTCCCTCCTCAGTACAATATTCACACAAAGGGTTCAGCGCTTGTGTACCAGACTTGTCCAATACCATTCGGGATCCACCAATCCTTGTCACAACTGCCATTTGATGGCATCACTGGGATAACCAGTACGTCAAGACACCATCCCCAGGCATGCTGGGTTATTACAGCCCACTTTACATGACTGGCTCATACCAGTCACTGTCTTTTACTCCAGGCACGTACAAAAAAAACTTTCATAGCTTCAATGATACTCAAATTACACTCCTGATCCAATCCAATAATACAGCTCATTTCACAATCATCTTCAGCACATCTGGCATACCACTCATTTTCTCCATACTGCTCAAACACCACATTCATGAAACTCTCTCTTTCTTGCTCACACTTACTACATTTCAGCACAAAATGCGCAATTGTTTAATCCACTCCACTATTACACTGCCGACATAATCTATTATTATTCTCACTAGTCCACCCCCCCTTATTTGAAATAAAAAAAGAGGGCGAAATGAGAGAAAGGCCGTAAGAAATAATAAAATACAATCTCTCGAGAGTTGATGAGGCCGCGTGAACACGGCCCGTCAAAATATATAGGGCTGGAGCTTGTATCACAGATACGCTCATCACACACTGCAGGATGGCTTCGGACAGACCGACAGACGGACGGACGGACGCGGCTCTTATTATAGTATAGATTCCACCTCCATGTACATTTGTTCACACTCAATGACTTACATCTCACAGCAAACAAGAATTGACTTCCAAAACTACCATCATAGAACATCTCAAACTTAGGTGCCTCCTTTTTCATATACAAGTTAAGTGTAGGCTTCCGCATCATGCTAAGCTTCCACTTATTCAATCCACAATCTTTTGTTTGCCTCTCAGTCTCTTTTTTCCACCTCTTGCAGTCCCACTTAAGCCCTACACCTCCAACATTTATTGAACTCCAGTCATCCACAGGTCTACCAATTCTAACATGAATAATCTTTTGCATACTAAGTTTCCTTGTATGCCCCCAACACACTTTCTCCCAATAGCTTACACTCAGATTCCATTCAAAAATTCGCTTTACCCATCTGCTATTCTTCATTCTTTCAATTCTCACCTTATAATTCAGCACCGCTTTCATCATTCCTTCTGAAAATAGGCTCCACCCTAGGTCACCTCTAATGGCTTCTGTAGCTGTCCATTTTGGGGCACCCAATGCTAAACGTCTTACCTTATTTTGTATTACATCCAGCTTTTCAAGATCACTTACATTCCAGGCAAGAGCACTCATACCATACATGACACTAGGTACAGCAACACACTTCCACTTTCCTCTCACGCATTCATACTTGTTTGCTCTGTATCTGGCCACACTACTTAACTGTCCACTCCACTGCATTGCTTTTGCCACTTTCTCACCCTTAGTTCTCGAGCATCCATCTTCACTTATCATACAACCTAGATATGTGTAATCTTTTGTTCTACCTATTCTGATTTCTCCAATATTCCACAGTCTGTCTCTGTCAGTCTCATCACTATTTATAACCATAACGTTTCTTTTGTTGGCACCAAAGTTTATCTTGAAATCTGTACTAAATCCATTCACAATGACAAGCATCCTTCGCAGTTCATGTCTACATTCACTAATCACAACCACATCATCATCATACAACAAACAGCTCAGTCTCTCATTACCAACTTGCAGTCCTAAGCCACTCATTCTCAGTCGAACTGCTAATTCTTCTGTGTACAATCCAAACAACAGGGGAGACAGAGTCCAGCCCTGTCTCACTCCTCTAACACTCCTCACTTGCCCTGTATCCAAATTTCCTAACCTGTAGATAGCGCTTGTGTTCTCATGCAGACTTTGTAAAATTTTTACTTTTTTTCTGCTAAACCCAACTTTTCTCAAAATTTCAAAAAGCCTAATCCGATCCACTCTGTCATACGCCTTTCCAATAACCAGGAATATTAAATATACCTTGTTATCATCCTTCCTCATTCGCTCAATTATTTCACTCACTACAAATAGATGATCCTCCCCACGTCGATCTTGCCTAAAACCATTCTGTTCTTCACCTAGGACTCCTAATTCCTCAACTAAATTTTCCATTCTCCAATTCAAAATACCACAAAAGATCTTACATGCAGTGTCAGCCAGTGCAATTGGTCTGTAATTTTTAAGTTCTTTCATACTCTTATGTCCACCCTTATGAAACAGAACTACATTAAACTTGTTCCAGTCGTCCGGTACTCTTTCATTTTTCCATATCTCATCAAATAAACATTTCAACTGACTGCACTCTCTCCTCCACATTTATAGAACTCATATGGGATCTTATCATGGCCACATGCCTTTCCATTTTTCACTTGCTTCAAACAACTCACAACCTCTTCACAAGTGATTTCGTCTTCCATTTGCAGTTCACGTTCATCAATCAGAAAATTTACGGGTTCATCATCTGTAACCTGCTCATTCATTCCTCCAATGTCCTCCCAGTATTCTTCAACTGCTTTCACCATTTGCATCCTATCTTGCACACTGCAACTATTGCCTACTAATTCATCGACTTGAACTTCACTACCTCTATCATTATCTTGTATAAACTTATACCAATCTTTTATTCCATCCGGACCTTTCTTCCTTAAAATTTCAACTTGGTGTCTCTTCTCTTTAACTCTAGCCTCATTATTCATTCTCCTTCCTTTCATTTGCTGGTCCTTGCACTCATTCCATGCACTCTGCCATTCATCCTCAGTAATTCTGTATCTTTCATATATTTTCCTCATACTGCGTTGTTTCTTATTTAAAGTCTATCTTCTCATTCGTTCTTCCTTTATCTCATTTGTAAACCACCAAGCATGCCCTGTCCCTTTCCAACATTTTATTCGACCAATTTTTTGCTCTGCGACATCCTACAAAGTTCTTGCAATCTCACCATTTAGGTCATTTACATTTCCACACCTGTTCCAGAGACACCTACTCAATTCATTCTTAAATTCTTCCCAGTTTGCCATTTATATCTGCCAACTTTTTTTCACACTACTGACCTTCCGCATTGACTCCTTTCAACCCCAAGCACAAGCATTTTATGGTCACTATCAACATCAAAATCATCTTCATCTCCAAACATTTCTTTGACACACTCTCTTGCTCTACTATTCACAATTAAATAGTCAATTGCAGTTTTCCATTCCCTGCTTTGCCACGTATGCAAGCCATTTCCTATTTTGACATTCAGGTTTTCAAGTTCAATGTAACGGCCTACAATTCCCTCCACAATTTTTACACAAAGAGTTCAGCGTCTGTTACCAGACTTGTCCACCAAACTACTCAGGATCTACTAATCCTTGTCATAAGCTGCCATTGGACGGCATCACTGGGATAACCAGTGTGTCAAAACACCAACCCCAGGCATATGGGGTCATTACTGCTCACTCTTCCTGAATGGCTCATTCCAGTCACTGTCTCTTACTCCAGGCACGTGCAAGAAACATTTTCATAGCTTCAATGACACTCAAGTTACACTCCTGGTCCAATCCAGCAAGACAGCTCATACCACAATCATCTTCAGCACATCTGGCATACCACTCAATCTCTCCATACTGCTCAAACACCACATGCATGAAACTTTCTCTCTCTTGCTCATAATTACTATATTCCAGCACCAAATGCTCAATTGTTTCCTCCACTCCCCTATTACACTGCAGACATAATCTGTTATTATTCTCATTCCACCTCATGTACGTCTGATCACACTCAATGACTTACATCTCACAGCAAACAAGAGTTGACTTCCAAAACTACCATCATAGAACATCTCAAACTTAGGTGCTTCCTTCTTCATATACCAGTTAAGTGTAGGCTTCCGCATCATGCTAAGCCTCCACTTATTCAATCCATACTCTTTTGTTTGCCTCTCAATCTCTTTCTTCCACCTCTTGCAGTCCCACTCAGGCCCTACACCTCCAACATTTATTAAACTCTGGTAATCCACAGGTCTCCCAATTCTAACATAAATAATCTTTTGCATACTCTCCGTGGCACAGCGGTTAAGGGATCGACCTGTATGCTGGAAGTCGCGGGTTCGTTCCCAGCGCTGGCGCGGAGATTTTACCCGTTGGGTATAAGGGAAAGCTCAAGCACAATACCCCACTCAACCCAGGTGTCGGAAATGGGTACCGGCTTTACGGGGGAACCGTCATGGTGTCCTATATGTAGGGTTAGTTATAAGACATTTGAAAAACCAATGCTGAGATCATATGTATCAGGCTTGATTGGAAATAAAGCATCCCAAAGATGCCGATGTTAACCTAACCTATCCTCGATGCCCCCAACAAACTTTCTCCCAATAGCTTACACTCAGATTCCATTCAAAAATTCGCTTTACCCATCTGCTATTCAGCATTCTTTCAATTCTCACCCTATAATTCAGCACCGTTTTCATCATTCTTTCTGAAAATAGGCTCCACCCTAGGTCACCTGTGATGGCTTCTGTAGCCGTCCATTTCGGAGCACCCAATGCTAAGCGTCCTACCTTATTTTGTATTACATTCAGCTTTTCAAGATCACTTCCATTCCAGGCAGCACAGGGTCCAATCTCGCAGGATTTCTACAAGGCCCAACCCTCTCCCTCCACCTCCGAGTAGCTACATAAAGTTGCCATTCGCGCCAATTATTGAACTATGTAGTACTACTGAGGTTTTATTAAACTATCTGTTCGTTATACATTTATTATTATTCACTACATTATCACCACTACAAGTACTTAGTAATTGGATACTACAGAGGAATACCAAAGTTAACCTGTAATAAATTATAATAAGTTTTTACAACGACCGCTGGTGTTTGGCTATTCGACCCTCCATCTTGGCGCGCAAAAACAGGCATTTTAAAACTTTTTTAAGTTAACCTTAAACTAACTGAACTTTGCCTAACTTAAACCAACCTAACCTAACTTAACCTAACCTCTTAACCTAACTTAACTTAACCTAACCTAAATTAATTTAACCTAACATTTCTGTGGCTGCTTGGAGGTGGTGCTGTAGCTGCTTGGAGGTGGAGGGAGATGGCTGGGAGATGTAAAAATCCTGCGAGATTGGACCCTGTGCTTCCAGGAAAGAGCACTCATACCATACATGACACTAAGTACAGCAACATACTTCCACATTCCTCTCACACATTAATACATGTTTGCTCTGTATCTGGCATCACTACTTAACCATCCACTCCACTACATTGCTTTTGCCATTTTCACACTCTTAGTTCTAGTGCATCCATCTTCACTTATCATACAACCTAGATATTTGTATTCATTTGTTCAATATTTCTGATTTCACTAATATTCCACAGTCTGTCTCTATCAGTCTCATCACTATTTATAACCATAACCTTACTTTTTTCGGCACCAAAGTTCATCTTGAAATCTGTACTATATCCATTCACAATGTCAAGCATCCTCTGAAGTTCATGTCCACATTCACTAACCACAACCACATCATCAGCAAACAACAAACAACTCAGTCTCTCATTACCAACTTGCAGTCCTAAGCCTTTCATTCTCAGTCGAACTGCTAATTCTTCTGTGTACAATCCAAACAACAGTGGAGACAGAGTACAGCCCTGTCTCACTCCTCTAACACTCCTCACTTGCCCTGTATCCAAATTTCCTAACCTGTAGAGAGCGCTTGTGTTCTCATACAGACTTTGTACAATTTTTACTATTTTTCTGCTAAACCCAACTTTTCTCAAAATTTCTTAGAGCCTAACCCGATCCAATCTGTCATCCGCCTTTTCAATATCCAGGAATGCTAAATATAATTTCCCATCATCCTTCCTCATTCGCTCAATTATTTCACTCACTACAAACAAATTATCCTCCCCACGTCTATCCTGCTTAAAATCATTTTGATCGTCACCCAGGACTCCTAATTCCTCAACTAAATTTTTCATTCTCCCATTCAAAATACTACAAAAGATCTTACATACAGTGTCAGCCAGTGCAATTGGTCTGTAATTTTTAAGTTCTTTCATACTCTTATGTCCACCCATGTGCAACAGCACTACATTACACATGTTCCAGTCATCCGGTACTCTTCTGGGCGTTCCGGATTTTAGGACCAGTAATGTCAGTTTCAAGGAACGTTCCGTTCCGGGCGTTCCATCGTTCCGTACTTTAGGGATTGCCCTCCTAGTGTTGCTTAACCTACCTGTTTGTTGAGCATTTTGAGCATTTTGTGCTGGAATGTAGTTAGTATGAGCAAGAGAGAGAAAGTTTCATGAATGTGGTGCTTGAGCAGTATGGAGAGAATGAGTGGTGTGCCAGATGTGCTGAAGATGATTACGGTATGAGCTGTCTTGCTGGATTGGATCAGGGGTGTAATTTGAGTATCATTGAAGCTATTCATAAAGTTTCTTGTGCGTGCCTGGAGTAAGAGACAGTGACTGGAATGAGCCAGTCAGGTAGAGTGGTCAGTAATGACCCAATATGCCTGGTAATGGTGTTTTGACACACTGGTTATCCTAGTGATGCCATCCAATGGCAGCTTGTGACAAGGATAGGTAGATCCTGAGTAGTTTAGTGGACAAGTCTGGTACCAGGCGCTGAACTCTTTGTGTGAAAATTGTGGAGGGAATTGTAGGCCGTTACAAAGGCCCTGACGCTGTCGGCCCTCAATTTCAAGTTCAAGTTTCAAGTTCATGTGATGATGCATGGAAATATAATTGTAACTAAGAGGCAACACAATTTCATGGACGATGCATTTTCATTGTGGGTAGGAACACTTTAAATGCCAATTTTTTTGAAAAATGAAAAATTTTGTTGGCAAGGAACACAAATTGAAAAAATGCAAGCTCACCATATTATCACAACTTTTGTATGCTGACTGACAGGTATTGATGCTGGAGCAGTTGAGAATTTGATGCTTGCAATAATGGTTAAGAATGATGAGAAAATTGGTCTAGGGTGAAGAGCAATCTGAAGCTTTAGATATTTTCACTCTAAATGTCATTAGGCCCCTAATGTAATTTTGTTCTTCTCTCTTTGTTCTGTTTTGTTAGTGTGATTTTATTATATCTAAATTTCTTAGTTTGAATAATTAATAATTTATGTCTGTTAGATTGATGCCTGTCCATGGTTGTAAACTAGTTCCATTGGCTTTTTATTGAAAAGAATTATAGAATGTGGTAGTTCTAATCTTTGATGCTATGATATATTATCCTTGTTGAAGATAGTAAGCTACAAGAAATGCATAGAAAGTGGAAGTAAAAGAGTACTAAGTTGAAGAAGAGACTAGTGAGACAATGACAGTCTCTGTAGTAGACTTGCATAACTAGTGCCCTGGTTCTCTATTGTATCAAACTCTCCATAATACCTTAGCAGAAATATCTATTGACTGATGATCATTCCTTTCCAATCAACTAGATCTATGTACCACATGTAATCTTTGATTTTTAGATCATTCTTTTTCTTTGAGGCTGAGTTGGGCTCATACATTTGTCATTTTATTGTTGTCTTGTTTTTTTTATAAATTTTATTTCAAGTTTGGTTCTACAGTCATAGGTCATATAACAAAATTAATTTGTTCCCAAAATGGTTTTGTAACGTGATTTTTAATAAGTACCATCGCATTTTACATGTAGTAGGCCTGATTTGTTTCAAGGCCCCCCAATACTCCCTCCTAAAATCCCTAATTTTTTTTAGAAGTTTACCAATCTTATATGAAACATGTGTTCAAAATAAAAAAAAATTGCTTATAAAACATTATAATTAATAAAACATGCAAATCATGTCCTATTATTTACTCTTATTGAACCAATTTAAAAAAAATGCTTGATGGTACGAGTGTATTCACGTTATGGAGAACTTAGGCGGCTGCAAAGCCGAGTGTGCATTGTTTGAATTTTTGAGATTTGCATTTTCTAACATGAATTTTTTCTCATTTTCAGAGATAAAAATTTTACATAAAACTGTTTTGTAACTTGTATCATTTGTTCTTTATGCCTTTTGTAAGATGAGGTATAACTGAATAAGCTTAGTAATTTGGCTAGGAAATTCAATATTCCACTAGATTTTACCCATAAACTTTTAAGTTGCTGCTTTTTTATCATTTTCTGTACACATAAGTAATACTATATCTTAGTTTACCTCAAATGTAGTGACTTTATTCTTGAATTTCTTCACTGTTGACTGGAGAGGCTATTTTCTTGATACTAGTTTTTTGTTAATGGCTATTATTCGATGTCTTGAAATTTAATAACTAGAAAGAGAGCTTGAGTTTATTTTATTATGAAAACTTGATCATTAGCTTGTTTTATTTAATGCTTATATAATGAGTGTAAAATACAAAATGAAAAAAGTCAATATATGTGGAAAAGCAATTAATTTTCATTGCAATAATGATAAATTCAACTATATTAATTTTTGAATACTGGAGTAATCACGTTTTTCCATAAGTGAAATGTTACAATGATTTAATATAAATTCTCACTCTTAATATTAACAAAAGAATATTTTCATGAGGTGTATAAACTGTTGTCAATAATTCCTTGCATGCTCTAGGAACTAGTGTTTTTTTTTCAGGTTTAATTTTATCATTAAAAGTGGATGAAATGATATTAAAGATTATTCTGAAGATATTGAAAAAAACTCCATGTTAGCAGGGTGACATTTAATTTAAGGAGATCATCCCGAGCCCAATTGGGCCCCACCGGCTCCCCCCACTGAAAAGTTTTTTTTGTTGAAAAAGGATCCTTAAGGGATGGGTTATTATGCCATGAAATTTTATGGCCCTACGGACATTAGAAATCTATTTTTTCAAAAATTTTTGAAATTTCAAAAATCTGCAACAATTTTTTTGGGTTTAGAGCTACATATTTCTTCAAAGAATTCAAATTTGAAAAAAGCAAACTTGAATTTGTTAGAAATGTTTCAAGGATTCTAAAACTGGTTTTGGTTTTGTTCTAGCATCAAAACTCGATGACGAGTCTCGTTTTGAAATATCCAAAAAAATATACCGAAATACTCTGTTTTCATCAAAAAAAATAAAAACTAAGGCATAAATTGAAGAAGTGACACAAATAAAAAAGGTTTCCTTTCACGAAATACATATACTGGCCAATATTCAAACAAATCGGACGGAAAAAATTGATAAAGTCTGATCATGGTGATTACTGAAATAAAATGTACTATTTTTATTTACTCATAAGTACAATATTTCTTAGATCTGTACTTGAAATTCACAAGAAAAATGCTGCTCATTGTTTGTACATCAAAATTGATCATGGAAACTGCATTCATGTACAAAAATTTCCTTTATTTTCAAATTCAATAGGCATAGGTTGATTTTGGGCTGTAGTGAAAAAATTTCCTTTTTTACCATTCAAAACGAGACTTGTCCTCGAGTTTTGATGCTAGAACAAATCCAAAGACAGTTTTAGAATCCTTGAAACATTTCTAACAAACTCAAGTTTGCTTTTTTTCAAATTTGAATTCTATGAAGAAATATATAGCTCTAAACCCAAAAAAATTGTTGCCTATTTTTGAAATTTCAAATTTTTTTGAAAAAATAGAAAAAATTTGAATTTGAAAAAAGCCAAACTTGAGTTTGATAGTAATGTACCAAGGGTTCTAAAACTGTCTTTGTTTTTTGTTCTAGCATCAAAACTGAAGGAGGAGTTCCAATCTGAAATGTCAAAAAAAAATACCAAAAAACAAATTTTTGTCAAAAAAAAAAAAACAAGACCTAAATCGGAAAAATGACAGGGGGAAAAAAGGTTTACTTTCGCAAAAGACATATACTGGCCAATTTTCAAACGAATCGGACAAAAAAAGGTCTCAAACTGGGATGATCCCCTCAAGGGGATCATCTAGATTTTTCAACTTTTTTTGTCCGATTCGTTTGAAAATTGACCAGTCAATGTTATTTTAAAGTAAACTTTTTATACTTATGTAACTTTTTTGATTTAGGCCTTATGGTTTTATGGAAAATTGTTTTATGGTACATGCATATGGATATTTCAAAAGCCTAAAATTCATTGAGTTTTGATGCTAGAACCAAACCAAAGACAGTTTTAGAATCCTTCAAGCATTTCTAACAAAGTTATATTGTAAAATTTTAACATTTGAAAAAACTTATTTTGTGATAAGCGATATTTCGGCATTACATCATAAATAAATTATTAATGGGTTTTGAGCTATATAATTTTTTTTTCTCCAATTTGGAGAAAAGAGAATGTAACTGTTGGAAAATGTTACAAGGATTCTAAAACTGTCTTTGATTTGTTCTAGCATCAAAACTCAAAGACTTTTAGGCTTTTGAATGTTGAAAGTTAGAGGTGTTGGATAATAAGCCATAAAACAAAATTTTTGGTTGAAGTGTAATATAACGGAAAATTTACGTAATTGAATGCTGTTAGCATTTTTATTTTGATAATCTCCATGCATAACTTCATATTCACACTGAGAATTGTAATTTCCAAAAAAATGAATTTTTTTTTCATAAAAATTCTGAAATTTTTTATTTTTGGTCTGATTCTCATGGAATTTGGCTATATTAAATAACTTTTGAAAAAAAACACAATTTCCTATATTCATTTTTTGATTCAAGCCTTAGTTTTTAAAAATAATTGGACATATTGGGTTTTTTAGTTCATTTGTATTAATTTTCAAAAGAGGGCTAGTCATTGAGTTTTTGTGCTAGAACAAAACCAAAGACAGTTTTAGAATTCATTAAACATTTCTAACAAAGTACATTTTTAAATTATCCATTTCCTTTTTTGTTTTTTAAAAGGGGTCAAAATGGGGTCCAAAATTCAAGATTTTTGTCCCCTTACTCTCCCCTGGGGGGGATCTATTGTCTGTAGCACCATAAAATTTTAGGACTGAATAGTCCACCACCTAAGGGTCCTTTTTCAACAAGAGCATGAAAAATGCTCATCGGAGCAGCAGGGACCTGGATGATGCCCTTAAGGCTGCAAGTTGAGAAATAGTAGTAGGACAGTAAAACTTGGCAGAAATTCTTTACATATTATACCTGATATACATTATAAATTTCATAATAAAGTTAGTACAGATAGAAGGTGAGATATTGTCAAGTCAAAAAATCTACTCACTGGTATTCCAGGCAAAAATCTGCCTAAAGTATACAGAAAAATCAATGGATTTATTTATAGCAAAAACATCCAAAAGCTGTCCTAGGTAGATATTTATGATACAACAATGTTGAACAATATTCCATTCACTAAAGCACTGTGACATTACTAAAAGAAGATATAATGATGCATACAGAATAGAATGTTTACCACCATCACACATAATGAAAGCAAGGCTAAGTGCTTATAAAGATGTGTGATATGCTTTGAAACATCTTAAAGGAAGACCATCGTCACACATGTAGTTCTTTCATAAAACTTTATACTTCATCCGTATTCATCCTGAGGGGAAAAAAGCCCAGTTAAACATCTAAATATGTTAGTATTTCAATAACTATCCATGACATAAAAGCACTCACTTCCTAACACAGAAACAAAAATATTAAAATAAATGTCTACTTGAAGCTAATCATGGCGTAATAGCTTAGGGTGAATAAATACACACTAGCTTAGAGAATTCCGAGCTGCAATTCTGCTGAACTTAACATGCCGTAGTGCCTGGGCATAGAAATATCTATGTGAAAACTTTGAATAGAAATTTCCCCTTCACTTCATAATTTTTTATGGTAAAGATGGATTCCGATTTGTAAACTAATCATGTAACTTTCTTTTGATTATACACACGTTAACAAAAAATGATCATATTGTGAGAAATACCTAAAATAACTCACAAGTGAGTTGTGTTGGAATGTGCAGCGGCTTTGTTGCATGCACTGTTTGATTGTGTAAAAAACATCTGCAAAACGCGTTTGAAATGCGTTCTTAGCTAGCACAAGTCTATGATGCTTGCATAGACTTGTAGGAAACCTTAAAATTAGGTTTGAGTAAATTTATAACATTTTTATGGAGGGTAGAAAAGTCTATGCACAGGCACTAATGGTTTAATAATATTTCAGGATTAAAAAGTTCTAAGATTTTTCCAATCAATCATTAAAATAGTTCCTTTTTCCATATTCAATTTGTTCTGAATAGAGATGTGACTCGAAAACCATGCTGTTTAAAAAAAATTTTTCTTTACAAAAAACATGGCTAAAAAATATGGATATATTGGATTTTTTTAAATATTTTGTTTGAAGATAACTCAGCAAGGAAAAGAACCACATTACATTGTTTTTCATATCAGATTATAAAATAAAACAGCATACTTCTTAATTTATGGTTTTCTTTGGTTGTATGAAATTTTAAATTTTCTGTGCTCTCATATTTTGATATTTCATTTATTTTACAATGCATGTGAATCACCTTCAACTTCCCAAATAGTATGTGATAATAATATATATTTACTTATGGTCATTGATAGAGATGTGACCAAGAAACCATGCTGCTTTCTTAAAAAAAATGTTATTTTTACAAAAAATCAGGACTAAAAAATGTGGATATTAATATATTTTATGGGACAAAAAAAACCTATGCTGTTATTTTTAAAACATGTTTTATGTTAGAAAAATTTATTACTAAAAAACACGGATATTAAAATATTTTATGTGCCAAAAAAATCATGCTTGTTTTTCAAAAAACAAATTTTTCACAATAAAATCATGACTAAAAAGTCATGATTTGATGATATTAATATATATCATGTGACTGAAAAACCATGCTGTTTTTTCAAAAAACATCTTTTATCACTAAAAAATCATGACTAAAATAGTGGATCTTAATATATTTTATGTGACTATAAAATCATGCTGTTTTTTTGAAAATCATATTCATACAAAAAAATTGTGCCTAAAAAACTCGTTTTTTTTTTAAATTGCATGAATTTTTGGTCACACAAAATATAAAAATGTCCATGTTTTTTTAGCTTTTTGACGATGATTTTTTCATAAAATTTTTTTAAAAAACATGGTTTTTTGGTTACTTAAAATATATTATCAGGTTTTTTAGTCATGATTTTTTTAAATAATACATGTTTTGAAAAAAAACAGCATTGGGTTTTTGGTCCTATAAAATATATTAATAGTCATATTCATTCATCATGATTTTTTGTAAAAAACATGTTCTTAAAAAACGAGTTTTTTTCGTCATATAAAATGTATTAATATTTATGTTTTTTACTTCTGATAAGTTTTTGTAAAAAAACATGATTTTGAAAATCAAGTTTTTGTTATATCAAGATTTTTTATAAAATCAAGATTTTTTGTAAAAAAACATGTAAAATAAAACAGCATTGTTTTTTGGTCCCATGAAATATGCTATCCAGTTTTTTTAGTCATGAATTTTTAGTAAAAAAATGTTTTAAAAAAACATTGTTTTGTTTTGGTCACAAAATATAGTAATATCCATGTTCTTTAGTCATGATTTTTTATAATAAAAACATCAAAAGGAAACCATACTGTAAAAGTGGTGGCAGATAACCCACAATTACCTAGAGAAGTCTAAGAGGAACAGCAGGAGCCATACAACTTATATTGATGGAGTTAAAATTCAGAGCTTGCAATCTCTGTCTGATTTTTTTTGTCACATAAAAATAAAGTTGGTAATCTGTATGGCAGAGTATTGTTGAATCATATGAAAGAAGAAACAGAAAGGGCAATAGGAGACAAACTGTTCAGTTTTTGGTAGGATATAGGGTGTATGGATCTGATTTTAGCAGTGAAACAAATGGTGAAGTGGTTGAAACAGTAAATCGGGGAGTGTTGTTTGAAATGCTTAAAGTGTCTGGTGTAAAAAGCAAGGTGCTAAAAAAATCAAACGCTTTTTTGGGGCCAAAAACCAAAATGAGATAATTGCATGAAAATCTCCTAAGCCCTTCCTCTATTACATAGAAACGTCATTTGACTCGTGTTGGCAAACCCAAACCCTCATAATCACCTCCAAATTGCCCCCTTCCCTGCAGATGTGCTCAGAGTGACCAGCTGGGGCTCTGCTTAGCTGTGGTTAGTTGCTCCAAAATTTTTTCTTTCTTTTTACACAACTGTCCATTCATTAGAGAGGTTTAGCAGTCTTTTGACCTTCTTAGTGAGTGATTTTGTGCTTGTGCATCCTGTAAAATGCCTAGAATATCAAATGCAGCAGTCCGCTCTGGCTGAAGATGCTTTTTTAATTTTGAGGGGCAATTCCAGCTACAGTTTTTCACATATGGAGATCATTCCTACATCGTAAAGATGAAGGTGATCACTATAAATATAAGGGTACTTTATTAGGTTAATAAAAATTTGTTTATTGCAGAGAAAAATAAAATTGGATTTTAAAAATAGAATTCTTTTCAATTTTGTCTAAAGCAATATCAAAAAACTATTTCTGATTTTTTTAGTTATGTTCATTGTGAATCGAACCAAAAAATTGTTTCAAATACAAAATTGGCTGAGAAATTAAAATTTCAAGAAATTTGCCTCAGGGGGAAATTCCAAATACTCTATCGGCTATAAATGTTGTAAACATGCTGTAAATACCTCAGAGCTTATATCACTCTAGAAGTATTTTTTAAAAATTCTTGAAGATTTCATTGGGAAAAACTGTTGAGATCCCTCTGTAGATGCAGCAAGTACTAGTGACATTAGTGGAAGTGATTTATTATATTTCACTCTGCCCTCCATCTCACAGTCACAAAATCAGAAAATTTCTTGTGAAATTTGTAATTTATGTAATAAATTCTATCTGCAAATTGACATACGCATTACTTTCCGGAATTTTTTCAACATTGGCAGTTTTTTCCGGTACGGCGATAAGATGCCCACTTTGTTGCTTAGCTGCGTGGTCTATAGATATGCGTGTGGCCAGTGTGGGGCCACTTATTATGGTGAGACTGCTCGTCATTTTGCAACACGCATAGCTGAGCACAAAAGGGTGTTGGTCCGTACGGGAAATAGAGTGTCAAACCTATTGCACAGCAGTATAAGAGATCACGCATTAGAATCTGACCATCCAATCTGCACTGATAATTTCAAAATAGTCTCAACTTGTAATAAACATAGCCTTAAGTTACTACAAAGTATCATAATTCATCAATTTGAACAAAGTCTCAATGATATGTCATCTTCTGCGCATCTAAATATCTTGTCCTAATTTTTCATTTAATTTCTATTAACAATTTGTATTCATGTACTGTATTTACCATGTTTCAATTTATTATTCCAGATATTGAAAATCAATATGGATATGCTCGAAAGCTCTATTTTTAAAATACATTGCCCCTCAGGGGGATACAACTATTGTATCTATGGGAATTAGCGCTCCCAGGGGGACTATGTGAGGGCCCGAGCTAAAGGTTAGGTAGGCTTTTTTTTTGTTAAAATAAATAGGTTTTGTTTTGTTACGGACCATCTTTATCGGTTCACTGCTGTCCTGTTTTTTCACCACCTACTACTTTCTTCTTCAACTTTAATCTTGTTTCATAATCTTCTTTCCCAACTTACTGTTTCTATGCCCTTTCTGCATAGATTCCCCATTCTCTGTCCTCCATACTAAATGGTGCCTTCCTTCTTCCTCTCTTCGATACGCTCTTTTTTTGAAGCGGTTAGGGAGGCTGAAACTAACTTATAATCAAATCAAATCAAATTTTAAAATACATTGTGAGATTTTGTGAAAGATGTTTATACCCGCCTTAGTTTTACTAGTTTTATACATAGCCATGTGGTATAGGTTCTGCCGCCGTGCGGCAAGGACCCGGGATCGAGTCTCGGCGCTGGCAGTGGCGATTTTCTCTGTTGGGTATAGGAGAAAAATTCCAAGCACAATACCCCACTCCACCCAGGTGTCTGAAATGGGTACCGGTCTCGACCGGGGGAAAGCGTTATGGCGTCCTGGAAATCCAATGTAAAAGGTGATATATGTATCAGGCTTGATTGGAAATAAAGCATCCGTAGATGCCTTCATTATTATTATTATTATTATTTTACTGATTTATTATACCTATGGAAGACTTATCTAAAATCTTTTATACATATTAGTAGTTTGTAAGTTTTGGCGGAAAACAATGGTATGAAACAGTGTCATATGCGCTCTGGTGCTCGGTAACTTTGAATGCCATTTTCTCTGAAACACTTCCAACTTAGCCACTTTATTTCTTCTACAGTTTTGAAGGTTAGAAGAAAAAGTTGTAAAGATCATGGATCTTTTTTGCATTGTAAAGATCAAGGAGAGTACTATAAAATTGAGAGGGAGTTTTTTGATCAGTTGATTCTGAATTTTTTTATTCATTTTTTCTTGCTGAATCAGGAAAAATGTTTAAAAAATGAAAAATATGCTGCAAAATTTCTGAAGCAATATAACAACTTTGAATCTTAATTTTGTAGATATGTCTACTGTAAATCTAGCAAAAAAAAAAATCTCTGCACAATCTTGGCTTAAAAATAGCAATTTAAAGAAAATTTCCTCTGGGGGAGGCAGTGGGAGAAAAGAGATATGAGTAAATTCCAAAAACTTTATGGCCATAAATGTCTATTCGAATGTTATAAACATGTGAATACATTGGAGCTTATTTCACTCGTGAAGTATTTGCATAAATTTTTGAATATTTTATTGGGTCAAATTGTTCGATTCTCTGAAGGGGAACGTATACCCAGAATCCGGAAATTTCCTGGTTTTTGTTTTATAACTTTATTCATCAGAGACATGCTTACTTCACTAGCTGTCAAATATGCTGAACGTTTTGTGCCTTGTGAGAGGGGGGGAAACGAGGGGGGAAGGGGGTGGTTTTGAATCCAGCTGGTAGTGTCAGTCACTGCATTAGACATGAACTAGAAATATCTGGATTATGTTGTTTTGGTCTATTTAACACAGAACTCTCTAGTTTGCAACCTAGCAAAGCTTCACAACGTTCTTTGCTGCGTGAGAGGGGAAAACGAAGGTGGGAAGGGTAGGAGTGCATCGAGGAGGACGCAGCGTTGGCCCTCCTGGGGCGGTGATATGAATCTATGATACCAGTTCTAAATGTCTCTTGATACCTCTGGTGCAAGTTCCTTCAAGGAATAAATAAAAACTTTCATGAAAAACTATTCATATATTCAGATAGCTTTCAGAACATCAACCGTGTAAATTTTTCCAAGGAATATAGCCCGCATTTGAAAAAAAAGTAAAATTTTAGAAGAATGTTCTCTCTGAACAGTTGAAAATAGGAAAATAGGGTATTTCCAAAAGCTATTATCTCTGGAAGTTATTATCTTAGAGCAATGTGATTTAGATATTGAATGCGCAAAGAGTGGCTGAATGGCTGGACGGAGAATCAATATGAAATTCATTGTACTTCTTTAGTTACATTGAAAAATCTATGGGAAAGACCATAACCATAACCTTTGAAAAATAAATTGTATTATCATGAAAACTTAACTTTCACGAATTTTGAATCCATTCTTTGTCCAGCCATGCAGCAATTCTTTGCACATTCAATGAGACTTGAATCATTGCTCTACAATGGAAACTTTCAGAGAAGATAGCTTTGGAAAATACCAAACTTTTTCACCACATTTTACCCATTATCTCAGTAATTAGTTCAAAACTTGAAAAATTTTGGGATACGCACCTGTAACCCTATCAAAAATACACATGTATACAAAATTTCATAGATCTAGTTCCCATAGAACAAAAATGACAGCCATTTTTTTGATTGAAGTTTGTTGTATGGGAACTAGTTCTATAAAATTTGGCATAGGCATGTATTGTTCTTAGAGTCACAGGTGCGTATCCCAAACTTTTTTCAACTTTCAAATTAATTACTGAGATAATTGGAAAAAATGAGTGAAAAAATAGGATATTTTCAAAAGCCATCTCCTCCGAAAGTTATTATTGTAGAGCAAAGATTTATGTCTCATTGAATGCACAAAATGTTGCTGCATAGCTGGACGTGGGCTTGTTATGAAATTTGCTGTTTTTTATATTTGAAATTACTTTTTTTATCTTTCATTTTTCTGTAGATTTTTCTATGTTACTAAAAAATTACTGTGAATTTCAATGGGAACCCGCATCTAGTTATGCAGCAACATTTCACGTATTCAATGAGACTTGGATCATTACGATAATAACTTTCAGAGGAGATAGATTTTGAACTTTTACCTTCAACTGTTCTAGAAGTGCATTTTTCTACAATTTTTCATAATATCCTTTGCAAGCTATATCATTGAAAAAATTGACTCAGTTGATGTTCTGGAAGCTATCTGAACATTTGAATTTATTTTCATGTAAGTTTTTTGTTGTTTTTTCGAATGAACTGGTACCACAGGCATCACAGATATGCATGGAGCTGGCGTCACTGATATGAACCACAGCTCCAGATGCGCATGCTGCGGCATCCTCGACGCTCAACACCCTTTCTCACCTATGTTTTCCAATCTCACAGAGCAAAGAAAGTTGTGTAGCTTTGCTAGATTGTAAACTAAGGATTTCTGTGTCAAATAGACCAACAAAACAAAATCCAGATAATTCTAGTTTGTGCCTAATGCAGTTACTGTCCAGCACTATTTGATTTGAATCCACCCTCCCCTCCTCCCGTTTCCCCCTCTCATGAAGCCCAGAACGTTCTGAACCTTTGCTATCTTGTAAAATAAGGACTTCTGTATTGAATAGAGCAATAGAACTACAAAAAAAGAATTTTCAGGGGCATGGCACATGCACTTGCTGGTCGGCACTGGCTGCTGATTGGACCCCTCTCCCTCTTCCAAACCTCATTTCCACCTCTTACGGTGCGCAGATCGTTCTGCAAATTTGACAGCTTGTGAAATAAGCATATCTCTAGCAAATAGAGCAATAAAAACCCGGATTTGGCTTGGGCGTTCACGTTAAAGCTATGAGCTATTACAATGAAAGTAGAGCATGTGTGAGGACTGAAAGGATAATGAGTGAATGGTGAGGAGTACTTGTGGGTTTGCATCAGTCGTGTGTAATTGTAGGTGTGTCCCCAAATAGGGTTTTTTGTTTGTCTGTAGTATCCAGCATGCATCAGTCTGAGTTTGTTCTGTTTTCTCCAGTCTTCTGAATGATTTTATATGTTAAGTATAGAGAGTGTAAAGTTTAAAAGAGTTTAAATGTGTTTAAGAGTTTAAATGTGTTTTAAGTGTACATTGGTTGTTTTGCATTCTTGATTTTGCTGTTCTTTTTGTGTTTGAAAAGTTTCTTAATGCACTGTCTTTCTTTCATTTTCAGTCACTCAGATTTACAGTAAAACCAGTGTAAATATTTCTTGGCAGAGCTATTCCATCACCTTATAGAACCAAGTGTTGATCTGGTGAGTGTTGCTTATTGTACAGTTTGCTTTGCTTGTATATATTTTTTGTTGCTTTAGGCTAAGATTTACTTTGTGTTGAGCATGATGTTTTCTTTTGGCATATCCCCTCAGGGGGATACAACTATTGTATCTATGGGAATTAGCGCTCCCAGGGGGACAATGTGAGGGCCCGAGCTAAAGGTTAGTAGGCTTTCTTTTTGTTAAAATAGAATAGGTTTTGTTTTGTTACGGACCATCTTTTTTGGTTCACTGCTGTCCTGTTTTTTCACCACCTACCACTTTCTTCTTCAACTCTAATCTTGTTTCATAATCATCTTTCCCAACTTACTGTTTCTATGCCTTTCTGCATAGATTCCCCATTCTCTTATCTCCATACTAAATGGTGCCTTCCTTTTTCCTCTCTTTGATACGCTCTTTTTTTGAAGCGGTTAGGGAGGCTGAAACTAACTTATAATCAAATCAAAATCTTTTGGCATATTGGTTCGTTCATTTCTTTTTGTTGAAAGATTAAGTTTTTCAGTTCTGCTAGATTTCAAAACCGTTTTTGTAATATTTTTTTCTGAGTCACTCCAATGAATTTGTTGTTGAATTATTTTATTTGAGTTTAATTTCATTCATATTCATTTCGTAGTCCATTTTTTTAGTTGCTTTGTTCCTTTTTTAGTCTGTTTAGCATGAATTCATTTGCAGCATGGTTTATTTTGTTCTGCTTCTTACTTCATTTTGAAGTTTAATTTTGAGGAATCCAAAAAGACTGTTGGTATATTTTCTTTTTTCCTGCATTTTTATTTATATTTTATTTCTGTTTCCAGGGCTTTTTTTGATTATACTGGCTTCTGATTTATCTTCACTGTTTCTGAGCCCTGTCACTCGATATTGCATGTACAATCACCTGTTCCACAATAAACTATCATTTGTCTAAACCAGTTTCATTACTCCCTCACTATGTGGTTCACAAACAGCTACGTGTAACGATGAGTAAACGTTAGTACCCCTAGTCCCCCATCCTCTTACATTATGATGTTATGTTTGTTAAATATGTATACAGATAGTGTTTGGGCAGATAAATGTAAGACTTTTTTCTGAAGGGGGGGGGGGGGGGGATTAGGTGCACAGTCATCAATACATTGCAGCTACTCTGTGCTAATATTTTAGCATTATTAGCTAAGATGAATAGAAATTGTAGACGGGTAATTGTTTATAGGGGTCTCTTATGGAAAGATTTCAGGTGGTTGTAGAAGAATTAAGATAAGAATTGTTTGTCAAAAGTTGGTTGTGGTATTTGGGAGTGCAATGGGCTACTAATAATGAATAAGATGAGGTGAAAACTAAAAGATGGTAACAAGCTTGGGAAAGTTTGTAAGGAGCTATAAGGAAAAGTTACCTGACTATGAATGCTAGAAAAATTGAACTGTAAGGTAATATGGCATTTTGTTGTTTCATTCATTGAATGGAGCTAATTCACTTTTGTATATATATTTCATTCTATTGTATTCAGTTTTGTTCCTCTATTGAATGCTTTTTTAATTATTTTCAGCTTTATCTTACAATAAAGAAAAATAATTTAATATAAATTTAATTAATATATATAATACTTGAATAACCTCATAAAACCTGCCTTCCTGTAAAAAAGGATATCCTGTGTGATCAGGACTCACATTAGGTAAGTCATTCATCTTTTATTCAAAGATAGCTTCTGATGCCAGTCTCTAATTACTATAGTTCTTATGTATTGCAGGATAAAACTATTTGTTGTGATAATGTTAAAATATATTCGAGATCAGAGGAGTCACATTTTCTCTTCAATATAGGAGAACATTCATGAGTGACCTCTTATATTGGTATTGCAGTTGTACAGTAGGATGATGACATACTGCAACTTTGAAGGTTATGATTGTTTGTCCTTGTTTACCTTCGTAGCAGTGAGGATCAGGTGGAGACCAGCGAGTTGGTGCTGGCTGAAGTGCCTGGCAGTGTAGGAGCCACTGATTGCCTTCTGGAGTCTGACAGGTGAGTTTTCATGGCCTGCTCTACTTCTTTCATACCACTCTAATCCTGTAACTCATTGGTTTCTTAGTCATTTGTTTCTATAGTTGGAGTTTTGTTTAGTTTTGTCTTGTCTTCAATTTTTAGACAACTATGTTCAAGATTTGATTGCATGTGTAACATCATTTAAGACTTTTTGAGTTATTTTCAGTTCTTTAATTTTATTTATAGAATTTTAGTTGAATCCTAGGTTTTTTGTTTAGCCATCTTGAATTTTTGCAATAATCAATAATTCAACTTACTACTTTTTATTGATTTAATTTTGTGCTATGATTTCCAGTGTTGATAGAAATTAATGAGTCTTCTCATGTGCAGCCTTTGGGATTGCTGTCAAGTTACCCATATTTTGCTCATTCATAAGGTTTGCAGTCAGTGTTCCTAAATTAATGGCTCTGTAGTTGCTGCGATACTAGTCTTCTGGAACCTTTAGCATTTCTGTATTGAGAAGGAAGACATTTATGTCTTCTAACTAGTGATGCAAAAAAAACGGTTTTATTTGATTGCGTTTTTTTTTTGCAAAAAAACGTGTTTTTTATGTGTTTTTTTTTGTTTTTTTCGGTTTTTTTTGCTTACCTAAATTTTGTTAAGTATATGTCTGGGTTTTTTTTTGGACACCTAAAATATATTAATATCCATGTTTTTTAGTCATTTTATTGTTATAAAAACATCAAAAAGAAAGCATACAGTAAAAGTGGTGGCAGATAACCCACAATTACCTAGAGGTGTCTAAGAGGAACAGCAGGAGCCACAGAACTTATATTGATGGAGTCAAAATTCAAAGCTTACTATCTCTACTAAGTCTGATTTTATTTTTATGTGACCAAAAAAATCAGACATAGCAGAGATGTATGCAGGCAGAGATATATGCAGAGATAACAATGGAGAACTGCGACGTTTACTGGTACGATGTTGTACAGGTAGGGATGCGCGGGCCCTAAAGAGCTCACCGCTTATAAGACCTCTGAGCACAGGGGTAGGGGGGCGTGCTCGCTCGCACAGATAATAAGCTCTGAATTTTGACTCCATCAATATAAGTTCTGTGGCTCCTGCTGTACCTCTTAGACTCCTCTAGATGATTGTGGGTTATCTGCCACCACTTTTACTGTATGGTTTCTTTTTTATGTTTTCATTACAAAAAAATGACTAAAAACCATAGATATTGACATATTTTAGGTGACCAAAAAAATAAGCTGTTTTTTAAAAACATGTTTTTTTTTACAAAAAATTCTGACTAATAAAAATGAATATTAATATATTTTCTGGTACCAAATATAACCATGCTGTTTTTATTACAAAGAATCATGACTAAAAAACAATATATTTTATGTGACCTAAAAAGCCCCATGCAGTTTGAAAAAAACATGTTTTTTACTAAAAAATCATGACTGTAAAAACATGAATATATTTATGAGACCTAAAAAACCTCATGCTGTTTTTTTAAAAATTATGGTTTTTTTTACAAACAATGATGTATAAGAAAACCTGGATATGAATATATTTTATGTGACCAAGAAACCATGCTGTTTTATTTTATGCATTTTTCATAAAAAATTGTCTTAAAATCATGGATATTAACATATTTTATGTAACCAAAAAAATCATTGTTTTATTTTAAACATGTTTTTCATTAAATAGTTATGATTAATTTTTTTGTCACAACTTTTTTGTAAAAAAAAACACCCCCTCAGGGGGGTACAACTATTGTATCTATGGGAACTAGCGCTCCCAGGAGGACAATGTGAGGGCCCAAGCTGAGAGTTAGGTAGGCCTCCTTTTTGTTGAAATAAAATGCTTTTGTTATGTTGAGGACCACCTTTTTTCGGTTCACTGCTGTCCTGTTTTTCAGCACCTACTACTGTCTTCTTCAACTTTGATCTTGTTTCATAATCTTCCTTCCTCTCTTTGGATCACATTTGTTGCTGGGTAGGGAGGCTAAAACTAATGACTAATCTAATCTGTAAAAAAAACATGGATATTAATTTATTTTAGGTGACCAAAAAACCATGCTTTTTGAAAAAAGATTTTTTACAAAAAACAGGAGTGTTATTAAATTTTGTCTGACCAAAAAAAACATGACATTTTAAAAACCATGTTTTTTTTCACAAAAAGTCATTAATATCCATGATTTTAAAAAAACCAGCATGGTTTTTTTGGCACACAAAAATATTAATATCCACATTTTTTAATCATGATTTTTCTGTAAAAAGATGTTTTAAAAAAAACAGCATGGTTGTTTATGGTAAAATAAAGTATATTAATATCCGTATTTTTTAGTCATGACTTTTTTGTAACAAAAACATTCAAAAAAAGCATGGATTTTATGGTCACATAAGATATATTAATATCCATTGGAATCATACCAGGTCTTAGAATGAAATATCCACAAAGAATCTATTCACTCCATAAAACCTTTCGGAGACTAGCTCCATCCTCAGTAAGTCATTCAGTCGAATGTTTTTCAAAGGAACAGTGAAAATTCATTGTCCATTTCACCAAATTTTACTGAATGACTGAGGATGGAGCTGGTCTCCAAAAGGTTTTATGGAGTAAATAGATTCTTTGTAGATATTTTATTCTAAGACCTAGTAAAGTTCTAACAAACATGATTTCAATATTAACATCATTCTTTGTTTATAAGTTTCTAAAGACAATTCAATTAAAGAAAACTAACTTTCCTGATATTTACATCCATGTTTTTTTTAGTCATGATTTTTTTTTAATGTTTTAAAAAAAAACAATTTTTTGGTCCCATAAAATATAATAGCCATGTTTTTTTAGTTAAGATTTTTCGGTTAAAAAACAATGTTTAAAAAAAAACAGCATTGGATTTTTAAGGTCACATATATATATTATTATCCATGTTTTTTATTCATAATTTTTGTATAAATAAAACGTTTTTTTTAAAAAACAGCATGGTTTTTTAGTCACATCCCTATCAATGACCATAAGTAAAGATATGTTATTATAACACACCATTTTGGGACTTGAAGGTCATTCACATGTATTGTAAAATAAATGAAATATCAAAGCGTGAAACTGCAGAAAATAAAAAATTTCATAAAACCATGGAAAACCACCAATTAAGAAGTATGCTGTTTTATTTTGTTATCTGACATGAAAACACATAATGTAATGTGGTTCTTTTTCTTGCCGAGTTATTTTCAGACAAAATATTTAAAAAAAACCAAAATATCCACGTTTTTTTTGCCACGGTTTTTTTTTGTAAAAAAACGTGTTTTTTTTAAAAAAACGGCATGGTTTTTTTAGTCACATCTCTACTTCTAACAGTGTGAGAGTGTCAGGCTGATGGGCTGGATGGATATGAAACTTGGAGCTCAAAAGTGGCTGACAGGAGTCAGTTGAATGTACTCCAGATGGAGTGTCCAAGGAGTATGGCTGGGGTGACATTATGGGATAGGTAAATCAATGAGCTGAGGAGTATGACATATGTGGAAAGGATGGCAAAAAGTGTGAACTGCTATTTGTTGAAGTGGTTTGGCCGTATGAGGAAATTGAAAAGAAATTGTTAGTAGTAAGGGACTACCAATCAGAGCCCAATTCACCACAATTAGCTTGAAATGGAAATTACTTAAGAAAAAATTTTCATGAAAGATTTATTCTTTGACTAATTTTTTACTTTTTATAAGCCAAAATGACTTACGCAAACGACTAAGTCACTTCTAGATATAAATTTCAATTTTCTTAATCACACACCACAAGGGTTTCATCAATAAAAACTACTTCCGTTTTATCATTTTCCTTATTTGCGAAAAATTGTTCGACATTCAATTTAGTTCCCCGTTCAACTATTTTTTCCAAGGCGTACATAGAAAATGAACTTTAAATTTGTGGTAGACTTGTCAAATTTCAATTCTTTATGATTACGTCTGAACTATTACGTAAAAAAATCTTTTGAAAACTAACAAAATTGAATTTAAAATTCTAAATAGAATGTTGAACAGAGATGCTAAAATGATATAATTTATATAATGAAGAGATATGTAAAAAGTATACACATAAATTTCACCAACTTTCACCTTTCGTCGTGACCTAGTGGTCTGAGGCACAGCAGCAAGAACGTAACAAGAGATCACGGGTTCGAATCTCACCAAATATGACGTTTTTTTTGTGTTGATAAAACGTAGGGCTGATACGTAAATTAAATATTTTCTATTTTGTCTCTTTACCGCATCAAAGTAAAGTAATAAATGTACGAGGAGTTCGTGAGACTCGAACTCAGGACTAGAAGTCACCGCGCCAACACGCTATCGACTGCGCTATCGATCCCCCTAAAGGTGATCGAAGCACAATGAAAGCAATGTTTTGGCTCAGTGAACGCAGGAGCACTGTCCTGACAGATATATTTTATTCCCATATGTATAGAGAGCTCAAAGTCTAGTCATCCCCAGAAACAGTTAATGAATCTGGTACGGGAAGACACTGCTTCCACAAGGTTTTTTCAAATGAAATAAATGTACGAGGAGTTCGTGAGACTCAAACTCAGGACTAGAAGTCACCGCGCCAACACGCTATTGACTGCGCTATCGATCACCCTAAAGATGATCGAAGCACAACGAAAGCAATGTTTGTCTTATCTATGTCTTTTTACCGTACCAGATTCATTAACTGTTTCTGGGGGTGACTAGACTTTGAGCTCTCGAAAGTAAAGTAAGTTTTAGCACGATGTAATGGGGCGATTCACCAGTCTCCTAAACCGTGTTTGCTAATGAGATGGTGCAATCTGCCTGTTCCCCTAACCCCTACTTTTTCTGTTTCAGAACAGATTTATCTATGTTAACTGGTTCAGGATAAGATTCCGTTGTTCAGCAATATAGTATACGAGCAGATTATTAAGAGCAGCATCATCCAGCAAGGGTAAGAGTAATAGGCAGCGATAGGATTGAATTGAAAGAATATATAGGTTTATTTATTTATTGAAATATTTATTTGTAAATGATATTGATTATTTTGTTATGTGAAAGTGAGAAACTATGTACCTTATTGCCTGTGTTATCATTAGAAGTTATTATTTATTATGCGTGGCGGATTGGCAGGAAGACCTCCAGACCTCCGGTCCAGACCTCTGGTCCAGACCTCCAGACCTCTGGTCCAGACCTCCGGACCTCTGGTCCAGATCTCCAGACTTCCAGGCCTCCAGACCTCCAACCTCCAAATCTACCTCCAATTGGAGAGCGGAAGCAGAGGCCAACCGGGGTACTCCAGAGCCATCACCCAGAGCTTTGTGGTACCAGCCTCCACAGCGTGAGACTGAAGAACAGCCTACAACGCCTGATTCTTTCTCCGGCATCTCTTGCCGCTGCGGTACTCCACCTGCTGCGGTTATACTTCAGCACTAACCACTGCTGCTGTACTCCGGCATACCCTGCTGTTGCCGCACCCCGGCCTAATCTATTGCTGCGGCGCCCCGGCCTACTCGGCTACTGCCGTACTCCGGCATACCCTGCCGCTGCCGCACTCCGGCATCTGCCACTCTTGTGCCCCTACCGCTCTTGCGTTCCTACAGGCCAGGCCTTGGGTCGGCCATTATTGCTGGGTAGGAAATCATCCTGGGGTTGCTGCTGTACTAAATTGTTCCTGGTATAATTGCCCACTGTGTTGTAATTGAAGGTATTCCTTTGTAGGGTTCATTATAGGTAGGGAATTTATTACTGTCCACTCCCGGTAATTATCCCATGTATATTTCTGTAATCATTGTTAATAGTGGATCAATAAACAAAAAAAGAAAGAATCGTAAACCCATTACCTGGGAGTGTCGGCTTATTTATTCACCTTGAGACAAGATAGGAGTCATAGGTAGGTTAGGTCTCTCACTACCAATGTACATTAGTGCTATGGATCTAGGTCACACATGTTGATGGTAGGAAGCCTACCTGTCCCACAACAACGACTGTGATATGTAAAAATCGAAAAACTTTTTCTCCCGTATTCAAAATAACTTATGGTAAATAGTCCAAAATTCTCTTTAGCACAGTAGAACTCATTGGTAGAGTGGTCAACGTGTCGGGCTAGCGTTGTGAAAATGAATTCCAGCTAAAGGTTCGATTCCCGAGATTTCCATAAAGGTTTTTCATGGTTACAAGGACCTGCAATAGAATTCCAGGAGCAGCTGGAAATACGTCATGAAGGAAATAGAGGGAGATTCAAATACTTCAATTATCTAAAAATATAAAATGATTAGGGCAAAATTTCAAAGAAGATTTATTCGTTGACAAATTTTTGACTGTTGAAAAAGCCGAAACGACTTACACGAATGATCAAGTATTGTTTAGATATAAATTTCAATTTGCTTAATCTACACGTATTTTAACATATGAAACTAATTTTACTCCATTCGGGAGCATTTTAGAAAACCATGTTTATTTTTAGTTCAGCGGTTCAACGGTTTCTCGTCTCAAAGTATTCTCTAACGATATTAACCTGTTTTTAATATCAGAATTATCATCCTCCAATTTCTGCGATGAGTGTTTCAATTTTTCCATTTCATTTGTATTTATGATTGTTTCTCTATCCTGTTCATGAAGATTATTTCTAAAAGCTTCAATGTATGCACTCATGTCGTTGAATACTCTCCCGAGGTTTGCGTAGTCTAATTTCATACATTTTATTACCTCTTCTTCCAACCTTTTAATCTCATTTTTCAAAAAGTTTGTGTGTTCTAAAGTACCCGTACAAATAACCTCTATTTTTTCCTCAGATATTCTACTATGTTCATCAAAATTTGTCATAATTTAACTGCGTTTTTCTTGAAAACTTGTAGTATTCTCATCTATAGATGCTTGGATAGAATTACTTCTGAACTGACAATTTTCATTGATAAGATTTTCTCTTAACCTCTATGTATTTTCTGAGATGATGCCTCAAATTTTCCAAAACTGTGTCAACATATTTTTTATTTGTAGTGTCAAATTCTTAGATTGGAAAAGAAATATTTGCAAGTCTTCTATTATTTGAATCAAAATTTTGATCTTCATCAAGATATTTAAAACCTATTCCAGGAGGTCCTGGTTGTGATGATAAAAATGATTTTTTTCCTTGTCTAAAAATATTTACGCCTATCATTTTTTATACATAAATCTTTCAATTCTCTAAATTTTCTCTAACTCTCATTGATATCAAATTGTTTACACGGTCACTCAAACTTTCCAATTTCTGGTTTAATTTTACATTTTTATCAGTTTCATTTTGAAGCATTAATTTGAACTGGCTGATTTCATTCTGATTTGAAATAATGTCTCTTGAAAACTCCTGGAAAAGACTTTCTACATCACTCAAGTTCTTAGCTAGTTCTTCTATTTTTCTTAATGGGACTGACTCTGCTCGTAGTTCCATAATAATTTTGTTAAGATCATTGAATTTTTCTTCACTGGATGAGGTTATGGTTGACTCTAAATTTTTCAGCTTGTTGTCAACTTCAACAAACGAGGGTGCTAAGGCTACAGTTCTTTCCATAACAAACAGGTTTCTATCACATAATTCAGTTAGTTGTGCCTCTAAGCTTTTACTTTTTTCTTCAACAGTATTGTTCAGTGTTGATTCTAAATTCTTCAGCTTTTCTTCAATTCGATCATTAAGTGATGCCTGCAAGCTCATTTCTTTTTCATTCACAACATTAATTATACTAATTTCTTGTTCTTCAACTTTATTACTTATTAATTTGTTCTTTGAATCAATTTGATCATTAATTTTAGTTTCTAAAGTTTTCAGTTTTTCATCCATTTGATTTTCGATAACTGACTCTTGATTCTTGAAATTCTCTTGAATTTCAGGAATTTTAACATTAATCAAATTGGTTATCTTAGAGTCCACAAGCTCAAATTTAGCTTCAACTCCTTTAATCTGATCGGTTAATACTGACTTTTAACTAACAGCTTTTCATCAATTCTAGTTTCAATACCTGACTCTAGACTCTTCAATTTGTCTCCAATCTCTGGAATTTTTAAGTCTGTTAGGTTGATTATGTTTGAATCAATGTTTTCAAATTTAGCATCAATTTCATCAATTTTCTTCATCAATGTTGAGGCTATGCTCGATAGTCATTCATCATTTGAAACAATTTTTGGTTCAAGAGCACCAAACTTTTCAGATAAATCATAAATTAACGTCTCTAAGAATTTAACGATTGAGTCTACATCAGAAAATTTCAGTTGTAAATCTGTTTCCAGAGTCACATATTTCTTATCATACTCGTTTATAATTGATTCCAATTCAGTTCTTTCATTTTTGAGAGCTTCAATTGTGTCTTTCAATAACTCTATGTTACAATCTTCAAGTAAACTTTTCATTTGCTCTACATTTTGCTAAAATCCTTCAGAATTATTTTCACTATTTTTGTGTTCATGATTTTCTTTACAGGAAGGTGAAAAGACCAACTTTGCTGCATTAATATTTCCTCAAGACATTTTTTAAAAGAAAAACAATTAACTATAGTTTATTTTCTAAAAACTAGTTGAGGTTTTACACAGATCTAAAAGAAATGTATGAAATCTTTCATTTTCTAAACGCTTCAGTATTTCTAGACATAAATGTCCACAAATTAAATCACCTATTTTCTGGATTTTGTAAGTAGAGAAAATAATATCAACACAATCTGTTAAGTAGTCTTTAAATTCAATTGGATAAATCAAGCCATAACTGTCAAAGTAATAGCATATATTGTCTTTCTTATACCATCAAGTCCAATGCGTTCCTGATCCTTTTTCAGTGTCTAAATTAAGGATTCCGCATTCAGTTTTTAGAGGGTGGTTAAGTAAAGCATCTCTCATGTAAATACCTCAAACATTTGTAATATTCAATATATTTATGTAATATTCTAAATCATGTTTAGATAATGGTTTGATAGGTATTACTTTTTTGGTGGTTCAAGTAGAGACCCTTTCCACAAGGTTTTTTTTCTCGGAGTTAACCATATACCTGAACCTTTTTTACTTTCCATTGCTTCATTATGCCTTTTAGTTTCTGACAAGAGTTTATCATCAGCTTTTTTCTTATTAACTGAGGATGCTATTGCACCAGCACCTCCAGCCAAAGAGCCAGCTGCACCAAGGCCTGCTAATAAAGCTGGAATTGTAAATATAAAACCCCCTTTTTTTGCAGTATCTTTAGAAACAAAAGAAGTCTTTGTCTTTTTACAAATAATACACATACTTTTGACCAGTATCTTGTTGTTCTTTGTAATTAAATATTGAGGATTATCAGTATCAGTTTTCTTCTTACACTTAAAACAATACATTTTTTAAACATTATTATGTGAATATGTTTTAATTTTTAATGGTTTAAACTCATTTTATCACCGTCAGATTGCAATCGAATTACTCTGTCAGATAGAATCAGTGTATATGCATGTGTAGCATTAGGAATATTAGTTTTAAGTTCTGCTTTAATTTTAATATCAATTGTAGTTTCTTTGATACGTTCATTTTGTCTGCTGATATCAAACACATAGATGGGATACAAATATTTAAAATGTCTGTACTCGATAGCACAATTTTCATTAGGTACATAATCTATTAACATCTTATAAGCTGTAGTATAATTGTTGGAATCAAAATCAATCTGTAAATTGTGATCAGGGTATCGTTCATTATTTAGCTGAACATATGCATTCGTCAAGTTACAATGATCGAAAATTGCATTGTTTACAGTTTGTGAATTAGCTTTCTTAGTTTGGAACGCTAAAATTATGTATCAAGGTCTTTGGGATCCTGAATTTGGAGTTAAAGTCCAATCTAAGAATTTCTGTTGAGAATTTACAATTGTTTGTTCCAATTGTCTATTCAAATAAGGAATAGGTAATGTTATTTTATCCTTAATTTGACGATTTAGCTTGATTTTATACTCATCAAATAGTTTGTAAGCTGGCATTTTCCAAATTAGTTTTGTGATAGTAATTTTACCATCAACTACTTTATCTTGCTGGTTTGCATCTTTCTCATCCGATTTTAATATAGCATTAGAATTATCACCTCTTCTCAAAGTCAGAGCATGTTTCACTCCATAAATTACCTTCTTATAATTTTCACAAAATCCAAACACATGTTCGAGTGGGATAGCAGCGCTGACTTTCCCATTAGCTGAACTTAAGTAGTTATTTCGATCGCTAAATCCTTCGTTTGATTTTTCATTCTTCTTAGTATCAACGCTCCAAAAAAATATCATGTTTTCTTTAACATTTCGCGGATAGCTAACTAATCCTTTTAGAGTTGTTGTAATTCCAGGGTAACTATAACCTTCAATTTCTTCATCTCCAATTCTGTAAGAAACTCTATCAAATGAATTCATTAATCCATTGTTGATTATTGTTAATTTTTCATCTTTAAAATTATAATCACTTCCATCTTCTTTATTCAAAGCTCCTTCTATATATATAAAACTTTTACTAGGTAATACAAACTGATCTTGATTCTGGATAATGATCTTGATATCGTTATGTTCACGGTTCAGATCAGTACCTATTTGTGGTTCATAGTTATGCGTTTCAATTTTTTCAATTGATTCATCAACTTTAATATTTTCATTCCATCTTAAAGAATCCATTTTTTAAAGATAATTTTCTCAAATTATTTTAATTTCTAGATCTTAGGTGTAATCGAACAGTTACTTCTTCACCACTAGTATTCAGAGCATGTCCATTTTGATCAGTAAGCCAAGTTCTCAAATCATAGAGTAAAGGTTGATATATTGGTAGATAAATTGGTCTATTTGGATTTTCTACTATTTTATATCCTGCTGGGACGTTTGGGAAAAAGGAATATAAAATATTATGCAAAGAACCGTTTAGGTATGAGCCGTTAATTGCACTACAATGAATGAGTATTGCGTTAACAGACATGTTCACTATATTTATACTCTCATGTTCTCCAACACCTTCTAAGATAATTTCTCCAAATCCCAACATTGTATTTAAAGATTTTTCTTTATTGAAATATACTTTTAACGTAGATGAATGGAGAGCTATGATGCATTTCAAGGTATTAGTGTTTGCTTTGATTTCAATAAAGCCTGCCAATGTTTTTTGAATGAATTTGTTTATACTTTCTATTTCATAACATCCTGTTGGAAGTGTAATTACATTTTCAACACCATTTAATTCATGATAAAATTTATTATTATTTTCATCAATGTTAGGAATAGAATGATACATGTCTAACCCAACCAGTGCCATTTCGTGAAATTTATTTTTGTTCAATTCTATTGCTGGACTAAAATTTATACTCATGTCACTTTTTCTTTCACTAATTACAATGCTTTGAGATTCCATTTTTTAAACAATAAATCATCAAACATCTTTACTTCAGCAGTATTTAATATACCTTGCTTTAAGAGTTCATGTGTAAGTATTTGCAGTTCATTAAAAACTCCTGTATTTCCAGCGTTAAACGAACCGAGCAATAACTGGTATCTTTTTACAAGATCATTGATGTTAGATGGTAATACAATAATACCTGATCCTGAAACGTCTGAATCCTCTCTGGGAGGACGACAAGGAGGTAAAGGAAAAGGTATAGGAGTAGGAGTTGGTCTAAAAGTAGACCTTCATGAAGGGTCAAAAAATGGTCTCTGGCTTGTTGAGGGACTTAGGCGTCAACTCGGAATTGAGGATTCTACTACTCTTGGGTTTCTTAAAGGACTTGGTTCAGGGCTTGATTCACGACTTGATTCACAACTCGATGGACTTACTGATCTAATTTTTTCAACTGCAGCTTGAGCTTTTCTTTGTTGAACCATTTGATAAAAGGGTTTGATAAATTTAGAATATTTCTCACCCCTATTTGCTTATATGGTACCGTCTTCCTTCAAATAAGCATCAGTTGAATACAACATGTCAAAATAATTTCTTTTATCTTCATCCCTAAAATCAATAGGATTTTGCTTTGTTAATAGTTCCCATAATCCAGTTGTGCCTTCATATACTCTATCTCCAATTTTCAAATCATTACCCAAAATATCTACCTTTTTATTTCCTAGCATAACTTTACTTCCATCCCAACGAATGCCATAAGCTTTGTCATACTCATTTCCAGGTTTCCATGCAAAACGCAAGAAATCCAATGCGATAAGCCCAACTACAGTGTTGGATTCAGAAGAGGGCAAAGCTAGTTTCTCAACAGGTTTTCCTTTGATAGATTCAAGTTTTTCATGAGGTATATCTTTTATTGCCAACCTAGTTTGTTTAGTTTCGTCAACAATTTTAGATAAAGGTTCAATCAATGGCTTGTAAACTTTTTTAACATCATGGTATAAATCTTGTTCGAGTATTTTATCATTTGGGAATTGCTTTTTCAAACTCTTTGCTAAGTTTAGTAAATCTGATTTAGTTTTGATATCAATCAACGCCATTTTTTAAAGAGAAAAATTCAAAAAGACTTTAACTTAATATAAGTTTACTCTGAACTGACATTAAGTTCAGTTGTTGAGATCCATGAAGGTTCATCATAGCCTTTTCACTTGACCAGAAGTTTTTCTTTACTCTTCTTGAGAATTTTCTCAATTTCATAAACATCACTAGTATATTTTGATAGTTCTTGTTCATAAAAACTTCCTTTTATTTCTTCACCATCCATATCTTTTAATCTATAAGTAGTTGGTTCAGTAGACAGTATTTCGGTTACAATGAATAACTCATTAGTGAAATTTGGTAAGTAACCCTTCCGAAAGTCTTTCCGTTTCTTGCTTATTCATACTCTTTCCCCAATTTTGAGTTTCGGTGATGTGAAAGTTGGTTCGGTTGGAGGGAATAAGTTATCATAAACCTGTTTACTGTTCCTTTCCAATGATGCTTGGTTAGGTGTCATTTTTATTGTTCTATGATAGCTATTATTGTAATTTTGCATTAAATCTTGTAAAATATTTACCCATTTTTTAGTTTTCATATGTGTAAAATATTTCCACATTTTAGTCTTTAACGTTTTGTCGAAGCGTTCCACAAATTGAGCTTTGGTTTCATTTTCTGAACTAAACCACTGAATGTTATGTTTCTTGAATAGTTCTTGAGTGGATTTATTTGTAAACTCTAAGCCTTCATCTGTCTGAACTTTAGAAGGAATTTGTATTTTCAATAGTTTTTGAAAAGAAGTTTTGATTTCTTCACCTGTCTTCTTACTTATTGGAATTGCCCATGCATATTTACTGAAAATGTCAATTACTGTTAAAATGTAGTTTTTTCCTTGATCTTTATAGTTTTGCATGTCAACCAAATCAGCTTGCCATTGATCATCAATTTTTGATACCTTCACCCTTCTTGTTTTAAAATTATGTTTTATTGGTTTATGTAGAGTGTGAGTTTTTTGAGTTTCTAACCAATTTTGTACAAGAGTTGAAGATAAGCCAGATTTTTTAACAAGTTGATTCATTCCAGTATAACCGGTCTTTGGATTATAATATAAGTCATTCAAGATTTTATTGCTCACATCAGTGAGCGTGTCAATACATTTTTTGAAAGCCCAAATCCTGCCCATGATTTACCTCTCATAATTGTTGGGAATCATAAGATCAAGAAACGAGCACGTTTATTCATCAAGTGTATTTATTGATTAGACGCTCGCTTAGACCTCGGGTAGAATCCCTGTCTTACAAAGACGGGAGCTGCCAAAACTTTATTCAAAGTAAAAGATCGTCGGCGCTTCCGTAAGCGTGTTAAGGAGCGTTTGACGAAATTTAAGAAATAAGTTGAATCGAAGCCACAGATGAGTTGAGTAGATTACGCTTAAAACACACACGAAGTCGCTAGCTCTTCTTCATTAAGAACATTGAAGAACATTAAGGGTTTCCACATCAACGATTTAGTGCGACGTTCATCAACGGGAGTTCTGTCATAAAACAGAATATTCTCTTAAATATTTAATTGAACATGATGAAAACTAACTCTTAATTTCAAATGATTTCAATAAGCCAAAAATTACCAGAAATTTCATTTGACATTACATTGAACAATAATCCCGATCAAGAGGCAATTATGCCGGGTCTAAGAGGAAAAATTGGGGTTAGTAACCTTACCCAGGGTTCACATTTAAGATTTAAGGTTCAAGCATTCCAATAGGTTAGAGATTTTAAGGTTCGTTTTGGAATGTTTAAAATAGGAATTATATTTTCGAATTTCAGGAGCAATAGCTCGCAGATTTCAAGACTTATCTTAAAGGCCGTAGCCAACATTAATTAATACCAACTGGCGGCAGTCAAAAAGACCAACGAACAATTATTAGGGACACCTCGGAAGGAGCCCTTGAACATTTAAGTACTAATCTACTTCTTAACATTTAATTTAATGTGAACAATTGAATCTGGGCAAGGCAAGAAGCTCTGACATGCAAAGAAACAAAATAAACAAAACGGAAAATTAGAATTGCAGCTGCAACAACGTAAACAGAAAAAAAGATGTCAAGAACATCCCGGCTTGGTCCAGACTGCCCTTTCGACTGGGTCAGGCAAGAAGTAACATTTCTTCCTAGTAATCGCATTTAAGAAAGTCGGAATCATAAATTTCTAACATACTCCCAGACAACGGAAAGTGCTAGTACCACTAGCACTCTTTCAACTTTTCTTTACATCGGAGTGCAGCTTGCCGCTGCGATTTACGCTGAGAAATTGGCTGATGAACTACAGCAGGGTCTACCGGGTCTCCCCCCGCGTCACCGTCACTGTAATCGCGCACCTCCATCAGCGAGAGCTCGAGAGGGTACAGTAGACTTATGGAATAAACAGCTTCAGATCCGTCAGCTCGACGAACCACCGCTGAGCGAGTGCAGCCATCGTCACCCGTTATCAACTTCTGAACTCTACCCATCTGCCAGAAAGGTCGAGGGACAACTGAGGAATGAATAAGTTCAATGTCGTTAGACTTGAGGTTTTCATTCCACCCTAACTGAAATGAACCCTTTCCATGTTCTCGCAAAGATAGAAGATATTCCTCGTACCATAATTCTTTAAATTTAGAAAGAATATCTGTGCGAGTCTCAAGGGAAGAAATTACACGCTCTCTAGAAATGTCCTCCGGTTGAACCATTATCACAGCGTCTTTACACCCAGCTACCTTCAGGAAAGAATTAGGCGTTATCGGACCAAACTCTGAAACTTCTGAGTGCAAATACGTCAAGGGACGTGAATTAATGACGTTCTGAATGTCAGACAACTCCGTTATTAACTGAAAGTACTCCATTCGCTTTCTCCCTATACTCTTAAATAAACAACTCTTCACAGTTTTTATCATACGTTCCCACAGAGAACCTACCCATGGCGAGTACAAAGGTATTCTATGATGTTTAATGTTGAGTTGCACTAGATGCCTAGAGAATTCGTTGTCTAACTTTGAATCCCCAAGAATCTTTGCAGCCTGTAGAAATGTACGCGCGTTATCGCTATACAAAACAGAAGGAACTGAGTGAGTATTGCAAAATCTTTTAAACGCCAGCAAAAAGGAATTTACTGACATATCCGGGAGAAGATCTAAATAGACTGCCCGAACGTTCAGGCAAGTGAAGAGGAGGATGTACAACTTTCTAGTTTCGTTTCCCACGGAAACATTCAAGGAACCCGTAAAATCTATGCCCGTATGATTGAAGGGTACAAGAAAATTTACTCTATCTTTATGAAAGTCAGTAAATTTAGGCTGTTTAAATGGCATCGCATTCATTTTCTTACATGTAATGCAAGACCTTAATACCTTCTTAACTGCCGTTCTACCTTGAGGTATCCAAAGTCCACTATTTCGTATTAGATTCAGAGTAGACCTAACGCTCATATGACGTGAACGTTCATGTGCATCCCTAATATACAGGTCAGTCAAGAAACTTTTCTTAGGCAACAAAATGGGGCTGCAGATGTCATAACTCACATTTGAACATTTTTACAGCCTTCCTCTGGATCTTATAATCCCACACTCGTCCAAGAAAAGATTAAGGCTCGAAACAAGAGGAGGAACTACTTTAGAAGGTTTTCTCAAAAACTCAAGCTCATTAGGAAAAACTCGGGACTGTTCAAACTTCACCCAAAAGTTCTTCGCCCTTTGGTAACAATCTTGCATTGTTGAGTTCATCCTTTTAAGCTTAGAAATAAATAGATACAAGAATGCAGTTACGAATAGCAGAGTTTTCAACTTAGAATACTTATCAATTTGAACCACAGTTTTCTTATCCTCTAAAAGAGAAGGATTTGAAACCAACTCTGCAGACTCCCGAGACAAACCGGAATTAGAACTTTGTGGCCAACTAACTGGGGTGCTTTGAAGAAAATCAGGCCCATGTTTCCAAAAATCCAGATTACGCATCCATCGCTCAGCCCCTACCCCACGAGATACCATGTCGGCAGGATTTACGCTAGAACAGACGTACCTGAACTTTATCTGCACACCAGTTTTTACAGCTATTTCTGAAAGCAAAGATTTTATATCTTTCACACGGTTACGCGCAAACACGTTTTTCGTTTTTACGTTCCCAGATAAGATCCAAGAGATGACCACCTGGGAGTCTTCACAAATGAATATTTCTTTTAACTGAAAACTTTTCACAGACTCATGGACACTAAAAAAACATTTTAGAGCCAAAAAAACTGCCAACAGTTCCAATGTAGGGATAGTTTTCGATTTGAGGGGAGCACTTTTCCCCTTAGCAAAGATAAGATTAGGTTTACCTTCAGGAGAGTTTTCAGACTTCAAATAAACACAAAAACCGTACATTTCCTTCGAAGCATCTGTAAAGATAATCAATTGTACGTTATCGCCTTCGTCTGCAACTTTTCGCTCAAAATATACTGAATTGAGAGACAACGAATCCTTCCTAAGCCTATTCCACTGCGCCGCTAGAATCTCTGGCAGGTCCTCATCCCACCCGAGCTTACGAATCCACAGATCCCTCAGTAAAATCTTGAGACCAGCAAGCACCGGAAAATAAAGGCCTAGAGGATCAAATATTTTAGCAAGGGAGGATAAGACTGATCGTTTACACGGTTTCCTGCTTGAGAACTCCACTTCACCGAGCTTCATTGAGTCTGAATCCGGCAAATACAAATAACCCAAAAGCTTTTCACAACCTGCTTCATGCTGAGCTCCACGGCTGTCCTTGCTGAACAAAGAATTAAGGAAATCAGAGTTTGATACCCATGAACGCAATTCAAAATATCCCTCGCTCATGCGAGAGCAGGCTTGCTCGTACAACCCACGAAGCACTTCCAGGCTATTGCCCGTAATGAACAAATTATCAACGTAAAAATAATTCGACAAAAATTTTGAACAAAGATCTTTAGGGTACTTTGACACGTGCAACTTAATTATGTAGTTTAAAATGAATGGTGAAGAAACGAATCCAAACACTAGTGACTTGTATCTGTATGCTTTTAATTCTCCGAAGTCATCGTACCACAAAATAGAAAACCGGTTTCTATCGAACACTGACTTCAATTTAATTCTCAGGAAAGCCTGCCGGATGTCGGATATTAAGAGATACGAGTTGTATCTAATATTCATCAATAGAAAGAAAATTGTCTGAAATAAGTTTATACCAGGATAGGCACACTGATTAACAGAAAATGAATTTTTAGTCTTACAAGAGCAATTCAACACTGGCCGCACTTTAGTTGTAGATTGAGGATCATGCTTAACAACCGGCCGGTGCGGTATCCATGAATGGTCAGTTTTATTCAACTGTTTCAAATAAATTTCTTCGATAATCCCATCATCAAGTTGTTGTTTAAATATTCCCCCGTAAATTTCGAAGAGATTCCTCGACCTCAGGTCTGTAACAACTCTATCTAACACAGATTTTGCTATTTCAAAGCCACAATAAACTTTGACCAGTTTTTCCGAGTACCAAGGAAGCTCGACATAATATTCGTCTCCTCTTTGTTCAACAGATTCTGCAAATTTGGCTACCTGAAGCTCGTCAAAGTCTGAAGAATCTTCCTTCAGCCCTATAGACTCAACGCTGAACAAATTCTCCAAATGGCCTTCAACCTCGCTATTTTCCACTACACTAGCAATGGGATCAAAATTTTGACCTACCGGATGTAACACAAAATTAACTTCGTTTTCACTGAACTGAGAAGAGGTTTTTTCATGAAAATGCATTTGTTGAATCTGGTCCCTCTCCAAGAAGTTTTCGACGCAACCAAAGGGAATTATTCCATCAGCATAATAAAAAGCAGCACCCCTCTTACAGCTTGCAAGCGAGAAACTCTTGAAGAACTGAATTGAATCTACACCTAACAATCCCTCCAACTCGCACTTTCTGTGATCATTCTCCGATGAGAAAGCAACGTCTGCCAATTTAAAACTACGGTTCAAATTTTTTACAGCTTCGTTCAAGCCATCTGTTTCGTAATGAAGTGAAAAATTTTTATCAATAAGAGACCCATGCTGGAAAAATCCCAGCGGATCAGAGAAATTTACGGACAAACTAGCTTCTGAGAAGTACTTCACACCATTGTCTAAGAAAGAATGAACCTTGTACGGCTTCTGGTAATTATCTGAAGGATAATGCAGGCGATCTAACACACGCGAGGAAATGTACGAGCGCTGGCTACCTGTGTCAATCAAACATCTCACGGACGTTTCTGCCCCACCACGGCTAACCTTAACTGTTATAGTAGGCAACAGGTAAGCACCTGTCAAGTTGAAACTGTTAAGCAGGAATTATTAGTTACCTTACTAGGGTCCCGATTAGGGCATAGAGCAGAGATATGAAGCGACGTGGAACAAACTGAGCAGGGGTAATCCAGCTGTGCCTTACAAGCCTCCGGCGCATGCTTTGAGCTAGAACATAACGAGCACAGTCTCAACTGCTTACAGCGGGAAATTCTCTCTTTATAAGAGATATTTTGTGCATTTAAACGTTGAATGTTCTTTTGAGGAGCAGAACTTACAAGACTTACGATAGGCAGAGTTGGAATTCAAAAGAACAGGTCGAGAAGGTTCGATAGGCTTGGGTACCAAGGGGAAAGAGTGATTCTCCCTAGACTTAACCTCTGAAAATTTTCCCCTCGGAGGGTCTCGAGAAGTATTACGCATATTCAAGGTTTGAATGACCTCTACGTAGTTCTCGAATATTAAATTTAGGCTCGGGTAATGATCTCCCAGCTTCCTCACAAACTCCTGCTTAACGGGACTGGGCAGTTTATTGAAAACAATGTGCGAGACGAAATCCCTGCCAGTCTCTGCTTCAAGCTGATCGCGGCCATAGACCTTCAGGTCTGCCAATAGGCATTTCACATCATTGATGTACACTTTAGTTTCTAAAAAATTCAAGTCGAACTTCGGTTTCAAGTCTAGTAATTTATTGTACAAATCACTGATCAACGCTTTCTTATTCAAGAATTCTCGTTCTAAGAGTTCAAGAGCAACAAAAAAGTTAGCTTCGTTCACATGCAAATGTTGAACTATTTTAAGGGCATATCCCTTTAGGTAACCCTTTAGGTAAGTTAATTTAACAGAGTTAGTTAAAGAGTCGCGATTTCCAATAACATTATTGAACTGCGTAATAAACTTGTGGTAGTCCAAGTTAGTAACACCTTCGCCTGAAAAAGATTCACACGTTAAAGGAGGCAATTTTAGATCATGTCTCAGTTCCGTAAATTTCGGGCTAGACTTCATCGAAATTTTAGTCAATTGGTTTTTTACTTCCAAATGAAAATCATTCTGATTCTCTAATTCAGCTAAATGGTCGGAAGATATTTATTCTGAATCCTCAATCATTAGAGAATTAATTTCGCCGTCGATAGAACTCACTTTCACCAACAATTCATTAACAGACTGCACAAGACTGTCAAGACACATCGCTTGCGCCGTCCTTCCCTAACAAGAGGGTAATTTTGCGCTTCAGAACCGCACGCTGCTTAACGAGCGCGCGACGTTCTGCCTCTGAACCGGCCATTTCGCCGACGCCAGAGTGAATGAAAATAAGAATAAGAAATAGCAAAAAGGAAGAGATGAAATAGTTCCTACGGCAGCTATTTATTGTTCAATAACTTATGTTGGGAATCATAAGATCAAGAAACGAGCACGTTTATTCATCAAGTGTATTTATTGATTAGACGCTCGCTTAGACCTCGGGTAGAATCCCTGTCTTACAAAGACGGGAGCTGCCAAAACTTTATTCAAAGTAAAAGATCGTCGGCGCATCCGTAAGCGTGTTTAGGAGCGTTTGACGAAATTTAAGAAATAAGTTGGATCGAAGCCACAGATGAGTTGAGTAGATTACGCTTAAAACACACACGAAGTCGCTAGCTCTTCTTCATTAAGAACATTGAAGAACATTAAGGGTTTCCACATCAACGATTTAGTGCGACGTTCATCAACGGGAGTTCTGTCATAAAACAGAATATTCTCTTGAATATTTAATTGAACATGATGAAAACTAACTCTTAATTTCAAATGATTTCAATAAGCCAAAAATTACCAGAAATTTCATCTGACATTACCTTGAACAATAATCCCGATCAAGAGGCAATTATGCCGGGTCTAAGAGGAAAAATTGGGGTTAGTAACCTTACCCAGAATTCACATTTAAGATTTAAGGTTTAAGCATTCCAATAGGTTAGAGATTTAAGGTTCGTTTTGGAATGTTTAAAATAGGAATTATATTTTCGAATTTAAGGAGCAATAGCTCACAGATTTCAAGACTTATCATAAAGGCCATAGCCAACATTATTTAAAGCCAACTGGCGGCAGTCAAAAAGACCAACGAACAATTATTAGGGACACCTCGGAAGGAGCCCTTGAACATTTAAGTACTAATCTACTTCTTAACATTTAATTTAATGTAAACAATTGAATCTGGGCAAGGCAAGAAGCTCTGACATGCAAAGAAACAAAACGGAAAATTAGAATTGCAGCTGCAACAACGTAAACAGAATAAAGGATGTCAAGAAGATCCCGGCTTGGTCCAGACTGCCCTTTCGACTGGGTCAGGCAAGAAGTAACATTTCTTCCTAGTAATCGCATTTAAGATAGTCGGAATCATAAATTTCTAACATAATTGCGTTAACTAATTTAGCATCTTGTCGAACGTATTCTGATTTATTTAGATCAGTTGCAATTCAGTGGCTCTTTTTGCTAGAATATCATCAGCATAATTTCTGTCTTTCGTTTTTGGATGTTGTGAATAAAATATGTCATGATTTTTACAAGCCTGATCGAGTGAGTTAACTCCTTGATAACCTTCTTGAATTGGCTTCTGCACCTTAATTCCTGGATCGCAATATGAGTAGGTATGTTTATTGTTGAATGAACCGTTCGGGACTTGTTCAGATTGAATATTAGATGGCAATTTCAAATGCATTTCAGGTGATGGAAATTTTCTAAGCAATGTATTTACAATACCCTTCCCAGTTTTTTCTTCATTAACTATTGATTTCACATCATTCAAATACTGTTCATTTTCAACAGATAATAAATCTTGGCTATAGAAGTCATTATTGTTGTAGACAATCATTTTTTATACTTTATTTATTGAATATATTTTATAGTGATTAAATGCTAGTGTGTGGATACCATCTGGTAATATATGTCGCTTGTCATCATTACCATTTAATGCAATCTTATTTATTTCTTTAGTATATAATTCGTGGTTAACACTTTGGATATTGTACATCGTTTTGTATATTGTTTCATTATTCAATGCTCTCTTATCCTCCATTGTGATATTGTTCTCAGTTATGTTCTTACTTACACCTTTTGCTTGCTTACTCACGGAATTTTTCGTTTTGTAACAATATAGTTTTGCTCTGAGACCGACAAATTCTTCAATTGGTATTCCACAAGTTTCGTCTTTCATTTTCCCAATTACTTTCATATTTTTGGTTGAATATAGGAAGTGTTCTTTAGAGTAGTTTGATGTATCATACGAGTCTTTATTTCTTTCCATATCTTTGTACAAATCTTTTGTTTCGATATCATGACATAATGAATCTGTATCTGTAACAACAACTTTGCCTTATTGCCATATTTCTTTTTAATATGATTATAATGGAAATCATACATTAATGTTTTACTTATATCTAATACAGATAATCCTACGTAGATTGGTTTATCAAATTTCAGTCTTTGTTTTTGCATATGACATGCTATCAAATTTTCTGAGAATATTTTAAAACTGGTGAAGTTTGGTTTATTTGCTAATTTAATTAATTTGTTCTCTGACTTAAATAAACATACATCTACTCTAATTCTAATATTTTCCATTGCTTTACCAAATACTGAATTGTTCATCAGCTTGTAGAAGTCTTTTTCAAATTCAGATTTAGCTTGCTGACGCATTTTTGTATAGATATCAATATATGATTTCATCCATGGACTTTCATCAAACTCTAATATTCTGTAAATTTTCTCCAACTTCAATCCTAGATCTAGATATTGTGTCAGAGATTTAAGATGTACAATATATTTTTTTCGTTTTCCAAGATGTGGAACTAATTTATTTACATCGTTTACTTTGATATTTTCTGGAGCTAATGGTAAATCATTATGTAGAGCATGTAAGTCTTTCGGACAACTTAAATCCACTTCTAATATGTAACCTTTATCTGCTTTGAGTTTCAACTTTGGATCTTTCCATTTAAAGTTTCCAGTAGGTAATGATCGACACATAGCCCAGCCGTAAAGATTGTTTGCATCTATATATGTGATAAAACTATTTGGTTTTCCTTTATCGAATGTTTCTGGAATATATGGATTGTTTGCTTTTGCATATCGTGTTGATATTGTAGAAATCCCACCTCTTATTCCTTTTTCGATGAATAGTAGCATATCAGGATCTTCAAACAAGTTAAATTCTATTTTTGTATGTTTCAGTAGAGCATCGAAAGACAATCCTGGAGCTGTAAAATAATGTGCTGGATCTAGAGAATAAGTTTTCATGCATGTTAGTCTAAATTGTTCAAATACTTCTGCTAATAATAATATATCAACTTTTAGATATAAATTATGATAATCTTTGAATGTTGTACAATTAAAAGCTCTCCATACTTTGAGTGCATGCTGATATTCATCTTCTGAAATATTTTTATTATTTTTTCTACTGTAGAATTCACTTTTAGCTGGTAAACTATTAACGTTCATTTTTTCATAACTATTTACATGTTCATACGGATAAATACCTTTTTTGTTGATCAACTCTAATTGTTTTTCATTGAGAAAGAACTTCGACAATTCTTTGTGCTCAGATAAATTCTTCGATAGTTTATCCAGAGACGAAAGTAAAAACCTATAGCTGTTTAAGAACCGTAAGTCTCTGGTGATATCTTTAATTTTTCCTGTATGTTTACATACATAAGAATCAACTTTTATGGTTTGTGTAAAACTAATATATTCTTCATCTGTTTGTGGAATAACGTTCAACTTTCCGGGTATATTTCCCAAGTCTTTCACGAACAAATGAGCATCGTAATTAGACAGATTATGTAAAAACACCGGTATAAAATTTGGATTCCTAATTTTTAAATTACATTTTAAATGAGCTGGACCTGTCAAATGGTTGTGATCTCTAACTTTATAGTTATCTTCCGTAAATTCTCCGCCACACACATAGCATCTTGTGGCTTCTTTATATTTTTTGAATTTATCTGATGGTAAATACATTTTCTTATTTATTTTCAACAGACTATAAATTCTTTTGGTTTCTTTTTCTAAATATTCTACAAACTTTTGGAATGCATCTTTCCCATTATATATTTCTAAATGGGAATATTCATCTGCTTCAGATTTTGTATAGCAACTAAATGAATTAGGGTTCTGCTTCTAAATGTTCATGGCGTAACTTGAGTTTGGATTTGGTTGACACGTATCTATATTTGCCAACGTTGATTCGAAATCAGCATAAATTGCAAAAGGATGCTTAATTGTTTTTTGATAAGGTTTAAATTTTAATTTACCGCCTTCAAGAACATACTTTGTTGGAGTGTGAACGGAACAATCATTAATGTGGTTTGTTAATAAACGTTCTTTTGTGAATGGCCATTAACAATATGGACAGACATGTTTTTTATGACTATCTTTAGTTTGCATGAATGGACTTAATATCTTCATTAATACATAATGACTTTTATTTTCATCTGTTACAATAAAAGTGATATAACATCTTCATTTTTTACCTCTGTTAGTCTCAGAGGACACAATTCTTTCAAGTAATTAAAGTTGTAAACATTTACCGACACATTATTGTTTCTCTCGAATTTATCGATACCTTTAAGTTTCACTGGAAATGTTATGTCTCTGAAATTTAACATTTCAGGTTCAGTTTTTAATCTTTTAGATATTCTATTACCGTTTTTCTCATCTCTGCAATATCTCGTTACACTCCACATAAAGCATTTATTATCTGTATTTTTAATATTAATTAGTTTATAAGTAGACTTTTGAAACTTTTCAGGTAATTCTCTATAACTAGAACCTTTGATAGGTTTGTATTCAATAATTTTTACATTGAAGTCTAATAATTTATCTGTTATTCAGCCAGAGGAGTTTTTTGTATATTCTTCAATCTTTCTAATAGCTTCTTTATACAGATCATCAATGTTTGTGGAGTTTTTCGATATGCCTACAAACTTACCTGTATTCATCCATGCTGTTGAATATACCTTTTCATTTTTTTCTTTGTTTTTATAAAATTGAACTAAAATTGCCAATTGTATCTTCATATTATCAAACTTTTGCTCTCCCAAAATTGATCTCACAACCGGTGTCATATTCCTCATTAAAACTGTCAGATCTATAACTGATATATCAGAGAACATATATGCCAGGCATTTATCATTTATGGCACATTTTTTTCCTTTGAATTTACAGCCATAAACGTTTCTAAAATGCTTCTTTGATTTCTTGTGCTGTTGTAGATTTTTTACTTCTATTTTACATATCTTACATATCTTTTTCTCAAAATATGAATCGGAAATTAATTCTTGATTTATGTTTTTAATATGCCTAGTAGATTTTTGATGTGTTTTTAGATTAGAGACTTTTATATTACATATATTACAGAAAACTTTGTTTCTATCAAAATACACATCCGAGATTAATAGATTACTCACGTTTTTATTGTGTTTCATACTTTTCTCATGTCTTCTTAAGTTTAAGATGTAAATTTTACATATTACAAAAATTGTTACTTGAAGTCATCTTTACTGAAATTTTCTTTAAATTATTTTGCCTTTTTGTATTCTTAGTATTAAATGTGATACATCAAATGGTTCCATTTTTAATGAATTATTTTCTCAACATATTTTAAAAATTTCAATGTTTTTTCCAGTGTAAATTTTAAAGTATTCTGAAAATTTATATTCATCAAAATGAAAAGCAATATTCCATATGAAGTAATAGATGCTCAAAGAATTGTTAACTTGATGTATTTGCTTTATTTACAACTGGGATTTGAAAAAAATACTTCTTCTAATTAGATGTGAAAAATTCCCTAGAGAGTATTAAAATGTACAACTGTTTAGTGTATGATGGAGAAAAAATATTTTTCACATAAGGTAGCTCCTTCTCTCATTATTGCCTAACGAGACAACCAATAAAAAGAAAAAAACATTGAAGAATTATACTTAAAAAAATGGAAGATATTATAACAGATATTCAAAGAGAAGTTGTTCTCAATACTGCGAACATAAATCAATTGCAATTAGATGGTAATCAAATTCAAAATGATATTCAATTCATAAGGGAAGCTATAAATCAATTATAGTTGCATATCATTCATCTTGAAACATTAATCAGAGATGTTTCTTATGAAGTAGCAGATTTAAAAACAAGGTTTAAAATTGCTACAAACAGAAAATAAATTTTGGAAAGTCAGTTGGAGTTTATTGGTTATATAAAATGGTGTATATATATGTGGAAAGACAGTAAAAGAAATAATCAAAAGAATCACTTCATTTTTCCTTCTCCCGGCTTGAGATGTCTCATTATAGGGAGATCAAACTGTGGTAAAACTTCTTTATTAAAAACGCTTCTGTTAGAAAAATTTGTCGATTGTAATCATCTTTTTCTGTACAGTGAATCAATACATCAACCGGAATAGAAATTGTTAAAAAAACTTTTGATAAAGGCTATAACCAATCTGAAATAATTGAATTATTTGAAAAAGGAAATGGTAATATTGACGACTTTCTTGAAAATTTACCTAATAAAAGAAACTCAAAATCTAAAATTGAATATTTTCATGATATGACAGCTATTCCTGACCCAAGTGACGTAGATTCAAAAAAGGAAAATCTTTATTTTTGACGATATAGCAACTGAAAGAGATCAAAGTCCAGCTAATAGCTTTTACACTAGTGGGAGACACAACAACTGCTGTTCAATTTACTTATCACAAATTTATCATTCATTACCAAGACAAACAATTAGAACAAATGCCAACGTTCTGATTCTTTTTGGTTTAGACTCAACTGATATGAAGAACATTTACACAGATATCATATCTCAGGACATGCCCGTTGAAGAATTTAAAGAGTTTTGTTCTAACACTTACAAAGAACCATATAATTTTATCTTAATTAATAAAGACAGGCATCCACTTAAGGGTAGGTATTTTCAAAACTTTGATAAATCATATATTCCTAGAAAATACTTCGAAGAATGGAGTTATTCCTAAACATACTATTCATTGTTTTTGTTTATTAAACACAGGAATTTATATCTAAAAATTGCTTGGTCGTTTGTGTAACTGATTTCTGGTTATAAAAAGTCAGAAATTCGTCAACGATAAATCTTTCATGAAAATTTTTTCACAAGTAATTTCCATTTCAAGCTAATTGTGGTGAATTGGGCTCTGATTGGTGGTGCCCTTACTACTATTGGTGGTGAAGGAAGCAGTGAAGTCAGAAGCAAGGAGAAGGAATGTTAGAGGTTAGTTAAAAACTAGATAAATGAATAGTGTTGAAAGAGCATTGCACCAGTATTTTAGAAGATGAGTTGATAGTGGTTGTGAGTGCCTGACTGTGATTGTCATGATGGGTATGGCTGGAGGTTTTTTGCCTGGTGGAGTGACCCAGGTTTTGTAAATAGGACGTGTAATTGTGTCAATTCTTCAGGTCTGGAATGTTTGAAGTCTTATCAAACTGCAGGAGTAAATCCACATAGTGCTGTTGGGCCTTTCTGTGGTAGTGACTCTCAAAAGATGTATATGCAATAGAATAAACAGAGAAACATTGTCCTCTCAGGAGGATGCACCTTCTGTGTCTAGTATTTATTACTCCCTGAGGGAATTTTCAGATTCAAGGCTTAAAGTAAAAAGCTATTCTTTTCATCAAAATAGAATAATTTCATTTTGTTACAGGTCGTAGTTTTTCAGTTACTGCTTTTATTCTGTTTCCATAACTTTCTTCTTCAACTTTAATTTTGTGTCTTAAACTCTTTTCCTTACTTCCTGTTCTTGTGTGCAGAGGAATCAGTGTGACAGCAGACCTTACGTGTAGCCTCCTTGTTGCCTCAACTCGTAACTGAACGCTGCCTCCAACTTTCTTCCTATTAGAACTCCTCTGTTGGGAAAAGGAAGGCTTAAACTAACATCTAGTATAATACTTGAACTCTATACCAAGCAGTGTTTTCTTCATTTCTCCTTTTGGCTTTCCTGTGTTGGGGTTAGGGAGGCTTCAACTAATTTATAATTTGATCTGTGGGTTGTTTGACCATAGGGGTGAATCTGATTCCTGCTGGTTAGCTATCTTTGTGGAGGGGATTGACCTTGGTGATTACAAGGTGTCTGTTAATAGTGTAGCCAGTTTGTAAATGCTTCCAATTTTTAAATTGTTATGAAAAGATTGAAAGAAATTTATTGCATAGAAAGAACTAAAATTGAACATTTTATTTTGTTCTGTTTGGCTTTCAAAATAACCACCACCAGGCTCAAGACATTCACCAATATGAATATCAATTTGTGCTACAAAATCCTCCAAAGTATCAACATAAATGAATTAAATGACTTTTTTGGCATTGTTTTTTCAGTGGAGCAATGTGCAATACAAAATACTCTTCATGTTATGAAGTCAAAGAATGAAACCTAAAAAAGACAAAAATCAGGGAATCTTGTTGATTTAGGAATATTTGATCTAGGTGAAATTCGTCTTTGAGGAAATCAGCCCTTCAACTAATTCACTTCTAACTTGATGATGTCCCACCAATGGGAGACCCTAATGAAGACAGTAATTTTTACAACATGACGTTCATGTTGATATATAAACCTTTGATTTCTGTTAACCATTCATTATTGATTGATCATTTGAGACCCAAAAACCAATATACTCATCTTGTACTAGCTGATTGTTATAAAGCAACCAGACAACAAAAAACTAAAGAATTAACTCACAAAGTAATTCGATAGTGCGTGTTTTATTTGCAAAACCAAAGGATTGTAAAAACCGGTATCACTTCAATGAAATAATTACTTTGACTGTACACTTTTTCTTAAACAAAAATCGTAATGATATGTATGAAAATTCAGTTTAAATCCGACTTTCAACCTATGGTTTATAGGCTGAAGGAAACAAATATTCAAGTAAAAAGGAAAGTTGTCTCTTTCCAAATTCGCAATATTTTCTTTATTGAAAAGAAACAGCAGATGCCGCTCTCTTCGTCTGTGCCGGGACCTCACACAGGCACCTGCACACAGGACAAGAGAAGTTAGAATTAAGCTAGAATAAATTGCTAGAATGAGAATGAGCATGAGAATAAATTGCTAGAATGAGAATGAGCATGAGAATAAATTGCTAGAATGAAAATGTGCATGAGAATAAATTGCTAGAATGAGAATAAGAATAAATTACTAGAATTCAAATGAGAATAAATCACTAGAATTAGAATGAACATATATTGCTAGAAAATTAACTAGCGGTACAAAAACCTGGTGAGAAAGTTTAGAGAAAACGGTTCGGTCCTATGGGATCATCCACTTATTACTGGAAGTGAGCAAGGGGCGAGTGAAACGTCAGGCTGAGCCTCACCTCGTGTCACAACACGGCGCCACAGCATCAGAAGCGAAAGCCGCGAAGAGTGACGTCGAGCCCCCAGGTATGGGAACCACTCCTTCCCACCTCTCAAGGCTGGGACTCCAATGGCCGTGGCGGTGGCGGTGAAGTTGAGCGTGCAACGTAGGCCTCCTTGAGGTGCAGGAGAGCTCGGGCAGAGATCAGTGGTGGGGGCAGACTATGAAGGCGAACTCCTGTCTAAGGCCCAGCCAAGGCTCTACTTTATCTTCTTTGCGGCTCACTCGCCAGCCAGAAAAGTGGATGATCGGGACCATTTACTTTCCTCACCAGAATTTTGTACATTTCTCACTAAAGAATCTTTGAGTGGTTCATACTATAACACAAGGCAAAAATTATGTTACTCTATTCTTTTATTAAATGATCTTGAATTGTCCTATCCACTTGATGTATGGTTATCTTGCATTAACCCGCGCACTGTAACTGGTCGCCTCATTTACCAGGCTCACTGGTTGCCAGACGTAAGGCATAACCCCAAGTTGTTATACACCAAAATGATCGTCTCAGCGAGTGCTACACAGCTGGAGCCAGAAACCCCCACATTGTGGGGGTTAAGGCAGAGCTCCAACCACTTGGAAGTTGGGAGGGGTAAGCACAGTCAGTGTGGTAAATGAGGCGACCGTGAAAGGGTGTGCGTGCGAACAGTCAGTGGCAGCCTCAGTTACCAGCGAAACTACTCAGGGCCTTATTTCGCCTTATTTCGTAAAAATGGCAAATAAGACAAATCTGAAGTCAGTAGCGTGTAGAACAGTATTTTATTCATATTGTGTGAAAATTACAAGTTTCGAAACACTATACTTACAGTAATATAACCAGACATGCAAACATGCATTTATGTAGGAACTAAAACGAAGAATGGATAACACCTAGTAGACATAAATGGTCATAACTTTTTTTCTAATTGTTGTAGAGGAAAAATAAAAACATCAGTAGGTTTGGAAGGATTTTCTGCATAAAATAGCAGTGAAAAACATTACATTGTTCCCAAAACACAAAAATGGCCATTGATCTCTTTGAAGCAATGTTGTGCAAAAATCTACGGAGTTTGACTCCATATTACAAAGAAACGGTTCAAGTTATCAAAAATCTGACAACATCAAAGTGTAAAGCAACATTTTTTACTCATTACTTCATATTTTTACATCTCTGCCTATTACGGTAAGTGAACAGGGAACGGCAGAGTAACGCGGGTAAATTGACTACTTTTCTGAGGGATGCGCGACCGTGCGCGGGTTAATGAAATGTGTGGGCACTTATTATTTTCTGTAATGATGGAAGAACAGCATTTTGTTTTTAATTTCTTCAAGTTATAACTTCAATTTTCTAAAATATTAGAGCAATGAAGCATCCCATTGCTCAGGTACCTCAGCACCCAGCATGGAGCGTGCAGTGGTTATGGTGCACAAGCTAACGGATGCTGAAGTGGAGAGGCTGTGCTGCAGGCAGGATTTCATCGAGCAAGAAGCTGCAGTGGAGAACATGGTGCAAGGTAAGACTTAGTTCTGGTCTGGGTGTAGACAAAGACAGTTGTTCTTGAAGTAGAAAATTAAGCTTTGAGGGGACCGTACTCCCAAAAAAAAATCCTAAACTATTCGACCGATCTTCATGAAACTTGGTATAGGTATGTAAATTTGAACAAGGATTAAGATTGGACTCATGTGTTTTTCCCATTTTCCCCATAGAAAACGAGTTATTCAAAGAAAACTTCAAAATAAGGGGTCTGGGAAAATCTATGGACGTAATCAGATTTTGAGATACAGAGATAATATTGGTATCAAAAGAAGCAAAAATGTATTCTCTACAACGTGACGTGGAGTTTTGTTGAATTTTCGAAATACTTTTTGAAAAAAATGATAAAATATAAAAAATTGATCCATTTTCACACTTTTTCCGACAAAAGAAAATGTAGCCAATTTTCTATTCCGAAAATGAATAAAAGCCCATATCATCTTGTAGAGGATTAAATTACGTTTCTTTTGATACTAAAATCATAAATGTAGCTCAAAAACTGAAAACTACCCTAGGTGTAGAAGCTGTAAATTTCAATTGTTCAGAAGAGCCAAGTGTTCAGGAGAGCCAGGGGAGAGAGGGGGACCGTACTCCCCCAAAAAAATCCTAAACTGTTCGACCGATCTTCATGAAACTTGGTATAGGTATGTAAAATTGAATAAGGATTAAGATTGAATTCGTATGTTTTTCCTTTTTTCCCCATAGAAAACGTGTTTTTCAAAGAAAATGTACATACAACATATATACGTACATTTTAACCCACCCCCCTTTTGACCCACTTCTTGTGGTCTTCTGGGTGTAAAACGTCACCAATATGTCCGCTACATATATACGTACATTTTAATGAATGAAAACGAAATTCGACAACGTCTTGATTTTTTGGGAGTACGGTTCCCTTAACCCGCGCACTGTAACTGGTCGCCTCATTTACCAGGCTCACTGGTTGCCAGACGTAAGGCATAACCCCAAGTTGTTATACACCAAAATGATCGTCTCAGCGAGTGCTACACAGCTGGAGCCAGAAACCCCCACATTGTGGGGGTTAAGGCAGAGCTCCAACCACTTGGAAGTTGGGAGGGGTAAGCACAGTCAGTGTGGTAAATGAGGCGACCGTGAGAGGGTGTGCGTGCGAACAGTCAGTGGCAGCCTCAGTTACCAGCGAAACTACTCAGGGCCTTATTTCGCCTTATTTCGTAAAAATGGCAAATAAGACAAATCTGAAGTCAGTAGCGTGTAGAGCAGTATTTTATTCATATTGTGTGAAAATTACAAGTTTCGAAACACTATACTTACAGTAATATAACCAGACATGCAAACATGCATTTATGTAGGAACTAAAACGAAGAATGGATAACACCTAGTAGACATAAATGGTCATAACTTTTTTTCTAATTGTTGTAGAGGAAAAATAAAAACATCAGCAGGTTTGGAAGGATTTTCTGCATAAAATAGCAGTGAAAAACATTACATTGTTCCCAAAACACAAAAATGGCCATTGATCTCTTTGAAGCAATGTTGTGCAAAAATCTACGGAGTTTGACTCCATATTACAAAGAAACGGTTCAAGTTATCAAAAATCTGACAACATCAAAGTGTAAAGCAACATTTTTTACTCATTACTTCATATTTTTACATCTCTGCCTATTACGGTAAGTGAACAGGGAACGGCAGAGTAACGCGGGTAAATTGACTACTTTTCTGAGGGATGCGCGACCGTGCGCGGGTTAATAGTGTTGAAATAAACTAAAATGGTATTAAGATAGAAGCTCTCCCCACTGGTTTGAGGGTGAGACCTGCTGCTTATGATATTAAATGTCGCAGTGGAAAATAAATTATCCTTATGTAATACAGATCCAAGTATCTCTTTAAATAAATGAATTTCTATGTTATTAGTTTGTAATTTCTCCTATTTTATTAAAATTGGCAGTTTTTACATGTGTGCACAGTTGTTGCTTTTTTGGTTTGTCCATCTCTTTGTCATGCTCTTAACACTCTTAACTGCAACATGTGCTGCTGGTGGCCTCGGATAATATTTTCATAATGCTGTCGACTTACCAGTAGTTGCAAACTCAATTTTCATAATTACTCAGTTAAAGCTAGATGAGGGTATGATTCTGTTAATGATTGCTTGTTTCAAAATTACCTATTACTATTGACATTCAATTTGAGTTGAATATTGAGCTTCAGTTTTACCAACTGCGGTCAAAGAGTTACGGATACTTGACCGTAATTGTGATACTAAGAATATTTTAATCACTGGTACTATTAGGATGAATATAGATGTTTGTCATTTACATCTGGTAGATTTATGTAGGAAAAGTATCACATCTCATTCTTGACAGGTCATAAACACTAATAGGATATAAGGTTGCAAAAATTTTGTTCAGAAGTAAAACTAAATTGAACAAAAATATTTCTCTCTAATTATTATTTTACATGGTCTTTATCGCCAATTCTGGTTTAAATAAAATTTCTTGAGTCATACAGAAGATGAAGCAGTTTGAACATAATGCAATTGGTACGTACGTTTTGTCATTATCAGGAGCATAGCCAAATTGAAAGTCCCATGCTGTGAGTGGAGATGTGGCAACACTAGACACAAATAGTTTTAGTGTTCTCAACATTATCTGCCACTTTTGTTTTTGGGTTTATGCTGTCATTTTGCTTGCATTTTGGTGTACACAGTCATGTTTGTAGATGGGTGAATATTTAAGAGTGTAATACTACATGTAAATCACTGTTTGGAGTAGATCATTGGAGTACCACATTTATTACTCGTTTACATGACACAGTTTTGAGTGTCTGCCACCTGAGCATTCACACCATGGATTTTTATGAGAATTACTCTCAGAGTAAACCTTATCACATTTCTATTCATCCTGTCTGCTGAACCATGGCTATGAGTGTAATTTTGAGTATTTAAAAACCATCACCCCCTCATGGGACAACAATTATTGTGTCTATGGGTATAAGCACTCCCAGGGGAAATATGTGAAGTGCTGTGCTGAAGTAGGTAGGCCTTTTTGTTGAATGCATTTTTCGTTTTATCATGGACCATTTTGTTGTGATTTGCTGCTGCCCGGTTTTTCAGTATTCAATACTTTCTATCTAAATGAAATAGATTGATTTCTGGGGAATCACATTTTCAGGATAAAAAGAAAACCAACGTGGCTAAGAATATCATCATAAAAAACTAACGTTCTGGATTATAAAAAGTCCCTCTTCAGTGTTCTGTAACACAATAAGTTGAAGTACTAAAACATTGTAACTATAAATCTTCTCGATAAATTGGATGTAAGACAATGAAATTAAAAAGACATGATAAAACCAAAACCAAACAAAATGTCAACAAACAATGAAAAGTTTCACCACCGTATCACATTCATTTATTGACGGATGGTTTTTTAAAACGTGTATCGATTATAAAATGCAGAATCGAACAAATTTGATGTTGAATCCAAAAATTTTAAAAATTGTATTTTTAAAAATATGGTCTTTCTTAGAACGATGTTTTGTTATAAATGGGTTGGATGGTTTGGTCAAGTTACAGCCGGTGCATAAGGAGATTCCCCTGTGTTGTGCATACCTCACAAACAATTGGAGCCCAGTGCTACCAATGTTAAGAGCTCTCGCAGCGGTCACACATATATTGATATACAAATGAGGTGCGCAGCATCGCATCTGCAGTATCCCTTTGCTTAAAATATAATTCAAGTTTCCTGTTGTTTTCAAAATATGAGCAAGGATTTATTTGTGGAAAAAACCTTTAACTGTTGACACTACTTCCATTTTCATTTTCTCTGTGCGGGATCCTAAGAAAGGTAACTGAAAATACGATTTTAGCTTTGGCTCAGTAAAAATTCTTGGCTTTGCACTGAACTTTCTACTCAAAAATTTTGATAATTCAGTGGTAAAAATATTCTTTAAGAAATTTCCGTCCAATTGTTTGTGAGGTGGGCACAACACAGGGGAATCTCCTTTTGCACCGGCTGTCACCTGACCAAACCATCAACTCATCTATAAGAGAACACTGTTTTAAGAACAACCATATTTTAATTACCCAAATTTAAAAGAAATTTGGATTCACCATCAAATCTGTCCAATCTCCGCATTTTAGAGTCGAAATACATTTTAAAAAACCGTCCGTCAATAAATGAATGTGATACGGCAGTGAAACTATCCATTGTTGGTCGAAATTTTGCATGGTTTTTTGTTTTATCATGTCTTAAATTTCATTGTCTTACATCCAAGTCATTCAGAGGATTTAAAGTTACAATGATTTAATACTTCGATTTATTGTATTACAAAACACTGAAGACTAATTTTTTACAATCCGAAATGTTTGTTTTGATCATGATATTCTTGGTCACATTAGTTTTCCTTTTTATCCTCAATACTTTCTGCATCAAGTTTAATCTTGTTTCATGAACTGCTTTCTTGACTTGCTGTTTCTAATGCACCTTCAGCATAGATTCCCCATTTCCTCAACACCATATTAAATGGTTCCTGCATCCTTCCTATCTTTGCAACACCTGAGTTGGATAAGTAGGCTTAAATTTTCATATAATCCAAGTTGAAAACTTTCAAAAAAACTGTGGTATTTCTCTGTTAAAGATAAGGACTTCAGTGGTAGAAGGAGTTGTGTCAAGTTTAGTTCTTTGTTTTCAGTGTGAAACTTCCTCCTACAAGGTTGAGAAATGGTTCATAATTAAGAAAACATGTCACTCACTGGATTTCATTCTATTCTAATTGCCTCATGAATGATTTAAAAATTGGTTTACCTTTTTTTAAATTCAAACATCATGATGTCCGTCAGAAATATAGTGAAGTGGGAAGTACATTTTTTAATGCAAATTTTTATTGGGATTGCTAGTTTATCATGAATTGTAAGTACTATTTTTCTGAAGACTTTATTTCTTGCTTCTTATTGTCATTTAAGTATGCTGATGTAAGCTGAAATATGATTAAGCTCATTTAATCTCCAAAGCTTATGAAGTCTTAACTTTTAGGTGGAAGATTTGCAATGTGTTCTCTGTTATAAGTATTACTAGATTTCTTTTCCTAACCTACAAGAACATTCCAGTTTTCATGTGTTAAAATACTAACTAAATTGTTAACATTGTCAAAATCATGAAATTAAATTTGTATTTTAATACATAAAGAGCTGTTACAAGATTTGTTATCTCAAATGAAATTTTTCTCAATGAGCTTGTGTCACTTGCAGGTGATAGCCTGAGCTCTGGAAGCCATCTAAAAGAAATTCGCATCAAAAGTGAAGTGCTTGACGCTGAGCTGGAGGCCGTTACTGTGAAGGACGAGCCCATTGACTGGCATCAGGAACCCCAGGTGCTGGAATTGGTTGCTTACTCTTCTATGTATTGAGTGCTTCTAATTGGTTGCTTGATCTTTTTTTGATTGCTTCTAATTGGTGCGTGCAAATAACACGCACTGCAGGTTTAGGTTTTTAATTGTAATGCACTGAGCAGAAAAACAAACTAAACTAAAATAAACTAAAACAAACTGGAACAAAGTCAAAAGGAAAATCGTGAACAGGTACGATACAAGTCTCTAGTACAAGGTGGTTGATAATGCTCGTCAAAGTGAGTCTTTAACTATAGTTTAGACTCGTAGCTCGAAACGCCGGTAGTTCCTCAGCCTTGGAAACCTTGTTGTACCTCAAAGACAAGAGCGCTTCTCTTCTAAGTGCTCTCGCGTCCTCGTCTCCTTCAGCCAGCAAGGATTGGAAAGAAATTTTCCAGACGTCTTGACTCTGTTCTTGAGAAAAGGAAGAAGATGTACTACTGTTTACTGCAAAAGGAGAAAAAAAATCGAGGCGATTACTTTGTCACGTTAACTGGATGAAGGTAAATAACTCGTTAATGAAAAGAAATACATAAAAGATCTAAGATTAGCACTCTGACACTATTAACGCTGCTTATTTGGCACGAAATGCTTTGCAGTACAAGACTAAAGGAAAGAATTTGCAGGATCAACGGGAAGGGCCCTCTGCGGTTAAGTTATACTGTAAAAGCTTTAATCGTAAAAATGGATCACAAAAAGCAAGTTGAAGTAATGAGGTCAATGTGATTCAGAAACTGTCTTAATTCAACGGTTCATCAAAACTTACCTGAAAAACTATTCCTCAGTAAGGTTTCTCCTCTTTTAGTGATAAGTAAGGTGAAAGGCTCAAATGAAGCTACAGAACACGGAAGAGGAAATCCCGTTGGCCTTAATATTAACTTGATGTAATTAATACTAGCTAGATTGCGGACAGGCAATCTGATGACTGTACCGTAATAATCGCCCCTCGAGGAGTACAGCAAGGGTAAGTTAATAATCGCCCCTCGAAGGGACTGCGAAGGCGAGTTAATAATTGCCTCTCAAAGAGAACATTAAAGGTAAGAAAATAATCGCCTCTCGAGGAAGACAGCAAAGGTATGTTAATAATTGCCTCTCTAAGAAGACAGCTAAGGTAAGTTTATAATTACTGGGTTACCCATTAATAATTAAGAACACCCAAGGGAAAAAAGTGTCACAGAATAATGAAATGCAGGTAGAAGAGAAAAGTGAAGACAGCAGAAGATGAACAGAAATGTTTGTCCTCATGCTAAACAGTGGGCCTTGATGGCAGTACCAACAAAACTTCACAACACTCGTCCGTTGCACCAAGAGCAACTTCCGCTGGCACAGGTAACACTGGTTGACTTTCAGAAGCAAAAGCATGGATGGTAATAGTAACAATAATAATAATGCTTGAAACTAGGGACAAGTTGACAATCTCACCTTCGTCCGTGCTTCAAACCTCAAGTGTGTGGTGAAACGATGTCTAGACGACTTTTTTACCGAGGTCAGCACACTGTATTTATTAAAGTTCACTCCCCTCTTGAGAGTTTCGTATTGGTTGCTAACTATCCTATGGAGTGTTTCTAATTGGTTGGTTACTCTTCTCTTGAGTGCTTCTAATTGGTTGCTTACTCTCTTTAGTGCTTCTGATTGGTTCTTTACTCTCTGTTTGAGTGCTTTCTGTGGATTGCTTACTCACCTCTTCAATGTTTCCGATTGGTTACGTACATTCCTGTTGGATGTTTTCAATTGGTTACTCACTTTCTTCTTGAATGCTTCGGTTTGATTTCAGTGAGTTTTTATCGTTCTGCAGAAAATTCAAATTTATTCATATGTTGTCTGTTTTTACTTGATCTGGGCCCCTATTTTGTGACATTTGTATCATTGTTACTGCTTTCACCTTTTATTGTTTTGAACATTTCTGACATAATTGACAAAACTTGTCATTCAGTGGATTTTATGTTCCAATTTCTTTATGAATGATTTAAAGCGTCTCACTTTAGATACGCTTAATTCATTGCTAAACCATTTCATCACACCTCAGGGGGATACAACTGTTGTATTTAAGGGAATTAGCACTCCCAGGGGGACTGTGTGAGGGCCCAAGCTAAAGGTTAGGTAGGCTTCCTTTTTGTTGAAATAGAATAGGTTTTTTTTCTGTTACGGACCATCTTTTTTCGGTTCACCGCTGTCCTGTTTTTCAGTTACTACATTCTTCAACTTTTTCTTGTTTCATGAATTTCTTTCTTGTTTCATGAACTTCTTTCTTGGCTCACTGTTTCTGTGCACTTTGTGCATAGATTCTGTGTTCCTCTACTCCATACTAAACTGTGCGTTTCTCCTTCCTCTCTTAAAACATCTTTGTCATGGTTAAGGGAAGCTAAAACTTTCTTACATAATAATATTGTAAGGCCAGGTGTTGTTGCTCTGGCTATTGAGTTCCGTTTGAGGCGAGTGAAGCAGCGGCCTTACTTATATGCTTCTCCTGTGGTTGGTATCGGTGATACGCAGTGGAGGAGTTGGAGCTTTTTATTGAATAAATTTACATTGAGACATCTTAAGATAACTGAGCACAAAAAAGACTAGAAATGATTTGAGGGGTAACTGAGGTAGGGCACTACAAGTACCCTCCTCCTAGAGAGAAAGAAGTCCGAATGATACAATTTAGTAAATTAAATTAATGATGCTGCAGAACGTTGGTGTTGAGCGATGAGGCCGTCCGTGCGATGAGGCCAAGCGATGCGAAGAGACCGTGCGATAAGGCGGAGCGATGAGGCCGTGCTGTAGGCGTTTGGCGGCTCGGTTGTGCGTTTTGGCGCTTCATTAAATGTTCTTGGATGGTAGAAACACTTAGCGGAAATTGCAATTGGATGCTTCGTTGGAGAGCAGCGATGAGTGCTGCTCGGGTCAACAGTTGTTAGGGGCAGGCACTTTAGAAGCATCGGCCCGGCCCGATGGTGAAACCGCTGGAGAGCTGCTAGCTTCACCAGTTGTAAGGGGCAAGCGATGTTGAAGCCTCAGCCCATTGGTGGAACCGCTGAAGACTGTTGGGTCTCCAGTTGTTGGAGCAGCTAGGGTGCCCATTTGAAAGAGGCTGACGATTCGTCTGGGGTCACTAATTGTAGGGTCAGGTGTTGCTGCTTCAGCAGTTGAGTTCCATTTGCGGCGAAGATTGGCTGAAGCTGATGAGCCTTACTTATATGCTCCTCCTGCGGTTGGTATCGGTGATACGCAGTGGAGGAGTTGAAACTTTTTAGTGAATAAATTTACATTGAGACATATTAAGATAACTGAGCACAAAAAAGACTAGAATATAATTTGAGGGGTAACTGAGGTAGGGCACTAGAATGTAATATCTCAGCAGCTGTTAAGCGATGTTTTACTCTGGTTCCAGAAAATAATTTCACTGCACACTCCATTATTCTCGAGTTTCAATTCTGTTAAATTGATATTTATTGTCTATTTGATTGCTTATTGGTGGTTAGTGTAATACATCTTATTTTCAAAAATTGTTGTACCACGTAGAGTGACTATCTTTGGTTGTCGGTATTGTATTGAGTCTTGTTTTGTAATTTTCGATTGCACGAATACTTCGTTAAACTTTTGCTCTATATTCGTATTAACCGGCAGGGAAGGCAGAATGTGCTTTTCAAATTTCTTTTGTGTGTTCTTTATTTTTTGCTTCCTGTATTATTTTCATCAATTTTTTGTTTTGTTTCGAACACTTGAGCGCATTTCCTCAAGGTAAAAGTAAGAAAATATGCTCAAGAGCACAACTTCGCCTCTAAAGTACATGTTTACCAAGTGCATATTTGCTTTTAATTGCAATTTTTCGTATAACGTGTTTTTTTTCCGAGAACACTTACCAGTAATAATCAAGTAAAGTTCTACCTCACAGGCCAGTTCAAGTTCAGGCTCTCATGCAGTTACTTTCAAGAGGGAAGTAGACTATGACTGCGCTGAGGCACGTTCAGGGCACGCAGAAGCGGAGGACGAGTTGAGGGAAGGCAGCTCTGGTGCGTGCATTACAAGTGCTGTTCAGCAGGGACCAGCTGCAGCATCTCAAGGGAGCGCTGACTCGCTACCATCAAATGTGTCAAGTAGCGGCAGTGGTATTGAGGCCGCACCTGCTGACAGACTCATGTCACGGCACTTACTGTGTGAACATTGTGATTACATCACTGGTAGAAAGGACTTTATGGAGCTGCATCTCCGTGTCAGGCACAAATTAGGATGTTACTACGATTGTGGGTTGTGTGATTACTACACTATGTATATAAGTATTTTGAAGCGGCATGTAGTGGAGCAGCATGACAAGGAAATGCGGTACAAAGGCCTATCCGGGGGTAACCAATATCCAGGTGTGAAAATGACGGGGGAACAGCCACGTGTTAAACATGGACAGGAAGAGCGCAAATGTAATTTATGTAACTCATGTTTTGTCGTCAAGTCCAGTCCTGATACACCTAAAATAGGTGCATTAAACAATTGTATGGTGTTCAAGTGTGAAGTATGCGAACATTCTTCAGCAAATGAAGGAAACTTGACACAGTTTTTGTCTGGTAAACGCAAAATAAGACCTCAAATAAGCAGACATGTTCAAAGTCGATTTTACAGGCGTAACTTGAATGACTCTGCTCGTAGAAACGAACGTGAACCAAATCAAGCTAGCAAAGATAGGAAAGGACAACTGTTCAAATCAGAGTTCTGTGACTATTCCTCGGCTCGAAAGAGGAATGGTAAACTGCACCTAGCCAATAAACATGGTGAAGGTCAGCTGTTCAAGTGCGAATTGTGTGAATATTCTGCTGCTCTTAGGGGTAATCTTGAGCGTCACCGAGCCAGCCAACATGGTGAAGGTCAGCTGTTCAAGTGTGAGTTATGTGACTATTCCTGTGCTCATTGGAGTTATCTTAAACTTCACCTAGCCAGCAAGCATGGTGAAGGTCAGCTGTTCAAGTGTGAACTATGTGCATATACCTCTGCTCATAAGGGTAATATTAAGCAACACCTAGCTGGCAAACATGGTGAAGGTCAGCTGTTCAAGTGTGAACTATGTGCATATACCTCTGCTCATAAGGGTAATATTAAGCAACACCTAGCTGGCAAACATGGTGAAGGTCAGCTGTTCAAGTGTGAATTATGTGCATATACCTCTGCTCAAAAGTGTAGTATTAAGCTACACCTAGCCAGCAAACATGGCGAAGGTCAGCTGTTCAAGTGTGAATTATGTAACTATTCTTCCGCTCGAAAGGGTAACATTGAGCGACACCTAGCCAGCAAGCATGGTGAAGGTCAGCTGTTCAAGTGTGAATTATGTGCGTATACCTCTGCTCATAAGGGTAATATTGAGCGACACCTAGCCAGCAAGCATGGTGAAGGTCAGCTGTTCAAGTGTGGATTATGTGCATATACCTCTGCTCATAGAAGTGATCTTAAACGTCACCTAGCCAGCAAACATGGTGAAGGTCAGCTGTTCAAGTGTGAATTATGTAACTATTCTTCCGCTCGAAAGGGTAGAGTTGAAAAACACCTAGCAAGCAAACATTAATGCGTTTTCTTGCAAGATGTGAAATGCAGGTTTATGGGCTATTCAAATGTTTAATCACTGCATCACGATTCACATTCTTTAAAGATTGTAGCTCTTCCGTGTGGTCAAAGATCGTACGGGCTTCTCCCTCTGGAGAACATAACTTTTGTGTCCATTGGAATTAGTGCTCACGAGAGGAATATGTGAGGTCCTGAACCAAAATTTATGGGGATCATGTTTCTGTGGAAATGTTTTTAGTTTTGTTAAGGACCAACTTCTTTTGGTTCACTGCAGTGTTTTACATTATTCGTTGCGCCTTCAACTTCATCTTGTTGCATAAATTTCTGTGAAACGTGCTGTTTCTATAAACCATGTGCATAAACCCTGCATTCCCATAAGTAATTACTTAATGAGGTCTTCTCCTTCCTCTTTTGAAACCACTTTTATAATTAAACATGTCTGAACTATCGTATTTAACGTAAGTAACGCCTCGGTTGAGTTGTTTTAGGTGAAATTTTATTTCCTTCCTAACATTCATTCTTCATTTTGCGTGTTATTCTGCGCAATTTTCTTTAATTTATAATGTGTCTTTTCGAATGAAATGAGAACTTTCTTTCAGTTGCTGAGTGGCTTTTTAGGATGACGCATGAAAATCAGCCGTTGACATTCTATTTCGAAGTGTTTCTTGTCGCATCCTTGTGACATTTGTCAGACTTGCATTGCAAATTCTTTTTTTTTTCGTTTATATTCCAGCATTGACGGTCACAATCTTGAATTGTTTCTTGTTCTTTTTTTGCGTTTGTAAGAATATGTACATTTCTGGCAACCTTCTCTAATGTTTTATGTCAGTGGTTCTCAAACTTGGGTCCCTGAGAAGGTCCCAGGGGGTCTGCGACACAAAAGAAAAAATTACATCCAGACAATATGTATAAAAATGAACTACAATGATTCATCGTCATTATAATAGGTGGAATCGAAATTTTGGTGTGCATGCAGCCAGCACTTCTCTATGACATTTTTATGTGTTAATTTTTCATTTAGGTCTGTTGGCTCACCCTTTGCTTCCGGCTTTATTGGAGAACTGTGTTTACTTTTGTTGCAATACTTTGCAATACATATATCACATGATTTTTTTTGGCAAGATCACGGAAAGCTGCGACAAATTTTGAGAAATTTTACATTCTGCTGGGCTACAAGCGTTGGAATGTGTGTTGTCGTAAACCTGCGGTCGGCGCCTCGTTCAAACTTGCTAGCTCTCGAGCATCGACAAGCCACCTTGGGGATACACAATACACACACACACACACACGCAGGCTTGTGATCAAAAGGCAGAGGTTTTGGCTGAACTGGGTAGCGCGAGGGCAGATTCAAAAGAGAAGGAGTAAGGCTTACGCAGAAAGCGGCACCATCTACACCAATGGTGTGCTCTCTAAGGAATCACGTGTTTGGGGTATCGAGCGAGCGCCAATCAGAGTGCGAAACTTCAGGACATGCAAGCATCCAACGAATCAAAATTGAGAGACTTTCTCTGTGGCTTAGAACAGTCTAGACCTTTTGAGAATGAATCAGGCGAGAGCTATATAATGAGTTGACATGAAGAATCGGGAGGCTTTTGTTCGTGGAATTACAGAGGAGAAGAGGTGCGAGATCTGAGGGCACACACAACGTGGCATCCCGGCCGCACCCACGTCAAAGTTGCTCCACTCTGTGTGCGTGTATTGCAGCGGCCGTGTGCGTGTAGGGTTCGTCATGTGCACTGGTCCAGAGTTGAACTCATTGCCAGAAGTCGTTGTATCGTCCAACTATGAGTGACCAGATGCCGCAATGCAGTTCGTTATACACTAGCATAATATTTAAGAAGAAAGATAAATGTATCACTTAAAATGTATATTTAGAGACGTGCAAAATTCAGCAATTCAGTAGTGTGTCATAGCAAGCAATAATGCTTTCAAAAAAGTCGTCTTTCATATGTTTTTAGATGTATTTGTATGGAAGTGTGCTCAATAACGCAATCGTGATATTTTTTACTGCAAAATGTCAATCGTTAAAATTTTAGACCTCTATCAATCTAAAAAAATGCAACGTTTCGATGAAACTATTACCACCTTCGGGCTGAAAAATGTTGTAAAACATATTTTTATACGGTCACATTGATAGAAAATGGCAATCAATTGTTCAAGTAGAAGTAGACATAGTAAATACAAAATTCTCATTGTAAGACGACTATATAGGAGCGATATTTTGTTGTGTAGAAATAATGATCACCAGCAGGCTAGCTTTTTCAGTGCAAAGATGATAGTTGCATCGAAAAGTTGCATTTTATAGGTTGGCAGAGGCATAAAATTTTAATGATTGTCCTTTTGCAGTAAAAAAGGTTGAGCGAATTCTATTATATTCAAACACGGGAAGAACTGAAAATATGTCGTAGGGTTGAGAAGTAGGAAATTTTACGTGTTCCCTTTACCACGTTTACTGGTGCCGAACTGTGTTATCATCATTTGTATCGTAAAGGGAGCAGACAAGGATATTTGATAAGGATTACTTGTCCATAACAAGTATTCCAGCCCACCCACACCTTCCCGTGGTGGTACCGTTAGTATACCCACTAGGAGTTGCAACTCATAACATATCGTTTATGTAAATTGGCAACATAGTGATCATAAGCTTATTTATACGAGTGTTGTCCGTGGGTAGAACCGACGTGGGGGGCGCCCATTAACATTTGGGTTTTTTTTTTGTTAGCTTTGCGTATTTATTTTCATTCTGTATCTTGTAAGGGAGAAACAAACTAAAACTAATAAAGTATTATACGTAAAACACGTGATCCTGGTCCCGGGGGGTCAGTGCCCCGAGGACTAGGGAGAATGGCAAGTGGCGGCAGAGGATCGCGACCCAACCAGAGGAGCTCTGCGGGGGAACGAAAGACGACTGCGGGGGAGCAAAAGAAGTCATCCGCCATACCCAACGAGGTAAAATCGATCAGGACGCCAGTAAAAGGACATGCAAGTGGACCAAAGAGCAGCACACCCCTTAGTTCAACCTCTGCAACGGGCGCAGGCCGTCTGACTGGGAAACGGGAGCACGAGGGGGGCATGTCTGCTCGAATCACCGACATCGAGAACAACATCGACGAAGTCATGGAGTGCTTGGATGGGGTGCTGCCGGAGCGTAATGTCGCTAGGTTAAATACAACGAGCCATGCCTCTGGTACGCCCAACCTAATCTCCAATGAAGAAAGAATCGAAAAGCTTGAAAACACCATTAAAGAAATTACAAAATTACTATCCTCCTTATCTTCTTCCGGAGGACTGAAGAGCTCAATCAACCCTCCAAGACAGAAAGAAAAAATCAAGTTCATTCCTTTGGATACTACGAAACAGCCGCCACCACCTCCAGTATTCACGCGCTTTTACACCATGAAGTTTGCACCAGAAAAAAGCGTGCAATTGACCCTTACTCGATTTAAAAGTTAATTTTGGCTCTGACAAATTGCCACCGAAGTCTATCACCACCAGCGGAAAAGACAGCTTCACCCTTGAAGTAAGAAATGAGAGCCAAGGCCAAACACTCATGACTATCGCAAACATAAATTCAACACCGTGCAAGGTCTTCCCCCATCCAAAGCTCAACAAATCAAAAGGACTTATCTATATTAAAGAATATAACATGGAAAACTCAACTGAATTTGCAGCCGGACTGAAAGAAAACTACAACATTAGCGAAGTAATAGATGCAACCTTCATTGAAACGAAATACGAACAGACCAGCGCCCTAATCATTGAATTCAACTCTGAAACTCCTCCCGACTACATATATATACCAGGTGAGCGATCCGATACAAGGGTATACCCGTACATCGAGAAACCCATGCAGTGTACGAACTTCCAAAGGTATGGACACACCAAGAAGCGGTGCACCCGAGCGCTCACTTGTGGAAGGTGTGGAGTGGAGGGACATAGCAGCGACCAGTGCCTTGCAGCGGAAACTGTGTGCTTCCACTGCCGAGGTCCCCACTGCGTCAAGGACAAGGCATGCCCAAAACACGTTGAAGAAGAACAGATACTAGCCATCCAGAACACCCACAAGGTTGGAAAACGCCGCGCCAGACAAATGCTCAACGGGCCAACGAACGTGAATGAAAAATCCTCACTTCTACATCCCACACATTTCAAATGCACATTGGATCCGGAAGAAAAACGTAAAATGTCTCCGTGGGTTTTCGAGAAATGTCTCCAGGTTGAATTGGGTGATAAGCCCAAGCGAATTACCTCTCAAGATGAAAGCTCATTTATTATCGAGGTAACCGGCAAACAACAAAGCATCCAAATCTGTAACATTACATCCCTAAACAATATCCCAGTCTCCATTTCTGAACACCCATACTTCAACTTAGTCAAAGGACTCGTGTATCTCTACGAGTATGATCTCTCTGACTTCGACTGCTTCCGAGAGGGGCTGAGAGCGGATCACGGACTGTACGACGCGGTGAAGGCAACTTGGATCCGACCAAAGAATCCCCTCTCTCAAGCTCTGCTACTCACTTTTAGACAGGACCTCCCTGACTACATCACCATCCCTGGGGAACAATCTCAAACAAAAGTACTCCCATACGTGCCACGTCCCATGTTCTGCAAGAAGTGCCTGGAATACAACCACACACAGAAACGATGCCCTAGCAATATAGTGACCTGTGCTAGGTGCAACAATGCAAACCACGATAGTGGAGATTGCACCAACACGAAAATAGAATGCCATAACTGCGGCCAAGATCACTACTCAGGATCCTACAAATGTACCGAATTTAAATATCATCAGGAAATTCTCACCATTCAACACAAATACAAGCTAACTAGAGCCCAAGCAAAAGTTAAACTAGACTCAGAACAACCAAACTATCGCCACAGCTATGCTGCTGCTGTAACGTCAAACAGCTCAGAAGTACCTCCTGTACCTCGGGAACAACCCGAAGCAGTAGCACCTCCCACAGCTACTTCATCCGGACCTTCTGAGCCTCAGAGTCCTAAAATCTCCGTACGGAGGAAGAGAAAAAACTCCGAAGATCAAGAAAAACCAACCGAAAAGAAACAAGTAACTGAAGCAGTTCGTGTTGACCCATCCACGGGAGAAACGTATACAACCCCTATCCAAATCATATCAAACTACGACTCTGCAATGAGTGATAGCGAAATAACAAGCGAGAACAATCCGACCGTAAGAAGTGAAACAAGAAAAATTTACCAACAGTACCAAGTGGAAACTCAACTAAGCCAAAATGAATAGTGGAGCCAGCGCACTGCAATGGAACTGCCAGGGTGTTCGGGCGAAAAAAGACGAATTATTACAACTAATCAACCTCCACAAACCGCTTGTAATTGCTCTTCAAGAAACCAAACTGTGGCACAACTGTAATTTCTCAATACCACAATACGTTCTACTCACCAAGCATGGACACCTTAATATCACACCCCATGGAGGAGTGGGCCTTCTCATCCACGAATCCATCCCCTTTCAGGCAGTCCCCTTGACCTCAACCATGCAAGTCATCGCAGCTACCGTCCAACTCACTCAGCGAATAACCTTTGTCTCGTTTTTCAGCTCAAGAAACCACACCTTATCTTCAGAATTGTTGAACGAGTTATTGGCCCAACTGTCTCCTCCAATCATTTTGATGGGCGACTTCAATAGCCACAACACAATCTGGGGATGCCAAACTACGGATGCCCGGGGCCGTCTGGTAGAAGACATCATCAGCCAACATAACCTGACTTTGCTCAACACGGGAACCCCGACTCGAATATCGTACAACTCTGAATCTGCAATAGACCTGACCTTAACCTCTCCTCGCCTTGGTGCTGATCTATTATGGAACGGATCCGAATCCCCAGAAGACCGCGATCACTGTCCTATTGTACTGAAACTAATGAACTCACCACGCAACGAGCTGAGACGCACCGTATGGAACATCAAGAAGGCGGACTGGACGTCTTACGAAGCCCACCCCATGTGGGAGGAGCTCCAGATACCCAATGAAGCTACATGTGCCGAAGCACTTGAAGCATTCACCAGGACATTGACTGCCGTAGCAGGGGAATGCATCCCCACAACCAAACTAACAACCTTTTTCCGAAACCCTAATGGAGTGCAAGACTTACAGAAACGCGCAATAACAGAGAACGCCTCCACCAAAGATATAGACAAACAAAATCCGTGCAGAATGCCCTGTGTTGGAAGAGAGCTAGAGCTATCCATAGAAACCTATTGCGGGAAGAAAAACGAAAAGCCTGGATTTCACTCGCCAATACCTTCACCAAGAACACACCAATCAGCTCTGTATAAGAAAATGTCCGAAAAATCAAAGGAAAATCGCAGCGGCATGTATCAATACTAAGGGAAAACAATGTGACATACTCGACAGTACCAGATATAGCAAATAAACTAGCAGAAACTTTTAGCCATATCAGCAGCACGGCCAACTACCCTCAAGATTTTATACAAGAAAAACTACGAGCAGAAGCGAACAAAATTGATTTCTCGTCTCACAATAGCGAAATGTACAACGAAGCATTCTCCTCTGCCGAACTCGACGCCGTTTTGAACACCACAAAGAAAACATCACCCGGAGCTGACGGAATCTCATACGAGATGCTAAAACACCTCCCAAAACAGGGCAAAGAAAGTCTCTTGTCCCTCTACAACAAGCTGTGGCTCCATGGTTACTTCCCACCCAGTTGGAGAGAAGCAGTAATCATCCCGTTTCAAAAACCCGGAAAGTTTCCATACCCACCATTGAACTACAGGCCAATTGCGTTAACAAGCTGCCTCTGCAAGACTCTAGAACGACTCATCAATAATAGACTCCTTGACCATTGTGACATGCACGGTTACCTGACCAATATTCAATGCGGCGGCCGCCCTAACCGATCCACCACCGACCATCTTATCCGTCTGGAAACCACCATCCGAAAATCCTTCATCCACAACGAGCACTTCATAAGCATATTTTTTGATCTTAAAAAAGCCTACGACACAACCTGGAGATACGGAATCATGCGAGACCTTTACAATCTAAACCTCCGCGGACGACTCCCTTACTTCATAAAACAGTTTTTGCATCATCGGACCCTCAGAGTACGGATAAACAATCACGTATCCGACCCATTTCCACAAGAAGAAGGTGTCCCTCAAGGCTCCGTCTTATCAGTAACCCTCTTCATCATTAAAATTAACAATATTGCCTCCTTGATCCCAAAAGATCCCCGGTATCACGCATCGTTATACGTTGACGACTTCCAGCTCGGGTACCACCACAGCGACCCCAAAATTTTTCAGGCCAAACTCCAAGAGTGCATCGACAGGGTAGGGCTCTGGACTCGAACCAACGGCTTCTCCTTTTCAATGGACAAATCCAGAGCTGTACATTTCACCTCTCTACCGGGTATGCATTTGTCACCGCCACTCAAAATTGGAAACCAAAATATAGAATACACTGATGAAATAAAATTCCTTGGGCTAACATGGGATCGTAAACTTACCTGGAAGACCCATATCACCAACATAAAAGCAAGCTGCCAGAAAAACGTGAATATGCTTAAATCTATCGCCTCGCACGAATGGGGTGGAGACCAGGCAACTTTGCTCCACCTATACCGACTATTCATCCGGCCAAAATTGGACTACGGTTGCATGGTCTGCTCCTCTGCCTCGTTATCAACACTCAAACAGCTTGACCCCATCGTGAATGACTGCCTACGGCTAGCTACAGGCGCATTTAAATCAACACCGATCCCTAGCTTACAAGTTATTTCCGGCGAAATGCCCCTTGAGCTGAGAAGACAGCACCTCTCACTAAAGTACCTCTACAAAATAAAAAGCCACCTGTCAAACCCAGCGCGCAATTGTGCCATACGGCCCATCGACAGAAGACTGTTTAATAATAAACAATCCTCACCGCCTTTCGCTGTTCGCACCGTCGAACTCATGGAATCTCTCGATCTCCACGAGCCTCACATAAAGCCTGCCTTCTCTTATCGGCTACTGAATATCACCACGCCCACATGGAAAACCGCCCCAGCCAAAATAAATACAGAACAGACACTCTACAAAAAGGAATGTACCCACCCAGTCCTGTACATCCGGGAATACCAGCGACTGCGGCGCGAGAAATACAAAGAGCATGTCCCGATCTTTACCGACGGTTCCAAGTATGATGACAAAGTCGGCGCCGCAGCACTGTGTGGCGGTACGAGGGAGATGATGTCCCTTCCTGGAGTTACATCAATTTTCACTGCAGAACTCCACGCTATTGAAATGGCTCTAAAACTTATTCGCGACCGCAACCAAGAGAGATTTGTAATCTTCTGTGACTCCTTGAGCGCCCTCACAGCTCTGCAAAATAAGCGTACCCCCCATCCCCTTGCGCGGTATCTCATACATCAAATCGACAAACTAACCCAAGACCACAAAACAGTTAAACTCTGTTGGATTCCGAGCCATGTCGGCATCGAAGGCAACGAGGCAGTTGACAAACTCGCTAAAACGGCAGCACTTCGACCAGCAGAAAATGTCATGACTTTCTACGGAGACTGGTACCCAATCATAAGTAGCAAAATACGTGCCCTATGGAAGGAAAACTGGCATCGGGGAAGAAATTTCCTATTCAACATACAACCCGATCCGAACTCCTACAAACGAAAAAACCTGACGAGAAGAAGCGAAGTAGTACTGAACCGCTTGCGATGTGGCCACACACATCTCACACACGGATACTTAATGAACAGCACAGTCCAAGAACCTCCGCCCGGTTGCCCTCTTTGTTTGGGGGCTCGCCTCACCGTACATCACATCGTCATGGACTGCCCAGCCTTACACAACGCAAGACGCCGTCACATAAGTCTATTTGCCGCTGACCACCACCCGCCTATCACAATCAGAGACCTGCTGGGTCATGACGCCCCTGTCGCCGAACTTATGGAATACCTTCGCAGAATCAACGCGTACGACCTCATATGAATTATACGTGCCCCTTCCAAATTACTGCAAGCTAGCTATCGTCATCGGATGCCAAGCATACGGAACTGCACACTTGTGGACCTCTCAGAGTCCAACAGTCACACTACTTACCTAATTTCCGATGTGCGCTGAAACGAGTGTTCGACACCACACGAACTGATAATACTAACATCAATCCAGTTGCCTGCAGCAAGTCTCGTTGCTCATAATGTGATCGCCTAACCGATGTGTGATTACCTAGCTGAAGCTAGGGGGGTCCATAGTTGCAAGTTGCTGGCGACCTGGTGGAAACGAAACCCTAAACTTATTATTATTATTGAGAAGTTGAAAAGCGATCGTAACTAAATTCATAGTAAATAATGAAAGCATGTATCACACATACAAATAAATATTACTACATGCAAATATCTTTCATTTATAATATTTTTTTCATTACTTATGTAAGAAGTTTTGAAAATGACATTAAATATCGTCCAATATATTACAGTTGTCACGTAAAGACACAAAAAATAGCTAACTTTTTAGCATTAAATAGTGTGGCCACGAGCTTCAACTTTCATTTAAAAACTATCTCATCGCCAGAGCAACTGAAAAAAAAATCGGTATTGATGAATCATCATATTTGTATGTCATATATGCAGTGTTGGGCAGTTGCGTTGCAACAAGTTGCCGCCGCAATTGCGATCGCAACTTTTTCGGTTGCGGTTGCGCCGCAACAATTTTGGGAAAGTAGCGAATCTGTTGCGATCGCAACAATTTTCGACGGGTCAGGCCGCAACTCGCAACCGCAACATCACGATGGTAATTTAATTTTCAAAATGGCTTCAATAAAGTTTAATACGCGTTTCATTCTCGTTTAAAACTAAACCGTACTGTTCAGTACGGTTTAGGCAACTGTTCATTGTTAGCATTAGGCGATACAGTGATACACATAAAATTTGCTTACAATATGTAAGTATATTTAATGTAACTCATTAAATAACATATGTTATTAGGAACGATGTGAGGTGTAAGTGTAAAATTACGTGTTATATAGTAAATCTACATAGCTAGATGTTGCGATTTCCCAATGTACTTCACAACGACGATTTTATCCTGGCGTCCTCTCTGCAACCACATTTTAAGCTAAAATGGCCAAACGAAGCACAAAAAATGGAGTTAATAAAAAAACTTATCGCCTATCTTAATAACAGATCGGAAAATAGTATTTCAGCTGAGGAGAGCAGTGCCGAGGACGTAGATGACGAAGATGACTTCTTCAACGTCGTAATGATATCGGATGACGAGGAAAGAAGTCAATGATTGGCTGAAACAGGCAGTAATCAACAGAACTAGCCACTCAGATGTTCACAGCGATGTTTCCTTCAAGTGAATTTGTAGCTTCGTTCATCCATTTTAACACGCCAATACCATCGAGCGCTGCGGTCGAACGACTGTTCTCTTAGGCAAATAAATTTTGAGACCACGACTTGCTCGGCTTTCAGACAAACATTTCGAAATGTTAACATTTTTGAAAGGCAACGTTGATCGTCATTACAGTGCATTGACGTTGTCACATTGAGATCATGAACCAGCATTAAATCATAACAGAGGAACAACAAAAAGCAGAGGTATATATGTTATAGAAGCATATGTATGGTTTTTCTTTGTGCATCATATTGGCTGTCCAAATCTTCTGCGCTTTTATGTTTTCTATTTTTTCTACATATATACGGAACTCCTATGAAAATATAGCTACTAGCTTGGTGCCTCTTCAATATTATTATTAGAAAATGAAATTCATTTTAGTGTTCATGCTATATTCACAAATGAAACGTTTCTTTCTTTCTTATTTCGTAATAATATTATATAAAATAAATATATTTTTTTCATTTTCATTTAACGTCCGTATGACAAATATACCATGAAATACATTTTGTGTGTACACCAATAAACAGGTTCATAGATATGAGGGTTGTGCAAAGTTTATAATGAATTAAATTTTGGCTAACGTTGTCTCGCTATTTCAAAATCCTTCTCGAAGATGTTTTCAATCGATTTTCGGCTGAGCTGGGGGGAAGGGGGTAATTTAAGCATTGCATTTAGTCTTTTTATTTTTTTTCAGTGCGTTCAGCGCACACTAGCACTGAACTTTCAAATCGGAAAAAACTCTAAATTTCTGTAATTAAAATTATCACTTTGGATCATAGCCTAATCTACCTATATGTGCCAAATTTTGTGAATATTCTCCACTTAGATGTGATATCCGGCCTCAGTGTTACTCCATTTTATCCCACGTACACATGTCCATATAATGCTGAAGAGTTGTGTCGCTTCTTGACTATAACCTGATTTTTCTTAAAAAATTTCTGTGAAGAAATTAAAAATCAGTTCATTTCTATGTTTTTCGAAATCTTCTTTTCCTTTTAGTTATTTTTTTGCGAAAAATTTCTTGGGATTACAGTGAGCTCAACTGTCATTTTCTGTGTAGTAGATGGTAGGTTGCTTTTATCTTTTATTTTATATGTGTATTTTTTACTTATATTTCATTTCAATAAGTATATATATTAACATGAGTGTGTACGTGTGTAGGTATATAAATGTATCTACATATATAGATATACATGTTTCTATTTCATTTTTTTACGCAAAAACCTTCCGGTTGATAAATTTTATTGCACTAGCGAAATGATTCAAAAATAGATCTATCACTTCCCCAGAGGGCGTTTCTGTGAATCGGATTAATGTCAAATATAATTAATGAAATAAAGTGCAATTTGAGCATATGAATCGTAGTAAAATTATCTTTCTGTCCGTATGTTGTACAAGCTATGAATTTTGATATTGAGTATATATTGGTTTACCCATTTCTACCAATATTTTGTAGATATTTGTCAATCATGAGTGGTAACCGGCTTACACTGTATCTCTATTTTATCCCAAGTACCCATGTCCGCATGATGTGGTGAATATCGAGAAGATATGAAATATGTTTTTGGTGGTGAAAGGGCTTTGCATATTTTTAGGGCATATTTTTCATTTCTCATTCAACTACCCTTGACAGAGATAGACTATTGGCACGCCACGTATGGTTTGTCTATTAGTACGCCTCGTATATTTTGTCTATTAATCTGCCTCGTATGGTCTATCTATTTGTACACCTCTGATAGCTTGTCCATTAGTACACCTCGTATAGTTTGCCTATTATTATGCCTCGTATGGCTTATCTATTTGTACACCTCGGATGGTTTGTCAATTAGTACTCCTAGTATAGAACTTTTGTTAGACTACTAGCACACCACGAATGGTTTGTCTATTAGTACGCCTCGTATATTTTGTCAATTAATATGCCTCGTATGGTCTATCTACTTGTACACCTCTGATAGTTTGTCTATTAGTACACCTCGTATAGTGCGTTTATTATTATGCCTCGAATGGCTTATCTACTTGTACACCTCGGATGGTTTGTCAATTAGTACTCCTCGTGTGGAACATTTGTTTTAGGATGTCCTATATTAAGAAACTTTTAAAAGCCAATATGTTGGCATGTATCTTTTGTGACAACTTGGAAATACACAATTTTTTTTCTTTTTCTTTGATTTGTTTTTGGAATATATATACGGAACTCCTATGAAATTATAGCTACCAGCTACGTACCTTTTTACCGTTATTATTATTAGAAAATTTATTTCATTTTATTTTTCATGCTCTATTTACAAATAAAACATTTCTTTCATTGTCATGAAATTTCATTCAATTCTAGTCCACACATTTACTCGATCTATTATTTTTTTTCGTAAATCAATGCACTATTATGAATATCTTAATATTATATTAATTTATAGCAAGATATACGTCAAATAAATCGAACAATATTTAATTGAAATTATATTTGATAATTAAAAAGTTGCGGTCGCGAGTTGCGGTTGCGATCGCAATTTTAGTTTTTCCAAAGTTGCTGTTGCGGTTGCGTCGCAACTTTTTTGTAGTGTTGCGGCTACGGTAGCGCCGCTACATTTTCAAAGTTGCAGGCCCAACACTGCATATATGACAGGAGAAGGGGGACTATTTCCCGAGGGAAACTAAAAAGGTGAAACATTTGGGATGAAATTTATAACATTCATTACTTCTTGTGTTAGCGTCCAGTTTTCTTTATCGCCAATGAGAGTATTGAGGTTCCTTTACGTTCACTTTACGACCAAAATAGTATGGTATTAAACGAGAAAGAAGTGGCTAGTAAATATACTGATATGAGCACATCAAGTTTTCCACAGAATTTGTAAAATTAAATTAATCGAATTCATTTGGCGTCAATGTGCATAAACGGCATCTCACAGAACGATTCAGCACTTGAATACTTTAATTTAATTCATATTATAATGAACCAGTTAAAATACTTTTATTCACTTTTTAAGAGAATAAAATACTTTTATTCACTTTTTAAGTGAATAAAACACTTTTATTCACAAAAAAGAATGGGTTAATTGTTCGAATGAACTACATATTCATAACATAACCTAAAGTGATTTGCACTGTAAACAATACATCGTGACATACGAACGATACATTAAGACACGGTAGAATCGCAGTAACTGTGCTCATATTTGATCTAACTCATACAATATGTGTCGCTTAAGACGGCTGAGAGTATTTTAATCCACTATTAAATGATACTCCAATGGCAAAGTCCACACCATAATAAATGTTTGTACTACAATTATATAACGCAGCGACGCGTGGCAGCTGTTGAAGTGGGCGTGGTTTTTGGTGACGTTGACTAGCCATGCACGTACACAGACTCGCTCACGCACACAGAGTGGGGCAACTTTAACGTGGGTGCGCCCCTGCGTCACGCCCGCTCCAGGGTCAAGCCCTAGGGCGTGTTCACTACATTACAGCTTTTGTACGTTGCGACACTGCGTGGCAACTTGACACCTTGACTGCGATGAGGTTAACTGATGTTCAGTATTCAGTTTAAATTTTAATTTAAAAGTTGTGTGAAATTTTATAACTAGCAAACATTAATTGGGTTCATTAAATATCTTTAATTTTGAAAAAAACTGTTAAAAGTTTCAAAATGACTCATCGATGGGTCGTTTTGCATTAGAATAAACTTGACACTTTGACTACGGAGTGAGATAAATGTGTACCACCAGGTAAATTGTTCATATAGGCAACAATATAAATGAATGACATTTCAAATCATTTCGCTAACTCTTTTTGAAAGAATTATATCATACGAGGAAAATATTACTGAGCACTTATATTTCGTACATTTCTTACAAAAGGATGGAAACTTATTCGAGCAGATAAAGCATGCCCTGTTCCTGTAAGACTAAGAGACTCTGTTAAAACCGAACTGGAGCGCTTGCAGAGTATGGGCAAAATTTCTAAAGTGTATGATAGCCAATGGGCATCTCCTACCGTTAATGTTCTAAAGTCTGCCGGCAGTGTGAGAATCTGTGGAGATTTTTCAGCCTCCATTAATAATTTTCTGAATCCAGTTCAATCTGTACTACCTGTTACTGATGATGTCATTTCTCAAGTCGGAGACGCTAAGTTTTTCTCAAAAATTGATTTGTCTAACGTGTTTTCGCAAATTCCGTTGGATGAAGAATCAAAGAAAGTTACGACCATTAACACCTCTGAAGGTCTATTTATGTACAATTACTTACCCTATGGTTTACGTGCAAGCCCTGGCATTTTTCAAGCATTCATGAATAGGACTCTTTCTGGCATCGATAACATCATTGTGTATCAGGATGACCTACTCATTTTGACCTCTTCATATGATGCTCATTTGAAAGTTCTTGACAAAGTCCTGTCTGTCCTTAAAAATGCTGGAATTCGCTTAAATCTGTCTAAATGTGCCTTTCTAACTGATCGTGTGTCTTATCTAGGGTACGTTTTCGATAACAAGGGTGTTCACCCTAACAATGAGAAAGTAAACGCTATTCTCAATGCTCCTGTTCCTAAAAACCTCAAACAGTTGCAAGCCTTCATTGGATTGTGTAATTTCTACAGTCGTTTTGTACCCAACGTTTCTAATGTCATGTATCCTCTGTATTCGTTGCTTAAGAAAAATGTACAGTTCCGGTGGACTCCAGAACAGGATAAAAGTGTCCAGATAATCAAAAACATCTTTCGTTCGCATAAACCTCTGAAGTTGTTTGATCCCAATCATGAAACTCTTCTTGAAACTGATAGTTCGGGTTATGGAGTTGCTGCCATACTCATGCAACGCGTTAGTCCTTCTCATGATTGGTGTCCTGTTCAATTTTCTTCAAGATCTCTAAATAGTGCAGAACAAAACTACTCTAACATTGAAAGAGAGAGCCTTAGTGTTGTTTTTGGCGTGGAGAAATTCAAGAAATTTCTACTTGGTGCTAAGTTCATTATCCATAATGATCAAAAACCCCTTTGTAAACTTTTTGCACATAACAAGGGTGTACCTCTCAACTGTTCCGCTCGAATTCAAAGATGGGCTCTCAAACTTTCCCAGTTTGACTATGTTTTCAGCTATTCGAAAGGTAAATGTAACGTAAATAGCGATTGTCTCAGTAGGCTGCCACTACCCACGACTGTAAAAGAGCTAGAACCGTACCAAATGATTTTTGCAGTGAACTCTCTTGATAAAACTTCTGTCACGTGTGAAAATATAAAAACTCATACTGATATGGATAGCGAACTATGCCAACTTAAACAATACATAAAGTTTGGCATGCCTCCTAAGCCTAATCCTAATTTGTCTAAATTTAAGAATCTTCTACCTCAAATGATCATCATGAAAGATTGTATACTTTATATATAACGGGTTTTATTCCCAAGTCATTGCTTAGTTTAGTCCTTGAAACATTTCATGATGGACATCCTGGCATTTATGGCATGAAATCGTTGGCCAGATCTGTTATTTGGTTTCCCGGAATGGACAAAACTATTGAAGACATCGTAAAATGTTGTCCCCAATGTCAATTAAATCGAGCAAAACCTAAGTCTAGAAATGTAGAATGGCCCACTCCTTCTAGTCCTTTTGAACGCATTCATGTCGATCACTTTTTCTACGAGAATAAAATTGTTTTCATTGCTGTAGATGCATTATCTAAATATATTGAATACAAAGTGGTACCATCCACGAGTGTGTCAGATACTGTCGATGCGTTGAGAATGATTTTCAGCAGAAACGGGTTGTGTGATGTGCTCGTAAGTGACAATGCTTCTAACTTTCCATCTCAAGACTTTAAAGATTTTCTTATTTCCAACGGTATTGAGCACCTCACACCTCTGCCCTACTCTCCAGCAAGCAATGGTCAAGCTGAGAGGGGGGTAAGAGTCATTAATTGTTGAAAAAACTCTCTTCTTCCGAATCGTTCAAATCCCGTCTAGCAAAAGCATTATTTCAATCGCATTGTATTCCGCATAGTGTTACAAAAATTGCTCTCTCTGTTGCGCTGAACAATCGTAAATTTGTTACTTCCAAAGATAGAGTTCATCCTAAATTTTCTATGTCCTTTGTATGTAACTCAATTTGATGTCGGTGATCATGTTCTTGCTCTGAATTTAAGAAACGGTCCCAAGTGGCTGAAGGGAATTATTGTTAGTAAAGTTGCTGTTAATATCTTTCATGTTCAAATATTAGCATTAAATGTAATCTGGAAGAGACATTCAAATCAGCTGTAGCATAGTAGTTTGGGATCTACCGGGAGTGGGGCAGCAGAGACTCCAGCTTTGCATCCTGTTAGCAGTTCACCTGCGCAAAATGAACCTCGTAGATCAGGTAAAATAACTAAACCTGTTATGCGAATAGGTTGCTGAGTTCTTCCTTTCTTGTGCCATAAATTCATCTTAAGGGAGGGAAATTGTAGTATCTCAATATAGGCCTCGGAGCCGGATGTCCTTATCACACTTGGTTTGGGATATCGCGGTCACCGGCGGAAGTGTCAAAAACGCAACCGACGGATGCCGCCGTGTTGTGCATTTACCGGAAGGGCTTTGTTTAACTTCCGGGGGTGCTCTAGTCTTAAGGCATGTGTGTCCCTTTTTGAAGCCAGTACATTACTAAAAGTCCTGCTGTGTGTTTCCTTTGCTCCTGCCTGGTATTCTGCTAGGCGAATTGAAGTTAAAGCTTCCTCTTAAAATAAACCTAATGTCGTACTGAAAATAGCGACATTACATGTTTCTAGTTAAAAAAATTGGTAACCTCAAAATACTCTCGAAGTCACTTGCAGGAACCAGGGGAGCATTAATGTCGAAGTTAGACTTTAGTTCGACCCTCTGTATTATGAAAAAATTTAAAGAATAAATTGATAAGCTTGTAATAATATGCGGGGATTTCAACTACGATCTTCTACAATATGATAGCTGTGAGCAAATCTCAAACTTCACCCCTCAGGGGGATACAATTATTGTATCTATGGGAACTAGCGCTCCCAGGGGGACAATGTGAGGGCCCGAGCTAAAGGTTAGGTAGGCTTTCTTTTTGTTAAAATAGAATAGGTTTTGTTGTGTTACGGACCATCTTTTTTCGGTTCACTGCTGTCCTGTTTTTCAGCACCTACTACTTTCTTCTTCAACTTTTTCTTGTTTCATGAACTTCTTTCTTAGCTTTCTGTTTCTGTGCCCTTTCTGCATAGATTCCACGTTCCCTTAGCTCCATACTAAATGGTGCCTTCTTCCTTCCTCTCTTTACATCTCATTGTTGAGGATAGGGAGGCTTAAACTAACTAATAAACTAAACATCTCAAACTTCATAAATGTTTTTCAGTCTAGCTCCTTCCTTCCAATCATCACGAAACCTACGCGTGTTGCTTCTGAATCGGCTACGTTACTCGATAATATTTTTATGTTAGATCCGACTGATTTTCTTACCGGAATAATAATTTCTGACTTATCTGACCATTTCCCGGTGTTTCTCATCAAGAAAATGTCTATAATCCTTGTCCCAGCCCACAGGCTGATACTTATTCATTTCGTTGTATAAACGAATACAACTTGGGAACAATGCGAACTGTTCTAGAAGAATTAATGCCATCATTAGACATCTATGAACGGGACAATAATGCGATAAACATTGATAAAGCAATACTAAATTTAAATGAAATTATAACGACCGCATATAACCAGTGTTGTCCAATAATCACCCGCACAATTACGCCGAAAAATAGACAAAAGCCCTGGATTACTGAAGATATCGTGATCAATATAAAGAAACGTCAAGCGTACCTAGCCTTACTATACGAAGGGCGAATATCTAAAGTAACGTATAACCGATTCAGGAATCATGTGACAAATCAAATACGAACCTCAAAACGAGACTACTTCACGCGCAAATTTACTGAATACAAAACTGATATTAAAAAAATTTGGCGCCTGCTTAATTCATGCTATAAACCGAATAATAATACTACGAAAACAATTGAGTCCGTCGTTCACGAAAATGTAAAATACCACGAGAAAAAAGATATTGCAACTGTGTTTAACAACTTTTTTGTAAACATAGGAAAAAATATAGCCGATAGTGTCTTCAGTGAACCCAGAGACCACTTGCAATACATGGACCATGTCCGTGAACCTAACTCTTTCTTTTTCACTCCAACTAATCCTTCCGATGTAATTACGTGCATAAACAACTTGAAAAATAAATCAAGTGAATTGAAAAATTTTTCGGCTAAAGTTCTTGAGGCTATAGCTGATATAATAGCACCGTGCATATCTTATATTATCAACCAATCCCTTTCTCAAGGTATCTTCCCCAACTCTTTCAAAATTGCGAGAGTCACCCCTATTTTTAAAAATGGTGATAAAAACTGCATTAACAATTATAGACCTATCTCTGTACTACCAATTATTAGCAAAATATTCGAGAAAATTGTGTATAAAAAAGTGAATTCGTATTTTGAACAAAAATCTCTCCTCTACGACAAACAATACGGTTTTCGTTCTAAGAAATCTACGACACAAGCTGTATTAAATCATTTGCAATACCTTTATTCTAATATAGATGAAGGAAAGCTTGTTTTCTCCGTATTTCTTGACTTTCGAAAAGCATTCGATTGTGTGGACCATAACGTATTACTCTCGAAACTACATTGTTATGGCATTCGAGGGGCTGCCCATGATTGGTTCAGATCATACTTAGCATATCGGAAACAATACGTTGTCATTGACGACGCAAAATCAGACCCACAGACAATTAGCCATGGAGTTCCACAAGGATCTGTCCTTGGGCCTCTCCTATTTCTAATTTTTATCAATGATATCATTAAATCTACATCATTCTTCCAATTCATACTTTTTGCCGATGACAGTACCCTTTCTGCGGTCCTTCCAGACCAAAATCCCGCTAGGATAGCGGAGCGTATAAATAATGAACTTCATAAGGTTTCATTGTGGCTTAAAGCTAATAAAATAAGCCTTAATATCGATAAAACAAAATATATTACATTCTCATACAAGAAAAATATATCTCTCCCACGCATTCAAATTGGCGAAGGTGAAATCGAAGAAACCAACTCAAGTAAATTCCTGGGCATCATAATAGACAAATATCTAACCTTTAAAAAGCACATCGCTCATATTAGTTCTAAATTATCAAAATCTATCGGAATCCTAAATAAAGTTAAAAATTTCCTGCTTGAAACAGCCTTACAAATGCTCTACCGAACGCTCATTTCACCATACTTGCAATACGGAATAGAAGCATGGCACGGAACTGATAAAAATAAAACCAACAAAATTTTTACCCTGCAAAAAAGAGCCATAAGAGCGGTAAAGAATCTAGAATATAATGCTCACACAAATGACTCATTCAAAAATTTACGAATACTTAAGCTCTCTGATCTCTACAAAATCTCCATTTGCAATTTCATTTAGAAAACATTGACAAATGATGGTGACAATAGCCTAAAACAACTATTAACTGCGCAAACTGGTCATCACGACCATTTAGCCCGAAATAGAAGTAAGTTCATGCTTCCTTATTACTCAAAGGCTCGGTCACAACACAGTATCCTCTTCGTTGGAACTAAAACTTGGAACTCAATACCTGCGGAGATCCGTGAAAGTAATTCTTATAAGGTATTCTGAAAAATCTTGAGTCTCACTTCCTATCAGATTACTAGTCGTGTAAGATCACAGAGTCAAACCTTGTCCCCTACATAACTGGTCCTAATAATGAAATTTGCCTTGGTTAATTTCGCCGATCTTTAGTCTGTTCTTGAATCGTTTGTCGAATATACTGTTAAATCAAGTCCATATGAACTATATTGTGAAATGAAGTATCTAATTTCGAGTTAATTATCTCATTGATCAGTCTAATGCGTCTCTAGTTTAAGTGAATTAGGTTAAACATGATTGTACTCCTAACACTAACCTTGATGGTAGGATGCCCTAGAAGTCACTGAACTTATTCGGGCCCACAGGTAGCTATACTCAAATTTGTCCATTGTACTAGACTTAAAGAAACATTTTATCTCTGTATCACCTGTGGTAAATAAATTGTTTAAATTGTTTAAAATTGTTTAAATTGTTTGCTCACCCAGGCCACTATTGGCCCGCATCTCCTAAGCTGTCTCGATGCGAAGTGGTTCGACAAATTCAGCATCGTCTCTATTCAGAAAGCATCTGAAACACTTTTTTTGGACACTGTGCCGCAACACCGTTTTTTTAACGAATGTATACTAACATCCGAACGGTAAATTTTCAACTGAGTTAGCATTTTTGAGAACAAAGCTCTATGACACGAGGCCCCTCAGGGGGATACAACTATTGTATCTATGGGAATTGGCGCTCCCAGGAGGAAAATGTGTGAGGGCCCGAGCTGAGAGTTAGGTAGGCCTTATTTTGGTGTAATAAAGTGTTTTTGTCATGTTAAGGACAACCTTATTTCGGTTCACTGCTGACCTGTTTTTCAGTACTTACAACTTTTACCTCGTTTCATGAACTTCTTCCTGAACTTACTGTTTCCATGCCTCTTTTGTATATATTCCACATTCCCTTATCTCCATACTAAATGGTGCCTTCCTCCTTCCTCTCTTCGATATGCTTTTTTTTGTAGCGGTTAGGGAGGCATAAACTCACTTAAAATCTTAACACTTTGACTGCGACTACTAAATATTAGGTTCAACACCAAACTTGAATTTAAAGTCAATTGTAGTAAACTATATTGAAAAAAACAAACATGAACTGGAGCATGCCTTTATTTAGCTTTGATTAAGTATTTATGAAAATTGAATTTGCAACTACTGGTCGATCAGCAGCATTATGAAAATTACCTCCGTGTACCACCGGTGGCGCACGTCGCAGTCAAATTGTTAATCTATGACACGAGGCTGTCTTGTGAATATTGATGGACAGACGGCAGCTGTTATGTTTTAATTTAAAACCGTGTATGTTATGGAAGCTTTAGGTCAAAATTCACAGCTATTTAAAGCAAGCTAAAGTTTTTAGTGATAAATTCTTCGGCTGCTTCTACAGCTTGTAACACTCCTAAGCAAATTATATAATGTTTGACGACAGCCTTCCTTGACGAGTTGTCAGTTTTCTCCGTCATTTTGACGCGGTTCATTTGCGGACTGTCCGTTATTGATGATCTGCATCGGAAGTTCTGGAGTCTTGGTGCTATGATTACGTGTTGGTACATATTGGGTACCACAAAGTAAATTGCTCATTCACGTACCGGAATATGAAAATAATGTTTCGACTTATGTGCTACCTTGTCCGAAATAAATTTTAAAGTATAAGATAACATTCTAGTTTAATTTTATTCTTTACGCGTTTCAAAAAGATTGGAAATGTATCACAGCAGAAGAGCCTTTTTTCCAGTTCACCTTCTTCCATCCTAACCAGACTGACCGTAGCAGCCACACTAGCCATAGGCAGTGTGTTAAATCGAGCATCCTCCAGAAAAACAGTAATGTACGATATTATTCGTTGCACTCATCGTTTTCTGATATACCAGGCCAGGACTTATGATCACGGTAGAGGAAACAAGGTAGGGTCATTTACATGGAGGAAAATACACTTCTTCTTGTTCGGATAGCCAATAGAAAGGCTTTATTTCAAACAAACTTTATGACCTTACCAAAACGCAGTATCGTTAGGCCTATAGTTGGGACTGATTTGGGGGTAGCAGTGCTACCAGTTGCAATATGAGCGCTGCTTTTGGTTCGTTGTTGTGACGTCAGCAACCCACACAGTAGTCGAAAAAAAACTGGATTGACCCTACCTTGTATTCTCTACCGTGCTTATGGTACTGCCTAATTATGGTACTGCTTATGGTACTGCCTAAGCATTTAATTTCAAGCAAAATTATTCTTCAAAATTAACTTAAACGCTTATGATATCCTTATGATGGTATTACTGATACGGGAAAATATATACTCGGTTCGGTTATTGTGGGACATGCTGTATATATTGGAACATGCTGTATAGTGTGGGACATGTATAGTGTGGGACATGCTGTATAGTGTGGGATGTCAGGCTATTGTCGAAGATGCTGACTAGTGCTTTGTAACTTAACAGGAGGGAAAATAATTCTCCTCGCATAACTAAACTCTCGTATCACAGATACTTGAGAAGCATATATCCGTCTCAGATTTCAAAATTTCAACAGCCAGAATTTGTTCGGCTCTAAAACTTCAAAGCTTGATTAGCTCGCAGCTTGAATCTCAATTCGGCTCTTAACTTTCGAAGCCTGTATTACCAGCGCGAAAAACTTAGCTTGATTTCGTCTCGACTCCAATTTCGAAAGCTTGAAAAACCAGCTCAAACCTTCAAACCTTGTAACCAGATCGGACTCCGAAAAATTACCGAATAATATTCGCAACTTGGAAACTGTTGAAAAGCCCTCGCCTCAATAAAATAATCACTCAGCAACTGACTTCTTTCATACCCCTGAAAAATCAGGAAGAGACTCCGGAATAAAAGCCTCGGAACTTACGGCCCTCAGAACCCTAAAATAGGGAAACTATTATCGCTGGCTCCCAAGAAGGACCAGCCAAAAAAATTAAATATTCTAGAACTGGCGCCCAACTCTGATTCGCCAAAACAACTATCTAAGTTTTGGCGCCCAATGTGGATACGCCTCACCAACTATTTAACAATTTGGCGCCCGGAACAGAAGGACTACGAATCCTGAAAGCGAGGAAAAACTAAAATCAAACGAACAGGAGGACTACGAATACTGAAAGCGATGAAAAACTAAAATAAAACAGGAGGACTTGACTCCCTGAAGCAGAAGAAAGTAAAGAAGGACTTTGAATTCTGAAACCCAAGAAAAATATAAAGGAACCTCGACTTCCTGAAGCAAAGAAAAATCTCAAAATGGATTGCGTCCAACGTGCCCGAGAGTACATGACGGCCCTAGGCCTCACTCCGGAGCAACCAGACTACCGTGGAACCTTCCTTCAAAAAATCCAAATTATAGAGGAAGCAGAAGAACGAGAACGAGAAAGAGAAGAACGAGAACGAGAAAGAGAAGAACGAGAAAGAGAAAAAGAAGAACGAGAACGAGAAAGAGAACGAGAGAAAGAAAGAGAACGAGAGAGAGAAAGAGAACGAGAAAGAGAACGAGAGCATGAAATCCAGCTCCAACAACTCAACCAGCAAAGGGCACCAGAAGCCAGACGGGTCAAAATACCCGATATCGTTGCTTCTAACCCTGAATAAGAGGGGATCCAAGAATTCATGCAGCGTTTCGAGAGTCACAGCAACGCACTCGAATACACGGAATTTGAGGCTGTTCTCGCATTAGAAAATCTAGTAACGGCTAAGGAAAGAAGACTCATCCAGACATTGGCCGCTGTCGACCGCTACCAATTTAGGGAAATCAAAAATCTACTACTGTGGTCCCACAAGATAACCCCCGCTAAACTGCGCAGTAACTACTTTGAACTGAAGCCTGAGGAAGGAGACAACATGAGTCGATACATCCGGAGATTGTAACAAGCGCGTAACGCATGGCTCACCGGAAGCAAAGTAGAAGAAAACTACGACCAATTAAAAAACTTCATGCTTATGGATAGGGTCTACTCCAGTCTACCGTCTCACCTTGCTACTCAACTCAAGGACAGAAGCGGTAACACCTTAGCGACTGTAGCTGAACAAGGGGACAAATTTCTACAAGCCCGACCCAATACAACTCTCCAGAAACTGTGTGAGAACCGTCTGTCGAATAGCAAAAACGAAGGTCAAGAATCTTCAATGGGAAAACCTTCCAGAAGTTCACAAGTGAATCGATTTTCTAACACCACAACCGGAAACTATCGACCTTCACCTCCTCAGAACCAAAATTTCAACTATCGACCTCCTCAGAACCGAAATCCCCAGTACCGACCTGCACCGCCTCAGAATCAGAATTTCCAGTATAGGCCAAGGACAACTGGACCAGCTCACGTAGAAGGCAGACCCAGCTACTTTGACCGTCCGCCAATCAACTGGAGAACATTCTTCTGTAATCACCATGGAGAAAATCCAACTCATTCTAGCGCAGAGTGCCAAGTACTTAACCCGCAATCTCAGCAAAATACCTCTTCCCGAAATGAAGGAGGCACGGCACAACCTACTGCCCACATAAATTATATCGAAGAGGATTCCCCAGGATATACCCTGCCACCCGTTGAATGTAATCATGCTGCGGACACAACCGGACTATTACTAGGAAAATTGAAAAAGTGTCAGGGCTAACTCAATCTCAAACCTGTCGAAATATTACTGGATGGAGGAGCCACAACCGTGTTTGTGAAGAAAGCCCTAGTGCCCGAACAAAATATATCCAAAAACAAAATCACCATCAAGTTAGCTAACAGCCAAACTTTCTAAGCGCCATTAGCCAACGTCAAACTTGACTGCCCATATTATCGAGGCAACATCACAGTCGTAGTGATGGATAACCCTGCAACCGAAGTAATCTTAGGACGTGTGCCAGGAACCACATCCTTTGAATAAGAGCCTATGCCTCCTATCATAATTGAAACCTCTCATGTCACTACCAGAGCGAGCGCAAAGAGAGAAGAAAATGAAAAATCTAAGGAACCAGAACAGCCGCCAACCAACAAGGAAGAGTTAATTAAACTACAGCGAAACTGCGCCACCTTACAACCTCTTTTCAAAAAGGCCGATAACAAAACTAAAGAGCACCAGAGAAATGGTGGAATCACTACGTACGAGCTTCATCAAGAAGTTCTCTATCGGAAGACCCTCTGAGATGACCAATCAACCTTCCAACTCGTCGCACCATTGGCGCTGCGAGAACAAATCATGGAACTGGGCCACGATATTCCCTTAGCAGGCCACTACTCACAAAAGAAAACCCTGCAAAGAATCGAACGTGACTTTTGCTGGCCTTATCTAAGCAGAGACTCATCCGGTATTGCCACTCGTGCCATTCGTGCCAAATTCACGCTCCAGCTCGACCTCCTAAAGCCCCGCTCGCAAAACCAGCCTTGGCTGGAACTCCTTTCGCTGCACTTAGTGTAGATATCATAGGACCCATTCAACCTTCTTACAGTCGCGGCAATCGATACATCCTTACGGTAGTTGATCAGGCAACATATTGACGCAGTCACTATTGCAGACGCGCTCAATGAAATCTGTACTCGGACCGGATACCCGAGAACCTTGACCACCGACAACGGAGCGCAATTTACGGCCGAGTGCTTTAAAGAATTTCTAAAGAAAATGGGGATTCAACATCACAAAACTCCACTGTATCATGACCAACCAAATGGCATAGTGGAAAGGTTTAACAGCACACTAAAAATGATGCTACGGAAACTAGCGGCCGAACAACCCAAAGACTGGGATCTATATTTGCCTTCCTTGCTCTTCGCCTATCGTGACGCGCCCCAATCTGCCACTGGTTATTCACCGTTCGAACTAATCTACGGCCATCGAGTTCGAGGACCTTTAACCCTATTGAAAGAATACTGGAGTACCGAGACTCCCGAAGAAACCGACCCCAACACTCAGCAATATTTGCTTGAATTAAAGCACCGACTCAAAGAGACATGTGCCATAGCTCGTGACAACCTCGGGAAAAGCCAAGAGAAAGCCGTGAAGTACCTTCATAGAAAAACAAAACTTAGAAGTCTTCAGCCTGTGATCAAGCCCTAATCTTCGTTCCAGACTCCCGTAAAAAATTAACAATGACGTGGAAAGGTCCTTACAACGTTTATACGCGCCTGGGAACCTACACCTATTTGTTAGACGTCGATGGAAAAGAAAAACTCTATCACATTAACCTACTCCGGAAATATCAAGAGCCTGAAAACATAAGTAAGGAGCCCGAAATTAATTATCTAGAAATCGAAGAAATGGGAGGAGCTGTAGTGAAAGAAGCATTCACCACTGCGTGCATAGCTGTCGAACCAACCGAAGACGAAGAAAAACTCAATAACAAGAACCCAGAATTTCCACTGAGTTCTGGTAAAAATGTTGAGCACTGCGCCATCGACGAAACACGATCCCCAGCAGAGCAAGCCCAACTAAAGGAGCTCCTAGAAAAATATAACCATCTCTTCACCGATATTCTCGGACAAACTCAAATAGTAGTACATGAGATCAAAATCAAAGATCCTGCTAACCTACGATTGCAGCAGGCGTACCCTCTACCACAAGCATTGAAACCTCAACTTCTAGAAAATCTGGAGCAATGGATTAAACTAGGAATAATTTCGCCATCCAGCTCTCTCCATTATTCACCCTTGCTAGCCGTACGAAAAAAAACGGGAGCCACCGTTTCTGTTTAGATTGCCGCCATCTCAACAGCCAAACTCAGTTTGATGCGGAACCCATAGCGGATATTTCCGCCATTTTTTCCCGACTGGCCGGAAAAACCATCCTTAGTAAAATCGATCTAACTAGTGGATACTAGCAAGTGCCATTCCAAAAAGAGTCTCAAGCATATACTGCTTTCAAAACTCGTTCTGGACTCTACGAATTTAAGGTTATGCCATTCGGTCTCGCGAATGCCCCAGCCACCTTCTCAAGACTCGTCCGTCAAGTAATTTCCGGTCTCAAAGACGTCGAAGTCTACATGGACGATGTACTCATCGCTTCTGATAGCTGGGATAGCCACCTCGTCGCCCTAGACCAATTGTTGGCCGCTCTTGCTCAACATGGTCGCAACGCTAAACCTTCAAAATGTTCTTTCGGATACCGCCAAATCCAATACCTAGGCCACCAATTGAGCAGTGAACAAATCCGGCCTATGAATGACCGGATCGAAGCTATAAAGAACGCTCCTCTACCAAAGAGAAAAACCGAGCTTCGAAGCTTCCTCGGTAGCATAGGATATTACCCGCAATTTATTCCGCATTACACCGAGCAAACTGCCCCTCTCCAAGACTTGCTAAAGAAAAACGTTCCAGATGAAATTCCCTGGACTGATGTTACACAGGATGTGTTTGAGACTTTAAAAACGGCTTTGACTCAAGATCCGGTCCTGCAATTACCTGATCCAAAGCTTCCTTATATCCTTCGAACGGATGCTTCTCAAATTGGATTAGGAGCAGTACTACTGCAACCCAGTAAGCACGACTTCTGCTATTTTGCACCCATCACTTATGCTTCCCGACGCCTGCGATGAGCAGAAACGAATTATTCAACGATCGATAAAGAAGCCCTGAACATATATTGGGCATTCTAAAAATTTGAAACCTACCTATATGGGAGGGAGTTTATATTGCAAACCGACCATCGACCTCTTCTGTATCTGCAACAAGCGGATAAACTAAACCCACGACTTAAACGATGGGCTTTATACTTCAGCCTTTTCCAATATAAATCGGAACATAGTCCTGGAGTGGACATCTCGCCGACTTCTTATCCCGTTCTCCCAACCAACCAGAACTGGATTCAGCCTCTTCAGAAGAGAAAGGACAATACTGTTCCTGAGCTGTTTTAGAATAAGTGTTTCTAATTGTTAAGAAATAGTCTAATGTATTCTTCATAAGCTATCTGATGTACATATGCAACATTATATTAATTTATAGGCCAAAAAACACCGTTGAAATCGAGCTTAATAGCATGTTCGCGACATTACTTGCAGTAATGTCTTCTCGGTAAGGGCGTGTCAGGCTATTGTCGAAGATGCGGACTAGTGCTTTGAAACTTAACAGGAGGGAAAATAATTCTCCTCTCATAACTAAACTCTCGTATCACAGATACTTGCGAACCATATATCCGTCTCAGATTTCAAAATTTCAACAGCCAGAGTTCGTTCGGTTCTAAAACTTCAAAGCTTGATTAGCTCGCAGCTTGAATCTCAATTCGGCTCTTAACTTTCGAAGCCTGTACTACCAGCGCAAAAAACTTAGCTTGATTTCGTCTCGACTCAAATTTCGAAGGCTTGAAAAACCAGGTCAAATCTTCAAACCTCGAGATCGGACTCCAAAAAATTACCGAATAATATTCCCAACTTGGAAACTGTTGAAAAGCCCTCACCTTAATAAAATAATCACTCAGCAACTGACTTCTCTCATATCTCTGAAAAATCAGGAAGATTCTCCGAAAAAAAGACTTGGAACTTACGGCCCTCAGAACACTAATATAGGGAAAATATTATCGCTGGCTCCCAAGAAGGACCAGCCAAAAAAATTGAATAATCTATAACTGGCGCCCAACGCGGATTCACCAAAACAACTATCTAAATTTTGGCGCCCAATGTGGATACGCCTCACCCACTATTTAACATGGGACATGCTGTATAGTGTGGGACATGTATAGTGTGGGACATGTATAATGTGGGACATGCTGTATAATGCGGGACATGCTGTATAGTGTGGGACATGTATAGCGTGGGACGTGCTGTATAGCGTGGGACGTGCTGTATAGCGTGGGACATCCTGTATACCGTGGGACGTCCTGTATATCAGCCAGTACCATAATTCCTGACCGTTTTCATGTAGTAACAGTTTGAACTAGTATTACAGAAAAAGATGCAAATTCGTGATCAACTTTCGGGGTGATAAGTTCATTGTGGTCTTCCCCACATTTGGCAGAGACATGCTTGTGGATATTGAATAATTTTTTAAGATGGAGGCATCAACCATCAACGATCAACCATATGCATGCGTATCTTTGTATTCCCGACAATTGCAAACTCATTTTTTGGATAGGTTTCGTACCCGAGACGAAAAGTGGGTCATGTACAGCAATTTTAAACTTCAACATCAATAGCTAGGTCGTCATGCAAGATCAGAGTGCAACACTACACTCGAGCAAAAATTTGGTGAAGAAAGCAATTTAATTCCGTGATTTTTGACGGGATTCAATACCTTCCTTGCACAAATTTTCGTTTGAGGGGAGTTTCCATGCTTAAACATATTCCAAGGGTAACTAATTTTTCTTTTGACATTAATAAACACTTAGATACAGTATTCTTGAGTCGCAGTAGAAGTAGTTATAGTCATTCGTGTCGTATCCTAGATGCAGAAATTCAGCAACTGCGAGCTTGTAATGTATATTGTAATACAGTATATGGTAATATGCAGTACAGTATATTGTGATATGCTGTACAGTATATTGCAATATGCAGTAGAGTATATTGCAATATGCAGTAGAGTATTTTGTAATTTGCAGTAGAGCATATTGCAATATGCAGTAGAGTATATTGCAATATACAGTAGAGTATATTGCAATATACTTTACTGTATATTGCAATGTGCAGTAGAGTATATTGCAATATGCAGTAGAGTATATTGCAATATGCAGTAGAGTATACTGCAATGTAGAGTAGAGTATATTGCAATATGCAGTAGAGTATATTGCAATATGCAGTAGAGTATATTGCAATATGCAGTAGAGTATATTGCAATATGCAGTAGAGTACATTGCAATATGCAGTAGAGTACATTGCAATATGCAGTAGAGTACATTGCAATATGCAGTACAGTATATTGTAATTTGCAGTAGAGTATATTGTAATTTGCAGTAGAGTATATTGTAATTTGCAGTAGAGTATATTGGAATTTGCAGTAGAGTATATTGTAATTTGCAGTAGAGTATATTGTAATTTGCAGTAGAGTATATTGTAATTTGCAGTAGAGTATATTGTAATTTGCAGTAGAGTATATTGCAATATGCAGTAGAGTATATTGTAATTTGCAGTAGAGTATATTGTAATTTGCAGTAGAGTATATTGTAATTTGCAGTAGAGTATGTTGTGATATGCGCAACAGTATGTTGTGATGTGCGCAACAGTATGTTGTGATTTGCGCAACAGAATGTTGTGATACGCGCAACAGAATGTTGTGATATGCGCAACAGTATGTTGTGATATGCGCAACAGAATGTTGTGATATGCGCAACAGTATGTTGTGATACGCGCAACAGAATGTTGTGAGACGCGCAACAGAATGTTCTGATACGCGCAACAGAATGTTGTGATATGCGCGACAGAATGTTGTGATATGCGCAACAGAATTTTGTGATATGCGCAACAGAATGTTGTGATATGCGCAACAGAATATTGTGATATGCGCAACAGAATGTTGTGATATGCGCAACAGAATGATGTGATATGCGCATCATTACGTTGTGATATGCGCAATAGTATGTTGTGATATGCGCAACAGTACGTTGTGATATGCGCAACAGCATGTTGTGATATGCGCAACAGTATGTTGTGATATGCGCAACAGTATCTTGTGATATGCGCAACAGTATGTTGCAATATGCGCAACAGTATGTTGTGATATGCGCAACAGTATTTTGTGATATGCGCAACAGTATGTTGTGATATGCGCAACAGTATGTTGCAATATGCGCAACAGTATGTTGTGATATGCGCTACAGTATGTTGTAGTATTCAATACCCCGCCGAACTCGGTATCCAAGATACGAATTAGAGTAAATAAGGCTGTGGAAATCTCTAAATATTTAGAAAGTGACTTATTATAGTGCACTTGTGGTGAACTGAGACCAAGACCGCCAGTGTCAATTCCCTTCGATCTATTCTTAAGAGCGTGGCACTGAACATATATAAACACACGACAGTCATTCTTGGTATTAGACTAAATAATTTTGCTCCTTTGAACATGATTGTTTTGTAAGAAACTATTTCGCACTGAAATAAGCAGTTTTGGGCTCCATATAGAATCGTCTATTAGTAGATGTCCCGACTAGTCAGCACACAAATAAAAGTCTCGCAAAACAAACATTTAATATCAAACGTTTATAAATACATCTGTTGCACAACGGTGTGGATTGAACTTCTGTAAAATAAGTTGCGAATTGCAATTGATGAACTGAAATATGAAGAAAGTAGTTTCAATTATCGCAATAATTTCACTAATTTCATTTCTTTCAAAACATTCCTTTTCTACTTAATTTTTGAATCTGTTTGTGAAACTCGCGGGCATTTGTCGGTCATCTAGACACTGTAGACTTTTAAGGAAGATACGACATTTGTAACTATGGGAGCTAGCGCTCCCGGGGAGAATATGTGAGGTTACGAGCCAAGGTGAAGTAGGTATTCTTTTTGTTGAATTGCAATAGTTTCTTAGTTTTATTATAGCCTTTCTGCTCACTGCTGTCCTTTTTTATAGCACCTTCTTTGTTCAACTTTGATCTTGTTTCGTAAATTTCACTCCCAACTTCCTGCCCCTCAGGGGGACACAACTATTGTCTCTATGTGAATTAACGCTTCCAGGGGGACTATGTGAGGGCCCGTGCTGATAGTTAGGTAGGCTTTCTTTTTCTTTAAATAGAATAAGTTTTGCCTTGTTACGGACCTTCTTTTTTCGGTTCAATGCTGTCCTGTTTTTCTGCATCTACTACTGCCTCCAAATTTTTGTTTCATGAACTTCTTTCATAGTTTACTGTTTCTCTGCACCTTCTATATAGATTCTGCGTTCCCTCAACTCCATACTAAATGGTGCCCTCATCCTTCCTCTCTTGGAACATCTTTGTCGTGGTAAAGGGAGGCTAGAACTTTCTCATATAATCTATACTATAATAAGAGCCGCGTCCGTCCGTCTGTCCGAAGCCAGCCTGCAGGGTGTGATGAGCGTATCTGTGATACAAACTCCAGCCCTATATATTTTGACGGGCCGTGTCCACGCGGCTTCAGCAACTCTCGAGAGATTGTATTTTTTAATTTCTAAAGGCCTTTTTCTCATTTCGCCCTCTTTTTTAATGTCAAATAAAGGGGGTGGACTAGTAATAATAATAATTACAGCTGTGCCATTGCATAACTTGCATATATGCACGCCAAGAGATATGCAGAATGTTTTATGCATATGCAATCTTGTGCAAACAAAAATCACATATGCAATATAACAGATGTAATATGCAAAATGTATTGTGCATATATGCACGATATCATTGCATATATGCTGCAATTCGAATGGTGTAATTTGATTTTTTAATGTAAAACTGCAAATTTGTTCCTTAATCCAGAAATTTTGTACATTGATGGGACCTCTCGTATCCACTCTATCAGTTGCTAAAGCAACATCTCAAGTTTTATCCAGTGCGATATGTTTAGTTCCAGATGTCCAAGTTTCCTTCTTGACCTGTTCTTCAGTTAAATTTGGTTCATAAATAAACTACAATAGAGGTGTGCGAAATGAATTTAATGGAGTTCGAAGTTTTTAAGAATTACATGGTGTAAAAGTTTTGTACGCCTAGTGATAGTTTTCTTGTTTTGATCTCCATATCGGCCTCCCTATACGTACAAAGTTTTAAAGTGGAAATGCAACTGTGAAGTTTGTATCAATTCCCCAAACACATGCGTTTAGTGAATTAATAATGAATACCGTTGTCGTGCTCTGCTTGTTCATGAAAAATGAGAAAAAACTCAATAGGTAATCCCTCGAATTCCGAATATGCCAAAAATTCCCAAAATTTGCATCATTATAGTGATTTAGCTTCCACGACTTACATAAGACAATCAAATCTGCAATTGACATTTAGTGATCATATGCTGATTTGAATCTTCCTGCAATATTTGACTATTCAAAACCTAATGCAAATGTTTGGTATTCGTGGGATGGCCGGAATGAGAGGGATTACCTATAGAGGAAGATTATGAGAATTTTTTTTAGTAATTTTTGTATTGAAATTTACAGATGTATTGGATAATATGTTGATGAATGAAGAAATGAACAAATTTCTTTTAGTATTCTGATGATTCCCTTTATTTATTAGTTACGTCATCCTAAAGTACCATTAAGTGTAAGGAATGATACTTTCAAGAATGAATTTCCAGAATATGACTCTCGGGACGGATATCTGTATTGTACTTAGCGCCAGAAAACTGTAAGTTTGTCATGCAATACCCAATCAGAAATGTCTTCACCGATCGGTGTAGATTATTGCCATTTATTGCCGAAATTTTTTTGCAGATCACACAAGATCTTCGCAGGAGTATCTGCATTCAGTGCGGATTTAGTTCAGAATTAGTGCAGTATTTGTCCGCTTTCGAAGTGCAGATCGGCATCGAATTTCTGAAAAGATCTTCACTGACCAGAAGCGAAAAATTTCATTAATCTGCAATAAGCTGCACTAATCACAGAAGAGCTTTTAAAGTAAATCTTTACCGATCTTTCTCAAATGGAGAAGAAAACGCATGGATAAAACGATGCATATTGTACTCAACAAAAAACAATGTATTCTACAAAGCCGATCTCATGGGCGAAAAAAACGAAAACGTTTGCATCCTTAACTAAAACTAAAACTCGACTACCAAAACACAAACAAATCAAGAGATGACTCCAATGGAAAGCTTAAAAACTATCGATGAACGTACCAGGTACCGTACATGCTCCGAAAACGAAGAGACTGCAAAACTAAATGAGTGCATCAGTCGCTCCGATAATTATATAATTTAGCACCCCCATGTTCGATTAACTTGAGAGCAAAATGATGGTTAATAGATCAGATTAGATGTTAGTTTAAGCCTCTCTAACCGCTAAAAAATGAATTCCAAAAAGAGAGGAAGGAGGCAGGCACCATTTAGTAGAGATACAAGGGAAAGCAGAATCTATGCAGAAGGCGCACAGAAACAGTAAGTTGAGAACAAGTTTATGAAACAAGGTGAAAGTTGAAGAAGAAAGTAGTAGGTGAAAGCAGTGACCCTAAAAAGGTGGTCTTCAACATTAAAAAGGAAAAGAAATTTAATTTCAACAAAAAAAACGGCAACCTAACTCAGCTCGGGCCCTTACATTTTCACCCTGGGAGTGATAATTCATATGGGCCTAATGATTATTAATTCTATTGAGAGGAGGCGAGAATTTATTGAAATGCAATATCTCTAATATTTGGACATAAATGTTTTTAATCTCAGTATAATGAAAACGGAGATCACGACTATAGATGGTTTGAAGCTGTCATGGATGCGAATATGAACATAAATGAATAAACCCTTTAAAGAGTCCACAAGAACATAAAAAATATGGTAGTTTCCCTTTTTTCTCCGACCTAATTACATTGTTCTTCAGGGCCCCACAATCGTTGTTCGTCCTCGCTTCTGATGTTTCTTGCCAAGACCTCCAACTGAGAAGCATCTTCAACACCTGAGGTAACCTCCAGCAAAGTGGATCTTCGCTTCCCATGCCAATCTCGGGCTCCACGCAGGGCAGCTTGTATACTTTGCACTAGCTCAGCTCTACTTGCCTTCAGTCCCAATTCAGATGCACCGTCTAGAAAATAAACGTCTTGCCATAGAATAACATTATACAGTAAGAAATAACTGTGTACCAATCATATTGGTTGTTATTCTAATATAAGCAAGTTTTAGCCTCCCTAACCAGAAAAGAGGCGTTCTTAAGAGAGGAATAATGAAGGGACTATCTTGTATGAACACGTACATAATGAATCTATGCACAATGTGTGCTCCCACATGGGCATTCTCGTGTGGCACTACGAGTGTGTTGTCAATCAACAGGACATCATGCGCATAGAAACAGCAGGTCAGGAAAATATTTAAAATTATGTGGCCATTTCAACACATCACATCAGTGGGTGATATGAAGGAGAAATGCAACGAGATAGAACATTTACGTGATGCGGAACAGAGAGGGTTTCCAGCCACCTATGTTCAAAGTAGAATCTTGGTCAACAGAGGAGAAACCCTATATGTAGGATTTAAAAACGTCAACAGACAAAAAAAGAAACTTGAGGACAGGATTAGACTGCATGAAAAAATTATCGTAAGAAATTTTCTAGCTCTGTGCATGTACATTAAGGTGGCCAGTACGCATAGGGTAGAGTTTTTTCTCACAGAATTTTCTTGACGGGACCCCCCTAAAAAGGTGAGCTTGATAGAAAAAATGATACTGGTAAAGTTTCAGACCATTTGAACATCGTTAACACGTGCCCCAACGACCTCAAAGTTCTGAAAAATGACATTTTTTGCAAAAAATCGCGATTTTGCCGCTCTAGTGCAAACTTTGTAAACTATAAAGTAATAAATAGTACATTAATAGATAGCAAATTTTATTATCTTCAATTTATGTTCTCATACAAATCCTTACAAAGCGAGCGGTTTCCGCGTAAATTTAATTACCGCTCGTCAGGTCGAGCTTAGTACCCCTAATACGAGACCTTACTAAAAAATTTTAAAACTCATGAATATTTCATCTGAAATTGAAAAGGCTCGGCAAAATATGGTAGATTTAATATTACTATGACCTTTACCTTTTCTTATTATGTAATAAAATATTCTAAAAATACTCCCTTTTTACCTAGATATTGCAATATTAGGTCCCTACATAATCGCACTAAATAAGAACACATACCTTGGTCCCTTTTTGCAGGTTCAAGCAGGGTTGTTTTTTTCTCAAACAATCTTACCATAAACAAGTATTTTCGACAGTATGTGAAAAAATCGACCCTAAGTAAACATTTAGCGCCCACGTGATTCCAAATATTCACATTGTTCTGTAATATTATCTTTGTGTTTTTATGAGAAATAAAACAATACCGATATTGTCTTACTTAACAACAATTGTTTTTATTATTACCTATAATCCTAAAATGGTAGGATTGGTAGGTACTCTAATTTTCTGTTAAAAATGTCTGATTCACAAGAAAAATAACTATTTCTACTCTAATTAACGCACAATACCTAAAATTAACAATTGAGTTACTCCTGTTCAAAATTCTGGGAGTTAAATTCAAACATTCGTATATTGTAATAAGGTCTCGTATTAGGGGTACTAAGCTCGACCTGACGCGCGGGAATTAAAATTACGCGAAAACCGTTCGCTGTATAAGGATTTGTATAAGAAAGTAAAGAGAATCAAATTTTCCATCTATAAATGTACTATTTATTACTTCATAGTTTACACAGTTTGCACTAGAGCAGCAAAATCACGATTTTTTACAAAAAAATGCCATTTTTCAGAACTTTGAGGCCGTTGGGGCACGGGTTAATGATGGTCTGAAACTGTCCCGCCGTCCGACAATACGGCGAAACTTCCAGAATTAACTGGCACCAAAGACATAGTCTTACCAACTGGCCTTAAGGAGGTCAGGGGACGCTGCAAATAAAACGCTTTTTTTATGACAAATGGGAACAAAAAATAGGAGGCTCACCTGAAGATCTTCAAAGATAATGTTTCAGGCGAACACCTCTTCAATTAAGGAGATCGTCCCGGGCCCTTGTCAGATCCTGTCGATGTCATGGTCATTTTGCATGTTTTTGTTGTAGAAGGACTCTTAGTTGGTGGACTATTCGTTCCTAAAATTTTATGGCGCTACGACAATAATTCCCTCCCTCCCGGGGGGGGGTGAAGGGACGAAAATCTATCAATTTTCCCGATTTTGACCCCATATAAAAAGAGAGCAAATGGGAAATGGAAAAAAAGCTCAATTTGAGTTTGTTAGAAATGTTCCAAGGATTCTAAAACTGTCTTTGCTTTTGTTCTAGCATCAAAACTGAAGGAGGAGTTTCATTTGAAATATCAATATCAATGGAAAGCACCCAAAATTTTTAACTTTTTCCTGATTTTGACCCCATATATAAAGAGAACAAAAGGAAATGGAAAAAAAGTCGAATTTGAGTGTGTTAGAAATGTTCCAAGGATTCTAAAACTGTCTTTGCTTTTGTTCTAGCATTAAAACTGAAGGAGGAGTTCCATTTTGAAATATCAATATTAGTGAAATATCAATACCTAAAAACCAATATGTCAAGTTTTTGCAAAATCCAAGGCCTGAATCAAAAAAATGAATGGAATCAATTGTGTTTCTTTTCAAAGGTTACATATCATAGTCAAATTTCATAAGAATCAGACTGAAAACAAAAAATCATTTTTTGGATAAAAAAGGAAAAATTTTTATTATTTATTTTTTTTTAAATCACAATTTTCAGTTTGAATATGAAGTTATGTATGGAAAATATCAAAATAAAAATTAAAACTGCATTCTATTACATCAATTGTTCATTATATTACACTTCAACCAAAAATTTTGTTATGGCTTATACCCAAAGAAAATAATTTTCAACATTCAAAACGAAACTCGTCCTTGAGTTTTGATGCTAGAACAAATCCAAAGACAGTTTTAGAATCCTTAGAACATTTCTAACAAACTCAAATTCAGCTTTTTTCAAATTCGAATTCTTTGAATAAATATATAGCTCTAAACCCAAAAAATTTTGGCTGATTTTTGAAATTTCAAAAAAAATTTAAGAAATAGAAAAAAGTTGAATTTGAAAAAAAGCCGAATTTGAGTTTGTTAGAAATGTTCCAAAGGTTCTAAAACTGTCTTTGTTTTTGTTCTAGCATCAAAACTGAAGGAGTTTCATTTTGAAAAATCAATAAAAATATACCAAAAACACATTTTTCGTCAGAAAAAAAAACTAAGGCCTAAATCGAAAAAATGACATGAGTAAAAAAGGTTTACTTTCACAAAATACATATACTGGCCAACTTTCAAACGAATCGGACTAAAAAAGTTGAAAAAGTGGGACGATCTCCTTAAGCCGGCTATCTAGGGCTGAATGCCCCGGATGCAGGGGTCGGAACAGGTCAGAGCACGCATAGGCACATGCGCTCGCGACCAAGTCTTGTCGGTGTCTGAGCTGGCAGCCCGCTGTGGCTCCCACCTCATGTTGCTCGAATCCGTCGATAGGGGTTCGGATTCGCTCAAGTAAACAAGATGAACAAATCATTTATGTTCATGATGTTAGTCGCCAGGAAAAGTGAAGCACTCCCACCATTGCCCCGTTTTGTCATAAATTGTTAGCGTTTTACTTTTTAGGCTTGTTTTAATGAGATAAAGCCTTTGTCCTTTATTATGCAAGATGTTGGGTGACTTGCAGGACTTTAGTAATCAGCAATGGCTGGATTTGCGACACAATCCCGGCAAAGAAAAAAAACGGAGTTTTCTAAAGAAACTTCCGTTACACAAAAACATTTACATATTAAAGTTTCCTTCCAGCGAAAGCGTGGAAAGGACACTCATATATTTTATGCGCATTTAAAGTTTAATGTTAAATAATTAAGAAAGGAAATTATAAGTGACCTTTCTTGATCAAGTATGCCAGCTTACTACGTTGCCGGCTCGCTGCCTGCCTTTTGGGCCTGGCAGCAGACGCAGCTTCGGGTTCCTCGGACTGAGTCGAGGAGTCCGATTCAGCAGAGAAAGAAGAAGAAGAAGAATGCTGACCTCTAGGGCGCTCAAGAGTAACAGAACTACCCTCACAAGAAAAGAAACTCTCGGGTGGCTCGAGACGAGGATGCAACTCTTCGCTCGAACTCCCCTCTGCGCTTTCCCACCCCTCCTCTGAAGCAGTAGTAGAAGTAGCCAATTCCAGAGGGTATAGCAGAGAAATTTTAACGGCAGTTTCAGAGTTGTCAGATTTAACCATTCTAACAACACGGACCTGGCCATCGCGCCCAGGCAACAGAGCGATGATGCGAACTAAGGTCCAAAACGGTCTAGGTCTTACAGGATGCCGAAGCAGGACAACCTGACCCACAGATAAAAACTTATTATTGAAAGGTAGAGTTCTAAGCGGATAAGGACCGCGCAAAGAAAGTAAGTATTGAGTGTACCAGAGCTCCCGGAACTTGGCCACCATCACGTCGCGCCACTCTAGGGCAGAGAGCAAGTGCTCCCGGCGCTCACCGTCTTCGGTTTCCAAGTCCGGAATCTCATCTGACAGGATTAAAGAATTAGAGGTAGGGTACAGTTGAAGGAATTGGATAGGCATAATAGGCAAGATAGTGTCCCCCGTCTCTGTGTAAGAAAGAGGACGCCGATTGAGATTAAGGGTAATATCAGAAATGGCAGTAAGGAAGGAAGAATACGGATAGGTACTGCGACCAAAAAGTTTGTATAAGCAATCCTTAATGGATTGAAACAAACGCTCCCAGATCGCTCCGAATTGAGGACTATAGATCGGGATAGTTTTAAATTTGACATTAAAGGTGCGAAAACGATCTTCATACAAAGAAGAAGTTAAGACTTCCGACAGAAGATCAGGAGCCGCTAAGAAAGTTCTAGCGTTATCGGAATACACTGTATTAGGAACGCCCTTTTCGTTTGTAAAACGAATAAAGGCGAAACAAAATTCTTCCAACGTCATAGAAGGAAGAAGCTCGATATGAATAGCTCTGGTTTGGAAACAAGTGAATAATAAAAGATATACCTTTTGTTTATGACCAAAAGGATCTAATACCCAGAAATGGGCAGAAAAGTCCATTCCCGTTGTGGCGAAAGGCCTTACAAAGTTTACACGAGTGTCAGGTAAAGCAGGAGGATCAGGATAGGAGAAGGCTTTTGCGTTTACCCTCTTGCAAACTGTGCACTTGGATAACACGCTACGAACCACACGCTTACAGCGCGGTATCAAGTAACCGTCCAGTTTGAGCTTCTGCACGGTGGTGTCAATACCTTGATGGTTTAGAATTTTATGCGTATGCAAAATTAACAGATAGGTCAAATGAGAAGAACTAGCCAACAGAATCGGATTTCTAATGTTGTAATCCAACTCTTCAGCGGCAACAATACGGCTACTAGATCTGACTAAACCGTGAGAGTCAAGAAAAAGATTAAATGATCTAACCAGCAGAGGCGGACGAGGACTTTTGTTAGTTAAGGCCTCGATCTCGTCTGCGAAATGCGCTTTTTGCATAGAAGGAATGAGGTACAGAAAGGCTCGCAGTTTAGCCTCACCCCGATCTGCACGCCTAAAGATAGCGACAGCTCTAAATACTTTCTCCATCGTACCCAATAGTTTGGGATAGGAGGAAAATCGCTCAAGCTCCACAATCGAAGCTTGACGTGGGGGATTAATATTAACTGCGATACATGCATCAGAAACGTATTAGTGCGGAATCCAACCCAAGTGTCCCTTGGGCCATTTATCCTTACTTTCTCTTATCCAAGAAGGACCTTCTAACCATAACATTTTACTCTGTAAAAGCTTAGTAGCTTTGACACCACGTGTCAGCATGTCTGTCACGTTAAACATAGTGGGAACATACTCATAGCTGAAGGAAGCCAAAGTTTTACATTCTAATGTCTTACGCATGTCTTCTACGTCTTTAAGTCTATTGCTTACAAACACATTTTTTCGCGGAGGTTTGCCGCTCAACAACCAAGCTAAGGTGACTTGGGAGTCCGTCAACAAAACTACGCTCGAGACTTTATAAGGGAAATTTACGTCACACATCAGAGATACAAGACATTGATAGGCAAGAAATACGGCCAAAAGTTCAAGAGAAGGAAGAGTTCTTTGGCGAGGCGGCGAAACCTTAACTTTAGAGAAGAGAAGCGTACTGCGTTCCTCTTGGACACCGTAAATACAAGTACCAAAGGCGCTAGCACTAGCATCACAAAACACAAGTTTAACATTTTTGGTTTCGTCCAAATTCATTCTAGGGAACTCGAAATTACTCAACTCAGAAAACTCCTGACAATAATCACGCCAGTCCTTACATAAATCGTCTGGAACATCTTGATCCCATCCAAGTCTCAAAGGCGTCAACTTGCGTAAAATGAGCTTACCACGCACAGAAAAAGGAAGCAAAACCCCTAATGGGTCATACAGTGACGCAATTTCAGACAATATACTACGGCGCGTTTTACAGGAAGAATCCAAACTTTTCACGGACAGAGAAAGAAGATCATAGGAAGAATTAAAGTTGTACCCCAGCACTCTGGAGTGCACTTCGGCACTACAAAGAGCAGGGCCAATTTGCGAAAGAAGTTCAGAATTATTGGAGTGCCATTTGCGCAACGGAAACCCACTCTCCTCAAAGGCTCGGTTAGCGCGATGAAACGTGCTAAGCGCAAGCTCAGGACTATTAGTGGTAAAGACTAGGTTATCGACGTACAGCTTATTGGCCATAGCGTCTCTAATTACTAAATCAGTTAACGTCTCAGCATGAAGTTTAAGATGGTAATTTAGAATATAGGGAGATGCAACAAACCCGAACAACAGAGTCGTGTATCGGAAATACTGAAATTTACCATCCTTGTAAAGGACAAAACTAAATTGATTACGGTCAAATTCACAGGCTAATTTTACCTGAAGGAAATCTTTAAAAATGTCAGAAAGTATGACTATGGAGTTAGCACGAAAATACACCAAGAGACCCAATAAATTGTTCATGAGATTTGGACCTACATATGAGGCTTCATTCAGACTTGGCAACTTTCCGATCTTCAGAGAACAGTTAAAGACAGGGCGGATTTTAGAGGTTTCGACATGCTCGCGCACGACAGGTCGGTGAGGAATCCATTTAACCACTCGCACATCCAAGTTTTTGAAAGGCAAAGGTTCTATTATTCCTAATTCGAGTTTCTCAAGGAAAAGAAAGAAAAGAAAAGAAAAACGTTTTATTTCCAGTAGAGATGGTACAAAAGTACCATCATTGGTTTTTAAAATATCTTAAAATTAATACACTTAGATGATACACACACACGAGTATTGAAAAACTCGTGTCACTAGTCAAAAGAAATGATTGAGGGCAATGAACTCCTAATCTAGCTTAATCTACATTTGATAATACATGTAATGATAGTTGTAAGAGATAACACAATTTCATGGACGATGCATTTTCAATGTGGGGTGAAAACACTTTTGACAGTTTACATGTACATGACATAAAACTTCGCAATTCTTGACGCCAGGAAATAATATATGAAATCGCTTGTTTCGGTCAATGTTCACAAGTGTCATTTTAAGGAAGCATGAAAAAAAAGAAAAATATATATAAATATATATCCATATACACACATATGTACACATACGTATGCATGTGTGTATATATCCATACACACACTCACACACACACACATATACACATAGACACACACACACACATATACATATGTGTACATATAAGCATGAGGACCAAGAAGATTATAGGTTTTGTATTTCTGATTCAACAATTTTAACATAACGGTCATTAGTTAACAAGCATTTTATTTAAATATAAATGGATGATCGCACAACAAATGTATAGTTTTTACATGAATGCTTTACAATACTAAAGATATGACGAGTTAGGTAATGTTAAAAGTTGAGAGTGCACAGAAAAAAGACCATTATCTCTAGTAAAATGCTAGTTGTCAGTCTAGTACACACAAATGTGCACGTATACATGTAAATATTTACACATACACATGCACACATATACCCACGCACATATTTACACCTAACTCGTAAGCATACACAAATGCATTTCTATGCATCGAGGCAATACATACGCATTCTACAGAGTGTCATACGCATAGCGTGGACACGTACACATTTACACAAGTAAGCATGTGCGCAAATATCAGCGTAAACTAGTCAGTATAAACCAGAATTCCAATCGAGGGAAACGAAGAAAATATATTTTATTATAGCATGAATTTTATAAAATTTTGTACTAAAAATAGTGGCACAAAACAGTCTACTTAAGTCAGAAACATGAAAACGATTGTGGGACGTGAATAAGAAAGAAAACATTAATGTCCTATAAAGCTTTCATATTAGAAAAAAAAATCACATTATCTTTGAAATATGGCGAAAATTGTTCTCAATTGATAAACAAACATAGGTATCACATTATTATAAGCATATAACTGTAAGCCGAATAAGTACATTACTGCAGTATAAATGGATGATCACACAACGAATTTATTTTTTTTACATGGATGCTTTACAATTTCATACTAGAAAAAATACATTATCTTTGTAATATGGTGCAGAATGTCTGTAATTGATCAACACACACACACATAGGTACCATGACGGTCTAGTTTGATGCTTGCACAGAAACGGAGAGGAATGACATAAAATGCACCTTCGACTGGTTCATCTACTCTAGTGCACACAGTTGTACGTGCACATATACACACCCATATGCGCACATACACCTATATACGTACACACATATACAAGTGAGCATGTCCGCAAATGACAACGTAAAGGCGGTCAAATCATAATACCCACGCATACTTCGAAACTGTTGTTTGATGTCTTGAAATATAACACAATGAGCGAGGGAGATTGTTCAGCAATGGAGATACCAGGTAAATGAGATTCATCAGTACTCATTCAGTATGTTCTGTAACTAAGGATTATTATTGCGACACAAGATGACGAGTTATTTTGGCTTTAAATTCTCTCGGTCTTTGAGGGACTTTAATACTCAGGGGAAGTTTGTTCCACAGTAAGGCGCCTGATATGGACAGAGCCTTCTGCCCTAAGTGAGATGAACGATAGTTGACTAAGACATTATTGTTTCTGTTCGGTTTTTGATTGGTTACAGTGGGTGGATGGAAACGCATTATCTCAGCATTGCTCTGAGGAAGATATAACGAGGAGAATACGTATTGGGCCTTCTGCATGAGGAGCCTTTCTTGGATAGGGATCCAGCCGAGTTTATTGAGGAGAGGGGTTACGTGATCACTTCTTTTGAAATTACCGTTGCATACCACCTTGGCTGCAAAATTCATGCATTTTTGTAAGTCCCTTTGAAGGTATTGAGGTAAGTCTCCCCATACTAGGCTGCAGTAGTCAATGCGCGATAACACAAGGGATTGAATGGCTAATAATCTGGATTTTTCGTCTAGCATACTTTTTATACGATGAAAAATCATTAAAGTTCCATAGATTTTGTTGCAAGTTGTCTCAACGTGAGATTTGAAGGACATATTGCTATCGAACCAGATACCTAGATTTTTAACTTTTTCTGATGCATTAATGTTATCATTTCCAACTGCAAGAGTAAGATCTGAAGTTTTTTTAATTGTATCTTAGGATCCAAAAGTAATGCATTGTGTTTTATTAGCACTTAATTTGAGACCATTTCGGTCGTACCATGATTTCAGGCTAGTCAGTAAAGTTTCCGCTTTAATTTGCGTCTGTGGTATTTCCGATACAGAACTTGTTATTGCAATTTGAACATCATCTGCATACATTGACATCATTATTCTCCTTCTCAATCCCCCTACGATCATTATCAGCTGCAACTTTACGTGCAAGATACCTCGCTAGCCCGAAACTATGGGGAACTTTAGATAATAAATTTCGATTCCACGGCAACTGGATTGCATACCTGCCTTCCGCATAAGTGACACTATTTTTGAAATCCTCTAATTCTTTGTCATACTCTTCCTCTTTCGAGGGCACCCCTATAAGCTCCAAGTCTAATAGTTTATCATGACCTGCTTGTACATCACATTGCTCGGTAACGTCCAACACGGAAGAACACACTTTAGGAGTATCAAAAAAGGCTTTTAGCGTACTTCGGTAACGGTTTTGGTTTAGTTTACATTTAGACTTTTTCCTTTTAGGTTTTGATTTAGTTGCGATAGCAGAAGAAGAAGAAGTTTTACTCAAATGAATATTAGCAGCCTTGACAACAGAAGTTGTCAAGCAACTATCCATCGTCTCAGCTTCAGAGGCAACAATACGGGATAGAGAGGACTTATAACACTTAAAGTCCCCGAAAGGTAGAAACCCATTAGAAACACGCATGACTTTATAGTCGGCTACGTGTTGAAACTCAAGGACTTTAAATGCTTGAAGAGCATCGACACCTAAAATGCCGTTGACTTGAATACTATCCTCAATTATTTCCGGAAAGGAAGTGGACAGAGGAAGCTTAGTTTTAAACTGAGTAAGTTTAGCTTGCAGGCCCCTCATCCCCATCTGCAGGTTTAAGTTCTGCATGGCGAAGACATCAAGCTCGTACTTCTCACTGTCTGGAAGCACGAGTTCAATGTTAATTTACTTACCCCTTAACGGGACAGAAGCTCCTACAGTGTTAACAGTAAGTTCTTGCAAGGCAACTGTAAAACAATCAGGAATTACAGTAGCTAAGTCGATAAGCGACTTCTGGCTACCAGTATCGATTAAAAAGTTAATTCTCTTAACTACCCCGCCATACTTAGTAGAAAGAGCTACAAGAGGGCATATCCGGAGACGTGCCTTTAACCGTCATGAGGAGGCGGCAGCATGGGTAGAGAAAGCTATAAATTTGGGACACAAAGGACTAACGTGATTGTTAGCTTTGCATAAAGAGCAAGAAAAAGGAAGACCCCTAAATTTTGCAGGGCACTCGGAAGGTAAATGTTTGCTACTTAGACAAACGTTACATAATTGTAACTCACCAACTCGTTTCACGCGCTTTACGTGAGTGTCAAATTTCTTACAAGAAAAGGACGAGTGGCCAGTTAAATTACAGAAACGACAAACCTTAACACTGGGCAACTTATCGAGCACAGGAGAAGGTCTAGTTTTATCCCTAACTTCCGCTCGGGTTATTCCCCCTACACTCTCATTTCGGACGGGAAGAGAAGGTTTAGATTTATTTTTTGTTTCAAGAAGAGAAAGCACCTGATGTGCATTCTCAAACATTTCTAATGTAAAGAAACTCGCTTTAAAATAGCGAAGGAGTTCTAAAAGAAAGAAGTCAGGAAGTTTAGTTTTAATAATAGAAGAAAACTGTAGGTTGCCAGACTTCTCGCTACAGAAGTCTAACCTCAACTTAGATAGTTCGAGGAGACGAAACTTAACCTTAGAAAGAAAATTCCCTATTTCGGCTAAGCTCTGAACACTAGGGCAGCTGATTAACTCATCAAGAGCCATAGAAATGAGTTTGTCAGCATTTAGAAAATCTTGCTTGAGTAAAGCCCAAGCAGATCGGAAACTAGACTCTTCATTAGGAAGACCCTCAACAAGACTGAGAGCCCTACCTTGAAGCTGATTTTTCAAAAAGATAAATTTTTGCCCATCACTCATATTAGGATAAGCTTGAAGGGCATTAAGAAAAGACTCTTGAAAGTGAAGGAAAGCAAAGGGACAGCCCTCATTGTCGCTGAACTTCTTCAACGTCAACTGAGGGGCTCTAAAGATATTCAAAGGAACACCAGAAATTGAAACCTTATTAGGCACAGAAGTAGGAACGGTATCACTTAAGTTTGACACCTGGGAAGTTGAAATAGAATTTTTTAGTTCAGATAAAAGCTCTATCACCTGCACCTCATACTCGGCACGCCTAGTAAGTTCCTCGTCAGACACTTCATCAACATCAGAAGGTATAGTAGAGGACAGTTGTCTATAGGCCTGTAGAAGGCCACTCAACTGAGGAACGCCTTCCAAACGGAAAGCTAGGTCACAACCAGGAGACAGAACTTTTTTGCGAATAGCAGTTATACTACATTTCAAGCCCCGCAATTTTGTGCCTAGGGCTGCAGCATTATTATTTTCACTAATTATGATAAAAAATGCAATTATTAGGCTTATCAGGAAAACTGTTATCTAAAATATAGGTCAACACTTATCAAGTGGACAGATTACATCCCTTTAGAAACATAGAAAAATACTAATGACACAGAAAAATACAAAAAATTTCAATCACCCCACCAGGCACTGTTTAATTCACAACATTTTTTTGTTTAAGTTTCACTTTACAGTAACACAAAATTCAATTTTTGCCTTAAATATTACAGGCTTTAAACTTACACAAACTTATTCGAGTGAACCTAAAAAGGGTTTAGACAAGGTAAACAAAAGGCTAGAACCTTTAAACGTAAGGCTAGCAACTACTACCTTGCCTAAAAATACACCACAGGTATCACTCAAAGCAACTTAAAACTAGTGAGATCCGACAACCGACCCCGGCTATCCGGATAGCACAGCGACAGCACAATTGAATGAAAAATATTTTAGTTGTCTATAATGAAGAAAGGTAATTAAAAAAGGAAACGAAAATATACAAGAAGAAGAACAAAAATAGATACCAGGATTTTATCCTGTCGAACTCCAGCCAAGCTCTAACGTCAAAAAGCACGGTAAAAAGCCGGCTGAATTGACGTCTAGTCAAAAAACTACTTTCAGCAGTTTTAAGAGAATTTATATTTTTTAAATGAAGAAGTGAAATTAACTTCAAAAGAAGATGAACATTATCTTCGAAAAAAGAACTATGTCCCGCCGTCCGACAATACGGCGAATTAAGGAGGTCAGGGGACGCTGCAAATAAAACGCTTTTTTTATGACAAATGGAAACAAAAAATAGGAGGCTCACCTGAAGATCTTCGAAGATAATGTTTCAGGCGAACACCTCTTCAATTAAGCCGGCTATCTAGGGCTGAATGCCCCGGATGCAGGGGTCGGAACAGGTCAGAGCACGCATAGGCACCTGCGCTCGCGACCAAGTCTTGTCGGTGTCTGAGCTGGCAGCCCGCTGTGGCTCCCACCTCATCTTGCTCGAATCCGTCGATAGGGGTTCGGATTCGCTCAAGAAAACAAGATGATCAAATCATTTATGTTCATGATGTTAGTCGCCAGGAAAAGTGAAGCACTCCCACCATTGCCCCGCTTTGTCATAAATTGTTAGCGTTTTACTTTTTAGGCTTGTTTTAATGAGATAAAGCCTTTGTCCTTTATTATGCAAGATGTTGGGTGACTTGCAGGACTTTAGTAATGAGCAATGGCTGGATTTGCGACAAAACTTTACCAATCATTTTTTCTATCAGCCTAATCTTTTTAGGGGGTCCCGTCAAGGTATTTCGAATATCGAAAAATACTGGCCCCCTACATGCTAAGCACATGCGATTAATAATTTGGGTACCAGATAAGCGTCGGTGTATTGCATCAGAATAGCTAAGAAGTTGTGATGAAATGCAATACTAGTATGAAAAATTCAAATGAATAACGTTAAAAATTTAATAAATTAAGTAATTACTAATGAAATAATTTCTTAATTATTAAATGAATGCATGAAATATAAAGTCCACTGACCAATGATTCGGACGCAGAGTGGGTGTATTCTGAATTCTTGTTTATCTCGCCGCCGATTTTTCCCAAGCCCAGTATAGCTGAACTGGACAGCGAGGTCTTGGGACATTGTTCTTTTGAGGATGCGGCGCATGGTGTCTCCGGTGTTCACCCCAACGAATGGCTTAAGCATGTCGACCTGAAAGTAATAGTTCAGTTGAAACCAAAGTTTGTAGTGCGTACGATCAATTCGTAAAGAAAAACTTCACTGAAAATTACACACAATAGTGGAAAGCAATGAACATCATTCTAGTTGAATTTTTTCTACATTTCATTTTTTGCATGCTTTGAACTGTAACATTCAACACTTTTTGATATTTCGTTGTTCATATTCCTTAGACGTCCATACCTATCTATTCCATTAACATCATTTCGATTTGAAACTAAATTCTTGCTAGATTGATGAATTTCAATCGTTTCACATCACTCGTCTGTACCCAATTCTTCATATCCCAGTATCAGTTGACAACTTTCATATGGGGATCTGACTCCACATCAAAATAATTTTCATTTACATGAATTTCTCTATCATATTTTCTCACCTCACAGTGAACTATGGTATATAGTGAACTATGTTTCACTCTATTCCTAGCATGAGCTTCATTTCTACCACCAGTCATTTGCCTCAACATACGTTTCTAATGTTGTGCATCTCTCTATTATTTTCCCCCTCTTTGCTCATTTTTTCACCTCTACTTCTACCTTTTAACCTAACAAACTGTTTTCTGGCTCTCAGTCTTTCACCTTCACCATTACATATGTTATATTTTCACTACATTCAAATTCTAACTTTTTCACATCTCTCCCTTCATCCTATCCACCCACTCAACAGTCTCTCACATTAACCCAAAAATACAACTCTACCTAAACAACATCCATCACAAACCTGACATTCGCATCCATAATCATTCGATCTTATTTCAAAACATACAAAATCATTCAGTAAAATTCTAGTTTAATTCAAATAGTTTTTCTGTACTGCACAAAAAACCAGTGATATATAACGTTGTCCAGCTGAGAGACAAACCAGAAGGCGATGTTTGAAATTAACCTGTGAAACTTACTGTGTTCATTGCACAGTAACTCATTCTCAATGGAAAGAATAAGCTTTGGCATATACATACCAGCCAAAACACAATTAGCAGGGCAAATAGTTCTGTTTTTCCTTGAAGATTAAGGGATACAACTGTTTCTTCAAGCAGATAACTTACCAGTTGCGGGTGACTGGCCAAGATTGTTAGCTCGTCAAGGTTGTTTGCTGCTGGGGGCATCACTGCGACAGAACCCACGGGTGTTTTTTGGGGGCTTCATCATTCTTGAGAATTATTTTTGTCAGCTTCTCGACTTTCCCAGTCAGCTTGTCTACTTTTCCTTCCAATTTTTTGAATACTTCCATTATTTCTTTGCAGCAGCAATGACTGCAAATTTAGTAAAATACCACACTTAGCAGTGAGAAGTGATATTGTTCCCGCGCTCCGTGTTTCTTAGAATTAGAGTTGCCTTAGTAGAATAACTTTAGGTTAGTCCATTGGCTCTGATGCTTTCACTACGTTCCAGACGTTGGAAGACCGCGTTGCGGTCTTCCCAAACTAGAATTATTGCAATTGTGATATATTGAAATAGCCATTCCTATTGATACTTTGTATTAATACTCTGAAATACTTCTAGCTAAATCCATTGTACTTTTCTTTGTTGCAGACCATTTCTCACAATAATTTGAAACTAGTTTACGAGTAGCATACGGATAATTTATTGTTAACTTCTCGGTAACTTATTAGTAGCTACTTGACCGAATAAAACCATGTGAACCGTGAACGAAAAACTTGTGGTGTTTAATTCTTCGTCCAACACTACTATCTTTCACCTCAAGGAGGGAACCGTGGTTCACGAGAGTATCAAATTATTGACCTATAACTATGAAGGCAAAACTCAAAATTCGAGCCTTCATTTTTGTTTCAAATTAACTCTCAGTAGACGTGGTAATGTCTCAGTTTGAGGATTCCATCGAACGGCCGGATCGGCCGCCGCTAGCCGAGAAGCCGACCGCCAAACTTGCGTCGGTTACCCGCAAAAGGCATGAAATTGAAATCCTCCTAGAAGAATGTAATCCTAACATCGATCTAGTGAAAGAAAACTTCAACGAATACTTGGTGCGCGTTGAGAAGCTGTATGCTTCCTGTGATAACGAAGAATTAAGACAGTGGCTAAGGCCCCATGAGGAAGCGATTGGGGAGTTTAGGCACAAAATAGAACGCGTCATCCATCCGCCCGTCTCGAATTCATGTGCATCTCGGAAATCTTCATCAAAAGCATCTTCGATAGCAACCTCTCTTAGAGCACGACTAGCGGAGCAGAAGGCCAAGGCCGCAGCTCAAAAGGTTTCTCTAACGAAAGCTAAAGAAATCGATGAAGAGGAATTAAGGATAAAAAAACTCCACTTAGAACATGAACACAAGATAAAAAACTCCAGTTAGAACACGAACACAGGAAAAGAGAAGCGCAACAGGAAGAAACAGAACTCGAAGCTCTTCTTTTGGAAGAAGAACTTAATAAAATAGAAGGAATTTCTGAACCTTCATCGGCAGCCTCCGACAGCCGTTCGCCTCAAAGGTTGAACTCTGGTTCAGTCCACTCTCTCGAATCTGCAAAACAAAGATGGAAATTAGAGCATGAAGCAAAGGCAAACACTACCGATCTGCCAACCATTGTTAGCGTCCTCGAACGTCAAAATGAAGTTACACAAGCCCTGGTTGCTGGTCAAGGCACCTTACTTCTTCCAAAGAAAACGATTGAGCCCTTTAGTGGCGAAGATGTCTCTAGGTTCAAGTCCTTTTTGCTTAACTTCGAGAGGGCCATTGAATCTAAATGTGCTAATGACGAAGATAAAATAATTTATCTCGAACAGTTCACCTCAGGGAGGGCGAATCAACTCGTACGTACTTGCAGCCACTTCGACGCAGGGATAGGTTACGCGAAGGCAAAAGAGTTGCTTATGAAAAACTTCGGAAACGAGTTCGAAACTGCCAACGCGTACCTCAGCAAGTTAGAAAAGTGGCCAGTTCTGAAAAATGACGACTACGAATCCCTTCAGAACCTATCCATATACTTGCTAAACTGCCATCACTGCTTCGAGAACATGTCGAATCGTGACCAGCTACAAAGTCCGAACGAAATAATGAAAATCGTGAAAAAACTACCCTACAGGTTGCGAGAACGGTGGAGACGGAAATCTTATTCCATCATCGAAAGTTCGAATAGATTAGTTTTCAAGGATTTAGTCGACTTCGTACAGCAGGAAACCGCCATCGTGAAGCAGCCTCTTTTCGGTAACATTACCAACGAAGAAAAGGACAGGAGATCGACTGATCCCAAACAAAGGCGCTCGCTGGCGACTAATTCTACAGTTCAGAGAAAGGACCAGAAGTTCTGTGTGTGCTGTAAAAAATCGAACCACCAAATAGAGGACTGTATCTTCTTCAAAAGGAAGAGTTATAAAGAAAAATCTGAGTTCGTAAAAAGAAACGGATTGTGCTTTGGATGCCTGAAGGGAAACCATATGTCTAAAAATTGCCCAAACCGTTCTACATGTTCAATCTGTAAGAGAAGGCATCCAACTGTGCTGCACATTCGAGAAGGAAATGACAAGCCCGGGGATACTTGTCAGTCAACAATCGACGATGCCACGAACGCTCCTCAAGATCCTGGTTTAATGCCCATTTATGAAAACTGTTCCAGCAACAAGGCATCAAGACCGTGTCTTTCCCAAGATGGGCGTGCCCCAGAAGAGCGGTCTAGTCTGTCGCTGAAGTCGTGCGACACCAGTTCAAACAAACCTATGAAAGTTCTTTGCCCCATTGTTCCAGCACTTGTGAAAGTGTCGAACCAAGAATGTGTGCTGGTTAATGTGGCCCTGGATAGCTGCTCATCGGACTGTTGGATGAACGAAGATCTCTTGTCAAAGCTCGGCGTAAAATCAGAAGTTAAAAGAATAAACCTGACGACAATGGAAGGCTGCAATAATGAGACTACTACAAAGGTGGTGAATAACGTAAAACTGATGGATCTCGATAGGAATAACTTAGTAAACATTCCGGTCCTGTACACAAAACCAAGAAATCAATGGCCGTTTTCCAATGACGACATACCTACCGAAAAAGATACGCAGAACTATGCCCATATGAAAGACTTGCCTTTTAATTTCGCCGACGCTGAAGTGGGTATCCTGATAGGGATGAACATTCCTTCTCTGCTGAAGCCGCTCAAGGTGGTTAGTGGAGACGCTGGCGACCCATACGCATCTCTGCATCTTCTAGGATGGGCCATTAACGGACCTGTTCAGAGAACAGGCGCCAGATACAACTTCAAAATGAAGACAACAAATCTGGAAGAAATAGAAACAAATGTTGACAATTTCTTCAGGCAAGATTTCATCGACGGGTCAAACGACTTTGCATCCTCGGTAAACGACAGAAAATGGTTGAGCATCGTGAGTTCCAGTTTGAAGAAAATTAATGGTCAATATGAAATAGCCTTACCCTTTAAATATGAAAACTTGAAATTTCCTTCAAATAGGCAACAGGTCCTCCTTCGTTTCCGTAATGTCATGAAGAAATTAAGTGCAGATAAAAATCTATCGGCCGAATATACGGAATTCATGAACACGATGATCGAGCAAAACTTCATAGAGGAAGTTCCTGAGGATGAGCTATGTCGTGAAGATGGTAAAACTTGGTATCTCGCTCATCACGCCGTGAGGCACAAGCAAAAGCGCAAACTTAGAGTAGTGTTTGATTGCTCTCTGAAGTTTAATGGAACATCCCTAAATGACGAACTACTACAGGGACCAGACATAACAAACAACCTAATCGGTGTTTTACTAAGATTTAGACAAGAACGAGTAGCATTCACTGCGGATATCGAAAAAATGTTCTACCAAGTGAAAGTGCCGAAAAAACATGCCGACTTCATGAGACTATTCTGGGTAAAAAATAACTCGGTAAAGGAATTTAGACTTACCGTTCATGTTTTCAGAGCAAAGAGCTCGCCAAGCATCGCCAATTTCGCACTCCAGCAGACCGCCAGAGAGCATCCTTTGCCGGACATAAACGTCCAGAAAACCGTTCATCGTAATTTCTACGTAGATGACCTTCTGAAGTCTGTGGGGAATAACGTAGAAGCAAGATCAATTGCTATGGAGACAAAGAATATTCTAGAAAGAGGTGGCTTCAACCTAACGGCCTTTAATAGTAATTCAAGAAAATTTCTTTCAACAATACCTAAGAAAAATCTATCGGAGAACGTTGCGAGAGTTGCTGTGGGGGATTCCCTCCCATCAAGTAAAGCCCTCGGGGTAGTATGGAATACCGTTAGGGACACCTTAGGTTACAGTTTGAAATTTGAATCCTCATCATTGACGAGGAGAAACGTTCTTAAAACACTTGCGTCAATCTATGACCCCCTCGGACTGGCGTCCCCAGCGATGGTTGCAGCTAAAACCATCTTCCAAGAAACCTGTCGCCTTCGGATCGAATGGGATGAATACCTGCCGCAAAATCTTCAGGCGCGCTGGAATTCGTGGCAGAAAGACATGCATTCCATCACCGACTACGAAATGCCTAGATGCATTAAAAAATTGCCAGGTTCTCCAATCGAGATAAACGTATTCAGCGATGGTAGCGAAGCAGCCTACGGTGCTGTGGCTTATGCCCTGTGCACGGATGAAAACACGGGAAAACGCTCAAGCACGATAATCCTGGCGAAGTCAAGGCTGACTCCTCTGAATAACTCTACTCTTAAAACCACGCCCCGCATAGAACTGTGCGGTGCTAAGCTTGCTGTGGAACTTGCTCAAATTCTTCAAAGGGAGATCGAACTACCGGTAACAGAGATCAACTTCTGGTCAGACAGCGTAACCATCCTGCGTTATATCAAAAGCGAAAATAAAAGATTCCATAGATTTGTTTCCAATAAAGTATCGTTCATACGCAACTTTTCAAGGCCGTCTCAATGGAAGTACGTGCCTTCAGATGAAAATCCCGCAGACTTGTTGAGCCGCGGTGTCTCTGCAAAAAAACTGTCAACTTCCCGCCTATGGAACATGGGGCCCGAATTCTTGACAAACCCAAACCTAAGTGTCCCGAACCAGAAATTTGAACCTAGCTTCAACAGTGACAGAGAATTGAAGCAAGAATCTAAACAGCTCACCTCCATCGCCGGCATCACTCCAACTGACGTGCTTCTTTCTTCAACAACGGACTGGCAGCGTCTTAAAACACGAGTCGTCGGTATCCTGAAATTCATAACCTTCATGAAAAATCCTGCCGACACGGAAAGGAATATAACCATCGAAGATTTATCCAAAGCAGAGACGCAAATATTAAAGTATATTCAACGAAAATTTTACCCGCGGGAATTACTTCTCATAAAGAAAGGAAAAAATCTACGAAGAAATTCTCCCCTTCGAAAACTTGCTCCATTTCTCGATGATGGCGGCATTCTTCGGGTAGGTGGTCGCCTTCAAAACTCTCCGTACGACTACGAATTCACACATCCGGTTATTCTACCCCGAAAATGCCCCATTATAAGGACAATGGTGATGCATTTACACCATAAGCTAGGTCACCTTGGGCGAGAAACTATCTTGGCTTCAATGCGCAGGAAGTACTGGGTCATCGGTGGCAATTCTTCGTGCAGAAAAATCTGCAGAAGTTGCATTCCTTGTCGGAAAAGATTAGTACGACCAAGCAATCAACTCATGTCAGAGCTGCCCGCGTGCCGAGTAACAGGCGATACGCCTGCGTTTCAACAGACCGGTGTGGACTATTTTGGTCCGTTCACTGTCAAACAAGGTCGTAAAAATATGAAACGATACGGGGTAATCTTCACTTGTATGGCGTGCAGGGCAGTGCACTTGGAAGTCTCAGAATCCCTCAACACAGACTCGTTCATAAATGCCTTGAGACGCTTCATATGTCGAAGGGGGAACGTTACTTCCATCTACAGCGACAACGGTCCAAATTTCGTTGCATGCCAAAGAGAATTGAAAGCTGCCATTTCTGGTTGGAATCTTTCTAAAATCGAAGAATACCTGAAGCAGAGAGAGATATCTTGACATTTTAACCCACCTGCCGCGTCTCACTTTGGTGGAGTATGGGAGAGGCTGATACGTTCAACTAGAAATATTTTGTCCGCCCTAATGAATGAACAGCCCTTGAGACTTACAAACGAAGAACTCGGCACACTCCTGTGCGAGGTGGAGTCAATCTTGAATAACAGACCCCTCACGACAGTTACCAGCGATTGCGAAGATGCCAAGACCCTGACACCTAACGATTTGCTCTTGCTTAATGCAGGTGTTACGTTTCCACCTGGCTTATTCGATAAGGGCGACATCTATGCTAAACGAAGATGGAAACAAGTACAGTATTTGGCAGACTTATTCTGGTCACGATGGAGAACTCGTTACTTAGCTCTCCTTCAAGAAAGGCAGAAATGGACAACCGAAAAGCCGACGCACAGCGTCGGGGATCTTGTACTGGTGTTAGACCAAAACACCCCCCGAAATCTCTGGCCTTTGGGAAGAATTATTAACGTATTTAAAAATAAATACGGTCGGGTACACGTAGCTGAACTTCGCATTTCGAACTTTAAAAATTCTCTGTATAAGTTCGGTAATACTGTGTTAAAGCGCCCTATAAATAAACTAATCCTTTTGCGATCTGCGCAAGAATTGCTGTAAATACTTTGTGTAAAGTATGTTAGTCATTCGTTCTGGAGTAAATTTCGTTGATTTTATCAGCGCCTCTCATTGGAATCGATAGGAAAAAAAAATTCATATGTAGCTTCGCACTATATGCAAATTTGAGGGGCGGTGTTCCCGCGCTCCGTGTTTCTTAGAATTAGAGTTGCCTTAGTAGAATAACTTTAGGTTAGTCCATTGGCTCTGATGCTTTCACTACGTTCCAGACGTTGGAAGACCGCGTTGCGGTCTTCCCAAACTAGAATTATTGCAATTGTGATATATTGAAATAGCCATTCCTATTGATACTTTGTATTAATACTCTGAAATACTTCTAGCTAAATCCATTGTACTTTTCTTTGTTGCAGACCATTTCTCACAATAATTTGAAACTAGTTTACGAGTAGCATACGGATAATTTATTGTTAACTTCTCGGTAACTTATTAGTAGCTACTTGACCGAATAAAACCATGTGAACCGTGAACGAAAAACTTGTGGTGTTTAATTCTTCGTCCAACACTACTATCTTTCACCTCAAGGAGGGAACCGTGGTTCACGAGAGTATCAAATTATTGACCTATAACTATGAAGGCAAAACTCAAAATTCGAGCCTTCATTTTTGTTTCAAATTAACTCTCAGTAGACGTGGTAATGTCTCAGTTTGAGGATTCCATCGAACGGCCGGATCGGCCGCCGCTAGCCGAGAAGCCGACCGCCAAACTTGCGTCGGTTACCCGCAAAAGGCATGAAATTGAAATCCTCCTAGAAGAATGTAATCCTAACATCGATCTAGTGAAAGAAAACTTCAACGAATACTTGGTGCGCGTTGAGAAGCTGTATGCTTCCTGTGATAACGAAGAATTAAGACAGTGGCTAAGGCCCCATGAGGAAGCGATTGGGGAGTTTAGGCACAAAATAGAACGCGTCATCCATCCGCCCGTCTCGAATTCATGTGCATCTCGGAAATCTTCATCAAAAGCATCTTCGATAGCAACCTCTCTTAGAGCACGACTAGCGGAGCAGAAGGCCAAGGCCGCAGCTCAAAAGGTTTCTCTAACGAAAGCTAAAGAAATCGATGAAGAGGAATTAAGGATAAAAAAACTCCACTTAGAACATGAACACAAGATAAAAAACTCCAGTTAGAACACGAACACAGGAAAAGAGAAGCGCAACAGGAAGAAACAGAACTCGAAGCTCTTCTTTTGGAAGAAGAACTTAATAAAATAGAAGGAATTTCTGAACCTTCATCGGCAGCCTCCGACAGCCGTTCGCCTCAAAGGTTGAACTCTGGTTCAGTCCACTCTCTCGAATCTGCAAAACAAAGATGGAAATTAGAGCATGAAGCAAAGGCAAACACTACCGATCTGCCAACCATTGTTAGCGTCCTCGAACGTCAAAATGAAGTTACACAAGCCCTGGTTGCTGGTCAAGGCACCTTACTTCTTCCAAAGAAAACGATTGAGCCCTTTAGTGGCGAAGATGTCTCTAGGTTCAAGTCCTTTTTGCTTAACTTCGAGAGGGCCATTGAATCTAAATGTGCTAATGACGAAGATAAAATAATTTATCTCGAACAGTTCACCTCAGGGAGGGCGAATCAACTCGTACGTACTTGCAGCCACTTCGACGCAGGGATAGGTTACGCGAAGGCAAAAGAGTTGCTTATGAAAAACTTCGGAAACGAGTTCGAAACTGCCAACGCGTACCTCAGCAAGTTAGAAAAGTGGCCAGTTCTGAAAAATGACGACTACGAATCCCTTCAGAACCTATCCATATACTTGCTAAACTGCCATCACTGCTTCGAGAACATGTCGAATCGTGACCAGCTACAAAGTCCGAACGAAATAATGAAAATCGTGAAAAAACTACCCTACAGGTTGCGAGAACGGTGGAGACGGAAATCTTATTCCATCATCGAAAGTTCGAATAGATTAGTTTTCAAGGATTTAGTCGACTTCGTACAGCAGGAAACCGCCATCGTGAAGCAGCCTCTTTTCGGTAACATTACCAACGAAGAAAAGGACAGGAGATCGACTGATCCCAAACAAAGGCGCTCGCTGGCGACTAATTCTACAGTTCAGAGAAAGGACCAGAAGTTCTGTGTGTGCTGTAAAAAATCGAACCACCAAATAGAGGACTGTATCTTCTTCAAAAGGAAGAGTTATAAAGAAAAATCTGAGTTCGTAAAAAGAAACGGATTGTGCTTTGGATGCCTGAAGGGAAACCATATGTCTAAAAATTGCCCAAACCGTTCTACATGTTCAATCTGTAAGAGAAGGCATCCAACTGTGCTGCACATTCGAGAAGGAAATGACAAGCCCGGGGATACTTGTCAGTCAACAATCGACGATGCCACGAACGCTCCTCAAGATCCTGGTTTAATGCCCATTTATGAAAACTGTTCCAGCAACAAGGCATCAAGACCGTGTCTTTCCCAAGATGGGCGTGCCCCAGAAGAGCGGTCTAGTCTGTCGCTGAAGTCGTGCGACACCAGTTCAAACAAACCTATGAAAGTTCTTTGCCCCATTGTTCCAGCACTTGTGAAAGTGTCGAACCAAGAATGTGTGCTGGTTAATGTGGCCCTGGATAGCTGCTCATCGGACTGTTGGATGAACGAAGATCTCTTGTCAAAGCTCGGCGTAAAATCAGAAGTTAAAAGAATAAACCTGACGACAATGGAAGGCTGCAATAATGAGACTACTACAAAGGTGGTGAATAACGTAAAACTGATGGATCTCGATAGGAATAACTTAGTAAACATTCCGGTCCTGTACACAAAACCAAGAAATCAATGGCCGTTTTCCAATGACGACATACCTACCGAAAAAGATACGCAGAACTATGCCCATATGAAAGACTTGCCTTTTAATTTCGCCGACGCTGAAGTGGGTATCCTGATAGGGATGAACATTCCTTCTCTGCTGAAGCCGCTCAAGGTGGTTAGTGGAGACGCTGGCGACCCATACGCATCTCTGCATCTTCTAGGATGGGCCATTAACGGACCTGTTCAGAGAACAGGCGCCAGATACAACTTCAAAATGAAGACAACAAATCTGGAAGAAATAGAAACAAATGTTGACAATTTCTTCAGGCAAGATTTCATCGACGGGTCAAACGACTTTGCATCCTCGGTAAACGACAGAAAATGGTTGAGCATCGTGAGTTCCAGTTTGAAGAAAATTAATGGTCAATATGAAATAGCCTTACCCTTTAAATATGAAAACTTGAAATTTCCTTCAAATAGGCAACAGGTCCTCCTTCGTTTCCGTAATGTCATGAAGAAATTAAGTGCAGATAAAAATCTATCGGCCGAATATACGGAATTCATGAACACGATGATCGAGCAAAACTTCATAGAGGAAGTTCCTGAGGATGAGCTATGTCGTGAAGATGGTAAAACTTGGTATCTCGCTCATCACGCCGTGAGGCACAAGCAAAAGCGCAAACTTAGAGTAGTGTTTGATTGCTCTCTGAAGTTTAATGGAACATCCCTAAATGACGAACTACTACAGGGACCAGACATAACAAACAACCTAATCGGTGTTTTACTAAGATTTAGACAAGAACGAGTAGCATTCACTGCGGATATCGAAAAAATGTTCTACCAAGTGAAAGTGCCGAAAAAACATGCCGACTTCATGAGACTATTCTGGGTAAAAAATAACTCGGTAAAGGAATTTAGACTTACCGTTCATGTTTTCAGAGCAAAGAGCTCGCCAAGCATCGCCAATTTCGCACTCCAGCAGACCGCCAGAGAGCATCCTTTGCCGGACATAAACGTCCAGAAAACCGTTCATCGTAATTTCTACGTAGATGACCTTCTGAAGTCTGTGGGGAATAACGTAGAAGCAAGATCAATTGCTATGGAGACAAAGAATATTCTAGAAAGAGGTGGCTTCAACCTAACGGCCTTTAATAGTAATTCAAGAAAATTTCTTTCAACAATACCTAAGAAAAATCTATCGGAGAACGTTGCGAGAGTTGCTGTGGGGGATTCCCTCCCATCAAGTAAAGCCCTCGGGGTAGTATGGAATACCGTTAGGGACACCTTAGGTTACAGTTTGAAATTTGAATCCTCATCATTGACGAGGAGAAACGTTCTTAAAACACTTGCGTCAATCTATGACCCCCTCGGACTGGCGTCCCCAGCGATGGTTGCAGCTAAAACCATCTTCCAAGAAACCTGTCGCCTTCGGATCGAATGGGATGAATACCTGCCGCAAAATCTTCAGGCGCGCTGGAATTCGTGGCAGAAAGACATGCATTCCATCACCGACTACGAAATGCCTAGATGCATTAAAAAATTGCCAGGTTCTCCAATCGAGATAAACGTATTCAGCGATGGTAGCGAAGCAGCCTACGGTGCTGTGGCTTATGCCCTGTGCACGGATGAAAACACGGGAAAACGCTCAAGCACGATAATCCTGGCGAAGTCAAGGCTGACTCCTCTGAATAACTCTACTCTCAAAACCACGCCCCGCATAGAACTGTGCGGTGCTAAGCTTGCTGTGGAACTTGCTCAAATTCTTCAAAGGGAGATCGAACTACCGGTAACAGAGATCAACTTCTGGTCAGACAGCGTAACCATCCTGCGTTATATCAAAAGCGAAAATAAAAGATTCCATAGATTTGTTTCCAATAAAGTATCGTTCATACGCAACTTTTCAAGGCCGTCTCAATGGAAGTACGTGCCTTCAGATGAAAATCCCGCAGACTTGTTGAGCCGCGGTGTCTCTGCAAAAAAACTGTCAACTTCCCGCCTATGGAACATGGGGCCCGAATTCTTGACAAACCCAAACCTAAGTGTCCCGAACCAGAAATTTGAACCTAGCTTCAACAGTGACAGAGAATTGAAGCAAGAATCTAAACAGCTCACCTCCATCGCCGGCATCACTCCAACTGACGTGCTTCTTTCTTCAACAACGGACTGGCAGCGTCTTAAAACACGAGTCGTCGGTATCCTGAAATTCATAACCTTCATGAAAAATCCTGCCGACACGGAAAGGAATATAACCATCGAAGATTTATCCAAAGCAGAGACGCAAATATTAAAGTATATTCAACGAAAATTTTACCCGCGGGAATTACTTCTCATAAAGAAAGGAAAAAATCTACGAAGAAATTCTCCCCTTCGAAAACTTGCTCCATTTCTCGATGATGGCGGCATTCTTCGGGTAGGTGGTCGCCTTCAAAACTCTCCGTACGACTACGAATTCACACATCCGGTTATTCTACCCCGAAAATGCCCCATTATAAGGACAATGGTGATGCATTTACACCATAAGCTAGGTCACCTTGGGCGAGAAACTATCTTGGCTTCAATGCGCAGGAAGTACTGGGTCATCGGTGGCAATTCTTCGTGCAGAAAAATCTGCAGAAGTTGCATTCCTTGTCGGAAAAGATTAGTACGACCAAGCAATCAACTCATGTCAGAGCTGCCCGCGTGCCGAGTAACAGGCGATACGCCTGCGTTTCAACAGACCGGTGTGGACTATTTTGGTCCGTTCACTGTCAAACAAGGTCGTAAAAATATGAAACGATACGGGGTAATCTTCACTTGTATGGCGTGCAGGGCAGTGCACTTGGAAGTCTCAGAATCCCTCAACACAGACTCGTTCATAAATGCCTTGAGACGCTTCATATGTCGAAGGGGGAACGTTACTTCCATCTACAGCGACAACGGTCCAAATTTCGTTGCATGCCAAAGAGAATTGAAAGCTGCCATTTCTGGTTGGAATCTTTCTAAAATCGAAGAATACCTGAAGCAGAGAGAGATATCTTGACATTTTAACCCACCTGCCGCGTCTCACTTTGGTGGAGTATGGGAGAGGCTGATACGTTCAACTAGAAATATTTTGTCCGCCCTAATGAATGAACAGCCCTTGAGACTTACAAACGAAGAACTCGGCACACTCCTGTGCGAGGTGGAGTCAATCTTGAATAACAGACCCCTCACGACAGTTACCAGCGATTGCGAAGATGCCAAGACCCTGACACCTAACGATTTGCTCTTGCTTAATGCAGGTGTTACGTTTCCACCTGGCTTATTCGATAAGGGCGACATCTATGCTAAACGAAGATGGAAACAAATACAGTATTTGGCAGACTTATTCTGGTCACGATGGAGAACTCGTTACTTAGCTCTCCTTCAAGAAAGGCAGAAATGGACAACCGAAAAGCCGACGCACAGCGTCGGGGATCTTGTACTGGTGTTAGACCAAAACACCCCCCGAAATCTCTGGCCTTTGGGAAGAATTATTAACGTATTTAAAAATAAATACGGTCGGGTACACGTAGCTGAACTTCGCATTTCGAACTTTAAAAATTCTCTGTATAAGTTCGGTAATACTGTGTTAAAGCGCCCTATAAATAAACTAATCCTTTTGCGATCTGCGCAAGAATTGCTGTAAATACTTTGTGTAAAGTATGTTAGTCATTCGTTCTGGAGTAAATTTCGTTGATTTTATCAGCGCCTCTCATTGGAATCGATAGGAAAAAAAAATTCATATGTAGCTTCGCACTATATGCAAATTTGAGGGGCGGTGTTCCCGCGCTCCGTGTTTCTTAGAATTAGAGTTGCCTTAGTAGAATAACTTTAGGTTAGTCCATTGGCTCTGATGCTTTCACTACGTTCCAGACGTTGGAAGACCGCGTTGCGGTCTTCCCAAACTAGAATTATTGCAATTGTGATATATTGAAATAGCCATTCCTATTGATACTTTGTATTAATACTCTGAAATACTTCTAGCTAAATCCATTGTACTTTTCTTTGTTGCAGACCATTTCTCACAATAATTTGAAACTAGTTTACGAGTAGCATACGGATAATTTATTGTTAACTTCTCGGTAACTTATTAGTAGCTACTTGACCGAATAAAACCATGTGAACCGTGAACGAAAAACTTGTGGTGTTTAATTCTTCGTCCAACACTACTATCTTTCACCTCAAGGAGGGAACCGTGGTTCACGAGAGTATCAAATTATTGACCTATAACTATGAAGGCAAAACTCAAAATTCGAGCCTTCATTTTTGTTTCAAATTAACTCTCAGTAGACGTGGTAATGTCTCAGTTTGAGGATTCCATCGAACGGCCGGATCGGCCGCCGCTAGCCGAGAAGCCGACCGCCAAACTTGCGTCGGTTACCCGCAAAAGGCATGAAATTGAAATCCTCCTAGAAGAATGTAATCCTAACATCGATCTAGTGAAAGAAAACTTCAACGAATACTTGGTGCGCGTTGAGAAGCTGTATGCTTCCTGTGATAACGAAGAATTAAGACAGTGGCTAAGGCCCCATGAGGAAGCGATTGGGGAGTTTAGGCACAAAATAGAACGCGTCATCCATCCGCCCGTCTCGAATTCATGTGCATCTCGGAAATCTTCATCAAAAGCATCTTCGATAGCAACCTCTCTTAGAGCACGACTAGCGGAGCAGAAGGCCAAGGCCGCAGCTCAAAAGGTTTCTCTAACGAAAGCTAAAGAAATCGATGAAGAGGAATTAAGGATAAAAAAACTCCACTTAGAACATGAACACAAGATAAAAAACTCCAGTTAGAACACGAACACAGGAAAAGAGAAGCGCAACAGGAAGAAACAGAACTCGAAGCTCTTCTTTTGGAAGAAGAACTTAATAAAATAGAAGGAATTTCTGAACCTTCATCGGCAGCCTCCGACAGCCGTTCGCCTCAAAGGTTGAACTCTGGTTCAGTCCACTCTCTCGAATCTGCAAAACAAAGATGGAAATTAGAGCATGAAGCAAAGGCAAACACTACCGATCTGCCAACCATTGTTAGCGTCCTCGAACGTCAAAATGAAGTTACACAAGCCCTGGTTGCTGGTCAAGGCACCTTACTTCTTCCAAAGAAAACGATTGAGCCCTTTAGTGGCGAAGATGTCTCTAGGTTCAAGTCCTTTTTGCTTAACTTCGAGAGGGCCATTGAATCTAAATGTGCTAATGACGAAGATAAAATAATTTATCTCGAACAGTTCACCTCAGGGAGGGCGAATCAACTCGTACGTACTTGCAGCCACTTCGACGCAGGGATAGGTTACGCGAAGGCAAAAGAGTTGCTTATGAAAAACTTCGGAAACGAGTTCGAAACTGCCAACGCGTACCTCAGCAAGTTAGAAAAGTGGCCAGTTCTGAAAAATGACGACTACGAATCCCTTCAGAACCTATCCATATACTTGCTAAACTGCCATCACTGCTTCGAGAACATGTCGAATCGTGACCAGCTACAAAGTCCGAACGAAATAATGAAAATCGTGAAAAAACTACCCTACAGGTTGCGAGAACGGTGGAGACGGAAATCTTATTCCATCATCGAAAGTTCGAATAGATTAGTTTTCAAGGATTTAGTCGACTTCGTACAGCAGGAAACCGCCATCGTGAAGCAGCCTCTTTTCGGTAACATTACCAACGAAGAAAAGGACAGGAGATCGACTGATCCCAAACAAAGGCGCTCGCTGGCGACTAATTCTACAGTTCAGAGAAAGGACCAGAAGTTCTGTGTGTGCTGTAAAAAATCGAACCACCAAATAGAGGACTGTATCTTCTTCAAAAGGAAGAGTTATAAAGAAAAATCTGAGTTCGTAAAAAGAAACGGATTGTGCTTTGGATGCCTGAAGGGAAACCATATGTCTAAAAATTGCCCAAACCGTTCTACATGTTCAATCTGTAAGAGAAGGCATCCAACTGTGCTGCACATTCGAGAAGGAAATGACAAGCCCGGGGATACTTGTCAGTCAACAATCGACGATGCCACGAACGCTCCTCAAGATCCTGGTTTAATGCCCATTTATGAAAACTGTTCCAGCAACAAGGCATCAAGACCGTGTCTTTCCCAAGATGGGCGTGCCCCAGAAGAGCGGTCTAGTCTGTCGCTGAAGTCGTGCGACACCAGTTCAAACAAACCTATGAAAGTTCTTTGCCCCATTGTTCCAGCACTTGTGAAAGTGTCGAACCAAGAATGTGTGCTGGTTAATGTGGCCCTGGATAGCTGCTCATCGGACTGTTGGATGAACGAAGATCTCTTGTCAAAGCTCGGCGTAAAATCAGAAGTTAAAAGAATAAACCTGACGACAATGGAAGGCTGCAATAATGAGACTACTACAAAGGTGGTGAATAACGTAAAACTGATGGATCTCGATAGGAATAACTTAGTAAACATTCCGGTCCTGTACACAAAACCAAGAAATCAATGGCCGTTTTCCAATGACGACATACCTACCGAAAAAGATACGCAGAACTATGCCCATATGAAAGACTTGCCTTTTAATTTCGCCGACGCTGAAGTGGGTATCCTGATAGGGATGAACATTCCTTCTCTGCTGAAGCCGCTCAAGGTGGTTAGTGGAGACGCTGGCGACCCATACGCATCTCTGCATCTTCTAGGATGGGCCATTAACGGACCTGTTCAGAGAACAGGCGCCAGATACAACTTCAAAATGAAGACAACAAATCTGGAAGAAATAGAAACAAATGTTGACAATTTCTTCAGGCAAGATTTCATCGACGGGTCAAACGACTTTGCATCCTCGGTAAACGACAGAAAATGGTTGAGCATCGTGAGTTCCAGTTTGAAGAAAATTAATGGTCAATATGAAATAGCCTTACCCTTTAAATATGAAAACTTGAAATTTCCTTCAAATAGGCAACAGGTCCTCCTTCGTTTCCGTAATGTCATGAAGAAATTAAGTGCAGATAAAAATCTATCGGCCGAATATACGGAATTCATGAACACGATGATCGAGCAAAACTTCATAGAGGAAGTTCCTGAGGATGAGCTATGTCGTGAAGATGGTAAAACTTGGTATCTCGCTCATCACGCCGTGAGGCACAAGCAAAAGCGCAAACTTAGAGTAGTGTTTGATTGCTCTCTGAAGTTTAATGGAACATCCCTAAATGACGAACTACTACAGGGACCAGACATAACAAACAACCTAATCGGTGTTTTACTAAGATTTAGACAAGAACGAGTAGCATTCACTGCGGATATCGAAAAAATGTTCTACCAAGTGAAAGTGCCGAAAAAACATGCCGACTTCATGAGACTATTCTGGGTAAAAAATAACTCGGTAAAGGAATTTAGACTTACCGTTCATGTTTTCAGAGCAAAGAGCTCGCCAAGCATCGCCAATTTCGCACTCCAGCAGACCGCCAGAGAGCATCCTTTGCCGGACATAAACGTCCAGAAAACCGTTCATCGTAATTTCTACGTAGATGACCTTCTGAAGTCTGTGGGGAATAACGTAGAAGCAAGATCAATTGCTATGGAGACAAAGAATATTCTAGAAAGAGGTGGCTTCAACCTAACGGCCTTTAATAGTAATTCAAGAAAATTTCTTTCAACAATACCTAAGAAAAATCTATCGGAGAACGTTGCGAGAGTTGCTGTGGGGGATTCCCTCCCATCAAGTAAAGCCCTCGGGGTAGTATGGAATACCGTTAGGGACACCTTAGGTTACAGTTTGAAATTTGAATCCTCATCATTGACGAGGAGAAACGTTCTTAAAACACTTGCGTCAATCTATGACCCCCTCGGACTGGCGTCCCCAGCGATGGTTGCAGCTAAAACCATCTTCCAAGAAACCTGTCGCCTTCGGATCGAATGGGATGAATACCTGCCGCAAAATCTTCAGGCGCGCTGGAATTCGTGGCAGAAAGACATGCATTCCATCACCGACTACGAAATGCCTAGATGCATTAAAAAATTGCCAGGTTCTCCAATCGAGATAAACGTATTCAGCGATGGTAGCGAAGCAGCCTACGGTGCTGTGGCTTATGCCCTGTGCACGGATGAAAACACGGGAAAACGCTCAAGCACGATAATCCTGGCGAAGTCAAGGCTGACTCCTCTGAATAACTCTACTCTCAAAACCACGCCCCGCATAGAACTGTGCGGTGCTAAGCTTGCTGTGGAACTTGCTCAAATTCTTCAAAGGGAGATCGAACTACCGGTAACAGAGATCAACTTCTGGTCAGACAGCGTAACCATCCTGCGTTATATCAAAAGCGAAAATAAAAGATTCCATAGATTTGTTTCCAATAAAGTATCGTTCATACGCAACTTTTCAAGGCCGTCTCAATGGAAGTACGTGCCTTCAGATGAAAATCCCGCAGACTTGTTGAGCCGCGGTGTCTCTGCAAAAAAACTGTCAACTTCCCGCCTATGGAACATGGGGCCCGAATTCTTGACAAACCCAAACCTAAGTGTCCCGAACCAGAAATTTGAACCTAGCTTCAACAGTGACAGAGAATTGAAGCAAGAATCTAAACAGCTCACCTCCATCGCCGGCATCACTCCAACTGACGTGCTTCTTTCTTCAACAACGGACTGGCAGCGTCTTAAAACACGAGTCGTCGGTATCCTGAAATTCATAACCTTCATGAAAAATCCTGCCGACACGGAAAGGAATATAACCATCGAAGATTTATCCAAAGCAGAGACGCAAATATTAAAGTATATTCAACGAAAATTTTACCCGCGGGAATTACTTCTCATAAAGAAAGGAAAAAATCTACGAAGAAATTCTCCCCTTCGAAAACTTGCTCCATTTCTCGATGATGGCGGCATTCTTCGGGTAGGTGGTCGCCTTCAAAACTCTCCGTACGACTACGAATTCACACATCCGGTTATTCTACCCCGAAAATGCCCCATTATAAGGACAATGGTGATGCATTTACACCATAAGCTAGGTCACCTTGGGCGAGAAACTATCTTGGCTTCAATGCGCAGGAAGTACTGGGTCATCGGTGGCAATTCTTCGTGCAGAAAAATCTGCAGAAGTTGCATTCCTTGTCGGAAAAGATTAGTACGACCAAGCAATCAACTCATGTCAGAGCTGCCCGCGTGCCGAGTAACAGGCGATACGCCTGCGTTTCAACAGACCGGTGTGGACTATTTTGGTCCGTTCACTGTCAAACAAGGTCGTAAAAATATGAAACGATACGGGGTAATCTTCACTTGTATGGCGTGCAGGGCAGTGCACTTGGAAGTCTCAGAATCCCTCAACACAGACTCGTTCATAAATGCCTTGAGACGCTTCATATGTCGAAGGGGGAACGTTACTTCCATCTACAGCGACAACGGTCCAAATTTCGTTGCATGCCAAAGAGAATTGAAAGCTGCCATTTCTGGTTGGAATCTTTCTAAAATCGAAGAATACCTGAAGCAGAGAGAGATATCTTGACATTTTAACCCACCTGCCGCGTCTCACTTTGGTGGAGTATGGGAGAGGCTGATACGTTCAACTAGAAATATTTTGTCCGCCCTAATGAATGAACAGCCCTTGAGACTTACAAACGAAGAACTCGGCACACTCCTGTGCGAGGTGGAGTCAATCTTGAATAACAGACCCCTCACGACAGTTACCAGCGATTGCGAAGATGCCAAGACCCTGACACCTAACGATTTGCTCTTGCTTAATGCAGGTGTTACGTTTCCACCTGGCTTATTCGATAAGGGCGACATCTATGCTAAACGAAGATGGAAACAAATACAGTATTTGGCAGACTTATTCTGGTCACGATGGAGAACTCGTTACTTAGCTCTCCTTCAAGAAAGGCAGAAATGGACAACCGAAAAGCCGACGCACAGCGTCGGGGATCTTGTACTGGTGTTAGACCAAAACACCCCCCGAAATCTCTGGCCTTTGGGAAGAATTATTAACGTATTTAAAAATAAATACGGTCGGGTACACGTAGCTGAACTTCGCATTTCGAACTTTAAAAATTCTCTGTATAAGTTCGGTAATACTGTGTTAAAGCGCCCTATAAATAAACTAATCCTTTTGCGATCTGCGCAAGAATTGCTGTAAATACTTTGTGTAAAGTATGTTAGTCATTCGTTCTGGAGTAAATTTCGTTGATTTTATCAGCGCCTCTCATTGGAATCGATAGGAAAAAAAAATTCATATGTAGCTTCGCACTATATGCAAATTTGAGGGGCGGTGTTCCCGCGCTCCGTGTTTCTTAGAATTAGAGTTGCCTTAGTAGAATAACTTTAGGTTAGTCCATTGGCTCTGATGCTTTCACTACGTTCCAGACGTTGGAAGACCGCGTTGCGGTCTTCCCAAACTAGAATTATTGCAATTGTGATATATTGAAATAGCCATTCCTATTGATACTTTGTATTAATACTCTGAAATACTTCTAGCTAAATCCATTGTACTTTTCTTTGTTGCAGACCATTTCTCACAATAATTTGAAACTAGTTTACGAGTAGCATACGGATAATTTATTGTTAACTTCTCGGTAACTTATTATTAGCTACTTGACCGAATAAAACCATGTGAACCGTGAACGAAAAACTTGTGGTGTTTAATTCTTCGTCCAACACTACTATCTTTCACCTCAAGGAGGGAACCGTGGTTCACGAGAGTATCAAATTATTGACCTATAACTATGAAGGCAAAACTCAAAATTCGAGCCTTCAGATATCCTACTTGGTTGTTTTATGAAAACCAGCAATCGCATAAAATATATCGGACAAATATTCAGGATCGGTGATAAAACTCAAAACTCTTTGAGAGGGATAAAAACATTATACTTATGGGACGAAATGGAGGGCAAATCTACAGAGTGTCCTAACCCACAAACACAGAATTTTAGGACACTCAAGTTAGAGGCAGGGTTGCCAAACTGGCTTTTCCTAGGCAAGTTACTAACTAGGAACTGAACTAGAAACTAGGCCACTCGGCCTGAAAGACATCTATGCCACTATGAGGTGAAATGATCACTTAATGCACTTTCCAGTTTTGACCTCTGATTTGTGGGTTAGGATACTCTGCATATTTGCCCTCCAAATGTTCCCTGGAAGAAAAGGGATGATCCAAGTAAATTGATAGGTGAGCCTCTTCTTGATATAGAACAGATTTTTGGTTTTACCCAGAACCTTTGAACCTTTTTTTGGTTCACTGGTTTCCTTTTCTTCTGCGCTTGAAACTTCCATCATCAATTAAGTTATTATATAAACTTCTTTCCTGACTTGCCTTGCTATGAGTGAGAGAACACGTTTGTGCCCAGAATTGCCGTGTAAGCTTTTATACTAGATTGTCTATCAATAGTCTCCTATTTAGGTTCATCATTGATTAGGATAAGGGAGCTTATATTAACATATTATTCTAAGTAGAAATAAGACTTACTTTGGTTGAGAAATGACTCGTTCTGCAGTCCGGGTGAAGGCTATAGACTGAGGAGGCTCTGAAGTTGTTCTGCCCTCATCAAATTCAGACTCAGTGGTTGAAGCCCCAGTAATTCCATACAACTTGTTTTCGCACCGTTCATGCGTTGCTGGGAAGTGAAGAAAATTACATTGGTAAGAACATAAATTTTTTGAAGTACATGAATAATATTTTCTCATGTGCTTCCTATTCATTTTCTGTTAATTAAAGATACATATTTCACAACCAATTCAATTGACTTTTTATTTTAGCATTTTTTGAAAGAAATACTTTCTTTTTTCCACTTATTTATTTCTACAGGGTGGTTGCACTAAGTTGAACTTCAACACAATGTTTGGACCACTTGAATAAACATACAAAGATTAAAAACACAAATTTTAGCGTATTTTAGAAATATATCTCCTATCAGGGTGACACCTGAAAAGAACGTATTACACAAGAATTTAAAACACTTGGATCAAAAATATGCATTGTGTTGCCCTTTAAAATTCATATTGCAATTATCACACTAGTATATTATGCAACACTAGCTGGAATTAATTTAAAATACAAGGCGGCGTTCACATAGATCAAATATAATTCTTACTTGCAGTTGTGAGCACAGTGCAGTGGTACTGCTGCCACTTGGAGGTCTTTGGTGGTTGCTCCTTTTTTGATTGTTCATATGGGTTCCGAGGGGGCCACCAGCAACAGTTAGGTTCCTTTAATTTTATTTCTTCAGTAAGCCAAGAACATGGCACAACAGCATTTGTTCTGTCTATGATAAATTGTACACTAGCAAATTTCTTCATCTTGTCTGAAATTTTTAAAGATAAGAGCACTTTATATAAGCTCTGTATGTGGCAGCTTGAAAGCTACAAAATAATTTTCCATTGGAAGAAGCATCATTTTGCACTGTATGCTTTCAACATTGACTATTGTGAGCAGGGTTGCGGAGTCGGAGGAATAAATTTGCGACTCCGACTCCGACTCCGACTCCACCTTTCCAGAATTTGGTGACTCCGACTCCGACTCCGACTCTACCTTTTCAGAATTTGGCGACTCCGACTCCGACTCCGACTCCACCTTTTCAGAATTTGTCGACTCCGACTCCGACTCCGACTCCACCTTTTCAGAATTTGGCGACTCCGACTCCGACTCCGACTCCACTTTTTCAGAATTTGGCGACTCCAACACCGACTCCGCCTATTCACAGTTTTGTGACTCCAACATCACCTATTTATAATTTATGTGATGAATATTATATTTCTTAACTAGTGTACACGGACCGTCAAAAATGACTGGATTCAATACCTTTCTTCAACAAATTTTCGTTTGAGTGGAATTTCCATGCTTTCAGCTGATTCCAAAGGTGACATAATTTTCTTATAAGATTAATAAACACTCAGAACACAGTATTTTTGAGCCGCGAGAGAACTAGTTATAGCCATTCGTGTCGTGTCCAAGATACAGAAATTCAGCATTATTGAATGAAAGCAACTGCGAACTTGTGTATGTATATTGCAATATGCAATACAGTACATTGTAATACAGTATATTTTAACATTCAATACAGCATATTGTAATATGCAATACGCTACATTGTAATATACAATACCCCGCCGAACTCGGTATTCACGAAACAAACTCGAGTATATAGGCTCTGGATCGCTCTAAATGTTTTGAAAATGACTTATTATAGAGCTCTTGTACAGCGAAAATTAGTGTATTAATTAACCGTGAACTGGAACCAAGACGTCCAGTGCTAATTTCTTCCTATCAATTATTCTTAACAGCGTGGCACAAAACGTATAAATAAACACACGACAGTCATTCTTAGTAGTAAACGGTTGCAGGTGTTGAAACCTGTGCATATGTTCATTATATTCTTTATTAGCGAACGACTTTTAAATTGACTAGAGAATGTTAATAATCAAGATACTAGAGTAAATGATTGGTCAAAAATGATGGGATTCAATGGTATCGTTTTAAAAAAAATCTCAAGATAAAAATGGCAAACAAATGTATCCTCCTAATAGTACCCGCGATTAAAATACAGTATTCTCGTACAGGGTGGGGCAGAAAAACCTATCCGATTTCAAAACGTTATAAAATTAAAACCACTCAACTTGTCAAAAAAATTTTTTTATTAGCATATCGCAAATTTTATGCCATTTTTAAGTTTAAGTTTTGAAAAGCACATCACTCGAATGTCGTCTTTGGGAGCGGATACACTGATTTAGGCGCTCGCGGTGGCTTTTCATGACTTTCACCGTCATTTCCACAGGAATTTCTTCAATTGCCCGAGCAATTTCCCTTCGTAAAGCAAGAAGGGTCCTTGGTCGATGCTGGTAAACCTTCGATTTGAGGTAACCCCAAAGGAAGAAGTCACATGGAGTGAGATCCGGTGAGCGCGGCGGCCAGCCAAGATCACCTCTCAGGGAAATGAGGCGACCGGGAAACAGTTCCCTGAGAATGTCCATTGATCGTCGCGATGTGTGGGCGGTTGCACCATCCTGTTGAAACAACACATTTTCCACGCCATTTTCTTCCATTTTGGGTCTAAGAAAATTTTCCAGCATGAAACAATAGCGCTCGCTGCTGACCGTTACGGTTTGCCCATTTTCTTCAAAAAAGTAAGGCCCCCAGACGCCTAGGCGGGAAAGAGCACACCACACAGTCACTTTTGGGCTATGGAGGGGTTCCTGATGGATTTCTGGAGGATTTTCGTCACTCCAATATTGAAAATTCTGCCTGTTAACGGCACCACAAAGGTGAAAATGGGCTTCGTCCGTGAAGAGCACAACATCGTCGTTTGGGAGTTCTCGGAGATCGCGACACAGGTTCGTACGGGTTTCAAAATCCCTTTCACTTAATTCCTGTGCAACAACCATTTTGTAGGGATGCATTTTGAGGTCCCGGTGCAAAATGCGCCGAATACTGCGGTTGGAAATCGCCAAAGCGAGCGAATGTTTTCGCGCCGAACGACGCGGGGAACGTTCAATCGCGGCTCTCACATTGGCCACGTTTTCAGGTCCTGTTGCTGTCCTGGGACGTCCAGGCGACTTCTTTTTCAATGCTGAACTCGTATGTCTAAAATTTGACACCCACACTTTAATCGTAGCGTGATGTGGAACAGGATCATGACGCCCGAGTCCGAAATGAATTCGAAAAGCACGTTGTGTAGCAATTATCGAACCGCCGCATTCGATAAACCGCTCAATAACAAAAGCACAATGTTCACCAGACCAAGTCATGTTAACTACTGACAAATGGCATAAAAATGGCTTTCTAACGGTTTTTACCCCACTACTCTACCTGCTCCTTCTTCTGAGAAAAAGGGATTTGAAATCAGATAGGTTTTTCTGCCCCACCCTTTACTTGTGCACTGGTAAAACTCGTATCACAGATACGGTCATTAAGCATCTTTAAGAACGTCACAGACGCACACAACAACCAAGCAAGCAACAACTGTGCATTATAATTTAAATTATTGTTTGCAAGAAATTTTAAAAAAATTTGTCATACCTTTTAAACATTTAAATGCCTTTTAACCCTTCACTGCACGAATTATTTTCGAAAATAGCAAAATAGCAATGTCAAAACTCGGCTGTAATGGAGTTCAAACTAACTCTGCCGCTGGAGGGGTATGTCGAATATGTTTTATAAGCTTTTATTTTTTGTAGAGTATGTCTCATTAGCGGTACAAACCGCAGAAATGCACTATTTTTAATCAATTATTTCTACACACAGCAAAATTCAGTTTGTGTCATATTCGACTCACCATGCAGTGAAGGGTTAAATTTAAATGCGATAAGCCGCATTTTCTTGGCAGTAGATTCGATTTTCACGCAATGTTTTTTACTCATAAACATAAGTGAGCAGATGCCAGGTTTTTCATAATATTGCAATGGTATTTATGATACTGTTCAAGCAAGCAGATTCCCATTGTAATGACGTAGGGGAAATTACGCACGACAACATATACTTATTTATAAATTGACGGACACCTGGCTTTTTATTATACCGGGTGTCACATAAAAATACCCCCGATTTTTAATTTATTATATCTCAGCTTTAAAACAACATATTTGAATTGCCTTTTTTCACAATGTGGTAAATTCTGTTTCCTTTTCGAATAATTGAAGTTTTTGACAATCGGTTGAATAACCACTTTACAATGATCAATTTACTGAGAGGGATAGAAAAACTAATTGTTCAAAGGAAAAGTTCTTAAAACACTATTGATATTCTTCCATATATTGTACTTTCCATAAAACTGAACAAACAAAAATTTTAAAGAGTAACAAATCATTACCTTAATAACTTTTAAATAAATAAAGTAAATTAGGATCCTTCGGCATACCCTCCATTTCTCTCAAGGCAAGTATTACTTCTAGCCACCATTGAACGAAAAGTTTTACCCAATATTCCACGGTTTTCTATCAGTTCTTGAAACACTCTTATTGAGAACACTTGAAACTTGAAACCTCTCAGATGGTTTAAATACTTGATGGTATGTAGGATACATCATTATGAAATTATTCTTAACAGTAGGTATTAAGAAATGAAGAAGAACACCAGTGTTCTTTTTAAAATTTTCCCTTTGAACAATTTTTCTATCCCTTTCAGTGAATCGATCATCTTAATTAAAGTGGTTATTCAACTGATTTTCAAAAACTTAAATTATTTGAAAAGGAAACAAAATTGACTACATTGTTTATAAAAGACAATTGAAACATGTTAATTTAAAACGGAGATATAATCAATTAAAAAGTCCGGAACATTTTTGTGGGACACCCAGTATGGTGTTGATTGTTCATATACAATTAATATAAGGTCAAGTGTCTCCTTTAAACAAATAAATTAATAGGATTTGCTATTTCGTGAGCGTAATTTCTCCTATGTTATTACAATGGAGTTTTAGAATTTAAAACTTAAGGGCGACTGTTCGAACATTTATTTCACAAACAGAAGAACTTCAAAGGAACAACAGCAAGTCATTTCCCGAGATGCGCAAAAAGAGAAACCGTACCCAAGTTAGGCGTATCTTGAGGATTCCAACAGTACGCACAGCAGCGTCCTCTGTAGTTTTTATTATTAAATTCCTTTAAAATGGAGACCGAAGATATTCTTTAACGTAAGGTTAGCTTTTAAACTCCGGGTCGAGGAGTTCAAGTCGCAGAAAGAGACTGCTTTTTACGCAAGAGAAATAAGTTAGAGGTACCAGACCCACTTTTATTAAAAGGACGACATGCTGCCCGAGCAGAGCAAGCTCAGAGATAATTTAATGAGTGAACGCCAAAGCGTCACAAGTAATAGTAATGACAGTGATTTAAGGTTAATTCAGGTCTGCTAGACGCTCAAACATGCTTAATTATTGAAAGTTAAATTTAAACACAAAAACCGGAAAGAAAAGATGCAGCTGCAAAACAAAAACAAAGAACAGAAAGAACTAATTTCAACAATTTCAAATTCTTGTCTGTGAACTAAGAGAGGCCAACTGAAGAAAACTTTTTCTTCCACAAAGCCACCATCAGAAATACGGAAGATTTTCAACAGGAAATTTCATTGAACAAATAAAATTGGCTGTCCGTCTTTGTTGGTTGGTCTGTCTCCCTTTCACGCTCTTAAAGATGCTTAATGACTGAATCTGTGATGCGAGTTTCACCAGTGCACAAGTAGTAGAATATTTTAATCGCGGTTGCTATTAGGATGGAAATATTTCTTTATGATCCACATCTGGAAGATTTGCAGACAATATCGAATCCCGTCATTTATGACGAGTCGTGTACACAATTATGTATACTGAGTGTTTCAGAACACGAGGTACAAAATTGCACATCTAGTAGAAAATAGTCAAATAAACACTTTTTGTTCTATGAAATTTTCCCCAAAAAATCGGGGTTGGGAGGTATTAGCTGTTTATTGTTTTAACAGACGAAATTGAATGGCACAATTACTCGCAATTTTTTTTTGTATTTACTTTACAAAAATTGTTCAAAATATGTTCCACCTACATCAATGCACTTTCCGAATGTTAGCCTTAACGACTGTCGAATATTAGGAAACACGTCTGGCATTAAAGTATCTCACCAGCAGCCACTGCAATTCTGGCCACAAGATCTTCCTCAGACTCGATGGGTGTAGCATAAACAAGGCTTTTCATGTGCCCCCAAAAATTGAAATTGAGTGGAGTCATGTCAGGAGGTTTAGGAGGCCATGCAACTAGAAAATTCAGCACGATCAACGTAAATTCAAAATAAATATTGCGAGTAATTTAGTCATTAAATTTCATCCTTTAAAACAATAAACGGTTAATATCTCAATGTATCTTTCTTCGGAAAATTTCATAGAAGAAAAATTTTTATTTTGGACATCTTCTACTTGGTGTGCAATTTTTTGCCTCTTATTCTGAATCTGAAACTCCCTGTATATTACTGACAAGTGTTTTCTGAGTAGATAATGTAGGCACTGCCTACACTGACAAGCATAGATATGTATCAACAGCTTTTTATTACTAAGTATGCACTAATTCAGTGAAATTACAATAGTTAATTCAATGACCATGCTTCAAATCCCCAAAATTATAATATACGTGTAGATAAGGTAGGCCAAATTTGCACACTGCCTTTTCTTCTCTGTATCTACACAATGCAGGGTAACAATGCAGAAAAGGTGTCATATTATTGCTCAACTCTGTTATATTTCGGCTAGAATAGGCAAAAGTTGTTCTGCTTTCGTCGCAGGGGCCTGAAGTTTTCGGAACGTTTTGTTTACAAATAAAAGTCACTTCTAGCTTCTTTAAGTGTAATATGATACTATCTCTTATTTTCGTCTAACTTTTTACTTCGAATTTGACACTTTCTTATTTTAATAAACGCCCATGTTCTTCTCATTTCGTGTTTTTCTTTGAGCAATTTGAAACGTTTCCAGCATAAAAATTTGTGCTATCGCATAACTGCAACAACCATTGCAGCTGAGATAGTGCATTACTTTCAGTTACAATATGTGTGTGACTCTAAGTAAAGTTTTTGCAAGTGTGTGTAATTATTTTCATTGCAGCTCGTTTACATTGTATTTTAATTTTTTTCAAGTGTCTCAATACCAATATTGATAACCTTACAACATTTCCAAATCTTCCTTAACAAGAAGTAATTACTTATATAATGCTGCAAAAAGGATACTATTTCAGTTTTAAAAATTGTATCAACATAATTATGAAATTCTCCATTTCAGCGTATGCTTACTTAGAAAATGGGGAGTGATACGAAGATGAAAATTGAACATGATGATGATATAGTGAAATACAATATAACTCTGAAAGAACCAAACAACATTCAAGGAATAACTTTAGAAATGAGCAGAAATTTTCATTATTAATACATGTTAACTTGACCTAAAGACAAGGAAGCCATATCAATTTTGATAACATAACCTGAAAACTAGAAGTCTTTTTGCACCAGACCATAGCTTCAGGTTTTGGCAAAGACTACTCCATGGCAATGAATCATAACCTAAAGACTAGAAATATTTATGATCACAACATAACTAAGTTTCTGCAAAGACTAGTCATTATCAATCAACGCATCATTAAGAACGTACAGAGTTACCACTCCTTATGTGAGCACAATGTATTACATCAGCTGAAATGTTCTACAAGTAACTTGCAACACATTTTACTACTATTTTCCAGTTTCTATGTATTAATTGAAGGAGTAATGAGCAAAACAGAAATATACAGAACGAATTTACAATGCTTTCAATTACTAATTCTTGCTTTTTAACTGTAAAATATGCATTACTACTTCAGTACAATTATATTTCTTTCTCGCATGTATCATATATATATAGGTATGCAAACTCACAATGAATAGATAACATGACGGTATTAGGTGATAGGTATAAATACGCTGTTTCAAACTTAAAACAAGATAATCAACAAAAACATTGCGTATTTTTTAGATTTTTCAGCAAAGTATTCTAACTCTGTTTTGTTTACTTATGGTTTTAAACAATTATAAATAATTTTTAGATAAAATTAGAATCGAAGACACCAAAAAATAGCGACTCCAACCACGACTCTACAACATCCGAATGAACGACTCCGACTCCGACTCCGACTCCGACTCCACCACATTCGGAGAAGCGACTCCGACTCCGACTCCGACTCCATCACACTTCAGAGTAGCGACTCCGACTCCGACTCCACCACACTTCAGAGAAGCGACTCCGACTCCGACTCCGACTCCACCCTAAAACATACGACTCCGGCGACTCCGACTCCCGACTCCGACTCCGACTCCGCAACCCTGATTGTAAGTGGTTCTTCTTTTTTTACTTTAAAAATTCCTATGTCCTTTGAGTCAATAGGAACTTTGAAAAGTGATTTCTGGTGCTTAAATGTTTGAATTACTAATTTAATAGTAGCTTTTGTTTTAGAAATATCTCTGACTACCGCTATAGACTGTTTTTTTAATAGCACACAATTATCTCTGCTGACAAGAATTCCTCTTTTGACTTGAAACAAATTTCCAAATTGAATTTTTTTGTATGTACACTTTTGAAGCACACTTGTACATGGAGTACAAGTGGAGTTACAAACTACATCATGAGTTAGAGGTTTACTCTCTGCATTGTTTTCATTCACTATATGCTGCGCAATTTGCTGAAGTGGTTTGTAGCCTGATCTCACAGCCCCTTTTACATGTGCTCCTAAATAATTTTCATACTTGAAAGCACTTACATTTTCAAGATTGCCGTATCTGGCATAATGCTCAACAAGATGTTGTACAGAGTGTACATTATAGCTTACAAAAGATGATCCATAAAGATGAATAGCCTCTTCAATAAATTTTATAAACAAACCTTTTGCAAAGTCTAACTTTTCAAACTGATTGCTACTCAAAAGGATTCTCATTGCAATAGAAATTTTTTAAAGTTTTCATAGATTGCATTAGGTACGATTTCTTTTCTTGCAAGAATAACAAGCCCAGTGTATATTAGAAATATTCGAAATTCACTAGCTTTCCAGCAGGGTTGCGGAGTCGGAGGAATAAATTTGCGACTCCGACTCCGACTCCGACTCCACCTTTCCAGAATTTGGCGACTCCGACTCCACCTTTCCAGAATTTGGCGACTCCGACTCCGACTCCGACTCCACCTTTTCAGAATTTGGCGACTCCGACTCCGACTCCGACTCCACCTTTTCAGAATTTGGCGACTCCGACTCCGACTCCATTTTTCCAGAATTTGGCGACTCCAACACCGACTCCGCCTATTCAAAATTTTGTGACTCCAACTTCACCTATTTATAATTTGTAAGATGAATATTTTATTTCTTAACTAGTGTACACGGACCGTCAAAAATGACAAGATTCAATACCTTTCTTCAACAAATTTTCGTTTGAGTGGAGTTTCCATGCTTTCAGCTTATTCCAAAGATAACTTAATTTTCTTGTTAGAGTGATAAACACTCAGAACACAGTATTTTTGAGCCACAAGAGAAGTAGTTATAGCCATTCGTGTCGTATCCAAGATACAGAAATTCAGCATTACTGAAAGCAACTGCGAACTTGTATATGTACTGTAATATGCAATACAGTACATTGTAATACAGTATATTGTAATGTACAATACAGCACATTGCAATTTACAATACCCCGCCGAACTCGGTATTCACAATACAAAATTGAGTATATAAGGCTCTGGATCGCTCTAATTGTTTTGAAAGTGACTTATTATAGAGCCCTTGCACAACGAAAATAAGTGTATTCATTGACCGTGAACTGAAACCAAGACCGCCAGTACTAATTTCTTCCTATCAATTATTCTTAACAGCGTGCACAAAACGAATAAATAAACACACGACAGTCATTCTTAGTAGTTAACGGTTGCAGGTGTTGAAACCTGTGCATATGTTCATTATATTCTTTATTAGCGAACGACTTTTAAATTGACTACAGATTGTTAATAATCAAGATACTAGTGTACATGATTGGTCAAAAATGATGGGATTCAATGGTATTGTTTTAAAAAAATCTCAAGATAAAAATAGCAAACAAATATAACCATCCTAATAGTACCCGCGATTAAAATACAGTATTCGCGTACTTTTGCACTGGTAAAACTCGTATCACAGATATGGTCATTAAAGCATCTTTAAGAACGTCACAGACGCACACACAACCAAGCAAGCAACAACTGTGCATTATAATTTAAACTTTTGTTCGCAAGAAGTTTTTAAAAAAATTGCCATACCTTTGAAGCATTTAAATGCTTTTAAATTTAAATGCGATAAGCCGCATTTTCTTGACAGTAGATTCGATTTTCACGCAATGTTTTTTACTTATAAGCATAAGTGAGCAGATGCCATGTTTTTCATAATATTTCAATGGTATTTATGATACTGTCCAAGCAAGCAGATTCCCATTGTAATGACATAGGGGAAATTACGCACGAGAACATACTGTATACTTATTTATAAATTGACATACACCTGGCTTTTTATTATACCGGGTGTCCCATAAAAATGCCCCCGATTTTTAACTAATTATATCTCAGCTTTAAATTAACATATTTGAATTGCCTTTTTTCACAATGTAGTAAATTTTGTTTGCTTTTCAATTAATTTAAGTTTTTGAAAATCAGTTGAATAACCACTTTACAATGTTCAATTTACTGAAAGGGGTAGAAAAATTTATTTTTCAGAGGAAAATTTTTTAAAATAATATTGAAATTCTCCCTTATTTTGTACTTTCCATAAAACTGGACAAACAAAAATTTTAAAGAGTAACAAATCATCACCTTAAATAACGTTCAAATAAATAAAGTAATTTAGTATCCTTCGACATACCCTCCATTTCTCTCCAGGCAAGTATTACTTCTAGCCACCATTGAACGAAGAGTTTTACCCATTATTCCGTCGTTTTCTATCAGTTCTTGAAACACTATTATTGAGAACACTTGAAAAACCAGGAATATAATAATAATAATAATAATAAACCTCTCAGAGGGTTTAAATACTTGGTGGTATGTTGGATACATCGTTATGAAATTATTCTTAACAGTAGGTATTGAGAAATGAAGAAGAACACCAGTGTTGTTTTTAAAACTTTCCCTTTGAACAATTTTTCTACCCCTTTCAGTAAATCGATCATCTTAAAGTGGTTATTCAAATGATTTTCAAAAACTTAAATTATTTGAAAAGGAAACAAAATTGACTTAATTGTGAATAAAAGACAATTAAAATATGTTAATTCAAAGCGGAGATATAATCAATTAAAAAGTCCGGGACATTTTAGTGGGACACCCAGTATAGTGTTGAATGTTCTTATACAATAAAAGGTCAAGTGTCTCCTTTAAACAAATAAATAAATAGGTTTAGCTATTTCGTGAGCGTAATCTCTCCTATGTTAATATAATGGAGTTTTAGGGTTTAAAACTCAAGGGCGACTGTTCGAACATTTATTTCAAATACAGAAGAACTTCAAGGGAACGACAGCAAGTCGTTTCCCGAGATGCGCAAAAAAAAAAAACCGTACCCAAGTTAGGCGTATCTTGAGGATTCCAACAGTACGCACAGCAGCGTCCTCTGTAATATTTTTATTATTAAATTCCTTTAAAATGTAGACCGAAAATCTTCTTTAACGTAAGGTTAGTTTTTAAAAACGAAACTCGCTAAAAATAAAAGACATCCAATGGACGCGGCCAGTCATCAGCACGGTACTCCGATAGGAAATTTTAGAGGCGTTCTGAGTGATGAGATACAGAGTTTTAAGATGTCTGGTCGCCGACTAGCTGAATATCGTATCTTATTGCAAGATTGCATATAGCACTCAGATTTTAAAAATTAATTGACAAATTATTACCTTGAATAATAAGTGCCTATTCAAGAGGCTGCAAGAGCCAGGTCGAGGAGTTCAAGTTGCAGAAAGAGACTGCTTTTTACGCAAAAGAAATAAGTTAGAGGTACCAGACCCACTTTTATTAAAAGGACGACATGCTGCCCAAGCAGAGCAAGCTCAAAGATAATTTAATGAGTGAACGCCAAAGCGTCACAAGTAATGTTAATTAAAGCTATTTAAGGTTAATGCAGGTCTGCTAGAAGCGCAAACATGCTTAATTATAGAAAGTTAAATTTAAACACAAAAAACGAAAAGAAAAGATGTAGCTGCAAAACAAAAAACAAAGAACAAAAAGATCTAATTTCAACAGTTTCAAATTCTTGTCTGTGAACTAAGAGAGACCAACTGAAGAAAACTTTTTCTTCCACAAAGCCGCCATCAAAAATACGGAAGATTATCAACGGGAAATTTCATTGAACAAATAAAATTGGCTGTTCGTCTTTGTTGGTTGATCTGTCTCCTTTTCACGCTCTTAATAATGCTTAATGACAGTATCTGTGATGCGAGTTTCACCAGTGCACAAGTACTAGAATATCTTAATCGCGGGTGCTATTAGGATGGAATTATTTCTTTATGATCCACATCTGGAAGATTTTTATACAGACAATATCGAATCCCGTCATTTATGACGAGTCGTGTACAAAATTATGTATACTGAGTGTTTCAGAACACGAGGTACAAAATTGCACATCTAGAAAATGGCCAAATAAACACTTTTTGTTCTTATGAAATTTTCCCCAAAAAAAACCGGGGTTGGGAGGTATTAGCTGTTTATTGTTTTCAAGGACGAAATTTAATTGCACAATTACTCGCGACATTCATTCTGAATTTACTTTAAAAAAATTGTTCGAAATGTGTTCCACCTACATCTATGCACTTTTCGAATGTTAGCCTTAACGGCTGCCAGATATTAGGAAACACGTCTGGCATTAAGGTATCTAACCTGCAGCCACTGCAATTCTGTCCACAAAATCTACCTCAGACTCAATGGGTGTAGCATAAACAAGGCTCTTCACGTGTCCCCAAAAATTGAAATCGAGTGGAGTCATGTCAGGAGATCTAGGAGGTCATGCAACTAGAACATTTCGCCCGATCAACGTAAATTCAAAATAAATATTGCTAGTAGTTGAGTCATTAAATTTCATCCTTTAAAACAATAAACGGCTAATATCTCAATGTCTCTTTCTTCGGAAAATTTCATAGAAGAAAAAGTTTTTATCAGGATATCTTCCACTTGGTGTGCAATTTTTTGCCTCTTATTCTGAATCTGAAACACCCTGTATATTACTGACAAGTGTTTTCTGAGTAGGTAATGTAGGCACTGTCTACACTGAGAAGCATAGATATGTATATATCAACAGTTTTTTACAACTAAGTATGCACTAATTCAGTGAAATTATAATAGTTAATTCAATGACTATGCTTCAAATCCCCAAAATTATGATATACGTGTAGATAAGGTGGGCCAGATTTGCACACTGCCTTTTCTTCTCTGTACCTACACTATGCAGGGTAACTATGCAGAAAAGGTGTTATATTATTGCTCAACTCTATGTTACATTTCGGCTAGAATAGGCAAAAGTTGTTCTGCTTTCGTCGCAGGGGCCTGACGTTTTCGAAACGTTTTTTTTTACGAATAAAAGTCACTTCTAGCTTCTTTGCGTGTAATATGATACTATCTCTTATTTTCGTCTAACTTTTTACTTTGTATTTGACACTTTGTTTTTTAATAAGCGCCCATGTTCTTCTCATTTCGTGTTTTTTGGAGCAATTTGAAACGTTTCCAGCAAGAGAATTTGTCCTATCGCATAAATGCAACAACAATTGCAGCTGAGATAGTGCATTGTTTTCAGTAACAATATGTGTGTGACTGTAAGTGAAGTTTTTGCTAGTGTGTGTAATTATTTTCATTGCAGCTCGTTTACATAGTATTTAAATTTTTTCAAGTTTCTCAATGCCGATATTGATAACCTTAAAACATTTTCAAATCTTCCTTAAACAAGAAGTAATTAATTATATAATGCTACAAAACGAATACAATTTCAGTTTTTGAAATTGTATCAGCATAATTATAAAATTCTCCATTTCAGCGCATGGTTACTTAGAAACTGGTGAGTGATACGAAGATAAAAATTTAACATAATGATGATATAGTGAAATACAATACAACTCTGAAAGAACCAAACAACATTCAAGGAATAACTTTAGATATGAGCAGAAATTTTTATTATTAATACATGTTAACTTGACCTAAAGACAAGAAAGCCATATCAATTTTGATAACATAACCTGAAAACCAGAAGTCTTTGTGTACCAGACCATAGCTTCAGGTTTTGGCAAAGACTACTCATTGGCAATGAATCATAACCTAAAGACTAGAAATATTTATGATCACAACATAACTTTAAGTTTCTGAAAAGACTAGTCTTTATCAATCAATGCATCATTAGGAGCGTATAGAGTTACCACTCCTTATGAGCACAATGTATCGCATCAGCTGAAATGTTCTACAAGTAACTTGCAACACATTTACTTCTATTTCCAATGTATTAATTGAAGGAGAAATGAACAAAACAGAAATATACAGAATGAGTTTACGATGCTTTCAATTACTAATTCCTGCTTTTAACTAAAAAATATACATCAATGCTGAGCACAAAAATTATATTTCGCACTCGTAGGTTTCTCATATATATCTGTGCAAACTCTCAATGACTAGATAACATGACGGTATTAGGTCATAGGTCTAAATACGCTGTTTCAAACTTAGAACAATATAATCAACAAAAAAATTGCGTATTTTTTAGATTTTTCAGCAAAGTATTCTAACCCTGTTATGTTTACTTCTGGTTTTAAAGAATTATAAATAATTCTTAGCAAAAATTAGAATCGAAGACACCAAAAAATAGCGACTCCAACCACGACTCTACCACATCCGAATGAACGACTCCGACTCCGACTCCGACTCCACCACATTCGGAAAAGTGACTCCGACTCCGACTCCGACTCCATCACACTTCAGAGTAGCGACTCCGACTCCGACTCCGACTCCACCACACTTCAGAGAAGCGACTCCGACTCCGACTCCGACTCCACCCTAAAACATCCGACTCCGGCGACTCCGACTCCCGACTCCGACTCCGACTCCGCAACCCTGCTTTCCAGCGAGATAGGTTGGAGATTCCACCTTCACAATTTCTATTAAAATCATTTGGTATGTGTTTGCACATTTTACTGCAGTAATCATCAAATTGTTTTTTTGCAGCATAGTTCATATGGACTCTTTTCATACCTTTTTTAGGATGACTTAGTACTGTCAAAAATTTTTTTGTTACACCAAGGAAACACATGTGCATGGAATCAAGAACAAAACCTGTTATCATAGGAGACTGCATTCTTTCAAGCACAGAAATATTTTGTCGGTGATGGGCTGGATCAGAACGGTTGAGAAAATTTTCATCAGGTCTTTGTGGCTGATTATTTTTCAAGAGGCAAACATGACCTCCTTTATAAACACCTGTTTGCATACACCTTTCACAACTGTTATACCCAGAATGCCCAATGATGTTTTTCAGGTCACTGCGAACTGGTGCATCACAGATGAACGGACCCAGTGAGAGTGTAAATGTGCCTGTCTTGCATTCCAACTGGCCAGATAAGTTTTCTAGGTCTTTCAAGAATTTCTGTAGCAACAAATCAAGATTTGGCATTCCTTTCATGGAGACTTTATTTGAACAATAAATGCCTACACAAAATATTTTTGCTGGATATTCAATAGCAGACACAAGGATTGCATATGCTGTATATTTATTGGTATTATTAAACAGAGGAATGCCATCAATGTTAACCGCTAAACTAATTTGAGATGCACTATTAGAATTGAACCCAATCAAAGTGCACATATTCCCCGTTGAACATGTCACTGATTTCAAAAATATCATAAGATCTACTGTCCACAGCTTTTTTATGCAAAGTTTTAGCCGTACATGGGAACGTGGGAAAATCTTCACGTAGTGATGTTAGCAACCTAGTCACTGATTCAGAACTTACATTTTTTTCTTCACGAGACCACTTTGCTAGTTTTTCTTGGAATTTTATTTCACAGCCAAATAGACAAGCATTCGCCTGACATTGAAATTCAGGCTCAGATTTGGAACTGCTACTCACAACATCTACATCATCTCCACGACTAGAAATCGACAAAGAACTGCTCGAATTATCATCAATTGTTGTGTCTGATTCACCGCACATAGTTTTAACTCTTGCTGGAGAAACTGAGTTGTGACTTTCTGAAGAGCTACCTATGTCGCTCTTTGAATTTTCTAAACAGGTGGCAATCCTTCGCCTTTTCTGCCTTTCACTTAATTCAGCAAAAAACTTTCTTTTTCGTTTTCTTTTATTTTTCATCACGATCTTACACACGCTTGGCGTCTTCTTTGGACTTCAAAGCTAATCTCACAAACTCAAAAGACCGAAATCGTGGTGTGAGTTACTCACACTGTAAACTCGTGAGTCATGCTTGAGCCAGGGGCTATGTGGCCGCTGCACGCTCTGGTAGCGAAATTTGTACGATCATGCAAACTAGTTCCACGTTTCTGCTAAATTAATAGGACAATATCATTACTTCTTTAGCTCTCAAAATAAAGAAAATTTCCTTTATTATGAAATAATTTATGACTAAATTCAATTATGTAATGCAAAGTGAGCCGTAATTATTATTAGAGGAATAATAGCACGGGGGTTTTATGTATATGTTTGTACAATTTACGTACAATCTCTGCACCTAAATTTTAAAGGTTAGATTTCAATTGCTCATAATAATTTCAACTGTCATAATAATTTCAAGTGTAATTTCAAGTAAAATTATTTTTCCTGTATTAATGCGCGTGTTTGTTCGTTCGTGTGAAACCCGGTGCTTGTTTCTTCCCAAATTGATTTAATCATTATGTTGACTATTGAAATTTAAATTTCCATAATTAGAAGCGAAACGAGTTAATGATTTAATGTAAGATGACATTTTATTACCGCAAAATAATTGCCAAACGAGCGTTACCCGTTAGGAAGCATGCATTTTTTTCATCCTTTGAAGGAATTAAAAAAATGAAAATAGGGTAAGGCCGTCGTCACTCGGAGGCCAAATGGTAAAATTTATAATAATTTTCTACAGTCAGCGGCACCAATCGGTCTGCCCAGCGCCACGAAAGTGACGAAACCGTCCGATTTCAGCCTTAGTTAATCATAGTATGACTAAGCTTGTCCCAAACTAAGGCTGAAATCTGACAGTTTCGGCACTGGACAGACCGATTGGTGTCGCCGACTGTAAAAAAAATATGATGAAACGTTACCATTTAGTCTCTGTTTGACGGCGGCCTAAAGCATTTATTCAAACCATGGGTAAAAGATTTCACAAAAAATAAGGTTTAATTCCTAGCGTTGTTTTCTTACAAGTCAGAACATATGCGTGTACTCAATTGGTGGTAAACTACAGAAAAAGTAATGGTGTGAAATTTGATTTAAAAACAACTGATTTTACGCGTGAATTGGCTCATTTTAAGGGGATCAGGACATCAAAAATTGACCTAACTTGCCTAATTTTTCAACTTTTACTTTTAGAATTTCTATTGCACCTGGGGAACGAAAATGCAGATCGATATATAAAATTGAATTCGAGAAACATTACTTCAATAAAAAGTTTCTATTTATTCAATATAAGAAGTTATCACGTGAAACATTTGCGAAACTTTTCTCCTTCTACAATTTTCAACGTAGAAACTTTATTTTGGTCTCATTCGACGCGGAAAGAGTGTGACAACTTGAAAATGAAGGATTATTTTGAATTTCGAATAAGAAAATTTTATTTATACATTTGTCAAAAAACTTTTTTTAAGGGCTCATATTTTTCACCATGAAAATCTAATATAGAGTTCAAATGGAATTCCACTTCGCTCTGCTGTTTCCACTGTCTTACCACGTCGAATGAGAACAAAATCACGCTTCTACGTTTAAAATTGTAGAAACTGAGTAGTCTTCAGCGCAATTTTTTCATGTAACATTCTGTATATGTTCGCTCATTAACTTTTTTCTACTGCAAAAATCGAAAATTTCAATGGAAGCAAATGTGTTCAGAAAATAATTTTCTACATCGATATGAATTTAAGATATGCATTAAGATATATGAATATCAATATGCATTAGGAATTTTTTTGGACAAATGTATCAATACATTTTTTTTATAATTCGAAAATCAAAATAATCTTTCATTTTTCAGTTGCCAAAATCAAGCTTCTATGTGGAAAATTGAAGAAGGAGAAGTATTTTGCGCAATATATATAAATTTTTCATATGTTCGCACAATAAATTTTTTCCTAATGAGAATTTTTATTGAAGCAAATGTGTTTGGATTTCAAAGTTACATATCCCTTTGCATTTTGGTTTCCCAAGTTGCAAAAAAATGCAAAAATAGGAAATTTGAAAAAATTTAGGGCTAAAAATCCCCTTAATTAACTTGAAAGTTACACGTTTGATTTGAAATCAAATTTCGGTTTCATATTGTACACTGGTTTAAAAATAAATACCTCTCATTTAAATTATTGGAGAGCAGTGCCGATTTTTTCTGTAAGATCACTGCAGCTATTTCTGTCCAGAATTTTTCTGCATGGATCTGCAGTGACCGGTGAAGAAAATTTTCTTCCCGAACTGGGCCCCACACTGATCCTTTAAAAGGTGCACTGTTCTCAGATAATCGATGCCGATCCGCACTACCATTTCTGACTGGGTATGGAAAGTACATCTCCAGAGTGGAAAGAATATCTCTCAGTGTTCAGCATGAGCAGCGCGCTGGCTGAACAACATTCATGTCGTTGGTACAAGTCTTAACTTTTAGCTAATGGAGAACTAACTTTTGTTGTTGTTGCAGGCAGCTTCCGGCCTAATGAAAATGTAAATTGGTATGATTTGTTTTTGTGAATATTGCTGTGGATCGAAGTTTACAAGCATCAATATTATGTGACGTTTGTAGTGTCATGTTGCTTATTAAACGCTAAGTTAGTTGATAGAGCCATGAAAGCGTACCCTGCACAGCGCGCAGTACTCATCTTTTGTATGAAGAAGTAGATGTTTAATGACAATGATGAAAGACCAAACAGACGCTTTGATGTTTTAGTTTGGTAATAATTTACGAAAGAGGATCTTTTCCAGATGCGCCCCGCCACTAATGCAACACATAAGTTCACCCACTGGAAACTTCCAAAATGAAGCACCTATCGAATTCAAATAAGATAGAAATATAACATTATTTCGTTCGGAAATAATTTGAAGTAAATTAGTGCATTTTTTGGAAAGTTACATGTGCATCTAGAAAATATCCACAAAAGAAATGGAAATGAGTAATTCAAATAGATTTTTTCCGGTGCATTGATTTCATTTTCAAACATGCTTATCTCACCGATGCAAAATTAACATTTACTAGTTGACATAATTATTTCAAATATTTTTCTAATGTATGTGTAAACAGCTCTAGATTCGAAAAACCAGTAATGGATTTCTTTATCATTTTTAAGGGAAAAATCTTTATCTATTATAAAATTGTACTAACAAATTTTCAGTGTAAACGTTTCTTTGATGAATCTGCAGAATAAGTCTAACTTCAAATCTAAAGAGTGTAATTTGTTTGTTTGGTTTGCGCCGAGTGTAGGGATGACGTAGTCGGGACGAGGGAGTCGCAACACTTCACCATGGGAGTGTCAGCCTTCAGTGTTGCTTGGGGTGTGTTCTCCCAGGTGCGAAGATTTGTTATCTTTTATTTAATGGGTTTTATATTTAATTGAGATTAGGTCGTTTTTATCTATTATCAATGAGTCATTATTGAGTGGAAAACGAGTCTTTTTATCCTTTAACAATAGGTCATTTTATGTTATAGAAAGAGGGTTTTTTTATATTTTATCAATGGATCTTTATATTCAATAGAAAATGCGTCATTTTTATCTTTTTTAATGCGTGAAGACGTATAAAAAATTATGTATATGTGCAAAGTTATTTGTAATTTTCTTCCAAGACCATAGCTAAATAATGCGCTAAATTTGAACTGAAATAAACCTCGATATTATATTATTGTCTAATTACTTCTATGTACCTATGAACTCTGGCAGGTGGTTATTGAAGGCATCCCGAGTGTTCTGGGTGTGCATCCACATTCACTGTTTATCAATATTTGCAATATATGTGCATTTACGCTAAAATCCTATTATAACTTGCACATGAAAAACTACTAATGATTAAGTCTTTACTTGAGCTCAAGAATATGGAATGTGATTTGCCATAAATTTTAACATAATCGAAAATTTTTAAGCCTTCTATAACTTACATATAAAAATTACTAGTGGTTAAATCTTCAACTCACATGAATTTCATAACTAGGAAACCACGCCCGAACTTTTCCATCATCAGTATTGGCAGAAAAATACAGACATTGAGGGGACAATATCGGAGAGAAGCTCCTGCTGTGAAGAAATCTGCGACATCATGCATGGGGACTGAGGGAATTTATGCACCCAACATTTGGGGTCGTGACGTACTGACGTGGATGGTAAAGATGACCTCACTCCAGTCCCCGCCACTCGCCTGATCTCGCACCGGCGTCGGTGACGTTACTGGGCATTTGAGCTGCTCGGTGCTGTACGCTAGGTAATACCGCTGCCTGCGGTTCAAAAATAATTTGCTATAGAAAGTGTTAAGACGACCGCTGACGAGTAGTCATCCATGTTCCGTTTCAAGTTTACTGAAACCTTGACTAACTTCTTAGATTTCAGCCCTAACTAAACTAAAAATATTGAAAGCGCTATATCAATGAGTTGTATGAAAATGTACTAGAATTTCCAAACGAAGAAAGCTCTACGCATTGAAATCAAATGCATTAAAGATTTCACAAAGTATAAAGCAATCACCAATAAGCAATAAGGCGAAGAAGATTAAATGTTAGTTGGTTTTGTTAGAAATAATAAAGCTCTGTATAATGTAGAGAGTGAAGACTGCACAAAACCTCAACCAAAACAAAATCTTTGGAATAATATCGGGACTACTTTTTATAAGATCAGGTAGGGTCATGCGAATTGTAGGCAAATAATATAAAACATATTGCTTATATTTTATTATACACATGGAAAGTGATATATGTACAATATGTGTAGGAACTCATAACATTTATACATGGTTTTAATAAATGGGGTACTTCTAATAAATAATTTACAACTACAAAAGAATTTGCATCTAAAGGTTCCATCAAAAAAATACAAAAAAAAACAGAGAACAAGTTCGACAAAATGACATAGCCACGATTGACCCGCAGCCCTGCCCCCCCACATGATGTGGTGCGATAGTGAGGCGTCTGTGTGGCGTCTCATACCGTCATCTAAAGTAATGGCATAGGACATATGGCTACATACCTGTGTATATTGATGTCGTGCTGCATAGTTATGTAGTCATTCAATACTACCTGGCCAGTTGAAGTAATATTTAAACATATCTCGAAAGCTATTCATTCCAGAAAGAACATTGTGGCCTGCTAGAGGAACTAAATTTAAAGTCGGTACTGGAAGTGCATCATCAAGGTGTTTTTGACCTGCGGCACGTCCTTGTGCTCCCTTTACAATGTTATACAATATACAGGCACACATAATCAGTTTGTCTGCAGTGTCTGGGACAGCAGCAATGGGCTGGCAGCAAATTCGGAAATAACGGCATACAATTCCAAAAGTATTTTCAGTTGTCCTGGAGCTCGAGATGGTCGATAGCTACGGACGGCTTTCGATGTATCGTGTAGATTGCTGTCTTGGGTGAGGTTTCATCAGATCTTCGTGCGGAACAAAACCTTCATCACCAACTATCACATGTGGCACAACATTATTTGTAAAAGCACCCTCTGAAGATCAACTTTTGAACATCTCACTTTCCTCCGAACGAACCATCGTCTTCCGATGACTCTTCATCATCCAGGTATATCAACAATGCTCTGTCTAGATCGTCCATTCTGACAGCGTGAGAAGTCACATGTTCACCGCAATGCATCAACACAACTCCCAACTTTACACTCATGTACGGCCGTTACATTACGGTAGCGGCCGTAACGCCACATCACGCCACATTACGGCCGTAACGGTCGCCGCATCACGCCACATTACGGCTGTAACGGTCGCCGAATCGTCACATTACGGCCGTAACGGTCGCTGCATCACGCCACATTACGGCCGTAACGGTCGCGGCATCACGCCACATTACGGCCGTAACGGTCACGGCATCACGCCACATTACGGCCGTAACGATCGCCGCATCACGTCACATTACGGTCGTAACGGTCGCGACATCACGCCACATTACGGCCGTAACGGTCGCGGCATCACGCCACATTACGGCCGTAGCGGTCGCGGCATTACGCCACATTACAGCTGTAACGGTCGCCGCATCACGTCACATTACGGCCGTAACGGTCGCCGCATCACGCCACATTACGGCCGTAACGGTCGCCGCATCACGCCAAGTTACGGCCGTAACGGTCGCCGCATCACGCCACATTACGGCCGTAATGGTCGCGGCATCACGTCACATTACGGCCATAACGGTCGCGGCATCACGCCACATTACGGCCGTAACGGTCGCCGCATCACGCCACATCACGGCCGTAACGGTCGCCGCATCACGCCACATTACGGCCGTAACGGTCGCGGCATCACGCCACATTACGGCCGTAACGGTCGCGGCATCACGCCACATTACGGCCGTAACGGTCGCGGCATCACGCCACATTACGGCCGTAACGGTTGCGGCATCACGCCACATTACGGCCGTAACGGCGCCGCATCACGCCACATTACGGCCGTAACGGTCGTGGCATCACGCCACATTACGGCCGTAACGGTCGCGGCATCACGCCACATTACGGCCGTAACGGTCGCCACATCACGCCACATTACGGCTGTAACGGTCGCCGCATCACGCCACATTACGGCCGTAACGGTCGCGGCATCTCGCCACATTACGGCCGTAAAATAGCGGCACCGCTTCACTAGACAACTTAGCTTTAGAATGTTCAGAGGTGAGTTACATGGTAATGCAGAGCCTGGAATGTGATCATGTGGTACTAGAGCAATTCTGAGTATTGGATCTTGCTTCCGGTTTGGGATAATTTACTGAGTATTGGTTCCTATATCCCGTGTTGGATAATATTGTGTTATGTTGTTAGAGGTGATATATACATCTGATATTGGATATTAGTGCAGCCAATATTAGTATTGGATGCTGTTCGTAAGGTTTGTGAGTGGTTTTGTGATTGGATTTATTATTGGATTTGTGACTGGAACAATAAAATAAATAGAGCTGCTCAGACATTATATAGTCGACGTCAGGTAAGTATTCTGGTATGAAAACATGTGAAGAATTCTCTAAATATTCTGATGAATCATTTAATTCCTACGTATGAATTAGATTAATAATAAATTAAATATCATTATTTCAAGTTATAATATTTAAATAATAGTTATGAATGATAATTACCTAATAAAACCCACTGCTCAATGCTTAATCTATGTGTGGGCAATATAAGCTTAATTTATTTGCAATATCAGATCGATATTTTGTAATAAGTAGTAAATTAGAGAATATAACACAATACAGGCTAGGGGAATCTACACTCAAATGTGACACACTCCAACACAGCCCAGCTGGGTATGTTCTTCACCATAGATTCAGATGGGCCCTTAGGCTGCAAAATTTTATAGACCTAAATCTGTTATCTCCCCTACCCTAGCTTGTACGAAGAAATGATATTCCGTGTTCAATTTACTGATTAGTTTGATTAAAATGTTATAAAAATATGTTGTCGTTGAAAAACACAAACAATAATACAAAAACAAAAATCGTGTCAATACAAATTTTTTACCTGTTCCCATTTCTTGGCTTGGCGATGCTTATAGAGAAGACGGAAAGAGAGTTTGACACAGAGTGTGTCGGGAAGAGAAGGGGTGAAGCGGAAAAGGATAGGTAGGAAAGCGATAGAGATGCGCTTTGCGCATATAATGCTAGTGTTGAGGGTATTTTTTGTAGGTAGTTTAAGGGTGCTAGAAGTTAATTACCCGTCAAGGCTTTGTATGGGTGGATCTTTAGTTAGTAGGCATCATTAGTACCGGACGTGGGTGGGTAGGCTTGCCGTATTGGTTAAGTCTCCTTTATCACAAAATATTCGCTTGAGTCGGTGCTGGTCAGTCGAGTCTGTCCGTCCATCCGTCGTTAGAGTCGTGTTAGGTGTAGTTTGGTCTCAATTGGGGTGCGAATGTTTTCATTTTTGAGCTCTGGAATTGTTTGTGCGGTATTTGTGGGGTGTCTTGCGGGAATGTGAGTTGTAAGTAGAGTTGTGGGTGCGTATCGTGAATATTTTGCCACATTCTTTTTGCGTGTTTGTGGAGTGTAATGTTGATTGGTTGCAAGTTTGCTCGGCGATGTAGTTGTGCAGAGGGGGAGAAATCTTGCCATTCTGAATTTGTTATGTATCTCGTGGCTCGGTTTTGTACGCGCTGGAGTGTTGAGATGGATGTTGGTGGAAGTGTGTGTAGGGGAATGGCTGGGTAGATGAGAGTGGATCTTACTAGAGCTATGTAGAGTTGGCGTTTTACTTCTAGGTTCAGGTGTTTGAATCGGTAAAGGCGTGAGAGGTTTTGGTTTGCTAATGTTGCTCGTTGTCTGGTGTGGGGTGCATATCCATTTGTGCTGATTGTGAGTCCCAGAACTTTGCCTGAGTTTGTGTAGGGGTGTGGGGTGTTGTTGATGTGCACTGTTGGGTGTTTGCGACGGCTGATGGCGATTATTTTGAATTTGTTTGCATTGGTTTGGATTTTCCATTTTCGTTCGTAATCGTTGATTTGGGCGATGGCTCGTGTTTTTAGAAGAGCTGCCATGTTATATGAATGGTTATGGGATGTAATTTGTGTGATGTCGTCTGCAAAAGCTATGTAGTCAGTATTGGGTATTGGTGGGGGAAGGTCGTGTGTGAAGTAGTTGTACAGTGTTGGGGAGAGGACTGCTCCCTGGGGGACACCTGACTTGATGGAGAAGGGTGGGCCAGTGTAGTTTGCGATTCGTATGGCTGCGGTGCGGTTGGTGATGAAGCTATACAGGATTTTTGTGAATAGGGGGTGAATTTGTAGCTGTGACAGTTTGAATTTGAGTCCTGTGTGCCAGACTTTGTCGAAGGCCTTGCTTACATCTCGTAGAATGATGTCTGTTTTGTTTCTTTGTATTTGTTTAATGTGGAGAGTCTCGTGTAGCGTGGCAAGTGCGGTGTGTGTACCTCTTCCGTGGCGAAATCCGTGTTGGCGACTGTTGTAGATGTTGTTGATGGTTAGGTGGTCTGTTAGCCTGTAGGTTAATATTTTGTCTAGGAGCTAAGCGTGGGTGTCTAGTAGGGAGATGGGGCGGTAATCTTACACCTCGTGTTGGGAGGTGGAGGGCTTCGGTAAAAAGATCATTATTGCGTGTCTCAGTTTGTTTGGGAAATAACCCGCTGAGAGGGCGTTGTTATATATGTACAGAAGGTACTGGAGCATGTTTTGTGGTAAGTGTTTAAGGTGGTGTGTGGTTATTTTAGTTAGTCCTATAGCTTTTTGAGAAAACGTCCGAAGTGCGTTTTTGAGTTCTTCGATTGTGATTGCTGGGTAGTGGAAATTGTGAAGGCGGGAAGTGTCTCCTGTCTCGTGTGGTTCGTTTTGGGGAGCGATGTCGTTCATTTGTGTTTCTATGGTGTGTATGTGTTCAGCGTCGAAATCGTTGTTGGGGTCATCAATACCTGAGTATATGTTCGACCAGTGTTGTCGGAACAAAGGTTCCTTGAATTGTGGTGAGTGGTAAAAGATGCCGCCTTCTTTAATGTAGGGGGTGCTTTGTTTTTTATTGTTGCCTGACATACGTTTGATGGCGGACCAGAATTGTTTGGGGTTGTCCATCTTTTTGATGTTAGCGATAGTGTTGTTCCATGTCTCCGAGTAGATACGTTGATATGCAGTTTTTATCTGTTGTCTGAGGCTGAGGAGTTCTTTGTATAGGTGGGGTGAGTGGCCGTGTCGTTGGAGATGGTCGTAAATGTGTTTGTGTCTCGTTTGAAGGACGAGTATGGCATGAGTGGGTTTGATGCCTGGTGTGGTTCTGTGTGTGATAGTTGGGATAGATTGGTTGGAGGCTTCGTTGATGTGGGTTTCCCATGTGATTAGATGGTTGTCTATGTCCTCTAGTGTAGGGCTTAGGTCCTGCGGTATTGTGTGTTCGGCGAGAAGGTTGCGGTATAGTTCCCAGTTTGCATTGTGGAAAGAGGGTCGTGGGCGGATGGGAATTTGTATGGGGTTGGCTGATATTGTGGCTATGATGGGGATGTGGTCGGAAGGTGTTAGTGGACCTGGTTCGAGTATGATGTTGTGGAATGTTTGCGTGTTTGTTAGTACGATGTCTGGGCTGGTAAAAGCGCGGTGAGTGATTATCGTGGGGAAATTGGGGCCTATGTGGAGACATTTATTCCTGTCTATTAGTGAGTGGACTTGTCTTCCCTTCCTGTTTGCGTATGTGTATCCAAAGGTGGGGTGTATGGCATTCATGTCGGCTAGGAGGTAAGTGGGGTGTTTTCGGTTAAAGAGAGTGTGCATGTCGATGTAGTTTATGTAATCAATGCGTGGAGGTATGTAGGTTGTGGCAAGTGTGAATGGGCCTTGTGGTGTTTCTACTGTGATGGCCAACATATCTGTGTGGAAGGTATCGTGCAGCTTGAATGGGAGGTCTTTTCGAATTGCTATTGCTACTCCAGCGTGATTTTCATTTGCTTTGTTTGTGGTATATGTGTTGTAATTCCAAATTTTGATGGGGGTGTCGTTACGCATGCAGTGCGAGTTTAGCAGAATTATGTGTGGATTGTATTGACGGTAGATGTTGCACAGTGCGATTTTATTATTTTGCCAGTGTTGGACGTTGTGTTGGATGACGGTTAGTGTTTTGTTCATATTGTGTGTATCCATTATGGAGTCGAGTGTTTGGGTTTCTGGTGGGGGGTGTCAGGTTTTGAGCATGTGTTCATCATGTCGAAGTGTTCGTGTGTGATTGTGGCTATGGGTGCCACTTCGAGGTTGAATTGGCCGCCAATGATTTCTTTCCAGATTTTGTCCGGGTGTGGGTGTACGACAGCGATTTTGAGGCCAGGAGGTTTTTTTGTTAGTTCTTCTATTATCTGTTGGTTGGTGGGTTTGCTTGGGATATGCTGTGAGTTCGTGTCGCTGCGGAATAGTGAAACCTCTATTTTGTCATCGTGTCCAGGAGATTCTTCAGAGGATGGTTGTCTCTTCTTTTTCCGTTTTTTGTTTTCTTTTTCGGGCTGGACTGCGTTCTCCAGTTTTCTTTCAAGTTTTCGTCGCTTGTTTCGTCCTGGGTTGAGTTTTCTTCTGTTGAGTGGTAGCTTGTGTCCATTGCGTCATCGTTGGGGTCGGTGCTTGCTTGATTTGCAGGTGTCTCCGTTGTGTCTGCTTGGGGTTGTTTGTTTTGTTCAATGAACATGTTGAATATTTTTTGTGAGTCGCGGTTGGGGAACTGGGTGTCCACGTCGTAATTTTCTTTGAGGGACTTCGACAAGATTGATCCGAAATCCCCTCCCTGTGTGAGGCTTGCAATGTAGGCCTCGATGATGATAGCGGCCAGTTTTATATGCATTTCGCTGGTGAGTGTGAGTGTATGTTCTGTTTTTGCAGTTTGTTGGATGGCCGTTTTTGCAATTTAAATGTATGTGCTCTTGGATTGGTCGGTTTCTTTTTTTTGGAGTTCGTCGTTCTTCTTGCGGATAGCTTCTTTCCTGTATGGGCAGGAAGCTGCGAGGGTGCGGTGGTTTCCTTGGCAGTTGAGGCACTTCTTGTGCGGTGAACTGCACTGTTGGTAGGTGTGGTCGTGGGCAGCGCATTCAGAGCAGTTTGGTGTCTTGACAGTGCATTGATGTGTGGAGTGGTCCTCAATTTTGTAGCATTTGAAGCAGATCCGTAGATGAGTGTACTTTTCAAGTTCCATTTGCGATGGTGTGATCTTTGTGTTGAACATGAGGAGCCCATTCTGGAGAGCGCGCTGTGTCATGGCAGTGTCGTTGAAGGTTACTTTGATAACGTGTGTGTAGTTTTTGATTTTGTTTATTTCCAGTATTTTTGCCCATTGTTACACTCGTGTTATTTCTTCCTGTATTTCTTGTGGTTGGCGTTGGCCAATGCTGCTGTCCAGTCCAGTTGTCTGATGAATATGGTTCTTTTGGCTCTGAGATCTGGGGGGATGATCGGTTTCAGATTTATTTTCTGAAAGTGTTTGGTGGCTTTGTCTGAGGTCAGTTTATCGATGGCAGTGATGTCATCGGTTATGGCGTAGAATCTGCTTGAGTTGCTGGTGAGTCGTATGAGTGGGGCTTCTAAGTGTTTGAAAGCAGTTTCACCTTCCCCCACTTACGCAGGGGTGGAGTGAGTGTAACTAGTCACCTGTAAAAAATGATTTTTTTTCTAGGGTAACCAAAGTAAATTTCAAAAGCTGTAATAAATAATATCACAACAAAATCTCTATATCAATAACTTTTAGTAGTTATATATTAATTGTGAAAGCGAATTTATCCAAATTGCATGCCATTTTATTCTACGTACTAATAAATGATCTATCCCTATACATTGAGCTGACCATAATTAGGAACTCAAACAAATCATGAATCGGCTTTAGATCATTATTTATCCAGTTGTGTAGTATTAGTATTATGGTAGTTTATTAATATTTAGTAGTATTACCAATATTTCTTAGGTAGTATTGGTAATAAGTGTCATGGTAGTTCATTAATATTTGGTAGTATTAGTATTATTTCTTATGTAGTATTGGTAATAAATATTAGGGTAATTAAGATGTCACACAAAATCTCTGTATAAAACGTCTGTACAGAACCATAAGCGGTAAAAATATTGGTAAACGAACTTTTCGTTCAGTAGTTATGGTAAATTTTGTATTATTCTACTTGTAGGAGATGCAGACCGAGCCTTGCAGACAGCGAGAAGCAGACTGCAGTGAAATGAACTACTTATATGGAATCACTTAATTTAATTATAGATCTGTTCAATATTAGAAGCTGAATAAATGCATATAAATTTATGAATCGAATAATATCCTCCTAAATATTAACTATTGTGTTTTAATTATCTGAACTGAAAAACTTCAATTATGTCGAGGCCAAGAATTTGGTTGTTACCGAAAAAATTATGTGTGTCTATTTTTCGCAAAATTTAGTTAGATCGTTGTCATTTTTTGAAACAAAGTAAATCTTGCTGTGTTCAATAAACTTCCATTCTCGAAGTTTGTGTGAAATTGATTTTTCAAGTTTCCTGTGTTGAAATAGATAAATTAACGTTTGTTTGTACAATCATTGTACGACTCTTTTAACACACTCATATAATTAGCATTCGAAATTGTACATGATGGAATGCAGACCTGAGATTTAGGATAAATTTTGAAGCCCTCGGGCTAACAATAACCTAAACAGAGTACAATGTCAGGGCTATGCCTGCGTAGTGTGCGTGTGAGAATAGTAAATTCCGAATATTGGCTCCCGTGTCCAGTATTGGATAATATTCTCTTATTTACTATTTGATGTAAAATATCGATCTGATATTGGAAATAAGTTTAGCCAATATTGGCCATAGATTCATTAAGCATTGGGTGCTATGTTTAATAATGTTATCATTATGCATAAATAATAATATTAAATTAATGTAATTACCATAAATAATAATTATGAAGGCGTTTTGTTGCGTGGGAGTCTCCACTGTGTTCTGTTTCGATTTTACTATATTTTGTTTTGTTTCTGTGTGTATTTCGTAACTGTGGAGATGGAGGTTCAGTTTCCACCAAATACATAGAGAAATATGCACTGTCAAGCCAAGACGATGAGGTAGCGAAGAAATCGAAGTAGTTAAGGTTTTATGAGCGATAATCGAACATGCATTTCCGTGTTTGTTGTTCTAAATCAGCAAAAATGTCCTCAACAGCGCAAACTAAATGGATGAACCCAATCGCAAAATTCCATTTGCATTTATTTTTTGGTTCACGTCATTTTACATATTGCAAGATCAATTAAGTGTGAAATGAAACGTTTAAGCGAGAAGACTTGTGAAAATAATTTGTTTAACGATTCACATCAGTACGGACTCGGTCCAAGTCCCGCCGATGTGTTGACAGCTCCTGCTCAGTAAAGTCCCTCTCGCTCCGCAGGCACCTCAGTAACAACCACGGCAGAGGAAACAAGGTAGGATCATTTCTATGGGACAAAATACACCTCCTCTTGTTCGGCTAGCCAATAGAAAGGCTTTATTTCAAACAAACTTTATGACGTCACCAAAACGAACTGTTGTTAGGCCAATAGTGGAGCCAGATTTGGGGGTAGCAGTGCTACCAGATGCAATATGAGCGCTGCATTTGGTTCGCTGCCGTGACGTTAGCAAAACCACACCGTCAACAAAAAAAGACTGGCTTGAACCTACCTTGTTTCCTCTACCGAGGTAAAAGCCCTACACTGAACTACAACAAGGCACAACTCGCAGAACTGTGGGCAGCTGTGGACACAAGTTGCCGCCCGCACGTTACCCGCGCAAAAGGAACAATATGTTGCTCCATGATGCAAGTTCACAAAGCTACTTGCATAAGCTCACACGTCTCAGGGAATTACCTCAATGCCAGCTTAGTGTAGCACTTGCAATGCCGCATGTCCCACGCAACCCGAACCGAGTATTTATTTTCCCGTATCAGTAATACCAGTATTTATTTCCGGTATCCGTAATACCAGTAATTATTTCCCGGATCAGTAATACCAGCAATTATTTCCCGTATCAGTAACACCAGCAATTATTTCCCGAATCAGTAATACCAGTAATTATTTCCTGTATCAGCAATACCCGTTGTAGTCAGTAATACCGCATAATTTTGAAAGAAATTAAATGCTTACGGTATTCTTATGATGGTATGGAAAATGGGTCTTTTTATTTGTTTTAATGAGTCAAGACTTTACTAAATTATGTACTTATTAGAATTTATTTGTAATTTTCTTCTAAGACTATGGCTAAATAATGCGCTGATATGAACTCTGGCAGGTGGTTATTGACGGCATCCCGAGTGTTCTGGGTGTGCATCCACATTTACTGTTCGTAAATTTTTGCAATATATGTGTTGTGGACTTACCATAAATTATAGCAATCACAACCTCTTAAATCACTCACATGTAATAAATAGTAGTGGTTGAATCTTTAACTAAACTTAAGAAAATGGAATGTCATTTTCCATAAATTCCACAACTAGGACACCACGACCGAACTTCTCCATCATCAGTATTGGCAGAAAAATACAGACATTGAGGGGACAATATCGGAGAGAAGCTCCTGCTGTGAAGAAATCTGCGACATCATGCATTGGGACTGAGGGAATTTATACACCCATCATTTGGGGTCGTGACATACTGACGTATATGGTAAAGATGACCTCACTTCAGTCCCCGCCACTCGCCCGATCTCGCACCGGCCGCAGTGACGTCACTGGGCACGTGCGCTGCTCCGTGCTGCACGCAGGGCTTATACCGCCACAGGCGCTGCAAAATAAAAATTTCACTATTTATCGGAATTTGATGCTCCGGTTAAAATTTTCAATGCTGCATTTAAAAAATTTCTGAAAATTAAGCTACGTCTGAAACTTCAGCATTAACTAAACAAATAATTTCGCAATCGATGCACCAAGGAATAGTGGATATATATATGAAGAATTCAAGAACAAAGAAAGCACCACGAATTTAAAAAATCTTATTAAAGATTTCATGACCAATAATTTTAAAACAAGTCAGTTCAATAAAACATTTCGGAGACCAGCTCCATCTGCAGTTAACAGTCTGAAAAGTTTAAAATAAAAAAGAATGTTTAAATGAAATGAATGCGCGAAATAACATCAACAAGTTTATTAGCAGTGGATATGAGTTATTGGCTATATTGAGTTCAGTTTCAGTTAGTGGAAGGCACATACATCAGGCTTATTCACATTACTCCTAGGAGTGATTTGCTAAACGGAATGGACAACAGTCCTACGGTCCCGAAAAGTAGATAGAAGTTCGGGGATCTTTTCCCTCCGGATAAGAAAGACGACGAAAACGCGTCCTGGCGACCAACTTCGAAGAATGACACATGGTGCCAGTCGACATACCAAATAAATAAGGCCGTTGTCGTTGGATCCTTCTGCTGCCCAGGTCATTCCCTCGCCGAAGCTCCACGCTGGCCTAAAGTTTTACCAGCAACGCATGACGACGATGGTTGCTCGTAACAAATATGGACACGTCGGCGGATGCGTCATGCCGATAATAGAGTTAGACGATGATGACTCGAGTATAGGTCCGAGACTGCGTGCGTACCAATGCACTGCGGTGACGGCAGGAAGAGCCCAGAAGCACCTAAGGTGCGTTACGACACATCAGGTGTACGAAGAATAAGAGCTGACCCTCGCAGAAATTTTTCTCTGAGGTCTTACGAGAGGAAAAAATATTACAAGTTTTATTTGTAAGAAAATTGTACACTGGCCGTAGGAGCCAATACTCGGAGGTTATTAATCTATGGCCAATATATCCTGAATTTATTTCCAATACCAGAGCCGGGTACAGCGGGGGCTGTGGTGAGGGCTGCCGGGTACAGCGGGGGCTGTGGTGAGGGCTGCCGGGTACAGCGGGGGCTGTGGTGAGGGCTGCCGGGTACAGCGGGGGCTGTGGTGAGGGCTGCCGGGTACAGCGGGGGCTGTGTTGAGGGCTGCCTGGTACAGCGGGGGCTGTGGTCAGGGCTGCTGGGTACAGCGGGGGCTGTGTTGAGGGCTGCCTGGTACAGCGGGGGTTGTGGTGAGGGCTGCCTGGTACAGCGGGGGCTGTGGTGAGGGCTGCTGGGTACAGCGGGGGCTGTGTTGAGGGCTGCCTGGTACAGCGGGGGCTGTGCTTGCTATATGTGAGGTGTGGCCGCTGCGTGCGGTAGAAAATTTAGTTTCTTTGACTTTTTTATAAACTGAAGCATGTTCTCACGAACATGAAATTTATACCATGTGAAAGTTACTGATGTTTTGAGTGCATTTAAAAAATGTAGCAATAACTGAACTAGAAATAATAATGAAAAGAAACTAAAGATCGTTCTATTCATGGAGAAAAAAAACTGAATAGAACGATCTTTAATTTCTTTTCATTATTATTTCTAGTTCAGTTATTGCTACATTTTTTAAATGCACTCAAAACATCAGTAACTTTCACACGGTATAAATTTCATGTTCGTGAGAAAATGCTTCAGTTTGTAAAAAAGTCATACAAACAAAATTTTCTAACGCACGCAGCGGCCACACCTCACATATAGCAAGCACAGCCCCCGCTGTACCAGGCAGCCCTCAACACAGCCCCCGCTGGACCCGGCAGCCCTCACCACAGGCCCCGCTGTACCCGGCAGCCCTCACCACAGCCCCCGCTGTACCTGGCAGCCCTCACCACAGCCCCCGCTGTACCCGGCAGCCCTCACCACAGCCCCCGCTGTACCCGGCAACCCTCACCACAGCCCCCGCTGTACCCGGCAGCCCTCACCACAGCCCCCGCTGTACCCGGCAGCCCTCACCACAGCCCCCGCTGTACCCGGCAGCCCTCACCACAGCCCCCGCTGTACCCGGCAGCCCTCACCACAGCCCCCGCTGTACCCGGCAGCCCACACCACAGCCCCGCTGTACCCGGCAGCCCTCCCCACAGCCCCGCTGTACCCGGCAGCCCTCACCACAGCCCTGCTGTACCCGGCAGCCCGCACCACATCCCCCGCTGTACCCGGCAGCCCTTACCACAGCCCCCGCTGTACCCGGCAGCCCTCACCACAGCCCCCGCTGTACCCGGCAGCCCTCACCACAGCCCCCGCTGTACCCGGCAGCCCTCACCACAGCCCCTGCTGTACCCGGCTCTGGTATTGGAAATAAATTCAGGATATATTGGCCATAGATTAATTACCTCCGAGTATTGGCTCCTACGGCCAGTGTACTATTTTCTTACAAATGAAACTTGTAATATTTTTTCCTCTCGTAAGACCTTAGAGAAAAATTTCTGCGAGGGTCAGCTCTTATTCTTCGTACACCTGATGTGTCGTAACGCACCTTAGGTGCTTCTGGGCTCTTCCTGCCGTCACCGCAGTGCATTGGTACGCACGCAGTCTCGGACCTATACTCGAGTCATCATCGTCTAACTCTATTATCGGCATGATGCATCCGCCGACGTGTCCATATTTGTTACGAGCAACCATCGTCGTCCTGCGTTGCTGGTAAAACTTTAGGCCAGCGTGGAGCTTCGGCGCGGGAGTGACCTGGGCAGCAGAAGGATCCAACGACAACGGCCTTATTTATTTGGTATGTCGACTGGCACCATGTGTCATTCTTCGAAGTTGGTCGTCAGGACGCGTTTTCGTCGTCTTCCTTATCCGGAGGGAAAAGATCCCCGAACTTCTATCTACTTTTCGGGACCGTAGGACTGTTGTCCATTCCGTTTAGCAAATCACTCCTAGGAGTAATAAGTGTAAACGTTAACTTTACTATTTCTCCTTTCGCTACCTCACGAGTTTCCGTAAGCTATGTTGGGAAATCTGTTCCTCTTAGCGCACAATAAGCCTCTGTTGGAAAATTTTGTATAGCCAGTATTGGATGGGCAATTACTGTGTATTGGCTTGTGCGTCCAGTGTTGGATGGGCAATTACTGTGTATTGGCTTGTGCGTCCAGTGTTGGATGGGCAATTACTGTGTATTGGTTTGTGCGTCCAATTTTGGATGGGGTATCACTGAGTGTTGGCTCCTGCGTAAAGTATTGGATAGGCAATTACTGTGTATTGGCTTGTGCGTCCAATTTTTTATGGGGTATCACTGAGTGTTGGCTCCTGCGTAAAGTTTTGGATAGGCAATTACTGTATATTGGCATCTGTGTCCGGTATTGAATGGGTAATTACTGAGTATTGGCACCTGCGTCCAATATTGGATAATAAATATCATGGTATTTTCCATTTAGGATATAAATATCGATCTGGAATTGGAAATAAATTCTGGATATATTGGCCACAGATTTATCTAGAATTGGATGCTGACTAAGGAATAGATTGGTGATCAGATATATCTAATGATAGATTTGTTGATGAGTATGTGACTGAATTTGTCATTGGATTTTATATGTGATTTGTCAAAGATTTTTTTATTGGATTAGTGATTGGAAGAAGATAAATAGAGCTGCTTACATATATATAGTGTCGACGCAAGGTAAGTGTTCTGGGACAGAAACCTGGGAGGAATTTATGAAATATTCTAATGAATTGCTTAATTCCTGCCGATAAATTAAATTATATTTGATAAATTATACTGTCACCATCTATATGAAATAATGACTATTATTTTTGATAATGTTCGTTTCAAATAATTTTCATTAATTATTACTAAAAATTAGATTTATAAACGAAGCAGCCAATCCATCCCCTAATCAGCATCCAATACTAAATTAATCGGTGGCCAATATTGTCTGAACTTATTTCCAATATCAGATCGATATTTGCATCACAAATAGAAAATAATAGAATACTACCCAATATTAGATATGGCGCAAATACTCAGCATTTCCTTGTCCAATATTGGAAGCAGGAACCCATATTCATTAATTCCCTATCCAAAACTGGACGCAAGACTAAATACTCAGTAAACGCCTATCCTATACTGGATGCAGGAGCCAATGCCCAGTAAACGCCCATCCAATACTGGATGCAGGAGCCAATACTCAGTAAACGCCCATCCAATACTGGATGCAGGAGCCAATACTCAGTAAACGCCCATCCAATACTGAATACCGGAGCCAAAATTCAGGAGTTGTTTATCAAATATTGCAAGCCGGAGCCAGTACTCAGTAATTGCACATTCAGTATTGGAAGTCATACCAAAACTCTGGATTTGCCCGCGAAGTTCGGATGCACAAACGAGTCGCCACCGCCTTCGATTTTCTCAGCTCTAGCCTCTCGGCTTCAAAATTTGTATATTAGCTCCTTACTGGATGAGTCGTTTCCTAAGCTGACCGAATGATGAAAACATCTGTGCCAATAATTAGCTTCTAGATGTACATATGTCAGTTTTTATTTGGTTTGAGGATTCAAGTTTTAATAAATATCATTAGAAGCCAGGAAATACAACAAACATATATTGCCTACAGGATCATTTGTTGTCCCTGAAAAAACCGCGAACGTACGCGAGATGTTTACAAAAATTTGCTGAATATTTAGGGGTGACAAAATAATTGTTTACTCGAATGACCAGACATCATATTTCAGTCTTCATTAAATGGTGTTGTTATTGCTGGTATATTTTGTTGCTGTTATTGTTGGTGGGCGTGTGCGCTTGTTGTGGGTATTGGCTGAAGGATTATTGGTTATGGGATGAATAGTGTTGCGTAAATAATGATCTGATGTTGATTACTGACGTAAATGGTTGTTTAATAATCGTAAATTCAACCCATGGGGATCCAGAACACGATATTTGGTTTAGCATAAGTTGACATTGGAGTTCAATAGATTCGTTTTCATCCTCAATATACAGCTATGTCAAATGATTTATGTAGGATTGTGTTGCATGTGAACATATGTTATCTAATGTTAGTGTACATTTGTTTACCCTTCAATTTTCTCTATTGGGAAGAAAACGACATTGAAAGCAAAACTTCAAAATATATAAAATTGTGCAAGCAACAAATTTTTTAAAACATTTGTTTTCATGTCATTTTAGTTTATTGTGAAATGAAGATTCAATAGAGACATACGTTGCAATATTCTTGAACATAGATGAATGGCAACAACGGTTCTCTAGCTTCACGGTGTGGGGACCTCTGCAGTAACAAATAATACAGCTACATTTATGAAGCTCAGAAGCTCAAACTGATCCAGAATACGATGGTTTCATTCGAAGGCCTGCATGGCGAACTGCGGGCTTATATGCATGTTTGTGTGTGTATGTGTATATTTACTCTGGTACACAGGGGCAATTTTTTTGGAACTATACCATTTACAAGTTGATTTGCTCCAAGTGAATTTTAATTTGCTCCTCGTGGAAATAGGAATGCTCCAAGGGAAATTTGATCTGCTCTTTTTCAATTTTCAATCATTACATAAGAATGTTATTGGCTTTAGAATATTATTTGAAAGAATCTAGTTTAAATTTTTTTTTGTGAAGTGATTTTATTCCAATAATGCGTACAAAGATACAGAGTTTTTGCTGAGTATAATTTACAAAAAAAAAGAATATAATTTTCGTTCTATGGACTCATTATCAAACCATTAGACAGAGGAGTCGTACCTCAGACACTTTGCTCAAAGAAGCATCACAGAGATACTGCCACGCTGCACCTTGTGTAGACGTGCTACTGTCATCAGCAATAAGTGTCCACCTCAACTCCAAACATCTTCATCGTTCAGAAACCAAAACCTTCAAGATGAAGTAAAATAAAACAATTGCGCGAGACAGACAGAGAATAATAGAAGCTTTCAATAATGAAGAGGACTGGAAGAAAGTTGCAAACGCACTTGGAATATAGATTAGGACTGCATACAGGTGGATGAAAAATAAGCAAGTCATATCTAAGAAGAAAGGAAGAAATAAGATGAGAAATGTCCCGAAAGATTGAGGACAACAGCCATAGAAAAAAAATGCTTCGATTACTCTCTCACAACTTCGCAGAAACGTACAACAAGATCATGAGGTTGATCAAGCAGATCTAATAGAAATATGTTAATGAAATAATAATTATCAAAACTTGTGCAACGTTGTAATATACGCTTACATTTCATTTTGTGATATTTAGTTATGACGTTTCAGCAGTATTATTCTTTCGATCACATTACTGTACTTCTTCATCAAAATGCATTTGTACACGAGTTATCAGAAAAATATCTATTTATTATTTCTTAAATTTTAAAACGCTTCATATAAATTTACTGTCCGATCCGGCTAGAGATTGCGACCTAATCATGCTTTATGATGATGATAATAAAGGTTTATTTGATAAGGTGTCACCTACCAGATGATCGTCGGTAGGAAATAACCCTTAGGTAATGAAGCTACTGGATGATCGTCAGTATAGGTTACCGGCTGAACATATGATCCCAATACCCTGCCGCTATAGAAAGTCCCTTTCCTTATATGACTTTAACTAATAGATTAAATAATTGAAGAAGTAATCAATTAATTAGGATTGTTGCAAAATTAATTAAAAGGTAATTAATTATTAATTAACATTACATATAATATAAAAATTTGCATATTAATATTAACTAAATATGAGAGCCCAGATTTGGCAATCAAAAAACGTTCAAACACAGGTTCAACCCTGCGGTTAGGACAAAATATAATAATTTATATGCACAAGCTGAAAAAAATTATGTAATTTTGATATTGTAACTATAACAAACTAAAAATTGTTTAGATCTTCCTCTAATTAACAAAGAGCAGATAAAATTTCACTTGGAGCAATTCTATTTTAACGAGGAGCAAATCAAAACTCATTTGGAGCAAATCAACTTGTAAATGGTATAGTGTACACGACCCGTCCAAAATGACGGGCTTCGATATTTCCTTCAGACAAATCCTCCAGCTGTGGATGCCCAACAAATATATCCATGCCAACAGTACCCGCCATTAAACAAATCCTGCAGCTGTGGATGCCCAACAAATATATCCATGCCAACAGTACCCGCCATTAAACAAATCCTGCAACTGTGGATGCCCAACAAATATATCCATGCCAACAGTACCCGCCATTAAACAAATCCTGCAGCTGTGGATGCCCAACAAATATATCCATGCCAACAGTACCCGCCATTAAACAAATCCTCCAGCTGTGGATGCCCAACAAATATATCCATGCCAACAGTACCCGCCATTAAACAAATCCTCCAGCTGTGGATGCCCAACAAATATATCCATGCCAACAGTACCCGCCATTAAACAAATCCTGCAACTGTGGATGCCCAACAAATATATCCATGCCAACAGTACCCGCCATTAAACAAATCCTGCAGCTGTGGATGCCCAACAAATATATCCATGCCAACAGTACCCGCCATTAAACAAATCCTCCAGCTGTGGATGCCCAACAAATATATCCATGCCAACAGTACCCGCCATTAAACAAATCCTCCAGCTGTGGATGCCCAACAAATATATCCATGCCAACAGTACCCACCATTAAACAAATCCTCCAGCTGTGGATGCCCAACAAATATATCCATGCCAACAGTACCCGCCATTAAACAAATCCTCCAGCTGTGGATGCCCAACAAATATATCCATGCCAACAGTACCCGTCATTAAACAAATCCTCCAGCTGTGGATGCCCAAAAAATATATCCATGCCGACAGTACCCACCATTAAACAAATCCTCCAGCTGTGGATGCCCAACAAATACATCCATGCCAACAGTACCCGCCATTAAACAAATCCTCCAGCTGTGGATGCCCAACAAATATATCCATGCCAACAGTACCCGCCATTAAATATATCCTCCAGCTGTGGATGCCCAACAAATATATCCATGCCAACAGTACCCGCCATTAAACAAATCCTCCAGCTGTGGATGCCCAACAAATATATCCATGCCAACAGTACCCACCATTAAACAAATCCTCCAGCTGTGGATGCCCAACAAATACATCCATGCCAACAGTACCCGCCATTAAACAAATCCTCCAGCTGTGGATGCCCAACAAATATATCCATGCCAACAGTACCCGCCATTAAATAAATCCTCCAGCTGTGGATGCCCAACAAATACATCCATGCCAACAGTACCCGCCATTAAACAAATCCTCCAGCTGTGGATGCCCAACAAATATATCCATGCCAACAGTACCCGCCATTAAATAAATCCTCCAGCTGTGGATGCCCAACAAATATATCCATGCCAACAGTACCCACCATTAAACAAATCCTCCAGCTGTGGATGCCCAACAAATAATAAGCTAAGCACCAAGATAAACATAAATTTTGAGGCTATCGAGCTGATTCTGGGAGCAGAAGATCTTTCAACATATGTGTGCGTGGTGTAGGTGCCGTACACGCGCGGGTGTGGGGTGTAGGTGCCGTACACGCGCGGGTGTGGGGTGTAGGTGCCGTACACGCGCAGGTGTGTGGTGTAGGTGCCGTACACGCGCAGGTGTGTGGTGTAGGTGCCGTACACGCGCAGGTGTGTGGTGTAGGTGCCGTACACGCGCGGGTGTGTGGTGTAGGTGCCGTACACGCGCGGGTGTGTGGTGTAGGTGCCGTACACGCGCAGGTATGTGGTGTAGGTGACGTACACGAGCAGGTGTGTGGTGTAGGTGACGTACACGCGCAGGTGTGTGGTGTAGGTGACGTACACGCGCAGGTGTGTGGTGTATTTGTACACGCGCAGGTATGCGGTGTAGGTGCCGTACACGCGCAGGTGTGTGGTGTAGGTGCCGTACACGCGCAGGTGTGTGGTGTATGTGACGTACACGCGCAGGTGTGTGGTGTAGGTGACGTTCACGCGCAAATGGGTGGTGAGTGTGTGTGTGATGGTGGCTTCTCTACCTCATCGGTGTGGGTGTATTGATACTCTGTTGCGTCTGGCGTATATATGGAATATTTTATTCAAGCCAGCTTTTGTGCACAGATTTGAATGTGTATCGACGGGCAGTTATAGGAGAGGGATTTGTATATTATAGTTATAGGAGAGGGATTTGTATATTATATATATCGACGGGCAGTTATAGGAGAGGGATTTGTATATTATATGTATCGGCGGGCAGTTATAGGAGAGGGATTTGTACATTATATATATCGACTGGCAGTTATAGGAGAGGGATTACCTTGGATGATGATTCAGTTGTGTATTTAACTTTCTAAAATTATTTATTTCAATTACAATCAATGGAAATACCTAGGAAAATTTTAGACCTGTCCAGCATTGAAAGAGAAGCTTGATATTTGTAATATTCTAGTCAGGGTTTGTGACTGGAATACGTGACTTCTACACGCTGGTGTGTGGTGAGTGTGTGTCTGATGGTGCAGTCAAGGTGGTGAACACCCGGAGGGAGGTGTTCCTGTCTTGTGAATTGTGTCTTTGCTGCGCAGAAAGATATCTCCACTGTGGGGAAAGGTATATTTGCAGTAGAGAAAGATAGCGTCACTGGAGGAAAAAAATCCATATATGTGGATTCACTATGCGTTTAAGCAATCAGAATCTCTTAAATAACTTGCATATAAACATATTATTTTCTAAATTTTTAAGTTGGCTTAATAATATGTGTTAACGATTATGTGTTAACGAACACCAATAATATGTGTTAACGAACACCAACGATTTTCATAATATATTTATCAACATATAATAAAAAATATAATGCACTCGGAATTCATAATAGCAGGTAGGTAACAATAATGCCCATAAGGAACTTCAAATTTAAGTAATACGAGACACAATGAAAATCCTAATAACAAAAGTCCGCCCGCCAAAGTTAGGTGCCTGCAAATACTCTACCGGTACCTCTGCCCGCCTCGACAGCATCCAGTTCTACAATTAATAAAGAGTGAACCGACGCTGCAGTGAGACGTCAACAACGCAGTGGCAGCAAGACGTCAACAACGCGGTGGCAGCAAGACTAACACGAGCTAGCGTAGGTGGCTTTTGGAGGTGGCTTATGTAGGTGGCTTTTGGCTGGGCAGTGCTTAGAGTGTCCCAAACTGGGGGGATCTGGCGACCTCACTGTTCAGAACAAGCGAGACCGCAAATTATTACATGCAATAAAAATCTATAACACAAGTTCCTTATGGCGCATATGACAAGAATCCGCAAAACCTAACAAATCTACATTAAACACGCACCCGTCCACGCTCATCCAGTCTAGCACGACGACTGACTTCTGCATGCGATCGCGCGTGAGCTAAGGGATTCTAATGTCGTATTCAGTCAGAGATAACCCCGGACACCACGGGTTGCTACATACACTCACCAAACACCTGCGCGTGTCACCACGGGTTGCCAGATACACTCACCACACACCTGCGCGTGTCACCACAGGTTGCCAGATACACTCACCACACACCTGCGCGTGTCACCACGGGTTGCCAGATACACTCACCACACACCTGCGCGTGTCACCACAGGTTGCCAGATACACTCACCACACACCTGCGCGTGTCACCACGGGTTGCCAGATACACTCACCACACACCAGCGCGTGTCACCACGGGTTGCAAGATACACTCACCACACACCAGCGTACTTCCGTCACGGATCAACCAAGAACATCACGCACCAAATATTACTATACAATAACCTACGTATAAGTTGGTAAGCTCAATATTATTACAACTAATTATTAGAAATCGTCTCTAGTTTGTAGTGTTTAGCTATTTAACCATCGTTAAGATGCATCAACAGTCATGTACATGGCCATCTATGTCTTTTTTGAGAAATCCTTCCTGAAATAGATTTCACTTGCAAATCATTAAGCCCTTTAAAAAAATATTTTGTACGAAAAATTACACATTTTAATGATAAGCAATTTTAAATACATGAAGCAGAAAAATTTAGATTTAAGGGTAACAGAAGTACATTTCAAGCGTTCCCTCCCTCCAGATCCCACACAACACACCGCCCACACAACAACTGGACGCAGCTATATATTTGTGTGATAGCGAATTTATCACAACTCAACGTCTGTTCAGATCCAACTTCAGTATATATATTTATTATTATATATGAGTTGTCTTAGTCACCCATTAAATTACTTCCGTCCCGTTTTCTATGTTCATGTGTTAACTGCCTGTGTAGAGCGATTGAGCTCCTTCTTCTTGTTCTCGCCGCCGTGCCCGACGGACGTACAGTGCATGTAGTTCCTAGATTAACTACTGTGTTTCTCTACCCCACACTCATACTTATAATCGTTGCCGTACTCCATTATTCCAAGATGGAAAGAGGACTCTCTGGTCCAACAGGTTATGGGCTCAGTAACCTAACTTTTGATGGCAATGATGAAAGATATGAGTTGTGGGAAGTGAAATTTCGGGCCTACCTAGACTTGAAGTCGTTTGATGCCGTCCTTGAGGACGAAGAATCAAGTCTGGATGTTGAGAAGAATAAGAAAGGGTTCTCCGAGCTTGTACAAAGGCTCGATGATGAAAGTCTCTCGTTGATTATCAGAGACGCCTATGGAGATGGAAGAAAATCTATGAAGATTCTGCGTGATCGTTACCTCGGCAGCAGTAAACCGAGAATTATTTCTCTGTATTGCGAGTTGGCCGCGCTGAAGATGAAAAATGGCGAGACGGTAACCGACTACTTGCTGCGGGCAGAGACAACTGCATCCTACCTGAAGAGAGCCGGCGAAAAAATCAGCGATGGACTGATAATCGCCATGATTATCAGAGGATTGCTAGCTGCCTACAACGCTTTTTCTACCGTCATCACGCAAAGTGACAGTAAAGAAATGGACTTCATGAAATTCAAATCGGCTCTCAAGAGTGAAGAGGAAACGAAGAAGACCCGACAAGGCTACAGTGAAAGTGAAGAAAGAATTATGAAAGTGAAAGATTCTAAAATTACTTGTTACTTATGTGGTAAGTCAGGTCACAAGAAATTTGAGTGTAAATACTACAAAAGTGCGAAGAAAAGTCGGTGGTGTTCAATTTGTAAAAGTGCATCTCATGATACTAATTTTTGCAGAAAAAGAGATACCGCGAAAGCGATGGCTACTGATGACAAAGATGTGAAAAGCTCTTATTGTTTTAGAGTATCAACAGACTCAGAAAGTGCTTCTGTTGTAGACAGTGCAAAGTTACTGGTGGATTGTTGAGCAACTGCTCACATTGTCTGTGATAAATCTAAGTTTGTATCTTTAGATAAAAGTTTTGATCCTAGTAAGCATTTCATTGAATTAGCTGATGGTTCTAGAATGAACAATATTGTAGATTGTAAGGGTGATGCGCAAATTACCTTGACTGATGCCAAAAATAGGAAACACAATGTTCTTTTAAAAAATGTTCTTTGTATTCCTAGTTTTAAGCAGAATATTTTCTCTGTCCAGGCTGCTATTGATCAAGGTGCATCATTTAATTTCAATCAAAATGGTTCAAAGTTGTTTGCTTCAGATGGGAACGCATTTAATATTAGAAAATGTGGTAAGCTGTATTATTTAAATTCTATAAGCTCTGTTGATTCTATTAATGCTGTTGGTGAACACACTTTGGAGGAGTGGCACAATATTCTAGGGCATTGTAATGTAAAAGATGTATTGAGCCTAGAAGGTATTACTAAAGGAATGAAAATTGACAACAAGCATAATTTCGATTGTGAGATCTGTGTCCAGGGTAAAATGTGTCAATATAGGAGCAGAGACCCTGATGAAAAGTCAAGAAAACCTTTAGAGCTAGTCCATAGTGACCTAGCTGGACCTATAAGCCCTACTTCTTTTGAGAATTCCATGTATGTCATGTCTTTTGTGGATGACTTTTCAGGCCTCATTTTTGTGTATTTCCTCAGAAGTGAAAGTGACACTGTTGGGCATTTAAAAAATTCGTGGCTGATTCTGCTCCATTTGGCTCTGTAAAGCGTCTAAGAACAGATAACGGCACAGAGTATTCCTCAAACTTGTTCAAAGCTGTTGTCACGGAGAACAAAATAAAGCATGAATTTTCAGCTCCGTACTCTGCCCATCAGAATGGGACTGCTGAGAGATCTTGGAGATCATTGTTTGAGATGGCTAGGTGTTTGTTGCTACATGCAAATTTGCCAAAAGAATTGTGAAATCATGCTGTAAGAACAGCTGCTTACATTAGAAATAGGTGTTTCAACAAAAGGACAGGCAAAACTCCTTTTGAGATGTTCACGGGAAAGAAACCTGATCTTTCCAATATGCACATTTTTGGTTCAAAATGTTTTGCCATGGTTCAAAACCCAGGAAAGCTTGACCCTAGGTCAGAGCAGGGTATTTTTGTCGGATATGATCCGCGCAGCCCTGCTTACATGATTTATTTCCCTGAAACTTGTCAAATAAAAAGAGTCAGATGTGTCACATTCTGTGATAAAATTTCTAGAAATGTGGTGGGTGAGGATGAGTTCATTGCTGTAGATAACCCTGCTGAGCTGAAACAAAGTGAGAATGCTGACAAGGCTGAGGCTGAGTTGAAATCTGGGACTGTTCCAGAAGTGATTCAAAATGAAACTCTTTCAGATGCAGAGCCCACTAGGAGATTTCCTTTGAGAGGAAAGAAGCCCCCAGCTTATTTAAAAGACTATGTTGATCCAGATAAATTGGATATCACTAATAATTTTGTTGATTATTGCTACAGAGTGAGCAGTATCCCTAAGTCTTACTCTGAGGCAATTTCATCCCTAGATTCTGTTGCATGGCAAGAGGCAATGACCAATGAGATGGCTGCATTTGCCGATAATGAGACGTACGAACTTGTTGAAAAGCCAAAAGATAGATCTGTTATTGAGGGACGATGGGTTTATAGTGTTAAATCAGGTCCCAATGATCAGGAAACTTTCAAAGCTCGTTATGTAGCCAAGGGATATTCCCAAGTAGCTGATGTAGACTTCACATAAACCTTTTCTCCAACAGCGCGTCTAACTTCTGTTAGAATGCTGATGGATATTGCTGTGCAAAAGTCGTACATTGTGCACCAGATGGATGTGTGCACTGCTTATCTTCATGCAAAAATAGACTGTGATGTTTTTGTAGAACAGCCTGAGGGATTTGTTGAACTTGACAAAAATGGAGAGAAGTTAGTCTGCAAACTCAAAAATTCTTTGCATGGCTTAAAGCAAAGTGGCCGTAACTGGAACAATCTCTTGCATCATTTTCTTGTTGAACAAAATTTTGTTCAATCTCTCAGTGATACTTGTGTCTATGTGAGGGAAAGCGACTCTGGAAAAGTGATTATTATTGTATGGGTTGATGATTTAATTTTGGCCTCTTCTAACGCTGTTGTATTTAGTGAAGTAAAGTGTTCGTTGTCAAATAAATTCAAAATGAAAGATCTTGGACAAATTTCATGTTTTCTAGGCATTGAATTTGATATGAAGCATAACTCAATTGAGATGAAGCAGTCACAGTATGTTGAGAAAATTTTGTCAAAATTTAGGATGTCTGATTGTAAGCCTAAGTCTATTCCATGTGATCCCAGTGCCAACAAGCTTGATGTAAGTTCTGATTCTAGGAATTTGTGCGATCCAAAACTGTTCCGTGAGATAGTTGGCAGCCTAATCTACTTAATGACTTGTACTAGGCCTGATATTTGCTATGTTGTTACATTACTGTCGCAACATTTAACTTGTCCAACAAATGCTCATCTGAACTTGTGTAGATTTGTGTTGAAGTATCTTAAAGGTACTATTTCATATGGTTTGAAATTTGTGAAATCCGAGAACCCCGTGCAAATTACTGGTTTCTCTGACTCTGACTGGGGTGGATCCTCTGACCGGAAGAGCATATCAGGATATGTATTTAACCCTTTCGGTACTGACGGCTACTCCAGTGCCAAGTTGGCTAGTGCTTCCAGTTTAGAGCATCTAACCTAGTTTTAAAGTAATTTAACTAGTGAGGGAATATTTTGGAGTAAATAACAAAACTAGTGAAATTACAAACATTCATTAAACTAGTTTTTAAACAATTCCAGAAGCCTGCACGCGTAAATTACCATAGGTTACCATTGGACCCTGTTATTACCATTGGACCCTGTAGCATAGGCACGCGCAAGTTCATGCTACAGGTTCCGTGCAACACATTCAATACCCTTTCCATTTAACTTGAGAAAGTTCGCTGACCTTTGTTTATTTTTGATAAATTCGGGCAAGAACTTATAAATAATTTCTTCATAAATACAAAAACTTAATTATCATCAAAAATTTCCGTCGCCAAGCATAGAGCTTCAAAGATTCAAAAAATTTTAAAATTAAAATAAAGAAGTAGGCATTTGCTTAAGCTAAAAGCACCCACACTAGGACAATTTCACTGACAATTCAGGGTAATGACAACTTTTTCTCCTGGAAGTTTTTACTCAAACCATTTGAATTATCGCACCGAAAGGGTTAAATCATCTAGCAACAGTTCACTGATATCTTGGAAGTCCAAGAAACAAAATATTGTTGCTCTTTCAAGCTGCGAAGCAGAGTACATTGCCCTGACTTATGCCGTGCAGGAGGGAATTTTCCTCAAACAGCTACTTTGTGATATGGATGGATATGATGAACCTGTTGAAATTTTTCTTGATAATAAAGGTGCTATCGACCTAGCCAAAAACCCTGTTCATCATCAACGCTCGAAGCATATAGACATAAGATTTCATTTCATTCGAGCAATTATTCAAGACAATAAAGCAGTTTTGAGCTTTGTTCCTTCAGAGGAAAACATGGCTGACATGTTCACAAAGCCTGTTACTAGACAGTCGTTGCTTAAATTCAAAGTGTGTGTTTAATTCTAAGTTACTGTGTCTGACATGTTTCTAGTTTAGCTTTGTGTGCACCAATTGCAAGAAAAGGTAGAACTTTCTTGAGTACAATACTCTTAACGCTATTGCGGACTATGCATTACTGGGCGTTATATTTTTTTGTATCGTGCTCAGTGTAATCTGTTGATCTACACTGGTGATTTTTTTTGTGTTTTTTTTTTCTGCTGTTCAATGTTCAATGAAAGATCTGAACGTTGAAATGTTAGCCTAATTGATTACTATGTGAATTGATGCATAGTGGGATGGAATACTTCAGTTGGAGGGGGTGTGTTGAGATCCAACTTCAGTATATATATTTATTATTATATATGAGTTGTCGCAGTCACCCATTAAATTGCTTCCGTCCCGTTTTCTATGTTCAAGTGTTAACCGCCTTTGTAGAGCAATCGCGCTCTTCCTTCTTGTTCTCGCCGCCGTGCTCGACGGACGTACAGTACATGTAGTTCCTAGATTAACTACCTTGTTTCTCTACCCCACACTCATACTTATAATCGTTGCCGTACTCCATTATTCCAAGATGGAAAGAGGACTCTCTGGTCCAACAACGTCAACTTATTCTGTACCTAAATGTTGAGTTATTTATCACTAAATATCGAATTGGCTGATGTTACGAAATTATATAAACCTTGCAACAGAATTCGATAATTATTGATCCAATATTATTTACCTTATCCTTATATAACAAAACATGAGGTGTCTCCCCAAATTCAGTATGTGTACAGCGCGCACTTCGCTATGGATGAATGCAGGGCTTCGAATGTAACCAAAGGTGCGGCACAAATTCTGAGCTTTACAGCTTCAAAATTTAGGCGTAATTTGTTATATTGTTGGTTACCCTGCATTGTCAACCTTGATGGCCGTTGTTAATAATATATTTTATTTGTAAATATTGCGACGTATATTTTACTGAAACGGTATTTCATAATGAACTAAAATTTAATGAAAACAAATGTTCGAAACGATATGTTGTGCGGATGAATGATATATTTAGGACATTTTATCTTATAATAACCTTTTCTGTTGTTAGAAAATTTTACGAGGGTCAACAAAAGTAATTTTCGGGGATCTCTTATCTAGTTCACATGCAACACAGTGCCTACATCAATTGTTTGGCGCAGCTATATACCTATTGTGATGGTAGATTTATCAAACCTCAATGTAAACATATTCTACACCAAAATGTTATATAAAAGATTCCTAAATATTTAGTTTATTAAAAATAGATATATAATCAGACACGTCAGTGATCAGCATCAGATAATTATTTACGCAACATCATTCATCCTACAACCAATAATCCTTCAGCCAATACCCACCACAAGCGCACACGCCCACCAACAATAACAGCAACAAAATATACCAGCAATAACAACACCATTTAATGAAGCCTGAAATAACAAATGAAGTTAGCCATCGAACAACCAAAACAACAGCAACTATGGGCTGAACTTTGAGCGTTCACGCAGAGCGTCTATTTTTATTTCTAGTATATATGATTTAATAATATTCTATGTGTACTAGGTTGCATTGAGGTTGCATTAGAAGGGGACTGATTCAAGTTAGTGGAATGTACGGTGATGTGTGTGACTTTATCAATGGTGTGTGGTAGCATTGGTGATAAATGTTGGGGTAGTTGTGGTATATGGCAAAATCCCTGTGTAAAACAGCTGTAAAATACAATATAAGCTGTAAAGATAATGTAAAACGAACTTTTCGTTCAGTTGTTAGGGTAAATTTTGTATTATTCTACTTGTAGGAGATGCAGACCGAGCCTTGCAGACAGCGAGAAGCAGACTACAGTGAAATGAACTACTTATATGAAGTGATTTTATCAAATTATAGATCTTTTAAACATTGAAGTCTAATCGAAGACACACGAATTTGTGAAATCAATAATATCTTTCCAATTATTTATCACTGTGTTCGGTTCTAACCTTGTAATACTTGAATTCTGAACACATATGAAAAATAATAAAGTCACCACGAATAAATAGAAATGTTTTGTACATACATATGTCGATTTAATTTTCTTAAACAATGTAAATATTATCGTGTTAAATATATTATTCTATTCAATTTTTTGCTTTAATTTGATTTTCAAGTTTGGTGAAAAAATAAATTTGAATTAAATTGATTCGTACATTTACATCCCTATTCTTTATAGGCACTCGTAACTCCGATACATGTGCGAAGTGTTTAAGTAATAGAGTGCTTTCATATTTTTACACCCTACGGGCCTACGAGCTCTTGAGAGATGTAAAATGACAAGTCCTCCCTCAGGAACTGTGCACGTGAGCATAGTTCAGTTCCGAGTATCGGCTGCTCTATCCAGTGTCGGATGACATCCCTCAGTGGAGTGACTCAACGCGGTACCTGCCATGCTGCTGTGGCCGCAACTCCGCCAGCGCATGTTGATGTACGGGGCCTGACGTACTGGTGAGACTAGTGTGTCTGACGTACTGGAGAGACTGGTGTGTCTGACGTACTGGAGAGACTGGTGTGTCTGACGTACTGGAGAGACTAGTGTGTCTGACGTACTGGAGAGACTAGTGTGTCTGACGTACTGGAGAGACTAGTGTGTCTGACGTACTGGAGAGACTAGTGTGTCTGACGTACTGGAGAGACTAGTGTGTCTGACGTACTGGAGAGACTAGCGTGTCTGACGTACTGCAGAGACTAGTGTGTCTGACGTACTGGAGAGACTAGTGTCTGATGTACTGGAGAGACTAGTGTCTGACGTACTGGAGAGACTAGTGTGCCTGACGTACTGGAGAGACTAGTATGTCTGACGTACTGGAGAGACTAGTGTGTCTGACGTACTAGAGAAACTAGTATGTCGGCGTCCGTTGGCGAAAGAAAATTACCGCGACCGCCCTGCGGCGGGTGTACAGCAGTCAACACATAGAGAGTAATGGCTAGTGACAGTAGCTAGTTTGATGGCTGGTTACACTCAGTAGTCACTAGACACAGGCTAGTGACAGTAGCTAGTTTGATGGCTAGTTACACGCAGTAGCCACTAGACACAGGCTAGTGACAAGTAGCTAGTTTGATGGCTAGTGACACGCAGTAGTCACTAGACACAGGCTAGTGACAGGCTAGTGACAGTAGCTAGTTTGATGACTAGTGACACACAGTAGTCACTAGACACCAGCCAGTGAAAAACTGAAACAGTTTATGTGCGTTTTTCGTCTTTAATTTAATGTTCTTCGTTGTTTAAAAAAACTTCGTTCGTACAAATTTAGCAAAATTATTTGGCCACATATAATGATGCACATTGAATGATCCACTTTGCTACAAATGCTGCACTATTTTGCAGCCCACGGGCTAACGATGATGAAAATAGGGCACGATGTCGGGACTATGCCTGCGGAGTGTGTGTGAGAATAGTGTAATTCTGAGTATTGGCTCCCGTGTTTGGTATTACATAATATCCTCTTATTTACTATATGATGTGAGAACATCGATCTGATATTGGGAATAATTGCAGCTAACATTGGTCACAGATTCTCACAGGCTAGACACAGGCTAGTGACAGTAGCTAGTTTGATGACTAGTGACACACAGTAGTCACTAGACACCAGCCAGTGAAAAACTGAAACAGTTTATGTGCGTTTTTCGTCTTTAATTTAATGTTCTTCGTTGTTTAAAAAAACTTCGTTCGTACAAATTAGTTCGTACAAAACAGGCTAGTGACAGGCTAGTGACAGTAGCTAGTTTGATGACTAGTGACACACAGTAGTCACTAGACACCAGCCAGTGAAAAACTGAAACAGTTCATGTGCGTTTTTCGTCTTTAATTTAATGTTCTTCGTTGTTTAAAAAAACTTCGTTCGTACAAATTTAGCAAAATTATTTGGCCACATATAATGATGCACATTGAATGATCCACTTTGCTACAAATGCTGCACTATTTTGCAGCCCACGGGCTAACGATGATGAAAATAGGGCACGATGTCGGGACTATGCCTGCGGAGTGTGTGTGAGAATAGTGTAATTCTGAGTATTGGCTCCCGTGTTTGGTATTACATAATATCCTCTTATTTACTATATGATGTGAGAACATCGATCTGATATTGGGAATAATTGCAGCTAACATTGGTCACAGATTCTCACAGGCTAGACACAGGCTAGTGACAGTAGCTAGTTTGATGACTAGTGACACACAGTAGTCACTAGACACCAGCCAGTGAAAAACTGAAACAGTTTATGTGCGTTTTTCGTCTTTAATTTAATGTTCTTCGTTGTTTAAAAAAACTTCGTTCGTACAAATTTAGCAAAATTATTTGGCCACATATAATGATGCACATTGAATGATCCACTTTGCTACAAATGCTGCACTATTTTGCAGCCCACGGGCTAACGATGATGAAAATAGGGCACGATGTCGGGACTATGCCTGCGGAGTGTGTGTGAGAATAGTGTAATTCTGAGTATTGGCTCCCGTGTTTGGTATTACATAATATCCTCTTATTTACTATATGATGTGAGAACATCGATCTGATATTGGGAATAATTGCAGCTAACATTGGTCACAGATTCTTTAAGTATTGGGTGTTGGGTTTAACAATGTAATTATTGCTCATAGATAATAATATTTTATTGAAATAAGTGCTATAAATAATAATAGTTAATATTATATCAATACAATTTATCAATAAAAATTTACTGATTTAACTGAATATTACGAAAATTCTTCAGATGTTTCATACCAGAATACTTACCTGACGTCGACTATATAATGTCTGAGCAGCGCTATTTATTTTATTGTTCCAGTCACAAATCCAATAATAAATCCAATCACAAAACCATTCACAAATCCATCAATAATATCAGCACCCAATTCCCTTCATGGACAGCATCCAATACTATATTAATCTGCGGCCAATATTGGCTGAACTAATATCCAATGTCTGGCCGATATTCCACCTTTAACAGAAAATATCAGAATATTATCCAATACTGGACAGGGGAGCGATACTCAGTAAGTATCCAATACCGGAAGCAGGATCCAATACTCAGAACTACACCAGTCCCACATGATCACATCCCGGGCTCTGCCTCCCGAATGTATTCCACATCTGATTATTGTTAGCCCGTGGGCTGCAAAAGTTGATATTTTATTTTATATCTTCATTAGTTTATAACCTCATTTCAAAGATTAGTAATCATAAATTAATAAATAATTGGTATCAATATATTTAAATAATATTTATTAAAAAATTAGTATCAATTAATAATTATTGATTAGTTAATAACCTCATGACTTCGTAATTATATTATTTACATCTCTTTCGTTCTACAATCTCACCTGAAATATATGAGCGCGTCAAAACAACCGTACTTTGTATACGAACATTGTTTAAATTATTTCATAATTTCCAAATTATGAAACAGCTTATTTTTTCCATCAAAAACCTTCACACGTATATATATTACACACTGGATTAACCCCTTTTTATTATTCAAATGTACATAAACTATTAAAGGAATGAAATCAATGGCACACCCTCCGTGGTCACATGAACAGCTTCCCATCCTGGTTGGTAATTACAAGCCGCAGCCGCGCTTGTGGAACACAGAGCTGGATTCGTGTAACGAAAGATGGGCAAAACAAGCCTCCCAACAGACAGGAAAACAACGACCGAACTTTCCCACCATCAGTATTGGCAGAAAAATACAGACATTGAGGGGACAATATCGGAGAGAAGCTCCTGCTGTGAAGAAATCTGCGACATCATGCATTGGAACTGAGGGAATTTATGCACCCAACATTTGGGGTCGTGACATACTGACGTGGATGGCAAAGATGACCTCACTTCAGTCCCCGCTACTCGCCCCATCTCGCACCGGCCGCAATGAAGACAGCAACCATTAAAGTTCTTCCTTTCCATATATTGGTGTAAACGCTACAGGCGGTTAAAAACTAAAATTACGACGGAAAATTTTTAGATCCAAACTACGTCACATAAATTTTCAATTTTCCGTTTTAAGTTTACTGCAAACTTAAAGTACCTTCAGAATATTAGCCCTAACTGAATTAAAAATTTTGAAATAGATTTTTTCGAGGAGTTGTAGATTCAAATAAAGAATTCCAAAACGAAGAAGCACAACGTATCAAAATCAAATTCAATAAAGGTTTCACGATTAATAAATATAAAACAAGTCAATTCAACAAACGTTCCGGAGACCAGCTCCATCTTCAGTTAACGGTCTGCAAAGTTGAAGATAACGAATAAGATCAGTCTTTTTTATGCAAAACATAGGCACAATGAAATGTACGAGGTAACTACGAACGGATAGGAATCATTGGCGCAATTGATTTCAGGTTTTTCTAATATATAGCGATCTTTCGTTTTATTTAGAAATAAAATCTAGTTTAGTTATGGCTAAATTTTTTTTGACTTTCATTGAGTGCTCAGTAAATTTAAGTATGAATAGAAGTAGCCTTGGCGGTGACCAATGTATGGTTTTAGGAAATTCATATAGTTAGCAATTTTTCCACCGCTTAGCGCGGCCACTAATACCACCTCCTTACGCAGTGTCGGGCATGTCTTCTGCTGTACCCGGCAGCCCTCACCACAGCCCCCGCTGTACCCGGCAGTCCTCACCACAGCCCCCGCTGTACCCGGCAGCCCTCACCACAGCCCCCGCTGTACCCGGCAGCCCTCACCACAGCCCCCGCTCTACCCGGCAGCCCTCACCACAGCCCCCGCTCTACCCGGCAGCCCTCACCACAGCCCCCGCTGTACCCGGCAGCCCTCACCACAGCCCCCGCTGTACCCGGCAGCCCTCACCACAGCCCCCGCTGTACCCGCCAGCCCCCACCACAGCCCCCGCTGTACCCGGCAGCCCTAACCACAGCCCCCGCTGTACCAGGCAGCCCTCACCACACCCCCCCCCCCCCCCTGTACCCAGCAGCCCTCACCACAGCCCCTGGTGTACCCGACAGCCCTCACCACAGCCCCCCTGTACCCAGCAGCCCTCACCACAGCCCCTGCTGTACCCGGCAGCCCTCACCACAGCCCCCGTTGTACCCGGCAGCCCTCACCACAGGGCCGCTACGTGGTCGTGCGTACAGCGAGGGAAGAAGTGATGTCATCTTTATCATCCATGTCAACACCCCAAAGTGCGGGTCTAGAAATTTCCTCCGCTCCAGTGCCTCATTTCGCAGACTTCTTCACAGCCGAAACTTCGTGCTTGCGATGAGTTCTTATGAAATACTTAAACTCCGAGTATTGGCTCCTTCCTGCGTTCAGTATTGGATGGGCAATTATTGAGTATAGGCTCCAGCATCCAGTATTGGCTGGGCACTTACAGAGTATTGGCTCCTGCGTTTGGTATTGAATGTGCAATTACTGAGTATTGGCTCCTGCGTCCAGTATTGGATAGACATTTACTGAGTATTGGCTCCAGCTTCCGGTATTTGAAAGCCTATTTTAAAGTATTGGCTCTTGCGTTAAATATTTGATTAGCAATTGCTGAGTATTGGGTCGACAATTACTGACCATGTGCCAACGTTCGACAATATTCTGTTATTTTGTATTTGAGATAAAATATCGATCTGATATTGGAAATAAGTTCACTCAAGCGAGTGGCGATTTTCTATGTTGGGTGTAGGTGAAAAATTCCAAGCACAATACCCCACTCTACCCAGGTGTCTGAAATGGGTACCGGTCTCGACCGGGGGAAAGCGTCATGGCGTCCTGGCGTTACTTATAAGGCATTTGAAAATCCAATGTACAAGGTGATATGTATCAGGCTTGATTGGAAATAAAGCATCCGTAGATGCCTTCATTATTATTATTCAATATTGGCCACTGATTAATTTTGTATTGGATGCTGATTAGGGGATGGATTGGCTGCTGCGTTTATTAATTTGATTGGTATTAATAATTAATGAAACCTAATTTATAGCAACATTATCAATAAATAATAATTATTTAATGTAAATAATATAAATAATAATCGTTAATATATATGCAATATTATTTATCCGCACGAATTGAATGATTGATCAGAATATTCAATGATATCCACCGATGTATGAATATTCTTGCAGAACCCTGGAATTCCCTAAATTTCTCCAAAACTCGCAATACTGATGTATTTTATTTCTAGGCGAGTTAAAGCTACAATTTATGCAGTTGTTTAAGCCATCAGGTAACTTGTGTCGGAGCTATGAAAATCTTTTTCAACGTACACAGAGAAATATTATTAAAGGTTAGGTTAACATCGGCATCTTTGGGATGCTTTATTTCCAATCAAGCCTGATACATATGATCTTAGCATTGGTTTTTCAAATGTCCTATAACTAACCCTATATATAGGACACCATGACGGTTCCCCCGTAAAGCCGGTACCCATTTCCGACACCTGGGTCGAGTGGGGTATTGTGCTTGAGCTTTCCCTTATACCCAACGGGGAAAATCTCCGCGCCAGCGCCGGGAATTAATAATTGACTAACAAAAACTTTCCGCTGCTATGAGCGGTAGTAATATCTCAGAGCTTTCTAGTATCACAAATGGGCTCAATGCTGTACATTTGCTGTTGCGTTCACCCAGTTGGCCGGTGCGAGATCGGGCGAGTAGCGGGTACTGAAGTGATGTCATCTTTACCATCCACGTCAGTACGTCACGACCCCGAATGTTGGGTGCATAAATTCCCTCAGTCCCAATGCATGATGTCGCAGATTTCTTCACAGCAGGAGCTTCTCTCCGATATTGTCCCCTCAATGTCTGTATTTTTGAACACCCCAAGCAACACTGAAGGCTGACACTCCCATGTGAAGTGTTGCGACTCCCTCGGCCCGACTACGTCATCCCTACACTCGGCGCAAACAAAACCAACAAATTACACTCTTTACATTTGAAGTTAGACTTATTCTGCAGATTTATTAAAGAAACTTTTCTACTGAAAATTTATCAGTACAATTTTACACACGAAAAAGTTTATTTCCGATGAAAATTATGTAAAAACCTTAAATGGTTTTTAAAATCTAGAGCTGTTTACACATACATTAAAAAATAATTTGAAATAATTATCTCATCTAGTAAATGTTAATTTTTTGTGAGTGATATAAGCATGTTGAAAAATGAAATTAATGCACCGGAAAAGATCTATTTGAATTACGCTTTTCCACTTCTTTTGTGGATCTTTTCCAGATGCGCCCCGCCACTAATGCAACACATAAGTTCATCCACTTGTAGCTTTCCAAATAATGCACCTATCGACCCAAATTACTCCTGAACGAAAGAATGATTTAATTTATTTTATCTAATTTGAATTCGATAGGTGCAGTATTTTGAAAGTTACCAGGGGGTGAACTTATGTGTTGCATTAGTGGCGGGGCGCATCTGGAAAAAATCCTCTTTTGTAACTTATTACCAAAATAGTCAAAAGTTGACAAAAATATCCTGTAAGAAAAGAGTATTTGATTCGAAAATCAATACAAAAAAAACTATTTCATTTTCACTAATATTTCAAATGTTTGGCCTTTCATCATTGTCAATAAACATCTACTTCTACACACAATAGGTGAGTACAACGCGCGAGTACAGTGCGCTTTGCAGGGTACGCTTTCATGGGTCCATTAACTAACTTATCGTTTAATAAGCAACATGACACTACAAACGTCATATAAAATCGATGCTTGTAAGCTTCGATTCACAGCAAAATTCACAAAAACAAGCCGGTCCATTTTACATTTCCATTAGGCCGGAAGCTGCCTGCAACAACAACAAAAGTTAGTTCTCCTTCAGCTAAAAGTCAAGACTTGTACCAACGACATGAATGTTTTCCGGTCAGCGCGCTGCTCTTGCTGAACACTGAGAGATATTCTTTCCACTCTGGAGATGTTCTTTCAACAGTAGAGAAACCTTTCTCCATTGTAGAGATCTTTCTTCTCACAGTGGGGATATATTTCTCTACTACAGAGAAACCTTTTCTCATAGTGGAGATGTCTTTCTCTACTGCAAAGATACCTTTTCTCACAGTGGAGATGTCTTTCTCTACTGCAAAGATACCTTTTCTCACAGTGGAGATGTCTTTCTCTACTGCAAAGATACCTTTTCTCAAAGTGTAGATGTCTTTCTCTACTGCAAAGATACTTTTTCTCACAGTGGAGATGTCTTTCTCTACTGCAAAGATACATTTTCTCCCAGTGGAGATGTCTTTCTCTACTGCAAAGATACCTTTTCTCACAGTGGAGATGTCTTTCTCTACTGCAAAGATACTTTTTCTCACAGTGGAGATGTCTTTCTCTACTGCAAAGATACCTTTTCTCACAGTGGAGATGTCTTTCTCTACTGCAAAGATACCTTTTCTCAGAGTGGAGATGTCTTTCTCTACTGCAAAGATACCTTTTCTCACAGTGGAGATGTCTTTCTCTACTGCAAAGATACCTTTTCTCACAGTGGAGATGTCTTTCTCTACTGCAGAGATACCTTTTCTCACAGTGGAGATGTCTTTCTCTACTGCAAAAATACCTTCCCCCAATGTGGAAATATCTTTCTCCAATGAAACGAAATTTTTTCCCACAGCGATGATTTTTTTCTGTGCAGCAAAGACCCAATTCACAACACATGAACACCTCCCTCCAGGTGTTCACCACCTTGACTGCACCATCAGACACACACACTCACCACACACCAGCGTGTAGAAGTCACGTATTCCAGTCACAAACCCTGACTAGAATATTACGAATATCAAGCTTCTCTTTCTATGCTGGACAGCTCGAAAATTTCCATAGGTAATTCAATTTGTTGTAATGGAAACAATTTTAGGTAAATAAATACCGAACTGAATCATCTTCTAAGAAACGATATATCTCTCTTATAACTGCCCTTCGATATATATAATGTATAAATCCCTCTCCTATAACTACCCGTCGATGTATATAATATACAAATCCCTCTCCTATAACTGCCCGTCGATATATATAATATACAAATCCCTCTCCTATAACTGCCCGTCGATATATATAATATACAAATCCCTCTCCTATAACTGCCCGTCGATATATATAATATATAAATCCCTCTCCTATAACTGCCCGTCGATATATATAATATATAAATCCCTCTCCTATAACTGCCCGTCGATACACATTCAAATCTGTGCACAAAAGCTGGCTGGAATAAAATATTCCATATATACGCCAGACGCAACAGAGTATCAATACACCCACACCGATGAGGTAAAGCCACCATCACACATACACTCACCACACACCTGCGCGTGTACGTCACCTACACCTCGCACCTGCGCGTGTATGTCACCTACACCACACACCTGCGCGTGTATGTCACCTACACCACACACATGCGCGTGTACGTCACCTACACTACACACCTGCGCGTGTACGTCACCTACACCTCGCACCTGCGCGTGTATGTCACCTACACCACACACCTGCGCGTGTACGTCACCTACACCACACACCTGCGCGTGTATGTCACCTACACCTCGCACCTGCGCGTATACGTCACCTACACCACACACCTGAGCGTGTACGTCACCTACACCACACACCTGAGCGTGTACGGCGCCTACACCACACACCTGAGCGTGTACGTCACGTACACGACACACCTGCGCGTGTACGTCACCTACACCACACACCTGCGCGTGTACGTCACCTACACCACACACCTGAGCGTGTACGTCACCTACACCACACACCTGAGCGTGTACGTCACCTACACCACACACCTGCGCGTGTACGGCACCTACAACACACACCTGAGCGTGTACGGCACCTACACCACACACCTGAGCGTGTACGTCACCTACACCACACACCTGAGCGTGTACGGCACCTACACCACACACCTGAGCGTGTACGGCACCTACACCACACACCTGAGCGTGTACGGCACCTACACCACACACCTGGGCGTGTACGGCACCTACACCACACACCTGAGCGTGTACGGCACCTACACCACACACCTGAGCGTGTACGGCACCTACACCACACACCTGAGCGTGTACGGCACCTACACCACACACCTGCGCGTGTACGGCACCTACACCACACACCTGAGCGTGTACGGCACCTACACCACACACCTGAGCGTGTACGGCACCTACACCACACACCTGAGCGTGTACGGCACCTACACCACACACCTGCGCGTGTACGGCACCTACAACGCTCACACATCACGTGATATAAATATTTTCTACACTAAATGAGCTCGTAAGCTCCAAAAATATTTGTATTTCATGGACACAGGCAGTGGATATAACGACAAACCACTTTGCGATTTCGTTGACCAGTTGCGGCATTAGACAATAAATAAATATAAGGAAAAATTAATGCCATTTCAAGAATTGGTTTTAATAAGTATCCGTTGAATACCATCATCAGTTTTAAAAATTATTTTTGGCGTAAAAATGTATACTTCCAGAAATCGTATAGTTCGCAGGTCATTCTGCAACTCTGGGCGTTAGGGATAACCAAAGTAAATATAGACGGGATTTTTCAACAGTGAGTTCCAACGCAACACAACGCCCACATCAACAACAGGATGTAACTATAAATTTAGGTGATAGCGATTTTGTAAAAACTCAATGTCGAATTATTCTGCACCTAAATGATAAGTTATTTATCCCTAAATATCGAGTTAACTGAAGTCACGATATCAAATAAATATTGAGTCAGCGTTGGATTATTATTATTTATCCGATATTATTTACACCAATCATCTGGGATTAAACGTCAGGTGTCTCCTTAAATTTAAACAAACCTTAAATGTATATATCATGTGAGCAATTTGTGGTATGTTATCACAATGGGCATGTGAGTGAACACATCAAATTGGTTGGTGCGTGTGTCTGTGACGCTCACAAGGACGCTCAATGACCGTATCTGTGATACGAGTTTCACCAGTGCACAAGTACAAGAATATTTTGATGGCGGGTACTGTTGGGATGGATATATTTGTTGGGCATCCACAGCTGGAGGATTTGTCTGAAGGAAATATCGAATCCCGTCGTTTTGTAAGGGTCATGTACACTAGTTACAAATAAATCGCCCAGTCATGTGTACCAGAGTATACGTACACACACACCAATGAGGTAGAGTAGCCACCATCACACACAACACACACACATATATAGATACATATATATCCAAGCGCAGTTCGCTGTGCAGGGCTGCGAATGAAACCATCGGAGTCGATATCAGTTTAAGCTTATGAACTTCATAAGACAAGCTTTATCATCTTTCATTGCAGAGGTCCCTACTCTGTGAAGCTAGAGAACCGTTGTTCACATTCATCTTTGTTCAAAGACACTGAAACTTAAGTCTTTATTGAGACGTCATTTTACCATAAAATAAAATTGCATGTCAACAAATTTCTGAAAATGTTGTATGGATTATTGTATATATTTAGGACAGTTTACCTGGTAAAGTCTTCTAGAGAAATCATTCTATCGGAAGGTTAAACCATTATAAATTAGGAAAGGTATTTCTTTTAAGTTCACATGCAGCAAATGCCTATATCAATTTCCTGACGTTGCTATATATTTATTGTGATAGTGAAATTATCGAACCTCAATGTCAACTCATTCTAAACTTCATTTAAGATAGTGAAACCCTGTATAATGAGTGTTCCATATTTGATATATGTTAAGGAAGTTTTTTACATTGCAAAATCCCCGTATAAAACAGCTGTGAAATACAATAATGGCTGTAAAATAATGGAAACGAACTTTTTGTTCAGTTGTTAGGGTAAATTTTGTATTATTCTACTTGTAGGAGATGCAGACCGAGCCTTGCAGACAACGAGAAGCAGACTACAGTGAAATGAATGACTACTAGAGAAGTAAGATAATCTAATTATAGATGTATTCAATTTCGGAGCCTAATAAAGCGATAAACATTTGAGAAACGAATAAAACATTTTTACATATTCATAACTATTTTGAAAATATTACTATGGAGCCCTGCTGAAATTTTCATGAATTTTCAAAATAGTTCAGTTATACAAAAATATTTGAAAGTTTACCTCATACAAAATGATGTTTAAAAATCAGGTATTTTACAAAAATCGAAATGAATTCAACTGAAAAATGTTTAGTAGTGTTTTTTTCTCAATTTTGTTTAATTACCAGTATTTTTCAACGACAACATAATTTTAAACAATTTCAATCAAATTAATCAGTAAATTGAACACGGAAAATTGCTTTTCACTATCAGTTGACGTTCGGGTAAATGAGTTAAGAAAAAGATTTGATCATGTTAGTTTAAGCCTCCCTAACTGCTTTTTTTCACGTTGATTTCAACTCGTCCACTACATAAATACAAACGTACTCTGGGGTTCTGCACCCTAAACACACACCTAGATCGTAGTAAATATACGATGTTTTTATGCTCTATTTGAGAGTTCAATTCGTATAACTTACTTGATACGCTTCTCCCTTCGATAACCATCTAGAATCAGGCATCAATTACGAACGCCTTCCCAAAATATATTAACACAATAACCTATTGTAAAACTTCGCGTAATGTGAAATGAATATCATCAATGCTCCCTAGATCATGCAGGGTTGCCAGATGATGTGCACCACTTTTAGCCAAATGTTCCCAGAAAATTAGCCACAATTAGCCACTTTTATTTTTATTGTAAATAAATTAAAAAACAGTGACACAGATAAATGTCTTACCTTGTTGAGTTCATTAAATTGGTTCCATGGCAATGTCTTCAAATTCTTGTGAAAATTTTTCTTCTGAAATTTGTTTACTGCATCCTGGTTGGTCAACTTCATTGATATCTTGTGCTTCGGGTGTTAAATACATGTCGCTTGTGAAGAGGCTGAGCATTCTTTCTGTTACATGAAAGTCTTTGCAACAAGTTTTATTAGCTAGCAAATAAGATTTAATTCTCAAGACGGAGTCTATCGTTTTAGTTGCTAACTTGTTTCTTTGTTTGCTCTTCACATTTGTTACAAATGAAAAAATGCGTTCCACAAATGCATTACTAATGGGTGCTGAGAAAAGGTTGAGCATCACTTGACCAATGTCAGTAAAATATTTTTCTCCGAGAGCATTTTCAAACTTGATAACCATTGCCCAAAATTCGATTGGATCGGATGGTATGCTTCCTGTTTCGATCTCTTCTTTCCAGTTAATATGAAGTAAATTCACGTACTGATTTTCAATTTTGCTGACGTCATAATTGCTTATGAAGGCGTGAAAAGATTTGGGCAAATCCTTAAAATCTGGTCTCATTTGACTTAGCGCTCTTTCAGGTTTGAAAAGGTGGAGACTCTTCACCACGTTATCGTCTTCTAATAAGCGAAATTCTAATTGTCTGCTTGCCTCGATAACAGCATTAAGACATTTTTCTTTAATGATATCCTTCTCTTTTTCTGGCATTGTAGATTCTCTGAGAAGCAGCTCAAATTTGGCTCCAAGGAATATTGAATCAATCTTTTGTTTGAGTGAATGATGAAGCATTTCAACATCTCTATTTAACTTGCACACATCTGCATGTGTGGCCTGAAATGCAGCATTCAGGTGCTCAAAATCTTGAATTATTGGTAGTAGAAATGTAAGATACAGCAAATTTGCTTGATCATTCAGCATGGCATCAATAATATTTGCATGGTAGTTGCGTTCTTTGTCTTTGAGTAGCTTAAAATACAATTTTAGCTCCTCCCATTTCGTCACAATGGCATAAATGCACTTTCCTTTCACTAGCCATCTAGTGTTAGCTGGAGTTATGAACTTTGTTGAATCTATGCATCCATCATTGAGCAACGTAAATACTTCTTTGAATTCAGTTTGTCGGATGGAGCTACATTTAAACCATCGAGCTATTTCTGCTATCAAGAAATCAAGGTTTGATGGTAATTTCTTGTTTGCGTATTCACAACAGAGAGCCAAACTGTGGCAAGTGCATTTAATAAACACAAGATTTTCATTTTTTTCTTTTAGTCTTGAGAGGACAGAATTGTGTTTGCCACAGACATTACTTGCCCCATCTGACGAAAATCCAATGCAGTTACTCAAATCAATATTGTTGGTACTAAAAAAATTTTCAATTGCAGCAAACAGATTTTCTCCAGTAGTAGAAACAACCTCAATCATACCCAAAAACTCCGTTTTCAAGCTGTTGAATTTTTGTGAATAAAACCTCACACACAAGCATAAGTGCTTCACTGATGAAATATATGTTGATTCATCAATAAATAAATAATATTTCACGTCTCTCAGTTCCCGCACTAATTCTTCAAAAAGTGACAAACTTATGACATTTTTAATAAGACATGCACATTTGGTTCGGTGGAGTTTCAAATGCTCCAAAGTGCCGCCTTTGCAATATTCTTTAACAATATCTCCAAGATGATCAACTGACCGAATACTGCAATGGCAAGCAATTGCCACGCTGAATTTAATGTCAAATTCTTTCAGTGATTTACTTACGGTTTTTGGTTTCACGAACTTTGCAAGCGATTGACAACTTTTCAAATTTTTTTCTTTGTTCCTATGCTTGTCTGATTTTTCATGCATCACTAAATTATGCTTCTTGAACTGCGATATTGTGCATAAGCATAGCTTACAAAAACATACATCATCTTTAAGCATCAACCAAGAGTGCTCTTTCTCCCACTCTTTATTGTATTTTCTACCAACAGATTTCTTCGCGCTTGCAGCACTCATTATGGACAAGAATTGCTTCGTTTCCTGAAGAACAGTGGTTTTTCGTTTTGAAACACTTCAATCAAATATAGGAACACGAATGGAACACTTTTATCGATGTCATTGACAGAAAGAGTTTTGATTCCCGGTAACACTAATTAAGTTTACAGGGGCACTGCCTTAGCTGGACTGAAGTAGTTCCCGCCACCGGAATACCACCAGAAGTTCTGAACTCGTTTCGATATCGTTCAAACCGGAACAAACGCGTTGCGTTAAGGATGCAATATAATTTTTTCGTAATTAGTAAACAAATATTATCAACAATCAGTAAATTAGCCACAATTAGCCAAAATTGAGGTGGCTAATTCTCAAAAATTTTCCTTAGCCACAGTTCATGAAAATTAGCCACTTTGGCTAAAATTAGCCACATCTGGCAACCCTGCCTAGATGTACTGGATACTGGCCGAAATGTCAAAATTTCAAGGGCAACTAAAATTGAATAATATTTTTGTTTGATATTCTTTTCATGCATTTTAGTCTTGTTAGTTTCAGCCTCCCTTACCACAGCTAAGATGTTCAAAGTGAAGGAAGATGAATGCACAAATAAGATTAGAGTTATAGGAACGTGTAATCTATGCAAAATGTGCATTCCCGCACAGGATCCCGTGCGCACAGAAACAGTAAGTTGAGAAGGAGGTTTACGAAACAAGATATAAGTTGAGAAGAAAGTCAGAGGTGCTGGAAACCAGGACAGCAGTGAATCGACAAAAGTCCCATTAACTTAAAAAATTGTATCAAAAAAACTACCTCTCAGTTCGGGACCACACATATTACCCCCGGGAGTAGAGCTCCTGAGGAAGCCGTTAACAGTTCATCACGAGTAATCCTAACCGCACGGGGAATGACTGACCGTCAACGACGGATAACGACCGTCAACAACAGGTAATGACTGTTGTTGAACTTTCACTTCGTATGACTTCACACTTCACCGTTTCATGCAATGTTTCCAAACGCGCTGAAACTTTTTGAAAATTTCAACGCTTGGTCCTACCATCGTTGACGGTCAGACATTACCCACCGTGAACGGTCAGTCATTATCCGACATCCGTCCTAGTACGATTACAATTACCCGTGATGAAGAGAGACGGTATCCTCAGTACCACTACTGAATTAGCACTCCCAGGGGTAATATGTATGGTCCCGAGCTGAGAATTAAGTAGGTGCTTTCGTGTTGATACACAATGTTTATTTTCTCATGTCAAGGACCACTTTTTTCCGGTTCACTGCTGTCCTGTTTTTCAGTACCTACTACTTTCTTCTTCAACCTTTATCGTGCTTCATGAACTTTTTTATTCCAACTAACTGCTTCCATGACCCTTCTGTATAGAGCTCACGTTCCTTCATCTCCACACTAAATAGGGATTTCTTCTTCCTCTCGTAGAACATCTATGTTGTAAGGAACGCTGAAACTAATTTATAATCATTTAATAATATGAAGCAAAAAATTAAGCATTTATAGTTACCCTTGAAATACGGGATTTTTTTATGCATGCAGTAAGAATAAGTTTGCCCCACTGAACACCAGTCACGTGTTGGAACTAATTCACCTGTAAAGTCGGGTTTGAAAGGCTTCATAGGTGAACGGCGTTCTTGATTGATACCCCATTAGTGCATTTGAAGTTTTTGCGCAAATGTGATGCATTTCATAATTTTATTGAATAAGACTAGTTGAGTCAAATGGTGCATTCAGGATCTAGGTGTTAGTGCAGGGTGCATGTTCACGGATTACAATTGTATTTGCCCGGGAATGAGAATATGAAACTAACAGCACGAGGCGTGCAAGTAACATGTGTCTCACATCAATATTGAGCCAATATCCTCCTACTCTTGGTCCAGCTTGTAGTGACGTTGTGCCGCCCGTAAAGGGTGTGTGTTGCGGCCGGGAAGGGTATTAGAAAGGCGACGAGTAGACTTTTCAGCGTGTACTTGGTGTAGCGAGACAGTAGATCCAAATGCGCTCTGAAGAGCTGAACACGGGGCATTTATACACACAAATCGCTGACTCAGCGGCGCACGGTGCCCGAGTCGCACCAGGCGTGGCACTGAACGTACGTACTAACATATGTACGAGGACAAGTGCGTGACCGTATTGGCACACACCTCCCCCACCATACCTGTTTTATTACTCAAATCGAAATAAACCGCTCAGAATTTAAAAGTCATAACTCCAAAAAATGACAAAGGTATCTAAAGGCGTAAATGTCTAAGATTGAAAATTACTAATTCGTGACAAAAATAAACACATCAAATGTAATTCGATTTAGGTATGCAAAGTGAAAATTCGCAATATACCCCCACCAACAAAAAGATAAGGTGAGAGCCGCAGGTTAGGAACATATTTCGTAAACAATAGTGAAATATATCACCTTTTTTAAGCAATAACCCGTATTGAAAAGCGCACTAGTACAACAACAATAATATAGTTATCGAAACAGAAAAACATCCGTAAATAAAAGTAAAACGCGTCGAGGTAAAGTCGACAAGAACGCAACAGAACAATATCAGCGTACCACAAAAATAGTGAAGACATTCAGAAATATCGTACCAAAAAAAATCTACGGTACAAATTACCAACATTTAACTATCTCTACCGTTGGAAATACCCGTAAGGAACTTATCGAAAAAAAATAAACGTTATTGTATTAACGAACAACATCAATATCAAACTACGTAGGCATCACTTTAAATTAAAAAGAACAACGAATTTCGTTAAAAAAAATTTCAACTTTTAATTTTTTTTTTTTTTTTTTTTTTTTTAAATTGTAATATTCATTACGCATGAAGAAGGATAATTATTAAACATCGCATGTATGTACCTATTACATTTACATCAACATTCGCCATGAAATCACAATTACCGCAAACATTGTTTTGTGATGAACAGTTTAAATGCTAAACGCAGTAAAAATAGAAAATCGCATCGTTGAAACAACAATTAAAATACTTTTTATTCAAACATAATTAAGAAATAAAGATTTATACTTGCCATGAATTTGTAGTAAGAACAATACATTCGTTAAAGATAAGAATAACACGCATGAAATTAATTCCAACGCATTGTCTATGAAATTTAGTTGATCAGAAAATTCGCATGACATTTACTGAATTCGGGAACCAATTAATACATACTGAGTTACGTGAACATCATATTATTTTTGAACATCAACGCTAACAATTAGAAGGATTTACCACAAATACAAGACTGGAATCAACTTAATACCTTACAACTAATTCCTGAGGTATATGTTAAAGATAAACACTAGAATTCCGTTTTATAACGCATGAGAAAAATAGTGTCGCTTAGAAAACACGCAAAAAAATAAAGTCCACATATTTAAACAAAAACACATGCTTCACTGACACCTAAACTTCGCTATTTGCTTGCAGGTGACGCAGCGGTTGGTCAGCGTTGCTCGACCTGAGCTGCTGACGGCGGAGTAATGCATCTTCAGCGCGAAGGCGATCCGCTAACAGATGAAGTTCTCGGCGAAGGTAGAAGAAAGATACACCTAAAGCCAGAGTTAAAGGAAAAAGAAAAAGAATACCGAGATCGGACACCCTATCTGGTAGGATGTCGACTAGCGCGTTGGCTTTCAGCCAGTCCTCCGAGACTCTACCTTGATGGTTCTCTAGGGCATTCGTTAGTGCCTCCACCGACACATGTGTCAGCCGATTCCCCATCGTGGACGACAGTAACGTGAGCGTGCTCGGTCTGAAATTGAAACAAACACAGAGTTCAATTAGCATGGCTCCATAATTTAATTTAATAAGTAAGCAATGATAATAAGAACAAGTAAAGGAAAGGAACAGTCGCAAGGGAAGAAAAAAAAACAGCATCTCTGCTCGCTGTAGCTCTCACGCGGCCTCGACAGCTGCACAGCCAATTTCAAAACAAATCGGCGACGGCAATTCAAAACAACACGGGAGCTAGCACTTCGCTCTCACAGCACTGAGGTGCCTGTTTTGTAAACACACGGAGGTTATTGAACCGTGCAAGGCTTTCGAACAGATGCAAACCTTGATGGTAAAATGAAATGCGTACATTCTCAATCACGGACGTAAAAACTACGGTACATCAAGACTAAAAATTAGAGAATTACATGTGATTATATAACGAGAAATCCAGTTATAATGATATGTAAAATTAACATCAAAACAAGAGTCACACAATAATTTTATGTGAGCGTTCTTACACCGTCAATCGTATGTCGTACAGTCGGTTAGTTAATGTTTTTGACGTAAAGGTAAGACATGATTTTTGTTGCTTTTGAATTTCTTATTTCCAATTTTTATCTCTACATAATTGCGATTGATTTTTGTAATGATTCCAGGCCCTTTCCAGGCTAAATCTAGTTTGTCTTTTCTCAGATGGTTACGTAATAATACTCGGTCGCCGAGCTCAAAATGCTTATTTTTGCGTCGAATATTGTGATACATTGTTCGTTCACTGGTGTTATTAATTATTATAGCTCTAACGTTCTCAACAATGCGGGCAGCTTCTTTAGCACGAAATTTTATTATATCCACGTTCGTGTCGTGACTGTAATTAGGTTCGAAAGTTACGGCGCTAAAGCTCGGACACGTATCGCGATTGAAAACAATGAACGAGGGTGTATCCCCCAATGTGGTATTTAAACTATTGTTAATGGCATTTTCCGTTACGCTAAGACAGTCGTCCCATTCGGTATATACGAGGGAATTGATGTATAGTTTCAAAAGGTTCGTAATTTTGCGATTATTGCGTTCGACGATTGCATTACTATGCGGACTCCAAGGAAGAACTTCCTTTTTTGCAATGCAGTGAATCTGACTAAATTTTTTAACTGCCGCAGATTTGAATTCAAGGGCTTGATCGCTAAGAAGTGTCCTGGGGTATCCGAAAGTACAGAAGCAATTGTCTAGACAAGAGACAACTGTTTCTGCTAATCTATCTGAAGTAGCATATAATTTGCAGTAGCGCGAGAATAGATCAATGATTATAAGAATATATTTATTCTGCTGACCTGTAACCGGAAGCGGTCCAAGGAAGTCCATTGATACCACCTCGAAGGGTTCTTTTGCAATAGGTGCATCCAGAATCTTAATCGGAACAGTAATGCTAGCCTTGAGAATCTTGCACACGTCACACATTTGAACAAATTTACGTATAATACTTTTTTCGAGCAAATGGAAAAATCGCAACTTAAATTTAAATAGGGTGTGCGTAGCGTCAGTATGATAAATTGAGTGTATACTCAGTACAGCCTTATTCATTAAAGAAGTGGGCAACACAGAAGTCAATATGGTACTTTCTCTAGAGTCGATTTGTCTCCGTCGATAAAGAATGTCATTTATAATTAAATATTTCTGTAAGTCAGGGATCGTTGAGCTATTACTATTTAGTAATGCGTCTTTAACCTCGGAACAGAATGGGTCCTGTTGTTGTTCAGTGCGAAGTTCGTCTAGAGTCCAAGTCACGTCTCTTGGTTGGGGTACGTAATTAATCAGTCGAGGGGCCGCAGCTGTCGCTGGCACCACTGCGTCAAAGTCCGCGTCGTTTGTTTTGTCTGCGTTTGCTCTCAGAGCTCCACTGCGTGTAGCCACTGAGAGTGCGTCGACCTCTTTGAACTCTGTACACTTTTCGAGATCAGATACAGTTAATTGCTCTGGTAATCTGCTTAGACAATCTGCAATGATATTTTGTTCGCCTGGGAAGTATCGTACGGTAGGTTCAAAGTTCTGAAAGGTTAGACACCATCTAGCCATCGCCGAGTCGTCAGGAAGCTTTTTGAAAAATAAAGGTTGGAGAGGTTTATGATCTGTGTATAGATAGATCGGATATCCAAGAATGAGGTATTTAAATGCTTTAAGCGCGCTCACAATGGCGAAGAACTCTTTCTTCGTCGTTGAATAGCGTTTTTGTGTTGAATTTAGACTTTTACTATAGTAGGCAATCGCCTTCATGGATTTAATTGAGTCATTATCTTGTTGCAAAAGTACAGCTCCAATGCCATAGTTTGAAGCATCTGTAAATACATGAAAAGACTTGGAAAAATCAGGGTGCTTTAAAACGGTATCTGATGTTAAGACAGATTTAATCTTTTCAAAAGCTTTCTGACATTCAGGCGTCCAGATAAATTCAACGTTTTTTCGTAACAATTGATAGAGAGGATATGAAATTGATCCAAACATCGGGATGTGATTGCGGAAATAGTTCGCCACACCTAGAAAACTTTGTAGTTCTTTCACATTTTTTGGAATCGGGAATTTTTGTAGTTTTTCCGATTCTTTGCAACGGATACCGTCTGCCGACACAATGTGTCCTAGATATTCGATTGAGCTTTTTAGAAAATGACATTTTTCTAGTTTAAGTGAAAGATTTCCCCCACGTAGTTTCTCAAAAACATTAGTTAAATCATCCAGATGTTGGTTCATGGTCTTTGAAAACACTAGTATATCATCGAGAAACACAAAACAAAGTTTACCGATGATATTCGTTAGAACTGAAGAAATTATTCTTTGAAAAACTGAAGGACTCGAGGACAATCCGAATGGAAGTCTTTTAAAATGAAATTTTTCATAACCGACACTGAATGCGGTGTATTTACGGCTATTCTCTTCCAACTCGACCTGATGAAAGGCTGAGCGGAGGTCTAAACTTGAAAAACTGCTGTTACCACCTAAAGAATAAAGAACTTCGTCTATGCGTGGAATGGGGTAACATTCCTTGATAATTATTTTATTAAGCTCGCGAAAGTCAATTACCGGGCGAATCTGGCCTGACTTCTTTTTCACAACGATTAAAGGAAAATTATATTCAGAGCTAGAAGGCTCAATAATTCCTTGATTCAACATCTGTTTGTTTGCTTGCAGCAATTCGTTTTGATACTTATGTGGAATTCTATATGGTGGGATGTTAAGTACTGGAGCATTAGGTTTTAATTCAATAGCATGTCGCATGACATTCGTGACTGCAATATTTTCGCCTTCTAGAGTAATTACGTCTCTAAATTCGTTTAATAAATTTATCAGTAATGGTTTAGCGTCAACATTGTCACAATTTACATCGTTACACGTCAGAGGACGTCTCTCATTACTACCTCCTTCTGGTACATCTTTCTGTGCATTAATTCCTACTTCATCAACACGATTTTCGTTACAACAATGCCTCGATTCTACAGACACTATCCCAACGTCTTTACCAGAGATGGCATTCAAACTTCCACCATAAACACTGTCGACTTCGGGCAGATCCGTATTACCGTGGGCATCGCACAAATTTGCATCTCGCACAGCTTCGTGCACTGTAGACATGTACATCTCATGTTCAATATCCCTTTCGTCTACTTCCTCAATATTACTTAACATTGTATTTTCGCTTAGGTATACCGCGTCATCCGAGACATTTAATAACATCACCGGGACGAAACCATTCGACCCAATATTTACCACGGCTTCGGCCACAATTATTCCATTTCCGAGAATTCTTTTATTCATAATATACCTTCCGGGTTTAGCTTTCTTCACATACCCATTAATAACACGTAGACAATTATTTGGCATCTCCACCGCTCCACAGTGAACAACTATCGCTCGTTGCTTAGTTTTTCTCATCTTACTCTTTTTACTCGCTGGCTCTACAGTTTTACTTTCTTTATTCGCTGGGAGTTCAGTTCCTCTAACTTTTTTCCCTGTGTCCTCACATTTTCTTACTTTTTTCGCCTGGCCTGGGGTATTACCTTCCCTTCCATTTTTTCCTGGGGTACCCCTCTCTACTGCAGTATTTATCTCTAGGCTATTTCCTTGCCTACCGCCATTTTCTTGGCCTGCAATTCTTGATTCCCTCTGCTTCAGCAGATACTTCTTAATACGCCTCCTACCGGCAAGCACGTCAGCCATCAGACATTCTGGATTACTAACAGTGTTATAAAATATCTCCTTTTTACTTTGCTCGTGCAATTCCTGCACATCATGAAACGGCACTTTAACTCCGTCAAGTACTATGAATCCTTCTTTAAAATTAATCATGGCATCTTGCAGAACATCCCTGCCAAGGATTACATCATATCGAAATTCGGCGTCCTTTAACATCAAAGCGCTAGTATTAATTTCCTTATTATTTGGCAGAGTAATACAAAGATCAACTTCACCTGTTACATGGCTTTTCGCATTAATGCCCTTTACACTCAATGCACTAGGCTTAATTTTCTCGTTTAGTCCTTTTAAATTACGATAACTGACTAAACACCTATCGCTACCGCTATCAATCAGGGCACTCATCAATTTGTTATCATTACGTAATATTATGGTAGGCTTCTTAGAACGCCTCAATGAAAATAATCCATCGCTTTCTTTTCTCAAACGACCTTCTTTCATAATCGTAGCTGATAGGCAAACTTCAACTGGTAATTGAGAGTTCGCGCCTACATTAAGTTCTTGTTCGCCTAGTAATTCAAACTTATTTGTACAAGTAAATATCGGATCTACCTCCTCAGTCGACTTAGTTTCGGTATCTGGCTTCAATGCTACATCACTGGTAACGAGGACTGTAGCTGTATCCTCGGGCACTGGTAACTCGCTCTCTACATCAAGACACTCTGATTTTTCGCTATTTACTCTAAAAAATTATCACCCTCGGAAGATGCAGCGTAGTACGCTTCACCTCTTCCTCTACCTCGTCCACGCGAATGACATTCACGTGCAAAATGGCCCATCCTGCCACAATTGTAGCACGCATGACCGCGGAAATTTGATTTGCTTTGGCCTCTCTTACTCGTGCACATACTTTGAACATGACCTGCTGTATTGCATAGTGAACAGAATGATTTAGATTTATCTTTACTAGTCTGTTGTGGGTTTTCCACCTGTGCCTCATTGCATTCCATTGAACCTAAAGGACGATCTCCGAAGTAAGCATGCTGTCTTCCCCTTGGAAATCTAGCAGGTCTCCAATTGCTTCTGAAAAATGGTCTCCTACCTTGAAATCGTCGGCTGGTATTTTGTGATGCATAGAAAACCTCGGGGGAAGATTCTTTCTCATCCCACTCTCCCTCTTCAGGCACGACCGCAAGATAAGTCTCTCTGGTTTGATACGGGTACTGGGTATTATTTTTGCGCGCAAGTATTTCTCTTCCCTCAGGGTTATTACGCACAGCAGAAACTAGACGAGCTAAAAGCTCCTCTGAAGTTATGAATGGACGTGAAAATATTTTTTTACAGAAATTCTCTTCCAATAATGGTGCAAGGATCGCTGTAGCAAGGCTGAAAACAACTAAATCACCAGAGAACTTTTTCAATTCGTTTTGATTTGTACTAGCAGTTACAAATGGATGTCTCTGTAATGCTACTTCATTGCTATTAAGAATATGATCACTCAAATTTCATATTTTTGACATCGCCGTAACCAGCTGAGCAGATAATCCTTCGTTTCGTAACAGCCGTAGCTGATTTAGGTCACAAGCTAAAGCGTGTACAGATCGTTCACCTTTCGATACATAGATATCATCGAGAATATCGATAACCTGATCAAATGAATAATTAATAGCAGGGTCTACTAATTTTGTGACGACTCCATTAAAATCGCCAACACTCTTATGTGCACTACGCACAAGCAGTTCTTTTTTGGCATTTTCGGATGTAAGGTCGGGTAACAAACACATATAGGATTTAAGATTTGCCACATGCGTTCTAAAGGTCTTTGTTTCACAAAAAATGGGGTCTCCCAAACGCTGTCTACCACGGAATACGGGAAGCTCCGCACTAGATAGTATGGTACTACCTCTCTGTAAAGTCGTGGTCACACCACCACTCGTCATTGGTCCACTAGAGGACGTCATGGTTGTCACACTTGGAGTACTGAATGTCACAGTCTGGGTACTAACAGCGCTCGTCACCACCGTCATAGGCTGCGGTCCTGACATAACTACACTTATTGGAGTATTGACGCACGTCCCAGGTAAAGTACCACTAAATGCCGGAACAGATACTCTTCCGCTACTAGTAATTGAACTCGTCGAACGGATAAATTCAGGTTCTGAATCTGAATCTCCCATCATTTATCATAACAAGAAAACAGCTTTTTCTCTCAATGCTAAAAACGCAAAACACAATTTCAATAATCCCATTCACCGACGCAAAATTTCTACGCCGCAAAAAAAACGAATTACACCGAATAATTTCAAAATCCTAACTCCCAAAAATAATATTATTGACGCGGCAGCGCGTTAAAAACCTATCCCTCAAAATTAATATGATCTCACCGTAAGAATTAACCTCACGTTACTAACCCACAACAAAATTATTATCAATATAAATACCAAAATCAATATACTAACGCAGTAATTTACCTAAACACAATACCAAACAATACTCTTATACAATATTATTTGCACCGCCATCAAAAAAATTTAAAACGATAACGATCACTATTACAGAGTATCCAATTACCACAAAATCAAATGAAACGTTCGTCAGCAAACCACAAACTATTTTTAAAAATTATGAATTACGGAAATGTCTTCATTGACCTCACAAAACAACCTAATCAAATTACTAACAAGGGAATACTGGTACACGATTCCAATGTTATTAGTCACCTAACAACCAAATTATCGAAAAGAACTAGACGAAAAAAAACTGACTGAGTCACACAGATTATATCCTAAAAATGCAATAAAAATTGTATAGTTACAGAACACTTAACTGATAATACAGCAACGCCGCCAAGGCAGTGCAGCAGCCACAGGGAGCAGGCAGAACAGCTACAGCTGATGTCAAGGTCGCCCGGGTAGACTGCCCAGCAACAGTAGTACCAGACGCGGCGCAGCTTGTTCCCAGGTCGTCTGCGTAGCACATGCACAGCACAGCCAGATGCGAGACTGCCGAACCCCAGGTTACACGCGCAGCGTTGTCATACAGCGGATTAGCAGTTTTTAGCACGTAGTACGTCTCTTGTTTTGTTTACGTATGTTCACGTTTCCTGAATTTGCGTAAGTGCATAGATCACAGGTTATTTATACGTATTAATTACGTTAACACAGTTTCATTATAAGTTTTTTAAGTAATCACATTTGCGTATGCAACCTTTAAACACATACACGTTACACAATTGTTCTCGAAGATATAGAATCACTGCAACTGTTCGTAGAATTTTTCTTAATACAACCGCTGATGTATTCAACTGTTAAACTACCACGTTACTTCTTGCGGTGGAAATTCACGCAGATCTTCATCACGCAGTGGTCACCGTCTTGTTCCAGGTCCACACGAGCTGTGTAGGGCACTCCCAAGGGAATATTTAAATCTAACCCATAAACATTTTTCATAGTTTCCTCCGGAACACGTTTTACAATAAAGCGAAAAATATTATTGTATACTTCTGGTGCTTCTTTCACTTCTCTTCCCGTTGCTTTAGATGCCTCCATATTAATATCGACGCTTGATCCAAAAGATTCTCCTCACACGAAGCGATGAGCAGACCTCCACACTTAGAAAATACGAGAAGTTCCGTAGAAACACGATCAAAGTAGAATCACCGATGAAGCTTTTTGACTTAACTTCCGTTTCCTTCAATCACAGAAGTCACTGAACCACGTTCACAGCACAAGTCTCAATAATACAACACGTCGTGGGTACGTAATTAACTGAGTCACCAGTGTGCCGCCCGTAAAGGGTGTGTGTTGCGGCCGGGAAGGGTATTAGAAAGGCGACGAGTAGACTTTTCAGCGTGTACTTGGTGTAGCGAGACAGTAGATCCAAATGCGCTCTGAAGAGCTGAACACGGGGCATTTATACACACAAATCGCTGACTCAGCGGCGCACGGTGCCCGAGTCGCACCAGGCGTGGCACTGAACGTACGTACTAACATATGTACGAGGACAAGTGCGTGACCGTATTGGCACAACGTATTGTGGATACGCTCTGTTACAAATGTTCACTTTTTTCCATCGGAACCCAAGATCATGGACCTGAAAATTCCAAGATCTAGAAATATAACCCAAGATTACAGATTTGTAAACAAACACATGATATATACATAATTCAAAATATACATGTATACCCACATTATGGTTGCTCATGTTAAAAGTCATCTTTTTCACCGATTTCCGGCGATAGTTTCTTTGGTTTGCTCCATTCTTTTCAAATATCACTGGCTCGGTTCCAGTCGGTAAATTTCTTACTACAGAGTTCTTTGCTTGGAGTTCATGACGTAAATCTGCCATTCTCTCTTGTTATTGCTTGTATTGCCAGAATTCTACTCTTCACAATTTCGGCTTTCAGTGAATTTGTTCGCTTTGTTTTAGTGCAGTTCATCAGGGAAAAAAATACGTCCAACGGCAGCTGACGAATGTGGCAAAACTGCGAGGTTTGTCATGAAGTTTGAGAAAATGTTGCCCTTTGAATTTTGCAAACAATCTTTCATGTTCCGTAAAGCGTACCAGTATTGTGGGATGTTATCCCCAGCGGGCGGTCGGTAGCCTGTCTACATAGCGCGATAACTCCTCCATTGATCGTCTAATTCATCCGAACATTCCTCAGAAGCTGGCGACGGAAAGTGAGCAGCGAGAGGAATTATTGATGTCGGAGAGTTCGTTTCCTTTCGAGATTCATTAGGGTCCAGTACTTTTAATTTAGCTATCTAGCTGTCGTTATCGAAAGTGAACCTTTTTTTGAATTTGCTGCACAACTCAACTAGAAATGTTACGAGGTCGTTTCTTAATCTTTTTACAGCTTCAGCGTCAACTCGGTCTTTGATTAAGTTTGCTGTTGCTTTACCTTCGAGGTGAGCGTCACTTAGTTTCTTGTAGTGTACCATACTATATATAGTTAGACAAAATTCTGTACACTATAATGAAGTACGTGGCTCAAATCCCTAGATTATCAATCTATTAATATGGCGTATACACGCGTTAGCGTACGATTAACATGCTCGATACCCCCAATCCATATTTACCACTTGAATGGGTTACGTCAGTATCCCTTCCAAAAATTTTAACCGTTATCATTAGTGATGTAAACTTGCTCACCAACGAATGAGTTTTTCACACCGACTCATGTTTACTGAATAGTTGATTAAAATGTTTATTTTGATGGGTAACTAACGTAAAATTTATTTTTTCAGGGTATCTGTATATATGTTTGTTTCAACGTCCCTTATAAAAACAAAGGTGTAAAAAGAGAACAAATTTGAAAGCACTGTTGTGTTTGGTGTTGGAGGAACGCGGAATCTGTGCAGAAGGATCCCGAGCTCTCATAAACAGTAAGTTCAGAAGGAGGTTTATGAAACAAGATAAAAGGTGAAGAAAGTCAGAGGTGCTGGAAACAAGGACAGCAGTGAAGTGAAAAAGGTCCATTGAGTAAAATAAATTGTATTTCAACAAAAAACACACCATCTTAACTCTCAGCTCGGGACCACACATATTACCTACCCCTTTGAACGCTAATTCTTCTAGTGCTCCTGAGGATTCCGTTAACAGTTCATCGCGGGTAATTCTAGCCGTACTAGGACGGACAATGACGACCGTCACCGACGAAAAATGACTGGCCGTCAACGATGGACAATGACTGACCGTCAACGACGGACAAAGACTGTAGAATAAACGAGCCATGGGCAAATTGTAAGTTTAATTTTTGTGACTCCAATTAATAGCAAATCCAATTTCAACAGTAAAATTTAAACGCACAATGGAAAGGGTTAACGCCTGTGCTGGGCTTGTCTACCAACAAGCCTAACCCTGACACATTTGATGTTCTTGATTACCGCTGTTCTTCTTGAGTCACCTGCAGATTAAGAACGCAAATGAGTTCTGCCTCAAAGTTACCAGACTCTGGAGCGCTTCAGGCTTCAGCATCAGGCAGCTAAGCAGGCTTCAGCACTCGGTCACCAGGACAGGAGGCTCCATTAGCTCTCCTTGGTTTTGGGACATCATCGTCGTTTACCTGGGACCTAGATTTAAGACATTTTTATTCAAGATTCTGCTTTTGTTTATTATTCTATGAAGAAATGGGATGTCAACAGATTTAAGAAGATGAACTTATTTATGAATATGTAAGCTCTTCGTGAAGCTCCAAACCGAAGATTGAAGCCGGGGCAGCTCTGCGCTCTCGTGGCCTGGCGCGGCATGGGGAAGTTCCGGCAGGGACTCCGCGCTTTTCTGTCTTCGCCTCACGCACTGGGGGCGTTGCGGCGGCTCTGCTGCACTCCTCGGGCGGCGCACGTCTCTTGAGGTCTAATGCACGGAGGAACGGCCTTCTAAGCACGTCCTTTATGGTGAGTTGGGAAACAATTTCAGTGCGGTGTTCTCTTTCCATCTCAGTGCGTCGATTATCGTTAATAATTGCCTGTGCGAACGGATTTTATAAATTAAATTTTGTCTAAGCCGTACATCACTTTAAACTTTAGGCTCAAATAAGCATAAGCTCTTTTGTAGCCTAGTTACCAGTCTAGCTGGTTAGCTAACTGCCATTGTTTGGGCTAATATTGTTTGGCTGCTGCAGGCTCGTAAAATAGAACCAATCTTAAATCTTTCCTAGAGTTTAGTGAGCCGCTTCAGCATGACCTTTTTAGTTTCCCTGCAAGGTATAAAAATTAAATATTAAAATTATATTTTCTATTGAAGGTGCGAGTACTGGCTCAGACTTCTTGAAGCGAGCTGGAGGAGTGCGGAGGGTTACCGCTATAGTGCAGAAGAAGCCAAGGCTGTAACATACTGTATTGTTGAAGCTGTCAATCCTTTATGTTGATGCTGTGAATGCTGTACCATTATATTGAACTATTTACTCTGTACTCTGTAGTCAAAAAATGAAGCTACTATTAACACTGGAGAATCAAATAGAATGGGCTCCTAAGGCTACAGCCTAAAATAAAAGCGGCTATTAACGCTGTAGCATAAATTACAAGCGGCTGATACCTCTGTAGCCTAAAATTGAGGCGGCTGTTAACACTGTAACCTAAAATAGAAGCGGCTTCTAACGCTGTAGCCTAAAATAGAAACGGCTCTCAGCGCAGTAGCCTAAAATAACAGCCCCTACCACCACTGTAACCCGAAATAAAATCATCTATTACCACTGTTGCCTGAAATAAAAGCACCTATCACCACTGTAGCTTGAAATAGAAGCACCTATTAACACAGGGGCTTACAATGAAATAGGCTTTGTGTGATATAACAACAAATAGGAGCTAATATTAATGTGTCAACCTAAAATTAAAACATCCTGTTTGGCTAAAACCTTGAACTAAATTGCCCTGTACTGCGCCAATCTTGACTATGAATTCGTACAACCTTGAGTTAGAAAACTCAATATTGCTACGACATCGAATGAAAATGTCCAATATTGCGTAACGTAAATCAAAGATCCTAATATTACAAACATAAATTTAACCTTGAAGGAATGATTTTATTGAATGTATTTGATGTTAGCGTAAAATTATAACCTTGTTTAGTGGGTGAGCATCACTCATGCGAGTAATTTATAAATTGCGTTACCACATTATAATCGTATTGTAATGTGATTATAATACGATATGTTTGGTAGGTTCTATCAGTGCGAGGAATGCCAACACGCATGGACTCAGACCAGTTCGTCATTCGTCAAGGAACGGTCATTCGTTGTCCCCTCACGTCGTTCCTTACGCCATTTCCAAGTTGTTCACTGTCTCCTTGTTGAATGCGTATGAAAGGTGATCTAAATGATTTCAAGAATAAGATAAAGGTTCGAGATGACCCTGTGAAAAACATGAAAAACAATTGCTGGGCATTATGGACATCGATGGCAATTTTCAAAAACCCAGCGTGTCACAGATCGCTTTCACTTTCATAAAAAGCGTTCATGTGAACATCTGACCTGAGAGGTAGGCCTTTTTTTCTTGCCCAAACTTTTTTGTCTTTGATGAGGATTCTTCTATTTTTATTTCACTGCTGACCTGTTTTCAGTATCTCTGACTTTCACTAAATTTTATCTTCTTTCATACCCTTCATTCTAAACTTACAATTGGAGGGCAAATATGCAGAGTGGCCTAACCCACAAAACACAAAATTTTAGGGCAATCAAATTAGAGGCGTGGTGTTCATCGCAGGGTTGCCAAACTGGCTTTTCCTTGCCAAGTTAGTAACTAGGAACTAATTAGGAACTAAGCCACTCTGCCTGAAAGACATCTACGCCGTTATGAGGTGAAATTTTCACCTAATCCGCTCTGCTAGTTTTGATTTCAGATTTGTGGGTTAGGCCACTCTGCATATTTGCCCTCCAATTTTTATGTGCACAGGATCTTGTGCAGTAACATACTTTGTTCATAGATTCCACGTGCCCTTAACTTCATCGACTTTTCTTTTAACATCTTTGTTGTGGTAAGGCAGGTTAAAACAAACTTACAACCAAGATTCAATTCTTTAGACTTCATATTAACGGCGAGAAGACTTCTCGAAACATTCCTCCTGTATTATTCGTTTTTTATTATGAACGTTTTCAAGTTCTACATTTGTCCTGGCCGTGGGTGGGTTGTTAGGAATTTAAGCTGCTGTTCGTGGGTTATTAGATGATTCAAACTCTCAGTTTTTGTGCAAGCTTTTTGTAGCTATATTGTTCTTCAAGTTAACAAACGTCCATTCATGAACAATTTGAACTTCACCTAACGAATGATGTGTGCTTAAAACTGCTCATTAGATTTTCAAATAAAGCTTCCAAATAAAATCAACCAATTAAATATTTCACTTTTTCATCCTGTGTGAAGATATCGCTATAAAAAGAAGAGTTAGAAAGACTACATAGAGTTAGAAAGAGTTAGAGTTAGAGAGAAAGAGTTAGAAATTGACTACATATAACCCTTCAGATTATTAACCAGTAGTACGAAAGTTTGAGTAAATTTCTTGAGAAAAACATGATTTTCAATTTTAAACTTTCTTCTCAATTTACTAAGATTCTGGGACAATGTTGACCAAGTAAAAGTTTCAGAAATATTTTCTGGTCATTCGAAGTTGATCTCTCTGGTTAACTTTGCTCCATTCATGGTTTTGCTTTTTGCTGATGCTGCTGTCTTAGCTGCTGGTGTTACTATGGCAATAATGTAAATATTATGACCATAGCTCAACATCGCTTTCGTATTTTGCATTGGAGATACACGTGAATCTGTAGGCGTATCGGCGGCTCATGTCACGCGTGTGTTGCTACACGCAGCTAATGTTCTGTAAATAGCGTAGTGCATGAACTTATCGGTCTTTTGCTTCCTAGAAGAAATAAGAACAGATACTCGGAAAATGTTGACCGTATATATCAGGTTCAGGAGTGAAAATACAGTGCTAACACGCACTTATGAAGGTCCTCTTTCTTCATCAGGCAAGCCTGTCATGCATCCTCTTTCTTCATCAGGTAAGCCTGTCATGCATGCATTTTTTATTTACTTTATCTTGAGTCAAGTTTAGTACTAGTTCTCTTCAATGGGTTCCCTTCATTGACCCCTTCACTTGCAGCTCAGTGCGTGAGCACAGTGGTTGCAGTCTTTAATCGAGTTGGTATCTCGGTACATATACAATCGAAGCATATGCGAGCATGTCGGAAAGTTTCATTGACTACAGTGTTTGCACGTGTCGCGCGTCATGGCCATTGTGATGTCATATACAGAGCGTTGAAAAACGGGAGGTATTTTGGCAGTAAGCAAAATCATATACGTTTAACAAATACAAAATATTGAAGGATTATTTAGTTTTCACTACACTGAAACAGCGTACTTTGGTTTAGTTTTTTGATGACATTAGGTGCACGCTTATTGAGAGCTGCTGTAAAATTTTCCTTGAAGGTTGAAACAAGTGAGTTAACATCATCAGATTTCATTTGTTTTGAAATTGGGTGTACCTGTGTAATAGAGTTACATGAAATAGTTCCGCTGAGTTGACTTTTCAAACGATAAGTCATATAACTACAATTTCTTTTTCCCATTGCAACATCAATTTGACATTCTATGGAGTGATAGTCGGAAATTGAGAGTAATGCTGCTGTACTGAGTATTGACGTGATTATTTGTGATTACCAGATAGAAAAATCTTTTCGAAACTCAAGTAATACGAGTTAGTTATTTGACAGTTTGGAATAGGTTTGGTTTGTTCGTTATTCGTTAAGTCGACGTTAAAATCACTGAATGTAAACAATGTATTTTTTCGCTAGAATTTCTTTGAAATTTTTCTTACTAAACTCCAGTGTTGGGGTAGGGGGGTAGGGGGTTATGGGTGCTTGTAAAGGCTGTCGATGATGAGGGATTTACGTTCATTTTTTGTTCTTGCAGCCAACATTCGAAAACTTCATTTGCTAGTAGTAAAGGTGTCGAATAAATTTTTTTCACGGAAATACAGGATCCACAACCTCTGATACTTTTAATACCATCATAGTATTACAACACATAATCGTAAGCGAAAATACTGAATAACCAACTTGTTATTTCGTATGGCAGTCCCTTAGTTCGGGCGCCAAATTGTTAGTTCATTGGTTTTGGCAATATCCTCTTTGGGTGCCAAATTGTAGATAGTTGTTTGGGCAGATCCACGTTGGGTGCCCGTTATAGATTATGCAATTTTTGCTGGTCCTTCTTGGGAGCCAGCGAATTGATTAATTAGGTGGGCTAGTCCTGTTTCAGCCCGATTGAAAACTAGATTGGTCCTTCTTGGGAGCCGAAATTTCAGAGTCTTCTTATCCCGGAAGGATCTTCCTGATATCTTCAGGGATAATATAAAGTCAGGTTTTGCCGACTTAATTTATTTAGTTGGGGCTTGCCCACAGGTTTTCAGGAGGCGAATTATTTTCCAGCAGTTCTTGTAGTTTTTCTCTCGTAGAGTTTTTGAGATGCTTTCAAGCTGTTTTTCAAGCGTCGCGAGCTTTTCACGCTAGTAATGCAGGCGTCGAAAGTTGGAGCCGAAATGAAATTTGAGCTACGAGCTAATCAAGCTTTGAAGTTTTTTTAGAGCCGAACGAATTCTGGCAGTGGATTTTTCCGCGATGATATAAAGGAGCTGCGAAATTTGAGCTGATATAAAAATCAAGCTGTTGAAATTTTGAAATCTGAGACGGATATATGGTTCGCAAGTATCTGTGATACGAGAGTTTAGTTATGCGAGGAGAATTATTTTCCCTCCTGTTAAATTATATAGGTACACGTCGGCATCTTCGACAATAGCCTGACAGGGTTCATGAACCAAACCATTTTTCGAAAACTCTTAAAACATCAAAATCTTCAATGGCCAACTCAACTCGGATGTCATTGTTTATCATTTAGGCAACGAACGTTTATATATTTTATTTTGATGTTATCTTTTTTAAAGCGCCTATTACATTCAATATGATTTGTGGAATGAAGTCTCCCACAGCATGATCAAAATGTCTGTCGTCGTCAATGTCTTTATTTACAAGCATGGGAAGGTCGTCGCTCTTTTTCTCAACACACTTTGCGTATGCGTTTTCCTTTGCCATTTTCTCTGTTTTGATTGCGTCCTTTAAACAATGTTAATTCTATTTTGAAGATGGTTGTGTGTTGAGCTCATAGCTAATGCACGGAAGCAATGTCCATCGGTTTGGGCTAGAAGCGGTTCTCTTTTCATTGATCCTTTTAGTTCACCCATGGTAATACCGAGACGGGCACAAATGGGGCTTGAGCCGCTTTTGTTCGATTCTTGACATTATTAGACGATCTCGATGGGAATAGGAAATTTTTGGGAATTTTCGTTTTTCTGGTTTCGAATGGTCGATTTCTGGAAAAGGGATCGACAGAGAAATGAGGGATGATCTTGTCGTTTCTAATTTCTTGGTGAAGATTGCACACGCGGTTGGATGCTGGATTTTCCTTCAAATTTCGACCGAAATCTTGCGGCAACTTTTCATTTCCTGCTGATTTTACTGCTTCTGTGTACGTAGTTGGATGTCGATGACTTACAACTGAGAAGGGATTTCTCATTCGATATTTATTGCCATGATAGAAATAATAACCTATTTTTTTCACGTGCTGTATAGTAGTCCGTGGTAGAGACTGGAAACTGTTCATCATCAGTAGGCGAGCAATGATTCTTGTTTCTATAGGCTCTACTTGAGAAAGAATTCAATCTAAGACAATCATTCTATTCATTTTACTGGGGTTTGCCTTCTCGTCAAAGTATACACTTTCATTATTCAGTTTATGAAAACTTCTTACACGAGACCTGAGTTATAAATTAAGTCTTGAAGTTTACCTAAGAGCAATTTGTTGAAAAAATGGTTTGTTTCCTCTTGCGTTCTAAGCCAAGTAAGGGCATCGTTGCATGCATCAGTATCGGCTACAGCATTTGCTTGGAGCTGAATTAGTTTTAACACGTTCACCGCTTTTCCACGATTGTTACGACTCACCCAACCACGTGGGTGTTAACTTCACCCACGACACATCCGACGTCGGAATGTTCGCACGTCGCCACACTTTCATGACCTTCTCAGCTGTAGAAGCTGTTGCCACAAGAAGAACCTCCTTCTCGATCTTGTGATGGAACAAAAACACCTGGAGAACCTCGCCTGTAGACGAAAGAAGATTCCCCGGAAATAACGATGTTGGGGACTCCTTGAGTAGCCATACAACTCCCTTAGATCGTGTTTCACACGCCATTACATCAGACCTGGTGTTAGTTTATTGTTGATTTTGGTCCCAAAGTTCCGATTGCCGAGTCCGGCGAACGGCTATGAGTGAAAGATGAATTTCCGCAATAAGTCCGGCGAAAAAGCAAAGAGCAAACAAGCTAACGAAAATTTGAAAATCGTGACAGAAGTCTGATTCGCAATACACGAGCTTAGGTTATCCTAGGGAAGCATTATTATTATAAAAGAAAGTTTTAGCCTCCCTTTACTACGACAAAGATGTTCAAAGATAGGAAGGATGGAAGCACCATTTAGCATGGAGTTGAGGGAACGCGGAATCTATGCATATTGCACAAGGTGCATAGAAACAGTAAGCTAAGAAAGAAGTTTATGAAACAAGAAAAATATTTTAATTGTATGACGCCTTACAACATTGACCGTTGCATGCTATATCAGTGACCGCTGCACAACATGACGCCCAGCAGAAAACTAAATGAAATGCGCGACCAGTAAAAGACGAGATAGGAAGCTGAAAATTTTCATGTTTAAACTTGTCACGACCGGAAACAAAGACAACAAGTGCTAGAGTGTGTCCGATTCACTTCGGTTTCTTGGGACACCCTATTGTAAGTAGCAGAATTGGGAAATCGACTTTAATGCTCGAGTACATTTTTATCATCCTAAGAAGTATGGAAATAGAATTGCACTATAATATTTCACATTGTATAATAACAGTTATTTCTTAAAGAGGTCGCGAAACAGATGAAATGTCAATCATTCAAACCGGTACGGGAATGAGCTATTTACCTTGTGGTACACATACGGCCGAACACGCGGGGAACGTATTAAACCAATTTTTTCAACAAACTTCACGACCTGTGCAATTGCTGATAACTGCATCACTTACTACATAAATACGAGAGGAGGCATGCTTAGGCATGATAAGTTCTTTGATCTTACTGAGGCAAAAAGACGAAACCTAAATTTTAGAAGCAGAAGATGAAATTCTTGAATTCAGGCGTTCGGTCAATTGCGTCGAGGTCATCAAAACGTCCGGAAGTGATGGTAAGAATTTTACACGAGCATCAATGTCATTGCTTTTAACAGTTGAAATAATGTTATCTATGACAAGAAAAGTGTCTAGGGGTTTTGTATGATTTGAAACATCGAGTTGTATGAGCCTTGAACTCTGGCGTTAGTTTAAAAGAGCCTACATACGAATTCAATTTGAAAAGTTGCTCTATTATGAGCCTAATATTTGAAGCAGGGGAAGATATCGAAAATGGGCTTGAAAGTAACTGCTGTTTTGACATTCTAATTAAGTGTGCCGCAGTGTGAGACAGGTTATTGTTTACATAGTGAATCATTTGAAAGACTAAAATTGCCAGCGAATGCCAGTATTCGTCATAAGTAATATGCTTGCTAGTACTGCTCTTCGCTCAAATATTAGAGTAACTGTTGTCGATATAAATCGTTGCCTGAAGAGCTTCAGTACTACAGTCGCTTAAATGCATTGTTGCTAGTTCGGTAACCACGATCCATATCATGAGCTACATAAATATACATGAGAGATTTCTTAACGTTAAGATTTTATGTATCCCCTTTTCCTTATCAGCTCCTAGCGACATGTAACATATTTGCCCTCCACAACCGATGAAATTTGACTTGATATTGTTGACTTTATCAATGATGGAACTTCTCGGGCACGGTTGAAAATGTGGATTTGAGGGTTGAATATTGCTTCTGTGCACTTGCTGGGACTTGCTTCGGGTGCGTCAGTAGCTGGTGTTGAAACTTACTGTATGAGTTGTTCCTTAAATTGTCGCAAGCGGTGCTGGAAGATTATTTCAGTGTCGGACGCATCTAATTTTACGGTCGACACTGGTGATGCTTTAGACTTTAGAAGTTGTAAATTCCTGTTGATATCACGCTTCTTTACAGTCTGAGTTGCCACTGCCATTTTGACCGGTCGAGGCCAATGAACGAAGGATTTTACTTGTGAGGTTTTTGGTGGTCCACATTTCCACTATATGACGATTTATGCTGATGCATTCCTCCTTTTGTTAAAATTTTTACATGAAGCTGGGCTGGAGCATGTTATCCAATCAGATACTGCTGTTTTCGAGTAGTTGAGCGATTTGCGTATGGATTCGTCATGAATTTATATTTTAGGGTGTGTAGGTAAATAGGAAGGTATTATAATTTTATTCGCTTGTAGAATATATGGAATGGTTAACTTACGTCATGACTAGAAAGATAACGATTAACATATGAGTGAGGGTTTACTACTAATTAAAAGTACCACCTTCAAAAGTTCGACGGACGGAAACCGTAAGCGGGGAAGGATGCACGGCGAGAGGGAGTTGGAAAGACAGAGGTGCTTGTGAGAACAACGACAGTTTTCGTGACATTTGATGGCCTCGGTGCATTCTTTTCTTTCCTTAATTTATAGAGGGACAGTGTCCATCAGTTAAAATGAGACACTTGACGTCATTGATTGTGCTCACTTCAAGTTTGAATGGAAAGGCCGCATGTGATTAGGTGCTCCGACAACGGTCGTGATTTTTTGTTAACAGAGTGTGTATAGCTGATTCAAATAATGAGGGAGAGCATGTCCGGTAAATTTTGTCTCATGCATACAGAGAGAGGGTTAAGGAGGGGAGAGTCTTTAAGGCCTGTATACACCATCATTGACTGCGCGCGTGAGCAGTGAAGAGAGGTGCAAGCCTCGCCCACTTGCTCTCGCTTCAGGCTCATTTAATTGCTCAATGACAGAGCGTCTGTGATGACACAGACAAGCTCTGGCTACCGCCATGAAAACGAGCATAGTCAGCGTTGTCATAGAGCAGTAAATGAGCCTGAAGCGAAAAAAAGTGGACGGGGCTCGCACCTCTCTTCACTGCCTACGCGCGCACTCGGTGATCGTGTCAACAGGCCTTTAAGCTAAGCAGTGATATAGTCCTTTTTCATTTTCAGTCTTTTCCTATGTTCGGAAGGACTTTCTTTTGCTGCAGTAATTTGGTAAGAGCATCTGAAGATATGGTTAGGAAATGGGCTAGCTCTTTAAGTGGGAATATATATAAATTATAATTCAAATGGTTAGCACTTTTAATCCTATTTGAACAGATGAGTGTAAATATTTTTAAACTTTTCAAGCACCAGTTATTCTTATTCAAATAATTCTCTTTCAACTATCGGTGTCGGTAGGAAAATGAGTTAAAAAACACTAAAATTTTTCTCGCACATTTTTAAATTTACTTTCCAAATCTCACATTTTTTTCGAGATGAAAATCATTTATATATTGTTCGGCTGTGAAACGGGTTTACTCGGCTCCTAGGAGGTTAACAAGAAGCCCTACTTAGAGGTTAGACACTACTAAAAATTTTCCCCATGGGGGTCAAAACAATCCCTTTTAGTGCTTCGAACGAATAAGCTCAGGATTTTTCATGCTCTGAGTGCTCCGAGGAAGGACGATCAGGGTTTCCTATGGCTGATTTGTCAGACAGGAGAGTGCGACAGAGAAGAGGGGGGTGCAGGTTTGCTGAGGTAAAACTGAGGGAGACCGACCCTTGAAAATTGCCTATTGTAAGAAACCTGAGCTGAGCACAACTTAGCACACTTGTAAAAAGCTTTAACTTTGTCATCTTTACTTATTATTTTTACTGATATTAGAAGAATATCACAGCAGTTCTTTTTTTCTTTTACCGTTCAAGAGGACGCAAACACATTCACTTACAGTGTAGTTTGTGTGCTCGGTGCAATTGTTTTTCTATGCATTTTAAACAAATTATTCACTATTGTTTCTGCAAGTCCGTCGGCGCTCGAGTCAGATCCGTGAACTATTAAGAAGATCATACGTTCCATAGATCGACCTAACTGACTGATGCAGCTGATGAACCACTGTGAAAACAAAGAACTTCACAACCTCGGTGCAATCTCACCGTTCGGTCGGACGAGAGTTTAAAGTTCCGATGTGACAGAACTGCTGATTAAGTTAAGAATGTCGATAATAATTTTCGCAAAATATGAAAATGTTAGGATTTTCCAGAATTTTTTACGATAATGAGCACAGTATGTACTTTTGCAACGTATGCGCAACAGATCACGACTAGAACCATTTTTTTTTCTACAGAAGATTCAAACGGTGAATATCAAGCGGAATTTCATACTTTAAGCAAAATAACGAAAACTTTTTTCACCTTGTTTTTAAATTTCATTACGTCTGAAAAATTTACTTCATTTTTAACGTAAGAACGAAGCGTAAACTTTGTACTGAGTACTGAACTGCGACTCTCGCTGCAAGTGTCAAATAATTATAAGGGATGACCAAAAAACTAAACAGTCTCAGAGGGTTTCAGTTTATTTCGACCAATGCTAAACACTTGCCTGTGTTTGAAATGAATGCAAATGTCGTGGTGGACTGTGTTCATCACAAATAATAATGTACATTTTTGTTTGTAGCGATAAGACTATCGATCTTATTCAAACATTGCTGACTCAAAACTGAGTGGTAAAAGAATAATATGATCCAGAAATCAGAACACGTTCAAAACTTTCAGAATAGAATCGAAGATAATTTCATGTTTCATGATGCAGTTCTTTTAACATTTGCACATCCAGGACCGGAGTAAATTATTCCACAAAAAGCGCTGGACACTGCACAAATTAACAAGCACAAGGCACAGCTGGGCTGATTGATTCAAGCCCAATCATTTTGGCCTCTTAGGGGATGACGAGAATTTTATTGTATATTGACATAGAGAAGCCAAATATTGCCTACGAGAAGGCAGGATTAATATGATCATACATGCATTGTTTTCATTAAAATTTTATGATTTCATAATATGAGACGCGTATTGCGTCGGTAATCAATCTAAATAAATTATTCACACAACAGTTCCCCACGTGTTTTTTTGGAGCTTTACTGCCAACCGCAGCTGAGACTCATCGTTGTGGACATTTGTGTTCGTTTCAAGGTCTTCTTTGTCCTCACAGCGGTCATCACTACACATTATTGCCGGTGAAAATGACGAGTTGTCCTGGAGTTGCAAAGGAAGCGTTTGGTGTTAATTGACACGGAACTTGATTTATGGACACGCATCAGCTCTTACGTCGTGCACTTGTGCGATGCTCCGATTTTGAGCTGATATGCTCAACTTTTACATGGTTCTGAGTTAGCATGTGAAGTAATAAACTCATATTTTGACTTTGTGTGTTGAAGTTAAGCAAATAAACCATGGTATCTTCCAGGATGTTTTTTCAAGTATTGAAACTAAGATAAGATGTTGTGAAAAAAGTTTCATGTAATGAGGGAATCGGAACTAAGGGAAGCAGATTGCAAAATTAGACTGCACCCGATCTGTATCTAGAGATATGCATGATTAGATGCGTTTTTTCGAGGTAATGGACTACCGGCATGATATAACAATCAAAAGACCTTCATCTTCGTATAGTTATAACGATCGTCTCATCTTCCGAGTATTCTTGCATATTTTCCTTACAATTCTACATGATCGAAGCACGACAGTGCCCGGTTCAGGGCGCACTATGACAGCTTTTATGATAAATAAAATTTATTGCGAAGGTGTGTAAAAAGCTCTCATTCTGGAGGACAAATTCTAACGTCAACACAAACTTCAAGAGATTCATTGTCAATTCTGAGACAAGGCAAATTAACTTGACGAATGAAATGTTTTGTCCATTTTTGAAGTCACTTTTTGTAACTCTGAAGTTTTTCATTCGTTGTTGAGAGGATATCAAGTAATCTGTAACTTTGGATTTTTAGGAGGTGAAGTTGAATTTAGAGAACTTACTCAACAATGTAATGATTGGTAAAATTGAATTTTACCACTAGAACGCAGGGGTGCAACAACGCATAAGTAATTCATTCGCCTATTTACTGATTCCTCAGGGTTTCATTGTTCAATCTCAGGTAGCAAATTTTCCCAGTGACTTTGGTTTATCATTGGAAAATCTACCTCTGTTTCCTAATGTTTATTTTCCTCTCAATCCTTAGTGTAATTGATTTGCATGCCTCATAAGTTTTATATAGGTTTTTACCTTTTTCTCGTACCTGGTTTCTTTCTTTTTCGTTGATGTGCATAATTAATTTTACACATGTCATTGGCTTTCACGCCTGTTTCCAAAATTATCGGGTTGCACCAGAGGTATTATAGGATTGTATTGCGTAAAAATCCCTGAAAGAAGTGCTTTGAGATCACCCAAATGAAACTGAAAATTAAAGTGCTGTGTTCTGTTAGACTACTGCTACTGAGGATGACTGATATTATTAAATTGTGGTGAGACGGGTGCATTTGATGGTGTGGTGGGTGACAAGTGAGGGGTACAGATTTGGGAGAAGGTTCTGGAAGATTATTCCTGGCTGTATACTGAAACCCCTTGAGACTGTTGAGTTTATTTGGCCATCGCTCATAATTATTTGACACTTGCAGCGAGAATTGCAGTTCAGTACTCGAGGACAAAGCTTATGTTTCGTTCTGACGTTAGTATTGAACAAAAGATAAAGAGACTGTATTGGTAAATTTTCTTTTAACCCTTTCGGTACGATAATTCAAATGGTTTGGGTAAAAAATTCCAGGGGAAAAAGTTGTCCGTACCCTGAATTTTCAGTGAAATTGACCTAGTGTGGGTGCTCTTAGCTTAAGCAAGTGCCTACTTCTTTAATTTAATTTTTAAATTTTTCAATCTTTGAAGCTCCATGCTTGGCGACAGAAATTTTTGATGTTGATGATAAAGTTTTTTATTTACGAAGATATTATTTATAAGTTTTTGCCGGAATTTACCAAAAATAAACAAATTTCAGAAAAAGCTTGCTCAAGTTAAATGGAAAGAGTATTGAATGTGTTGCACGGACCCTGTAGCATGAACTTACGCATGTCTATGCTACAGGGTCCGATGGTTATTACAGGGTCCTATGGTAACTTATGGTAATTTATGGAATTGTTATGGTAACGGCTTCTGGAATTGTTTAAAAACTAGTTTAATGAATGTTTGTAATTTCCCTAATTTTGTTATTTACGCCAAAATATTTTCTCACTAGTTGAATTACTTTAAAACTAGGTTAGATGCCCTAAACTGGAAGCACTAGCCAACTTGGTACTGGAGTAGCCGTCAGTACCGAAAGGGTTAACTCTTTTTTCGGGAAAGAAAAGTATTCTGAGAGACTGTTTTTGGAAAACTGTTTTGGGAGACTGTTGTGAGCGACTGTTCTTGGAAACCATTTTTTTCATGCTCGCTTGAAGTGATATTTTAGAATATCTGCCGTAACAAGTGATTTCTAATATTATTCCCTGATATCAGGATATACAAAGCTTCTATGTTAATGCACGTGTAAGCTTTCATAAGTGTTTTTACCTCACAAAGTTCGTTTTCTTTATCTCTGAAAAAGTGACTGTCCTCGAAACTCTGGCTCTTTTCCTGGCAGACTGTTATGAGACATATAGACTGTTCTGGGGACTAGTTTGACAGAATGTCTTGGCAGACTGTTGTGGGACACTGTTTGATAAACTGTTCTGGGGGACTAGTTTGACAGAATGTCTTGGCAGACTGTTGTGGGAAACTGTTTGATAGACCGTTTTGGGGGACCAGTCTGACAGAATATTCTGGCAGACTGTTCGAAGAAACTATTTTGGGATTTATTGAATGGATTTGTTATAGGTCCAGAAATTCAAAAAATCTTTACCTCTAATGCGCATTATTTAAACGTTCGATTGTAAAACTAGATATTCAGCTTTTACATTTATTCTCACCTAATGACAAATGTATACGAATACCTGAGCTAACCCTCCGTTACATCCCTAATCTCGGGGCGCGAACTTTTTTAAGTCTTTAACGGTCGTGATATTTTCTTTAGTCACTTTATTCTGTTTTATTCTTGATTCATTTGTCGAATGGAAATTTTCTAAGTCCTCGTTATTAAACACGATTAATTGTTCCGAAACGCTAGCAGCGACCACTCAAAAGGGAATATTTTACGTTAATGGATAAATCAATAACGGTCACTCGATTTATGTTAATTATCTTTATCTTCGGTAGGCGTTGCATAATCATACAAAAATTCTTTCAAATAGTTGTCTTTTTTGTCTCTTTCTCTCAACTTTTCGGACAATAGGTCAATAAAAGACTGTCATTAAAGGTTCCACTCACTGTTGGGGAGTTTCACCAACTATAACATCAAACTACATATCCTATATTCCTAGAGAGATTGGAATACGAGAGTTGTTGCACATAGATACAATAAAGGGGGAGCACTCATCTTGCACAGGAGCTGTTATTGAACCTCTCGTAATTGCACCGCCATCTTATCATTGATATTCTGTTGCAGCCGTTAGTCATGACCGACATTTGCAGAGCACGGTATGTCACAATTGATGATAAGAGCAAATTCAATGTAGTAACAGTAGAGGGTTGTTGATTAAGTTCGAGTTAGATTTAGTCAAGAAAGTAAGCGCTAACGGCCGCACAGACACCAGCGCACGTATGCGTGCCCTCTCTTTTAGGCGTTTCTCCGAGGGAAAGCGTCTACCCGCTCTACCCTGAACTATCAATTACTAATTACGAAAGTGATAAACGAGAAATACTCACGGGAGCTATTTCTAAAGGAATTCAAATCCATTTTGAAAGAATTCTATGAATGAAGTGATACTGAAATTCTCCTTCACGCAATATTAACATTAAGAAAATACAACAAGAAATTATAGCTTGAGCTTCGTGGAATCGTCTGGCTGCGTCCCTGCGTCGTCCCGCAGGCGTCCTGCCAGGCCGATGTTCTGGAATATCATATACGACTCAAGATTCTCAGTGACGATAGACTTCTTAAAGTCTTCAGCTTTAGAGGTTCTTTTAGAAATGTAATGGGATGTTACGCTGACTTCCGCATCTCCGTGTTCCAAGCGCTGCTTATTATTCTATCGTAGATCATCAGTAGTTATAAGAATTAAAACACCTCTGTGTGTCTGTGCATGACTGCCTGTGTGCCTGTGTTTGGTTATCTATTCGCTAGTGTAACAACCAGTACCCAGTCAGAAATTTTTCGTCGTACCGACGAAAATTTACGTCCGAATTTACCAGTAATTATCATCTTCTTCTTCCTATAAACCGACGATATATCGTCAGAATTAGTGTCGCGAATGTCCCCTATTATCGTCCGATTTACGATAAATTACCGGTTTTTATCATGAATTTTGGACGAAGACCGACGATATTAACCAGTCAATTACCGGCAGTTAAACGTTTATTATAGTCGGTCTTCGTTTAAAACTTTCGATAATTACCGTTGATTTAACCTTATAAATGGCAACTCTAACCACTATATTCCAGGAGATTCATAAGCAGTGCAACGATTTGTCCCAAAAATGGCGAATTGCTCCCTAAAACAATAGGCCACACCTCGTGAAATGCATCTGTCCAATTACCACGAATTTGAAGACTGCACAAAAATTCCGAAATTACTTATTTTAATTCAACAAATACGTTTAATACTGTCTATATATTTCGGCAAGTTTCTTGCAAATTGCGATAATTGAACAGATTAGTGTCACAGGGTGAGGCCTATTGTAACAAGTAACAATGCATTATTAGGAAAAATAGCTGCGATGCTGATGAATGCTACAGTAAGAAGGCTCAAATTGTCATCTTCATCGTAGAGCACGAGACAATTACGATAAGTCTCACAAAAAATATAAAGTCATTTTAAATTGCCAGTGATTTATAAATAGGTTAAAACATTCCAGATGTTCAACAAATATTTTTATTTAATTTTCAGCAGCCATCATTCAACTATTGAAATAAATTCTTACAAAAATATATTCGGCACGCAAAGAATTTTATCGCAGGTTGTTTGTAAGATTCATCACTACAAACACTACGTATGTAACTTTCATTTAAAATTAACCACCACCACCACAAAAGGTCTCATCAAGCAACCGATAACTAAGAAAATTTCACCAATTTTAAATTAAATTTGCGCACTTCCATTCTTACACATCAAATATCTACTATGTCAAACTCTCATAACCACTACACATCTTAGTCTCTTAATTAATTGGGATGAGGAGACGACAGGGCCTGCACTAATGCACTCGAGTCGCAAGTAGCAGAGGGCGAGGTTATCCTCCACAGCTACACCTCTTCAGAAGTAGCCCTCCACCTCCCGCTTTTGTGCGGCTCTAACGTTTGTAATTTCTTTAGAATTATCAATTTACCAGATATTCACATCATGAGCAAATATACAACTCAAAATATTTCAAATACAACTTTCCCATAAAAATGGTGCTACAACACAGAAATTTTTGAAATGCAAATACCTCCTGTTTGATTAAACGAAAATAAAAGATAAAATTAGATTAGTTGTTAGTGTCAGCCTCCCTACTCGCAGCAATAAATGAGATCCAAAGAGAGGAAGGAGGAAGGCATCATTTAGTATGAAGTTAAGGAAACGCGGAATCTACGCAGAGAGGGCATAACAACAGTAAGTTGAGAAAAAAGATTATGAAACGAGACCAAAGTTTAAGAAGAAAGCAGTAGGTGCTGAAAAACAGGACATCAGTGAACCGAAAAAAGTTAGTCTTTAACATAACAAAAACATTTTATTTCAACAAAAAGAAAGCCTACCAAAATCTTGAATTTTCGACCCCATATAAAAAAAGAAAAAACGAGAAAATAAAAAATTGCTACTATATTTTTGTTATATATGTTCCAAGGATTCTAAAACTGTCTTTGTTTTTGTTCTAGCACAAAACCTCAATGAGTTCTATTCATTTGAAACATCAATACCAATGGACTAAATACCAATATGTCAATTTTTTTCAAAAACTAAGGCCTGAATCAGAAAAATGTATGAAATAAATTGTGTTTCTTTATGAAAGGTACCTATTCCGCTCAAATTTCATATGAATCAGATTGAAAATAAAAAAATTCATAATTTTTTTATGAAAAATATAAATAAAAATTTTTATGGAAATTACAATATATATAATATATTCACAGTGGTAAAATGAAGTTATGCATATAGATTATCGAAATACAAATGAATATAGATTATCGAAATACAAACAACATTCAATTACATAAATTTCCCATTAAATTACACATAAACAAAAAGTTTTGTTTTTGGCCTGTACTGTATAGTTACTTATTTTCAACATTCAAAAGAAAAGAAGTCATTGATTCTCTATGCTAGGAAGAAAACAAAGACAGTTTTAGAATCCTTGGAACATTTCTAACAAACTGATAGTCCTTTTTTTATAATTTGTACATTTTAATTATTTTTATCATAGTCCAAAAACAAAAATTCGCTATATTTCATACATTGGTATCATAACGCATATATATATATATATATATATATATATAAACAAAATTCATATACAAAAAAGGACTATCACTTTCTTAGAAATGTTCCAAGGATTCCAAAACTGTCTTTGAATTTGTTCCACCATAAAAACATTTGAACTTCTATCTTTTTGAAATATGTATAAAAAACTGAAAAACTAATATTTCAAATTTTTCGAAAAAACTAAGGCCTTAATAACAAAGTTACGCGAACAAAATGTTTTTCTTTCAGAAATACATATACTGGCCAAATTTCAGGCCAATCGGATCAAAATTCGGATTTGACGGGAGGGCCCCCTTAACCCTTCAGCGTCAGCATTTTACTCCTCAAATAATCGTAAAAATAACTACCATCAGAAGACCTACTCTGCCATCAGGGAGTGACAGGTTTCAGAACGAGGATGGAGCTACCCCTCAGCAGTGAATTCCATAGTACACATTAGAGAACGAAATTACAAGAAATATAATATATTGAGGCTATTCTTGAAGGAGGACCGAAAAGTCCTGATGGGCGTTAGAGGGTTGAGCCTCCCTTATCGCTACGAAAAAGATCGTATCGAAGAAAGGAATGAGGAAGGCACCATGTAGTATGGTTATTAGGGACTGCATAATCTATGTAGATGGGGCATAGAAACAGCGAGTTGGAAAAAAAGTTTATGAAACAAGATAAAATTTAAAGAAGAAAGTCAGAGATGCTAAAAAACAGGACAGCAATGAACCGGTAAGGAAAGAAAAAGAAAAAAGATGGACTTTCATAAAACTAATAACAGATCGTTTTAACAAAAAAGTAGGCCTACCTGACTCTCAGCTCGGGCCCTCTTATTTTCCCCCTGGGAGTGCTAATTCTCATAGATACAATATTTGTATCCCCTGCAGGGATTTTCAAAGGCACAACGTTCGCCAAGTTATACACCCCCATTCATATCACCCGTAGAAAAAAAATATTTGTAGGATTTTCATTGTCAACTTGAACTTTATTCACTCCTGGTAAGGGAGGAGCATGACCAGCTGATGCCGACGGAGCAAGCAAATGAGGCGTCTGAGAGGCGGTCAAAGCAAGAGATGGAGAAGCAAGTAGACTTCGTGGAAGTGTACTCGTTTCCGCCGGAGACACTTCTGACTCAATCCGTCGTCTCTTTGAGCCAGCCCAATCTTTGCAGCGACGCTGGACCTCTGGAATAGCTGACGCCTTTAGCCTCTGATCTTCATTATGCCCGACTGCAGCTAAGGAACCTGATAAATTGGAATACATCAGTAATATTAACTGCGCGAATAAAAACCAAATAAATTAAATTACCGTTTGCCCAATGACTGTTTTAGCTACCACTGTGTTTGGAGCAGGCCAGGCTAGCTCCACTTGTGATAGCAACATTGGGAACTTTGGCTGCTATCAAAGAATAAGTCAATTAATTTAACTCTGAATACAACACTTGATATCTGTACCCTATTGCAAATTTTTTCATAAGGTAATTTTGACTATATCTATAGGCGGTCAGATCTGAATCCAATTATTTTATACGGATAAAAAACCATTACATTGCTTATAAATTAGTCATAGACTGCCTTACCACTCCAAAGATGTTCAAAAAGAGAAAGGATGAGGGCATCATTAAGTTTACCGGGTGTCCCAAAAAACCTATACCTAATTTTCCAGGGCTATAATTCAGAAACTATTGAACTTGAAAAAAATGGGAAGCCACATTTTGTTTCCTAACATTTGTTCCATTTCTGTACAAAATTTCAGATAAATTCTTTCAACCGTTTCATTAAGCAGTTTAGCGACTGATACTGAAAGCCTGTTCTAACACTTTTGGTAAACTTAGAATTTTATGACATTAAAACCATGTTATTATTAACTTTTACTCATTTATTAAATGGAAAATACCACTAAAAGAAAAAACACCAACGAAATGTTCCTCCTATTGTTCGTTTGCTGCAAGGAGATTTGGAACTTTTGCTGCAATCATCAATTTGCATCACCCGCCAATTTGCTGCAAGGAGATGCTCACTTTAGACGAGTGATGGCGAGAATGAGGAGGCGAATGCAACTGTATATTGAGAGAAAAAGAGGACACACCGAAGAAACGAACAATAGGAGTAACATATCTTTTTTATTTTAGTGGCATTTTCCATTTAATGAAAGGTTTATACCTTTTAAAACATTGGTTTCAATATCATAACATTCAAAATTTGCCAGAAAAGTGTAAACAGGTTTTCAGCATCGGTCACTAAAGATACTGCTTACAAAGAACGGCTGGATCAATTCTCCCGGAATTTTGTACAGAGATGGAAAAAATGCTATGAAACAAAATGTTACTTGCTAATTTCTTAATGGTTTTTGAATTACAGCCCGTGAAATTGGGTATCGTTTATTTGGGACACCCTCTAGAGACAAGGGAAAGTGAAATCTATGCACAAGATGTGTTCCCGTATAGGATTCCGCGCACACAGAAACAGAATGTCACGTAGGAAGGTTATGAAACAATGATAAAAGTTGAAGAAGAAAGTCTGAGATGCTGAAAAACAGGACGGAAGTAAGCCGAAAAAAACTGGTCCTTGACCAAACAAAAATATCTTATTCAAGAAAAAGGCTCACTTATCTATCTGGTCCGGTTCTCAAATTTTCCCCTGGAAATGCCAATTCCCATAGATATAATAGTTGTATTCCCCTGAGGGGAACTGATATTACAACGCAACTAAGAGGACTGTTGTTTATTGCAATTACACTACGATCAAATACATTTAAGAATAAGCAATGCTTTAAAGAAAAACAGCGCATTTTTTCATTTATTACAGCATTAAATTACCGATTTTACGTTCTGTATTTGATCGTAGTGTAATTTCAATAGACAACAGTCTTCCATGTTGGTTCTCTATGAACCAAAAAAAGTATGAGCTTACACGAACCTAATATCAACTGGCAGGCTGGATGCTCCTTGAAAGATATTACATCAGCCGTCGTGATGCGCTGCATCATTCGCCGCGTGGTGTCCCGCAAACTGACGCCAACGCATCGCTGGAGCTCAGTCCTCTAGTGATAGAAGATGCATTGTTATTGTGTGTAGTATCGAAATAAAATACGTACTCCATGTGAGGAATGGCCTAACTGTACGGATGAAACTCTAATCGCATTTAAATCTCTTATCAACACCGTATCATGCTGAATGACCAGGACGCATTCAGTTGAATTTGCCTTTATAATCAACGCTCACTTGAGAACAAGAAATGAAGAAGCCATAAACATAAGCGTTCTTAAACTAACGACAGTTCATTAAAGCGAAACTTCATTCACCTAATCGGATGTACAAACGAAGCGAATGAAACAATTGCGGAACTTCGATGATTGGATATTTAAACGACTAAGTAGAATCGAAATTCATACAGTTTCTACCTCCTTCGGAAGAGTTGCTATGGAGTGTTATTTCTCTAGAAATGATGAATAACTCTGTCAGTTCAGTTTGTTTGAGATAATTCACCACGTCTGCGAGCAGGTGTTGCAAAGACAGCAATCATAGCCTAAAATGTGAATTACTTTCAAAAAATGATCAATTTAATGTGTGCGATCACTGACCAACTTCATGTTTTTTCCATGTCAAAATTATATACTTTGATACTTATGCATCTTAAGATCAGGAGGGCGGCTGTTGAACCCAATAATAATTTTCCGGAGATCATTTTCAGATTTGACTTAACATGTCAGTAGAACATAACATCCGGAACTTAGAAGTATAATCATTGTACATGACAGGAATAAAACATCCATTAATCTGTACAGTCTGATAATTTATTATTAAATGCCATTTTACTCGAACAATATTTTATTTTGAACTGGCATCAAAAGTTAACGATCGTCATTAACGGATTCAAGAGTTGCTAAATCCCCAACCGAAAATAATATGTCTCAGACATTTTAGTCCTGAAGTCTTGTATACCAGCTATATTAGCTTCTATAAAATGATAGTTTAGATTAATCTTCCGCTTTGTACGGGATATTGAGCCCTACACTACGATAACTCCTAAAGCTTATGGGGCATCTATTAACGTAAGAGCAATCACTAGGTATGGATGTACGTATTGTGACAGCCTGGAGCATATGCATAACGAAGAATTAATCTTATCCACGTAAAAATTAGAATGCGTTACTCAACCTCAGGATTGTTTTTGTGGTATTGAATTATTAATAGCTATTGGGTTTCCTCACCACTGTTTGATTAGTCGCTATTTGGTCAAGCTCCTCCATTGACGTTGCTCGATGAAATGTTGAGACAGGCTGAACACAGGTGGCAGAAGGCTTCTGAGGTTCAAGAATGGCCAAAATTTTCTTGATGTCACGTCTGTTCGAGCGAGACATGTTGAGCAGAACTTCAATCTTATAGTTGATCTTCTCAATCGCAGTACAGTCCTTCCTGAAATAAAAGTCGAAAAATAAACATAGGTCTATTATGGAGATTAGAATAAAATATAGTTAGACACAGGAGTAATAGAAAAATTTTTCAGCTAACATTTCAAAGTAGGGTAAACTTTAACTTGAGTAACCAAAGTTATTACAGGTAATTGAGTGCAACCAACCCAGGTAACATCCCTTTGAAGTTAAAGGTCTAAATCACGATTTAAAAATGAAACTCATGAAACTCCAAGAAACATGAATGTTTATTTTTTCCATTTTTAAAATATGATATAGAGAAAAGAAGTACACATACATGTTACACATTTTTGCCTGATAGATGTTTCTGAAAATAAGTGAAAATGTGTAGGGAAAAAACAAATTCCAAGACGAAATTAAATAGAATAATTTGTACATTCCAAACATGTAGTTCATGCATTCTCTTGCCTATAAATGACCAATCAACAAGATATGTAACAATTCATGACAATATCTGTTATCAAGGATTCTATCACATAATAATCAACTGCTATATTTAACAGCATTACCTGCATGGGTCTGTAATTGAAACGGGTGTGAGAGCAATGTGCTTGTGTAACTTGAAAGCACTTTGTGAGGGTGCCCCACAGGTAGCTGCAGATGAAGCAACTGAGTCGAAGCAGCTGAGGAAGCAATAGACCGAGTTGCGGCAGGAGAAGAAGTAGTACACTGAGTTGAAGCTCCAGACGATGACACAAAAGATGAACACTCAGGTTGCTGAACTGTGTCAGTCTCATTGCCACCAGGAGTGTACAGCTTCAGTTCAGCACCTCTAAATGTACCTGAATGCAAGAATGAAAAAATGGCATCGTATTAATTACAGATGCAATTTTATTACTGAACATTTACGTAAATTTACAGAAGTTTGTTTAGCATTTAAAAAGCTTAAGTGGAAAGAAAAATAAAAATGCATAGAAGTAACACTACTTGAAATGAAGCTGTTGTGTTAGCCAACTAAACCTGACTCATGCATTTGTCATACCTTCATGAATTGAAACTGTTCACCTACTGTGGCATTTGCTGAGGGATGTGAGATGCAGTGCACCAGCCAAACAAGGGTTATCAGTGCCAAAGAAAAGGGAGACAAAAGAAGGTTTGATAGGGTCATAATCCCAGTCCGGAATTTCTCTCAGGCCCACAGCTATATCAAGTAAGCTTTTTGCTCATCTACACATAAAATACATTGCTATACAATATAACATCCAAAGAAATGAAATACTTAGTGCATGCATAATAGAAGCAAATAGTTTGAGTCATTGCTTCTTAAATTGTTGATTGCAACAACTCATTCTTGATTTGCTATCAATTTAAATACTTCTCGTGTATAAATATCATTAGAAAATTCAAAAGATTCAACATTAGAGGAAGTGACACGTCCTTTAAAACCTGTGGGTTTCTTTTGAAGATTTAAATTTTGTAAATTTTAGAACGATCAATGCACAAAAAATAAGTAAGGATATGTAAGAAAATACTTACTTGACTGTGCAAGAATTTTCTTCACTCGAGATGTAGCCCAGTTCTCTTCAGGTTGTGCATTATTTTCACTTTGAGCATCGACATCATCAGCATGCAAGGTGCATATAATCAAGAACAAAATGTGAAACCATTGGAAAATCTAATATTGACAGAAGAGGAGATGTCTTTTCTTTGAGATGATGATCACGGTCAGCGTTAGATTTGAATGAGTCGTTTGTTCTTACATCACATTCAGTTTCAAGGAGAGCAACATGCCCAACCCAATACTCTCCTTTTTGCACACATCGTTCACAACTATTGTAGCCGGAGTGTCCCATCATTTGCTGCAAATAGCTCCTCATCGGAGCATGTCATTAAGTCTTTGATGAACTGGTCAAGAAAAATTTCAGGTGGTGGAAGCAACTTGTCAGGAGTGTTTGTGCAATACAAACCTGCACACACAAGCTTTTCAATGTGCATAAACTTTATTAAAATTGGATATGCACAATATTTTCGTGAATTTGTGTACAGAATATACTCTCCAAATTCACTCATTGTTTCAACGTTCACACCTTGATCCGATTCTTTTAGAGCTTTGGCAGTCATCGGAATAGATGGGTGAATCACATTAAATCGCATAACAGTTTACTTAAACAATCACTTGACAATTGTTTTTCAGAGGATTTTTTCAAGATTGTCCGATGTAGTTCGTGGAGTAACGCTAAAATTGCAATCTCGGACACAATTGCTTGAACAATCACTTGAGGAATCGCTATGAAATGAAGATATCACTATGCTCAGGAGTATCACTGATTGAGCTCTGACATTCTTCTGAAGGTTCTTTGATTGACCCTATGCGATTAGGAACATCACCTATTGAATTTTGACTTTTCAATGGAGCAATGTCTTCAGTGAACATGTCTGATCTGTTATCAGGAAGAGTATCACTCGACAACTTTGAGCAGTTCGCTTCAATAGCATTTTTGGAGGATTCTGGGATAAGTTTATCATAAAAACAAGATTTCGAATCACACCAATCTTCAACTGGGAAAGTATGAGAAACTGCTTCATCTGAATCATCTTCTGAAAAAATTCTTTCAACAATCCTTCGATGCTTCTGCCGCGTTGACAATTCAGAAAATAATTTGCGTTTCTGTGAAGGCATTTCCTGAAAGTAAATTTCAAGCTGAATGACTCTGAGGGTTAAAAAAATATTCACATTGAATCATTTTACAGGCAATGATTTTGCTTGTGTTCATCAGTTTGATTCAAAAACTCTACATCTCATATCAAAATACACAGTTAAAGTAAATCACAATAGAACTTGTAGTGTTACCACATGTTTGAAAAAGTTCTTAATAACTTGAGGGGGACAACTGAGTGATTTGATCAAAAATTTTAAATTTTGCTGAGAAAGGTTCATTAAGTCGAAGGGGCTGTTGTGTCCTAAAATTTATTGGGGTTACGGGTACTACAGCCCCCGAAAGAGGGGTTTCAAGATAGATAGTGAGGGTAAAAAACCGTGAATTTTTGACCAACATTTCATCAGAAAACGAAAGGAATATGAAAAAAACAGTTTTGTAACTTTGCTAGCAATGTTACAAAGATTCTAAAACTGTCTTAGTTTTTGTTCTAGAATATAAAGACTCAGACTTCCATTCCTATGAAGTGTCCAAAAAAATCCCATATATTATGAAAAATATTCCTCATTTTCTCAAAAACTATGGCCAAAATCACGAAATTTATATAGAGCAAAATGTTATTCTTTTAAAAAATTACATAAGCTGGGCAAATTTCTGAGCAATCTGTCCACATATTAGAATTTAGTTTGTTGTCCCCCTTAATCCTTCTTATTGACCGTAGTTGGAACCTAAAATTTTTGATGTCATATCTATAATAAGTTTTATGTCTATCTTTATAATTGTAAGGAATTTGAACTTGCATATATATTTCACAAACAAAAATATTCCTGGAAAGCAATTTCCTGTTTTGAACAATAATAATAATAATTTTAATCAGAAGAAAAATCATTTTGAAGTTTTTTTTTACACTGAGCCATCATAGCAATTCAAATACTAAAATTATTGGAATGAAAGGATTGCCTAATGAGTATTGCATTAGCTTTCACTTAATAAGGTCTAAATACTTCACAATTCACCAAGATAGGTCGTGCAAACCTGAATTAATATTTAATATGAGGTACTAATAGAAGCATCATTGGAAGAATTGCTATGAAATTAACTTCTATCTTTAGCTTCAGAACTCAAGCAAATCTAGAGGGATATCTCTGACTAAGCTTTCATTTGCATAACTGGACAACTCTGAGATCAATTTATTGTACACACAAAGTTTGAAGTCAAACAAGTTTGCTTGGGCAAGTATGAAAAACTAATTCATGTCTGTTATCATTAGAGTGAGAACTATCTCCTACATGAACTCACTTTACAATCATCAAACTCAAGCTCTCCTTTGATATTGTAGATTTGTAGAGTCAAGATAGCAAAAGTTCAACAGAAAGTGTCTATCCGTACATATGAGTCATAATGTGAGAATATTTCATAACATTTTCTCAAATAATATTTCTGGAGTCAATTAACATTTACCAATAGTTTTTTCATAAATACACAGTGCTTAAACACAGTGATTAAATCAAAATAGGAATTATGTTACCGCACGGTTAAAACCAGGTCCTATAAACTTAATCATTTTTGGTTTGGTAACTGGTTCCTCTCACATATCTGGAATAAATTTTAATGTCTATCTTTATATGAATAAAATAGGCATTCACATATTTGTCCATGAAAAATATAGGAACCTATGATAGGTTCCTATATTTTTCATGGACAAATTTTTACTGGTAAGTAGCTTCTTTTAGTGAATAGACAGAGTAATGTGTTTCATCAGAAGGAAATTGGGTAAATCTGAAGGTTATGTCAGTTCTCGATTTTGCACTTTTTGGTGATTGAACCTAATTAATTGAATCAAAATAAACAAGTTTTCTTCTATGCACTTTCCGTCTCAAATGAGAATTTTACGATTTATAGCGGTAAGTTTAGTTTCGTCTTTGATGACGAATGCACTCGAATAAACAGTTACTCATCGATTTTCGAATTTTTGTTGCTTGTATCATGGTAATAACATCGAAATAAACAACTTTTCTTCCATACATTTTTTCAAATGAGTATTTAACGAGGTATAGTGGTAGGTTTGGTTGCGTCTTTCAAGATAGAGCGCTGGAAGTGAGACGCCATTGCAGTATTGCCATACAACTCGATCGAAGAATTTCTTTCCGCTTCAAACACTGGAGTTGCTGTAAGTCATTTACCACTATAACTAATAAAATACTCATTTGAGACGGAAAGTGCATAGAAGAAAACTTGTTTATTTCGATCTAATTAACTATGCTAAGGCATCGAAATTTACAAAATCGATAACTGACATATCCTTCAGATTTACCGGAAATTGATCAACAAATTTTACTTTTGAACTGAAATCAATCAAAAAATTTCTATACCAACATTATACAAATAATATGATCCAAAGAGAAACATTGCCATAGTATCCAATGTATGCAAGTTGAATGCTTCTCATTTCCTGGACAGCATCTTTCAGAGACAGATTGTAGATTGATATTTTGAAATGTTATACATACATATCTAAGTATATTTTCATCCCATAAACAATTTACTCTACTAAGTTGAAAGCAAACATTATTTAAATTGGTAAGGATAAGTTAACTAAATTTTCAGAAATTACCCCTCAACACAATTGAACATGAGTGTAAAATGATATTTTACTATAATTTTTGGTCAAACTGGGATTTTGTTAGCATCAGTCAGCTGTTATGTTCAGAAATCCTTGTTCATGACTGTATACAGTTAAACATGGTACAGTCATGTCTTATTTGTAATGGATACATAAATCTTTATAACACCTATCCATTTCTCATGTGAATGCACAACGGTGAGCATTAAAACCGTTCAATCAATTTTTGAAATCTTACATCAGCAGTGAAGCAATTAAAAAATATTCAAATACCAACAATAGTATTCGGGAGTTAGATCTTAGTTCTGTCATGTATTGCATAAATTTGTAATTAATGAGAATCAAATCTTTCACAGTTCAAGATACTATTTTCAAACCTAGAGAATGAGTTATATGTTACACAACACTGCTCCAACTCGAGCAACTAAGTCAAATAGCATGCTACTTGTTAGTCATTCATGTTACCAGCTGAGCTATTTCATGATTTCGACTTCATTTATTGATGCAATAAAAATACTTTTCAATAATACGTATTTTATCTTAAAAACGAAGGTCATAAATCATGAAATATAAAATATAATCAAATAAAGAGCCTATTCACACCTAGTAAATTAGTAGCTAACTGTGGAATTACAGCGTTTAATCAGGCCCGTTAACTGAATTTACCAATTTGAATTCCCGATCAGTCACGCACGGTCAGCAAGTGAAAGCTATGCAGCATGAATAGTTACGAAATTTCTATACTTTCACAGCTAAAACATACACAGTTTGATCAGATTTCCGTATCTTAAATACTGTGACGGGCTAAATTTCATTATTTTCAAGGGATTCACAGTATCACAAACGAGTATACACACAATTTGATAACTGAGAAACTGATCACTTATGTTTCCGAGTACCGACTCCCGACTAATCCCAAGTACAACTAACTTCTCGCGGAAACTGAATCTCTCACACAGACTCACGTGACTGAACTGAACGAGGAACAATCGACACTCAAACAACGCTTGAACGCCTTTCAAACATGGAATATATTGTCTCAACTGATGTCAAATTTAACGTATTTCAGCTCCCAACTCATTATTGATGTTTTTAGCTAGAAACTATCTAGGATATTTTTACGCTATCTAGATTTACAGCTAGTAGCAAGAATACCCAAGTCGATATCTAGATGGAACGAAACCTATCTGGATCTAGCTATTTTATAGCTAGAGTTGCAAATATATGCACAATTTTCGAACTCAAGCCTACATAAACGTTCGGAACTTCGTGTTCTGTACGCGAAGGTTCGAGTAATTTTTCTCGTATTTTTTCTCTGATTTGAGAAAGAAATATTTTCATTAGAAAAAATTAACAACTTTTAAAACATTCTCATTATTTGATGCTGTGAATGTATATAGGGTTATAGGTCGTCCATCTTTTGAACATGTAAAACTTAACAAATTCACATAAAATTGATGTATTTAAAAATAAGTCCTTTTGGTTTAAGATCGCGTTCTCTTCAACCGTATAAAAGAACTTAACACTGATATTCCAACTCATCGAAACGGTCACGTTTTAAAGAAGCGTGATGAAGCGTGAGTTAAATATTGAATAAAGTCAGAAGTACATTTTGTCAGTTGACATCTAAATATAATTATGCATTTTATACATTCAGGATTTTTTCTTTAGATATAAATAACCTATTTAAATGAAATGCACCTATTCATTATTTTCACAATAATCGTCCTGTATTATTAAAATTCATCCTTTTATTTGCAAAGAAATTATCAAACGCTAAAATTCAGATATTTCATATCAAATACTCAACATTTGAAGCTTAAATTAGAAAACATGAACTTCATATTCTAACGTCTTAAAAATTAGAACGTATAAAAATAGCGAAATATGTAAATTTGCTCCTGCAATATCTTAATTTTGAACTTAAGTTTTTGACTCTCATGTTGGAAGAATTGAGGGTCAGACTGTTGCATGTAAAGGATAAGTTAAATAATATTTGACTGTTAGAAATACATCACATAATATTGTGTAACTTTTCATCAATTAAACTTAGGCTTGTGCCATCCAGCATTACCGTTAATTTAAAATTATAAAATATAGCGTAAAAACGATCGTATTTTTACCGGCGTTTTTCTATGGTCGAAATGACCGTCAAAAATCGACGGTAGATAACGGTCATCATTGTCGGTGGGCATTTATATCGTCTTAAATTACCGGTGATCACCAGTAATTTACTTACTGTCGGAAATCTTACGATAAACGATGGAAATCGATAATAAATACCGGTTCGCCGACGGAAAAATTCGGATTGGGTAGTGCCATTTCAATGAAGACTTAACACCTTGTCTTCATTCATTCATTAAAGGGAGAATACCTAGGATAGTCCCAGGGAGAGCACAGAGGGAACTCCTCCACATCAGTAGCATAAACTAGAATGAGGCAAGCAAATGGAGTGACAACTGAGCACAACGCCTTGTAATATAAAGCCGCATTAAAATCCCTGTTTTGCTGAAAAATCTAAACACAATGCGTAATTTTACGCGAAAAATTTTCCCTCAGTTAGTCACTACTCGACTGAACTAGTGGAAAAACCGATTCCTATTAGAAATGTTATTATTGAAATTCTAAATAATGTCAGTAAAAATTGTGTTCTCTGGAGCGTTATCACAGCTTGCTAAAGCGCAAAACTTTTGGGCATGAAACTGAAATATATTTTGCTGTCCTCCTCCTGTTCAATTCTTTGATAAAAAAAAAGTAAGCAAGCTAAAATTATCGCAGAGTAAGGGTGTGAATGACGCACCTTGCGATATTGAACCTACAACACCGGAGTTGGTAGAACTTCAGTTCTAGTTTCGTTCACAAGAGATGAAACTCGTGCGTCTCACGGGCGATGTAGTCAAATGTAGCGATTTAGTCATGTTCTTGCTTGTGGAAATGTGTATTTGCGCTTTATGGTTGTATTACATCAATATCCATACCACCAATATAGGCCATACTTCCGTTTCTGGTTATGGATACATGCGTTTCATGCACTTATTGCATCCGCAGCTGAACCACCAATACGTAGGTATAACATATAGTATATAGATGAATTCCTGAAATAATTATGTAATATGAACATAGGGTATATGTTTATTTGACAATCATTGAACGAAGAGAGTCAGATTTTCGTTTGGCATGAAGGATTTCTGTTTTATAATAAAACAATATTTAAAGACTTCTTGAAAATTGGTTTTTCTTTAGTAAGTAAACATCGAAAACGTATTAGGGCTTTAAGCTAACCTTTTAAAGGACAACGCACTGATAATACATACAATGATACGTAATGGTCAATGAATTGCATAATAGTGAATAAAAGGGATTTGAGCGCGAGGTTTGGGTTCTATTAACTTTGTTACGAATAGAACAGAAAAAACTACGGCTACATCTACGGTAAACTGAGGTCAAGCCGTTCAAGCCTTGTTGCGTGCCTGATCGGGGCTTCAAAGTTCTGGAAACATTTCCGCCTTGACGCTAATTTTCATCTATTATGGCGGCATCGCACCGTGAAGCTGGGCATATTTTGAGGACATCGCACCGTGAAGGTAGGCATATTTTGAGGGCATCACACCGTGAAGCTGGGCATATTTTCAGGACATCGCACCGTGAAGGTAGGCATATTTTGAGGGCATCACACCGTGAAGCTGGGCATATTTTCAGGACATCGCACCGTGAAGGTAGGCATATTTTGAGGGCATCACCCCGTGTAGTTTCGCATATTTTGAGGGCATCACACCGTGAAGCTGGGCATATTTTGAGGGCATCATACCGTGAAGCTGGGCATATTTTGAGGGCATCACACCGTGCTGTGGGCACCAGACCTGCTCTCGACATGCAGATGCGGTCGGACGAGAGCCTTGTCGAGAGGTAATTGTTTCTGCCCTTCTTTGAAAACTTCTTTGTTATGAAACCAAAGATTTTGTTCACATTCTCCCGTAATTCTTTCAGTTTTTACCAAATTTCCGTACGATGCAACCAAAAATTTTGCTCGCATTCTTAGCCTTTTCTCTCTTTGCTTGTCATTAAAGCGATCGAGCAGTCAAGTAAGGGAGAAAGCCAGCGTCAAGCAATCGATCAAGCGAACAAGCAAGTGAGCAAGCAAGCGAACAAGGTAGCGAACAAGCAAGCAAGCGAGCAAGCAATCGATCAAGCGAAGGAGCAAGGAAACGAGCAAGAAAGCGAGCAAGAAGGCGAGCAAGCAAGCGAGCGAACAAGCATGCGAACAAGCAAGCAAACAACGAGCAAGCGAGCAAATAAACGAGCAAACAACGAGCGAGCAAGCATGCGAACGAGCGACCAATCCAGTCAACGACTCAATTGGAAATGAAATGTTTTTATTTTATTTTATCAGTGTATCGATTAATTGATGGTTTTCATTCGTAATAGTTCAATAAATTCCTGGTCGTACTCCTCTTTGTACTATTTTATGCCCACAATGCATGTATTTTCTGTAAAAAGTTCATATTGAGTACTGAGATTAGAGATAGAATGGGCAAGGACGACAGGTCCAAGGAATTACGTGATGCAGTTGATGGCACGTGCTGCAGTATTTCCCTAAGGCTCATTTTACACTGAGCTAGCAAAGCAGCATCTAGCAAGCTCGCATGAGCTGTCTAGCAGATAGTCTGCGAGACTGGCATTCGTAGGTAGGAATGGCATTTTCACCTCGCATGCTGGATGTTGGACAAAACGTGTCAGTTGAATGTGAAGACATCGGCTAGTAATAGTGTTATCCCTACCTAACAGTCCCGTAGACAACTAGATAGCTCATGCGAGCTTGCTAGATTCTACTTCGCTAGCTCAGTGTGAAATGGGCTTTAAGAATACTGAACCACGTCGACGTATGACATGTTCTCCATGACAACAATGTACATCGTTTCCATTTTCAGGAAATTTAGGATGTACTTCCAGCAAGCTTTCGCTTTCGTGCTCAGCCTGCGCGTTGATGCCGAGACAACGAAAAGGACAATGAAAATTTATTAATTAATCATTTCTTCGGCGAAGCACTTTTACGCGCAAACAACACGTTTAGCCCCCTTAACTTGCACACCTTGTGAGAAGGTAACCTCAGCGAAGTGTATCATTTCAACTAACGACATTAGTTTAACGTCAATGTGCGGGCTGACATTGTCAGCGACCTCGTTATGGGCCATATCTAATGTCATCTATTGTAAGTGGATCTTTTTATCTCGTCTCTAAGGGAAGTGCTGCCTGAAATACTAGAAAATGTGCCTCTAGGTATTTGTCCTCAAGTGTGATTTCCGTACAACGGAGCTACGGCCCATTCCAATGGGTCAATAACCGAACGCCTGTCCGAATAGGTGGATAGGGTGTAGTGGACGAGTAGCATGACCTCCAAGATCTTCAGATCTGGGTTCTTTAAAGTTGCTTCTCTAGAATCACTCGAAGTCCTTGTTTGGCGAAACACCGGTGAAGTCAGAAATGGATCTCGTCGGAAGGATAGCGGTCGGAGCAAGTAAAATTGTATGTAGAAGAAGACGTTTCCTACAGTTCATTCTGACCTGAACAAATGAAAAAACCAAGATGTTTCCTGCAATACCAGACCAGACCTGCATTGACGCGAGGGGAGATATTAGAAGACATTTCCACGATCTATTGTAGTTTGTTTGATAAATCGCCAGTTTCTCTGATATTAGTTTTTCCCTTTACTGCATTTTTCATAAATGGTAATGTTATTAACTGGGCATCAGATAAAAATTTCAGACCTATTTCACTTGAAAATTTGAGAATTTTGAAAAAATTAAAGTTGATCTATGCGACAGTGTTTAATTTGTGTGCCCTTGCTTACTGTATAAGTTTAAACCTCTTGTTATTCAACACCCAGTGTAGCATGTCCACGTTCCAGCTCAATCTCAACAATACATGCATTATAAAATTTTTGATGTTTGTGGAAAAAATTTTTCCTCACCTACTTTCGAGGTTCTTTACAACTTAAGTATACGCTTGAAATGAATAATTTCACCTATTATTGCTGGTAGATGCTGAGATTGAGCGTCGACTTTAAATTAACACGTTTGTTGTGAAGTGAACCACCGGTGTACACGGAAAGTATTTTCATATGCTGGTGACCAGCCAGTAGTCAGAAACACAATTTTCATAAATACTTAATCAAAGCTAAATAAAGGCACGATCCAGTCCATGCTTACTACGATTGACCTTAATTTGCGTTGAATATTGAACTTTAGTTAAGCCCATCGCGGTCAACGTGTCCGCGTTATATATAGAGGAGCAGATGCAGCCTGCCACGCTACTGCATCACACTCATGACTCCCTGAACTCGAACGACATCTTCGAGTGAAATCTGAACAAAATCCATCGAAACAAAAGAACTCGTTCGTCTTTTTCACTATTGAGCGACTGGCAACAATAATGGCAGAAAAGTATTCAACTTGCACCCGATTGTGGTACACGTACATGTTCATCGGATTTGTTGTTAATTTGAGCGTTTTGCGTCAATATTTTGAGCACATGCTCTTAGCATTATCGAATTACCGCTTCATTTGAGTTCCCTGTACCGCTATGTATCGTTTATGCGATGTGTTTTATCATTTGTTGATTGAACTAAACGTTTTTTCACGCATCTTTCAGTTTAAGTCTTGGTTATATCAACCTATTTATGAACTGATATTTAATTTTAGCCTACCGTCCAATGGTTCAGCTATGAAAAAGCATTGCAAGGTTTGTGTCGTTGGGTGAAGGAACATGCATTTGCCATTAGTTATACGTCGCTTGTTGTGTGAAAATCAGGATTGATGAAATAACTCGATTTATTCCCCGGGTCGACGAGAAAGTTTGCCTGTTCAGGAACGTCAGATGTCTGAATGCGTCTTCATAAGTCATAAATGAGTTTTGCATGAGTGTTTTGAAATTCGTGTTAGTGCGAATCAGTTAGTGTGAAATTTCTTCTCAATCGTGATTATTTTATACATTGCTGATGATTTGTTGTGTACTTTCCGTGACGCGCATAGCATAGGGTGTCGGTTGTAATGTTTAATTATACAAATAGCAATTCTATTATAATATTAACTATTGCTGCTAGTGTTATTCAGGCTTAAAATGAGGAAACATTCCAGAAAACATTAGGAAATTTCTGTGAGATGGTTGACTCTAATTCAATGTTGAAAATTGAATGCGTTTAAAGAGGATAATTACCCGTCCATTACACAACAACGTCAGAAAAATACAAAAGAAATGACACGGAAATTTATCCAATGTGCAGGGCAAGAAGTCATAAATTTTGAGACCATGCACAAATCATAAGAATAAATACGTGTCTAGAAAAATCTCCACTCCGCCATAATAATCCAGGCTGGATCCAGGCATAAATGTTTAAAAAATGAAAGCATGACCGGAAACAGAGGCTTCTAACGTTCTTGAATATTTTGGACATTAGGCGAGGCATAAGAAATTCAAATACAATTTTTCGCTTGCCTAAATGTTCTGTCGAGGTAAAAGTGAATCTAGAAAGTTAGATCATGACTGGAGAATACAATTTCGAACGAGAGGCATTTGGTTTGGTCGAGGCTTAGGGGAATTTGAACGGGTTCTCAATTCTGGAGCAAATTTTTCCATTAATGCTAAAAACTTTGATGTCAGAAGAACACTTGTGTATTTAATTAAAGAGGGGATTTTTACTATTTAAGTGACGAATCGACTGAACTATTTCAATTATCCGTATCACACACTGACTTTGCAGTGGGATGTGATCGAACTCTTCATCCATCGCTAACAAGATAATAATAACAAGAAAGCATTGTACTCTTCTTCATATTTACAGCGTCATACTTTGGACAACGAAAGTCTTGATTAGAGTCCAGTCTTAGAATCGAGCGGCACTTTACTAGAGCAAGCGGATTCATTGGTGGGAGTGGAAATCAGAAAAGACACGTTAAAGATACTGTAAAAGGAAACAAATTTATCGACCCCGCCATCTTTAAAACGGTGTAGTAGCTATATTTTTTTCAGTTTCTTTAACCCAAGTGTAAAATTTTTCCCCCTGGAAGATTAGTATGAGATTAAGTAGAAGATTTCTCCCCCTAACTTATTCTACTCGGGATCTCTAACCACCATGATCACTAGAGTAGTCTCATTCACTTTGGTGAAAATGGTGAAATTTTTTCATTCAATGAGTATATGCTTCACTCACACCTCCATGACTCAAGAGACTGATTATCTATCGTTCTTGCAAAGTGATCATAAAATGAAAATATTTACAAATAAATCTCTCACTGGTTCTGCCTGCAGTCACTTCGTCAGCCTGACATGCACAAATATTCCAGATTGTATAACCATACGTGCGACTTATTAATCTCCAATAATTTCTTTCTTGAATAAGACACTGACTTCAATTTTGTAAACAAAGTAACCAACTCAAACAGCTCGAACTATTATTTCACTGTCATCCCATATTTATCAAGGTCAAAAAAGTACAGGAACCAAGAAAAAATGTTTGAGCAGGGAGACTAAAGAAATCCTCGCCGTTTTCTTTTTGAATTGCAATTAACACTTAGGTCGCCCTTGGTAAAACTGAAGTTCAATATTCAACTCAACTTGAGAGTCAAAAATAGTAAACAATTTTGGAAATATCAAACATTAACTGGAACGTGCCTTCATTTAGCTTTAATTAAGTGTTTATGAAATTAGAGTTTGTGGCTACTGGTCGATCAGGAGATTTTGAAAATTCCCTCCGTGGCAGCATCGCTTAATATATTTCAATACGTCCTCCCTGCCAAGCAATGTATCACGAATCCAATAATCGGTCAAAGCAAGATTAATGTGAGTGTTCTTTTCTGTTATAACCAAGAAAAGCTGAAATCATTTTTTCGAAGTCGGAAAAAACACCACCCTTAATTCAACAAATTGTAGAACTCATTGCACGGTTCAGAGTTCCATGTGTTAAATATTCTCATTTAATTTATTCGCTGTCCGGATAACTTTCCTTTATTAATTTAGAGGTCCCCACGCATGCTGTCTCCAGTGTTTCCCTTTGCAAGAAGTCATCTGGTAAACTTCCAAAAAATTGCTTTATTCAAATAAGTCCTTTGTATGGCGTTTAGATTAAGAAATGATTTGCTTAGTTTATCACTTCAATAAAAAAATTATTCAAAGCCTTCAAATAAACTAGTGTTCTAGAAACGGTTTGGAAACGTAAAACTTTGGTGGTTCATACACATTTACTCAGGAATCTCAAATTCGGAAATCACTATATGGTGGATTTTCATTTTCAAGAAGGCTTAGTGAATTAGGAAATAACTGAATGCGCAACCAAGCCCGGAAAGACACTCGAAAATTTTGGGACAATAGCTTTTTTTTGACTGATGTTGGTTAACCTGTGGGTATTCTCCGTTCACTGTAATGTCATAGGCGGCAAGAACGAGAATTCTGTGCGCAGATCAACCAGACACCAACTGGCTACATAACGTTAGAAAAATAAGATTTTTTATCGTTTTCTTTTGCGTGCCAAAAGTCCCAAAATTGACCAAATTTTAATCGGAATAACAGATATTGAAGAATTTTCCCGAGAAAAAAGCTATTTGGCAACCCAATCCTTGCAAACCTGTTCAGTCCTGGCGGAGATAGTCCAGGGGTGCAAATTCAAGATTGGGTAGAGTCACGCTGTCGATTCTTGAGAAGTGTTAGATTTTTCTCCGTACATTTACGTATTTGTGTCTGTGTGAGAGTAACATTTTGCTGATTCCGTACTCTTATTGTTGGGAACGTATAAATAGCTTCTATGGTGTTACATGTCTCAACCTAATCTCCAATTTCTCTGCGTTTCTCAAATCTCACTCGGTAAATGTGTAGCGTTGGTCGGTAATCGATTTTTGAGTTTTCAGTGCCTAAACGTAGTTAATTAGATCGAAATAAACAAGTTTTCTTCTATGAACTTTCCGTCGTAAATGAGTATTTAACGAGTTATGGCGGTAAGTTTAGTTTCGTGGTTGATGACGAATGCGCTCGAATAAACAGCTACTCATCGATTTTCAAATTTTTGTTGCTTGAACCGTGGTAATAACATCGAAATAAACAACTTTTCTTCTATACACTTTTTTCGTCAAATGAGTATTTAACGAGGTATAGCGGTAGGTTTGGTTTCGTCTTTGGTGACGATCGAACTAGAAGCGAGACGGCATTGCAGTGTTGCCGTCCGACGTGCTGCTTGAATTAGTTCCCGCTTCAAACACTGGAGTTGCGGTCAGTAATTTACCGCTATAACTTGTAAAATATTCATTTACGACGGAAAGTGCATAGAAAAAACTTGTTTATTTCGATATAATTAAATACGATTAGACACCGAAAAGTGGAAAATCGATTACTGACCAACGCTACACATTTACCTCTCACTCTGTGTGTTTGGTGCCTGGTGCCATTGATGTTGTCGGATTTATAAATAGGGTGAATAACCTGGTCAATATGAACATTACGTTCATTATTTTAAACTAATTGTTAGAATTTAACCCCCGTATTTTATTAAGGTAAGAGGTTTTGCAGTAATTCTGTATTGAAGAAGCAGTCGATACGAAGAACTGTTCGTCATGCGGTTGGCAACAGTGCCCTAGACAGTGTCCTAATTAATTACAGTGAGGTTGCTGTACCGGTTTGATGAACGCTGCAAGTGACAGTGGATTTAGGTTGTTCAAGGTTTTATTTGCTTACTTATATAATGCAGGAAGATACCTTCACGAACCAAACTTAATCTTTAATAAATGTCGTGCTTGCAGTTATAGTCAATTCAGTGACATAAATTTAGGGATTCATCGTGTTTTTCACCTATTTTTTGTTCTGTCAGGTTAGGCGTTATAAGCCTTTGGATTTTGTGTAAACATGGTCTGATATCCATTAAAAGAATCAAATGTTTTTGAAATTATTGAGAATTTCAGTGTCGAATATTTTCGTTGTCGTTCGTGAAGAAAACGAACAGTAATTTAAAGCTCAGCCTTTCTAATATTTCAGTTCAGCTGGCGGAGTAGGAGTAATATCTGCTGAATATGCTCTCCGTCAATATAAACGCATAGCTAAAATATTTTTTTACCATCACTGGGATTTTCATGAGGTGAAATTGTACTCAATTCGAACACTTTGAGGCACAAGCTTGCATGGAAGCAGACTGAAGCTTCCTGCCAATGCTAGGCTGCTAGAAGAAAAAACAAATAAATGCAATAAATTCACAATATACTCGCATTAGTTTTTCTATCGAAAAGTGTTATTCTCAGAGGCATCTGCAATGAGACAACATGAGGTCAAGTAACATTCAAGAGCTGAAGCTTGCAGCCTTCAGGATATTTTCAATCAGAATGAATGATCGGCTGATTTGGCGTAGTCTCAATTGACAGCGTTCGCAAAATATGTTCACTCAGATGTTGAAAAAAGAGTTTTCATATTGTTGTGCACTTAAATCAACATCTAAGACCAACGATATTACAGAAATATATAATATTTCTAGGAATCGTGATATATCTTACGACATAATATATAAGAGTTTTCTTACGATAGATATCAGTAAGTTCCTGAGATATAGAGTTTCAAGGGTTCGTGGGGAAATGCAAGTTCAGTATGAGGAGGAATCATTCGGAGATCCATCATTCAGGGCTGGCTTCTTACATACTTCTAGTTCCTGAAAACACGGATTAAGACATTTAATTAAGATGTACATTTTCATCATAGAAACATGAAACTACTTGTTTTGATTTATACAATAGTGCATTCGAATGACTTCTGGTCTGTGCAAAGAATTGCATTCTCTGTAAGGTATTAACCCTTTAGCACTCGAGAGGACTCTACGGTACTCTTTCGGAAGTGGCTTCAATATATTGTATTTCTCGTTAAATTAGTTCCCTAATGTGTTCTTTGGAGTTCACTGCGAGTGGCAGTTCTTGCCTTATCCTGATATCGGTGACTACCTGATGCCGGAGACAGTTTAGTGACGGTAGTTATGATAACGGTAATACGAGTACAAAAATTTCAACGTTTAAAAGGTTAAGGATGTCTGAAGTAATCTCTGACAGCTGGATTATGGAATTGACATCGCAGACACAGATAATAATTCAAGTAAAAAAATCATTGGAAGTCTTTTTTCCGCAGGAACCTAATTGGGCACGCTACTATGATTATCAGGAATGCTTGTTTCGGATCGCATATAGGTAAAAAAAGTAGTATTTTTGCTGGTTTGATAATCCATTTTGAGACGAAATGGATTTTCGATGAAACGAATCGTTATGCTGTTCTATTACTTGCAGTTTATGTGTGCTGTCGTCACTTGTGCTTGAACCGATTATATTAACGCTCTTCACTTATAGGTGAAGAGCATAAATTACTGACTGCGAACAGAGCAGCTCTCATATTTATGCTCATCCTACACAGAGTTAATTTAAGGCGGTTGATCAACCCAGAGCACATCAAATTTCAGTAGAATATGGAGTAGAATAATTTGTAAACCATATATGAACTTATTGTAATCAATTAGCAGTTCAAATATGGTTTGATAGTTTCTTATTCCTATGTATATTCTACTCTTGTGAAAATCATTGCTTAAATCTACCGTTTGCTCAAATATTGAAAGTGAGTGGCGTCTACATAAAACCTCATTTAATTTTAGTCTGAAACTAAGTGTGCAAATGCTTTTGTCAATAATGAAGTTAATTTTGTTCACAGGTACTAATTATGGTGCTCCAAAGAACGCTTTATCTCCTGCTCACTCTAATACTCGGTCGTTACCCTCTTGCGATGTTCGAACTTCAGGGTCCTGGACTTCCTTTTGTAGCAGCCGTTGCAGGAAAATCAGTCACGTAATACTACAGTTACGTTCTCCGTTCTAAGTGAAGCAATGCTAGGTGTCGACCCAGTATTGTCAAACCCACTCGGCGAGCAAGATCCTGGCTTAAAAGACCAGATCTTCATTCCCTTAACATCTTTCAGTAACTGTGGCCAAGTTATTGAACTGAACGATTTCATCGGAAAAGCTGTGCAAGATGTACGGTGTAACCACATGTCAGTCTCATCGATGCAAACAGCGACCAGCTTTCAGTCGTATGAAGAAATCAAAAGGGAATCTGTGTCATTTAAAACTGGGGCTGAACTATCTGTTGGATTTTGGGGCTGCGGTGTGAAAGCACACGTATGTTATGAGTCTGTTCAGAACACCGATGAGCGAAAATATCTTGAATTCTTCAAGCAGACAGGTGGAGAAATAGTTCATGGAGGAGCACAGTGTCAAACTCATGTCGTATCTGTAAACTTAGACGTCAAGCCAGAGTTCAGTGAAAACTTCCGTAGTGCTCTGAGGAAGTTGAACGATGCATCCATGGATCCACTTTCCGAGAGTAGTCAAAAAATATTTTACAATTTTGTCGAGGATTATGGCACTCACTTCCAATACACGACTTTCCTTGGTTCCAAGCTAGTTGTGGAGAAACTGTTCTCTAAACGATCAGCAAGCTCAGCAGAGGAAAACGAGCGACATCGTTGTGTGGCCTCTGCTTTTACTCAAAGCTTGACAGTAAATCTACCCTCCGCTCAAGCGGAAGAAATTTTTCGTTTAAGTTCTAATCAATGTCCAGGCTCGGAGGAGGTTGAATTTGAGCTAAATTCTTTGGGCCTTTCATCAGAGCGCATCATGACTGTAGGAACTGCCCCGTATTTGGATTCTGAAAAGTGGGCGAGGCACGCCCTGCAGAGCCCGGTCCCCATCAAGTACAATCTTGTAAAAACCTCCCGTTTGTTTCTACAGGATTGGTTTTCGTCCTTACACGAGACATTCAACGGATCTGCCATGCACGAGTTCTTTGAAAATATGTCCTCACAATACTGTGAAATCATGCTTGGAGCTCCTTGTGACACAGATTGGAAGGGGTGTGGGTTCAACAGTAATTGCAAAGTGGGTGAGAAGTGTTTCAATGATAACACCACAGTTGAAGGCTTCTCATGCAAGAGAGGATGCGGCATCACCAGCGATTGTCCTGAACAAACGATCTGCATTGACGACGACAGTATGAGAGGGTTCACCTACCAAGCCCCATGTTCACTCCCAGACGTGTGTTCTGGCGACTAAGCTTGCTATCCTGAACCACACAGCGCAAAAGGATTCATTTGCGTCTCAACTGAATCAGGTGGTTATTTTCAATTTAATCTCAAGAACCATGGTATCACCTAATCATGGATATCTCAATTAACTCTTTGACCGCAAATTACGCCGTCGGTGGCCCCGTAGGGAATTTTCATAATGCTGCTGGCCGCCCAGGAGTCGCACACTCAATTTTCGTAAATACTTCTTTAAAGCTGTATGAGGGCATAATCCAGTCAATGTCTGCTATTTTCAAAATTGCTCAGTATTTGAACTTAAGTAGAATATTGAACTTAAGTTAAACCAATTGCGGTCAAAGTTTCAATGCTATGGCATTTACTTAGTCCAACTTACGTTTTGGACATGTATTATTTTTCTAAAGTATAAAATGTTCACTGAGTGGTTTAAAACAGATGCATCAGCAATTACGTTTAACTGAGGAGCGAAGAGTTTTTATGGCTGAAAAATATAATTATATGTACAATTTCTAAAAAAATTCACATAAGAAGGTAAGTAATATTCCCCTTCAACCTTCTCAGTCTGTTTCTTAAGATTACATCTGTGCTATTTTATTTCAGTTTCTATCAATAAGAATGTTATTAAAAATGACAAAAGATACTCATTTCGCACTGCCTGCATTTGCTCTAAAAACAAAGAATCTGTCAAATAATGAAATGTCATGCAGGAATTTGATTGAATTCAAAAGGCTTGTCACTCTTTTCGGGATGAAGTTCTATCTCAAGTTGATTATCTTGTAACCTACATTCAGTGGCGCAACTTGATTGATTTCCAGCATTATTTTCTATTTTTGTGCAAAAAATGTTGATGTCAATTATTCCAAATGTCGAATATCATTGCTCCTTTGAAACTGAAGTCACAGGAGGTCCCACTCACGCATCACGGAGTCGATCTATGCGCTTACGTAAGGAATTATCAAGCAATCATTCGTGATTTCGAAAATTCAACTGTATTGTAAAGAATTGCTGGGTATGAAGATTCTTCTGATGTTCCTTCTTATAAGCATATTTTATTTCGAACTTTTTCTTCCAATCCTCGGAATCATGACTTTAATGAGTAAGATTTTCAAATATGCCTTTCAATTTCCGCTTGAGTGAACACTCACTGATGCGATTTCCAGGCTTGTGTTTTCAATCGATTCCATTGTCCAGTGTAGCTGTCGCACTCTCAATAACTGCAAATATATTTTCTATCTTCAGAAGTATTTTTTATTTTTGAAAAAAGTGTACTATATACCCTTTTGAGAAATATGCTTTTAAAGTTAAAAATACTTTCATTTTATTCGTGAACTTCTAATCGCAAAACAGCGCAGGTTTCCTCAGAAACGGAACTAAATTTCGAGTGTGTTCAGTTTTCGATTTACGACCTATCACGTACACGACGCAAGTTTCGTAATTCAAAAATATACTTCCAGCCTAGAACGGTTGCGTAGAAAGTAGGATCATAGGAACTACACCTTTTTCACATCAAATTAATCTAAGTTAAGTTCAATTTAATCCAAGTCAAGTTCAAATTAATCCAAGTCAAGTTCAAATTAATCCAAGTCAAGTTCAAATTAATCCAAGTTAAGTTCAATTTAATCCAAGTCAAGTTCAAATTAATCCAAGTCAAGTTCAAATTAATCTAAGTCAAGTTCAATTTAATCCAAGTCAAGTTCAAATTAATCCAAGTCAAGTTCAAATTAATCCAAGTCAAGTTCAATTTAATCCAAGTCAAGTTCAAATTAATCCAAGTCAAGTTCAAATTAATCCGAGTCAAGTTCAAATTAATCCAAGTCAAGTTCAAATTAATCCAAGTCAAGTTCAAATTAATCTAACCCTCAGTTGAGTTAAAAAATGGCATAATAATTTGTTAATTTGAGTTTCTTGTGTTATATATGTATCTATTGGATGTGATGAGCAAAACTGGTTTCGAGGATTTATTTACACGCATAGATATTTATATACGCGAAATTCACCTTTACCACGTATACGAAATCAAATACATGCAAGTACAAAATATTATCATTGGACGATATGTAGATTTAATCTTTAAAAGAAATATACAAGTGCGATTCACTGAGTACTAATGTACGATTCCGTTTAATTACAATTTATATATGTACATTACTACCCAGATACATTCCTGCATTAGCAATATAAATGTTCCCATCCATTCTAATTCCGTATTAGTCATTGTGAAGAAATGTAGGATCCACTTACGATACAAAATAATAATACAAGAAACAATGTTCCTAATTCACTACTGATTTTATTTGTGTGTGTTTACAATTCAATGTATAATACTTTTAAGACTTCAATAACTTTTAAAATAATCACTTTATGAATATTTAAGTCTTGAAAGTATTATATATTGAATTGTGAACACACACAAATAAAATCAGTATTAAATTAGAAACATTGTTTCTTGTATTATTATTATGTATTTTAGTGGATCCTACATTTCTTCACATTGACTAACACGGAATTAGAATGGATGGCAATATTTATATTGCTATTGCAGGAATGTATCTGGGTAGTCATGTACAAGGATAAATTGTAATTAAACGGAATCGTACATTAGTACTCAGTGAATACCATTCGTATAATTCTTTTAAAGATTAAATCTACGTATCGTTCAATGAAAACCTTTTGTATTTGCATGTATTTGATTTCATAGATGAGATAAAGTGGAATTTCACGTGTATAAATATCTATGAGTGTAAATAAATCCTTGAAACCAGTTATGCTCATCACATCCAATAGATACATATTTAACACAAAAAACTCAAATTAACCAATTGTTATATCATTTTATAACTCAACTAATGGTTGGATTAATTTGAACTTGACTCGGATTAATTTGAACTTGACTCGGATTAATTTGAACTTGACTTGGATTAAATTGAACTTGACTTGGATTAATTTGAAATTGACTTGGATTAATTTGAACTTGACTCGGATTAATTTGAACTTGACTCGGATTAATTTGAACTTGACTAAGATTAAATTGAACTTAACTTAGATTAAATTGAACTTGACTTAGATTAATTTGAAGTGAAAAAGATGTAGTTTGTCTCGGAAGCGGTAATATTCAATATCAAAAAAGTGTTGAGTTAACGTCCCACGATGTGTCTTCAAAATAAATTCTACATAAGCATAGCTAAGCGACTTCCGTTCTTACATACGCACGTACAGTACTGCATTTAGGTGTATTAAGACTTTCACTGAAATCGTGCTCCAACGCATGGTAAGAACAGATCTCATTCGCAGGTCCAAGACCTTCATAAGCATTAGAACGAGCGATGTAAGAACATGCCCACGTTTTCCATTTATTCCTTTATAACTACATTTTCGTAATGTTACAGTTCACATATATGAATTTCCAGTAGATCTTGTGAGCAAACCTGTTGTTGAAATAAGCACGAGTAATCCGTTTCTGCAGTATCTGTGATTTCATCATTGAAACGCAGGTTCTTATTTTTGTCGTTTGGTTTTCCTGAACAAGTTGTGGGCACGAAACATCACTATTAGCAGGTGTCAGCTCACGCTTCACCAATTCGGTCACCGTTAACATTGAGTAGCAAGTTCCTAGCGTGGAAAACATTACTCAATTTCAAAACCTTGGAATTTGTAAACAAAACATCATCTGTTGTGCATTACAGCACTGCACTGGGAACTTACAATATGATCAACCACTAGTATTTTGATTGAAGATTAAACAGTGTTAGAAAGTAGAAGCACAGATCTCTACGTTGTTATGAAATGTTGGTATATCAAATTTGTTCAGGTATTAAAAAACGAAGAATGCAATGAAATCCTATTTAACAAAGATTTCACACAATATAAATTCGAAATAAGTACACAGTGTCAGCTTCGGAGACCAGCTCCACCTTCAGTTAGTAGTCTGTAAAATGAGAAATAAAAGAAAATATCAGTCATTTCATGAAATACAAGGACACTATGAAATCTACAAGTAAATTTGTAAAGGATGTGAACTATTGATGCTATTGAGGACCGTTCATTTTTGATTCTGAAGAGATTCTAAAATGCGTAAATCTAAACCATTTCCAAATATGATTTAAACGCTTGGCGTGTTCTCCGTTTATAAATTCCCGAGGTTCATTCGCTTAAAGAAAAGTAACTTCCCTTGAATCATATTTAAAATACTGATAAAAGCATGATTTTTCCAGGGCAAGCGGTTGTGGCAGGTGGCTGGGGGTTCATCAACGCAGTAGAAAGGCCTCTGAAGACCGTTGAGCACATCAATTACAAGACTTTCCCTGAGCTACCTCGGGCAGTTTACAACAGGGTGATGGCGGCTGCAGGAGATCACATCTACATTTGCGGAGGGAACCATCAGGACATCGACCAAAAAAAATATCTGACAGATAATTGTTACCGTGCGCATCGAAGCAATCCAGGTGAAAAATGGATGGAAATGCAGTCAGCTCCGATTAAAATGGGTTACGCAAGTGTGGTTTCGATAAACGATTCGTCACTTTGGTTCATGCAAGGAAGTGCGCTAGTAAAGTTCGACATCAAAACTGAACAGTTTTCAACAACGACGCTGCCTTTCACGGCCCATTCGTATCATTGTTCAGTTTCCAACGGGTCTCACGCCGTCATAATGGGAGTAGGCAGACGTAGGGATGAGATTTGGATGAATCAAAACGCATTAGACGAAACTGCATGGCGTAAAGTCGGGCACTTGAAAAGGGGCGTGCACAAGCATGCTTGCTTGTGGTACGGTTCTAACATAATGATAACTGGAGGTTCCCCACAGCGAGACAATGTTGATATATTCAATACCGAAACTGGGGAAATCTGTAGTGAAGCAAGACTTTTGACTGGAAGAGATGTTCAACGGATGATGTTGTACGACGGGATTCCAAGTGTCATTGGTGGCTTCGGCGGTCAATATCTTAATTCAATTGAGTCATTTCGTTTTGCAGATAAAATGTGGATTAAACAAACGAAAACTTTAACTGAGGTAAACGGCTATTTCTCACTTGTAGAACTTTAACACTTTCCATGAGAACTGAACTTCAGTTCCTCATTACTCGACTATTTGATGGTGATTGGGTATGCATTAATTCCTCAGTACAATAATGAAAATCTGTTGGTGGCTTGGTTAGTTTCTTCGCACTCAATCTCACCTTGTAAATTTGAGGCGTGACGTTTCAAAATGACGGAGTATTTCTGTAATTACGGGAAAGTCGGATAAGATAGTCTTCTTCCACGATTTGTAGTCTTTCTCCACATGTTGGTTCTTTTTACGATACTAATTTGGCATACGAGTTGGCCTACCGTGCCTCGCATGATGGCTAAAATTTTTCCTCTTTGAAGCTCATGTAATTTCATGGTGGTATGAATCACTTAAAATCTCTTTTTTTTATTAGCACCACCTTCTCATTTCTTGAGACGCAGAAAGAGTGTGACGACCGTATCCAGAATACTGGTAAAATCTCCTTTGAAATTTACTAATGGCCTCTTTAGACGATGCATCATAGATACTCAAAAGAGTCGCAAGTGCTGCATGAGTTTGCTGATCTGTGCTGCATGGGCTTGTAGACGGCATTCTGCAGCCGAGCAAGTGAGAGAAGCACGATTGGCGGTCAGTTACTGCTCAGACTCTTCGAGGAATGGTTATACGACGCCAAGCTCCTTCGTGGACCGTCGCCGCGTGCGCCGCCGAGGAAACGATGCGGCCATAATCAGTGGGAGACGCAATTACGTACAACCTCACTCAATCATTGCTTGCTGGACACTAGATCTCTGTGCTCCTCGCGTGCTGCATGGGAGTATGCATCACGGATCCATCTTTGCCGGGTCGGTGTTTTGCTGCAGCAGCATGCTCCTTTGTGAGTACTTGTGATGCGTGATGCATCAATGAGTCGCTTGTGCTGCATCGTCTAAAGAGGCCTTAATCAAACTCAGAAAAATATAATTCCTTGCTGGGCTTTTATAATTGTCGATTCTGACACACCGTTCACGATTTTAGTCAGAAGTAGGTCACCTTCTTTTGTTCGATGACATTTTTTGGACTGCGAGGTACTTTTTCAACACGGTTGAGCGAACAACTCTATAATTCGTGTCGATACCGTCGTGCGGTCGACGTGAGGGTTCGTCGAAAAGGGGCTCTCTTCTTTGCAGCTACCTTTTTCCGGGGGCTTGCTTTTCTGTGCAGCGACCCTTCCTGAAGTTCGTGGGGGTACCGCCTACGCCGTATTTAGTCCGCTAGGGCAACAGAAGTAGTTTCTGTATGTGCCGAACTACGGCGGTACCGTTAGGTGAGATTTGTGTGGGTACCACCTGCGCCGTAATTAGTCCGCTAGGGCAACAGAACTAGATTCTGTTTGTGCCGAACTACGGTGGCACAGCTAGAGTGAGGTGTGTGGATACCGCCTAAGCCGTATTTAGTCCGCTAGGGCAACAGAAGTATATTCTGTTAAAGCCGAACTACGGCGGTATCGTTAGGAAGACGAACAACTGCCTGCGCCGTAATCAGTCCGTTAGGGTAAAAGAAGTAAATTAGGTTAGTGCCGAACTGCGACAGCGTCTTCCTTTGAGACAAACTATTCGGAATAGTTTGTCCTCCCAAGGTGGTTTCCTTAAGCCCCTTTCTTGGCGAGAGTGTCGTATAAGACTAAAGCCTGTGTCGAAAAGGAGAAAGGAAAATTCTTTCGACCTCAGGATGTGAATTATTTATTAAAGAATCTCGAAACAATGCTTCTTAAATAGACAGATACATTTCAGCAAAGAACCTGATTTCATTTATTTTCTGTGAAAATTGCGTACATAGACATGAGTTACTGCATAACACAATACAACACGCAAAATTACATTTCAGATGTTTGTGCCATTCAGCTAAGTATTCAAAATAGTATGGGAATATTAGAATACAATACAAATGAAACTTTAAGGCTAACTAAAGAAAATGCACAGACGCAACATCAGCGCAGAGAAACAGACCTAGGGCCCGTACCGGAAACTGAACACACTAAGAAAATACTTAAGATTATGGGTAACTATAATAATAGACTAGACAACACTTGCGCGGCCTGACAATTTGTTTCCTAATACGTTATTGTGGGACAGAAACCTGTGTAATTCAGATGAAACGCTTGAACGCTCCTAAATCTTAAGTTTTCTTTTAAGATATCCCAAGCATCATTGACTTATAATGTAGCGTTAGGTGTACCACAAATACTGTGAAATGTATCTATGAGCTTAAGTTATATTTTATAAGTGGCTTTCAGAGATTTGTTCGGGCAACAATAGTTATATTGCTGAATGAAAATAGAGCAAGATATAATGCTGTAATGCGATGCTTTAATATTCGGATTTGAACTTTTTCGTTACAGCAACCGTGGAATTTAAACCTCCTGGCGATGAATTGCGCTGGCAGGTAGTTTAATAGAAATGAAATCAACCCAATACTCATCTTTAATTATGGACCACTAATGATCTTTTTAGTTACTTTTCCGTTCAATCCTCTCGGGTGGATACGCTTATTTTCTTTCACAAGAACGCGCCCACCCAAGAAGTAAATGTGATGTCTAGAGTTGAAGGTTAGGTTGGTCTTTCCCTCATTGGTCTACGAATGTTTTTCATGCCTGTTTTCTTTCGGTTCTTTACTGTACTGTTTTTCAACAATAGTTTCCTACTTTTATCTTGTTTCGGAAACTCCCTTCCTACTTTGCTGCTCCCATGATCTTGTGGGGAAACGCTCCATGTGCATGGGTTTTTCTTTTTCTTAGCTCTATTGGAAATGGTGTCTTCCTCTCTCCTCTCTTTGGATCACCGTTTTTGTGGTTAGTGTGGCTCAAATTTACTCATCTAATCTAATCTTCTAAATTGTACGCAGGAATGTACGTACAAACAAGAAATGCTAAATTTTTTCACATATTCATGATTCAGCTTACATGGGGCCAGCCAACCCCAAGACCTATTGCTGATTTTCAAAGATTGTTCAGCACATTCGATTTGACATATAATGCGTCCGGTCATGGAATAAGTTAGAACACACAAGAAGCGATTTTAACTTCAGGGGTAATCCAATTTCTTGTCAATCGTTTGTCTTGAATCTATGCGTGCGCAGTTTTTCTCTTTCAATTTTGTTTGAGAATTGCAAAAGCATACGTTTTTCGGGATTTAATACTGATGAGTTTGTACTTTTATCTTGGTGGTCTGATCCACGAAGCTCGGGTGTGCGTTGGCCTCGTGAACGTTGACTCGTGTATGCGTCACTCATTAAGTATTTTTGTGACTATACAATGATAATATCTCGTTAGGTTTTTCCCAGTAACGTTCATTGGAAGCATCGTCAATGAAGACCTATTTTAGAGGTGTGACTCAACTACACAATGCATTGCTATCGTAAATCATTTAATCTTTTAAGTTATATAATGCAATAAAAGCTAATCTTGTCTCTTCGATTAGAATACATACTTGCTCAATTTTGTTTGCCAACCAATTCTTCTTCTAGCTTTTTATGAATTCTTATCTTTTGAAGGAATAACTTACAATCCTAAAACTGTTCGCTAAAATAATTTTAGAGAATTCTCTGACAGCGTACGCAAAATTACTTTTAAATACTATTATAATTTCAAGCCAAACAAGGTTTTTCGTCTGTTTTCTGAAAATCAAACAGGAACGCCATTGTAACCAAACCAGACAAAGGAGGGGGGTGAGGAATAGTTCTGTTGGATAAGTCGACCTGCATAAACAGCATGAAACAGCTTAAATTTTATCCGAAAAAGTTTGTTGAAGTTATTGAGCCGGTAGAAAAATTATTCACTCGTATAGAAGATAAAACCAATAACTTTTTGCTAAAATTTAAAGGCTTGAACTGCATTGGAGAACATTTGTATGGTAACTTTTATGTCAACATTTGTGTACTGGGTACTCTCTTTGGGCTTCCAAAATTCATTAGCCTGATTTTACTAATAGATACAAATGCCGTCCAATTTTTGCGTCCTAAAATGCTGCGAGTTTTTGTTCGTAAAATTTTTTGTAACCGTTTCGTAACCACTCCGTACCAATGATTTTACTGTTGACAACTCTTACACTTTCTCCTCAGATTTGAAAAAAAAACATAGCGATGCAGACCGGTTCATATGGCATCTTTCGATGTAGAATCATTATTTACTAACATACCCCTACATAAGACTATTACTATTTGTTTAGGACAACTTTTCCTTAATTCTACAACAAAACTCTTAAATAGGGATCTCCCGAGAGCTTTTAAAATCTTTTTTAGAATTCTCTGTGCTCAATTCACTTGTTGGGGATGATTTAAAACAATGTAGATAGACGGAAGGTATGGCAATGAGCCTGCCTTTAATTGGGCCCCTCTTCTGCAAACGTATTTATATGTGAAAATGAAGTTCGGTGGCTGTCGACCTGCCCCGAGTCATTTAAGCCCGTGTTCTATAGACGTAGCATAGATGACACGTTCTTGCTTTTTCGTGAACCATCTCATGCTCAATGTTCTTGAGTTATTAGAATGAAAAACATGAAAATATAAAATTTACCATGGAAATAGAACAAGATCAAAAATTTTCATTTTTAGACTGTCTAATTCAAAAATCATATAAATTCGAGTGCACCGTTTATAGAAAACAGATTTTTTCAGGATTAAGCCTAAGTTTTTATTGCTTTTGTCCGTGGTCTTTCAAGATTAATAATGTTACTACGTTGATATCCCACGCCTTTAAAATATGAACTAATTTCTCATTCTTACATCAAGAATTTGACTTTTTGAGATCATTTTCCGAGAACAACTGCAACTCCGTAATTTACTTCATCTGCAGATCATTCCATCTTTACATCTGCTTTTCTACTACCACTTCTACATATTCCACTCTCATGTCTAGCTGTTCTTTGCTTGTTTGTATTAGACAATTTAATGCGAATGACTACGTTTGTGAGGTTGTAACGAATAGTTTGGGTAGGTTGTGTGCAGCAGAACTCAAATATCGACAGAGTAGTAGTAACATAGCTTTGCAATATCGACAGAATTCAAATATCGACATATATCGACTACCACTGTGAAAAAATTTATATTCCTTATAAGAAGCGAGGAAATCGCTTTTTTATCAATCAATCTATACATAAAATACTTGAACTGCTGCTGTTGATCCATTTGGAGGCAAATTTTTTGAGAATTCGATCATTAATAAATTGATGAAATTGCCCCATTGCTTCCAGCAACTATCTATTCAAACAGTAAATTAAAGCAAATGGACATTGGCTGGTGACTATTGGGAAACAAGAAAAAGCATGCTTCCTAAAATTGACGTACAGATACAGCCCTACATTTTGGGGTTAAAAAATGATGATCTAGAAAAAGAAAATATGTATACTTTATAGTTATTGGCAAGGCAGTAAGTATTTTATCTATCAGTTTGCGCTTTGAATATCATACCAAGTACTTTTTCATTCTCTATGGCTAATGTTTTTTTTTTCATTTTCCTGTATCGGCGCTGAATATGGAATTTTGAAAATTCCAAAACGTTAGTAATTAAAATATATATTTACACATTGTTTTTTTCTTTCCACGTGGAATTCTTCAGTTCAATAAAAATTTTTGAGCTGTCACTTGTATTTGCATTTCCGAAAAACTTGGATTTTTTTGCGGTTATTGAAAGAAATGGTTAACAGTTTAACACAATGATATTTCACGTTAGCTATTTTTTGTTCCTTTCAGGTTTCTTTCACTTTTGTCATAAGAGCAATTTATTGCTGCGAAATTCTTATCGGTATTTAAATTTTTACAAATTTAGAAGTAAAATTTGACTAAGCAGGCGTGTGGTCGCCTGTTATAGTTCGAAGAAATTGAAAAATTTCCAAAAAGAGAACACGTTCTCCACAAAATCAAATGCAAAGATTTTTTATTTAAAAGTTGTTTGTGTAGAATACTGAATTTTTTTTCAATTCATTAACTGTCGAGAGATATTATTGATTGCAACATCTTTGTATTTTTCATACATTTTTGCTACGCACTTTCTAATGCTAATAATATTTTCAGTCACACATGCTGAAAACATGACCGAATTTATGTTTTTGTAATCTGAACGAATGAAATACCCTCGTATGTAGTTGTCTTAGATGTTATTCCTTGCCCAGAAATTGCTGTCCAAGCTGTTAAGACAAAAACTTTTCCGTACTGGCAACGAGTCCACCTGATGTACATAAGCCACGTTCACGTTGGTGCTCAATTGGCGTAAAGCAGAAATGTCTAATGAGGCTTAGATATTTATGTACGCGCTGGTGAAAGCTTTGTATTTTTGTGCTCTATTAATACAATAAAGAATCATCTGAGCGCACTTCTCTTTTGTGAGTATTTTTAACGCTGGCACTACTCACTTAGTCAAAGAAATGTGATAGAATTTCAAGCTGCAGGAGAATAGTGTTAAGCTTTATCATTGGTATGTGCCCAAAATTCATACCCTTCCTAATGCGCTCAGAGCTAAATAACGAGTCAAAGATCTTTCAGCAACAAATAAAAAAAAGAAAAACTATTTATTTCCAATAAAGTACAAACATGAAATGTTGATACATTGGCTTTTAAGATACCTCAACATTAACGTCCTTAACTGATAATAACACATTGGTATCGTAATCCCCGTGTAAAATGTTGGAACAACAATGTGAAGTTTAAAATTAAGTGGAAAAGCCAAAATAGACCTGCGGATTGTTGTTTTCAATAAATGACAACTTTGAATCTCGACAACTATCGGAGAGAGAAATTTCAGACGTAATGTACGATTAATATTTACTGAGTTGAGGTTTGCTAATATGATTTCAATGATTGATTTTAGGTGGAAAGTTTAAGCTCATGTTGTGAGAAAAATTACACGTTGTGGAGGAAATAATCAATGAGACTTTCTCAGGAGCTCGAGGAAATTTTGGTAAACTGATTATTCAAAACTCAGTAGACATTTTTAAGCTAAAAACTCTCAAATCGTTTCACCTCATCATTCAGCTTGCCAGGAAGTATAGCTTTAAAAATTAAATGCATGTAAACAAAGTTCTCTCAGAAGTTGAAGGCAGGAAGAGTTTAAAAGCATCGCATTCTCTCAGGTCGACCTAAACCCCTATAGATCGTGAACGGCGCTCGATTGTGAACTGGTGGAGCATGGTTTTGGCACAATTGAATATTATCTCAATACACTCAATATTATTTTAGTGAATAAGGGCTATTCATGTATATCATCATTTCGTGAGATACAATATTTATTATCTGTTGTCGCAAAGCATACGTTTCCGAGACAATGCTATGCTCAAACATTAGTACAGCGGAAAAAATATGCTACACTCATAATCTTACGCAAGTGTGGATGGAAGCAGGCGGCTTGGAATGTTGGTAGCAAGGCGATGAATATTCAGAGGAAAATTAAAAATCAATAACTGATTCTAGGGATCATCGTTGCATATCACAAATGTAATTTGAGGGAGCTGAGTAGAAAGGAATGGAATTGTGCATGTAGCGGGTCTCTGACAATATACGAGTAAGATGAAGTTCAGTCATACTTGCATTTCATCGATGATGTGCATGTATTGTCGGATTTGAAAGTGAATAAAATTGGGAGGCTTACGCGCAAATATGATCATTGGTAGACATGGGTCACAGGTGTACTAACTAAATTATTAATGATCTATTTTTAGCTATTCTATTGGTATTGAGTGGGGCAAAATAGGTACAATTAAAGTTTGTGTTATCTGGTAAACTGAGTTTTTCTTCGATGAGGGGCAACCGGCCAGCACCTGGCTAGCTAGGCATCGCCTAGCACATCGCCTGATCTATCGCTCGATTGTGAGTGGTTCACTAGCAATAATGGGTTGCCACTTTTGTCTGTGCTAAAATATCTAGAATCGTGGTAAAATATAGCTAGAAATAGCTAGATTCCATGAAACATAATAAAGAAAAATAGCTGAACACATAAATGAATAACTCTCATTAAGTGCTGTGATTATATTATCTGCATCACATTAATCCAGTTGTTCCAGTCCTAAGTAGGTTGATTCAGCTTTATTAGATACATTACTGAAATATGTTACTGTACCTAACAGTTTTGTAACTGAAGGATCATTTTATTCGTCCAATAACAAACTAAATTTGTTGTTAAGCTATTCCTCGAAATGCGGGCAGAGCACATTCTGAATATTATCCAAGTACTAAGTGTAATGCAATTTCATGTGATCGATTGTCCTTCAGCTGGAAATGTATTGTTTTTTTAATAAGTCAATCATGTGGTCACTGAGCATAATGAAAACTCAAGAACATTTCTATAGCACCTTCGAGTTTGCGAGAGTTATTACTTTTCTTCTTTACAAAGATTGTATATATTTCTCAAATTACACCTGCAGTACTTACAGTGAAGCAGGCCCTTGACGATCAATCATTTTGTTCTAAAACTTCAGGTCATTGTTCGAATAGAGCATAATTGACCGTCTAGTAGGTGTTTTGACGATTGAGCCTAGCGGCGTTGACGATGATTGATAGAAAGTTTGAATGACTCTAGCTCAAGCTCTGGTGCTTGACGTCTAGGCCAACTTTGATCAAGCATTGCGTCAATTTTTATTTTATTTTGAGACGTACTTAATTTTGCAAAAATAAAAGCTCTCTTTACTCGCGTAGAATGTTGAGTAAATGCTCATGAGTGAAGCCGCTTCTCATTTTGTACCACTCGCTAGACCAGCGTCGTTTCCTCTTTACTCCATTTTCTGCTTCAGGGCAACCAGAGTCAAAGCGGGAAAGCCAAATTTGTGTAGGAAATTATTGCTTAACACTTCTCGACAGACTATCCTCTTCAGAAAGTCAACTAAAATGGGTTTCGATGAAACTGATTGAAGGATCGATTGAAAGTCGATTTGAACGATTAACGACGCTCAAACAACGTTGAACGCCTTTCAAACATAGAAAGAACGGTCTCTACTGTTGTCATATTTAACGCATTTCAGCTTCCAACTCATTACTGATGCTTTTAGCCAGAAACTATCTTGGACATTTTAAAAACTATCTAGATTTATAGCTATTAGCTAAAATACCAAATTCGCTATCTAGATTAAATGAAAACTATCTAGATCTAGCTATTTTATAGCTAGAGTGGCACCTATGAATTTAGTCTAGCATTCGGAGGTTCAGTACTTCAGTAGCTGCTCGTCTCTCCAAGTGTGCAGTAGCTGCTCGTCTCTCAAAGCTGTCTGATAGCGCTCTTTTACCCTGATTGTGAGACTTATCCGGTGATCATTCTTGTACCTCAAGGGTGGTCATTCCCCTCATTCAGTTGCATAACTGGATGAAATCTGTGAAAGTGCACGTGGACGTGAACATTTTACAGAAGTTTAATACTGAAGTCCTGATCAAAAGAACTTTTTTAGAGAGAGGCCTTGCTCGATGTCACTGTTTTAAAATCTGAGTCGCTGAAGTATTAAGGTTTAATGCAAAGTTCATGAGAAAATTCTAAAGGCCCGTCCACACGTGCATACTTAACTGCAGACTTGCCTGCGCAAACCGGTTTGCGCAGGCCTGTACATGGACACGAAAACTGTACACCGTGCACGCCAATAAGAGCGGCCTGCGTAATCTTCAACATGTCAGAGATTAAAACTGCGCAAACTAGATCGTGCAGTTAGGTATGCTCCATGTAGCTACCTTTCTCATGCCGTGTCTTCAGTCCACAGGCAGAAGTCACGAGAGCAACATGTCTGACTCACGCACTTATTCAAAACAGTTCCTCACAGAGTTTATTGAACTGTACAAATCTTTGCCTTCTCTGTGGATGGTGAAGAGCAAGGAATATTCAGATAGGAATAAAAAACAGCTTGCATACAATAAGATGATCGAAAAGTTGAAAGAAGTAAGTAGCTTCCTTAGTATTTCAATTTGTTTGCATTTTTTTTAATATGAAATTACAATTTCTAATTTATTGTAAATTGAATAAATCAAATACCTGAAATTACCTATCTGTATTTCTATTCCAATATACTTATTTCACAGGTTGAACCTGAAGCAACCAGGGACATGGTGACCAAAAAAATCAATTCTATTCGTAGTTGTTATAGGAAAGAAAAGAAGAAAATTGCAGATTCGCAAAAGTCCGGAAGCGGCACAGATGATTTGTATGAAACGAATTTGTGGTATTTCAACCTCCTCCGCTTCCTAAACGAGCAAGACACGCCTCGTTACCCTACAAGCAACTTCAACGGTTCATTTACACTGGTATGGCAATAAAAGTTTCTAATTTCTCATTAATTTGTTTACTTTCTCATTAATACATCTATCTCATTGTGAACCATGATCAAATAATTTCTTAAATGATTCAACTACAATGGGAATACAAAAATCATCATATGAAAAAGAGCATTACAGAAGTATTTACGCAACGTAGACATTAAAAAACTCCTATCTGTAACTACCATTCAGAACTCTGTTTTGCCAGGGAACGCTGCCTTCCGAGTTGAAGTATTGGAGAAACTCATTTCTTATTATCTTAGCGTCTCTTGCAATGGCCCTATTATGTCCATTTTGTAAGTCAACTAGATCAGAATCACGTGTCCTTAGACCCAACGACAAAGTGCCTTGAATGTCATCTTCATAATCCAAGGAGCCAGTAGGTGTGTAGCTATTTGAATGTTTTCGCATCAAGAAATTGTGAAGGGCACAGGTTGCCATAACAGCTTTATCAATATTCTCGAGCTTTAGGTCTATGCTGGTATGAAAAATCCTGAATCTAGATGCTAAAATGCCGAATGCATTTTCGACCACTCGCCTAGCTCTTGATAAGCGGTAGTTATTTATTCTCCTCTGATCTGTGAGCTCTCTTTGATTGAAAGGCTTCATAAAATTTGGAGCCAGTGCAAAAGCCTCGTCTGCGATGAAAACGTAGTTTAGCGTTCTATTGGATTGTCCTACTGGTTTTGCATCTGGAATGCACAAAGATCCATCATCTAATTTTTTGCGAAAGGTTGTGTGATCCAGCACACCACCATCGGAAATTCTTCCATTTACGTCAAATTCAGATATGACAATCTCATAGTTTGCATTTACTACAGCTAGAAGAACCATGCTGTTAAACCCTTTATAGTTGTAAAAGTATGAACCTGATCTGGGCGGGGGCGAAATTCTCACATGCTTGCCGTCCACAGCACCGATGCAATGCGGAAAATTCCATTTCTTCTCAAATTCATCCGCCAAGTGTTCCCATTCTTCCATACAGTTTGGAATCTGAAACACGAAAATAATTAGTTGATTTCCTAAATATCAACTAATACTCATACTCATATCCTAATATGAGTAGTACAAAAATACATCAATTTGAAAGAATGTTTCGGACTTGTTTTGTAATATTGTAATAGTTTTACTGATTTGTAATAATGTTTTTATTTCAGAATAAGTCATGGAATGCTGCTGAGACATCCCATCCCATACATGACGATGATTTACAAGATGATAGCCCTCAAACACGTAGTGATCGCCCACAGACGCCTAGTGATCGCCCACAGACACCTAGTGATCGCCCACAGACCCCTAGTGATCGCTCACGGACACCTAGTGATCGCCCACAGACACCTAGTGATCGCCCACAGACACCTAGTGATCGCCCACAGACACCTAGTGATCGCCCACAGACACCTAGTGATCGCTCACGGACACCTAGTGCAAATTCTTCATTTGGTCGCCGTCCGAGAATAAGGGTTTCTTCTTCTCAGGTGGACGATGTTATTGCGTCTGTTGGAAAACGCCTGTCTGAAGCAAAAAAGAAGACCAACATGACGCTTATGGCAAGTCTATCGCCAATAAACTGAGAATGCTACCAAATGATCAACGTATTTATTTAGAAAGATTGATCAAATAAGCTATCTTCGAAGCAGAATTAGGCAATTTATGTAGAGGATGTACTATCAACGTTCCAAAATTCTCCCACACTACTATTAACATGCCACGTGTCTCCCATCCTACTATTAACATGCCACGTGTCTCCCATCCTACTATTAACATGCCACATGTCTCCCATCCTACTATTGACATGCCACATATGTCTCCCATCCTACTATCGACTTGCCACAAATCTCCCCGCCAACTACGAACAACATGGAATATATAACAATTTCTCCACAAGAGCCTGCATATTGCCTGTCCCAACCGTCAATTTCTGCACTTCATGGGCCTACCGAGAACACCAACGCAGCTAAAATTCGCATCTAAATCTTACATGAATATATAGTAAACTACGAAACGAAGTTGAATAAATATTTGGTTTGTGTGCCATTATCGTTAAAGGGAAATAAATCTTTTCCGTTACTGACAGTCATGTATTGTTAGTTCAATAAATATTTAGTTTGTGTAGCATTAATCGGAAAAAAAGTTTTGTGTGTTGCTCTGTTTAATAAATATTTAGTTTGTGTGCCATTATCATTAAAGGGAAATAAATTTTTTCCGTTACTGACCGTCATGTATGGTTAGTTCAATAAATATTTCATTTGAGTATCATTAATCGGAATAAAAGTTTTGTCTGTTGCTCTGTTACTCACCTTCATATATTGTTCCCTCAAAACAGCGTAGATAGCTTCACACGTATCAGGGATAAGCAGAGAAAGGGCTTGATGAGAAATGGCAACTGAAAACCGAATATCTCGAAGAGACCTGCCAGTTGCTAACCATCTGAGAGTGCAAGATAGCCTTTCATGAGGTGACATGGATTGCCGCATCACTGTATCTTGCCGTTGCATGCGTGGAGTAACTAATTCCAGTAATTCAGTATATGCGGTTTCATCCTTTCGCATGTAATTCCGCCACTCGGTAGAGTCGTCTCTTAATATGAGAGTGGTGACATCTCTTGAAGAGCCATAATTTGCACCACTTACATCGTCGCCGTGTTTTTTGTCTTTTGTGCACCAGGCAATAGAAAAATGCCAACAAGTCTTCGTCGTCAGACATGACCGATGCCAACAAGATCATCAAGTGAACTGAAGTTTGCGCGTACTTACCTGCAACGTGTGGACACACATCAATTTTGCGCAAGTATGCGCAGGCAAGTCTGCGCAAACAAGTCTGCAGTTAAGTATGCACGTGTGGACGGGCCTTAAGAATGGAAACACAGAAACTTTTTTCTGCGTAAGTTAACAGCGATAGTGATGAAGTTTAACTTGTATACAGATAGAAAACCTGATTGCAAGTTTATGTTTATCATTTGAACAAGAGCGTAGCTAAATCAAGCAAAGTGAGGGCTTTAGTTTTCTAATCATTATATTTTGTTTAGTGCTAAGCGTAATATGTGGCATTAGTTAACTATGCTCATTCAATCCTTGACTTCAGTTTTTGATCTGTATTTTCGTCGGCTTTTGTCTTTATGCATTTGTTGATGAAAAGTTAAGGGTTGAACCTTTCGATTTATTTACTTGACCTATCCAATTGGCTCACTATTTTTGGAGTGTGTTCAGCCGCCCTATGCTACCGTCCATTCACTCGTGTGTCATGGACCCAAACAGTTCTCCTGAATTGCAGACCTACCCGTGTCAACTGAATTATCTAGATATATTATGAAAATTATTTTTCGGTTGTCAACTTTCGGCCACATTCCGACCATATTCAAGATTCCATCACGCTGTGGGTCCAAAATGACGCTTTTGCTACGTTCCAGATTTCTGCCCAGGGGCAGGATTGACTTTGCAATTAACGTTCACAAATCGAATAGCTGACACCGTGCTCTGGGTTCCGAACTTGCGATGGTACGTGTGACCATTAAAATATTTCGTGCTGAGAGTTTGCGTAATCGATTGTGAAGTACTTAGCTTAAATTCCAAGTTGCTTTAAAGAAAAAATTATTTGCGTACTTAAATAAATGTTATCAGAAATTGCATTTCTTACAGCGTTATAATTACGATTTCATTGGAAATGCTTCACGAGATAGTCGCGTCAGCATGGCGTGGAAAAGATGAGGCTGAGTTCTTTCATTTTAAATGATGTTAAGAAAACTACCAAAATCATAGGACCACACTTGATGTAACGGCCGCAATAAGAGATATTGCGAGAGTCTAAACGTACTCGTGATTGCGCGTGTGAATTGATGAGTGTAAATGTGTTTTTTTGGAGCCAGTGTCTAACGGCACGGAACTTGGAGATAACTCGAGAAGGGGCCCCTATTACACTGAACGTATTGGAAGACACCTCGCACGAGCCATACCTTTAGATACGTAGATCAGCTGACGTGAAAAGTAGATCAAATATGTGAAAATATTTATATTTGAGGGGGAAAAATTAATACAAGATTGAATTTATAAGATATTTTCTTTCTTTAAATAGAGCGAAATATAACATGATGAATTATTTTATTTTTGAATATAGTGGCGTCAAATTCTATGTACCAAGAAAGAGTTGAGCCGAAACTCAAAATTAGTACTTCGGCTAATTTTATAACTTTTTCATTCAAGAACTTTCTGCTGTTATTTGTCTGAAAAAACTTCAATTCAAAGGCTGATGATTTCATACAACATTTCGAAAAACTTTACAATGCATTAAAGTTAATAGTTTTTAGTTCTTACTACTTTTCAATTTTCATTCTAGTGTCTTGAAAATTGTCTCAGAGCCACATAGCTTTATGAACAAATTACTGCGTTCTGGTGGGCTGCGTTGCATTCATGGTTTAATTGCTTCTACATCACACGCTGGCTATGAGTTAAATTCGTTATATTTAAAACGAATTTAACTTGCAATGAGCGTAATTTGCGGAGGAAAGAAACGCAAGTTACGTGGTTTTGGTTATTCAACCTATGTTCTTTGAAACAAAGCCCACCGAATGTAAACTGCGGCCCATTTTTCTAATCTTTGACGTGTTCCTGGTCGAAAACGACTCGACCACTTCTGTCATGAGTTTACTGGTGTTCGCATCCGACTCGACTACGACGAGGAGCAGAAATAGACGCAGAAGCATAGATTTTCCCTTTCTTGACTGCGGTAATTCCACCGTTAATTTAATTTGAGGTAGAAAGAATCTTGTGATTGGGGAAACATGAGTGTTGTAGTTTACGTCTTAATACATTAGTTAACCGTAGAAAACCACCGTCAGAGCTATTAGGGTGCTGCGTTTCTAAACCAGCACTTTCACTGCTGGTATGAAGGTGCTGTGCCAACTTAAATCTATGAAGCGTACTAATAATTTCGCAGAGTTTGCGAACTTATTTTATGTAGAATTTATGCATAACTGATACTGATTACGTATCCTTCTTTCATTTTATGACTCATTCTAATATTCACGAGTGTAATTGAGTGCTGTACCCTTACGAAAGAAGAGAGAGTTTCTATTTGAATATCTCTTCGAAGCAAAGCACTTGAATTGTGTTTCTTTGCCGTGTACTTAATTCGAATTTTACAGTATTTATAGAGCAATGTGATGATGATTCTGAACAAAAGCACATAAATCTTATGTATACAGTTGGTCAAAAATGACTGCAATAAAAATTGTTTAACGAAGTGCATGAATCATTCACTTCTGATATTAAAATTTTTTTCTTAAAAAGGAAAACTGAATTTCGAAACTAGTAAATATCAATCATTAATGAATCAGAAATTCTGCGGCGCACACCAGCAATGTCTACGCTATTTTCTTCGTTACACTCGGACACGTTTGGAAAAAAAATAGTGTGTGGCCACCGATATATAATTATTTATTTAATGGCCTTCTCATCAGCACAGTGCAAAAGTACTGTAAATCAGAAGATAAGAGAAATGAACAAATTCATATAATAATGTCAAATTGTACAAATTGAAGTGAACATAATTTAGTGCAACATCGAGCATTAGTCTTGATGCAACATCACTATTATTGAGAAAGATTTTGTTGTCGTATTTCGACGACTAATTCAAGACAAAAATGTTCGTTCTTTCGAATTTTAATTAAAAACTAACTCTCCTCGGGTTGCAATATATGCCGTCGCTTTTGACGGGATATGTTCACCAATTATCAATACTGTCCTCACATGCATCCCTACGTGCTTGTAAACGTATCGCATTGGTTCTGTAAAGCTATTGAGTTAGCATTATTAGCATCTCCATTCAAGGATCGGGTAGGACTTTCTTGACTGTAAGACTCGCAAGTCCAGGAATCGCAGGATGATTGAAATTCCGCAAATAAAGGATTTCATCTCCACACGTCTCCGGGAAATTCAGACTACTCAAAACTCCACAGATTGCCGAATTATTCAGACTAGGACTCCCAGAATATCAAGTCTTTCCTAGACTGCTGAACACCTACAACTGAAGTATTCTAAGGAATCTAGGATTCAAGAAACATGGATTCACGCGAAATTTCTTCTAGCACAATGTGCACTTTTCATAAATTTAAATTATTTACGAGACGCCTGTAATGTCAAAACTCGTAATATCAAAACTAAAATTCAATTCAGTGAAATTAAAACTCTTTTGACGAATTTTGGACTGAGTTACCCGCAGTTTCAACATAAAAAACAAAACCCTCATTGCAATTTGTTGATATTGATGCATTTTTTCAAATTTTTAAAATGATTGCATTACTCATAGCTTCTTGATTCACGGAAATTCGGCAACAAAAATGCAAATTAGTGAAATCTGTGATAATATCTCAACCCCAATGTTATCAGTTATTACCTTGAACCAGGAGAAGCACTGCACTTGTAAAAAACAGAAGTAAAAATGAAATGGTGACTTGCCTTACCACAGATTACTTTTATAAAACCAAGGCACACGCACTCAGTTCAAAAGAGAAGCATTGGAATACTTAAGGTATTTATAAGTGTGTGTACAAGAGCTGTTATACACCGTTAAGTGTCCGCATATACGCCTTGCAGTGGCCGAGTACACAGCTAGAGCGCTTGCCTTCTGTGCTTCCTGCACGGGTTTGAGCCCTGTGCGCAGCAGTTTGCGGGAAAACGCTGACGCGACAAATCAGGGTCGTTCGTTGCCTGCAGTGTATCACTGTCGACAAGGAATGTTACCCGGACTCTAATCAGAGAGAGAAGCAAAGCCTTAAAGCTCGGCATGACTACGGGCATTGGGAATCCCTATCATGTACATTCCCTGTATAAGTATCATTTCAATGATACTCAGCCACTCTTCCCAAGAGGGGAAAAGGCTCGGTAACTAATAAAGTATCCGCATATAACGCACATGGTGGTTAAAAATGAATGAATCGAATTGGATGCAACAGTGACATGAATATCTTGATTGCCTACATTATTTCTAGATTTAGCCACAACGCCTTCTTGCATATAAGAACATGAGCAACCAGAGCCAAAATTTGAGTAGAAATCGGTGACCTGCCATCAGAGAATGCTAGCAACATAAGAATAATTACAAGTGACTCCTGTCGTAATCTTGTGTACTTGATAAATCAAAAAGAGTCGGTGAATTTCCTCAAGTTTATCAATTGAATCTACGGTAAGAAAATGCTGATGTTGCTATCGAAAGTTCTAACAGTGTCAATTTACCTCGGATTTTTAATTTTTTTCTCAACGTGTGCATTCTGTATACTGACGATATGATTTATTCATAAGTGTAAAATTTTAGTTTTGTGATACGACAAGCCTTCACGATTCCTTGCTTCTTTTTAAAGAGCCTTAATATTTCATTTTTTTTAGTTTTTAGCAACAGCCTTTTCTTGCGTTCTGTATGGCGTAGTGATGTCTGAGACCGAGTTATTCCCGTTGTTGTATAAATTTGTCCATCAGCATTTTGCGAATTGTTTCCTCTCAGCCTTCATCTACATGAGGTGATGGCAATTTACCAGGGATAACAGAAGAGCATTTTTTGTTTTATAAATCCTCATGAGGTTCCTTCCTAAGAGATCTATAGATTCTTTTCTGGATAGGGGTTCGATCTGTGTTTTTAAGTTACTTTTATTTCGTTGAAATTTTGTTATTATTGAATTAAAGCGTTCAATATAAACACAGACCGTTTGTTTATTATGTTTTTTATAATTTTTCTAGGAGCCCAACTCCAGCATAGTCTCACCATTGCACCCACGGCGTTCTCTGATGAGCTACCAGAAATTTGTTTGCTGGATCAGAAATCTCGACGTCAGCACTCTAGCTGCATTGCCTGCAAATTCCGTTGCCATATCGGAAACGAAAACACAAATGAACTTTGCAAGCTGTGCACGGCTTGAAACACGAGCACCGCACGTGATATTTTCGTGACGGGTATTAACCCTCGCATACTTAAATCATAACAGGTTTTAGAAAACCTTCATAGAAATTAGAAAATACAAACGATATCATAATACAACGCAAGCAAAAAAATATCTGAAATATATACATAAGCAACGAGAACAATTTAAATAGAACTAAACACTTATAAAAGCATATAAAGAACTGTTGCATAACAATGCAGTTTGCCGTAGATCGTAAGAGCTTTCAAGTCGTCTTACGTAATGGTAGTACATGATTTTTGTTACTTTCATCGAATTTTATTCCCAATTTTCAATTCAGAGCGTCGTGCTGATAACGCGAATGTCGTGGGTTCGATCCCCATACTGGCCACTAAATGTGCGGACCAAGGGTAGAGAAAAGCTGAGAGCGCGGTGACGTATACTTGGAAGCCGGGAGCAAAAGACAAAATGCGGCGCTTGACACCTTGCACCCTTAATTTCTACAAGGAATAATGCTGACACCGCAAGGGCATTGTGGACCTCGCAATGTAGGGCGGCACACATTTGGCTGCGACCATAGAATGAGGGGAAATTCTTGTTTTTGGGGAAATGAGATTTAATGCATATTTTTCTAATGGACTATCACTTTTTGTTCGTGTTTTTTTTATTGTGGTAGGTTGAATTAACGCATAAACGTTTATCGTTTGAATCAGAGCTCACTTAGTGCACATGAACATCGTTAGTAATCAACTAGGGCACTTTGTTTTGGAGCTACACAACATGCGTCTTCACTTCACAATACACCGACTGACCGATCCTTCGACCCATCGTTGATGTTTGAGATCTGGAAGGCATTAATTTTTTAGTTTGCGTGTAGCCTTCCAGGAGAAATGTTGATATTATAATTTTTCATTCCCAAAATAAAATTTAGCCTGCAATTTTCAATCACCCGTTATTGATATTGTTAGAAGAGTTTGAGCAGGAATGATTATATCATTTAGGTAAGACATCGTTTCGTTTTGCGTGCGAACGAGTTACAGGAGTTTTATACGCCTTTTAAGCTCCCTCCTCCGTTACTAGTGATGGTCTAGAACTGGGGTCTCCAAACTTGCCAGACTTAACCCCATACTGATTACTCCAGTAAGCCCCAAGGGCCCAAACTATCTTAATTATCCTGCTATTACCTATAATTTCTAGAGTAGTCGCCGAGTTCGCGGTCGGATTAACTGTCGCGGGCCGGATTGATCACACTGGTGAGCCGGATGTGGCCCGCGAGCCGTAGTTTGGAGACCTCAGGTATAGAACACAATTTTAAACAATTTAAACAATTTACACAATTTATTTACCACAGGTGATACAGAGGTAAAATTTTTCTTAAGTCTAGTACAATGGTCAAATTTGAGTATAGCTACCTGTGGGCCCGAATAAGTTCAGCGACTTCTAGGGCATCCTACCATCACGTTATTCTAGGGTGTACAAAAATGTTTAACCTAGTTCACTTAACCTAGTTTCGCATTAGACTGATCATTGAGATAATTAACTCGATATTTTATGCTGTATTTTACAATATAGGTCAAATCGGCTATATTCAAAGTATGTTCGATAAAACGATTCAAGAGCAGAGAGAAGATTGGTTATGGTACACAAGGCGAGTTACATTATGACATTATCATTAGTTACATGTAGGAGGCAAGATTTTGACACGGTGATCTTACACGACTAGTATTCTGATAGGAACACCGAGGCCACATAGATGTTTTTCCTGCAAGTTGATCTATTTTCTCTGTCGGATCATTTTCAGAGGCTCCTCAAACAGTTTATGTGGTCACTGTGGTCGAGTGGTTAAAGAGCGCGCGCCTTTCGCAGAGAAAGTCGCCAAATCGAATCTCGCTATTGCCAGCACGGTGAGTCCTGTTGCGAAAAGGGAGAACTCAGTCTCAATCAGTCCATTACACTCAGGTGTCGAAAATGGGTATCGGCTCGAGCGGGGGTAACCGTAGTTTCGTATTGGCGTTATTTACAAGGCATTTGAAAAACCAGCGTAAAAGATGCTTTGAATCAGGTTTGAGTGTGTGGGTGAATTTGATGTTTCGGGCTTGTTCTTCAACCTATCTGTATCCGTAAGTGTATAGAGTGGATTTTTTCTTCCACTTTCTGGATTTCTGGCCTTAGAGTTTCAGCCTACTTTGAATATACTGGTTGCTTTTAATGCGAAGGTTGACGGTAACGTCGCTGCCACCACGAGGTATAAAGCCTCGACTATAAATTAGAGATTTAATACGTTAGTTGCTGAATGTCACGTGAGTACGTTGCTGGGTGGCGTTGCGCAAGCGTTAGCTTTTACGTCCACCCCTATTCAGATACACGACTTTGGTAGCGATGGCCCGAGGGTCTAGACACGTGTTTCTACTGGTGAGCTCAAGAGCGAGAGGAAGGAAGAAATTAGACGCCTCGAACCATTAATTATTTATTGGAGAGGCACGTACGGACGGCGAGAGCACGCGAGGCTACGAACCTTTTACTATCAATGGACAACAGGGACAACTCGAATCACGATTATCTTTCAATGCATCGCCCAAGATGCCAACAAAAAGACTGTGTACATACAGTCGAATTTTCGAGCTACGGAAACGTCGAGCCCGGGAAAGCGTGTCGCAAACGCTTGGAAATCAGCGCCCTCAACGATACAGTCAATAATTTGCCCGTCGAATTTGCCAATGCTTAAACCGAACACATGTTCTTAAGTATGAAATTGAATAAACGGAAGCCTCAACTATCAATCACCGATCGCCTTCTGAATTACTCTGCCTTAAGCAATCTCTGAGTCCTACACCCGAGTCCCTGACCCTTCTCTAAAGTGACCGGCGACTGAATCCCCTCCCTCCTCTGTGCCCGCTCCGTTCTGGACTCCCATGGCACCTCCCTCCCAAAAAGGGAGTGCGGTTGAGCAAAAGGGGGGCAGGTTGTTGGGGAGAAGGGATGCAGGGGCATGCTCTCGCGGGGGCCCCGCTTTCTCTGTAGCCATGGCTAATTCATGACTGATCCAACGCTCTCTTCCCCATCTACACGATCGGACCGGCACATTGTTTTTATATTAATGTCCTGATATTTTACAATCCCTGACCAATTCACCCGACTGGCGCTAACCAGCACCAGCGTCTCTCAGCTCTGTGTAACCGCTGCAACCGAGCGCGTCAAATTATCCCAGCTAAATGTGGTAGACTCAAATTCAATTCGAGTTTTATTTATGGTACGAATATTTTATATCATCCTACGAGAGCTTGTCCTCTACCTCGGATACCCACTCGGTAAATGTGAGATAGGGGATGAATCTGACTTCATACATAAGGACGGTCAGAGTAACTTTGAACCGCATGGCGATGTCTTTACGTGAAAATTAAGCATTACAGGGAAACAGTTTTACATTTCATTGCTAATTCTGAACTGCAAATAAAGTGCAGTTCACGAAAAAAAAATTAAAGCCCAGCAATTAATGAACAAAGACTTACAGCTTTTTTGATCGTAGTTTGTTTAACAAAGGGGTAAATGACATCAGCATTTTCTGATAATATTCCCAGATTGAAATTTTAGCATAAAATAAAGAGTAATTTTGGGCTAAAATTTAGTTTTACGCATTTTTTTCAGATAATCCAGGGTGGAGATTGGTGTACAGCCTCCAAGCGTAAAAATGTCTCCTCTTCTTGACATTCCGGAGAATGTGAGAGCTTTAAATTTCAACTCATACGGTGCTCTGCACTCGGCTAAGTTGATCACTGGCTATGTTATAAAATTTGAGGGCACCAACAAAGCAGAGTCTGAAAATTACAGAGATTACATAGCGCGTCTCCGAGGACAGAATTTCACCGACACAGAATGGACCAATAAGTTTCATGCCTCCGGATCTCGGGTGCAAAAAGCCACAAATCCTAATAAACTTGACATGACAGCATTGAAATGTCTCCTAAATATTCTATGGAAAGTGAAAAAGAAACACGAAGTAGTCCGAGAAATAGGTAGACTTGCGCCAAAACATCGTCACCATGACACAGCAGACGCCAAAGTGCAAACTGATGACATTCCGGGGCTGCTAAACGTGAGCGAGGCTGCGAAGAAAGATCGGCCTTCCAAAACTAAAGGAGAGAGAAGAGCGACAGCGAGATGTATTACAACTCCAGGGCAAACTCCAATTCAAGTTCAGTGCAAAAATTACAAAACAGTAAGGAATGTCTCTGTACAAGTACAAGATATTACGTGGGTAGTTCACGAAGTGATGAAAGTACTTAAGAAATGATATTGTGCACAAACGTGAAATAAATACAGATCCATCAACTTATGACAAGAATAGGTTGGCGCTTCAAAATGTTATTGACGAGTCACGCGAGGCTTACTGTCTTTCTGATACGCAAGTACACCAACTAGAGAAGAAACGTGATGATGAAGTAGATAAAGTGTCTAGTCTGAGCGAAACATCATTATCATACCTTGTTGAAGTTTTATTAGCTCGTGTAACAGAGCATATGAAAGAATTGTAGATAAAATTAATCTAAGCTGCCGCAAAGTTCATAGTAATGGTAGCAGTGGCTGTGTTAGGAAAATTAACTTTCTGAAAGACCTTTCTCTTCAGTTCTTCGACTCGTATCAAAGTAATAATGAGTACCAGAAAAACTTTGGCATGGTGTTCACCATCGATCTTAGGGATAGGGATGCAAAAACTCTGAGTGAACTTCTCGAGGAACAATTGGAAGACCTTTGCAAAAAGTTTAAGAAAAAATCAGTGGTAGAAGCTCTCTTTCATCTTGATGTGTTACTTTTGGCTGGTGCATTCGATGAGGCCAACACTGATTTCAGTGGAGAATTACAGAAGCTAATGAAGAATGCGTGGAGAATAAATTGTCGAATTTTCTTCACTCCTCCCACCGAAACTGCAAAATTTCTTGGTCTTATTCTATCAAAGAATGATATGTGTTTTGATGAGGATGAGATCTTACCCCTTTTGAAACTCAAAAACCTAACGGAGTTTCTGAAAGGAGTCGACACTGAAATGAATGAAGCTATGCAACGCAATTCATGGAAACTCAATGACCAAATGAGCAGCAAGTTCTCTGAGCCAGTCAACTTAGTACAGTTTTGCCATCGGTTTTTACCAAACCGAATCCCTAAAATAAAGAATCCTGTCCAGGTTATCGAAAAAGTGTTCGTTCAGTCCCAAAACTTCATTGAGAAGTTCAGTGATTCAGGCCGCCCTTAGTTTGGTATCATTGAAGATCAGTTGCTGTCCATTGATAAATTTGTAGACAAGATCAAGGACACACCTGTGGCGGTTGAACAGGTCTTAGAAGCGGCAGCATCAAATAGTTCTAAGTACGTTAGCATCTCATTTGCAGAAAATTTATAAAATTTCATCATGTGATATTTTGATAAACTACTGAAAATATCACGTAACTTTTTTTCGTTTATTATCTCGTATTCTGTGCTGGATGCAGAAACTCTTGCTAATGGAGAATATTCACTGTATTTCAAAGCAAGAGGTACAAAAGTGCACACCAAGTGGAAAATGGCGAAATAAATACTTTTTCTTTTATGAAATTTTCCGAAAAAAAACGGGTTATTGAGATATTAGGTGTTTAATGTTTTCAAGGATGAAATTTAATGATAGTACAATTACCCGCAATATTTATTTTGAATTGATGTTACAAACACTTATGCTTCTGAATCAGCATGTGTTATTCGGATAATAAAGTTTACCAATATTTACATAGGGGACTTTTGGGAGCGTAGTTTAACTCCAGAAAAATTTCATGAATCATAATGCTGTACATTAATCTTTGCAGCCGCTGTGAATTTATATAAATAATCCGTACCACCAAATCCGACTTTGACCATAATCGTGAATGGCGTCGGAAAGGAATTTAATAATTCCGAGTATCATGTTTCAAAACCAAGCGTAACCGCTGCTAAAATGTCTTCAGTTATAATTTTTAGATTACTTGTATGGGACAAGTCAATGAAGAGACAGAAACTACGACGTGAAGCTCGTTTTCACTCTACCACTCTTTTTGACATTTTATGCTCGATGAGAAAGTAGCAAGAGAGAAAATAAAATTTTAAATTACTTTTATTATGCTGTGACGATCACAGTTAGTGTAGGAAACAGCAGCGTTTTATATTGTGAGCTTCCGGAATTATTTTGACGATGCTAAATTGTTAAGGAGGTTTTATATCCTCCCCCTCAGGGAAACAGCGCTTTTATCTATGGGAATTACACCTCCAAGGAGCAAGATGTGAGATCCCAAGCCAAAGGTTCGGTAGATTGTTCTTTTGTTGAAACAGAATAATTTTTTTTGTTTCAGACCATCTTCTTTCTTTTCACTGCTGTCATTTTTCAAGCACCGAACGCTTTTTTCTTCATCTTTTATCCTACATCATGAACTTCATTCAGTTTGACTGTTTTTGCGCGGAAGAAATTTTGTGTGGGGACACATTTCGTGCGCAGATCACCCAATTTGTGAACTCTATGCCTGAATTTGGGTATTCTACTCTCTTTGAAATACATTTTATGGAGTTAATGATGAGTAAACTCACACGTAATCTAATATTATTCCTTAGAGACAGTAGAGACAAATTTCATTTATGACGTTCACTGCTATAGAACATTCTTGTGTTTTTTTTTCTTGAAATAAATTTTTATTGAAATATATTTAAGAAGGCTTGAGCTCGCCCATAATCGAAAATCATTTCTTAGAGAGAGTCTAGTCAAATTTCTCTAAACACGTTCTCAGCAGTGGAACCTAAGTGAGGTTGATCACTCTGATCATCTTTTATTTGTGAAATGACTCACTGATGTTCACAAATTCATTCGATATATATAACTGGGAATGAAAATACTTTCTAATTTATCTTCAGTGTTTCAATCATTATTTTCAAAATTATATGCTGTTTGTATTGTATTTTAAACATCTGTTAAGCCTACGCAGTTCACATGTAAAATAGTTTTCGTACGAAATCAACAGCAATGCCTAAAGCGGTGCACCGAATACGACAGTCAAAATATATTTGTTATGCTTTTGAACACTGCTCTTTCATGGTTAAAAAATGCTGCTTACTTAAAAAGATTTAAGGTCTTGCTGCGTAGAACATCTTGTCTAAAGGTATTTAATTAATCTAAGGTATCAGTTGAGCGTTATTTTCTGGATTAAAAGGTGACGAACTCTTCAGTAATCCAAACGCGTGTATGGCAACTCGTACAATGTCGAGCGGAAGTATATTTATAATTGAGTTCTACAAAGCTGATTAATGTTTGAATCTATCCCTGTATTGTGGCTATGACGTTCATCATATAAACGATTTCAATTTCTTTTGGATTCATTTTCAAGTTTACGTGATCATATTCTTTCATTTCACTGGTACTAGATTTTAGTAAATATTCCCATTAACATTCGGAGATTCTCCTGTATTTCCAACGTCATTTCTCCTCAGCAAAATAATTATTTCTTTCGCAATGCAATCATTAATGCTATAAAAATCTATGTGGGTGATTGGTATTGGTGTACGTACACGAGTAAATTTTTTTGAACATTTTTAAGTGAGGCAAGAATTCGTAACATGTACCGAATTGTTGTAACCATATAGATAATTACCGCGTAATGTTAGCGTGTTTTCTAAGTGCCCGATAAAGATTATTTTTGGGAATTTTATTAGCTTTCACAAACACTGCATTCAGTAAACAATGCAAATCATTAGGAACAGCGACAGTCAAACGCCTAGCCTGTGTTGGACGTGAATCTGTTCATTTATTTTTCAGGATTCTCGAGGCGATTCAAGGATTCTCAGGATTCTTGAGTTCCAGGAGCTGAACCAGAGCGTCAGCCGCTGTCTTCAGCTGAAGATGCCTTCGCTCGAGCTGAAAATAATGTAAATACCGAGGGCTTCTTCAGCTCTGAAGACTGGCTGCCCTGAGAAACCTGGGAAATATAGAACTGTGAGTATAATGTAAAACTGGGTTTTTACATGGTGCTCAATGGCTAGCTCACCAAATGTAATTGTAATCGTGTGACAGATCCTCTCGTACCGAAAACTGATGATGAGTCCATATTCCCAGTATACATTAATAAAAACCAACGGTTTTAGCAAAATCTTTATGGTATTAAATTTAGAAGTTTCACGAAAATTTGAATAGTTTAAAGATAAATATCGGAAATTCTTCTTGTGAATGAACAACAACCTCATTTGGTCGTTGATGAATTCCTGCCTACCGTAAAACACGGTTCAATGAAATCAAGCTCATGAATGGTTGGTTACATCACTCGACTTTGTCTCTAGCACCATTCGTTTTCACACCTACGATTTTCAGTGATCTACATAGATCAAGGCAAACGCTGAACATGATTATGAATGTAAAGAAATTCCTGCACGTGTTAATCATCAGTAGCCTTCAAAATTTTAACCGCAGTTCCTTAGTTTGATCATGTTGTTGTGTCACATTTAATAATAAATTTATGTTATTTCATTTAATTACCGTACGCCCTAGTCGGATTTTTCACCATCCACATTGGTCTGACGAGAATTTTCTTCATTTATTGGTGTATATTTTTCAGTTCAGCTCAAACATGTTGTTGAATCTCTGTTTATTTTCACTTTCCTCTCATTTTTGAGTCTCACAGTTATACGAAAGCCTCCTACATCTTTAGGAAGCTATAGTTATACTCTGCCTGTCTCTTGTTCCTATTTGCATTACACTGGCGTTTAGTGGGATATGATCAGCGTATTGTAAAATGCATGTCATTAAATATTCGCGATTTATTTTAAATTCTCAATAATTCCCACGCAGAATTACTAATTTCTGAAAAATCGTTGCATTTACCACTGGTGCAATGCAGGTTAGGGCCATCAGCTGTACTTTATATTCGGCGAACGATAAAACTCAAGTGTTATATTGACGCGGGAAGCGGCACTGTCTACATATATGAGGCTTTCATGTCTCTCTCAATGATGATTTTCCCGTACTTCGCATGTTGCTGATCGTCATCAATCAAAGATGCATCTGAGGGATATCTGCCATTAAATGAGACAGAAAAACCTTTTAACAGAGAGAGCAGCAAAGACACTGAGGAAGAGAAATTATCTGAGATTTGACACGCACGGCGGAAAGTAACAAATATTTATGATTAGAATAATTTATTCCAGTGAAGACTCGTGAGATCATAAATTTCGCGTCCGAGCAATGTACAACAAAAATGGGGCAATAATCTCAAGTGCACATACAGGGTGGCCTAAACTTTGTTGAACAAACTTCAACGCAAGGTTAGGACCGTTGAAATAAACACTTTTTAATCTATAACTGTATGGACGAAAATTCTTGGTTAAAGAGTTACAAGGACTTAAAATATTCCTCGTATTGGAGGGAAATTCGTACTTGAGAATATGAAAGAAATTTTTTGCAGGAGTTAGGACAACATTCACATTATTAATAACAAATGCAAAAAACTTATGCCATGGCTACATAGTGGTACATGTACGAAGCATTATTACATATTTTTGTACTTTGTAAATGTATAGTATTTCAATTATTTTGCGACTTTTATCGAGATATACAAAAAGTGCACTAGACAAATATCATGCAACTATATTTTTCGCCCTTCTTATGAAGGGTGTAATGTATTTAACCCTTAAACCGCAACGTGAACCACCATTGGTCATGGTGGGGATTATCATAGTTCCGCTGACCAACCAGAAGTCACAAACTTCGTTACCATAAATACTTATAGTAGTTAAAAATGAACGATATCATAACCGAGTTAAAGTTTGCAATTTTCAAAATTGATTACTACAATTGAATTCGAATTTGAACTGTGAATTGAACTTCGATTTTACTGATTGCGGACATAGTGTCCAGCAGAAAAGAGCTTTTTAAATTCTGCTGCTCTCAACCTAACCCAACACTCAGTAGTCACAGCGGGAACGTGGTCACCGCGTTAACAGACCTAGAAAACCTGTATGTGTACAGAGGGCTGCAAAATACCAGTGGTTACATGGGACGAGTACCCTTTAGGTACGCTTGTCACTACAGTGAGAGAAATTTGACGCACCTGTGTGTGTCAAACGGTTATTGAGAAATGTGTTGAGACTCATTGGAGTTTTTCCTTTGACCACATATGAAAGTGGTTGAGAGAGTTGAATCATACATATATTCACGTTTCAAACCGCCCATAATTTTTCGTAGAAAACCGAACTGTGTAAAGATTTTGTGAATCTGGAATAATTTTCTCAAAAAACCTAATTACATTCGATAATTTTTCTCCTAATTGATATACATTGTGTGTGCATTAGTTTAATCAGTGGCCGGTCTGAGAAAGTGAAATATTTAAATGAAATAGAATTATCTTACTCTAAGTGTGTCGTAGTTGGCACACTTAAGTGAGTCGTATTAGCCAATAACAGATACAAATACATAAACTGCTATTCTGTATTGTTGACACACTTTTTTATGCCAGTTTGTGGAAACTTTGTCCCAGACTTCTGTGCAATTTACGTTTTAGTTATTTTAACTTTCGAGGTATGTTGTATGAGAAAGGGATAAACTTCCAGAAGTTGAAATTACCATTGAATCTTGAGTATCATTTCTGCACATGGAAATTATTTAAGTTTTGCCGTCTCAAGCATCTAGATTTCAGTCAATTAAAATTTATAAAACTTTCTCATTGGGATTTAAAATTTCATACTGAACGTTCAAATTGTGAATTCTACCTCTTATCAGAAACTACACTCGCGCTGAACATCTCTGCTGATCTTCATGGTAAACGAGAGCCTTACTGAGTTGGGTGACTTTTTAATTCGAGCCTGGTTGTATAGAAAATTATTAACAGCATAAGTTTTCGGTGCAGGTTTGTTCCTGCTTTCGATTTAATTAGATATGAATTCCTCATAATTCCGGAGGCGCTTTGGACCCTCTTTAATCTTATGCTAGCACAACTTTTTTATTTTCTTTTCCTACAATTTTACTTGTGACCGTGGCGAATATCTTCCAGTACTCCAGAAGCTGATTGTCCTTTGCCGGGAAGAAATTTTTTAGCGTAGTAAACCTTGTGTTCACACCCGCAAACTTTTTCGTAATGTTTGATTTTAACGTAACCGAACTGAGATGTTTTTATAATATTGTCAGTTTTATAAAATAGGTATACAGTTTTTAATCAGGCCAGCTAAAAAATTTGGTCTCCGGAGTTCTGAATTTGACATGATTGTCCTACAGGTGTCTGTTTGGCTCCTTCTCTGGCGCTCGTCCCTCGGGAGTCTGTTTGGCCCCTTCCCTGGCGCTCGTCCCTCGGGAGTCTGTTTAACCCCTTCCCTGGCGCTCGTCCCTCGGGAGTCTGTTTGGCCCCTTCCCTGGTGCTCGTCCCACAGGAGTTTGTTTGGCCCCTTCCCTGGCGCTCGTCCCTCGGGAGTTTGTTCGGTCCCTTCCCTGGCGCTCGTCCCTCGGGAGTCTGTTTGGCCCCTTCCCTGGCGCTCGTCCCACAGGAGTCTGTTTGGCCCCTTCTCCGGCGCTCGTCCCTCGGGAGTCGGTTTGGCCCCTTCCCTGGCGCTCATCACACAGGAGTCTGTTTGGCCCCTTCCCTATCGTCAGTCTTCATTCGCTCCGAGTTCACGATAGCCATAGGACACGAGGGGTTAAGTCGTTCGATTGGAAGACTTCCTGAGAAGCATACGCCCCGCCGGTCCTCTCGACTGGCTCAGTATTTCTGCGGTTCAACCTATTAACGTCCTTTATGACTTCTCAGTGCTCTTTAGAAGATTACGTTAGTATTTTGTGGTCTTTGTTAAATCTTTTCCTTATCCATGGGTTCTGTCAGGTTCGATTCTGAACGGCAGTTCCTTCCTTACACTAATGTCGATAACAGCTCGATCCCATCGCAGTCGAATGTCTGTGGTTTTTGTGATGGGAACATGAGTTGAAAAATGAAGACGCCATAGGTTGAACTCGTTGCCTGCGTACGGTGTATTAGTACGTTTCTGTACCACTAGATACATAACTCATTCGCGTGCATGTATAATCGGAAAGCCACTCAGCTATTTCACTACCATATTCAAAATAACTTTTAACGTATTGAGGAAAATTACACTAAATCCTTATCGAATAATTATATTTTTTACATTTCTTACAGTTCATAGAATTGATAGAGATCTACTCGAGCTGTAAAGTCGGATCGGCTCTACGGCTTCTTTCAATTAACCTACCAGCAGTAGCAACTGCTCAGACGTTTTCATCATGTTAAAGAGAAGTTTGAAGATTAATCGAGACTTAATTATGGTTTTTTACCTATAAGTTTCAACTGCTTTTGGGATGTCTGTCATTTTCACTCTACTTACGTGGCCTGAGACGACGACTGTTAACCTTCTCCACAAATTGAGGGTTTAAATAACTATTTTTTTTTTTAATTATTAATCTGCCTTCATCGTTGTACATTTGATCTCTCTTTTCTTCCATCTGATGTTGTCAAACTCAATACTCCATTTTTTCTTCCATCTATTAATAAAAGCATAAAAGCCAAAAACATTTTTATACTTCAACTGTAACTTAATTTTCTCAATGTTTCACTCAAAAATTAGGTATCTTATTTAACGAAAGATTAATCGTTACCTCATTGAAAGTCGTATCTTTCTGCATCCCAAAATGTAAATTAATTTAAATGAGCGTAATCATGGACATACGATTTATAAAGCATTTACTCCTCTTATTTTTCACACATTGCATGATGAACAAGCGCTTCAATTTATTTTGGCACATAAATTTCTTTATTTTAGACTTGCGTTTGAGCAATGGTTTTATAAGACCCTCGGCAGCGGAAAAGTATGGTAAATTTGGACAAAAATGGTAGGATTTAAAATAAAGTGTGGCTAGAGGCTGTAGAGCGATCTCCTCATGACACACTGTATTTACAAAACCAATTCCAGCTTTAATTTTTGATTTTGCAAAAGTATTCTACTTCTTGAGATGTACGTTCTTTTTGAAAACTGCGTGTAAAATGTCAGTTTCTGATAAACACGTTCATTGTACACGTTCTATCTTCTTCTCTTCAAAACTTTTGTTTTAGTAACGCAATTTGGATTCTGATTTCAGAGTTAGTATGAAAATATGATTCCATTTATATGCGCTACTTATGGATCTGCCAAATTTTGCGGTTTTTACAGTGTCGAAGGTCTTAAACTATGGCACCTACTATTTTTAATTCCTTGAAAATAATTTTTGATGGGTATTTTCGTCCATTCAGTTCAGTGTCTTTGGTCATTTCATCTTTCAACATAGAAAAAACTATAAGAGTCCATTTTTTTAATATATCGCTTGAAGTTGATCCAACCATTGTCATAGGCACTAAATTTCGCATTTTTTTTATTTTCGCTCATTAGATCCAAGTAATTTCAGATTGAGGAATGTTTTTAATTTGCTAAGATAATATTCAGCATATGTTTTTGAAAATATTCGTTTTCGATCCCTATATTTTAGAAGCGAAAACGGTTTAGTTAATCGTGTTTGACAACTCTTCCTCGTTTCTGACCATCAAAATTTTTTTGTGCAACAATATTTTGCTTGAAAATAAAAAATGTACAGTAGAGCCATCACCCCAAACGAACGATTGCATACGCACTTGGTGATATGCATGCCTGAAAAACTAGTCTAGGTTTCCGAAATAATTTTTTTGTTTTAGAAGCAGAAATATGTACATGAACTTACAATACATATCTAAAAGGCATTCTTTGTCAGTATTTTTAATGTTTACGAGCTTTGAGTCTTCTTTCCTGAAGTAAAATATCTAAGATAGTATATTTATATTTGTGTTTATCTTGTTTATGCATTTAATTCCTGACGCCGCATTGATCTGTTCTTAATGGTTTGTATATAAATTCAAATCTTTTAGGTTAAAAATAGTTGAAATCCAGTTGTGATGAATTTAGTATGCCAAACATTTTGAGGGACTGAACGGCTTTTATTTTCAAATTTTGTGGGGTTTGTTACTAAGAAGTTACTCTTTCTTCTCTAATATAGAGTTGTTCTATGTTTACCAGTGCAATTTTGGTCTATTTTTTATATTATGCAACCGTCCCATATGTTGGTTGTCTCATGATTTTACTTCGTTAATGGTAATCAGAAGTGTAAACATTTCTTCCCCTTCACGGCCAACCGATCCATGAATTCCTTTTGATCAATAAAAGGCCACGCAACCAAAAAGATATTTATACTTGTACTTGTACTCCTCACTTATGTCTGGCTCTGACCAAAGTCACCTGGCTTTGACTTTCTCACCCAGACATCTGTTGTGTATCGTGTTGACGAACTCTGTATACCAAGCTTTGCATCTATCTAAAATACGAAAAACCTGTATAAAATACTGGAATGTAAGTTCACGGACGTCTTCTGAGACTGGGAAGAGCTCGCGAGCTTCAGTACAAACTTAACACTTTGACTGCGACTACTAAATATTAAGTTTAATGACAAACTCAAATTTTGAGCCAATTGTAGTAAACTATTTGGAAAATACTGAAAATGAACTTGATCGTGCCTTCATTTAGCTTTGATTAAGTATTTCTGAAAATTGAGTTTACGACTTCTGGTCGGTCAGCAGCATTGTGAAAATTACCTTCGTGTACCAACGGTGGCGCACGTCGCAGTCAAAGTGTTAATAATGTATAAGAGTTCCCCCCAAATCACAGTGTGGAAGTACGAAAGAAGTAAGGACATCGTCGGCGTACCTCGACTTTTGAAAACTTAAATCAAAGCTAATATTCGTTTTAAATATTCAAGTTGTGTGAATTCTCTTGGAGGATTGTAAAGTAAGTTGTAGAGACATTTTGATGTTCGACGTGGCCTTAGTTCTTACGGGTCTTTGTTAATTCTCTTCGAGGCATGATGCAGAGATAGGTGGGCCAGACGCGCTCCTTCCTGAAAGCGCTCTTGTCATTCGTATGTATTTGGGGTGTGTTAAATTTGAAGTAGTTAATATAAATTCATGTTGTATTTTTAACGTGCCTTAGTTATTCAAACTCCATTCACATACGTGCGATAAATTTTAATTATTCTGAAATGCACAAAGCATCTCAATTACAAACTTTTTTCTGGCAACACTCTATTTTCGACCTCTCTGTGATCAGAGTTTTTCTATTCCCACACAAATTTCAGGGAGCTAACAACTGAAGCTAAAGCTGCTTCTTTTCCCCCCACACACACTCAAGATTGTTTGAGTTTTAATTTTTTTGTGAAACTGATGAAAAAAAATTGTGTTCATCTAGGTGGAAGAGCAGTAGATAGTATATGTCATGTGATTGATTATTTGATATAATACATTCAATGTCCGTGGCGCATTAACTAGTATTGAATGTGAATACGTCACCGGCGATTCTTTTGCCTATGATTACAACCCAGCATGGGATAAAATTCCCAGTGATTTTAATCACTGCTTACGTGAACAATGAAGATCTAACGTGAGTTAAAAACCGATCGAATGAGTTATTATCAGTGATTTATGTTTCTGCCAAAATAGAAAACTCATTTCTCACTTTTCCATAGAACTCCTAAATTTTTAGCAGTAATAAGTATTTCGTAAGCAAATGCATGGAACATACATATCTTTTAATATCTAATTTGTGATTGATAGGGCAACTGAACATTGAGTCTTTCACATTGATAATGACTCATCTGGTTCCTTGAACTCAGATCTTGTCTGTGTATTATATATTCGTCAATAAGCATATGAATTTGTCATCACGGTATCGTCTTAATTTTAAACTCGGCCCTAATCTCAAACCGTGTATAATTGCCTTTTAATAGGTAGTTTCCCACGTTCGAACTTGGGTTTTGTTGAAGGATTGTCCTGCATTTTACTAATTAGTTAACTCGTTTCATTTATTAAGTCAATTGAAATTTACATGTTATTCCATTTGTTTTACTATAAATATTTGGGAAGTGAATTGTTGTGATTAGCCATCGTGTTCATATTTTTTTGATAATAGTTATCGTTGCAACTGATTTTTTCGATTCTTCACGAGGTTTTTGTTCCACCTCGTTCAGCCCTGTACTGTGTAAATAAAAAGAATCACAACAAGCTTTTCAGAGCCCTTCTTCTTCAAAACCGAAAGAATATATTTAGCACACAACACAGACTTGAAGACAAGTAACCCAATCCCTCCTCATTAACAAACGGTATTGCGCCACCATTACCTCAGCTCCTTGCTTTAGTTTCAGTCCACACATGATACATCCTCAGCCGGGCAGAAATCTTGGCCGATGTCGCGGTTTCAGTGAATGTCCTTTAATAAAAATACAAGCTCTTTGGAGAAGATACAGGGAATAATGAAGAAATAATTGAATCAACTGAGAAATTCAGATTGACATCTTGTTTATCTGCATCAATCATCATTCGTATCTCCCGCAATGCATCCTTGACCTCAGAATAGTTTGTGGTCGTCTACTGTGCTGCTTTCAGCTGTGCACGTAATGCCTGTTGGTGGAGATGAGGATAAGCCGCACTGTCCGCACAACCTCCTCTGCGGCTCACTAGTGATAATAAGTGCCTCACAAGCGAGAATAAATAGCTCGTACCATCACGACTTGTGCTCCAGCTGGTAAGTGGCTCGTCTCAAAACACAGCTGTTCGTGTGAGCCAATTTTGTTACGCGAAAAAATTGTGCTGCTTGTCAGACTTAGAGATGAAAAACCGGCGGAGGAGCTTTTCTCTCTCTTAAAGCATGTTGAGGAAATTTACAATGACGCCGTTCTTTGTGTTTTCTGTTGTGTTTTTGAATACGTATGCAAAAAAAAACTATTTCTAATGCATACGTAAAAACCTATTTCTGTTTTGTTTTTGAATCACGTGTGCATTAAGCTGATGAAAATTTAAAAGATAAATTCACAGTCAAACACATTAATTTATTGTAAAGTATGACTTAGAATTGTATTTATATTTGATTTGTCGTCATTTTAATGAACTATAGGGAAATATGGTTCTTTTATTATACATTATTACTCTGGTATGGAAATCGCATTTTCAAAAAAATTTGTTATCAGCTTCTATACTATGATAGGAGGGCACAAAAATGAAGAGATATGCACGTGAGATTATCTACATATGCATTAGTATATCGTTGGCAATTTAGCTTAATTTACTAAATCATTAGTTATGAAGCAGCGGTGCTGTTCAGCAGCAGGTGATACGTGAACCTTGGGAGACTAAGAAACAGAAAGAACTCGTAGTTTCAGGCACAAGACGAGAACATGAACAACGAAATTGAAATAAAATTAAATGCCATTCAATTGAATGAGAACAATTGAAGAAATTTGGTTTGCCATGGTAACGCACTCGTAGCCGAAAACTGCAAAGTACTAGAACGATTAAATGGTTTTGTCAGGGCAGTCGATAAATCAAATACTTCCAAATGTGGAGCAAATGACTTAATTAAAATGGTAAATAAATGGAATTTATTTAAAAAATACAATTAATATGAGAATTTAAAAAAAATTAATTAACTCTATGTAAAATTGCATTATAGAGTAAGAGGTAATACGTAGCCATGAACAGGAAAATGTACACACTCATAAACAAACCTCTAGATCTCAAAATTGGTTGCGTGCAAGCACATTAGAGAAAACATCGATCAAACAGCTAATGATTTCACCCTAACTTGAATAAATAACCTAACTTGAAACTACGTCCTTGTTTATAACGCTAAATGAAACGTGACGAGTTACAGATTCTGCCATGCAGCGCACATGCGGGTTCAATTAGTAGTTAAATACTGGCATTGGCCTTAGTGTCTTCCAATCTTGAACGGCTAAGTAGGTGAAGCGCGGACCGGTGGTAGTTCACACTCCGGAAATTTTGGAATTGCGGGGTTCTTCTATGACTGATGGGGATATCCAGCTAGTCAGCAGGTAAATTTGTGAAAGCATTTGACCGATGTTTAATCTCTCTGTACCATGTCTGTTTCCAGCTAGTCAAGAGGTAAATTTGTGAAAGCATTTGACCGATGTTTAATCTCTTTGTACCATGTCTGTTTCCATCTAGCCAACAGGTAAATTTATGAAAGCATTTGACCGATGTTTAACCGCTATGCACTATGTCTATCTCCAGCTGGTTAGCAGGTAAATTTATGAAAGCATTTGACCGATGTTTAACCGCTTTGCACTATGTCTATCTCCAGCTAGTCAGCAGGTAAATTAGTAAAAGCATTTGACTGTTGTTTGGGATTACAAATGACACATAAATAAATCATACTTTGCCTCTTTACCTCTTATACATACGAACGCTTGCCCTCCTTCGAAAACAATGACATTTTATCTGTTTATATATTTTGAATATTTTGAAGCCATCATGCATCTTCCCAATCGTGATCCATTCTATTGAAATTCTCCCTGCATAGAGTTTGGCGTCCGTTCAATGTCTATGCAACGTAGCTAAGCATTGCTGTAAGCTAAACCTATGACAATGCATCTACATAATTTTAAGGATGCAGTGAATTCAAATATTTTACCACTTGTGTAAAATCCCAAAAGTTTGTTTACTTTTTGAATTCGGATTAAGTCCTGCAAAAGATAGATTTGGACTCATTTGTCCTGAACTACCTTGTCATTCATTCTTCACGGTTGTGTTGAGAGGTTTTCCCGAAATAAAGGTTTTCAAAATATGATTCCTGTTTCATGTTAATTTCTGAAGATGTTCCACTTTAGTTCGGTACATGTATGTACAGTATGTGCACTCACATCTATTTTATTTTCTTATATTTACAACATAAATCAATTCATGAAGCTAAAATTTTCTTCATATAGAAATTAATCGGAGCTGGGTCAAAACCAAAAATCCGTGATTTAAATGGTGTACTGTCCTCACATCGACACCGCGGAACCATCTTTTGTACTATTTTTTATACCTCATGGTTACTCCGAGATTTTCACTCTCCAAATAGAAAAAGACGTGAGAATAATATAGAAATGTAACACCTGCACAATTTTGAATATCATCACCATGCGAGCCGTGCCGGAAAGTCTGATCCAGAGTCAAAAAATCTGATCGAGAGGCAGGGTCCATTGCAGGGTTATTTCCTTGTGTTGGGCAAGCTCTCCCAGTCTCGTCTGGGCTTCCGCTGATAGAGAAGAGCACTCGCAGAATATAGTGAAGTCTCGTCCAGAAAGTTTTTTGTCCAAGAGAATGGAGAACTGCTCTTCTGTCAAGCGACATTCAGGCAGGTACAAAACTGACCACCTGTGCGTGATACGAAATGAATTCTTCTATTGACCATTCAAAACTGTATGAGCCTGATAAGTTACGAGTGAAATTTAATCTTTCAATGAAATTATTAGGTTCAAATGTAGGAGTAGTATTTAAAAATATTTTTTCACATATTGAGGTAATGAATAAATATATAACAATATCCAGAATATCAGTTTTTGAGCTTTTATTCCGACAAACACTGCATAAATATTAACAATATTTTAGAGAAGTTCAAATCTACTGAATAAACTCAACCTGGATATTCAAGCGAACGCGCCTTGTTGTGAGTTTACGGCCGATACATGAAGATATTTAAATATTTTCAGAGTGATCAATGAACGAAATCATGCGACCGCACGAAATCTCTAATTTTATCCGCCCTATGCAGCTATACTTGGATGATGAAAATCATAGATACCACGGAGAAAAAGTTAGACTGAGGAGATATTGAGTAAAAGGCCCACGGCATCATTGTCGGGATCCGGTTTACTGGGCTAAATCTATTCAAATGACTGCCAAACATTATAACAATATTTACTCGTTTCATTGAATTCGCTTGGAAAGATTGAGATAAGTGCTTTGCAGAAATCTTGATACCCAAAGGATCACTGTGCAATGTTAGGAACAGGAAGTATTCAGCAGTATTACTTGTTGCAGGTTAATATTGAATCAATGAATGTAACTTTCTTAGTAAAATTAGTACTGACATACGCTGAAAAATTGGTCTTGACAGATGCTGTATATAATAAAACTGTTCGGAAGTAGAGAAACTGCATTAAGATCTTGACGCTGATGTTGATATAGAATGAAAAATATTACAGTATTTAGTTATGAATTTAACTGAAACTTTTTCATCTCTTTTAACATTAATAATTATCCAACATTTGTTTGCTCAACGCATTAAGGATATGTGATGAAAGTACTCTCATGGCCAAAGATTTGACTGGCAAATTTCATTTTCGTTCAGTTTGTGCATATGATACATTGCGCTGTTTAATGAGACAATATTTTCATCTTATCACGGTCTTCAAACTAAAAAATATGATACATTGTTTATCAAAAACTTCATAATTCAACATAACTATGAATGGTAATTAATTATTCCCTTGCGCAGAAACTAATAATCACATTCAGAAAAATATGTAAAACCAGCTTTCATACTGAATGGTTAACCAGTTTATTAACAAAATCCATAGCTTGAGTCAAGGAAGTTACTGGATGAAACAATACCATTAATGAATATGCAGAACTTCAGCAATACGTCAGCCATTCAGAGACACTGAAGTCTGCTGGAATAATGACCTTGAAAAACTTCTAATTAATATTTAATTTCAAGTCTTTTTTCGTCTCGCACAACCATTCTGCATAGCACTCAGGCGCTAATTGTTGACAAAATAACTCTGTGATGAGAAGGTGAACAATTGCTATGTCTGGAAATAAAATATCCATAACTTCTTTTGATGAACGTGTTCAAATAAAGCGGAAAATAAAAATTGCATGTCGGTACCGAACGCTACCAAACTTTCGCTTCCTGATACCTGTATCACATAGTGGATGTCTTTAACATGCTTCTGTGGAGGGAGGCAAATTACTCGCTGATGCGCTTGAACACTGAAAGAAATTTTGGCCTCTCTGAGTGTCTCATGGCTGTTCAGGTGTCTCATAGATAGCCAGAACGTCTCAAAAAGAGAGCAGATGTCTCATCGGAAGTGCGACCCCGAGATGAGCGCGAAGTGTCCCAAAATGCTGCCTATCTTTTATTGACGATGATAATGTAATAGCTTAGTCACCCCTAAAAATTGACTTTAGTTATTCAAGTGTTCAGTGAATGTAATACGGAGGAAATAAAATTTTCATTCTCTACATAACTTCTTCAAAAAACCGTAAAGATGGTAGCTTCAGGAGAAGTTTACGCCTATTCGCTACAGCCCACAGCTGAAGATGAAGCGAAGCTGAGGGGATGGAAAGGTCTTACTGCTGAAAACGGTTGTAGCACCTGGTGCAGCTCTTCAGCCGTAAGAACATGAACTGATGTCACGAGAAGCAGCTAACGCGAAGCTTAAGAATACGTGAGCGTATAAAAGTTTACATCAAGGCATTAAAAGCGTCAACCTTGCTTCGCAGTGGAATGCTACAGCTTAATATCCGTAGTTTTTTGGGAGACATCAGTTGTAAATGCATCAAATTCAAGCCCAAGTGTCTCTCCGATGAGACACTGAAGCACTTTTAGTGAGACACTAGAGCGTCTCTAAATCGGGTCTGGAGACACTGGTATGCATCCTAATCTAGGGTGTCTCATTGATGATGCATCTGCGTGTCTCGGTTTTGGGACAAACGTCAGATGCACCTGGGTGTTTCAAAATAGGGCTATTATTTCTCTCAGTGAAGACAAGACCAAAAAAGTTTCAGCGTTTATGGAATATGATTGCAATTAATCAATTGCCAAATAAGCTTGCAAAAAAACCGGTTGCAATACCTACACTCGTATATAATTACTATTTCCTTGAATCTTGAAAGAATTTCGTTAGCTTTCTCTTCACAGTGCATTCATTGTGTGTGAATTTGAAATCTCAATCCACCTAAAAAAATTTGCTTGTCATAATTTCGAAGAATTTCTTAGCGTCTTCTTGAAAATACATTCATTGTGAGTGGATGTTAAACCCTTGCTTTATCTGTGACCCGGTTTTGTGCAATTAAAGTGAGTGGCGTCAGAGCGCCCGTGTCAAATCGTGCTCACCACACGCGAGACAATGACGGCGATATCAGAGCGCACACCCAGTCGACGTCTCCGTCTCGCGGGTCAGGGAAGTGCCAGAATGCTGGTTTCCACCCCAGCTGCACGATGCGCTCTCCAGCTTCTGCGTGGAGACCTCGGAGGCAGCAAATGCCTGCAATTGCAACGTCAAACTGAAGCAATGTGGACTAGTATATCAGATTTGTTATTCATCGTCAACTTTCAAAATTATGAATCTATAGAAATGTCGTTCATAAACTATACATGACATTCAGTAACATGACGTTCAGGCATGCAGTAACATGATAAAGTATAATAGCAATGAAGAAATTAATTGAGCAACTGGAAGGACATTCGCGATTATAGCGAAACCACAGTATTTTCTGTTTTACCGTGTTTGTTGATAATACTGGGCAACATTCAAACGTCCCTGAAGAATGCCGTAATAATATTTAAAACATGTGTAACACTGATGAAGTACTTCATTCATTTCTTCATTCTGTTCAGTGCATACTTTTCAGTCTGGTATTAGATCAACTAGGCTAGAGTAATAGAGCTTTTAAAAATAACGGTTTTATTTCAAGTTAGACATATACCTTCATTCCGAAAATCAAATTTAGAAAAACTGCTAAGGTGCGAGCCTCTCAGTCTTTAGATTTTTCGTGGTTTCATACGGCTGCCAAGTCCCTAATTTTGACGATTACTTTTAAATCAAGAAATCGAAGGAAACCTTTAATCATAAGTAACAGCATGCTGATGGGTGCTAGGCATTGGGGTTGCTTATACTCCTTTTCATAAAGACTGGAAAGTTTCCGTACGACAGTTCCTTATTCAGTTCGTGGTCGAGCATGTACTTCAGCGGGACAGAAAAAATGTATGTTAGGATTTGTTGGCGAAAATAAGGTCGTTTCAAAATACCTTGACATCTAAAGGTCAATCCCTCGGTCTGTGTCACCTTAGTTTGTAGCCGAGCGGCGTGTGACGGTCACTCCTATTTTTCCTTTGTGCCTGTGACGTCCATGCTGCTGGTAAGCATTACCATATGTGATTATTTCTTTATTTTGTGCTTCTAGATAAATTTGTGTAAATTTGTGTGATCAGTATATGAAATGTAAAAGTTTAATTTGTATTGATGGTGTCAGTGCGAGAGTTAGCGTTCCGGTTGTAAATGTATTTCTTTTTTTGTTCTAGGTATCATTACTCGCACGACTCCTCCTTACCCTTACCTGTAACCCTGTAACCCTGTACCCATACGACTCAATTTCATGTTAATTATTTAATTTAATCTCAAACGTTTCTGGAAATTCAATCATTAGACCTGACACGTCTAACTTTGCGCATTCTATTGGCGTACTATTCTGTAAAACTAACTTACGTTAATATTTAATTTCCGTGTTTTTTTGCAATTTATTACCCTTACTGAGGCTAGAATCCTCCCAACGAACATAAGACGGGGAAAGTCTTAACAATGTACTAGCTCGAAATTTTGCTTGCGAATTTTAAAGTTGGTGAATCAACAATTGCTTTGAGAACGACGATGCTGAGCTCAGATCAAGGAGTGTTTTTCATATTTTAAATAGTATTATTCATAACTTTTCACCATTTCATACTCATTTTTTGTATTCCTGTTATATCATAATGCGTCCCTTATTTATGTATTTCATCTACTTAAATTTCATTTCAACCATCAGCTGATTGATAATTATCCACATCGTAGTGAGTGTTTGAATACACACGACCGTCAATATTGTAAGAAATTTGAAAAACGTGCTCTTTCCTTCCGATTACACAATCAGTAACTCGTAAGGTACTTGAATAAATTTTCGAAATGTACTTTTTCCTTCTGACTACATACACAATCAGCCATTAATAAGGAACCGTATGGATAACGGTTATCAATGCTGAATTATAGTTAAATTTGTATTTTGACGAATTCAGCTTTGTGTTAACCTGATTTTTAAAACATCCTTGCAAGCTGTCGATGTTTTAGAGAGTTTTCTCGCCACTGTACTTGAATGCCGAATATTAATCGCAGTTGAACGGCGGAAGATTACATATCAGAATTCTACCAGTAGTGTTCGGTACGGCAATACGTCATTTTCCAAACGAAGACCTCTCGCATAATTTATTTTTTGAAAACGTCTTCTTCTTACAACAGTTCTCTGTAGAAGCAGAGCAACTGATAGATAGCATCACTCACTTCCGGTTATCAAAAGAAAGATAAATAAAGAAAACAACGCAAATTTAATACGCTAAATTTTAAAAAAGTGTCCATTTCGCTCTAGAATGTCATCACTAACGATCTAAAATTTCTTCAGTTTTGCAACTTACTGGGGGGGTGGTGTGTCAGCGCTTGGCAAGTGCTCGCTTCGGCCGAGGAAGAGAAGCGCACGCCCAGAAAAAGATTTGAGCGACCTCTGGCGTGAGACGCTCGAACTGCTTGGTCAGGAGAGCCGTAGAAGGACAACACCTTGTTGCTGCAACCAATAATTATTGTTGGCATGAAATTAATTAGAACGGTACTCGACTTGAAGTTTCAATAGTTCATCTGTTGTAGTCTGTGCGACTGTTTTTCGTGATGCCGGATAAAATGCAGAAGAAAATTTAGAATTTTTCTTTCAGTTCAATTAGGGTTACTTGAATCCTAAATGTTCAGATTGTGTAGTGCAATGTTACATCCTGATTTCTAATCCACTGTTAATTTTTATGAAAGTACGGGACACAAGCATGATTGAACCTCCAACCACCAAAAAACATTGCTTGAAATATTAGTTTGAGAAAATTTATGAAGCTAAATTGATGTCATGTTGATACAATATTACTAGAAATCAACCAGAATAAAACTTAGTTGATAACACATTTAAGGACAGCGTCCCCCATTAGGAACTTTTTTTTATTAATGAAATTAAAGCAATGAAATTTGGTATACTGATAGGAAATGCAATTTGGAACCGTAACGAAACAATTTTATTTGTTCACAGGACGTCGCCACAGCCCAATGGAGCCACCAGCACCTTATCCCGCTGAAGTGCTTTTGCGAGCTACGGAGAGTCATGGGCACCACCCTGTCGCGTCTATCCCTGCGTCAAGTGGGAGCCCTGATGTCCGTGCTGACCGTTGTTTTGGAGGGCGGTGATAGTATCTATGATGGGTACACCCCTACTTCTCTTTATCCTGTCGGACGATCGATGAAGTGGTACGTTTTGGATGTTGTTGAAGGCATTAATCTTGTCCTAGAGCGCATCACGTCACCTCTACTCTACGTCCCTCTACGCCATCGCTCACCTGAGAAACGTCACCCGGTTTCTCTTCGTCTACAACGTGCTGCTCTGCGACCCCCTGTATGAGGAGATGCGCTCCGTAGTGGCTGACAACCCTCACGGCAGGACCACCTTCTACAGCGCAGTTCACATGCAGAATCTGGTCGCCAGCTTGGTCTTCCCTTTGATTCTGTAAGGAGCTTTTGCTACCAGTCCCTTCAAGCTGCCCATCACGCCCTGCTCAACGGTGGAGGAGATACTGGGCTGCGAGACCCCGAAGACCTGCGCAGTTTTCCAGGACGCCATTCAGCGCGTAAAAAAGCTTTGTGTGCTGTCTAACTGTTGTCATCTCTTCTGCGACCACTGCGCCCCCGCTCGCCTCATGCCGCAGTGAGTAAAATTCGCTGAGGATTTTTATTTTATGGCTAACTATATGCAGGGAAATTAGGTACCAGGTCTTAACTACATCCATGTCTTAATGTGGTACTCGGTGACAATGGTAGATGCTGTTTTATTTGTATAATTTTGTCGATATTTCATTTTGCTTACCAAAAATTTTGGGGGGTTAAAAATTTTTCTTTTAATTTATTTTTGTGTATGAGATATGATATTAGACTATTAGTAACACACTAGTTCGTATCTGATCCAAAAAACATTAATCGATATTATGAATGTAGATTGATTTAAAATTCCCTAATTGGGGAATACATAAATTAAACATTTTTGACGATCAGAAACCTGAAATATGAGAGGGAGATGAAATAATTTTATGTTCTTGTTTTGAGCGCCTCGTTCGGTATTTCATTGATGATTAATTTAGTTCATGAGTGCCACCGAATGAAATGAAATGAAGCTCATTGTTAATTTTTTTCAAATTTATGACTTACGCAGTTCCCAGGTTGAAGCTTTATAGGTGAATTTTGTCCTGCTCTCCCCTGCTCCTCGATAAAAAAGTCGCATGTATTTTATGATAGTCTTTCAGTATTTGTCAGATGAGCTGTTTACGCAAATTTCATCCAATAAAAGAAAGCAATTAACTTGAGCTTAAAAAAGCTTATCTACCCTGGATGAGCTGACGAGCACCTATCGACTTGGAATTGTTTGAGATCTGCACTCACGTCTACATAGACCAGTTTAATATAGAAACGATGCTACTCAGCACATTGACTCCTGAAAGTAGTCATAAAATTGCGTCAGGTGGAACTAGTGTTCTGTGTGACTCAGGTGTTGAGAGTTAACATTAAAATTCAATATTTCCTTCCAGGCCCTATAATAGGATTGGAAATAATAACTTTGCAGTGTTCTTCTTCCAGTTGCCCGTGTCCGGTATGCGGTGTCGGCAACAGCTTCTGGATGAGCAAGTCTCCGCTGGTGGAGTACCAGAAGCACCTGGAAGCCGGCAACTCTGCGCCTCAGCTGGACGAGGACTTCGGGTCGCAGACTTCGGACTGCCTCAAGTATATTTTTCGGGTTGTACTGATAACTCAACCCTGAGTATGGATACCCTTTGACCTTCTAGTGATGATGATTGTGGCCTTACGACTAATTACGACAGGCTCAACCGTTTGAATTGAGCTGTATTAAATTACGAAGTAAGCTGTGCACTGATGTGTAGTCTGTCTCGCGTAGGAGCCACGGCCTATGGCGTTATTTCAACGATGAGTCAAATAATTTGTTGACTCAAGCAGTTTCTCGGTGTGATAAATATGCTAAATATAGATATTTTTCCGAAGTGCTTGCTATTTATCAATCCTTTTCTATTCTTTCTTGGGTTACACATACACCTTGAAATTTCAAAGTTTAGTTTGCAAACTGAAATGTTTGATTTGCCTGGTGTACAAAATGTTATACAACATCGTTCACAAGAGTTGTTTTGTCGATCCAGGCAAAACTAAGGAAAAATTTGCCCTATTGATATCTCCTAATTTATTATTAAATAACAATCCTAATTGCTTTATTGTGTATTTTAGTGTCTCTGTCAATATATTTTCTGAGCCTAGAAGACTTCGTGTTTGTGCGGTAATGTTGTTGGCCAATTTGCTGTTGAAAAAATCCCTCACTAAAACTAGACTAAGATTACACCGATGGAATAAAATCGACAAAGACTATTTTTACTCTGCAGTATTTATGCGACATGAAGTTAATTTGTGAATGAAACGTACAGCAATGTAAGGAATTCAAAGCACGGAAATATGGAAACATTTTGAAATCATATATGCTTTAGTTCAATGTGTGTGACATCTCCGCTTTATCTTTCTCAAACTGTTTTTATTCAGAAACTAATGCTTCACTTATTTGGTCAATGATAATCAGTTTCCATTTATGATGCTTTGTTATTCCACTGCATGTTTTGTACGAACTTGTGAGACGTACACAGCAGACTGGAATGAGCTAAATTACTGGACTGTAATACGGAGGCTGTCGGGTAGTTAAATGTAATTTTATTACTATTATTTTTATTAATTGCAATCAACGGCTGTTACGAACATAAGTCAATTCGACCCACTTAGGTTACTCCTTAAAACCGCGATCAAACGACTAAGCGACTAAAGGTGTATTAAGGTAATACTCTGTTCAATAACATCACATGATGGAACCCAAACCAGGCATCGAATGGCCGACATATAACAGCCAGTTCACTACATCAATGCCTGAAAAAAGTCATTTACTGATATTATCAGGACTGTAAAGAGCGCCTTTACTAGAGTGAGATCTGCACGGGATCTCCATCGCTACTTGCAGCCAGCGTGGGTTGTATTCAAGTCATCATCTGTATTGCGATTGCGAGAACTTGATGGTTGTACAATGCGTATTTTGAGCAGCCAGAAGTAGAAATGCACTTCATCATCGCATGCAGTACGTCTAAAAATCCCTCACTTTCTATGCCCGAAAAAGTGGTGCACGAAATCTCACAACAAATTGATTTTTTATTCAAACTAACGAAGTTTATGTGAAGCTTCATCTAGATAACTACTGAGTGCTCGTTGAATTATGTAATCACAGGTGCATAAGCGCTTATTCGCGGCTGTACATCATTTCTATTCATGTCATCAGAGCCATTATAATCCAAAATAACTCATCAAAATGAACAAAGAACTGCCTCTCATGACATCTACGATGCTTCCTCAACGCTGGATCGGTAGCAACAAATATACAGATGTTCAGACAAAAAAATTGGACGGCATAAAAACTTCAAATGCATTGTTCTTAAGCCTGGCTTGTCAGTCCACTGTGGGTTATTCAGGGCGATTATAAGATAATTATTTTTCTCTAATAAGAAGCACAAATCGCTGAGTTTCTGCATTCCACGAGCAGCTGCTGTGAGTGACAAAACTTATATTTCCTCCGCTGTATTTGCATCAAACGTCATCTGTTCTAAAAAGAGAATGTTAGTAAAATAAAATCTGTCAGCTACGTGCGTCAGAGCGTAGCTCTACTATGACGTAACAGGCACTGGAGGAACAGCGCGTCCAATCTCACGTGAAGGCGGAAGTTTTACTTTTCCATTAGAGACTTCCCTTCAGATAAAACGTGACCGCTCAATGGCGTTGTGATAAATTTTCCAAGAAAAATAGTATTTATTTTCAAGTACTCAATTTGCCTCGCGCACGGAAATGGTTAGACTTTCATAAATCCTTGCAGAGCTGAACATCTCAACTGGTAAATTCCTAAGCCGAGAAATTATTTCTGATAATCAAACAAGCAGCAAGTAGAGAATATGACATGGTCAAACTAGCAGAAACGCTCAATTATGCCATGTTCACCATGAATATTTACTCATCGCTTATTTTTTACCCAGCAGCATTGTAATATCCTCAAAAACTGAAACTTAGTTCACATGTCGAAAATTTTTCGACATTTTCTAACAATTAAAAAAAGAATTAAATTAATAAACAATTAAAACCGCAAGTGGGTACGGCGTGCGCTTCTCTTCACTGCTCACGCGCGAACTCGATGATCGTGTAAACATGCCTTTACAATATGTGAAATTGAGTCCAATCAATTTCGAGAAACAGACATTTAGAGCTCAGAGCACCACTGAGCGTATAACTAACCAGCATTGTGTAGAAGTCATTGTTCACGGCCGACCCCGCTCTCCCGGTTCCTCGCATTTCTCCTCCAGTATTAAAGGGCAACCCTATCTTCTCTCAACTGTAAGCTTAAATACCTCGATGAACGGCTTGAATTTACCACACTTTTCATAAAATACTTACTGAGAGAGGCAAAATTAAAAAATCAGTATCACCGATAAACATACCACACCTACTCCGTTTTTGGTATTCAGTTATAGCTTTGCACAAATAATGCACATTGCATCATTACGGGACTCGCTTCGCAGTTCGGAAAATGGCACTATCTAAATAAACGCTGTCCTCCAAGTCTTCCCGAAAAAAAATTCTCAAAGGCCGAAATACGTCCTGACTAAGCGCAATGCCTGCAAGTAGGAGATGCTCACCCTCACACCCACTGAATCCTAGTGTTCAAACGACAGGAGACTCGCAAACAGCCACCAGTAGTCCCGTCAGAGGATGTGTGTCACCTTCCAAAGCAACGTCAGGGAGGACTGTACAACCAATATCGCCTGATGAGGGAAATAATACATGTCAAACCTCCAGCAATCACTTTAAGGTTTCAAGAAGTCAAACCTCAGCTGCAGCACAACAACCACCTGCGGCTCATCTCAACATAAGCAACAGCGCAGCTTCTCCACAGCTCTACGTCACCAACAACGCTCAGAGCTGTCCATCATCGACAGGGACACCAACGCCATCCTCATCAGTAGTACAAGACAGAATAGTTGTTATTAATAATCAAAAACCCTGTCCAGGTATTTCAAGCGTGGTAGACTTCATCTCATTCTATAAATGAAATGTTCGATAAAATTCGCGCACAAACCAAATCTGGCAGTAAAATACACCAGAGAGTAAGCTGCGAGAACAAAGTAAAACTTTCATTACAGAGCATTACAAAAACACTGTTACTTTTTTTAATGGGTACTTACACCCGCTTCAAATAACAAACTTGCAAAAAATTCATGAAATTATACACAAGCTGTTTCTAGTAGCAGCTTTTTTCAATAAATCACTAGACAACGTGGGCCTCCAAGCCCGTCGTTGATTTCCTCTACTGTATTAAACTTTCAAACCCTAACCGAGCAACTTTTTATCTTTAATTCACTCTTAAGTTCTCAAGACTTTGTACCTGTGGTACCTGCCAGTATTTCTTCTGAAGTCGACTTCAATTGTCGACAACCTCATGACACTTTGCTGCTAGGTGACAATATCCCCAGAACAGTCCGAAGAAAGGACATTGATCGTTCGTGCTGGATCCAATATTGAAAATTTATTCTTAAACTGTGACCTTCAGAGTTGAATTAGAAACTTGGCGTGCGCTTAACTGCAGTCAATTGTTTTGCACCTGCAATTGGAGGTGTGATAGGCGGGTATTGCGCATGCTGAAGAGACTGGTTTTGAGAGCCGTTATGTTCGCCCATTAAATTCTTTTGCGTTAAATTTCTTCTTTTCTGCTTAATGTTTAGTTTGTGTGACTGTGATTTCGTTTTATTGAGTTACAATTTTGCATGTTTGCGCCTCTTTCGTTCCACTCTTTAGTTTGTTCGTGAGTTTGGCTTAATGCCGGTTTTAATCTTCCATATTAAAACGAGTAAATAAATTAAACTAAACTACCTTAAACTAGAAGTAGAGGAATTGTCTGTGACCCTCTGGCTGCCCGTGTGGCGGATTACCTTATTGGCTGCGTCACGCAGAATTAAACGAATTTAACCTTTAACTTTAAAATGTATTGGCTGTTTGAAAGCAGAATTAACTTAAATTTACCTGAGGCGATGTCCTTAAATTAACTAATTCAAATTTAGCCATGCTTATATCGCATGATTCCTAACAAATTAACCTTCTACTTGGTATAGAGTGGAACTATTCCTTAACCTATTTTCCTCATTCTAAAAGCTTCAGAGGCTCTTGTTTATGGTCCCTTTTGAAGGCGACAAATAGGTACGTAAAGTAGGCTGTTGTAGTGAACTCTTATGTTGATCATATTGTCATACTTCTGTGAACGAGTCGAATACTTCGTATTATCGTGTCCTAGTAAACGTAACTTTGAACCCGAACATTGTTCAGATAAGAATGCGCGGCGCATCTCTACTTCTTCGGTGGCGCTTGGTTATACTTTCCTTGTGGTTAGTGGAGGCCCATCGTCGGCGTGTCGCCTGGTTATACAATGAATAAGCCTGCGTTATCTTTTGGGTGAGCAGAGGGAGATACCTGTTCATGAACAAAACAACGTGCCTATAACTGAAACATAGTAACCTTCTGTTAGCTTGGTTGATTTATACTTAGGTTTCTTGTCTTTTCATTCCAGGATGCGTCGTTCCTTTAACTGAACCAGTTCTTCCAAAAGGTCTCTAAATGTTGAACCTACTTCATTGAACAACGATGTCTTCTTAAAACTACGGTGACTCCAATACATCTGTGGTGGATTGTCCTCTTTTAATTTCCTCCTTAAAATTACCATACCAAACTGTTTCCTTGAGGCGTATTGATGACCTTCTCTATACTATAAATCGCATGCTTAGATTTTATAATTACATATTAAGTTTTGATTGTCGCTGCCACTCGCCCTCAGACCTGGCCCGAAACAAAAAATTAACTGTAAGGAAGTTCGCACTTTCTCGTATTTATATAGCTAATTCTTGCAATGAGCAAGAATCCAATAAAGTGATGAATTTTTTTACAAAAACCCGGGCTTAAACTTGATCCAGTTTAAAACTTACCCAGAGAATAATAATGCTGATGCACTCAATGATTTAAAAGGCCTCGCACCGTTGGAGAAAACTTTTGATTACTGTCACAACTCGCAATGAAATCAACATTGAGAATTACCGTGGCGCATTGTCCTCATTTCAAGGAATTTCAAGCAACAAGTGGAACTTTGGATCACTCCAGTGAATCGAAAACTTCACGGAATGAAACAAATATTCTCACTTTAAACTCTGAAAAAAAAAATCAGTCTATGTGCGTCAATGCACATGGTACACCAGACCCATCAAAATTGAAAGCGCCATCAAGCAAAGTTTTGAGTAACTCACCTATCCACAACGTGAGGAACGGGAGAGAACCTGAGCCTTTCCCCATTCCGATCTCGGATCACTATAATCTAGGTACGAACAATAAATTTGCGCTACTTGCAACAGAAACAAATAGTGACTACGAAAATAATAGCGAGGAATAAAGCTTTGAAACTTAGCATTTCATATTAAAAGCTTTACTGGTAAAAACTGGTATTTTTTCCACATAATTCTGTTTAGAATGACTCTTAGAGTCGAAACGTTCAATTTTACCAGTGAAGCTTATAATATGAAATGCTAAGTTTCAAAGCCTTATTCCTCGCTATTATTTTCGTAGTTAAAATTTTTTAAAAAAACAAACCGGCATGTGCTTCCCAATAGTGAGTGTGACATGCCCTCCTTTTTAATCAATCCTCAACTTTCTAATACGTACGCGGGAACAGGGGAAAGTCAATCAATTGACGAAATTCAAAACCATCACAAAAAGGTCAAATAATTCGGAAAAATTTATTGCTCATCAAGCCTCTTTCCGGAAACAAAATCCCTCGCGCAGTCACATAGAGAAAGCTGCAATGCAAAACGATCCCTGAAAAACCTCCCACCGCTGCAAAGCCCCCAACGTACTACTAAACTGATACTGATGCCGAAAAATCAGCAGTGAACAGAATTTACACACGCGTTCCAGACACACTAGATGACTTAAAACGATCGCTTAAAATGGAACCTGCTTTCTTACACTTTAGGTGACGGACACTGTCTTCTCCACGCAGTAACAACACAGCTTGCATAAAAACAAACCTTGCAATAGAGTTGTTTTTCTCCGGAAAAAAATAGCTAAACTTAGAGCGCCAGAAACGAAGACCAATATGCAAAATTCCCTGAGACGAACACTGGCAGTTGTGAACTACTTAACGTTAAAACATCGATAGAAAAGTCTTCGATTATGCAGTCGGGACCTCATACCCCAAATACTTTCTAATATGGCTAGAACACCAATTCACATATTTGATGAAAAATACAATGCGATTTAGAAGACATCAATCTCCCCCTACATTAACTGCTCTGATAAATTATCCTCCGTAAGCATACACCGGAAAGAGGACACCCATAGTTCCCTCGTAAAAATGCGTGATGAAAATCGGGAGGTTCCCGCCTCCAATTTGTGACTTAATAACATTGATCAAATTAAATTTTCACCTAAGGCTGATATCACAACCAGTGAACGCTGCAATAATGACCTAGAGGTTATGACCAAATGCTCTACTTAACCTAGCAAATGCAATAACTCAACTAAAGATCTGCCCATGGAGATAAATAATATCAAAATAGTGCACATAAATGCTCGCAGTCTCAATGATAAAATCAATGACGTACGGGTTATGTTGATCGGTAGTGATATCGATATTTTATGCGTATCTGAAACATGGTTCGATTCACCAGCCTAAAGTTCATATTTTAGCATTACCGGCTGCCCATTGTACCGTTAGGCCAGATTCAAGACTAAAAGAGGGAGAGGTTCGCGCATTTTCATCAAATATGTCAACTCATCATCCTTATTTTCAATAAAAGGAAATTGCGAAGACATAGAAATGTTTTGGCTCAATGTTCAAATAAACATACACAAGTCTTTCATTATCGGCAGCCATTACAGACATCAGTCAGCAGCTCTACGTACAACATTAGAGTTCAGTAGAAATACGCTTAAATTAATCTCTGCAGCCAAAAGGTCTTTCTATGTTTTCGGTGATTTCAACGTAGATCTGACCAATGAAAACAATGAGCTTAACAGGATGCTGCACAGACTTAATCTTTCACTAATGGTTCAAGAACGAACACGCATTACTAACACATCCAAAACTTTTCTTGACCTAGCAATAACAAACAATCCCAAGTAGTACTCAGCAAAGAGATTTTACCGTCCTCTTCTAATTTCTAACGTCCTCTTCTAATTCGGTAGAATGTCCAATCAATATTGCAAAAGAGAAACAGAAATTCTGTTGCATTACAGATCGCACGAAAAACGACTACTCCCCTGAAATATTTCAAGAAAAGCTATTCGACAGATGGAGTGAATTTCAAGGCATGGAAAACACTGATGATGGCAATCTACAGTACAAGTTTCGCTTTTCAATGAAAATATCGCATCGGCCTTAACAAATGCGCACCTTTCACTACGAAGAAAGTTAAGCCCAAAATTTCTAAATGGATAACAGACGAGATAAAAGAGTTGAGCAGAACTAAAAGAAATTTACAGCGTGAGTACAAACTGAACAAATCAGAAAGTACGCTTAGAAAGTTATATAAAGAACATGAGAAGATCCTACGAAGAAAAGATAATGGAGAAAAACGAGACTACTTCCACAAAGGACTGTTGACGGCGAACAAACCCAAAAAAGAACTTAGGAAATCATGTGTGAGTGTGCATATATATGTACACACGCACATGCATGGATAAATCAGCGTGTATGAGTGTAGGCATATGTATATCTACATAAATATTTGTTTATATATGTATATCTTTTTTTTGCGTGAAAACAATCCAGTAAATAAATTTACTGCCATGCTAAATGATTCAATAATAAATCTATCACTACCTCAGAGGCTGTTTCTGTGAATAGAAAAAACGAAAAATATAGACAAACAAATGAAACAAAGCGTATAATAAATAAAATTAATCTGTAAGGAACTTATGGACACGAACTTGCAAATTATTCTGTATTTTATCAGAAAAATACAAATCGGTTCAAAAACAAAGGTAAGTTCAACATTCTAGCGGTACAATAGAGATTCCAAGGATAAAAATGCGGCTTCGCTTGGATCTTTGAAGATTACTCTTCACTGGCTGCCGGAGAACGCGTTAGCTGTGCAACGCCAAGCAGAAACCAGCCACCGAAGCGATCATCGCCATTTACTGAAAAGAGAAAGCATAGTTATGAATCGTAGTTAAGTATTGGAGTTCCAGGCAGTCTGAACACCAAGGTTATATTTGAAGTCATCGTTAGTTATATTTGAAGTTATCGCTATTAGTTATATTTGAAGTTATCGTCATTAGTTATATTTTCGTGTCCAGCACGAAGTTATAGTTACGGTTGTAGTTGGTTATAGTTATAATTACAGTTAGTTATAGATATAGTTACTGAGACACTTAACTTTCAGTTAAAGTAAAGAAGTTTTTTCCGTATTGATGCATGGGAATAAACGTGCAACTCTAAATCCAACTCACTGAATGGACCGTATGGTTAACGTAGGGTGAGCTAACCTCCAAAACTCAGTGAGGGGACGAGACTTGGAGAGACGAGACGAGAAGTACGGGCGCAGCGGACGGCGGCCGGTGTGCGGCCTCAGCCCATCATAGCGAAGGTGCACAGAAGGTTACTGCTTGGTAAAGCGCAAGGGCACAATTCCACCAGCGTGGAGAGCGGAAGTCGAAAGCAGAGTAAACATCCGCAGGCTGTGAGAAATGGCTGAGAGTAGCGATTAGTGCGATGGTAAATGAAGAAGTGCCGAGCTCAATCCGTCACTCTGCAGGTAACTTCTTAGGCGGAGAAATGTTGTATTCATAGGAGGTATTCAAGTTAAAATAGGATTTGATGTTTTTAGCTCACCCAACAAATAAATTCAGTGATACTGGACTTAGAAATTGCAACTGTTATGAAAGATTTAATAATTATGAAATTTGACAATATACTGATAGTTTGCTCTAGTTTTCTAATTTTAATTCTTAATACTAATTTGCCAGTACTAATACTAATACTAATGTAATACTAATGTAATACTAATTTGCGCCATGGCCAAATACAGGAGGACCTGTAGAACATTCTGCATACTCCCCGCCGGGGATTAGTTTCTCTGTAAGAAAACTAATAAGAGATTTAGATCGACAACGAGGTTAATTACACCGAGTCGTCGGCGACCCATGAGCGTATTTTACGCTGAGCAGCCATTGCAGCTTTGCGCCGAGTAGGAAGACTTTCTGTAATTGGAAAGTTTGTTGAGGACTTTATACTACCTGGCTCGTCGCGTAGCTCTTCCGGACTCTGCAGAAGTAGTATTAGTGATGACGCATGGCGGTAAACGCGGTCACCTGAGCTCTTGCGAAGAACAGCAGCCGTTACCTCGCCAAGGGAATTCTCCTCAACGCTCAGGATCACACCTAAAGGGTAAGAGGATTGTTTTAGAAATTTATCTACTAACAACACTAGGTCACCAGGCTTTAGACGAGTATGCTTTACTTTTCTGTAGCGGTTTCGGTCGTCAGTGGCCTGATTGATCAAAGTTGCCAGAAATTCAGAGTGGTACAGCTCCTTCAGCTTATTGTGACACTGGATCAAGTTCGACAAACAGCTGTTAATATTTAAGTTAGACTTAGGCTCGTAGTCTTGATCGTCCGTGTCGTGCGGCTGCCACTCTGGAATTATAGTTACAGACGGGAGTTCAAAGCCGTGAATTAGTACTTCCGGTGTAATCGGGCAAGGAGTTTCTGTTTCGTTTGAACGCAGCGATTGTTTGAAGGCAATTGGCCTTTTATTGATTAAATGAACCGCCTATGCTACGAACATTTGAAAATGGCAAAAAGACAATGTCTTCTTGCCTAGAGATTTGAAAATCAATCTCTTCGTGGCTTTTACACAACATTCTATCAAAGACCCTAGAGCACTGTTTCCCTTTGCATATTGCGACATGGAAATATCATCAATGCCATGCTGCTCCAGGTATTTTTTAGTTTCATTATCATCCAAAAATGTCCCGATAGTGGTGAAGCCGGCAGAAATATGACTGCCTAGATCTGCAACACATGATTTGAAAACGCCGTATTCGTAAATGTGCCACTGCATGGCTTTCAGAAAATCACGAGTGTCGGCACTGGTGCACACTTCCATGTTGATGGCTCGGCTCCATAAGCAAGTTAAAATTAAAATCCAAACTTTTTCCTTTGCACCGTTTATGGTAACGAACCAGAGGCCCATGTAGTCTAGAAAGACTGACGAAAACGGCTTAGAAGGTGGAGAAGCTTTAAACTCACGGTAAAAGCTTTGATTTAGTTTTAAGGGTCTAGCATTCACTCTTCGGCAAACTAGACACCTGGTCAGCACCTTTTTAACCTGAGAGAACGGGTTAAGAACGAAGTAATTTTGTCTCAGTTCCTTCAGAACAGGATAGATGCCACCATGGCAAATTTTCACATGAGTGTCTTCAATGATTAAGTTAGTTAAGAGGCAATTTTTGGGTAGCAGTACCGGATAAGCGTTAGGCTTAGAGTATTGAAACTTCGCTTTTACTCTAAGGAGACCATCGGGGGCCACTAGCACGTTCAAACGCTTGACTGGAGGTGGCATTTTGTTTAAAGGATTTCCATTCCCGTCGAAGTAGTCAAAAATTTCAGCAAACTTTTCTTTCTGTTCTGTTAGAATGATATTATTCCAAGCTAGGGCGTGCAAATTTGTTTTAGGGACGTTAGATTTCATAACTTTGAGCTTCAGTTTATGAATAAATTTCAAAACATTAGCGTGCACACGTACCAGCTTAGAGAAAGACGAGAATTTTGTCAGGGGCACCAAATGGGCAGGTTTCCCCTCTCTCGTTACACAAGCTGAGACTTAAGTTGTGTTTAATATTACCTCACTGCTTGAATTCCCCTTACAGACGGAAGAGCCGGCTGGAGGAGCGTCCTCCGGAAGCACGTCATTCTTACTGTGCTGACGAGGGAGCACCAAGGAAAATTCCTGGTCGTCTGAAGCAGAATCGGCAATGAAGGTGGGTCCTGTAAAATACTGAGATTTCATGAGTTGTTTAATGCTAACGCAAAGTGTAACAAAATCAGCCGGGTTATTTTTACCAGCCGTAAAGTGAAATGTGATTGGCACTTTAGTCGCCAAGGACTCGATTTGCTGAAGGTTATTCATGGAAAAAACTGTTCTCTTTTGCATTTTATCAAAATCTACCGAGAACGATTTTATCCAACAGAGAGTGACTAGGCTGTCTGTGTATAGAGACAAAGAGGTTATGTTAATGGCTGCTACCGATTTCGTGCTAGGGAAATTATCGTACCACTCTATTAAAGCGGTTGCTCCCAAATGGACTGCTGTGAGTTCTAGCACTGGAATAGTTTTAGTCTTCATATTTTTCGTGACAATCTTAGATTTACTAGACGGCAAGCTCACCTTGTCTTCACACTCGTTTATGAGGTAGATGACATAACCATAAAGGCTCTTTGAAGCATCAGTGAAGGCTACAAGGGAAAAACTTCCTGTTCTGCTACCGAAAGACCTAGGAACAGGAGGACACTTCGATGAATTGACCTGTGTAGCAATGAGGATCCATTCTTTAAGCAAGGATTTGGGGAGCGTCGAGTCCCAATTCAGACTGTCTGATTGCAATTTTTGCAAAAAAATTCTAGCCCTGTTGAGAACAGGACAGTAGATATTGGAGACATCGTAAATTTCATGGATGGTAGAGAGCACTTTTCTTTTCGTATTTGCTCTAACGTCTAATTTAACCGAGCACGGTTGTAGGGTATCGCTCTCACGATCCCAGGTCATGCCGAGGAGTTTGACGTGCTGCGGAGTTTCTAAGGCGGTCTCCCTGTCAATGCGGTTCTGCAAAGGTTACGCATTAGTTTGAAACTTTTGCAGGGGAAACTTGTACTCTTCAAAAATACCCAGTAGTTTTTCGTAAGAATTTTGAATTTTTGCAAGGCTATTACTCGAGTAACCGCCATTGTCCATATACATCATGTTGTACACAGTCTTCCTAAGTTGCGACAATGCAGGATTGTCTTCAGGATCATCTAGGATTAAAATTTTTTAATGGCCAGCATTAATAATGTAGGGCTTGGTCGAAGCCCGAACATAAGTCTCAGGCTTTTGAAAGCAACAGGAGTTAAATCGTTTTTCTCGACATTTCGATACCACAAAAAGCAAAGCCTGTTCTGGTCAATTTCGCGCAGCTGAATATCCAAAAATGTTTGCTTGACATCGAAAATTATCAAATACTTGTCGAACCTGCGCCATGCTAAAGCAATATCTGGTTTTGAATTCAAACAAGGTCCAGACAATGTAGCTTGGTTATGACTGACAGAATTAGGAGTTTTGTCGGAAAGATTTGCAAGAAATACCACACGGCACTTCGTAGTGTCGTGAGTCATGCGAAAAACCCCCCAATATGGGGTAGAAAGCTGCACTCAGGATGAGTGGTCATAAAGTCATTCAAATTATAAATTTTCTCTATGATGTTATTTTCTACCTGTACTTTGAAGGCTGCGTCATACAACTTCAATCGTTCGGGAGTGAAAGACAGTTTCTTGAAGTTACTGCGCAATATTTGATGGGATAGGGCATAGTTTTTGGAAAGTTTATGCGCTATCTTGTGATTACACATCAAGGGCACCACTAACCTCCCATCCTCATTTCGTTTTGTGTTATTCAAGACATGAGTTACTAACCTTTCATTTGTTTCCGTCTGCTCAGGGTCTGGAGGCGTGTCATGTCCCAGAACATCCCGGCAGCGGTCGCAGAGTTCCTCCGTCGACGCCAGCGGTGGCTCCGAGTCCCCAGACAGGAGAGGACGGAGCTGCTGCCCCTGCTCTTCACCAAGCGCGAGCGATACTTCCGTGGCGCCGCAAGAAATGGAGGGTTCGACGGATGGGCTGAAATTGTCAACCGGTAATAAAGAGAGGTTGCGTTTCATCGTTTTACGCTGCCCGTAAGCAAAACTCCTGCCTAGAGTTAATGAAGCAGGATTGACTGCCGACTTCTCCGAAAGTCACATACTGCATTTGGAAAAAAGGGTCGGACTCGGCACCTAGTACAAGACTAATTTCGGTAGGATAATTGACATCCACAGAAAGCGATTTATCTGCTAACCTGTCTGCGTTAGCCTCAAAAGCAGTTACTATGGCAGCAATATCAGAAACAGGTAGCGCAATGTTTATCGTTGGGACACATATTGAGTTGACGGTGCACTCCAAATTGTTAGCAATCAAAGGTACACCTACGATTTTTGTGGTGAGAGTCCTGCTGGAATTAAAGCCCTGAATTGTAAGAGTTTCATTTTTCCTTACAACAGGAAGGTTAAGGTTATCCGCAAGGGAGGTTAATATGAAATTCTTCTGACTGCCACCGTCTTTCAGGATCCTTACATTAGAGGACTCGACACATGCAGTCAGAGTAGGTAACAAGTTCATGCCATCGCCAAATTCAGTGAAAGCGTGATGCGTTAATGTAAGAGCATTAGTAACAGGTTTTGTTGCGAGCACACGCTGTTGTCCACCGTCTTTGGGCGGAGATGACCTTCTGCACAAATAAGTCATGTGTTCGCCACCACATGTACGGCAAGTTGACGAAAACTTAAACTTACAATTCATGGAGTTATGATTTCTGAACGAGCACTTTGTGCACGCATTCATAGCTTTTAATTTGTCTACTTTCTTTGCCGGCGTATCGTACATAGAGCATTTATTCATGGGATGATCAGACACCTTACCATCATTCTGGCACAGAACGCAAAGTTGGTTCTTCGCCTTTACGTTAACTGCCATGGACGCAGTAGGAGCAGCCTTTGCTGGTCTCTGGTCCTTCTCTGACAGGAGTTCTGTAGGAGCAGACGGGCGAAGGTAGCGTTCTGTAGCTTCAAATATATTGGTTTCAATCTGCGACAAAGAGGGGCGATTAGTGTTCGTAATTTGAAGAGACAGTTTTGGAACTTCTCATTACGACCATTCCAGCAGAAATAAGCAAGGACGGTGTCTATATCAATATTTAGTTTTTTGAAGGTAGCTATGAGACTTTTCATTTCTCCGACATGTTGGTACGGGTCGTCCTCCAGCTTAATTTGAGAAAGTCTCTCGATAGCGTTGTACTGCTGAACAACTGGAGATGCAAAAGCCTTGTGTAAAAGATCCTTCGCAGTTGCGTAGGTCTGATCTGCAACATCTAATGAATCCAACAAGATTTTAGGCGAGCCAGACACTCTGCTATAGAGGTACACATACTTCTCATATGAGGTCAAGTGATGTTTGTCGAACACCGCTTCAAAGTTGAAGAAAAATTTCTCTAGATTTTTGTTTTTTGCATTGCTGAACTTAGGTAATGGAATGTCAGGTAATTTAAGCTTCTGCGCAGTGTGAACAATACCTGGAGTGGACGCCGATGTAGAGTCACCTGTTATAGGTGTGATGGCTGATGGAGACTGGAGAGAAGCTAAACAGGCGTACAGTTGATCCTGGTACGAATCCTGCTCATCAGAAGCAGTCTCAAGCACAGAGTCCTCTGCTCCACTTCGAATTAGAAGCTCAAATATATTATTATCAAGTTGTTTTAGTTCGTCATGTAAGGAAGTTACCTTCGAAAGGTATAGTTTTTTCTGCTGCCCCGTAAAGTCTGATACAGCAGGGACAATAGTATTATGCAGGCGTGTTGCACGCTGCCTCACGTACTTTCGAGTTTTTTGGAGCGCAGCACGATCTCCTTTTGACACGCCCGTCGGAGTTTTAGGGTTTACGTTCGCCATTCCTGTTCCTGGGAAAGGATGAATTTCCTAAAATGTGATTTTTCAAGAGGGTTAATTAGTTATTAGGATATAGCCGCCGCCGCCAATGCTACCGCCGCTCCGACGTCTCGCCAACTCCAGCAATTCCGCTTCGCTCCCCATACTGGCCACCGTATAAAAAATAAAATTAATCTGTAAGGAACTTATGAACACGAACTTGCAAATTATTCTGTATTTTATCAGAAAAATACAAATCGGTTCAAAAACAAAGGTAAGTTCAACATTCTAGCGGTACAATAGAGATTGCAAGGATAAAAATGCGGCTTCGCTTGGATCTTGAAGATTACTCTTCACTGGCTGCCGGAGAAAGCGTTAGTTGTGCAACGCCAAGCAGAAACCAGCCACCGAAGCGATCATCGCCATTTACTGAAAAGAGAAAGCATAGTTATGAATCGTAGTTACGTATTGGAGTTGAGTATTGGAGTTCCAGGCAGTCTGAACACCAAGGTTATATTTGAAGTTATCGTTATTAGTTATATTTGAAGTTATCGTTCTTAATAGTAATTGCGTGTCCAGCGCGAAGTCATAGTTACGGTTGTAGTTTGTTATAGTTATAATTACAGTTGTTATAGTTATAGTTACTGAGACACTTTAAAGTAAAGAAGTTTTTGCCGTACTGATGCATAGGAATGAACGTGCAACTCTAAATCCAGCTCACTGAATGGACCGTATGGTTAACGTAGGGTGAGCTAACCTTCAAAACTCAGTGAGGGGACGAGACTTGGAGAGACGAGACGAGAAGTACGGGCGCAGCGAACGGCGGCAGTTGTGAAATAACACAAATCAATAATTATTGGCAGCCTATGCCGGCACCCATCGTCTCCCCTAAATCTAACACTAGATTTCATTGAGGAAACCTTCAAAGAAATCCTTCAGGCAAAAAATCGTTCTTTGCTTTCGGAGATTTCAAAGTTGACCTAACGGACAAAAACAATCAGCTAAGCCAACTATTGTACAAACTAAGCCTATCACAAATAGTCAAAGAACCGACTCGCATCACTAAAGTCTCTGCAACTCTCCTCGATCTAGCAATCACAAATAATCCCACCGCAATACTTGGTACAGTAATATCACCTTCTATTTCCGATCACCACTCCATAGAATGTGAAATTAATATTGCGAAGGAAAGACACAAAATACCGCTTAATGACCTATCGCTCGAAAAGGCACTATTCAGCAGAACTATTTCAAGAAAAACTACTCGATAGGTCAACCGAATTCCAGAAAATGATGCAATCTGACGATGTTGACATACAAGTGTCAATTTTCAACGAGAACTTCACAGCAGCTCTCGACGAATGTGCACCTTACGTTACCAAAATAAACAAGCCAAAACGGACTGTTTGGATTACTGACGAAGTTTAAGAGATGAGCAGAATAAAGAAAGCTAACTTGCGAGAGTACAAAAACAATAGATCAAAGAGTACCTTATACAAGAGATTTAAAGAACATGAAAAAATTCTTCGAAAGAAAATCACTGAAGCTAAACAAACTAACTTCCACCAGTCCCTGATAACGGCTAAAAATAACCCGAAGCGAACATGGGAAATCATTAGTGAGGTAGCCCCATATAGAAATTTAGATCGCATAAGTAATTTTGAAAATCCCTTGGCAACAGCCACGGATTTCAACACATACTTTTCAAAAATAGGGGCTCAAGTTTTCAGTGAGGTGTGTACCAATCCAGATGAAACGACAATTGAAAATTCATGCCCCACTGCACCCTCGAGGACTGATGTCAAGTGGAGACCATGCCCTGTCGGTTACCGGAGTTACAAAACATCTTATACTCACTAAAAAACACAATGGCAGTTGGACATGATAGTATCAGTCTTCAATATATCAAAGACCGTTTCCCTGTTACAGCACCATGGATTCGTCTGATAATTAATACATCAATAGTAACCAACACGTTTCCAAACCAATGGAAACACTCCATTATTTGACCGTTGCACAAAAGTGGTGACCTAAATACAGCATCAAACTACAGGCCCATCAGTCTTTTGCCTGTCATGTCCAAACTATTGGAGAAAGTGGTGACAAATCAACTGTCATTTCACCTGGACTAGTCAAATCTACTCCACCAAAATCATTATGCCTATAGAAGAAATACTAGCACTCAAGACGCTCTGCTCAATATATCTGAAAAAATATACAGTGACATCGATCAAAAGAATGTAACACTCTTGCTGCTACTCGATCTCTCTAAGGCGTTCGATAGCGTCGAACATGAAAGACTTCTACGTCAATTACTGAAATTGGGAATAGACACGCAATGGTTTGAAAGTTACTTGTCAAATCGATCTCATGCAGTCCGCATAGAAAACAAATTGTCCCCATTCATTCAAAACAATTTTGGTGTTTCCCAAGGATCCATTCTTGGTACGCTCCTCTTTCCTATTTTCATTAATGATTTCCCTCCAATGCCGTCTAACACACGGATCTCAATGTATGCAGATGATGTTCAAATTGCAATAACAAGTTCTGTATCGGAAATACTACAGACGCAAATTAAAGCCGAAACTTTACTGACTAGCCTGAAATCATGGTACGACCGAAATGGTCTCAAATTAAATGTTAATAAAACACAATGCATTATTTTTGGATCCAAAGATGCAATTAAAAAAACTTCAGATCTTACTCTTGCAGTTGGAAATGATAAAATTAATGCATCAGACAAGTTAAAAAATCTAGGTATCTGGTTCGATAGAAATATGTCCTTCAAATCTCACGTTGAGACTACTTGCAACAAAATCTACGGAACTTTAATGTTTTTTCATCGTATAAAAAGTGTGATAGACGAAAAATCCAGATCATTAGCCATTCAATCCCTTTTGTTATCGCACATTGACTACTGCAGCCTAGTATGGGGAGACTTACCTCAATACCTTCAAAGGGACTTACAAAAATGCATAAATTTTTCAGCCAAGGTGGTATGCAACGGTAATTTCAAAAGAGGTGATCACGTAACCCCTCTCCTCAATAAACTCGGCTGGATTCCTATCCAAGAAAGGCTCCTCATGCAGAAGGCCCAATACGTATTCTCCTCGTTATATCTTCCTCAGAGCAATGCTGAGATAGTGCGTTTCCATCCACCCACTGTAACCAATCAAAAACCGAACAGAAACAATAATGTCTTAGTCAACTATCGTTCATCTCACTTAGGGCAGAAGGCTCTGTCCATATCAGGCGCCTTACTGTGGAACAAACTTCCCCTGAGTAATAAAGTCCCTCAAAGACCGAAAGAATTTAAAGCCAAAATAACTCGTCATCTTGTGTCTCAGAAATAATTCTTAGTTACAGAACATACTGAATGAGTACTGATGAATCTCATTTGCCTGGTATCTCCACTGCTGAACAATCTCCCTCGCTCATTGTTTTACAATTCAAGACATCACACAACAGTTTTGAAATATGCGTATGTATTATGATTTGACCGCCTATACGTTGTCATTTGCAAACATGCTTACTTGTATATGTGTGTACGTATATAGGTGTATGTGCGCACATGGGTGTGTATATCTGTGCACGTACACCTGTGTGCACTAGAGTAGATAAACCTGTTGTGTGTGTTCTCCCTCAGGCTGCTTTACACTCCGGGCAGACTATGTAAACCTTTAGACTTTGTGGTGGTATCTATGCCCGAAGCGTAAAGCCTGAGGTGCAAACGAACCCGGCAGGATAAGGAATACACAACTGGAATTAATGCTGCATTATTGAGAAGATCGTTGACAAAGGTGGCACACAACGGAATATTACAGTCGAGTAATATAGTACACAAGGACGACTCGGAGGACCGACGGTTGTCGGCAAGTCGCGTCGTGCGTGCCGTGGCGTAGCGGTGCGCTGTCGAGGTGGCGATGGAGACCGTGAGGCTACTGCATGCTGAGCAGCCGAGACTAGTGAATGGCAGAGTCGCTGCGAAGAGAGTCACCGGGTGAAGTCTTGTGTGAGCCACGGTTGTGAAGTGGCTCGTCGGAAGACCTGTGAGAGCTGTTGCAGTGAGGAGGCTCGTTGGAAGACTTGTGAGAGCTGTTGCAGTGAGGAAGCTCGTTGGAAGACTTGTGTGAGCCGTTAGAGTGAAGAAGCTCGCAGGAAGACTTGTGTAAACATCAGGGTTCCTGCGAGTGCCCTGCGTGAGCTCTGCGAACTGTACTGCGTGAGCTCTGCGAACTTCGTGGACTTTGTGAACTTTGCGAACTTTGCGAACTGAACTGCGCTTAGCGTGCAGCTCTTTATATAGGGCTGGTGGTGGCCGCACTGAACCGAGCTAGCCTCTGGTTAGCCGGCTCGGGGTGGCGCTTTTGAATCAGTTGAGGCTGAGCTAAGCATACGTGAGTGTTCAGAGGTGTTGCCTGGCTGCTCGGTGCGCGCGGCTTGTAGAGGCTCGGTCCGGCACCCCAGCGCCATCCTCGAGCACTGATTGGTCGTTCAGCGAGAGCGCTTCGAGGCAGTGGGGTGGCGCTTTTGTGCTTGTGTGGTGGTGAGCGCGTACACCTAGATGGAACCACCACAAACCAGTCGAAGGTTGCATTTTATGTCATTCCTCTCCGTTTCTGTGCAAGCATCAAACTAGACCGTCATGGTACCTATGTGTGTGTGTGTGTTTATCAATTGCAGACATTCTGCACCATATTACAAAGATAATGTTTTTTTTCTGATTTGAAATTGTAAAACATCCATGTAAAAAAAAATAAATTCGTTGTGTGATCATCCATTTATACTGCAGTAATATGCTTATTATGCTTATAGTTATATGCTTATAATAATGTGATACCTTTGTTTGTTAATCAATTGCGGACAATTTGCGCCATATTTCAAAGATAATGTGATTTTTTTTCTAATATGAAACCTTTATATGACATTAATGTTTATTTTCTTATTCATATCCCACAATCGTTTGCATGTTTCTGACTTAAGTAGACTGTTTTGTGCCACTATTTTTAGTAAGAAATTTTATAAAATTCATGCTATAACAAAAGATATTTTCTCTGTTTCCCTCGATTGGAATTCTGGTTTGTACTGGCTAGTTTATGCTGATATTTGCGCACATGCTTACTTGTGTATATGTGTACGTGTGCACGCTATGCGTATGACACTCTGTAGAATGCGTATGTATTGCCTCGATGCATAGAAATGCATTTGTGTATGCTTACGAGTTTGGTGTAAGTATGTGCGTGGGTATGTTTGTGCATGCGTATGTGTATATATTTAGATGTATACGTGCACATTCATGTGTACTAGACTGATAACTAGCATTTTACTAGAGATAATGGTTTTTTTTTCTTTGCACCCTCAACTTGTAACATTACCAACTCGTCATCTCTTTATTATTGTAAAGCATTCATGTACAAACTATACATTTGTTGTGCGATCATCCATTTATATTTAAATAAAATGCTTATTAACTAATGACCGTTGTGTTAAAATTGTTGAATCAAAAATACAAAACTCATAATCTTCTTGGTCCTCATGCTTATGTGTACATAAATGTATATATATGTATATACATGTGTGTGTGTGTGAGTATGTGTATTGATATATACACACATACATACGTATATGTACATATGTGCGTATATGGAGATATATTTATATATGTATTTTGTTCATGCTTCCTTAAAATGACACTTGTGAACATTGACCGATACAAGCGATTTCATATATTACTTCCTGGCGTCAAGAATTGCGAAGTTTTATGTCATGTACATGTACACTGTCATAAGTGTTCTCACCCACAATGAAAATGCATCGTCCATGAAATTGTGTTATCTCTTATAATTATCATTACATGTTTTTTCAAAGGTAGATTAAGCTAGATTAGGAGTTCATTGCCCTCAATCATTTCTTTTCGACTATTGACAAGAGTTTTTCAATACTCGTGTGTGTGTATCATCTAAGTGTATTAATTTTAAGGTATTTTAAAAACCAATGATGGTACTTTTGTACCATCTACATTGGAAATATACTGTTTTTCTTTTTTTTCTTTTCTTCTTTGTGCGGCCTCAGCCCATCATAGCGAAGGCGCACAGAAGGTTACCGGTTGGTAAAGCGCAAGGGCACAATTCCACCAGCGTGGAAGGTGGAAGTCAAAAGTAGGGTAAACATCCGCAGGCTGTGAGAAATGGCTGAGAGTAGCGATTACTGCGATGGTAGATGAAGAAGTGCCGAGCTCAATCCGTCAAGCTCATTTTTATGTTTTTCGAAGTCTTCTCTTCCTTTTAGTTATCTTTTGCGAAAAATTACTTAGGATTACAGTGAGCTCAGCTGTCATTTTCTGTGTAGTAGATGGTAGCTTGCTTCTTTCTTTTATCTTATATTTGTTTTTTTTTCCTAATATTTCATTTTCAATAAGTATATATATATATTAATATGTGTGTGTACGTGTGTAGGTATATATATGTATCTACATCAATAGAAATACATGTATCTATTTCATTTCTTTACGCAAGAACCATTCGGTTAATAAATTTTATTGCAATAGCGAAATGATTCAAAAATAGATCTAGCACTTCCCCAGAGGGCGTTTCTGTGAATCGGATTGATGTCATACAATTAATGAAATAAAGTGAAATTTGAGCATATGAATCGTAGTAAAATTATCTTTTTGTCCGTATGTTGTACAAGCTATGAATTTTGATATTGAATTTATGTTTGTTTACCCATTTCTACCAATAATTTTTAGATATTTGTCAATCATGAGTGGTAACCGGCTTACACTGTATCTCTATTTTATCCCATGCACCCATGTCCGCATGATGTGGAGAATATCGAGAAGATATGAAATTTGTTTTTGGTGGTGATAGGGCTTTGCATATTTTTAGGGCATATTTTTCATTTCTCATTCAACTACCCTTGACAGAGATAGACTATTGGCAAGCCACGTGTGGTTTGTCTATTAGTACGCCTCGTATATTTTGTCTATTAATATGCCTCGTATGGTCTATCTATTTTGTACACCTCTGATAGCTTGTCTATTAGTACACCTCGTATAGTTTGCCTATTATTATCATGCCTCGTATGGCTTATCTATTTGTACACCTCGGATGGTTTGTCAATTAGTACTCCTAGTATAGAACTTTTGTTAGACTACTAGCACACCACAAATGGTTTGTCTATTAGTACGCCTCGTATATTTTGTCAATTAATATGCCTCGTATGGTCTATCTACTTGTACACCTCTGACAGTTTGTCTATTAGTACACCTCGTATAGTTTGTCTATTATTATGCCTCGTATGGCTCATCTACTTGTACACCTCGGATGGTTTGTCAATTAGTACTCCTCGTATGGAACATTTGTTTTAGGATGCCCTATATTTAAGAAACTTTTAAAAGCCAATATGTTGGCATGTATCTCATGTGACAATTTGGAAATAAACGTTTTTTCTTTTTTCTTTCTTTCTTTGCAGGTAACTTCTTAGGCGGAGAAATGTTGTATTCATAGGTGGTATTCAAGTTAAAATAGAATTTGATGTTTTTAGCTCACCCAATAAATAAATTCAGGGTAAATGTTGAGTGTTTGACCATAATCGATTTCCCACTTTTTGATCAAGAAAGATTGTTCATGAGACCAAAATAAACAAGTTTTCTTCAATGCAATTTCCGTCGGAAATAAATAAATTTAATAATTAATAATTTCCGTCAATAATAAATAAATAAGCATCACCCTATTACAAACGTAAAGAGGTGGGTCGTGAGGGGTAGCCACAGTTCTTTTAGTGAAAATTATAAAGAAAGTGGAATTCTAGTATGCATAAATATAAATACTGAGATGACGAGTTAATTTGTCGATCCGAACGAATTCATTCGAATGCTCTCAGATACGTCGAACCCACATTATATCGGAGTTGAAGTCACGGACGGACCAGCGGTCACTCGATCATTCGACTTAATGGCTCGGTTACAACATTTATTTATAATTTTAATTAGAAGAACTGTGGCTACCCCTCACGACCCAACCTCTTTACGTTTGTAATAGGGGGTTGCTTCTCTTATTCGTATTTTATTCTTATTCTCTTATTCGTATTTTTCCGCCTTAAGAGTGGACTTATGGCAAAGTCGGCTTGGTTGGCGCGCGGCAGCGCCTGTTTACTTTCACGTCGGACCGAGCGGTATATTTTTTCCCGCCTCAAATACTGGAGTTCCGGTAACTCATTTCTCGCTATAACTTCTAAATACTCATTTCCGACGGAAATTGCATTGAAGAAAACTTGTTTATTTTTGTCTCATCAACAATCTTTCTTGATCAAAAAGTGGAAAATCGATTATGGTCAAACACTCAACATTTACCAAATTCAGTGAGACTGGACTTAGAAATTGCAACTGTTATGAAAGATTTACTGATTATGAAATTTGACAATATACTGATAGTTTGCTCTGGTTTTCTAATTTTAATTCTCAATACTAATATGCCAGTACTAATACTAATACTGATGTAATACTAATGTAATACTAATTTGCGCCATGGCCAAATACAGGAGGACCTGTAGAATATTCTGCATAGATTGTAAGGAGCAGAATAGGGAAATCGATTTCCAACTTGAATATATTTTAATAGTACCTGATGAATACGAAAAATACAAATGCATGATAACATTTCAATTCGTATGGTAACAATTATCTGTAAAAAAGTTGCAAAACGGATACAGTATCGTGCATTTCTATCGGCACGTAAATTGATAATTTACCTTTTGATATACATGTCGCCCAATACGCGAGGAACGTGTTAAAGACCAAATTACAGTTTTTTTATTGACTACATCTACGAAGCTCCACATCCAATGATATTTAAACTGTGTGATAAAGTAATGAATGTGGATCATGTAAGTTATGTCACGTTATGCTATGAATATTGATGAGTTATAAGTGTTAATTATATTATCATGTGTATTTTAATCAAATTGTGGGATTTAATTGTTTAATTTAATAGTTTACCTTAAGCTCAAATAAAGGCCGGGAAGTGTTGCCCAGCAAGTTGACAAAGCCCAAATTTTAGTCCCACTGCTCGGATTGACTAAAAACAGCAGCTGGTCTGAGTGGTGGGGCTGGAATCGAAAGTCACAACTCAATGAAGCTCGAAGAGGAGAAAGACCAACTGAACTTCATGGTAACCCTCGACGTCTCTCAGACATTCTCTTATTGGGATTGGTTATTGGTTACTTCGTTGATGACTTTGAAAGTAAAGCGGAAGACGCAAATGGGAGCTGCGCTTCTTCCCTCCGTTGTGTGCACGCAAAACATTTATGTAACAGTTAGTCCGTTGGAGAAATGTATGAGCTGTAATTCTAATGTAGATTAATGCCTCAAGGAAACACATGTTATATGAGAATTAGGAGCTAACGCAAGCGTTTACCCCTGTTGTATGTGGATGCTCAATAATGTTTGCCTATACGATTTCCCCTCATGAATGTTTCAATTTTTCGTTTGAGAGTAATTTGAAGTCAATAGGTGCATTCATTCAAAAGTTACGAGTAGTGGACTTAGGTCTTTCGACGGCGTGTGAGTTGTACAGGTTTATCGAAGAATTTCTGTAGTTTTCAGAAAACTTTTTTGAATGTGTTTATAGCACCTATGTAGAAAATGTTTTTCTCTTTTGTTTGAGAGTAATTTGAAGTCAATAGGTGCATTCTTTCAAAAGCTACGAGTAGTGGACTAAAGTTTAAAGTTGCGCGAGTAGGACTCAAGAAATTCTCCAGAAATTCCTAGTCAAATCAGTTTTGTGTATTACGTAATTTAATTTTGAGACTAATTTAGACAAGCGCAATAATTGAACCAAGTGCACGGATACTAAAAACATTATTTAAAAAATCTATGTTTCCTACAGAGGTTTACAATATGGTATTACCAAACATAGTAATAATGAGAAAGAATATCAACAACATGGTTGCAAAATAGCTATTTATTGTTTCAGCAGCTTGCTTTATGTATTAAAATTATTTCACCTCGTGATTTGTACCTTGCGGATAGTGCTGTGCAGTACGTAGTGCTCCATACCGGGACCGCCTGCCAGACTTAAGGGGAACATCCCCTTATAAATGTTGGAGGTGTAGAGCCTGAGTGGGACTGCAAGAGTAGGAAAAACGAGATTGAGAGGCAAACAAAAGAGTATGGATTGAATAAGTGGAAGCTTAGCATGATGCAAAAGCCTACACTTAACTGGTATATGAAAAAGGAAGCACCTAACTAAGTTTGAGATGTTCTATGATGGTAGTTTTGGTAGTCAACTCCTGTTTACTGTGAGATGTAAGTCATTGAGTGTAAACAGACGTACATGGAGGTGGAATGAGAATAACAACAGATTATGTCGGCAGTGTAATAGTGAAGTGGAGGAAACAATTGAGCATTTTGTGCTGGAATGTAGTAAGTATAAGCAATAGAAAGAAAGCTTCATGAATGTGGTGTTTGAGCAGTATGGAGAGAATGAGTGGTATACCGTATGCCAGATGTGCTGAAGATGATAGCAGCATGAGCTGTCTTGCTGGATTGGATCAGGAGTGTAATTTGAGTATCATTGAAGCTATAAAAATGTTTCTTGTGCGTGCCTGGAGCAAGAGACAGTGACTGGAATGAGCCAGTCTGCCCAGTCAAGTAGAGTGGGCAGTAATGACCCAATAAGCCTGGGGATGGTGTTCTGACACACTGGTTATACCAGTGATGCCGTCCAATGGCATCTTGTGACAAGGATTGGTAGATCCTGAGTGGTTTTGTGGACAAGTCTGGTACCAGGCACTGAACTCTCTGTGTGAAAATTGTGGAGGGAATTGTAGGCCGTTACAATGGCCCCAACGCTGTCGGCCCTCAATTTCAAGTTGAAGTTCATCCCGGTTTTTCAACTTTTTTTGTTCGATACGTTTGAAAATTGGCTAGTATGTGTATTTTGTAAAAGTTAACCTTTTTTAATTGTCATTGTTTCAATTTAGGCATTGGTTTTTTTTTCTTGGTGAAAAATGAGTGTTTTGGTATATTTTTATTGATAATTTAAAATGGGACTCGTCCTCAAGTTTTGATGCTAGAACAATATCAAAGACAGTTTTAGAATCCTTGAAACATTTCTAACAAACTCAAATAGGCTTTTTTCAAATTAAATTTTTTTTTTTACATATAGCCTAGGCCCTATTTGAAATTCCTAAAATCAACAACAATTTTTTGGGTTTAGAGCTATGTATTTTTTCTAAGAATTCAAATCTGAAAAAAGCCCATTTGAGTTTGTTAGAAATGTTTTAAGGATTCTAAAACTGTCTTTGGTTTTGTTTTAGCATCAAAGCTCAATGAGGAATCCCATTTTGAATGTTGAAAGTTATTTTTTATGGGTATAAGCCATAATAAAATTGCTCGATGTGAAGTTTCGTGCAATCACGGAAATTAATAATGATATTGCAAACAATCACTAAAGGAACCCATTTAAGAACGTTTTTCAAGAACGACATTCTGCTCTCTGATGCGTTATTTTCGAATTATTGAACTTTGAAGTTGGCCGTCTTGCGCCCAAGGAAGCGAGCGTAATTTAATTAAAAACGGAAGCTAACCCCCTATTACAAACGTAAAGAGGTTGGGTCGTGAGGGGTAGCCACAGTTCTTTTAGTGAAAAGTATAAATAAAGCTTCTAAACCACCCATTAGGGTGACGACCGCACGACGGCCAATTAACATGGCGACCACCATGGGCGCCGCCATTTTGGACCCGATGTCAACAAGGTTGCGGTCGTCACCCTAATGGGTGGGTTAGAAGCTTTATTTATCATTTTCACTAGAAGAACTGTGCCTCCCCCTCACGACCCAACCTCTTTACGTTTGTAATAGGGGGTTAGCTTCCGTTTTTAATTAAATTACGCTCGTTTCATTGGGCGCGCGACGGCCAACTTCAAAGTTCAATAATTCGAAAATAACGCATCAGAGAGCAGAATGTCATTCATGTAAAACGTTATTAAATGGGTTCCTTTAGTGATTCCTAAGATCGGAATTCATATTTTCCGTGATTGCATGAAACTTCACATCGACCATAAAATTTTTGGTTGAAGTATAATATAATAAACAATTTATGTAATTGAATGCAGTTTTAATTTTATTTTGCTAATTTCCATACATAACTTTATATTCACACTGTGAATTGTGATTTCCAAACCCCACAAGAAAAAAAATTTTGTTTTCAAAAATATGAAATTTTTTATTTTCAGTCTGATTCTTATGAAATTTGACCATGATTTGTAACCCTTAAAAAAAACACAATTTATGCAATTCATTTTTTTTATTTAGCCTTAGTTTTTGAAAAAATTGACATTGGTTTTTAGGTATTGATATTTTGGTAAATCTGAAGGATATGACAGTTATCGATTTGGTAAATTTTGATGCCTAAGCATAGTTAATTAGATCGAAATAAACAAGTTTTCTTCTATTCACTTTCCGTCTGAAACGATTATTTTATTAGTTATAGTGGTAAATGACTTTCCGCAACTCCAGTGTTTGAAGCGGCGAGTTATTCAAGAACCACGTTTGACAGCAACACTGCAATGTAGACTCGCTTCCAGCGCGATCGTCATCAAAGACAAAACCAAACCTACCGCTATACCTCATTAAATACTCATTTGACAAAAAAGTGTATAGAAGAGAAGTTGTTTATTTCGATGTTTTTACAATGATTCAACTAACAAAAATTAAAAAATCGATGAGTAGCTGTTTATTTGAGCGCATTCGTCATCAGAGACGAAACTAAACCTACCGCTATAACTTGTAAAATACCCATTTCAGACGAAAAGTGCATAGAAGAAAACTTGTTTATATTGATTCAATTAATTAGGTTCAGGCACCAAAAAGTGGAAAATCAATAACTGTCATATCCTTCAGATTTACCGATATTTCACTGATATTGATATATCAAGATGTATCTCCTCATTCAGTTTTGATGCTAGAACAAAAACAAATACAGTTTTAGAATCCTTGGAACATTTCTAACAAAATCAAAAAGCCAAATTTTTCATTTCCCGTTTTGTTTTTTATATGGGGTTGAAATGGGCTCAAAAATTAAAGGTTTTTGTTCCCCTTCCCCTCCCCTGGGAGGGATCTATTGTCCGTAGCGCCATAAAATTTTAGGACTGAATAGTCCACCACCTAAGGGTCCTTTTCCAACAAAAACATGAAAAATGACCATCGGAGTGACAGGGGCCTGGGATGTTTCCTTTAAGCCATTCGGATGCCAAAGTTAGCAGTTGCACGAATGTTGCATTAGGACCTTCATGCAGTGCACTTGACTACAAGCAGGCTAAATTAGGCTTCTTGTCTGATGCTTGTGTGAGTCTCTATACCATGCTTGGGTAACCCTGCGCCCTCTTTTACCATTGTACTTTAGGTGTTTTTGCGGGGTGTTTAGTCGGCGGAAGAGCTATGATCTCTTGTAGAGAGACGGCTCCCGCAAGACACGTCCTGAGATTATACGTGTTCTGTCTATTATACCTGCCATGTTTTAAATACATTGTTACATGTCTGTCCTGCACCTTACCCTTGTGTCTGGGCCTAGCTATTTAGCCTGCATAGATAACCCTTGCTTGGTCGGCATCCTGATAGATCGGCGTCCTAGTGGTGAGACAATTAGCAGGCTAGTTTCACCACACTTATATTACTTCAAAACTCAACTGAAATCAATACTTGAAAAGTTTCAAGAATTGCCAATCATTTATTTCTAGGTACCCAGTAGCCTTGTCAATTATCCAATGATATTAAAATAACAACTATTGATATTACGGTCAATATGTATTTTAGGGTCTACACGGAAAATAAAAATTTTATTCTAAAGAATCACCAAAGGAACCCATTTAAGAATGTTTTACAAGAATGACATTCTGCTTGCTGATACGTTATTTTCGAATTATTCAACTTTGAAGTTGGCTTTTGCAGCAAGCTTGCCAAGCTGAATTTAATTAATAGTGGAAGCCAGCACCCTGTTACAAACGTAAAGAGGTTAGGTCGTGAAGGGGAGCCACAGTTCTTCTGGTGAAAATTATAAATAAAGGTTCTAACCGACCCATTAGGGTGACGTCCCCATTTGTGTTTACATCAGCTCCAAGATGGCGATGACCGTATCGGTTGGCCGGCCGCCATCTTGGAGCTGATGTAACACAATTGCACCCTAATGGGGTGGATACAACCTTTATTCATAATTTTCACAAGAAGAACTGCAGCTCCCCTTCATGACCTAACCTCTTCACGTTTGTAACAGGGTGCTAGCTTCCATTATAATTAAATTCTGCTTGGCGAGCTTGCTTCCTTTGGCGCGCAAATGCCAACTTCGAAGTTTAATAATTCGAAAACAACACATCAGCGGGCAGAATGTCATTCGTGTAAACGTTCTTGAATGGGTTCCTTTAGTGATTCTTTGGAATAAAATTTGTATTTTCCGTGTAGCACCTAAAATACACATTGACCGATATTTCAATAACTATTGATATTTCAATAACTTCTAAGGCTTTTAATGAAAAGAATTATTCTTTATGAACAGATTTTGAAATTTTTGGAAACCAAATAGAGACATGAAAAATGTGAACTATTTTAACGTTTGATCAAATAAATTTTGGAACTTTTTTCTAATTTATGTCCTGCAATTCTGAAAATTACACCCTGCCCTACACTGTCGAAAGTTCAAGTGAAAGGGAGTTTCTTGGAGTGTGCTTCCCGTAGTGGCAGGTGTAGGGTGTGGAGCTAGATCTCTAGAGGCAGACGGGACGATCGGCGGACAAAGTTACGATTACATGGTGAGTAAATTTATTACTAGTATTTTCCGTCAATATTGAGTTTAACTCGTTCATGGAAATTCAAAATTCCTTTCCAAAGAATCATTAAAGGAACACATTTAAAGATGTATTACAAGAACAACATTCTGCTCGCTGATGCCTTATTTTTGAGTTCTTCAACTTTGAAATTTTTGTCTTCCAAAGGAATTGTGTTGCGCGCTTGAGCCGTCAGAGTATGCTTGGGTACTTTGTGATTTATTATTTGCCCACCCTGTGGAGCCTGAACCCACTTTTAGGATGATTTAGTTGATAACACAATAACTGTTATCACCCGAAAATATCAAGTTATAAAAATATTATGATATTAAATCTACAGTATTCACTCCTACGATTGAGCTAATGTGTTATGGTCGTCATTTCTTTTCTGATTGAATATATTTATTGTCCTACTTTATGGGTAATTTTCATGATCGACCTTAAAATTAAGATTTATCTATAGCAGGTTTTTAAACACTCATTATGCATGGCCAACATTTACTTGATATAATGAATGATGAACACCACCTATGACAAGGAATCAATAAGAACCAGCAAATTTTAGGGATGGTGAAAAATTACAATCCTACGTAACTTGGAGGTAACAGTTACGTTGATGACTTTAGATAAAGGGTCTCGCATTTTACGTTATATTGGATTCATCGATCTGAGGTTTGAAGTCACAACGGTGAATTATACAATAACAACCTCGGTGTGCCCAACTGAGTTCAAATTAGAGTTAAAGGAATAGGTGGCACCAAAGAGATCCTTCTGAGACTAATTCTGATACAAGAATGCATGCTCCTAACTGTCAGTACAAGCTTATGTAGAGGCCACGCCAGCCGCTGCTACCCTTGGCCGCTGGAAGTCGCCTCAGCTCTCGTCGCCGCTGTGCTGCCTTGGTCGCTTGGGTTGTGGGGACAGTACAGCTTTCTGCTGAGGTTTTGCTGAACTCGCTGATTTCGTTATCGCGATCTATTGCGAGTCAAGGCATAAGGTCCAACCGTTATGGTGGGGAAATTCCGCGGTTATGGTGAAATTCCGTGGTACGCAGTTATGTACTAAAGTACATAACAAATGTTCTACAGGGTGGCTGCCATTTTGAAATTTTGAAACTGATGTCCAGCATATCGATTCAAGTCTTCACTAATCCAGTCCCGTTAATATTTTTGGGTGATAACCTCTATTGTGTTATTAACTAAAACATCCTAGAAGTGGGTTCATGCTTCGAGGGGTGGGCAAATAATAAATTATGCCATATATTGCAAAAACAACAACTTCTGCTTAGAGCAGGAAAGCCATTTCATCAGCGCCGTTCATATAACTTCAAAGTTGAATAACTCAAAAATAACGCATCAGCGAGCAGATTGTCATTCATGTAAAGCATTTTTAAATGTGTTCCTTTAGTGATTCTTTGGAACGAAATTTTCAATTTTTGTGACCAGGTTAAACTCAATATTGACCATATTTTTTTTAGTAGAGACAAGTACAGGCATATCATTCCAATTTAGCTAGTATAATTATCTTGTACCATGAATATTAGGTAGGTATTATTAGGAGAGTCGACAGACTCCAAGAACATGGCCCACTTTCCAATGGATTCGGAGAGTGAGCTCGATGTCAGTGATGACTTGATGATTAGTAACTCGGTGGATGATGTAATTCTATCAGATTCAGTTCAAGTTACCGTTGATGAAACCCTGCCTGTGACTGTTTCAACTCTTGAGATCATCACTGCTGGGGGCCATAGATCTAGGGCACCCTTAGTAGTAGATAGCTGTCCTGTAAATGCTGAATTATCTTGAGGTATTTTAGGTACTGATAGGGAGATGCTGAAATTTCTGAATGTTGAAAATTAACAAAGCCCCGTCTACTCAACAATTGGTCAAGCGGAAGAATTCCAACATTTCAGGTTCTAGCCAATGCAGCTTACAGGAAAGAACCAAATACTCCTAAAATACTAGATCTGAGCCTGCAAGCAGTAGGTTTGTTGTCTCAGGATCAATACAACCTCTAGAAATTCATCTTGCAGGCAAGTTCATTGTCAAACTCCACCCAGCACAGAAAGTAAAGCTGTGCACCAAAGGTCTTGCACCTTCCTTGTTGAACCCATTAGTGGAAAAGCAGACATTGGAAAATTCTTTTCAAATGAGCTGAGACTTTTTAAAGATATTCAGTCATCCAACTTTGCTCAAGCAAGCATCATTGGCGTTAAGAAAAACATGAGCCGTAAAATGCTCTTTATCAATGTCAAACCTATAAACTCAAAGATGCAATCACATCTGCTCTCAACTTAAAAGATGGAGGACTGGGGTCCTATGTCAATTTCCACAAGCCCTAGGATAGTCTCTAGGAGTCATCTGGCCTTTTGGCCTGGATACTGGTGTTGAAGAAATCAAGGAATTTCTCAGCCAAAAATACAGTAACGTGATGAGTGTCAAGCAAATACAAAGGGCATGAACTAAACACCAACCCTATACCTTCTACTAACTTTGCAGGGACCAGACTTGCCAAAGTATGTCTACTTAGGCTACAAAAGATTTGAAGTTAAGATTTTTGTTGACAAACCCTGGCAGTGCTTTGATTGTCAGGGATTTTGACATATTGCCTCCAGCTGCAGATTTGAACCAAGATGTGTGGTGTGTTCAGGTTCTCATAATTCAAGGAATTGCACAGAAAGAGAAAATGTATGCCTACTCTGTTGCAACTGTAAAGGAAAGCACACTGCTAGCTATGGGGTTGTCTATTAATGAAATAAGCCAAAGTTATTGAAAAAGTCCAAGCTGAAAGCAAGCTTTTTTACTGTGATGCAGTTAAAATAGTTAAGGATCAATCTACTAAATTTACTGAAAAGAAACAGCCCCTCACTCAATTTGAACGGCAATTCCTATGCTGAAACTACCCATAGAGGAAACAGAACTGCATCTGAAGCAGAAAGTTTCTCTTCCATGCCCTAGAAAAAACTTCAGTAATGCTGCCACTCAAACAGAGGAGATCAATGATAAAGCATGGACATCTAGAGGAAATTACTCTTAGAACTGATATGGCAATACAAATAGCAGTGATAGTTGCAAAAATGTTCAAGACCTTGCAAACCTTGGGGAGGCCATGTACTGAAAAAGAGATTTGAGAACTTTTAAGCAAAGTCCTATACATAAAATTTCCAGAAAGTGCCCTGCAACTAAAAAGTCTGTAGTTGCAGTCAAGTTAAATCAACAGGAACCAAACAGCACTGAAAATGATCAGGAAGGGCCCTCCCATGATGATCAACAAAAGAAATAAAAAGAATTGAGCAATTAATGATAGCAATCTCATCCTAGAAGTTATAAGCATCACGGAAGTCACACCGAGTCCTACCTTCAACTCACATCAGACAAGAATGAGCACAGGTTTGAATGCTGGAAAGCGTAAAAAAAATGAAACTTCTAGATATCTAAACCTTGATAAATATAAGCTCAAATAACTGGCTCAAAATTTTTACTTGGAATGCACACAGCATATACACACAGTTATCTCATTTCAAAATTAGATTATATACCATTAAGCTCTGAGGTATTCGCAGTATGTTTATAACATTCAAATAAACATTTATAGCTCACAAAGTTTTTGGAATTTACCCACACCCCCTTCAATATTTTAGCATTTTCAAGCAATAATCTCATTTTTGGTTTTTGACCCAAAAAATCATTGGCTTCCCTTAAGAATATTCTGTCACTGAAATGTGGTAATGTTGTATTATTTCATTGTCATTGAATAAATTATTTTGATGAACAACAAATTATTTATATATTTTCCATGTTTGACATGTTTAATTCTGTTTTGTGCTTAAGGAGGATTTTAAGAGCAACATTTAGTGGCTATTTTCAGATCCTATCATGCAACCTTCTTGTCTTGTTATAACTATATTTGGTAATGTCAAATTGTAGGAGCTTTCTTTGATAAAAATTATTCATCATTAAACAAAGAACATTTAAATCTTGTACTGTATTTAATAATAGTGCTCCACTCAATTTGTTTCCTTACTTAGCTATGAATCATGGTTGGTAAATAAAATATAGAAGCAGTGAGAAACTCACTGAATCATGGAGCAGATAATAAAGATGCTTGCAACCTATCCTTAGCCTTGCGACTTTCATTTACTGATTGAAATACATTGGCATCTTTATTGGCATTGTGTATTGTTTCTAGAACACTTGTCAAAGCAGAGATTGCATCAATGAATGTGTTCATATTTGTGAGTGATGCAAACGTGGCCTGGGTTAGAAGCACAGTCTAAAATCTTACAGGGGCTGGATATTATGAGTGGAACATTTTTGTATCATATTTTTTGACTTTTTTATGCTAAGATGACTTTTTAGAGTGCATACTTAGAAGTTTTGCAGAAAGCTACATCATTACAGTTATAATTTTATTTAAGATCTATTTAAAGAGTGTGTTTCATGAGATACGTGTACATAAAGCCACAAAATTACAGTGATAGTGCTCAAAGCAATTTTGTACAAGAATGTCTGTCAGGATTTTTGATGTGAGTGCTCCTAGCATTTCACATACATTTGATATACGTGATATGAATAGAGTAATCCATAATTATTTTTGTTGTGTAGTTGAATTTGTTTGTCTTACAGGTCATGATACATCAGTAGTGCATTATTGAAGAAAAGTTTCATTACCTCATCATATGATGCATATTTAATGTGAAGATGTCAAGATGGATATAGTAGTTTGTTGTGGGCATGTGTAAGATTTAGATGGGAGAGAAAAGTGATCCCTGTTTTCACATGTTAATCACTTGAACATAATAAGTCAGAAAGTAGTATGATTTGTTGATATTTTCTCACCAACAAAAATTTCTACACAGCACTCATTAAAACTATTTGGAGGTTAATTGCTGTCATTTTTGGCAGATTGTGTTCCCTAGTCATCAGTAAGGGATTTGTTGTCAGAAAAGTTTTTGAACTTGAATTCTCTAAATAAGCAAATAAGGTCAGCTAAAAAATATTTGCATGCAATGTAACTTTTTGTGTCAGGTATACTGGAATGGAAATTGGAAAGCATCATTTCTAATGATTTTACTTCTTTGATATTAAACTAGAAAAAAGGAAAAGAGAATGCCACTGAAAGGGAAGGAGGATTATAATTGTTAAAGCCCTAAAGTTGAATCATCAAGAAAGTAAAAGCTGTCACTTGCACTGAAAAAAACACAGTACCATAAAACACTGGATTTAGACACAGTTGCATCTGAGCATACAAAGAAACATTGGTTGACATATATTGATTGTTGCAGTTGTTGAATTTAGTGTTGTAGTAATATTGCTAATAGATTTAAGGAGTTTGTGCTTTGATGCCATTGTATAAAAGTACGAGGATAGGGGTGATAGCTCCAATTTTTGAGGTATAAGGATATTGCACATGGTTGGTAACCTGTGTGGCAGAGAGCTATTGAATCATGTAAAAGAGAAAATAAAGAGTGCAGCTGGAGACAAGCTGTTCAGTTTTTGGCAGGAGAAAGAGTGTGAGGATTTGATTTCGGAAGTGCAACGAATGTGATAGAAGCAACAAGAGGTGTTTGAGCTTACTAAGATTCAATGCAGGGGATGATACAGTTGTTCAGAAAGTGTTGGAGGAAGTGCTTAGAGTGTCTGGTGTAAGGAGTTAGGTGCTTGAGGTCATGAGTCATCACATCAGTAGCCAGGCTTTGAGACTTTGAGAATGAAAATGGAATAAATGAATGGTATGAAATTCATGTGAGTTGGCATCAGTGGTGTTTATCCCCTTCCCAGGCAGAAACGTGTACACACGTTTTCACAAAATGTTCTTTTTTCAGTCGTCGTTAAGTACACTCATCTGAAACTTCACCTTCAAAAACCAGCTACATACCTATATACCCATCAACTTTAAGCCTTTGTAAGCCATTTTATGTGTGAAATGAGTATTCTAGTCAAATCGTATGCCTGGCAGAGGTGATAGTGTAGAGCTGTGGGATTTCAAGGACATTGGTACTAGACTTGCTCTGACAGCCATTGCCGTTGGTTGGATGTTTGCTTCCACATTTGCATTCATTTTTTTTGTAGCATTTTCAAGTGTTACACCCCAAATTTCTAGTTCAACGGAAGATAGTGTATATGAACCTTCCCTCAGAAGCTTGAATACTTCTGATAACTGCCAGTTCAACCAAAATATAAAATTATTCTGAAATAGAAACGTTTTTACCAAAGAAATTGTTGGGGAACGGGTTAATATCACTATTTGTAAGTATGCTTACAGATGTAGTTGTGTGTCAGATTAAGGGAAGCCAATTTGGTTGGGGCTGGAAATGTTGGTGGCACAAGCACAGTCATCAATACTTAGCCGCTTCTCTGTGCTAGTATTTTAACAGAAGAAATGAAAGCTACATTGATGAGTCATTACCCTACAAAGCTACGTTGATGAGAAACTTTAAATTGTTTAAAGTGCTTATAAGGGTCTGTTATTAAAAAAATCTCCAGATGAATGTAAATGAGAATAAAGTAGAAAAGTGTTTGGAGAAGGGTTATGGAAAAGTGTTTGGAGAATTAATGTAAGTTTGAATGAAAGAAGTGAGCTGTTTCTAGTATTTAGGATTGCTCAGGACTACTAACAATAAATTAGATGAGAAGTTAAAACCTGGAAGATGCTACAAAGCATGAGGAAGTTTGTAAGCAGATGTTAAGAAACGGTGCCTGACTTTTAATGCTAAAATAGGATTGTACTGGAAGGAAATCAGACGATATGTTGTTTCATGGGTTGAATCTACTTAATTCTCTTCTGTATTTAAATTTTGTTCTGGTGTATTAATTTCTATTTCTTCACTGAATGCTCTTTTGGTCTTTTCACCTTCATTTGACAGTAAACAGAGAATAACTTGCTAATAAAAATTTAAGTAAAAAAAAACTGAAATAACCTTAAAAAACCAGCCCTACTGTAAAAAGGATATCTTGTGTAATCAGGACTCTAATTAGGTAAGTCATTCAGCTTTTATCCAAAGAAAGCTTATGTTGGCAGACTTCAATCATTATAGTTCTTATGCATTACAGGATTAAACTATTTGTTGAGATAATGTTGAAATATAGTTAAGATCTAAAGAATTACATTTTCTTGCCAGTTTAGACAAACATTTCTGAGTGACCTCTTGTAATGGATTTAACTGTAACTTTCAAAAAAATCCATTTTATTTTTTCTTGCTTCCAAGTAATTTTGCTACATTATTGAAGTGTTATAACAATAAGGCATAAGTATATTCTGAAATAAAGCTCTCAAATGAAAGTTTTTTCTTTAAATCATTGGCCGCACCTGTAGCTCCAATTTGTTCAATCATCAGGTTGTTTCTAGGCAAAATTCTTTTCACTATCTACTGGTACGTTTGAGAAGTCATTATGCCCATCCATGTCTTTACTTAGTAGAAGAAGTTATTGCAAATTTTTTCTCTGTTTTATGTTTTGAATCTTGTGGTGGCCATTTCAAAAGTTGAACGAGAGACAGAAACTATTGAAGATTTTAATCTTTTGAGAAAATCATTGAAGTCTTTAGTACTACACTCTTTGTCAAATGCTTGCTATCACAACCTTCATTTTATTTTATAAACGTCCATTTGTATCAGTTTCAGGGCTGAATCTTGACTTTGTAATACATCTAGAAAGCACAAGGTTTAGCTGGAGAAGTCCCTAATAATCATGAAGCAACTATTCATCTAGTTTGCCTTAGCTAAATGGGAAATTTCCTCTGGCTGTTCAGTTACCTCACCTTTGAATAGGCCTGTGTGTTGTCTGTTTTTTCTGCAGTGCACACTTAGTTTCTTTGGGCTTTCATACCTCTTCTCTACTCTTTACTTTTTGTTCCCTCCAAACTTTCTGGTTTAATGCATAGGGTAGCTTCTATAAGAGCATATAATGTTCATTGATGACATGTTTTCTTTAGTCTATACCATTTTTTTTGTCTTTCCCCTGAAAACATTTATGCTATGTTAATGAAGCCTTATCATTTTGAATCCAAAAATTCAAACAGTTCAGGGAAGAAATCTCCATGGAAAATGTTAGTTTCCTGAAATATCAGTGAAATAGCCCTAGTGTAGGTTGTTTCTTGCTAAAGCAAGCACCCACTTTCTTTTAATTTGAAAAATTAGGAGTTTGAAAGCTGTATGCTTGGCAGGAAAAAAATTTTGATATTGAAAATAAAGTTTTTGAATTATCATAAGAATAATTTATAAGTTTTTGCCCAAACTTACCCAAAAAAACGGTCAGAAAAAATTGCTCAAGTTAAAGAGAAAAGTAATTGAGTATGTTGCTTGGACCCTGTGGCAGGAACTTATAGAGTTAAACATGGTAATTAGTGCACGCAGGCTTCTGTTATGTCTGATGAATCGTTTCATGTATCCTAATAATTTCCTTAATTTGTTATTTATTTAATAATTCCCCTACTTGTCAAATTACTTTAAAATTGTGTTAGATACCCTAAACTGGAAGCACTAATTGTCTTGGCATTACAGTAATTGTCAGTACCCAATGGCTAAACAAACTCTTACTGATGTATTCAGAATCTGGGAATTTTTGCAATGTTAGATCATTTTTTGCACATGCTATTGATTTTTTGTTTTAAGGACAGCATCTCCTCCCGGAAATTGGAAAAGTGGGGTAAAAAAATTTTTAGCTGCAATGGGAGGTGCATAAGGTCAGGTACATCCTGTGACAAAATAAGACTCATATGTTCACTCGTTCACCTGCTACAGGGGTTGGAAGAATGGAGGGGGGAGGGGATGGGAACTGGTATTTTATCATGTGACATCTCCCCCTTGGCAGTTTCTTCATGGTGTGACATTGCTATATCATCTCCTATGTCTCTGTATTACTCTATAAAGATTTCAGAATCTCTAAGCTGAACCAAAATTTTTTTAAATATTTAAATTTAAATTGTTTGTGTTTCCTTGTTTTGCCCTTTTATGGAGGTTTGTAATGTGAGGTTTCAAATTACATCTTCTACAGTTTTTATGCTACAGTAATGATTTTAGTATCATTGGATGCGGAATGCCAAGGGCTTTCCAGGAAGTCTTAAGCAGCTTCACAATTAATATTTGTTCAAAAGTAATGATGTCATAAATCTGCATTTTTTTAAACCAAAATTTGCTCCCGATTTTTTCATTTCTTTTAATAAAACTAGAAATTTAGGAAACGCCATAGGACTTCCTGGAATGTCCATGTCTTTTGTTATGGAGCCTTTTCTTGATGTCACTCTTTAATTTCTTTTTCGTATAAATGACTCTCTTTTTGTCGGTCGTGATCTATTAATCACTTTCTTTTATTTTAATTAGTAGACGTTGATGCTCAACTGGAGATATACTGGGACTTTTCAATGTCCACAAGTTTAATTAATGAGTGAGCGGCAAGTCAATTGAACGGCAAATTGGCAATAATTGGTAGCGCGGAGTAAATAGTAAGTTGAATGTATTGGTAGCGTGGAGTGTCTCCACAGATCATGACAGTTCATCTCCCTAACTAGCAGGTAATTATACGCGATGACGCATCGACATTTATTACTTATTCTCGTTACATGAAATTGGCGTTCTTGAATACAAATAGACCTAACGCACTAAGTTACATTCAATACTCATTTTAGCTATATGCTGAAGGCAATAACACAATAAGTGCTGAGGGCAAATACATAACATGCGCTGAAGGCATAACGTTTACAAGTGAATGCTTAAGGCATGACGAAACCTAGGCACAGAGAAATCGACACGGGGATGCTCATGGAAAAGTATACAATACCGAATGAGACTCATCTTAGTTTCGGATTCCGACGTGGTGTCGCTTTATATAACGCGGGCAGCCATTTACGTTATTACAATACTTCGGAAAGACACTTGATTTACTATGACACTGAGTAAATATAATGACGTCAGATGAACAGAAGACCCCTAAGGGTTGCCCGAGGGCGAGGAAAGAAATCTTATGTGCGTGCTCTTTCTCTGGCTGCCGCGCTCTAACTAACTCCCCCACGCTTGGTAGCTGTGCGGTAGTGCGCTTCTCGGTAAGGTTGACTTTGCATGAGAACACAAACCTTTACGATGAATTGATTCACAATTGAGCGTTATAAACAACTCTATCGTCTTTAGTTACTTCGTGCGATGAAATATCAAGTCATGATAATAGCATTAATGATCTAAGAAAAGTTAGGTATAAAACAATACGGACATTATACAGAGAAGATCTTCTAGTAGCGATGTCTTGAAATCCCTCTTCGGTCGGTTGACGTCCTTGTTTCTTCCGCGACCTCGGAGTCGACGTAGGGCATATATAGGAAGAAGGAAAGAATAATTACTCGGCGCGGCGTGCAGAAATCCGATAACCGTCACTGTGGCATACGGCGTCTCTCCCTGGCTGCTTTGCGTCTATTCGAATAGTGGAGCGTCCTCCTTCGAACGAACAAAAATTTTTTGTATGCGTTGTGAATAGAATCACAACATGTGCCCCGTCGTCATTCAAAGATTCGATCTCCTGATCGACGATTGTTCCATACAGTCCTCACGTGCGGATTACGCTGACGAAACGGATCAGTTCTTTTTTTATAATCTCCACATAGTCCATTTGAGGCAATCTGAAGGCGGCGATAAACTGGGTTTGTTCATGTGTCGAACGCTGAATCGAAGTCGCCAAACAAGGCTACGTCTTCCGTGCGTTTTAGGCAAACGATGGTTTCCGCAAGACGAAGCGACGGCTTCCCCAGCACGCAGAGTACCTCTAGAAGATACTCAATGGAATAAAGATTCCATTAAAATGACGCGGAACATGTAGAGCTCCGGTTGCCTCGATTGCGCTCAATTTGCATCCGTATAGGAAAGAATAATCTTCGTGACCTCTGTTTCCAGGAACATCTTCGAACCGTGCTTCGTCATACACGATCTCTTTTTAGGACGGGACATGACTTTTGAGTCCTGAAGACTTCTTTTTAAACAGCCATGAAGTTACGTCGATGTCGTCGCAAGAAGATCATCGAAGTTTTTGCAGTTGTAGCTCTTTTCGTTGTCCATGACGCGCTGGTATCCCGGAGCTTCGTTGTAGTCGTGTTTCCTTCCTCTCCTCGTCGGTGTTGTCCATGCTCAGGTCCCGTGGCTCCAAGTATCATCGTAGAAAATTTTAAAGCAGTCGACCCAGTCAACTGGCGGACCGTTTTCTTTCGTCGTTTTCCTCGAGTTCGTGCGTTGAGCTTAGACTATTTTTGCCGCTGAGGCGTGGCAGTGTAGCATTATGGCGAGTAGTTTTCTACGACGTTTTCTTCGAGATAGGGCGTTTCGCTCAGGCTGCTCTCGTTGTGAAGCGTGGCGGTATGGCGTCCTGTCGCTGTCATATCCACGTCCGAGCCGTGTCCACCCGTAGCGGACCACGTGAACGCGAAGCCTACCATGGGTCAGGGCTCTGGTTGTTTTCGTGCCTGGTGTCGCTGTCGCCACCGAGTGCGGTGACTCAGGTACCGAGGTAGAGAGTGGGTTGGTGGTGTGGTGCCGCTGGTGCTGGTAGTGAAGACTCGGCAGTTCACCACGACCGCTTGCAGAGCCCACGGCATCAACTGAAATTATCGATGTTGTTATTTATCGTTCTTGTGGATTTCATCCATTCCCAGACAAGTTCTCATTCATTCCATACGATTCCCGCACCTCGACCCGTTCTATTCTCTGTGCTTACAATAGGACATAATACACTTACACTACGTTCCAGTTTCGAAGTGACATTATAATCTAGTACGACGTGAAGCAAAATTTTTAAATAGCGCATTCACGTTGAGCACGTCAAATGACAAAGAACTCCTGCGATTAGGTTAATATCAAGGGTGTCTTTATAATGATCGGATTTTAAATTTCGTTATAAAGTCCATTATCCTGATGATGGGTTAACTCAAATTTTTAAATGAATGAAATTAATACACGCTCATGCTATTATTTATCACACGTTTACAATATTACACCAAATTCAAATCATTAAAAGTTTATCCTAAGTTCAAATTCATCGAATCTTTCAGCGTAATAGAACTGCTATGCAAAGTAGCGTTCGAAAGACGGCAAGAGTCTGAGTCTGCTATCGTGCCTGCGAGGTAGAGTATGCTCGTGCGACAGTTAGGCCTCTCTCTTTGAACAAAGGCGAAGGAGGGAGCAAGCCGAGGGTCTGAGGGTTGGAATTAGAAGGGGGGTGAATGTGGGGTTCTTTGAAACAACGTGAACGACGAGTGGGCTCTGGCTTGAACGCACCCTTTCACGTCGCGACTTCCCTTCACGCAGCTTTGCCCAACATACATTCCGTCACCACAAAACATCCAGGCAAACGTTCATTACACTCACATGGTTAAGACAATACCTAGAAATGAAAATTAGACACGAACATCATGATGGAAAGAAATTGTTCTTTGCATGATCACTTCTTGCATATACAAGGTATACGAGAGCGTGAAGTTGCACGTCGGGGTAAAATGTTAGTAACGCGAAAACGTTATTCTAATTGAATGAAATTCACTTCTGGTTGAATTTCTTTTTAGAGTGGAACGCAATTGAATTTCAAAGATAACTTGATGGATTTAATTTTTAATCATTCATTAGGTCAGACGTAAGGAAAATTTTTCAAATTACCTTATATATTTCGTTAGAGTTGACTACGTGGCAGAATGATAAATGATACACTATCACACCTATAATATCAACGAAATACTAAACATTTGTCAATGTTAAGTTCAAATTTTATCCTTTGAGTTTCTCAATGCGATGCAATATAATTGTCGAAAAGAAAAGCTGTCGAACAAGGTGGAATTCCTGATAAAGCGAGAGAGAGGGGGGGGGGTGAGGTAGAGTGAGCTGAAGCGAGAGTGTCTGCACTGGCCGCCATAGAGGAGGGCGGTGTCGGGGTTCGTCTCAAAACAAAGCCGAGCTCAGGCCCCTAAAACCACAAGCACAGCCAGCCTGCCTCGCGCATTCCTTTCCATCTCAATACGTACACTTCAAGCGAATTTTCATGATGATAATATGAGTAAAATTAGTGCATTAAACTGTAATTTGTATGCGGACATCCGAGTGAAATGAGTCGCCATAGACTTAGCATTATAGGATCCACGATAATTATGTGAATATGAATTTTTAATCATGTAAATAATTTCTGATTAAATGAAGTTTACTTCTAAAATGAATTTTCTTTTGTGTATAAATGTGGTCGAATTTTTAAGGAGATGATTTACTGAACGTTATTTATAAGCCGAATTTAAAGGAAAGTTTCTATTTATTGATTATTTTACAAATGCAAATTTTTATGATACAGAGATTCAGAGTTTAAATGAATATCACGTCACCTCGTTCAGCACAAATCAAAACAAAATGGCAAAATGGCGTCCGTCTAGAGTCGTGAAAGAGAGTTATATGGTAAATTGGGGAAATTTATACGGTATATCAAAATTTTACATAAATCATTGGAGTGCAGTTATTCCGCATCGTAATTAATTGAATGATTCACGTTGTCAAATTGGCCTTTAGTAATTGAATGCTCTTGGATCAGAAGGTAAATTCATATTATCATATTCCTCACAATCAAACGATTTGACATATTAAGAGAATTGATACGTCACACCTACTAATGGATGTTACATGAAATAAATTTTAATTAGTCATTAAAATAAAGTTCACACGTAAATGGTAAATTATGAAATGCACAGTAAATCACGTAAATGGTAAATTATGAAATGCACAGTAAATGGTTACACGAAAATGCAATAGAGATCAAAATGAACACATAGCGATAATAGGTTCACAGAAATGGATTAGAATTTTAGCAACACATGCATGAAATATTAGATTATACAAACATCCTAACGTGGAGACATCCTAACGTGGAGATGAATTTATCAAGATCTGCTGGAGGTTCATTTAATTTATTTTTGATGCAGGCACGAGCGTTATTTTTTTTCGGAGGGCGTGAGCAAGGGAAATTTAACTCTTATTACAAAAAGAATAGGAATCAAAATCCTCCACCGCTGCTCGCCATTTGTTATGGAGCCTTTTCTTGATGTCACTCTTTAATTTCTTTTTCGTATAAATGACTCTCTTTTTGTCGGTCGTGATCTATTAATCACTTTCTTTTATTTTAATTAGTAGACGTTGATGCTCAACTGGAGATATACTGGGACTTTTCAATGTCCACAAGTTTAATTAATGAGTGAGCGGCAAGTCAATTGAACGGCAAATTGGCAATAATTGGTAGCGCGGAGTAAATAGTAAGTTGAATATATTGGTAGCGTGGAGTGTCTCCACAGATCATGACAGTTCATCTCCCTAACTAGCAGGTAATTATACGCGATGACGCATCGACATTTATTACTTATTCTCGTTACATGAAATTGGCGTTCTTGAATACAAATAGACCTAACGCACTAAGTTACATTCAATACTCATTTTAGCTATATGCTGAAGGCAATAACACAATAAGTGCTGAGGGCAAATACATAACATGCGCTGAAGGCATAACGTTTACAAGTGAATGCTTAAGGCATGACGAAACCTAGGCACAGAGAAATCGACACGGGGATGCTCATGGAAAAGTATACAATACCGAATGAGACTCATCTTAGTTTCGGATTCCGACGTGGTGTCGCTTTATATAACGCGGGCAGCCATTTACGTTATTACAATACTTCGAAAAGACACTTGATTTACTATGACACTGAGTAAATATAATGACGTCAGATGAACAGAAGACCCCTAAGGGTTGCCCGAGGGCGAGGAAAGAAATCTTATGTGCGTGCTCTTTCTCTGGCTGCCGCGCTCTAACTAACTCCCCCACGCTTGGTAGCTGTGCGGTAGTGCGCTTCTCGGTAAGGTTGACTTTGCATGAGAACACAAACCTTTACGATGAATTGATTCACAATTGAGCGTTATAAACAACTCTATCGTCTTTAGTTACTTCGTGCGATGAAATATCAAGTCATGATAATAGCATTAATGATCTAAGAAAAGTTAGGTATAAAACAATACGGACATTATACAGAGAAGATCTTCTAGTAGCGATGTCTTGAAATCCCTCTTCGGTCGGTTGACGTCCTTGTTTCTTCCGCGACCTCGGAGTCGACGTAGGGCATATATAGGAAGAAGGAAAGAATAATTACTCGGCGCGGCGTGCAGAAATCCGATAACCGTCACTGTGGCATACGGCGTCTCTCCCTGGCTGCTTTGCGTCTATTCGAATAGTGGAGCGTCCTCCTTCGAACGAACAAAAATTTTTTGTATGCGTTGTGAATAGAATCACAACACTTTCCCCATCCAATGATGCTAAAATTATCACTTCTTAAAATAAATTGAAGGAAATGCACTTTGAAAACCCTTCAAAAATCTCGTTTTCTTTTTAATATCTCGTTTTCTGTGGGGAAAATCGCATTTTTTCATAGCAGATAAACGATTTAAAATTGCATTTCTTATCAGTATACCAAATTTCATAGCTCTAAGTTCAATAATAAAGAAAAAAGTCCAAAGGTGGGGATGCTGTCCATAACCCTTTCCTTCCCAACGGGAACTCCAGTTCCCGTCCTGAAGTCGTCTTCCAGTTTAGGGAAATTGACAAAATTTCAGAGTAATTCAACTAGTAGGAAAATACTTTGAAGTAAATGACAAAATTAAGGCAATTAATAATATTCCTGCATCTATGTTTTAGACACTCCAGAAGTTTGGCACGTGCAATTTGCTATTGATATCCACCTAATGTAAGCTTCATGGTCTATGCAATACATTTAATACTTTTTTATTTAACTTGAACAAGTTTTTCATAAGAACATGTATTCACTGATAAAATAAAGCAAAATCTAAATTGATATCTTTCCTCAGATTTTTTGGCTATTTTTTGGCATGGAAACAAACATTTTTGAAGTATAATTTATTTTTCAAATTAATACTTTGACCATGGAGTGGGACAAATGTGTACCGGTAAATTTTTCATACATGCACCAATGTAAATGTATAAAATATCAAACCATTTTGCGACCTTTTTTGAAGGAATTTCCAGCAAATACATTGATATTATCAGTCTGTTTTTCACAACCTAACCAAATCAACATCACAACACGTGCAATCGTAGTCAACGTGTTACAAAGGAAGGAAGCACCTGCTTGTGCAGAAAAAAAACCTGCTAGGGCAATTTTGCTGACATTTCAGGGTAATGACTGAAATTACCTTCGAACATTTTGCCCTTAACAATTAAAGTGTTGGGAAGGAAAGGGTTAATTGCTGTTTGATAATTGTTTTTTGCAATTTTCACCTATTTTTTTGTTTCAATCTGTTAAACAGTTGTTTGTTACTGCCAAAAGGAGGGGGTGAAGTAAGAAACTAGAGCTTCTAACACACTCAGAAATACTGAAGATTGACAATTTACCAAATTTTCAGTGAAAGGTAGCAACCTCTATAATATTTATAATTGTTCTGAAATTTTATCTATGAATTTTTTGTGAGAAAAAATATCATAGGGTGTCTTCAATTTTAGGAATGACAATTATTTGCAAGACCTTATGTGAATAAGATGTATATTGTAACACAAAAAGGAATGTCATCTGTTTGAATTTTGTTTCATTTCAGAAATGGTCTTATTTGAACTGTAATGTTCATGAACATATATGTTAATAGACATTTCTTGTGTAGCATTGTTCCTCAGTTTTTTTTACGCTTGAATTTACTACGCCAGGTCTCAAAGCCCAGTCTTAATTATAGCAGAATGAGTACATCCATCATGACTAATTCTCATGACAGCTACGAATGATATGTAATTGCATCCCCTCAGGGTATACAACTGTTGTATCTATGGGAAATAGCACTCCCAGGGGGACTATGTGAGGGCCTGAGCTGAAGGTTATGTAGGCTTCCTTTTTGTTGAAAATGAAATAAGTTTTTGTTTTGTTATGGAATATCTTTTCTTGGTTCACTGCTGTCCTGTATTTCAGCACCTACTACTTTCTTCTTCAACTTTTTCTTGTTCCATGAAATTATTTCTTAGCTTACTGTTTCTGTGCACCTAGTGAATAGATTCTGCATTCCTTCAACTCCATACTAAATGGTGCCCTCCTCCTTCCTCTCTTGGAACATCTTTGTTGGGGTTAAGGGATGCTAAAACTTTCTTATATAATAATGATAATAACAATAATAATATGTAATAGCAACCATTATGTGAACCTAATATGTAATAGATGGAAAACATTCTGAAACTAATTCTAGATGACTACTTCTGCCATGTTGATGTCCACCAATGGGAGACGCTAATGAAAACTGTAACTTCTTCAAATTGATGATCAAGATGACAAATGGACCTTTGATTTCTGTTAACTGCTCATTATTGATTGATCATTTGAAACACTAAAATAAATCCCATCTTTATCTAGCTGATTGTTATGAAACTACCAGACGACAAAAAACTAATGAATGAACTCACAAAGTAATTGATACTGCGTGTTTTGCTTAAAAAACTAAAGGATTCAAAAGATAGGCTTACATCAATGAAATAATTGTTTGATTGCAAACTCATTTTCTCACTAAAGGAGCTTTGAATCGTTTATCCTATGACACATGGGCAAAAATTCTATTATTCTATTCATTAATGAATTGAATTTCAATTGTCCAATCCACTTGATATAGGGATATTGCATTATTGAAATGTTTGGCCACATACTTTCTGCAAAGGCATGTAAATCGTATTATATATTTAATTTTTTGGCATGGTGTTGCTTTAGTTTTCTCAAATATTAGAGCAGAGAAGCATTCCATTGCTCAGGTACCTAAACACCCAGCATGGAGCGTGCAGTGGTTATGGTGCACAAGCTGACAGATGCTGAAGTGGAGAGGCTGTGTTGCAGGCAAGAGATCATCAAGCAAGAAGCTGCAGCAGAGAACATGACACGAGGTGAGGCTTTGATCTGGTCTGGGTATGTGATAAAGACAGGTGCCATTATGGTAGAAAGCTAAGGCTTTCCAGTATGGAAATTAACTAAAATGGTATTCTGGTTTGAAAACCAGACTTTCCTGTAATTATATTATGAAATGTAACATATAAGCCGAGAAAATAAAATTATTGAATATTGTTTCTCAAAAATTTTTGTTGAAAATTAAATTTCTAATTGAACATTTCTTCTCGATCAATATTTTGACAAGAGCTGTATAACTAATTCTGATTGGAATAGAATTTCCCAAATCATACAGAAGATGCAAGAAAGTGTGAATGTGCTCTAATGGTTACATACATTTTGTGAATTTCAGGAGCATAGACAAATTTGAAATCCCACACTGTGAATGTAGATGTGGCAACTCTGAACACAAATAGTTTGAGCATCCTCAACATTATCTGCAACTTATATTTCTTGGGTTTGTGCTGTAAATTCAACCTTAATTTTGGTGTACACAGTGTGTGGAGATGATGTGTGAGAAATTGAAAATGCAAAACTTTGTTTCTATCACTGTTTGGGTTACATCATTGACATACCGTATATATCATTTCTTTTCAAGGCACAATTTTTAGTGTAAGCAACCTGAGCATTCACACTATGGATTTTAATAGGATTACTCTCAGAGTAAACATTTTTTTGCTCATACCCTAGATTTGTTGAACCAGGCATTGAGTGTAATGTTATGTACTTGAAAACTTTTATAAAACTATAACGTAAGATATCATACTAGAGTCTATCAGTTAATTTTTCTAACAAATTAAGTTGCAATATTCTTTCATCTTTTTATGTTATTTTAAGAAACCCTGAAATTGTGACCAAAATGTTCAACTCAGCTCTGTTGAACATGAGGATTTCAGTGTTCATTGGTATGAAACATTGTGTTGAGTTATGGTCTTGGTATTTGTTGTGAAACCTCGTCCTGCAAGGCCACTTCTTTTCAATTTAAATTCCCATAACCCCATTCAAAATGTATTAGTAGGGTAAAGTTTATATTTTATTGCCAATTTTTGATGGATTTGCCAGTTTTAGGTGAATTGTAAGTCCTTTTTATTCTGAAGACTTGATTTCTCTGTGTAAGCTAAAATTGTTTCAGTTCATTTTGATCCCTCGTATTCTTCAGATATTAACACTTAGGCTAAAAAATTTTCTGAAACTGCTGATAATAAGTATTACTAGATTTCCTCTCCAATCTTGCCAAAATTGTTCCAGTTTTCTAGTGATGTACCGATGTACCGGTATTGGAAGTATCGGTCATTTGTACTGGTATCGGTATCAGAAAAATCTGGCATATACTTTACCGAAACTTTCAAATAATACGTATTTTATCATAAAAATGAAAGTCATAAATCATGAAAGTAATGTATAATAAGACATAGTGCCTTTTCATACCTAGTAAATTAGTTAGCTAACTGTTGAATTCCAGCTTTTAATCAGGCCAACTATCTGAATTTACTATTTTACAAGGCACATTAAGAAAACTAAAGTTACTGAACTTGAACTTTTTTCTGCTTCATCTTTGACCAGGGAAGTTGACAAATACCTCTCATTTTCAACAATATCAAGAGAATCAAACCCTGTAAACTGGTGGGTAGAAAATAAAACCGTATACCCTCATTTGTCCACAGTTGCTAACGAACTCTTATCATTTCCGCCTTCATCAGTTGAGAGTGAGAGAACTTTAAGCATTGGAGGCAATGTGTATACTCCTCACAGGAATAAACTGAAGCCTGATAATGGAGTTCCTCATGTTCCTTAATTTCAATTCAAGATTATTCAATTTCCAGTATGAAAAATAATGGTTTACACTTTTGTTTTGATTTGTTTTGAGAGATTGGTTTGGTTTGTAGTGAAAATACTTCACTACGTCTTTTATACCGCAACTGTACCGCTGGCGTGTACATAGAGCTCCGTCCTGCTGCTGCCTGGCTGCAGCTAAAGTGGGCGGCTGCGCGACTGAAGCTGGTCAGTTGCGTTAGGACCTTCCTAGAGTGCACTTGTCTACGAACAGGCCAATAAAGCTGGTTGCCTGATGTTCGTAAGTGTCCTTTGTCGTGCTTGCTCGAAGCCTATGCCTCTTTTACTTGTTGAAGCTTAGGGTGTTCTGCCGGGGTGTTTAGTCAGCGGTAGAGCTACGATCTCGTGTACGAGAGACGGCTACCGCAAGACACGCCCCGAGTCTACTCTGTTAAACTATCCTACCTCCGTTTTAAATATACCCTCTTGTTATTTGTCCGTGCCATATCTTGACCTAGTATCTGGGCCTAGCTATTTAGCCTGAGTAGCTAATTCCTGCCTGGTCGGCATCCTGACGGGTCGACTTCCAGTGACGAAACGTTTTCAGGCTTGTGTTCGTTACATTTGGTGTCAGGAGTGGGATTTGGCTTCAGATACGTGGTACAGTCGGTAGGATAATTAGTAGTGCAATAAATTGGGATCTTTTAATAAAACCTTATTATCGATGGATGTCAGTAGACATTTTTAAGGATCGTGGCATAATTTGGGCTAAGTGTAGAGATGGAGACGAAATCTGAGTTAGCTGACGTAATGCTTAGTCTCACAGAGGCAATCAAGGGCTTGCGTTCAGACAAGTTGCCTCCACCAGGGAAGTTTTCGGGTAAGCCTAGCGACGGTCAGGTCTCTGCATTTTTGACTAAATTCGAGAACTATGCAAGTTCTAAGTATCAGCAAAATAAGAGTGCGTGGGTTCAGGAATTGCCGGAATTCCTTGAGGGGGAGGCCAAGAATATAGTTCAAGCATACGGAACTGGAGCTGACTATGGGGAAGTAAAAACTAGGTTAATTCAGGAACTAGAGCTTCATGAGAAATTAAGTGATGCGGGGTATACAGAATTCTTGCGTGCAGAAAGAGATAGGGGTGAATCACTGACTTGCTATAGTATTAGGCTCGAAAGGCTGGTAGCAAAAGAGGATAGTGTAGGAAAAGAGGGCAAAGAACTCTTGGCTCGAAATAAATTTATTAGCTCACTGTCACCGGAGCTGGTACGTCGGCTTAAGTTATTCGTTGGCCATCAGGAATCCATTGCACTCAGTGCAGTTGTCAGATTAGCAGCCAGTTTAGAAGCCGATATGACAGCTACCAAGGAAAGGATAGGGAATCATACTCGAGCGGAACAAATTTACTTAGCGACGCCATACGCGCCAGAGGCAAGTAATGATATTGAGCACCAGGAACGCAGACAGGCCCGATCAATGCGTTGTTTTCGTTGTGGACAGGAAGGACATTTTGTGCGGGACTGTACGCAGCAGGTAGCAAATAGAGATAGATCCAGGGAAGTTGTCGGTTCGGAACGCGGGTTGAAATGTGCGTATTGTGGCAAGAAGGGGCATTTGATGAAGGACTGTGAGGGATTTTTGGAGAGATGCGCAGCTTGTGTATGGTGTGGGGAAATCACACATCGTAGTTTCCAGTGTGCGCACAAACCAGGTCGACAGTCGGGAAACTAGGTGACTCCGGTATGGAAGGGGCACAACCGGAGCCGTGTCATGATAGTCCCCAAAATATTGAGATGGTACGGCAGAAGCGTGATGTAGCGGTGGCGTACTCGGTGGTTGTTGAGGTTGGGCAGTTACAGGTTGATGGCCTGGTAGACACAGGCGCGTCGATCTCTTTAATTACAGAGGAGCTGCTCCATAAAATTCCGGGTGTTCAGGGAAAACTTCGCGCCTCCGCCGTTAGTAATGTGGTAGGAATTTCGGGAAACGAAATTAGAATAGAAGGTGAGATATAGTTGACAGTAACGATTGGCAGAACTAAGTTCTCAAGGCATAGGTTTTTGGTGATGACTAAGCCGGTACAGTCGTTCAGTTGTGTGTTGGGCTTAGATTTTCTCGATAGCTTCGAACTAACGTTGAGTGCTTCAGATAGGACATTGGAGAGAGGAAGTAGCAAAGATCGTATAAGAATAGCTCGGTTAAAGGTGGTGACTTCGCGCAGGGCGGAATTCCCAGTTTTTAGTGCGGCGGAAGTGACTGTACCTTCTAGGCATATGTTGCGTTTGTCCGCTCAAGTGAAGAGGGCACCAAATAAATTTGAAGGGTATTTAGAGCCAGTCGATAATGGGACTCGTCCATTGATGGTAGCTTCATCAGTAAATGTCGTAGACGATGAGCATATTCGAGTGGAAGTGATGAACCCGTTCGACAGCGATGTGAAGTTAGCCAAGCACACGAGACTAGGTACTTTGGTGGCTTTGTGTCGGGAAGAAGTAGATGAGGACGAAGAGATGGACGGAGCGACGAGTGACCTTAGCTTGGACGATACAGATCTGACTTCAGAACAAAGGAAGGTAGTAGCTGCACTGATGACTGCACATAAAGACGTTTTTGCGACAGATGAGGCAGACGTGGGGTGTACCGAGACAGTGCGGCACCATATAGATGTTCAGGGTGCAGCGCCTGTGAAACAAAGAAATAGACGTTACCCGGGGCCCATGAAAGAGGAAATCGACCTAGAAGTAAAATTATTAGCGGAAAAAGGTATTATTGAGCCGTCAAAGTCAGCATGGTCGTCTCCGTTAGTGCCAGTTAGGAAGAAGAACGGAAAGCTAAGACTTTGTGTTGACTTTCGAATGTTGAACAGTTTGACAAAACCAGACTGTTTTCCGCTGCCTCATATAGGGGATACGATAAACAAACTTTCGGGAAATTATTATTTTTCGACGCTGGACTTGAAGTCGGGATATTATCAGGTACCTCTGACTGAATCTTCTCGAGAGCTGACTGCTTTCTCTACTGGTACGGAACTGTACCAATTTACTAGACTTCCGTTTGGGGTATGCAACGGGCCGGCTACGTTCTCACGGTTAATAAGTTTAGTAATTAAGGAACTACCGAGTGACTCTGTACAGGCTTACCTTGACGATATTTTGGTCGCTAGTGGGACGTTTGCTGAACATGTCCAGGCGATGGAGAAAGTTTTCGGCCGGCTTCGGGTTCACGGGCTCAAGCTGAACTTGGAAAAATGTTGTTTGTTTCAAGAGCAGGTCGATTACTTGGGGCACTCCGTCGGTAGACTTGGCGTGAGTCCGCTAGAAAAGAATATAGGGGCGATCCAAGAGTTTCCGGTACCACGAACGGTGCGGCAGTTAAGATCCTTCCTGGGCATGGTGAATTATTATAAGAGCTTTATTAAAGACTCCACCAATTTGCTACACCCCTTATACCAGGCGACAGCCACGGGGAAATGGGAATGGACTGCCGAGTGCCAGCAAGCGTTTGAGGACGCGAAAACCGCATTGGTGACCGCTCCAATTCTAGCATACCCAGACTTTGTGACGGGACAGCCATTCGTGTTGACGACTGATGCTAGTGGATGGGGTGCTGGCGCGGTGCTGTCTCAGGTGCAAGGGGGTCAAGAAAGAGTAATCGGGTATGCCGAGGTCGGTTTTAATAAGGCCCAAATGAGATACAGCGCGACTGACAAAGAGCTAGCGGCAATTAGGTTTGCAGTAAATCACTTTAGAATCTACTTGAGTGGTAGGAAATATGTGATTCGAACGGACCATCAGCCCCTGATATACCTTCACAATATGAAACGTACCGACGACCGACTGATGAGGACGTTAGCGGACTTGGCTATTGGTCAGTATAGCATCGAGTATGTGCCTGGGAAAACTAATGTAGTTGCTGACTGTCTGTCCCGTGTGAATTTTCCTTGGTCAGTTCCAGAGCGAGAATGCTCCCGAGCCAGAATTTGAGGAATACCAGGTAGCCGAAGTAGAGGGGGGCCCAAATTCTTTGTTTGTGGCGTTGAGCCGAGCCTCGGGTCTGTGAGACGCGTTGACGCTCCGAGAGCAGGCGATAGATAGATTATTGCGGGAACCAAAAGTATTCGGTAGAACTGGTAAGGCCGCGGATCGTAGGGTGATTTCGAGTTGGAAAAATCCTGATGTTTTCCCTCCATGGGAGGCTCTCGTGGCGTTTGCACAGTTATTTGACTTGAGAGTGGAGGTAGTTTGCAAGCCAGGAGGGTTGGTTGTTGCAAATCCTGTGGGGGAGAAGGGAACTGTTAAACTGGAATGCAAAGGAGGCGTGCATTTTAATGTTATTATAGCATGTATACCAGCAGAAAGGGTCAATATAGCAGCGCCACACGGGCAAGGTAGCCAGGAGGGTACTCGCCAGTTGGCTGACCTCCGGTTAGGAGAGGAAATACAGATGTTCACGCCGCACCAACTGCAGGACCAGAGGTTGGTGAGGGTGCGCGAGGCTCTGGAAAGGAAGGAAAAAGACCCAGCATTGGGATATTTTCGACGACATTTCAATAGCTTAGTGATGCATAGCGGTGCCATATGTTACAAATGCAAGCTAGGGGGCGAGGAAAAGTTCCTACCAGTGATTCCAGACAGTCAATTGAAGGGCTTAGTTAGACAGTTTCATGAACATGTAGCACATGCGGGGCAGACTAAGGTCATCAAGGCATTCCGGCGTTGTTACTTTCATCCCAGCCCATACAAGACTATTAAGGAAGTGATAAGAGAATGTCGTACGTGCCAATTGCATAAAGGAGCAAGTCCGAAAGACTACCCGCTGTACGGGTTGAGTACTAAATGCACGGCGCCGTATGATATTTATGCGGTGGATCTTATTCAATTGCCGCGTACACCTAGAGGACATATAGGACTGCTGGTGGGTATTGATTTATACTCCAAATTCGGGCATGCTATACCTATACGTTCAAAAGCTGCGCCGGGAGTTGCGCGTGCATTGGAGTATGGTATATTGGCTAGTTGCCCTAGAACCCCTAAAATTTTTGCGGTCCGACAATGGTCCCGAGTTTCGAGCTAGGTTGTTCGGACAATTGTTAGACCGGTACGGGGTGCGGCATGAGCGCTCGATCGCCTATGCTCCGCATACCAATGGAGCTGTGGAGAGACTCAACCGGACCATCAAGGAGAGACTCGCCACGGCCTGCGCTGGTAACCCTGGGAGCTGGGATCTGGAAATAGCAAAAGTGATGTCCCAGTACAATAGACTTACCCACAGTGAGACCGGTCGAGCCCCGAGTGAATTTTTCGTGAAGGAGGCTGCGGTGCCAGATCTGCCAAGGCCACCCCGGATGTGGCGACCCGCTGAACCGAAGTTCCGACCGTTCGCAGTGGGAGAGCTTGTCCTGCGACGGGTGCCTTACGCACGGGAGGACGAGAGACATAAACTGGCTGCACAGTTCCAGGGTCCATACGAGGTGCTGGAGGTTGACAGGAACCAGGTCACATACACGGTACGGGATCTACAGCAGCAAAAGGCTCCATTTAGGGTGCACGTGAGGCAATTGAAGAGATATCATGGAAACGACATGGGTCAGGACCAGCCGGTGCAACCCGAAAGGAAGAACGAGGCAGAAGGTCTGCCGCAGAGGCAGCCACGCAAAAGGACCCGTCGAGAAGTGGGGCCGAAAAAAGACGGGGCTGGCGCAGCAGGCGGATTGGAAGAGGACCGAGTGGCTCCCGTGGAGGATGAGTGGTTGGGTCGCCCAATTCATCCGCTGCCACCGTTGCCAGCAATGCAGCAGGATGAGGTGACGGGCAACGACACGAGCGAGGACTTCTCGAAATTTATCGGGCAGTACCCGGATCCCCCTCTGTTACGAATGAGAAGAACAGACGCGCTGGAAGCAGACCACAGACCCTCCGTGAGTGGGGAAGAGGCGAGTGGGGGTGGAACTACAATGGAAGGCACCTTCGATTTTTCAGGTTTCGGGGGGTTGTCGCCATTGGAGAGAGCGCGCCCGGATATACGAACCTCTACCCCGGCTGGGGAAGGCGACGAAAGGGATAGCGGCGCAGGGTGTTTGGAGGTAACAGAGGTGAGTGCCAGTGATAGTACTTGGCGGAGAACGGAACCCTCGGAGGTGGAAGATGAAATATTGCCTCGATTAAGACCTAAAAGGAGGTTAGATTATAAATGCTGAGTGTCTACTTCGATACTGCTCGGATTGTTTTGTTTCAGGCCCGGGGATCTGTTGCTGCAGGCGATGGGCCAACGGGGCACGGGGTGCGATTGTCCGACCTGGGCAGCCTGTTCTCGTCCCGACCCTGCAGATGTCTTCTGAGGCGCGGCCGGTACTGATGGTTGCCTTCCATCGCAACCCGACTGGCTTGAAGCCCTTTGGATGTCCGGGTCGGATGTGACGGGCGGAGGCGCATACTCTTCAGAGATCGTGGTCTCTGTTGCGAGCTGGGCACGCCATGGGATGTGGACTTCTGCCACCTGTCTTGGCTGCTAAAGTGAAGCCTGCTCAGCGCCGGTTTGCATTATGGAGGAGCAGTCGCCTGTGTGCAATCTGCGGTTGTGTCAGCATGCAATCGGAAAATCTGCAGCATGACGTTGCGTCGCCAACTGCGAGGCTGGCGGAAGCTTGGAGGACAGAAGAACCGGATAATATTATAATTTTAGAACGATGATGTACATAGTAAACCTTATAAGTAGTTGTCCAATTGTTGACGTGCTAAGAGATGTATGTTTTCCTTGTTGTATAACTTCAGGAGATTTTATGAGAAGCCGCGTCAGTGCGTACGAATGTACTGTTTTGTATAAACTTGAATGTGGAGACACTTGTCATCTTGTTTGGTAATTTTAGAGTAGTATAGGCTTCAGTATGAGCGATGACTTCCTTGCTAAATTGAGGAAGAAGTAGTGTAGTGAAAATACTTCACTACGTCTTTTATACCGCAACTGTACCGCTGGCGTGTACATAGAGCTCCGTCCTGCTGCTGCCTGGCTGCAGCTAAAGTGGGCGGCTGCGCGACTGAAGCTGGTCAGTTGCGTTAGGACCTTCCTAGAGTGCACTTGTCTACGAACAGGCCAATAAAGCTGGTTGCCTGATGTTCGTAAGTGTCCTTTGTCGTGCTTGCTCGAAGCCTATGCCTCTTTTACTTGTTGAAGCTTAGGGTTTTCTGCCGAGGTGTTTAGTCAGCGGTAGAGCTACGATCTCGTGTACGAGAGACGGCTACCGCAAGACACGCCCCGAGTCTACTCTGTTAAACTATCCTACCTCCGTTTTAAATATACCCTCTTGTTATTTGTCCGTGCCATATCTTGACCTAGTATCTGGGCCTAGCTATTTAGCCTGAGTAGCTAATTCCTGCCTGGTCGGCATTCTGACGGGTCGACTTCCAGTGACGAAACGTTTTCAGGCTTGTGTTCGTTACAGGTTTGTTAAAAGAGATTTGTATTCAGAGTTTATTTTGGAATCATTTTTGTTTTGATTTGTTCTGAGAGATTGTTTTGATTTGTTTAGAAAATTTTGTTTTGAGAGTTTATTTTGGAACCATTTATGTTTTGAGTTTTTGTGAGAGATTTGTTCTGATAGATTGTTTTGAAACCATTTATGTTTTGATTTGTTTAGAGATAATTTTGAGAGTTCATTTTGGAACCATATTTGTTTTGGGAAATTTGTTCTGAGAGATTGTTTTCAGAGATTGGTTTGGAACCATTTTTGTTTTGATTTGTTTAGAGATAATTTTGAGAGTTCATTTTGGAACCATATTTGTTTTGGGAAATTTGTTCTGAGAGATTGTTTTCAGAGATGGGTTTGGAACCATTTTTGATTTTTGTTTTGATCTGTGTAGAAAAAGATATTTTGAGAGTTTATTTTGGAGAGTTTGTTTTGTTTTGAGAGATAATTTTGGATCTATTTTTGTTTTGAATTGATTTCAGAGATGGTTTTGGTCCACTTTTGGAACCAGTTGCTATTATAGCTAGTCTACATTATGTTGCAATACAATTAGAAACACTTATCTATGGAATGGATTTCATTTTGTTATTTTTTCTCAACAATATAGTTACCATAGCAAGAGCTGTTTTATTATTCCTAATCAAAAACTTTGTCAAAATTGTTAAATTATTAGATATATTGGTAAATAATTTTATTATAACACCCATGAAAGGCTTATAATGGTTTTATTTTAATATAATTGTAAAAGGATCGGTATTGGTTGTAGTATTGGTGTTGGCCAAAAAGTTGGTATGAAGTATTGGCTAAAAAAATGGTATGGTACTTGACTACAGTTTTCCATGTGGTAAAATACAAAGAAAATTATCATTAAAGTTTTTTACAGTAAACAGCTGTTACTAGATTTATTTTCTTGCATGTAATTTTTCTCAATAAGCATTTGTCACTTGCAGGTGACAGGCTGAGCTCTGAGAGCCATCTAGAAGAAATTCACATCAAAAGTGAAGTGCCTGATGCTGAGCTCGAGGCAGTTACTGTGAAGAATGAGCCCATTGACTGGGACCAGGAACCCCAGGTACTGTAATTCGTGGCTTCCTCTCCTCTTGAATTCTTCCAATTGATTGCTTACTCTTTTCTTGAGTGTATCTGATTGGTGGCTCACTCTTCTCTTGAGTGCTTTGAATTTGTGGCTTACTTTTTCTTGAATGCTTTGTTTGATTTCAGTGTAGCATTTATCATTTCACTCAAAATTTTGATTGCATTCATATGTTGTGCGTCTCTAACTCTTCCTGGCCACTATTTAGTGACATTTATATCATTACCACTGCTCTCACCTCTCATTATTTTGAGCATTTGTTACAAAATTGGTAAAACTTGTCACTCAGTGAATTTAATTCTATTGAACTGTCTTTTAAATGATTAAAAGCCTCTCGTGGTAGATTACCCTAATTTATTGCTTAAACGTTTCATTGGCTGTCTACCAATGTTTTACTCTGGTTCCAGAAAATAGTCTCACTGCACTCTCCATTGTATTTGAGTTTCTATTGTGTTGAAATGAGGTTTCTTGTCTACATGGATGCCTCAAAGGCGGTTTTGTAATAGATTTTTCTTAAATTTGTTATTCTTGTCATAGCGTGGTAGTATCTTTTGACTGCTGGTATTTAGTCTTGTGTTGTATTTCTCTATGTGCTCCATTTTGTTCCCATTCCCCAACCACAGCAAGTATTGGTTGAGCTATGGTCACGTCATCAATAGTATCAAAACTATTTTCACCATGCTTCTTGTACATCTAGTTCTTGTGCACCCCCTTTTCTTGATTCTGTTTTGCTTTAGTGAATTTAATTGAACGACGAATCGTAACTGGTTTACTCTAGTGATTGTTGTAAGATCCTTTGTTGTTTCCTTTTCCCTATCAACGTCTTCAAACATTGCTGCCAAGTTTTTGATGAAAAGACGTCAGTGGGAACTCTTGCCACAATTGAAACCGTATCAATTACTTCTGAACATCAAGTAGTTTGATTTCTGATTTGTATACATGTTCTTGCTTTATGTGTGAGACAAACGAATGAATATATTTGGCTGGTTTGCTGGTGTAAGAAATCACTTGAACCTCTCTCAGTTATTCAATTATAATAGTCCTTATACAATTGTTATTACTTATAGGTATAAAAAAAATGGTGGTGTTAGTTTTGTGTTTTAAGTATTAAAATATTTACCTGCTGTGAAGAGAGATAGTGCTTTTTAAATTTTTTGTGCTATTGTTATTTCTTGCTTCCTTTATTTTTAAAATATTTTTCTTACATTTTGTTTGGGACTGTGAGGTGCATTTGCTTAAGATTAAATTAATAACTGATAATCAAGTGCACAATTTTGTCTCAATAGTAAATGGTTACAAGTTGTTAATTTTAGTTGCAACTTGAATAAATGCTGTTATTTTGATGAATTCTGTACAGTAATTTTTCTGTAAAAAATTCTTCTTCACAGGTCAGTTCAAGTTCCGGTTCAGGTTCTTATGCAGTTACTTTCAAGAGAGAAGTAGACAATAACTGCACTGAGGCACATTCAGGGCCCGCAAAAGCACAGGACGAGTTGATGGAAGGCAGCTCAGGTGCGCCCAACAGAAGTGCTGTTCATCAGGGACCAGCTGGAGCATCCGAAAGGAGCGCTGCCTCTCCCCTATCAGATGTGTCGGGTAGCGGCAGTGGAGTTGAGGCCGCACCTCCGGACACACTTACGTCACGGCCCCTACTGTGTGCACATTGTGATTACTCCACTGGTAAGAAGGATTGTATGAGACTGCACCTCCATGCAAGGCATAATTTGGGAAGTTACGAGTGTGAGTTGTGTGCTCACTCCACTAAGAACAAGAGTGCTTTCAAACGACACGTAAGAGAGCAGCATGATAATGAAAATCAATGGAAAGGTAAGTTTAGGTGTAACCAATATTCTGGTGTGAAAATGATGGAGGAACAGCGACCTGAAAGACATGGTCAGGAAGAGCTTGAATGTGAAGTCTGTGGCTCTATCATAGTTTTGAAGTCCAGTTTAAAAGCGCCTGAAAAAGGTGCGTTAGACAACAGGAAGGTATCCAAGTGTGAGGAGTGTGAAAATTCTTCAGCTAATGAAGCAAACTTGAAGCAGTGTTTGTCTGGTGAGCGCGAAATTCATGAAATAAGCAAAAATCAGAGGCGAGGTCAGCTTAATATGCGAGTTTTGAAGGACCGTGCCTCTGCTCGTAAAAACGAGCATGAAGTGCACCAAATTCGTAACGATGGTAAAGGTCTGTTGTTCAGATGTGAATTATGTGAATATTCCTCGGCCCATATGAATAGTGTTAAACTACACCGAGCTAGCAAACATGGTGAAGGACAACTGTTCAGGTGTGAATTATGTGAGTATTCCTCTGCTCGAAAGGAATATGTTAAAGAACACTTAGCTAGCAAACATGGTGAAGGACAGCTATTCAAGTGTGGATTATGTGATTATTCCTCGGCCCGTAAGATTAGGGTTAAACTACACCGAGCTAGCAAACATGGTGAAGGACAACTGTTCAGGTGTGAATTATGTGACTATTCCTCTGCTAGAAAGTTTTATGTTAAACAACACTTAGCAAGCAAACATGGTAAAGGACAGCTCTTCAAGTGTGAATTATGTGAATATTCCTCAGCCAGTAAGATTAGTGTTAAACTACACCGAGCTAGCAAACATGGTGAAGGTCAGCAATTCAGGTGTGATTCGTGTGACTATTTTTCTGTTAGAAGGGATAAAATTACACTACACCGGGCTAGCAAACATGGTGAAGGTCAGCTATTCAAGTGTGAATTATGTGACTATTCCTCGGCCCATAAGATTAGTGTTAAACTACACCGAGCTAGCAAACATGGTGAAGGTCAGCAATTCAGGTGTGATTCGTGTGACTATTTTTCTGCTAGAAGGGATAATATTAAACTACACCGGGCTAGCAAACATGGTGAAGGTCAGCTATTCAAGTGTGAATTATGTGACTATTCCTCGGCCCGTAAGATTAGTGTTAAACTACACCGAGCTAGCAAACATGGTGAAGGACAACTGTTCAGGTGTGAATTATGTGACTATTCCTCTGCTAGAAAGTTTTATGTTAAACAACACTTAGCAAGCAAACATGGTAAAGGACAGCTATTCAAGTGTGGATTATGTGACTATTCCTCGGCCGATAAGAATAGAGTTAAACTACACCGAGCTAGCAAACATGGTGAAGGACAACTGTTCAGGTGCGAATTATGTGACTATTCCTCTGCTAGAAAAAATAATGTTAAACAACACTTAGCTAGCAAACATGGTAAAGGACAGTTATTCAGGTGAATTATGTGACTATTCCTCTGCTCAAAAGAGGGATGTTAAACTACACCGAGCTAGCAAACATGATGAAGGTCGGGTGTGAATCAGGTGACTATTCCTCAGCTAGAAAAGATCATGTTAAACTACACCGGGCTAGCAAACATGGTGAAAGTCAGCTATTCAGGTTTTAATTATGTGACTATTCCTCTGCTCGAAAGGATAATGTTGAACGACACCTAGCCGGCAAACATGGTGAAAGTCTGTTGGTCTGTTCGGTCAAGTGTTTCGTGGATTTTCGTTTGTCCAAGCAGAAAGCAAACATTTTTATTGCACGGATCGTAGTTGATTTGAAACTTTGTTGTAGGCATTAGAATACCTTTTATTTTAAAACTAAGTAGACATCAGTAATTTTATTATTGAGTTCTGTATAATCCAATGCATTGAGTTTCATGTTTCCACCAAACTTTCGTTTTTCATCATTTTTTTATGGTGAAATGTTCATGTTAGCCTTGTGCGACGGCCGCTCTTCCTCGTATGGTACGATTTGGAAATTTTTGTGCAAGCATTATTTTGGTAAAATCTTGAAAACCAAATTTTGTTGTATTGTAAATCACGTTTCCCCATTTAGTAGGTACGTTTTTACTAACATGTATGCAGGAAAAATTAGTTAAAAAATCTAAATCATCGACTTTGGTATTTGAGGCAAAAGAATTTATTTCAGCCACTATACCTTCATCAAGATCAACTATCGCTGTGGTAGCCTGGGCTCTTGTGTGAATGTAAGAGGAGATTGTCCGACCTATCATTATTTATTAGAATTGATAGTATTGATAGGTTTCCAGTCCTAGCGTGTTAAGGAAAATATCCAAGGGAATGGATTTTTATTTCATACGTGTCAATCAGGCATTCAACCTCTAACGCAGCTGATGACTACTTCATACGGCTTGTCTGTTAATATAAGCCCTTTACGTTGAGCGTTATTATAACCATTATTCAAAATTTATATTGTTCGTTATGGATTTCGTTTAATAACTTCTGTGGAAATAAACCTTCGAACTGTTACTGTATCAACGTATAAACGTTTCCTTGGGGTTTTACTAATCGAATTTTATACATATCTGTATGTTTTCTACGAAATTTGAAGCTAGAGAAATGCACTTATACTGCTGCTGTGTCTTCTATGAATTTAACTATTGTTCTATGTATCAAAATAGGTGCTGCGGTTTCGCCTCAAATTAGATATAAGGGTTTTTGTATCGAGAATTTTCTTACAATCATTGTGTTTAATTTTTTGTATAAATTTTCAAGAATTGTACCGTTTTGTGCTTCTTGTCAAAAAATCAGGGGTGCGGTACCATATAAGTTTCTTTTTATATTACGAAAGGTACTCCCATCATGGCTAACTGCTTCTGTGTTTTTTGCTGACTATATCAATTTTCAAATCTATAACACTGACCTGCCTTGTTTTTCTGTCCAATTTGTTTTCACTCGGTCAAATATGCGCAAATAAATCCGGGGGACAGTAACCATATTAGGTAGTTTAATTTTAGCGCAAGTTTAATAATGAAAATGAATATTTTCATGCAACATATCGCCTCTCGCATGCAAGTAAACTGAGTAGCTCCTAGAAAAGTTCTCTTTTGAACATCAAGTCCGCTGCAAATTTCCCGGATTTAAACACAATAAAACCTGGGGAGGATTCTGAGACACAAACTTCCCGCGAATGGACGTCAGTTCATGAACAATGATGAGTTGCGAGACGTTCCTATAGACATGATGAAAACTGCTGTGGGATCTTAACATTACCGAATTCTATACATCTACAATTTGTTCATGTCATCCAGAAAAAGAATGCAGGTATCATGCTCACGCCGTATATATGTTCATTTAAATTGCTTCCTTCCGCAGGACCATTTCCTTCATTATTCTTTATGGGCATTGCCAAATCAATTCGGGATAAGAGATGGCGATGAGCTAACCTGACTAGTAGTCCAGATACCTGGACTACACCAATGTCTAATGACCAGATACCTTGACCACACCAATGTCCAATGACCAGATTCCAGGATGATTGGACATGCAGTACACAAATGTTGCCGAATTTCTCATCTGTTGTTTTGTTGGGGTGCTCTGCTCATGCCAACCAGCCCCACAAACCTCGCCCATGTCAAGACTTAGACACAGATGGACCATTTCTTCTATGTGTTCTGATTTGTTTGACCGCGAAAGCCATAATCAACAGTATCAATTTTATCTTGAAATGAAATGTTTGAGTAGAACTCACTTGACTCATATACTGAGCTAGATCTTGCTCAACATCACATGGAAGGGATGGGGGAAGAAGTGGGATCCCGAGGTCAGAGCGAATCGCTCCCACCAGCGTGTGTGATGTAGAGTTCAACAGAGGGGCGTGTTGCACAATGCCTGTTCAACTAAAGGATAAGTACCTTTTAATAGGTCCATGCTAAGTTTCAAACTCATTACTACAGGCTGCAGTGTATAACATCGCTTGAGCTTTTGTTCGTGAAAAACAGAGTAAAATTTGGGAAAGAATGGTACGTGTTCGTTCTTGTGTTGAATCATCTTTACGCGGTGAAAATGCGGAGATACGTATGAGTTTGAAAAATTTTTTAAGAGAAGAAGCTCCATGTTTGACCAGTCACTTTTCGTATTCTCACTCCCTTGTATTCCTGCAAAAGTTTACTCGTAACCGTCTTCATGAATGCTAGGGATTTTGCCGCCTTTTTTTGTGAATTTAGTGTGTTTAAAACTGATGTTCTGCAAATGAAACTTGAAAATACAATCTATAACACTGGCGATTTGATTTGAGTTGATGAGTCGGCACGATCAAAGATTTGGTGTATTTGGATTGAAGTCCTGCACTGGTGTGAGTGATAACCTGTAAAACACAGTGGGATCCTTTTTATATACCTTAAAAATATTTCAACAGTCAGTGGACACGAAGGGGCTGGACGTAGGAATCTTGCATAGTTTTATTTGTGTAGCTTGTAAGGCATATTTTTTAGGAATGCTCTACTTGATTTCATAACTTTTGGAGAGCAAGTGTTAGGTTCATCACAGCTTCGGTTTCCGTCACTAACCTTCTTTTGTAACATAAGTTCTGATGTTTTGTGTCGTATTATATCCTAATTTCCCATATTTTCTTCTGTTTTTCATAGCTATGTCACCCTTCTTCACCGAATAGTTTCGTTTGGGTCGTGCCCTCTAAAGCTCATTGCTGTTTTCTGTGTTGTTGGAAGTGTTGACGAACTTGGGTTTAGAAAGCTCTGCAGAGGTCAAACTATCACACAAACCGAGGCGCCGCTCAGTTAATTCAAGAATGATCTGCTGATTTGAAAGGTTGACGTGGCTTTGTTCTTCAGTTTCTCTCTCATTTCGTTCATTTGTGTTTAATTACGAGCCTGCTTGTGCAGAGACGATAGACTTGACTTATGAAGAGACACGTCTAGAAAAACTTTTGCGACTAACAAAAAAAATTAAATTAAATAAAAATTATAGATTTTTAACACTTTGTAAATGATTTTTAACGGTTCTGCATGATTAGGCTGAAGATTTAATAATCAAGAATAATTTAATTTTTTTCAGGATACTTCTTTTCAAAAAGTGATCACACAACGATATTTTAATTAATTAGGGTTGTTAAGCAGCACCAAGCTTGATGGGATTCAGTCACTAAAATAGACAGATTCGGCTTTTTCTTCTGAAATCGAATTGCAGTGTGAATTTGCATGTGTTGTGTTCATTCACCGTAGCTGAGAAATATGCACTAAATAAAACTGCTCGCACTCACGGAGTTTCATTGCTTCCTCGTTTGATATCTGCCAGAGTTTCATGTGAATGGAGGACAGACTAACTTGCTCGGGAGCAGGTCTCTCCAGAGAGTAGTATTTTAACGAGATCACTATTTCATTGAAAATATTTCCTGAAGTCTTACATTCGGTCTAGTAAATTTTGTCATCACCTCAAACGTTCAAGTCGTGATCGAGAAAGTCAAATGTGATGCGTCCACTTAGAAAGGTTTCCCGACTGAACAATTGAATTCATAAGCAAAAAGAAATCTTTCACAGAGATGAAAGTAAACATTGTATACGTTAAAATTTTTTATGTAAACAAAATCATATTACTCGACCATGAAATTCTCCAAAAAATTTTAAATTCTTTTTTTAGAAAAAGTCGTAACTTACCAGCTGAATTTCGTTTTTTTTTTCTAGAAAAAATACAATGTAGGAATGATTTTAAAGCCGCGTTTTCCAACTCCCAAGTCATTCCTAGTGGGAAGTCAAAGAATTTGTAACATTTTTATCAAGCAGAAATTTTTGTCAAAAACTCTGGGGTGGAACCTTACGATATTTTTTCATCTTTCCATTTTATGTTTCGAAAGCAATTAAAATTTTTGACCACTTCAATACTTCAATATCACTTCAATTAGTAATTTAGACTCGGCGAGCCATACTCAGGGTGTGACAGATCACGTAAATTCACAAACCTTCATGCTACCCTATGTGGGGAAATACTTCACTCGTGGAGATTTGGGAAATACTTTATTCGAAGAAGTATGAAAATTGGGGAAATACTTTATTTCAGGAGATAATTCACCTTTGTTGGGAAATACTTTACTCGGGGAAATTTGGGAAATACTGTATTTGAGGAAAGACTTCACTTAAAAATACTTTACTTGGGGAAATACAATATCTTGTTGAGCTAGGGACAGTGGACAGGATGCTGTAACCGCAGAACTCTACAAGAACGGCGTTGTTCTCAGGTTTCGACATGAGTCTGGCTATAAATATGTCGAGCTCAAGTGGGTAGCGGTTCGACGAGAGGGCTGGCGCAGGCGTACACATAAACACACAAAACACATTTAAGCAACACAACACAAGACACACACACAACACAAGCACACAACACACATGCGTTGCGTGGGAACGCCCGGACGATTCAGCTTCGAAGGGGAGCACATCCCGTCGGCCAATCAGCGATCTGTAAGGGATCAGGCCAGTGGGTGTGTCAGAGAACGCGCCAGTTACATTTCGGCAACCCGAAGCAGGCAAGATTTCCACCAATCCTAAGGGAAACACGTGATCTTTGCAAGGGAACAATCGCGAATGATCTGGAAAAGAAAACAAGCGAGAGTATATAAGCGGCGGACAAGTACATTCGTGAGGATTTTTAAGGAGTTATACAAGAAGGAGGTGTGCGTGATCTGAGGGCACACCCAACGGAGCATTTCGGCCGCTGCCGGAATGCTTCCAACGTGAGCGGCAAAAAAAATTTAAATATACGAGTAAAGTGAACGTCGAAGTGTCAAGAACAAATAGTCTCCTTGAAGGATATTAGCATCGCGGCGATGTTCGTTAACGACCGCTCCACAACGATTCTACGGAGGGAGATTCAAGAGATGTTTCGACTTCAGCACCAAGATCGTAATAACTCCCACATGCAAGCAATAACTGCTCAATGACGAAGTTTGCAACGATGCTACGCAGCAACGAGACCTTCAGAGTTCAATCTCCTTTGGCCCTCAAACGAGAGGTGCTCGATTTGGAGCGCTGGACGAGAGCAGCACCACTGAGGCGGCAGGCGGTACTCAATTTAGAGCGCTGAGCGGAAGTAACAACACTGAGGCAGCAGACCGGTGAGGATGGTCGGCATCGGATCAACTCTACGTGTATTCTTCAGGCAGTATTGGAAACATGTTAGGTCATCGAAATCTACATGCTGCAAGAAAGTGTAGCACGAAATAATTGGTTTATAGGACTCTGAAAATTATCCATGCAGTGAATTGCCAGTCAAGTAATAGGCGAAACAGTGTGCTCAAATTCAACGCGCTAAATTTCGTAAATGGCCCCTTTTCTGTATTAGGTGTCGAGTTATTGTTGGGCGTGCTAATTATGGAATTAAATTGTGTTTGCCATGATGTTGTGGACTTAGCAGGAGGATGTGTTTCGGGCACAAGGCAAGAGTCCAAATGGTACATGATGCGAGGTGTTTACTAATTTTTGAACATCTTGTGGTAAGCAAAGTTCTTTGATTTTTATATTGCATTATTTCCAAATGTTTCGTGTTCATGCTAGCCTATTCATCGACTATGTTTCCTGATTTTGCACAGTGCGAAGAGTTATTTTGTCGTAATCCTGAAATTGTTGGGCTAGCGTTCATTGTGATTAGGAGAGCAAACTTCTCGTTTTTGTGTGTCTCATTATGTTGCTCATGTTAACCCACTCATTTTATGCTCATGTTGCTTTAACATTTCCCTGTGCTTTAATCATTGCATTGAAATATTTTGTGTGCTCGAATTTTAATCCACGTGATCGTAAAAATAAACCAATTTTAATCTTGAATCTTTCATTGTCCATGCTTTTATGTAGTATTCACGCGAACACAAGGGTGTACATTATATTTACTTGTGGGGGTTGAGACTCCTCCTACGTTACGTGCTAGACCAGCATTGTATCGTGACACCTATGAGTCTTGACATGGCCTCACAGACTTCCACAGGGCCTGTCAACCCTTCACCCGGTCACAAAACCCTTCGCATGACCTGAGGAACCCTTCACGCGACCTGAGAAGCGCCTCACGCATCCCCACAGCGGCACGAAGGGCGCGTCCTGTGCTTCTGCCAGGGCAAGTTCATAAAGAGAAAAAACCGCCAGTCGACGGAGTCGCTGGCCTCTGGGCGCTTGTTTCGCATTACGCCTTTAATGAACGGCACTCGCGTTCTCAGTTACGCGTTGGGGGGAATGTGAAGAGTAACGAACGTTTTTTTCATTAAATTCACATTGCAAATATCTATCAAAACTAGGAAAAAATTTTGGATTTTCTCTTAAAAAGTTAAAAAAAATTTATGCCTATTTGCATATTATAAACATCATAATTCTATTTCTATGGACATTTAAAAAATTTAGAATTATAATTTAAAAAAAATAAATCCTAGCATTTATAGTACTTACATTGATCTCCATGATGCAAATAAGATCTCCTTCATAAACGAAAAACTGAAGGAGAAATTGAGCCGCACAGCCGAAATTTTTTTTATGAGAGAGAGCGTTCCAGTTTTTTAATTATTTCTCCATTAGTTTTTTACTAATGGATATGATCTTTTTTGCATCGTAAAGATCAAGGTGAGTACTATAAACCTGCGTAGTTTTGTTTTGATGAGTAAATTGGAAAAATGTTTTGTTTTATTGCCATTTAAAATAATAACTAAAAGTTAGTATATTTTGTGATGAAAATTCAAAACCTTTTTACATTTTTTTTAGCGAAATCGAAAAAACTGGATTTCAATTTTGTCGATGAGTTCATTGTGAATCGAACAAAAAAAACTAATCGTCTCTATGTACAATATAGGCTGAGAAATAAGACTTTTTTAGAAATTTCCCTTTGAGGGGGTAGGTATCAGGGTTGCGGAGTCGGAGTCGGAGTCGGGAGTCGGAGTCGCCGGAGTCGGATGTTTTAGGGTGGAGTCGGAGTCGGAGTCGGAGTCGCTTCTCTGAAGTGTGGTGGAGTCGGAGTCGGAGTCGGAGTCGCTACTCTGAAGTGTGATGGAGTCGGAGTCGGAGTCGGAGTCGCTTTTCCGAATGTGGTGGAGTCGGAGTCGGAGTCGTTCATTCGGATGTGGAAGAGTCGTGGTTGGAGTCGCTATTTTTTGGTGTCTTCGATTCTAATTTTTGCCTAAAATTATTTATAATTCTTTAAAACTAGAAGTAAACCAAAACAGAGTTAGAATGCTTTGCTGAAAAATCTAAGAAATACGCAATGTTTTCGTTGATTGTTTTGTTCTAAGTTTGAAACAGCGTATTTATTCCTATCACCTAATACCGCCATGTTATCTAGTCATTGAGGGTTTGCACAGATATATATGAGAAACCTACGAGTGCGAAATATAATTTTTGTACCCAGCATTAATGTATATTTTGTGGTTAAAAGCAGGAATTAGTAATTGAAAGCATCGCAAATTCATTCTGTATATTTCTGTTTTGTTCATTTTTCCTTCAATTAATACATAGGAACAGGAAAATAGTAGTAAATGTGTTGCAAGTTACTTGCAGAACATTTCAGCTGATGCAATACATTGTACTCACATAAAGAGTGGTAACTCTGTATGCTCAAAATGATGCATTGATTGATAATGATCATAAACATTTCTAGTCTTTTGGTTATGATTCATTGCCAATGAGTAGTCTTTGCCGAAACCTGAAGCTATGGTCTAGTGCACAAAGACTTCTAGTTTTCAAGTCATGTTATCAAAATTGATATGGCTTCCGTGTTTTTAAGTCAAGTTAACATGTATTGATAATAAAAATTTCTTCTCATTTCTCAAGTTATTCCTTGAATGTAATTTGGTTCTTTCAGAGTTATATTGTATTTCACTATTTCATCATCATGTTTAATTTTTATCTTCGTATCACTCCCCAGTTTCTAAGCTAGTATACGCTGAAATGCAGAATTTTATAATTATGTTGATACATTTTAAAAAACTGAAATAGTATTTGTTTTGTAGCATTATGTAATTAATTACTTCTTGTTAAGGAAGATTTGGAAATGTTGTAAGGTTATCTATATCGGCATTGAGACACTTGAAAAAAAAATAAAAATACGATGTAAGCGAGCTGCAATGAAAATAATTACACACACCAGCAAAAACTTCACTTACAATCACACACACATTGTAACTGAAAACAATGCACTATCTCAGCTGCAATGGTTTTTGCATTTATGCGATAGTACAAATTCTCTTGCTGGAAACGTTTCAAATTGCTCCAAAAAACACGAAATGAGAAGAACCTGAGCGTTTATTAAAATAACAAAGTGTCCAATACAAAGTAAAAAGTTAGACGAAAATAAGAGATAGTATCATAATACACGCAAAGAAGCTAGAAGTGACTTTTATTCGTGAAAAAAACTTTCCGAAAACGTCAGGCCCCTGCAATGAAAGCAGAACAACTTTTGCTTATTATAGCCGAAATGTAACATAGTGTTGAGCAATAATATGACACCTTTTCTGCATTGTTACCCTGCATAGTGTAGATACAAAGAAGAAAAGGCAGTGTGCAAATCTTACCTACCTTATCTACACGTATATCATAATTTTGGGGATTTGAAGCATAGTCATTGAATTAACTACTATAATTTCACTGAATTAGTGCATACTTAGTAATAAAAAACTGTTGATGCTTATCTATGCTTCTCAGTGTAGACAATGCCTACATTACCTACTCAGAAAACACTTGTCAGTAATATACAGGGTGTTTCAGATTCAGAATAAGAGGCAAAAAATTGCACACCAAATAGAAGATATCCAAATAAAAACTTTTTCTTCCATAAAATTTTCCGAAGAAAGAGACATTGAGATATTAGCAGCTTATTGTTTTAAAGGGTGAAATTTAATGAATAAACTACTCGCAATATTTATTTTGAATTTACGTTGATCGGGCGAAATGTGCTAGTTACAAGACCTCCTAGATCTCCTGACATGACTCCACTCGGTTTCAATTTTTGGGGACACGTGAAGAGCCTTGTTTATGCTACACCCATTGGGTCTGAGGAAGATCTTGTGGCCAGAATTGCAGTGGCTGCAGGTGAGATACCTTAATGCCAGACGTGTTTCCTAATATTCGGCAGCCGTTAAGGCTAACATTCGAAAAGTGCATAGATGTAGGTGGAACACATTTTGAACAATTTTTGTAAAGCAAATTCAGAATCAATACCGCGAGTAATTGTGCCATTAAATTTCAACCTTAAAAACAATAAACACCTAATGCCTCCCAACCCCGATTTTTTGGGTGAAAATTTCATAGGACAAAAAGTGTTTATTTGGCCATTTTCTACTTGATGTGCAATTTTGTACCTCGTTTTCTGAAACACTCAGTATACATAATTGTGTACACGACTCGTCAAATGACGGGATTCGATATTGTCTGTATAGAAATCTTCCAGATGTGGACCATAAAGAAATATTTTCATCCTAATAGCACCCGCGATTAAAATATTCTAATACTTGTTCACTGGTGAAACTCGCATCACAGATACAGTAGTTAAGTATCTCTAAGAGCGTGAAAGGGAGACAGATCAACCAACAAAGACGAACAGCCAATTTTGTTTGTTCAATGAAATTTCCTGTTGAATATTTTCCGTATTTCTGATGGCGGCTTTGTGGAAGAAAAAGTTTTCTTCAGTTGGCCTCTCTTAGTTCACAGACAAGAATTTGAAACTGATGAAATTAGATCTTTTTGTTCGTTGTTTTTTGTTTTGCAGCTGCATATTTATTTCCGGTTTTTGTGTTTAAATTTAACTTTCTATAAATAAGCATGTTTGCGCTTCTAGCAGACTGCATTAACCTTAAATAGCTTTAATTAACATTACTTGTGACGCTTTGGCGTTCACTCATTAAATTATCTTTGAGCTTGCTCCGCTTGGGCAGCATGTCTTCCTTTTAATAAAAGTGGGTCTGGTACCTCTAACTTATTTCTATTGCGTAAAAAGCAGTCTCTTTCTGCGACTTGAACTCCTCGACCCGGCTTTTGCAGCCTCTTGAATAGGCACTTACTATTCAAGGTAATTAATTGTCAATTAATTGGTAACATCTTAGTGCTATATGTAATCTTACAATAAGATACTATATTCACCTAGTCGGCGACCGGACATCTTAAAACTCTGTATCTCTCTACTCAGAACGCCTCTAAAATTTCCTACCGGAGTACCGTGCTGATGACCGGCCGCGTCCATTGGGTGTCTTCTATTTTTAGCGAGTATCGTTTTAAAAACTAACCTTACGTTAAAGAAGATTTTCGGTCTTCATTTTAAAGGAATTCAATAATAAAAATTTCGCAGAGGACGCTCCTGTGCGTACTGTTGGAATCCTGAAGATCCACCTAACTTGGGTACGGTTTCTCTTTTTGCGTATCTCGGGAAACGACTTGCTGTTGTTCCCATGAAGTTCTTCTGTATTTGAAATAAATGTTCGACCAATTTCTCTTAAGTTTTAAGTCCTAAAATTTCATTGAACTAACATAGGAGAGATTACGCTCACGAAATAGCTAAACCTATTTATTAATTTGTTCAAAGGAGACACTTGACCATTTATTGTATAAGAACAATCAATACTATACTGCGTGCCCCACAAAAATGTCCCGGACTTTTTAATTGATAATATCTCCGCTTAAATTAACATATTTTAATTGTCTTTTATTTACAATTTATTCAATTTGGTTTCCTTTTGAAATAATATAAGTTTTTGAAAATCAGTTGAATAAACTTCAAGGTGATCGATTTACTGAAAGGGGTAGAAAAATTGTTCAAAGGGAAAGTTTTAAAAACAACACTGGTGTTCTTCATCATTTCTCAATACCTACTGTTGAGAATAATTTCATAACGATGTATCGTACATACAACTAAGTATTTAAACCCTCTGAGAGGTTTCAAGTTTCAAGTGTTCTCAATAATAGTGTTTCAAGGACTGATAGAAAACGGTGGAATAATGGGTAAAACTCTTCGTTCAATGGTGGCTAGAAGTAATACTTGCCTTGAGAGAAATGGAGGGTATGTCGTTAAGGTTATATAAGGTAATGATTTGTTACTCCTTAAAATTTTTGTGTGTTCAGTTTTATGGAAACTACAAAATAAGGAAGAATATCAATATTGTTTTAAAAACTTTTCATTTGAACAATTAATTTTTCTACTCCTTTCAGTAAATTGGACATTATAAAGTGGTTATTCAACCAATTTTCAATAACATAAATTATTCGAAAAGGAAACAAAATTTACTACATTGTGAACAAAGGCAATTCAAATATGTTAATTTAAAGCTGAGATATAATTAATTAAAAATCGGGGACATTTTTACAGGACACCCGATATAATAAAAAACCAGGTGTCCGTCAATGATAAGTATATGTTCTCGTGCGTAATTTCCCCAATCTCATTACAATGGGAATCTGCTTGCTTGGACAGTATCATAAATACATACATACATACATACATATACCGGGCTTATCCTCCCTATGGGAGGGTAGCCGACAGCAGGCCACAATCCCCACACTTAGTCACTAGAAGGCGAGAGAGGCAGCACTGGCTGCACCTGAACTGCTAGGATCAGCAGCAGCCCAGCACAACCACCTCCCACAGTCAGGCCCGACAGCCACAGCTGGTTTACCCCGACCGCTTCATTGAGTGCAGCCCCTCCCCCCGCACATGACAGGTCAACCCCATCACAAGCGGGCAGCTTCCAGTAACGCGTCAGAAATAAAATTACCTCCTTATACACTGCTCCCACGCACTTCTGTCCGCAGCCATCCCTCTCGCCACGTCCACAGTCAGACCCCTCTCATACAAAGCACGTCTCACCCCATCCATCCAACTCATCCGTGGTCTACCTCGCGCTCGAAGACCACTCACTTCTGACATATATATCTTTTTCACCAGCCGCTCAACATTCATTCTTTCAACATGCCCAAACCATCCAAGCACTTTTTCATCCACTCGCCTGCTCAACTTTTTGATAACACCAGTCTGCCCCCTAACCAACTCATTCCTGATCCTATCTCTTCTAGTTACTCCATACGTGCTCCTCAAACACTTCATCTCAAACACATCCAACTTCCTCCTCTCAGCTGCTCTCAACCCCCAGGACTCTGCTCCATACAACAAAACTGGCACAATCAAACTTTCATACAGTCCCCTCTTAACATTCATACTCAAACTCCTGCATTCAAAAACTTTCCTCATTGCACCCAATGTCTTACAACCTTCACTCACTCGATGCTTCACTTCTACTTCCATACTATCCTTAACAGTCACATCCGACCCGAGGTACCTAAAATGCTCTACCTCCTCTAAAACTTCCCCATTCAACCTCACATCCAAAGTTCCAAACACTCCACCTCTTGAACATCTCATCACCTTACTTTTATTCACATTTACCCTCAATTTCCGCCTTTCGCACACTCTACCAAACTCTGTAACCAGTCTCCAAACTCAGTATCATAAATACCATCGAAATAAGAAAAACCAGGCATCTGCTCACTTATGTTTATAAGTAGAAACCATTGCGTGAAAATCGAATCAACTGTCAAGAAAATGCGGCTCATCGCATTTAAATTTCAAAGGCATTTAAATGCTTAAAAGGTATGGCAAATTTTTTAAAAACCTCTTGCGAACAATAATTTAAATTACAATTCAGATAGGTATTATGTTATACAATTTGCTTGGTTGTTGTGTGCGTTTGTGACGTTTTTAAATATGCTTAATGACCGTATCTGTGATACGAGTTTTACCAGTCACAAGTATGAGAATACTGTAATTTAATCGCGGGTACTATTACAATGGATATATTTGTTTGCTATTTTATCTTGAGATTTTTTTAAAACGATTCCATTGGATCCCGTCATTTTTGACCAATCATGTACACTAGTATCTTGATTATTAACAATCTGTAGTCAATTTAAAAGTCGTTCGATAATAAAGAATATAATGAACATATGCACAGGTTTCAACACCTGCAACCGTTTACTACTAAGAATGACTGTCGTGTGTTTATTTATACGTTTTGTGTCACGCTGTTAAGAATAATTGATAGGAAAAAATTTGCACTGGCGGTCTTGGTTCCAGTTCACGGTCAATTAATACACTCATTTTCGTTGTGCAATAGCTCTATAATAAGTCACTTCCATCACAATTAGAGCGATCCATAGCCTTATATACTCAAGTTTGTATCGTGAATACCGAGTTCGGCGGGGTATTGCATATTACAATATGCTGTAATGTATATTACAATATACTGTATTGCAATGTACTGTATTGCATATTAAAATATACATACACAAGTTCGCAGTTGCTTTCAGTAATGCTGAATTTCAGTATCTCGGATACGACACGAATGGCTATAACTACTTCTCTTGCGGCTCAAAAATGCTGTGTTCTGAGTGTTTATTACTCTTATAAGAAATTTAAGTTACCTTTGGAATAAGCTGAAAGCATGGAAACTCCACTCAAACGAAAATTTGTTGTAGAAAGGTATTGAATCTCGTCATTTTTGACGGTGTGTGTACACTAGTTAAGAAATAAAATATTCATCTTATAAATTATGAATAGGTGAAGTAGGAGCCACAAAATTGTGAATAGGCGGAGTCGGTGTTGGAGTCGCCAAATTCTGGAGAAATGGAGTCGGAGTCGGAGTCGGAGTCGCCAAATTCTGAAAAGGTGGAGTCGGAGTCGGAGTCGGAGTCGCCAAATTCTGAAAAGGTGGAGTCGGAGTCGGAGTCGGAGTCGCCAAATTCTGAAAAGGTGGAGTCGGAGTCGGAGTCGCAAAATTCTGGAAAGGTGGAGTCGGAGTCGGAGTCGCAAATTTATTCCACCGACTCCGCAACCCTGGTAGGTATGGGTAAATTTCTAAAAATTTAGGGCTCTGAACATCCATTCAAATGTTCTAAACATGATATGAATACCTCCAAGCTTATTTCGCTCCTACCCTCTTGAAGTGTTTTTTATTTATTTTTGAAGTTTTATACGAAAAAATCGTTCGAGTTTTAGCTGATCTCGGACTCCAATTTAGATCATACACTGCGCTGATTTAGCCTCCTCAGGGAGTTACAACTATTGTAGCTGTGGGAACTTGTACTCCAAAGGGGGAAATGTGAGGGCCTGAGTTGAGAGGTAGGTCTGCCTACTTTTTTTGAGGTGAAATGGGTCAATATGCAGTTTAATCCGTTTGCGGAAATTAAAAATTCCCAAGAATCCCTAATAGAACACTTTTAAGAACGTTTTACATGAATGACATCTGCTCGCTGAAGCGTAATTTTCGAACTATTGGTAAATAATGAGGATTAAGCAGTAATCAATTTTCCACTTTTCGAATCCTAAACATAGTTAATTTGATCAAAATAAACAAGTTTTCTTTCATACACTTTCCGTCGTAAATGAGTATTTTACGAATTATAGCGGTAGGTTTAGTTTCGTCTTTGATGACGAATGCGCTCGAATGAACAGCTACTCATCGATTTTCCAATTTTTGTTTCTTGAATCATGGTAATAACATTGAAATAAACTTCTTTTCATCTATACACTTTTTCGTCGAATGAATATTTTACGAGTTAACACGGTAGGTTTAGTTTCGTCATTGATGACGAGCGCGCCGAAAGCGAGACTTCATTGCAGGGTTGCCAACGCCGGGCTCGATGAATTACTTCCCGTCCTAATACTGAAGTTGCGGTAACTAATTCACCGCTTTAACTCGTAAAATACTTATTCACGACTGAAGACGCTTGAAAGAAGACTTGTTTATTTCGATCTAATTACTATGTTTAGGCACCAAAAATCAAATAGCGATTCCCGGTTAATCCTCAACATTTACCGAATTATTAAACGTTTGAAGTTATAAGAACGTCGTAAAAGTGAAGGAACGGACGCGTATATATGCTGTAATGCGTTATTGACGTAACGATGGATCAGGTTAGGTAACATTAGTTTAGTTAAATAAACTAACTTAAAATAGCATAATTCAACCTAAAATAACTTACCTTAACTTAGCAAAACCGACGCTGTTCTTTTCCCGCCAGAAAGTGGGCGTGTCCCGCCAAGAAAGTGGGCTTGACCCAACAATGCGGCGACTAAGCAACCGACTCTATATTGTTATTCCTAACAATGTAATTAATAATATATATCGAAAATAACGCATCAGCGAGCAGAATGTCATTCGTGTAAAACGTTTTTAAATGTGTTCCTTTAGTGATTCAAGGGAATGGAATTTTTAATTTCCGTGAACGAATTAACCGGCATATTGACCGTGAAATGTTTTTTATGATACGAGCCATCTTTTCCGATTCACTGCTGACCGGTTTTTTCAGTACCTACTCCTTTTTTATTCAACTTTCATCATGTTCCATGAATTTCTTTCATAGCTAGCCGGGTTTTTGAACCTTGTGCATCGATACCTCGTTCCCTAAACTTTTTCGATCTGATGGTTCTTTTTCCACCCCTCTAATTGAAACACCTTTTATTTTGATTCGTAAAGCTTACAGTAACATCTGATTCGATGCCAAACATTTTCCTGAACAACAGGCATGGCAGAAACCAGTCTATCATTAATTGTATTACCATTTTCGATGATAAAAATTGCTGGGATAATCTATGGCCAGTGAGGGAAAATGCTTCAGATAACTGAATGCTAATTTTTTTATATGATCAGAGATCTGGAATCAAAATTTTCCTTATACCTATGTTGATAAGGATTTAAATCCATCTTATTTATTACCTAAATTTTGTATGCTGTCAGAAACATTTGAAACATTAGCTGACCCAACAACGATATTTTCCTTTATTTACTCTTGGCTATTTGAGATGTCATTTGATGTGGAGTGACAACAGCTATTTTTCTGCTCATCATAGCGGATGCTTTTTATTTTTTTTTTTCACTCTCATCTTCTCGCAATACGTTTCATTCACCTGGTCAATAAATTCAATATGCGGAAAATGATCGATTTTCCAATTTTTGGTGCTTGAATGTAGGTAAGTAGATCGAAATATTACTTCTAAGCGCTTTCGTCGCAAATGAGTATTAACGAGTTATAGCGGCGACGTAATGTAGCGTAACTGAAATAATCTTAAACTAAAGTAACCTAACGTGAGGATCACTCGAGCGCATCACAACCGTCGGAAGGGAGAGTCCATTAAGGGTCCTCCCCTCAAACCGATTTTTCCCGCTCTTCGAAGAATAGAAATGCTGTAGGAAAGCTATAGCTATACTCGTTAAATTCTCATTTGCGGCGGAAAGTGCATTAAGAAAATTTCTTTATTGTGATCTAATTACCAATAATCAAGCACTAATCTTGGGAAATCGATTATTGTCCTCTCCTTCACATATACCGAAAAATTCAACCAAAAGTATTTTTCTTGAGTTTCCTATTTGTTGCGGATATAATTAATTGATTTAGAGCAATCAAATATGGGCATTCCTCCTTCGCAAGTCTTGCGAAGAATGCTTCATGTTTTCTAATTTCCGTAATGCCATGAGTAGTCTAATAATGTTGTACATTTGTGGGGTCTAATAGTGCGCGTGATTACCCTTCAGAGGCACAGGGTAGGGTGAGGTTAGTTGAGGTTGTCTACTTTGTCATTGAAGGGCCGGCACGCAGGGGGATACTGTTGGGTAATCTCAGCTATAGGTGAGCCTTGAAACCTCTTAGTTCAAGTGCCTAATTACTTTGTCTTTGTGCTTTCTACACTTAATTACGGGGCTTTACCGGCTTTACGGGGGAACCGTCATGGTGTCCTATATATAGTGTTAGTTATAAGACATTTGAAAAACCAATGCTTAAGATCATTTGTATCAGACCTGATTGGAAATAAAGCATCCTAAAGATGCCGATGTTTGTTGTTTGTTCTAATGTTCGTACTAAACTTTGTTCTCGAGGATTTGAACTCAATACTAAATGGTGCCTTCTTCTTTCTTCGCTTTGGATCTCATTTGTTGAGGATAGAGAGGCTCAAACTAACTAATAATCCAATATAATCTTCAGGGTTCATTTTGTTCTATGTGGAGAGAGTCTCACAGTAATATAGTGCTGAAAGTAGTCTGCGCAGGGATCGGACAGCGGTGAATGAATGCAATATTTGCAGCAGTATTTATATTTAATGTCTTGAAGTCGAGGTTTGTTGAGTGGATGTTATGGAAGTCCGTGATATTTGAGAGAATACCTAATGGCACGTAACGCATTTTTCTCAAGTTTAGTTCATTTAAATGATGCTTTACTCCAATTAACCAAACCTGGTACACATCATTATGTGTATTGGTTTTTCAAATGCCTCATAACTATCACCAGGACGCAATGACGGCTACCCCCAGTTAAGCCAGTACCCATTTCCGACACCTGGGTAGAGTGGGAAATGGTGCCAGAGTTCTCCCTTTTCCCAACGGGGAGAAATCACCGCGCAGCGTGCCGAAATGTTAACTGTCGACACCTTCACGGAAGAGCGCGTGCTTAACCACTTTAGCCCCGACATTGGTAAGTTCGTTATAGCTGCTTCCGGGCTCGGGTATTTACAGAGATTATTTTAGCCTGAAATTTTGGAAAATAATGAGAATAATCTGAAGTTTGGACTCTTGAATGGAAATTGTCATGAATCTAATATCGAGAAAAGTGGATGGGCCTGGCGAGAAACTATGCCTAGTGACTATAATTAGGCTGGAGAATGCATCGCATTTATAAAGTTAGATCTTTGTTAGTAGTATTCATATTTGAGCCCAAAAACCCATAATACTTCCTGGAAATGACCTGTTTAACAGCTGAAGGACATTTATGAGTTCAAGTTGGAGAAGAACAAGTGCGGGATCAGCAAACTGTCGCCAAAACAAGAGGCTTATCACTTCTTCATACTTTAAGGCAGGTTTTCTACACAAAGCTTCACATTAGCATTTGCTATTTCTTAAACGTATAGTTAGATATGTGCGTATTTACTACTCTGCTCTGTTTATTTTCCTAGTAATTAGTGGTAGCCCGTGTAAACAATTCTTTCCTTGCGCCGCGTTGCTTGTGTTGTGAAACTTCAGTCGTCAAAGCCAGAGCTTAACTTGACGGTGAGGTGGTAGAGGCTATAACTGACAATAAATTGATCTAGCAGAGGAATAATTGATTTCAAGTATTTTTAACTCCTCAGGGATACAACTGTTGCATCCATGAGAATTGGCCTTCCCTAGAGGAAAATGTGAAGTCCTGATTTGTGAGTTAGGCAGAATTTCTTTTTGTTGGAATAAAATGTTATGTTAAGGACTATATTTTTTTCGGTTAAGTATTCTCCTGTTTTCAACACCTCTACGTTCTACTTCAAATTGTCTTGTTTCATGATCTTTTTTCTCAACTTACCTTTTTCATGCACATTAGAAATCGATTCCGCGTTCACAATTAACCTAAACGCTTATGATATTCTTATGATGGTATTACTGATACGGGAAAGCATATACTCGGTTCGGGTTATTGTGGGACATGCTGTGTATTGTGGAAAGTGCTGTATATTTAGGGACGTGCTGTATAGCGTGGGACGTGCTGTATAGCGTGGGACGTGCCGTATAGCGTGGGACGTGCTGTATAGCGTGGGGCGTGCTGTATAGTGTGCGACATGCTGCATAGTGTGGGAGATGCTGTATAGTGTGGGACATGCTGTATAGTGTGGGACATGCTGTATAGTGTGGGACATGCTGTCTAGTGTGGGACATGCTGTCTAGTGTGGGACATGCTGTCTAGTGTGGGACATGCTGTCTAGTGTGGGACATGCTGTCTAGTGTGGGACATGCTATCTAGTGAGGGACATGCTGTCTAGTGTAGGACATGCTGTATAGTGTGGGACGTCCTGTATAGCGTGGGACGTCCTGTATAGCGTGGGACGTCCTGTACAGCGTGGGACGTCCTGTATATCAGCCAGTACCATAAGTCCTGGCCGTTTTCATGTAGTAACAAGTTTTAACTCCACCTTTTTCACTTCAAATTAATCCGAGTCAAGTTCAAATTAATCCGAGTCAGGTTCAAAATAATCCGAGTCAAGTTCAAAATTATCCGAGTCAAGTTCAAAATAATCCGAGTCAAGTTCAATTTAATCTGATTCAATTTCAATTTAATCCGACTCAAGTTCAAATCAATCCGAGTCAAGTTCAAATCAATCCGAGTCAAGTTCAAATTAATCCGAGTCATGTTCAAATTAATCCGAGTCAAGTTCAAATTAATTTGAGTCAAGTTCAAATTAATCCGAGTCAAGTTAAAATTAATCCGAGTCAAGTTCAAATTAATCCGAGTCAAGTTCAAATTAATCCGAGTCAAGTTCAAATTAATCCGAGTCAAGTTCAAATTAATCCGAGTCAAGTTCAAATTAATCCGAGTCAATTTCAAATTAATCCGAGTCAAGTTCAAATTAATCCAACCCTCAGATGAGTTAAAAAATGACATAATAATTTGGTAATTTGAGTTTTTTTTATATATGTATCTATTGGATGTGATGAGCAAAACTGGTTTCGAGGATTTATTTACACTAATAGATATTTATATTCATGAAATTCCACTTTACCACATCTATGAAATCATATATATGCAAATAGCAAAAGGTTGTCATTGAACGATATGTAGATTTAATCTTTAAAAGAAATATACAAATGTGATTCACTGAGTACTAATGCACGATTCCGTTTGATAACAATTTATACCTGTACATTACTACCCAGATACATTCTTGCATTAGCAATATAAATGTTACCATCCATTCTAATTCCGTGTTGGTCAATGCGAAGAAATGTAGGATCCACTTACAATACACAATAATAATACAAGACAAATGTTTCTAACTTAATACTGATTTTATTTGTGTGTGTTCACAATTACTAGTATTAGTAATAATAATATTAGTAATAATAATATTAGTACTAATAATATTAGTACTAATAATATTAGTACTAATAATATTAGTACTAATAATATTAGTATTAATAATAATTCCAACTTCCGGTTTCTACGTAGTCACTTATTGCACAAATTCCACGTTATTTAAAGTCCATACTAAACAGTACTTTCCTACTTCCTCTCTTCGGAACGCCTTTGGTGCGGTTAGGAAGGCATAAACTAACCTCTCGTCCCCTGTCCAGATGGTATGTCATTAAATTAAGCTCTTCGTTCTAATTGGTATATTAGTTTGAGATGGTTTGTCTTCTTCTGATGTTTGCTCTGTTCAAATGGCTCAACCAGCGTCCAGTGACCACCTTGCGCGAATCACAAAACTATTGCTAATTCGACTTGAGATCTGCACGCTCGAGCATCACTTGCCCCTCGTAACTTTGGATTGCATTTCAGAGAGACCCACGCAACTTAGCGTGGGGCTGGTGCCCGCGAGGAGGCCCTCTCCCTCCCAAGCATGAACCCGACAACCTGTCCATTTTGAGACAACTTCGTCTGGGGCCCACGTTGACATTTGTCGGGCGACCCGTGCGGGGTTCCGAGGGGCTCGCCCCTAAGGGTCCGAGGGCCTCGCCCCACGTGGGGGCCCAGATCCAGCGGCACACACCACCCACGAAGAAGGCTCGCCGGTCCAGTCGTCGCCCCTCGGGATCTCAACCACGGTAAAGGAAACAAGATAGGATCACTTTTATGGGAGATAATAAACCTCCTTTTGTTTGGTTAGCCAATATAAATGCTTTATTTCAAATGAAACTTCACGTCACCAAATCGCCTTGTTGTTAGGCCAATAGTGGAGCCAGATTTAGGGGTAGCAGTGCTACCAAAGTCAATATGAGCGCTGCTATTGATCAGCTACCGTGACGTCAGCCAAACGGTACCCTCAACGAAATAAAGACTGGTTTGATCCTGCTTTGTTTCCTCTACCATGACCTCAACCGAACCCTCCCCTTCACCTTGGGTGGAAGTACCTTCCCACCTCGGTAGGACACCTTACTCCTCGCCAGCGCGTCCCACCGTCTTCGCCGTCACCCCCTGCAACTGAACACATCTTAGCTGTAGTGTCTGATGCCGTTCTAAAAAATTCATGTTAGTAGACATCTCAATAAACTATAAGTAATTGGCGCCATAATTTTTATCACACAACCTACGACAGTTACGGTAACTTGGACGCGTACTTGAATTGGAACACAGCTTATACCCGTTGCGAAAAGTCATATCAGAAATGGTGATGTACAGGCACCAGAGGCGAACGTGTCAGATGACATGGTCAGCTTTGTTATGTTATAGCTTGATAGTCACCAACTGTACCGTGCGTTCTAATCCCTGACCTTGTGGTTCCCTTCCCCCCAACACCAGCTGAAGATTATTAATTTAAACAATTTTGAACAATTTATTTACCACAGGTGATACAGAGATAAAATGTTTCTTAAGTCTAGTACAATGGTCAAATTTGAGTATAGCTACCTGTGGGCCCGAATAAGTTCAGTGACTTCTAGGGCATCCTACCATCAAGGTTAGTCTTAGGAGTACAATAATGTTTACCCTAATTCACTTAACTAGAGACGCATTAGACTGATCAATGAGATAATTAACTCGAAATTAGATACTTCATTTCACAATATAGTTCATATGGACTAGATTTAACAGTATATTCGACAAACGATTCAAGAACAGACTGAAGATCGGCGAAATTAACCAAGGCAAATTACATTATTAGGACCGGTTATGTAGGGGACAAGGTTTGACTCTGTGATCTTACACGACTAGTAATCTGATGGGAAGTGTGACTCAAGACTTTTTTTGAATACCTTATAAGAATTACTTTCACGGATCTCCGCAGGTGTTGAGTTCCAAGTTTTAGTTCCAACGAAGAGGATACTGTGTTGTGACCGAGCCTTTGAGTAATAAGGAAGCATGAATTTACTTCTATTTCGGGTTAAATGGTCGTGATGACCAGTTTGCGCAGTTAATAGTTGTTTTAGGCTATTGTTGCCATCATTTGTTAATGTTTTGTAAATGAAATTGCAAATGGAGATTTTGTAGAGATCCGAGAGCTTAAGTATTCGTAAATTTTTGAATGAGTCATTTGTGTGAGCATTATATTCTAGATTCTTTACCGCTCTTATGGCTCTTTTTTGCAGTGTAAAAATTTTGTTGGTTTTATTTTTATCAGTTCCGTGCCATGCTTCTATTCCGTATTGCAAGTATGGTGAAATGAGCGTTCGGTAGAGCATTTGTAAGGCTGTTTCAGGCAGGAAATTTGTAACTTTATTTCGGATTCCGATAGATTTTGATAATTTAGAACTAATATGAGCGATGTGCTCTTTAAAGGTTAGATGTTTGTCTATTATGATGCCGAGGAATTTACTTGAGTTGGTTTCTTCGATTTCACCTTCGCCAATTTGAATGCGTGGGAGAGATATATTTTTCTTGTATGAGAATGTAATATATTTTGTTTTATCGATATTAAGGCTTATTTTATTAGCTTTAAGCCACAATGAAACCTTATTAAGTTCATTATTTATACGCTCCGCCATCCTAGCGGGATTTTGGTCTGGAAGGACCGCAGAAAGGGTACTGTCATCGGCAAAAAGTATGAATTTGAAGAATGATGTAGATTTAATGATATCATTGATAAAAATTAGAAATAGGAGAGGCCCAAGGACAGATCCTTGTGGAACCCCATGGCTAATTGTCTGTGGGTCTGATTTTGCGTCGTCAATGACAACGTATTGTTTCCGATTTGCTAAGTATGATCTAAACCAATCATGGGCAGCCCCTCGAATGCCATAACAATGTAGTTTCGAGAGTAATACGTTATGGTCCACACAATCGAATGCTTTTCGAAAGTCAAGAAATACGGAGAAAACAAGCTGTCCTTCATTTATATTAGAATAAAGGTATTGCAAATGATTTAATACAGCTTGTGTCGTAGATTTCTTAGAACGAAAACCGTATTGTTCGTCGTAGAGGAAAGATTTTTGTTCAAAATACGAATACACTTTTTTATACACAATTTTCTCGAATATTTGATAAAATATATTAGAGTATTTAATAGAGTTTTTGATATATTAAATTCCAGAAATAAATTGTCTTATGGATATAAGAAACCTATCGACTCAAATAATGCCGGCAATGTATTTTCTACCCTTGATGAAGACACTTTGTGCATAAAATCCCTTTACTGCCCAACATCTGGCAAACTAATGTGCGAGTCTGTTAGGAAAACAGGATTTATAGGATATTTAATTTGCATTGTTAGCATTAAAAACTTATTTTACAAAAGCTTACAACTAAGCATGAGTTTTTTACTCACGTATAAAATAAGTCAAGATCACTTGGAATTAATTTTCGGAAAAATTACGAGCAGAGGAGGTTGCAATAACAACCCAACAGCAAAACAATTTGCTTCTTCCTATAAACGTCTATTTGTTCACAACGAAATAAAAGATGTTATTAATGGTAACTGCACGGCTTTTGAAGATGTAACAATTGTAACAGCATCTAGCAGAAGCAACCCATCTCTATTGATCTCATCCTGCGCTGTAACAGAGTTCAACAATTCGTGTTCTAAGAATAGAATTATGACTGACGATGTTCAATGTAATGATTCATGCAAAGAGGATACATGTACCAAATATATAGAAAATTGTTCCAAATTTTTTTCTAATTCAGTGTATTTCTATCATGTTGTTTCTTATATAGGAGGATACATAGTAAGAAAATTAAGAAATTTTCTTCGTTGCAAATCATGTATAACTGCCCTTTGTCGAAATGCTGGCAATAAAGATTCCTTAAAGTTCATTGATCTTAAAGAGAAAGTGCACTTGACGTATCCATCAAATGATGTAATTGACATATGTTTAATTTCTGAAAAGAAATGTCAGCAAGATCTTGCTACGTGTATGAACCTTAATACTTACAACTTGAAAAAAATGCTTAATTTTACACTTCGTATTTTTATTGAAAAGAAACTGTTCACTTCACTTGACAACCACTGTTTTGAAGTTGAACCTCTACATGTGCCGCCATAGCCATGTGCTAGAGGGTTCTGCCGCCGTTCGGGAGACCCGGGATCGAATCTCGGCGCTGGCAGTGGCGATTTTCTCTGTTGGGTATAGGAGAAAAATTCCAAGCACAATACCCCACTCTACCCAGGTGTCTGAAATGGGTACCGGTCTCGACCGGGGGAAAGCGTAATGGCGTCCTGGCGTTAGTTATAAGGCATTTGAAAATCCAATGTACAAGGTGATATGTATCAGGCTTGATTGGAAATAAAGCATCCGTAGATGCCTTCATTATTATAATCATGTTTATTTATTAATAAAATGTGTGTACCTGAATATATTACTTTAAGATGTCATCACTCTACTAAACTATTTAACGAAACCATTCATAAACAGAAAATAATTAGCCGTCAGATCTCAAATAAATTAACTTCATTTTCAGGTATGTAAATATAATGCCTATATTCTATAAAACTTGCTCTGTACAACAAAATGGAATTACTGTATGGTTGTAAAAATGTTCTTTATTAACTTAAAACACGAAGAAAAAGTTAGGTATGTAGAGCGTAAGTAATTATTCATTTCTTTACATAACTGGATGTAAGTCGCTAAGTAAATGTTTCTATGTAAGTGTTGTTTTTCTTTATCATTCAGCGAGGACGCAATTGAAATACATGCCTAAGAAAAAAATGTATAGCACAGACTAGCGCAAGTCTGCCATTTAACAGCGCGGTCTTCAGTCGCTGATGATGGAGGTGGTGCTACCCCTCCACTGCAACACCACCTCCACACAGGGACCTAATGCCGGGTGGGCGGGGCTTGGGACGGCAGAAGTGGCTTCACTCGCTTGACTGGCATAAGAGAGCGATACCGGTTCCATGTATCCAACTTCCTTAGGCAAACCCCGTTATAGTAGGGGGGAGCGGGTTCAAGTAGGGCACCAGCCGCCTTCCGGACAAACCCGACGCCTGAGACTATACACCAACACTTAGGACTAACACCATGCTTCCCCACCAAGGAAGTCGAGGCTCATGGAGAGCTGGCTATAGCCAGTTTTCCCGCGCCATACTACCAACACCCACACATATAAGACCTAACACTATGCAACAAAACACCAACACTCGCACCAACGCCATCCCTGGCAACAACACTCAACCACGAACGACCAAGCAAACTACCACAACCATCCCAGCACAGCCTGCCAACAAATCCAACACTACATACAAAGTCCAACTCCGCAAGATTGACCCCAGCCAACATACAGACCGACATCAAGTCTTTGAAACTACATTCAAACACTTGGAAGCCCCTCTCATTCGACTCACCAGCAACTCAAGCGGATTCTACGCCATAACTGATGACATCACTGCCATTGATAAACTGACCTCGGACAATGCCACCAAACACTTTCAGAAAATAAATCTGAAACCGATCATCCCCCCAGATCTTAGAGCCAAAAGAACCATATTCATCAGACAACTGGACAGCAGCATTGGCCAACGCCAACCACAAGAAATACAGGAAGAAATAACACGAGTGCAACAATGGGCAAAAATCATGGAAATAAACAAAATCAAAAACTACACACACGTTATCAAAGTAACCTTCACCGACACTGCCATGACGCAGCGCGCTCTCCAGAATGGGCTCCTCATGTTCAACACAAAGATCACACCATCGCAAATGGAACTTGAAAAGTACACTCACCTACGGATCTGCTTCAAATGCTACAAAATTGAGGACCACTCTACACATCAATTCACTGTCAAGACACCAAACTGCTCTGAATGCGCTGCTCACGACCACACCTACCAACAGTGCAATTCACTGTACAAGAAGTGCCTCAACTGCCAAGGAAACCACCGAACCCTCGCAGCTTCTTGCCCATACAGGAAAGAAGCTATCCGCAAGAAGAACGACGAACTCCAAAAAAAAAGAAACCGACCAAACCAAGAGCACATACATTGAAATTGCAAAAACGGCCATCCAACAAACTGCAAAAACAGAACATACACTCACACTCACCAGCGAGATGCATATAAAACTGGCCGCTATCATCATCGAGGCCCACATCGCAGGCCTCACACAGGGATGGGATTTCGGATCAATCTTGTCGAAGTCCCTCAAAGAAAATTACGACGTGGACACCCAGTTCCCAAATCGCGATTCACAAAAAATATTCAACATGTTCATTGAACAAAACAAACAACCCCAAGCAGACACAACGGAGACACCTGCAAACCAAGCAAGCACCGACCCCAACGAAAACGAAATGGACACAAGCTACCACTCAACAGAAGAGAACTCAACCCAGGACGAAACCAGCGACGACAACTTGAAAGAAAACTGGAGAACGCAGTCCAGCCCGAAGAAGAAAACAGAAAAACGGAAAGGAAGAGACAACCATCCTCTGAAGAATCTCCTGGACACGATGACAAAATAGAGGTTTCACTATTCCGCAGCGACACGAACTCACAGCATATTCCAAGCGAAGCCACCAACCATCAGATAGTAGAAGAACTAACAAAAAACCTCCTGGCCTCAAAATCGCTGTCGCACACCCTCACCCGGACAAAATCTGGAAAGAAATCATTGACGGCCAATTTAACCTCGAAGAGGCACCCATAGCCACAATCGCACACAAACATTTCGACATGATGAACACATGCTCAAAAGCTGACACCCCCCCAAGAAACCCAAACACTCGACTCCATAATGGATACACACAATAAGAACAAAACACTAACCGTCATCCAACACAACGTCCAACACTGGCAAAATAATAAAATCGCACTGTGCAACATTTACCGTCAATACAATCCACACATAATTCTGCTAAACTCGCACTGCATGCGTAACGACATCCCCTTCAAAATTTAGAATTACAACACATATACCACAAACAAAGCAAATGAAAATCACGCTGGAGTAGCAATAGCAATTCGCAAAGACCTCCCATTCAAGCTTCACGATACCTTTCACACAGATATGTTGGCCATTACAGTAGAAACACCACAAGGCCCAATCACACTTGCCACAACCTTCATACCTCCACGCATTGATTACATAAACTACATCGACATGCACACTCTCTTTAGCCGAAAACACCCCACTTACCTCCTAGCCGACATGAATGCCATACACCCCACCTTTGGATACACATACGCAAACAGGAAGGGGAGACAAGTCCACTCACTAATAGACAGGAACAAATCTCTCCACATAGGCCCTAATTTCCCCACGATAATCACTCACTGCGCTTGTACTAGCCCAGACATCGTACTAACAAACACGCAAACATTCCACAACATCATACTCGAACCAGGTCCACTAACACCTTCCGACCACATCCCCATCATAGCTACAATATCAGCCAACCCAATACAAATTCCCATCCGCCCACGACCCTCCTTCCACAATGCAAACTGGGAACTATACCGCAACCTTCTCGTTGAACACACAATACCGCAAGACTTAAGCCCTACACTAGAGGACATAGACAACCACCTAATCACATGGGAATCCCACATCAACGAAGCCTCCAACCAATCTATTCCAACTATCACGCACAGAACCACACCAGGCATCAAACCCATCCATGCCATACTCGTCCTTCAAACGAGACACAAACACATTTACGACCATCTCCAACGACACGGCCACTCACCCCACCTATACAGAGAACTCCTCAGCCTCAGACAACAGATAAAAACTGCATATCAACTTATCTACTCGGCGACATGGAACAACACTATCGCTAACATCAAAAAGATGGACAATCCCAAACTATTCTGGTCCGCCATCAAACGTATGTCAGGTAACAACAAAAAACAGAGCACCCCCTACATTAAAGAAGGCGGCACCTTTTACCACTCTCCACAATCCAAGGAACCTTTGTTACGTCAACACTGGTCAAACATATACTCAGGTATTGATGACCCCAACAACGATTTCGACACTGAACACATTCACACCATAGAAACACAAATGACCGGCATCGCTCCCCAAAACGAACCACACGAGACAGGAGACACTTCCCGCCTTCACAATTTCCACTACCCAGCAATCACAATCGAAAAACTCAAAAACGCACCTCGGACGTTTTCTCAAAAAGCTCCAGGACCAACTAAAATAACGACACACCACCATGAACACTTACCGCAAAACATGCTCCAGTACCTTCTGTACATATATAACAACGCCCTCTCAGCGGGTTATTTCCCAAACAAACTGAAACATGCATTAATGATCTTTTTACCGAAGCCCTCCACCTCCCAACACGAGGTGCAAAATTACCGCCCCATCTCCCTACTAGACACCCACGCTAAGCTCCTAGACAAGATATTAACCTCCAGGCTAACAGACCACCTAACCATCAACAACATCTACAACAGCCGCCAACACGGATTCCGCCACGGAAGAGGTACACACACCGCACTTGCCACGCTACGCGAGACTCTCCACATTAAACAAACACAGAGAAACAAAACAGACATCATTCTACGAGATGTAAGCAAGGCCTTCGACAAAGTCTGGCACACAGGACTCAAATTCAAACTGTCACAGCTACAAATTCACCCCCTATTCACAAAAATCCTGTATAGCTTCATCACTAACCGCACCGCAGCCATACGAATCGCAAACTACACTGGCCCACCCTTCTCCATCAAGTCAGGAGTCCCCCAGGGAGCAGTCCTCTCCCCAACACTGTACAACTACTTCACACACGACCTTCCCCCACCAATACCCAATACTGACTACATGGCTTTTGCAGATGACATCACACAAATTACATCCGCTAACCATTCATATAACATGGCAGCTCTTCTAACAACACGAGCCATCGCCCAAATAAACGACTACGAACGAAAATGGAAAATCCAAACCAATGCAAATAAATTAAAAATAATCGCCATCAGCCGCCGCAAACACCCGACAGTGCACATCAACAACACCCCCACACCCCTACACAAACTCAGGCAAAGTTCTGGGACTCACAATCAGCACAACCGGATATGCACCCCACACCAGACAACGAGCAGCATTAGCACACCAAAACCTCTCACGCCTTTACCGATTCAAACACCTGAACCCAGAAGTAAAACGCCAACTCTACAACGCTCTAGTAAGATCCACTCTCATCTACCCAACCATTCCCCTACACACACTTCTACCAACATCTATCTCAACACTCCAGCGTGTACAAAACCGAGCCACGAGATACATAACAAATTCAGAATGGCAAGATTTCTCCACCTCTGCACAACTACATCGCCGAGCAAACTTGCAACCAATCAACATTACACTCCACAAACACGCAAAAAGAATCTGGCAAAACATTCACGACACGCACCCACAACTCACATTCCCGCAAGACACTCCACAAATACCACACAAACAATTCCAGTGCTCAAAAATGAAAACTCTTGCACCCTAACCGAGACCAAAGTCACTTAACACGACACTAACGTCGGACGAACAGACGGACGGATAGAATCGACGAACCACAACCGACTCCTGCGAATATTTTGTGAAAGAGGAGACTTAACCAATACGGCAAGCCCACCAACCCACGTCGAGTACTAAAGATGCCTACTAACTAAAAATCCACCCATACAAAGCCCTGACGGGTAATTAACTTCTACCACCCTTAATTAAACTACCTACAAAAAATACCCACAACACTAGCATCATATGCGCAAACGGCATCTCTATTGGTTCCCTATCTATCCTTTTCCGTTTCACCCCTTCTGTTCCCGACACACTCTGTGTCAAACTCTTTTTCCGTCTTCTCTATAAGCATCGCCAAGCCAAGCCAAGCTAACCTCCACGTGAAAAATATGTTATGTATCAATGTATTAAAATCTTCCACCTCTCCGAGGGGCAACAAACCTCACCGACCTGAGAGTGTCACGGTCGCAGCTCCCGCTGTGTCAGTACCCGGATGACTATACGGATGACCATACGGGCTGCGTCAGTACCCGGATGACTATACGGATGACCATACGGGCTGCGTCAGTACCCGGATGACTATACGGATGACCATACGGGTTGCGTCAGTACCCGGATGACTATACGGATGACCATACGGGCCGCGTCAGTACCCGGATGACTCTCCCCATACGGGTTTGGGGTGAAAAAAATGGCTGTAAGTTCTCGATGGATATTTCTGTGATATTTATCATAGGTGTAAACTGATAGGAATATTCTCTCAACTCGTGTTTTCTTTCGTAAATCTACAAATATATGATCTTTTTTGAAAAAAACATAAAAAATAGGTGTGGCGCGAAATGATTCTTCTACAATTTTGAACTTGCAGAACTGAAAAAAATGGTTGGTAGATGGCCAATTGTCTTGTCTATCGAGCTAGTGCAAATTTTTTCATAATTGGATTTTTCTGAATTTTCAGCATTTTTCCCCGAAAACCGACCACTTTTTTCGCTTTTTCGGAATATTTTGGTTATAATTTTCAGCATAAATTGAAAATGAAAAAACTTTTGCACCGCCTCGCTAGATCTCTTCAATCGCCATTGATTTATAATTTCTCCATCCCTCTACCTTTGTAACTGTGGGAGAACAATCATTTCATAGGTAAAGAAGTTGAGTTTTGGTGAGAGCGATTTTTCTAAAAAAAATTCCCTCTTTCCTAATTTTTGAACATAGATACCTTTCCCCACAGCGGAGATATCTTTATGTGCAGCAAAGACCCAATTCACAACACAAGAACACCTCCCTCCAGGTGTTCACCACCTTGACTGCACCATCAGACACACACTCACCACACACCAGCGTGTACAAGTCACGTATTCCAGTCACAAACCCTGACTAGAATATTTCGAATATCAAGCTTCTCTTTCTATGCTGGACAGCTCCAAAATTTCCATAGCTATTTCAATTGATTGTAATGGAAACAAACAATTTTTGGAAATTATATATAGAACGAACCATCTCTAGAAACGGTATATCTCTCCTATAACTGTCGGTCGAAATATATAATATATAAATCCCTCTCCCATACCTGGCCGTCGATATATATAATATACAAATCCCTCTCCTATAACTGTCCGTCGATATATATAATATACAAATTCCTATCCTATAACTGCCCGTCGATATATTTAATATACAAATCCCTCTCCTGTAACTGCCCGTCGATATGAATAATATACAAATCCCTCTCCTATAACTGCCCGTCGAAATATATAATATACAAATCCCTCTCCTATAACTGCCCGTCGCTATATGTAATATACAAATCCCTCTCCTATAACTGCCCGTCGATATATATAATATATAAATCCCTCTCCTATAACTTCCCGTCGATATATATAATATACAAATCCCTCTCCTATGACTGCTCGTCTATACACATTCAAATCTGTGCACAAAAGCTGGCTGGAATAAAATATTCCATATATACGCCAGACGCAACAGAGTATCAATACACCCACACCGATGAAGTAGAGAAGCCACCATCACACACACACACTCACCACACACCTGCGCGTGTACGTCACCTACACCACACACCTGGGCGTGTACGTCACCTACACCACACACCTGCGCGTGTACGTCACCTTCACCACACTCCTTCGCGTGTACGTCACCTACACCACACACCTGCGCGTGTACGTCACCTACACCACACACCTGCGCGTGTACGTCACCTTCACCACACACCTGCGCGTGTACGGCACCTACACCACACACCTACGCGTGTACGGCACCTACAACACACACCTGCGCGTGTACGGCACCTACACCACACACCTGCGCGTGTACGGCACCTACACCACACACCTGCGCGTGTACGGCACCTACACCACACACCTGCGCGTGTACGGCACCTACACCACACACCTGCGCGTGTACGGCACCTACACCACACACCTGCGCGTGTACGGCACCTACACCACACACCTGCGCGTGTACGGCACCTACACCACACACCTGCGCGTGTCCGGCACCTACACCACACACCTGCGCGTGTACGGCACCTACACCACACACCTGCGCGTGTACGGCACCTACACCACACACCTGAACGTGTACGGCACCTACACCACACACCTGCGCGTGTACGGCACCTACAACGCTCACACTTCGCGTGATATAATTATTTTCTACACTGCTGTCTCAGGAGCTCCAAAAAGTATGAATTTTATGGATACTGGTAGCGGTTACCGCGACACACCACTCAGCGATTTCGTTGACCATTTTCGAAATTAAACAGTAAATAAATATACGGAAATATACATGTCATTTTTGAGAATTTGTTTTAATAAGTATCCGTTGAATGCCCTCATCAGCTATGTAGATTTTTTTGGCGTAAAAATGTATATTTTCAGAAATCGTATAGTTCGCAAGTCATTCTGCAACTCTATAGCGTCAGGGATAACCAAAGTAAATATAAACGAGATTTTTCAACAGTGAGTTCCAACGCAACAAAACGCCCGCATCAACAACAGGATGTAACTAAAAATTTATGTGAGAGCGAATTTGTAAAAACTCAATGTCAACTTATTCTGTACCTAAATGATAAGTTATTTATCCCTAAATATCGAGTTAACTGAAGTCACGAAATCAAAGAAATATTGAGTCAGCGTTAGATTATCATTATTTATCAAGTATTATTTACCCCATTCTTTTGTAATTAAATGCCCAGATTCTGGTAATATTTATACAACTCAATGAATGTATATATTTTGTGCGTAATTTGTGGCATGTTATCACAATGGGCATCTGAGTGAACACATCAAATTGGTTGGTGCGCGTGTCTGTGACGCTCACAAGGACGCTCAATGACCGTATCTGTGATACGAGTTTCACCAGTGCACAAGTACAAGAATATTTTGATGGCGAGTACTGTTGGGATGGATATATTTGTTGGGCATCCACAGCTTGAGGATTTTTTTAATGGCGGGAACTGTTGGCATGGATATATTTGTTGGGCATCCACAGCTGGAGGATTTGTTTAATGGTGGGTACTGTTGGCATGGATATATTTGTTGGGCATCCACAGCTGGAGGATTTGTTTAATGGTGGGTACTGTTGGCATTTATATATTTGTTGGGCATCCACAGCTGGAGGGTTTCTTTAATGGTGGGTACTGTTGGCATGGATATATTTGTTGGTCATCCACAGCTGGAGGATTTGTTTAATGGCAGGAACTGTTGGCATGGATATATTTGTTGGGCATCCACAGCTGGAGGATTTGTTTAATGGTGGGTACTGTTGGCATGGATATATTTGTTGGGCATCCACAGCTGGAGGAATTGTCTGAAGGAAATATCGAATCCCGTCATTTTGGACGGGTCGTGTACACTAGTTACATATAAATCGCCCTGTCATGTGTACCAGAGTATACATACACACACACACATATGTATACCCACGCGCACTTTGCTATGTATGAATGCAGGGCTTCGAATGTAACAAAAATATTCGGCACCATTTTCTAGCTTTACAGCATCAAAATTTGGTTTGCGCAGTCAATAATTGTCAATAATTGTCTTAGGCTATTGTCGCCATCATTTCTTAATGTTTTGTAAATGAAATTACAGATGCAGGTTTTGTAGAGATCCGAAAATTTAAGTATTTGTAAATTTTTGAAAGAATCATTTGTGTGAGCATTATATTCTAGGTTCTTTACCGCTCTTATGGCTCTTTTCTGCAGAGTGAAAATTTTGTTGGTTTTATTTTTATCAGTTCCGTGCCATGCTTCTATTCCGTATTGCAAATATGGAGAAAGGCGCGTTCGGTAGAGCATTTGTAAAGCTCTTTCAGGCAGAAAATTTTAAACTATTTTTTAATAATAATAGTATTCTGTTATGTTGTTAGAGGTGATATTTAAATCTGGCATAGGATATTACTTCAGCCAATATTAGTATTGGATGCTGTTCGTAAGATTTGTGTATGGTGTTGGGATTAGATTTATTATTGGATTTGTGACCGGAACAACAAAATAAATAGAGCTGCTCAGACATTATATAGTCGACGTCAGGTAAGTATTCTGGTATGAAAACATGTGAAGAATTCTCTAAATATTCTGAGGAATAATTTAATTCCTACGGATAAATTTTATTATGAATATGATAAAAAATATTATTGATGGTAATAAAATGGAATTAATATCATTTATGAATAATAATTACATTACTAAGTCCACCGCCCAATACTTAATCAATCTGTGGCCAATATTGGCTGAACTTATTTCCAATATCATATCGATATTTTTATAACAAACAGTAAATAAGAGAATATCATCCAATACTGAACACGGGAGCCAATACTCAGAATTAAACAATTCTAACACGCACACTTGGCAGGCACATCCTGACAATACTTAGCTAAAGAATATGGAATATCATTTCCATGAACTTTATATATAATCAAAAAATTTCAAGCCTTTCATAACCTACACGTGAACAGATGTTAGCGGTTAAATCTTCAACTTAGCTAATAATATGGAACGGGATTTCTCATAAATTTTACCAGAATCAGATTTTTTCGAGGCTTTATAACTAACATATAAAAATTACATAAGGTTAAATCTTCGACTTTGTTTAACAATATAGAATGTCATTTTCCATAAACTCCACAACTAGAAAACCACGCCCGAACTTTTCCATCATCAGTATTGGCAGAAAAATACAGACATTGAGGGGACAATATCGGAGAGAAGCTCCTGCTGTGAAGAAATCTGCGTCATCATGCATTGGAACTGAGGGAATTTATGCACCCAACATTTGGGGTCGTGACGTACTGACGTGGATGGTAAAAACGACCTCACTTCAGTCCCCGCCACTCTCCTGATCTCGCTGCGGATGCAGGATTTGGCAAGTGCGCCACTCAAGAATGCCCTCAAAGTTATTACCGCTAATCGCGGTCCAAAATTAAGTGTTAGAAAGAACACCTGGATTTAAAAAGGTGAAAAGAAATTATCCGTGTTCCGTGTCAAGTTTACTGAAAACTTGACTCACTTCTTAGAATTAAGCCAAAACTAAACTAAAAATATTGAAGCGATACATCAATGAGTTGTGTGAAAATGTAATAAAATTTCCAAACGAAGAAAGCTCTACGTATTGAAATCAAATGCATTAAAGATTTCACAAAGTATAAAGCAATCACCAATAAGCAATAAGGCTAAGAAGATGAATTGTTAGTTGGTTTTGTTAGAAATAATGAAGCTCTGTATAATGTAGAGAGTGAAGACTGCACAAAACCTCAACCAAAACAAAATCTTTGGAATAATATCGGGACTACTTTTTATGAGATCAGGTAGGGTCATGCGAATTGTAGGCGAATAATATACAACATATTTCTTACATTTTATTAAACACATGGCAAGTGATATATGCACAATATTTGTAGGAACTCATAATATTTACACCTGGTTTTAATAAACAGGTACTTCTAATAAATAATATGCACCCACAAAAGAATTTGCATTTAAAGGTTTCATCAAAAAAATACAAAAAAACAGAGATCAAGTTCGACAAAATAATATAGCCACGATTAACCCGCAGCCCTGCCCCCCCACATGATGTGGAGCGATAGTGAGGCGTCTGTGTGGCGTCTTATACCGTCAACTAAAGTAATGGCATAGGACATATGGCTACATACCTGTGTATATTGATGTTGTCCTGCATAGTTATGTAGTCATTCAATACTACCTGGCCCGTTAAAGTAATATTTAAACATTTCTCGAAAGCTATGCATTCCAGAAAGAATATTGTGGCCTGCTGGAGGAACTAAATTTCAAGTGGGTTTTGGAAGTGCGTCATCAAGGTGTTTTTGACCTGAGGCAAGTACTTGTGCTTCCTTTACAATGTTATACAATATACAGGCACACATAATCAGTTTGTCTGCAGTGTCTGGGACAGCAGCAATGGGCTGGAAGCAAATTCGGAAATAACGGCACAAAATTCCAAAAGTATTTTCAGTTGTCCTTGGAGCTCGAGATGGTCGATAGCTATGGACGGCTTTCGATGTACCGTGTAGATTGCTGTCTTGGGTGAGGTTTCACCAGATTTTCGTGCGGAGCAAAACCTTCATCACCAACTATCACGTGTGGCACAACATTATTTGTAAATGCACCCTCTGTAGATCGACTTGTAAACATCTCACTTTCCTCCGAACCATCGCCTTCCGATGACTCTTCATCATCCAGGTATATTAACAATGCTCTGTCTAGATCGTCCATTCTGACAGCGTGAGAAGTCACATGCTCATCGCAATGCATCAACACAACTCCCAACTTTACACTCATGTACGGCAGTTACATTACGGTCGCCGGATCACGCCACATTACGGACGTAACGGTCGCGGCATCACGCCACATTACGGCCGTAACGGTCGCGGCATCACGCCACATTACGGCCGTAACGGTCGCGGCATAACGCCACATTACGGCCGTAACGGTCGCCGCATCACGCCACATTACGGCCGTAACGGTCGCGGCATCACGCCACATTACGGCCGTAACGGTCGCCGCATCACGCCACATTACGGCCGTAAAATATCGGCACCGCTTCACTAGACAACTTAGCTTTAGAATGTTCAGAGGTGAGTTACATCGTAATGCAGAGCCCGGAATGTGATCATGTGGTACTAGAGTAATTCTGAGTATGGGATCTACTTCCGGTGTGGGATAATTTACTGAGTATTGGTTCCTATATCCAGAGTTGGATAATTTTCTGTTATGTTGTTAGAGGTGATATATACATCTGATATTGGATATTAGTGCAGCCAATATTAGTATTGGATGCAGTTCGTGGGTTGCAGTATTGGATGCTGTTCGTAAGTTGCATTATTGGATGCTGTTCGTAAGGTTTGTGAGTGGTTTTGTGATTGGATTTATTATTGGATTTGTGACTGGAACAATAAAATAAATAGCGCTGCTCAGACATTATATAGTCGACGTCAGGTAAGTATTCTGGTATGAAAACATGTGAAGAATTCTCTGAATATTCTGATAAATTATTCAATTCCTATGGATGAATTAGAATAATAATAAATTAATTATTGTTATTTCAAGTATTAATATTTAAATAATAATTATGAATGATAATTACCTAATAAAACCCACTGCTCAATACTTAATCTAGGTGTGGGTAATATAAGCTTAATTTATTTGCAATTTGAGATCGATATTATGTATTAAGTAGTAAATTAGAGAATATAACACAATACAGGCTAGGGGAATCTACACTCAAATGTGACACACTCCACCACACAGCCCAGCTGGGTATGTTCCTAACCATAGATTCAGATGGGCCCTAAAGGCCTGTTGACACGGGCAGTGGGCAAGCGCTTCACCAGGAAAGAGAGGCTTAAACCACGCCCATTTTCTCTCGTTTCAGACTGAATGGAGCAGTAGACAACAGTGTGTCTATCTTTGGTCTTCGTCGCAGTGCTTCCACTTTAGGGTAAAATACCCCATTTTAGGGTAATCAGACACTGTCTAGGGTAGAGTTTAGGGTAACGCAAAATTCTATGATTTTTAGGGTAATTCGACTTCAATCAGGGTAGTACAGCAAAATTATAGGGTATTGCCGGTTTTCATTACCAATATCAAGTGTTTCTCCTAAGTACCTTATAAGGTACTTTGTGGAAGTACTCTACCGGAACGTTAATGAAAATTTTCAATAAAAGTCAAATTTGGAACAAACGCAAAGCTCAACCGATGGCAAAAATATGGCAAAATCCCTGTGGTATATGGCAAAATCCCTGTGTAAAACAGCTGTAAAGTACGATATAAGCTGTAAAGGTAATGTAAAACGAACTTTTCGGTCAGTTGTTAGGGTAAATTTTGTATTATTCTACTTGTAGGAGATGCAGACCGAGCCTTGCAGACAGCGAGAAGCAGACTACAGTGAAATGAACTACTTATATGAAGTGATTTAATCTAATTATAGATCTCTTCAATATTGGAGGCTAATTGAACAGATATGCATTGGAGACTCAATGAATATCTTCCTCATTATTTGTTTCTGCTCTGAAAATATTCTGACCTGAAGGTATGTGCCTTAGTGAGGGAACTGGACATGACTTGCGTGGACATTCGCTGGAAAAAATATTTTTACCCTTCAAAACTTCAGTTTCTGAATATATGAATATTTCAATTGTAGACGCAAGGGTCTTTAAAATAAATAAAAATTCTGGTGGTAGTGTTTTTTTTCATTACAAGTATTTGGTTAGATTTTCAAGAATTTTTTTTAAATTTTAAAAAAGAATTTAAAGTAATATATTTGTAAATTCATTGTACGGGTACAAGTACGGTGTCATACAATCGAAGGTGGTGTTTTACTCTGGAATATCATCACTATTAAGTGAATATTGAAATTTTGCAGCCGATAGGCTAAAGATGCGTGGAAAAGGGGGAAAACTTGAAAGACGAGCCTGGGGGTAACTTTCGAGTATTGGATGGACAATTCCGAAGTATTGGCTCATGTGTCCAGTATTGAATGAGCTATCAATGAGTCTTGGATCCCGTGGTGGGTATTGGATAATATTCTACTATTTCACATTTGACATCAAAATATCGATCAGACTTCGGAAATAAGTTCAGCCAATACTGGCCACCGGTCAATTTAGTATTGGATGCTGGCTTAGGGAAGGATTTGGGCTGAGTTTATCGATATAATTGTTATCATTAATTAGTAATAATTTAAATAATATCATTATCAACACTATATAACAAAACGCCGAGTGACTCCATAAATTTAGAAATCAATATACATATATAATTATATATATAATCTTTGGCTCATATGCACTATGTATATATATATTGTACGTAATTTCTCCTATGTTATTACAATGGGGATCAGCTTGCTTAGTTGGTATCACAGATACCATGCACATGATGTGAAGCACCTGGCATCTGCTCACATTTCTATATAATGTCTGAAATATTGCGTGAAAATTGAATATATCGTGAGAAAGTGCAGCTTATCGCGAGGAAAAGGATATGGCGATTTTTTCCAGAAAATTCTTGGCTAATAATGAATATTGAGCAATAGAGCACAGTTGCTGCTTGTTGGTTGGTGCGTGTGTTTGTCCCCTCAGGGGGACACAACTATTGTGTCTATGGGAATTGGCACTCCCAGGGGGACTATGATGTCCCAAGCTAAGTGTTAGGTAAGCCTTCTTTTCGTTGAAATAGAAAACGATTTTTGTTTTGTTACAGACCATCTTTTTTCGGTTGACTACTGTCCTGTTTTCCTGTTATACTACTTTTTCTTCAACCTTTTTCTCGTTTCATGAACTTCTTTCTTAGCTTACTGTTCCTGTGCACCTTGTGCATAGATTCCGCGTTCCCTCAACTCCATACTGAATGGTGCCTTCATCCTTCCTCTCATTGAACAACCTTGTTGTGGTAAAGGGAGGCTAAAACTTGCTTATAATGAATCAATTGGGTAGGCAAATACTGAGTATTGGCTGCTATATCCAATATTGGGTGATATTCTGCTATTTTCTATTTGAGATATAAATATCGTCTGATATTGGAAAAAAGTTCAGACAATATTGGCCACTGATTAATTTAGCGTTTGATAACGATTAGGGGATGGATTGGCTGCTGCGCTTATTAATCTAATTATTATTAATAAGTAATGCAAATGAATTGAAATGAACTTCATCAAAAATAATGGTCATTTTATATAGATACTGACAATAATAATAATTAATATATTATCAATACAATTTATCCGTAGGAAATAAACGATTCATTGGAACATTTGTCAAATTCTTGCCAGGTTTCTGTACCAGAAGATTTACCTTGCGTCGTGACTATATATATGCGAGCAGCTTTATATATCTTCTTCCAATCAAAAATCGAGTAAAAATTTCAATGACAAATCCAATCACAAATCCAATAACTGATCCAATCAGAATCAATTCTAAAATTTAATCACAAATCCAGTCCCAATTCCAATCATAAATCCAATCACAAATGCAGTAGCAAATCCATCAAAAATTATACCTGAGCACCAATCTATCACTTAGTCAGCATCCAATACAGAATTAATCTGTTCACAATATATCCTGAATTTATTTCCAATATCAAATCGATATTTCCATCTTGAATAGAAAATATCAGGATATCCAATACTGGACACGGATGCCAATACTCACTATTATCCATTCAATAATGGACGCATGAGTTCAAACACAGTAATTGCCCATCCATTACTGAAGGCAGGCGCCAATACTCCGTAATTACCTATTCAATACTGGACGCAGGCGCCAATACTCAGAAATAACCCAGCCAATACTAGACGCAGGAGCCAATACTCAGTGATTGCCCATCCAATACTGGACGCAGGAGCCAATACTCAGTAATTGCCCATCCAATACTGGACGCAGCAAGGAGCCAATACTCGGAGTTTAAGTATTTCATAAGCACTCATCGCAAGCACGAAGTTTCGGCTGTGAAGAAGTCTGCGAAATGAGGCACTGGAGCGGAGGAAATTTCTAGACCCGCACTTTGGGGTGTTGACATGGATGATAAAGATGACATCACTTCTGCCCCCGCTGTAAGCACGACCACGTAGCGGCCCTGTGGTGAGGGCTGCCGGGTACAGCGGGGGCTGTGGTGAGGGTTGCCGGGTACAGCGTGGGCTGTGGTGAGGGCTGTCGGCTATAGCGGGGGCTGTGGTGAGGGCTGTCGGCTATAGCGGGGGCTGTGGTGAGGGCTGTCGGCTATAGCGGGGGCTGTGGTGAGGGCTGTCGGCTATAGTGGGGGCTGTGGTGAGGGCTGTCGGCTATAGCGGGGGCTGTGGTGAGGGCTGTCGGCGGTAGCGGGGGCTGTGGTGAGGGCTGTCGGCTATAGCGGGGGCTGTGGTGAGGGCTGTCGGCTATAGCGGGGGCTGTGGTGAGGGCTGTCGGCTATAGCGGGGGCTGTGGTGAGGGCTGTCAGCTATAGCGTGGGCTGTGGTGAGGGCTGTCGGCTATAGCGGGGGCTGTGGTGAAGGCTGTCAGCTATAGCGGGGGCTGTGGTGAGGGCTGTCGGCTATAGCGGGGGCTGTGGTGAGGGCTGTCGGCTATAGCGGGGGCTGTCGGCTATAGCGGGGGCTGTCGGCTATAGCGGGGGCTGTGGTGAGGGCTGTCGGCTATAGCGGGGGCTGTGGTGAGGGCTGTCGGCTATAGCGGGGGCTGTGGTGAGGGCTGTCGGCTATAGCGGGGGCTGTGGTGAGGGCTGTCGGCTATAGCGGGGGCTGTGGTGAGGGCTGTCGGCTATAGCGGGGGCTGTGGTGAGGGCTGTCAGCTATAGCGGGGGCTGTGGTGAGGGCTGTCAGCTATAGCGGGGCGAGAGACAGTATGGTTTGTAGCCTCTGAGGGCGGTAAAAAGTTTAATTGTATATGACAAAACTACCGAATACAGTCTCGTACAATTACCATGTTCGAACCCACTTCAAATTTACTGAGCAGTCGATCAGAGTTCAAAAATCGAACTGTAACTAAACTAGATAGAGGAGTTAAATAAAGAGACATATCGGTATTTACATTAGAAAAAAATAAACTGAATAGCACCAATGATTCTTATCCGTTCGTAATTATATCGTACATTTTATTGTGCCCATGTATTGCATATAAAAGACTGATCATATTCCTTATCTGCAGCTTTGCTGACTTAATTGAAGATGGAGCTGGTCTCAGGAACGTTTATTGAAGTGGCTTGTTTTAAATTTATAAATCGCGGAATCTTTATCAAATTCGATTCCGAAACGTGGTGCTTTCTTCGCTTTAAAACTGTGTGTATTTATTTATAACTTCTTGATATATAGATTTCAATAACTTTTAGTTTCGTTAGGGCTGGATATCTAGGAGTAGTGCAAGTCTTCAGTAAGTTTGTAATGCAACATCGAAAATCCCTAGATAGAGTTATTACTTCATATTCGTATTATAGATATATTTGCCCCACCTGTGGCGCGCTGCGTGCAGCACGGAGCAGGGCATTTGCCCAGTGACGTCACTGCCGCCGCTGCGAGACCGGGCGAGTGGCGGGGACTGAAGTGAGGTCATCTCTACCATCCACGTCAGTACGTCACGATGGGGTCGTGTTGGGTGCATAAATTCACTCAGTCCCAATGCATGATGTCGCAGATTTCTTCACAGCAGGAGCTTCTCTCCGATATTGTCCCCTCAATGTCTGTATTTTTCTGCCAATACAGATGATGGAAAAGTTCGGTCGTGGTTTCCTAGTTGTGGAATTTATTTTTTTTTCATTCCATGTTATTACGCTATGTTAAAGATTTAACCTCTAGTAATTTTTAGACCTATGTTATAGATGGCCTAAAAAATTCTGATTCTGTTAAAATTGATAAAAAGTGACATTCCATTTTCTTAAGCGAGGTTAAAGATTCAAATATTTTTTTTAACACGTAGGTTATTTAAAAGATTCTGATTGCTGAAATTTCTAGTAAATCCACATGTGTTGAAATTTTTTCCTACATCGAAGATACCTTTCTGTGCAGCAAAGACCCAATTCCCAACACAGGAACACCTCCCTCCAGGTGTTCACCACCTTCACTGCACCATCAGATACACTCACCACACACCAGCGCGTACAAGTCACGTATTCCAGTCACAAACCCTGACTAGAATATTACGAATATCAAGCTTCTCTTTCTATGCTGGACAGCTCCAAAATTTCCATAGCTATTTCAATTGATTGTAATGGAAAAAAACAATTTTTTGAAATTAAATATAGAACGAATCATCTTCTAAGAAACGGCATATCTCTCCTATAACTGCTCGTCGATATATATAATATACAAATCTCTCTCCTATAACTGCCCGTCGATATATATAATATACAAATCCCTCTCCTATAACTGCCCGTCGATACACATTCAAATCTGTGCACAAAAGCTGGCTTGAATAAAATATTCCATATATACGCCAGACGCAACAGAGTATCAATACACCCACACCGATGAGGTAGAGAAGCCACCATCACACACACACTCACCACCCATTTGCGCGTGTACGTCACCTACACCACACACCTGCGCGTGTACGGCACCTACACCACACACCTGCGCGTGTACGGCACCTACACCAGACACCTGCGCGTGTACGGCACCTACACCACACACCTGCGCGTGTACGGCACCTACACCACACATTTGCGCGTGTACGGCACCTACACCACACACCTGCGCGTGTACGGCACCTACACCACACACCTGCGCGTGTACGGCACCTACACCACACACCTGCGCGTGTACGGCACCTACACCACACACCTGCGCGGGCACAGCCAACACCACGCACACATACGTCGAGAGATCTTCGGCTCCTCCCCGAATCTGCTCGTAAGCTCCCAATTTTATTTTATACAACTGTGCAAAAGATTTTTGTTTTATTCTTATAGACTTTCGTTGACCGTTTTTCAAATCGAAGAACAAATTAATATACGCAGAAATACATATAGTTTTTTGAGAATTGGTTTTACCAAGAATCTGTTGAATGCCATCATCAGTTTAAAAATTATTTTTGGTGTGAAGATATATATTTTCAGAAATCGTATAGGCTAGTTCGCAAGTCGTTGTGAAACGAATTTTTTGTAGGATAACCAAAGTGAAAATAAAAGGAATTTTTCAACAGTGAGTTCCAACGCAACACAACGCCCACATCAACAACAGGATGTAACTATAAATTTATGTGATAGCGAATTTGAAAAAACTCAATGTCAACTTATTCTGTACCTAAATGATAAGTAATTTATGCCTAAATATCGAGTTGACTGAAGTTACGAAATCGAAGAAATATTGAGTCATCGTTAGATTTTTATTATTTATATAATATTATTTACACTATTCTTCTGTGATTAAACGCCAGGTATCTCCCTAAATTTATATAAATCAATAAATGTATATATTTTGTGCGTAATTTGTGGCATGTTATCACAATGGGCATGTGAGTGAACACATCAAATTGGTTGGTGCGTGTATCTGTGACGCTCACAAGGACGCTCAATGACCGTATCTGTGATACGAGTTTCACCAGTGCACAAGTACAAGAATATTTTGATGGCGGGTACTGTTGGCATGGATATATTTGTTGGGCATCCACAGCTGGAGGATTTGTTTAATGGCGGGTACTGTTGGGATGGATATATTTGTTGGGCATCCACAGCTGGAGGATTCGTCAGGAGGAAATATCGAATCCCGTCATTTGTGACTGGTCGTGTACACTAGTAACATTTTATTTGCCCAGTCATATTTTCCAGAGTACACACACTCACCGATGAGGTAGATTAGCCACCATCACACACACACACACAGAGATACATATATATCAGAGTGCAATTCGCTGTGCAGGGCTGCGAATGAAACCATCGGAGTCGATATCAGTTTAAAGCTTACCGGCGCGCCATTTTAGAGAACCCATCTAAGATCCTTCCCGAGTTTTCTCTATAAGCCTCATTTTGTTCACCTCATAGTTTCTAAAATATTTCATCTAACAATGTGAAAGTAGTCTCATTATAAAGATCGATTTATTCTCCTAGTGTGAGTGTATAATAAAACTGTCATACGCTCCCTGGAGGAAGATGAAGAGCAAGTTTCTCCTAGCCTCTGACCGAATTTTCAAAAGGCTCATTTTGTATGAGTCATAATTTCTAAAGTATTGCACCTAAAAATTTGAAATTAGTCTCATTTTAAGCGTCAATTCATTTTCCAAATGTGAGTGTATAATAAAAATCTCATACGCCCCTTGGGGGATGAAAATTACCCTTTTTGTTAGGGTAACTCGGGAAGGATCTTAGATGGGTTCTCTAAAATGGCGCGCCGGTTTAAAGCTTCTGAACTTCATAAGACGAGCTCTATCATTTTCATTGCAGAGGTCCCCACACTGTGATGCTAAAGAACCGTTGTTTAAATTCATCTTTGTTATAAAAATTACAACGGAAGTCTTTATTGAAATGTCATTTCACAATAAAGTAAAATTGCATGTCAACAAATTTTTAAAAAAATTGTGGTGACGGGGATATTTCTAGGACAGTTTACCTGGTACAGCTTTCTACAAAAAAATTGATCAATTTTCAAGGGTAAGCCAATGTAAATTTGTTTGTGATTTTAATCAAGTTCACATGTACCAAATGCCAATATCAATTAACTGACGTAGCTATATATTTATTGTGATAGTGAATTTATCGAACCTCAATGCCAACTCATTCGATGCATAATATCAGATAATGAAACCCTGTATAATGATTGTTCAATAATTGAAGAATATTAGGGTAGTTTTAATATATGGCATATCCCTGTGTAAAACAGCTGGAAAATACCATTTATATTGGCTGTAAAATAATGTAAAGAAACTTTTCGTTAAGTTTTTAGGGTAAATTTTGTATTATTTTACTTGTAGGAGATGCAGACCGAGCCTTGCAGACAGCGAGAAGCAGACTACAGTGAAATGAACTACTTATATGAAATGACTTAATTTAATTATGGATCTGTTCAATTTTGGAAGCTGAATAAATGTATAGGAATTTATGAATCAGATAATATCCTTCTAAACATTTATTATTGTGTTGTAAGTATCTGAACTGAAAAACTTCAATTATATCGAGTTTAAAAATCTAATTGTCACCCAAAGTAATTCTGTATATTTATTTGAAAAAATAAGGTTAGATCTAATTCAATTTTCAAAACAAAGTAAATCTTGATGTGTTCAATAAACTTCCATTCCTGGAATTTGTGTGTAATTGGTCTTTCTAGTTTTCTGGGTCGAAAAAGAGAAAATAACGTTTGTTTGTACAATCATTTTTTCGATTTTTTTACCACTCCCAAAAAAATTGCATCTGTAACACTACTTGGTGAAAAGCTGATCTTAAGTCTAAGGTAAATATTGTGTCCCACGGGCCAACAATAACCTAAACAGAGTACAATGTCAGGACTGTGCCTGCGGAGTGTGTGTGTGAGAATAGTTTAGCTCTGAGTATTGGCTCCCGTGTCCAGTATTGGATAATATTCTCCTATTTACTGTTTGATGTGAAAATGTCGGTTTGATATTGGAAATAAGTTCACCCAATATTGACCACAAATTGATTATGTGGGTGCTGGGATTAATAATATCATTATTCCTATTCAATGTTTATTTGTTTCAATATCTATTAAATATAATAATATAATAGTAAAAATTTTCCGTGGCTTACAGAAACTTATTCATTTTATTATTTAATTTTCTTTGTTTCACAATCTCATGAGAAATGAAAGAGCGTGTCAAAACAACCGTACTTTGTATACATACATAGTTTTATTTCGTAACTTTCAAACTATGAAACAGATTTATTTTTACATCAAAATCCTTCAGGCCAAAATGTATGACACACTGAATTAATTACTTTCTTTAATTCAAGTGTACATAAGAGATTAAAGAAATTAAATCAATGCTGCACACTCCGTGGTCACGTGAACAGCTTCCGATCCTGCTTGGTAATTACAAGCAGCAGCCGCGCTTGTGGAACACAAAGCTGGATTTTTGTAACGAAAGATGGGCAAAACAAGCCTACCAACAGACAGGAAAACAACGACCGAACTTTTCCATCATCTGTATTGGCAGAAAAATACACACATTGTGGGTGCAATTTGGGATAGACAACTTACATTTTACGGTGGGGGCGAAAGACATACGGAAGGTATGGAATATGCCCCTCAGCGAGGTGATCAATTTGTTAAAAGGTAAAATAGTAGAATACTTATCTTGAACTTTCTCAAAACCCCGATGGTTGTGCCTTAAATTCATTGAGCACTCACACTTACGTTTAAATGGACCATAACGAAACTAGAAATAATGATGTGATGAAGCGATAAATCGCCCCATACATCTGAAAAAAAAATTTAAATATCTCCAATAATTCTTATCTATCGCTAATTAACTTGTATATGTTATTGTTCCCATGTATATTGTAAGAATTACTGATCGTGTTCTGTTTTTTCAATATTGCAGACTGTTAACTGAAGATGGAGCTGGTCTCTGAAACGTTTCAGACAACTGACTTGTTTTAAATTTAAAGTTCATGATATCTTTATTGAATATGAATCCAATACGTGGTGCATTCGCCGTTTTCAAATTTCTTATATATATTTACAATTTCTTAATATATCAATCTGAAATATTTCTACTTAAGTTATGGCTATATTTAATGAAGCTGGTTTTTATTCAGTAAATTTGGAATGCACTATGAAAATGCATGCTGCGGAATACTCTTATAAGAAATAACGTTCTATATTAAAGAGTCAGCGACAAGAATGAGGAGGAACGATACCTGTTGTGCTACCATTTGTGGAACTTGGAACGCTATGTAAACGTTCTATTCTCATCAGATGCAACCGGTGTGCATGTACAAACGGTGCTCGCTCTAGCATCGGCCATACGTTTCTAGCGAACGATTTCTACGGTGTTGGTGTTTTTGATTATTGTAGAAACACTGGTTACGTATTGGAGTAAAGTAAACTATACAATGTCGAACGGCGATGGAGATATGTTAATTGATTTTGTTAGTAGTAATAAAGCTCCGTATAATGTAAAGAGTGAAGACTGCACAAAACCTCAACCAAAACAAAATCTTTGGAATAATATCGGGACTACTTTTTTATAAGATCAGGTAGGGTCATGCGAATTGTAGGCGAATAATATAAAATATTTTTAATAATTTATAACAGACGGAGAGAAAGTGGTATACGTACAATATTTGTAGAAACTCATAACATTTATGCCTGGTTTTAATAAACAGGTACTTCTAATGAATAATTTGCACCCACAAAAGAATTTGCATTTAAAGGTTCCTTCGAAAAAATACAAAAAAAAACAGAGATCAAGTTCGACAAAATGATTTAGCCACGATTGACCCGCAGCCATGCCCCCCCACATGATGTGGTGCGATAGTGAGGTGTCTGTGTGGCGTCTCATACCGTCATCTAAAGTAATGGCATAGGACATATGGCTACATACCTGTGTATATTGATGTCGTGCTGCATAGTTATGAAGTCATTCAATACTACCTGGCCCGTTAAAGTGATATTTAAACATTTCTCGCAAGCTATGCATTCCAGAAAGAACATTGTGGCTGCTAGAGGAACTGAATTTCAAGTGGTTAAATGCTTCATCAAAGTGTTTTTGGCCTGAGGCAAGTACTTGTGCTTCCTTTACAATGTTATACAATATCCAGGCACACATTATCAGTTTGTCTGAAGTGTCTGGGACAGCAGCAATAGGCAGGAAGCAAATTCGGAAATAACGGCACAAAATTCCAAAAGTATTTTCAGTTGTCCTTGGAGCTCGAGATGGTCGATAGCTATGGACGGCTTTCGATGTACCGTGTAGATTGCTGTCTTGGGTGAGGTTTCATCAGATTTGCGTGCGGAGCAAAACCTTCATCACCAACTATCACATGTGGCACAACATTATTTGTAAAAGCACCCTCTGTAGATCGACTTGTAAACATCTCACTTTCCTCCGAACCATCGCCTTCCGATGACTCTTCAGCATCCAGGTATATTAACAATGCTCTGTCTAGATCGTCCACTCTGACAGTGTGAGAAGTCACATGCTCACCGCAATGCATCAACACAACTCCCAACTTTACACTCATGAACGGCCGTTACATTACGGTCGCCGCATCACGCCACATTACGGCTGTAACGGTCGCGGCATCACGCCACATTACGGCCGTAACGGTCGCCGCATAACGCCACATTACGGCCGTAACGGTCGCCGCATCACGCCACATTACGGCCGTAACGGTCGCCGCATCACGCCACATTACGGCCGTAACGGTCGCGGCATCACGCCACATTACGGCCGTAACGGTCGCCGCATCACGCCACATTACGGCCGTAACGGTCGCCGCATCACGCCACATTACGGCCGTAACGGTCGCGGCATCACGCCACATTACGGCCGTAACGGTCGCGGCATCACGCCACATTACGGCCGTAAAATAGCGGCACCGCTTCAAGGCAACTTAGCTTTAGAATGTTGAGAGGTGAGTTACATCGTAATGTAGAGCCCGGAATGTGATCATGTGGTACTAGAGTAATTCTGAGTATTGGATCCTGCTTCCGGTATGGGATAATTTACTGAGTATTGGTTCCTATATCCTGTGTTGGGTAATATTCTGTTGTGCGCCAAGCGCCATCCATGCCCCTCTTCCCCCGTGCACCTCAGAGGTCTTATAAGCGGTGAGCTCTTTAGGGCCCGCGCATTTGGTTCGCGTCCCCACCTGTACAGCATCCTACCAGTAAACGCTGCTCTTCTCCATTGTTATCTCTAACCTCTGTCTGCCTGTATATTTGGTGGCCAGAGAGTTGACGGACCCACGAATTCGTGAAGATATATTTGGGAAGTCAAGTAGAATTTCTTCTCAAACGTTCTGCTCACCCCTATGCCCCCCACGTGGTAGGCGTCGCAGCTGAAAGTCTTCAAGCCTATCGGCCCGATCAACCAACGACTCCTGTGCGCGTTTGGTATAATATACCATCGCACCTAAAATTATCGTCGTGACGACTAGTATCATTATCACTATGTCTGTGACAGTATCAGGGAGGTAATCCATCCGGGAGTTAGTTTTAAGCAATTCCCTGAAAAGCTCGTCATTTGATCCTTGTTTCTTCGCAATGGCTGAAGACAACTTATCCACGTCTATTGAGACTTGATTCCCCATATTGAACCTGTCCATACGGCTCCTGCAAGGAACAGATACAGAAAATATTAGCATGGCCGTTACAAAAATAAACATAAATACAACATATAATTTGGTATCAGATCTCGGTTGCCTGACAACAGTCATTAAACAACCACGATAAATCTCGCATAAAGAGAATAAACGCTGATCGTATTGAAAAAAATTATATCCGGTGACAAGACACCTTTCTCACGAATGCAATCTAAATTTTGCTGATCGCCGGACATTCCGACGGAACAAAAATAGCACTCCGGTACACGTCCGCAGTGTCAAAACAACCCATCTCGCAAGGTGAACAGCAACCTCAGCGATTTAATTCACCTTCGGCGCATCCGTTCATTATTAAAACTGTCAATTTAGCAATACGGATGTCTGAGTGAATTCGAGAAAAAAATTAATGAAACGTCTTAGCGACAGCTAAACGAGACAGTACAAATTCCTCTTGTTTAAATATCTAAACATTACATCAAATTACTTGAGCATGAAGCAACAGTAAGATTAACATATAAAAATACAACGCATTGATTACTGAGATTAATATGAACGCAAGCATATTGCATATAGCGAAAAAAAATTCTTCTAAAATTATGATTACATTTCTTAACATTATTGATAAAACTCGGTAAAACAACGTTAAAAGGGTAAAAACGATAAAACGGAGTAGACAACGATAAAAAGGTTAATTCGTTACTCGTCGATTAGTTAGAACGTCATATAGTCCAATGAATTCGTCGTTTTAACTCACAGATTTTACCTTTTTGAGTGGTAAAAGATGATTAAGGTTACTTCTAATAATTTTAGATCCAACTTTGATCTCAGCGTAATTACGCTTAACTTTTTGGACGATCGCAGGCCCAATCCAACTTAATTGAAGCTTATGGGATTTATTATGATTCTTTAAAAGTACTCTGTCACCTATATTAATATCCTTGTTACGCCGCTTAAGATTTCTGTAGAGATTTCGCTCTGTTGTGTTGTTAACAATTAAATTTCTAATATTTTCCACGGTTCGAACTGCTTCTCTAGCTCTAATATTCACTAAATCTAATTCTTCATCAAAATTGTAAATGACGGAATCAACATTTTCTGACTGATAATAGGCACATGTATCTCGATTGAACATCACATAGCTTGGTGTTTCGCCAATAGTAGAATTTAAAGAATTATTCAAGGCATTTTCTACAACTTCTAATAATTGGTCCCACTCTGCATGGACAAGTGTATTTATATATAATTTCAAAAGATTCGTAATTTTTTTTGTTATTGCGCTCTACAATGGCATTAGAATGTGGGCTGTAAGCCAAAACTTCCTTTTTTGCAATGGCATGTAATTTTGCAAACTGCTTGAGTGCCACTGATTTAAACTCAAAAGCATTATCTGAAATGAGCGTCTTAGGGTAACCCAAGAGCGAGAAACAATTGCTTAAGCAAGTAATCACTGTTTCAGTATTTCGATTTGAAATTGCATATAAACGACAAAAGCGTGAAAACATGTCAATTATAACTAATATATATTTATTACCGTTATCGGTTACTTTCAGTGGCCCTAAAAGATCCATTGAAACGATCTCGAAAGGACCTTTAGCAATCGGAGCTGTCAAAATTTTAATTGGAACTGAAGGTCTTGCTTTGATAATTTTACATACCTCGCAATTTTGAACAAATTTGCGCACAATAGTTTTTTCTAACTGATTCCAATATTTTAACTTAAATTTGAACAAAGTATGCTTGTAGTCCGCGTGGTACAGACTGTGTATAGCTAGGATAGCTTTACTCATTAATGAATTAGGAACGACTGCAGTCAAAATTGTACTAGGTCTATTATCAATTTCCCTACGTCGGTAAAGAATATCATTTAGAATTAAAAATTTCTGCAAGTCAGAAATAGTCGAAATATTGTCATGCAATAAAGCATTCTTAACTGATATACAAAATGCGTCGTTGTTTTGTTCGTCGATAAACTCCTTAATCGTCCAAGATATCTCAGACTCTGTCGGTACGTAGTCTATCAGCGCGGGTCGTGCGTCTGTGTCTGCTGCACTGTCAGCAACGTTGTCGCCATGCGGCGAGTCAATCACCTCGTTTCCTGTCGTGCGTCTGTGTCTTGCTCGAGTCTCCACAACACAAACTTCTGAATCAAATGCGACTTCCAAATCATCACAAGAATTTAGTTCTTTAAGATTTAATTTCTCGTTATTAACAGGTAATCTGCTTAGATAATCTGCAACTACGTTTTCTTTACCAGGTAGATATTTTACAACAGGATCAAAGGAATTTACATCTATGCACCAGCGCGCCATGTTCGTGTCGTCCGGAAGTTTTTTATTAAAAAGTGGCGCTAAGGGTTTATGATCGGAGTAAACCCGGACGGGATATCCAGTTATTAAATACTTAAAGTGTTTTAGAGCTGAATGAATTGCGAAGAATTCTTTTTTGGTAGTAGCATACCTTCGCTGGCTCGAGTTTAAATTTTTACTATAGTAACCTATAGGTCTTAGAATTTTGTCGCTTGAATCATCCGCTTGCATTAAGACAGCACCTATTCCTGAATTTGAAGCATCAGTAAAAACGTGAAAGTCCTTAGTATAGTCAGGATGTCTCAGAACTGTGTCAGACGTCAATAGAGATTTCAGAAACTCAAAACTTTTTTGACATTCCTCAGTCCAAGTATAAACTACGTTTTTTCTCGAAAGATTATACAAGGGACTTGCTACCTCAGCGAAATTTGGTAGAAAATTGCGGAAATAATTCGCTAACCCTAAAAACTGTTGTAATTCTTTAACATTGGTTGGCGCTCGGCATTCTTGTAATTTTTTTTAGTATTTACATTTAATTCCATCTGCGGCAATGATATGGCCCAGATATTCTATCTCCTGCTTGAAAAAGTTACATTTCTCAAGCTTCAATGATAAATTTCCGGATCTAAGCATTTTAAGAACGCTTTCTATATCCGATAAATGTTGAATTTTATTTTTAGAAAATACTAGAATGTCATCGAGGAAAACAAACGCGAGCTTCCCCAAAATGGGTGTAAGCGCTGAGGTCATTGCCTTTTGAAAAATTCCTGGCGACGTAGAGAGACCGAATGGGACTCTACGAAATTGATACTTACGATAATTAACGCTAAATGCCGTGTACTTTCTACTCTCTTTTTTTAATTCGATCTGATGGAATGCACTGCGCAAATCAAGGTTAGAGAACCACGCGTTACCTCCTAAAGTTGCTAAAATATCGTCAATGCGGGGAATGGGATATGAATGTTTAAGTAAAACTTTATTTAAAGCACGAAAATCAATAACGGGCCGTAAATCTCCCGATTTCTTTTTAACTACAATGACAGGAAAATTAAAATCAGAGGACGACTCCTCTATTATTCCCTGATCGAGCATCTCGTTAGTTATTCTCATTACCTCTTCTTGGTACTTGTGAGGTATACGATAGGGAACTAAATTTAATACTGGAGCATCAGGCTTCAACTGAATTTGATGCTTCAAAATATTAGTGACTCCTATTTGTTCGCCTTCTAAAGTTACTACGTCACGGAATTTATTTAACAATTTAACTAAGGGTAATTGCACGTCTTCTTCCTTACATGAAATATCATTTACGGTTAATTCACGTCGTAACTCCTTTTCTCCACTTTCTCCACTTATTAAACCTGCATTTACTTCTGCATTAAAACCTAACTCCTCGTCATCAACAAGAATTTCACCTCTGCCACGAGTATCAGCATCCAACTCAAGTTTTCTATTAACCATGGCATTCCTTCCACCACATGTCGATTTAACTTTCGTCGTATCTGACCCAGCGACAGAATTTACTTCAACTTCACTCGCATCTCTGAGCGCTTTTTCCACATTTGTTAAAAATACTTCGCTCTCAATCTCATTAGCTTCTATTAATTCCGCATTACATAGCATAGAATTCTCAGAGAGATACACTGTTTCATCACTTGGATTCAAAACTATAATCGGTACCACACCGTCTTCATTTATTTGAACAATTGAGTCAGCTATGAGGGCACCATTATCAAGACATCTTTTAAGAATCATGTATTCTCCTACAATTGGTTTCTTAAGGAAGCCATAAACTACATTAAGTGAATTGCCAGGTACTTCAGCCTGATTGCAATGAACGATTAATTGCTTCGTACTCGTTGACTGTGCCTCAGCCGTCGCTGGACTCTTTTTGCTGCAGTCAGCATTTTTTAATTGCCTCTTGCTCTTCCTCGCAACAGCAATCTCTGACAATAAACAGTCACTATGCATTATTTTTCTCATTACTACTTCTCTACTTAACAAAGGTTCCACATTTAAATCTTGGAAAGGAATTGGAATATTATTCCAAAGAAGTTCTTTATCTTTAAAGTTAATGATTGCATCTTTTAACACATCACGACCAAGAATAAGATCATACTGAAATTTAGCTTCCTTGATTATGAGTGCGCTTGTTTTAATTACTTTGTTAGTTCCGGGAATTTTAATGGCTAATTCTACTTCCCCGGTGACGTCACTTTTCCCGTTAACGCCTTTTACTCTCAATTTACTCGGCTTTACTTCTTCACTCAAATTTTTAACCTGTCTGTAACTGATAAGGCACTTCTCTGAGCCGCTATCAAGCAAAGCGCTTAAATACTGGTCATTATTTTTGAGAATAATGGTCGGTTTGTTGCAATCCTTGAATGATACTAAACCAGCATTTTTGTTAACATTTTTTACAACGGATACCGAAAAATAGGATTCGATAGTCTTGCCTTGATAATGATCATTCTCAAGCTCTTCATCCTGCAACAAGTTATATCTATTTTTACAGCTAAATAATGGGTCAACATATGATTTGGTTATTTCGGTGGTATCTGGAATTGCCACGGTCTCTAGTTTAACGAGGTTGATACCGCTAAATACCTCGGGCTCAATCTGTTTCAAATCCTCCTTACTACCTTCACCTAGTTTAAAAAATCGCTTGACTTGCTCTCTGCCCAATGAACTTCACTTTGGCCACGGTTCGTGCTACCCCTACCGCGTAAATACGCCTTATAGTTACGGATCTCCGAACCGCTTGCCCTACAATTCTTTACTACATGAGTTCCACCGCAGGCAAAACATCCTCTCTGACCTCCTTGAACTTGACCTCTTTGAGATCGGCACTCAAAGTGCCCTACCATTGAACAGGAGTTACAGTACGGGAACCCGGGTTTTTTCGTTCCTGAATTTCCTCCGAATTGACCAGAACCAGAACTACTACTGTCTGATTTCATCATGTTACACTCTAAGTATCCATTTCCTCTATCACCTACATAACTGTTTAACTCTCGTCCTCTATTACGAGGATTTCTGATCCAGGGCTTAGGAACAATCCTACGTACCCCTGATCGAAAATTCCTACGGTAATTTCCGACACTTCCGTAGTACACCTCGCTCTCCTGGAATTGATCTGGTTCTTCCAAAACTTCCTCAAATTCACTAGCCACCTCACCTACGTAACTCTCACTGTCTTGCCGGACATGATACTTTTGCGCGAGAATTTTCTTAGACTCGCTTTGACTTCGCACTGCGGAAATTAACTTAGCCAATAATTCCTCTGCAGTGGAAAATTGTGTTTCAAAAAAAAAATTTTGAAATCGAAAAATAACCAAAATTTAGGGAAGTGAGAAATTAATTAAAATTGGAATGGAAAATTGATTCGAAAATTGGGTTGAAAATTTTGAAAGATTGGCGCGCAGTGATTGCAGGATATGCATGTCGCATGAAACACGCGATAAAATATGCGCGCGGTGTTCTCTTTAATATTTTAAAATCTATTTAACCCATGTGTTTAATTTAAGTATACTATTTTTAATATTGACGCAAAAATTTTAATTAGCAAATGCTTTATTTGTTTTTGGTGTTAGAGGTGACATTTCCAATTTGAATATGTTGTGTTTTGATTGCATTATTTTTTTTAATTGTGTGACAATTCGAAATTCGAAACAGTGCGGAATTTTTTTTAAAAAATGATTCATTGCGATTTCTTATTTTTGTTTTGTTTAAATTTTTCTAATAGGACTATTATGCGAAAAGTCAAAAGGTATTTGCGATGATGCAACGGGTAGTTATTTTTTAATTGATATGATGTAGGTTGTTTTAAAAATATTCAAATGGCGTTTCAATATGACCCTTTTTACACCGTTCTTCACGGCTGTCGACGTGCTGATTATATTTAAGCACGGTAAGTCAGTTGCTTTGCTTCTTTGCATATTTTTCATTGCTTGCTTTCGCTACTTTTTGCTTTTAGTTATTAAGTTTTTTTTGATGATGACATGTCTTAAATTTTGTGTTGAAGTCGCACTAAACGTGTTTGAATCCTTCTTTTAGGGGTTGATTGAGGTAATGAGTTACGAATTTTAATGGGTTGAAAAAAGTTTTAACATTTTTAGTCGAATGCGGTTTGTCTAAATGTTGAATTTTTGCGGTGTATTAAGTTTATTTGTAGTGTTCTAAAAAATTTTTTTATTTGGATTATTCCTTAAGCGGTTTTTGGCGTTCTAATTATTTTGCCATATGGATAACCTAACTGATTCGGCAGGGGGAGAATTGGTAAAAAGCATTTTTTTATTAGCATGCGTTTTACCGTGTTCTAGTTTTAGAGCTTTGGTTCTAGCTTTAGTTGTGCGTTTTATTAATCAACGTGTTTGTTGCGTTACCCTATAATCATTTCTTGGTAATGCAACAGATTTAGTTTCCGTAGTGTAGTAACCATAAATGCTGCTTCAACATGTTTCCTACGGTTTATTTTGTTCTTCGTTGGAGCTACTGACATTTTTGTTTTTCTTCCTCCTCCGCGTTCTCGTTTTTAATGCATTGAATGCGTTACCTATAATCTAACTGCTTTGCGTTTATTCTATAATCTTCTTGGGTGATGTAATCGGTTCTTGTGTTTTACTAGGCGTTTAATGATGTATCGAAGTTTTTTTTACGACAGGGTAAATATATATGACGTTCGCTCGAGTTACCCTCGTGATTGCTTGTTTTTTTTTAAACTAAGGCTTGGCGTGATAAGATTGTTAATTGCTTTTACTTTTGATGATATAAATTGCGATACGGTTACCGTAAATTAATGTACAACGGTTACGAGTGACTTCATAATAGTTCTTTTTCGTTTAGAATTGTAGTAAAAATATTTTTTTTTCTCAATTCATGACTGTTTCTTTCATTGATTGCTTTCATTCGGCGGATCTTGAATTTCGTTTAACCGTTTTATTTTTTGTGTGGTGCTCTAACAAGATTCGGGGGGGTCATATATGCGGCATCTCCGCACATGTTATCTGTAGTAGCTTTTTCTGTATCTGGAGGACACCAATAAGAAGCCGCTCTGTCGAGGCCAGGTGCTCAATCTCTAAACATCTCGTCTGCTGTCAACACCTAGCTAAATAAACTCCGCCAAGCTTCACAGTGTTTCTCTGCCCGTACACTGTTATGTTGTTAGAGGTGATATATACATCTGATATTGGATATTAGTGCAGCCAGTATTTGAATTGGATGCTGTTCGTAAGGTTTGTGAGTGGTTTTGTGATTGGATTTATTATTCGATTTGTGACTGCAACAATAAAATAAATAGAGCTGCTCAGACATTATATAGTCGACGTGTGGTTCTGGTATGAAAACATGAATAGAATTCTCTAAATATTCTGATGAATCATTTCATTCCTACGGATGAATTAGATTATTAATAAATTGAATATTATTATTTCAAGTAATAATATTTAAATAATAATTATGAATGATAATTACCTAATAAAACCAACTGCTCAATACTTAATCTAGCTCTGAGCAATAAAAGCTTAATTTATTAACAATATCAAATCGATATTTTGTATTAAATGGTAAATTAGAGAATGTAACACAATACAGGCTAGGGGAACCAACACTCAAATGTGACACACTCCAACACACTGCCCAGCAGGGTATGTTCTTCACCATAGATTCAGATGGGCCCTTGGCTGCAAAGTTTTGTTAATACTTTTTTGTTATTTCTCCTAACGTTGCACCAACGAGAAATGAGATTCCGTGTTCAATTTACTGATGAGTTTGAATAAAATTTATACAAATATGTTGTCGTTGAAAAGCACTAACAATAATGAAAAAGCAAAAATCGTGTCAAAACAAATTTTTTACTTGTTTCATTTTGATTTATGTAAAATACCTGATATGTAAACATTATATGTGAAATTGAACACACGAAAATTTTGGGTAACTGAATAATTTTGAAAACTCGTGGAAATTCCAGCACGGCTCGATCATAATATTTTTAACAGAGTTATGAATATATAGTAGGATTTTATTCGTTTCTTGAATGTTTATCGCTTTTTTTGGCCTCCAATATTGAATACATCTAAAATTAGATTATCTTACTTCTCTAGTAGTAATTCATTTCACTGTAGTCTGCTTCTCGCTGTCTGCAAGGCTCGGTCTGCATCTCCCTACAAGTAGAATAATGCAAAATATACCCTAACAACTGAACGAAAAGTTCGTTTTACATCATTTTTACAGCTTATATTGTATTTTACAGCTGTTTTACACAGGGATTTTGCCATATACCACAACTACCTCAACATTTATCACCAATATACCACCACACACCATTGATAAAGTCACACACATCACCGTACATTCCACTAACTTGAATCAGTCCCCTTCTAATGCAACCTCAATGCAACCTAGTACACATAGAACATTATTAAATCATATATACTCGAAATGAAAATAGACGCTCTGCGTGAACGCTCAAAGTTCAGCCAATAGTTGCTGTTGTTTTGGTTGTTCGATGGCTAACTTCATTTAATATTTCAGGATTCATTAAATGGTGTTGTTTGAGTAACAAAATGTCATCATTCATACCAAATAATTTTGGCGTTCCTCAAGGTTCAATCATCGGCCCACTCCTATTTTCAATTTTCATCAATGATTTCCCCACCATGCCGGCAAACACAAAAATCTCAATGTATGCTGATGACGTACAAATTGCCATGACAAGCTCAACAGCGGATTTAAAAGAAACACAAGCCAACGCTGAAAACCTTGTGAGAAATCTGAAATTGTGGTATGACCATAATGGCCTCAAACTTAACGCAAGTAAAACGCAATGCATTATTTTTGGATCACAGAATGCGACTGAAAATTTACCACCATTCAAGCTAACATTTGGAGACGATACAATTAAACCAGTAGATAAGGTTAAAAATCTGGGTGTTTGGTTTGACACAAATATGACTTTAAATTCACACGTCGAAACAATGTGCAACAAAATTAACGGAACATTAATGTTCTTTCATCGCATTAAGAACACACTTGACGAAAAATCTAGATTATTAGTGATTCAGTCTTTAGCTTTATCGCGCCTGGACTACTGCAGTCTTGTGTGGGGAGATTTACCTAAATGTCGTCAGGAAGAGTTGCAAAAATGTATAAACTTCGCCGCCAAAGTGGTATGCAAAGAAAATTTCAATGAATACGATCATGTCACCCCTCTTTTAAGAAAACTCGACTGGATCCCAATACCGAACAGATTCATGATCCAAAAAGCTCGACGAGTGTTCTCCTCTCTGTACCTCCCCCAAAGTAATGCAGAGGTGGTAAAATTTTTTCCATCTAATATCCCAAACAAAAAACCGAATTGGAGGAACGATGTTTTAGTCAGTTACCGTTCATCTAACGTGGGACAAAAAGCTCTCTCAGTTTTTGGAGCTTTGTGTGGAACAAGCTTCCCCAGCATATCAAAAACTCTAAAACTGTAAAAGAATTTAGAGTAAATGTGTCACGTCATTTTGCATCTCTGTCATAGGGCCTGAAGCATTTCGATGTGAACTTCCCATCTATCAGAAATTTTAATTTTCCTGAAATTTCTGTCAAAAATTTAGAAACTATTTCATTTTACGTTTGCTAAGCCATTCGTATATTCATCTTACTTATTTCTGTCGACAACAATGAGCACCACAGCCGTCAGTTCAATGCAGCAGAACGAACGTTCTTTCCATAATTAGGAGAATTTCCTCGTCTTTATTTTGTTATTTCTTTCTCTTTTCTGTATTAATATTTAACGTCCGTATGACAAATATACCATGAAATACATTTTGTGTGTACACCAATTAACATGTCTATAGATGTGAGGGTTGTGCAAAGTTTTTATTGAATTAAATTTTGGCTAACGTTGTCTCGCTATTTCAAAATCATTCTCGAAGATGTTTTCAATCGATTTTCGGCTGAGCTGGGGGGAGGGGGTAATTTAAGCATTTCATTTAGTCTTTTCATTTTTTCCGTGCGTTCAGCGCACACTAGCACTGAACTTTCAAATCGGAAAAAACTCTAAATTTCTGTAATTAAAATTTATCATTTTGGATCATTGCCTAATCTACCTGTGTCAAATTTTGTGTATATTCTCCACTCAGATGTGATATCCGGCCACAATGTTACTCCATTTTATCCCATGTACACATGTCCGTATAATGCTGAAGAGTTGTGTTGTTTCTTGACTGTAACCTGAGTTTTCTTGTAAATTTTTATGAAGAAATTAAAAACCAGTTCATTTTTATATTTTTCGAAGTCTTCTTTTCCTTTTAGTTATTTTTTTTTTAGAAAAATTTCTTAGGATTACAGTGAGCTCAACTGTCATTTTCTCTGTAGTAGATGGTAGGTTGTTTTTATCTTTTTATTTCATACATGTATTTTTTTTTCTTATATTTCATTTTCAATAAGTATATATATCAAAATGTGTGTGTATATGTGTAGGTATATATATGTATCTACATAAATAGATATACATGTTTCTATTTCATTTCTTTACGCAAAAACCATCCGGTTAATAAATTTTATTGCACTAGCGAAATGATTCAAAAATAGATCTATCACTTCCCAGAGGGCGTTTCTGTGAATCGGATTAATGACAAATATAATTAATGAAATAAAGTGCAATTTGAGCATATGAATCGTGGTAAAATTATCTTTCTGTCCGTATGTTGTACAAGCTATGAATTTTGATTTTGAGTATATGGTTGTTTACCCATTTCTGCCAATATTTTGTAGATATTTGTCAATCATGAGTGGTAACCGGCTTACACTGTATCTCTATTTTATCCCATGTACCTATGTCCGCATGATGTTGTGGTGAATATCGAGAAGATATGATATATGTTTATGATGGTGATAGGGCTTTGCATATTTTTAGGGCATATTTTTCATTTCTCATTCAACTACCCTTGACAGAGATAGACTATTGGCACGCCACGTATGGTTTGTCTATTAGTACGCCTCGTATATTTTGTCTATTAATATGCCTCGTATGGTCTATCTATTTGTACACCTCTGATAGTTTGTCTATTAGTACACCTCGTATAGTTTGTCTATTATTATGCCTCGTATGGCTTTTCTACTTGTACACCTCGGATGGTTTGACAATTAGTACTCCTCGTATGGAACATTTTGTTTTAGGATGTCCTATATTAAGAAACTTTTAAAAGCCAATATGTTGGTATGTCTCTCATGTGGCAACTTGGAATTAAACATTTATTCTTTTTTCTTTTTTTTTCTCTAGCTTCTCAGTGTGGGGACCTCAGCAATGAAAATTTATAGAGCACGAATTTTGAAGCTCAGAAGGTTGAACTGAAACTGAATGCGATGGTCTCATTCGCAGCCCTGCATAGCAAACTATGCTAGGATATACATGTATCTACATGTGTGTGTGTGTGTGTGATGTTTGCTCCTCCACCTCACCGGTGTGAGTGTGTGTATCTATACCCTCGGGTACACATGACAGGGCGATTTATATGTAACTAGTGTACACGACCCGTCCAAAATGACGGGATTCGATATTTCCTTCAGACAAATCCTCCAGCTGTGGATGCTCAAAAAATATATACATGCAACAGTACCCGCGATCAAAATATTCTTGTACTTGTGCACTGGTGAAACTCGTATCACAGATACGGTCATTGAGCGTCCTTGTGAGCGTCACAGACACACGCACCAACCAATTTGATGCCCATTGTGATAACATGGCACATATTATGCACAAAATATATACATTTACTGAGTTGTATAAACTTAAGGAGTCCCCTGGCGTTTAATCACAGAAGAATGGTGTAAATAATATTGGATAAATAATAATTATCCCATTAATTATCTAATACTGACTCAATATTTCTTTGATTTCGTGACTTCAGTTCACTCGATATTTAGGGATAAGTTACTTATCATTTAGGTACAGAATAAGTCGACATTGAGTTTCAACAAATTCGCTATCACACAAATGTATAGTTACATCCTGTTGTTGATGTGGGCGTTGTGTTGCGTTGGAACTCACTGTTGGAAAATCCTGTTGATATTTACTTTCCAACAACTCATGTGCAAAATGACTTGTGAACTAGGTATACGATTTCTGAAAATATACACTTTTACGCCAAAAAATAATCTCTAAATTTGATGATGGCATTCAACCAATTCTCGAAAATCACATGTATTTCTGCATTTATTTATTTGTCGTCCAATGTAAAAAATGATCAACGAAAAAGCGAGATCTTTTAAGATGGTAATTCCGTTCTAAAGTAAAATTATTAGAATGTTGGAGCTTTCGAGCTGATTCTGGGTAGTGTTGGATATGGAAGGGACGCTTGTGTGTGTGTTGTAGGTGACGTACACGTGCAGGTGTGTGGTGTAGGTGCCGCACACGCGCAGGTGTGTGGTGTAGGTGACGTACACGTGCAGGTTTGTAGTGTAGGTGACGCACACGCGCAGGTGTGTGGTGAGTGTGTGTGTGATGGTGGCTTCTCTACCTCATCGGTGTGGGTGTATTGATACTGGCGTATATATATATACTGGTGTATTGTCTGGCGTATATATGGAATATTTTATTCCAGCCAGCTTTGGTGCACAGATTTGAATGTGTATCGACGGGCAGTTATAGGAGAGGGATTTGTATAATATATTTATCGATGTTCAGTTATAGGAGATATATTCCGTTTCTTAGAAGACGATTCGTTCAATTTTCAATTTCCAAAAATTGTTTGTTTCACATACAATCAACTGAAATACCTGTGGAAATTTTTAAGCTGTCCAGCATAGAAAGAGAAGCTTGGTATTCGTAATATTCTAGTCAGGGTTTGTGACTGGAATACGTGACTTGTACACGCTGGTGTGTGGTGAGTGTGTGTCTGATGGTGCAGTCAAGGTGGTGAACACCTGGAGGGAGGTGTTCCTGTCTTGTGAATTGGGTCTTTGCTGCACAGAAAGATATCTCCACTGCGGGGAAAGTATCTTCGCAGTTGAGAAAGACACCTCCATTGTAGGAAAATATTTCAATACATGTCGATTTACTACGAATTTTTGCTATCAGAATCTTTTATATAACTTATGTATGAACATTCTAGTATTTGAATCTTTACCTTAGCTTAACGATATGGAATGTTATTTTCCATAAACTCCACAACTAGGAAACTACGACCGAACTTTTCCATCATCAGTATTAGCAGAAAAATCCAGACATTGAGGGGACAATATCGGAGAGAAGCTCCTGCTGTGAAGAAATCTGCGACATCATGCATTGGAACTGAGGGAATTTATGCACCCAACATTTGGGGTCGTGACGTACTGACGTGGATGGTAAAGATGACCTCACTTCAGTCCCCGCCACTCGCCCGATCTCGCACCGGCCGCCAGAGGACACGCAGGTGTATATAAACAGTATGGAGGACCAGCGTATTGATGTATCTGTGTCAGGTTGAGACCGCTTCAAGCGGTGGAAAAATTGATGTTTTATAAATTAGGAGGAGTCACCACCTAAGGTAAAGGAATTTTTGATGCTGGAGCCAAAATTTACTAAAGACTTTAACTATTTCATTAATTGCAGCCCTAACTAAACTAGAAATGATAGATATCACTATTTCGAGTTGTCAAAAAATTTAAGGAATTCCAGTGTTAGGGAAGAATTTACATATTTCGGAAGAAATAATTGAATATTCTGATAAATCATTAAATTCATGCGGATAAATGATATTGCATATATAATAATTGTTATTATGTTCATCATTTAAATTAAATAATTATTATACATTGATGTTCATATCAATTAAATTTCATTTTTTATTTAAAAATTAAATTTTTAAAGGCAGCAGCCAATCCATCCCCTAATCAGCATCCAATACAAAATTAATCAGCAGCCAATATTGTCTGAACTTATTTCCAATATCAGATCGATCTATTATCTCAAGTAGAAAGTAACAGAATAGTATCGAATATTGGCAAATGGTTAGTGATTACCTACCAAAAACTCAGCAATTGCTCATCAAATACTTTAGGCTAGAGCCAATACTTTCTAATTGGCTTTCAAACACCGAAAGCTCGTCCAATACTCAGAAATTGCCCATCCAATACTGGACGCAGGAGCCAATACTCAGTAATTGCCCACCCAATACTGGACGCAGGAGCCAATACTCAGTAATTGCCCATCCAATACTGGACGCAGGAAAGAGCCAATACTCGGAGTTTAAGTATTCCATAAGAACTCATCGCAAGCACGAAGTTTCGGCTGTGAAGAAGTCTGCGAAATGAGGCACTGGAGCGGAGGAAATTTCTAGACCCGCACTTTGGGGTGTTGACATGGATGATAAAGATGACATCACTTCTGCCCCCGCTGTACGCACGACGACGTAGCGGCCCTGTGGTGAGGGCTGCCGGGTACAGCGGGGGCTGTGGTGAGGGCTGCCGGGTACAGCGGGGGCTGTGGTGAGGGCTGCCCGGTACAGGACGGGGCTGTGGTGAGGGCTGCCGAGTACAGCAGGGAGCTGTGCCCGTCGCTTCGTTTCTAGGTGAGGTTTGTAGACGTTGTAAGCGGTAGACAAATTGGTTATCAGAAAATTTGGTAAAATATACAATAAACCTTTAGGTTCATTTTACATTTGTTCCATCCTAAGTTTACTGAACATTGAACCCCAGCCATAAATTATAGACATAACTAAGTTAGAAATAAATAACTAAACTAGAAATAATGCAATAAAACTATAGATCGCTCAACACATCCGAATAAAAACTGAACTCAATAGCCCCAATAATTCTTATCCATTGTTAATTAACTTGTACATGTTATTTTGCCCATGCATTTTATAAAAATGACTGATCTTGTTATTTATTTTCAAATTTGCAGGCTGTTAACTGGAGATGGAGATGGTCTCCGGAACGTTTCATTGAACTGACTTGTTTCAAATTGATTGGTTTGTGAAATCTTTACTTAATTTGATTTCAATACGTGGCGCTTCTACGTTTTGAAGTTCCTGTTATTTATTTACAACTCCTTGATATATTGATATAAATTATTTCTAGTTTAGTTATGGCCATGAATTAGTCGTTAGTTTTTAGGTATTCAGTTAATTTTTGTCGTACCAAGTAAATTTGCTCTGTTGAGAAAAATAGCTTATGATATTATTATGTAGTGTAGGTTGGTTTGAAATGGGTGGGATGGTGAACTGTACTTTTCCAGCAAGTGAGTATATTCATTAGGAGTTGACACGATCAGTGGGCGAGCGCTTCACCATGAGTTCAGTAAAGTACTTGGTAGAGTCAGTGTGTCGACACGGACCATGGCAGAGGTGCAGCACTGCTCCTAGTAAAATCCTCAATCTGCTCCTAGCAGCGGTAGAGAGAGAACGTACGAAGGTGGCTCTGTGACAGGCAATGGCGCTTTCAATCTCTATCAGGTGTCGCGGCTATAAAGAAGAAACAAAAACGAATGAGGAAAATGTGGGCGAAGCGTTGGCTTAAAAAACCTTTTTGGGCAGCTAAACGCCACTTTTCCAAGAGAACGTGTAGGCAGGGAGCAGAGACGATACACCCTCCACGTCCAGCATCTAAAATCACACTGGCAAGCCTTGCATAGCTCGATGAAGCAGGGTTTCCACGCAAGGCGACTCTAATTACCCTAGCTCAAGGGTGTTGATTACCCCAGATTACCCTATAACAGTTAATCCTGACATATGATCTATAAATTAACTATAAGGTCAATGGACTGGTCTCCAGAGCTCCGTCAGTATGAATTCGCACTGTTACATACTGCATGAGCGTCAGGAGGGAAGGCCAGTTGATCGGCGTTAGAATGCTGGTTTGATATCCCAGACGATATCACGTACAAGATGTTTGCCAAATACCTGTCGAATTATGTTCGATACCCGCTGTTTCACAAGGCGCACCTTTTTCAGCGACTCCTGATCTGGGAACATTTTTTTCATCAAATCTAAAAGAGGCTCACACAATGAGATAGGTAGGGGGTGCTCAGCTAAAAATGCACAAACTTGCGGTTCCACTTTACGAGTACGATTTTCAAGAGGATCATTGGATAGAACGTAGCTGGCAATTAATGGGGTTTTCTTTGCCACCATGGATCGTTGTTTGTGTTTCTGAGAGCATGTGACGCTTGATCTCCGATTTCCGACAAGTAATTGCGGTTCGACAAACCTTACAATATGCCACATCCTTTTGCTCTGTTGATTTTGAGGAGTTGGCTAACAATCCCTCAAACTCAGGTTCCGATGTCCACGAATCGTTAAATTTCTGCTGGTAGTTTTTAGCTTTCACGTGGAGCTTTCCATTTTTCGAGGTGGTGTTGTGGGCTCTTCCTCACTCAGTGCGCGATCATCTGCCATGCTGCAAGAAATGCAATAATAGGTTCACCTATCCCTAGTATAATTATCGATTTTTCATTTAATTTTCCATCCATCCACGCGCTTCATCCATTCTTTCCACATGCTCAATCTAACCTAACACTTTGATCCACTCTCTCTGATGGCTTTCTGGCTTTCCTCACACATTACCTTCGTCATTTCTTTCCATTACGGATTTTATCCATCAGGAACTTGAAAACGAAGAACACAGCACGTAGTGAAATCATTTTAATTTTACTTCTTTCTTTACGCACCTAATCTATAAAAGTGAAGAAACTAAAAACTAGTAGTCCTATTTTCTTAAACGTAGAAACTTCGGAACTACACCATAGAATTTGCAGGTTGTCAAAAATTTGGCGTCAAGAGAGGCCTTCACTAGTTTACGGGATAAATCACAGTACGTGCGAAAACACTTGAAACCATCTTCGCCATATTTATTTTTCAAATATTCAGGAAAATCATAATTCTTCAGACGGATGTTCATCAGGAACTCAATATAACAATAATAGGTTCACCTATCCCTAGTATAATTATCTATTTTTCATTTAATTTATAATTATCTATTATAACATCCTGATGAACATCCGTCTGAAGAATTATGATTTTCCTGGATTTTATCCAATCTTGTTACATCACATATGCTTCTCAGAAACTTCGTTGCAATCACATTCACTTATCAACTCTTAAAGTTGACCGTAAAATAATCAAATTTATTCATTTCCTAAAGGGCGGGAGAAGAAATTCAGAGGTTTTTGGAAAAACTACCTTGCCTTTAATAATATGTATAAACTTTCTTCAACACTCAGTTGTTAGAAGCCCTAGTGCTTCAATTTCGGTTGACGGAATTCTAGGCATGATCGCAGCTATATTAAATTCTACGTGCGTGTTACAGCACCTAAGAAAGACAGTGAGAATACATACATATATTGCAAGTTTCAAGCCAATAACTATACTCTTTTGTTTATATGAATTTTCTAAACTAATTTCATGGCTTCTTCTTTTCGTCTTTACCACCTTTTGTAACTCGAAGTGTCAAAGAAGCCTGTCTATTTTTTTTTGTTTACATCGCTACAATAACATGCTTCGTTGGCGTGCAACTTGGCTAAGAAATAGGACGCCTTCCACCAAATTAGTAGGGTGGAGCGTTTTTTCAACTTTTTGGAGTTCGATTTTACAATAGTGTGGAAAAGTTTTGGAAGTGCATAAAAACGATGTGTGCAAAATTTTAGACTCCTAGGTTTATTCCTTCATGATTCGAGGGTCGTTTGAAAATTTCAAAAAATAGGAAAAAATAGCATGTATTTGAAAAATTCTCCAATAATTCTTTTCGCATTCTCAGAGGTCACAATAGGTAAAAATCATTATAAAAACGTCTCTAGAACATATGGTCCAGGTTTCAAAGCTCTATCTTATCATCTGCATTATTCGAGGGTCATAAGAAAATTTCATATATGAGGAAACGCATATTTATGAAAATTTGCCATAAATAAAATTTTGGGTACTTAGGGGTTGCAATAGGTAAAAACCATCATTAAAACATCTCTAGAAAATATGTTTCAAATTTTTAGATTACCCAAAACTTAATTTTGGGAAAATTTTCAATTATATGCTTCTTCCTCATATTTTGGAAGTTTTCTTATGAACCTCGAATAATGAAGATGATAAGATAGAGCTTTGAAACCTGGACCATATGTTCTAGAGACGTTTTTATAATGATTTTTACCTATTGTGACCTCTGAGAATGCTAAAAGAATTATTGGAGAATTTTTCAAATACATGCTATTTTTTCCTATTTTTGAAATTTTCAAACGACCCTCGAATCATGAAGGAATCAACTTAGGGGTTTAAAATTTTGCACACATCGTTAGTATGCACTTCCACAACTTTTCCACACTATTGTGAAACTGAATTCTTAAAAGATGAAAAAACATTCCACCCTACTATTAGCTGGCAAAATAACGGCGTTGTGAGGTAACCCTGCTGTTAATTCAATAACTATCACATAAATGAACCTATTAATTATTTCTACGATGAAATATATTAGTTTTGGTATTTAACAATACAACAAACATACTTGTCAATATTCTCTTGAAGCTTATAAGCACGCACACAATCAGAACAAGACAATGACTTTCGTCGACTGGCTGTTGCTGACACCGATCGAGTTTTTTATTAGCGAAATGCAACTCAGAATCATTTGTCAAAACGGAGTGGACAAGAGATATTATAGCTTCGTATATTGACCCTGTCTTTCGTAAGCGATACATGATGGCAATCAAATGTGTGACATTAACCACTATAGCAGTGCAGTTTTGTGAACACTAAATTCTGAGTCGTTTCATTGCATTTCGTTCAAGTGGTGACCAGTAGGGTGGACACTTTTCTATTTTTCGTAGACTAGGCGGACACTTCCTTCACGGAGCTCTGATTACCCTAGATTTACCTAAATTTTTCATTACCCTAAACATTACCCTAGGGTGCCCCTGATTACCCTAAACTAGGGTAATTACCCTGCTCGTGGAAACACTGCGATGAAGACCAACCTTCTCTGCACTGTGGAATAATGCTCCATTCAGTCTGAAACGAGAGGAAATGGGCAGGGTTTGAGACTCTCTTCAATGCTGAAGCACTCACTCACTGATCGTGTCAACAGGCCTTTAGTTAAGGACCTGTCACACGATCAGTTTTCTCGTCAGTGACAGTCACGGTTCCGCAACACCATATTTGGGCATGCGTGCTCTCTTTAGCTCTCTTTCGGCACTCTGTACGGTGTTGGCTTGACTGTCGCTTTGCTCCCATTTGCGTGTCAGTGTCTGCCACGATATACACAAGACAGGTAGGTCCACTTCAAAGGGGACAGCTGCTCGCAACCGTTAGACAAGCCAGCCAATAGGAGACGTTTGACCTGATGACGTTGCCACACCCATACCACGTGACCCACACCACACTCGCGGCAGCGATGCACTGGCTGTCGTACGTACGATTGCACCATGGCAGGAACTGCCGGGCTTCCGCACATTCGTATTGAAAAATATTTAAATAGTCTGGAAACTATGATACTGAATAACTTTGATAATCTTGTAAGCAATGCTTAATAGCCATGTAATAATTAAAATTTGTGTGCATACTGAGCAAAACCTTCATATTTATCAATCCAAAGCTCCGTTTACTCATTGTAATTCAGAAATTCAGATGTTTTTTCGAGTGTTTAAAGGATAAATCAAATGAAAGTCCTCATGATGTTACTTTATATTTTCAGAAAGAAACACAGAGTTCATAGTTCGTCAACGTAAATAAACCACAGGATGAAATTAGTCTGGCAAACAATGCTTTCCGCTTCTAGAAAGTCTTCAATTCTTTTAGAAGACTTGTTGAACGACATGCATAGGAAGCAGGATTAGTTTTTCACGATGTCCATCATCTTTAATGCACATTTATTTCGGACTATTTATATACATAAATATATTACGGGCATCGTATAAATTCAAATTATAAATTATAAGAATTGGCTCCCGAAGTACAAATCTTCCGCACAAATCTTTCTCTTGCACCTCTTTCATAATCTGCTGTTCTGTCTTGCTCTTACCTACCGATTTGTTCAGACGATTTTTGAATAATCACCGCTACATCATATTGCGTTATAAAGAACGTGTTAGCTTAGATTATTTAATTTTCGAATTGCTCTGTACATGATCAACGTCTAAATAGTTGAGAATTTGAATAACGAGCATTGTTGAACTAAAAGTATAGCTTTGAGTAACTCCAGGAATATTGGCAGTATTGCTGTAGTCATTCCAGTAGCTACACTTTTCCCAGTGAAAATCCCTCAATACAGTAAAACATGCAATTACATGGAAAAAGTAGCCTTACATCCATATTTATTCGATGAAAACATTATTATTATCATATAAGAAAGTTTTAGCCTCCCTTAACCCCGACAAAGATGTTCCAAGAGAGGAAAGAGGAAGGCACCATTTAGTATGGAGTTGAGGGAACGCGGAATCTATGCACAAGGTGCACAGAAACAGTAAGCTAGGAAAGAAGTTCATGAAACAAGAAAAAAGTTGAAGAAGAAAGTAGTATGTGCTGAAAAACAGGACAGCAGTGGACCGAAAAAAGATGGTCCGTAACAAAACAAAAACCTATTTTATTACAACAAAAGGAAGCCTACCTAACCTTTAGCTCAGGCCCTCACATAGTCCCCCTGGGAGCGCTAATTCCCATAGATACAATACCTGTATCCCCCTGAGGGGTTCGATAAATACATTATTGTATCAATTTTATAGTGAACACTACGTCCTTTAATTAATAAATATACAGATATATATATATGTGTACAGACATATACGGCACAGATCCTATAATATGCCATTAGCTCCGGTTTTATATATATATATATATATATATATATAAATGAATAATAATAATAATAATCTCACTTAACAGCAACTTCGGTCATAGACTATTTAGTTGTCGCTTTGGCATTTCTACCAAAGTTGCTGTGTTGTTGTACGGTGATACACTGAGGTCATGAGTGTCTTCCATCTTTCTCCGCTATCTATACAGATTACTTCAATTACGACGTTATTGTTCGCATATTCCATCTTACTCAGTCAAGTACGATGCAATTCAATACAATACACGTTTCAGCAAAAAACAGAACTCATGTCCGACTTCAACAATAACTGGCATAACACATTAAGTACGCCCTCCTTTCGTCGGGCCACAACAATTCTCCAGAACTTCACCCCCATTCGTTACACAGCAATATAGTATTACATAAATGTCGATAACTACCGTTTAGCATGAGCCACCCGAAAAGGAGCTGTCATGGACATTCTAACACTTATCACAACATTAGCTTCTTTTTACCAGTCATCATATGGATTCAATCACCATATGAACAAAGATTGAGACCAATATAGCTGAAACTCGTAATTTTTACCTGAAGAACCAGGGTACATGGATGCAATGGAACAATGAATGTGGAAGGATTGAAGCTAGGACCCCAAAGTTGGGGTTCCACCTCACACCCTCACTTTGGCTGAGCGTCTTACCCGCGCTGGGTAAGAGCTCCAGCTCACTTACCTCAACTCTGCGTTGAGGAGTGCAGTACGCTCAGCCATTTAGGTTCTAAACTGTGCCGCAGAACAAACATTAAAACACAACCTCGCCACTCTTGGACTGGGTGGGTCCACTCAGATTTGACATCATATATTCCCTAATACATTCACTTTTTTAACAAATTCCATTACTTTATGAATAAGTCCCCCATCAGATAACAGGTTGGCCACGCTTATGTTTCCTCCTGTGACCGCTTAGAAATTACAAATCTCATTTCCTTTCCTGTTGGACATAACAAATTTTAAGACTTCAGCTGTAACCAGAAGCTTGAAACGTAAAATACACAATTTGTGAAATCTATCCTGCAGAATTGAAATCTCTTAGAAATACCTTTCCGTTATAACACCAAGAACAACGTGAAGATAACTCTCAAAGAAATGCTATAAATATAAAAATAACACCAATCGCTATACATATACAGGGTGGGCCAGAAGTAACCGAGCCTTTTAATTTGCTAATACTAGAAAAACTATGAACGCTAGGGAGTTAAAACTTGCTTAATTTGAAAGAATAACATTTATATGGTTTATCAAGGCTAAATTTTAAATACGTTCGAATGAGTGCCACGACTGTTTAGACAAATTAGAGCTCTTTTCTTTGTCGCTTCCATAACGCTCCTCAGTGTATCAGGCGAGAGTTGAGCTAGTGCTCGTCGTGTCGTGAGACTAGCGAACTTGCCTCCGTCCAGGCAGACCCTGGTTCGAGTCCCGGCGCTGGTGGCGATTTTCTCTGTTGGGTATAGGGGAAAAATTCCAAGCACAATACCCCACTCTACCCAGGTGTCTGAAATGGGTACCGGTCTTGAACGGGGGAAAGCGTAATGGCGTCCTGGCGTTAGTTATAAGGCATTTGAAAATCCAATGTATAAGGTGATATGTATCAGGCTTGAAATTGGAAATAAAGCATCCGTAGATGCCTTCATTATTATTATTACTAGTCCACCCCCCTTTATTTGAAATGAAAAAGAGGGCGAAATGAGAGAAAGGCCGTAAGAAATAAAAAAATACAATCTCTCGAGAGTTGATGAGGCCGCGTGAACACGGACCGTCAAAATATATAGGGCTGGAGCTTGTATCATAGATACGCTCGTCACACACTGCAGGCTGGCTTCGGACGGACGGACGCGGCTCTTATTATAGTATAGATTTCATATAAAATTTTATTTTCAAGTTCTTGTAAATTTGTTAAATTGGCTACATTAACTCGTGACTTACGGGAGCCCCACAAGAAGAAGTCTCATGGGGACAAATCTGGAGAACAAGGAGACCAAGGGATGTTACCAAATCGTAAAATTAAGTTATTTGGAAAGCACTCTCCCAACAATACTCTTTCTCTTCCTGTTAATAACAATAGTGTTGTTAACCTATAAAAAAATTTTTCTTTCAATAAATCAATTTCAACTTCCTAGCGTTCATAGTTTTACTTATATTATCAAATTACAAGAGTAAGTTACTTCTGGCCGACCCTGTAAAAACCAAGAGACAATTAGCATGGGCTGGACAATTTTGGAACACATTACAGCTACTACCACACCTTAGAAGTACTGTCGTTGCTAAAATCAGAAATTGTGAAAGGATAAAAATGAATGCTAAAAAAAGTTAAAACATTAACACGCAAGCTGGAAAGTGAAAATAACGTTTTTGAAACTTGCAAAGCCCTAGGGACTCTTAGAGCATGATTTACGATATTAAAAAATTATGCCTATATTTTACGCAACGTTGATTCGAGATCAGATGTTAGGTTAAAGGCTCCCTAACCGCAACAAAGACGTTCGAAATAGAGGAAGGAAGAAGGGACTGTTAAATATGGAATTAAGGAAACGCGGAATCTATGCACAAGGTGCATTGAAACTGTACATTCAGAAAGAAGTTCATGAAACAAGATAAAAGTTTAATGAAAAAGTAGTAGTAGTAGCAGCTGAGAAACAGGACAACAGTGAACCAAAAAAAAATTGTTCATCCCATAATACAAACTTTATTTCAACAAAAAAAGCCTACCTAACTCGCTACTCGGGACCTCACATATTCCTCCTAGGATCGCCAATTCCCTTGGATACAGAAGTTGTACCCCTTTTATGATGAACTGTACATGTATTGGATCCAGGTCATATCGGTCTAACCAAAATGGGACAATTTGTGGTAGTAGTAGCTAGCGCTTCAGTTACTCAAACTATGTCACACCGAAGGTCACATAATTTAATTCGTACCAGACTCTTCCAAATCACCACACAAGATGAACATCACTATTATTTGAAACATCAAAATTATATGAGCATCGTGGTTATAATTGCAACTCAAGATTACAAGTGTCTCCCCATTAAAATTTGTTCACAACACTGTACAGTCGAACGCACTGGGCATCCAAACCCCGTAGTGGGGTTTCAGCTGCCCACCCATTTATGGCCGGACGACTTACCCACGCTGAAACCCCCGATGTACCAACGTAGCGCGCCCGGCCATATTGCAGTTTCTTCATCTTCAAACTTCTAAGACGATATGACGCCTGGCTATAATGCGTTACAGCGCGGCTTCACGTTAAATCTCTTCAAGCAGTGCAACATGGTATACGAGGGTTAGTCAAAAAGTTCTCAGACAATTGCCATAATTTTGAACTGAACAGAGATTAACAAGTTGAAACCTGTCCTTAGAGCTTCCTTGATAACTTGCAGCTGTCTCATCAGTCTGTGTCAGGTCAGCATCGAGAGAGGTTGCATCTCAAAATAGTAATTTTCAACCTTTCAAATGACAAATTTTGAGATCAGAGCTAACATCAAATTTTTAACTAAACTAAATTGGAAACCTGTTGAAATCATCGAAGCTTTGCTAACAGCAGGTTTATGGAGACTCTGCACCACGTAGAGCAGTCGTTTATGATTGGATTGAACGCTCTAAAAAGGGAAGAGTCCAACTTGATGACGACCCACGAGGAGGAAGACTCACAACAGCAACAAATGAAAACATCTCTCTCGTAAAGAACCTACTGGAACAAGCTCCCCCTCCCCCCAATTATATCAGGAAGGCATTTACAGGTGGAAAAATAAATTACAAAAGTGTATAGACCACAATGGAGCTTATGTAGAAAAATAAAAGTAATGAGTTGTTAAATAAAGAAATTATGGCATTGTCTGAGAACTTTTTGACTAGCCCTACCCCTCGTATCCCCCTGGGATAGCTAATTTCCTTTGACACAGTAGTTGTGTCTCCCTGATGATTAATTATATATTGGGTCCTAAACCCCTTGACACCAATTAGTAATGTGAACTACTTCAAGTCTTCTGGTAGCTTAATAATCGCACAATAGAATTCTAAGAAAAATTTGCCCCTCTTCATTTCAACAGAAGTGCTCCGTGTTTTCCATCATTAAAAATGGAAAGTTATAGTTAGATACACATTTGTAAAAATCTGCAATGCACTGCTGTACCCCAGAATACTTAGAGGACATGCGAATTAAATTCAACTTAATAAAGTAAACGCAATAATTTATGTTTTGTTCAACGCTCCTGTAGCGCTGCAGGACTGTGCATGATGCACGGGTCATACCAGTCTTACCAAAATGGGACACTTTAGAGACCAAGTTTCATCGAGGGGAAAAACTTAATTGTTCGTTATTTTGTCCCTTTTTCTTTCACACATGTCTTTCGTAATGATCTACTCTGATTGATTGTACATTTCTACACTTCACATAAAACTTGATGAGGGAGAATGTAATCTGCGAGCAACAAGTGTTAGGCTTGGGACAGTTTGAATCGATTACTTCATGAATTGTCTTACCAAAGCCAGGCAAATGACTGATTTCTGCTTAACAAAACCAAGAACTGAATGAGTCCGTAAAAAGCAAAAACCTATTCATTATAAAAAAGGGCTACTTAACCGTCAGCTCGAGATCTCATATGCTCCTTATTGGAGCACTAATTCACACAGATAAAATACTTGTCTCCCCCCAGGGGTGCTTTTAAGTTGAAGTTATTGTGATAACAATTTAGCGTTGAAGAATTCTTCCTTCAGCAACAAATATATTTTCATTTCCACACACGTACGGCCTTTCACTTTTTCTGTTCCAAAAAATTTTCGTTTTTCCATACTTCCCTTGCACATAACTGGAGACATTTCCTCTTCTTATCCGTATTTTTCTTGCTAATGGGTTGAGGGTCCTTTTTCTTCTGTTTCGGAACCTGAGAGGCAAAAAAAAATTAGCAAACTCACAACAAAACAGCATTTCTGTGATGTAGGTGCAATTCATCATCACAGTGAGAGAAGTTGGAACTTGGAAGAGATGTCTGTGTGATGAAAGGAGACTTGTAGTAAGAACAGGATGAAGAGGATGACTATAAATTGCAAACCGTGAAATGGTGAGCAGGACCAAAAATGTACACCAGGAAATGCAAATGAATCCGAAATTCCCTGAAAACAAGCAGGAGAAAGGATGGGAATGAGAAGAATTAGGTTAGATTATTGGTTAGTTTGAACCTCCCTATCCTCAACAAATGAGATCCAAAAAGAGGAAGGAAGAAGAAACCATTTAGTAAGGAGTTAAAGGAATGCTGAATCTGTGCAGAAAGGGCATAGAAACTCTAAATTGATAAAGAAGTTAATGAAACAAGATCAAAGTTGAAGTAGAAAGTAGTAGGTGCTGAAAAACAGGACAACAGTGAACCGAAAAAAGATTGTCAGTTAACATAACCAAACATTCAATTTCAACAAAAAGAAGGCCTACTTAAATCTAAGCTCGGGCCCTCACGTTGTCCCCATGGGAGCGCTAATTCCCATGGATACAAAAGTTGTCTCCCCCTGAAGGGGAATAAGAGGAGAGAGACATGGAAAGAAAATAGAAAGAAAGGAAATGAATGGAAAGGAAAAGGATATACATCTTTCTAACAAACACTGTAGCAAGTTGACAGGAGTTATGTTATATGAAGCTTTTCATTACCAAAAAATTAACATAACATCATGAATAATAAAACACTTCTCTCAAAGCAAGCCTAAATTTCACAAAATAATTAATGTAACATCTCACATGTTAACTCAACGTAATTCGCCTGAAATACTAAACGTATATACACAAACCATCACCTGAACCATGCTGACTATCATTGTGCCATTTATTTTTCCATTCTGACTAGAGTTCAATCATCTTACTTTCAGAAAGAAGCCCAAGGTGTCTCTCTCAGCTGCTGATCAGAGAGTCTTGCAATTGCAGGCAAAAGGGGTACGGATGAGAAACTCCACGGGGGTCTTCATATATCTCAAGATGAAGACGAACATTTTGGAGTTTCTGCAGTAGACGAGCCTTGTGGTAAATGTTAAAGCTTCCATAATTCACTTTGCAATGCCAGTATCCATTACTGCCAATCATGAATTAGAAGAATAAATATTGTCAAAAAGGGTCCCACCTTTGAATGTATTTGTGATATAATGTTGAAATTTTTATACAGAACAGGAGTCCTTTTCTTTCTAACAGCATTTTTTCTGCCATTCCTTGTTTTTTGATGTCCTTTTGACCCTCATGGGGCATGAAAATAAATTCCTTCAACAAGATGGGTCATAAAATGCCATGATATTTTCTGCCACTAGACATTCATCAAAATTAAGATCTGGTTGACCCAGGGTTCTTGACAGCTTCTATTAGTTCCAGATGGGGAAGTTGTAGAGATGCTTTAAAAAATTAAACTTCTTCTAGTTACACTTTCAGGAGTTACAGTAGTGAGGATGTCATAGTAACATCATAAACAGTCTGGCAAGCTTCAATGCTTGCCAATTTAGGAGATTGAGAGGCTCTCTTTTAAGCTGCTCGTGGAGTTGAGCATGCTTACTTAGTTACTGTCTGAGAAGTAGAATATTTTGACACTTTGTGAATTACTTAACTCAGTTGACAATTATTTGAACAGGCAATGTAAACTCATGTCCAACTGAAGTGGGTATATGGCATGATGCAGCATTTATTAAAGGTGAAACATTCCCAAGGCAGTGACTGGCAAGTAGCATCCATTAACTTGACCACACTCTTCCTGTTGGACAATGAGAAAGAATTAGACAAGGTACAGGAAGTTGGTAGAATCATCAATCATGACTAATATTATTTGCTCCTACGGCCGTAATAACAAAATCTTGATACTACTGATACCAGAACTTAGTACAAGAATAAAATTAATTGGACTATAACAATAAACATACTACAACAAAAATGTGTAATAACTGATCTGTACATGCCTCTTGATTGAAGCATTTCTGTTTCAGCTGGGAAATTTATTTTTCCCTATTGGAAATTGGAAGCAAAGAGGGCTGAGATTAGTTGAAGACTGCAAAAGCCTTACAAATTTTTTTCATTCACATAAATAGTAGGATGTAACCTCATGACCCATAAGATTGGTTTCCAGTGTTCCTCCCTCAATCACTCAATCCATTACTAAATTCTTTCCATTCCAGCTTGTCATTTCATCTTGAGAGATTTTTAATAAACTACTCATATTCTCCCACTTTCCCTTACCCTAATTATATTTTAGAACATACATCAGGCAGTCAATGTAAATGTAAAACTCATTTTCACCCATATATTCTGTGTCATTACTCTCTCTTTTGGGTATTTGAGAAGGAGAGGACCATAATCGATTTTCCAATTTTTGCTGCCTAAACGTAGTTGATATGATGAAACAAAAATTTTTTCTTCTAAGCACTTTCTGTCGTAAATGAGTATTTAACGAGTTATAGCGGTATGTTAATTTTTTGTCTTTGATGACTGGAATGTGCTCGAATAAACAGCTACTAATCGATTTTTGAATTTTTGGTCCTTAAATCATGGTAATAACATCAAAATAAACTACTTTTCTATTATACACTTTTTGCGGCGAATGCGTATTTTAAGAGTTATAGCGGTAGGTTTAGTTTTGTGTTGCATACAGCAGAAACCGTTGCACGCTTGAGCTGTTCAACTACGTTTGGGTACTTTGAAATTTATCAATAGCAAATCCCGCGAAGCCTGAACCCACTTCTAGGATCTTTTAGCTAACAACACAATAAAGGTTATCACCCATAAACAACAAGTTATGGCGGTAAGTTAATTTTCGTTTTTGATGGCTGAAATGGGCTTGATCATTCAAACGCATCGATAGGGAAAGTCCATTGTAGTCTTCCCCTCTGATCAATTTCCTTCCGCTTCAAACATTAGAGTTGCGGTAAGTAATTTACACCTATAACTTGATAAATACTCATTATTGACAGAAAGTGCATAGAAGAAAAATTGTTTATTCAGATCTAATTATATATGTTTAGGCACCAAAAAGTGGAAAATAGATTATGGTCCTCTCCTTCACATTTACTCTCTCTAGTTTCAATCATCCATATAACATAGTCAATTGCTCTTTTCAACCCCTTTTTCTTTTATATCAGCTAAATATAGACAATAAAAATTTGTGATTTCAAAAAATGTCCCACTGATATCAATCACCATATACATCTTTCCTTCTAGCGCAGCCACATTAAAATTCATACCCTTAGACATCTCTACAAGCCAGCAATATTATTGCATTCAAACATAAACTTGCATTCAAACATAAACTTGCATTCAAACATAAACTTGCATTCAAAATGCTCTTCAAAGGCTGTGTAGTTTTGATACTAATAACAACAAATATACATTTATAGGCTAACACATTTCAATATTTTCTTATTATTAGAAAACATCCCCACAACCTGGTTCTTTATTCTTTCTACAAATCTCCTGCAATTGATAATTTAAATCAATACAACTAACTAAACATTTGGCCCTTGTTCATCTAAAATTGTAGTTGCAAAGTTACCTTTATAATGAAACTTGAAATTAAAAATCTGTGACACATGCTATCTGCGTAGAATCGTCATTTATTTGAATAATTAGTTTCTTATCAACACTTCTGGTTTTGGTAAATGTGTAGCGCTTGGCAGTAATCAATTTTCCATTTTTTGGTGCCTATACATAGTTAATTAGGTTAAAATAAAGAAGTTTTCTTCTATGCACTTTCCGCAGCAAATGAGCATTTAATGAGTTAAAACGGTAGGTTTAGTTTCGCCTTTGATGACAAACGAGCTCGCATAAACAGCTACTCATCGATTTTTTAATTTTTGTTGCTTGAATCCCAGTAATAACATATATATATCAACTACTTTTCTTCTATACACTTTCTGTGACAAATGAGTATTTTACAAGTTAGAGCGGTAGGTTTAGTTTTGTCTTTGATGACTAGCGCGTTGGAAGCGAGACTCCATTGCAGTGTTGCCATCCGACGCAGTTGATGAATTACTTGCCGCTCAAACACTTGAGTTGCCGTAACTAATTTGCTGCTATAACTCGTAAAATACTCATTTACAATGGAGAGTGCATATGCATAGAAGAAACATTGCTCATTTCTATCTAATTAGCTATATTTAGGCACCCAAAAGTGAAAAATCAATTACTACCCAACGCTACACATTTACCCTGGTTTTTGTCAAAATCTGTGGTCAATATTGATTTTAGGTGCCTCACGGGAATTAATAATTTTGTTCCAAACAATCACTAAAGGAACACATTTAAAATCGTTTGATACGGATGTCATTCTGCTCGCTGATGCGTTATTTTCTAATTATTCAACTTTGAAGTTGGCTTTCGCACTCCAAAGGAAGCGAGCCTGCCAAGCGGAATATTAATAATGGAAGCTAACCCCCTAGCACAAATGTAAACAGGTTGGGTCGTGAGGGGGAGCCACAGTTCTTCTGGTAAAAATTATAAATAAAGGTTCTAACCCACCCATTAGGGTGACGTCTGCAATTACGTTTACACCGTACCGGGCAACCATACCGGGTGGCAGTCATTTTAGATGGCAGCCATCTTTCTACGATAGCAGCCATCTTTCAACTGATTGTTTCTCTGTACAACGTGAACAGTATTACAGTTGAATAACTGTAAAATATCGCATCAGTGAGCAGAATGACATTCATGTAAAACGCCTTTAGATAACCTTTATTTATGATTTCCATTAGAAGAACTGTGGCTCCTCCTCACGACCCAACCTGTTTACGTTTGTAATAGGGGGTTAGCTTCCGTTGCGCTCTCTTTCTTTGGCGCGCAAAAGCCAACTTTAAAGTTGAATAATTTGAAAATAATGCATCAGCGAGCAGAATGACATTCGTGTAAAACGCTTTTAAGTGTATTCCTTTAGTGATTGTTTGGAACGGGTTATTAATTTCTGTGAGGCACCTAAAATCAATATTGACCAAATCTGCATTTAAATTGGTAAATCTGATGCATATGACAGTAATCAATTTTGTAAATTTCAATGTCTAAACATAGGTAATTTAATGAAATTAAACGAGTTTTCTTATATGCACTTTCCGTCTGAAATGAGTATTTTATTATCTAAAGCAGTAAATTACTAATACAACTCTAGTGTTAGAAGCGGTAAATAATTTATCAACCCCGCGGAATACCAACACTGCAATGGAGTTTTGCTGACCGGGCTCTCATCGTCAAAGACAAAGCCAAACCTACCGCTCTACCACGTTAAATACTAATTTGACGAACAAAATGTACAGAAGAAAAGTAGTTTATTTTGATGTTATTACCATGATTCAAACAACAAAAATTCAAAAATCAATGAGTAGCTGTTTATTCAAGCGCATTTGTCATCAAAGACGAAACTAAACCTACCGCTATAACTTGTAAAATACTCATTTCAGACGGAAAGTGCATAGAAAAAAACTTGTTTATTTTGATTCAATTAATTATGTTTAGGCAACGAAAAGTGTAAAATCGATTACTGTCATATCCTTCAGATTAACCTTTGAATTTAGTATAATCTATCTTTGTATTACTTGTTGCAAAATTATTTTCTAGACTGCAATTTGTGGTGTGATACATGTCTTTCTGTTTAAATGAAATCTGATTTTAGTATTTTAACTGCTACAAATCTACAAATTTAGCACTTCATTTAGAACTACAATTCGAAGTAATGTGATAGTTCAGTCTTGTAATGCATAGGTGGAATTATTATTGATCAATTTTTCATAGTCTTTCCATCTTTGCCAAGTATCCAGATTATGATCAATAATCACAATTGAACTATTAAACAATTCTGGTTACTATCACTAATAAATCACTCAATAAAGTGAAATTTTAAAAACCTCACAAATAATAAATAGACAGACATTTATAATTGTTAAATTCAAGCAAATTGGCATACCAGCTGAATAAAATATCATCTTCAACCACCCTTTCAATTGGCACGGATAATTACAATTTATGAAGAAATGTTTTAAAACATAATTAATTAAGCACTTCTAATAAAAATTTGCCTGGCATTATTTCTTCCATTGTAGCGTAGCAACGTATTCAGAAAAACTTTCAACTAAATTATACTACCATAAATACACAAACCACATGAAATGTTCCCAGAAATTTCCAATAAATTCCCAGATAACGAACTAGTTATAATAAATTTTCAATTTCACACCTTACACTTTCGAGCTACATTGAATAATTATGAGGCAATTACCTTACACCAGTTTCTATATATACGTAGATTTTGTTTTAAAATCTAGTCGCCATTGCGCCCGATTCAATGGCCGCCAATGTGGTATTGTTGTTGTCCAACTTGTCGTACAGCTGACTCGATAATGTCACATATTGTCGCCAGGTGGCGTATTCCTGGGTTGCTATTCGTTCTAGGCCCGTGACGTCACCACACCCAGGGCCCTTTCGAGAAATTACTTGAATGCTCCTACCTTCTTATGTGTACCGTGGTGTCTGCCCTGCGGGCGTCTAGTAAGGAAGTTTGCAGCTGCTCCTGCAAATCATATGGTCTCTGCCTGGCCTCGAGAAGCGACGGCTTCTTATATTAGTTATTTTCGGGAGCAGCCCGCTTTGTGGAATGTGCACACTGCACAGCAACGAATACAAGAACAGAAATATTAGAAGCAAGTCTCTCAAATATGTTGTTGAAGCAATGAATCAACACAGTATTAGTTTACATGAGAGTGGGTTGCAGCAAAAAATTGATACGCTTCAAAAATAGTTTAGGAAAGAATTTAGAGCCTTTGCTTCCAAAAATCTATTATTCAGCTGACGATAACACCTGGATTCATAGGTGCGGGGAACAATAGTTTATGTTTCACAAGCATATCATAATGCATTCGTCCTGTTGAAGCGTCAGCGCCATTTACAAAGGATTTCCAATCTTATTTAATATGCACTCAGGAAATACTGCAAATGTATATATATTATTTTTGTTCATTAGAATGAAAAAATTAAATGTTTAACCGAAGTGCGATTTCAATAATTTGTCCGGCATTTTCAAATAAAATCAAAAACTTTTTCCATGAATTCCCCTTAACATTTAATTTCAGCATGAAAATGTTTCCTGAAATAAATCTAAACATTTATTAGTTTACCTGTACCGCTGTCACATTCACATGCATTATTAGATATTATCACGCAGTAATTTGAGAGGCTTATTATATTTTATAATATTTGCTCACATATGCCAGGTTTACGCGTGCATTCTATCATACAGTTCTAATGAATGTGCGTTAGATTTTAATTGTTATTTCTATATCCTTGTCACTGTGTTGCTAGGAAATGACCGAATATAGTTCTTCAAGAAACAAATTCAATTTACGAGCTGTACTGTTACACGCTGGTACATGCAAAACTGTATAGAACGAGCGGAAAATATTACCTGCAGTTGAAGTTATTATGAAGTAGATTATTACATTTGCAGTAGTTGTAGCATTTGTTAGATTTGGTGTGAATAAATTTTACAAATGCTGAGAAAAGGAAGGAATGCGACAAATAATTAGTGAGCGAAATTTTGATATTTAGCCATAACTTACTACAAATCCGGTTACTACTGCCATTTTCTGGATGTTTAGCCAGCCATTCTTTTACCCACTATCTATTTACGGTGTTTTTCTTCTCTATGACCACAAAGCCGATAAGGATGTTTGCTTTGACTATGACGAATCTTTCTCGGCTACGCACAGTGAAGCACTGCCAAGCTTGCCAGTGACGCGCCACTTCAGTCACGGGAACGTCCGTGTGAACGCGAATGTTTTGACCACACTCTGTGAGTGTCAGTGTTGACTGACGAAAAAACGGATCGTGTGAAAGGCCCTTACCACAACTTAAGTCATTGTTAGCTGGTAGGCTGAAAAAGTATTATCAACAAATAAGTTAAACAAGCCTTCAATTTATTCAAATCGAAATTATTGGTGCCGTACAAACAATGATAGTGTCAACCTACGAGTGCAATTTATTCAAGGTTTCTCAGAAACAGATACCGCAAAAAAGATTTTAAAATATTAATATAGCGATAAAAAAATACTTGAAACATAAATAATTTATGTATTTCGAAAAACATTCACTATATATACAATATTTTATTTCAATTTAATTTTATCGATTTTGTGGGTGACATAACTAATTTTCAATTTGAAGGAAATTTAGGTATATTCAAATCAGAATATTTACAACGCAGTAATAAATAATTAGAAAGATATTATTTCATTCTCCCATGGTCATCTTTTTAATTATTTTTCAATATTTTTTCAATTAGCCTCCAATATTGAACAGATCTATAATTAAATTAAATCATTTCATATAGGTAATTCATTTCACTGTAGTCTGCTTCTCGCTGTCTGCAAGGCTCGGTCTGCATCTCCTACAAGTAGAATAATACAAAATTTACCCTAACAACTGAACGAAAAGTTCGTTTTACATTATCTTCACAGCTTATATTGTATTTTACAGCTGTTTTACACAGGGATTATGCCATATACCACAACTACCTCAACATTTATCACCAATACTACCACACACCATTGATAAAGCACACACATCACCGTACATTCCACTAACTTGAATCAGTCCCCTTCTAATGCAACCTCAATGCAACCTAGTACACATAGAATATTATTAAATCATATATACTCGAAATAAAAATAGACGCTCTTCGTGAACGCTCAAAGTTCAGCCAATAGCCAATGGCAGAAAAATACAGACATTGAGGGGACAATATCGGAGAGAAGCTCCTGCTGTGAAGAAATCTGCGACATCATGCATTGGAACTGAGGGAATTTATGCACCCAACATTTGGGGTCGTGACGTACTGACGTGGATGGGAAAGATGACATCACTTCAGTCCCCGCCACTCGCCCGATCTCGCACCGGCGGACTGAGTACACGCAACTGTATGAACCGGCGTTGTGGGCTAGAATGATCTTGTACATATACGTATATGTGAGTACTATACCGCTTAAGCGGTGGAAAAATATCAAGTTTCTTGTTTTCACATAGATGGTGGTTGTGGGAGTAAATAGTTCAATGGTCCGGCACAAATTTACTGAAGACTTGAACCACTTTATGGATTGTAGCCATAACTAAACCAGGAATAATAGACATCACTAATGCGAGTTGTGAATAAATATGAGGAATTCCAGTGTTCGAGAAGAATTTACATATATCGGAAGAAATAATTGAATATTCTGATCAATCATTTAATGATATTGCAAATACATTTACGATTATTATTTACATTATTCACATCAAATAATAATTATTTATTGATAATGTTTATATCAATTAAGTTTCATTAATTATTAACAACAATCAGATTAATAAACGCAGCAGCCATTCCATCCCCTAATCAGCATCCAATACAAAATTAATGTTGCTAATATTGTCTGAACTTATTTCCAATCTCAGATCGATATTTTATCTCAAATAGAAAATAACAGAATGTTATCGAATATTGGCCAATGGTCAGTAATTGCCCACCCAATACTCAGCATTTGCAAATCAAATACTTTGCGCACGAGGCAATTCTTCGAAATTGGCTTTCAAATACCGGAAGCTATAGAGCCAATACTCAGTAATTGCCCATCCAATACTGGAAGCTGGAGCTAATACTCAGTGAATACCTTTTCAATACTGGACGCCGGAGCCAATACTCAGAAATTTCCCATCCAATGCTGGACGCAGGAGCCAATACTCAGTAATAGCCCATCCAATACTGGACGCAGGAAGGAGACAATACTCGGAGTTCAAGTACTTCATAAGAACTCATCGCAAGCACGAAGTTTCGGCTGTGAAGAAGTCTGCGAAATGAGGCACTGGAGCGGAGGAAATTTCTAGACCCGCACTTTGGGGTGTTGACATGGATGATAAAGATGACATCACTTCTGCCCCCGCTGTACGCACGACCACGTAGCGGCCCTGTGGTGAGGGCTGCCGGGTACAGCGGGGGCTGTGGTGAGGGCTGCTGGGTACAGCTGGGGCTGTGGTGAGGGCTGCCAGGTACAGCGGGGGCTGTGGTGAGGGATGCTGGGTACAGCGGGGGCTGTGGTGAGGGCTGCCGGGTACAGCGGGGGCTGTGGTGAGGGTTGCCAGGTACAGCGGCGTGAGGGCTGCCGGGTACAGCGGGGGCTGTGGTGAGGGCTGCTGGGTACAGCGGGGGCTGTGGTGAGGGTTGCCAGGTACAGCGGGGTGAGGGCTGCCGGGTACAGGGGGGGCTGTGGAGAGGGCTGCCGGGTACAGCGGGGGCTGTGGTGAGGGCGGCCGGGTACAGCGGGGGCTGTGGTGAGGGCTGCCGGGTACAGCGGGGGCTGTGGTGAGGGTTGCCAGGTACAGCGGGGTGAGGGCTGCCGGGTACAGCGATGGCTGTGGTGAGGGTTGCCAGGTACAGCGGGGTGAGGGCTGCCGGGTACAGCGGGGGCTGTGGTGAGGGCTGCCGGGTACAGCGGGGGCTGTGGTGAGGGTTGCCAGGTACAGCGGGGTGAGGGCTGCCGGGTACAGCGGGGGCTGTGGTGAGGGCTGCCGGGTACAGCAGGGGCTGTGGTGAGGGTTGCCAGGTACAGCGGGGTGAGGGCTGCCGGGTACAGCGGGGGCTGTGGTGAGGGCTGCCGGGTACAGCAGAAGACATGCCCGACTCTGCGTAAGGAGGTGGGATCAGTGGCCGCGTTAAGCGGTGGAAAAATTGTTAAATATAGGAATTTCCTATAAGCACATATTGGTCACCGCCAAGGCTACTTCCATTCCAACTTAAATTTACTGAGTACTCAATGAATATTAAAAAAAATTCAGCCATAACTAAACTAGATTTAATTTCTAAATAAAACGATTGAACGCTATATGTTAGAAAAACCTGGAATCAATTGCGCCAATGATTCCTACCTGTTCGTGATTACCTCGTACATTTTATTGTGCCCATGTATTGCATAAAAAAGTCTGATCTTATTCGTTATCTTCAACTTTGCAGACAGTTAACTGAAGATGGAGCTGGTCTCCGGAACGTTTTGTTGAATTGACTTGTTTTAAATTTATTGATCGTGAAATTTTTATTGAATTTGATTTTGATACGTTGTGCTTTCTTCGTTTTGGAATTCTTTATTTGAATCTACATCTCATCGAAAAATCGATTTCAATATTTTTAATTCAGTTAGGGCTAATTTCCTGAAGGTACTTTAAGGTTGCAGTAAACTTAAAACGGAAAATTGAAAATTTATGTAACGAAGTTTGGATCTCAATATTTTCCGTCGTAATTTTAGTTTTTAACCGCCTGTAGCGCTTACACCAATGTATGGATAGGAAGAACTTTAATGGTTGCTGTCTTCATTGCGGTCGGTGCGAGATTGGGCGAGTAGCGGGGACTGAAGTGATGTCATCTTTGCCATCCACGTCAGTATGTCAATAAATAAATAAATAATAATGAAGGCATCTACGGATGCTTTATTTCCAATCAAGCCTGATTCATATCACCTTGTACATTGGATTTTCAAATGCTTTATAACTAACGCCAGGACGCCATGACGCTTTCCCCCAGTCAAGACCGGTACCCATTTCAGACACCTCGGTAGAGTAGGGTATTGTGCTTGGAATTTTTCTCCTATACCCAACAGAGAAAATCGCCACCGCCAGCGCCAAGTTTCGAACCCGGGTCTGCCGCACGGCGGCAGAACCTCTAGCACATGGCTATCGCGAGCACGACCCCAAATGTTGGGTGCATAAATTCCCTCAGTTCCAATGCATGATGTCGCAGAATTCTTCACAGCAGGAGCTTCTCTCCGATATTGTCCCCTCAATGTCTGTATTTTTCTGCCAATACTGATGATGGAAAAGTTCGGTCGTGGTTTTCCTGTCTGTTGGTAGGCTTGTTTTGCCCATCTTTCGTTACACGAATCCAGCTTTGTGTTCCACAAGCGCGGCTGCTGCTTGTAATTACCAATCGAGATGGGAAGCTTCACGTGACCACGGAGTGCGCGCCATTGAATAACTTTTTTTCATATGTTACGTACATTTGAATTTGAAAAAGGGGTTAATCCAGTGTGTAATATATATACGTGTGAAGGTTTTTGATGGAAAAATTAAGCTGTTTCATAATTTGGAAATTATGAAATAATTTGAACAATGTTCGTATACAAAGTACGGTTGTTTTGACGCGCTCATATATTTCAGGTGAGATTGTAGAACGAAAGAAATGTAAATAATATAATTACGAAGTCATGAGGTTATTAAGTAATCAATATTTATTAATTGGTACTAATTTTTTATTAAATATTGTTCAAATATATTGATACCAATTATTTATTAATTCATGATTACTAATCTTTGAAATGAGGTTATAAACTAATAAAGATATAAAATAAAATATCAACTTTTGCAGCCCACGGGCTAACAATAATCAGATGTGGAATACATTCGGGAGGCAGAGCCCGGAATGTGATCATGTGGAACTGGTGTAATTCTGAGTATTGGATCCTGCTTCTGGTATTGGATACTTACTGAGTATTGGCTCCCGTGTCCAGTATTGGATAATGTTCTGATATTTTCTGTTAAAGGTGGAATATCGGCCAGACATTGGATATTAGTTCAGCCAATATTGGCCGCAGATTAATATAATATTGGATGCTGTCCATGAGGGGAATTGGGTGCTGATATTATTGATGGATTTGTGAATGGTTCTGTGATTGGATTTATTATTGGATTTGTGACTGGAACAATAAAATAAATAGCGCTGCTCAGACATTATATTGTCGACGTCAGGTAAGTATTCTGGTATGAAACATCTGAAGAATTTTCGTAATATTCAGTTAAATCAGTAAATTTTTATTGATAAATTGTATTGATATAATATTAACTGTTATTATTTATAGTACTTATTTCAATAAAATATTATTATCTATGAGCAATAATTACATTGTTAAACCCAACACCCAATACTTAAAGAATCTGTGACCAATATTAGCTGCACTTATTCCCAACATCAGATCGATGTTCTCACATCATATAGTAAATAAGAGGATATTATGTAATACCAAACACGGGAGCCAATACTCAGAATTACACTATTCTCACACACACTCCGCAGGCATAGTCCCGACATCGTGCCCTATTTTCATCATCGTTAGCCCGTGGGCTGCAAAATAGTGCAGCATTTGTAGCAAAGTGCATCATTCAATGTGCATCATTATATGTGGCCAAATAATTTTGCTATATTTGTACGAACGAAGTTTTTTTAAACAACGAACTAGAACATTAAATTAAAGACGAAAAACGCACATAAACTGTTTCAGTTTTTCACTGGCTGGTGTCTAGTGACTACTGTGTGTCACTAGTCATCAAACTAGCTACTGTCACTAGCCTGTGTCTAGTGACTACTGCGTGTCACTAGCCATCAAAATAGCTACTGTCACTAGCCTGTGTCTAGTGGCTACTGCGTGTAACTAGCCATCAAACTAGCTACTGTCACTAGCCTGTGTCTAGTGACTACTGCGTGTAACCAGCCATCAAACTAGCTACTGTCACTAGCTGGTGTCTAGTGACTACTGCGTGTAACTAGCCATCAAACTAGCTACTGTCACTAGCCATTACTCTCTATGTGTTGACTGCTGTACACCCGCCGCAGGGCGGTCGCGGTAATTTTCTTTCGCCAACGGACGCCGACATACTAGTTTCTCTAGTACGTCAGACACACTAGTCTCTCCAGTACGTCAGACACACTAGTCTCTCCAGTACGTCAGACACACGAGTCTCTCCAGTACGTCAGACACACTAGTCTCTCCAGTACGTCAGACACACTAGTCTCTCCAGTACGCCACTAGTCTCTCCAGTACGTCAGACACACTAGTCTCTCCATTACGTCAGACACACTAGTCTCTCCAGTACGTCAGACGCACTAGTCTCTCCAGTACGTCAGATACACTAGTCTCTCCAGTACGTCAGACACACTAGTCTCTCCAGTACGTCAGACACACTAGTCTCTCCAGTACGTCAGACACACTAGTCTCTCTAGTACGCCACTAGTCTCTCCAGTACGTCAGACACTAGTCTCTCCAGTACGTCAGACACACTAGTCTCTCCAGAACGTCAGACACACTAGTCTCTCCAGTACGTTAGACACACTAGTCTCTCCAGTACGTCAGACACACTAGTCTCTCCAGTACGTCAGACACTAGTCTCTCCAGTACGTCAGACACACTAGTCTACCCAGTACGTCAGGCACACTAGTCTCTCCAGTACGCCAGACACTAGTCTCTCCAGTACGTCAGACACACTAGTCTCTCCAGTACGTCAGACACACTAGTCTCTCCAGTACGTCAGACACACTAGTCTCTCCAGTACGTCAGACACGCTAGTCTCTCCAGTACGTCAGACACACTAGTCTATCCAGTACGTCAGGCACACTAGTCTCTCCAGTACGCCAGACACTAGTCTCTCCAGTACGTCAGACACACTAGTCTCTCCAGTACGTCAGACACACAAGTCTCTCCTGTACGTCAGACACTAGTCTCTCCAGTACGTCAGACACACTAGTCTCTCCAGTACGTCAGACACACTAGTCTCTCCAGTACGTCAGACACACCAGTCTCTCCAGTACGTCAGACACATCAGTCTCTCCAGTACGTCAGACACGCTAGTCTCTCCAGTACGTCAGACACACTAGTCTCTCCAGTACGTCAGACACACCAGTCTCTCCAGTACGTCAGACACACTAGTCTCTCCAGTACGTCAGACACACTAGTCTCTCCAGTACGTCAGACACACAAGTCTCTCCAGTTCGTCAGACACACCAGTCTCTCCAGTACGTCAGACACATCAGTCTCTCCAGTACGTCAGACACATCAGTCTCTCCAGTACGTCAGACACGCTAGTCTCTCCAGTACGTCAGACACACTAGTCTCTCCAGTACGTCAGACACACCAGTCTCTCCAGTACGTCAGACACACTAGTCTCTCCAGTACGTCAGGCCCCGTACAACAACACGCGCTGGCGGAGTTGCGGCCACAACAGCACGGCAGGTACCGCGTAGAGTCACTCCACTGAGGGATGTCATCCGACACTGGATAGAGCAGCCGATACTCAGAACTGAACTATGCTCACGTGCACAGTTCCTGAGGGAGGACTTGTCATTTTATATCTCTCAAGAGCTCGTAGGCCCGTAGGGTGTAAAAATATATGAAAGCACTCTATTACTTAAACACTTCGCACACGTATCGGAGTTGCGAGTGCCTATAAAGAATAGGGATGTAAATGTACGAATCAATTTAATTCAAATTTATTTGTTTCACCAAACTTGAAAATCAAATTAAAGCAAAAAATCGAATAGACTAGTATATTTAACACGATAATATATACATTGTTTAAGAAAATTAAATCGACATATGTATAAACACAATAAATCTTTCACATCGTGGTGACTTTATTATTTTTCGTATGTGTTCAGAATTCAAGTATTACAAGGTTAGAACCGAACACAGTGATAAATAATTGGAAAGATATTATTTATTTCACAAATTCGTGTGCCTTCGATTAGACTCCAATGTTTAAAAGATCTATAATTAGATAAAATCACTTCATATAAGTAGTTCATTTCACTGTAGTCTGCCTCTCGCTGTCTGCTAGGCTCGGTCTGCATCTCCTACAAGTAGAATAATACAAAATTTACCCTAACAACTGAACGAAAAGTTCGTTTTACATTATCTTTACAGCTTATATTGTATTTTACAGCTGTTTTACACAGGGATTTTGCCATATACCACAACTACCTCAACATTTATCCCCAATACTACCACACACCATTGATAAAGTCACACACATCACCGTACATTCCACTAACTTGAATCAGTCCCCTTCTAATGCAACCTCAATACAACCTAGTACACATAGAATATTATTAAATCATATATACTCGAAATAAAAATAGACGCTCTTCGTGAACGCTCAAAGTTCAGCCAATAGTTGCTGTTGTTTTGGTTGTTCGATGGCTAACTTCATTTGTTATTTCAGGCTTCATTAAATGGTGTTGTTATTGCTGGTATATTTTGTTGCTGTTATTGTTGGTGGGCGTGTGCGCTTGTGGTGGGTATTGGCTGAAGGATTATTGGTTGTGGGATGAATAATGTTGCGTAAATAATGATCTGCTGCTGATTACTGACTTTTATGATTATTCAATTAGGGTAAAATCAATATAAGGAGTTACATAATCCAACATTTAGGTATACCATAGGTTGACATTGATTTTGATAAATACACTGTAACAATAATCAGATAGCATTCTAGAATGATTTATTTAGACACTATGTAGCATATGAATTTGATAAGGATTTCGGCTTTGATTTACAATAGTTTACCCAATACAATGAATTTTCACAGAAAACGACATTACCAGGTAAACTTTCTAAACAAATTTAACATATGCCAAACAACAAATTCCTAAGAACATTTGTTCTCGTGTAATTTTAGTTCATCATGAAATGACGTTGCATTATTTATCAACAAAGATGAATGCCAACAACGGTTCTCTAACTTCTCTGTGTCGGGAACACAACAACATACAATGATAGAGCTCGACTATTGAAGCTTAGAAGCTTCAACTGATACCGAATCCGATGGTTTCTTTCGAAACCCTGCATAGCGAACTGCGCGTTGGTATATATGTATGTGTGTGTGTGTGTGTGTGTGGTGTGTACGTGTGATAGTGGCTCCTCTACCTCATCGGTGCGTGCGTGTGTGTATACTCTGGTACACATGACTGGGCGATGTATATGTAAATAGTGTACACGACCCGTCACAAATGACGGGATTCAAAATTTCCTTCAGACAAATCCTCCAGATGGGGATGCCCAACAAATATATCCATGCCAACAGTACCCGCCATTAAACAAATCCTCCAGCTGTGGATGCCCAACAAATATATCCATGCCAACAGTACCCGCCATTAAACAAATCCTCCAGCTGTGGATGCCCAACAAATATATCCATGCCAACAGTACCCGCCATCAAAATATTCTTGTACTTGTGCACTGGTGAAACTCGTATCACAGATACGGTCATTGAGCGTCCTTGTGAGCGTCACAGACACACGCACCAACCAATTTGATGTGTTCACTCAGATGCCCATTGTGATAACATACCACAAATTACGCACATAGGCTAATAAATAATTTTATTGAACTATATAATTTTAGACATCTGGCGTTATATCGTATCAGGATAGGATAAATGATGTTGGATGATTAATAATCGAATGCTAGTTCATGGTGCATTTGAGTTCGTAACATCAGTCAACTCGACATTTAGGGATAAAGAACTCAACATTTAGGTACAGAATAAGTTGACGTTGAGTTGTGATAAACTCGCTATCACATAAATTGATTTATAGCTGCGTCCAGTTGTTGTGTCGGGACTGTGTGGCGTGGTAACACGTCGATATGTACACTGTGCGAATTTACTTTTGTTACCCTTAACTGCAAAACTGCAAACAATTTTATATTTACTGTTTAATTTTCAATAAAAAGACAAATTTCCGCAAAATACATTCTCTTAACATGTAAAACGGTATGCATGTGAATTTATTGAATAAGGATTGTTCAAAAAACTTTTAAATTTTATTTTATATGAGTAACAACCTATGAAAACAATGGGCGATAGGTCAACGTTGCACTGTACGCCGGTGGGTAAATCCTTAAAGTCAAAATTATAAAGATTTTGTAGGCTTTCGAGGACACATGTAAGGTAGATAAATGGCGTACGAGAGAGATGTATCCTGTAAATGGAATACGTACCGTACACGCGCAGATGTGTGGTGTAGGTGCCGTACACGCGCAGGTGTGTGGTGTAGGTGACGTACACGCGCAGGTGTGTGGTGTAGGTGACGTACACGCGCAGGTGTGTGGTGTAGGTGACGTACACGCGCAGGTGTGTGGTGTAGGTGACGTACACGCGCAGGTGTGTGGTGTAGGTGACGTACACGCACAGGTGTGTGGTGAGTGTGTGTGTGATGGTGGCTTCTCTACCTCATCGGTGTGGGTGTATTGATACTCTGTTGCGTCTGGCGTATATATGGAATATTTTATTCCAGCCAGCGTTTGTGCACAGATTTGAATGTGTATCGACGGGCAGTTATAGGAGAGGGATTTGTATATTATATACATCGACAGGCAGTTATAGAAGAGGGATTTGTATATTATATATATCGACTCGCAGTTATACGAGACATATACCGTTTCTTACAGGATGGTTCGTTCTATATTTAATTTCCAAAAATTGTTTGTTTCCATCACAATCAATTGAAATACCTAAGGAAATTGTGGAGCTGTCCAGCATAGAAAGAAAGCTTGATATTCGCAATATTCTAGTCAGTGTTTGTGACTGGAATACGTGACTTGTACACGCTGGTGTGTGGTGAGTGTGTGTCTGATGGTGCAGTCAAGGTGGTGAACACCTGGAGGAGGTGTTCCTGTCTTGTGAATTGGGTCTTTGCTGCACAGAATGATATCTCCACTGTGGGGAAAAGTATCTTTGCAGTATAGAAAGATATCTACACCGAAGCACTGAAGAAAAAAGATTCAATATTAGTAGGTTTACTATAAATTTAAGCGATCAGATTTTTTAAATAACTTGCATATAATAATAATAGTGTTTGAATCTTTAACTTAGCTCAAGAATATGGAATGTCATTTTTTATAAATTTCATAACTAGGAAACAACGACCGAACTTTTCCATCATCAGTATTGGCAGAAAAATACAGACATTGAGGGGACAATATCGGAGAGAAGCTCCTGCTGTGAAGAAATGTGCGACATCATGCATTGGAACTGAGGGAATTTATGCACTCAACATTTGGGGTCGTGACATACTGACGTGGATGGTAAAGATGACATCACTTCAGTCCCCGCAACTCGCCCGATCTCGCACCGGCCACAGTGACGTCACTGGGCACATGCGCTGCTCCGTGCTGCACGCAGGGCTTATACCGCCACAGGCGGTGCAAGTTTAAATTATTACTATTATTACCATCAACCATACTTGGGGGGGGGGGGGGGCGGTTACAATAGGAAAGAAGAGAAAAGAATTAGAGTTTGGCACAGAGTGTGCCAGAAGAGAAAAAGGAAGAGAGAAAAGGAAAGGGATAGTGGAAGAAGAAAAAGGCTCTTAACGCATAATTAGGTGATCTTGTGCATCTTGTTTAATTTATGCTGGTAATTAGTTAATATAATAAGGGAAAGTCTCCGTCAGGGCTTTTAATGCTAAAAGTGATTCGTCTATTGAATCATGCCGCGTATACTCTGCTCTATTGTAATTATTTTTCTGCGGGAAGGCGATAAAAGCCCTCGGCAAACGGAGTGAATATGAATTTTAGCTGGGGGAAATTTATGCTTATCTACAAGTTCCCATATACACTATGTACATACTTATACATATGTAATAATTATTATTATTGTTTTTTTTTTTTTACTTTTTTTTTAATTTATTTTTTAATTCATTTTTTTTCTCCTTTACACGCATATATGCATATACAAACATTATTCACACAGAAACACACACACACACTCGACTCACGTGCACCCATACATTTTTTTTAATACACTTACACACGATACACATGCACACATATATGCACATATAAATTCCTCCATACCTATACACCCACAAATATATACACGCACACGCACACGATACACATGCACACATATATGCATATATACATATTATTAGCATTATTTATATATACATGAATTTTTTTTGTTTATTCAATTATTATTGTTGTTTTTTTTTTTTTTTTTTTTTTTTCATTATTATTTTTTTTTTCTATTTATTTATTTTATTTTATTTTTTTTATCCTACATTACCTAAATTACATCCTAGCTATCTAAGCATATGCATATATCTTATCTACACAGTAAGCATTACCTAAAACTTCATTGTTTCGTTACCAGACTATGATTTAGGCTTATCTAGTTCTTAATCTATATACAGTCTAATATTTACACATGTACATCACCTAGCGCCTATAATTAGAGAATGAATTTTCACCTATACACTATCTTATTCACGTTTGTTCTCTTCTCGTCATCACACGAACACACTATATAACACTAATTTATACTTTTCGTTTGTACCTAATAATTTACAGGTTAAGTTATTTATTGTTCCCTACCTATTTACAATATCAATACAATATATAAACAGGGATTTAAGAACTTTTGATCTTAGTTTGAGTAATGAAAAATTAACTAAAAAAAAATTTGTATATTAATGCAGCTAAAATGAGAATAAATGTCTGTGGTTTCGGCTTCCCACCCATGGGGGGAAGACCGTCCTACCGCTCGCCAAAACCCCAGAAAACAAAAAATGAAAAATATTAATGAAATTAGTTTGGTCTTCCCCCACGTTGTCCTAAAAGGACTAGAAATTGTCGTAATAGGTGTGCCTGGCAAGTTTGTTGGTTCATGTATATTTTGGAGGTGGAGGGGGGGGGGCCATTGCAAGTAGTCTAGAGCTTTTGAATCGGGAATGTTGTTTGGGGATGAGCTCGGGAGGAAAACTTAATTTTGTACTCAGGTCAGGATCGAATTGCTGCATGTTGTGCCAGATCCTGTTTGCATGCTCGTGTAGCAGTATGTTTATGGGAGGGACATTTAGATGATTGTGCAGGTATTTGGATGGTACTGCTTCTATTAAACTTGTGCCGGTGATAAATCTAAGTGCTTTGTTTTGTACTCTTTGTAATTTGGATATTGCTGTTGCTGATGCTGTGTGTAAAGGTATGACTGGGTATATTAATGCTGATCTTACAAAGGCCATATATAGTTTCAGTTTGGTTTCTGTAGGGAGGTGAGTAAAACGGTAAATTTTCTCTAGATTTTTGTAGGCTATTGCTTGTCTATGGAGGCTTGTGATGAAATACCATGTGTTGTTATGTTCAAACCTAGGACTTTTCCTTTATTTGTGTATGGTATTGATTTGTCGTTTATGGTAACTTCAAATGTTTTCCTTCTATTTATGGGGATTATGGCAAATTTACTACTGTTGGCTAATATTTTCCATTTCCTTTCAAACGTGTTTATTTGTTCTATTGCTCTTTTGGTGTTGGCTGTTGCGTATTTTGGTGAATATTTTCCGGCTGTTATCTGTGTGATGTCATCTGCAAAACATATGTAATCTGTTTTAGGTAGCGGCGGTGGTAAATCAGGAGTATAAAAGCTGAAAAGTGTAGGGGATGGGCATGCTCCTTAGGGTACACCTGTGCACAGTGAGAATCGCAGCCCTATGTAATTTGATATTCTTATTGAGACTGTTCTGCTATTGAGGTAATTGTTCAGGGTCCGGAGAAATATAGGGTGAAGATTGATTTTTGAAAGTTTGAAGATGAGACCAGAGTGCCATACCTTGTCGAATGCTTTTTTAACATCTCTTAAGCAAATGTCTATTGTGAATTTTTGTGCTAATTGGATGGAAATTGATTCGTGCAGGGTTGCCAGTGCGGTATGTGTGCCTCTATTACATCTGAATCCGTGTTGTCTGCTATTGAAATGATTATGAATTGTAAGGAAATTTGTTAACCTATTATTTAAAATTTTATCTAGTAGTTTGCCGTGTACATCCAGGAGGGAAATTGGTCTGTAATTTTGAACTGATTTTGGGGATGTGTTTGGTTTTGGGAGGAAAATCGTTATGGCATGTTTTAGATTGTTCGGGAAGTAGCCAGCTGATATGGACATATTGAAAATATAAATCAGAAAGTGAATCATGTTTTTTGGTAAGTTTCTAAGTTGTAAAGTGATTATTTCCGTGGTCCCTGGTGCTTTCTGTTTGAACGGTCTCAGAGCTTGTAATAGTTTTTCAAATGTAATAGGGGGAAAATGTATAGGGTCAAGTCTGTTGATATTTCCAGTTCGGTATGGTTTGATTGTATTTGCTATGTTGTTCATTTGTTCTTGTACTATTGCAATGTGTTTTCTGTCGAAGTGGGTGTTGTATATTAAAATATGCATCGTATAATGTGATACTGGTTTTATGAGTACGAGTTCCGGAGCGGAGGTTTGCGCGGCTTGCCGGATGCCATATCGCGTTCAGGTCAGATGTCTTTATGGGACCTCCGCCGGAAGCTGTGCCTTCGGGGCGCATCGCATTGGTATGCACCGGAAGAGCATTGTTTAACTTCCGAGCGCTATAGCTTATAAGCAGTGTCGGTGTATGGATGATTCAGTACAAGAATAGGAACCTAGCTAAGAGTTTCCTTTGCCTACTCCTGAAGTTAACGCTTCAGATACGGTAGTTACAGCTACCGATACTGTAGTTTGCAGCTACAATTACTAATCCTCGTATCGTGATGAAAAACCACGATACTACATTGGGGTTCGTCCTGTTCTGTAAATATTTCCTTCCAGTGTGCTCTGAAGATGGGTTCTTTTTCTTGAGGAGTATGTAACTGTCCTTTATTATGTTCTATGTATGATATTTGTGGTTTAGTGTTGCCGCTCATCATTCTCTTGCAGGAGGACCAAGACACTTTCGGATCCTCCTGCAGTTTAAGACTATGAATTAAATCCTCCCAGGTTTGCTGATATTTGCCTTTGTATGTATCTTGTAATCGGATTCTTATTGTGTTCAAATGTCGGTTCAAATCTATAGATGACCCATATCTGGAGATGTATTGGGTTGTCTGTCGGTATTGTGCTTGTAATGTCAAAGTTTCGTGAGTTGGTTTGATCCCCGGGATTATTCTATGAGTTATGATTGGGACTGCTGTATTTGTGGCATCCTGCCCGTGTTTGGTCCATGTGTCTAAGTACTTGTTTATTTCGTTTATAGTTGGATCCGGTTGTGAAGGGGGTGTGACAGGTGATAGTAACTGCTTGTATAATTTCCAATTTGATTTATGAAAGTGTCTTCGCGGTTTGATGGGAATTTGTATTGGGTTGGCTGTGATGGTAGCGATTGTTGGAATTTGATCCGATGGTGTGATGGGGCCGGGCTTCAAGAAAATATTATGGAATGCATGCTTGTTTTGTAGAACTATATCGGGTGAGGTGGTGCTATTGTGAGTTATTAGGGTGGGAAAAAGGGTCCAATGTGTGTGCATTTTTGTTCTGAAATTAGGTAGTAAAGATGGTTACCTCTATTGTTCCTATGCGAGTATCCTGTTATGCTATGTGCGGCGTTTATGTCACCTAGAACATAGGTTGGGTGCGGTCTATTGAAAAGCATGTGGAAGTCTATGAAATGTAGGTAGTCTGTTCTTGGGGGTGTATATGTAGTACCGATGGTGATTGGTCCCTGAAGTGTATCTATTGTTACTGCTATCATATCTGTGTGAAAATCATCGTGAAGTCTGTACGAAATGCTTTTCCTGAGTGCTATTGCAGTGCCTGCGTGATTTTCGTTTAGCTTATTTGAATAAAATGTATTGTAGTTGAAGATCTTAAGGGGTTGGTTATTTATGATTGGTTATTGCCTCGTATGGTCTATCTACTTGTACACCTCTGATAGTTTGTCTATTAGTACACCTCGTATAGTTTGTCTATTATTATGCCTCGTATGGCTTATCTACTTGTACACCTCAGATGGTTTGTCAATTAGTACTCCTCGTATGGAACATTTGTTTTAGGATGTCCTATATTAAGAAACTTTTTAAAAGCCAATATGTTGGCATGTATCTCATGTAACAACTTGGAAATCCACTTTTTTTTATGCGTTTAGAGTACTGTTAAACAGTAACGTTAATTGAAGAACCTGATCGAACGGCGTATGATTAAAAAGGATGAATAGCAGAGTGCATGGGTAAAATAAAGAGAATCTAAATGAGGCCAGATAATTATGTAGATTGACGATACCAAGTAGAAAACTGAAAAAAATTCAGATATGGTGAAAGCTTGGTATGAGTTCATAGAAAGCACTTACAGAGGTAATTATATTCAAATTTACGAATTAGAGGTTGTTGTTTATAGAGTGAGGGGTAATATACAAATGGGGAGAGAAGTTGAGGATTATTGGGATGATGATATTAATGTGATTAGTGGGTCAGAACAGGATTGACAGACGTGATGACTGATTTTTACAATATAATTGAGCTGGACCTAATTGAACGTTGAAAAAAGGGGAAAAAGTAGTTGGAAGACTCACAGCAGAAGATGAATTGAATAAATGAAGGGCGAATCTACGTTATCCTTGTGTGTTAGGAAGAATGTAGCAAAGGTAGAGATGCTTTGTGATGGAAGTTTTGAAAGCTATTCGTGTTTGAAATATGTTGTAAGAATTTATGTGTGAACAAGCGCACTCGGAGGAGTAATTAAGGGAATTATCGGTGATATACATGCACTGTGACTGAGGCAAAGAAATAACAGTAGAACATCTGGCTCTAAGTGCTTTTTTTGTGCAGTCAGCGCTCACTAGCACTGAACTTTCAAATCAGTAATAACTCTAAATTTCAGTAACTAATATTATTCCTCTGGACGACTGTTTAATCTACCTCTACGTCCCAAATTTTGTAAATATTTACCATTCAGAAGTGATATCCAACCACAATAGTAATAGTATCCTATGTACCCATGTCCGTATAACGCTGAAAAGAATGCCGATAGGATGCAAAACCCGAAATATTTCTTTGTTGTTCCTTGACTGTAACCTGATTTTTCTTAAAAATTTCTATCAGAAAATTAGAAACCAGTTTATTTTTAAGTTTTTTGAAGTCTTTTTTTTCTTAGTAATTTTTTTCTAAACAATTTCTAACGATTACAGTGAGCTCGACTATCATTTTCAATGCAGTAGGAGGTATAAGGGGTGTTTTTTATCCTTTTATCTGTTTTTTTTTCCATTTTCAATACGTATATATATTATATGTATGCACGCACATGAATGAATATGTCTGTGCGTACGTATTTCGGTATACGTATATATACATAAATATATATATATATATACATGTTTCCATTTCTATTTTTTACGTGAAAACAATCCAGCTAATTAATCTTATTGCACTTGCGAAATGATTCAAAAATAGATCTATCACTACCTCAAAGAACGCTTCTGTATATAAGAAAAACGAAAAATGCAATTAGACAGATGAAATAAAGTGCGATTCGAGCATATGAATCGTGGAAAAATTATCTTTCTGTCCATATGTTCAACGAGTTATGAATTTTCATTTTGAGTATATGTTTGTTTCTGCTAAAATTTTGAAGATATTTGCTACTCTTAAGTGATATCCGGTTTACACTGGATTTCCATTTTATCTCCTGTACCAATGTCCGCATGATGTTGCAGAGAATAACGAGAGGATATGAAATATGATGTTTTGTTGCTGTTGTTGTTCCTCGACCATAACTTGTGTTTTCTTAAAATTTCTGATAGGAAACTAAAAACCGTTTCATGTTAACGTTTTTCGAAGTCTTTTTCCTTTTACTTATTTTTTCTTCAAGTTGTTTCTTACGATTACACTGAGCTTGATTGTCATTTTAGAAGTAGCAAGAGCAAGGTTGTTGTTAGTTTTATTATTAATTTTCTTATATTCATTTTCAATACGTATATATATATTTATATATGAATATGTGTGTGTATGGGGGTGCGTGTGTGTGTGTGTGTGCACATGTCCATGTTAATATATATATATATATATACAGGGTGTTGTTTTTACTTTGAACAAACTTCGAACTTAGTTACAAAAACTCAAAATAAATCGATTTTCATGAGTGACAAAATGTCCAAAACTCTTTAGTTTTCGAGTTATGGCGTCGCAAAGCATGTTTAGAAGTGCATCTTATAACTGGGCCGCACACAATTGTTATTTAAGGTTGTTAGTTTTCGAGAATGTCGAATACAATTAAAGCATTTTTCCTCATTTCATTATGGGTTATCCATTCCATGTAATCAACGACAAGATTTCAAGATGCAATGTGAGACTGAAATAATGAAATGAAATTTATTATTAACAATCTACATTACTGGAACGCATGTGTTGCAGTATCAGTTCGCCATTTGTTGACACGCCGTTGCACTGTGACCATGGAAAGATTTACCAATGCTGAGAAGGCAGACATGCATTTGATTTATGGAGCTGCAGGCGGAAATGGTAGGCTCGCCCTGAGGATGTACAGAGAAAGGTTTCCTAGGCGCGAAGTGCCTGATTTCCGGTATTTTGCTACTCTGCATACGAGATTGCGTGACACCGGCAGCTTCAACGTTAACAGAGGGAATGCTGGGCGCGGCCATCATCCATAGGAGGATAGAATTGTGGAATTCTTTGAGCAACATCCACGAACCAGCACTCGTGCAGCTGCTCAACGTCTTGGCTTGCGAAACCATACTACTGTATGGAGGGCACTACATCGTCAGCAATTACATCCGTACCATTTCCAAAGAGTGCAAGGGCTCATGCCAGGTGATTTTGAACCTCGTATGCTGTTTTGCCAGTGGTTAATGCAACACGAAAGAATGAATCGCGGGTTCTCAAAACTTATTCTCTCCACAGATGAAGCTTATTTCTGTCGTGATGGGGTTTTCAACCGTCACAATAATCATTACTGGGCTGGAAATAACCCTCATGTTATTCAGCCTAATAGTCACCAGCACAGATTTAGTGTCAACGTGTGGGCAGGCATTATTGGCAATAATTTAATTGGTCCGTACCTATTACCTTCTCCTTTTACGGGACCTGCGTACACCATCTTTATACGCGAAGTTTTGCCTGGACTACTGGAGGACGTGCCCTTGGAGATACGCAGGCGAATGTGGTTCCAGCATGACGGAGCGCCAGCACATTACTTTCGTGAAACACGCCTGTTCCTGAATAACCAATTTCAAAACCGATGGATTGGCAGTAGTGCTCCTGTAGCATGGCCAGCTAGGTCGCCTGATTTGACGCCACTGGATTTCTTCTTGTGGGGAACCATGAAGGACCTCGTGTATGCCACTCCTGTTGAATCGGAACAGGATCTGGTTTGACGCATTGTGGACTCAGCTGGCCGTATTACGGAAATGCCTGGCGTGTTTCAATCTGTAAGGCGCTCACTGACTGTTAGATGTCGTAAATGTGTTGAAGTTCATTGAGGCCATTTCGAGTAACTGTTGTAATAAAACTGTATTCAAGTTTGTTCTTGCGTTAAAGTTCTTACATTAAAGTTTGTATTGATTATGTTTTTTACCTTTGTCCTGTAATGCTTACTGATTAATGGTTAGTTTACATGATAATAATTGATAATTACTCATTTACGACAATTTATTCTTATTTGTAAAACGTGTACACGCAAATTTCATTGTGAAATTACAAAAATACTACATTAGTGGGGCCCAAAAACCTCTTTAACTATCAAAGGTAGCGCTAAAAATGGTGTGCACGTGCAATCCTACTTGAAGTTCTAATATTCTTCAAGTAACTATAACTCGAAAACTAAAGAGTTTTGGACATTTTGTCATTCATGAAAATCGATTTATTTTGAGTTTTTGTACCTAAGTTCGAAGTTTGTTCAAAGTAAAAAAAAACACCCTGTATACAGTGTTTCTAACTGTTTCTGGGGATGACTTGACTTTGAACTCTCGATACATAAGGGAATAAAATATATCTGTCGGGCCAAGTGCGTGCCTGCTTTCACTGTGCCAAGCATTGCTTTCGTTGGGCTTCGATCATCTTTTAGGGTGATCGATAGCGCGGTCGAAAGCGTGCTAGCGCGGGGATTTATAGTCCTGAGTTCGAGTCTCTCGAACTATTCGTACATTTATTTATTTGAAAAACCTTGTGGAAGCAGTAGCTTCCAGGACCAGATTCAATAACTGTTTCTGGGGGTGACATGACTTTGAACTCTCGATACAGTGACTGTATTTATATATGCTAATATATATATATATATATATATTAGCATATATATATACATGCTAATATATATATATATATATATTAGCATGCTATCACTGAACCATACTTCATAAAAAATTTTTTATTGCACTTGCTTAATGATTCAAAATTAGATCTATCACTACCCCAGGAGGCGTTTCTGTGAATAGAAAAAATAAAAAATATAAACAGGCAAATGAAATAAAGCACTCGTGGAAAGTTATCTCTCTGTGCGTATACTGAACAAGCCATGAATTTCATCTTGCGTGTAAGTTTGTTTACGCGTTTCTAGATGTGCGTATTGTGTTGCGTGATGTTCTTTATAAATATCTTTGTGACTAACTTTTTCTCAGTACTTGATAGTCATTTACGACGGTGCTTCACTCTGCTTCGGTATAGCTTTTTTGTCTTCTTTTACATTGATTCAACTAATAATTTAGGAATTCCGAAGAATTATCTAGTAGTATTTAAATTATTTATAAGTTGTCAGCCATCTCTTGGGACATACAATATCCAAAAAATGATTATTTTGATTTAACTAGCCCTTGGCAGTATTAATCTATTTGCGCGTCACGTATGGTTTGTCTATTAGTATGCCTCGTATGGTTTGTCTATTAGTAAACCACGTATAGTTTGTCTATTAGTACACCTCGTATCGTACGTTTGCCTAAGGACGTCTTATATTAAGAAATGTTGAAAAACCAATATGCTGGCATGTATCTCATGTGTCACCTTTTTTGGAAATAAACGGCGTTTCTTTAAAAAAAACGGTGTGTTATGAGGCAGTGACTATTGATGAGTATTATGTCTGGGTCTAGCGTGTTGTATATGTTGGATAGTGTGATTCTATTGGTATTCCAAGATTGCACGTTGTGTTGAATTATTGTTATTTTCTTCCGATTCATTTTTGAGCAATTAATTTTTTTGGTGGCTGCTATTAGTGATTGGTGTCTTGGAAGATTTATGAAGTCCTCGTGGGGGATTATGTTTATTTTGGTTCTTGTGAATTGGACCCTGTTGCTCCTAATGTAGTCCAGTAATGTTTGTGATCTCATGTCCTGAACAGTGAATTTTAATCCTTTATCATTTTCTTTTCTATTGAGTTCCTGGATGTACCATTCTGTCGGGGGATTTTCTGGGATTGGTGAATTGTCTATGAAATTTCTGTACAGTTTTATATGAAAGTTGTGTTTGTTATCTAATACTATGCTTGAATTTCCCAAATCATCACTTATCCTGCGTTTAGTTCTAGCCTCCGTGTCCATGGCCTCCTCCATGTGCTCCTGTTCACATTCCAGAGAGACATCCACCGTTTTTTCCTGTTCCGTTTCCGTCTCCTGTGGTGTTGTTTCTGTTTTGTAATAAAAATTGAAAATTGCGGCTGAGTCACGATCTGGAAAATTGGTATCGATATTGAAGTTCAGTTTTAGGGATTGTGATAGTAGGTCGCCAAATTTTTGTGTTCTATTGAGTGCTGCTATATGTGCTTCCAAGATGAGTGCTGTGAGTTTAATGTGTGTTTGGGTAGTTAGTGTGAGGGTGTGTTCCGGGGGATTTGTTTGTTGTATTGCGTACTTCGCAATTTCAGCATAGGTGTTTTGAGTTTGTTGGTGATGCTCCTGTTTTTCATTTTCAATTTTTTGTTTGATTACATTTTTTCTATACTGGCAACTTGATGCTAGTGTTCTATGTGGTCCATTGCAATTAAGGCATTGTTTAAGTGTAAGGTTATCATCCGGGGCCCGTGCCAGATCCTGTCGATTCCGTGATCATTTTGCATGTTTTTGTTGGAAAAGGAACCTTAGTTGGTGGACTATTCGTTCCTAAAATTTTATGCCGCTTTATGGGGGGGGGGGGGGGTGTGAGGGGACCAAAATCTTTCAATTTTTTCCGATTTTGACCCCATATAAAAAGAGAACAAATGGGAAATGGAAAAAAGCTCAATTTGAGTTTGTTAGAAGTGTGTCAGGAATTCTAAAACTGTATTTGTTTTTGTTCTAGCATCAAAACTAAAGGAGGAGTTCCATTTTGAAATACCAATATCAATGAAAAGCACCCAAAACTTTTATTTTTTCCTGATTTTGACCCCATATATATTGAGAACAAATGGGAAATGGAAAAAAAGAAAAATTTGATCGTGTTAGAAATGTTCCAAGGATTCTAAAACGGTCTTTGCTTTTGTTCTAGCATCAAAACTGAAGGAGGAGTCCCATTTTGAAATATCAAAATTAGTGAAATATCAATATCTAAAAACACAATATGTCAAATTTTTGAAAATCTAAGGCCTGAATCAAAAAAATGAATGGAATCAATTGTGTTTCTTTTCTAAGGTTACATATCATAGTCAAATTTCATAAGAATCAGACTGAAAATAAAACAATCATTTCGTTGATATATAAGGGAAATATTTTTTTTTTAAATCACAATTCACAGTGTGAATATAAAGTTATGTATGGAAATTATCGAAATAAAAATTAAAACTGCACTCAATTACATCAATTGTTCATTATATTACACTTCAACAAAAAATTTTGTTTTTTGCTTATACCCAACCAACACTTCTAACTTTCAACATTCATCCTGGGACTAGTTCTAGAGTTTTGATGCTAGAACAAATCCCAAGACAGTTTTAGAATCCTTGGAACATTTCTAACAAACTCAAATTCGGCTTTTTTCAAATTCGAATTCTTTGAAGAAATATATAGCTCTAAACCCAAAAAATTGTTGCTGATTTTTGAAATTTCAAAAATTTTTGAAAAAATAGAAAAAATTTGAATTTGAAAAAAATACGAATTTGAGTTTGCTAGAAATGTTCCAAGGGTTCTAAAACTGTCTTTGTTTTTGTTCTAGCATCAAAACTGAAGGAGGAGTTCCAATCTGAAATATCAATAAAAATATACCAAAAAGCGCATTTTTCGTTAAAAAAATAAGGCCTAAATCGATAAAATGACATGAGTAAAAAAAGGTTTACTTTCACAAAAGACATATACTGGCGAATTTTCAAACGAATCGGACGAAAAAAGGTCTCCAACTCGGATGATCCCTTTAGGTGTGCTCGCGCATTGTTGGTAGCCATGTTCTTGTGAGGAGCATTCTGAGCAATATTGAGTTGTTTGGGTGCATTTGGATGTTGGGTGATCTTCATATTTGTAGCACTTGTAACCAGGGCTGCCGAAATTTTTTCCGCTTACCGTACCAAAACTTTCATGAAAACGTACCAAAAACTAATAAAACGTACCAAATCTTTTTAACTACTTTAAAAACGTAAAATTCTTAAGTTTTATTTATGTTTTCAATGAGAATTAAGCTTCCTCCTTATCTTCTTTCTTCTTAGAGTAGCCTGCCTTATATTTTATATTCAGTTATTGATAAAGTCACTGGGTGGTTTCACATTTTTGCAACCAATGTCCTCTAACATAGATTTTGATCGTAATAATGTATTTAGTGTTGCTGTTCTTAATTAAATCCTGTTTTTGTTTTTATTTTATTAAGAGTCGAAAAAAGCAGTGGCAAAAGCTGCATCATAAACAAAAACAAATCAAGCATACCCAAAAAGAGCCTTCTCAACGCACGAAATTTTTCTGCGGGTGATTGCACAAATGACATGGTTCCGCAAATTATTTGTCAAATGCTACAGAATGTGCAATCATTTTGTGCAACATCTTAGTTCACATCTAACTCTATTGATGTCAAGATGATTATGGACGACGAACTTAGTTGTATTGCGATTGCAGTGGCTATGTATCAGCTAATTAATATTTTCGATGACATCTTTCTTTACAGCGTCATGAAATTTTTCCTTGTACTTGCAAAGCAATTTTTCGTACTGTTCATTTTTCTTGTTCCTGTCGCAATAGTCAGGGCTAGTAACGCCCCATGGTGCTGGTAACGACCTATATTCTTCTATGACTTCCAACAAAAACTTTCGTTCGTCTTCTGTGGCTTTAGATGACTCAGTCTTGATGCTTCAGAAAATCACAACAGCAATCAGCCCAACTAATCGTTATGAATTTTAGGAGACAACTGCTGTTTGTTTGCGCAATCATGCACTCAGATGGCGCAATCATTGCCAGATTGCACAAAAAATATCAAACACTTTTGAAATCACACAATTATTTTGTGAAATCACGCAACCACTCCCTACATGGTCAAAAGGCTTGCACAATCACTATATTTGCGCAAATTATTTGTACGTTATGGAGGCCCTTTATTCAAATGCTCGTCATTCTGACTTAACGAAAAGGCATCATAGATGAACAATTTGAGCAAATAATAACGCTAAAATCGCATTAAAATGTTTACCTCTCTATATTTATATCTAATAGACTCATGAAACTTTAGACTCTAGTAGTGCATTGTGACACGTGCCACGACACGACGAGTACTAAACTTCTAACTCGTATCAAACACATTGCGTAACATTGAAGGATTACATAATCCGTTTAATTTAGATCTCATTTGAATGAAAACTTTTGTAATTGCCAAAAATAAGGCTAATATTTCTTGGTAAGACATAATTTCTTAAATAAATTATAGAGATTTTCAAAACGTACCAAATTTAAGCGCATTAGGCTACCGTCGTACCAAACGTACAACAGAGTGACATTTGGAGCAGATCGTACCAAATTTGTACGAACGTACCAATTTCGGCAGCCCTGCTTGTAACAGATGAGGATGTGTGTGTATTTTTCTTGTTCGCATTGAAAGGGAGTGATTTTTGTATGATACATATAAAACCGGTTTTGGAGGATCTTTTGAAAAGTAGTCATGTGGGAACGAAGTTTATATCAGTCCCATGTTAGTTTTACTGAAATATTACACAAGATTTCCAATTTGAAGGGTAAATGAAGTGAAGAAATATTTCTGGTAAATTTTCGTAAACGCTTGTAGGTCAGCCTCCCTTACCACAGGAGAGATGTTCTAGAAGAAAAAAGATGAAGTCATCATATAGTTTGGAGTTATGGGAACGCGGGTTCTATGCACAAGGTGCGTTCCCGCACAGGATCACAGAAGCAGTGAGTTGAATGAGGTGAAAAGAACGCTCATGAAACATGATAAAATTAATGAAGAAAGGACTAACTTCTTGAAACCAAGACAACAGTCAACTGAAAAATTATGATTCTTAACAAAAAAATACAAAATTATAAAACAAAACAAAAACTCCTAACTCCCAGCTCGAGACCACACATATCACCCCTGGCAGGGATAATTCTTGCAGTGCTACAGAGGATACCGTTTACAGTTAATCACGAGCAATTCCATCAGGGGGATACAACTATTGTATCTATGGGAATTAGCGCTCACAGGGGACTATGTGAGGGCCCAAGCTAAAGGTTAGGTAGGCTTTTTTGTTGTAGAAATAAATTGGGGTTTTGTTTTGTTACGGACCATCTTTTTTTCTGTTCACTGCTGTCCTGTTTTCAGCACCTACTACTTTCTTCTTCAACTTTTTCTTGTTTCATGAACTTCTTTCATAGCTTACTGTTTCTATGCACCTTGTGCATAGATTCCGCGTTCCCTCAACTCCATACTGAATAGCGCCTTCATCCTTTCTCTCTTGGAGCATCTCTTTCGTGGGTAATGGATGCTAAAACTTTCTTATATAATATCAGTAATAATCAGGGGCAATTGTAATTTCACTCGGACACCTACTACTGACTAACCGTGAACGACGGTACGACCAAGCATTGAAATTGTAAAGTTTCAGCGTTTTCGGAAACTTTGAGTGAAATATTAATACAATATTTTGTCACCATTTCATTTTGCCATTGTATAGAGCTTATTTTCGCTTCTCCGCTGTCCTGGTTTCCAGCACCTCTTTCTTCTTCATGGTATATCTTGTTTCATAAACTTCCTTCCCAACTTACTGTTTCTTTGCGTACGGAATCCTTTGTGGGAATACACCTTATGCATAGATTCCACGTTCCCCTAACTCCCATCTTAATGATATTTCCATCTTTCTTCTATTTGAACATCTCTGCTGTGGTATATGGAGGCTGAACTAACAATCATATATGAATAATAAACGAAAAAATATGTTCAATTTTAGTTACCCTTGAAGATAAAAAATTGTCGAGTTATTCAGTGTAAATAACTCGGTGATGATGAAAATTCGTACGAGAAACGAAAGAGTTGAAACTGTAGTAGTTAGCTTACGTATGTTGAATAGCAAATAAGTTGAGTGTTAATGTGTGAAGATAAAATCTGAAGCTCGTAGGAGGCAGAAAGAACGGTCGATCCCTAAGGAAGAGTAGTAATATTGAATGGTTCATTCAGGATACAAGTGCGTTTCGGCGGGTGCATAGCCCCAGAGTACGTTAGTATTTGTGAAGTTTAAGGAGGTAAAGGATAAGGGCACCATTAGGATGTAAATTTGAGGAACGAGGAATCTATGCATGTCTTCTACTAACGCACAGAAACAGTAAGTTGAGAGAGAAGTTAACGAAACTAGATAAAAGTTGAAGAAGAAAGTTAGAGGTGCTGGAATCCAGGTCAGCAGTAAAGCGGAAAAAAGTTCCATAAACTAAATGCAATTTTATATCAACAAAAAACTCTTACCTAACTCTCAGCTCGGGGCCACACATATTTCATTATTTCGGATTTCTCACTAGAAATGAGTTGGGAATTGCAATACAAGGTTTTGTAGATAGTCTCAGACTGATTAGACCTAGAAAAACCTCGACACTCAATTTGCGCATTTTAATCCTTAGTAAAGGTGGCACGACTGTTGTATCTATGGGAATTAGCGCTCCCAAAGTGAGGTATCCAGCTGAGATATAGGTAAGGCCTCTTTTTGTTGAAATAATTTTTCTGTTCTGTTAAGGCCCGCCTTGTGTCGGTTCACTGCTGCCCTGTTCACAAGCACCTCTGGGTTTCTTTCTAGGCTTATATTTTTTCAAAACAGCGTTTTCTGATTCTCAATCCATTTCCAGTGAAAATTCAGTTGATTTCTAATTTTTTTATGAAGCAAAATTTTCGACGAAAACATAAGAGTTTATAGCCTTACGATATTCTTTCACCTTTTCACTCAATGTTTCTATCAGCGACGGAACTTTTGGCATTTCAACACACGATCGCCCATCAGAAAAACTAAAAATTTGACTCGTATTCTTTCCTAAAATCCCAAGATTTTGTAATGAAATTCTTCCAGGAGAGGGTCCAAATCAGCAAGATGAATTTGAAGTTCCTCCCGGAGTAAATCTGAGATTGACTTTAAAACCGCGTGTTCCAATTCTCAAGTCATTGCGAGGAGGAAATCAGGGAATTTCTAACATTGATATAACTCGAAATTTTTGTCATATATGCAATGTGAACGTGGGATGAACGTCCTGGTACGGTTAGAATTACCCGTGATGAACTGTTAACGGTATCCTCAGGAGCACTGCAAGAATTAGCACTCCCAGGGGTAATATGTGTGGTCCCGAGCAGAGAGTTATGTACGAAATTTTTTGTTGATATACAATTTCATTTTGTTACTTAGCGGACCTTTTTTTGCGCCTCACTGCCGTCCTGGTTTCCAGCACCTCTGACTTTTTTTTCAATTTGTTTCTTGTTTTGTTAACTTCTTTCTCAACTTGCTGTTTCTGTGCGTATGGGATCCTGTGCGGGAATACCATTTTTGTTTAAATTCCACCTTCCTTTTACTCCAATCTTGATGATACATTCATCTTTCTTCTCTTTGAACTTCTCTGCTGTGGTAAAGGAGGCTGAACTAACAATCATTTAAAAAAAATTGAACTATAAACACTCATCAAAATTTAGTTACCCTCAAAATAATAATTTTTTGCAAATTTTCAGAAATAATGAATTGGGATTGATGAAAAACTGGGAATGTATTGGTAGCCTAAGATTAAACCTAGAAAATATATCAATTTTGGAAGGCATTAGGAATGATGCCTCATATGCGAAGATCAAATGTGAATATCATTATTATGGAGATAATAAATTCATTCCCTCAAAAGATCAGTAAAATTAAATGGATCATTTAGGATTTAATTGTGTTTCGGGTGCATAACCCCCGAGTACGTTTGTATTTATGAAGTGGACGAGTTGAAATCAACGCGATGAGAAGTAAAACTCGGTACCGAGTTATATTATCGGAATTATTGGTGTTTATTCTTATATACAATAAAATTATATTGCAACCAAAAAGATATCTACCCAACTTTCAGCTCGGGACCACACATATTTCCCCTGGAAGCGCTAATTCTTGCAGTGCTCCTGAGTATACCGTTAACAGTTCATCACGGGTAATTCTAACCGTACTAGGAAGGGTAATGACTGACCGTCAACGATGGTACGACCAAGCATTGAAGTTGGTAAAAAGTTTCTGTGCTCATGGAAACTTTGAGTGAAATCGTGAAAAAATATCGTACGGCATGCCAGCATTCACGTATATGACGAGAATTTCGGTCGAGAATATGGAACATTCTCTAATTTCTCTCTAGAAATGAGTTGGGAATTTGAAATATCGGTTTTATAGCGAATTTAGACTGACTGGCGCTTGTTAAACCTCGAAATTCAACCCGCAGATATGAACCTTTTTCTACATATATTTCATGAGAATTTTACAATAATTTGAAGAGAACTTCTGGTCAAATAATTAGTTTTTCCTGATGCACAACCGAGTACTGAAGTTGTCAAAAAATTTCATCGCCTCTGGAAACCTTGAGTGTAAGATATTACGATATTTCTCCTCCGTTTCTTGCAATGTTTCCAGAAGCGCTGAAACTTCTTGAAAACTTCAACGCTTGGTCGTACCGTCGGTAACGGTCAGTCATTACCCGTCCTACCCAATCAAAAATTATCTTGGGAATCTTCGATGATTATGATGGGAAGGCCCACGATGTTACGTCATATTATTGTGGGACAAAACCACTTATTATGGTGGGCTTATCTTGGGCTTATGTCGCGCTTATTGAGGGATGCTTCCCACAATATGGCTCATGATATATAACTGTATATACAGGGACAATCCCACGCAAGGCCGATTATTCTGGGCAGCTCCCATGCCCAGAATAAACCTTCCCTCAATAAACCTGATAAACAACAGAGATTTTAGTGGGATGTTCCCGCACTAATTTTTGTTCGATTATTGTAGAGTAAACCCACTTGCTATATTCGGTCACTGTTATGATTGGTAATTTCTATTCTTTTCCCTGTTCGTCCAGTCTATTTTGAGTTGCTCACTAAATAAAGAGATTTGGCGCTATTTCAAACCATACAAGGAAAATAAAAAATTGTATACTACTCTATTGGTATATTATTACTCTATACTTCCTGCGCATCTTCAGTTGCGTCGGCCATCACGCTGGCACCTGGAAATAAAATACATTATATACAACAACGTAACTACTATGATACAGAAGCGTACGCATAATATCAACCACTACGAACCATGTTTGCCGAATTTTAATTATCTAGAACCACTCTATAAAAAAGCTAAGTGAAAAACGACAAGTAGGTGCGATGTATTACTTTTATTCTAAGAGTGTGTACAATGTAACCAGGTGAAACGCGCAAAAATTATGACCATGCGGCAGATGAACACATACCTGATGTAACCTATAGATCACACTAATTATTACACTTTTGTAAGCTGTGGATAATTTAATAGCTGATATAGCAATATCGCATGGTCTCAGTATGAAAAATAATACTCTACTAAACTGCGATATTTTACATCACAATTGAGCCAGATATTGTACGACGACCTGATGAAGAAAGAGAGGCTCATTAAGTATAACTAAAATCCTAAAATAACAGTAATAATAATATACAATAGGCCTTTACCCCACAGGAGAGTGGCCGACCTCAGAGCCCATTTATTCTCCCCCACATATCACTCACACACACACTTATTTCCACATATCAACCCTCTGAGGTGAAGGGGGCCTCTCCGGCTTCCCGTGCTGCTTGGGTCAGAGCAACACGGATCTCCCTGTGACTTCTGCTGCCGAAGCCGCTACATGGTGGACCGCGGTGGACCCCTTCTCCCGTTCCCCAGCAGCTCGGAGCTGAGCTCAAGTGCGGGGGGAAAATCCAGCCAGAGCTGCGTCAAAAACATTCATCCTTCTACACTCCTCTTCACCTTGCTCTATTAAGAGCACACTCTTGCATCCTCCACTTTTCAACTCCTCTCGTACTAAAACAACTTTTCACACAGTTCATGCATCCGGTTGGCAGTCTCCCCCTACTTCTGCATCCCATAGCCTCAAGCCATAATCTTCTTCACCAGCCTACCAACCTCAATCTTATCATATGCTCAACCACCTTAACGTGCTTATCCACTCGCTCTTCGAGTAGTCAAATCACTCCTGTTCTCCACCTGACCTCCTCATTTCTCACCTTATAAAAACAAGCTTACACCCACCATCCGACCTTTGTTCTCCCTTAAAATAACACACGTCCACTTCAATATCACTAACAAGCTCAATTAAGTGGGGGTTCTGAGTTTTTCTATGTCTCGTAGATTGAATTCATTACAGAAGTTTTCCCGTAAGCTAACTTGAAGAAATACCGAGAAAAACTGCTTAAAACAAGATTGTTTTCGTGATCAAAAGTATAGGAAATAATTACCAGGTTTAATACGACGCTTTGCCCTTCCGCCGTCCCAGTCACGGGTTCCTCGCAACACTGTTTTGCAAGCTGCCAACGCTTCTTCTGTCGTCACTTTATGAAGACTTGTTATTCGATCTGAAATAAAAAAAATCAGTTATAGCTATTTGGAAATATAAATAGTGATACTTTCACTAAACATGGCCAGGTCCCAAGCTTCAAATCTCAAATGAACCGACTTGGAAGAGGTGGAGGTGCCATCCCATGGTGATGCAAAGTGGAACGAATAAACCCTCCTCACTGAAGAGGAACCCTATCCCTCCGTTTTTTAGAGCCTTGCAATATGATCAGCCATTCCGTCAAAAAACCAACGTAACGAAATGCAGACCGTACTAAATCGCGCACCAACAGTTATCACTGGATGCGCACACGACAAGCCAACAGGATTTGCATACAGTGACACATATACGCTCAATCCTTAACCATCTCAAACACGTAGCCATCACATCTGAGGTAGTGAACACTGCACACCAATAAGACACCACTTTTGAACGCATACTTGCAGAAAATTTGACCGGAAATCCGCACGACACCACAATACCGCTATCACACACACGACACCGTACACGTATTCGAGGGCACAGAGATGTGAACTACCCCGGTCCCCGAAGACCTTTGGCGGTTGAGGCAGGCAATTGGTTGCTCGAAGGGAGCAGAATTGGTGGTGGGGGAGCCTTCGTATCACTATCGAGGTGAGGTCATTAAACGGCTACAAACCATGCTCCAGTAATTATTTAATCGAATTATACACAATTGCTAGTGCAAGTTGTTAATACTAAATTTTGAAACGGGCTTAATAATTGACATGTTACGTAAATTTTAGCAAGAACTTCTAATAAGATCTACCTTAGTCGAAGGTTTGAATGCATGTAGCAAAGGCGTGACTCTACGATTGGTCACGTAAAACTAAGTTACATTAATCTTGCACTTTAACACAACAGAGTGATAGAACTAAAACAAATTATCGTTAAGAAATGGGAAAATATTACTTACCAACAATTGGTTTGCATACAACGTGTGTCTTGAAGGAATGCTTTGTGTGCACCCTCTTCTCTCCAAGCCCAGAAAAGGAAAATTGAACAGCCAAGTCCCGTGTCATCATTCTCTTCATGATAAGTCTGGCAGTATCACTTGGCTTAGCACCGATCACACTGTTTAGGGTTGGTTTCTGTGTGGAATAATTAATAAGATTGAAAACATTCTGCACAGATGAGATTCGAACGCATTGCGCACTGCTTATATCGCCGAATTAGGGAGTTTGATGTATAAGCTGTAGTTTGCCACAGCTGGATTAGTACACCGCTCGTGATTTTGAGTTAATTTCTCGTCACTCTTCTATAATGCATTAAAAATAGCGTTCCTACATGAAAGCTGCTAGAAAACGGTGACGTACATTGCGCTAAAGTTTCAAGTTGAGGGGAAGCTCATACCTTAACACATGTGGTAGCTACTTCAACGTTATCATATAAAGGAATTTACTGAATATAAATGTTCCAGCAAATAAGTATGATACACACTACACAAGTGTCAGATAATTTTTCATGTTAGTATCTTAGAAATGAAATTAAGATTGTGTTGCTTTTAGCTTGCATGAACTTTTTTGTTTTCCACAAATACACGAAAAAGAAAATTGAAAACCTTCTGATGAAAATTTAAAAAATGATATGGGCTGTTCGCAGGGGTTTATAAAAAGAAACAGTGCCCATGCAAAGACAATGCTCGCTATGCTGCCCTCGCATCATGAGTTAGCTAGTTAGTTATATTAGTGTTTGAGACAACCAATCCATAACAAAGGTGATCCAAAGAAGAATAATGATGATGAGATTATTTAGCATGGACCCGTAAATGAGATATCTATGAATGCACGAGGTGTGAACCTTCACAGGACATCCTTGTGAAGTAACACATGTGTGTTGCCACTCAGGACACTAAGCGCATACACACAGCAAGCCAGGAAAAAAGTTTGAAGAAGAAAAAAGTTCAAGAAGAGAGTAGAGGGTGTTAAGTAAAAGAATAGCAGTGAGCCGAAAAATTGTGTTTATAACTCATCAATAACCTAATCTGTTTCAGTAAGAAAAGAAGAGCCTATCCAACCATCGCACCAAGAATATGGCATTCAATCTGAACGGAGCTAAGTCAAAATTGTAAAGCATTTATCACATGTTTATTTCATATTTTGTTTGATTGATGTTCGAGGACCCAATAAGCATGTCACAGTACATACGTATGTGTTCACAGCAGGTTCACATCAAGAAGACATCTTGATGTGAACATCTACATTAACAGCAGGTTCACATCTACAAAACAAAGAAAATTTATTGATCACATCCACCATTTTCTTCCGTTTCCAAATGTGAAAAAATCCATTATCAACCTGGATGTATTAACTATGAGCAATTTCCAAAGAATGTTAGTTACATCCCCCACAACGACAGGTGCAGAAATCATCCGTAAGTAACATATATACAAACCCTAGGTTACAGAAATAATGCATCTTAAAACAAAAAAAGGAAAACTGATATCACAACTGATTCTGCATTGCTCATCTTAAATTTCCCCCTCATTCAAGTTCTTGTGGTACTGGTTGCAAATTTGGCGCAAGCAAAACTGAGCCATCTCATTTGAGGTGTTTCAGAGTGGCTGAGCGTTTGATTGAAACTAAACGCTTCAGATACGAGTACATATTTTTCGAATTGTATTTTGGCATATTATGACTGACAGGGCCTGGACAACAGCTATCCCAAGTAAAAATTGTTTCTCGTTGCCCTGTAACGTATGAAGCAATGCTAGCCATAAACTATCATTACTTCTTGAGCTTTACATTTTACATACCAAAGACTCGTGCTCAAGAAGTTCACAGAGTCCATCCAGTGACGATGCTGGAGGAGGAAATTGGGACCCCGTACCACTGTTCTCCTGAATGGCCTGCATCACGAAGTCCACCTTCTTGTGCATTGTAGACATTTGTCCATTTAAAGCTTCCACTCTGTCCTCCAGTGCTTGAATTTTCAGTTGTGTAGGAGAATCACAGCTGTAAATGTTGTCTTTTCATATTATGGGTCAAAAGTATGTTGGCAGCATAAACAGATTTAAGTCCACTACAAACAAAACTACTAATCACTACTGTATAGTTCTGTGAGAAGCAGATTGCCGAAAGTTTATACCCCTCAAAATATACATCAAGGCTAGCCATAAATATATATTAGATAATTGATACAAGACCATCAAATTGGAGCAATAGCTAGGTCATAAATAACAATAAGTAAAAGTCAAAAGCTCAGAAATACCAAGAGCTGTAATGCATTTTCACCAGTCTTTTTCATCCTGCTATTTTTGAAAGCTATAATGTCATGGAATACATTGTGAATGTTCCTTACCAAGCGCTCTTTGTAGCGATGATGTTAGGCGTACAGCATGGAACCTCTTCAGTTCGGGCAGTGATAGATGATCCTGAACTGGTTGCCTCAATTGCTTCAGTTTCAACATTCGATTCTTCATTGGTGGAGTACAGCTTCCGGACACACCTTTCAAAGGAACCTGAAAGAAATTTTTCAGTTGTTAATTTTTTGAAACAATTTTTTAAACTTCTGGCATTTTGTACTAGAATGTGTTCTCAAAGTTTTTGTATTTTTTAATTATCCACATTAGGGTTCACACACAAACTGAATACAGTGCACAGCCAATTTAAGCTATGTCAGACTAAAACTCAAGGATAAAAATATGTATATTGGTCTTATTATTATATCATACACTATTACCGGCAATATTTTGAAAAATTTTGTATGCTTTTTACACAAAATTTCATTTCAACAGCTGCTAAGTAGCTAAGTGTTCAGATAAAAAAAAAAAACACATTAACTAAATTTGGTTTTAAGTGGGTACTCTAACTATACCAACTCTGCTCTAAAAAAAATGATGTTTAAGAATGTTAACTTTTTTCACCAACTGGCAGTTAAAGAAGATGGGCAAGCATGTTACATTAATATTGGTGCATATAATAAATGCTCAAATATAATTCAATATCAGGAGAAAACATTCAATAACTAAAGATTGAAGCCACATACTGATTCAATTAGAACAGGAAGATGTTTTATGTATGAGGAATGGTAACCAGTCACACACAGATCACAAAATTACAATATTAAATTTAAGTAATACTATAGCTATCGGGAACACTCAATATAGCATTTACTGATAAGTACTAAGCTATGAAATGAGTACACTGTAATGCATAACTGTTGATGTTGTTTTGCAAACTTCAACTATAATCTTAGATCAAGAAGTAAGTGCAAAAAAATTTATGGAGACAATTTTTTTCCAAGGACTCTTCAGGGATGTCTTAACCCTACATTCTTTATTCTGATTAAAGAATGCTACTTACTTGAATGACAGAGAGGTGAAATCTTGTAGATTTTCCATTCTTCACTGGCTTTGTAGTTGGAAGATGCAAGTAATCTTGCGTTTTTTGTTGGGTATCTGCATTTCTTGCGTTTCTTATCCCAGCTGACTATCCACGCGGAAGGAATTACATCATTGGATTTTCCATATCCAATAAATCTGACTCCTACATATTTCTTGAGTTCATCGAGTTTTAAATGTTGTATCATGACCACACAAATTTTCTAGTCACTCATAATATTGGAAAAAATTAAATAGTATTGTACATCACTTTCTTAAATATTTTTTTAAAAAAAGAGCACAAGCTAATTTTTAAATGAAGTAATTGAGTGCAACAGTATGAAGCTGACAAAGCTCTCTTTTTCCAGGGGCAATACCATCACTTTTGCAAAAACGTCAGAAATGTTGATCACTTGTTTCCTTAGTGTTGAAAACTTTACTTTATTTACTCCCAGCTCCGTGGAATCAATTGGAGAAGAGAAAAAACTTTTTTGGGAGCAAATGAAAACTTCACAAAGGTATGTTCCATCATTGTTGTGGATAGAATTAATTTGAGCTACTTCTCCACTTTTGAGTTGAACATAACAGTCACATTTGCTGGAGTGAAGAGGCTTTAAGATACTGTTTTTGAAATTGAGTTTTTTCAAACAATTTCCTCCATAGCCATGTGTGCACTGTGATGTATAACAATAAAATGTAACTTTAAAGAGAGGCAATGATGTGTCAGGATGACTATTAGAGTTCATATAATGAATGTGTTGTCCAATCTGTTGTAAAGGCTTGTAACCTGAACGTACAGCCCCTTTCACATGGGAACCTAGGTATGATTCAAAGCTGAATGCAGATATTTTATCCAGAACTCCATAATTTGCATAATCTTGTGGAATGTGCTGGAGACTGTGCACATTGTATGATATAAATGAGTTGCCAAATATTGTTTTGCAATTTTCAATGAAGTCATTAAGCAAATGTTGGATGAAGGTAAGATTAATGGCTTGATTTTCAGTGTTTAGTGGTCTCAGTGCAATTGAAAATTTAAGAAAAGTGGAATATAAGTTAGAAACAACAATTTTTTTACACGAAAGCAAAACCAAGCCAACATATAATGCAAATAAGCGATATTGGCTGGCTTTCCATTTGAGAATTGTAGATATTCCCCCTTCAAGTTTTCGAGGGAATTCAGAAGGTATATAAACTTGATATGAGAGTAATCTTTCATCAAATAGATTCCTAGATGTGGAGTCAAGACGACAACTTTTTTCCTTTAATTTAAGATTCAACAATCTATTGAGGAATCTTTTCCTTACTCCAAGGTAGCACAGATGCATAATATCCAAAACAAATGATGATACCATAGGAATTTTTTGAATTTCTAATTCATTGGCATCTTGAGATTTATGATGAGAGCTGTCCTTTCTTCTTGTAAAGTATCATCTGTTCTCACAGGGCTGTTGGTAGTCAAAAAAACAACTGTATTGCTATGGTACTCTCCAACAACTTCACACCTTTCGCAGCTACTATAGCCTGAATGAAGCACGGTATTTTTGAGAGCAGCCCTGACTGGGGCATCACATACAAAAGCTCCAATTTTTACAACAATTTTATTTCCATTCACAAGAATACCTTCACTGTTTGCTTTATTTATGTCACTAAGAAATTCTTTGAGGAGCACACCTGTGCTTGGCATTTCTTTTGATTGATAGGAATTTGAGCAATAAATTCCCACACAGAAAATTTTTTCCTTTTTCTCAACCTTAACCAATATTGGGTAAGAAGAATATTTTGATGAAGAAAGTGCATTGTACAAATTAACCCCATCAACATTGACAATCAATCTAATTTCAGGTTCATCATAAGAATCAAGTTCAATGTAATGTTTAATATTCCGAAGCCAGTCACTGCAGTGAAGATATTCACCTTCTTCCATCGTCTTAATATTGAGGGAATTTTTATCAAGAAGAGTTGCAGTGCATTTAGGTACATTAAAAGCTCCTGATAAATCACTTAATAGCCTATCAATGCACGCATGTTTAATGCTCTTTTCTCTGTTAAGCCATGTTGCCAGAATACATGTAAGTTTTTCACTGCAATCACTGTTACAATTACGATTGAATTTGTTCAATGCACACTGTTATCCTTCTGGCCTCTCTTCCTCAACAGGAAACAACTTATCCGCACCATCATTGCAACTATCACTATTTGAAATCATTTCATCAACACTATCACGATCTAAATCAGTGCTACAGGGATGATTTTCATGGCGCCCTGGACTGTTTCCGCAGACAGTAGGATTAGCTGCGCATGAAGTTGACGGATCATCTAATTTACTTGCTCCTTTATTTACAAATTTCCACGTATTTTCTATTCGTCGTTGCTTTTGTCGCTTGCTCAACATTTTAAAAGGCTTATATTTACGTGTGAAATTCATTCTCCAATAATCGATGGAAAAAGAAACAAACCAGGCGAGTCAAGAAACACTACGCGGGTCGCAAGGTACGGTGGATTATGTCAGGTTAGGCAACTGCTTCCTGCTGAACCGTTGCATAAAACATACAAACATGCTCTGCTGATAACCCATGCTAAAAGTATCTATATACGTACGCATAAAATTATTAGTTATGTGTTCAGAAATTACAATCCACAAATTATGAGAACATTTATGCGCACAAAAATATTGAAAAACTAGCTTATTTATAATGTTAAACACCAAAACACGCGTGATCCCTTGCTATTTTTTTTTATTTTCAACTTCAGATCACGCCCATGGCAGCAGCCAATGGTTGCTCAGCCTGTTCTGCGCTCATTGGCTAGCGCTGAAGATAATGGCTGGTGAGGAATTTTCTGATGGTACTTAAAATGAAAATGAAAATTTATCTAGTAGGCCTGACCATGAAAAATGTTTTAGCATTAATCTTAGAGAAGGGGAAAAATGTTATTACCAAGGATTTTTTCTATGTCTTGTACACAAAATTTATCGAATAAGCGCAATTTTTTACGATTTAGCGCTTCTTGAGAGTAAAATAATTTTTCACGAGAATATACCTGCATCATTTTCCTGCTGAGAATGCATTTACATTTAAGGTACAGGGTAGGATAATTTTTTTCTGACGTTTATGGATAATTCAAAAACAGGTTGTAATAGACAATTATTAGAAACCTGCTAATCAATCTTTCATATCGGTTTGATCTTTTCAATTTAGGAGTAAATTTGCTATTTGTTAAGTGATCAAACTTCACTGAACTTTTGTACATATTACCACCATGTAGGTGCTGAACACAGGCATAAATCATCAAGCCAAATATGTGCAGGGTATACCCACGAAAATCAAACCATCTCATTTGCAGGGTATATACAAACATGTGCAGGGTATACCCACGAAAATCTTAGATGATTATTGCGGAGCCCACTACCTACCTAATTATGGGAGATACACCTACGAAAATCTTCGATCATTATGGTACGCATTGCCGCTCAGAAATATACCGGTAATGCCCACTAAATTCTTCGATGATTAAGGGGGTATTTCATCACATAATTCATTATGCTGGGAAGGCCCAATATAGTCTGAGAAAATCTGACATGAGGCCCACAATAATTTCTGATTGGGTAGTTACAGCGTCTGCAGGTGTTGTCTGCCACTAGTTACTGCGTCTGCTGGTGTTGTCTGCCACTAATTACAGCGTCTGCAGTTGTTGTCTGCCACTAGTTACAGTGTCTGCAGGTGTTGTCTGCCACTACTTACAGCGTCTGCAGGTGTTGTCTGCCACTAGTTACAGCGTCTGCAGGTGTTGTCTGCCACTAGTTACAGCGTCTGCAGGTGTTGTTTGCCACTAGTTACAGCGTCTGCAGGCGTTGTGTTCGCAGCAATAGTATCACAGTCAACTAACATGTAGACAAACCATCATCTCACACGCCTCACTACCTACGGCCAAACGCTGCATGTGGCACATCTAGGCAGCAGCTGCACAGAACACGGCGGCGCGCTGGCAGAGACCGACCCCAGCTTTGTATTCGGGACGTCAAGTAGCCAAAGCAACGGCCTCCCTCTAGCATGCAACTCAACTCACACTCTATACTTCATAGATGTATAATCACAGGCTAATATGCCGCTAACGGCTGCAAAGATAGTTGACAAAAAAGTGGTTTCTGACCTTGAGCTTCAATGGCAATTTGTTTCAATCCACACGACTTTGTTAAATATAAATTCGATGGCTGGAAATATATGCATGGTCGATATAAAAAACTATAAAATTAGAAAATTTCTTCTTCGTAGAGTAAGTAAAAATTTATTTTGTTCACATTTTCCATCCCATTTTAATATCAATACCCACGAAATCTGGGGGAGAACAGCGAAATTTTGATGGCTGACTAAATTATTTCATAATTTGATCATCAAAATAGGAATCAAGGAATTTTTAACTCTAGGTTTTAATTCCAGAGAAATCAATATGGTAATCCCCATTGTTGCACTATTGGCATTTTTCTCGTTTTTAAATTTTCATAGTGGGTCGAAATCAATACATCACCGTTTCCTTGTTACTATATACGTTAAGACATCAGTTGTTATGGTGCTGGTGTAGGTACGGTGCTGGTGTAGGTGCGGTGCTGGTGTAGGTACGGTGCTGGTGTAGGTACGGTGCTGGTGTAGGTACGGTGCTGGTGTAGGTACGGTGCTGGTGTAGGTACGGTGCTGGTGTAGGTACGGTGCTGGTGTAGGTACGGTGCTGGTGTAGGTGCGGTGCTGGTGTAGGTACGGTGCTGGTGTAGGTGCGGTGCTGGTGTAGGTACGGTGCTGGTGTAGGTATGGTGCTTGTGTAGGTACGGTGCTGGTGTAGGTACGGTGCTGGTGTAGGTACGGTGCTGGTGTAGGTACGGTGCTGGTGCTGGTGTAGGTACGATGCTGCTGTAAGTACGGTGCTGGGGTAGGTACGGTGCTGGTGTAGGTACGGTGCTGGAAGAGGTACAGTGCTGGGGTAGGTACGGTGCTGGTGTAGGTACGGTGCTGGTGTAACACAACGTCGGACAGGACCCATCATTTTGATGATGTCAATTTCGAATGACCAAATTCAGATGACCAGCTTGTCAGATATCTATAATTATGTGTGATGTCAATAATTTTGGTGAGCAGATATCGGCTACTCTCATGTGCTCTAGCCAGGTAAGAGCGTTTCTTCTTGGTGGTGCGTCCTGGACCAGTGGGTGTTTGTCAATAGTTACTATGCTGCAGGTGTTGCTGTCTGCCACTAGTCACTGCGTCTGCAGGTGTGTTCACGGCAATTGTATCATAGTTAACTAATATTTTCATTATCAGCTAATATGTCTCATTGCCTACGGCTAAACGATGCAATTTTGTATATTCATAGAGTAAGCTGTATAGGAAAATTTCGGCGTGCTGGCATTAACTGACCACAGATTTGTGTTCAGAAAGTCAAGTTTCTTAACCCAAATTACTCTAACTCAAACGAACATCTTTTTAAAAGCTCCTTTAAGCCTAGCAGAGACCACTACTCTCATAGGGCTGATGCTCAACAGGTAATGCTGACATCGTTCCTACGAGTCTAACCTGACTCTCAAAAATAGCTTATATCACACTAACACCAGTGAACGATGGCGTCGAAGTTTTGTACCAGTTAACGCTCAGTCTAATTTACCGAATGTATTATCGTAAGATTGCATAATAAAAGTGAAAGATCATTTATTTCATAAAGTTCAAATCTACAAGAAGAGAATGCATTCATAAAATGTTTTCGATGGTATTCATTCCTTTCAAATTGGGCAATTTTTTTTCAAAGTGCTCGTATTGATTCTGCAATTATTTGGTAACTAATTCATTATCTAGTAGAGTTATTCGGTCATGAGAGGAATGCTCCGTAGGACAACATGCCACCTCTCATTGTTGATGCTATTTGCATTATTTTCACTTCCTATGTTTTTTTACTTCATCAATCAATTCTCTAACGTTTTTCATGTACATTAAAATTTTTGTGCTGGTGTATGTACGGAGCTACATCTTGGTACCTACACCAGCACCATAACAACAAATACCACAACGTAACAATACGAACAAAACGGTAATGTATTGATATTTACATTTATGTAAATGTAAGAAGCGATATAGCATCAACAGTGGAAGTCAGCATGTTGTTGTTCAGTGGAATTGAAAAGTGAAGTGAAAATTCCTTCCATTTGATTACATAGACTGGTCATAAATATAAATTAGTTAGCTTTTACTTTACAATTCTGGTGACTAATATTGTGTGAATGTAACAGAATATGCTTATTTATTCAATAGATACAAATTCTTTTAGATTCTCAAAGTTTAGAATTTCAGAATAATCGATGATACAGAACATTGTCAGGTTAATATTTTCACTTCTCAAATGAATATACAGCAACTAGACTGGGTTCGAGCATTCGCAGAGTTAAGCATAAATCGTAAAAAGTATCATACAATTTTTCTCACATTTTTACAGCCGCAAGCGGGGCCTCACTCTCAACATTCTGGACGTCATATATGGTTGTTTAGTAATTTGTGCATTCTGAAATTCTAAGTATTGTAAAAAAAATCAGGAAGTGTTGAGTTACGTTATGTCATGGTAACTGACTTCCAAGCACACACCTGAGGTCAGCTTATGTAAGCACGCCGCCATTTTTACTAAGCAGCTTAATGCCTGAATATACAAAATTGCATCGTTTAGCCGCAGGTAATGAGACATTAGCTGATGGTGGTGGGAATATGGCATTAAACAAGTAGTTTCATGTTCCGACCTACGTGAAATACAATATATCAAAATATATTGAGATGATCAAATATTTGACAAGGTCTATAGAGAAAATTAGCTGATCCAAAGAAAATAAAGTGGGTGGTGATGAGCGATGGTTTTGGTTCGAAAGAAGGTTGCGTCGGAGACTTGGCGAGAAGTATCGAAGCCGCTTACGTGACTCGAGATGCTAACCATGCCCAGGCATGTAATATCATAACCCACGCATGTCATAAATTCAATTTGATAAATAAATATTATAATAAATAAAGCAATGATATTCAATTTTAAAATATTAGCAATTATGTACGTATGAATTGATTCGCCTACATTTTTCTTAATTTTATTTAAAATAGTTTCCACAATATTGTCAATACGTCGACACAAAATGTTCAACGGTAACTTAAATATTTACCAAAATGTTGTATGTTTTTCCCTACGGGTTTATATGGGATACAAAAAATCTTTCACGTTGACTCGCATTGTGAGCCCCATCGATGTATTGAGGGTTTTTATACCGCTGCTGCTATCGTTAATTCTGTGTATGATCTAATGCAGGGCTGTTTATTGTATCATCATTACTTATTGTCATTAACTATTGTCCAAGAAAGTTATTAGTTAACGATTTTACAATTACTCTTGAAATCATTATGATGGCTAGAATAATGAATATAACTACAATAATTGCAATCCAAACTTCAGTTTATGCTTCCACCTCAATTTTCCTGTTTTTCCAAGAGCTTTTCAATAATTACGTTCGCTGTCGACATCGTAGGACCATACGCTGCCTAACCTAAACCTACGCCCGCATACTTCGCCAGGCTGTTACCGATCCCCTTAACTGCAACTTCTTATTCCTCAATTGTTTCTTTGTATAAGAAATTTCCTTGTACTTATTACACACAAGACCTGTTCAAGCTCTTTACCCACTCTATTCAAACCTTCCCTCACCTCACGATTTTTGCGCTGCTCTAAAATAGAAATAGGCATTAAACAAATTCTACATACCACACGGATGGCTTTCGAACGGAAATTTCTGTACGGAAGACATGCACAGCATTTACTGACGGGGCTGGCGCAAGGAAGTTGGATACATGGAACCGGCATCGCTATCTTTTGCCAGTCAAGCGAGTGAAGCCACTTCTGCTGTCCCAAGCCCCGCCCACCCGGCATTAGGTCCCTGTGTGGAGGTGGTGTTGCAGTGGAGGGGTAGCACCACCTCCATCATCAGCGACTGAAGACCGCGCTGTTAAATGGCAGACTTGCGCTACTCTGTGCTATACGTTTTTTTCTTAGGCATATATTTCAATTGCGTCCTCGGTGAATGATAAAGAAACTCACATTGAGGAAACTCGTCCTTGACCGCAGCGTGGATAGCGGCGACCTGTCACGCTGAGTGTCTGACACGCACTGAGCCCCATCTCCGTGTGTGTGCCCGTATACCCTTCAGCTACCGAAAATTGGCTTCACTTTAGAGCGCTGATGCCGTCTCCATTCTTAAACCTCCTTGGGCTGGCGCGTGTCTCCACATTTCTCATCATAGCGGTAACATTTTTGAACAACCATTGCTAATTGTTGCTTAATGTTAGGTAGCATAACATTCAGGACAAAGAAGAAAATAAGTGATGAGAAGAGAAGGCATTATGGGTGAAAAGAAATTTTACTATAAATTTCCGTTTCATCTTATTTACAGCAGTAATGCAGTAATTGCTGTTATTTTTATTTGTACGATATTTTCGTGATTATCATTCCCCAAGCAACTCACAGCTTCCCCAACCCCAACCTCCCTAATGCGTGTGCAGCGGGTGAGTGTTGGGGAGGCGGGGGGGTAGGTGGTGGGTCCTGTCCGACGTGGTGTTACACCAGCACCGTACCTACACCAGCACCGTACCTACACCAGCACCGTACCTACACCAGCGCCGTACCTAGACCAGCGCCGTACCTACACCCGCACCGTACCAACACCAGCACCGTACCTACACCAGCACTGTACCTACACCAGCACTGTACCTACACCAGCACAGTACGTACGCCAGCTCCTTACCTAAACCAGCACCGTACCTACACCAGCACCGTACCTACACCAGCACCGTACCTACACCAGCACCGTACCTACACCAGCACCGTACCTACACCAGCACCGGACCTACACCAGCACCGTACCTACACCAGCACCGTACATACACCAGCACCGTACCTACACCGGCAACGTACCTACACCAGCACCGTACCTACACCAGCAACGCACCTACACCAGCACCGCAACTACACCAGCACCGTACCTACACCAGCACAATGAGGAGGCTCGTCACTTTGAGGCGTGGCCCAATGATGAGGCTCGTAACATCAAGGAATGGCCCAATGAGGGGGCTTGTAACATTGAGTGATGACCCAATGAGGAGGCTCGTAACATTGAGGCATGGCCCAATGAGGAAGCTCGTAACATTTAGGCATGGCCCAATGGGGAGGCTCGTAACATTGAGTCATGGCCCAATGAGGAGGCTCGTAACATTGAGGCATGGCCCAATGAGGAGGCTCGTCACTTTGAGGCGTGGCCCAATGATGAGGCTCGTAACATTGAGTCATGGCCCAATAAGGAGGCTGGTAACATTGAGGCATGACCCAATGAGGAGGCTCGTCACTTTGAGGTGCGGCCCAATGATGAGGCTCGTAACATTGAGTCATGGCCCAATGAGGAGGCTCGTAACATTGAGACATGGCCCAATGAGGAGGCTCGTCACTTTGAGGCGTAGCCCAATGAGGAGGCTCGTAACATCGAAACATGGCCCCATGAGGAAGCTCGTAATATTTAGGCATGGCCCAATGAGGAGGCTTGTAACATCAAGGAATGGCCCAATGAGGAGGCTCGTTACATCGAAGAATTTGCCCAATGAGGTGGCTTGTAACATTGAGTGATGAACCAATGAGGAGGCTTGTAACATTGAGGCATGGCCCAATGAGGAGGCTTGTAACTTTGAGGCATGGCCTAATGAGGAGGCTCATCACTTTGAGGCATGGCCCCATGAGGAAGCTCGTATGCCACTAGTATACTGCGTTTGCAGGTGTTGCTGTCTGCCACTAGTTACTGCGTTTGCAGGTGTTGTCTGCCTCTAGTTACTGCGTCTGCAGGTGTTGTCTGCCACTAGTTTATGCGTCTGCAGGTGTTGTCTACCACTAGTTACTGCGTCTTCAGGTGCTGTCTGCCACTAGTTACTGCGTCTGCAGGTGTTGTCTCCCACTAGTTACTGTGTCTGCAGGTGTTGTTGTCTGCCACTAGTTACTGCGTCTTCAGGTGTTGTCTGCCACTAGTTACTGCGTCTGCAGGTGTTGTCTACCACTAGTTACTGCGTCTACAGATGTGTTCACAGCAATGTCCCCACCACCATCAGCTAATGTCTCATTACCTACGGCTAAACGATGCAATTTTGTATATTCAGGCAGTAAGCTGCTTAGTAAAAATGGCGGCGTGCTTACAAAAACTGACCTCAGGTGTGTGCTTGGAAGTCAGTTATCTCAAATGACATAACGTAACTCAACTTTAGCACAGTTATGATCAATACTGAGCAATTCAGAGTGTAATAATAACTACACAACCATAAGTGGCGTACAGAATGTCGATAATATGATGCGCCGCGAGCGGCTGTAAATGGTTTTATATTGTTTTAGTACATTTGGATAGGGCCTACCCAATGTTTGAATAACGCGAATGCACGAAGCCAGTCGTGTTGCTGTATATTCATTTGAAAAGTAAAAATATTAACCTGACATTGTATTGTAATATCGTTTATTCTGAAATTTTAAATTTTGGGAAGCTAAGAGAATTTGTTTCCAACAAATAAATAAGCATATTCTGCCTACTTCCACACACAATTCGTTGAATCATTTGAAACCTTTTTGAAGGCACACTAATTTATTTGTATGATCAGTCATCAGAATTGAATGTAAGGATTTTTTTACTTTTTTATTCAATTCCACGGAACAACAACATGCTACTTTTACAATTGATGCTAAACCGCTTCTCACATTTACATTAATGTGAATGTCAACTTGTTACCGTTTTGTTCTTATTGTTACGTTGTGGTATTTGTTGTTATGGTGCTGGTGTAGGTACAGGGTTGTAACTCCGTACCTACAGGGTACCTACACCAGCACCAAAATTGTAATGTATATATTGATAAAAAACGTTAGAGAACTGATTTACACAGTAAAAAACATAGGAAGTGATAATAATGCAAATAGCATAAACAATGATTCGATGTCTTGTACATGTAAAATGTCATGTTTTCAAACCTCAAAGTTCAGTATCTTTATTGCTTTCATGAATTAACGAGCTCTATTTAAACTAAATAAACCAGCCACAGGATGCATTTTATGTCTTTCCTCTCCGTTTTTGTGCAAGCATCAAACTAGACCGTCATGGTACCTATGTATGTTTATCAATTGCAGACATTCTGCACCATCGTTCAGAGATAATGGGATTTTTCTTCTAATATGAAACCCTTATGGGATATTCATATTTTATTTCTTATTCCCGTTCAAAAATGCTCTTGTTTGGCTAGTATAGTGCAAATTATCATATCATCTCTTACGCTCTAGAGTAAATTATAACAACCGCACCTAAGCCTCACGTATTTCTGGAAATATTCTGTACATGGGAACCGTTGTAGAACAATCGTTTCCATGTATCTGACTCAGGTAGACTGTTTTGTGCCACGATTTTTAGTGCAGAAATATCATGAAATTCATACCGTGATGAAAGATATTTTCTCCGAGTCCCTCGATTGGAATGCTAGTTTATACTGACTAGTTTACGCTGATATTTGCGCACATGCTTACTTGTGTACATGTGTATACGTGAACACGCTGTGTGCGATGATAGGTGAATGTGTCACTACGTAATACTTCATTTTACTTCATTATTGTAAAACATTTCTAAACAAATATACATATATATATATATATATATATATATATATATTTGTCATGCGATCACCCAAGATGATAATTAAGACGCTAATCAACCAATGACCATTTCTTTACAATGTTTAATTTAACATCGTTACTATATTTCATTAGTAATTGCAAGCAGCAACACATACTGAAAAGTTGTCACGAACTTCCTTTGCTCATTATCCTATATTTCAGTAAGTCGCACAGCATTTTTGTAGAACGCATCTGTATTGTGATTGTCTCGGTGCATAGTTATGTATTTGTGTATGTGTGCGTGTTAGGTGTATGTATGTGCGTAGGTTTGTATGTGCATGTGTATATGTATATATTTACATGTACATATGCACAATTGTGTATACTAAACTAACAACTAGCAGTTTAACTAGAGATACCGGTCTTTTTTCTGTTCACTCTCAACTTGTAACATTACCTAACTCGTCTTCTCTTTATTCTTGTAAAGCATTGACGTAAAGAAATATAAATTTGTTGTGTGATCATCCATTTATACTTAAATAAAATGCTTATAAACACATGACCGTTATGTTCAAAATTTTCAATTAGAAATTCAAAACTTGTAATTTTCGTGGTCCTCATGCTTATATATATATTTTCTCACGCTTCCCTGAAATGACATTTTTGAACACCTGCCGAAACAAGCAATTCTAATATTATTTCCTGGCGTCAAGAATTGCGAAGTTTTATGTCATGTACATGTAAACTGTCAAAAGTGTTCTCACTCCACAATGAAAATGCATCGTCTATGAAATTGTGTTGTCTCTTATAATTGTCATTACATATATAATCAAATGTAGATTAAGCAACATTAGGAGTACTTTGCCCTCAATCACTTCTTTTCGACTCGTGACATGGGTATTACAATACTCATGTGTGTGTATCATCTAAGTGTATTATCTTTAAGATATTTTAAAAATCAATGATGGTACTATCTTTTTTGCGACGTCTTTATTGGAAATTGAACGTTTTTTTTCTTTTCAATGAGAGGCGGCATATTGTCCTACGGAACATATCTCTTCTGATCGAATAACTCCACCAGAAAATGAATTAGTTACCAATTCATTTTAGAGTCAATCAAAACACTCTCAAAAATAAATTTGCCCAATTAGAAATGAATGAATAACATCGAAAACAAATTATGAATACATTCTCTTCTTGTAGATTGGAACTTTATTAAATAAATAATCTTTCACTTCTATTATTCAATCTTACGATATTACATTTGATAAATTAGTCTGAGCGTCATATGCTACAAAGTTTCGATTTCTTCGTTGACTAGTTTTAGTGTGATATTAACTATTTTTGGGAGTCAGGTTAGACTCGCATGAAGTATGGGTGGATTACTTGCTGAGCATTAGCTCTACGAGAGGAGTGGTCTTTGCTAGGCTTAATGGACTTTTAAAAAGATATTCGTTTGAGTTAGAGTAATTTAGGTTAAGAAACTTGACTTTCTGAACACAAATCTGTGGTCAGTTACTGCCAGCACGCCGAAATTTTCCTATACAGCTTACTCTATGAATATACAAAATTGCATCGTTTAGCCGTAGGCAATGAGACACATTGGCTGATGGTGGTGGGGAAAATTGTTAGTTAACAATAATATTAAATTGAACTTTGACAATAACATTAATAAGTTAGTTATCAAGAATTGGAAAACTGAAATGGAAGCCTAAACTTAGATTTGGATTACACTTATTGAAACTACATTCATCATTCTAACCATCATGATGATTTTGAGAGTAATTGAAACAACGTTACCTAGAACAGTGACAATAAGTAATGACAGTACAATAAACAGCAATGCATAAGATCATACACAGAAGTAACGATAGTGGCGACAGCAAGAAACACTCAATATATTGATGGGGCGCACAACAGGCTCACAAGTCAACGTGAAACCATTTCTACTCCGTAAAACATATACGGAGAAATGTCACGTTTTTTTCAAATATTATAGTTATCATAAAAAATTTAAATTGAATATATCAACATAATTGTAATAAAAAGTGTTTCAAACAAATATAAAGACAAATTTTGGCCATCGAATCTATTACCCAGTACATCTTATGATTTCAAAGTTCAGTTCTTCATGGGTCATTTCAACTGATATGAATATACCGTATTGAATTTATGAACTTTCATAATTGAAAGCGGATTGCGTCATGCGGTATTGTTAAGTGTCCATTCGCGTACTTTCATATTGTAACGTATATTTCGGAGCCGTCAGAGGCCATTTCATAACTGAATCAATGGACTAGAACCGCGCGAACGTCCAAGTGTCGGCGTCTCTCAGAGCATCCCTGCGGAAAGGAGAATTGTAGGCTAGCTGTGGTTGTGTTGGATTATTTTGTTGATATGAACTTCTACAGGCATGTTGATTTGTGCTACAATAGACAAGTTGACTTACGCGACAGACATGTCGATTTATGCTTCAGTAGAGATGCTAATGTACCCTACAATATACAAGCTGATTTACACTACAATAGACACGCTTCTACCAACCCTCCCCAGTTCCTTCTAGCGCACCAAGAGCTCTAGACGCAACTAATGCGTTCAATAAGCAAAAAAGCTTCACATAACCGCATGCAATACGAACAATACGCTGAATACAATTGGAATAATCAGAAACTAATGATAGTTCTCAGCTCTTCATTACAGTCTACGGTTACAAAAGACATTCTGCCAACACGGCGTGTGCATAGTACTCGACACACAGGCTTTATTTACGTAGGCATTTGCTTTGTTTGAGATCATGCCTGGCCTGCCGGTACCGCTTCCTTATTGGCGATGACCCACGGATGTAGGAGCGATGTGTTGATGTGCAGCGGAGATATCTGGATAATGCGTTGGTTTCGTGTCGCTCGGAACATGGAGCTGCTTGTTTTACCGAATATGTCAATGTATCTCTTCCTAATGTTACATTTACTTTAGAAATAGAGCGATCTCGTCCAATCTCAAATTTAGAATTTAAGTTGAACTAAATGAGCAAATTTTATTTTTAGATGTACTCGTGAAAACGTTCACCTTCAGGCTCATCACCTCTGTCTTCAGGAAGCTAACGTTTGCTGGTCTTGGTACGAACTGTTTCAATTGTAATTACAAGGGACATGTGAAATCTTGCATTAATACTCGATTTCATCGTGCAAACTTTATGTCTAAGAATTTTTAATATTCTACCGTGAAAATGAATTTATGAGAAAATTAGACATCCGAATATGTAACTAAAAGTTTTCATTTAAAATTCTGTGTCATAATTTCTAGATGAGAAAAACTCTCCCTCTATTGTCAACTTGAGCAAGCATAGCAGAAAATGTACTTAGAACTATAATTTGTTTCGACTCAGTACCAAAATGAAAAGTCGTCTCTCGGTAGAAATTTTTTCTTCAGACGTAAGATTGTTTGAAAGAAATAGTTCTAAAACATGTTCATTTTTCAAGAGGAAAGAAAGATTTGATAAGTGGATGTGTCTATTTCTATGCGTGACTGCTGCGTGCAGACTTATGTTGGTAGTACCAAACTTCAACAATTCATTAGACACAGCCAACATTCAGGAATTTCCCGTAAAACTGGCCACGTGCTTCCCTCTCCTTCGCATTCGGCGATTCGAAATCATTGGCAGCAATTCAATGTTCCATTAGAAATAAGAAATAAAATCCCCTCGGTGCATGTATTACCGTCTCTGCTTTATAAACCTGTGTTAATAAGCCATTAATTTACCTGTTCTAATAAGCCAGTAATTTAGGATACAGTACAAAGTCCAATAATGATATTTAATACATCGACCGCGTGTGTTGCAGGGAGGGCGTTGAACTCAATTATTTCAGTTGATCACGTTCGTGAAAAAATTTTCTATGACTATGGAAATCATTTTTTGCGGCAACTGATTTATTTTTACATTGCATCGGCAGTGTGGGAATTGATTGATCAATTCTGTGAAAGAAAATGGAGACGTATACAATATAATTTAAGGTAATACGAATGTTTTTTCCAATGGAATATTATTTATTCGAGCACACAACCGTCAAAATAGGCGGGGTTCTACATTTTTCTTAAATTAAACTTCCAGATGTGGGTGAAATCAAATGTATACAAAAGATACAGTTATTAAACAAACAACAAACAAACATCGGCATCTGTGGGATGCTTTATTTCCAATCAAGCCTGATACAAATGATCTTAATCATTGGTTTTTCAAATGTCTTATTACTAACACTATATGTCTTATAACTAACACTGCCGTACGGAGATAATATAGTTTGAAGCACCGTGTATGGCTTCAAATTAAGAGTTACTACTGTACTATTTTTTTTTCCTGTTGTGAGTGATTGCGAATGTTCGAACCCAGTCTATTTACCGAATATTTATTTTAGAACTACATATATTCCTCCAACATCATATCGTACTTCTGATTATTCTGAAATTTTAAACTTTGGGGTGCTGAAAGAATTTGTTTCTGTCGAATAAATAAGCATATTCTGTTACATTCACACAAAGTTTGTTAGAAAAAAATGAAGGTAAACTAATTTATTTCTATGATCAGTCATCCGAATTGGATGGAAGGCATTTTTTACTTTAGTTTTCAATTCCACAGAACAACAATATGCTGAATTTTACTATTGATGCTATATCGCTTCTCCAACTGACATAAATGTAAATAACAACACATTATCGTTTTGTTCTTATTGTTACGTTATGGAATTTTTTGTTTTGATGCTGGTGTAGGTGCATGGTTGTAGCTCTGTACCTACACCAGAACCAAAATTTGAATGTATATATTGACGTAAAACGTTAGAGAACTGATTTATAAAGTGAAAAACATAGGAAGTGAAAATAATGCAAATAGCATCACAAATGAGAGGTGGCATGTTGTCCTACGAAGCATTTCTCTTGGGGTCGAATAACTCTACCAGAAAATGAATTAGTTACCGTTCTTTTTCATGTGCAATTTCTTCACCCAAGTAAAGAAATTTGTCCAATTTGAAATAAATTAATGATGTCGAAAACAAATTATAAATGCATTACCTACTTGTGAATTCGAACGTTAGTAAATAAAGAATATTTCACTTCTATTATTCAATCTTGCGATATTAGGCCTACCTTATGTAAATTAGTCTGAGTGTCAACGGTTACAAAATTTCGATGCCTTTATGGACTGCTTTTAATATAATATAAACTATTTTTGGGAGTCAGGCTAGACGCGCATGAACGATGGGTAGATTACTGCTGAGCATTAGCCCTGTGAGAGGAGTGGTCTCTGCTAGGCCACAGGAGCTTTTAAAAAGATATTCGTTTGAGTTAGAGTAATTTGGGTTAAGAAACTTGACTTTCTGAACTCAAATCTGTTGTCAGTTACTGCCAGCACGCCGAAATTTTCCTGTCCAGCTTACTGCCTGAATATACCAAATTGCATCGTTTAGCCGTAGGCAATGAGACATATTAGCTGATGGTGGTGGGGACATTGCTGTGAACACACCTGCAGACGCAGTAACAAGTGGCAGACAACACCTGCAGACGCAGTAACTAGTGGCAGACAACATCTGCAGACGCAGTAACTAGTGGCAGACAACACCTGTACTACGGCCAACCAACAACATCCCCACCACCATCAGCTAACACGTCACATTACCTACGGCTGAAGTGCCCCAGTGCTATTCATTAATTTTCACAGTAGAGACACTTCAGTTAAACAAATTGATGTAGAGAGCCGCGGCTACTGCAAGTTAGCTCATTTTATGTAAATTATTTCTTAAAAAATTAATTCATGTATTTTTCGAGAGCTGCACAATGAATATAACTGGGCAAGCGATGCAACTTAGAATAATCAGGCAGTAAGCTGCATAGGAACATGGCGGCGTGCTAGCAGACACTGATAACGGTTTGTGTTTGGGAAGTCGAGTTCTCACCTATCGCCTAACTCAAGTTATCAACTTTCTACAATGCATCTTCAATATGATCCATGATCCAAGATGACGATCACGTATAAATTACCAATTGACTAATTTTCATTGAAGATCTACATCTTAGGGAGCCGCAGCAGGCTATAAAAATAGATTTACTTTACATAATATTATCGAACAACCAATCTAGAATTGGCTGTGGTTGAGCTAAATTTCAGGAATAGAATTCGACAACTGGATATACTTTTTTCAGTTGAATGTAAATCATTAACATAATTGAAAATTCAGTCTATTACAAGCTTCAGGAAATTGTTTCTTGTTGTAATTTTTTAACATAGGGCCTACTTCACAATTATTTCACACAAAAAGTCGCGATGTTCATTATGAAATTCATGCCTAACTAAATTATTTTGAAATGGAGAAATCGAAATTCATATGGGGTTGTTTTTCACTTATGTTTCAAATCCATTCAACATCAACACGACATCAGCATTGCAAGTTATAGTAACTCAATACCATAACATGTCCAATATTTTTTACCGAAACATGTCCAATATTTACTGACTTGTCGAATTCATGTAGATAAATTTAAGTGGACACAACCAATTATCTATTCCCCCATGAAATGTGCCCAGCTCGGACACTAAATATCTTTACAGCCAATTGTCCCCTTACAGCGTCTCGCATAGCGTGGGGAAAGGTGGCATAGTTGATGTTTTCTATACATACGATGGGGTACGAGGTGCGTGAGAGCTGTTTGGTTGAGCTGTTTGACTTCCTGAACACCAACCTGTGACTAATTTCGCCCAGCACGCCGCCATTTTCCGGCACATCTTACTGCCTGAATGTTCAAATTTGCATCGTTTAGCCATGAGTAATGAGACGTTTTGGCCGGTGATGGTGGGGGTAATTGTTAGTTAACATCTATAGTATAACTGACGTGAACACAACCCCTGCAGACGCAGTAACTACACCTTTACACCTTTTTCACTTCACATTAATCTAAGTCAAGTTCAATTTAATCCAAGTCAAGTTCAATGTAATCCAAGTCAAGTTCAAATTAATCCGAGTCAAGTTCAAATTAATCCGAGTCAAGTTCAAATTAATCCAAGTCAAGTTCAAATTAATCCAAGTCAAGTTCAATTTAATCCAAGTCAAGTTCAAATTAATCCGAGTCAAGTTCAAATTAATCCGAGTCAAGTTCAAATTAATCCAAGTCAAGTTCAAATTAATCCAACCCTCAGTTGAGTTAAAAATGACGTAATAATTTGTTAACTTGAGTTTTTGTGTTAAAAATGTATCTATTGGATGTGATAAGCAAAACTGGTTTCGAGGATTTATTTACACTCATAGATATTTATATATGTGAAGTTCCACTTTACCACATAAGTGAAATCAAATATATGCAAGTACAAAATATTATCATCAGACGATATGTAGATTTAATCTTTAAAAGAAATATACAAATGCGATTCACTGAGTACTGTTGTACGATTCCGTTTGATTACAATTTATATTTGTACATTAATACACAGATACATTCTTGCATTAGCAATATAAATGTTGCCATCCATTCTAATTCCGTGTTAGTCATTGTGAAGAAATGTAGGATCCACTTACAATACACAATAATAATACAAGAAACAATGTTTCTAACTTAATACTGATTTTATTTGTGTGTGTTCACAATTCCATATATAATACTTTCAAGCAGGGAAGAATTTCAAGGAACTTTTTTATGCATGGACACAATGGCAAATTGGAACTAGATGTAGCAGCCAGGCGAAATTTTGTGAACTATTTCGTCGAACAATTTCGAAGTACCTTGAAACCTATCTAAAATTAGTTTCTAAAAGGTTCCACCATACAACTAATCAAAATAACAATTATTAGTTAATATGTGCATCTTTTCAGGAGGGAGAATGAACTTAGGCTGAATAGAGAGACAGAAGCGTGGCAACCCTCCTCAGGCTACTAGAGTTTGACAACTGAAGAGCGACTGCGTCACTGCAGTCGGAGGAGTGCATTGCCATTGCAGCGAAGCTGCTGGCTGCAGCCACGGGCTGCAGCTGAAAGAACGCAAGTTCCAGCTGATCATCACTCTTTATTTTAAAAGATTATTTTATACCCTTTATCTTGTTTTAAATGGCTCTCAAATTACTTCATTAGAAAGAGAAAACTTTCAGCTTTACGAAAAGGTATTTTATTTGGTCAAAAAACCCTTTAAAGTATTAGTTATTCATTATTGTTCCCTGTGAACGAGACATGTAAAAATAAATTAGTGTTATTCCTACGAGAATGAATCGCTTTTCGGTCTCGTTTTAGGCACAAATTCGACTAGTTCCACGAAAGAATGAACTTAGGAGAAGAGTGGCTCCGGAAAGTTACTCCCACGCCGCAGCTACCTGGCAGGCTGTATGCATGGTAGAGTGTAAAACATGATGTGAAATAGTTATATCGTAAATTCGGTTTTTTCTATAGGGGAAGTAAATATTCGTGTATTATTTTGGTTTGTGTTAAAATACGCTGTACGCATTTTATTTATAATGATGGTGTCATGAAGTTAAAGAAAACTAATTTTTGCCAACCTATTTGGTGACTTGAAATTAAATATTAGGCATTTGTGCTAAAAAATGTAATCCATTAGTCCAAAAAATGTAATGTAATCGAGCAAAGCGTAACATTCGAAATGGCAGTGGGTGTCTTGAAGAAGTATTTGGGATTGATTTTCTTTCTTTCTTCACGTTTGCAAATAAAATGCATCGAACGGTTTTTTGAGTGTGGAGTTCACAAAGAGAGCATCTATATAAATCAATAAAATTCATCCCACAGATAATTTCAACATTGATATATGTAATTCATTGTGGATTTAGTAGTAATTTAATATCCGATAAAATTACTCAACCAAAGTTTTTACCGATATTTCTCGATGAAGTTAAATGGGATAAGAAAGAAAAAAAGAAAAAAAAACCATTCATTTTCTAAAAATTTGATTTGTGAGATGCATCACATCATATTGGGTTTCAAAACTTTCCTAATATAAACGTCCTTAATTGATCTCATAAGATTTCCTATATCGTAAAATTAGGAATTAAAATGATATGGAAACATAATATATAATATGACATACTCGTGTTAATAAAAGCTAGTTGATACATTTCCTTACGTGATATTTGTAAGTTACGATAATAGAAAATTTCTAAATTCAATTTGAAATGTTGTACAAAATATTTCCCCCATTGCTGTTTTTTGTTGTTGTTCAAGACCAGAGAAGAAAAATTGAAAATGATGCAATTAATGACTAAAAAACCTGTTTTGACATATAAAAAGACATTGAGTGTTCTATTTACAATTGCAGCCAGTGCTTTGACATTCAAGTGACAACCCATCTATAGTCATTAGCATGGTACATGATATACCGTGGTCATTAGTCATTCCGCTGGCGCTAATTATTGAATCGTGTCAGTAAGCAATTGAAGGTTGAAAGGGATGGATGTGCTGGAGCATTCCTACTCACTTTTATTCTGATTTGGTGAGTTCGCTAATTATAGTTTTGTTCATAAAAACCCGATGTTTTAAAGGGATATTCTGCAAAATGTGCGGCAGGTGTGTAACTAGTTTAAAGATTGGCAGTAAACAAGTAAATACACATACCGGTGTATTTTTAAACATTCTGAGGACCGTAGTGAAAAATAAGTTTTAAAAACTGTTTATTTTACCGGTAACTCACGCAGTACAGATGAGGTTTTGCTTCCTAGTCCTTTCAATTCCTGTAAAATATTTTAACAGGATTTGAAGGAAATATTATCGCGTAAAGGGCCTGTTTGGAGTGCACGCTACTAACTAATTATTGTCAGCCGTAGTAGTTCGAGTCACATCGAAACAGCGCTTCATCGTGAGAACTGAATTCTAGAGATATCATTTTTTCCATACTCTCTCCATAGTTTTATTTTGCTGTGATAGGATTAACTGTGCACAAGAGTTGGGGTTAACACAAAAGTTAATTTCTGTTTTCTCGGACTCAAAAAGCTCTTGTAATAAACTACTTATTTATTAATTACACAATATCAATTTTTTCGTAATAAATACGAATATTTTTGTTTTACTGAGCTTCACCTAACAATGAGAGAAAGCTGAAAACTTTTGAACGATTCGTCCGGATTCCCGAAAAAGACAAAGTTGGACAGTGCAGTAAAACCACGAGTGCCGAGTAGTCAGAGACAGCATATAGATTCATGCATAATCAGGGCTGTGCTGGTCTCACTTTGTTCGAAGATGTTTTTATTTTCCAGAACATTATGGTGAAGGTCATAGACTCAAATGATTGATTACTATTGTAGGAGGAAGGGTAAAAATATTGAAGTCATAGTAGTTTGCATTTTATGCGATTTAATTTTGAGACTAATTTAGATAAGCACAATAATTCAACCAAGTGCAAGGAGATTTAAAACACTTGTTATAAAAATAGGCTTCCTAAACAGGTTTGTACTTTGTTACTGCCAAACTTAGTAATAATGGAATAATATCAATGATATGGGTTCAAAATTGCTATTTCAGGTTTTTTATTATTTCAAACCTCAGCTGAATTCAATCATTGAAACGTTTAAGGAATTTACAATCATTTGCTTGCTATTAGGTAGCCTTATAAATTATCCAATGGCAATAACCTAACAACTATTGATATTTCACTAATGTCTTGAGTTTTTAGTTAATCAAATAAACTATTCTTCATGAACAGATTTCGAAGTTTTCAAAGCTAAATAGAGATTTGAAAATAAGTGATCTTTTTTTGCGTAATATCAAAAAAATTTGGAACTTTCTTTTAATTTGTTCCCTTCAATTCTGAAATTACACCCTGCTTTCAAGACTTGAATATTTATAAAATGATTATAATAAATGTTATCGAAGTCTTAAAAATATTAATAAACACACACAAATAAAATCAGTGGTGAATTAGAAACATTCTTTCTTGTATTATTATTGTGTATTGTAAGTGGATCCTACATTTCTTCACAATGACTAACACGGAATTAGAATGGATGGCAACATTTATATTGCTAATACAAGAATGTATCTGGGTTGTAATGTACAAATATAAATTGTAATCAAACGGAATCGTACATTAGTAATCAGTGAATCGCACTTGTATATTTCTTTTATAGATTAAATCTACATATCGTCCAATGATAATATTTTGTACTTGCATGTATTTGATTTCATATATGCGGTAAAGTGGAATTTCACATATATAAATATCTATGAGTGTAAATAAATCCTCGAAACCAGTTTTGCTTATCACATTCAATAGATGTATAATTGTATATTTAACACAAAAACTCAAGTTAACAAATTATTATGTCATTTTTTTACTCAACTGAGGGTTGGATTAATTTGAACTTGACTTGGATTAATTTGAACTTGACTTGGATTAATTTGAACTTGACTTGAATGAAATTGAACTTGACTTGGATTAATTTGAACTTGACTCGGATTAATTTGAACTTGACTTGGATTAATTTGAACTTGACTTGAATGAAATTGAACTTGACTTGGATTAATTTGAACTTGACTTGAATGAAATTGAACTTGACTTGGATTAATTTGAACTTGACTTGGATTAATTTGAACTTGACTCGGATTAATTTGAACTTGACTTGGATTAATTTGAACTTGACTTGAATGAAATTGAACTTGACTTGGATTAATTTGAACTTGACTTGGATTAAATTGAACTTGACTTGGATTAATTTGAACTTGACTTGGATTAATTTGAACTTGACTCGGATTAATTTGAACTTGACTTGGATTAATTTGAACTTGACTTGAATGAAATTGAACTTGACTTAGATTAATTTGAACTTGACTTGGATTAAATTGAACTTGACTTAGATTAATTTGAAGTGAAAAAGGTGTAGTGGCAGACAACAACACCTGCCGACGCAGTAACTAGCGGCAGACAACACCTGAAGACGCAATAACTAGTGGCAGATAACACATGCAGACGCAGTAACTAGTGACAGGCATCACCTGCAGACGCAGTAACTATAGCAGGCAACACCTGCAGGCGCAGTAATTAGTGGCAGCCGCAGTAAGCTGTATAGGAAAATTTCGGCTTGCTGGCAGTAACTGACCACAGATTTGTGTTCAGAAAGTCAAGTTTCTTAACCCAAATTACTCTAACTCAAACGAATATCTATTAAAAACTCCTTTAAGCCTAGCAGAGACCACTACTCTCATAGGGCTAATGCTCAACAGGTAATGCTGACATCGTTCGTGGGAGTCTAACCTGACTCTCAAAAATCGTTTATATCAAACTAAAACCAGTCAACGAAGAAATCGAAGCTTTGTAGCATATGACGCCCAGACTAATTTACCAAATGTAATATCGTAAGAATGATAAAAATGAAAGATTCTTTGTTTATTAAAGTTCAAATTTTAAAAGAAGAAAATGTATGCATAATTTGTTTTCGATGTTATTCATTCATTTCTAGTTAGAAAAATTTATTTTTCAAAGTGATTATTATGCTTTTTAATGAATCGGTAACTAATTCATTTTCTGGTGAAGTTATTCGATCATAAGAGAAATGTTCCGTAGAAAAACATGCGACCTCTTATTGAAAAGATAAAAAACAGTTTTTTTCCAATGAAGATGGTGCAAAAAAGATAGTACCATCATTGTTTTTTAAAATATCTAAAAGTTAATACACTTAGATGATACACACACATAAGTATAGTAATGCACATGTCACTAATCGAAAGAAATGATTGAGGGCAATGTATATACTCATAATGGCGCTTATAATCTACATGTGATGATACTTGTAATTATAATTATAAGAGACAATACATGGCGCTTATAATCTACATCTGATGATACATGTAATTATAATTATAAGAGACAATACATGGCGCTTATAATCTACATCTGATGATACATGTAATTATAATTATAAGAGACAATACATGGCGCTTATAATCTACATCTGATGATACTTGTAATTATAATTATAAGAGACAATACAATTTCATAGACGATGCAGATTCATTGTGGGGTGAAAACACTTTTGACAGTTTACATGAACATGACATAAAACTTTGAAAATAATATTATAATTGATTGTTTCAGCAGATGTTCATAAATGTCATTTCAAGGAAGCATGAAAAAATATAGATATATGCATGAGGACCACGGAAATTACGAATTTTGTATTACTTAATAAAAAATTTTAACATAACGGTCATTAGCTGACAAGCATTTTATTTAAGTATAAATGGATGATCATACAACAAATTTATATTTCTTTACGTCAATGCTTTACAAGAATAAAGAGACGGCGAGTTAGGTATTGTTACAAGTTGAGAGTGAACAGAAAAAAAGACCGGTATCTCTAGTTAAACTGCTAGTTGTTAGTTTAGTATACACAATTGTGCATATGTGCATGTAAATATATACATATATACATGCACATACAAACCTACGCACATACATACACCTAACACGCACACATACACAAATACATAACTATGCACCGAGACAATCACAATACATATGCGTTCTACAGAAATGCTGTGCGATGTACTGAAATATAGGATAATGAGCAAAGGAAGTTCGTGACAACTTTTCAGTATGTGTTGCTGCTTGCAATTACTAATGAAATATAGTAACGAAGTTTAATTAAATACTGTAACGAGATGATCATTGGTTGATAAGCGTCTTATGTATCATATCTGGGTGATCGGGCAACAAATATATATGTATATATACATTTGTTTATAAATGCTTTACAAAAATGAAGTGAAATGAAGTATTACGTGGTGACACATTCACCTATCTACGCACCCATAGCGTGCACACGTACACATATACACAAGTAAGCATGTGCGCAAATATCAGCGTAAACTAGTCAGTATAAACTAGCATTTCAATCGAGGGACTCGGAGAAAATATCTTTTATCACGGTATGAATTTCATGATATTTCTGCACTAAAAATCGTGGCACAAAACAGTCTACCTGAGTCAGATACATGGAAACGATTGTTCTACAACGGTTCCCATGTACAGAATATTTCCAGAAATACGTGAGGCTTAGGTGCGGTTGTTATAATTTACTCTAGAGCGTAAGAGATGATATGATAATTTGCACTACACTAGCCCAACAAGAGCATTTTTGAACGTGAATACGAAATAAAATATGAATGTCCCATAAGGGTTTTATATTAGAAAAAAAATTACATTCTTTTTGAAATATGGTGCAGAATGTCTGCAATTGATAAACACACATAGTACCATGACGGCCCACATAGTTTGATGTTTGCACAAAAACGGAGAAGAAAGACATCAAATGCATCCTGTGGCTGGTTTATTTAGTTTAAATAGAGCTCGTTAATTCATGAAAGCAATAAAGATACTGAACTTTGAGGTTTGAAAACATGACATTTTACATGTACAAGACATCGAATCATTGTTGGTGCTATTTGCACTATTATCACTTCCTATGTTTTTTACTGGGTAAATCAGTTCTCTAACGCTTTATGCCAATATATACGTTAAAATTTTGGTGCTGGTGTAGGTACGGAGCTACAACCCTGTACCTACACCAGCACCATAGCAACAAGTACCACAACGTAACAATAAGAACAAAACGGTAACATATTGATATTCACATTTATGTAAATGTGAGAAGCGGTGTAGTATCAATTGTAAAAGTAGCATGTTGTTGTTCTGTGGAATTGAATAATAAAGTAAAACAATCCTTCCATTCAATCCTGATGACTGATCATAAAAATAAATTAGTTTGCCTTCAAAAATGCCATATATGAATTAACGAATTGTGTGAACGTAACAGAATATGCTTATTTATTTGTTGGAAACAAATTCTCTTAGCTTCCCGAAGCTTAAAATTTCAAAATTAACGATGTTACAATACAATGTCAGGTTAATATTTTCACTTCTCAAATGAATTTACGGCAACTAGACTGGTTTCGAGCATTCGCGTTATTTAAACATCGGGTATCCAAATGTACTGAAACAATATAAAACCTTTTTACAGCCGCTCGCGGCGCATCATACTATCGACATTCTGTACGCCACATATGGTTGTGTAGTTATTATTACACTCTGAATTGCTCAGTATTGATCAAAAATTTGCACGGGTTGAGTTACGTTATGTCATCTGAGATAATTGACTTCCAAGCACACACCTGAGGTCAGTTTTTGCAAGCACGCCGCCATTTTTACTAAGCAGCTTACTGCCTGAATATACAAAATTGCATCGTTTAGCCGTAGGTAATGAGACATTAGCTGATGGTGGTGGGGACATTGCTGTGAACACATCTGCAGACGCAGTAACTAGTGGCAGACAACACCTGCAGACACAGTAACTAGTGGCAGACAACACCTGCAGACGCAGTAACTAGTGGCAGACAACACCTGCAGACGCAGTAACTAGTGGGAGACAACACCTGCAGACGCAGTAACTAGTGGCAGACAACACCGGCAGACACAGTAACTAGTGGCAGACAACAACACCTGCAAACGCAGTAACTAGTGGCAGACAACACCCACCACTGCAGAGCTGCCCAAACAATTCTGATGAACCTACCAAAACTTCCATAAAACGTACCAAAAACTATCACAACGTACCAATTCTCTTTACTTATTACTAAAATGCAAAATTAAAAAAATTCGGCGCCACAGGCTACCGTCGTACCCAATGAGCAACAAAGTCGTCCAGAAGTTGGTCGTCCAGGGTTGCCAGATTGGCCATTTCATGGTCAATTTACTCAAAATTGGCCATTTTTTAACGCCGGGGCCATGAGAAATTCGCTTGACTATTTTCAAGTAATCGCACGGCCCAAGAAACAGAAGACCTGCAATTTCTCGATGAGGTGCTCTCGTCATCATATTGTCAAAGTGAGCATTAAGTCTAATAATATTGCGATTTTTAAGAGAAATAAAGTCTTTATATTTTGAATAGGCCATTTTGGCCACGTTTTCTCGTAAAATGTGGCCATCAGCTGACTGATTTATCAGGCAACCTTGGTCTGTACAGCAGCGGTTGTTCTGCGACGCAACCACGGCTACTAGTTGCAGTGACGCGTCGCAAGGTGGGTGCGGAGCTTTGGGTAGTATCGCCTAACCTAACCGGGCAGGGAAATTAATGATTATATTTCCAATTGATCGATTCTCAGATAATCTCTCGCGCAAGATAAAAAGGAGAACCAACGTAAAAATATACATTTTTATTTGTTTCTATTTTGGCAAACGTTTCGGAATGTTAAAATTCCATCTTCAGTGCTGAAAAACATACAACGAGGTCAAAAATATTAAAAAACACTAAAGTCCAAAAAATACGAAAAATAAGTAACGTTGGCTATATGTTGTCAACATTAGAAAAAGTACAAACTAACAAACTAGTTAGGTTAGGTGTCTCTCCACTGTGCAATAGCATTGAACCGTCAACGGTCATTTTTAATTTGTCAAATAGAGTTTTATCGTCAGACGAAAAACGGGTTTTGTGCTTAGGACTAGAATTCGGTTTACCAATTTCGAAAATGAAATTTCACAGATATTTTTTAGAGTTTGAACGTTTGTACGCAAGACTCTCTAGATTTCAAATTACCCCTTATATTCATAACAATCAGGAAATGTTCCACCGCAGTTTGAAAAATCTGGCACATAAATTTTATAGCAAATTTGACCGTTATGAAAACACTTGCGCAATGTTCAAACCGAGCGATTTTTCAGTTCTCAAAAAAGTAGGCACTGACGATTCGATACATGTTACCAAACCAGATAAAGGGAATGGAGTTGTAATACTCGACAAACTGGACTATATCTCATAAATGGAATCCATTCTTGCCGATCGGGAAAAATTTCGTGAAGAAATCATCGACAAAAAGACGCTGGTGCTAAAATTAGAAAACAAGATCAATTATAAACTATAAAATACAGAGAGCTGGGAATTTTAAATGACGCATTATACAATACGTGCCATTCGGTGGGTTCTCAACTTGGTGTTTTATATGGATTACCTAAAATTTATAAACCAGATGTACCGATGAGACCAATTTTATCCGCCTGTAATACCCCTAATTCTAAACTTTGTTCAAATTTAGTGCCGGTATTAACACCTTTTTGTAATAGTGAATTATCCGTGGAAAACTCGTATCATTTTGTAAACGAGTTATCGACTGTTGACGGCATAGAAAATTTGTTCATGTGTAGTTTTGATGTTGAATCTATGTATACAAACGTACCGCTAGAAGAATCAATTAATGTTTTACTTGAACGTATTTTTCACGACAATCTCACCATTATGAATTACGACAGGGCTAAATTCAAACGTTTGCTAGACATCGCACTTTAAGATTCATTTTTTGCATTCAAAGGGAAAACTTACCAACAAATTGACGGTATGGCAATGGGCTCAAGTGTTGAAACCTTTCTTGTAGCACCTTGAATGTATATGTGTATAATACTGATAATGTTACAGTGCTCTTGTGTAAGAATGTATTTAGACAGCACTCTGCGTTGAGAACTGAGCCCATGGTTCTTGTGGAACTGGGCTCATGGTTCTCGGGCTTGGCTGGAGGCCACTCCACCGCCAACTGTCATAATGTAAACTTACTGTGTCCTGCTGTGTGTACTGTCAATATATAAATACCAAGTGTCTCGCTCTACTTAACCTAATTTCAATAGGTTATGGGCCCAGACAACCTTCCGATGAAGCAATATCAAGTGAGGTTATTTTAAGTCCCGAAGCGAAAAACAGCCCGAGACAGCGAGAACAGACGTTGGTGATCTGTTAGTGCTGTGTGAGACAGAAATAGTGAAAGAGAAAGAACATGGCAGGCTCCGTAAGTGAAAGTGCTAAGAACTGCCTCACGGCTCTTAATGATAAAAACTATCCTACGTGGAAGCTGCAAATGAAGATGATCTTGATGAAAGAAAAGTTGTGGAACTTGGTTCGAGGAACGGAAACCCTGCCACAGACTACGGACGAGACTGCTCGAAGAAAATTTTAAGAAAGACGTGACAGTGCACTTGCAACAATTGTGCTTGGTGTAGAAACGAGTCAACTGTATTTATTGGGTGATCCTACTGACCCTGTGCAACTGTGGCACAAAATTGAAGATACATTCCAAAAGAAAACTTGGTCTAACAAGTTCAGACTACGCAAAAGACTCTACAACATGAAACTAAAAGAAGACCAAGACTTACAAACTCATCTCAAAGCATTTGTCGAAATATTTGAGTCCTTGAGTGTGATTGATGACGCTGTTGATGAAGAAAGTCGTGTAATAATCTTGCTGTCGTCACTTCCCGACCACTTCTCCACACTGGTGACTGCACTGGAAGCTCATGAAAAACTACCGTCATGGGATATTGTGACAGAGCTTCTTCTGAATGAAGAAGCAAAACTGAAAAACCAAAGTGCTTCAGACTTCAGTGAAAAATCTCTTGTCACCTCCAAATTGAAAACTCAAGATGTTTCGAATGCGAAAAAATGGGACACCTACGCGCCAAGTGCTGGATCTATCAAGAAAAATTGAAGAAAGAAGATGGGAACCACACAGAAGACCGAAAAAATTTTGGAGGAGGTAAAACCAATTATATCAGTGCATTGTCTGTGATAAATATCAAAAATTGTTGGGTAATTGATTCCGGTGCAACAGCACACATGTGTAATAATAAGAATGATTTTTCCTGTATGAATGAGCTATCTAGTCCAATTAACTTTGAAGTTGGTGATGGTAGAAACTTGCAAGGTGTTGGTGTAGGTGATGTTGAAGTTATGGTGTTGTTGCCTAAAGGTCTAGTAGATACCTGTGTTGTTAAGAATGTCTTGTATGTACCTGGCTTAGCCTACAATTTACTATCTGTGCCTCAGATTACAGAAAGTGGAAACTTGGTTCACTTTGACGAAAGTTCATGTAAGATTGTAAATAAAGACCATAAATTAATTGCCTTAGGCAGTTAAGTAAGAAAATTGTATAAACTTAATTGCACCCTTAATTAAGCTGCTAAATGCATGAACGTTTCCTCTGATGAAACTCTGTGGCATAAACGATACTGTCATCTAGGATTCAATAATCTCAAGAAATTAGCCACTAAGAATCTTGTTAGAGGTTTTGATGGTTCTGTGAGTTGAGATAATATTTTTTGTGAAAACTGTTGTGATGGTAAAAATCACAGGCTTCCGTTCCCCAAAACAAATCACAAAAGGGAACGCAAACCCTTAGAATTAATTCACAGTGATGTGTGTGGCAAGCTTAATCCCATATCACTTGGGGGTGGAAGGTATTTTGTAACCTTCATTGATGACCACTCAAGATATACTTGGGTGTACATTATCAAACATAAGAGTGGTGTTTTTGAAGTGTTTCAGGAGTTCAAATCTCTGGTAGAAAATCACTATGATCACAAAATTAAAACTCTGCGCTCCGATAACGGTGGGGAATACATCTCTAATGACTTTGAACAATTCCTAAAAAGGGAAGGAATTATCCATGAAAAAACTGTGCCTTAGACACCTGAACAAAATGGAGTTGCAGAAAGAATGAATAGAACTCTCTTTGACTCTGTCAGAGCTATGCTGTCTGGCTCAAAGTTGTCAAAATTATTCTGGGGTGAAGCTATATCAACTGCCGTGTATGTCAAAAACAGGAGCCCCGCTAGTGCATTGAATGATATGACTCCTTATCAAGCCCTTAATGGACACAAGCCCAATGTACAGCACCTCAGAACCTTTGGCTGCAGTGCGTACGCTCATGTTCCCAAAGATGAGAGGGAAAAACTTGATCCAAAATCTAAACCGTGTGTTCTTGTAGTATATGGAAGTGGATCCAAAGGATATCGTCTGTGTGACATAAGCAACAGAAGGATATTCTTGAGTAGAGACGTTATGTTCAATGAATCTCAGCAGATGCCAATTGAGAAGGAGCCTTCAGAAGTAAACGATGGTAATTTTACTCTTCTTCCTCAGGATCCAGAACCAGAAGACTCTGAGGGAGGGGTGGAACATAGACAGTCAGATACTGGGATGGAGGGAGTGGAGCCTAGACAATCAGCCAGGTATCGACGGGCTCCTGATAGGTTTGGTGAATGGGGTGTATTTAATGAAAAATGAGCTTGATATACCATCTTGTGTTCAAGAAGCACTCAGTGGACCAGAAGCAAAACTATGGGAAACAGCTATGGAGAATGAGATGGAGTCTATAAAGCAAAACAAAGTATGGTCTCTTGTAGAGTGCCCTAATGACAAAAAACCTATTAAATCAAAGTGGATCTTTAAAAGAAAAACCGGACCTGACGGAAGCATTTGCTCATACAAAGCTCGCCTTGTGGCTCAGGGCTACTCACAAAAATATAGCACTGACTACGACGAGACCTTCAGTCCCGTGGTTCGATTTGAGTCTGTCAGGACAGTACTAGCTTTAGCTGCCAAACATGATATGAGTGTCCATCATATGGACGTTACAACAGCTTTCCTTAATGGAGAACTGATTGAAGAACTTTACCTGGTTCAACCTGACGGTTTTATTGTCAAAGGCAAAGAAAATCTGGTGTGTAAACTACAAAAATCGCTCTACGGACTAAAACAAGCTCCTAAGTGTTGGAATACTACACTAGATAGCTATTTGAAGAAATTGGGTTTTGTACAATCTAAGAGTGATGCTTGTATATACACTCGTGTTCAAGATAAGAAACTGTGTATTGTGGCGGTGTATGTAGACGATCTAATAATTGCTTCTGAGTCTGGTGATGAAATAAATCAAATAAAGATGAGTCTTTCTACCCAATACCAAATGAAAGACCTTGGTGTGCTGAGTTACTTCCTAGGTGTAAGTGTTGTACAATCTAAAAACAATGTTTTCTTAAATCGAACTGCCTACACTGAGGCTCTGTTGTCAAAATTTGGCTTCGATAATTGTAAACCTGTTGCAACTCCCGCCGATGTAAATGCAAATCCGATATGCTCCCCAAATGATGTCGAATTTGACCCTGCGACTTATCAAAGTGCTGTAGGTAGCCTTTTGTATTTGTCAACCAGAACTCGACCTGACATTGCATTCGCAGTGAATCATGTTGCTAAATACAGCTCCAAACCTCTTGAACAGCATTGGGTGTGTGTTAAGAGAATATTCAGGTACCTGAGAGGCACCTCTAAACTAGGTCTCTTGTATAGCAAATGTTCTGATACTTGCATTGGTTATTCAGATGCTGACTGGGCTGGTGATAAAAATGACCGAAAGTCTAACTCTGGTTACTGTTTCACCCTCAGTAATTCGGTAATTACGTGGAGATCTAACAAACAAACTTGTGTAGCCCTCTCAACTGCAGAAGCCGAATACGTTGCTCTTGCCGGTGCGGCTCAAGAGGCTGTTTGGTTAAAGCACTTACTCAGTGATCTAAATTTTGGTACTATGGAACCAATGGTTATAAACGAAGACAACCAGTCAGCCATCTGTCTTGCCAACAATCCCAAATATCATGGGAGGAGCAAGCACATCGATACTAAGTTTTACTATGTACGGGATCTTGTAAGTAACAAAGATATAGACGTAGTGTATTGCCCTACCGACGAAATGCTCGCCGACATATTCACCAAGAACCTGCCGATAGAAAAGTTCTCTAGACTAAGAACGAAGTTAGGAATGATCTCATCTGACACACATTCAATGTGAGAAGGAGTGTTGAAACCTTTCTTGTAGCACCTTGAATGTATATGTGTATAATACTGATAATGTTACAGTGCTCTTGTGTAAGAATGTATTTAGACAGCACTCTGCGTTGAGAACTGAGCTCATGGTTCTTGTGGAACTGAGCTCATGGTTCTCGGGCTTGGCTGGAGGCCACTCCACCGCCAACTGTCATAATGTAAACTCACTGTGTCCTTCTGTGTGTACTGTCAATATATAAATACCAAGTGTATCGCTCTACTTAACCTAATTTCAATACTCAAGCTTGTCTCCCCTCTTAGCAAACTCGTTCTTGGTTAACTTGGAGAATAATTTTTTTGTGTGCTCTCCGTGGCACAGCGGTTAAGGGATCGGACTTGTGTGCTGGAAGTCGCGGGTTCGTTCCCAGCGCTGGCGCGGAAATTTTCCCCGTTGGGTATAAGGGAAAGCTCAAGCACAATACCCCACTCAACCCAGGTGTCGGAAATGGGTACCGGCTTTACGGGGGAACCGTCATGGTGTCCTATATATAGGGTTAGTTATAAGACATTTGAAAAACCAATGCTAAGATCATATGTATCAGGCTTGATTGGAAATAAAGCATCCCAAAGATGCCGATGTTAACCTAACCGATGTTAACCTTTGTGCCCAATGCCCTGCAGAATTTAAGCCCTTATTCTGCCGTAGATTTTTAGATGATACGTTTGTTTTGTTCCGTTCTGAAAATGAAGCTATTAGATTTTATGATTATATCAATGCATCCCATCCTGACAGTAAATTTACCATGGAAATAGAGCAAAATGGGCAAATCCCTTCCTTAGACGTACTCGTGAAGAAGTCTAACTCTAGGCTTATTACCTCTGTCTACAGAAAACCAACATTTACTGGCCTCAGTAAAAACTGTGTCAGTTTTATTCACAAGGGATATATAAAATCTTGCATAATTACATTACTTCATCGCGCATATCGCATATCTAGTAGTTTTGAAATATTCCACCGTGAAATAGAATTTATTTAGACATTATTGGTTAAAAATGTGTATCCAAAATTCATCATTGATAATTCCGTCTGAAAGTTTCTTGATAAAAAATATTGTCCCTCTCCTGTCACCTTGAGCGTGGCAAAACAGAAATTGTACATAGAATTACCTTTTTTGGGTTATTTGAACTCGGAACTGAAAAGAGAAGTTGTAGCTCTGGTTAGTAGGTTTTCACTATAGATGACATCAGAGTGTTTTATAGAAGTAGTTTTAAAATCGGTTCATTTTTTAGGAGGAAAGAACGTCTGGAGGAGTGCCTGTGGAGTGGATGTGTTTATTTATATAAGTGTGACTGCTGCATGCAGACTTATGTTGGTAGTACTAAACTACAACAATTTATCAGAACCAGCCAACATTCAGGAATTTCCCACAGAACCGGTCGCATACTTTCCTCTCCTTCTCATTCAGCAATCCGAGTTCATTGTCAGCAATTTAATCATCCTTTCAGAATAAAAACTTCTCCACTCTGTGTACCACCAACAACGAACAGGATCTTCGCATTTTAGAATCTTCATTCATATCTACCAGTAGACCTGACTTATATAAAGACTTGAGTGCTGTCAAACTGAACATTGCCTCAACCTACTGACATATTTCTGTGTGTGTATGTATGTGGAGTGGGTTCGCGAGCGTCTGTTTGTTAGGTTCCTATGTGTAAATGTATGAATGTATGTGCTGGTGAAAGGGTGGGTAAGTGAGCCAATGAGAATGATCGTTTTCACTGTACTTCAATGAGAAATAGGATTGAAGTTTTTATAGATGTTTGTTTACTTATATTTCGTTATTTTGAACTTTTGTGTTTTTTAATATTTTTGACCTTGTTGTATGTTTTTCAGCACTGAAGATGGAATTTTAACATTCCGAAACGTTCGCCAAAATAGATACAAATAAAAATGTATAGCTTTACGTAGGTTCTCCTTTTTATCTTGCGCGAGCAATTAATGAATACCGAACCATTCAGAATGTAATAACAAAAACTCTTCGAGTTATCTACTGAGCACTGATAATATAGGGCGCTGCATGGGGCTGTAAAAATAGAACTTTCTTGAGTACCGAGAAGAACTCATAAACGGATAAAATTGCGAAACCCAGCCTAATTTATCACATTTTATTTGGAAGGTGAAGATATACACTCAAAAATGTATCAAATAACAATAAAATTCAAATCTTGAACATCGACAGATTGCAGAAATTTGTTGTCGTTGTATTAATGTATTATGTTTTGAAAGAGAGTTGATATTCATAAGAAATCTGCTCAAACAAAACAATCATATTTCTAGGTTAACTAATTTACTTTAATAATGAGCTGTTGGAGTCTAAGGCAATTGATATTTCACTATTTCAATTCCACTGAACAACAACATGCTGACTTCCACTGTTGATGCTATATAGCTTCTTGCAGTTAAATAAATGTAAATACCAATACATTACTGTTTTTTTCTTATTATTACGTTATGGTATTTGTTGTTATGGTGCTGGTGTAGGTACGGTGCTGGTGTAGGTACGGTGCTGGTGTAGGTACGGTGCTGGGGTAGGTACGGTGCTGGTGTAGGTACGGTGCCGGTGTAGGTACGGTGCTGGTGTAGGTACGGTGCTGGTGTAGGTAGGGTGCTGGTGTAACACAACGTCGGACAGGACCCATCATTTTGATGATGTCAATTTCGAATGACCAAATTCAGATGAGCCGCTTGTCAGATATCTATAATTATGTGTGATGTCAATAATTTTGGTGAGCAGATATCGGCTACTCTCATGTGCTCTAGCCAGGTAAGAGCGTTTCTTCTTGGTGGTGCGTCCTGGGCCGGTGGGTGTTTGTCACTAGTTACTATGCTGCAGGTGTTGTTGTCTGCCACTAGTTACTGCGTCTGCAGGTGTGTTCACGGCAATTGTATCATAGTTAACTAATATTTTCATAATCAGCTAATATGTGTCATTGCCTACGGCTAAACGATGCAATTTTGTATATTCATAGAGTAAGCTGTATAGGAAAATTTCGGCGTGCTGGCAGTAACTGACCACAGATTTGTGTTCTGAAAGTCAAGTTTCTTAACCCAATTTACTCTAACTCAAACGAATATCTTGTTGAAATCTTTTTTAAGCCTAGCCGAGACCACTACCCTCGTAGGGCTGGAGCACAGTAATTCATCCATCTATAATGAAAGTCTAACCCGCCTACGCGAAATTTTAAAACTCGCAGTTACCTACACTTCGTCCGAAATTGGTTATAGTTGACTGTCATACTAATTTACCAAATGTAATATCGTAAGATTGAAAAATAAAAGTTAAAGATTCTTTATTTCGAAAAGTTCCATTTCTACAAGAAGAAAATGCATTCATAATTTATTTTCGATTTAATTATTCATTTCTAATCGTGCAAATTTATTTTCGTTTGTTTTGATTAATTCTGAAATAACGCGGTAACTAATCTATTTTCTGGGAGAATTATTTGACCATGAGAGATTTTGTTCCGCAGGACAACATGCCGCCTCTCATTGTAAAGAGAAGAGGAAAAGAAAAACTGTTTGTTTCCAATAAAGTTGGTGCAAAAAGATAGTGCCATAATTGTTTTTTAAAATATCTTAAAGTTAATATACTTAGGTGATACACACACATGAGTATTGTAATACCCATGTCACTAGTCGAAAAGAAATGATTGAGGGCAATGTACTCCTAATGTTGCTTAATCTACATTTGATGATACATATAATAATAATTATGAAAGACAATACCATTTCATGGACGTTGCATTTTCATTGTGGGGTGAGAACACTTATGACAGTTTACATGTACATGACGTAAAACGTTGAAATTCTTGACGCCAGGAAATAATATTAGAATTGCTTGTTTCGGCAGATGTTTAAAAATGTCATTTCAGGGAAGCGTGAGAAAATATATATATAAGCATGAGGACCACGAAAATTACAAGTTTTGAATTTCTAATTGAAATTTTTGAACATAACGGTCATGTGTTTATAAGCATTTTATTTAAGTATAAATGGATGATCACACAACCAATTTATAGTTGTTTACGTGAATGCTTTACAATAATGAAGAGAGGACAAGTTAGGTATTGTTACAAGTTGAGAGTGAACAGAAAAAAAGACCGGTATCTCTAGTTAAAATGCTTGTTGTTAGTTTAGTATACACATATGTACATATGTACATGTAAATATATACATATATACATGCACCTACGAACCTACATGCACCTAACACGCACACATACACTAATACATATCTATGCATCGAGGCAATCACAATACATATGCGTTTTACAAAAATGCTGTGCGATGTACTGAAATATAGGATAATGAGCAAAGGAAGTTCGTGACAACTTTTCAGTATGTGTTGCTGCTTACAATTTCTAATGAAATATTGTAACGATGTTTAATTAAATATTGTAACGAGAAGAACACTGGTAGATAAGCGTCTTATTTATCATATGTGGTGATCGCGCAACAAATATGTTTATACATATTTGTTTATAAATGCTTTACAATAATGAAGCGAAATGAAGTATTACGTAGAGACACATACACAAATCTACGCACACATAGCGTGCACACTCATACATATACACAAGTAAGCATGTGCGCAAATATCAGCGTAAACTAGTCAGTATGAACTAGCATTCCAATCGAGGGACTCGGAGAAAATAGCTTTTTTCACGGCATGAATTTTATGATATTTCTGTACTGAAAACAGTGGCACAAAACAGTCTAGCTGAGTCAGAAACATGGAAACGATTGTTCTATAACTGTTCCCATGTACAGAATATTTCCAGAAATACGTGAGGCCCAGGTGCGGTTGTTATAATATACAGAGCGTAAGAGATGATATGATAATTTGCACTACACTAGCCCAACAAGAGCATTTTTGAACGTGAATACGAAAGAAAACATGAATGTCCCCTGAGGTATTCATATTAGAAAAAAAAATTTCATTATCTTTAAAATATTGTGCAGAATGTCTGCAATTGATAAACATACATAGTACCATGACGGTCTAGTTTGATGCTTGCACAAAAACGGAGAGGAAAAACATAAAATGCATCCTGTGGCTGGTTTATTTAGTTTAAATAGAGCTCGTTAATTCATGAAAGCAATAAAGATACTGAACTTTGTGGGTTGAAAACATGACATTTTACTAGTACAAGACATCTAATCATTGTTGATGCTATTTGCATTATTTTCACTTCCTATGTTTTTGTTAATGTATAAATCAGTTCTTTAACGTTTTTTGTCAATGTATACATTAAAATTTTGGTGCTGGTGTAGGTACGGAGCTACAACCCTGTACCTACACCAGCACCATAACAACAAATACCACAACGTAACAATAAGAACAAAACGGTAACATGTTGATATTCACATTTATGTAAATGTGAGAAGCGGCGTAGTATCAATTGTAAAAGTAGCATGTTGTTGTTCCGTGGAATTGAATAATAAAGTAAAAAAATCCTTCCATTCAATTCTGATGACTGATCATAAAAATAAATTAGTTAACCTTCAAAAATTTTTAAAATAATATAACTAACTGTGTGTGAACGTAACAGAATATGCTTATTTATTTGTTGGAAACAAATTCTCTTAGCTTCCCAAAGTTTAAAATTTCAGAATAAACGATGTTACAATACAATGCCAGGTTAATATTTTCACTTCTCAAATGAATATACGGCAACACGACTGGCTTCGAGCATTCGCGTTATTTAAACATCGGGTATCCAAATGTACCAAAACAACATAAAAACTTTTTACAGCCGCTCGCGGCGCATTATACTATCGATATTCTGTACGTCACATATGGTTGTGTAGTTATTACTACACTCTGAATTGCTCAGGATTGATCAGAAATTTGCAAGGGTTGAGTTACGTTATGTCATCTGAGATAATTGACCTCCAAGCACACACCTGAGGTCAGTTTTTGTAAGCACGCCGCCATTTTTACTAAGCAGCTTACTGCCTGACTATACAAAATTGCATCGTTTAGCCGTAGGTAATGAGACATTAGCTGATGGTGGTGGGGACACTGCTGTGAACACATCTGCAGACGCAGTAACTAGTGGCAGACAACACCTGCAGACGCAGTAACTAGTGGCAGACAACACCTGCAGACGCAGTAACTAGTGGCAGACAACACCTGCAGACGCAGTAACTAGCGGCAGACAACAACACCTGCAGATGCAGTAAATAGTGGCAGAACACAGCACCTGCAGACGCAGTATACTAGTGGCATACGAGCCTCTTCATTGGGCCATGCTGCAATGTTACGAGCCTTCTCATTGGTTCATCATTCAATGTTACAAGCAACCTCATTGGGCCATTCCTTGGTGTTACGAGCTTCCTCAATGGGCCATGCCTCAAAGTTACGAGCCTCCCCATTGGGCCATGCCTCAATGTTACGAGCCTCCTCATTGATTCATCACTCAATGCTACAAGCCATCTCATTGGGTCACTCCTCGATGTAACGAGCCTCCTCATTGGGCCATTCCTTGATGTTACGAGCCTCCTCATTGGCCATGCCTCAATGTTACGAGCCTCCTCATTGGGCCATGACTCAATGTTTCGAGCCTCCTCATTGGGCCATGCCTAAATGTTGCGAGCTTCCTCATTGGGCCATGCCTCGATGTTACGAGCCTCCTCATTGGGTCATCACTCAATGTTACAAGCCACCTCATTGGGCCATTCCGTGATGTCACGAGCCTCCTCATTGGGCCACGCCTCAAAGTGACGAGCCTCCTCATTGGGCTGGTGTAGGTACGGTGCTGGTGTAGGTACGATGCTGGTGTAGGAACGGTGCTGGTGTAGGCACGGTGCTGGTGTAGGTACGGTGCTGGTGTAGTACGGTGGTGGTGTAGATACGGTGCTGGTGTAGGTACGGTGCTGGTGTAGGCGCGGTGCTGGTGTAGGTGCGTTGCTGGTATAGGTACGGTGCTGGTGTAGGTGCGGTGCTGGGGTAGGTTTGGTGCTGGTGTAGGTACGGTGCTGGTGCAGGTACAGTGCTGGTGTAGGTACGGTGCTGGTGTAGGTACGGTGGTGGTGCAGGTACGGTGCTGGTGTAGGTACGGTGCTGGTGTAGGTACGATGCTGGTGTAGGTACGGTGCTGGTTTATAATTACGCAATGAGTAGATAAAATGGGTTCGAAGCAGCCGCTAAAATGTTAACACCGTCTAATTTCATTGGAAGATAGCATGTTTCATCACGGGATCATGAGCCTGAGTGAGAAGGAGCAGCTAGAGGACTGTCCGTGCGACAACATCTGCCGTTATCTACCACGAGACCCTGACATGTTCGTGTTGCAGAGTGTGCCGGCTGCAGTTATCGCTTGCACCCGCATGCTACTTCTTCTCAAAGAATAGTGTGGGAAAATTCTTTACGGTAACTATATGATTACGAGAGTGTAATGTTTGTTTGCGTTCTCATGGAATGGAAAATATATTTCACGCTGATTATGTGACTTTTTGTGAGCCCCATCGATGTGTTGAGTGTTGTTTCCTGTTGCCCCTATCGTTATTTTTCTATATGATCTGATGCATTGCTATTTAAGCCTATAGTTGTTATTGCCTGCTGTTAAATAAAGCTTTTTTGTTTAACGAACGCATTGGTTGCACGGCATGCTGTTGGTGCGTTAGAGGTAAATGGAGAGTATTGATTTTAGCATGTCTATTGTAGCATAAATCAGCATTTCTATTGTAGTATAAACAAGCATGTCTATTGTAGCATAAACCAGCGTGTCTATTGTAGCATAAATCAGCATTTCTTCTGTAGCATAAACAAGCATGTCTATTGTAGCATAAACCAGCGTGTCTAAAATAGCATAAATCAGCATTTCTTCTGTAGCATAAACAAACATGTCTATTGTAGCATAAACCAGCATGTCTATTGTAGCATAAATCAGCATTTATATTGTAGCATAAACCAGCATGTCCACTGTAGCATAAATCAGCATGTCTATTGTGGCATAAACCAGCAAGTCTACTGTAGCATAAATCAGCATGTCTATAGTGGCATAAATCAACATGTCTATTGTAGCATAAATAAACATTTCTATTGTGACATAAATCAGCATGTCTGTTGTAGCATAAATCAGCATGTCTATTGTACGAAAAATCAGCATGTCTATTGTACGATAAATCAGCATGTCTATTGTACGATAAATCAGTATGTCTATTGTAGCATAAATCAGCATGTCCATTGTTCGATGAATCCGCATGTCTATTGTAGCATAAATCAGCATGTCTATTCTATGAAAATTCAGCATGTCTATTGTAGCATAAATCAGCATGTCTATTGTACGATAAATCAGCATTTCTATTGTAGCATAAACCAGCATGTCTGTTGTAGCATAAATTAGTATGTCTATTGTACGATAAATCAGCATGTCTATTGTACGATAAATCAGCATGTCAATTGTACGATAAATCAGCATGTCTATTGTACGATGATTCAGTATGTCTTTTGTAGCATAAATCAGCATGTCTACTGTAGCACAAATCAGCAGGTCTATTGTACCACAAATCAGCATGTCTGCTGTAGCACAAATCAGCATGTCTATTGTACGATAAATCAGTATGTCTATTTTAGCACAAATCAGCATGTCTATTGTAACATAAATCAGCATGTCTATTGTACCTCAAATCAGCATGTCTGCTGTAGCACAAATCAGCATGTCTATTGTAGCAAAAATCAGCATGTCTATTGTAGCACAAATCAGCATGTCTATTGTAGCATAAATCAGCATGTCCATAGGAGATCACATCAGCAAAATAATTCATCAATCTGGCCATGAATCCGCTTTGCTGTAAAATGACTTTGAGAGTCACAAAGGTGGTACTTGACTCTAAAAAATCTGGAGATCCATCTTGCTCCAATTGGTTCTCATGAAGTGGATTGTGAAGTGAGCAACCAACCCTCATACATGGCCGACGCCTACATCTGGGTCCCGCAGTGAAGTTTGCATATTTGCTATGCGTCTAATGCAGTGTCTCTCGCAACAGCTGAGGGGTTTGTGAATGTCTGCGTTAATAGTGGATACTGAATCTCTTTCGTGTCTTTATTTTCCTTTGTAAGTCAGGAAGAGTAGATGAGATGATGAGACGAAGTTTATAACTGATACTGAATGTTCAACTTTGAAAATACGGCTCTGTCTTCACTCTTTTAGAAGATAATTAATTGACTACAATGACCTTTATAAAATAATTGATTTAAATGAAATGAAAACATTGTTGGCTGATGGCAGTCATATAATCCCTAAAAGAATATTATACGGTCGAATAAATATCCATTCCGATGTACAACACATCACATTGAGATAACTTACGGAGAGCTTTGACAATAATGCGACTGCAGTACGATTATCAATAGGAGGTCATTACATGTTGCAATAGAGTGACATTGGTGGAATGAAAACTACCAAACCGTCTGCCACTAGTTACTGCATCTGCAGGTGTTGTCTGCCACTAGTTACTGCGTCTGCATGTGTTGTTTGTCTCTAGTTACTGCGTCTGCAGGTGTTGTCTGCCACTAGTTACTGCGTCTGCAGGTGTTGTCTGTCTCTAGTTACTGCGTCTGCAGGTGTTGTCTGTCTCTAGTTACTGCGTCTGCAGGTGTTGTCTGTCTCTAGTTACTGCGTCTGCAGGTGTTGTCTGCCACTAGTTTCTGCGTCTGCAGGTGTTGTCTGCCACTAGTTACTGCGTCTGCAGGTGTGTTCACAGCAATATTTCCACCACCATCAGCTAATGTCTCATTACCTGCGGCTAAACGATGCAATTTTGTATATTCAGGCGGTGAGCTGCTTAATAACAATGGCGACGTCCTAGCAGGAACTGACCTCAGGTTCGTGTTCGGAGGTCAATTATCTCAGATGACACAACCTAGCGTAACCGTACCTAAAGGCCCGTCAACACTATCAATCTTTCGGCCGAAGTTCGTGTTTTTCGGCACTCCGCGAACACGAACACAGATGAAAAGTTCGCAGATTTCGGTGTGTTTGTGTTTTCCATCGTGTTGGAAAACACGAACACGAACTTTCGTTCAAACAGCGAACACGCTTGTTCTTGTATTGTGGAAGGTGGTTTTGCGAGTGAATTACTTGGTTTCTATGTCTTTTTCCCTATTTTATCGATTTCATTATGTTTTTGGTGCAAATTAAGTTAATTGTAGGACGGCATGGACATTAATTTTCCAAAATTAAATACGGAACGTTGTTATTCAATGTTACTCAGCTATGACCGAACATGTAAGGCTTATATTTAATTGTTAATTTAATTAAAATGGAAATTGAACAATTCAAACAACTACACACCAACGAACACGTAGTCTGGACGTCTGGACACGGTTCGGAAAAGTTCGTGTTTTGGTGTGTTCGTGATTGACGAAGAGTTTGATAGTGTAGACCTGGCTTTAGCCAATCGTTAATCAACCTTGGCAATTCAGAATGCAATTACTACTACTCACAGTCTCACGCCATCGGTGACATACAGGATGCTGCCGTCATTAAGCGCCGCAAGCGGCAGAAAAAATTGTTGCAATTCAGCAAAACTAAAGTAGCCCCACTCCCTGATTGAGAAAAAGTTGAAAACCAGCCTGATTAAAGTAAGTTTATTTGAGAACTCAAAGTATTTGCTTGATATTGTTTTTTAAATCACCGAACTCAAAAATTCAGGCTTTGAATCGATGCTAAAATATGTTACAGTATAAATAAATCAGTCTATTTGTGCAGAAAATTGATATTGACATGATATCAGTTGGAACGCTGAGAATAATTTTGAAGGCTAACTAATTCATTTTAAAGTTCAGTCATCATAACTGAAAGAAAAATATTTTCCACTTCACTTCTAAATTCAACTGAACACCAACATGCCGTTTACCTCTGTTGGTGCTACATCGCTTCTTACATTTGCAGGAAAGAAAGAAAGAAAAAGAAAAACCGTTTATTTCCAAGTTGCCACATGAGATACATGCCAACATATTGGCTATTAAAAGTTTCTTAATATGGAACGTCCTAAAACAAAAGTTCCATACGAGGTGTACTAATAGACAAGCTATCAGAGGTGTACAAATAGATAGACCATAAGAGGCATATTAATAGAAAAAAAATACGAGGCGTACTAATAGACAAACCATACGTGGCGTGCTAATAGACTAACTCTGTCAAGGGTAGTTGAATGAGAAATGAAAAATATCATATCTTGGACATTTTATATTCCAAGAGATTCCGGTACAGCGCTTCTTGCCTTTTTTTCAGACTTCGATAATTTCAACTAAGAACTTGGGAGTTTCGAAGAATTCTTTTGTAGTATTCGAATTATTTATAAGATTATCGAAGTAGGAAAAATACAAAAAACGCTACGCCGTACTAGATTGAAACACCATCGTAAATGACAATCAAGTATTGAGAAAAGGTTAGTCACGAAGTAATTTATGAAGAACATCGCGCAACACAGCACGCACATCTAGAAATTCGTAAACAAACTTACACTCAAAAATGAAATGCATAGCTTGTTCGGCATACAAATATAGAGATAATCTTTGCACGAGCGCTTTATTTCATTTGTCTGTTTATCCTTTTAATTTCTTCTATTCACAGAAATGCAATTTGGGGTCGTGATAGATCGATTTATAAATCATTCAGCAAGCGTAATCAATTTGTTTATTTCTCAAATTTGGTTACGTGTTAACTGATCGCAGAGCTTTAGGTAAAATGTATTGTGTCTTGAGGTTTTGCTGTATGCAAAAAGTAGAAATAGAAACATATATATGTACATGTGCGTATACATATGTATGTGCGATCGTGTGCATGTGTACACTGATACATAGACATTTATGTTTGCGTGCGCACACATACACACTCATGCACATACTAACACACATATTCATATACATACGTATTGAAAATGAATATAAGAAAAATGCTAATAAACATGAAAAATAATCTTGCTCTTTCAATATTTAAAATGACAGCCAAAGCTCTGATGAATCGTAAGAAATAACTTGAGGAAATATGAGGAATAGAAAAAGGACTTCGAAAAACGTATAAATGGAATGGTTTTTTACTTTCCTAAAAGAAATTTTAAGAAAACTCAAATTGCCGCCGAGGTACAACAACAACAAAAAAAAACATATTTCAAATCTTCTCGATATTCTCTGCAACATCATGCGGACATGGGTACATGGGATAAAATGGAGATACATTGTAAGCCAGTTACCACTCATGATTGACAAATATCTACAAAATTTTGGCAGAAATGCGTAAACAAACATATACTCAACATCAAAATTCATAGCTTGTACAACACACGGACAGAAACATAATTTTACCACGATTCATACGCTCAAATTGCGATTAATTTCATTAATTGTATATGTCATTAATCCGATTCACAGAGACGCCCTCTAGGGATGTGATAGATCTATTTTTGAATCATTTCGCTGGTGCAAAAATTTTTTTAACCGGATGGTTTTTGCACAAAGAAATGAAATAGAAGCATGTATATCTATTTATGTAGATATGTATATACCTACATACGTACACACACATATTAATATATATACTTACTGAATATGAAATATAAGAAAAAAATACACATATAAAATAGAAAGATATAAACAACCTACCATCCACTACACCGAAAATGACAGTTGAGCTCACTGTAATCCTAAGAGATTATTCTTAGGATTACAGTGAGAGAGATTATTCTTAGGAATACAATGAGAATTATACGAGTGAAATTCGTTTCTTAATTCATCGCCATGAGTGTTGTTTAGGTGGGTAGTTTTGCGATGACTATTACTCAGCCTATTATTCATTGTTGTCTCATTACTAGGACATTGAAAATCGAAATCAAATCTGACAGTGATAATTAAACCAAGATTTTATGATCTGATATACATTTAAATGAATTTAAAACGTTTTTATGGACATTTCCATGAAACACTTAGCACTGAAGTCCGTTTTTTGTAAATGCTTATAACTAAAGTTCTTTCAAAGATCATAACTTCCAGCTCTGTCTGTGCCAAATTTCCCGGCTTATGATCACCAACTCCCGTTTACGTGCAGCCATCAGCGCAGCCTCAGTCGAAGCTGGTCACTTCTATTATATTTCAATCGATCAAAGAAAAGTATAATCCCATCCGCATCATGCCTGTAAAGCGATTGTCCACAATAAAATAGCTGTTGTATGAAAATGCACAAGCACCTTACTTACACCAGCACCGAACCTACACCAGCACCGTACCTACACCAGCACCGTACCTACACCAGCAACGTACCTACACCAGCACCGTACCTACACCAGCACCGTACCTACACCACCACCGTACCTACACCAGCACCGTACCTACACCACCACCGTACCTACACCAGCACCGTACCTACACCAGCACCGTACCTACACCAGCACCGTACCTACATCAGCACCGTACCTACACCAGCATCGTACCTACACCAGCACCGTACCTACATCAGCACCGTACCTACACCAGCACCGTACCTACACCAGCACCGTACCTACATCAGCACCGTACCTACACCAGCACCGTACCTACACCAGCACCGTACCTACACCAGCACCGTACCTACACCAGCACCGTACCTACTCCAGCACCGTACCTACACCAGCACCGTACCTACACCAGCACCGTACCTACACCAGCACCGTACCTACACCAGCACCGTACCTACACCAGCAACGTACCTACACCAGCACCGTACCTACATCAGCACCGTACCTACACCAGCACCGTACCTACACCAGCACCGTACCTACACCAGCACCATAACAACAATACCACAACGTAACAATAAGAAAAAAACGGTAATGTATTGATATTTACATTTATGTAAATGTAAGAAGCGATATAGCATCAACTGCGGGAAGTCAGCATGTTGTTGTTCAGTGGAATTGAGAATTAAAGTGAAAATTCCCTCCAATTAATTCCGATGACTGATCATAAAAATCAATCAGAATAGTTTGACTAATTTTGTGAGAATGTAACAGAATATGCTTATTCTTTTCCAAGAAACAAATTGGTTAAGTTTCCTAAAGTTTAGAATTTCAGCTATATTGATATTGTAAACAATGTCAAGTTATTATTTTCACTTCTCAAATAAGTATACGGCAACTAAACTGGGTTTGAGCATTCGCGGTGAGGAAAGCAAACATAAAACTAGTTATAAATCACCTTAACAAATTTTAACAGCCGCTCGCGGCGCCTGAGACTGTTTATATTCTGTGCGAGATATATGGTTATGTGATAATTAAATTGCTCTGAATTGCGCAGTATCCAGAAGAACATCTGCAAAGGTTGAGTTATGTTATGTCATATGAGATAACTGACTTCCAAATACAAACCAGAGGCCAGTTTTTGTAAGCACGCCGCCATTTTTACTACGCAGCTTACTGCCTGAATATACAAAATTGCATCGTTTAGCCTTAGGTAATGAGACATTAGCTGATGGTGGTGTGGACATTGCTGTGGACACATCTGCAGACGCAGTAACTAGTGGCAGACAACACCTGCAGACGCAGTAACTAGTGGCAGACAACACCTGCAGACGCAGGAACTAGTGGCAGACAACACCTGCAGACGCAGTAACTAGTGGCAGACAACACCTGCAGACGCAGTAACTAGTGGCAGACAACACCTGCAGACGCAGGAACTAGTGGCAGACAACACCTGCAGACGCAGTAACTAGTGGCAGACAACAACACCTGCAGACGCAGTAACTAGTGGCAGACAACACCTGCAGACGCAGTAACTAGCAGACAACAACACCACCAGTCCAGGACACACCAACACGGACGCTACACTCCTATTTCGCTGCAGCGCACTCTAACTAACCTTGCTAGCTTGCCGACATCGGCTATTGAAATAACTTACAATGCTACAAGTGGAGACTTCCTCTACGGACGACCTTTCCGAATCGTGATTTATCGATACAATTTATGTCGTGCACGGTAAAAATGTGATGAACGCAAAATATCGCTGAACAAATGTAATATTAATGATTATTTTGATCCCTGAAATAGATGAGAATTACTTTTTCATTTCCTGATTAATTTTATATTATGTAAGTCAAGTGAATTCATTCACATAAGTTATGTTTTCTTAGTCACTTGTATTTAAATGAATTACCAAAATCAGACTGCCGCAACGGAGTAAACGCATTTTTTTCGTGTTTTCCTCCAAATCCTTTGTTGTGACAATTAACATGGGGATTACGATCACCGTGTACGAATAGTAATTCAGGATCTCTTTGTTAAGGTATTTGAATTCGTTTTTTGCTTATGTTTCAGTACAAGTGCGCACTAACGAAAGTGTTTTCCAGCTTAGCGTCACGAGGATTGTTTGCTCTGTGTTACTCCTATATAAATGCACCGAGGCGATCAGATTACGCTACGGAAGGAAGTCATTTTTGTTGTGCTTTTCCGTCAGTCATTTATTGTTTCTACGTTTTACATGGGTATTACGATACCGGTGTGTAATTATCAACTGAGGATGTTAATGTTAAGATTTTTTATATTTCAACTCTATTGGAAATAAAAGTTATTTCTTCTCTTCCTTTTTTTTAAACACAAATTAAATTCCCGTTGTCAGTCTTCGAAAACGTAAAACAGTTATTTTGATGCCGTATGGGCAATTTTGATGTCACATGACTCAAATTGTCAGTAAATGTTATAATGAACAATTGAAATGCGATGTTGAATCAATTTGATGAGATTAATGCTTTTGAGTTGTTAAATTAAAGTTTTTTTTCATTTTGATGATGTCAATTTCGAATGACCAAGTTCAGATCAGCCGCTTGTCAGATATCTATAATTATGTGTGATGTCAATAATTTTGGTGAGCAGATATCGGCTACTCTCATGTGCTCTAGCCAGGTAAGAGCGTTTCTTCTTGGTGGTGCTCCTAGACCGGTGGGTGTTTGTCACTAGTTACTATGCTGCAGGTGTTGCTGTCTGCCTCTAGTTACTGCGTCTGCAGGTGTTGTTGTCTGCCACTAGTTACTGCGTCTGCAGGTGTTGTGGTCTGCCACTAGTTACTGCGTCTGCAGGTGTTGTTGTCTGCCACTAGTTACTGCGTCTGCAGGTGTTGTCTGCCACTAGTTACTGCGTCTGCAGGTGATGTCTGCCACTAGTTACTGCGTCTGCAGATGTGTTCACAGCAATGTCCCCACCACCATCAGCTAATGTCTCAATACCAACGGCTAAATGATGCAATTTTGTATATTCAGGCAGTAAGCTGCTTAGTAAAAATGGCGGCGTGCGTACAAAAACTGACCTCAGGTGTGTGCTTGGAAGTCAATTGTCTCAATGACATAACGCAACTCAACCCTTGCAGATATTTTTATCAATACTGAGCAAGTCAGAATAGTGATATTAACTGCACAAACATATCTATCGTACAGACTCCACAGTATGAGGCGCCGCGAGCGGCTGTAAAAAGTTTTTAACGAGTTAGAGACAAAACACTCAGGGTAATGTTAACTGTGAATGCTTGAACCTAGGCTAGTTGCCGCGTATTCATTTGAAAAATGAAAATATTAATCGGACATTGTATTGTAGTATCAATTATTCTAAAATTCAAAACGTTGTTATGCTAAACGAATTTGTTCCCATCTAATCAATCAGCATATTTTGTTACATTCACACAAAATTAGTCAAAACTTTTGTTAAATTTTCAAGGCTAGCTAATTTATTTTTATGATCAGTCTATGTAATCAAATGGAAGGAATTTTCCCTCTACTTCTCAATTCCACTGAACAACAACATGCTGACTTCCACTGTTGATGCTATATCGCTTCTTACATTTACATAAATGTAAATATCAATACATTACCGTTTTGTTCTTATTGTTACGTTGTGGTATTTGTTGTTGTGGTGCTGGTGTAGGTACGGTGCTGGTGTAGGTACGGTGCTGGTGTTGGTACGGTGCTGGTGTAGGAACGGTGCTGGTGTAGGTACGGTGCTGGTGTAGGTACGGTGCTGGTGTAGGTACGGTGCTGGTGTAGGTACGGTGCTGGTGTAGGTACGGTGCTGGTGTAGGTACGGTGCTGGCGTAGGTCAGGTGTTGGTGTAGGTTCGGTGCAGGTGTAGGTACGGTGCTGGTGTAGGTACGTTGCTGGTATATGTACGGTGCTGGTGATGGTACGGTGCTGGTGTTGGTACGGTGCTGGTGTAGGTACGGTGCTGGTGTAGGTACGGTGCTGGCGTAGGTCAGGTGTTGGTGTAGGTTCGGTGCAGGTGTAGGTACGGTGCTGGTGTAGGTACGTTGCTGGTATATGTACGGTGCTGGTGTAGGTACGGTGCTGGTGTAGGTACGGTGCTGGTGTAGGTACGGTGCTGGTGTAGGTACGGTGCTGGTGTAGGTACGGTGCTGGTGTAGGTACGGTGCTGGTGTAGGTACGTTGCTGGTGTAGGTACGGTGCTGGTGTAGGTACGGTGCTGGTGTAGGTACGGTGCTGGTGTAGGTACGGTGCTGGTGTAAATACGGTGCTGGTGTAGGTACGGTGCTGGTGTAGGTACGGCGCTGGTGTAATAACGGTGCTGGTGTAGGTACGGTGCTGGTGTAGGTACGGTGCTGGTGTAACACCACGTCGGACAGGACCAAGGAAGTTGGATACATGGAACCGGCATCGCTATCTTTTGCCAGTCAAGTGAGTGAAGCCACTTTTGCCAACCCAAGCCCCGCCCACCCGGCATTAGGTCCCTGTGTGGAGGTGGTGTTGCAGTGGAGGGGTAGCACCACCTCCATCATCAGCGACTGAAGACCGCGCTGTTAAATGGCAGACTTGCGCTACTCTGTGCTATACGTTTTTTTCTTAAGCATATATTTCAATTGCGTCCTCGCTGAATGATAAAGAAACTCATATTGAGGAAACTCGTCCTTGACCGCAGCGTGGATAGCGACGCCCTGTCTCGCTGAGTGTCTGACACGCACTGAGCCTCATCTCCATGTGTGTGCCCGTATACCCTACAGCTACCGAAAATTGGCTTCACCTTAGAGCGCTGATGCCGCCTCCATTCATAAACCTCCTTGGACAGGACCCACCACCTACCCCCCCACCTCCCCAACACTCACCCGCTGCACACGCGCTGGGGAGGTCAAGTTTGGTTAGGGAAGCTGTGAGTTGCTTGGGGAATGATAATCACGAAAATATCGTACAAATAAAAATAACAGCAATTACTGCATTACTGCTGTAAATAAGATGAAACGGAAATCAATAGTAAAATTTCTTCTCACTCATAATGCCCTAACCCACAACATGGAGGTTGGTGATCCTAAGCCTGGAGTAGCGGATGTCCTAAACCTTTAGTAGCGGATGTCCTAAACCTGGAGTCGCGGATGTCCTAAACCTGGAGTAGCGGATGTCCTAAACCTGGAGTAGCGGATGTCCCAAACCTGGAGTAGCGGATGTCCTAAACCTGGAGTAGCGGATGTCCCAAACCTGGAGTAGCGGATGTCCTAAACCTGGAGTAGCGGATGTCCTAAACCTGAAGTAGAGGATGTCCCAAACCTGGAGTAGCGGATGTCCCAAACCTGGAGTAGCGGATGTCTCAAACCTGGAGTAGCGGATGTCCTAAACCTGGAGTAGCGGATGTCCTAGACCTGGAGTAGCGGATGTCCCAAACCTGGAGTAGCGGATGTCCCAAACCTGGGTTCAAGTATCACAAGGGCACAAATAAATACACCGCTAAACAACACTGATCATGATTGAGCGAAATGATAGGTTCGGGTGATGAGAAGGGAAACAAAGTCCTTTAAAATATCATGTTTTAAACACATATCAAATTCCCATAGTTAGTCTTCGAAAACTTATAAAAGTTATTTCAATGCCGTATGTGCAATTTTGATGTCACATGACTCAAATTTTCACTAAATGATATAATGAACAATTGAAATGCTTTTTTGAATCAATTTGATGAAATTGATGTTTTTGGGTTGTTAAATTAAGTGGTGCAAGTTTTTGCATTTTGATGATGTCAATTTCGAATGACCAAATTCAGATGACCCGCTTGTCAGATATCTATAATTATGTGTGATGTCAATAATTTTGGTGAGCAGATATCGGCTACTCTCATGTGCTCTAGCCAGGTAAGAGCGTTTCTTCTTGGTGGTGCGTCCTGGACCGGTGGGTGTTTGTCACTAGTTACTATGCTGCAGGTGTTGTTGTCTGCCACTAGTTACTGCCTCTGCAGGTGTTGTTGTCTGCCACTAGTTACTGCGTCTGCAGGTGTGTTCACGGCAATTGTATCATATAGTTAACTAATATTTTCATAATCAGCTAATATGTCTCATTGCCTACGGCTAAACGATGCAATTTTGTATATTCATAGAGTAAGCTATATAGGAAAATTTCGGCGTGCTGGCAGTAACTGACCACAGATTTGTGTTCAGAAATTCAAGTTTGTCTGCAATTTTTTCGGTCACTAATTCATTTTCTAGCAGAGTTATTCGATCACGAGAGAAATGCTCCGTAGAACAACATGCCACCTCTCATTGTTAGTGCTATCTGCATTATTTCCACTTCCTATGTTTTTGTTGCTGTATAAATCAGTTCGTCAACGTTTTTTGCCAATATATACATTGATATTTTGGAGCTGGTGTAGTTACGGAGCTTCATCCCTGTACCTACACCAGCACCATAACACCAGCACCATAACAACAAATACCACAACGTAACAATAAGAACAAAACGGTAATGTATTGATATTTACATTTATGTAAATGTAAGAAGCGATATAGCATCAACAGTGGAAGTCAGTATGTTGTTGATCAGTGGAATTGAGAAGCAAAGTAAAACAGTAAAAAATTCATTCCTTATGATTGCAAAGACAGGTCATAAATATAAATTAGTTAGCCTTTCGTTTTGTTTCAATTTTGTGAGTAATGTTGTGTGAATAAAAAAGAATATGCTTATTTATTCAATACATACAAATTCTTCTAGGTTCCTAAAGCTTAGAATTTCAGACTAATCGATATCACAGAGCATTGCCAGGTTAATATTTTCACGTCTCAAATGAATATACGGCAACTAGACTGGATTCGAGCATTCGCGTGGTTAGCTAGGTATCGTTGAAACCATCAATGTGATTTTTATTAAAATTTTTACAGCCGCTCGCGGCGCCTCACGCTCTCAACATTCTGTACGTCATGTATGGTTATGTAGTAATTATTACGTTCTGAATTGCTCAGAATTGTAAAAAAATCTGCATGGTATGAGTTACGTTATGTCATTGTCATGATAACTGACTTCCAAGCACACACACCTGAGGTCAGTTTTTGTAAGCACGCCGCCATTTTTACTAAGCAGCTTACTGCCTGAATATACAAAATTGCATCGTTTAGCCGCAGGTAATGAGACATTAGCTAATGGTGGTGGAAATATGGCATTAAACAAGTAGTTTCATGTTCCGACCTACGTGAAATACAATATATCAAAATATATTGAGATGATCAAATATTTAACAAGGTCTATAGAGAAAATTAGCTGATCCAAAGAAAATAAAGTGGGTGGTGATGAGCGATGGTTTTGGTTCGAAAGAAAGTTGCGTCGGAGACTTGGCGAGAAGTATCGGAGCCGCTTACGTGACTCGAGATGCTAACCATGCCCAGGCATGTAATATCATAACCCACGCATGTCATAAATTCAATTTGATAGGGCCTAAATAAATATTGGAAAAAAATAAAACAATGATATTCAATTCTAAAATATAGCAATTATGTACGTATGAATTTATTCGCATACATTTTTCTTAATTTTATTTAAAACAGTTTCCACAATATTGTCAATACGTCAAAAATTCCACGTTCAACGGTAACTTAAATATTTACAAAAATGTTGTGTGTTTTTCCCTCCGTGTTTTTATGGGATACAAAAAATCTTTCACGTTAACTCGTATGTGAGCCCCATCGATGTATTGAGTGTTTGTGTGCCGTTGCTGCTATCGTTACTTCTGTGTACGATCTAATGCAGGGCTGTTTATTGTATCATCATTGCTTATTGTCATCGAACTAGGTAACGATTTTACAATTACTCCCACAACCACTATGATGGTTAGAATAATGAAAATACCTACAATAATTGTAATGCAAACTTCAGTTTAGGCTTCCACCTCAATTTTCCTGTTTTTCCAAGAGCCGTTCAATGATTTCGCTCGCTGTCGACATCACAGAACGATACGCTGCCTAACCTAAACCTACCCACCCAAACTTGGCCAGGATGTTACCGATCCCCTCAACTGCAACTTCTAACTTATTCATAAATTTTCCCTTCGGAAACGAAATTTCCTTGTACTTATTACACCCAAGACCTGTTTAAGCTCTTTACCCACTCTATTCAAACCTTTCCTTACCCCACGATATTTCCCCTCCTCTTAAATAGAAATAGGCATTCAACAAATTCTGCATATCAAACGGGTGGCTTTCGAACGAAAATTTTTGTACGGAAGACATGCACAACATTCACTGGCCGGGCTGACGCGCGTCTCTACATTTGTCATCATAGAGGTAATATTTTTGTACAACCATTGCTAAGTGTTTTCAAATGTTAGGTAGCATAACATTCAAGACAAAGAAGAAAATACGTTGAACACATTGTAATGGAAAAGAACTATAAAAGAATAGTTTTACAAAAGATCTCCTTAGATCTGCAAGGTTGCGATATAGTACAAAGGCTCGCGATATATTCGAGTTTCATCATAGGCGCACAATATCATCACTGTTTTCTAGGGGACTTACAATGATGGTGTTGGGTATTGTGTTCAAACTTGGTAAATTCAGTGCATGAAAGCATGAGTTTACTTTATTTGAGGTGATAACGAGCAGTTGTGGCACAAATATATCTTGACTGCCTCTGCATGCTCGAGTCCAGGGCCTCGTTGGATGGTCAAGTTGTTGGCACCAAAATGGGAACTGCGTAAAACATGGTGTAGTCCCCGCTGGTCATGCAGATTAATTTTCCTGTAGTTTCTTTCTTTCAGTAACCCCAAATCCGAACGTCTTTGTTCTAAGCCTTGAAATTTGGAGAAGCGGATGCTCCACACGTTGGTTCAGGTATTACACTGGCACAATAGATACACTGCTACACAACTTTCATCATGATTGAGCGAAATGTTTCGTCCGAGGGATAATGTTCCATGAGTGAAGTTTCTTAACCAAAAATAGTCCAAGTCAACCGAATACATCAAATAGCTACCGTGAATGTTGGATAAACAACTACTCTTGTGCGTTTCATGCTCAATTAATGTCGCTTGTAACGTTCTAATAGAGAGTCAAACCTGACTGACAAACATAGATTCACTACTGTGAATAGAAATAATATTGTAACAGGATATTATTTCTAAAATGGAAAAAGTTGACGCTCATACGAACTTACTACACGTAATATCGAAGGCGTGTGAATAACATGAGTAAATATTCTGTAGATTATGAAGACCTAATTCCACAAGTAGGTGATACATTTATAATTTTCTTAGATATTTCTTATTCATTTCAAATTAGGCAATTTTGTTTTACAATGTGTGTTCGTTATAGGGCAATCAATCGGTACCTGATACATTTTTTGGTAGAGTTATTCGATCACGCGAGAAATGCTGCGTAGGACAACATGCCACCTCTCATTGTTGATGCTATTTGCATTATTTTCCCTCCCTGTGTTTTTTACTGCATCAATGAGTTCTTTAATGTTTCTTGTCAATATATACATTGAAATTTCGGTGCTGGCGTAGGTCCTGTACCTACACCACCACCGTACCTACACCACCACCGTACCTACACCACCACCGTACCTACACCAGCACCGTACCTACACCACCACCGAACCTACACCAGCACCGTACCTACACCAGCACCGTACCTACACCACCACCGTACCTACACCAGCACCGTACCTACACCAGCACCGTACCTTCACCACCACCGTACCTACACCACCACCGTACCTACACCACCACCGTACCTACACCAGCACCGTACCTACACCACCACCGTACCTACACCACCACCGTATCTACACCAGCACAGTACCTACACCAGCACCGCTACACCAGCACCGTACCTACAACAGCACCGTACTTACACCACCACCACCGTACCTACACCAGCACCGTACCTACACCACCACCGTACCTACACCACCACCGTACCTACACTACCACCTTACCTACACCAGCACCGTACCTACACCAGCACCGTACCTACACCACCACCGTACCTACACCACCACCGTACCTACACCAGCACAGTACCTACACCAGCACCGCTACACCAGCCCCGTACCTACAACAGCACCGTACTTACACCACCACCACCGTACCTACACCAGCACCGTACCTACACCACCACCGTACCTACACCAGCACAGTACCTACACCAGCACAGTACCTACACCAGCACCGCTACACCAGCACCGTACCTACAACAGCACCGTACTTACACCACCACCACCGTACCTACACCAGCACCGCACCTACACCACCACCGTACCTACACCACCACCGTACCTACACCAGCACAGTACCTACACCAGCACCGCTACACCAGCCCCGTACCTACACCAGCACCGTACCTACACCAGCACCGATACACCAGCACCGTACCTAAACCACCACCGTACCTACACCACCACCGTACCTACACCAGCACCGTACCTAAACCACCAACGTACCTACACCAGCACCGTACCTACACCAGCACCGTACCTACACCAGCACCGTACCTACACCAGCACCGTACCTACACCAGCACAGTACCTACACCACCACCGTTCCTACACCAGCACCGTACCTACACCAGCACCGTACCTACACCAGCACAGTACCTACACCACCACCGTACCTACACCAGCACCGTACCTACACCAGCAGCGTACCTACACCAGCACCGTACCTACACCAGCACCGTACCTACACCAGCACAGTACCTACACCACCACCATACCTACACCAGCACCGTACCTACACCAGCACCGTACCTACACCAGCACCGTACCTACACCAGCACCGTACCTATACCAGCACCGTACCTACACCACCACCGTACCTACACCAGCACCATACCTACACCAGCACCGTACCTACACCATCTCCATAACAACAAATACCACAAAGTAACCATAAGAACAAAACGGTAATGTATTGGTATTTACATTTATGTAAATGTAAGAAGCGATATAGCATCAACAGAGGAAGTCAGCATGTTGTTCAGTGGAATTGAGAAGTAGAGTGAAAATTTTTTCCATTTAATTCTGCAAACTAATCATAAAATAAATTAGTTAGCCTACAATATGTAATACTGTATCGACTAATTTTGAGTGAATGACAAGAAATACGCTTATTTATTACAATGATGCAAATTCTTTCAGCCTCCGAAAGTTTAGAATTTCAGAAAAATCGATGTTACAAAACAATGTCATGTTAATATTTTCCCCTCTCAAATGAATATACGACAACTCAAATGGGTTCGAACATTCGCGATAATAATTTCTGTGTTTGAAACAGTTGCAAAATATTTAAGCTAAACCCTCTTTGCAGCCGCTCTCGGCACCTCATACCGTCGACGTTCCGTACGTCACATATGGTAGTGTAGTAGTTATTGCATGCTGATATGGTCAATATTGATGAAAATGTCTGCATGGGTGTACTTAGTTTATGTCATCTGAGATAATTGATTTCCAAGCACAAACCTGAGGTCAGTTTTTGTAAGCACGCCGCCATTTTTACTAAGCAGCTTACTGCCTGAATATACAAAATTGCATCGTTTGGCTTTAGGCAATGAGACATTAGCTGATGGTGGTGGGGACATTGCTGTGAACACATCTGCAAACGCAGTAACTAGTGGCAGACAACACCACCTGCAGACGCAGTAACTAGTGTTCAGCTGACACTACACTGTTGCCAATTGTAATTTGTGTAAGCCACTTATATCATTAATAGTACAAATTGGATCAACACCTGATACTTGTTAACAAAAGGAATATAAATGACCTGTTAGCTCGTAAAAATGGATGAAAATGAATTTGTTCATTCATCCTTAAAAGTCTACTGGTTTGGTCATGAAAAGCCATTTCAATAATTCATTTTCTTCAATATTTTCCTATCATATGATCAAATAGGGTAATTTATTTTATTTATTTATAGCAACTTGATTTCTTTCATTGCTATCAGTGTTAGGTTCGTTATATTTGCGGTCAGTATTATTCAGTCAAATGGTCTTCATGGTAATTATTAAAAATTTGCACATATCTAACACTGTGTTGTAACTTAGCACTCATAAAATAATACACTGAAAATACACGCACATGCGCCCATACAGAGTAACAACAACAGTCAATATATCTATGTTGCGCACTGCGGGGTACAACGTGAGAACTTCCTTCCATTCAATGGCAACACTTGTGCAACTTACGTTCATCACATATTACTCGAAAGATTTGAGTTCCCTTTCCGTTGCCGTTCAGTGAGTTGAAATATTTTTTCGAAACTGTTCCAAAGTAGAGTGAAAACACATCATTTAAATTTTATATAATGAAATCTGATGTATAGCTTAAGTTCTGACTCAAAAATGAACGCAGTAAAGTAACACTAATGAAATTAAAGGAACTACAGCTATGATTTAAATTACAAATTTTCATGGTGTGCCATCGTAGTAGTCAAATTGTCGTATCATTTCTCATAAATTAATTTGCTAGAAATTTATTTGGTTGTGTGGACGAGCTTAGGTGGGTTGTGCTGGTTATGGTTATGTTGCTGGTGTGGTGTAGACTACAATAGACGCTGATTTAGACTACAATAGACATATTCCTTTAGACTACAATATACATGCTGATATCAATACTTCACCAATTGCTTCCAGCACAAGAATATTTTTCTGCGAAACTTATGCTTTCAGTAAACATTAAAACAACAGGCTGCATACGACTAGAATAATTGTCAATTGGCAACTATTGATAGCTCCCAACTCCTCAATATAATCTACGGTTACCAATACATATTCTACAAACACGACGTGTGTGTAGTGCTGCAAACTGACGTTTTATTTACGTAGGTATTTGCTGTGTTTGCGACGATGCCTGGCCTGCCATTACCGCCCCTTTATCAGCGACACAACGCACGGCATCAGAGCCCTTGCAGTTACTGATAACGACCACGCGCTATCAGCGCTGCGTGCCCTGCTCATCAGTGTGCTCCTCAAGGCTCACGTGAGGCCGGAGGCGAGGAGGCTGGGTAGGCTCTAAGTTTGTACTGGCAAAGTAAGGAGTGCATTTTGTGACCTTACCAGCAGGGCTCACAGAGCCTCCTGTGCTCGCCTCACCAGCGACGCGTCCCAATCCTCGACGTGATCTCGTGAGCTGGAATGCCTCGCTGGTGCCACCAAGCGTCGCCAGTTTTGTCTCCTCGTTCTCCGTTGGCTATCCCTAGCACTTTGGCTGCGACGTGAGACACCGGTGGTCACTCACGGAGTCTTCATTATGCTGCTGAATCACTAGTTTTACCAAACTTAATTTTGTTAAATACTTTGTTAAAAGTAAGTGAAAGAACGATCCAGTTGATGTTTGCGATTTTCAACATTGCTTGCTACAAATAACTTTGAATTCGAGTTGAATAATAAACTTCAGTTTACCTGCCGCAATCAAAGTGTTAAGTCATGTATTTCAATTCATTTTCGGTATACTCATGTGGTGGAAGCATTCGATCGTTTGTTGGATTGTTCGCTCGTTGAGAGGTTGACTGAGAAGCCTTGGTTGTTTGAAAGTGAGGGGACCTGGGAGAGAGATTCACGGCCAGACACAGCTCCCAAATGATCGCCCTTCGTCCAGGTCAGAGGCCATAACTAATTTTGATCATTACTTGTCCTGATTATTTCCATATTTTCTTCCCCCAGCAATATTTACTCCCATAAACGCTACGTATGAAAATTTAAGCCGTTGATTGTTCCCAACACAGAAGGAGAATCAGTTTCATGTAATCATATCTGCTGGCAACCAAGATGAGCTTTCCAACCGTCCTCAAGTCCCCTGAGCGGTGGGATATTGAGCGCACCTCACGCTCACAATCTATATAAATGCTACTCAACGCTGGACACGGCGTGCGAATGGCGGCTTGCATTTAATGCAGGTGTATTAGGATGTTCTCTATTTCTATTGTTTACCTCGTTCGATCGTGAAGTTTTCCCTGAACAGAAGTAAGAGCTTGTGCAATGAGCTTGCTGAAGCCAAACCATGGGTTTATCAAATGGCAACTGATGACGTGTTCCTTTGGTGTACATTCGTTTACTCTCGACAAACTCTTGTCTTGATCACCGAGTTTTGCTTTAAAATGTGCAAAATATGTTTGCTTCACAAATGCGGGGATGGAAATGGTAACCAAATCATCTCATGGTGGAACTACCCCAGATATAACAAAAAGAAACAGAGCAGTTTAGGCAGTTATGACGAGAAGTAGTCGGGCGGACATGATTTCAGAGGCAATGTGCGAGCAAAACATTAATTTTGAATGCTCTGTTGAGTGTGTGGTTGGAGAATAGGATGTTCACGACATGTGGATCTACAGATACCCGCAAATAATTTACCCTGCCGGTGTTAGCTGCCAAGTGTCGAGAGCGCCTCCTCGAGATATTGCAGGTCTTCTGTTTCTTGGGTCGTGCGATGTTGGTAAAGTGGCCAAGGGAAGATCTCATTACCAAGGCATTTAAAAATGGCCAGTTCTGTGTACATTGGCCACGAAATGGCCAATCTGGCAACCCTGCAAGGACGCCATGACGGCTACCCCCGGCTCACCCAACCAAGCGGCCCAACTATCCCACCTTTGCCGTCTCGGTGTTGCATTACACTCCAATGAGCCGCTCAGCCTGTAAACATATATTATGCTCAAGCAGAGAAAATTCAGCGTTAGTCTCACATTTGGGTAATTGGTTTCGCACCGCCTGACTTCTATGAATATGAATTCGACTGCTAATACACACGACATCTGTTGGAAATCACATAAAATATATGGCTGACTAAATTATTTTGAAAACTTCGCATCAAAATATTTGTGAAATAATTTTTAACTTTAGCTTTTGATTCCATTGGATCCGCCATTGTTGTGTTGTTTGCCACTAGTTACTGCGTCTGCAGGTGTTGTTGTCTGCCACTAGTTACTGCGTCTGCAGGTGTTGTTGTCTGCCCCTAGTTACTGCGTCTGCAGGTGTTGTTGTCTGCCCCTAGTTACTGCGTCTGCAGGTGTTGTTGTCTGCCACTAGTTACTGCGTCTGCAGGTGTTGTCTGCCACTAGTTACTGCGTCTGCAGTTGTTGTTGTCTGCCCCTAGTTACTGCGTCTGCAGGTGTTGTGGTCTGCCCCTAGTTACTGCGTCTGCAGGTGTTGTTGTCTGCCACTAGTTACTGCGTTTGCAGGTGTTGTTGTCTGCCCCTAGTTACTGCGTGTGCAGGTGTTGTCTGCCACTAGTTACTGCGTTTGCAGGTGTTGTTGTCTGCCCCTAGTTATTGCGTCTGCAGGTGTTGTCTGCCACTAGTTACGGCGTCTGCAGGTGTTGTTGTCTGCCCCTAGTTACTGCGTCTGCAGGTGTTGTTGTCTGCCCCTAGTTACTGCGTTTGCAGGTGTTGTTGTCTGCCACTAGTTACTGCGTCTGCAGGTGTTGTCTGCCACTAGTTACTGCGTCTGCAGGTGTTGTCTGCCACTAGTTACTACGTCTGCAGGTGTTGTCTGTCACTAGTTACTGCGTCTGCAGGTGTTGTCTGCCACTAGTTAATGCGTCTGCAGGTGTTGTTGGCTGCCATTAGTTACTGCGTCTGCAGGTGTTGTCTGCCACTAGTTACTGCGTCTGCAGGTGTTGTCTGCCACTAGTTACTGCGTCTGCAGGTGTTGTCTGCCACTAGTTACTGCGTCTGCAGGTGTTGTTGGCTGCCATTAGTTACTGCGTCTGCAGGTGTTGTCTGCCAATAGTTACTGCGTCTGCAGGTGTTGTCTGCCACTAGTTACTGCGTCTGCAGGTGTTGTCTGCCACTAGTTACTGCATCTGCAGGTGTTGTCTACCACTAGTTACTGTGTCTCCATGTGTTGCCTGCCACTAGTTATTGCGTTTCAAGGTGTTGTCTGCCACTAGTTACTGCGTCTGCAGGTGTTATCTACCACTAGTTACTGCGACTGCAGGTGTTGTTGTCTGCCACTAGTTACTCTGTCTGCACGTGTTGCCTGCCACTAGTTACTGCGTCTGCAGGTGTTGTTGTCTGCCACTAGTTTCTGCGTCTGCAGGTGTTGTTGTCTGCCACTAGTTACTGCGTCTGCAGGTGTTGTCTGCCACTAGTTAATGCGTCTGCAGGTGTTGTCTGCCACTAGTTACTGCGTCTCCAGGTGTTGCCTGCCACTAGTTACTGCGTTTGCAGGTGTTGTCTGCCACTAGTTACTGCGTCTGCAGGTGTTATCTGCCACTAGTTACTGCGTCTGCAGGTGTTGTTGTCTGCTACTAGTTACTGCGTCTGCAGGTGTTGTTGTCTGCCACTAGTTACTGTGTCTGCAGGTGTTGTTGTCTGCCACTATAGTTACTGTGTCTGCAGGTAGTTGCCTGCCACTAGTTACTGCGTCTGCAGGTGTTGTTGTCTGCCACTAGTTACTGCGTCTGCAGGTGTTGTCTGCCACTAGTTACTGCGTCTGCAGGTGTTGTTGTCTGCCACTAGTTACTGTGTCTGCAGGTGTTGTTGTCTGCCACTATAGTTACTGTGTCTGCAGGTAGTTGCCTGCCACTAGTTACTGCGTCTGCAGGTGTTGTTGTCTGCCACTAGTTACTGCGTCTTCAGGTGTTGCCTGCCAGTAGTTACTGCGTCTGCAGGTGTTGTTGTCTGCCACTAGTTACTGCGTCTGCAGGTGTTGTCTGCCACTAGTTACTGCGTCTGCAGGTGTGTTCACAGCAATGTCCCCACCACCATCAGCTAATGTCTCATTACCTGTGGCTAAACGATGCAACTTTGTATATTCAGGCAGTAAGCTGCTTAGTAAAAATGGCGGCGTGCTTACAAAAACTGACCTCAGGTGTGTGCTTGGAAGTCAATTATCTCAGATGACTACGTAACTCTACCTCTACAGATATGCTTATCATTATTTTGAACAATTCAGAAGTTAATATCAACTGTACACCTACGTACCGAATAGACTATCCACTTTATGAGGCGCCGCGACAGGCTGAAGAAAGATTTCAGTTTTTAGGTATAAGTACGTTCTGTTGTTTAGCTCGCTAATGCTAGAACCCAGTCTAATTGCCGCATATTATTTTAGAAGTGAAATTATTAACTCGACCACGTTTTATATCATCAATTTCCGAAAATCCTAATCTGTAACAGGCTACTCAAATTTTTTCCCACCAATAAATAAGCATATTCTGTTACGTTCACACAAAATGATTCAGAGCTTGCTAAAAAGATTTCCAGGCAAACTAATTTATTTTCATGATCAGTCTTCGGATTCAAATGGAAGGAATTTTCACTTTACTTCTCAATTCCACTGAACAACAACATGCTGACTTCCACTGTTGATGCTATGTCGCTTCTTACATTTACATAAATGTAAATATCAATACATTACCGTTTTGTTCTTATTGTTATGTTGTGGTATTTGTTGTTACGGTGCTGGTGTAGGTACGGTGCTGGTGTAGGTACGGTGCTGGTGTAGGTACGGTGCTGGTGTAGGTACGGTGCTGGTGTAGGTACGGTGCTGGTGTAGGTACGGTGCTGGTGTAGGTACGGTGCTGGTGTAGGTACGGTGCTGGTGTAGGTACGGTGCTGGTGTAGGTACGGTGCTGGTGTAGGTACGGTGCTGGTGTAGGTACGGTGCTGGTGTAGGTACGGTGCTGGTGAAGGTACGGTGCTGGTGTAGGTACGGTGCTGGTGTAGGTACGGTGCTGGTGTAGGTACGGTGCTGGTGTAGGTACGGTGCTGGTGTAGGTACGGTGCTGGTGTAGGTACGGTGCTGGTGTAGGTACGGTGCTGGTGTAGGTACGGTGCTGGTGTAGGTACGGTGCTGGTGTAGGTACGGTGCTGGTGTAGGTACGGTGCTGGTGTAGGTACGGTGCTGGTGTAGGTACGGTGCTGGTGTAGGTACGGTGCTGGTGTAGGTACGGTGCTGGTGTAGGTACGGTGCTGGTGTAGGTACGGTGCTGGTGTAGGTACGGTGCTGGTGTAGGTACGGTGCTGGTGTAGGTACGGTGCTAGTGTAGGTACGGTGCTGGTGTAGGTACGGTGCTGGTGTAGGTACGGTGCTGGTGTAGGTACGGTGCTGGTGTAGGTACGGTGCTGGTGTAGGTACGGTGCTGGTGTAGGTACGGTGCTGGTGTAGGTACGGTGCTGGTGTAGGTACGGTGCTGGTGTAGGTACGGTGCTGGTGTAGGTACGGTGCTGGTGTAGGTACGGTGCTGGTGTGGGTACGGTGCTGGTGTGGGTACGGTGCTGGTGTAGGTACGGTGCTGGTGTAGGTACGGTGCTGGTGTAGGTACGGTGCTGGTGTAGGTACGGTGCTGGTGTAGGTACGGTGCTGGTGTAGGTACGGTGCTAGTGTAGGTACGGTGCTGGTGTAGGTACGGTGCTGGTGTGGGTACGCCGCTGGTGTGGGTACGGTGCTGGTGTAGGTACGGTGCTAACGTATTGTTACGTTGTGGTATTTGTTGTTATGGTGCTGGTGTAGGTACGGTGCTGGTGTATGTACGGTGCTGGTGTAGGTACGGTGCTGGTGTAGGTACGGTGCTGGTGTAGGTACGGTGCTGGTGTAGGTACGGTGCTGGTGTAGGTACGGTGCTGGTGTAGGTACGGTGCTTGTGTGGGTACGGTGCAGGTGTAGGTACGGTGCTGGTGTAGGTACGGTGCTGGTGTAGGTACGGTGCTGGTGTAGTTACGGTGCTGGTGTAGGTACGGTGCTGGTGTAGGTACGGTGCTGGTGTAGGTACGGTGCTGGTGTAGGTACGGTGCTGGTGTAGGTACGGTGCTGGTGTAGGTACGGTGCTAGTGTAGGTACGGTGCTGGTGTAGGTACGGTGCTGGTGTGGGTACGGCGCTGGTGTGGGTACGGTGCTGGTGTAGGTACGGTGCTGGTGTAGGTACGGTGCTGGTGTAGGTACGGTGCTGGTGTAGGTACGGTGCTGGTGTAGGTACGGTGCTGGTGTGGGTACGGTGCTGGTGTGGGTACGGTGCTGGTGTAGGTACGGTGCTGGTGTAGGTACGGTGCTGGTGTAGGTACGGTGCTGGTGTAGGTACGGTGCTGGTGTAGGTACGGTGCTGGTGTAGGTACGGTGCTGGTGTAGGTACGGTGCTGGTGTAGGTACGGTGGTGGTGTAGGTACGGTGGTGGTGTAGGTACGGTGCTGGTGTAGGTACGGTGCTGGTGTAGGTACGGTGCTGGTGTAGGTACGGTGCTGGTGTAGGTACGGTGCTGGTGTAGGTACGGTGCTGGTGTAGGTACGGTGCTGGTGTAGGTACGGTGGTGGTGTAGGTACGGTGGTGGTGTAGGTACGGTGCTGGTGTAGGTACGGTGCTGGTGTAGGTACGGTGCTGGTGTAGGTACGGTGCTGGTGTAGGTACGGTGGTGGTGTAGGTACGGTGCTGGTGTAGGTACGGTGCTGGTGTAGGTACGGTGCTGCTGTAGGTACGGTGCTGGTGTAGGTACGGTGCTGGTGTAGGTACGGTGCTGTTGTAGGTACGGTGCTGGTGTAGGTACGGTGCTGGTGTAGGTACGGTGCTGGTGTAGGTACGGTGCTGGTGTAGGTACGGTGCTGGTGTGGGTACGGTGCTGGTGTGGGTACGGTGCTGGTGTAGGTACGGTGCTGGTGTAGGTACGGTGCTGGTGTAGGTACGGTGCTGGTGTAGGTACGGTGCTGGTGTAGGTACGGTGCTGGTGTAGGTACGGTGCTAGTGTAGGTACGGTGCTGGTGTAGGTACGGTGCTGGTGTGGGTACGCCGCTGGTGTGGGTACGGTGCTGGTGTAGGTACGGTGCTAACGTATTGTTACGTTGTGGTATTTGTTGTTATGGTGCTGGTGTAGGTACGGTGCTGGTGTATGTACGGTGCTGGTGTAGGTACGGTGCTGGTGTAGGTACGGTGCTGGTGTAGGTACGGTGCTGGTGTAGGTACGGTGCTGGTGTAGGTACGGTGCTGGTGTAGGTACGGTGCTTGTGTGGGTACGGTGCAGGTGTAGGTACGGTGCTGGTGTAGGTACGGTGCTGGTGTAGGTACGGTGCTGGTGTAGTTACGGTGCTGGTGTAGGTACGGTGCTGGTGTAGGTACGGTGCTGGTGTAGGTACGGTGCTGGTGTAGGTACGGTGCTGGTGTAGGTACGGTGCTGGTGTAGGTACGGTGCTAGTGTAGGTACGGTGCTGGTGTAGGTACGGTGCTGGTGTGGGTACGGCGCTGGTGTGGGTACGGTGCTGGTGTAGGTACGGTGCTGGTGTAGGTACGGTGCTGGTGTAGGTACGGTGCTGGTGTAGGTACGGTGCTGGTGTAGGTACGGTGCTGGTGTGGGTACGGTGCTGGTGTGGGTACGGTGCTGGTGTAGGTACGGTGCTGGTGTAGGTACGGTGCTGGTGTAGGTACGGTGCTGGTGTAGGTACGGTGCTGGTGTAGGTACGGTGCTGGTGTAGGTACGGTGCTGGTGTAGGTACGGTGCTGGTGTAGGTACGGTGCTGGTGTAGGTACGGTGGTGGTGTAGGTACGGTGCTGGTGTAGGTACGGTGCTGGTGTAGGTACGGTGCTGGTGTAGGTACGGTGCTGGTGTAGGTACGGTGCTGGTGTAGGTACGGTGCTGGTGTAGGTACGGTGCTGGTGTAGGTACGGTGGTGGTGTAGGTACGGTGGTGGTGTAGGTACGGTGCTGGTGTAGGTACGGTGCTGGTGTAGGTACGGTGCTGGTGTAGGTACGGTGCTGGTGTAGGTACGGTGGTGGTGTAGGTACGGTGCTGGTGTAGGTACGGTGCTGGTGTAGGTACGGTGCTGGTGTAGGTACGGTGCTGGTGTAGGTACGGTGCTGTTGTAGGTACGGTGCTGGTGTAGGTACGGTGCTGGTGTAGGTACGGTGCTGGTGTAGGTACGGTGCTGGTGTAGGAACAGGGATGTAGCTCTGTACCTACACCAGCATCAAAATTTTAATGCATATATTGACAAAAAACGTTAGAGAACGGATTTATGCAGTCAAAAACAGAGGGAGGGAAAATAATGCATAAACATCACCAATGAGAGGTGGCATTTTGTCCTACTGATCATTTCTCGCGTGATCGACAACCTCTACCAGAATATGAATGAGTTACCGTTATCAATAAAAACAACAAATGCTCATTGAATAGAAATTTGCTCAATTTGAGATAAATAATGGCATTGACATCAAATAATGAATGAATTAATTTATTGTGAAATTTGAATTTCATTAAGTAAATAAGGTTTCACGCTTATTATTCAACCTATCAATATTATGTTTTGTAAATTAGTATGAGCGTCAACTGTTCCAGGTGTTGGACCTTCAACTACCTACAAAATATACCTAAAAAAAATAACCCCCTAACACTAGCATCATATGAGCAAAGCGCATCTCTATCAGTTTCTTATCTATCCTTTTCCGTTACCCCTTCTCTTCCCGACACACTCTGCGTCAAACCCTATCTCCCAAGGCTGCCACTGAGGTTTTTCTCTCTCCCCCAGATTTGCGGTAGAAATTCCCCCATTTTCACCAAAAATCCCCCAAAATTAAGAAAAAACGTATTATGGTATATATTAAATAGAAACTTACATTACTTTTATTCCATATTGAATGTAAATGTAATTTCGTCCTCTCATTGACAGCTTGTGAGCTATTTTGCTGTAGGGGTAAATTGTTTTATCCACAGGTAAGAAATTATACACACTTGAGGAACGGTCATGTTGGTCCAAGTTTTCTACAAGAGTAAGCTCACTTTTGGTAATTCCACTGGATTTCTTGGACGGCTCTCCTACTGTATCAGCGCTGGTACTTGCAACATTTATGTTTCTCTTATTTAGCACTGAGCATAGTTTTGTTTTAATTTTTCAAAGAAGTATTGCGGCACTTACAATACCTACAGTTGGGATTATTATTTCATTTCAGTCGAGTTTTAATTCGGTTGCACCGAGCAAATGATTTCTAAAAGACTGCGTACCGAACTTTCGTTTCGTAGAACATGATTCGGTACGGTAAGCCTTACGAAAAAATAATCAGCATTCAAAAGCAAAAATAATAATCATAAAATAAGGAAATCATTATATAAATTACATTAATCACTAAAATGAACCCATTTGTCATCTTTGTAAAACTTTGCCCGTTAAAACATTAAGTTAATATTCAAAGTTGAAGAGCTAATTGGTGAAAAGCATGGAACAGAGTTAGTTTCTGTAACGCATATAAGTTATGAAAAGACATATAAATAATATGTTAAAATTGAAAGTTACTGATTGAAACCTAGGCGTGCTGCACATTTTTAACATCTCTTAATTTTGAACCACACGAGTATTCAATCATCAAGAACTCCTGCTTCCGCTTTTTTCCTTATAGAAAATACGATAAAAATATCTGAATTCCAAAATTACCATATAAGAATAATTACCACATAATTCAAGTTAATGAGAAGAATGTTGATCAAAAAGTATTCGCTCAGAGGAAGGAAGCTAGCAACGGTCACGGTCACTGTTTGCATTTATATTCCTTTTATAGAGCGAACTCTCGAGACTTAGCTCTGTGAGCTGTGAGAATGAGAATGAGAGTAATGAGACTGTTTACTGTTCCGATGTGAATCTCGTTGCTAGTCTAAGGAGTTCGATCCTCGTTCAGACTTCGTTATATCGCCTTTTATTCATAGTTAAAAGGGGGTATTTCCTGTTCTGCATCATAATTTGTCCATTCGAATGGGCTTACGTCCACTTGTAATTCAAAATTATCCTTGGTATACATTTTTTACATAGGAAATAATTCCTGGCCGAATTCCCCCAAATTTTATGGTTTTTGCAAAAGTTTCCCCCATTCCCCTAGACATTCCCCCATTCCACGAGCGTTTCCCCCAGATCTAGGGGAAATCCCCCATCAGTGGCAGCCCTGCTATCTCCGTCTTTTCTATAAGCATCGAACGAACGAACGTTGGAGAAACGATGGCATAATTTTTCGTGTACTTAAATTATTTTTGGGAGTCAGGTAAGACTCACTCGATCGGTGGGCATGTTAGTTGTTGGGCATTAGCCCTATGAGAGGAGTGGTCTCTGCTAGGCTTAAAGGAGCTTATAAAAAGATATTCGTTTGAGTTAGATTAATTTGGGTTAAGAAACTTGACTTTCTGAACACAAATCTGTGGTCAGTTACTGCCAGCACGCCGAAATTTTCCTATACAGCTTACTCTATGAATATACAAAATTGCATCGTTTAGCCGTAGGCAATGAGACATATTAGCTGATTATGAAAATATTAGTTAACCATGATACAATTGCCGTGAACACACCTGCAGACGCAGTAACTAGTGGCAGACAACAACACCTGCAGCATAGTAACTAGTGACAAACACCCACCGGTCCAGGACGCACCACCAAGAAGAAACGCTCTTACCTGGCTAGAGCACATGAGAGTAGCCGATATCTGCTCACCAAAATTATTGACATCACACATAATTATAGATATCTGACAAGCGGGTCATCTGAATTTGGTCATTCGAAATTGACATCATCAAAATGCTAAAACTTGCACCACTTAATTTAACAACTCAAAAACAGGAATGTCATCATATTCATTCATTATCGCATTTCAATTGTTCATCATATCATTTAGTAAAAATTTGAGTCATGTGACATCAAAATCGCCCATACGGCATTGAAATAACTGTTTTACGTTTTCGAAAACTAACTATGGGAATTTGATTTGTGTTTAACATATGTTATTTTAAAGAACTTTGTTTCCCTTCTCATCACCCGAACCTATCATTTTGCTCAATCATGATCAGTGTTGTTTAGCTGTGTATTTATTGGTGCCCTTGTGATACTTGAACCCAGGTTTAGGACATCCGCTACACCAGGTTTAGGACATCCGCTACTCCAGGTTTGGGACATGCGCTACTCCAGGTTTAGGACATCCGCTACTCCAGGTTTGGGACATGCGCTACTCCAGGTTTAGGACATCCGCTACTCCAGGTTTGGGACATGCGCTACTCCAGGTTTAGGACATCCGCTACTCCAGGTTTAGGACATCCGCTACTCCAGGTTTGGGACATGCGCTACTCCAGGTTTAGGACATCCGCTACTCCAGGCTTAGGACATCCGCTACTCCAGGCTTAGGACATCCGCTACTCCAGGCTTAGGATCACCAACCTCCATGATCTTGGTTAGGGCAATGTGTGAGTGAAAAACTTTCTATTGATTTCCGTTTCGTCTTATTTACAGCAGTAATGCAGTAATTGCTGTTCTTTTTATTTGTACGATATTTTCGTGATTATCATTCCCCAAGCAACTCACATCTTCCCCAACCAAACTTGACCTCCCCAGCGCGTGTGCAGCGGGTGAGTGTTGGGGAGGTGGGGGGGTAGGTGGTGGGTCCTGTCCGATGTGGTGTTACACCAGCTCCTCACCTACACCAGCACCGTACCTACACCAGCACCTCACCTACACCAGCACCGTACCTACACCAGCACCGTACCTACACCAGCACTGTACCTACACCTGCACCGTACCTACACCAGCACCGTCCCTACACCAGCACCGTACCCACACCAGCACCGTACCTACACCAACACCGTACCTACACCAGCACCGTACCTACACCAGCACCGTACCCACACCAGCACCGTCCCTACACCAGCACCGTACCTACACCAGCACCGTCCCTACACCAGCACCGTACCCACACCAGCACCGTACCTACACCAACACCGTACCTACACCAGCACCGTACCTACACCAGCACCGTACCTACACCAGCACCGTACCCACACCAGCACCGTCCCTACACCAGCACCGTACCTACACCAGCACCGTACCCACACCAGCACCGTCCCTACACCAGCACCGTACCTACACCAACACCGTACCTACACCAGCACCGTACCTACACCAGCACCGTCCCTACACCAGCACCGTACCCACACCAGCACCGTACCCACACCAGCACCGTACCTACACCAACACCGTACCTACACCAGCACCCTAACAACAAATACCACAACATAACAATAAGAACAAAACGGTAATGTATTGATATTTACATTTATGTAAGTGTATGAAGCGATATAGCATCAACAGTTGATGTCAGCATGTAGCTGTTCACTTGAAATGAAGAGTAAAGTGAAAATTCCTTTCATTTAATTACGACTGATCATTAAAATAAATCAGTTATTCTCAAATAAATAGTTCGTTGGTTTGATTGATTTTGTTCAAATGTAGCAAAATGTGGTTATTCATTTGTTGGAAACAAATTTTTTAGGCTTCCAAAGTTCACAATTTTAGAAAAATCGATGTTATAAAACAATGTCAGTTAAATAGTTCCATTTCTGAAATGGATACACGGCAACTAGACTAGGTTCGAGCATTCGCATGGTTCACTACTTACTTCGTTAATAATTGTACTGGTAGACTATTTTTACAGCCGCTCCCGGCACTTCATCTCGTCGACGTTCTGCACGTCAGATATAGTTGCGTTGCAGTTATTACATTATGATTTGCTCAGTTTTGATAAAAATCTGCATGAGTTTAGTTACGTCATGTCATTGAGATAACTGACTTCCAAGCACACACCTGAGGTCAGTTATGTAAGCACGCCGCCATTTTGTGCTCGCGATAGCCGTGTGCTATAGGTTCCGCCGCCGTGCGGCCGGGACCCGGGTTCGAAACTCGGCGCAGGCAGTGGCGATTTTCTCTGTTGGGTATAGGGGAAAAATTCCAAGCACAATACCCCACTCTACCCAGGTGTCTGAAATGGGTACCGGTCTTGACCGGGGGAAAGCGTCATGGCGTCCTGGCGTTAGTTATAAGGCATTTGAAAATCCAATGTACAAGGTGATATGTATCAGGCTTGATTGGAAATAAAGCATCCGTAGATGCCTTCATTATTTATTATTTTTACTCAGCAGCTTACTGCCTGAATGTACAAAATTGCATCGTTTAGCCGTAGGTAATGAGACATTAACTGATGGTGGTGGGGACATTGCCTTGAACACATCTGCAGACGCAGTAACTAGTGGCAGACAACACCTGCAGACACAGTAACTAGTGGCAGACAACAACACCTGTAGACGCAGTTACTAGTGGCAGACAACAACACCTGCAGACGCAGTAACTAGTGGCAGACAACACCTGCAGACGCAGTAACTAGTGGCAGACAACAGCACCCGCCGCCGCAGTAATTAGTGGCAGACAACAACACCTGCAGACGCACTAACTGAGGGCAGACAACACCTGCAGACGCAGTAACTAGTGGCAGACAACACCTGCAGTCGCAGTAACTAGTGGCAGACAACACCTGCAGACGCAGTCACTGGTGACAGCTGCCCACTACACTGTTACAAAAAGTAATAAGTGTGAACAATTTATATGATGAATTGAACAAATTTGATCAACACCCGGTTGCTGGAAACAAAAAGAATATAAATTACTTGTTTATTTTCACAAATGGAAGAAAATAACTTTGTTCGTTCGTAGTTTAATTTTTATTGTACAGTTCATGAATAATTATGGCAATAATTCATTTTTCTTGAATGTTCGGTAAAGTTGAGGACAGCAAACTAATCGATTTTCAATTTTTTTGTACAAAGATAATGAAATCTGATTAAACAACTTTTCTTCCATGCATTTTCGTCGCAGACTAGTATTTAACGAGTTACAACAAGGATGTAACGTAACTCAACTAATCCAACCTAACCCAACCCAACATCACGCCCCCTAACGACCATTCGAGCGCAGTTGAGCTGTCGGAACAGAGACTCTATCGGAGTCTACCTTTTGAAAATTTTAATGAGAGAAAACGCAACGATTTTTCCGGCTTGAAAGGATTGTATTTCGGTAACTAACCTACCGCTATAACTCATTGAATACTAATATGTGATGGAGAATGCTTGTAGAAAAGTTGTTTATTTTAATGCCATTGACATGTTACAAGCTACAAAAACTTAAAATCCATAGGTGTGATGGCTTCAACAAATCCCAAGTGTTTTCAACCTTGTGACCAGCTAAATTAGTTTACTTTACTTATTTATTAGAGGAACTTATTTTATTTCATTACCATCAGTGTTAACTTTTCTTTTTTTGCGATCAGTATTATTCAGTCAAATGTTCGTAATTGTCTTCACGGTAATTATTGAAAGTAGAACCAAATCTGCCACTGGGCTCGAACTTAGTACTCATAAAAAAACATAAACAAACAAAACCGTTTATTTCCACGTTGCCACATGAGATACATGCCAACATATTGGCTTTTAAAAGATTTTTAATATAAGACCTCCATAAACAAAATTTCCACACGAGGAGTACTAATTGACAAACCATCCGAGGTGTACAAATAGATAAGCCATACGAGGCATAATAATAGACAAACTATACGAGGTGTGCTAATAGATAAACTATCAGAGATGTACAAATAGATAGACCATACGAGGCATATTAATAGACATAATGTACGAGGCGTACTAATAGACAAACCATACGTGGTGTGCTAATAGTCTAACAAAGTTCCATACGAGGAGTACTAATTGACAAACCATACGAGGTGCACAAATAGATAAGCCATACGAGGCATAATAATAGACAAACTATACGAGATGTACTATTAGACAATACTATCAGAGGTGTACAGATAGATAGACCATACGAGGCATATTAATAGAAAAAATACACGAGGCGTACTAATATACAAACCATACGTGGCGTGCTAATAGTCTAACTCTGTCAAGGGTAGTTGAACGAGAAATGAGAAATATTATCTCTTGGATATTTTATATTCCAAGAGATTCCGGTACAGCGCTTCTTGCCTTTTTCCTACTTCGATAATTTCAACTAAGAACTTGGAAGTTTCGAAGAATTCTTTAGTAGTTTTCGAATTATTCATAAGATTATCGAAGTAGGAAAAATACAAAAAACGCTACACCGTACTAGATTGAAACACCACCGTAAATGACAATCAAGTATTGAGAAAAAGATAGTCTCGAAATAATTTGTAAAGAACATCGCGCAACACAGCACGCACATCTAGAAATGCGTAAACAAACTTACACTCAAAAATGAAATGTATGGCTTGTTCGGCATACAAATATAGAGATAATGTTTGCACGAGCGATTTATTTCATTTGTCTGTTTATACTTTTTAATTTCTTCTGTTCACAGAAATGCCCTTCGGGGTCGTGATAGATCGATTTATGAATCATAAAGCAAGCGCAATCAAATTGTTTATTTCTGAAATTTGGTGCAGTGTTAACTGATCGCAGAGCTTTAGGTAAAATGTAATGTGTCTTGAGGTTTTGCTTTTTATGCAAAAAGTAGAAATAGAAACCTATATATGTACATGTGCGCATATATGTGTGCGAAACGTGTGCATGTTTACACTGATACATAGACATTTATGTTTGCGTGAGCACACATACATACTCACGCACACACTAACACACATATTCATATATATATATATACGTATTGAAAACGAATATAAGAAAAATGCTAATAGACATGAAAAATAATCTTGCTCTTTCAATATTTAAAATGACAGCCAAATAATAATAAATTTAGGGATGAGTTACCGCCGAGGAACAACAACAAAAAAAAACATTTCATATCTTCAATATATCATATATCATATCTTCTCGATATTCTCTGCAACATCATGCGGACATGGGTACATGGGATAAAATGGAGATACAGTGTAAGCCAGTTACCACTCATGATTGACAAATATCTACAAAATTTTGGCGTAAATGTGCAAACAAAAATATACTCAACATCAAAATTAATAGCTTGTACCACATACGGACAGAAAGATAATTTTACCACGATTCTTACGCTCAAATTGCGATTAATTTCATTAATTGTATATGTCATTAATCCGATTCACAGAGACGCCCTCTGGGGAAGTGAGAGATCTATTTTTGAATCATTTCGCTAGTGCAATAAAATTTATTAACCGGATGGTTTTTGTGTAAAGAAATGAAATAGAAACATGTATATCTATTTATGTAAATATATATATATATACCTACATACGTACACACACATATTAATGTATATACTTATTGAGAATGAAATATAAGAAAAAATACATATGTAAAATAAAAAGATAGAAACAACCTACCATCTATTACACCGATAATGACAGTTGAGCTCAGTGTAATCCTAAGAAATTATTTGAAAAAAAACTAAAAGGAAAAGAAGACTTCGAAAAACGAAAAATGAACTGGTTTTTAGTTTCTTCGTAGAAATTTTTAAGAAAACTCAGGTTACAGTCAAGAAACAACGCAACTCTTCAGCGTTATCCGGACATTTGTACATGGGATAAAATGGAGTAACATTGTAGCCGGATATCACATCTGAGTGGAGAATATTTACAAAATTTGGCACATATAGGTAGATTAAGCAATGGTCCAAAGTGATGATTTTGATTACAGAAATTAACAGTTTTTTCCGATTTTAAAGTTTAGTGCTGGTGTGCACTGAACGCACGGAAAAATATTAAAAGACTAAATGAAAATGCTTAAATTACCCCCTCCCCAGCTCAGCCGAAATACATTGAAAACATCTTCGAGAATGATTTTGAAATAGCGAGACAACGTTTGCCAAAATTTAATTCACTATAAACTTTGCACAACCCTCACATCTATAAACCTGTATACTGGTGTACACTGTACAGGTATTGTAGGTCGGCAATAGCAGTGATACAGAGCACGATATGGAAAGTCTGTTTATTAAGAGAGCCTCATTACAACTGAACGTCATGCGGGGCTGACCGTTAAGCTAAACTATTTTCACATAAAACATGACTAATAGAAGTTACTCCTAGGCGAACACCGTACATCTTTCCTCTTTAATAAAAGAAGCCCGAGTATCTTTATTAAAAGAATCCCAACGATTGAACTGTATCAATACATGTTATTCAGAACATCAATCTTGATAGGTAAAATGAAGTATAATTATCTAAGCAACTAGCTTCAATCAAAATTCTTAAAAGTTAAAATGCAACGTATTTTAAAAAGACATTTTTGAATTTTATTGAAAACGAATTTCTATCACATCCCAACTTGTAGTCTTTGAACAGGTTTAACTACTCTACCGAACCTAGTAGTTACAAGAGGTCTTACATCATGACATTCCTGATCTCGAGCGTGACAAGAGTCTGACGTAGGACTCCGAGTGTCCTGTGGCCCGCGGGCACAGCCAGGGCTCCCCCCACACGCACCACCGCCATCTGTCTCTCCCCCTCTTTGTACTCATCGGGAACAACTTTGAGGTGCCTGCGATGTCTCACTGCATACGAATTATCCCCCAATTTAGCCAGAGGCGTCTACGTTGTATCGCTCCAATGTTTTTCTTCCGGAAGCTTTACTCTTATTTTCTGTCCAGCCTCGATCGCAGGTAACTCCCGTACGCCACGTCTTTTATTGAAGTTTTCTTCCAATATTTTCTTCTTCAAATGATCTCTATGTTGTACTGTTGTAATCTCTGGCCACTGGGAAACAAGATTGGCAGGCAGCAGGGGAAGTTTAGTGCGTAATTTTCTGCCCATGAGCAACTGAGCGGGGGAGCAGCCAGTGACGTCCAGCGCCGTGGTACGGTAAGCCAACAGAGCTGCCCACGGGTCCACGCACCTCAAGAGCCCCTTCGCCACTCTCACAGCTCTCTCAGCGCATCCATTACCCTGGGGGTGATTCGGGGTAGAATATTCATGGATAAAGTCACATTCACGGGCAAATTTTTTAAATAAACGACTAGTAAATTGAGGTCCTCCATCTGATCGTAAATAGTCTGGTATGCAGAAGGTTGCAACGATTCTTTTCAAATTTAATATTACAGTTTCACTGTCGGCACGCATTAAAGGACACAATTCTATCCATCTACTAAAATAATCTACAACAATGAGATAAACAATTCCTCTAAATTCGAACAAATCTGTCCCCAATTTATTCCATGGTAAAGTGGGCAACACTGAAGATTTCATAGGTAGCGCCCTGTTATTTTGTGCATCCATTTGACAATGTGAGCAGTGACTAATAAAATTTCTCAGTTGAACGGTAATAGATGGCCACCAGACTGAATCATTTATCCGCTCAATACATTTATTCAAACTAAGATGACCATCGGAATGAATGCGGTTTAAAATATCAAATCTCATACTAGATGGAATGACAAGTCTATTTTTAAAAAGTAGTAGCGAGTTATTAGCGATCGATAAAAAATTTCTTACTTTAAAAAATTCTTTCAGCTCTTCTGGAACCTTCGTCGAAGTTGGCCAACCCTCTTTTGTATATTTAATAACTTTTTCCAAAGAATCATCCAATACCTGTCCTATTTCAATAGCTTTAATTCTCTGATTAGTAGCAGGAAGATTACTTATTACATCGTTCACATAAGAAGAAACTTCGCATATTAAATCAGAAGTATGGAGTTCTCCTGAATTTTCCCAGCATCTGGAAAGAGTGTCTGCGACGACTAAAGTTTTACCAGGCACGTATTCAGCTATAGGGTTATAACGAGCTAACCTCATTAACAACCTTTGACACCGGAGAGGAACATCAGGTAGACCTTTTTTATTTATTAGTGAAACTAAAGGTCTATGGTCAGTTTGTAGCCTAAACTCCAATCCGCAAATATAAACATGAAATTTCTCACAGGCCCAAACTGAAGCTAAACATTCCTTCTCTATTTGCGCATAGTTGATTTCCGTTTTCGTGAGGCTGCGTGAACAATAGCTAACTGGACGCCAAATATCTTTTTCTTTTTGAAGCAACACCCCCCTAACCCATAAGAGCTAGCGTCTGCTGATACAATTGTTTCTTTAGATGGATCAAAATATGCAAGGCAGGAGCCTTCATTAAAAGATTCTTAATATTTTTGAATGCGTTTTTCTGATTTTCATCCCAAATGTATTCTGTATCCTTGGACAAAAGATCACTAAGAGGTTTCAAAATGGTTTGAATGTGAGGAACAAATTTTGCTAGAAAATTTACCATTCCCAAAAACCTTCTCAACCCTTCAACATTCCTGGGAGCTTCCATATTCTGAATAGCGTCTGTTTTTGCCGAGGACACCTGAATTTCTTTCTCATTGATTCTATGTCCCAGAAATTCAACATCATTAGTTTTAAAAACGCATTTAGATTTGTTCAATTTCAAGCCCGACAATTTTAATCTTTGCATTACAATCGACAAAATTTTATCATGCTCCGCTTCAGTCCTAGCGAACACTAGGAGATCATCCATATACATAATTACGCCTTCAACATCACGTAGAAGCTCGTTCATTTTGCGTTGGTATACTTCTGGTGCAAGATTAATCCCCATTGGCAACCTTTTAAATTTATATCTACCAAACGGGGTAATGAAAGTTGTTAAAAGTTGCGAATCCTTTGAAATTGGAATTTGATAAAATCCTGATGCAGCATCAAGCTTTGTAAATACTTTGGAGCCAGATAATTTATATGACAATTCTTCAAACGTAGGAATTTGAAAATTTTCGCGTTTTAAACTCTGGTTGAGTTTTCTAAAATCCACGCAAATTCTAACTTTCTTTTGCCCGTTCGCATCCGAACCTTTAATAACTGGAACAATGGGACTTACCCACTCGGTTGGAACAGTGACCGGTTCAATGATTCCCTCTTTAACCATTTTATCCAGCTCGATTTTAACAGGTAATCTTAAGGGGACTGGTACACGTCTACTGACATTGATAGCGCATGGGACAGCATTTGGTTTCAATATGAACTTTACTGGCTCAGTGTCCCACTTTCCGAATCCAAAAACAGATTCGACATCATTTACAAATTTAACTATTCCTAACCTAAATGCTAAATTTCTACACAGCAAATTAGCCGAGTAGTTTCCCGGTTGAAGCACGTAACACGTCAGCCATTTACTCAAATTTTTATATTTCAAAGCACAAGAGAACATTCCAAGTAATTTTAATTCTCCATTTGGAGTAAAAAGTTTCCTATCTGGTCTCGAAATTTGACATTCGCGAGATATAATTTTATACGCGTTGTAGTTAACTACGTTTACGTCGGCTCCTGTATCCACCTTAAAAGAAATATTAGACACGGAAGCTAAAGAAACTTGAACAGCCCAATTCAAAGATTCCCTATCTATACATTCACCTAGATATGCAGGGTAGTTGTCGCTGGGATCAGCCTCGCGCTGGCTGTAACAGTAAGCCTCGATCTGACCAATAGCCGCTCTCGAATTGGCCTCCGACGAATTGGCGCGCTTGCAGACTTTAGAGAAATGATTCTTCGCATTGCAGTTATGGCATTTCTTTCCATATGCAGGACATTTTCCCTTTTCATGAAATGTGCCACAATATCCACATCGCTGACTCCTATTTAGTGCTGCAAATGACGAGGTAAATTTCTTTTCTTCCTTTACCCTAAAAACGTCCGACGAGGGCTCCATGGCTATTTCCTTCTTTCTTCCATCTCTAACTTCACAATAGGTCCGTGAAAACTCGAGGACTCTGTCCAGCGTAAAATTTTCACTATTAGACAGATAGAGGTGCTCTAACCTCTCGGCTAATTCTTCAATCCGAATTCTCGCGATGAACTGATCCCTTATTCTCTCTTTCAGTAGATTTCCAAATTCACAGTCTTGCGCAGCAATGTACAAGGCTCGCAAAAAACATTCTTCGTTTTCGTCAGCTCTCTGCATTCTACGCTGGAAATTCCTTCGGTGCCTGATAATATTTACTTTAGGTTTAAAGTACTTATCAAATTTAGTCAGCACTATACTGAAATCCGTTCGCTCACCCTCGTTGAATGAGAACGTGCTAAAAATTTCTTCGGCTTCGGGACCCATCACATACTTGAGACTGGCTATTTGCACCTCGCCATCTTCTTTGTGAAGCTTAGTTGCAAGTCTGTACGTTAGAAACGATGCTTTCCAAGCATCCCAACGGGGCTCAAGGAAGTTTAATGGAGCAGGCGTGCGATAGTTATTGGACATGCTCATTCCGGGGCACCATGTACAGGTATTGTAGGTCGGCAATAGCAATGATACAGAGCACGATATGGAAAGTCTGTTTATTAAGAGAGCCTCATTACAACTGAACGTCATGCGGGGCTGACCGTTAAGCTAAACTATTTTCACATAAAACATGACTAATAGAAGTTACTCCTAAGCGAACACCGTACACACACACAAAATGTATTTCAGAGTATGTTTTCCATACGGATGTTAAATATTAATACAGAAAAGAGAAAAAATAACAAAATAAAAATGAGGAAATACTCCTGATTATGGAAAAAATGTTCGTTCTGCTGTATTGAACTCACGGCTGAGGTGCTCATTATTGTCGACAGAAATAGTTAAGATGAATATACGAATGGCTTAGCAAACGTAAAATGAAATAGTTTCTAATTTTCTAACAGAAATTTTAGGAAAATTAAAATTTCTGGTAGATGGGAAATTCACACCGAAATGCTGCAGGCCCCATGACAGAGATGCAAAATGACGAGACACATTTACTCTAAATTCTTTTACAGTTTTAGAGTTTTTTATATGCTGCGGAAGCTTGTTCCACAAAAAAGCTCTAGAAACTGAGAGAGCTTTTTGTCCCACGTTAGATGAACGGTAACTGACTAAAACATCATTCCGCCGATTTGGTTTTTGTTTTATATCGCACCGAAGGTCACATATTTTAATTCGTATCAGACTTTTCCAAATTACCACACAAGATGAACATCACTATTATTTGTAACATCGAAATTATATGAGCATCATGATCATAATTACAACTCAAGATTACAAGTTTCTCCCCATTAAAGTTTGTACACAAGCCAGTACATTCGAAACGGACTGAGCAGCCAAACCCTGTAGGGGGTTTCAGCTGCCCACCTATTTATGGCCGGACGACTTACCCACGCTGAAACCTTCCGAGGTACCAACGCAGCGCGCCCGGTCACATTACAGTTTTTACATCTTCAAACTTCCAAGCCGATATCACGTCTGGCTATAATGCGTTACAGCGCGGCTTCCCGTTAAATCTCTTCAAGTAGTACAAGGAAAACATACATTTCCGAGCACGTAAAAGTATAGACAACAAATACAAAAACGATAGGGATGGCCAAGTGCGATCTTCGATCAGAGTTCCGACAGCAATTTGCATTTCTCAAGAAACAACACCAGTACATTCACATTAAAAGTTACACGATCGATCTCCGCGAGCATTTTGGTCAACACCTCATCCACAGCAATAGGACGGAGGTTTGGAAAGCATACATTTTGGTCAGCAGCGTATCTCAGGCACTCAGCAAGGATGTTTTTCACGGTCAGAGGAACGTGACACCGCTCGCATCGTGGCTGAGGTTGTCGCTCCATTAGATAATGGTGGGTCAGTCAGGTATGTCCACTGCGTAGACGGCAGAGCAGCACCTCCACCCGGCGGACGCGACACCTCGGCGAGGGCCATTACAGAATTGTTTGTATAATAGTTCTCAGTTTGTTGTCCGTTCTGTTGCCCCATTCCTGTTGCCACAGACGCCTTACAGAGGCCCTAATCACGGGATAGTAGTTCCGAAAGGGTACCATTTGATTTAGAGCTTCCTCATCCCTATCCGCAACTCGCTTCGCCTCCTGGTCAGCTCTTTCATTACCTGACACCCCCACGTGTCCGGGCACCCAGCACAATTTCACATAGTTGTGCTCACGCACAAGCTGCACCAGCATCATGACGATCTCGCCGATGAGGGGGTGAGTGCTATCATAAGCCTGAGCAGAGTCAATGACGCTTTTCGAGTCAATAAAAACAGTGAGTTTATCATGCGGGTGCTCCTTAACTAGTTGAAGTGCCTCCAAGACACCATAGAGCTCCGCGGTGAAGCTCGAGGTCTCGAGTCGCAATCTTCTAGCCCTCACCCTCACCCCGGAAACAGCAGCACAACCTACAGCTCTTCCTGTTTTGGAACCATCTGTGTAGATCTTAAGACTCCCCATGCACCTCCAGCACATGCTCCAAAAAAATATGCTTGAGAAAGTTAGCTCGCATCGACACCATCGACTCTTTGCCATCCTGCACCCGGGGATGAAAGTCTCCATTGGTAGGCGCCATGCTGGAGAGTTGTCAAAGAGTACCGGAAGGACTCTCGTGGGTCTTAGTTGCATCGTGGCTACTAATGTCGGGTAATTTCTAGACGAAGGTAGAAAATATGGGAAAGGAAGGTGCCGTCCAAGGGGTGCGTGTACGCTAACCCACGTCGGAGACAGAGGCAGCTGGTCAAGTCGGGCAAGGTACTGCAGGCTCAGCTGTACACCGCGGAGCCAGAGAGGAGGTTCACCACTTTCCACACACAAACTCTCCGTATGGAAGGTTCGGAAAGCACCAGTGCAGAGTCTGACGGCGGCATTATGTACGGGGTTCAGAGTTTTTAGCGCAGTTTCTTTTGCATGTTGGTAAATTATACAGCTATAATCCAGCTTACTCCTAATTAACGTTTGGTATAGTCGGAGCAGCGTGGCACGATCCGCTCCCCAGGATAGACCCGAGACACATTTGTGAAGGTTCACCCTCCTGGTACAGTTCGCCTTGAGGGTAGCTAAGTGAGGCTTCCACGATAGCTTGTCGTCAAAAATCATTCCGAGGAGCTTTGCACTGTGCACAAAATTAAGCGGCTCCCCACGAAGCAACAACTGCGGAGGGTCCTGCCAACATCGGCCTTGAAAAAGAAGAGCTGCGGTTTTGGCAGGAGAAAACCTAAAACCGTTCTGGCCAGCCCAGTTGTCACACTGTTTATTGCTAGCTGCATCCGACGTGTCAACGGCGGCAAAAGAGTTGAAGAGGAGTATATTATGAAGTCATCAACATAGAGCGACGAAGCCACACCCGCTGGCAAGCTAGAAGTGATTCCATTGAGGGCGAGGGAGATTAGCGTACAACTCATACAACTCCCTTGTGGAAGGCCCTCCTCTTGGATTTGCAGCGGGGATAGGGCATTTCCCAATTTGACACCGAAAGTTCTTTTCCACAGGAACTGCTGAAGATGTACCGCCATATTACCCCGAGGGCCGCATTCATGCACACGCTGCAGGATCCCATGCCTCCAGACAGTGTCGTAAGCTTTATAAAGATAAAAAAGACAGTCAGAGTCTGTTTCCGGGCCGCTGCTAACCAGATGGTTCTGAAAACGTACAAGAGGGTCTGTAGTCCCTCGCAGTTGCCTGTAGCCAAAATGAACCGGGTTTAAAATTTCTTCAGACTCCAACCATCTGACCAGGCGTACGTTTACAATTTTCTCCATCAGTTTCCCAATGCAGCTTGTGAGGGCGATGGGGCGATAGCTATCAGTGCGAGCATGAGGTTTCTGGGACTTTGCAAAAGCGAGGACCGTTGCAGTGTGCCATAGTGTTGGGTACTCATGAGTGCTCCAGACTTGATTGAAGATGAAGAGTAGTTGACGGAAAGCTGAGGAGTGCATTTTCTTAAGCATTTTGTAATGGATTCCATCAGGCCCAGGCGCGATGTTTTTACATTTCTTCAGGGCACGATAGATTTCACGGATGGTGAGTGGTTCGTTATAGGAGACAACCTCTTCAACTGTAAAGTTCGGTCTTAGCTGTTCCTATCTCCTTTTATACACACGGACAGCAGGAGGGTGGTGTGCGTCACTGCATACGGAAGAAAAATTCTCGGCCAGAGCCTCCGCCACTCGCTGCGGATCCGCCGTGAGGGAACCGTCCAGTTCTTGGCAAGGCTTGCTGACACTATAATGCCTCGTCATTTTTGTAACCCGTTGCCAAATCGTGGACATGGACGTGTCTGCATTAAGACTGGTGACATACTTGCGCCAAGAGGCGTTGCGAGCTTCATCCTTGAGGTATTGCACCCTGGCTCTAGCCCTATTGTAGGCTATCTTGTCCGCTAGCTGACCGATACGCTGGTATCGCCTCAGTGCTTGCTTCCGTTCAACATTGGCCACAGCGCAGCTGTTGGTCCACCAAGGGACGCGGTGTTTGGGAAAACCCCGTGCGACACCGGGATAGCTCAGTTCGCAGCGCTTCTCAGGGTTCTGTTGAACTGTTCTACATGCTCATCCACACTCCCATACTCAGCATCCTCGTCCATCTGCGTCATATAATCATAGGTTTTCCAATTTGCTCGCTTCATCATATATCGTGGCTCCGTAGGTATTGGCTCATACTGCTCCAAATGAATGACTATTGGGAAATGGTCACTGCCGTTAGCATCCTCCAGCACGCTCCATCGCAAGTCCGGGAAGACATCGGGGGTGCACAACTGCACAGGCTCAAATCTATTGCAGTCGTAGTGTCAGTTTGGACATGAAAGTGTGTGACCGCCCCGTTTTTCAGCAGGCAGGAGTTTGTTTTAACAATGAAAGAGTCCATCGTTTTACCATGTTGATTCCTCTGTACATTGCCTCAAGTTGGATGCTTTGCGTTGAAGTCCCTAATGAAAAGGGAGGGTTCAGGCAGTTGACTATACAGGTTTATCAGGTCTGGCAAGAAAACTGGCTCTGCTGGCGAGATGTATGCGTAACAAATTGTTAGAGGTTTGTTCCCAATCCAAAGGCGAAGCGCCATAGCCTGGATTTGAGTATTCAATGCTAGCTTTGCATAGCCCAGATCCCTCCGGATGAGGACGGTCAGTCCTGATCCGGGAACCGGGTCGGGCACATTGGAGAAAGTTTCTTTATTGTTAACCCGAGGAGGTGATAGGGTTAGGTCTCCCAGCATTGTTTCCTTGAGACATATGCATAGTGGTTGATATTGTTCTATGAGAGTCCGCAAGTCGCCGTAGTTACTCCGGTACCCCCTAACATTCCACTGAATAATGATTGTCATCAAATGTCACTATTAGGTTTTATCTTCCGGGTGTTTCTTTTTGGGATATGGTGATTTTAGCAAAGATGGCGGATTATGCTGGCCAGGTTTATTGCCCCATTCATGAAAAGGCAATTTGGGAAGGGGCATTGAGGTGGGTTTTGATGGTGGACATACTTAGGACAAGTGGGAAGAAACGGCCTCGGGTACGGTGATCACGCGATCCAGCGAACGTACACGCGGCGCTACGAAGTCGCGCTTCACGATGGCATCACGGCTCGGTCGGGTGCTATCCGTACCACGACAGGTCAGTGAGTCGCGTCTTACATCAGAACGTCGCGAAGCTGCAGGATCCTCATCAGTCCGAGCCACCACCGGGTCCGTGACACAACCCATGCCGCTAGATGGATGCACGTCATCCCCAGGCACCGGCGACACGTCGTCGCTGCTGCCGCTTACCATGCTGTTTCGTTTGCACCGTGGTCGATCTCTATTCCAGACTTTCCCAGTCAAAGCTCTCGTCACTTTTGCTGGGGCAGCGCCAGTAAGAGGTGACGTTGCGCTCGGGACACGTTTTCTCGAGACAGTAGGAGCAACAGCGCCCGTGAAAAATTCAACATTCAGAAGGCTTGGCTGCAGATCGATCAGAGCATCAGCAAAAGAGGGTCTGGGAGTCTGCGCTGGTTTAGTGCCATGCTGTGATCTATTCATATCAGAGCGGCCCGCAGCACGCAACGAACTGCCCGCAGCGGCAATGGGCTCTCGGCTAGCTGCACCAGAGTTTCCATTGGTCCCACTGGGCGCACAGTCGTCAGAACACTTGGTCTTCTCTGAGGGGCCTGCACTCTTTCAGCGTATGATGTACCACCGGTGATGTACCTGCTGTTAACTAACCGTTGCGCTTCTCCATAACTTAGCCTTTGAGTCGTCTGCGTGGCAAGCACCTCCTCTTCCATTTTGTGAAAGAAGCAGTCCCGGGATCCAGCAAAGTGCTGCTTATCATAGTTTGGTCACGTTGGAGGACGGTCGCATGGCAGCGCGTGCTGATTTTGAGCACAGTTAGCACCTATACGCTCCACATAGATCGGAACGTCTTTGCTCCGTGACCATATTTTTGGCACTTAAAACAACGGTGTGGTTTTGGGACGTACTGCTGTAAACTACACCTCGTCCAACCATTGTCCACCGACTGATGGAAAGAGCACCGGTAGGAAAGTGAGAATGTATATGGGAGTGGGAACTAAAATGTCATTTTCCAGTCTCTTCATTCGGTACAGGGCCTTAACTCCACACTGCTGCAACTCTTCTAAAAGGCGCTCATCAGTGTATTGTGGGTGGTTCGCATACCAGACGGTGCCCTTACTTTCATTTAGGCTACCATGTGCAGTCACCTCAATACTCACACCAGCCAATTGACGAATGCACAAGATGGCACGGCTTTGGTCCTGGTTGTGCACCTCCACCAAGAGGACACCTCTACGAGTTTCAGTGATCTTGGCCGGTCTTTCTCCCAGCCCTCGGTACAGATCACGGTGGGCTACAATAATATCTATATGGGTCAAGGGCGAGCCGTCGTTAGCTTTGATGTTGAAAAACCGTTTGTATTCTGTCGGAAGAATCGGATCATGGGTGTCAGCAGCCCAGAGGTGCAGTTGCCTGCTGCGGCGGCCTCCACGGCGAGGCTGGTTTCCCCATCTCCCACCAGGAACATTGGCTGCGTCAGTTTTCATAGTTAGGGGGCGTTATTAGGGTTCCATTGCAAGTTCAGTGGCATATTGATGTCCGCCTGCAAGCCCTCCACTCGCAGGGGGAACCTGTGATGGCAGCTGCGGTAACGGCTCTTGAGAGGGAATTTCGGTAGTAAGGTCCATTTGAATCCGAGTCGTCAGTGGCGCAGTTTGAGGGGGTTCCATGAAAAAGATTCTTTAGGTGTCATTCGCACGTCAAGCAGGCAGTCATGTTAGGCCTACAACAAAGGGATCCCTGAAGCCAGGCACACGCGGTCCCAGCGGGACCACTCTTTCATGCAAATATAGCTTCAAAGCCCACGAATCTAAATCGGATGCTGCGCTTGACTAATAGCAGGAACGCGCACCACTCCGCACTACCACGTTTAAACAGCCACCAACCGACCCCGGGGCTCCCTCGGCTATCCCTGGTTTCAATTGACTCGAACGAAACTGAAGAAGCCGAGACTAAAGGCCCTATTACACGGGGCAACACTTTGCCTCGGTTACGGCAACTGAAATGACGCAACTTGTGGGTGCGCTATTACACTAGGCAACCAGTGTGGCGTTGCCAATTGCAGAGGGAGGTTGTAGCTCGCAGTGACTGCGGCATTTGACATCTTCATTTCATCATTAAATGAAAAGCATCAAGAACGTTTCCAAAACTTAGATCCTGTTTTACGCTTTTAAATGTCCTTGCATTATTTATTGTCTTCATTCTCTAACTATGGATGAGATTGAAGGGCCAAACGACTATTAATTCAATATAATTCTTATGATGTATTATTGACTTCTGGGAAAATATTTAATTTGTGAGAATAAATATAAAATGCAGTAATATAAACATCATAATACTGTAATAAATATTTAACATCTTTTTTACAGCTCATATTCGCATATAAATAATGATTTGTGTTCTTATACCGCACAGAAATAAACAAAAGGAACAGTAATTTAATTAATTAACACTTTGACTGCGGCAACTAGGTATTAAGTTAACCACCAAACTCAAATTTTATGTCAATTGTAGTAAACTATTTTGAAAATACCAAACATGAACTGGATCGTGCCTTCATTTAGCTTTGATTAAATATTTATGGAAATTGAGTTTGCGTCGGTGAGCAGCATTATGAAAATTACCTCCGTGTACCACCGGTGGCGCACGTCGCAGTCAAAGTGTTAAGCACATTGATTTGGTATATTGATATAGTTAGGTTCAAGACTAAAAAACATATTAAATGGTTTGATCATTAGAAGCTGAATAAATTATTGCCTATTTTTCTACCCGCTACCTATGATAGAAAAATAAAAATGAATGCACATTCAGTTACCTGACTTCATAGAGTCAATCTTCTTAATGTTTTTCTATTTTTTATGGCTTCGATAGTTACATCATATCCAGCTAATCTGTTCAAACTTATAAACCTGTGGATTATTTTTTTTCTACTTTCTGGCCACTTTGTTTATCATAAAATACTACCTGATAAACATTTCAATATATGGAAAAGTTACAGCATTTGAAAATGTAACGTCACGAATGTACGATAAATGGTAGTATTCCGCTTTATTTTGTACAGAAATTACGACTAATTATATGCCTACAAGGATACTTAATTGCTTATATAAGACTTATTAGCATTCCATATTATAGGACACTGCGCCATTTATTAACACTTTGACTGCGACGTGCGCCACCGGTGGTACACGGAGGAAATTTTCATAATGCTGCTGACCGACCAATAGTCGCAAACTCCATTTTCATAAATATTTTATCAAAACTAAATACAGGCACGATCCAGTTTATGTTTGATATTTTCAAAATAGTTTACTATAAATGACTTAAAATTTGAGTTTGTTGGTGAACTTAATACCTAGTTGCCGCAGTCAAAGTATTAAATCCTTCGCCTTTCTAATGAATGGTAGACCGAGTGTATGTTGGCTCAGTGAGAGGCGGTGTTTCATAGCATAGGACATTGATGAAAGGCTTCTATTATCAATTGTACGGCGGATCGAGACCGTGGTGAGCCAGACGGAGACGGTGTTACAAACATCCTCACACGACGACGTTCAGTCGAGCACTGTTCCGTCGCTCTGAGGTGCACGAGATTTTGAACAAGCACTAAAACCAAAACTCGCCCAGCAACTGCAGTCCATTGCTCTCAGAAGCATCCGTCGCTGATTTTTGGAGCAATTGTTGCCCCGTGTAATAGGGCCTTAAGTCTCCTCCAGAGTTGTAGTGATTATAGGGGGTGGTCAAAGGAAGATCCAGTTGGGGTCCAAATCAAAGCCATTTCAACCGATGCCACCCCGTTAGTCAGGTCCCTCGGTGCAGGCCCGCCTGACATGGTTGCACCTAGTCAGTTTGGCCCTGCACTTCACAAGGACGCGCAAGCCCTCCCCCCCCGACAAGGACAGGGTGTACAGGGAGGGTAAGTCTTTTTGATTTGTTGAGTTTTGGGTGGGGAAGGACCTTGCACGGTGTTGAGTGTGTGATGGTCGTGAGTGTTTGGCCTTGGCTCTCGTTTCTTACCTCAAGAGTGAAGCTGTCTTGGCCGTTGGTGGTTATGGACTTCAGTGGCGATTTTGTCATAGCCACAATTGACTTTTTAATTGAATAATGGTCGATTGCACGCTTCGTTTCTGGTGCAAATTTCATGCTGTTAAAGCACGTGAATACTGGCGGTGGTGGCTGTTTTGCAAAATCCAAAGGAATGAACTTGTTTTATCTTTCTGTCTTGGCGAGTTGATTGAGCTCTTCAGTCCTCCAGAGGAAGATAGGGAGGATAATACATTTGTTATTTCTTTAATGGTATTCTCTAGCTTCTCGATTTTTGTCTTCATTGGAGATTAGGTTGGGTGCACCAGAGGCATGGCTCGTTGTATTTACCCGAGCGATATAACGCTCCGGCAGCACCCCATCCAGGCACTTCATGACTTGGTCGATATTGCTCTCGATATTGGTGATTCAAGCAGATGTGTCCCCCTGTTGCTTCCGTTCCCCAATCTGACGGCCTGCGACTGCTGCAGAGGTCGAACAAAGCGATGTGCTGCTTTTGGGTCCACTTGCATGTTCAGCAACCGGCGTCCTGATCGATTCTATCTCATTGGGCTTGGCGGATGACTTCTTTTGCTCCTTTGCGGACGTCTTCCGATCCCCCGCAGAGTTTCTCTGGCTGGGTCGCGATCCTTTGCCTCCCCTCGCCATTCTGCCTGGTCCTCGGAGCACTGAACACCCGGGACCAGGGTCGTGTGCTGTATTTATAATACTTCATTAGTTTTAGTTTGCTTTTTTTCTTACAAGATACAGAATGAAAATAAATACGCAAAGCTAAAAAAAGACCCATATGTTAGTGGGCGCCCCCCCACGTTGGTTTTACCCACTGACAACACTGTAATAAATAATCCTATGAGCACTTAGTTATCAATTTTACAGATACTATATGTAACGAGTAGACGACTCCAAGTGAGTACACTAACGGTACCAACACGGGAAGGTGTGGGTGGGCTAGAGTACTTGCTGAGAGCAAGTAATCTTTATCAAATCCTTGTCTATTAGATGTTCTTTTACGACGCACAGTTCACACATAAAGATAATTCATTTCGGCACCAGTAAAATTGTTAAAGGAAACAGTGAAATTTCCTTTTCGTTGTAAATGTCTTGATAGTTTCGATGGTTTCATACCTTCATTGGAAAGTATATCTTGACAGATGACACACTTCGGGTACTCCACTCCGTTTTCCACCACAAAGGTAAGCCCATATGCAATACACTAAGAATTATTCTTTCTCAGTTTTGATTTTCTTTTTTTGTACCCAAACTACTTCCTTCACTTTGTCTTGATGAAGTAGCAGTGGAAAGCTTATCTGTCGATTTTAGTTTTAAAACTTCTGCATCTTCAATTCTCACTTTTTGTGAGCGTAAAATAAAGCATGAATGAATTAAATTAGCAATTGAAAAGAAACAGAGCAGCCTACAGTTACATATTTAGGCAAACTTGCCAAATATAGTTTTGTCAATTATCAATAACTCATTACTGATATACTACCATTTTTAATATAATAGCAAAATATAGGGAACGTTATCTGCGTACAATGCGAATGTGTAGCAGCCAGACCGATCAGATAGCCAGAGCCTAAACGGACTTGGTGCCAGACTGCCGGTCACAAGACTCACGATCGTGACAGTTGGACTGACGGAGGATTGATGTTGCTACGTCGTAATAAATTCAAATTAAGCTAATGATATTGATTTGAAAATAAGGTAAGAAAAACTTACCAATACATGAGCTTTCTTCAACATTTTCACACACACCAAAAACCCACCACTCACATTCTGGAAAACATACCACACACACCACAAAAGTGTCGCGATACGAGAAGGAGTGGTGGTTTATAGCCTTGCGGCTGCCGTCCCCTCGCACGCATGGGGGAATCTCAACCCCCGAAAATAAAACAATAGTATTCCACATTTGGTGTTCGCGTGTACCCGTACAACAGCATGGAAAATTAAAGAATCGAAAGATTGAAATGGGTTTTATTTTGAGAACACGTGGATTAAAAATGAGGATAGTCGACAAGCAAGTTTTGACCTAAATTGACACACCAAGAATGAGAAATATGCACCTATTGTCGCAATGAGCGCTAGAGCAAAGATTGCATGATTAACGTCGCACATAATTCATGATAACTATAAAAAAAACTTCCCGCACAATAAATAAAAAATCAGAAGACATACTCGATGAATGGGCTAGCGTAAGCACGAAATAACCGGGGATAATGCAATGTATAACAGCAAAAACCTTGCTTACCACAAGGAATTCAAAAATTAAATAAAACACTACGCATCACGCACCACCTGAACTATTGCTTTGTGACCGAACCACATCCTCCTACTAAGTGCACAACACCACAATAAAAAACACAAATTATTTATATAATTAGCGCGCCACTTTGAGTGCCCCATTCAATGTGCTGCTTTGCACTTCAATTTGCACTTAGAACACTTTTCTGAGTCCTCAACCCGTAATTTTGTATTAACACTTTCTTGTAACTGCTAGATCACGAAGACTTAATACACTTCCAATACTGCTTGAAGAATGCACGTAGGGATGATCTGCCTCTGCTTCGGGCGGCGATGTTGTGGCGGGACGCCCGGCATCAGGTCGGCCATCTTCAGAGCTCTCACTATTATAAACACTCGCACTCTTGATAATGAGTGATTCATTGATTGATATTCACTATTTCCGCTGCTGGTGCTCAGCATCTCCTGTCCTCGTCGGAGGCCACTGCCGCGGCAGTTCGTTTCGGCGGTTGCTCCATTGCTCCGCTCCATCTTGCTGGCTCCACTGCTCCATTTCACCACATGCGCTTCGTAACTGGCAAAGTTTTTGAAGTCCTGTCCCACCTGCGATTCTTTGAAGAACTGCGGGATTAGGTTATTGTAGTTCTTTCCCGTCGCCTCCTCATTGTTGGTGAACGCGTGGCTCCAAATTTTTATGCTGAAGCTGCTTGGGAGCTCATGCTCAACGTGGAAATCCTTCATGTATTTTTCGTTGGGTTGTTGATGTGCCTAGCCCGCGATTTTTCGAGCTGGTTCTTGTTGCAGGTTACTACTTCGGCGATTCTAAGTGTACGGCGTTGTCTTCTTGAAACTTCGATGTTCACTTTACTCAGATGTTAAATTTGCTGCTTATGTAGTATGCATCCCGGCAGCGGCCGGGATGCCACGTTGTGTGTGCCCTCAGATCTCGCACCTCTTCTCCTCTGTAATTCCACGAACAAAAGCCTCACGATTCTTCACGTCAACTCATTATATAGCTCTCGCCTGGTTCATTCTCGAAAGGTCTAGACTGTTTTAAGCCACAGAAAAAGTCTCTCAATTTTGATTCGTTGGATGCTTGCCTGTCCTGAAGTTTCGCACTCTGATTGGCGCGCGCTCGATACCCCAAACACGTGATTCCTTAGAGAGCACACCATTGGTGTAGATGGTGCCGCTTTCTGCTTAAGCCTTACTCCTTCTCTTTTGAATCTGCCCTCGCGCTACCCAGTTCAGCCAAAACCTCTGCCTTCTGATCCCAAGCCTGTGTGTGTGTGTGTGTGTATTGTGTACCCCAAGGTGGCTTGTCGATGCTCGAGAGCTAGCAAGTTTGAACGAGGCGCCGACCGCAGGTTTACGACTACACACATTCCAACGCTTGTAGCCTAGCAGAATGTTAAATTTGTCGCAGCTTACCGTGATCTTGCCAAAAAAAATATCATGTGATATATGTATTGCAGCGTATTGCAACAAAAGTAAACACAGTTCTCCAATAAAGCCGGAAGCAAAGTGTAGGCCAACAGACCTAAATGAAATATTATGATATATAAAAATGTCATAGAGAAGTGCTGGCTGCATGCACACCAAAATTTCGATTCCACCTATTATAATGACGAAGAATCATTGTGTGTATTTTTATACATATTGTCTGGATGTAATTTTTTCCATTGTGTCGCAGACCCCCGGGGACCTTCTCAGGGACCCAAGTTTGAGAACCACTGACATAAAACATTAGAGAAGGTTGCCAGAAATGTACATTTTCTTACAAACACAAAAAAAGAACATGAAACAATTTAAGATTGTGACCGTCAATCCTGGAATATAAACGAAAAAAAATAATTTGCAATGCAAGTCTGACAAATGTCACACGGATGCGACAAGAAACACTTCGAAATAGAATGTCAACGGCTGATTTTCATGCGTCATCCTAAAAAGCCACTCAGCAACTGAAAGAAAGTTCTCATTTCATTCGAAAAGACACATTATAAACTGAAGAAAGTTGCGCAGAATAGCACGCAAAATGAAGAATGAATGTTAGGAAGGAAATAAAATTTCGCCTAAAACAACTCGACCGAGGCGTTACTTACGTTAAATAATGTAGTTCAGACATGTTTAATTATAAAAGTGGTTTTATAGGAGGAAGGAGAAGACATCACTAAGTAATCACTTATGGGAATGCAGGGTTTATGCACATGGTTTATAGAAACAGCACGTTTCACAGAAATTTATGCAACAAGATGAAGTTGAAGGCGCAACGAATAATGAAACGCAGGACTGCAGTAAACCAAGGAAAGATGGTCCTTAACAAAACTAAAAACATTTCCACAGAAACAAGATCCCCTTAAATTTTGGTTCAGGATCTCACATATTCCTCTCGTGAGCACTAATTCCAATGGACACAAAAGTTGTGTTCTCCAGAGGGAGAAGCCCGTATGATCTTTGACCACACGGAAGAGCTACAATCTTTAAAGAATGTGAATCGTGATGCAGTGATTAAACATTTGAATAGCCCATAAACCTGCATTTTACAACTTGCAAGAAAACGCATTAATGTTTGCTTGCTAGGTGTTTTTCAACTCTACCCTTTCGAGCGGAAGAATAGTCACATAATTCACACTTGAACAGCTGACCTTCACGATGTTTGCTGGCTAGGTGAAGTTTAAGCCTACCCTTATGAGCAGAGGAATATTCGCAAAATTCACACTTGAACAGCTGACCTACACCATGTTTGCTGGCTAGGTGAAGTTTAAGATTACCCTTTCGAGCGGAAGAATAGTTACATGATTCACACTTGAACAGCTGACCTTCACCATGTTTGCTGGCTAGGTGAAACTTAATTTCACCCTTATGAGCAGAGGTATATGCACATAATTCACACTTGAACAGCTGACCATCACCATGTTTGCTGGCTAGGTGAAGTTTAAGCCTACCCTTATGACCAGAGGAATATTCGCAAAATTCACACTTGAACAGCTGACCTACACCATGTTTGCTGGCTAGGTGAAGTTTAAGATTACCCTTTCGAGCGGAAGAATAGGTACATAATTCACACTTGACCAGCTGACCTTCACCATGTTTGCTGGCTAGGTGAAGCTTAATTTCACCCTTATGAGCAGAGATATATGCACATAATTCACACTTGAACAGCTGACCATCACCATGTTTGCTGGCTAGGTGAAGTTTAAGGCTATCCTTTCGAGCGGAAGAATAGTTACATGATTCACACTTGAACAGCTGACCTTCACCATGTTTGCTGGCTAGGTGAAGTTTAAGGCTATCCTTTCGAGCGGAAGAATAGGTACATAATTCACACTTGAACAGCTGACCTTCACCATGTTTGCTGGCTAGGTGAAGCTTAATTTCACCCTTATGAGCAGAGATATATGCACATAATTCACACTTGAACAGCTGACCATCACCATGTTTGCTGGCTAGGTGAAGTTTAAGGCTATCCTTTCGAGCGGAAGAATAGGTACATAATTCACACTTCAACAGCTGACCTTCACCATGTTTGCTGGCTAGGTGACGCTTAATATCACCCCTACGAGCAGAGGTATGTGCACATAATTCACACTTGAACAGCTGACCTTCACCATGTTTGCTGGCTAGGTGACGCTTAATATCACCCCTACAAGCAGAGGTATATGCACATAATTCACACTTGAACAGCTGACCTTCACCATGTTTGCTGGCTAGGTGACGCTTAATAGCACCCTTATGAGCAGAGGTATATGCACATAATTCACACTTGAACAGCTGACCTTCACCATGTTTGCTGGCTAGGTGAAGTTTAAGGCTATCCTTTCGAGCGGAAGAATAGGTACATAATTCACACTTGAACAGCTGACCTTCACCATGTTTGCTGGCTAGGTGAAGCTTAATTTCACCCTTATGAGCAGAGGTATATGCACATAATTCACACTTGAACAGCTGACCTTCACCATGTTTGCTGGCTAGGTGACGCTTAATAGCACCCTTATGAGCAGAGGTATATTCACACAATTCGCACTTGAACAGCTGACCTTTACCATGTTTGCAGGCTAGGTGCCGTTTACCATAATCCTTACGAGTAGAGGAATAGTCACAAAACTCAGATTTGAACAGTTGTCCTTTCCTATCTTTGCTAGCTTGGTATGGTTCATGTTCGTTTCTACGAGCAGAGTCATTCAAGTTACGCCTGTAAAATCGACTTTGAACATGTCTGCTTATTTGAGGTCTTATTTTGCATTTACCAGACAAAAACTGTGTAAAGTTTCCTTCATTTGCCGAAGAATATTCGCATACTTCACACTTGTACACCATACTATTGTTTAATGCACCAATTTTAGGTGAATCAAGACTGGACTTGACGACAAAACAAGAGTTGCATAAATCACATTTGCGCTCTTCCTGACTATGTTTTTTACGTGGCTGTTCCCACGCCATTTTCACACCTGGATATTGGTTACCCCCGGGTAGACCTTCGTACCGGCTTTCCTTGTCATGCTGCTCCACTACATGCCGCTTCAAAATACTTATGTACATAGTGGAGTAATCACACAACCTACAATCGTAGTAACATCCTAATTTGTGCCTGACACGGATATGCAGCTCCATCAAATCCTTCCTACCAGTGATGTAATCACAATGTTCACACAGTAAGGGCCGTGACATGAGTCTGTCAGCAGTTGCGGCCTCAATACTACTGCCGCTACTTGACACATCTGATGGTAGCGAGTCAGCGCTCCCTTGAGATGCTGCAGCTGGTCCCTGCTGAACAGCACTTGTGATGCACGCACCAGAGCTGCCTTCCCTCAACTCGTCCTCTGCTTCTGCGTGCCCTGAACGTGCCTCAATGCAGTCATAGTCTACTTCCCTCTTGAAAGTAACTGCATGAGAGCCTGAACCTGAACTGGCCTGTGAGGAAGAACTTTACTCGATTATTACTGGCAAGTGTTCTGAGGGAAAAAAACACATTATACGAAAAATTGCAATTAAAAGCAACTATGCACTTGGTAACCATGTACTTTAGAGACGAAGTTGTGCTCTTGAACATGTGTTCTTACTTTAATCTTGAGCAAATTCGCTCAACTGTTCAAAACAAAACAAAAAAATTATAAAAAGTAATACAGGAAGCAAAAAATAAAGAACACACAAAAGAAATTTGAAAAACACATTCTGCCTTCCCACCCGGTTAATACTTAAATATAGAGCAGAAGTTTAACAAAGTATTCATGCAATCGAAAATTACAAAACAATTTAATACAATACCGACAGTCAAAGATGGTCACTCTACGTGGTAGAACAATTTTTGAAAATGAGATGTATTACACTAACCACCAATAAGCAATCAAATAGACAATAAATATCAATTTAACAGAATTAAAACTCGAGAATAATGGAGTGTGCAGTGAAATCATTTTCTGGAACCAGAGTAAAACATCGCTTAAGGATATCATCCCTGGCTCCTGCCAGGCCCCTGTCGCTCCGATGGTCATTTTCATGTTTTGTTGGAAAAGGACTCTTAGGTGGTGGACTATTCGGTCCTAATATTTTATGGCACTACGGACAATAGATCCCCCCATGGGGAGTAAGGGGACCAAAATCTTGAATTTTCGACTCCATTTAGACCCCATATAAAAAGACAACAAAACGGGAAATGGAAAATTTGGGAATATAAGTTTGTTAGATATGTTCCAAGGATTCCAAAACTGTCTTTGTTTTTGTTCTAGCATAAAAACTCAACAAGTTCTATTCTTTTTGTAATTTCATTTCCAGTAAAATATCAATACCTAAAAACCAATATATGTCAATTTTTCTAAAAACTAAGGCCTAAATCAAAAAAATGAATGGAAGAAGTTGTGTTTCTTTTCAAAAGATACGTATCATAGTCAATTTTCATAAAAATCAGACTGAAAATAATAAAATTCATATTTTTGGAAAAAATTAATTTTTTTAGGGTTTGGGAATCACAATTCACAGTGTGAAAATGAAGTTATGTATGGAAATTATCAAAATAAAAACTAAAACTGCATTCAATTACATACATTGTCCATTATATTACATACATACATATACCGGGCTTATCCTCCCTATGGGAGGGTAGCCGACAGCAGGCCACAATCACCACACTTAGTCACTAGGAGGCGAGAGAGGCAGCACTGGCCGCACCTGAACTGCCAGGATCAGCAGCAGCCCCAGCACAACCACCTTCCAGTCAGGCCCGACAGCCATAGCTGGTTTACCCTGACCGCTTCATTGAGTGCAGCCCCTCCCCCCGCACATGACAGGTCAACCCCAACACACGCGGGCAGCTTCCAGTAACGCGTCAAAAAAATAAAATTACCTCCTTATACACTGCCCCCACTCACTTCTGTCCGCAGCCATTCCTCTCGCCACGTCCACAGTCAGACCCCTCTCATACAAAGCACGTCTCACCCCATCCATCCAACTCATCCGTGGTCTACCTCGCGCACGAAGACCCCTCACTTCCGACATATATATCTTTTTCACCAGCCGCTCAACATTCATTCTTTCAACATGCCCAAACCATCCAAGCACTCTTTCATCCACTCGCCTGCTCAACTTTTTGATAACACCCGTCTGCCCCCTAACCAACTCATTCCTTATCCTATCTCTTCTAGTTACTCCATACATGCTCCTCAAACACTTCATCTCACACACATCCAACTTCCTCCTCTCAGCTGCTCTCAACCCCCAGGACTCTGCTCCATACAACAAAACTGGCACAATTAAACTTTCATACAGTCCCCTCTAAGCATTCATACTCAAACTCCTGCATTCAAAAACTTTCCTCATTGCACCCAATGTCTTGCAACCTTCACTCACTCGATGCCTCACTTCTACCTCCATACTATCCTTAACAGTCACATCCGACCCGAGGTACCTAAAATGCTCTACCTCCTCTAAAACTTCCCCATTCAACCTCACATCCAAAGTTCCAAACACTCCACCTCTTGAACATCTCATCACCTTACTTTTATTCACATTTACCCTCAATTTCCGCCTTTCGCACACTCTACCAAACTCTGCAACCAGTCTCCTCAGTTTTTCCTCTGAATCAGCCACAAGCGCTGTATCATCTGCGAGCAACAGCTGACACACTTCCCAATACATACCATTTCGTCCCACCAACTGCGCACCTTTTCCCAACACTCTGGCATTCACTTCTCTCACCACACCATCCATAAACAAATTGAACAACCACGGCGACATCACACATCCCTGTCTCACACCTGTCACTACTGGGAACCATTCACTCACCTCATTCCCTACTCTCACACATGCTCTGCTATCAATGTAGAAACTCTTGATCGCATTCAACAGTCTCCCACCCACACCATACAAACTTACAACTTGCTATAGAGCCTCGCGATCCACTCTGTCATACGCCTTCTCGGGATCCATAAATGCCCAATATACATCCTTTCCCTCTAACAAGTATTTTTCATTCACCTGCCTCACAGCAAACATTTGATCCACACAACCTCTACCACACCTAAAACCACTCTGTTCTTCATCAAGCACACGATCCGTCAACACTCACTCTTCCAATTAACACTCTTCCATACAGCTTCCCAACGACACTCAGTAGACTTATACCCCTAGAATTACTGCATTCATACCTGTCACCTTTCCCCTTGTACAACGGAACTACGCACGCGCTACTCCAATCCACCGGCACTTTACTAGCCTCGAAACACACATTTAATAAACGTACCAACCATTCTACAACCACATTTCCTCCTTTCTTTACGCATTCAACCGTGCAGCCATCCAAACCTGGAGCTTTCCCATTTTTCATTTCATCCAACGCACATCTCACCTCTGCACTTCTTATTCGACTTCTATTCACTTCACCAAACACAGGCATTCTAACATCACTTCCAATAGCTACTACTCTCGCAACCCTATCATCCCTCACGTTCAGCAGTTCCTCAAAATACTCCGCCCATCTCTTTCTCACATCACAACTCTCCACTAGCAGCCTACCATTTGCATCCTTCACTCTTGCCTCATTCTCCACCTGACCCTTCCTAATTCTCTTCACTTCCTTCCATAAAACCTTCCTTCTCTCCATGAAATTCCCTCCCAACTTCCTCCCCCATTCCTCATCCGCCGCCCTCTTCGCTCTCCTTACCACTCTATGAACCTCTTTCTGCCTCTCCTTATACTCTTCAAAATTTTGCTGGTTGCCTCGTTGCAGCCACCTTTCGAACGCCCCACGCTTTCTTTTCACAGCCGCTCCTACTTCTCTGTTCCACCATTCACTCCCCTTTCTAATCCCCCCTCCAACCTTCCTTACCCCACACACTTCCCTTGCACATTTTTCCACCGCATCTTTAAACAACTTCCATTCCCCTTCCACTCCACCCACCTCACTTTCCTTCACCCTCCCATACTCCACTTTCATCTTCTCCTGGTACTCACACTCACGCTCAGAATCATGTAACTTGCTCACATTTAACACCTCCCTTCCACTCCTCCTTTTTACACCTCCCCACATTCCACGAACTCTCAGCTTTCCTTCCACCAAATAATGATCCGAAATCCCATTCATCTCACCACGGAACACATGCACATCGAGCAAACGACCCAACACTCCCCTGCTAACCAAAATATAATCCATCAATGCTCTCTCCTCTATCACACCTCCATTCGTCCTCACATATGTATACTTGTTTATACTTTTTTCTGAAACAAACTATTCCCAACCACTAACTCACTCTCCACACATAACCCCACCAAGAAATCCCCACTCTCATTCACCCCAGGTACTCCGTACTTACCAACAACACCATCCACCACCTCATCACCCACTCTTGCATTCAGATCCCCCATCACCACAACTCTACAACCACTCCCCACTCTAGCCACACACTCGGACAATTTCTCCCAAAACTCCTCTCTCTCTCTTCCCCACTCCTCTCCGATCCCGGTCCGTACGCGCTCAAAAACACCCATGACTCTTCCCCCCATTTCACTCGCACCCACATTATTCTTGATCACACCTCACCCCATTCAACCACTTTCTCTCTGATTCTTACACTCAATAATATAGCCACACCCTCTCTTGCATGTCCCCCACGTACTCCAGACACTCTCCCTCCCACACTCCCAAACATCAACTCACCACTACCCTTCAATTTCGTCTCACTCAAGGCCAATACATCCATCTTCCTGTTTAACACCATTCTTCCGATCTCCTCCTTCTTACTTTCAGTTGCTCTACTTCCACACCCCCTTACATTCAAAGATCCTAGTATTAGGTTTGAGTGGTCTTTCGACCACTCTCACCCCCTTTACTGGCCTGCTGCCTCTCGGGAAAATCATTACAGAGAAGGGGATCCCCAGTCCCCTCGCTCCGTCCACTATAGTCGCCTCTTACGACACGCAGCGGACCACGGTGGGAGAATTCTAACCCCCCCCACAGGGGGATATTATATTACACTTCAACAAAATACACTTCAACCATTATATTACACTTCAACAAAAAAAATTTTTATGGCTTATACTAAAAAAAAATTACCTTTCAACATTCAAACCAGATCTCCTCATTGAGTTTTGATGATAGAACAAAAGCAGACAGTTTTGGAATCCCTGGAACATTTCTAACAATAAAATGAAGGCTTTTTTCCAAATTTGAGAAAAAAATTTATATAGCTCTAAACCCAAAAATAATTTTTTTGTGATGCATCATGAAAATCGTTATAACAAAAAAAATCTAAATGTTAAAATTTTCCTTCATTTTCTTGTTAGAAATGCTTCAAGGATTCTAAAACTTTGGTTTTGTTCTAGCATCAAAACTGAATGAGGAGATGTTATACTTCACAGTATAACTATAAAGGAGCATTACTAAGAATTTGACGAAGCGACTGGCCAACGCTTTTGCACAATAAAAATTCGAAAAGGGCCATAAAAGCTCGAGTCTGCGAGAAAGCATCACATCGTCTATGCCTTCAAGAAGAAACGTCGACAGAACATTGATGAAACAGGAACACCGAGGGCGTCGAACAGCGAACAGACCGAAGTAGTTGCATCTCATCGACAATGTAGAAAGATTATCATTTATTGTATCATTATTCGATAGCTAATGTTAATTAGACTGTCAGTACAATTAGCGAGAATTGACGTTTCCCATTTCAAGTAAAATTCAAAACGCTAGGGTCATACGTAAACGCTTGTGTGTGGAATTAATACATCTTAAACGGAACTCAATTGCCAGAGCAACAACACCTGGCCTTACAATATTATTATTATTATTATAATGTAAGAAAGTCTTAGCCTCCCTTAACCATGACAAAGATGTTCTAAGAGGGGAAGGAGGAAGGCACAATTTAGTATGGAGTTGAGGGAACGCAGAATCTATCCACAAAGTGCACAGAAACAGTAAGCCAAGAAAGAAGTTCATGCAACAAGAAAAAATTGAAGAAGAAATTAGTAGGAGCTGAAAAACAGGACAGCGGTGAACCGAAAAAAGAACATAAAAGCTTTTCTGCTTTTCTTTTAACAGAACATAAACCTATTTTATTTCAACAAAAAGGAAGCCTACCTAACCTTTAGCTTGGGCCCTCACACAAAGATACAACAGTTGTATCCCCCTGAGGAGTGATGAAATGGTTTAGCAATGAATTAAGCATATCTAAAGTGAGCTGCTTCAAATTATTCATAAATTCATAAAGTAATTGGAATATAAAATCCACTGAATGACAAGTTTCATCAATTATGTCAGAAATGCTAAAAACAATAAGAGGTGAAAGCAGTAACAATGATATAAATGTCACAAAATAGAGGCCAAGAACAAGTAAAAACAGACAACATATAAATAAATTCAAATTTTTGGCGGAATGATAAAAACTCCACTGAAATCAAACGGAAGCATTCAAGAAGAAAGTGAGCAACCAATTGGAAGCATCCAACAGGAATGTGAGTAACCAATCGGAAACATTGCAGTGGTGAGTAAGCAATCCACAGAAAGCACTCAAGAAGAGAGTAAAGAACCAATCAGAAGCACTAAAGAGAGTAAGCAACCAATTAGAAGCACTCAGGAGAAGAGTAATCAACCAATTAAAACATTCCATAGGATAGTTAGCAACTAATTAGAAGCTCTCAAGAGGGGAGTGAACTATAATAAATACAGTGTGCTCACCTCGTTAACAAAGTCGTCTAGACATCGTTTCACCACACACTTGAGGTTTGGAGCACGGACAAAGGTGAGATTGTGAACTTGTCCCTAGTTTCAAGCATTATTGTTATTGTTACTATTACCATCCATGCTTTTGCTTCTGAAAGTCAACCAGAGTTACCTGTGCCAGTGGAAGTTACTCTTGGTGCAACGGACGAGTGTTGAGAAGTTTCGTTGGTACTGCCATCAAGGCCCACTGTTTAGGATGAGGACGAACATTTCTGTTCATCTTCTGCTGTCTTCACTTATCTCTTCTACCTGCATTTCTTTTTTCTGTGACACTTTTTTCCCTTGGGTGTTCTTAATTAGTAATGGGTAACCTAGTAATTATTAACTTACCTTAACTGTCTTCTTTGAGAAGCGATTATTAACTTACCTCCACAGTCCCCCTCGAGGAGCGATTATTATCTTACCTTTGCTGTCCTCCTCGAGGGGCGATTATTACGATACAGTCATCAGATAGGCTGTCCGCAATCTAGCTAGTACGAGGGGAGTTCAAAAAATACGCGGAATTGTTCAATTTTTACTAGTTTATATGTACAATGATTTTATTTCTCAACATAACTGCCGTCGCGATCGATGCACTTCTCTAAGCGGCGTTTCCATCCCATTATGCCATTCTTGAAAAAATCTACAGGCTGATTTTGAAGCCAAGTTCTTGCTGCATGTTTTGCTTCAACAGTGGTGTTAAAACGGATTCCTTTCAGTTGTTCTTTAAGTTTTGGGAACATGAAAAAGTCAGATGGAGCTAGATCAGGGCTGTATGGGGGGTGGGGCAACAATTTCCATCGGAATTCCCTCAAAATTTCCTTCGTAATCATTGCAGATGGGTCGAAACCCTTGAGGTCGACTTTCGACCCTTGTTCCATGGGTCGAAATTCACCAATTATTGACAAGCACCGTCCGCCGTCCTTGCTAGTCGCAGAATGAATGCAAGCGAGTACAATACAGTAGAGCTAACAGTCTTTCACTGCAACAAGGTTAAATAGGTTTAAACTTGTAAGTTTTCATGTATTTGAAGAATTCCGCTTATTTTTTGAACTCCCCTCGTATTAATTACTTCAGGTTAATATTAAAGCCAACGGGATTTTTTATTGAGTGTTCTGTAGCTTCATTTGAGCCTTTCACCCTACTTATCACTAAAAGAGGAGAAACATTACTGAGGGAAAATTTTTCATGTGAGTTATGATGAACCGTTAAATTAAGACAGTTTCTGAATCACATTGACTTCATTACTTCAACTCGCTTCTTGTGATCCATTTTTACGTTAAGCCTTTTACAGTATAACTTTACCGCAGAGGCCTCTTCCTGTTGATCCTGCAAATTCTTTCCTTTTGTCTCGTAATGCAAAGCATTTCGTACCAAACGAGCAGCGTTAATAGTGTAAGAGTGCTAATCTTGGATCTTTTGTGAATTTCTTTTCATTAATGTGTTATTTACCTTGATCCAGTTAATGTGACAATTAATCATCTCGACTTTTTTCTCCTCTTGCAGTAAACCGTAGTACATCTTCTTCCATTGCTCAAGAACAGAGTCAAGACGTCTGGAAAACTTTTTTCCAATCCTTGCTGGCTGAATGAGAGGAGGGCGCGAGAGCACTTAGATGAGAAGCGATCTCTTAGAATCAATTGGAGTACAACAAGGTTTCCAACGCTGAGGAACTACCGGCGTCTCGAGCTACGAGTCTAAACTATAGTTTTAAAGACTCACTTTGACAAGCATTTTCAACTACCTTGTACTAGAGACTTGTATCGCACCTGTTCACGATTTTCCTTTTGACTTCTTTCCAGTTTATTTTAGTTTGTTTGTCTGCCCAGTGCATTACAATTAAAAACTTGACACTGCAGTGCGTGTTATTCGCACGCACCAATTAGAAGCATTCAAGAAAAGATCAAGCAACCAATTAGAAGCACTCAATACATAAAAGAGTAAGCAACCAATTGCAGCACCTGGGGTTCCTGATGCCAGTCAATGGGCTCGTCCTTCACAGTAACGGCCTCCAGCTCAGCGTCAGGCATTTCACTTTTGATGTGAATTTCTTTTAGATGGCTCCCAGAGCTCGGGCTATCACCTGCAAGCGACACAAGCTCATTGAGAAAATTTGCATTTGAGAAAACAAACCTTGTAACAGCTCTTTATGTATTAAATATAATTTCATGATTTTGACAATGTTAACAATTTTGTTAGTATTTTAACATATGAAAACTGGAATGATCTTGCAGGTTAGGAAAAGAAATCTAGTAATACTTATAACAGATTAAGATTATATGTTAGTTTAAGTCTCCCTAACCGCTGCAAAAATAGAGCGTATCAAAGAGAGGAAGGAGGAAGGTACCATTTAGTATGGAGATAAGAAAATGAGGAATCTATGCAGAAAGGGCATAGAAACAGTAAGATGGAAAAGAAGTTCATGAAATAAGATAAAAGTTAAAGAAGAAAGTCAGAGGTGTTGAAAAATAGGACTAGTGAACCAAAAAAAGCTGGTCTTTAAGATAACAAAAACATTTTATTTCAACAAAAAGAAGGCCTACCTAACTCTCAGCTAGGGCCCTCACATTTTTCCTCTGGGAGCGCTAATTACTTATTACAGAGAACACAATGCAATTCTTTCACCAAAAAGTTTAGACTTCACAAGCTTTGAAGATTAAATGAGCTTAAACATATTTAGCTTACACCAGCATATTTAAATGACAATAAGAAGCAAGAAATAAAGTCTTTAGATACAATAGTACTTACAATTCATAATAAACTAGCAAGCCCAATAACAATTTGCATTAAAAAATGTACTTCCCACTTCACTATATTTCTGACGGACATCATTAAGTTTGAATTTAAAATAAGGTAAACCAATTTTTAAATCATTCATGAGGCAATTAGAATAGAATGAAATCTAGTGAGTGACATGTTTCCTCAATTATGAACCATTTCTCAACCTTGTAGGAGGAAGTTTCACACTGAAAACAAAGAACAAAACTTGACACAACTCCATCTACCACTGAAGTCCTTATCTTCAACAGAGCAATCCCACAGTTTTTTGAAAGTCTTCATCTTGGATTAAATGAAAATTTAAGCCAAATTATCCAACTCAGGTGTTGCAAAGATAGGAAGGATGAAGGAACCATTTAGTATGGTGTTGAGGAAATGGGGATCTATGCAGAAGGTGCATAGAAACAGCAAGTCAAGTAAGCAGTTCATGAAACAAGATTAAACTTGGTGCAGAAAGTATTGAGGAAAAAAAAGAAAACCAATGTGGCCGAGAATATCATGATAGAAACAAAGTAACATTTTGGATTGTAAAAAATTCATCTTCAGTGATCTGTAATACAATAAATTGAATTATTTAAACATTGTAACTTCAAATCTTCTGAATGACTTGGATGCAGGACAATGAAATTCAAGGCATGATAAAACAAAAACTATGCAAAATGTCAACAAACAATGGAAAGTTTACCGCCGTATCACATTCATTTATTGATGGACGGTTTTTTAAAATGTATTTCAACTCTAAAATGCGGAGATTGGACAAATTTGATGGTGAATCCAAATTTTTTTTCGAATTTGTGTTTTTAAAAATATGGTTCTTCTTAAAACAGTGTTCTCTTATAGATGAGTTGGATGGTTTGGTCAGGTGACAGCCGGTGCAAAAGGAGATTCCCCTGTGTTGTGCCCACCTCACAAACAATTGTGACGGAAATATCTCAAAGAATATTTTTACCACTGAATCATGGAAATTTTTGAGTAGAAAGTTCAGTGCAAAGCCAAGATTTCTTACTGTGCCAAAGCTAAGGTCGTCTTTTCAGTTACCTTTCATAGGATCCCGCACAGAGGAAATGAAAATGGAAGTAGTGTCAACAGTTGAGAGTTTTTTCCACAAATAAATCCTTGCTGATATTTTGAAAACAATAGGAAACTAGAATCATATTTTAAGCAAAGGGATACTCAGGATATGATGTTGCGCACCTCATTTGTATATCAATATATGTGTGACCACTGCGAGCGCTCTTACATATGTAGCTGGGCTCCAATTGTTGGTGAGGTATGCACAACACAGGGGAATCTCCTTATGCACTGGCTGTAACTTGACCAAACCATCCAACCCATTTATAACATTGTTACAAAAAAGACCATATTTTTAAAAATACAAATTGTAAAATTTTTGGTTTCAATCTCAAATTTTTTCGATCTCCTCATTTTAGAATCGATATACATTTTAAAAACAAGGTGTCTACTGAAATGTCCATCCTCCATTTTAGCATTTTGTAGCACCTTTTAGCATATATATAAAGATGAAATTCTAGCACCCTTTTCCTTCAATAAGCTCCAATGATAACCAATATAAATTCGACAAATATGAAGATCATTGTTATAATATATGTTTATACACGAAATATACAACCAACACTTTCATGACAAATGCCAGGTATCAGACAACAGAGATTTCCAGTAGCAAAAACACATGTAGATTCAGAACAATTCCATTTTACTATAAAAGGATTTAAGGATGGTTTTGAACAACAAAAAAACCTGAAAAATAAACAAATTTAGTAATACAAAAAAATAGTAATTAACATTTTTTATTCAATAGCCCCTACTAGCCGGTTGAAGAAAGATGTTGACTTTTAATGACTATAATAATTAGATATTTGTAATTAAGAACTTAACAACTTAAGAAATAATATAAACTCTGCAATTGTACTAATAAAAAAATACTGCTCAGGTATGAGGGAATGCAGAAACTTCCCCTATTAAGAATGGCCGGATACCAATCCTAACCCTTGCACTTGTACTTATACATATTAAAATCTAAGCGATTTAACATTTTCATAAATTTTTAGCACCTGTCCTTCAATTTGATCACATTTTAGCACACTTGTAAGCATCTTGCTGGTTTTAGCACTTTTTAGCACTTAAGCACCCAGTAGACACCCTGAAAAAACCATCCGTCAATAAATGAATGCGATACGGTGGTGAAACTTTTCAGATTTAGATTAGATAATTAGTTAGTTTAAGCCTCCCTATCCGCAACAAAGGCGATCCAAAGAGAGGAAGGAAGAAGGCACCATATAGTATGGAGTTAAAGAAATGTAGAATCCATGCAGAAAAGGCATAGAAACAGTAAGATAAGAAAGAAGTTCATGAAACAAGATCAAAGTTGAAGAAGAAACTAGTAGGTGCTGAAAAAACAGGACAGCAGTGAATCAAAAAAAGATGGTTCTTAACATACTAAAAGCATTTTATTTCCACAAAAAGGAGACCTACCTAACTCTCAGCTCGGGTGAAACTTTTCATTGTTTGTTGACATTTTGTTTGGTTTTTATCTTATCCTGTTTTTTAAATTTCATTGTATTTCATCCAATTTATTCAGAAGATTTATAGTTACAATGTTTTAGTACTTCAATTTATTGTATTACAGAACACTGAAGATGGATTTTTCATAATCCGAAACGTTAGTTTTTATGATGATATTCTTAGCCACGTTGGCTTTCCTTTTTATCCTGAAAGTGTGATTTCCCAGAAATCAATCTATTTCATTTAGAAAGTATTGAATACTGAAAAACCGGACACCAGCAAACCACAAAAAAATGGTCCATAATAAAACCAAAAACGTATTCTATTTAAAAAAAAGGCCTACCTACTTCAGTACAGCACTTCACATATTTCCCCTAGGAGTGCTTATACCCATAGACACAATAATTGTTGTCCCATGAGGGGGTGATGGTTTCTAAATACTCAACATTACACTCATAGCATGGTTCAGCAGACAGGAATAATAGAAGTAAAATAAGTTTTACTCTGAGAGTAATTCTTATAAAAATCCATGGTGTGAATGCTCAGGTGGCAGACACTCAAAACTGTGTCATGTAAAGGAATAATAAATGTGGTACTCCAAAGATCTACTCCAAACAGAGATTTACATGCAGTATTACACTCCCAAATATTCACACATCTACAAACATGACTGTGTACACCAAAATGCATGCAAAATGACAGCATAAACCCATAAATGAAAGTTGCAGATAATGTTGAGAACACTAAAACCATTTGTGTCTAGTGTTGCCACATCTCCACACACAGCATGGGACTTTCAATTTGGCTATGCTCCTGATAATGATAAAACGTATGTACCAGTTGCATTATGTTCAAACTGCTTCATCTTCTGTACAACTCAAGAAATTCCATTCAAATCAGAATTGGCTATACAGACCATGGTAAAATAATAATTGGAGAGAAACATTTTTTGTGCAATTTGGTTTTACTTCTGAACAAAATTTTTGCAACATTATATCCTATTAGTGTTCATGACCTGTCAAGAACGAGGAGATGTGATACTTTTCCTACATAAATCTTCCAGATATAAATGACAAACATCTATATTCATCCTAATAGTACCAGTGATTAAAATATTCTTAGTATCACAATTACGGTCAAGTATCCGTAACACTTTGACCGCAGTTGGTAAAACTGAAGCTAAATATTCAACTCAAATTGAATGTCAATAGTAATAGGCAATTTTGGAACAAGCAATCATTAACTGAATCATACCCTCATCTAGCTTTAACTAAGTAATTATGAAAATTGAGTTTGCAATTACTGGTAAGTCGACAGCATTATGAAAATCTTATCCGAGGCCACCAGCAGCACATGTTGCAGTTAGAGTGTTAAGAGCATGACACAGAGATGGACCAACCAAAAAAGCAACAACTGTGCATACATGTAGAAACTCTGCCAATTTTAATAACATAGGAGAAATTACAAACGAAGAACATAGAAATTCATTTATTTAAAGAGATACCTGGATCTTTATTACATAAGGATAATTTAATTTCCTTTGTGACATTTAATGATATCATAAGCAGCAGGTCTCACCCTCAAACCAGTGGGGAGAGCTTCTATCTTAATACCATTTTAGTTTATTTCCACACTATTAAGGCTTAATTTTCCACTTTAAGAACAACTGTCTTTGTCTAACACCCAGACCAGAACTAAGTCTCACCTTGCGTCATGTTCTCTGTTGCAGCTTCTTGCTTGATGAAATCCTGCCTGCAACATAGCCTCTCCACTTCATCATCCGTTAGCTTGTGCACCATAACCCCTGCACGCTCCATGCTGGGTGCTTAGGTACCTGAGCAATGGGATGCTTCTTTGCTCTAACATTTGAGAAAATTGAAGTTATAACTTGAAAAAATTAAAAACAAAATGCTGTTCTTCCATCATTACAGAAAATAATAAGTGCCCACACATTTCATTATTGCAAGATAACTATACATCAAGTGAATCGGACAATTTAAGATCATTTAATGAAAGAATAGAGAAACATAATTTTTGCCTTATGTTATAGTAGGAACCACTCAAAGATTCTTCAGCGAGAAAAAGCGTGCAGTCAAAATAATTATTTCATTGAAGTGATACCTGTTTTTTCAATCCTTCGGTTTTTCAAATGAAACACCCACTATCGAATTACTTTGCGAGTTAATTCTTTAGTTTTTTTTGTGGTCTGGTTGCTTTATAAAAATCAGCTAGCACAAGATGAGTATATTTATTTTTGGGTCTCAAATGATCAATCAATAATAAATGGTTAACAGAAATCAAAGGTTCATATATCAACATGAACATCAAGTTGTAGAAATTACTGTCTTCATTAGGGTCTCCCATTGGTGGGACATCATCAAGTTAGAAGTAAATTAGTTGAAGGGCTGACTTCCTCAGAGACGAATTTCACCGAGATCCAATATTCTTTAATCAAGATTACCTGATTTTTGTCTTTTTTAGGTTTCATTCTTTGACTTCATAACATGAAGAGTATTTTGTATTGCACATTGCTCCACTGAAAAACAATGCCAAAAATGCCATTTAATTCATTTATGTTAATACTTTGAAGGATGTTGTAGGACAAATTGATATTCATATTGGTGAATGTCTTGAGCCTGGTGGTGGCTATTTTGAAAGCCAAACAGAACAAAAAAAATGTTCAATTTTAGTTTTCTCTATGCAATAAATTTCTTTCAATCTTTTCACACCAATTTAAAAATTGGAAGCATTTACAAACTGGCTACACTATTAACAGACACCTTGTAATCACCAAGGTCAATCCCCTCCACAAAGATAGTCAACCAGCAGGAATCAGATTCACCCCTATAGTCAAACAACCCACAGATAGAATTATGAATTAGTTAAAGCCTGCCTAACCCCAACAAAGGAAAGCCAAAAGGAGAAATGAAGAAAACACTGCTTAGTGTAGAGTTAAAGTATTATACTCTATGTTAATTTAAGCCTTCCTTTTCCCAACACAGGTGTTCTAATAGGAAGAAAGTTGGAGGCAGCGTTCAGTTTGGAGTTGAGGCAACAAGGAGTCTATACGTATGGTTTGCTGTCACACTGATTCCTCTGCATACAAGAACAGCAAGTAAGGAAAAGAGTTTAGGACACAAAATTAAAGTTGAAGAAAGTTATGGATACAGAAAAAAAGGAGTAACTGAAAAAATATGATCTGTAACAAAATGAAATTATTCTATTTTAATAACAAGAATAGCTTTTTACTTTAAGCCTGGAATCTGAAAATTTTTCCAGGGAGTAATAAATACTAGACACAAAAGTTCTATCCTCCTGAAAGGACAATAACTTTCAACTGTTTACTCTATTGCATATACATCTTTTGAGAGTCTCTTCCACAGCAAGGCCCAACAGCACTATATGGATTTACTCTTGCAGTTTTATAAGACTTCAAAAATTCCAGACCTAAAGAATTGACACTATTACACGTCCTATTTACCAAACCTGGGTCACTCCAGCAGGCTAAGAACCTCCAGCCATACCCATCATGACAATCACAGTCAGGCACTCACAACCACTATCAACTCATCTTTAACTGTTGGTCATCTTCTAAAATACTGGTGCAATGCTCTTTCAACTCTATTCATTTATCTAGTTTTTGACTAACCTCTAACATTCCTTCTCCTTGCTTCTGACCAGGGTTGCGGAGTCGGTGGAATAAATTTGCGACTCCGACTCCACCTTTCCAGAATTTTGCGACTCCGACTCCGACTCCGACTCCACCTTTTCAGAATTTGGCGACTCCGACTCCGACTCCGACTCCACCTTTTCAGAATTTGGCGACTCCGACTCCGACTCCGACTCCACCTTTTCAGAATTTGGCGACTCCGACTCCGACTCCGACTCCATTTCTCCAGAATTTGGCGACTCCAACACCTACTCCGCCTATTCACAATTTTGTGGCTCCTACTTCACCTATTCATAATTTATAAGATGAATATTTTATTTCTTAACTAGTGTACACACACCGTCAAAAATGACGAGATTCAATACCTTTCTACAACAAATTTTCGTTTGAGTGGAGTTTCCATGCTTTCAGCTTATTCCAAAGGTAACTTAAATTTCTTATAAGAGTAATAAACACTCAGAACACAGCATTTTTGAGCCGCAAGAGAAGTAGTTATAGCCATTCGTGTCGTATCCGAGAGACAGAAATTCAGCATTACTGAAAGCAACTGCGAACTTGTGTATGTATATTTTAATATGCAATACAGTACATTGCAATACAGTATATTGTAATATACAATACAGCATATTGTAATATGCAATACCCCGCCGAACTCGGTATTCACGATACAAACTTGAGTATATAAGGCTATGGATCGCTCTAATTGTGATGAAAGTGACTTATTATAGAGCTATTGCACAACGAAAATGAGTGTATTAATTGACCGTGAACTGGAACCAAGACCGCCAGTGCAAATTTTTTCCTATCAATTATTCTTAACAGCGTGACACAAAACGTATAAATAAACACACGACAGTCATTCTTAGTAGTAAACGGTTGCAGGTGTTGAAACCTGTGCATATGTTCATTATATTCTTTATTATCGAACGACTTTTAAATTGACTACAGATTGTTAATAATCAAGATACTAGTGTACATGATTGGTCAAAAATGACGGGATCCAATGGAATCGTTTTAAAAAAATCTCAAGATAAAATAGCAAACAAATATATCCATTGTAATAGTACCCGCGATTAAAATACAGTATTCTCATACTTGTGACTGGTAAAACTCGTATCACAGATACGGTCATTAAGCATATTTAAAAACGTCACAAACGCACACAACAACCAAGCAAATTGTATAACATAATACCTATCTGAATTGTAATTTAAATTATTGTTCGCAAGAGGTTTTTAGAAAATTTGCCATACCTTTTAAGCATTTAAATGCCTTTGAAATTTAAATGCGATGAGCCGCATTTTCTTGACAGTTGATTCGATTTTCACGCAATGGTTTCTACTTATAAACATAAGTGAGCAGATGCCTGGTTTTTCATATTTCGATGGTATTTATGATACTGAGTTTGGAGACTGGTTACAGAGTTTGGTAGAGTGTGCGAAAGGCGGAAATTGAGGGTAAATGTGAATAAAAGTAAGGTGATGAGATGTTCAAGAGGTGGAGTGTTTGGAACTTTGGATGTGAAATCGATTGAATGGGGAAGTTTTAGAGGAGGTAGAGCATTTTAGGTACCTTGGGTCGGATGTGACTGTTAAGGATAGTATGGAAGTAGAAGTGAAGCATCGAGTGAATGAAGGTTGTAAGACATTGGGTGCAATGAGAAAAGTTTTTGAATGCAGGAGTTTGAGTATGAATGTTAAGAGGGGACTGTATGAAAGTTTGATTGTGCCAGTTTTGTTGTATGGAGCAGAGTCCTGGGGGTTGAGAGCAGCTGAGAGGAGGAAGTTGGATGTGTTTGAGATGAAGTGTTTGAGGAGCACGTATGGAGTAACTAGAAGAGATAGGATCAGGAATGAGTTGGTTAGGGGGCAGACTGGTGTTATCAAAAAGTTGAGCAGGCGAGTGGATGAAAAAGTGCTTGGATGGTTTGGGCATGTTGAAAGAATGAATGTTGAGCGGCTGGTGAAAAAGATATATATGTCAGAAGTGAGTGGTCTTCGAGCGCGAGGTAGACCACGGATGAGTTGGATGGATGGGGTGAGACGTGCTTTGTATGAGAGGGGTCTGACTGTGGACGTGGCGAGAGGGATGGCTGCGGACAGAAGTGCGTGGGAGCAGTGTATAAGGAGGTAATTTTATTTCTGACGCGTTACTGGAAGCTGCCCGCTTGTGATGGGGTTGACCTGTCATGTGCGGGGGGAGGGGCTGCACTCAATGAAGCGGTCGGGGTAAACCAGCTGTGGCTGTCGGGCCTGACTGTGGGAGGTGGTTGTGCTGGGCTGCTGCTGATCCTAGCAGTTCAGGTGCAGCCAGTGCTGCCTCTCTCGCCTTCTAGTGACTAAGTGTGGGGATTGTGGCCTGCTGTCGGCTACCCTCCCATAGGGAGGATAAGCCCGGTATATGTATGTATGTATGTATGTATTTATGATACTGTCCAAGCAAGCAGATTCCCATTGTAATGAGATTGGGGAAATTACGCACGAGAACATATACTCATCATTGACGGACACCTGGTTTTTTATTATATCGGGTGTCCTGTAAAAATGTCCCCGATTTTTAATTAATTATATCTCAGCTTTAAATTAACATATTTGAATTGTCTTTGTTCACAATGTAGTAAATTTTGTTTCCTTTTCGAATAATTTATGTTATTGAAAATTGGTTGAATAACCACTTTATAATGTCCAATTTACTGAAAGGAGTAGAAAAATTAATTGTTCAAATGAAAAGTTTTTAAAACAATATTGATATTCTTCCTTATTTTGTAGTTTCCATAAAACTGAACACACAAAAATTTTAAGGAGTAACAAATCATTACCTTATATAACCTTAACGACATACCCTCCATTTCTCTCAAGGCAAGTATTACTTCTAGCCACCATTGAACGAAGAGTTTTACCCATTATTCCACCGTTTTCTATCAGTCCTTGAAACACTATTATTGAGAACACTTGAAACTTGAAACCTCTCAGAGGGTTTAAATACTTAGTTGTATGTACGATACATCGTTATGAAATTATTCTCAACAGTAGGTATTGAGGAATGATGAAGAACACCAGTGTTGTTTTTAAAACTTTTCCTTTGAACAATTTTTCTACCCCTTTCAGTAAATCGATCACCTTGAAGTTTATTCAACTGATTTTCAAAAACTTATATTATTTCAAAAGGAAACCAAATTGAATAAATTGTAAATAAAAGACAATTAAAATATGTTAATTTAGGCGGAGATATTATCAATTAAAAAGTCCGGGACATTTTTGTGGGGCACGCAGTATAGTATTGATTGTTCTTATACAATAAATGGTCAAGTGTCTCCTTTGAACAAATTAATAAATAGGTTTAGCTATTTCGTGAGCGTAATCTCTCCTATGTTAGTTCAATGAAATTTTAGGACTTAAAACTTAAGAGAAATTGGTCGAACATTTATTTCAAATACAGAAGAACTTCATGGGAACAACAGCAAGTGGTTTCCCGAGATACGCAAAAAGAGAAACCGTACCCAAGTTAGGTGGATCTTGAGGATTCCAACAGTACGCACAGGAGCGTCCTCTGCGAAATTTTTATTATTGAATTCCTTTAAAATGAAGACCGAAAATCTTCTTTAACGTAAGGTTAGTTTTTAAAACGATACTCGCTAAAAATAGAAGACACCCAATGGACGCGGCCGGTCATCAGCACGGTACTCCGGTAGGAAATTTTAGAGGCGTTCTGAGTAGAGAGATACAGAGTTTTAAGATGTCCGGTCGCCGACTAGGTGAATATCGTATCTTATTGTAAGATTACATATAGCACTAAGATGTTACCAATTAATTGACAATTAATTACCTTGAATGGTAAGTGCCTATTCAAGAGGCTGCAAAAGCCGGGTCGAGGAGTTCAAGTTGCAGAAAGAGACTGCTTTTTACGCAATAGAAATAAGTTAGAGGTACCAGACCCACTTTTATTAAAAGGAAGACATGCTGCCCAAGCAGAGCAAGCTCAAAGATAATTTAATGAGTGAACGCCAAAGCGTCACAAGTAATGTTAATTAAAGCTATTTAAGGTTAATGCAGTCTGCTAGAAGCGCAAACATGCTTATTTATAGAAAGTTAAATTTAAACACAAAAACCGGAAATAAATATGCAGCTGCAAAACAAAAAACAACGAACAAAAAGATCTAATTTCATCCGTTTCAAATTCTTGTCTGTGAACTAAGAGAGGCCAACTGAAGAAAACTTTTTCTTCCACAAAGCCGCCATCAGAAATACGGAAAATATTCAACAGGAAATTTCATTGAACAAACAAAATTGGCTGTTCGTCTTTGTTGGTTGATCTGTCTCCCTTTCACGCTCTTAGAGATACTTAACTACTGTATCTGTGATGCGAGTTTCACCAGTGAACAAGTATTAGAATATTTTAATCGCGGGTGCTATTAGGATGAAAATATTTCTTTATGGTCCACATCTGGAAGATTTCTATACAGACAATATCGAATCCCGTCATTTGACGAGTCGTGTACACAATTATGTATACTGAGTGTTTCAGAAAACGAGGTACAAAATTGCACATCAAGTAGAAAATGGCCAAATAAACACTTTTTGTCCTATGAAATTTTCACCCAAAAAATCGGGGTTGGGAGGCATTAGGTGTTTATTGTTTTTAAGGTTCAAATTTAATGGCACAATTACTCGCGGTATTGATTCTGAATTTGCTTTACAAAAATTGTTCAAAATGTGTTCCACCTACATCTATGCACTTTTCGAATGTTAGCCTTAACGGCTGCCGAATATTAGGAAACACGTCTGGCATTAAGGTATCTCACCTGCAGCCACTGCAATTCTGGCCACAAGATCTTCCTCAGACCCAATGGGTGTAGCATAAACAAGGCTCTTCACGTGTCCCCAAAAATTGAAACCGAGTGGAGTCATGTCAGGAGATCTAGGAGGTCTTGTAACTAGCACATTTCGCCCGATCAACGTAAATTCAAAATAAATATTGCGAGTAGTTTATTCATTAAATTTCACCCTTTAAAACAATAAGCTGCTAATATCTCAATGTCTCTTTCTTCGGAAAATTTTATGGAAGAAAAAGTTTTTATTTGGATATCTTCTATTTGGTGTGCAATTTTTTGCCTCTTATTCTGAATCTGAAACACCCTGTATATTACTGACAAGTGTTTTCTGAGTAGGTAATGTAGGCATTGTCTACACTGAGAAGCATAGATAAGCATCAACAGTTTTTTATTACTAAGTATGCACAAATTCAGTGAAATTATAGTAGTTAATTCAATGACTATGCTTCAAATCCCCAAAATTATGATATACGTGTAGATAAGGTAGGTAAGATTTGCACACTGCCTTTTCTTCTTTGTATCTACACTATGCAGGGTAACAATGCAGAAAAGGTGTCATATTATTGCTCAACACTATGTTACATTTCGGCTATAATAAGCAAAAGTTGTTCTGCTTTCATTGCAGGGGCCTGACGTTTTCGGAAAGTTTTTTTCACGAATAAAAGTCACTTCTAGCTTCTTTGCGTGTATTATGATACTATCTCTTATTTTCGTCTAACTTTTTACTTTGTATTGGACACTTTGTTATTTTAATAAACGCCCAGGTTCTTCTTATTTCGTGTTTTTTGGAGCAATTTGAAACGTTTCCAGCAAGAGAATTTGTACTATCGCATAAATGCAAAAACCATTGCAGCTGAGATAGTGCATTGTTTTCAGTTACAATGTGTGTGTGATTGTAAGTGAAGTTTTTGCTGGTGTGTGTAATTATTTTCATTGCAGCTCGCTTACATCGTATTTTTATTTTTTTTTCAAGTGTCTCAATGCCGATATAGATAACCTTACAACATTTCCAAATCTTCCTTAACAAGAAGTAATTAATTACATAATGCTACAAAACAAATACTATTTCAGTTTTTTAAAATGTATCAACATAATTATAAAATTCTGCATTTCAGCGTATACTAGCTTAGAAACTGGGGAGTGATACGAAGATAAAAATTAAACATGATGATGAAATAGTGAAATACAATATAACTCTGAAAGAACCAAATTACATTCAAGGAATAACTTGAGAAATGAGAAGAAATTTTTATTATCAATACATGTTAACTTGACTTAAAAACACGGAAGCCATATCAATTTTGATAACATGACTTGAAAACTAGAAGTCTTTGTGCACTAGACCATAGCTCCAGGTTTCGGCAAAGACTACTCATTGGCAATGAATCATAACCAAAAGACTAGAAATGTTTATGATCATTATCAATCAATGCATCATTTTGAGCATACAGAGTTACCACTCTTTATGTGAGTACAATGTATTGCATCAGCTGAAATGTTCTGCAAGTAACTTGCAACACATTTACTACTATTTTCCTGTTCCTATGTATTAATTGAAGGAAAAATGAACAAAACAGAAATATACAGAATGAATTTGCGATGCTTTCAATTACTAATTCCTGCTTTTAACCACAAAATATACATTAATGCTGGGTACAAAAATTATATTTCGCACTCGTAGGTTTCTCATATATATCTGTGCAAACCCTCAATGACTAGATAACATGGCGGTATTAGGTGATAGGAATAAATACGCTGTTTCAAACTTAGAACAAAACAATCAACGAAAACATTGCGTATTTCTTAGATTTTTCAGCAAAGCATTCTAACTCTGTTTTGGTTTACTTCTAGTTTTAAAGAATTATAAATAATTTTAGGCAAAAATTAGAATCGAAGACACCAAAAAATAGCGACTCCAACCACGACTCTTCCACATCCGAATGAACGACTCCGACTCCGACTCCGACTCCACCACATTCGGAAAAGCGACTCCGACTCCGACTCCGACTCCATCACACTTCAGAGTAGCGACTCCGACTCCGACTCCGACTCCACCACACTTCAGAGAAGCGACTCCGACTCCGACTCCGACTCCACCCTAAAACATCCGACTCCGGCGACTCCGACTCCCGACTCCGACTCCGACTCCGCAACCCTGCTTCTGACTTCATTGCTTCCTTCACCAACAATTTCTTTTTAATTTCCCCATATGGCCAAACCACTTCAACAAACAGCTGTTCACACTTTTTGCCATCCTTTCCACATTTGCCATACTCCTCAGCTCATTGATTTACCTATCCCACAATGTCACCCAAGCCATACTCCTCGGACACTCCATCTGGAGTACATTCAACTAACTCCTCTCAGCCACTTTTGAGCTCCAAGTTTCATATCCATCCAGCACATCAGCCCAACACTCTCATACTGTTAGAACACTTAAATGCCTTCCTTCTCAATACAGAAATGCTAAAGGTTCCAGAAGACCAGTATAGCAGCAACTACAGAGCCAATAATTTAGGAACGCTGACAGCAAACCTTATGAATGAGCAAAATATAACAGACGATCAAAGAAAACTACGAAATGGTAATATGGGTAACTTGTTAGCAACCCCAAAGGCTGCACATGAGAATACTCAGGAATTTCAATCAACACTGGAAATCATAGCACAAAATTAAATCAATAAAAAGAAGTTAGTTGAATTATTAATTTTTGCAAAAATTCAAAATGACTAAACAAAAAACCTAGGATTCAATTAAAATTCTATAAATGAAATTAAAGAACTGAAAATAAAACTCAAAGGTCTTGAATGTCAAATCTTGAACATAGTTGTCTAAAAATTGAAGACAAGTCAAAACTAAACAAAACTGAAACTATAGCAACAAATGACTAAAAAACCAATGAGTCACAGGATTAGAGAGGTATCAAAGAAGTAGAGCAGGCCATGAAGGCTCACCTGTCAGACTCCAGAAGACAATCAGTGGCTCCCACACTGCCAGGCACTCCAGCCAGCACCAACTCGCTGGTCTCCACCTGATCCTTGCTGCTACGAAGGTAAACAAGGACAAACAATCATAACCTTCAAAGTTGCAGTCTGGCATCATCCTACTGTACAACTGCAATAGCAATATAAGAGGTCACTCATAAATGTTCTCCTAAATTGAAGAGAAAATGTGACTTCTCTGATCACGACTATATTTTAACATTATCAAAACAAATAGTTTTATCCTGCAATACATAAGAACTATAGTAATTCGAGACTGACATCAGAAGCTATCTTTGAATAAAAGATGAATGACTTACCTAATGAGAGTCCTGATCACACAGGATATTCTTTTTTTTACAGGAAGGCAGGTTTTATGAGGTTATTCAAGTATTATATATATTAATTAAATTTGTTTTCTTTATTGTAAGATAAAGCTGAAAAAATTAAAAAAGCATTCAATAGAGGAACAAAACTGAATACAATAGAATGAAATATAAATACAAAGGAGAATTAGCCCCATTCAATGAATGAAGCAACAAAATGCAATATTACCTTACAGTTTAATTTTTCTAGCATTTATAGTCAGGTAACTTTTCCTAATAGCTCCTTACAAACTTTCCCATGCTTGTTACCATCTTTTAGTTTTCATCTCATCTTACTCATTACTAGTTAAGTAGCCCATAGCCCTCCCAAATACTACAACCAACTTTTGATAAACAATTCTTATCTTAATTCTTGCACCTGAAATCTTTCCATAAGAGACCTCTATAAACACCTACCAGTCTACAATTTCTATTCAACTTAGCTAATAATGCTAAAATATCAGCACAGAGTAGCTGCAATGTATTGATGACTGTGCACCTAATACCCCCCTCCCCCCCAAAAATAAAGTCTTGCAGCCATCTGACACTAAAACTCTATCTGTATACATATTCAACAAACATATCATTACACACGACTGATGCAAACCCACAAGCACTTCACACCATTCACTCATTATCCTTTCAGTCCTCACACATGCTCTACTTTCATTATAATAGCTCATTGCTTTAACGTGAACATCCAAGCTAAATCAGGGTTTTTTATTGCTCTATTTGCTAGAGATATGCTTACTTCACAATCTGTCAAATTTGCAGAACGATCTGAGCACTGTAAGAGGAGGAAATGGGGTTTAGAAAAGGGAGAGGGGTCCAATCAGCAGCCAGTGCCGACCAGCAAGTGCATGTGCCACACCCCTGAAAATTCTTTTTTTGTAGTTTTATTGCTCTATTCAATACAGAAGTCCTTATTTTACAAGATAGCAAAGGTTCAGAACGTTCTGGGCTTCATGAGAGGGGGAAACGGGGGAAAGGGGGTGGATTCAAATCAAATAGTGCTGGACAGTAACTGCATTAGGCACAAACCAGAAATATCTGGATTTTGTTTTGTTTGTCTGTTTGACACAGAAATCCTTAGTTTACAATCTAGCAAAGCTACACAACGTTGTAAAAGGACGTCAAAGCTTTGCTGCTGGAAATGAGGTCAGCTCATAGGGGAATTGACGCTCCCCCAGCTCCAAGTCAGTTCCGTGCAGCTTTCAATGCGTCACACTTGTTTTTTCCTTGGTGACTGCTAAGTCGAGCAGCTTGTATCGAATTATTTATTGAGTGCTCTCCCTCACTTGTGCTCCGTGTTTTGCAGGTTGAGCAGGCTATGTATTAAGCTCAGTGTGTCATAAAGGTTAATCGCGTTGGCGTTTTCATTTCATGGTGAGTGGATTGTGGAAAGGTGAAATTCTAAATGATATATGAAACTTAAGTGGTATATTGTAATAAAAATGGTTTTTAAACATGCCTGTTGTATATGTTCTGTTATGAGTTGTTCTAGCCAACTGTGGTCGATCTTTGAAGTATGAATTATGGTATTGAGTGATTAGGTTATTATATCAAGGTTAATTGTTTTCAGAGAGCTCCGAGAGCTTGTACCCGTATCCCGGTTGTGTGGACTGTGGCTTGTTACTTACTATCCCTTATTTTAATCTATTTTGTTTTTAAACCTCCTGTTATGATTTTGAAATAAAGTTTAATAAATAATTAACCTAGTATAATCATTGGAGGCATGGGATGGCTATAAGGGGAGTTGGGAGGCCATCATTATTATCCTTGTACTAAGTACCCTAGCAAACTTTCCCTCATAAAAAATATCCTATTAGGTGACGTACCATTACAACGTTCTTTGCTCTGTGAGATTGGAAAACATAGGCGAGAAAGGGTGTTGCGCGCCGAGGATGCCGCAGCATGCGCACCTGGAGCTGTGGTTCATATCAGTGACGCCAGCTCCATGCATGTCTGTGATGCCTGTGGTACCAGTTCATTCAGAGAACAACAAAAACTTACATGAAAATAAATTCAAATGTTCAGAAAGCTTTCAGAACATCAACCGAGTCAATTTTTTCAAGTAACATAGCTTGCAAAGGAAAATATGAAAATTTGTAGAAAAATGCACTTACAGATTAGTTGAAGGTAAAAGTTCAAAATCTATCTCCTCTGAAAGTTATTATCGTAATGATTCAAGTCTCATTGAATACGTGAAATGTTGCTGCATAACTGGATGTGGGTTCCCATTGAAATTCACAGTCATTTTTTAGTTACATAAAAAAATCTACAGAAAAATGAGAGATTCAAAAAAAGTAATTTCAAATATAAAAAACAGTGAATTTCATAACAATCCCAAGTCCAGCTATGCAGCAACATTTTGCGCATTCAATGAGACATAAATCTTTGCTCTACAATAATAACTTTTGAAGAAGAAGGCTTTCGAAAATACCCTATTTTTTCACTCATTATTTCCTATTATCTCGGTGATTAATTTGAAAGTTGAAAAAAGTTTGGGATACGCATCTGTGACTCTAAGAAGAATACATGCCTATGCCAAATTTTATAGAACTAGTTCCCATACAACAAACTTCAATCAAAAAAATAGCTGTCACATTTGATGTATGGGAACTAGATCTATGAAATTTTGCATACGTGTGTATTTTTGATAGGGTTACAGTTGCGTACCCCAAATTTTTCTTCAATTTTTGAACTAATTACTGAGACAATGGGTAAAAATTGGTGAAAAAATTTGGTACTTTCCAAAGCTATCTCCTCTGAAAGTTTCCATTGTAGAGCAATGATTTAGGTTTCGTTGAATGTGCAGAAAATTGATGCGTGGCTGGACAAAGAATGGATTCAAAATTTGTGAAAGTTTAGTTTTCATGATAATACAATTTTTCTTTTCAAAGGTTATGGTTATGGTTTTTTCCACAGATTTTTCAATGTAACTAAAGAAGTACAATGAATTTCATATTGATTCTCCGTCCAGCCATTCAGCCACTCTTTGCGCATTCAATATCTAAATCACATTGCTCCAAGATAATAACTTCCGGAGATAATAGCTTTTGGAAATACCCTATTTTCCTATTTTCAACTGTTCAGAGAGAACATTTTTTTAAAATTTTCCCTTTTTTTCATATGCAAGCTACATTGCTTGGAAAAATTGACACGGTTGATATTCTGAAAGCTATCTGAACATATGAATAGTTTTTCATGAAAAGTTTTTTTTGTTCCTTGAAGGAACTTGCACCAGAGGTATCAAGAGACATTTAGAACTGGTATCATAGATACGTATCACTGCTACAGAAGTGCGCACGCAGCGTCCTCCTTGATGCACTCCTACCCTAACCACCATCGTTTTCCCCTCTCACGCAGCAAAGAACGTTGTGAAGCCTTGCTAGATTGTAAACTAGGGAGTTCTGTGTTAAATAGACCAAAACAACATAATCCAGATATTTCTAGTTCATGTCTAATGCAGTGACTATCTGGCACTACCAGCTGGATTCAAAACCACCCCCTTCCCCCCTCGTTTCCCCCTCTCACAAAGCACAAAACGTTCAGCATATTTGACAGCTAGTGAAGTAAGCATGTCTCTGATGAAAAAAGTTATAAAACAAAAACCAGGAATTTTCCGGATTCTGGGTATACATTCCTCTTCAGAGAATCAAACAATTTGACCCAATAAAATATTTGAAAATTTATGCAAATACTTCACGAGTGAAATAAGCTCTAATGTATTCACATGTTTATAACATTCGAATAGACATTTATGGCCATAAAGTTTTTGGAATTTGCCCATATCTCTTGTCTCCCACTTCCTCCCCCAGAAGAAAATTTCTTTAAATTGCTATTTTTCAGCCAAGATTGTGCAGAGATTTTTTTGTTAGATTTACAATAGACATATCTACAAAATTAGGATTCAATGTTTTTATATTGCTTCAGAAATATAACATATGTTTTCATTTTTTGAACATTTTTTCCTGATTCAGCAAGAAAATATTAATAAAAAAAATTCATAATCAAATGATCAAAAAACTACCTCTCAATTTTATAGTATTCTCCTTGATCTTTACAATGCAAAAAAGATCCTTGATCTTTACAACTTTTTCTCCTAACCTTCAAAACTGTAGAAGAAAAAGTGGCCAAGTTGAAAGGGTTTCAGAGAAAATGGCATTCAAAGTTACCAAGCACCAGAACGCATATGACACTGTTTCATACCATTGTTTTCCGCCAAAACTTACAACCTAGAAAAACACTAATAAGTCTGAAAGATTTTAGATAAGTCTTCCATAGTTAAAATAAATCACTTCCACTAATGTCACTAATACTTGCTGCATCTACAGAGGGATCTCAACAGTTTCCCCAATGAAATCTTCAAAAATTTCTAAAAAATACTTTTAGAGTGATATAAGCTCTGAGGTATTCACAGCATGTTTACAACATTTATAGCCGATAGAGTATTTGGAATTTACCTCTGAGGCAAATTTCTTGAAATTTTAATTTCTCAGCCAATTTTGTATTAGAGACAATTTTTTTGTTCAATTCACAATGAACATAACTATAAAAAATCAGAAACAGTTTTTTGATATTGCTTTAGACATAATTGAACAGAATTCTATTTCTAAAATCCAATTTTTATTTTCTCTGCAATAAACAAATTTTTAATAACCTAACCAAAAAAGTACCCTTAAATTTATCGTGATCACCTTGATCTTTACGATGTAGGAATGATCGTTATATATGAAAAACTGTAGCTGGAATTGCCCCCCAAAGTTGAAAAGCGTCTTCAGCCAGAGCGGACTGCTGCATTTGATATTCTAGGCCTTTTACCACTGTTTCAACCACTTCTCCATTTGTTTCACTGCTAAAATCAGATCCATCCACCCTTAATCCTACCCAAAAACTGAACAGCTTGTCTCCTATAGGCCTTTTTCTTCTTCTTTCATATGATTTAACAATACTCTGCCATACAGATTACCAACTATGCGCAATATACTTATACTTGATGAATTGGAGTCCTCATACCTACCCCCTTACTTTTATATATTTGAATCACAACACACATTCTTCAAATAAATCAGCAATGTACTGACAACAACAAAAATTCAGCAACTAAAACAATCTATCAATGTCACCCATCATTTCATTGAATGCTCAGATGCCACTCTGTAAAATTCCAGTGCTTTATCCTAAAGTGTTTTTTCCAGTGTAGACTTCAACTTCTACTCTCTTGACCATTCATCTTTGGATGAATTTTTTTCTCTAATTTTCACTGGCATAATCCTGCCTTTTATGGAGTTTAATTTCAGAAAAATAAAATTGTTCCAAATGATGCTTTCCAATTTTATTCAGCGTAAATCTAAAGACACTAAAATGCACAGCAAAAACAAAATACTTTTTTTAGTCAATATTATAAGTTTATTCAGATATTCCAGTTCAAAGCCTTCTGTGACAATCAATTACTAACAAATAGTGCACACGATCTGTCAAAAAGCAACATCCTAAAAGTTTAAGTAAGCGCTGAGAAAAACTTCTACAAAGTATAAAAATATTAAATAATTTTACTTATAAAATCATTGTGTTCAAATGATGAGCTTGTGATGACTAATCATTTTTCAATTCTTCCCATCTAAACCCTATGCATGCCCAGATGAAACTACGATATTCATCTCGATGATACCCTCGATGAATATGATTAATATGGTAGTAAGGTAATGGAACTTCTTTCAATATTAAGTTAATGAAATGTTATAACTTGTAACAGAAGAAAAATTTTCAGCTACACAACAATAATGATTACGAAATTCTCTATTTATACCACAAATGTCAGGTGTATGCATTTTCCTAACAGCATTCCCATTAAACTAGCAGGACCCGTGGAAATTCCACGGACAAAATAATCAATAAGCTTTGGGGACCCATGAGAAAATTCTGTCAACATTACTTGAGAAATTTGAAGGTAGGTTAGGTTAGGATAGGATGGTATAGGTTAGATTAGAATATGATAGGTTAGGATATGATAAGTTAGGATATGATAAGTTAGGATATGATAGGTTAGGATATGATAGGTTAGGATATGATAGGTTAGGATATGATAGGTTAGGATATGATAGGTTAGGATATGATAGGTTAGGATATGATAGGTTAGGATATGATAGGTTAGGATATGATAGATTAGGATATGATAGGTTAGGATATGATAGGTTAGGATATGATAGGTTAGTATAGGATAGGATAGGCTGTGATAGGATAGGTTAGAATAGGATAGGTTAGAATAGGATAGGTTGAGATATGTTAGTCTAGGATAGGTTATGTAATGTTGACGGAACTTTTTCATGGGTCCCCGTTTTTTAAGTTTGACATTATCATGATAGGTTTGGTTAGCATAGGTCAGGATGAGATAGGTTATGATAGCTTAGGTTACAATGGGTTATGGGTTATGGTTAAAAACCTATCAATGGCTTTTCTAACATGTGCAATTTTCTCATCACTCATATATAAATGAATTCATTAATGAAACCTCTGCTTTGAAAATTGTCCCAGTGACAACCCACAATGCAACAGAGGAAGCCAATGCATGTCAGTCAGCGAATGATGGTTGAGAGGCTAGGGTTAAGTTGCGAGGCAAGGGCTAAAAATTTATAGGGTCAAATATATATAGGGCTGAACAAGGAAGCCAGTAAAGTGGACTCAATTATTGAATTCACTGCAAAATTTCAATGCTTAATGTTTGATAAAGAATAAGCTTTTTCTAGACAGCTCCTGCAATTTGAAGTCACAAAACAGAAAAATAAGACAGGAGTGTTTAATGTTAGAATAGAAAATAGCCATTTAATTTCCCAATCAATGACAACAGAATAATATAAAATTCATTTATTTCAATAACTGAATATTGTTAAACATAGGAACTAGTAATCAGCAACCGAATTGATATCTTTCAGAACTAGTGATGCAAAAAAACGGTTTTATTTGATGGCAGTTTTTTGCAAAAAAACATGTTTTTTTTGCACACACCCAAATTTTGTGAAGTATGTGTCTTTTTTTTTGGTCTCATAAAATATATTAATATCCATGCTTTTAAAACATGATTTTTTATGATAAAAACATCAGGAGTAAACCATACAGTAAAAGTGATGGCAGATAATCCACAATTACCTAGAGGAGTCTAAGAGGAACAGTAGGGGCCACAGAACTTATATTGATAGAGTCAAAATTCAGAGCTTACTATCTCTACTATGTCTGACTTCATTTTTATGTGCCAAAAAAACTCAGACATAGAGGTTGTAAGCTCTGAATTTTAACTTCATCAATATAAGTTCTGTGGCTCCTGCTGTTCCTCTTAGACTTCTCTAGGTTATTGTGGGATATCTGCCACCACTTTTACTGTATGGTTTCCTTTTGATGCTTCTATTATAAAAAACAATGACTAAAGAACATGGATATTACTATACTTGTGACCAAAACAAAACAATGATGTTTTTTTAAAAAAAAATTTTTACTAAAAATTCATGACTAAAAAAACTGGATAGCATAATTTATGTGTTCAAAAAACTATACTGTTTTACTTTACATGTTTTCTTTACAAAAAAATCTTGATTTTACAAAAAAAATCTTGATTTTACAAATAAATCTTGATTTTACACTATGACTTGATTTTTTAAAATCATGTTTTTTTACAAAAACTTATCAGAAGTAAAAAACATGAATATTATTACATTTTATATGATGAAAAAACTCACTGTTTTTTAAGAACATGTTTTTTACAAAAAATCATGATGAATAAACATGACTATTAATATATTTTATAAGACCAAAACAACCAAAGGCTGTTTTTTTAAAACCTCTATTATCTAAAAAAAATCATGACTAAAAAACCTGATAATATATTTTATGTTACCAAAAAACCATGTTTAAAAAAAAAATTGACAAAAATATCATGGTCAAAAAGTTTTAAAAAAATGCACATTTTAATATTTTATGTGACCAAAAATGCATGCAATTTTTAAAAAAATATAAGTTTTTTAGGCACTATTTTTTGTACAATATGATTTTTAAAAAAAACAGCATGATTATATGGTCACATAAAATATATTAATATCCACTATTTCAGTCATGATTTTTTAGTGAAAAAAGATGTTTTCTTAAAAAAAGCATGATTTTTTAGTCACAAAAAATATATTAATATATGTACTTTCTAGTCATGATTTTCTTATGATAAATATGTTTTTTTTAAAAACAAGAATGATTTTTTTAGCACATAAAATATATTAATATCCGTGTATTTAGATAATAAATTTTTCTTACATAAAACATGTTTTAACAAATAATAGCATATTTTTTTTGGTCCCATAAAATATATTAATATTTACGTTTTTTAGTCCTGATTTTTTTGTATAAATACGTTTTTTTAAGAAAGCAGCATCGTTTCTTGGTCACATCTCTATCAATGACCATAAGTAAAGAAATATTATAACAACATACTATTTATTTGGAAGTTGAAGGTGATTCACATGCATTGTAAAATAAATGAAATATCAAAACATGTGAGCACAGAAAATAAAAAATTTCATACAACCAAAGAAAACCATGAATTAAGAAGTATGCTGTTTTATTTCATAATCTGATATGAAAAACAATGTAATGTGGTTCTTTTCCTTGCTGAGTTATCTTCAAACAAAATATTTCAAAAAATCCAAAATATCCATATTTTTAGCCATGTTTTTTGTAAAAAAAAATTTTTTAAACAGCATGGTTTTCGAGTCACATCTCTATTCAAAAAAAATTGAAAATGGAAAAAGGAACTATTTTAATGATTGATTAGAAAAATCTTAGAACTTTTTAATCCTGAAATATTATTAACCCATTAGTGCCTATGCATAAACTTTTCTACCCTCCATAAAAATGTTATAAATTTACTCAAACCTAATTTCAAGGTTTCCTACAAGTCTATGCAAGCATTATAGACTTGTGCTAGCTAAGAACGCATTTCAAACGCGTTCTGCATATGTATTTTACACAATCAAACAGTGCATGCAACATAGCCGCTGCACGTTCCAGCACAACTCACTCGTGAGTTATTTTAGGTATTTCTCACAATATGACCATTTTTTGTTAAAGTGTGTATAATCAAAACAAAGTGAAATGATTAGTTTTTAAATCGGAATGCATCCTTACCATAAAAAATTACGAAGTGAAGGAGAAATTTCTATTCAAAGTTTTCATAGATTTTTATACGCCCAGGCACTATGGCATGTTAAGTTCAGCAGAATTGCAGCTCGGATTGCTCTGAGCTGGTGTGTATTTAATTACTCTACGCTATTACGACATGATTAGCTTCATGAAGACATTTATGTTATTATTTATGTTTCTGATAGGAAGTGCTTTTATGTCATGGATAGTTATTGAAATACTAACATATTTAGATGTTTAACTGGGCTTTTTTCCCCTCAGGATGAATACGGATGAAGTATAAAGTTTTATGTAAGAACTACATGTGTGACGATGGCCTTCCTCTAAGATGTTTCAAAGCATATCACACACCTATATAAGCACTTAGCCTTGCTTTCATTATGTGTGATGGTGGTAAACATTCTATTCTGTATGCATCATTATATCTTCTTTTAATAATGTCACAGTGCTTTAGTGAATGGAATATTGTTTAACATTGCTGTATCATAAATATCTACCTAGGACAGCTTTTGGATGTTTTTTCTATAAATAAATCCATTGATTTTTCTGTAAACTTTAGGCGGATTTTTGCCTGGAATAACAGTGAGTAGATTTTTTGACTTGACAATATCTCACCTTCTATCTGTACTAACTTTATTATGAAATTTATAATGTATATCTGGTATAATATGTAAAGAATTTCTGACAAGTTTTACTGTCCTACTACTATTTCTCAACTTTCGACCTTAAGGGCATCATCCTGGCCCCTGCCGCTCCGATGAGCATTTTTCATGCTTTTGTTGAAAAAGGACCCTTAGGTGGTGGAATATTCAGTCCTAAAATTGTATGGTGCTACGGACAATAGATCTTCCCCAGGGCAGAGTAAGGAGACAAATCTTGAATTTTTGACCCAATTTTGACCCCATATAAAAAAAACAGGAAATGGATCATTTGAAAATGTACTTTTGTTAGAAATGTTTCAAGAATTCTAAAACTGTCTTTGGTTTTGTTCTAGCACAAAAACTCAATGACTAGTCCTCTTCTGAAATACTAATACATATGAACTAAAAAACCCAATGTGTCCATTTATTTTCAAAAACTGAGGCTTGAATCAAAAAATGAATGAAGGAAATTGTGTTTTTTTTAAATTTACATTATATAGCCAAATTTCATAAGAATCAGACCAAAAATAAAAAATTTCAGAATTATTATGAAAAAAAATTTCATATTTTTTTTGGAAATTACAATTCTCAGTGTGAATATGAAGTTATGCATGGAGATTATCAAAATAAAAATGCAAACAGCATTCAATTACGTAAATTTTCCATCATATTACACTTCAACCAAAATTTTGTTTTATGGCTTATATCCAACACCTCTAACTTTCAACATTCTAAAGCCTAAAAGTCTTTGAGTTTTGATGCTAGAACAAAACCAAAGACAGTTTTAGAATCCTTGTAACATTTTCTAACAAAGACATTCTCATTTCTCCAAATTTGAGAAAAAAAATTATAAAGCTCAAAACCCATAAATAATTTATTTGTGGTGTAATGCCAAAATATCACTTATCACAAAAAGGTTTTTTCAAATGTTGAAATTTTACAATATAACTTTGTTAGAAATGCTTGAAGGATTCTAAAACTGTCTTTGGTTTGGTTCTAGCATCAAAATTCAAGGAATTTTAGGCTTTTGAAATATCCATATAAATTTACCAACAAACAATTTTCCCTTAAAACATACGGTATAAATCAAAAAAGTTACGTAAGTAAAAAAAGATTACTTTAAAAAAATACATTGATTGGCCAATTTTCAAACGAATTGGACAAAAAAAGTTGAAAAATCTGGATGATCCCCTTAAAGAATCAAAATAAATTAAATGTCACCCTGCTAAGATGCACTTTTTTCAATATCTTCAGAATAATCTTCAGTATCATTTCATCCACTTCTAATGATAAAATTAAACCTGAAAAAAAAACATTTCCTAAAGCATGCAAGGAATTATTGGCAACAGTTTATACACCTCATGAAAATATTCTTTTGTTAATATTAAGAGTGAGAATTTATATTAAATCATTGTAACATTTCACTTATAGAAAAACATGATTACTCCAGTATTCAAAAATTAATATAGTTGAATGTATCATTATTGCAATGAAAATTAAATGTTTTTCCCCAAATATGGATTTTTTTCATTTGTATTTCAAACTCATTATATAAGCATTAAATAAAACAGGCTAATGATCAAGTTTTAATAATACAATAAACTCAAGCTTTCTTTCTAGTTATTAAATTTCAAGACTTCAAATAATAGCCATTAACAAAGAACTAGTATCAAGAAAATAGCCTCTCCAGTCACCAGTGAAGAAATTTGAGAATAAAGTCACTACATTTGAGGTAAACTAAAATACAGTATTACTTATGCATACAGAAGATGATAGAAAAGCAGCAACTTAAAGTTTATGGGTAAAATCCAGTGGAATATTGAATTTCCTAGCCAAATTACTAAGCTTATACAGTCATACCTCATCTTACAATAGGCATAATGAACAAAACAGTTACAAAACAGTTTTACGTAAAATTTCTATCTCTGAAAATGAGAGAAAAATCATGTTAGAAAATGCATATCTCAAAAATTCAAACAATGCATACTCGGCTTTGCAGCCGCAAGAGTTTCCCCCATAACGTGAATACACTCGTAGCATCAAGCATTTTTTTTAAATTGGGTCAATAAGAGTAAATAGTAAATGATTTGCATGCTTTATTAATTTCAATGGTTTGATAAACAATTTTCTTTTATTTTGAACACATGTTTCATACAAGATTGGTAAACTTCTAAAATAAAATTAGGGATTTTAGGAGGGAGTTTTGGGGGCCTTGAACCAAATCAGGCCTACTACATGTAAAATAAGATGGTACTTATTGAAAATCATGTTACAAAACCACTTTGGGAACAAATTAATTTTGTTAGATATGGTATGACTGTAGAACCAAACTTGAAATAAAATTTATAAAAACAAGACAACAATCAAATGACAAAATGTATGAGCTCAACTCAGCCTTGAAGAAAAAGAGTGATCTAAAAACCAAAGATTACACGTGGTACAAAGATCTGGTCAATTGGAAAGGAATGCTCATCAGTCAATAGATATTTCTGCTAAGGTATTATGGAGAGTTTGATACAATAGAGAACCAGGGCACTAGTTATGCAAGTCTACTACAGAGATGATCACTGTCTCAAGTCTCTTCCTCAACTTGGTACTCTTTTACTTCCACTTTCTATGCATTACTTGTAGCTCACTACCTTCAACAGGGATAATATATCATAGCAGCAAAGATTAGAACTACCACATTCTATCATTCTTTTCACTAAAAAGCCAATGGAACTAGTTTAGAACCATGGACTGGCATCAATCAAACAGACATAAATTATTAATTATTTAAACAAAGAAATTTAGATATAATAAAATCACACTAACAAAACATAAAAGAGAAAAAGAAAATAAATTACATTGATGACATTTAGAGTGAAAATATCTAAAGCTACAGATTGCTCTTCACCCTAGAGCAATTTTCTCATCATTCTTAACCATTATTACATGCATCAATTTCTCACCTGCTCCAGCATCAATACCTGTCAGTCAGCATACAAAAGTTGTGATAATATGGTGAGCTTGCTTTTTTCTATTTGTATTCCTTGCCGACAACATTTTTCATTTTTCAAAAATAATGGAATTTAAAGTGTTTCCACCCCACAATGAAAATGCATTGTCCATGAAATTGTGTTGCCTCTTGCAATTATATTTACATGTATCATCACATGTAGATTAAGCTGGAACTTGAACTTGAGGGACAACAGCGCCGGGGCTTTTGTAACGACCTAGAATTCCCTCCACAATTTTCACACAGAGAGTTCAGCGCCTGGTACCAGACTCGTCCACTAAACTAGTCAGGATCTACCAATCCTTGTCACAAGCTGCCATTGGACGGCATCACTGGGATAACCAGTGTGTCAAAACACCATCCCCAAACACATTGGGTCATTACTGCCCACTCTACCTGACTGGCTCATTCCAGTCACTGTCTCTTACTCCAGGCACGCACAAGAAACATTTTCATAGCTTCAATGATACTCAAATTACACTCCTGATCCAATCCAGCAAGACAGCTCATGCTGCTATCATCTTCAGCACATTTGGCATACCACTCATTCTCTCCATACTGCTCGAGCACCACATTCATGAAAGTTTCTCTCTCCTGCTTATACTTACTATATTCCAGCACAAAATGCTCAATTGTTTCCTCCACTCCACTATTATACTGCCGACATAATCTGTTATTGTTCTCATTCCCCCTCCATGTGCGTCTGTTCACACTCAATGACTTTCATCTACAGAAAACATGAGTTGACTTCCAAAACTACCATCATAGAACATCTCAAACTTAGGTGCTTCTTTTTTCACATAACAGTCATGTGTAGGCTTCCACATCATGCTAAGCTTCAACTTATTCAATCCATACTCCTTTGTTTGCTTCTCAACCTCTTTTTTCCACCTCTTGCAGTCCCACTCCGGCCCTCCACCTCCAACATTCATTAAACTCCAGTCATCCACAGGTCTCCCTATTCTAACATGAATAATCTTTTGCATACTAAGTTTCCTTGCATGCCCCCAACATACTTTCTCCCAATAGCTTACACTCAGATTCCATTCAAAAATTTGCTTTACCCACCTGCTATTCTGCATTCTTTCAATTCTTACCTTATAATTCAGCACCGCTTTCATCATTCTTTTTGAAAATAGGCTCCACCCCAGGTCACCTCTAATGGCTTCTCTAGCCGTCCATTTTGGAGCACCCAATGCTAAACGTCCTACCTTATTTTGTATTATATCCAGCTTTTCAAGATCACTTCCATTCCAGGCAAGAGCACTCATACCATACATGACACTAGGTACAGCAACATACTTCCACATTCCTCTCACACATTCATACTTGTTTGCTCTGTATCTGGCCACACTACTTAACCATCCACTCCACTGCACTGCTTTTGACACTTTCTCACCCTTAGTTCTAGTGCATCCATCTTCACTTATGATACAACCTAGATATTTGTATTCTTTTGTTCTACCTATTCTGATTTCTCCAATATTCTACAGTCTGTCTCCATCAGTCTCATCACTATTTATAACCATAACCTTAATTTTGTCAGCACCAAAGTTCATCTTGAAATCTGTACTATATCCATTCACAATGTCAAGCATCCTTTGCAGTTCATGTCCACATTCACTAACCACAACCACATCATCAGCATTCAACAAACAGCTCTGTCTCTCATTACCAACTTTCAGTCCTAAGCCACTCATTCTCAGTCGAACTGCTAATTCTTCTGTGTACAATCCAAACAAGAGGGGAGACAGAGTTCAACCCTGTCTTACTCCTCTAACACTCCTTACTTGCCCTGTTTCCAAATTTCCTAACCTGTAGATAGCGCTTGTGTTCTCATACAGACTTAGTACAATTTTTACTTTTTTCTTCTAAACCCAACTTTTCTCAAAATTTCAAAGAGCCTAACCCGATCCACTCTGTCATAAGCCTTTTCAATATCCAGGAATGCTAAGTATACCTTCCCAACATCCTTCCTCATTCGCTCAATTATTTCACTCACTACAAACAGATTATCCTCCCCACGTCTATCCGGCCTAAAACCATTCTGTTCTTCACTTAGGACTCCTAATTCCTCAACTAAATTTTTCATTCTCTCATTCAAAATACCACAAAAGATCTTACATACAGTGTCAGCCAGTGCAATTGGTTTGTAATTTTTTAGTTCTTTCATACTCTTATGTCCAACCTTATGCAACAATACTACATTACACTTGTTCCAGTCATCCGGTACTCTTTCACTCTTCCATATCTCATCAAATAAACATTTCAACATACTGACTACACTCTCTCCTTCACATTTATAGAACTCATATGGGATCTTATCAGGGCCACATGCCTTTCCATTTTTCACTTTCTTCAAAAAAACTTACAACCTCTTCATAAGTGATTTTGTCTTCCATGTGCACAGTTCACGTTCATCAATCAGAAAATTTATGGTGTAATCACAAATCACAACAATAAGTTTTCAAGTCTCCGTTGTCCTCTTAAGGCCCTTTTACATTGACGGTGTCTTCGCGCTCCACACCGTCGCTCATCTTCTTCATCAGGGGGGATCCAGGAGGATCTTGAAAGTCGATGGATTTCTTCAGCAGAAGTCCGTGCAACCTGACAGCTTGTAGAGGTACTTGAGAGCAAAAACAGCTCCGATGAGCAGAGAAAATCAGGTTCACTTCAAAAGTTAAATCTCACATGCATAAATCACTCAAGGAGATCACAAAGTCTTCCATCTGTTTGCTGATGTTATGAAGCAAATCACGGAATGAAGAATCCTTGCACGAACGCAAGATGAGTAGTTACCACAGCCAAGAACATTTACAAGACAGGGTTCCAGATTAAATCTAGAGAGACACATAGTGAGGTTCACTCGAGCCAGAGCATACCTTGGGCACACCAACAGGAAGTGCTCAATTGTCTCAGGAGTGGAGCATTCTGGGCACAGTGAGCTAGGGAACATATTAAATCTATTCAGGTGAGCAAAAACACCAACATGGCCAACTCGGAATCGGCTAACAATACATTGAAATTTCCTTGCCAAGTCAACATCTAATCAAAACTCTGGCTTCCTGCTCAGCTCAAAATAGAATCTCCCCTTTCCAGAGCTCTCCACCTGTCTCTGCCAGCACCCACTCCAATGATCTATCATTCTCAATTTTAGTTGGTTCACATTCTCCTCATAGCTGAGCTGAGTAAGATCTGATTTGGAATTTCTGTGGCCCAATTTTGCACATTTATCAACAATTTCATTACCTGCTATTCCAGAGTGAGAGGGAACCCACTGAAGTTGGATGCTGGATGAGGCTTCTAGCAAAAGTCTTTGGATAATCCTACTAACAATTTTATATGATGGATTAACAAAATTACAAATAATACTCAAGGCGCTTTTGGAATCACTAAAAATTATCACTTTTTGGTTTAGCATGTTACTCCTGATAAATTTGATTGCTTTCAGGATTGCAAACAGCTCCGCTCCAACTATTGAGTGGCCAGGATTGAGCAACCAAGCTGTGGATAATTTCAGATGTGGAATGTACATAGCAGCAGATGTAGAACCTGACTCTAGTTTAGATCCATCAGTATACACCTTGTAGCTATCGCCATATTGCTCCACAACATAATCCTCAAATTTTCTATTGATCTCGTCTGAACTAAGTGACTGTACGTCACGGTATACATAAGACAGGTAGGAGCATTCAAGTAATTTCTAGAAAGAGCCCTGGGTGTGGTGACGTCACGGGCCCAGAACGAATAGCAACCCAGATAAAGAGTGATGCACTATCTGGCAATAATATGTGACAATATCGAGTCAGCTGTACGAGTACGACAATTTGGACAACAACAATGCGCCCAGTTTCTCGTCGGTATCAGCAAGAATGGCGCCTGCAATTAGAACGAAGAAATGTTCTTTTATCAGATGTGAAAATAATTCTAGAGATCAACCTGATATCAAGCACTTCCATTATCCTCATGCAAATTTTATAGAGTAGATAAGAGCAAGTGTTAATGAAATTTTGGGTTCAATTAAGGAATCTAATTTGTGCAAACATTATTTTGTGTGTAGCCGCCATTTTCGAAAAACAGAGAACAGAAGAATACTTTCACCGTTCAAAACAAAAAGTACTTCTTAAAAACGGTGTGGTGCCATTGCCTTATAATGACATGAATTTGACTATTGGAGGTAAGATATACAATTGTCATGTGTAAATCCAGTACGAATTTATCAGTACGTTTCCAATCCGTGAATTGGCTGATGGTAGTACAATTTTGTTGATGGCTTTCGTGACATGTTGAGATCTCGTGGAAGAATAATTAAAGAGGTAAATTTATTTTGAGAAGAGTAATTAAAAGTCATGGTTTCAAATATTTTTGGTAAATTTACATGAATGGTGCGAATTGGAGTGGATGTTTTTTGATCATAATTTTACAATTTTTACTAGCTGGATGGCTAATTAGGGATTATTATATAAATTTTAAGTAGGGGTATGAATAATTTCTACAGATGGTAGAACTTATTCTGATAGAATTCTTTTCGAGGTGCTCCAACAAAATTGGGTCAATGTAAGTTTAATGCAATCACAGAAAATAATAATTACGATCCCCGGAATCACTTAAGGAACCCATTTAAGAACGTTTTACATGAATGACATTCTGCTCGCTGATGCGTTATTTTTGAATAATTGAACTTTAAAGTTGGCCTTTGCGCCATAGGAAGCGAGCGCTTGAAACAGAATTTAATTAATAACGGAAGCTATTACAAACGTAAAGAGGTTGGGTCGTGAGGGAGAGGCACAGTTCTTCTAGTGAAAATTATAAATAAAGCTTCTAACCTACCCATTAAGGTGCCGACCGCAATCTTGTTGACATCGGCTCTAAGATGGCGGCGCCCATGGTGGTCACCATCTTAGAGCCGATGTAAACAAGATTGCGGTCGTCACGTTAATGGGTGGGTTAGAAGCTCTATGTGAGGAAATACTACTCTCATAAAATGTTTTTGGGAATGATTAAGAAATACTCTCGTAAAATATCTTTTTTTGAGAAACATGCTCGTAAAATGTTTTTGGGAAAATACTTCACTTTAGGAAAAGTCAAAAACCGTTATCACTGGTATTGTTAGGAATCAATTCAGGATAGGCAATATATGGTTCAAAGATGCCGTACTTTATTTTGTGAGAAATGTTACATTGTTGGCGGCAAGGATTGGAATTTGACGGCTAGGCCGGTGACGCAGGCGCCTGCGCGCCAAGCGGGGCTGCTTCGAGGGGAAGGGGGAAGGCGTTAGCAGAGAACCAACTGTGCTACACCAATGAACGCTTGCCAAGCGAGCAGGCGTGGGGGTGTGGCAGAGCGCGGACCAATGACATTTCAGCACCCGAAACAAGTAAGGCTAAACCAATCGTAAGTGAAACACGTGAATCTTTGCGAAAAGAACAGTCGCGAATGTTCTGGAAAAGAAAACAAGCGAGAGTATATAAGCGGCGGACAAGTACATTCGAGAGGAGAGGGTTTTCTTGAGTTATACAAGAAGGAGGTGTACGTGATCTGAGGGCACACCCAACGGAGCATTTTCGGCCGCGGCCGGAATGCATCCAACGTGAGCGGCAAAAAATTTAAATATTTGAGTAAAGTGAACATCGAGGCTACAAGAAGATAATCATCACCTGCAACCGTCAAAATACTGATGTGTAAGAGCAATCTGCTTGAAGCATGTCAATGGAGCGGCAAAGTGCGCTAAGGACAGCCCCGTAACCACGCCTCTGGAAACAGTCCAAATGTTTGAACTTCAACACCAAGCTCGCAAGTAATTCTTACAAGCAAATAATAACTGCACCACCTTCAGAGTCTGCAATGATGCCGCCACTACGAGTCCTGCAATGGTCAGGCAGACTCGTGATTCAGAGCTTGAAATGGAGACTGAGTACAGCGCTTCCGCACTACGGCCGGCTAGCGAGCAAGAAGCAACTTCGGGACCGAGGAGCGGGAACGAACTTCGAGACCGTGGGACGGTCTGATGTGCACTAGGTTAGGTTAGGTTAACATCGGCATCTTTGAGATGCTTTATTTCCAATCAAGCCTGATACATATGATCTTAGCATTGGTTTTTCAAATGTCTTATAACTAACCCTATATATAGGACACCATGACGGTTCCCCCGTAAAGCCGGTACCCATTTCCGACACCTGGGTTGAGTGGGGTATAGTGATGCAAAAAAAATGTTTTATTTGATTGCGTTTTTTTTGCAAAAAAACGTGTTTTTTGTGTTTTTTTGTTTTTTTTGTTTTTTTTTTGCACACCTAAATTTTTTTAAGTATATGTCTGGGTTTTTTTTTGGACACCTAAAATATATTAATATCCATGATTTTTAGTCATTTTATTGTTATAAAAACATCAAAAAGAAACCATACAGTAAAAGTGGTGGCAGATAACCCACAATTACCTACAGGCGTCTAAGAGGAACAGCAGGAGCCACAGAACTTATATTGATGGAGTCAAAATTCAGAGCTTACCATCTCTACTATGTCTGATTTTATTTTTATGTGACCAAAAAATCAGACTTCGCAGAGATAATAAGCTCTGAATTTTGACTCCATCAATATAAGTTCTGTGGTAAGTTCTGTGGCTCCTGCTGTACCTCTTAGACTCCTTTAGGTAATTGTGGGTTATATGCCACCACTTTTACTGTATGGTTTCTTTTTTGTTTTCATTACAAAAAAATGACTAAAAACCATAGATATTAATATATTTTAGGTGACCAAAAAACTATGCTGTTTTTTTAAAACATGTTTTTTTTACAAAAAATTCTGACTAATAAAAATGAATATTAATATATTTTCTGGTACCAAATATAACCATGCTGTTTTTTTACAAAGAATCATGACTAAAAAACAATATATTTTATGTGACCTAAAAAGCCCCATGCAGTTTTTTTTAAAGAACATGTTTTTCACTAAAAAATCATCACTGAAAAAACATGAATAATATATATATATGAGACCAAAAAATGTTTTTGTACTAAAATATCATGACTAAAAAAACATGAATATACATATGAGACCTAAAAAACCCCATGCTGTTTCATAAAAAATGTTTTTTTTTACAATGATGTATAAGAAAACCTGGATATGAATATATTTTATGCGACCAAAAAAACCATGCTGTTTTATTTTATATATTTTTCATATAAAATCGTGTCTTAAAATCATGGATATTAACATATTTTATGTTACCAAAAAAATTATTGTTTTTTTTAAAACATGTTTTTTTTATTAAAAAGTTATTATAATTAATTTTTTGGTCACGACTTCTTTGTAAAAAAACACCCCCTTGGGGGGATACAATTACTGTATCTATGGGAACTAGCGCTCCCAGGGGGACAATGTGAGGGCCCAAGCTGAGAGTTAGGTAGGCCTCCTTTTTGTTGAAATAAAATGTTTTTGTTATGTTGAGGACCACCTTTTTTCGGTTCACTACCGTCCTGTTTTTCAGCACCTACTACTGTCTTCTTCAACTTTGATCTTGTTTCATAATCTTCCTTCCTCTCTTTGGATTGCATTTGTTGCTGGGTAGGGAGGCTAAAACTAATGACTAATCTAATCTGTAGAAAAAACATGGATATTAATTTATTTTATGTGACCAAAAAACCATGTTTTTTGAAAAAAAGATTTTTTACAAAAAACATGAGTGTTATTAAATTTTAACTGAGCGAACAAAACATGACCTTTTAAAAACCATGTTTTTGTCAAAAAAAGGCATTAATATCCATGTTTTTAGTCATGATTTTTTGTCAAAGAAAACATGACTTAAAAAAACAGCATAATTTAAAAAAAAACAGCAAAAAAACCAGCATGTTTTTTTTGGCACATAAAATATATTAATATCCATATTTTTTAATCATGATTTTTCTGTAAAAAAGATGTTTTTCAAAATAACAGCATGGTTGTTTATGGTAAAATAAAGTATATTAATATATGTGTTTTTTGGTCATGACTTTTTTGTAACAAAGATTAACACATTCCCTGCGAAGGGACCCACCGGTGGTCCCTTAGGTGATTTTCAAAGTGCTGCTGACCCACCTGCAGTCACTAACTCATTGTTTATAAATACTTAATGAAAGCTAAATAAAAGTTCGATCCAGTTTATGTTTGCTATTTTCAAAGAAGATTACTACAATTATTGAATTTAAATTTGAATTGAATATTGAACATCAGTTTAACCCATCGCAGTTAACGTGTAAAGATTAAGATTATAAGATTATAAGTTAGTTTAAGCCTCCCTAACCGCTACAAAAATAGAGCGTATCGAAGAGAGGAAGGAGGAAGACACCATTTAGTATGGAAATAAGAATATGAGGAATCTATGCTGAAGGGCATAGAAACAGTAAGATGAGAAAGAAGATCATAAAATAAGATAAAAGTTGAAGAAGAAATTCAGAGGTGCTGAAAAACAGGACAGTAGTGAATCGAAAAAAGGTGGTCTTCAACATAACAAAAAACATTATATTTCAACAAAAAGAAGGCCTACCTAACTCTCAGCTCGGGCCCTCACATTATCCCCCTGCGAGCGCTAATTCCCATAGATACAATAGTTGTATCCCCCTGAGGGGTTTGTAACAAAAATATTAAAAAAGACATGGATTTTTTGGTCACATAAGATATATTTAATATCCATTAGAACCGTACCAGGTCTTAGAATAAAATATCCACAAAGAATCTATTCACTCTATAAAACCATTCGAAGACCAGCTCCATCCTCAGTAAGTCATTCAGTCAAATGTTTTTCACAGAAACAGTGAAAATTCATTGTCCATTCCACCAAATTTTACTGAATGACTGAGGATGGAGCTGGTCTCCAAAAGGTTTTATGGAGTGAATAGATTCTTTGTAGATATTTTATTCTAAGACCTAGTACAGTTCTAATAAACATGATTTCAATATTAACAGCATTCTTTGTTTATAAGTTTCTAAAGACAATTTGATTAAAGAAAAATAACTTTCCTGATATTTATATCTTTGTTTTTTTAGTCATGATTTTTTTTAAATGTTTTTAAAAAAAAATTTTTTTGGTCCCATAAAATATAATAGCAATGTTTTTTAGTCAAGATTTTTCTGTTAAAAAACAATGTTTTAAGAAAAACAGCATTGGATTTTTAAGGTCACATAAATATATTAATATCCATGGTTTATATTCATAATTTTGTATAAATGATATTTTTTTTTAAAAACAGCATGGTTTTTTAGTCACATCTCTATCAATGACCATAAGTAAAGATATGTTATTATAACACACCATTTTGGGAGTTGAAAGTCATTCACATGTCGTGTAAAATAAATGAAATATCAAAGCATGAAACCGCAGAAAATGAAAAGTTTCATAAAACCATGGAAAACCATCAATTAAGAAGTATGCTGTTTTATTTTGTAATTTGACATGAAAACAAATAATCTAATGTGGTTCTTTTTCTTGCTGAGTTATTTTCAGACAAAATATTAAAAAAAACAAAATATCCACGTTTTTTTTGGCCACGGTTTTTTTTTGTAAAAAAAACGTGTTTTTTTAAAAAAACGGCATGGTTTTTTTAGTCACATCTCTAGTGGGGTATTGTGCTTGAGCTTTCCCTTATATCCAACGGGGAAAATCTCCGCGCCAGCGCTGGGAACGAACCCGCGACTTCCAGCATTCAAGTCCGATCCCTTAATTAACCGCTGTGCCACGGAGAGCGTGAATTCTCAAGCAGCATTGGGAGTGTGTTAATTCATCGGCTAATCTGCACTATGTAAATTCTTCAAGCTGCATTGGAAGTGTATTGCAAGAAAGTGTTAACACCCAGTTACTGTTTGAAAACTCAGAAAGGTGATTTTTGTAGGTGTGAAAGTTCTAGCACAGCCAGCACATGTAATAGTGCGTTCCGAGCGGCGAGCAATCAAATGTAATTTGTGTCATGCGGAAAATTGGCTCATGTTCGAATTCTGTGTTGTGTAAGATATTGACATGACCATTTATTTTGTGTGTGTGCCAGCCAGGATGTTCATTTTTATGTTTCATTACGTTTCTTTTGTGCGTGAACTCCCCTTACGACGGTTGCCAAGAAATGGTGTTTCACGTTAAATCCTGTAATCGTTCGCTGGCATCCAATAATTTTCTAGCCTGAATCTCCCATTTCATGTGTCATATTCAAATCTACGTGTTTCTAAAATAAATTCATATAAATCTTTCAAATTCTTTTATTCTCCATGTCTGGTATGCAGGTGTACGCAAGCATGAAGTATAATAGGTCAATGTTTATTTTACATTCGGCAGGGAAATTAAAGATGTCGTTGCTGATAATCACTAAATGAGCACATTTAAAAACCTTTTACATGAATGACATTATGCTCGCTGATGCGTTATTTTCGAATTGTTTAACTTTGAAGTTGGCGCGGGCGCGCGCGCGCCGCTTATTACAAACGTAATGAGGTTGGGTCGTGAGGGGTAGCCACAGTTCTTTTAGTGAAAATTATAAATCAATTGAAATTCTACTATGCATAAACATAGTTAATGAGATGACGAGTTATTTTGTTGATGCGAAAGACTGGTTTCGAATGTTCCCAGATACGTCGAACCCACGATATACCGGGGTTGAAGTTACGGATCTGCGGTCATCTCAAGGCTGCCAGTTACGTCGAAGCAGCGGTGCGCGCTTGCACACACTCGATCATTCGACGTAATGGGTCGGTTACAACCTTTATTTATAATTTTCACCAGAAGAACTGTGGCTAACCCTTACGACCCAACCTCTTGACGTTTGTAATTGGCGGGTTAACTACCCTTATTAACTAAATTACAGCGCCGGCGCGCGCGCGCCGGCGCCAACTTCAAAGTTCAATTTTTCAAAAATAACGCATCAGCGAGCATAATGTCATTCGTGTAAAAGGTTTTCAAATGTGCTCATTTACTGATTATCAGCAACGACATCTTCAATTTCCCTGCCGAAGGTAAAATAAACATTGACCGTATAATACTTTAAAAATTGCTGGGGGTTGATATTCTCTCAGCGTGAGAAGGGGGTCCTAAACCCCACCCTCTTCTCATATCGCAACATTTATTTATAATTTTCGCTAAAAGAACTGTGCCTCCCCCTCACGACCCAACCTCCTTACGTTTGTAATAGGGGGTTAGCTTCTGTTTTTAATTAAATTACGCTCGCTTCCTTTGGCGCGGGAAGGCCAACTTCAAAGTTCAATAATTCGAAAAAAAGCATAAGCGAGCAGAATGTCGTTCATGTAAAACGTTCTTAAATGGGTTCATTTAGTGATTGTTTGGAATATAATTATTAATTTCCGTGATTGCATTAAACTTCACATTGACCCAAAATTGTTAGGTATAAATGTGTTCTATTGAACTTACAAACATTTCAAACATCAATTAAATGTGTACTTCTGCTGAAATAAAATTATCTATTTTTTTTGGTTCTATTAGTGTTGTTGCCCATATACAATTATGTTTAAAAATATTTATCTTTGGTAAATCTGAAGGATATGTCAGTTATCGATTTTGTAAATTTCGATGCCTAAGCATAGTTAGTTAGATCAAAATAAACAAGTTTTCTTCCATACACTTTCCGTCTCAAATGAGTATTTTATTAGTTATAGCGGTAAATGACTTACCGCAACTCCAGTGTTCGAAGAGGCAAGTAATTCAAGGAGCACGTCGGACAGCAACACTGCAATGCGCACTCGCTTCCAGCGCGATCGTCATCAAAGACGAAACCAAACCTACCGCTATACCTCGTTAAATACTCATTTGACGAAAAAAGTGTATAGAAGAAAATTTGTTTATTTCGATGTTATTACCATGATTCAAACAACAAAAATTCAAAAATCGATGAGTAGCTGTATATTCGAGCGAATTCATCATCACAGACGAAACTAAACTTACCGCTATAAATCTTAAAATACTCATTTGAGACGGAAAGTGCATAGAAGAAAACTTGTTTATTTTGATTCAATTAATTAGGTTCAGGCCCCAAAAAGTGAAAAATCGATAACTGACATATCCTTCAGATTTACCATATCTTTTGTAAATTTACCCATGTACAATACAATTTTGATGACAACATTTTGACATCAATATTGGTTTTGGTGCTATGGAAATCAGGGCCATACCCACAACATAACTGCAGTTTATTTTAAGGTCAGTATTGAGTTTATTCTTGTCTACAATTTTAATAATTTTGTTTCCATAGATAGGTCATATGGTAGATTTTAAGACTTTTTAAATGAATGATGTTGTGCTCGCAAATACTTAGTTTTTGAGTTATTTAACTTTGAAATTATAGAAACGGTGCTATGAAATGGGTTTTTCGTGCAAAAGCAAAGTGTTTTTCAACAATGTCGCAACTGCGCGGAGAGCGAGAAAAGATAATTGATTTCACAATATATGGCATATGGCATTATTAGTTATCAGCCGACCCCACGGAGCCTGCAGAGTCTGAACCCACTTCTAGGATCTTTTAGTTAATAATGCAATAAGGGTTATCACCCAGAAATATTAACGGGACTTGGGTAGTGAATACTGAAATCGATATGCAGTTGACATCATTTTCGATATGGCGGCCACCGTAGAACATTAGCAAAATAATAGAAGTCAATACCGTATATTTAAGTATTCACTATTCCAGTCCCACCAATATTTTGGCGTGATAGCCTTTATTGTGTTATTAACATTAACTAAGACATCCTAGAAGTGGGTTCAGGATCCGCCAGTGTCGGCTAATAATAAATTACGTCATATATTGCATAAGCAATAACTTTTCCTGCGCTCCGCACACTTGCGGCATTGTTCGAACACCCTCTCCTTTTGCACGGGAAACCCATTTCATGAGCGCAGTTCCTATAACTTCAAAGTTAAATTACTCAAAAACTAAGCATTTGCAAGCACAATGTCATTCATTTAAAACTTCTTAAAATCTACCATATTACCTATCTATGGCACCGAAATTATTAAAATCGTAGACAACATTAAGCTCAATATTGACAAAATGGATAGTTAGTTAGAAAAAAATCTGCAATGCTAAACAAATTAAAAGCTCTTAAAAGAATTTTTAGAATCATTCCATGTAATTGCAGTTCCTGCTTTCATTTTCAAACAAAATTAAATGTAGTACTTTAGGGGCTGCTGGTAGTATGACTTGACCTAAGAATTATAGCTGAAAGACACTCTGAGGATATACTTTTTAGAATTTGTTCTTAAATGCAGTTCATGTTGTATGATTAGAGGGTTCTATTGCATCATATGTTGAATTATACTTGTCTGCCAAATTATAATGATTTCATCTTGTGGGGTACCTTCTATTGTATCCATCATTGACTGAACAACAGTACACTTGGGTTATTGAATGTTTGGAGACTATTGGGGTAAACTTTTTTTACTTGAATTGTTTGCAATCTTGATGACTTATCATTCTTCAACAATAGTTCCGGTCAATATGGAGTTTAATGCGCTCACAGAAATTAAAAATTCTGTTCCCAAGAATCATTACAGGACTACGTTTAAAAATGTTTTACAAGAATGACATTCTGTGCTGATCCTTTATTTTTGAGACATAGCAATCATTACGTTCTAATAAGAATAACATTATATAGTCGGTTGATTAGCCGTCGCATTGTTGGGTCACGCTTATTTTTTTGGGGGGACACGCCCACTTTTTTGTGTGAAATTAACAGCCTCAGTTTGGGTAAGCTATTTTAGGTTGCTTTGTTATTTTAGGTTAGTTTACTTAACTAACCTAACATTACCTAACTTAAACTTACCCATCGTAACGTCAATACCGTATTAGAGCATATTTACGTCTCCATTCCTTCACTTTTAAGTACTACATTCCTAAAACTTCAGAGTTGAATAATTTAAAAATTACGCATCAGCGAGTAGAATGTCATTCATGTAAAACGTTTTTAAATGTGTTCCTTTAGTGATTCTTGGGAACAGAATTTTTAATTCCTGTGAGCGCATTAAACTCCATATCGACCATAGTTCCCTCAGAAAAAAAATTATTTTGTGCCCTAAGGCTCATTTTGTATTGAAACATTCAAATGAATTACAATCTGTTATATTATCCTGAATTACTGAGTCAATAATTTGAAAATAATTTTTTTTTGTGGATGTGAAGGTAGACCTACAAGTAGCTCATGTCAACTGAAGTAAGCGTTGTTACCGGGAGGCCTCCTAAGGTTTTCATCACGCACTATCGGCTGTGGTTTTTGTGTGCTCTGTGATAACAATGCTTGGCATACTTAATTTGTGTGTTTCTTTTTGTTTGTTTCAGGCTAGATTCTTGCTCTGCTATAAACTATTATTGTGCATAAATTAATCTTAAGCCTGGAAGACCTGGCTTGCTTGAGTCCTACCATCTTGGGAGGTGAATTGAGTGGTTTTTCTAGTTAATTAGCATGTGCCTGGTTGGAATTTTCAGTCCATCAGTTTTGGTTTCTGATTTGGTTTGCTTCTTTTATTTCTTTCCCATTGTGTCTTGAGATGTTGATTTTGATTGATTTCCTTTATTTCTGATTGAAGTTCTGTTCTTTATGTTCATTGTACTTATATAATTTGCATTTTTTATTTATTTTGATTCACTTTGCATTATGAGATTTATTTGCTTCTGATTTCTGTTTAATTTCTGTTTGTTTGTTTTATTCTTTTTGTAAAGCCTGGTCATGGGAGTTATTTGTGGTTCTTGTACTTATAAGTTGCACTCATTCTTTTCAGCCAGCAAGTCAACACCTCATGTCCATGCTGCCTATGCTCCCTACTCTTGGCTCATTTTGTCATACCTGTTTCTACAATTTCTTCTAGTTGCTGTGCCTCTGGATTAGATAATTCTCATATTCTGGTTCTGAGTAAACTCCCCTCAGGGGGATACGACTATTGTATCTATGGGAATTGGCGCTCCCAGGGGGACTATGTGAGGGCCTGAGCTAAAGGTTAGGTAGGCTTCCTTTTGTTGTAAAAAATAGGTTTTTGTTTTGTTACGGACCTTTTTTTTCGGTTCACTGCTGTCCTGTTTTTCAGCACCTACTACTTTCTTCTTCAACTTTTTTCTTGTTTCATGAACTTCTTTCCTAGCTTACTGTTTCTGTGCCCCTTGTGCATAGATTCCGCGTTCCCTCAACTCCATACTAAATGGTGCCTTCCTCTTTCCTCTCTTGGAACATCTTTGTCGTGGTTAAGGGAGGCTAAAACTTTCTTATATAATAATAATAATAATAATTCTGTGTCACGATATCATGCTGGTCAAGCACGTAACGTATGAGGACTTGCAACCTCCACAAATAAATATAATTTACACCTTTGTGCGCGCGTGAATACTACATAAAAGCATGGACAATGAAAGATTCAAGATTAAAATTGGTTTTATTTTAACGATCATGTGGATTAAAATACGAGCATACAAAATATTTCAATGCAATGATTAAAGCACAGGGAGATGGTAAAGCAACATGAGCATAAAATGAGCGGGTTCACATGAGCAGCATAATGAGACACACAAAAACGAGAAGTTTGCTCTCCTTATCACAATGAACGCTTGCCCAACAACTTCAGGATTACGACAAAAATAACTTTACGCACTGTGCAAAAATCAGGAAACATAGTCGATGAATGGGCTAGCATGAACACGAAACATTCGGAAATAATGCAATATAAACATCAAAGAACTTTGCTTACCACAAGGTGTTCAAAAATTAGTAAACACTTCGCATCACGTACCATCTGAACTCTTGCTTTGTGCCCGAAACACATCCTCCTGCTAAGTGCACAACATCATAGCAAACACAATTTAATCCCATAATTAGCACGCCCAACAATAACTCGACACCTAATACAGAAAAGGGGCCATTTACGAAATTTGGCGCGTTGAATTTGAACACACTGCTTTCACCTATTACTTGACTGGCAATTCACTGCATGGATAGTTTTCAGAGTCCTATAACCAATTATTTCGTGCTACACTTTCTTGCAGCATGCAGATTTCGATGACACAATGCATTTCCAATACTGCCTGAAGAATACACGTGGAGTTGATCTGCCCATTTTTCTTTTGTGGTCTTCTCAAGCGCCTGCTTCTCCCGGGATGTTGCTGCAGCACGCCCGATATGACGTAATGCTGACCATCTTCACCGGTCTGCTGTCTCAGTGGTATTGCTCCTGTCCAGCGCTCTACATTGAGCACCGTCTGCTGCCTCAGTGTTGGGGCTCCCGTCCAGCGCTCCAAATTCAGCACCTCTCGTTTGAGGGCCAATTAAAATTGAACTGTGAAGATCTCGTTGCTACGTAGCATCGTCGCCAACTTCGTCACTGAGCAGTTATTGCTTACATGTGGGAGTTATTACGATCTTGGTGTTGAAGTCGAAACATTTCTTGAATATCCCTCCGTGGAATCGTTGTTGAGCGGTCGTTAACGAACATCGCCGAGACGCTAATATGCTTCAAGGAGATCATTTGTTCTTGAAACTTCGACGTTAACTTTACTCCGATGTAAATTTGCTGTTTGCGTGAAATGCATGTCGGCGGCGGGCCGACATGCCACGTTCGCCTGCCCTCAGATCACGTGTACTTCTCTCGCGACCTCGAAACAAAAAGACCTCCCGAGTCCCGACTTCTCCTCTCCGCTGCTTATATCATCCTCACAGTTTCCTTTCAGAATTTTCTCGAACCTTCCCAGAACATTCGAGCTTCTTCCAAGCAAAGATTACGTGTTTCCCTTATGATTGGTGGGAATCTTGCCTGCTTCGGGTTGCCGAAATGTAACTGGTGCGTTCCCTGCCACACCTCCTTGCCTCCTCTACTCCTTGATTCTCATTGGTAGAGTCAGACGCGGTTGACTCCATGAGCCAGCCCCTACCTCTTCGAAGTTCACCCTCGCTTGTTTGAAGCGAGGTCGTACTCACGCCTACCCGTGGGTTGTGTGTGTGAGCTCCCGTGTGTTTTGTGTGTGTGTCTTGTGTTGTGTCTGAGATTTGTGTTTGTGTCTGCCTGAGCCAGGCCTCTCGTCGAAACGCTAACACTTGAGCTCGACAGATTTATAGACCTACTCTTTTCCCCTCGAAATATGAGACTTAGAACAGAGGAAAATGGCCCTTACGCATTATCGGTATTTTCACGCTCAAGCTACAGCCAACGGTTTTTCACATTCCTCAATGTCACGGGATTTAGCCCAAAAATAAAATGTGATATGAAAATATCACCTAATGTTTTACGTGATTTTTCCAAATATGTATGCCTAATATAACTATATCACAACACTGAGTAAACTATGACAAACACTAAAGTTTCATTTCACCAATAGTTAAAGACTTATTATGCAAGATCAATGATGTATTATAGGAAATTCTGACCCCGCAACAGCGTGTTTCGTTAATCAATTTTGCTGCAGTTGAATAACTATACTCTATAATTATTTTACAACACTTAGAAAAAATATAGGAAAAACAATTTTACATATTTTACTTTATAATTATAATAATTTTGAGCTATTTTTGAATTACTCTGTTTTCTGAAGGATGTTCAAGTTATATCTCATAGCAATATTAATTGACTTTAGCCCCTCTCAGGGGGATACAACTAGTGTATCTATGGGAATGAATTAGTGTTCCCAGGGGGACTATGTGTGTGCACGAGCTAAAGGTTAGGTAGGCTTTCTTTTTGTTAAAATAATATAGGTTTTTGTTTTGTTATGGACAATCTCTTTTTGGTTTACTGCTGTCCTGTTTTTTCAGCACCTACCACTTCTTCTTCAACTTAGATCTTGTTTCATGAACTTTTTTCTCATCTTACCGTTTCTATGCGTTTTCTGCATAGATTCTGCGTTCCCCTAACTCCATACTATATGGTGCCTTCTTCCTTCCTCTCTTTGGATCTCATTTGTTGAGGATATGGAGGCTTAAACTAACTAATAACCTAATTGACTTTAGCCTAAAAGAACTATCCTGAAATTTTCATTGTTTTGTGGGAAATGAAAGATTAAAATGTCTAAAATATTTGATGCAGTGTAACAATTTTTCAGTTTAATTTAACTGCATTTGGTGATAAAATATCTTATGTATACAGATTCATGCATTGGGTGTATCGGTGAGTGAGTTGTGCTAAAATACTGTTCATGTTTTTATAACTTATTTTCATTTCACAGGAAGATGTTGAAGAGTTCATGAGCAAAAAATCTGGTGGTGCAGAAGAAGTGATCAGGCGCCTTGATGAGCAGCTCAGCAACTATCGCTGCATGGAGTCGCACCTCACTGCCACTCGCTTGAAGTGGGTCTATTATTTTATCATAAAGATTTAATAGGAGCATATTTGTGTAGAGTATATATATTTTATGTTAACTATGTCAGTATTAGTTGAAGTAGTATCCTCTTTTTTGACTAAATCAAAAAAGCGCTCGTATGCCCAATGTAAAATTTTCTCTTGCTTATTGGTGAGGACACAAGGGTTTAGTATCAAAGTTCACCATTAGTATTTGTTGCTCATTAGGCAAGACAAAGGATGGGTTTTTGTAAAAAGTGCTACTCTAATCTTTTTAATGCTATGCATCTAATTTCATTAGTGTAATTAAGATGTCTTAATGTTTTTGATGTAAGCCAACTTGCCAAAGTAATATTTTTCCCTTCTCCAGCATGCATTGAATGTAGGTGGGATATATTGTTAATTGCCATTCAGAAAGTTTAAAACTTTCCTCTTTGGTTATAATCTCTTATTCTTCATAGACTAAAATCATTTGTGCATTATTTTAATTTTTCTAACACTATTTGTCAAAAAATGTTTAGAGTTTATGTTCCATGAAGTGAATAATTTTGACATATCTGCAGAAATATTCACTCATCCATTATTTATTGGTGCAGGCTGAAGCACCAGGTTCCAAACATCAAAAGCTGCCTGCAGATCATAGAAGAAATGAAGGCTCGTCAAGACAGCATGGAGGATCTGGAAACTTGATTACTGCTTTCTCACCAAGTCTATGTTGAAGCTACCATTCAACAGTCTGCTTATGGCTTGGGGTTAGTGAAACTGGACTAAGTTCAACTGCTGTAAGAAATTATGAGAAGTTAAGAAAATGTGAAAGATTTTAATCACATTGTTTCTTTTACTAACATGTTTGGGTAGGGAGAAATTTTTTTTTATTTTTATTTGAGTTTGAAATTAGAGCAAAGCAGAAAATTCTGATTATGTTTTTGTATTTTTCTTTTTAATTTGAGATCATTTCTAAGTATATTTTCTAAAGGTGGGTGTAATATGTCATTTTTACGCAGAAGCTTTGTACTTCGTAGTATCCTGCTCATGTGTTTGCTGCATTGCTACTGCTTTTACATTAAATTTCATAAAGCAGCATATGCCTTGATTTTAGGTGTATCTGTGCCATAGTTAGATCAATATAACCAGTGCGCCCTCTCATGGAAGTACAACTTTTGCATCTATAGGAACTAGTACTACCAGGGGTGAGATGTGAGGATCCAAGCTGAAGATTAGGTAGGTATTCCTTTGGTTGATGTAGAAATGTTTTTGTTTTGTCGAAGGCAATTTTTTTTTGTTCACTGGTGTCTAATTTTTCATGTTATCTAATCAAACCAGTGTACATAATTATTGTGTATATTTAGCTGGCGGTTTTACCCCTTTTTGTGAAAGCTTAAAATATCTAGTCAGAATGACTGAAAACTCTTCAGTAGTATGAGCAATTTCTAAGCTCTTCTAAAGGTACATATGCATAAGTGCCTCTCCTTATTAATGTATGAAACCTCTTGAATTACTATGTCTATCCCCTTTTCTTGAAGGAAACTGCAATTTCAGCTGCAATAATTATATCTATGAGTGTGTTTTGCAGATAACGAGTGTTACTGCAATACTGTAAGATCTTTGCATCAGTGCTTATTTGTTTGTATTCTCTTTTCTGGTCTTTTGATGAACCCAGTGTACTAACCAAGTAATTCGTTATGTGTGATTGCTTACTTCATTTCATAAGTTCAGTTATTGAAAGTAAATTTTTGCATCTCTTCCAATTCCATTGATAGGCCGAAGTCTACCGACATAGACATTGATTTTCTGCATTTTTTCAATGCTTTAGTTCAAACTGCTACAGCAAAATTCCTCTGCTTTGATGCTTTGTTACTGATCTATGTACCTCTTGGTTAATCGTAGAAAACTTATTAATTGAACTTAAACCATGGTTTTAACCTAAATAATACAGTGATGACTCGTGTGTGCAGGCGAATGTGATGCTAGAGTTAGTAGAGTATGACCTGGAGGCAGCATCGGTGCTGCTCAACAAGAACCTCAGCAACGCGAACACCAAGCTCACCCAGGTCGTTTCGGACCTTGTTTTCTTAGGTGAGGTTTAGTAGATTTTCATGTAGCTACATAACTGCATTTTCTAAGTTCTATAGAATGTTTAAAAAATGTATGTATATACGTTATGTTTTAAAATACTCTTCTGTCATGGTATTTCAGTCAAAAAAGAATACTGTAAAAATTTGGTGAAATCGCCCGTTACTGGCACAATTAGGAATACGACTGTTTTCTTGCGTTTTCACGACGTGCTTATCTCGACATGTGTTTGTGGCCATACCTAATCTTTTATTTAATCATTAGAGAGCTGCAGACTCCATTCAGCAGCTACCGAGAATTCACATTCGAGTAGGAGTTTTGGTACGGCCCAAAACATATGTTTTTGGCAGTACGTAATCATCTACTCGAATGTCACTTTTCAGTAGCCATTGAATGGAGTCTGCAGCTCTCTGATGATGAAATAAAATTAGTGATTGGAGATCAATTATTTCAGATACCGTAACCCTAGTAAGATGTATGCTCCCCCAACGAATAACTAAGATCTCAATCAAGACAAAGGTCATCTGGAAAGTTGAGAATATTTATCCCTCTTCAGAGAACCATTTCAAGAAAGTTTCGTACTGAGATTTTTTGCTCGTGTCTTTACGAGTGTTGAATTGATCGTTTTCTTCATTCAAACTTAGCTCTGGGTGTAGCTTCTGTTTTCAAGCTTGTAGAAAAATTTCAATTGTGGGACTGAACTGTCTTTCCCCGCCTCAGAAATGTGAGGTCCCAAGATGAGAGGTAGGCTTTCTTTGTATCGAAATAAAACTATATTTTTTTTGTTGTAATAGATCATCGTTTTCTGTTTACTGCTGTCCTGTTTTGACTTATGTATTCATTCTTAGCTCACAGTTTCTAAGCCTTAAAGACCTTGTGTGGGAACGTACGCTAGTTTCCGTGCAACTTCATACTACATGGTTCCTTCATCCTTCCTCTCTTTGAAACATTTTGTTGTGGCTAGAGAGGCTCAAACGGTGCTACTATAGCGTGAGGTCTATTGCCATATATCGCCTACCCAGGTACAGTTTGAGATGTACTAATTGTTTTTAGCCAAATCAAATGTATAACAATTGGTAATATCCATTAGTAACCTAACCTCACGCTTTAGTATTAGCTACAGGTAGGCTTCACGCTGTAGTATTAGCTATAGGTAGACTTCACGCTATAGTATTAGCTAGAGGTAGACCTCATGCTATAGCACTAGCTATAGGTAGACCTCACGCTATAGCACTAGCTAGAGTTAGATCTCATGCTGTAGTGTTGTAGGCCTCACGCTATAGCAACGCCCGCTTAAACTAACTTAAAACCGATCAATCTTGCATACCTTAGGACGCAGTGCACCACCACCAAGGTCACCATAGCCCGCGTGTACAACTGGGACGTGAGGCGCCGCAGAGCCAAGGCTGGCAAGACAGCACAGCAACGGAAAAACTAACCCCATAATAGCCTTAAATATTTAGCTTCTACTTCACTGCCTCCTGCCTAGGGCTATGTTGTTGGCATATACGAGAATGTAACCCTGGTCGAGCTTCAGTTGCGTTTCTTGTTGGCCGTCATTGGACGACTACCCCTCAGGGGGATACAACTATTGTATCTATGGGAATTAGCGCTCCCAGGGGGACTATGTAAGGGCCTGAGCTAAAGGTTAGGTAGGCTTTCTTTTTGTTAAAATAGAATAGGTTTTTGTTTTGTTACGGACCATCTTTTTTTGGTTCACTGCTGTCCTGTTTTTCAGCACCTACTACTTTCTTCTTCAACTTTTTCTTGTTTCGTGATCTTCTTTCTTAGCTTTCTGTTTCTGTACCTTTTGTGCATAGATTCCGCGTTTCCTTAACTCCATACTAAATGGTGCCTTCTTCCTTCCTCTCTTAGATAGCCTTTGTTGCGGATAGGGAGGCTGAAACTAACTAATAATCTAATCTAATTATTGGACGACTAATTTGCTGTGGCGGTTGCAATGCGTGAGTCTTTTCTTTTGTAGTACCACGTGTTAGACACAAATGTGTCAAGATGGGTAGATTGCAAGTTTGATTTAAAGTCTTAGGTTAGCTATACTTGACCTCAAGAATTATAGAACTGAGAAATTGCGTTGAGATTTCCTCCTTTAGTATCGGTTGTGCGCAGCGTTCGTTTTCCTCCATCACAGTTGAATGGAACGACCTCATTGCTAGCTTACCGTAGTACATATTTGACGGAGATGTTTCACGGCATTTCTCGTTCCTCGTGACGAATGTTTAGGCAAGGCTTCATTAAATTGTGCAAGAAGATTGGGTGAGGATGTTAAATTATACATCCTAACTAATAGTCATGCCCGAGAACCACATGCTCCCTGTTGAGTTCATTCTTACTTGAGATATTTGAGCATTAAGATCATCATTGTCACAGGACATTAGGGCAGTAAAACAGGTACGTTTTATCTTCGTCTAATGTCCTGTATCAGGATGGAGCTTCATTCATTCACATTTAAAACTTATTTATTTGCTCATAAGAAAACAAAACACGCTCTTGGCTTAAATTCTCAAGTTTCTGACGTGCAAATTATTGAATTGTGAATACTCATGTGAATTTACTGAAAGAGAGGGGCGTAGCATGAAATTCTTTTATACATAGTGATCATAATGTGTATTTTACATTTCAAGCGTCTGGTTATAGCTGAAGTCTTATAATTTGTTATGTCCAACAGGGAAGGAAATGAGATTTGAAATTTCTAAGCGGTCAAAGGAGGAAACATAAGTGTGGCGAACCTGTTATTTGATGGGGGAGTTATTCATAAAGTAATGGAATTTGTTAAAGAAGTGAATGTATTTGGGAATATATGATGTTAAATCTGAGTGGACCCACCCAGTTCAAGAGAGGCGAGGTTGTGTTTTAATGTTTGTATTATGGTTTGTCTAAGTCCTAGTGGCTTGTAGCAGTTGTTATGTTCTGCGGCACAGTTTAGAACCAAAATTGCCGAGCGTACTGCGCTCCTTTACTCAACGCTGAGTTCAGAAGGGGTTTCAGCGCGGGTAAGACGCTCGGCCAAAGTGAGGGTGGGAGCTGGAACCCCAACTTTGTGGTTTTAGCTTCAATCCTTCCACATTTATTGTTCCCTTGCATCTATGTACCCTGGTTCTTCAGGTAAAAATTACGCGTTTCATCTATATTGGCCTCAATTTTTGTTCATATGGTGATTGAATCCTTATGATGACGGGGAAAAAGAAGCAAATGTTGTGATAAGTGTTAGAATGTACATGACGGCTCCTTTTATGCTTGCTCTTGGTAAACGGTAGTTATCGACATTTATGTAATGCTATATCGCTGTGTAACGAATGGGGGTGAAGTTCTGGAGAATTGTTGTGGCCCGACGAAAGGAGGGCATACTTTATGTGTTATGCCAGCTATTGCTGAAGTCGGACATGAGTTTTGTTGTTTTGGGGAAAAGTGTATTGTAATGAGTGGTTTTGCACTTGACTGAGTAAGATGGAAAATGCGAGCAATAACATAATTGAAGTAATCTGTATAGATAGCGGAGAGAAAGATGGAAGGCACTGATGACCTCAGCGTACCACCTTACAACAGCAGAGCAACTTTGGTAGAAATGCCCAAAGCGACGACTTAAGATCTATGACCGAAGTTGTCGGTAACTGAGTTTATTGTTGATATTATTATTATTATTATTCATTAATATTATAATTATCCGGAGCAATTTTATTTGAAATTAAGTGTGATATAAGGAGCTTGGCCACAAGAGTGATCGTTATGGACAAGAAAGAAAGAGCGCAATCAACACGTCCAAAAATTGAAAGCTCATCACACGGCGAGTCGACCAGACTTTGTGAGTCTCCATGAAAACAATCATCTGTTAAGACTGAAATCGAACACAAATCTGTTTGACTAATGACTAGAAAGAAACTCACACTCAAGCCCTACAAGCTGCATATAGTTTAGCTCCAAATTGATGGAAATCAGGGTATGCAATTCCAACACATGCTTCAAGTTGTACATCAGTAATGGAGCAAGAGCACAACCATCAAAACAACTAGCATTAGTCCACTGAGCTCTGCGGCAGTTTGGTTTTGTCAAAACCTCCAAAATTCAAAGTTGGTCACGGTTTGAGAAGGAATTTATATAAGCGGTAAAATATCTTGTTTTTGCCAATCAAGGAATCAAAATCAGCAAAAAAGCTATTTTGTAAACATTTTTGAAGCTATAATACTTCTGTAGGTTCAGCAGCACTTGAGTAACACAGGATGGACATATCAGCATGCCTGCGTTCAGTTCTACAACATGAAAATGGCTCGACACAAATGCAAGGCCCATTTTACAGATTTCATCCCATCTGCTGAATTGTGATCTGCATCATCTGCTGAATTTGCCCTACTTGTTGATTCTCAATCCGATGCACTACTATGTGTGGTTAATTTTTTAAGTAAAGACACGCATGACGCTCCACAAGAGTTTTCAGCTCCCAAAGCAATCTTTACTTAGGAGAGGGGGACCCACCTAAGTTTAGATATTGGTTTAATTAAGCCTCCAACTGCAATGAAAGCATTCCAAAAGAGAAAGGCACCATTTAGGATGGGCTTAAGGGAATGCAAAATCTAAGCTCAAGATGCATAGAAACAAGAAGTTGAGAAACAAGTTTAAAAAAACAAAATAAACGTTTAAGAAGAAAGTAGTAGGTGCTGAAAAAACAGGACAGCAGTCAACCGGAAAAAATATGGACTATATTTAAACAAAAAAAATTTCATTCCAATGAAAGGAGGGCCTGAAAATGGATATCACACATTTTCCAGAAAGGGCTGACTTCCATAAATAAAAAAGTTGTACCCCTCTTAGAGAGTCTATCGCTAAAGACACAGTGTATCACCAAGAATTTTACCTCGTATATGAAGCTTTGTATTGCTGCATAATGATGCCATCCAAAACTGGCTGAGAATATTACAACATAATGGCATTTTATTGAAACTCATACATGCTCGCATTAAATTTGAATTGTTTAACATATCATGAAAAAAAATCTCCGTACCGGTCATTTGTTGATGCTTTGCCTCTCTTGATGTGTCCGAGTATCTATTGAAGAGTAAAGCTAGAATTAAGATCATTTAAGAACACCGACCAAATATTTTTTAGGAACCCCTACAAAATATTTTTTAGGAACACAACAAAATATTTTTTATGAACACAACAAAATAAATATTTTTTAGGAGCATAAAATATTTTTCAGGAACCCAAACCACAAATGTTGTAGGAACGCAACAAAATATTTTTTATAAACCCCAGCCAAATATTTTTTAATATTGAACATTTAGGAGAATCGTTTTTAAAACATTTGAGTTATTTCACACAACGACCTATAAAACAATACCAAAATAGACCAAAGCTAATAAAATTGAATTAAATGCAAGAAATATTTATATGACACTTCAGGGTGCAGCAGTCATGAAAAATAAGAATTAGCAAAATGCTTACCTAATGTGAGCAATGAAAAAACTTCAATAAGTACTAAAGGCAAAGGTAGGTTAAAAGATTAAGATTAAAAGTTAGTTTAAGCCTCCCCAACAACTACAAAAAAAGAGCGTATCAAAGAGAAGAAGGAGGAAGGCACCATTTAGCATGGAGATAAGGGAATGCGGAAGCTATGCAGAAGAGGCATAGAAACAGTAGGATGAGAAAGAAGTTCATGAAACAAGATAAAAATCCAAGAAGAAAGTAGTAATTGCTGAAAAACAGGCCAGCCTTGAACCAAAAAAAAGATGGTCTGTAACAAAACAAAAACCTATTCTATTTCAACACAAAGAAGGCCTACCTAACTAAGCTCAGGCCCTCACACATTTTCCCCTGGAAGTGCTAATTCCCATAGATACAATAGTTGTATCCCCCTGAGGGGCAGGTAGGTTAAAAAGAAACTTCAAAATATTCCGTATAAATGAAAAATAACCAAACCAAAAATAAAAAGAGATAAAATATGCACCTGATGATCCAGACCATACTCAACAGGCTCTCTTTTCACTGATGGAATGTTCATATCTTCCATTTCAAGCTTGACTTCAACAGTCAAAGTCTCAGAGGGCATCTTTTGTCTCTCTGCAATAAAAGGGTTATATTAATGGACATTGGCAACACAGTAAATACAGTAAAACAAAATAATCAATTTAACATACTGACTATAAAGTGGGATATATGTGCACTACTAGGTAAATTTTTTCCTTATGCACTGATGGAAATGAATAATATTCTGAATCATTTTGCAACCTCTTTTTAGAGAAATTTCATCATTCAAGGAAAATGTTACTGTTCACTTATATTTTGTGCATTTTTTTTACAAAGGTCGGAAACTTGTTCGGAAAGGTAAGTCAATATTTTCAGTCTGTCTTTTACAACCTAGCCAAATCGAATTCATGACTTGCGCAATTGGAGTCAACGTGTTAGGTAAAGAAATAAAGTAAATAAATGCAGCAGAATAGATGAGTTAATTTATCATAACAAAATTAAAGTTTCTTTTGAATAGCAGGCCAGCTGATTCATCATCGTTAAGTAAAAACATTTTTGTCCAGCTACAAAATGAAGCGGAGCACTTCATATTGACCATCATTATTCTGGTAGACAAATAACAAGCTAAGCTATAAAAATTGCATTCAGAAGGATGAAATAAAGAATAGGAGAATATATGCACACTTGCTCTGCAAATTACAATCATTTGGAGATACAAACAAAAGCTACGTATGCTTGGCAGCAAGCTGTAAAGGAAAATAACATTCATTTTTATTATTTTAATTTAAATCAGCTATCTTCATATAAATGGCGCCTTCCTCCTTCCTCTCTTAGAACATCTTTGTTGTGGTTAAGGGAGGCTAAAACTTTCTTATATAATAACATCTATCTTCATTACTTTGATTTTCAATATTACTTTTACTGTCTTACCTTTCTTATTTTATAATATATTATATGCATACAAAAGGGTTTGAATACCCTTAATTACTGATTATTGACCAAAAATTATAGAATGACCTACAAATAGTTCAACTTACAAACAACAGTTCAAAGCCCAATTGTGTTTCTAAGTTGCGGAGCAAGTGCACTTTGATATTGTATCCATCCTGCAGAAGCAATGGCCTAGAAATGAAAAGAATCAGCATGATAAGTCAAATAAGTTAATCCACCATAGTAAAAATTTCTACAAGGTCTAGCTTTTCTCTCCTAAGTAAAGGCAACCACTAAGTTACTTATTACATAAGAAAGTTTAAGCCTCCCTTCACAAAGACAAAGATGTTCCAAGAAAGGAAGGATAAAGGCACCATTTAGTATGGAGTTGAAGGAATGTGGAACATATGCACAAGGTACATAAAAACAGTAAGCTAAGAAAAAAGATCATGAAACAAGAAAAAGTTTTAAATAAAGCAGTAGGTGCTGAAAATCAGGACAGCAGTGAACCGAAAACGATGGTCCGTAACAAAACAAAAACCTACTCTATTTTAACAAAAAGAAAGCCTACCTGACCTTTAGCTCGGGCCCTCATATAGTCCATCTGGGAGCGCTAATTCCCATAGATACAATAGTTGTATCCCCCTGAGGGGGGGGGGGCAAACACTAAAAAAAACTAAATATAATTTGAATTCAGAGGAAAAATTCAAGTTTTTCACTTAGTACACACAATCCATCATGAATGCAAATGAAGTTTTGCCGTGGCAATGAGAAGAAAAGAGGAAAATAATAAAGAATATCAGACAAAACACTTGTATTGAAAGTACATTGCACAGTGCACACGCCTCTTCACCAGAGACAAAACAATGAAAATGACATGATACTTTAACGCTAATCTAAGCCCATAACAGACTTGCATCACATACTAGCTGTATAAGAAATTCTAAAAAACAGACATGTGAAATTTCAAATTGATCTAAAATTCCAATGATTGTAAAATTTAGATTATGTAGACTCAGTTTGAAAGTGTTCTATTCATGGTATCCAAAAAATTACAAAAATTCTTCAACTGACTAGTTACAAGTGAAATACTTTCCCCCAAGTTTCTTGAATAATGAAAGGTATGCAATAAGCCTTTCAAACACCATAGGCATTGCTATGTCTTGAATTTTTCCACAGTACTCCACCAATGCACTTGCAATAATTTGTAGTAACAAATGTACACTAATGAATACCCAGATGAAGTATTTTAAGCTATGACAGTTGAAATTTGGATCAAAACAAACTAAAACTTTATATCATTTTATTACATGATACATGCTACTAATATATATAACTATGTAACATGTTACCTGCCATGTGTACACAAAAAGAATTTTTATAATGCTGATGACCAAGTCCAACCAGTAATTAAAAATCAATTTTCATAAATGCTTAATCTGAGCTAATATGACACATTTCATTTCAGTCGATGTTCGCTATTTTCAATATTGCTTACTTCAACTGACTTTTATTTCGAGTTGAATATTGAACTTAAGTTTAGCCCATGGCAGTTCACATGTCAAGTTGGGCAAACAAAGCCTCCTCAATATCAACGACAATTTCAAGAGACCACGCAATGAAAATGGGACAATTTTTGATGTACGTTAAATTACGATTAACATGTTAACTTAGGGGCATAAAGTTGATTTGGTTAGGTTGTTAAAAACAAGACTGGTAAAATTAATTTATTTGCTTGAATAAGTTATGAACCTTTGGATGAAATGAACAAAAAGTTCAGAGCTCAATAATATTTTTAAGGTATGATAAAATTCCTTCAAAAGAGGTCACAAAATGGTTTGAAATGCTACACATTTGCATTAGTGCATATATGAACAATTTTCCTAGTGGTACACATTTGTCCCTCTCCATAGTTGAGGTGTTAAGGTACTTGCTATACCGCGGACAGCTCTCTCGCACCTTCCTGTGCCGAGATTAGCTGCACGCCCGAGCAGATGGGCAACAGAGAGCTGAAGCCCTGGTTATGTATGGAAAAGTTATGGAAGTTAAGTTATGTATGGAAAAGTTATGGAAGTTAAGTTATGTATGGAAAATATCGAAATAAAAATTAAAATTGCATTCTATTACATAAATTGTTCATTATATTACACTTCAATAAACAATTTTGTTTTTTGCTTATACCCAACACTTCTAATTTTCAACATTCATCCTGATACTAGTTCTCGAGTTTTGATGCTAGAACAAATCCAAAGACAGTTATAGAATCCTTGAAACATTTCTAACAAACTCAAATTCGGCTTTTTTTGAAATTCGAATTCTTTGAATGAATATATAGCTCTAAACCCAAAAAACTTTGACTGATTTTTGAAATTTCAAAAAAATTTTAGAAATAGAAAAAATTTGAATTTGAAAAAAAACGAAATTGAGTTTGTTAGAAATGTTTCAAGGGTTCTAAAACTGTCTTTGTTTTTGTTCTAGCATCAAAACTGAAGGAGTTTCATTTTTAAATATCAATAAAAATATACCAAAAACACATTTTTCGTCAAAAAAAAAACTAAGGCCCAAATCGAAAAAATGACATAGCAAAAAAGGTTTACTTTCACAAAAGACATATACTGGCCAATTTTCAAACGAATCGGACGAAAAAAGGTCTCAAACCCGGATGATCTCCTTAATTAGACTGTCAGTACATTTAGCTAGAATTGATGTTTCCCATTTCGAGTTTAATTCAATACGCTAGAGTCATACGTAACCGCTTGTTTGTGGAATTAATACATCTTAATATTGTTATCGAAGTACCGTTCCACGTCAGCTATTAAACGCTTGCCAGTTGCCACCTCATAGAGAGGGCGAGTCAATCAGTGAGGCCGTGGCAACCGTACAATAAAGAGCTCAGAGCGCGTTGTGCTAGCCTGCCCATTTGGGGCTGGCTGGGGCTTTGTCTTATCTTACAATATGTAAACGAGTGAATTACGCATATCTTATCTGGTAACATAAAATAATTGGTTGTCACGGAACACATATTAGCTACCTTTCCTGGAGTCCTCAGAAAAGATAAGTTACATTCATAGCACGTATCCCTTCTAATGTATCCTCATATCTAGCCTCTGTGCAATAGGTATAATTCATAAAAAACATTCAGCCTACATCCGATGTTTTATTAAATGTAACTAGGTGCGTTAGATCCATTTTGATTAATTCTGTGTCGAGATTAGATAATAAATAATGATGTCAATGCCTTGTAAATTCCCCTTTAAATAAAAGAAGAGCTATCGCTTCTGTTGAAAGAGAAAAAAGGTTAACACGCTACCATAATAATAATAATAAATAACGTAAAATACTAATTACATAGGAGACGTTGAAAAGTCTCTATTGATCTTTGTTAACGAAAATAAAAGAATTGTGACCTTAAGTCACGACGACGATCAACAAGAAATGACAGCAACTGAAAATGACAACGACGATGATTAAAATGAGAGAAAGAAAAGCGTCATAACAGAGATCCGTCATGAAAATTACATATTGTACCAAAATACTAATTTTTCGTAAAAAACTAAGGCCTAAATCGAAAAAGTGACTAGAGTAAAAAGTGTTTACTCTCAAAAAATACAAATACTGGCCAATTTTCAAACGAATCGGACGAAAAAAGTTGAACAACTGGGATGATCTCCTTAACAGCCGAGATGTTATATTCCAGTGCCCTACCTCAGTTACCCTTCAAATCATATTTTAGTATTTTTTGTGCTCAGTTATCTTAATATGTCTCAATGTAAATTTATTCACAAAAAAGTTAAAAAGTTCCAACTCCTCCACTGCGTATCACCGATACCAACCGCAGGAGGAGCATATAACCCGGAAACGTCGATAGAAGAAACATTTCTTTTGAGCTACGACAATACGAAAAGAAGCAAGAAGTTCTGACAGCCTGCCGTGTGACTAAACCGGAATTCTACGTGAATGAATACTTAGTACCTTCGCGAGCAAGTATAATGTACACTCGGAAATTGGCCAAACGAAAATTTCCGGAACAAATAGGACCCGCAAGAAGTTTGGATGGCAATATCAACGTCTTCTCTCCAAAGAGACCTGGACAAGTAACTCAGAGACCTCTAACCATCAATACACCTGAAGAACTAGACAAGTACTTGCTGCAACATGTCGGCAAGTCCTCAGAGGAAATTATTCGTGATTAGTATTTTTTTTAGACTGACGTATTGAGTTTAATATTTTTTTTTATATCTGTCCACATGTTTTCTTCTTGATTTTTGATTGAATTACCTTTACCTCTTCAAGGCATCCACGTCGACCTTGCAGCTTTGTTTTGCTGCTTACTAAATTGTTTTTCAATTTCTTTCTTTTCTCCTTTTTTATCGAATGCTCATACCGAACTTGCTGTTCAGACTTAACTCGTGTATATGTTTCTAAATCTGGAAACAATTAAGAGAGTCAAGATTTTTAAATTCCATAAATAACTTCACTGTCACTTCGTTTTTAAATCTATTTCGTCCATGCTACATCTTATAAGTGTTATATGTGGATACCACTGGTACGACAGCCTTGTAACTACATTATTTGCCATTTATGATCCCTAATGTTCCTGCTCATGGGCTGAGTTTGCGCTCTCCTTATGAAATCATACTAGGTTTTAGACAATTTAGACTAATAATCTCTGTGTGTTTTTAGTTTCTCTTTTTTTAATTTAATTATAAGTAGGAATGTCCTTATTTTTACCTTGATACTGTAGTTTGGATCATTTATATTTTTACGTTACATTTTACTTACTGTCTCTTAATTCTAATGACTGACCATGTTTATATATTCGACAATATTGATCCAGATCTCAATCATTTGAATAGACTGCACCCAAACCTAAATGAAACTGGAAACTGTAAATACCTAAATATAAAAAAAACCAATGAATCGATGAGGAAGATCTGTAACGATTTTTCTCTAATATGTTGGAACTGTAGAGCCATTTATCCGAAAATAGATGAAATATCTTGTACTATCACTGAGCTGAACAGCAATTTTGATGTTCTCAGGTTCACCGAAAGTCGGCTAGATGACTCATCTAAAGACCTGATTCAAATTCAAAACTATTATAGCCATCATTCACTCCGTAGTAACAAACGTGATCATCGAAATAAATTAGTTAGCCTTCCAAGACTTTTCAGTTGTTTTGACGAATTCTGTGTGAATGTAACAAAATATGATCATTTGTTTGATGGAAACAAATTGATTTAGCTTCCCAAAGTTTAAAATTTCGGAATTATTGATATCGCAGAACAATGTCAGGTTATTATTTTCACTTCTCAAATGAATATACGGCAACTAGACTGGGTACGAGCATTCGCATCAAGGTAAAGAATAAGTTAACCAATTGCAAAGTACCTGTACAAATTTATACAGCCGCTCGCGGCTCTTGAGACTGTTAACATTCGGTACGGCTGATATGGTTGTGTGATATTAACTTGACTCTGAATTGCACAGTATTACGAAGAACATATGCAAAGGTTGAGTTACGTTATGTCATTGAGATAATTGACTTCCAAGCACGCACCCGAGGTCAGTTTTTGTAAGCACGCCGCCATTTTTACTAAGCAGCTTACTGCCTGAATATACAAAATTGCATCGCTTAGCTGAAGGTGATGAGACATTAGCTGATGGTGGTGGGGACATTGCTGTGAACACACCTGCAGACGCAGTAACTAGTGGCAGACAACACCTGTAGACGCAGTAACTAGTGGCAGACAACACTTGCAGACGCAGTAACTAGTGGCAGACAACAACACCTGCAGACGCCGTAACTAGTGGCAGAGAACAACACCTGCAGACGCAGTAACTAGTGGCAGACAAAAACACCTGCAGACGCAGTAACTAGTGGCAAACAACACCTGCAGACGCAATAACTAGTGGCAGACAACACAACAATGGCGCATTCAATGGAATCAAAAGCTAAAGTTGAAAATTACTTCACAAATTTTTTGATGCAAAATTATTAAAATAATTTAGTCTGCCATTGAATTTTATACAATTTCCAACAGATTTCGTGTGTATCAATACTGAAATTCGATAATACATGTGAACATAAATGAATTTGTTGAAACTTAAAGTCAAAGGAATTTCCAATTTTTTACTTATTATAGCAACCTTACATATATTTTTAGCTGTCGAATTTGTATTCGACAGCTAAAAGCGAGAGTAGTAGCTGTTGGAAGTGATGTTAGAATGCCTGTGTTTGGTGAAGTGAATAGAAATCGAATAAGAAGTGCAGAGGTGAGATGTGCGTTGGATGAAATGAAAAATGGGAAAGCTCCAGGTTTGGATGGCTGCACGGTTGAATGTCTAAAGAAAGGAGGAAATGTGGTTATAGAATGGTTGGTGCGTTTATTAAATGTGTGTTTCGAGGCTAGTAAAGTGCCGGTTGATTGGAGTAGCGCGTGCGTAGTTCCGTTGTACAAGGGGAAAGGTGACAGGTATGAGTGCAGTAATTCTAGGGGTATAAGTCTACTGAGTGTCGTTGGGAAGCTGTATGGAAGAGTGTTAATTGGAAGAGTGAGAGTGTTGACGGATCGTGTGTTTGCTGAAGAACAGTGTGGTAGAGGTTGTGTGGATCAAATGTTTGCTGTGAGGCAGGTGAATGAAAAATACTTATTAAAGGGAAAGGATGTATATTGGGCATTTATGGATCTATTGAAGGCGTATGACAGAGTGGATCGCGAGGCTTTATGGCAAGTGGTAAGTTTGTATGGAGTGGGTGGGAGACTGTTGAATGCGATCAAGAGTTTCTACATTGATAGCAGAGCATGTGTGAGAGTAGGGAATGAGGTGAGTGAATGGTTCCCAGTTGTGACAGGTGTGAGACAGGGATGTGTGATGTCGCCGTGGTTGTTTAATTTGTTTATGGATGGTGTGGTGAGAGAAGTGAATGCCAGAGTGTTGGGAAAAGGTGCGCAGTTGGTGGGACGAAATGGTATGTATTGGGAAGTGTGTCAGCTGTTTGCAGATGATACAGCGCTTGTGGCTGATTCAGAGGAAAAACTGAGGAGACTGGTTACAGAGTTTGGTAGAGTGTGCGAAAGGCGGAAATTAAGGGTAAATGTGAATAAAAGTAAGGTGATGAGATGTTCAAGAGGTGGAGTGTTTGGAACTTTGGATGTGAGGTTGAATGGGGAAGTTTTAGAGGAGGTAGAGCATTTTAGGTACCTCGGGTCGGATGTGACTGTTAAGGATAGTATGGAAGTAGAAGTGAAGCATCGAGTGAGTGAAGGTTGTAAGACATTGGGTGCAATGAGGAAAGTTTTTGAATGCAGGAGTTTGAGTATGAATGCTAAGAGGGGACTGTATGAAAGTTTGATTGTGCCAGTTTTGTTGTATGGAGCAGAGTCCTGGGGGTTGAGAGCAGCTGAGAGGAGGAAGTTGGATGTGTTTGAGATGAAGTGTTTGAGGAGCATGTATGGAGTAACTAGAAGAGATAGGATCAGGAATGAGTTGGTTAGGGAGCAGACGGGTGTTATCAAAAAGTTGAGCAGGCGAGTGGATGAAAGAGTGCTTGGATGGTTTGGGCATGTAGAAAGAATGAATGTTGATCGGCTGGTGAAAAAGATATATATGTCGGAAGTGAGTGGTCTTCGAGCGCGAGGTAGACCACGGATGAGTTGGATGGATGGGGTGCGACGTGCTTTGTATGAGAGGGGTCTGACTGTGGACGTGGCGAGAGGGATGGCTGCGGACAGAAGTGAGTGGGGGCAGTGTATAAGGAGGTAATTTTATTTTTGACGCGTTACTGGAAGCTGCCCGCGTGTGATGGGGTTGACCTGTCACGTGCGGGGGAGGGGCTGCACTCAATGAAGCGGTCGGGGTAAACCAGCTGTTGCTGTCGGGCCTGACTGTGGAAGGTGGTTGTGCTGGGCTGCTGCTGATCCTGGCAGTTCAGGTGCGGCCAGTGCTGCCTCTCTCGCCTCCTAGTGACTAAGTGTGGTGATTGTGGCCTGCTGTCGGCTACCCTCCCATGGGGAGGATAAGCCCGGTATATGTATGTATGAATTTGTATTCATAAAAGTTAGGTGGTGCGAAACCAATTACCTAAATTTGACACTAACTCTGAATTATCTCTGCTTGAGCTTAATATATTTTTACAGCCTGAGCGGCTCATTGGAGTGTAATGCAACACCGAGACGGCAAAGGTGGGATAGTTGGGCCGCTTGATTGGGGGAGCCGGGGGTAGCCGTCGTGGCGTCCTGGCAGGGTTGCCAGATTGGCCGTTTCTTGGCCAATGTACACAGAATTGGCCATTTTTAAACGCCTTGGTAATGAGATCTTCCCTTGGCCACTTTACCAACATCGCACGACCCAAGAAACAGAAGACCTGCAATATCTCGAGGAGGCGCTCTCGACACTTGCCAGCTAACACCGGCAGGGTAAATTATTTGCGGGTATCTGCAGATCCACATGTCGTGAAAATCCTATTCTCCAACCACGCACTCAACATAGCATTCAAAATTAATGTTTTGCTCGCATTCATATTTCCTTTGAAATCATGTCAGCCCGGCTACTTCTCGTCATAACTGCCTACACTGCTCTGTTTCTTTTGGTTATAACTGGGGTAGTTCCACCATCAAATGATTTGGTTACCATTTCCATCACCGCATTTGTGAAGCAAACATATTTTGCATATTTTAAAGCAAAACTCGGTGATCAAGACAAGAGTTTGTCGAGAGTAAACGAATGTACACCAAAGGAACACGTCATCAGTTGCCATTTGATAAACCCATGGTTTGGCTTCAGCAAACTCATTGCACAAGCTCTTACTTCTGTTCAGGGAAAACTTCACGATCGAACGAGGTAAACAATAGAAATAGAGAACATCCTTATCCACCTGCATTAAATGCAAAGCCGCCATTCGCACTCCGTGTCCAGCGTTGAGTAGCATTTATAAAGATTGTGAGCGTGAGGTGCGCTCAATATCCCACCGCTCAGGGGAGTTGAGGCCGGTTGAAAAGCTCACCTTGGTTGCCAGCAGATATAATTACATGAAACTGATTCTCCTTCAGTCTTGGGAACAATCAACGGCTTAAATTTTCATGAGATACGAAGCTCTCGTTGGAGTAAATATTGCTGGGGGAAGAAGATGTGGGAATAATCCTGGCAAGTAATGATTACAATTAGTTATGGCCTCTGACCTGGACGAAGGGCGATCATTTGTGACCTGTGTCCGGCCGTGAATCTCTCTCCCAGGTCCCCTCACTTCCAAACAACCAAGGCTTCTCAGTCAACCTCTCAACGAGCGAACAATCCAACAAACGATCGAATGCTTCCACCACATGAGTATACCGAAAATGAATTGAAATACATGACTTAACACTTTTACTGCGGCTGGTAAACTCGTTTATTATTCAACTCAAATTCAAAGTCATTTGTAGTAAGCAATGTTAAAAATCGTAAACATTAACTGGATCGTGCCTTCATTTAGTTTTAACAACGTATTTATGAAAATTTAGTTCGTTAAAACTAGTGATTGAGCAGCATAATGAAAACTCCGTGAGTGACCACCGGTGTCTCACGTCACAGTCAAAGTGCTAGGGATAGCCAACGGAGAACGAGGAGACAAAACTGGCGACGCTTGGTGGCTCCAGCGAGGCATTCCAGCTCACGAGATCACGTCGAGGACTGGGACGCGTCGCTGGTGAGGCGAGCACAGGAGGCTCTGTGAGCCCTGCTGGTAAGGTCACAAAATGCACTCCTTACTTTGCCAGTACAAACTTGGAGCCTACCCAGCCTCCTCGCCTCCGGCCTCACGTGAGTCTTGAGGTGCACACTGATGAGCAGGGCACGTAGCGCTGAAAGCGCGTGGTCGTTATCAGTAACTGCAAGGGCTCTGATGCCGTGCGTTGTGTCGCTGATAAGGGAGCGGTAACGGCAGGCCAGGCATCGTCGCAAACACAGCAAATACCTACGTAAATAAAACGTTAGTCTCCAGTACTACACACACGTCGTGTGTGTAGAATATGTTTTGGTAACCGTAGATTATAATGAGGAGTTGGGAACTATCATCAGTTCCCAATTGACAATTATTCAAATCGCGTTCAGCCTATTGTTCTCAATGGCTAAAGCTAAATGAAAGTTCTTGTTTATGAAGGCATAAGTAGCGGAGAAAACTTTTTTTGCGTTGAAAGCAACTGGTAAGTTGATATCAGCATGTTTATCGTAATCTAATTCGGCATGCCTATTGTAGCTTAAATCAACATGTCTATGGCATTAAATATCAGCAAAACAATCCATCTACCTCACATCCATCTAACTCACATCTCGCCTACAATTCTCACACCGCTTGTACAGCCTGAGAAATGCGTACAAGCGACATACTGAAATTTCGTGATTTTTTCAATATCAAAGCTATAATGTTTCTTCAACTTTACGCCCAAGTCTGGAGGTAAACATTTTAACAAAGTTTGCGATTTAATAATTCACACTGTAACAACAGCATCATTTCAAAATAGGTAAGAAAGCTGGAATTTCATTCATCAGTAAAAATTCAGTGGTTTTAATGTACTCATTGATTGATTTAAACTGTATTTATTCAAAAAACTGAGTAAAACACATTTCAGATTTCACTTTTGGTGTTATATTCTTTATTGTCACTTTCAACAAAATTTGATAAGTGAACATCGCAAATCTACGAGAGCAACTCTACAATTTTTCAGAGTGAGTGAGTTGGCTGTGTGTTCATCTGTGTTGTTATTGAATGGAAGGAAGCTTTCGTGTTGACTTGTGTTCTGTTGTGGGGAATGTTGATGTCTTGACTGTTTTGTTGCCGTTGTTGTTGTTGTTGTTGATGTTACTTTTTTGTATCTATTATGATGGGTTGCTATTTTCCATCCAGCCGTTGTTTAATACCATCGTGTCAGTAACGATTTAACAATTACTATCATCAGTAGCAATGTACACAAATTTGCCCCAAAATTCCTCCCTTATAGTTGCCCTAGCCAACAACATATTTTGTATCGCGTTATAAGTCGTCCTGAGACCGGTGCACCTAAACTGGAGGTTGGTGATCCTAAGACGGGAAATTGGGCGTAGCGGATGTCCTAAAAATGTGTTCATGTATTACAATGACACCAAAAATACAATGATAATAACACCAATCATGATAGAGCGAAATGACGGGCGATGAGAGGAGAACCAAAGTAACAAGATATCATTACAATGTGCAAATCAAACTTCCATTGTTAGCCTTCGAAAAAGCGAAATAGTTATTTCAGTATTGTATACTCGATTTCAGTATCACATAGCTGAAATTTTCAAAAAATAAACAATAATCTATTTTGAAAATAAACAAGTAATTTAGTACAATATATTTTGATTCGATTTTCGTGATAATTATTTTTTTTGCATCGTGAATTGAATGTGAAAATAGTCTCCTAAATTAAACTACGTTACATTTGAACAACGTCATTTTGAATTCATTTGGTAACGGTTATTTAAAATTTTTTAATTTATCAAAGTTATTTTGTAAGCCGATGTCGGCTAATCAAAAACCAGTCCACACGCGCTACAGCGAGGGGGGAGTGTAGCGTGTGTGTTGGTGTGTCCTGGACTGGTGGTGTTGTCTGCCACTAGTTACTGCGTCTGATGGTGTTGTTGTCTGCCACTAGTTACTGCGTCTGCAGGTGTTGTGTTCTGCCACTAGTTACTGCGTCTGCAGGTGTTGTCTGCCACTAGTTACTGCTTCTGCAGGTGTTGTTGTCTGCCACTAGTTACTGCGTCTGCAGGTGTTGTTGTCTGCCACTAGTTACTGCGTCTGCAGGTGTTGTCTGCCACTAGTTAATGCGTCTGCAGGTGTTGTTGTCTGCCACTAGTTACTGCGTCTGCTGGTGTTGTTGTCTGCCACTAGTTACTGCGTCTGCAGGTGTTGTTGTCTGCCACTAGTTACTGCGTCTGCAGGTGTGGTTGTCTGCCACTAGTTACTGCGTCTGCAAGTGTTGTCTGCCACTAGTTACTGCGTCTGCAGGTGTTGTTGTCTGCCACTAGTTACTGCGTCTGCAGGTGTTGTTGTCTGCCACTAGTTACTGCGTCTGCAGGTGTTGTCTGCCACTAGTTACTGCGTCTGCAGGTGTTGTTGTCTGCCACTAGTTACTGTATCTGCAGGTGTTGTTGACTGCCTCTAGTTACTGCGTCTGCAGGTGTTGTCTGCCACTAGTTACTGCGTCTGCAGGTGTTGTTGTCTGCCACTAGTTACTGCGTCTGCAGGTGTTGTCTGCAACTAGTTACAGCGTGTGCAGGTGTTGTTGTCTGCCACTAGTTACCGCGTCTGCAGGTGTTGTTGTCTACCACTAGAGAGTGCGTCTGCATGTGTTGTCTGCCACTAGTTGCTGCGTCTGCAGGTGTTGTTGTCTGCCACTATTTACTTCGTCTGCAGGTGTTGTCTACCGTTAGTTACTGCGTCTGCAGGTGTTGTCTGCCACTAGTTACTGCGTCTGCAGATGTGTTCACAGCAATGTCCCCACCACCATCAGCTAATGTCTCATCACCTGCGGCTAAACGATGCAATTTTGTATATTCAGGCAGTAAGCTGCTTAGTAAATATGGCGGCGTGCGTGCAAAAACGGATCTCAGGGGCGTGCTTGGAAGTCAATAATCTCAGATGACATATCCTAACTCAACCCAAGCAAATACTCATAACAATGCTGATCAAATTACCATGAACTAATTACACCACATCTACAATCCATGTATAGAAAACCGACAGCGTGAGGCGCCGCGGGAGGCTCTAAAAAGTTTTCGTAGAAAATACTAGCTAAACTGCAATTGCCAAATTCTCACGGCGAATGCTCGAACCCAGTCTAGTTGCCGTGTAATCATTTGCGAACTTCAACTAATAACCTGACATTGTTCTGCAATATCGATTATTCCGAAATTTTGAACTTTGAGAGGCTAAATCAATTTGTTCCCCTAGAATAAATGAGCATATTTTGTTACATTCAGACAGAATTCGTCAAACAATTGAATTTTTGTTGGAGGCTAACTTATTTATTTTGATGATCTGGCGTTGAATCAGATGGAGGAAATATTTATGCTACTTCTCAATTCCACTGAACAACAACATGCTGACTTCCACTGTTGATGCTATATCGCTTCTTACATTTACATAAATGTAAATATCAATACATTACCGTTTTGTTCTTATTGTTACGTTGTGGTATTGTTGTTATGGTGCTGGTGTAGGTACGGTGCTGGTGTAGGTACGGTGTTTGTGTAGATACGGTGCTGGTGTAGGTACGGTGCTGGTGTAGGTACGGTGGTTGTGTAGATACGGTGCTGGTGTAGGTACGGTGGTGGTGTAGATACGGTGCTGGTGTAGGTACGGTGCTGGTGTAGGTACGGTGCTGGTCTAGGTACGGTGCTGGTGTAGGTACGGTGCTGGTGTAGGTACGGTGCTGGTGTAGGTGCAGTGCTTCAATAGCACTGTACCTACAATAGCACCAAAATTTCAATAAATATTTCGACAATAGAGATAGAGAACTGATTTTTACAGTAATAAATGCATAGGAAGGGAAAATAATGCAAATAGCATCAACAATGAGAGGTGGCATGTTGTCCAACGGAGCATTTCTCTCGTGATCGAATAACTCCACCAAAAAATGACTCAGTTACCGTTCGAATGCAAAATGATGCAAACACTGTGTAAAGAAATTTGCCAAATTTGAAATGAATGAGAAATATCGAAAACAAATTACAAACGCGTCATCTGCTTTTGGAATTAGATCTTCATTATCTACAGAATATTTCAATCCCTTCACTCAGGCCTACGATATTACATTTGGTAAATTCGTATGAGTGTCAACTGTTTCCATTTTCGAAGTAATATTCCGGTAGAATTCCACAGCTGTGAATCTATGTTGTGTGTCAGGCTTGACTCGTTATAAGAACGATGGATGCCACACTAATTGAGCAGCAGACGCGTGAGAGTGGTGGTCTACGCTAGGTTCAACGGACCTATTTGATAGTATTCGTTTGTCTTTGAATACTAATGGTTAAGCGACTTGAATTCCTGAATCTCTTCACACGAGCGTATCATTTCGCTCAATCATGATCAGTGTTGATTAGCGGTGTATTTATTGTGCCATTGTAATACTTGAACATATGAGTAGGACATCCGCTACTCAAAATTTCTAGGTTTAGAAACATTATATACTTTGGACCGGTTAAGGGTAAGTGCAAGAAAGGAATTACAGGAAAATTTGCGGTCATGGGTAGCGGGGACTTTACCATTTTGTTCGCAGTTCTCATTTTGTTGCCAACGACTGGACTATCCAACGAGGCCCTGGACAGGAGCATGCCGAGTTAGTCAGGATCTATTTGTGCCACGACTGATCGTTATCACCTCAAATATGGCAAACCCATGCTTTTATACACTAATTTGACCAAGTTTGAACTCAATACAAGCATCATCATGGTACGTCTCCTAGGGAACAATGATGATGTACTCGTGATGTGATGATGTACTCGTGATGTGATGATGTACTCGTGATGTGATGATGTACTCATGATGTGATGATGTACTCGTGATGTGATGATGTACTAGTGATGTGATGATGTACTCGTGATGTGATGATGTACTCGTGATGTGATGATGCACTCGTGATGTGATGATGTACTCGTGATGTGATGATGTACTCGTGATGTGATGATGTACTCGTGATGTGATGATGTACTCGTGATGTGATGTACTTAGATGTATGTGTGAAAAAGTTCAGCTTCAACGTTTATTGGTCTTGGTACGAACTGTCACTTGTATTTACTAGGGACATGTGAAATCTTGCATTAATACTCGATTTAACCGTGCAAACTTTATGTCTAGGATTTTTTATTATTCCACCGTGAAAATGAATTTATGAGAAAATTAAAGATCTCAATCAGCACCTGAAAGTTATCATTGAAAATTCTGTGCAAAAGTTCTAAATGAAGAATACTTACCCTCTACTGTCCCCTTAAACAAACAATGCAGATAATGTACCTAGAACTATCATTTGTTTCAATTCTGTTTAAATGAGAAGTCGTCTAACCGAAGCAATTTTATCTTCAGTTAACGTGAGATAGTTTGAAAGAAATAGTTCTAAAACATGTTCATTTTTCAGGAGGAAGAGAGATTGGATGAGTGGTTGTGTCTATTTCTATGCGTGACTGCTGCATGCAGACTTGTGTTGGTAGTACCCCACTTCAACAATTCATTAGACACAGCCAACATTCACGAATTTCCCTTAGTGCTGATCACGTGCTTCCCTCTCCTTCTTTCAGCAATTATTTGAGATCTTTGTCAGCAATTCAATCATACTTTCCAAGTAAAGGAATTCTCCACTGTACGATGCAGTACCGTCGCTGTTATATAGACGTGTTTTAATGAGTCAGTAATTTAGGACGCCGTGCAAAGTCCAATGATGATATTGAATACATCGACCGTGTGTGTCGCAGGGACAACGTTAGTGTTGCAGGGACAACGTTAGTGTCGCAGGGACAACGTTAGTGTTGCAGCGACAACGTTAGTGTTGCAGGGACAACGTTAGTGTTGCAGGGACAACGTTAGTGTTGCAGGGACAACGTTAGTGTTGCAGCGACAACGTTAGTGTCGCAGGGACAACGTTAGTGTTGCAGCGACAACGTTAGTGTTGCAGGGACAACGTTAGTGTTGCAGGGACAACGTTAGTGTTGCAGGGACAACGTTAGTGTTGCAACGACAACGTTAGTGTTGCAGGGACAACGTTAGTGTTGCAGGGACAACGTTAGTGTTGCAGGGACAACGTTAGTGTTGCAGGGACAACGTTAGTGTTGCAGGGACAACGTTAGTGTTGCAGGGACAACGTTAGTGTTGCAGGGACAACGTTAGTGTTGCAGGGACAACGTTAGTGTTGCAGGGACAACGTTAGTGTTGCAGGGACAACGTTAGTGTTGCAGGGACAACGTTAGTGTTGCAGGGACAACGTTAGTGTTGCAGGGACAACGTTAGTGTTGCAGGGACAACGTTAGTGTTGCAGGGACAACGTTAGTGTTGCAGGGACAACGTGGGCAATATAAACAAAACTAAATTTTACCTAAATCTCAACATGACCATTACATTATTTGAGTTGGTCACATTGGTTGAACATTTTATGCCTTTAGAAAATATTTGTTATGATTACTAATTTATTATTACATTTATTCGGCAATGTGGGAACCGATGGATCAATTCTGTGAAAAAAATGGAGCCGAAAAAATATAATTTAAGGTAATAAGACCGCGCTTTCCAAAGGAATATTATTAACTGCAGCCCACAGCCGTCAGAAATGACGGAATTCAACATTTGTCTTCAATAAAGCTTCCAGATGTGAATAACACTAAATATTTATATTCTTATAGTACACACATACGTACATACATACATGCATACATATACCGGGCTAATCCTCCCTATGGGAGGGTAGCCGACAGCAGGCCACAATCACCACACTTAGTCACTTGGAGGCGAGAGAGGCAGCACTGGCTGCACTACGCAGACTGCCAGGATCAGCAGCAGCCCAGCACAACCACCTTCCACAGTCAGGCCCGACAGCCACAGCTGGTTTACCCCGACCGCTTCATTGAGTGCAGCCCCTCCCCCGCACAGGACAGGTCAACCCCACCACACGCGGGCAGCTTCCAGTACCGCGTCAAAAATAAAATTACCTTCTTATGCACTGCCCCCACTCACTTCTGTCCGCAGTCATCCCTCTCGCCACGTCCACAGTCAGACCCCTCTCTTACAAAGCACGTTTTACCCCATCCATCCAACTCATTAGGGGTCTACCTCGCGCTAGAAGACCACTCACTTCAGACATATATATATTTTTCACCAGCCGCTCAACATTCATTCCTTCAACATGTCCAAACCATCCAAGCACTCTTTCATCCACTCGCCTGCTCAACTTTTCGATAACACCCGTCTGCCCCCTAACCAACTAATTCCTGATCCTATCTCTTCTTGTCACTCCATACATGCTCCTCAAACACTTCATCTCAAACACATCCGACTTCCTCCTCTCAGCTGCTCTCAACCCTCAGGACTCTTCCATACAACAAAACTGGCACGATCAAGCTTTCATACAGTCTCCTTTCTTAATTCTTATTGTACCTGAGATTAAAAGATTCTTTCACAGGTGTCCTGGTGGAACTCGTTTCACAGATAAGGTCATAAAGCATTCTTCAAGAGCGTGAAAGAGAGACGGACCAACTAAATTAACGTGTACACTGAGGTTCTCATTGTAACAACATAAAAGAAATTACACACAAAAATTATAGAAATACATCAAATTTATTCAATAATTTAAGGAGACACCTGGGGTTTCATTACATAGTAATTGATGACAAGTGAACTATCGATATTCCCTCAGTGACAGTTGACCACTTCGATAATAATCCAACCAACCAAAGGAGACTATCACCACATTTGTACCGTAATGTAACATGAATGCCTGCAATGAACGCAACTTTGTGTGTAAACATATAACTTTTGGTAAATTTATGCAAACGCCGTCTGAGAGATGCACACACGTGACTAAGTGAAAGTCCCTCAGTTGTCCAACACCATCGCTGTAACCTTTCTTCTACTTCACCGCTAAGTGTGGATGCAGAATTTTCAACAAATTGTACGATGTAATAATTCATGCTGTAGCAAAAACATCATTTGAGAATAGGTAAGAAAACTGGATTTTCATTCATCAGAAAAATTGAGTAGTTTCAATGTACTCAGTGATTGATTAAAACTGTATTCATTCAAAACAACTGAGTAAAACACATTTCAGATTTCACTATAGGTATTATACTTTTTATTGTCACTTTCAACAAAATTTGGTCAGTTCACTTAAAAAAACCTACGAGAGCAACTCTACTATTTATCAGAGTGAGTGAGTTGGCTGTGTGTTCACCTGTGTTGTTATTGAATGGAAGGAAGCTTTCGTGTTGACTTGTGTTCCGTTGTGGGGAATGTTGATGTCTTGACTGTTTTGTTGCTGTTGTAATTTTTGTTGCCATTGTATATCTATAGTGATGCGCAGCTGGTTTTCCTCTAACCATTAATATCATCGCGTAAGTAACGATTTAACAATTACTATCATCAGTAGCAATGTACACAAATTTGCCCCAAAATTCCTCCCTTATAGTTGCTCTAGCCAACAACATAATATTTTGTATCGCGTTATAGGTCGTCCTGAGACCGGTGCACCTAAACAAGAGGTTGGTGATCCTAAGACGGGAAGTGGGCGTGGCGGATGTCCTAAACATGTCTTCATGTATTACAATGACACTAAAACTACAATGATAATAACACTAATCATGATAGAGCGAAATGACGGGCAATGAGAAGAGAATCAAAGTTACACGATATCATTACCATGCGCAAATAAAATTTTCATAGTTATCCTTCAATTGAGAAAGTTTTCAATGTTGGAATGCTTAATTTTGGTGCCACATGACTCAAATTTATTCAAATAGAAAACTAATTTATGAAGATTGGTAATGATTGAATTTATTGATATCATCATTCTTTGAGTCGGGTAATTAGCCATAAATGGGTTTCTCAAATTAAACTACGTCAAACTTGAACGATCAAATTTTGATCACGTAACTGAAGGTGCTAGACACACTGAAGCCGCCATACACATATTAATTTTGTAAGCCGATGTCGGCTAATCAAAAACCGGTTCACACGCGCTACAGCGAGGGGGGAGTGTAGCGTGTGTGTTGGTGTGTCCTGGACTGGTGGTGTTGTTGTCTGCCACTAGTTACTGCGTCTGTAGGTGTTGTTGTCTGCCACTAGTTACGGCGTATGCAGGTGTTGTCTTTCACTAGTTACTGCGTCTGCAGGTGTTGTCTGCCACTAGTTACTGTGTCTGCAGGTGTTGCCTGTCACTGGTTAATGCGTCTGCAGGTGTTCTTGTCTGCCATTAGTTACTGCGTTTGTAGGTGTTGTCTGTCACTAGTTACTGCGTCTGCAGGTGTTGTTGTCTGCCACTACTTACTGCGTCTGCAGGTGTTGTTGTCCGCCACTAGTTACTGCGTCTGCAGGTGTTGTCTGCCACTACTTACTGCGTCTGCAGGTGTTGTTGTCTGCCACTAGTTACTGCGTCTGCAGGTGTTGTCTGCCAATAGTTATTGCGCCTGTAGGTGTTGTCTGCCATTACTTACTGCGTCTGCAGGTGTTGTTGTCTGCCACTAGTTACTGCGTCTGCAGGTGTTGTCTGCCAATAGTTATTGCGCCTGCAGGTGTTGTCTGCCACTACTTACTGCGTCTGCAGGTGTTGTTGTCTGCCACTAGTTACTGCGTCTGCAGGTGTTGTCTGCCACTAGTTACTGCGTCTGCAGGTGTTGTCTGCCAATAGTTATTGCGCCTGCAGGTGTTGTCTGCCAATAGGTATTGCGCCTGCAGGTATTGTCTGCCACTGTTACTGCATCAGCAGGTGTTGTGTGCACGGCAGTTGCATTATAGTTAACTAACAATTATCTCCACCATCATCACATTCATCAGCTAATATGTCGTATTGCCTAAAACTAAACGATGCAATTATGAATTATCATGGAGTTAGTTGCCTCAGAAAACTATCGGTGTGCTACCAGAAACTGACAACGGTTTTGTGTTCAGGAAGTCGATTATCGTAGATGACAAAAACCTAACTTGACCAAATATATTTTAAATATTTCAACAGTTATACATATATTTCTGTACTAAACTCACGGTCATCTACAGATGGCTAATTAGTACTTGTACATCGAATGGCTTAGGATCCCCAACTCCTGACGACGGCTAATTATTCGAATCGGTTTGGGGGCGAGTCTCCGGTGCTACCATAGGGTGAAATCTATCTCTAGCTAGTTTTATAGCATGAGGTTAGGTTACTAATGGATAAAAATAGTTTAAATACATTTAATTTAGAGATAAACACTGAATTGGCACATTTCAAACCGACCCTTGGTAGACGATACATGACGGTAGAACTCACGCTACAGTAGCACCGAGTCCCTGCAGTTCTGTAGTTGTTACCGGGTTGTGTGATGAAGACCGTTTCTCGCCGAGATATCGAGGTTGCTATTGTATGCGTAACCAGCTATTAATCAAGCTTTCTCATTGTAAGGTACTTTATAGATCGCGTTTCCTGAGTTTCTAATGAACTTCGTCTCAATGTTGATTCTTCCGTTTTCATGCTGATGTATTCTGACAATGTACTTTACCTATTTGACTGTGGTTTCTTTATACGAGCGAAAATTTCACGATTCAACTCAGTCTGGTAACACTTTTTCCACTTCCATGTTTCCTTTAGACGAGGACGTTTCTTTACCAGTCAATTTACCGTGCCTGTGCCGAGTGGACGAAATGGAACCGGTCATTGTCTTTCTTTGTTTCTCGCTTGAGGCCCGTTATTTATACCATACCTACACAAGGGCCATACCTACACCAGCCCCGTACCTACACCAGCACCGTACCTACACCAGCACCGTACCTACACCAGCACCGTACCTACACCAACACCGTACCTACACCAGCACCGTACCTACACCAGCACCGTACCTACACCACCACCGTACCTACACCACCACCGTACCTACACCAGCACCGTACCTACACCAGCACCGTACCTACACCACCACCGTACCTACACCAGCACCGTACCTACACCAGCAACGTACCTACACCAGCACCGTACCTACACCAGCACCGTACCTATAGCAGCACCGTACCTACACCAGCACCGTACCTACACCAGCACCGTACCTACACCACCACCGTACCTACACCACCACCGTACCTACACCCGCACCGTACCTACACCACCACCGTACCTACACCAGCACCGTACCTACACCACCACCGTACCTACACCAGCACCGTACCTACACCAGCACCGTACCTACACCAGCACCGTACCTACACCAGCACCGTACCTACACCATCACCGTACCTACACCAGCACCGTACCTACACCACCACCGTACCTACACCAGCGCCGTACCTACACCAGCACCGTACCTACACCACCACCGTACCTACACCACCACCGTACCTACACCAGCACCGTACCTACACCAGCACCGTACCTACACCACCACCGTACCTACACCAGCACCGTACCTACACCAGCACCGTACCTACACCACCACCGTACCTACACCAGCACCGTACCTACACCAGCACCGTACCTACAGCAGCACCGTACCTACACCCGCACCGTACCTACACCACCACCGTACCTACACCAGCACCGTACCTACACCACCACCGTACCTACACCAGCACCGTACCTACACCAGCACCGTACCTACACCAGCACCGTACCTACACCACCACCGTACCTACACCAGCACCGTACCTACACCAGCACCGTACCTACACCACCACTGTACCTACACCAGCACCGTACCTACACCAGCACCGTACCTACACCACCAACGTACCTACACCAGCACCGTACCTACACCAGCACCGTACCTACACCAGCACCGTACCTACACCACCACCGTACCTACACCAGCACCGTACCTACACCAGCACCGTACCTACACCAGCACCGTACCTACACCACCACCGTACCTACACCAGCACCGTACCTACACCAGCACCGTACCTACACCATCACCGTACCTACACCAGCACCGTACCTACACCACCACCGTACCTACACCAGCGCCGTACCTACACCAGCACCGTACCTACACCACCACCGTACCTACACCACCACCGTACCTACACCAGCACCGTACCTACACCAGCACCGTACCTACACCACCACCGTACCTACACCAGCACCGTACCTACACCCGCACCGTACCTACACCAGCACCGTACCTATAGCAGCACCGTACCTACACCAGCACCGTACCTACACCAGCACCGTACCTACACCAGCACCGTACCTACACCAGCACCGTACCTACACCAGCACCGTACCTACACCACCACCGTACCTACACCACCACCGTACCTACACCAGCACCGTACCTACACCAGCACCGTACCTACACCAGCACCGTACCTACACCAGCACCGCACCTACACCAGCACCGTACCTACACCAGCACCGTACCTACACCAGCACCGTACCTACACCAGCACCATAAAAACAAATATCTTAGCTACATAATAAGAAAACAATTGCAAATTTTAAAGTGCAAAAGAAGAAGGTATGAAGCGTGAACAGTGGCAGTTAGTATGTCGTAGTTCAATATAGTTGACCACTAAAGTGAATAATTATCTCTCAAGAGATTTAATAGTAGGTTTTCAATATATGTTAGGTAGCCTAAAAAATTCTAAAAATCGTTTAGCTGATTTTTAATGAAAAATGCTTAATATTACAATAATTATTACAATTATAATGTTATTTGAAACAATAATGAAGATTTATGAAAAGGGCAGAAAATAAGGTTTTCACGTTATACAAAACAACCTAAAATAAGTATTTCCGAAAGACAAATTCAACATTGATAAACTCTGAAGAGTTCCAACATACGCACCATCAGCATTGGGTTAAAATATAATTTAATAGCTTTAAACAAATTTTGTAGCCGGCTTCGGCTTCCAAGAATTCCAAAATACTGTTAACTTTCTACGGGCTATAGGAAGAGTCTTAATGAGATTCGGTATAGCTCAGCATGCATTTAGATAACAGTTAGATTGTCTTATATCAAATAATTGACATCCTGAACACAAACCTGGGGTCAGTTATAGTCAGCACGCCGCCATGTTCCAATGTTGCTCACTCACTGACCGCAATATTACATTGTTTAGCCATCAGCCTACGCTTAGAGCGTTGTCAATTTATTTTAACTGCCGAAATAAGCAATCTTCAGATGCTAGAAAATATGCGCTACTAGTTACTGCGTCTGCAGGTGTTGTCTGCCACTAGCTACTGCGTCTGCAGGTGTTGCCTGCCACTAGCTACTGCGTCTGCAGGTGTTGTCTGCCACTAGTTACAGCGTCTGCAGGTGTTGTGTTCACGGCACCTGTACTACGGTCAACCAACAACATCCCCACCACCATCAGCTAACACGTCACATTACCTACGGCTAAAGTGACCCAGTGATGTTCACTAATTTTCACAGGAGAGCCACTTCCGTTAAACGCACTGATTGAGGGAGCCGCGGCTACTGTAAGTTAGCTTATGTTATATAAATTGTTTAGTAATTATTTAATTTGTGTATTTTTCAAGAGCTGCGCAATGAATAAAACTGGGCAAACGATGCGATTTTAAATAATCAGGCATTAAGCTGCATAGGAACATGGCGGCGTGCTGGCAGACACTGACTAACGGTTTGTGTTTGGGAAGACGAGTTCTCACCTATCGCCCAACTCAAGTAATCAGCTTTCTACAACGCTTTTTTAACTTACCCGAAGATGTCGATCACGTTAAAAATTACCAACTGACCAACTTCCATTGAAGGTCTACATCTAAGTGAGCCGCATTAGGCTCTAAAAATAGAAGAACTCTATATAAAATTATCTAACAACATGCTTAGAATTGCCTGTGTTCCAGCTCAATTTTAGCAATATGAATTCGCCAACTGGAAATACTTTTATCAGGTGTACGTAAATTATTGACATAATTGAAAATTCAGTCTATTACAAGTTTCATGAAATTGTTTTTTGTTTTCATTTTCTATCATGTTTCATAATTATTTCACACAAAATCGTGATGTGAATCTAATAATTCATGCCTAACTAAATTACTTTATAATTGAGCAACCAAAATTCATATGGGCAAGCTCTTCACTTATGTTTTATCAAATCCACTCAACATCAACACGACATCAGTGGAATTGAAACTATAGTATCTCAATACGACGATTATTTAGTATGCCATGACTGGCAGAAAAGAGTCTCTCAGATTTTGTGAGAATTAATATTAAAATATGATATAAAATTCTAACAAAAATTAATTCAGTGGAACTTGTCATAGATAGAATTTTCAATTTTATTGATTTTTACCATAACATGTCTGTGACCGTTGCACATGCATTAAAAAAAATTAAAATTTTGCAGCTTTCGAGCTGATCCTGGATAGTGTAGAAAGTAAATGTAACGCGTGATGTGTGAGCGTTGTAGGTGACGTACACGCGCGTGTGTGTGGTGTAGGTGACGTACACGCGCGTGTGTGTGGTGTAGGTGACGTACACGCGTGTGTGTGTGGTGTAGGTGACGTACACGCGCGTGTGTGTGGTGTAGGTGACGTACACGCGCGTGTGTGTGGTGTAGGTGACGTACACGCGCGTGTGTGTGGTGTAGGTGACGTACACGCGCGTGTGTGTGGTGTAGGTGACGAACACGCGCGTGTGTGTGGTGTAGGTGACGTACACGCGCGTGTGTGTGGTGTAGGTGACGTACACGCGCGTGTGTGTGGTGTAGGTGACGTACACGCGCGTGTGTGTGGTGTAGGTGACGAACACGCGCGTGTGTGTGGTGTAGGTGACGTACACGCGCGTGTGTGTGGTGTAGGTGACGTACACGCGCGTGTGTGTGGTGTAGGTGACGTACACGTGCGTGTGTGTGGTGTAGGTGACGTACACGCGCGTGTGTGTGGTGTAGGTGACGTACACGCGCGTGTGTGTGGTGTAGGTGACGTACACGCGCGTGTGTGTGGTGTAGGTGACGTACACGCGCGTGTGTGTGGTGTAGGTGACGTACACGCGCGTGTGTGTGGTGTAGGTGACGTACACGCGCGTGTGTGTGGTGTAGGTGACGTACACGCGCGTGTGTGTGGTGTAGGTGACGTACACGCGCGTGTGTGTGGTGTAGGTGACGTACACGCGCGTGTGTGTGGTGTGGGTGACGTACACGCGCGTGTGTGTGGTGTAGGTGACGTACACGCGTGTGTGTGTGTGGTGTAGGTGACGTACACGCGCGTGTGTGTGATGGTGGCTTCTCTACCTCATCGGTGTGGGTGTATTGATACTCTGTTGCGTCTGGCGTATATATGGAATATTTTATTCCAGCCAGCTTTTGTGCACAGATTTGAATGTGTATCGACGGGCTGTTATAGGAGAGGGATTTGTATATTATATATATCGACGGGCAGTTATGGGAGAGGGATTTATATATTATATATATCGACTGGCAGTTATAGGAGAGGGATATATATATTATATATCGACAGGCAGTTATGGGAGAGGGATTTATATATTATAAATATCGACTGGCAGTTATAGGAGAGGGACTTATATATCATATATATCGACAGGCAGTTATGGGAGAGGGATTTATATATTATATATATCGGCGTGCAGTTATGGGAGAGGGATTTATATATTTCATATATCGACGGGCAGTTATAGGAGAGGGATTTATATAATATATAAATAGACGGGCATTTATAGGAGATAGATTTATATATTGTATGTATCGACGGGCAGTTATAGGAGAGGGATTTATATATCATATATATCGACGGGCAGTTATAGGAGAGGGATTTAGTTAAAGTTCAAGTAGAAATGAAGACCGGTGAAGAATTCTATGAATATTTTGATAAATCATTTAATTCCCACGGATAAATTTTATCAATGATGGAATATTTGATATTATTTATGATCAATAAATCAAATAAATGTTTTTGTCTATGAATAAAGTTACATTACTGCACCCACCGCCCAATATTCAATCAATCTGTGGCCAATATTGGCTGAACCTATTTCCTTTTTCAGATCGATATTTTCATCTCAATTAAAGAATAAGAGAATATTATCCAGCACTGGACGTGGGAGCCAAGACCCGAAAGTAAACTGTTCTATTCCGTGCACTTCGCAGGCATATCCTGACAGTACTTAGCTTAAGAATTTGGTATATAACTTCCATAAACTATAATAAAATCAAACTTTTTTGAGCCTTTTATAACCTACACGTGAACAAATGTTAGCGTTTAAATCTTCAACTTAGCTTAAGAATATGCAATGTCATTTTTCATAATTTTTATCAGAATCAGATTTCTTCGAGGCTTCTATAACTTACATATAAAAATTACAAAAGGTAAAATCTTCATCTTTGTTTAAATATATGGAATGTCTTTTTCCATGAATTTCACTACTAGGAAACCACGACCAAACTTTTCCATCATCAGTATTGGCAGCAAAATACAGACATTGAGGGGACAATATCGTAGAGAAGCGCCTGCTGTGAAGAAATCTGCGACATCATGCATTGGGACTGAGGGAATTTATGCACCCAACATTTGGAGTCGTGACATACTGACGTGGATGGTGAAGATGACATCACTTCAGTCCCCGCCACTCGCCCGATCTCGCACCGGCCGCAGTGACGTCACTGGGCACTTGCGCTGCTCCATGCTGTACGCAAGGTGTTGACCGCTGCACGCGGTACAAAATTACTATTAGAACTCAGAAAATAGTGATCACAACCCTACGGAGAGATTCTAAATGCTGCATTACAAATTTACCGAAATGTGACAATAACTTCGGGAATTTAGCCTCAACTGGACTGAAAATTATTGTAATCAACGTCTCAAGGAGTAGTAAATAGATATGACGAATTTTAAAAACGAAGAAAATACCACGTATTGAAATCAAATTCAGTTAAGATTTCACGACCTATCACTAACATATCAGTAGCCGCGTCCGTCCGTCCCTCCGTCGGTGTGACCCCTTCATGATTATGGTATCCACAATACGCAATCGGCCGATTTTTAGGAATAGAAATTTTCTATGGAGCTTGCTATGTTTAAATTCATCATGTCGCTTTGATATTTTTAATTGATAATGCGAAAAGAAATGTTTTAAATTCGTTCGACCAGTAACCTGGCTACCAATGGGTATGAGGCCCAAGATTTTGGAACTTGAGTTATTGTTTTCGAAATTGTGATTTTCTTGAAAAGCTCCGAAGAGATAGTAGACGACATTTCAGAATAAAATTCCGGCACAAGAGGCCACCATGGATAGAAATGTATCCTACCGCATAAGAGAAGTAGTAAGACTACGACAGCAAGAAAAACGCCGAAGACGATCGAATGAACAACGCGAAATGACAAGATGAAGCAATGTTGCTCGCCAACGAGAAGCTAGAGCTAAATTGACCCTTGACCGGCGTTTGGAAATTCTACGGAGTAATGCAGAGTTTATTTGTATGAAAAGACGAAAATATTACGAATTTTACAATTATATATTGCTGTCGTAGTTTTCGTCATAAGTTTTAAGAATTCCATTAGTATTTCATTAGTTTTTTTGCGGGAATATAAATACTAAATATCAGCTGAACACGCACGTTCAAAGACTGTTCGTTTTGTCTCACAATAGTTCGTCGTCAAGCTAAGTGAACAATATTTATATTCAAAAAGCTGTCGTTCCTTTGTAATTACATAATAAAGTTAATAATGCAATGTTCCTAAATCTCCTTGCCGATTTCAAAATTTTAGACTCAGCTTCAACCCCGCATGTCCTCAAAATTTTGAAGTCCTTGCATATCTTCCAGCGAAACCCTCATATGAACAATATGGATAGTTCGTACCTTTTGCAAATGGTGAATAGGTAGATTCCTCGTCTGAACCAGCCTAATTTCATTTCATACTTATGTGTCACATGTATTCTTTTTGTGCTTCTGTATTTTATTCTTTGTTTTTGTCCGTCTTATACTTTGTATTTTTACTTTCATGATATATTTGTCGTAGCTACAACCCATTTTACTTTGATTTTATATTTCAGACGTAATTCTTTTGTTTTTCGTTTGAACTGATGATGGAACTGAACTCCGAAACGTTTTCATAGTGAAGATGATAAATTTTATCGGAATTTCCTTCGTTTTTAAGTTTCTGATAAGGTTGCGATTAAAGCAAACCACTGATGTGTTCAGATTTATTAATTTAATATAATTAAAACCTGCTGGCTAACTGTACGGAGATAATGCTAGTTTGTGCAGGAAGTTTTACAAGAGGTACACAATTTCACCAGCAGAATATGGCCAGATGAACAATTTGTTTCTATGAAATTTTCAGAACACTTTTGGATTTGCGAGATATTAGCAGTTAATTGATTTAAAGTATGATATTTTACGATACAATTACTCACAATGTTTAGTTTGAATTTACGTTATAAACACTTCTAATATACGAGGGTGTACTACGATTAAATTTCCTTTTAGAGATGTTCGATTAAAAGGTTTCTGCAAAAACGTTTAGAATTGAAATGTAAGGATGATCTCGTGGCCAAAATTTCAGAGGCTGCTGGTGAGATTTCTGAAATGCCAGACGTGTTTCCTAATATCCGACTGTCGTTAACACTTTTTATATAGAAAATACAGCATAAGGGATATAAGAGAACACAACACGGTAGTTATTGGCGGTATCTGGCGGTATCTGGCATGCATCGCAGGTGTATGCAAGATCTGGCGGTATCTGGCATGCAGCCCAGGTGATCATGCGAGAAGGGAGGGCATCAACAGACTTTTGACACTAGCGCTACCCGGCAGCCCTCACCACAGCCCCCGCTGTTCCCGGCAGCCCTCACCACAGCCCCCGCTGTACCCGGCAGCCCTCACCACAGCCCCCGCTGTTCCCGGCAGCCCTCACCACAGCCCCCGCTGTTCCCGGCATCCCGGAAATCGTTTGGATCGAAAGTCTTTCTGCATTCAAATTAGCGATAACCAAAGTAAATATAAGCGTGATTTTTCAATGAATAATGAAGGCATCTACGGATGCTTTAATTCCAATCAAGCCTGATACATATCACCTTGTACATTGGATTTTTAAATGCGGTGAATTTCAACGCAACACAACGCCCGCATCGACAACAGGATGTAACTATTAATTTATGTGATAGCGAATTTGAAAAACTGAATTTCCACTTATTCTGTTCTTAAATTATAAGTAATTTATCCCTAAATATCGAGTTAACTGAAGTTACGAAATCAAGGAAATATTGAGTCAGCGTTAGATTATTATCATTTATCCAATATTATTTACACAATTTTTCTGTGATAAAACGCCAAATGTCTCCTCAAAGCTATAAAAATCAATCACTGTATATATTTTGGGCGTAATTTGCGGCATGTTATCACAATGGGCATGTGAGTGAACACATCAAATTGGTTGGTGCGTGGGTCTGTGACGCTCACAAGGACGCTCAATGACCGTATCTGTGATACGAGTTTCACCAGTGCACAAGTACAAGAATATTTTGATGGCGAGTACTGTTGGCATGGATATATTTGTTGGGCATCCACAGCTGGAGGATTTATTTAATGGCGGGTACTGTTGGCATGGATATATTTGTTGGGCATCCACAGCTGGAGGATTTGTCTGAAGGAAATATCGAATCCCGTCGTTTTGGACGGGTCGTGTACACTAGTTACATATAAATCGCCCAGTCATGTGTACCAGAGTATATACACACACACACACACACACCCGCAAATACACACACATGTATATCCGCACGCAATTTGCCACGTATGAATGCAGGGCTTCAAATGTAACCAAAAGATTCGGCACTAATTTCAGGCTCTACAGCATCAAAATTCAGGCTTAATTTCTTATATTGCAGGTTACCCAGCATTGTGAACCTTGATGACTGTTATCGTTAGTAAATCTGATTTATACAAATTGCAACGTATTATTTTACTGAGACACTTTTCACAATGGACTAAAATTTCATGAAACAAATGTTGTAAAAAGTTATGCGTGCGGTATATAATGAATATTCAGAACAGTTCATCTTATAATGTTTTTTGTGCAATGGAAACTATTCCAGGGTAAACAAATGTAAACTTTAAGTCGCCCATACCAATATCACGTGCGACACAACGCCTGCATCAATTATTTGGCTCAGCTATATATCTATTGTGATAGTGGACTAATCAAACCTCAATGTAAACTTATTCTACACTTAAATGTTGGAATATGGATTTTTATATATTGAGTTTACTATGAGTAAACAATGAAATAAGTTAGTTCATTTTGTCTTGAGATCATTATTTACGCAACATCATTCATCCTACAACCAATAATCCTTCAGCCAATACCCACCACAAGCGCACACGCCCACCAACAATAACAGCAACAAAACATAACAGCAATAACAACACCATTTAATGAAGCCTGAAATAACAAATGAAGTTAGCCATCGAACAACCAAAACAACATCAACTATTGGCTGAACTTTGAGTGTTCACGCAGAGCGTCTATTTTCATTTCGAGTATATATGATTCAATAATATTCTATGTGTACTAGGTTGCATTGAGGTTGCATTAGAAGGGGACTGATTCATGTTAGTGGAATGTACGGTGATGTGTGTGACTTTATCAATGGTGTGTGGTAGTATTGGTGATAAATGTTGAGGTAGTTGTATTATATGGCAAAATTTCTGTGTAAAACAGCTGTAAAATACAATATAAGCTGTAAAGAGAATGGAAAACGAACTTTTCGTTCAGTTGTTGGGGTAAATTTTGTATTATTCTACTTGTAGAATATGCAGACCGAGCCTTGCAGACAGCGAGAAGCAGACTAGAGTGAAATGAAATACATATATGAAGTGATTTTATCTAATTAAGATCTGTTAAACATTGGAATCTAATCGAGGATAATAGAATTTGTGAAATAAATAATATCTTTCCAATTATTTATCAATGTGGTTGGTTCTAACCTTGTGATACATGAATTTCGAACTCATTTGAAAAATAGTATAGTCACCGCACATATTAAATGGCATATATATATATCAATTAGTTTTCTTAAACAATGTAAATATTATTGTGTTGAATATACTGTTCCATTCAACTTGTTTCTTTACTTCGATTTTCAGGTCAGGTCTAAATTGATTCGTACATTTACATCCCTATTCTTTATAGGCACTCGAAACTTAAATCTCCGTCTAACTTCTTAGAAATCCGTGTAACTATCATCTATCACCCTCACACTACCTACAAAAAATTACCCCCTAACACTAGCATCATATGCGCAAAGCGCATCTCTATCAGTTTCCTATCTATCCTTTTCCGTTTCACCCCTTCTCTTCCCGACACACTCTGCGTCAAACCCTATCTCCGTCTTTTCTATAAGCATCGAACGAACGAACGTGTAAGTCTTTTTTACGTAGTATACTATGCCTTCCTATTTTTACAGCCTACGGGCTAACGAGCTCTTGAGTGATGTAAAATGACATGTCCACCCCCAAGAGGTGTGCATGTAAGAATAGTTCAGTTCTGAGTATTGGCTGCTCTATCTAGTGTCGGATGACATCCCTTCAGTGGAGTGACTCTACGCGGTGCCAGCCGTGCTGCTGTGGCCGCAACTCCGCCAGCGCGTGTTGTTGTGCGGGCCTGACGTACTGGCGAGACTAGTGTGTCTGACGTACTGGAGAGACTAGTGTGTCTGACGTACTGGAGAGACTAGTGTGTCTGACGTACTGGAGAGACTAGTGTGTCTGAGGTACTGGAGAAACTAGTGTGTCTGACGTACTGGAGAGACTAGTGTGTCTGACGTACTGGAGAGACTAGTGTGTCTGACGTACTGGAGAGACTTGTGTGTCTGAGGTACTGGAGAGACTAGTGTGTCTGACGTACTGGAGAGACTAGTGTGTCTGAGGTACTGGAGAGACTAGTGTGTCTGACGTACTGGAGAGACTAGTGTGTCTGACGTACTGGAGAGACTAGTGTGTCTGACGTACTGGAGAGACTGGTGTGTCTGACGTACTGGAGAGACTAGTGTGTCTGCTTTACTGGAGAGACTAGTGTGTCTGACGTACTGGAGAGACTAGTGTGTCTGACGTACTGAAGAGACTGGTGTTTCTGACGTACTGGAGAAACTAGTGTGTGTGACGTACTGGAGAGACTAGTGTGTCTGATGTACTGGAGAGACTAGTGTGTCTGACATACTGGAGAGACTAGTGTGTCTGACGTACTGGAGAGACTAGTGTGTCTGACGTACTGGAGAAACTAGTGTCTGACGTACTGGAGAGACTAGTGTGTCTGACGTACTGGAGAGACTAGTGTGTCTGACGTACTGGAGAGATTAGTGTGTCTGACGTACTGGAGAGACTAGTGTGTCTGACGTACTGGAGAGACTAGAGTGTCTGACGTACTGGAGAGACTAGTGTGTCTAACGTACTGGAGAGACTAGTGTGTCTGACGTACTGGAGAGACTAGTGTCTGACGTACTGGAGAGACTGGTGTGTCTGACGTACTGGAGAGACTAGTGTGTCTGACGTACTGGAGAGACTAGTGTGTCTGACGTCCTGGAGAGACTAGTGTGTCTGACGTCCTGGAGAGACTAGTGTGTCTGACGTACTGGAGAGACTAGTGTGTCTGACGTACTGGTGAGACTAGTGTGTCTGACCTACTGGAGAGACTAGTGTCTGACTTACTGGAGAGACTGGTGTGTCTGACGTCCTGGAGAGACTAGTGTGTCTGACGTCCTGGAGAGACTAGTGTGTCTGACGTACTGGAGAGACTAGTGTGTCTGACGTACTGGTGAGACTAGTTTGTCTGACGTACTGGAGAGACTAGTGTCTGACTTATTGGAGAGACTGGTGTGTCTGACGTACTGGAGAGACTAGTGTGTCTGACGTACTGGAGAGACTAGTGTGTCTGACGTACTGGAGAGACTAGTGTGTCTGACGTACTGGAGAAACTAGTGTCTGACGTACTGGAGAGACTAGTGTGTCTGACGTACTGGAGAGACTAGTGTGTCTGACGTACTGGAGAGATTAGTGTGTCTGACGTACTGGAGAGACTAGTGTGTCTGACGTACTGGAGAGACTAGTGTGTCTGACGTCCTGGAGAGACTAGTGTGTCTGACGTCCTGGAGAGACTAGTGTGTCTGACGTACTGGAGAGACTACAGCTTTTTAACTTTAATTTAAAAAAACTCAAGTTCAATTTAAAAAAGCTCAAGTTTAATTTAAAAAGTCCATTATTGATGCTTCTCAGCTTGAGAATAAAACCTCTTACAGAACAACTCTAACAGAACTGTACCTCCTACAGAACAGATCTGCGCTTTCTCGAATCTTTGTATATTTTCAAAATGAAACCTGCTCTCAATGACACCCAAAGTGCTTTCCCGCTTCATGTTGCGAAAACGTAATTCAGTTTTTCCTTTATCTTTTACATTTTTTTTCCGTTATTTGTGTTTTTCAAAGTTTAGATTTTCTATATGTACTACTTTAGTGCTTTAATTTCTCTTATTTGGTTTCGGTTAACAGAAATTTCCTTGCTGAAGATGGACAGTTAGTCCGAAACGTTCAGTTTTATTGGATCATTTTTAATAAAAGTTACTTTACGTGTAGCGATTTTCGCCTTGCTTTTCAATTTAAAAAGTCTCAAGCAGGCTGTATTTAAAAAAGATGAATTTTAATTTTGAAAAGTATGCTTCAAAAATTTCATACCTATGTAACAAAAATAAAAGTAAATTTTATTTGTCAGAATGCATATTTATTTAAAAGTACTGGCCCTGAAAATAGAGTAAATCGAATTTCAGACAAGGCAAGCTGCTGTGATGTTGTACTTAATTTGGCATTCTTTAAGTTTTACCTATGAATCTTTGCTAAACAGGTCATCGGACTTCTATCTATTGACAAAAATGATGCGAATAAACTTTATGTAATAAGTAACTGTGGGAGAATTAGCAATCTGCACTGACTGAAGAGTTGAAGCTCAGTAATGTTTAATTTTTCAGTCAGTGCAGTTTGCTAATTGTCATTCAGTTACTTATTACATGAAGTTTATTCGAAACATTTTTGGCAATAAATAAAAGTCCCGATGACCTGTTTAGCAAAGATTCATAGGTAAAACTTAAAGAATGTCAAATTGAGTACAAAATCACAGCCGCTTGGTTTGTCTGATGTTCGATTTACTGTATTTTCAGTGCCAGTACTTTTAATTAAATATACATCCTCATGAATAAACTTCAATTATATTATTATTACATTAGTATACAATTTTAGAAACATAAGCTTGTCAAAATTGAACTTGATCTTTTTGCAAATATAGTCTGCTTGAGACTTTTTAAATTAAACATGGTCGTTTTCAAATTAATCTTGATGTTTTTTAAATTAAACTTGAACTTTTTTAAAATAAACTGGAGCTTTTTTAAATTAAACTTGAGCTTTTTTAAATTAAACTTGAACTTTTTTAAATTAAACTTGAGTTTTTTTAAATTAAACTTGAGCTTTTTTAAATTAAAGTTAATAAGCTGTAGTTCGTTGTTTAAAAAAACTTTGTTCGTACAATTATGGCAAAATCATTTGGCCACATATAATGATCCACATTGAAGGAATGAGTACTTGACACTTTGCTAAAAATGCTGCACTATTTTTGCAGCCCACGGGCTAACGATGATGAAAATAGGGCGCGAGGTCAGGACCATGCCTGCGGAGTGTTTGTGTGTATGTGTTGTGTGTGTGTGTGTGTGTGTGTGTGTGAGGATAGTGTAATTCTGAGTATTGGCTCCCGTGTCCGGAATTGGATAATATTCTCTTATTTACTATTTGAAATCAAAATATTGATCTGATATTGAAAATAAGTGCAGCCAATATTGGCCACAGATTCATTAGGTATTGGATGTTGGTTTCATGATGTTAAATGAATAAATAATGAAGGCATCTACGGATGCTTTATTCCTAATCAAGCCCGATACATATCACCTTATATATTGGATTTTCAAATGCCTTATAAGTTATAACTAACACCAGGACGCCATGACGCTTTCCAGAAAGTCGCCACCAGCGCCGGGACTCGAACCCGGTGCTGATGTTACTATTCTGATTCTGACGCTTCTGATGTTGCTATTGCTCAGTGATAATAATATTCAATTAAAAAAATTACAATAAATAATAATAATTATTATATTATCAATACAATTTATCTGTGGGAATTAAATGATTTATCAGAATATTTAGAGAATTCTTCACAGGTTTTCATACCAGAATACTTACCTGACGTCGACTATATAATGTCTGAGTAGCTCTATTTATTTTGTTGTTCCAGTCACAAATCCAATAATAAATCCAATCACAAAACCATTCACAAATCTTATGAACAGCTTCCAATGCTGGACTAATATCCAATATCAGATTTATATATCACCTCTAACAACATAACAGAATATTTTCCAACACGGGATATAGGAACCAATGCTCAGTAAATTATCTCATACCGGAAGTAGATCCCATACTCAAAATTACTCTAGTACCACATGATCACATTCCGGGCTCTGCATTACGATGTAACTCACCTCTGAACATTCTAAAGCTAAGTTGTCTAGAGAAGCGGTGCCGCTATTTTACGGCCGTAATGTGGCGTGATGCAGCGACCGTTACGGCCGTAATGTGGCGTGATGCGGCGACCGTTACGGCCGTAATGTGGCGTTATGCGGCGACAGTTACGGCCGTAATGTGGCGTGATGCGGCGACCGTAATGTAACGGCCGTTCAAGAGTGTAAAGTTGGGAGTTGTGTTGATGCATTGCGGTGAGCATGTGACTTCTCACGCTGTCAGAATGGACGAACTAGACAGAGCATTGTTAATATAGCTGGATGATGCAGAGTCATCGGAAGGCGATGGTTCGTTCGGAGGAAAGTGAGATGTTTACAAGTCGATCTACAGAGGGTGTTTTTACAAATAATGTTGTGCCACATGTGATAGTTGGTGATGAAGGTTTTGCTACGCACGAAAATCTGATGAAACCTCACCCAAGACAGCAATCTACACGGTACATCGAAAGCCGTCCATAGCTATCGACTATCTCGAGCTCCAGGACAACTGAAAATACTTCTGGAATTGTATGCCGTTATTTCCGAATTTGCTTCCAGCCCATTGCTGCTGTCCCAGACACTGCAGACAAACTGATTATGTGTGCCTGTATATTGTATACCATTGTAAAGGAAGCACATGTACTCGCCTCAGGCCAAAAAAACTTTGATGAAGCACTTAACCACTTGAAATTTAGTTCCTCTAGCAGCCACAATGTTCTTTCTGGAATGAGTAGCTTTCGAGAAATGCTTAAATATTACTTTAACGGGCCAAGTAGTATTGAATGACTACATAACTATGCAGCACGACATCAATATACACAGGTATCTAGCCATATGTCCTATGCCATTACTTTAGATGACGGTATGAGACGCCACACAGACGCCTCACTATCGCACCGCATCATGTGGGGAGGCAGGGCTGCGGGTCAATCGTTGCTATTTAATTTTTTCGAACTGGATCTCTGCTTTTTTTGTATTTTTTGAAGGAACCTTTATATGCAAATTTTTTTGTAGGTGCAAATTATTTATTAGAAGTTCTTGTTTATTAAAACCAGGCATAAATGTTATGAGTTCCTACAAATATTGTACGTATATCACTTTCTCTCTGTGTGTTATAAAATATAAAAATATTTTATATTATTTGCCTACAATTTGCATTACCCTACCTGATCTTTTTAAGAGTAGTCCCGATATTATTCCAAAGATTTTATTAAAGTTGAGATTTTCTGCAGTCTTCACTCTCTACATTATACAGAGCTTCATCATTTCTAACAAAACCAACTAACATTTCATCTTCTTCACCGTTTGACATTGTGAAGTTTACTTATTTCAAAATTGTAACCAGTGTTTCTACACTAATCAAAGACACCGACACCGTAAACACGTCCCCGACGCTACAGCGGCCGGGGTCACCGCTATGTTGCGGCCACCGTCCTGCAGGAAACCGTTGGCACTTGAATTAAGTTAATATAGAACGTTTGTGTGACGTCATCCGCCGCTACATTACGGCCGTATTAAAGTGGCACCGCTCTTCTAGTATAGTGTAGTATTACGTTTATATTAGTACGGCTTTAAGCGGCTCAAGAAGTATAAATTGAATTTTTTACAAAGAATTGAACTTTTCTACTTCGTATTCATTTACGTGGAATTTAAGTTTAATGAATAGATAAAAACCTCATAAAATATAGGCATACCTAAACTAGAAATAATTCATTTTGATACTCTAGTTGTAAATAATATGATGAATTTGAAAACGACGAAAGCACCACCTAATGGATTCATATTCAATAAAGGTATCATGAACTATAAATTTAAAACATTTCAGTTGAATGACACGTTTCGGAGACAAGCTTCATCTTCAGTTAACAATCTCCAATGTTGGAAAACAGAACAAGATCAGTCAATTATATAATATACATGGACACAATAACATCCACCAGTTAATTCGCAACTGATTAGAATTGATGGCGCTATGGACATCGTTTTTCGGATGTTTGGAACGGTTTATCACGATATTTTATCGTTATTTTTAGTTTAGTTATGCCTACATTTATATTTGTGTGAGTTTTCAGTTAATTTAAGATGAAAATATTGTAATTGCTGGCAACTTTACTACTTGGCTCTTTGTCGTGCAATTTGTAAAATAAATTTTTCACCCCTCCTAGGGGCTTAATACTCTCTCATGTGAACTGTGATGGTTGATGCTCTCGCTGCCAGTACACGGCAGGCGCCCACCACGGGGCCCGTGCGTACAGCGGTGGCTGAAATGAGTTCATCTTTATCATCCATGTCAATTCCCCATAGTGCGGGTCCATGAAGATCCTCAGTTCCAGTGCCTGATTTCGCAGACTTTATCATAACCGAAGCTTCTTTTCAAAATTCCCCCTCAATGTCTGTCTTTTTCTGCTAATACTGAAAATTGAAAAGTTCGTTGTTTTCCTGTCTGTTGGTAGGCTTGTTTTGCCCATCTTTCGTTACACGAATCCAGCTTTGTGTTCCACAAGCGCGGCTGCTGCTGGTAATTACCAACCGAGATGGAAAGCTCTTCACGTGACCACGGAGTGTGCACCATTGTCACTGCCTCTTTTCTCGACGTCTGAACCATCGCTGCCGAGCTCACCCACCGTCCATCCCCGCTGCCGCTCATGGGGGAACTTGTCTAACTTGCTTCATGTGCCGGTGACGGTGATGAGCATCGGGCACGGTAGAGGAAACAAGGTAGGGTCAGACCAGTATTTTTTGCGTCCACTGTGCGGCAATGCTGACGTCACGGCAACGAACCAATAGCAGCGCTCATATTGCATCTGGTAGCACTGCTACCCTAAAATTCGTCTCTAAATGTACGAGGAGTTCGTGGGCTCGAACTCAGGACTAGAGATCACCGCGCCAACACGCTATCGACTGCGCTATCGATCACCCTAAACTCGATCGTCTCTACTATTGGCCTAACGACGTTGCGTTTTGGTGACGTCATAAAGTTTGTTTGAAATATAGCTTTTTTATTGGATAGACATAAACTACTCTACTTAATTTCTGGATTAAACCGAAATTGTAAAGGTCGATATCCATTGTTGACATTCATGAATAGCGTAACCAGCATCTTCATCGAGACATCATTTATAAATAATCAAAAATTGTGAGGCATTGTTTTTTTAAATACTAGAGCATGAATTTCTCCTTCCAAAAATTGCTACTGGTATACACGTGCCACGTCAAAGTTATCAATCAAAGGGTAACATAAGTCAATAGAAACAGAGATTGTTACTGTGATCACACTCAACATAATGTCTCCATGAACAACTTGATGTAGCCATTTGTTAGTTGTGATAGCGAATATGTCAAAACTCAGTGTCATATTTTTCTACTCATACATACATTTTTTGTAATAATATTTAATAGATAATATTTTATTATTAAGAATTACATTATTGAACTCAGCACGCACTTAATTTGTGGCCAATATTGACTGAACTTATATCCAATATCAGATCGATATTTTATATCAAATAGTAAATAAGAGAATATTATCCAATACTGGACACGGGAGCCAATAATCAGAATTAATCTATTCTCACATGCACACTTCGCCGTCATAGTCCCGGCATTATACTCTAGTTTGGGTATTGTCAGCCCGTGGGCTGCAAAAATAGTCCAGCAGAGTTTGCTGGCAATGCCACTCTTATCTTACTAGGTGCTACTGTAGTTATTGTACCATTCTCTATAACTGTTCACATATGTACAAACAAAATCCAATTTTGTTCCTGGAAAACAGTATATCAAAAAGTTATTTTAGAGATGAAAAAATGGAAAACACATGTATATTAAACACTCATCAATGACTGTCTTGAAAATTATTGGTAAATACATAGAACCTAGAATATATTATAAACTTTTTAATATTCTTTGGTAACAACATCATTTTTTACTGATCAAAATGCAGGTGTTTCCAGGCCAGAATATTTGCAATAAAATACTAACTAGTTAAAATTATTTGATTCCCTAATAAAAATCATTTCCTATAAGAAGTTCATTTCACTGTAGTCTGCTTCTCGCTGTCTGCAAGGCTCGGTCTGCATCGCCTACAAGAAGAATAATACAAAATTTACCCTAACAACTGAACGAATAGTGCGTTTTACATTATCTTTACAGCTTATATTGTATTTTACAGCTGTTTTACACAGGGATTTTGCCATATACCACAACTACCTCAACATTTATCACCAACACTACCACACACCTTTGATAAAGTGACACACATCACCGTACATTCCACTAACTTGAATCAGTCCCCTTCTAATGCAACCTCAATGCAACCTAGTACACATAGAATATCATTAAATCATATATACTCGAAATAAAAGTAGACGCTCTGCGTGAACGCTCAAAGTTCAGCCAATAGTTGCTGTTGTTTTGGTTGTTCGATGGCTAACTTCATTTGTTATTTCAGGCTTCATTAAATGGTGTTGTTATTGCTGGTATATTTTGTTGCTGTTATTGTTGGTGGGCGTGTGCGCTTGTGGTGGGTATTGGCTGAAGGATTATTGGTTGTAGGATGAATGATGTTGCGTAAATAATTATCTGATGCTGATAACTGACTTATGTGATTGTTTAATTTTGGTCAGCTCAATATATAAGGAGAGATAATTCGATATTTATACATAGATTTAACTGCAATGGGTTTTTGTAAGCTCGATTTCACAATAAATTCAAAGTTACCTCAAATCATTAACACAGACTATATGTAGCAAATGAACACACTGGAAAACACTTTTATGTTATTTGTGTTACCCTTTTAATGAAATTCTGCACACGTACGACTTCAACAAATGTCATTATTTTGAGAAAAAATTCAAGCATGAAATGTTTTTTGAAATAAGTTTGAAAACTTTTAATTGAATATTATTCTGTAATGATTCAACACATATTGCACGTGTTGAAAAGAAGTTAACGATTGGAAGTTTAATCCAAATAATGCCGCTGTAGAGCATCTAATGTGACGAGAGTGTGATCGTCACGATGTAGCCCCGGTACCCACACGACCAACTTCTGGCCGGAGGGACCTCACTGCCCTCTTCTACATGTTGCCATCAATCCATAGCTACTATGTTCGCGCTCAGCGATTCAAAATATGACATAGTCTAATCATTTACCGTCAGATATCCCGTCATTTAGTCGAATTTCATTGATCCAAATCAATTTAACTGAACATCTGCACTGTTACAAAGAATGAAGCCATAACATAACTAAAAAAGATGATACCTGAAGGCGATTGATTGTTTCACATCTCCAAATGAAAACCTGAACTCAGTAGCGCCAATAATTCTTTTTCGCTTTTAATTAATTTGTAGGTGTCATTTTGTCCATTTCTTTTATAAAAAATGACATCATATTCTATATTTCAACTTTCAAACTGTTAACCGGAGATGTATCTGGTCTCGGGAGCGTTTTATTGAACTGGCTTGTTTCAAATTTAAAATCCATGAAATATTTACTTAATACGATTTCAATACGTGGTGCTTTCTTCGTTTTTAAACTCTGTATATTCATTTACAATTCTTGATGCATGGATTTCAATACCTTTTAGTTTAGTTAGGGCTGACATTCTAAAAATAATTCAAATTTCAGTAAATTTTTCATGCTGCGTTGAAATTAATGAGTAATGATGACTTGATGGCAATCGTGATAGTAAAATTGATTATGCACCGCCTGTGGCGGTATGAGCCCTGCGTGCAGCACGGAGCAGCGCATGTGCCCAGTGACGTCACTGCGGCCGGTGCGAGATCGGGCGAGTGGCGGGTACCACCCCTAAACTACCTACAAAAAAATACCCACAACACTAGCATCATATGCGCACAGCGCATCTCTATCTTTTTCCTACCTATCCTTTTCCGTTTCACCCCTTCTCTTCCCGACACACCCTGTGTCAAACTCTCCTTCCGACTTCTCTATAAGCATGGCCAAGAGTGGCGGGGAGCCGGGGACTGAAGTGATACATCTTTACTATCTACGTCAGTACGTCAGTACGTGGCCACAGATTGATTAAATATTGGGCGGTGGGCTTAGTAATATAATTATTTTTCATAAATAATATATATTTAATTTATATTTATCAATGATATTTTTTATCATGTTAATAATACAATTTATCCGTATGAATTAAATGATTTATCAGAATATTTAGAGAATTCTTCACAGGTTTTCATGTCATAACACTCACCTGACCTCGACTATATAATATCTGAGCAGCTCTATTTATTTTATTGTTCCAGTCACAAATCCAATAATAAATCCAATCACAAAACCATTCACAAATCCATCAATAATATCAGCACCCAATTCAACTCATGGACAGCATCCAATACTATATCAATCTGTGGCCAATATTGGCTGAACTAATATCCAATATCTGATTGATATTAAACCTTCAATAAAAATAAGCGAAATTATCCTATACTGGACACGGGAGCCAATACTCAGAACTGATCTATTCTCACACACACACCCCTCGCAGACGCACACACCTCACAGACACACACACGTCGCAGACGCACTCACACACACCTCGCAGACACACACACACACACCTCACAGACGCACACACACACTTCGCAGACACACACACACACACCTCTCAGACACACACACCTCGCAGACATACACACACACCTCGCAGACACACACACACAACACACACACACACCAGACACAATCCTCTGCTTGTGCTTAAGTTAGCAACGGGGCTGCAAAATTCAGTTAAAAGGTTGTTTACAATGTGAACACCTCGAGGCAGTGATTGCGACTGTCCAAATAAGCGCAATGCCGGTGTGAAAACAAAATCCATTCATGTTTGCTCAGAGCAGCAAAATGTTGAACTAAATTATTCATACGAAAATAACGAACGTAATATATTTTAATGTTGTTAATTACTTTTTAGTGTAATAAACAATATAAGCGACACGTTCAAACAAAATTTTTGTTCCTCTGGGGTGACAAACTATTTCTGAATTTCGTGAAATTGAAATATTTTCAGTTCAGACTGTTATCAACGCAGTAAAAATATTTGCGACCACATTTTCTGATCCTCCAATGCTTACTGTTTTTTATTCTCAAATATTGAGTAGACCTATAATTAGAATAAATCATTTCATATAAGTAGTTCATTTCACTGTAGTCTGCTTCTCGCTGTCTGCAAGGCTCGGTCTGCATCTCCTACAAGTAGAATAATACCAAATTTACCCTAAAAACTGAACGAAAAGTTCATTTAACAATATTTTACTGCCAATATGGTATTTTTCAGCTTTTTACACAGGGATATGCTGTATATTACAACTACCCTAAAATTTTTCAATTATGGAACAATCATTATACAGGGTTTCATTATCTGATATTATGTATAGAATGAGTTGGCATGGAGGTTCGATAAACTCACTATCACAATAAATATAAAGCTACGTCAGTTAATTGAAATTGGCATTTGGTACATGTGAACTTGAGAAAAATCACATATAAATTTACATTGGCTTACCCTTAGAAATTGATTAATTTTTTTGTAGAAAGGTGTACAGGTAAACTGTCCTAAAAATATCCCCGTTAACACAATTTTTTTTAAATTTGTTGACTTGCAATTTTAGTTTATTGTAAAATGACGTTTCAATAAAGACTTACGTTGCAATCTTTATGAACAAAGATGAATGTCAATAACGGTTCTCTATCTTCTCGGTGTGGGGACCTCTGCAATGAAAAATGACAGAGCTAGATTTTTGAACCTCAGAAGTTTAAACTGATACTGAATCTCATGGCTTCATGATGCCCTGCATAGCGAACTGCGCGCTGATATATATGCATCTATGTGTGTGGGTGATAGTGGCTCCTCCACCTCACCGGTGTGTGTGTGTGTGTGTGTGTGTGATGGTGGCTACTCTACCTCATCGGTGTGTGTGTATGTATACTATGGTACACATGACTGGGCGATTTATATGTAACTAGTGTACACGACCCGTCCAAAATGACGGGATTCGATATTTCCTTCAGACAAATCCTCCAGCTGTGGATGCCCATCAAATATATCACGGTAGAGGAAACAAGGTAGGTTCAAACCAGTCTTTATTTAGTCGACTGTGTGGGTTTGCTGACGTCACGGTTTGCTGACGTTGACATAATTATTTCAAGTCTTTTTCTAATGTATGTGTAAACAGCTCTAGATTTTAAAAACCATTTAAGGGTTTTATATCATTTATATCGGAAATAAAATTTTTCTTTTGTAAAACTGTATTAACAAATTTTCAGTAGAAAAGTTTCTTTAATGAATCTGCAGAATAAGTCTAACTTCAAATCTAAGGAATGTAATTTGTTGGTTTTGTTTGCGCCCAGTGTAGGTATGACGTAGTAGGGACGAGGGAGTTGCGACGCTACACATGGGAGTGTCAGCCTTCAGTGTTGCTTGGGGTGTGTTCTCCCAGGTACCAGTTTTTTTATCTTTTATTATTGGTTTTATATTCAATTGAGATTGAAGCTTTTTTTATCTATTATCAATGCGTCTTTACTGAATGGAAAACGGATCTTTTTATCCTTTAACAATAGGTCTTTTTACTTAATAGAAAGAGGGTCTTCTTTCTGTTTTATCAATGGATCTTTTCATCCAATAGAAAATGGGTCTTTTGATATATTTCAATGAGTCAAGACATAAAAAATTAAGTACTTATGGGAATTTATTTGTAATTTTCTTCTAAGACTCTAGCTAAATAATGTGCTGAATTTGAACTGAAATAAACCTCGATATTTTATTATTGTCTAATTACTTCTATGGAGCTATGAACTCTGGCAGGCGGTTACTGAAGGCATCCCGAGTGTTCTGGGTGTGCATCCACATTTTTTGTTTGTAAATTTTTGCAATATTTGTGTTGGGGATTTACCATAAGTTTTAGCAATCAGAATCTCTGGAATCACTTACAAATAATAAATTACTAGTGGTTGTATCTTCAACTTATCTTAACAATATGGAACGCCATTTCCCATTAATTCCACAACTAGGAAACCACGCCCGAACTTTTCCATCATCAGTATTGGCCGAAAAATACAGACATTGAGGGGACAATATCGGAGAGAAGCTCCTGCTGTGAAGAAATCTGCGACATCATGCATTGGGACTGAGGGAATTTATGCACCCAACATTTGGGGTCGTGACGTACTGACGTGGATGGTAAAGATGACCTCACTTCAGTCCCCGCCACTCGCCCGCTCTCGCACCGGCCGAATGGGTCAACGCAACTGCAAATGTACAGCATTGAGTACATTTGTGATTCAGTATAGTGCTATATTATTACTACTGCTCATAGCAGTGGAAAAATTTAGTTACTGTTATTAAAACTAATTTTTATGTCAATGCCGTGCAGATTTTTAGAGTTCCGACACAAGTTTACTGATGACTTGACCAACTGCAATAATTGTAGCCCTAACTATCCTAAAAATAAAATACATCAATATTGCGAGTATTGGAGAAATTTAAGGAATTCCAGGAATCTGCAAGAAAATACATACATCGGTAGATATCATTGAATATACTGATCAAATCATTCAATTCGTGCGGATAAATGATATTGCATATATATTAAAGATTATTATTTATATTATTTACATTAAATAATTATTATTTATTGATAATGTAGATTTCAATTAGGTTTCATTAATAATTAATCATAATAGAATTAATTAACGCTGCACATATTACAGAATTGATCAGTGGCCAATATTGAGTGAACTTATTTCCAATATCAGACCGATATTTTATCTCAAATACAGAATAACAGAACAGTATCGAATATTGGCAAATGGTTAGTAATTGCCTACCCAATACTCAGCAATTGCTCATCAAATACTTTATGCAAGAGCCAATACTCTGTAATTGGCTTCCAAATACCAGAAGCTGGACCCAATATACTAAGTAAATGCCCATCCAATACTGGACGCAGGCTACAAAATCCAGTAATTACCCATCCAATACTGGACGCCGGTGCCAAAACTCAGTAATAGCCCATCCAATACCAAACGCAGGAAAGAGCAAATACTCGGAGTGTAAGTATTTCATAAGAACTCATCGCAAGCACGAAGTTTCGGCTGTGAAGAAGTCTGCGAAATTAGGCACTGGAGTGGAGGAAATTTCTAGACCCGCACTTTGGGGGTGTTGACAAGGATGATAAAGATGACATCACTTCTGCCCCCGCTGTACGCACGACCACGTAGCGGCCCTGTGGTGAGGGCTGCCGAGAACAGCGGGGGCTGTGGTGAGGGCTGCGGGGTACAGCGGGGGCTGTGGTGAGGGCTGCCGGGTACAGCGGGGGCTGTGGTGAGGGCTGTCGGGTACAGCGGGGCGGGGGCTGTGGTGGGGGCTGCCGGGTACAGCGGGGGCTGTGGTGAGGGCTGCCGGGTACAGCGGGGGCTGTGGTGAGGGCTGCCGAGTACAGCGGATGCTGTGGTGAGGGCTGCCGGGTACAGCGGGGGCTGTGGTGAGGGCTGCCGGGTACAGCGGGGGCTGTGGTGAGGGCTGTCGGGTACAGCGGGGCGGGGGCTGTGGTGGGGGCTGCCGGGTACAGCGGGGGCTGTGGTGAGGGCTGCCGGGTACAGCGGGGCTGTGGTGAGAGCTGTCGGGTACAGCGGGGGCTGTGGTGAGGGCTGCCGGGTACAGCGGGGGATGTGGTGAGGGATGCCGGGTACAGCCGGGTGTCGGGTTGCACTATCTGGCTTTCTCACTCTCAGATAACGGTCCGAGGTTCGTGTTATACACCTCTCTAATCTCGGGATAACAATACACAGGTGGAGCGACAGGTTTTCTCGGGAACGTTGACGTTACAATCTGAGCGCGTGTTATCAGGATACGAGAACACACATGAGCTGTGAGACTCAGCAGATCGGGGTCATGCTCTTGACCGTGAACTGCTCTATCACTGACTCCCTCGACAGGTGCGGGAGTTTATATGGAACGCTAGCAGGCAGACAGGAAACTGCTTCTGATAAGAGATATGCGCACAACCGACTCTTATTGATTCCTACACGGGTTTATTTCTAGATAGTTAGAGCTACAATTAAATCAGTTAAGTCATCAGTAAACTTGTGTCGAAGTTTAAAAATCTGTTTCATTGCAGTAACAAAAAAATGAGTTTCATTTACACTAACTAAAATTTTCCACTGCTATGAGCAGTAGTAATATCCCAGCACTATACTTAATCACAAATGTACTCAATGCTGTACATCTGCAGTTGCGTTGACCCAGTCGGCCGGTGCGAGATCGGGCGAGTAGCGGGGACTGAAGTGATGTCATCTTTACCATCCACGTCAGTATGTCACGACCCCAAATGTTGGGTGCATTAATTCCCTCAGTCCCAATGGATGATGTCGGAGATTTCTTCACAGCAGGAGCTTCTCACCGATATTGTCCCCTCAATGTCTGGATTTTTCTGCCAATACTGATGATCGAAAAGTTCGGGCGTGGTTTTCTAGTTGTGGAATGTATGGAAAATGACAATCCATATTCCTATAGAAATTTGAAGATTTAACCTTTATTAATACTTATTTGGAAGTTACGAAGGCCTCGAAAAAATCAGATTCAGGTAAAATTTATGATAAATCACGTGCCATATTCTTGAGCCAGGTTGAAGATTCAACCGCTAACATATGTTCACGTGTAGGTTATAGAAGTCTCAGAAGTTTTTGATGATATTAATGTTCATGGAAATGACATTCCATATTCTGCAGCTAAGTATTGTCAGGTAATGGCTGCGGAGTGTGCGTGTGGGAATAGTTTAATTCTGAATATTGCCTCCCGTGTCCAGTATTGGATGATATTTTCTTATTTACTGCTTGATATTAGAATATCGATCTGCTATAGGAAATAATTTCAGCCAATATTGGGTTCGGATTGATTAAGTATTGGGCGGTGAGTGTTGTAATGTAATTATAATTCATAAATAACGACATTCATTTAATTTAATAATAATATATAATATCACTTATGTCCTCTTTAATACAAATGATCCGTAGGAATTAAATGATATATTAAAATATTGAGAGAATTCTTCACAGGTCTTCATTCCTACTTGAACTTAAACTAAATCCCTCTCCTATAACTGCCCGTCGATATATATAATATACAAATCCCTCTCCTATAACTGCCCGTCGATATATATAATATACAAATCTCTCTCCTATAACTGCCCGTCGATATATATAATATGCAAATCCCTCTCCTATAACTGCCCGTCGATATATATAATATACAAATCCCTCTCCTATAACTGCCCGTCGATATGTATAATGTACAAATCCCTCTCCTATAACTGCCCGTCGATATATATAATATACAAATCCCTCTCCTATAACTGCCCGTCGATATATATAATATACAAATCCATCTCCTATAACTGCCAGTCGATACACATTCAAATCTGTGCACAAAAGCTAGCTGGAATAAAATATTCCATATATACGCCAGACGCAACAGAGTATCAATACACCCACACCGATGAGGTAGAGAAGCCACCATCACACATACACTCACCACACACCCGCGCGTGTACGCCACCTACACCACACACCTGCGCGTGTACGTCACCTACACCACTCACCTGCGAGTGTACGTCACCTACACCACACACCTGCGCGTGTACGTCACCTACACCACACACCTGCGCGTGTACGTCACCTAAACCACACACCTGCGCGTGTACGTCACCTACACCACACACTTGCGCGTGTACGGCACCTACACCACTCACCTGCGCTTGTACGTCACCTACACCACACACCTGCGCGTGTACGGCACCTACACCACACACCTGCGCGTGAACGTCACCTACACCACACACCTGCGCGTGTACGTCACCTACACCACACACCTGCGCGTGTGCGTCACCTACACCACACACCTGCGCGTGTACGTCTTTAATAAATCTCCCGTGTCTAGTGGCTACTGTGTGTCACTAGCCTGTGTCTAGTGGCTACTGTGTGTCACTAGCCTGGGTCTAGTGGCTACTGTGTGTCACTAGCCTGTGTCTAGTGGCTACTGTGTGTCACTAGCCTGTGTCTAGTGGCTACTATGTGTCACTAGCCTGTGTCTAGTGGCTACTGTGTGTCACTAGCCTGTGTCTAGTGACTACTGTGTGTCACTAGCCTGTGTCTAGTGTCTACTATGTGTCACTAGCCTGTGTCTAGTGACTACTGTGTGTCACTAGCCTGTGTCTAGTGACTACTGTGTGTCACTAGCATGTGTCTAGTGGCTATTGTGTGTCACTAGCCTGTGTCTAGTGACTACTGTGTGTCACTAGCCTGTGTCTAGTGACTATGTGTCACTAGCCTGTGTCTAGTGACTACTGCGTGTAACTAGCCATCAAACTAGCTACTGTCACTAGCCATTACTCGCTATGTGTTGACTGCTATAAACGCACCGCAGGGCGGTCGCGGTAATTTTCTTCCGCCAACGGATGCCGACATACTAGTTTCTCTAGTATGTCAGACATACTAGTTTCTCTTGGACGTCGGATATACTAGTTTCTCTAGTATGTTAGACATACTGGTTTCTCTTGTACGTCGGATATATTAGTTTCTCTAGTATGTTAGACATACTGGTCTCTGTAGTATGTCGGACATACTAGTTTCTCTGGTACGTTAGACGTACTAGTTTCTCTAGTATGTTAAACATACTACATAGTTTCTATTGTACATTAGGAAAACTAGTTTCTCTATTATGTCAAACATTTTAAAAATACTAGTTTCTAAAGTATGTCACACATACTAGTTTCTCTAGTATGTCGGACATACTAGTCTCTCCAGTATGTCAAACACACTAGTCTCTCCAGTATGTCAGATATACTAGTCTCTCCTGTATGCCAGACATACTAGTTTCTCTACTAGGTGTGACATACTAGTTTATCTTGTATTTTAGACATACCAGTTTCTCTAGTATGTCAGACATGCTAGTTTCTCTTATATACCAAGCATACTAGTTTCGCCAGTACGTCAGACATACTAGCCTCTCTAGTATGTCAGACACACTAGTCTCTCCAGTGTGTCAGACTTACTAGTCTCTCCAGTACGTCAAACATACTTGTCTTTCCAGTATGTCAGACACACTAGTCTCTCCAGTAGGTCAGACACACTAGTCTGTCCAGTACGTCAGACACACTAGTCTCTCCAGTACGTCAGACATACCAGTCTCTCCAGTACGTCAGACATACTAGTCTCGCCAGTACGTCAGACACACTAGTCTCTCCAGTACGTCAGACACACAAGTCTCTCCAGTACGTCAGACACATTAGTCTCTCCAGTACGTCAGACACACACTAGTCTCTCCAGTACGTCAGACACACTAGTCTCTCCAGTACGTCAGACATACCAGTCTCTCCAGTACGTCAGACACACTAGTCTCTCCAGTACGTCAAACACACTAGTCTCTCCAGTACGTCAGACCCACACTAGTCTCTCCAGTACGTCAGACACACTAGTCTCTCCAGTACGTCAAACACACTAGTCTCTCCAGTACGTCAGACATACCAGTCTCTACAGTACGTCAGACACACTAGTCTCTCCAGTACGTCAGACATACCAGTCTCTCCAGTTCGTCAGACATACCAGTCTCTCCAGTACGTCGGACACACTAGTCTCGCCAGTACGTCAGACACACTAGTCTCTCCAGTACGTCAGACACACTAGTCTCTCCAGTACGTCAGACACACTAGTCTCTCCAGTACGTCAGACACATTAGTCTCTCCAGTACGTCAGACACACACTAGTCTCTCCAGTACGTCAGACACACTAGTCTCTCCAGTACGTCAGACATACCAGTCTCTCCAGTACGTCAGACACACTAGTCGCTCCAGTACGTCAGACACACTCGTCTCTTCAGTACGTCAGACACACTTGTCTCTCCAGTACGTCAGACACACTAGTCTCTCCAGTACGTCAGACATACCAGTTTCTCCAGTACGTCAAACGCACTAATCTCTCCAGTACGTCAGACATACCAGTCTCTCCAGTACGTCAGACACACTAGTCTCTCCAGTGTGTCAGGCATACCAGTCTCTCCAGTACGTCAAACACACTAGTCTCGGCAGTACGTCAGACACATTAGTCTCTCCAGTACGTCAGACACACTAGTCTCTCCAGTACGTCAGACACACACTAGTCTCTCCAGTACGTCAGACACACTAGTCTCTCCAGTACGTCAGACACACTAGTCTCGCCAGTACGTCAGACACACTAGTCTCTCCAGTACATCAGACACACTAGTCTCTCCAGTACGTCAGACATACCTGTCTCTCTAGTACGTCAGACACACTAGTCTCTCCAGTACGTCAGACACACTCGATTCTTCAGTACGTCAGACACACTTGTCTCTCCAGTACGTCAGACACACTAGTCTCTCCAGTACGTCAGACATACCAGTTTCTCCAGTACGTCAGACACACTAGTCTCTCCAGTACGTCAGACATACCAGTCTCTCCAGTACGTCAGACACACTAGTCTCTCCAGTACGTCAGACATACCAGTTTCTCCAGTACGTCAGACACACTAGTCTCTCCAGTACCTCAGACACACTAGTCTCTCCAGTACGTCAGACATGCCAGTCTCTCCAGTACGTCTGACACACTAGTCTCTCCAGTACGTCAGACATACCAGTCTCTCCAGTACGCCAGATACACTAGTCTCTCCAGTACGTCAGACACACTAGTCTCTCCAGTACGTCAGACATACCAGTTTCTCCAGTACGTCAGACACACTAGTCTCTCCAGTACGTCAGACATACCAGTCTCTCCAGTACGTCAGACACACTAGTCTCTCCAGTACGTCAGACATACCAGTCTCTCCAGTACGTCAGACACACTAGTCTCTCCCGTACCTCAGACACACTAGTCTCTCCAGTACGTCAGACATACCAGTCTCTCCAGTACGTCTGACACACTAGTCTCTCCAGTACGTCAGACATACCAGTCTCTCCAGTACGCCAGATACACTAGTCTCTCCAGTACGTCAGATACACTAGTCTCTTCAGTACGTCAGACATACCAGTTTCTCCAGTACGTCAGACATACCAGTCTCTCCAATACGTCAGACATACCAGTCTCTCCAGTACGTCAGACATACCAGTCTCTCCAGTACGTCAGACACACTAGTCTCTCCAGTACGTCAGACACACGAGTCTCTCCAGTACGTCAGACATACCAGTTTCTCCAGTACGTCAGACATACCAGTCTCTTCAGTACGTCAGACATACCAGTCTCTCCAGTACGTCAGACACACTAGTCTCTCCAGTACGTCAGACATACCAGTCTCTCCAGTACGTCAGACACACTAGTCTCTCCAGTACGTTAGACATACTAGTCTCGCCAGTATGTCAGACACACTAGTCTCTCCAGTACGTCAGACACACTAGTCTCTCCAGTACGTTAGACATACTAGTCTCGCCAGTATGTCAGATACACTAGTCTCTCCAGTACGTCAGACACACTAGTCTCTCCAGTACGTTAGACATACCAGTCTCTCCAGTACGTCAGACACACTAGTCTCTCCAGTACGTCAGACACACTAGTCTCTCCAGTACGTCAGACACACGAGTCTCTCCAGTACGTCAGACACACGAGTCTCTCCAGTACGTTAGACATACTAGTCTCGCCAGTATGTCAGACACACTAGTCTCTCCAGTACGTCAGACACACTAGTCTCTCCAGTACGTTAGACATACCAGTCTCTCCAGTACGTCAGACACACTAGTCTCTCCAGTACGTCAGACACACTAGTCTCTCCAGTACGTCAGACACACGAGTCTCTCCAGTACGTCAGACACACGAGTCTCTCCAGTACGTTAGACATACTAGTCTCGCCAGTATGTCAGACACACTAGTCTCTCCAGTACGTCAGACACACTAGTCTCTCCAGTACGTCAGACACACGAGTCTCTCCAGTACGTCAGACACACGAGTCTCTCCAGTACGTTAGACATACTAGTCTCGCCAGTATGTCAGACACACGAGTCTCTCCAGTACGTCAGACACACGAGTCTCTCCAGTACGTTAGACATACTAGTCTCGCCAGTATGTCAGACACACTAGTCTCTCCAGTATGTCAGGTCCGTACAACAACACGCGCTGGCGGAGTTGCGGCCACATCAGCACAGCTGGTACCGCGTAGTCACTCCACTGAGGGGATATCATCCGACACTGGATATATGGAGCAGCCAATACTCACAATTGAACTATGCTCACGTGCACACTTCTTAGGCTTGGACCTGTCATTTTATATTATATAAGAAATTTAATAACGAAGAATGCACAACGTATAGAAATCATGTTTAATTAAGATTTCACACGAGCTGTAAATTTAACACTAAGTCAGTTCTGTAAAACGTTTCGGAGACCAGCTCCATCTTCAGTTAACAGTCAGCAAAGGTAAAATAAAGAACAAAATCAGTCTTTCTATACAAAGTACATGGGCATATAAAATCTACAAGTAAATTTGCAACGGTTAAGAACTATTTGCACCCGTCTATAAAATTCACAATTGATATAGAGGCCAATAATTGTTTATCTTTTTTAGATTCTAAAATTTCTAGACGCGGTCATACGTTTAATTCATCTGTCTTTCGAAAAACGACATTCACTGCGTTGGGTTTAAGCTTTTTTAGTTTGTGTAACTATAGATTCAAAATTAATACTGTCAAGACCTTATTAAATCGTGCTTTCAATATCTGTTCGAAGTACGTAGATCTTCATATGGAGTTTTCCTTTTCACAAAATTTTCTACGTAAAAATGGGTACCCTACTTCTATTGTCAATATACATATTAAAAAATTTTTGGCTAAGAAATACTCCGTAACCAATGCCGTGATAGAACCACAGCAACGTCTCTATTGCGTTTTTCCCTATTTTGGAGATTACACTGACAAAATGTCACAAGATTTAAAAATTTTTTTCAAACGTCATTTTCCTTCTGTAGAACTGTGCATTGTGGCTGTTAATTCATTAAAAATTGGCTCCTTCTTTCGCTACAAAGGCGTGATTCCTAAACGGATGCGGGCATCCATCGTGTATAAGTTTAGTTGTGTACAATGTACATCTGGCTATGTCGGCAGGACAACTTTGCCATTCTATATTAGGATTGACCAACACCGTGGAGTCAGCTACCGTAGCGGAAGACCTCTGACCCAACCGCCTCATTCATCTATCCGCCTTCACAGCGAGCAGTGTTGTGACCGAATAGCTGAAGAAAATTTTTCGATTTTACGCACAGCATCAAATAATTTTGATTCACGTATTTTAGAATCTCTTTTTATCGCTAAGGAAAAGCCAGAACTGAATAGCGCAAATAGTTCTTACCCATTGCAAATTTACTTGTAGATTTTATATGCCCATGTATTTTGTACAGAAAGACTGATTTTATTCTTTATTTTATCTTTGCTGACTGTTAAGTGAAGATGTAGCTGGTCTCCGAAACGTTTTATAGAACTGACTTAGTGTTAAATTTACAGCTCGTGTGAAATCTTAATTAAACATGATTTCTATACGTTGTGCATTCTTCGTTATTAAATTCCTAATGATCATTCGCCTCAATAAAAGTAACTTTCCTGATATAAAAAAGCTCGTTAGCCCGTAGGAAAAAGTTTTAAAAACTGGAAAGTTTTAACAATTTATGAGAAGGACCACTCTTTCAGGGGCATGAGTTTGAGGTGCCTATAAAGAAAAAGAATGTGAATGTATGGATCAATTATATTCAAATTTATCATTTTCACCAGAGTTGAAAATCAAATTATAGAAACAATTTGAATGGAATAGTATATTTAACACGATAAAGTTTACATTGTTCAAAAAGTAATCGATATATACACAAAATTTTCTCGATTACCAATTTTCAACTTTTTTCAGCGGTGACAACACTATTTTTCAAATCTGTTCGAAATTCAAGTATTTCAAGGTTAGAATCCAACACAGCGATTAACAATTAGAAAGATATTATTCATTTCTCTAATTCCTATGACTTTGTTTGACTCCAATATTTAACAGATCTATAATTAGATTGAATCATTTCATATAAGTAGTTCATTTCACTGTAGTCTGCTTCTCGCTGTCTGCAAGGCTCGGTCTGCATCTCCTACAAGTAGAATGATACAAAATTTCTCCCAACAACTGAACGAAAAGTTCGTTTTACATTATCTTTACAGCTTATATTGTATTTTACAGCTGTATACCACAACTACCTCAACATTTATCACCAACACTACCACACACCATTGATAAAGTCACATCACCGTACATTCCACTAACTTGAATCAGTCCCCTTCTAATGCAACCTCAATGCAACCTAGTACACATAGAATATCATTAAATCATATATACTCGAAATAAAAATAGACGCTCTGCGTGAACCCTCAAAGTTCAGCCAATAGTTGCTGTTGTTTTGGTGTTCGATGGCTAACTTCATTTGTTATTTCAGGCTTCATTAAATGGTGTTGTTACTGATGGTATATTTTGTTGCTGTTATTGTTGGTGGGCGTGTGCGCTTGTGGTGGGTATTGGCTGAAGGAGTATTGGTTGTGGGATAAATTTTTTTTCATAAATTATATGATGCTGATTACTGACTTATATGATTGTTTCATTGTGGCAAATTCAATAAGAAGGGATCCATAATCCAATATTAGGTATAGCACAAGTTGACATTGAGGTCTGATATATCACTATCACAACAGATATATAGCTGCGTCAAATAATTGATATAGGCGTTGTGTTGCAAGTGAACTTGATAGTACCACTGTTGAAATTTACTATGGCTTGCCATTAAATACTTTTTACCCGAAAGAAATTTTTATTAGAAGCTTAACTTATCCAAATAAAAAAAAATTTTCGCACAACAAATTCCTTAAAAAATTCGTTGACACTTTATTTCAGTTTACTATGAAATGACGCCTCAGTAAAGACATACGTAGCAATATTTATGAACAAAGATAATGTCATCAACGGTTTTCAGCTCCATGATGTGAGAAACTCTGAAATGAAAAATCATAAAGCTGAATAACATGAGCATAGAAGCTGAAAGTGATAACGAATCCGATGGTTTCATTCGAAGCCCTGCGTAGCGAACTGCGCGCTGATATACGTGTGTGTGTGTGTGTGTGATAGAAGCTACTAAACACCTCATCGGTGTGTGTGTATGTATATTCTGGTACACATGAATTTGTAAATTATATTTAACTAGTGTACACGACCCGTCGAAAATGACGGGATTCAATATTTCCTTCAGACAAATCCCCCAGCTGTGGATGCCCAACAAATACATCCATGCCAACAGTACCCGCCATTAATTAAATAAATCCTCCAGCTGTGGATGCCCAACAAATATATCCATGCCAACAGTACCCGCCATTAAAAAAATCCTCCAGCTGTGGATGCCCAACAAATATATCCATGCCAACAGTACCCGCCATTAAATAAATCCTCCAGCTGTGGATGCCCAACAAATATATCCATGCCAACAGTACCCGCCATCAAATAAATCCTCCAGCTGTGGATGCCCAACAAATATATCCATGCCAACAGTACCCGCCATTAAGTAAATCCTCCAGCTGTGGATGCCCAACAAATATATCCATCCCAACAGTACCCGCCATCAAAATATTCTTGTACTTGTGCACTGGTGAAACTCGTATCACAGATACGGTCATTGAGCGTCCTTGTGAGCGTCACAGACACACGCACCAACCAATTTGATGTGTTCACTCACATGCCCATTGTGATAACATGCCACAAATTACGCACAAAATATATACAGTTATTGATTTATATAACTTTAAGAGACATCTGGTGTTTTATTACATAAGGATATGATAAATAATGCTGGATCAATACTAATCGAGTTCTGGTTCGCGGCTTACTTGATTTTGTAACGTTAGTTAACTTGATATTCATGGATAAATAACTTGACATTTACGTACAGAATAAGTTGACGTTGATTTGTGATCAATTCGCTATCACATAAATTTATAGCTGCGTCAAGTTGTTGTGTGCGACCTTCTAGAAGAAAACACTTTTTACATTCACTTTTGTTATCCTTCATTTGTCGAAGTTCTTCGCTAGGCACTAAAAGTTTATGGTTTCTAAATATATATATTTTTACGCCCAAATGATACGTAAAAGCCTATGATGGTACTCAACTGTTGATTATTGAGAACAATTCTCATAAAAAGACATTTATAGCTCTGTATATATATTGAACCGAACTCAACAATGGCCAACGAAAGCGTGAATTCGTACTACAGGAATTTGTTACGTTTATGATTTTAAATCTTACAAGGTGATATTAACATGTGTCGCGGCTAAGTATCATGGAAGTATACACACGTTGTATTGTGTGAGCGTTGTAGGTGACGTACACGCGCGGGTGTGTGGTGTAGGTGACGTACACGCGCAGGTGTGTAGTGTAGGTGACGTACACGCGCGGGTGTGTGGTGTAGGTGACGTACACGCGCAGGTGTGTGGTGTAGGTGACGTACACGCGCGGGTGTGTGGTGTAGGTGACGTACACGCGCAGGTGTGTGGTGTAGGTGACGTACACGCGCAGGTGTGTGGTGAGTGTATGTGTGTTGGTGGCTTCTCTACCTCATCAGTGTGGGTGTATTGATACTCAGTTGCGTCTGGCGTATATATGGAATATTTTATTCCAGCGAGCTTTTGTGCACAGATTTGGATGTGTATCGACGGGCAGTTATAGGAGAGGGATTTAGTTGGAGTTCGAGTAGGATATAAGACCGGTGAAGAATTTCTGAATATTTTGATAAATCATATAATTTCTATGGAGAAACTGTATTAAAAATGGAATATTTGATATTATATATGATCAATAAATTAAATAAATATTTTTATTTCTTGAATAATAATTACATTACTACACCCACCACCTAATATTCAATCAATCTTCAGCCAATATTGGCTGAACCTATTTCCTTTATCAGATCGATATTTTCATCTCAAATAAAGAATAAGAGAATATTATCCAGCACTGGATGCGGGAGCAAAGACCCGAAAGTAAACTATTCCAACTCGCGCACTTCGCAGGCATATCCTGACAGTACTTAACTTAAGAATATGGAATGTCATTTTCCTTAAATTTTACCTGAATCAGATTTTTTCGAGGCTCTCATAACTTACGTATAAAAATTACAAAAGGTTAAATCCTTGACTTTGTTTAAGAGTATGGAATGCTATTTTCTATGAATTCTATAATCAGGAAAACAACGACCGAACTTTTCCATCATCAGTATTAGCAGAAAAATACAGACATTGAGGGGACAATATCGGAGAGAAGCTCCTGCTGTGAAGAAATCTGCGACATCATGTATTGGAACTGAGGGAATTTATGCACCCAACATTTGGGGTCGTGACATACTGACGTGGATGGTAAAGATGAAATCATTTCAGTCCCCGCTACTCGCCCGATCTCGCACCGGCCGCAGTGAATGAACTCTACTTAATTAGAACACGAAACTGGGCACTTGCTCATTAACGCTATTACTCGACTCACCGATTTTACCGGTTCAATATCTTTTTATTTTTGAAGATTTAAAAAATCTCAATTGTACGTTGAAGCTTATATTATACGCTTATTATACGTTATAGCTTACTATACGAACTTATTATACGTTGTATAATAAGTGCGTAGCAGGGAGATTCAAGCTCCACACGAGCAGGGTGACTGCCTGAAGAAGCGGACCGTCACACCTTGCACTCAATTAAGCCGCGAAGGAACTGCAAGGGGATAAAGAAATGCAATTTAGTTTGCGTTGAGGTTCAGAGCATAATAATACCTCCTTTTAGTTATCGTTCGTTGTCTTACAGACAGTAGTTATAAGATGGTCATAGAAACCGTTATAGTTTAGTTATAGTTATTAAGTATTTTAGTTATAGTTTTAAAGTAGTTATGAAGCCGTTGCAGTTTTACGTAATCATAGTTATAGGGCTTACAGGTTATGGTAGAGATTGGAATAGATACGAGGCCTGGATTGCGCACACCTAAAACCAGCTCACGGAATGGTGTTCCGTCCCTTTTTAGTATACAGGTCGAAACTAAACGCGAATGAGGTTCGGGAGTGACGAGGCAGTAACGTAGTTATCCTTTATTGGTACTTCAGAGTTGACACAGGCTTAGTAATTGGTAAGGAATCTATTACATCGGATGGTAGGTACTAATACGAGTTATGTTACTTCTATAATGCATCTGTGATCTGTACAGGTGCTTCCTCGACAGTCGCGCTTCCGCTAATGACAGCGACGTCTCTTTAATGTGCTACCTCTACGGCAGGCTACCGCTAGTGAACGGCGATGTCTCATGCTGATTCTATTTATATACTCGGCGGGCGCACATAATGCTCCCCCACCTTTAAAAATTCTTTATTACAATAAAAATTTTTAAAACGGTATTCAATTAACTCCAATTTTCCTTTGACTATCAATTAATCTTACAATCCGTCAAATTAATTCGAACAGATCAGAACGTATGACACAAAATGCTTCCGATGTTCACTATTGGATACACCACACAATTTTATTAACTTATCGAAATCAAAAATCAAATCACATACGTAATAAATCACCTCTATAAGGTACACTATTTTTGAACAACTGGACACATACCGTCAAATCGAGAATAATACATTACATTACTACAATTGGCAAGTTAAACGTCGAATTGCTTTTCCGTACGATTCAAATCAAATACATAATCATTATAAAATTAATAAATGTCCTACGATTCGAATTAACTTATTTCAATTCAACTAAATTAAATATTGAAAGTAAATTAAATAGAATAATCAATAAATGAACTAATTCAATTCAACCAATCTACAAGCGTACAATTTGGTTTTTATTCGCAATACTAATAATTCGTCTCCTTATCTTGGAACAAAACATTTCCATGGGGCGAGTAAAACAACATCAAAGGATATAATTAACGACACCAAGAACACGTAATTTTCCGTATAAAAAGAAATATTCTAAGACAATATATTCTAAAAGAAATATTCTGAAAATATTCAGATCCATCTTGTATGTGTACCTCCACACAATTTATGTTGTTTGTAGCACTTTCAGATGCAGAAAACTTATTTCTTCACTGGATGTTTGCTGGGAATGCAGCGATTGTGAGTTTGAAAACGAGTTCGATCTCGTCTCCGGATCCATATACCAAAATACGTGTACGCAACGGGGAATCGAGGCTCAGGAACAATCTGTATTTGCAATATGCTTCTTGTAATACTTCTTTCGGTACACTGATTCCGAAAACGATCGTTGTTTCCTGCGGCTGACAGAGTTGATTGTTACCCCCGGTACACATCGGGGATTTAAGAGTGTTCAAAATAAGCAGTGAATGAATGCGGAAGTCTAGCGTTGTATTGTTATGCGCCAACTTGAGGTGGAACTGCAAATAGTTGTTCAGGAGTCGCCCGAATCTGAAACGAACCGAGACAGGAAATTAGCATGGCCACAAGTTTAAAGTAAACAATTCTCGTTTTATACTAAGGCAACGCTTCCTTCTCATTAAGACACATTCATTCCAACTACAATGCCTGACGTTGTTTTCAAACAAGTTGTGGCAGATGCGATGCAGTTCTCGCGGGTTGCGCACTCGCACTCTCGTGTTGACATTTCCAAGATTGCCCTAAGTTTATTAACTCTAGCTTACGGCTTGACGAACACAGCTTTTGATGTCGCAACAACAGTATGACAACATCCGAAGCTCAACATCTCGTCACAAGGTGTTTGCGCAACACAATATTTCCTAACGCAAGACATACATAAAGTCTTAAGAAAGAAACTCATAGAATGCACTTACAAGCTAAAAACTCATAGAACGCACTTACAAGCTAAATACCATTTAAATACATATATGGAATGGCAATTTCAGAATATAAGGAATGAACAGTTCCAAACTAGGTTGACAATTTTACCTTCTTAACTTATCTAAAGGCAGTACATGGTTTAAGTTCGTTCGGATAATCTTGTTACCGATCTTAATATCTGCGTAATTTTTACCTAGCTTTTCAATGATACCTGGTCCTAAGAAATTTAGCTGTAGTTTGTGTTTTTTGGCATGATTTTTCACCAGTACACGGTCCGTCACTTTTAAGTTTTTATCGCGACGTTTCACGTTTCTATAGGTAGTTCTTTCGATTGTAGCGTTAATGATTGCATTTCTAATATTGTTCACGACAATAGATGACTCTTTAAATTTTTGTTTTTGAACATCTTCATATGTAGTCGCAACATTGAAGTCTTCTAAATTAGTAGAACTAATATACACACACGTATCTCTACCGAAAACCGTGTATGCGGGGGTATCGCCTAAAGTTTCGTTAAAACTATTGTTAATCGAATTCTCCACAATATCCAATAGTCTATCCCACTCATTATGAGTAAGAAAATTTAGATATAACTTGAGCAGGTGTCGAATTTTTCCATTACATCGCTCAACAATGCCATTAGAAAAAGGGGAATAAGCCAGAACTTCCCTTTTTAAGATATAAAGTCCTTTTGTGAAATTTCTCACATTAGATGATTTAAATTCTAGAGCGTTGTCGGACAACAATACGTCCGGGGTACCGAACAAACAGCAAAAATTCCATAGACAATCTGTAACAGTCTCTGTACATCGGTCACTAGTCGAATATAATTTAACAAAACGGGAAAATAGGTCGATAATGACAAGAATATATTTGTTCCCATTGTCTGTCATTGTTAATGGACCGTAGAAGTCCATGCTGACCGTTTGAAAACATCGTGTTCCAATTGGAGCATTTAGAATTTTAATCGGCGTCGGTATTCGTGATTTTAGAATCTTACAGATGTCACAGGATTCAACAATTTTACGTGTAATTGTCCGTTCGTACGGATGAAAATATTTTAATTTAAACTTAAACAAGGTATGATTCAAATCTGTATGGGACAAATTGTGGATGAATAAAATTGTCTTGTGTAGCAGAGTATATGGCACCACAATAGTCAGAATGGTGCTGGGTCTGTTGTCAATTCTTCGTCTTTTATACAAAATGTCATTCATAATCAGAAATTCATTCATGTCAGTATTAGAAACTTTTGTTGCATTCTCTAGGGCGTCCTTTATTTCAGAACAAAAGGGATCACCATCTTGTTCACGTTTAAATTCGTCTAACGACCAGTTGTCGTTAATACTTGAATGGTCTGTAGTCGTGTTAACTTTATCCAGTCTGCATAAGCTCGTTTTCTGTCTGCTATTAAAGTCACTGGGTTCACGTCTGGGGTCTGTCTGTTGTTCAGCAGTACTGTTGTTGTGTCTTCCGTCCTTACTTCCTGGCATTGTCTCCTCGAACTCTTCCTCAGTCACGGGCTTGTTACATTTGTTACCCGCAGCAGCGGCTTGCAGCCTGGTTACAACGTGAAAAGTCTCTACATCCTGGGTTAATTCAGAACACTCTAATAGTTCTCTTTCTGTTAAAGGATTTTTGTCATGATTTAGTCTACTTAATGCATCGGCGGCACTATTCGCTTTTCCAGAAAAATACTTTAGTTTGGCATCAAAAGCTTGCACATAAATACTCCATCTAGCGAGCGTGTTGTCTTCAGGCAATTTCTTTGAAAATAAAGGAACTAAAGGCTTATGATCGGTGTAAATGACCAGATCATAGCCTAAAACAAGATATTTAAAGTACTTCAATGCTTCAACTATAGCAAACATCTCTTTTTTAGTTGTTGAGTATCTTCGTTGGGTGGAATTCAACGTTTTAGAAAAAAATGCGACAGGTCTCATGTTTCGAACTTTATCAGTAGATGATTGGAGTAAAACAGCTCCTATGCCGACGTTTGATGCATCACAAAATAGATGAAAATTTTGATCGAAGTTTGGGTGACTTAAGATTGTGTTGTCACATAGTTCGTCTTTTAGTTTTTCAAAAGCGTTTTGACAATCCTTAGACCAATTGAATTCAACATTTTTCTTCAGAAGATTATAGAGCGGGCTTGCGATACTCGCAAAATTTTTTATGTACCTACGAAAGAAATTTACTAGACCTAGGAATGACTGTAACTGTTTTACATTCTTAGGAATTTCTAAATTCTTCACTTTGTCAGTACCGGTGCTTCTGGTTCCCATTCCGCTAATGGAATGTCCGAGATATTCAATCTCGTTATTGAAAAATTGGCATTTTTCCGTTTTTATTGACAATCTAGCGTTTCTTAATAGTTCAAGTACAACTTTTATATCGGCAAGATGCTGTGCCTTTTCCTTAGAAAATATGAGCACGTCGTCCATAAAGACGAAAGATAGTTTTCCTAGAACAGGAGATAGCGTTTGCGTCATTACTGACTGGAAATATGCAGGTGAGGTTTTTAAACCAAAGGGTAAACGATTGAACTCGTATTTTCTGCTACCAACTGTAAACGCTGTTATTTCCTTACTCTCATCGGTCAGTGTAATATTATGATATCCTGACCTAAGATCTAATTTTGAAAAGTATTTCTGACCATTTAAACTATAGAGAATCTCGTCCATGCGCGGCAGAGGGAATGATTCTTCATAAATTACCTCATTTACTTTGCGAAAGTCAACCACCGGACGTATGGTTCCATCTTTCTTATGAACTACAATTATCGGTGAATTAAAAGCTGAAATCGATGGTCTAATAATTCCGTCGTCTAACATTTTTTCGTTAACGACTTTCAAGTCTTCCATGTAACGGTGGGCAATACGATAGGGAGGGACATTTACGACATCCACGTTAGGTTTCAAACATATTTTGTATGGTTTAATCGCAGCAGCGGAGATCGATTCATTGTCTATAGTAATAACGTCTCTGAATTCATTCAACAAACTCAGCAATTCAGGCTTCATTTCGTCATCGTTACACTTGATATCATCATTATTTAATTTCCGCCGACCACGGGCTATTTCTTTGGAATCAGAAACGTACCCTTTGTCGACAACTCCTGTGATCCCGACAGATTTACTATTAGTGTCTTTCTTCTCGACATCTAAATGACTGTCCTGAACAACACTCGCTGCCTGCACAAAGGTACTCAATCCTCCTTTTAATTCTCCTTGTACATCTGACAAGTAAACTTCGGATTCAACATGATCCTTCTCCACTTTTTCTAAAGTACTTATAATTGCATTCTCTGGTAAAACAATCGCTCTGTCGGAGCTATTAATTAACAACAACGGAATCTTTCTCCTATTGTTAACTCTCACAATCGCTTCTGCGACACAAATGCCTTCTTTTAAAGTTGCTTTCTTTATTATGTTTTCTCCATTTTTACACTTTCCAACATGTCCAACATGTTTCAAAATTACATTGGGAGCAATCTCCACTCGTCGAGTATGCACTCTTAACGGCCTTGGCCCTGTGTGGGAATTGGTAACTGCAACTACGCCTCGAACAGGCTGATTTTCTCTCTTACCATCCCTTTTTACTTCCTCGCCTGCTCTCTCAGCTTTGCACGTCCTGAGGTTTTCTCTCTTCTCTCTTAGCTTATTTAGGACTTTTTTCTTAGCTCTGGACGTAATCGTGTCTGCCATGAGACACTCAGTATTCTCTATTAAATACTCGAGACACTCTGTCTTTCTCTTTTTTCGTCGTTTTACCTCTGCAAAGGGAATTTTCTCGTCTTTGATAATTAAACATCCTTGTTTTAAGTCTACAACGGCGTTCTTGTCTAATAAATCACGCCCAATAATGACGTCATAATTGTAAATACCATCTTTAATTATTAAAGCATTTGTCTTTAAACTTACTCCGTTTTTTAACTTTAGGACAAGCTCCACCTCGCCTTCAACATTACTCTTAGCGTTAACGCCTTTTATAGTCAGAGAACTTGGCTTCACGTCATTACTTATCTCACTTATTCTGTGGTAGCTGATTAGGCATTTCTCTGACCCTGAATCAATCAATGCATTCCACAGGTCTGCATCTTTTCTAAGCACAATCATGGGCTTATGACTTTTTCGTATTACAAATAATTCATTTTGTCCTGTAACTTCAACTTCTTCATCTTCTTCGTATTTACAAACGTTCGCCGTCAAATGGCTTTCAATGCCATGAGCATTCAAATCATCGCTTAATTCCGCCTCTCCCAGCGATTCATATCTATTTTCACACTTTATTAGTGGATCTTTCATCTCAACATTTTTAACGAGGGAACCTCCAGACATGTTTAACACATCAACTCTCTCGACATTTTTAACGAGGGAATCTTCAGCACCAGAATTCTCCTCGGGTTCACAGGGAGCTACTGACGTAGAGTCACACTTAGTTATTTCAATTTCATTTTTACCATTGACGTTATTTCTATCGGAAATGAAATCGTCTCCGCGGCTTACGCTAAAAAATTATCGCCACTGTTAGTTTGGTAAGTTTCTACCTGGCCTTTTTCTGGTACACTAGTTTTATGCTGTCCTCGCGTACGGACACGATCAGGTCTACCTGATCTGTTGAAATAGTCTCGTCTGGACCTACAGTCTCTTGCGTAGTGTCCTAACTTATTACAACGAAAACAAGCTACATCACGCAGTGAACGCTCGGTGGCTGTCTGAGATGAACCTGGTTTGTACCAATCAGTCGGTTTCCTAGCCACACTGGTTACCGACACACCTTGTCCTTGACAGACACACACATGATTGTAACAATTCGAGCAACGCTTCGCTTCAGCTGTCTCTAATGCTTGGACTTCGGGAGTTCCTAATTCACGATCTCCAACAAAAGATTTTACGTGAGGTCTAGCACGGAAAGTTGGTCTCGGGAAATTTGGTCTCCAGTAGGGCCTACGCGTCCTACCTCTACCTTGAAATCCGCCTCTTGTCATTGTATGCACTTCGGCCTCATCATAGGCTGCATCAAAGTTTGATTCGGACGAATGGTCATCCTCTGCACAATAGATTTCCACAGATCTCTCAGATCGAGTCGCTAATATTTGCTTATCCTCGGGAAAATTCCTAATGACAGTCACGAGTCTCTGAAGGAGCTCTTCCGACGAGTTAACCCGCGCACGGTCGCGCATCCCTCAGAAAAGTAGTCAATTTACCCGCGTTACTCTGCCGTTCCCTGTTCACTTACCGTAATAGGCAGAGATGTAAAAATATGAAGTAATGAGTAAAAAATGTTGCTTTACACTTTGATGTTGTCAGATTTTTGATAACTTGAACCGTTTCTTTGTAATATGGAGTCAAACTCCGTAGATTTTTGCACAACATTGCTTCAAAGAGATCAATGGCCATTTTTGTGTTTTGGGAACAATGTAATGTTTTTCACTGCTATTTTATGCAGAAAATCCTTCCAAACCTGCTGATGTTTTTATTTTTCCTCTACAACAATTAGAAAAAAAGTTATGACCATTTATGTCTACTAGGTGTTATCCATTCTTCGTTTTAGTTCCTACATAAATGCATGTTTGCATGTCTGGTTATATTACTGTAAGTATAGTGTTTCGAAACTTGTAATTTTCACACAATATGAATAAAATACTGCTCTACACGCTACTGACTTCAGATTTGTCTTATTTGCCATTTTTACGAAATAAGGCGAAATAAGGCCCTGAGTAGTTTCGCTGGTAACTGAGGCTGCCACTGACTGTTCGCACGCACACCCTCTCACGGTCGCCTCATTTACCACACTGACTGTGCTTACCCCTCCCAACTTCCAAGTGGTTGGAGCTCTGCCTTAACCCCCACAATGTGGGGGTTTCTGGCTCCAGCTGTGTAGCACTCGCTGAGACGATCATTTTGGTGTATAACAACTTGGGGTTATGCCTTACGTCTGGCAACCAGTGAGCCTGGTAAATGAGGCGACCAGTTACAGTGCGCGGGTTAAAGGGTTTGTTAAATAGTTTTTTGGAAAAATCTTCTGTTACTAGGGGGTTGATGATGACCATAGCTAACGCAACAATTAAAGTATTCTCGACATACTTATCGAGAGCAACAGGATCGGGACAATTTACTACATAGGGGTGGGCTCTGTTCGAACACTCCGGGCTGGTCATTATTCTGTGGGTTAGCTTACGGATTTTGGATAAAATAGCAACAAACTGGCTCGCTAAAGCATCATTACGTTTTAGGCGTACGTTATTTAGATCACAGGCGACCGCGTGCAAAGATCTTTCACCTTTTGACACGTAGATATTTTCTAACAGGTGTACGACTTCTTCGAAACTTAATTCATAACCTTCACTAATTATGGAAGCGACGACCGTATTGAAGTCGCCTACCCGCTTGTCTGCAGTTCGCAATAATAAATTTAATTTTGCTTCCTCCGAATTATCTGACAGCATATTGAAATAACCTCGCACATTCTTTATATGCGTTTCTAGTGACTTATTTTCTATGAAGTCAGGGTCATTCTTTCGTTTTCTACCTCGGTACTGCGGCAGATCCTGCCCAGCAATTACAACACTAGGTATCGGACTGACAATAGAAGTCGTCACAGCGGTAACCGTACTAGTTACAGGGCTAACTGTGGTAGTGACTGCACTGGTAACAGGCGTGACAGTGGTGGTGGTCGCCATCGTGATAGGTACAGAAATCGACTTCGCGGAAAAAATAGGAACTGATACTCTTCCTACTCTAGTCACATACGGAATCGTTCTTATGTACTCGTATTCGTCAGAGTCACTGTCCGACATAAAAACACAATATTCCTCTATTCCTAAACCTCCAATTACCATTAAGAGAACCAATGTTAAAAATGTTCTACACACATTAAATCATTAAATGAAAACATTCTACATACGATTATATGGTAACTTACATTTTCAGTGGACTTAAAACAGGCTAATCCAGCACCACAAAGTCAAAGCTCGTGAAGGTCGGCAGCAAACTGAACAGAGACAGGCTGCTCCAGCCTACTCTTATGTGCCAGAGAACAATGGGCCCGAGAACAATAGCTACAACTTCCTTCAATTGTTCTAGAGAACAATGGACTACCGCTTTCCGCGTACACGCTCTCTCCCACTTACCAGGAATCTGCGCTTGCAATGCCTAGCTGCTCGCCGCTCAACTCCCACTCCCAGGAATCAGCACTTGCAATGCTTACTGCTTACTGCTTACTGCTTACTGCTTACTGCTCGCTGCTCAACTTCCTACTCATTAATTTTATAATGATGATGTATAATCATTAATTTGAGCGCATGCTTATTTTTAATTTGCAAGCAACATTATCGGCGTACACTTAACTTAATATTTTGGCGATGCGTAGCTCTCGTCGATCTTCTCGCTGCAGATGACGGTGCGTAAATGCGTAGATCTCGTCGACAGATCAGGTTGTTGATCTGGACCCCTCACTTCATCTTCTCCCTTGAGTAGCGATGATCCAGGCTGGTGAAGGCTGAGTTAGCGTGTAGAATTTCGATTTTTTCTCCCTCGAAGTGTTTCTTTCTCGAAGAGTTTCTTGGAAAGAACTTCGATTTTCTGCGCTGACGTCTTTCTTCCTTTTCTCGATGCTCTGAAGTAATGTGATAACTATGCGACGTTACTCCAACAGGGTGACACTCCTCACATTTAAAATCACGGATCAGCAGAACCGAAGATCAATTCTTGATATCTTTCTTCTTCAATGGGGCAACGTGGCAATGTGGATATCTTTAATGTGGCATCCCCATACACGGGCCACCAAATATGTTCCGTCCCTTTTTAGTATACAGGTCGAAACTAAACGCGAATGAGGTTCGGGAGTGACGATGCAGTAACGTAGTTATCCTTTATTGGTACTTCAGAGTTGACACAGGCTTAGTAATTGGCAAGGAATCTATTACATCGGATGGTAGGTACTAATACGAGTTATGTTACTTCTATAATGCATCTGTGATCTGTACAGGTGCTTCCTCGACAGTCGCGCTTCCGCTAATGACAGCGACGTCTCTTTAATGTGCTACCTCTACGGCAGGCTACCGCTAGTGAACGGCGATGTCTCATGCTGATTCTATTTATATACTCGGCGGGCGCACAATGGACATTCACATAGTTAACGACAATAGTCACCAACCTCCACAAGTCTGTGAGCCTCAGCGAGTGAGCAGAGCAGAGGTAGGCAGGCGTAGACGTCGCAGCAGCTGGTGGCACACTCAGCCCATCACCACATCCCCAGCCGTGGAGAACATGACGAAAGGGTCGCCAGAAACTCCCCCAGGACAGAAGGCGCAGGAAGCACAGTCGGAAGTTGCCAAGCAGCTGGATGCGGGGAGGCGTCACGGATGACGTCACGTTGGACCTCAGAGTGCGTATGCAGTGGTGCCAGCTCGGAGAGCAGGAGTGAACAGCTCAGACAGCTTCGAGACGAGTTAAAGTAACCTCTGCTGTTTAAGGCAGGTTGTATTCAGGCAACGACATGTCGGCTAACTACATGAATGTCACCCATGGTGCTGGAGTGGTACGCAATCATTTTTATGTATCCATCAGAATTCAACTTAAACCTAGAAATACTTCATTTCAAATAATGTTAGTTCCAAATTGAATCCTTAACTTTAAAGGTTCTTCACAGGATTTGCAATTACTAAGTATTGGCTCCTGCATCCAGTATTGGATGGGCAATTACTGTGTATTGGCTCCTACGTCCAGTATTGGATGGGCAATTATATTGGCTCCTGCATCCAGTATTGGATATGCAATTACTGTGTATTGGCTCCTACGTCCAGAATTGGATGGGCAATTACTAAGTATTGGCTCCTGCGTCCAGTATTGGATGGGCAATTACTGAGTTTTGGCTCCTGCGTCCAGTATTGGATGGGCAATTACTGAGTATTGGCTTCAGCTTCTGGTATTAGGAAGCCAATTACAAAGTATTGGTTCTTGCGTAAAGTATTTTATGAGCAATTGTTGAGTATTGGGTAGGCAATTACTGACCATATGCCAATATTCGATAATATTCTGTTTTTTTGTATATGAGATAATAATATCGATCTGATATTCGAAATAAGTTCAGACAATATTGGCCACAGATTAATATGGTATTGGATGCTGATTAGGGGACGGATTGGGTCCTGCTTTTATTAATTTAATTGTTATTAATAATTAATGCAACCTAATTGATATAAACATTATCAATGAATGATGATTATTTAATATACATTATGTAAATAATAATAATTAATATATTTACAAAATCATGCGTGACTGCTGCATGCAGACTTGTGCTGGTAGTACCAAACTTCAACAATTCATTAGACACAGCCAACATTCAGGAATTTCCCGTAGAACTGGTCACGTGCTTCCCTCTCCTCATTCAGCAATTCAAGATCATTGTTCATTGAAAATAAAGAATTTCTCCACTGTACGGTGTAGTACCGTCGCTGTTACATCAACCTGTTTTAATAAGCCATTAATTTACCTGTCCTAATAAGCCAGTAATTTAGGATGGCGTGCAAAGTCCATGAATGAAATTTTACACATCGACCGTGTGTGTTGCAAGAACAGCGTGGAACTCAATTATTTCAGTTGACCACGTTCGTCCAACGTTTTCTATGACTAAAGAAAATAATTTTCACGGTTTCCAATCAATTATTACATTGCATCTGCAGTGTGGGAATCGAAGTCTGTGAAAGAAAATGGAGACGTATACAATATAATTTTAGGTAATATGAATGTGTTTTCCAATGGAATATTTTTCATTTGAGCACACAGCCGTCAAAATATACGGGATTTGACATTTTTCCTAAATAGAGCTTCCAGATGTGGGCGAAATCAAATGTATGTAAAAGATACGGTCATTAAGCATCCTTTAAGAGCGTGAAAAAGAGACGGACCAACCAGTCGTCTGCAGGTGTTGTCTGCCACTATACCATTTACAAGTTGATTTGCTCCAAATTAATTTTGATTTGCTCCTCGTGATAATAGAATTGATCCAAGTGAATTTTGATTTGCTCCTCGTGAAAATAGAATTGCTCCAAGTGAATTTTGATTTGCTCCTCGTGAAAATAGAATTGCTCCAAGTGAATTTTGATTTGCTCCTCGTGAAAATAGAATTGCTCCAAGTGAATTTTGATTTGCTCCTCGTGATAATAGAATTGATCCAAGTGAATTTTGATTTGCTCCTCGTGAAAATAGAATTCCTCCAAGTGAATTTTGATTTGCTCCTCGTGAAAATAGAATTGCTCCAAGTGAATTTTGATTTGCTCCTCGTGAAAATAGAATTGATCCAAGTGAATTTTGATTTGCTCCTCGTGAAAATAGAATTGATCCAAGTGAATTTTGATTTGCTCCTCGTGAAAATAGAATTGCTCCAAGTGAATTTTGATTTGCTCCTCGTGATAATAGAATTGCTCCAAGTGAATTTTGATTTGCTCCTCGTGTAAATAGAATTGCTCCAAGTGAATTTTGATTTGCTCCTCGTGAAAATAGAATTGATCCAAGTGAATTTTGATTTGCTCCTCGTGAAAATAGAATTGATCCAAGTGAATTTTGATTTGCTCCTCGTGAAAATAGAATTGCTCCGAGTGAATTTTGATTTGCTCCTCGTGAAAATAGAATTGATCCAAGTGAATTTTGATTTGCTCTTCCTGAAAATAGAATTGCTCCAAGTGAATTTTGATTTGATCCTCGTGATAATAGAATTGCTCCAAGTGAATTTTGATTTGCTCCTCGTGAAAATAGAATTGCTCCAAGTGAATTTTGATTTGCTCCTCGTGAAAATAGAATTGATCCAAGGGAATTTTGATTTGCTCCTCGTGAAAATAGAATTGCTCCAAGTGAAATTGGATTTGCTCTTTGTTAATTTGCTATCGATCCAAATAATTTTTAGTTTGTTATAGTTACAATATCAAAATTACGTAATATTTTTTTCAGCTTGTGCATATAAAGTTTATAAAATATTATATATTACCCTAAACACAGGGTTGAACCTTGGTCTGAACCTTTCTTGATAGCCAAATCTGTGCTCTCATGGTTAATTAATATTAATTAGTAAATATTTCAATTTTATTTAATGTGAATTAATAATTAATTACCTTTCAAAAAATTTTGCAAAAATCCTAATTCATTGATTACTTCTTCAATTATTTACCCTATCAGTAAAAGGCATATTTGCAAAGGAACCCTATAAGCAATTACCCAAGGGTTATTTCCTACCGACAATCATCCGGTAGATGACACCCTATCAAATATATTTTTCTGATAACTCGTGTACAAATGCACTTTGATGAAGAAGTACAGTAATGTTATCGAAAGAATAACACTGCAGAAACGTCATAACTAAACATCACAAAATGAAATGTAAAGCATATATTACAACGTTTGCACAAGTTTTGATAATTATTTCCTCATTAACATATTTCCATTATTTTTATTATTATTATTATAAAAGAAAGTTTTGGCCTCCCTTAACCACGACAAAGATGTTCCAAGAGAGGAAAGAGGAAGGCACCATTTAGTATGGAGTTGAGGGAACGCGGATTCTATGCACAAGGTGCACAGAAACAGTAAGCTAGGAAAAAAGTTCATGAAACAAGAAAAAAGTTGAAGAAGAAAGTAGTAGGTGCTGAATAACAGGACAGCAGTGAACTGAAAAAAGATGGTCCTTAAAAAACAAAAACCTATTTTATTACAACAAAAAAGAAGCCTACCTAACCTTTAGCTCGGGCCCTCACATGGTTCCCCTGGGAGCGCTAATTCCCATAGAAACAATAGTTGTATCCCCCTGAGGGGACATATTTCTATAAGATATCTTTGATCAACGTCATGATCTTGTACTTTGCTGCGAAGTTGTGAGAGAGTAATCGAAGCGTTTTCTTCTATGGCTGTTGTCAGTGTCCTCAATATTTCGGGACATTTCTTATATTATTTGTTCCTTTCTTCTTAGATATGACTTGCTTATTTTACATCCACCTGTATGCTGTCTTAATGTTTATTCCAAGTGCGTTTGCAACTTTCTTATCGTCCTCTTCATTATCGAAAGCTTCTATTATTCTGTCTGTCTCACGCACTTGTTTCATTATACTTCATCTTGAAGGTTTTGGTTTCTGACAGATGAAGATGTGATGTTTGGAGTTGAGGTGGACACTTATTGCTGATGACGTTAGCATGTCTACACAAGGTGCGACGTGATGTGCAGCAGTGTGCAACGTGGCGGTATCTCTGTGATGCTTCTTTGATCAAAGTGTCTGAGGTACGACTCCTCTGTCTAATGGTTTGATAACGAGTAATGGTTCATACAACGAAAGGTATATTCTGTATTTTTTTGTAAATTTTACTCAGCAAAAACTCTGTATCTTTGTACGCATTATTGGAATAAAATTACTTTACATTGAAAAAATAAATTTCGCTAAGATTCTTTCAAATATATAACATTTTAAAGCCAGTAAAATACTTATGTGATGATTTAAAAATGAAAAAAAGCAAATAAAATATCACTTGGAGCAATTCTATTTTCATTAGGATCAAATCAAATTTCACTTGGAGCAACTCTATTTTCACGAGGATCAAATCAAATTTCACTTGGAGCAATTCTATTTTCATTAGGATCAAACCAAATTTCACTTGGAGCAATTCTATTTTCACGAGGATCAAATCAAATTTCACTTGGAGCAATTCTATTTTCACGAGGATCAAATCAAATTTCACTTGGAGAAATTCTATTTTCACGAGGAGCAAATCAAAATTCACTTGGAGCAATTCTATTTTCACGAGGAGCAAATCAAAATTCACTTGGAGCAATTCTATTTTCACGAGGAGCAAATCAAAATTCACTTGGAGCAATTCTATTTTCACGAGGAGCAAATCAAAATTCACTTGAAGCAATTCTATTTTCACGAGGAGCAAATCAAAATTCACTTGGAGCAATTCTATTTTCACGAGGAGCAAATCAAAATTCATTTGGAGCAAATCAACTTGTAAATGGTATAGTTACTACGTCTGTAGGTATTGTCTGCCACTAGTTACTGCGTCTGTAGGTATTGTCTGCCACTAGTTACTGCGTCTTCAGGTGTTGTTGTTTGTCACTAGTTACTGCGTGTGCAGGTGTTGTCTGCCACTAGTTACTGCGTCTGTAGGTATTGTCTGCCACTTGTTACTGCGTCTGTAGGTATTGTCTGCCACTAGTTACTGCGTCTTCAGGTGTTGTTGTTTGCCACTAGTTACTGCGTGTGCAGGTGTTGTCTGCCACTATTTACTGCGTCTGCAGGTGTGTTCACAGCAATGTCCCCACCACCATCAGCTAATGTCTCATTACCTACGGCTAAACGATGCAATTTTGTATATTCAGGCAGTGAGCTGCTTAGTAAAAATGGCGGCGTGCTTACAAAAACTGACCTCAGGTGTGTGCTTGGAAATCAATTATCTCAGATGACATAACGTAACTCAACCTTTGCATATGTTCTTCTGAATTCGGTGCAATCCAGAGTAAAGTTAATATCACACAACCATATCTGATGTACCGAATGTCAACAGCCTTAAGCGCCGCGAGCGGCCGTAAAAATTATTATAGAAATAACAATTAATTTGCTGGTTGAATTCTTTAACGCGAATGCGAACCCAGTCTAGTTGCCATATACTCATTTGAGAAGTGAAAATAATAAGCTGACATTTTTCTCTAATGTCGATTATTCTGAAATTCTAAACTTTGAGAGGGTGAAAAATTCGTTTCCATTGAATAAATTAGCATATTCTGTAACATTCACACCAATTTAGTGAAAACGACAAAACTATTTTGAAGGCTAACTAATTTATTTTTATGATTGTTCGGAATCAAATGGAAGGAATTTTCACTCTAGGCCTACATTCCAATTCCACTGAACAACAACATGCTGACTTCCTCTGTTGATGCTATATTTCTTCTTACATTTACATAAATGTAAATACCATAAGCTACGTTTCCTTGTTCTTGTTACTATCACGTTGCGGTATTTTTTGTTATTGTGCTGGTGTAGTTATGGTGCTGGTGTAGGTACAGGGATGTAGCTCCGTACCTACACCAGCACCAAAATATCAACGTAAATATTGACAAAAAATAATAAAGGACTGATTTATACATCAACAAAAACATAGGAAGTGAAGTTAATGCAAATAGCATCAACAATGAGAAGCGGCATGCTGTTCTACGGAGCATTTCTGTCAGGGTCGAATGACTCTACCAGAAAATGAAAAAGTTACCGTGGTTTTCAAAAATTAAAAAATCACCCAAAAGAAATTAACCTAATTTGAAATGATTGTATGGATAACATCGGAAACAAATTATGAAGGCATTACCTCCTTGTGGACTCGAACTTTAATAAATAAACAATCTTTCACTTCTATTATTGAATGTTACGATATTACATATGGTCAACTGTTTCCATACCACAATGTTTTCGTTTACATGTAAGAACGTGATATGAACTATTTTAGGAAGTCAGGTTAGACTCGCACGAACGATGTCAGCATTACCTGTTGAGCATTTGCCCTATGAGAGGAGTGGTCTCTGCTAGGCTTAAAGGAGCTTTTAAAAAGATATTCGTTTCAGTTGGAGTGATTTGGGTGAAGAAACTTGACTTTCTGAACACAAATCTGTGGTCAGTTACTGCCAGCACGCCGAAATTTTCCTATACAGCTTAGTCCATGAATATACAAAATTGCATCGTTTAGCCGTAGGCAATGAGACATATTAGCTGATTATGAAAATATTAGTTAACAATGATGCAATTGCCATGAACACACCTGCAGACGCAGTAACTAGTGGCAGACAACAACACCTGCAGACGCAGTAACTAGTGGCAGACAACACCTGCAGACGCAGTAACTAGTGGCAGACAACACCTGCAGACGCAGTAACTAGTGGCAGACAACAACACCTGCAGACGCAGTAACTAGTGGCAGACAACAACACCTGCAGACGCAGTAACTAGTGGCAGACAACAACACCTGCAGACGCAGTAACTAGAGGCAGACAACAACACCTGCAGACGCAGTAACTAGTGGCAGACAACAACACCTGCAGACGCAGTAACTTGTGGCAGACAACAACACCTGCAGACGCAGTAACTAGTGGCAGACAACTACACCTGCAGACGCAGTAGCTAGAGGCAGACAACAACACCTGCAGACGCAGTAACTAGAGGCAGACAACAACACCTGCAGACGCAGTAACTAGTGGCAGATAACAACACCTGCAGACGCAGTAACTAGTGGCAGATAACAACACCTGCAGACGCAGTAACTAGTGGCAGACAACAACGCCTGCAGACGCAGTAACTAGTGGCAGACAACAACACCTGCAGACGCAGTAACTAGTGGCAGACAACAACACCTGCAGACGCAGTAACTAGTGGCAGACAACAACACCTGCAGACGCAGTAACTAGTGGCAGGCAACAACACCACAGACGGAGTGTTTCGGATACTTCTTCAACTTCAGGTTACCCCCCAAAACAATCGCATGGGGCTACGTCCGAGGGTTCGAGGCAGTTGAGATCTCCATCCGAGAGATAAACCTTCCAGGAAACGTTTGCCTCAAAAGTTCATGATGATGCCTGATTAGCCCGATGTAAGTTTTTTCTTTGCGATAACTTGAAGTCGAAGGAGTTTTGCCATCGTCCCAGCATCCTGGAACACCAACAGAATAATATTGAGGTTGAAATTGCAACAATACCAGAGAACATGCTTGAGAGAGACTATGAGAATTTCAGAAAACGTCTGCAGCAGTGTGTGGATTGTGAAGGTAGACATTTGCGAGATACAGTTTGAAACTGTGTAACTAGAAACGTCCATTATTGTCCAATATGAAAAACTTCAGTTTTAAGTGATATTTTTTTTTTCATTCCCAAATCAGCAATTTAACCACGCTTATTCCTGTACAAAACCTAAAACGTACATAAGAAGCGAAAATAATATTGCTTTTTGTACTACGCAGCTTTATCATGATCGAATCCCACAACCAAAAAAAATAGTTTAAACAATTTTAAACAATTTAAACAATTTATTTACCACAGGTGATACAGAGGTAGAATTTTTCTTAAGTCTAGTACAAGGGTCAAATTTGAGTATAGCTACCTGTGGGCCCGAATAAGTTCAGCGACTTCTAGGGCATCCTACCATCACGTTATTCCAGTATTCCAGGGTGTACAAAAATGTTTAACCTAGTTCACTTAACCTAGTTTCGCATTAGACTGATCATTGAGATAATTAGCTCGATATTTTATGCTGTATTTTACAATATAGGTCAAATCGGCTATATTTAACAGTATGATCGATAAAACGATTCAAGAGCAGAGAGAAGATTGGTTATGGTACACAAGGCAAGTTACATTATGACATTATTATTAGTTACATGTAGGAGGCAAGATTTCGACACGGTGATCTTACACGACTAGTATTCTGATAGGAAGTGAGACTCAAGATGTCTTTTGAATACTTTGTACGAATTACATTCACGGATCTCTGCAGGTATAGAGTTCCAAGTTTTGGTTCCAACGAAGAGAATACTGTGTTGCGACCTGGCCTTTGAATAATAAGGAAGCATGAATTTACTTGTATTTCGGGTTAAATGGTCGTGATGACCAGTTTGCGCAGTCAATAATTGTCTTAGGCTATTGTCGCCATCATTTCTTAATGTTTTGTAAATGAAATTACAGATGGAGATTTTGTAGAGATCCGAAAGTTTGAGTATTTGTAAATTTTTGAAAGAATCATTTGTGTGAGCATTATATTCTAGGTTCTTTACCGCTCTGACAGCCCTTTTCTGCAGAGTAAAAATTTTGTTGGTTTTATTTTTATCAGTTCCGTGCCATGCTTCTATTCCGTATTGCAAGTATGGAGAAATGAGCGTTTGGTAGAGCATTTGTAAAGCTGTTTCAGGCAGAAATTTTTTAACTTTATTTAGGATTCCGATGGATTTTGATAATTTAGAACTAATATGAGTGATGTGCTCTTTGAAGGCCAGATGTTTATCTATTATGATGCCTAGAAACTTACATGAGTTTGTTTCTTCGATTTCACCTTCGCCAATTTTAATGCATGGGAGAGATACATCTTTCTTGTATGAGAATGTAATATAATTTGTTTTATCGATATTTAGGCTTATTTTATTAGCTTTGAGCCACGATGAAACCTTGTGAAGTTCAGTATTTATACTCTCCACAATCATAGCAGGATTTTGGTTCGGAAGGACCGCAGAAAGCGTACTGTCATCGGCAAAAAGTATGAATTTGAAGAATGATGTAGATTTTACAATATCATTGATAAAAATCAGAAACATGAGAGGCCCAAGAACAGATCCTTGTGGAACTCCATGGCTAATTGTCTGTGGGTCTGATTTTGCGTCGTCAATGACAACGTATTGCTTCCGATTTGTTAGGTATGATCTGAACCAATCATGGGCAATCCCTCGAATACCATGGCAGTGTGGTTTCGAGAGTAGTATTTTATGGTCCACACAATCAAATGCTTTTCGAAAGTCAAGAAATACAGAGAAGACAGGCTTTCCTTCATCTATATTAGAATAGAGGAATTGTAAATGATTTAATATAGCCTGTGTTGTTGATTTTTTAGAGCGAAAACCGTATTGTTTATCGCAAAGAAATGATTTTTGTTCAAAATAAGAGTACACTTTTTTATACACAATCTTTTCGAATACTAGTTCTTGAGAGCATTGTTTCCGTTGTCATGAATGTAATTTGTTTAGAAATTTGTACGATTTATTATGAATGGCAAATATTTACAACAAATCATAGGTTCATAATCTTTTTTTTAAATTTGAACTTCGATGACTACAGCATCTTTCGATCATATCCTTCAATATCATGATATTACATTTGGTGACTTTTTTCTCTGCGTCAACGTTAACACTAACTGACTAATGTAAAGTGTCAAAAAGAAAACAATTAATTTACCCTGATTCTAGTGCGCCAAATTTGACTTGTGTGAAAAACGAAGGATACATCACTGGTCGAGTAACAGACGCGCGAGAGTAGTGGTCTTGCTGAGTTTAGAAGAGCTATATAAAAAAAAATATGGGCGAGTCGAATTATTTTGAGTTGAAAGTCTTGATTTTCAAAGCAGAAACCTGTGGTTAGTTACTGATAGCACGCCTTAATTTTTTCGTATGCATCTTTGTCCCATTCAAAATTGCATCATTTAGTCATCATGGTGGGGATAATTGTTAGTTAACAACTATACCACAATAATTGCCGTGAACCAACACATGCAGTACACACTGCCCATTAAGACACTATACCAACTCAAGGGATTCGAATATTGTATCTACGGCAATAAACGCCCTCTCGGAGTTGTGAATTCAGGCGCTTAATCTGGGATTGGTTATGTTTGAATAGGAGTTCTTGTTTAGCTTAATTACTGACTATTTGTTCAGTTCATAGCTGTCTTTTGATGTCAGGACGCATTACTTTTCCGGCGTTTAATTTGTTTGAAAAGCTTCTTTCATCTCGCCATTTCTATGCGCACAGTGTGTGCACAGATTCCCCGTTTTTTAATTTCTCACTAAATTCTTCCCTCCTCTTTTTTGAAAACCTCATTGTCGTAGCTAAGGAGGTTCATAAACTGATCCTCTAAAATACTTCTTTTCCAGGCTTGTCCAAATAAATTTTGATCTCTTCCTAGCAATGGAAGAGATCGTGAACACAAACTTTGAGAGGTTGATTTTCTATTTTGCTCAAGCATTTCCTGTAAACTAAACTGATGATTCTCAGATCAACCAAAACGAGTAGTTCATAGAGGCCTTTTCATTGGACGTGTTCTGGATTATCAATTCTTATTTTCACACGTGGTACGAAATTATACATTAAGAAATACAACGATTCCCCAATGCCCATCTACTGCCTGGTAGTCTTGTGGTCAAGGAGCAGGTAAGAAGAGCGGTGGGGGTAACTTGAGATTTCCATGCCTTACATAGGCGACTCCGTTTCCAGTGATGCCACCTGCGACTACTTATGTAGAATAAAGCGTTATTTAAGTGCTATCAAATTCCTAGAGTGCAAGGAGAGAGGGAAGTTCAATGTGCGCGAATATTCCTGTTCTTCAAAAGTGCTCGCGGTGGCACAGTGGTTAAGGGATCGGCCTTGTACGTTGGAGACGAGGGTTCGTATCCCAGCGCTGGTGCGGCGATTTTCCCCGTTGGGTATAAGGGAAAGCTCAAGCACAATACCCCACTCAACCCAGGTGTCGGAAATGGGTACCGGTTTTACGCGGGAACCGTCATGGTGTCCTATATATAGTGTTAGTTGTAAGACATCTGAAAAACCAATGCTAAGATCATATGTATCAGGCTTGATTGGAAATAAAGCATCCCAAAGATGCCGATGTTGTTGTTTTGTTGTTTGTTACTTCAAGTGGCGCTAGTCGGCCGAGCGTGAGTGGGGGTGAGTAGGTTGAGTTATTCAGTACGGGCACCATTCTGGCGGTAAAGGATTTTTCTTTTTAACGGTCATAGGTAACGAAAACAAATCGAGTCACGTGAATTATCTGGATTTCAAAAAAGTGTTCGAAATAACCCGTTATTTACTAGCTTACAAAACTTGTGTTCTATATGATTATATACACTACATGTTCAATCAATTACGCTCATCATTTCGTTATAAAACTCATACAAAAACAGATTTCATGTTTAACTACAAGATTAGAGAATTTTCATTATATTGATTATTGATAGCGTGAATGAGTAACCATGGCCAATGCAGGTTTGTATGTAATAAGCAACACAAATTTAAACTGTTGAGCCTTTTTTCGCTACTTGAGTGTAAGTTGCAAACGTAAGAAAGTCTTAGCTAAACATCACAGTAAAAGTTCCCAATACGTTACTAGGGGAGTCGACCTATGTAGCTGGTTGCTAATTAAAATAATTTGAATCATTTGTGCTGTTTCTAAATTAAGTTTGACGATGTGCCGACAGATACCTGTAAATCATGTATATTACTAGTATGCACGGCCCGCCAAAAATGACGGGATTCCATACCTTTCTTGAAGAAATTTTTCAGATGTGGATGACAAACAAATATATCCATCCTAACAGCACCCGTGGTAAAAAATATTCTTGCACTTGTGCACTGGTGAAATCGAATCACAGATACGGTCATTATTACTATATCACAATCTGATCACCACACATTCGTATCCATCATACAAATATATTTCAGTCGAAAATCGTCCCATAAATTGTCCAAATCAACCAAATATAGCGCAATCAATCAATCAGCACGTTTACGGCAAAACATGTGCATAAAAAACTGAGGAGACGCACCATTGACTTGTTTTGTTTTTTTTTGCCATTCAGTTTTAATGGCAATTTTATCACATCCTACACTATAGCACAGTATAGGTTTCACATAGACATAGACACAACATAGTAATAGACATCAAGTTAGGTAAAATAGTTTACTCACCTCTTGGATACCTTACAACATAACTAGATACTCAGATACCAGAATGTGGTTAGCGAGAGCAGAGCGGAGATAGAAAGGAATATATAGAATAGGGTAGCATAGAATTAGTACATTAGTTTAGAAATTAAGAAGTTAGATACCAACCACAGTAGGTAATATTATTTACACACTCGGTCAACATTTACTTGTTGTCGAACCCGAGTTCACTCGTAGACTGCCTGTGAGTGTTGCCCTCTCGAGCGTTGCCAACTATTGGTCTCTCTAACTAGAACTTACACTACTCGCTATATTACACCCCTCCCTCCTTAATTAGAAACCCCCCCCTGTATCCCCAGTCCCCTTATTCAATATAGTCAATCCTAAAGGTCCATTCTCACCACAGGCTTCCGAGCTCGGGTAGACCTGCGCGAGATGCTAGCGCTTGGAGGCTCGTGCATCCTAGCCTCCTGGGTGGGAATCGGGTAATCAGGTGTTTCGGAGTCAGGTTCATGGGTCGGAGGTGGTGGATATGAATTTTGAGCAGGTTGTGGAAACACAACGGTTTCCTCCGTAGGTTGTTCCAAGGGTTCAGGGATGGTGTTCGAGCAGGTAATAACTTGATCCTGGTGTCGACGAACGACCTCTCCCCCCTTCAGTTGGCACTTGTAGGATACCGGGCCTGTTTTCTCAATAGTGGTAGCAGGGGTCCATTTTGGGGAACCCGGCGTGTATTGACGGACCATCACAGGTGACTCCAGCGGAATGTCAACCGCGCGAGACCCTGGGTGGTATCTTTTCTGAGCGTCCTGGCGTTGAGCAACTTTGGACGCGATTGCTTCTGACGGCCAAAGCAGATCAAGACGAGAGCGAACTTTCCTGCCTAACATCAGTTCGGCAGGCGTAACACCTGTTGTCGTGTGAGGTGTTAGCCGATAGTTGAACAGGAACCTGTCTAGTGCTAGGCGTAGGGGTTCCGTTGACTTCCGTATATTCTTCTTGAAAGTTTGTACCATGCGCTCTGCCAGTCCATTAGTTGAAGGGTGGTATGGTGCGCTTGTAATATGTCGCATACCACATGCCTTCACAAATTCTTGGAATTCAGCCGATGTGAAACACGTTGCGTTGTCTGAAACAATTGTTACTGGGAATCCAAATGTCGCAAAAGTGTGTTTCAGGCACAAGATCGTTTCGCTAGAGGTTGTAGTAGATGTGGGAAAGATTTCAACCCACTTAGAGTGTGCATCCACGATCACTAGATAGTATTTTCCATCCATTGGGCCCGCGTAGTCAATGTGTATGCGATGCCAAGGCTTCGCAGGCCATTCCCACGGATGGAGTTCAGCTTTCGTCGGTGCGGCTCGAGTGCTCAGGCACTCGCTGCATGACTTAGTTGTTTCTTCTAGATCTTTATCCAGAAGGGGCCACCACACGTAGCTGCGAGCTAACTCCTTCATCCTGGATGATCCAGCATGACCAGAGTGAAGTTCATCCACAATAGCTTGTCTGAGAGCTTGAGGTACAATTATTCTTGCTCCCCAGAGCACACAGCCATTTTGTGTGGACAATTCGTCTCGCCTCCTAGTATACGGAGCGAGATCAGGGTCACCAATTACCACCGAAGGCCAGCCTACTTGGCAGTATTTGTATACCTTTGAAAGTACTGGGTCCCTTAGGGTGCTGTCGCGGATGTGGGTGCTGGTGACTGGAGCTGACTCGAGGAAGTTTACTAAGGACGTCCATTCCGCAGGAATAGGTGTGGCTTCCTCGGGGGTTGTCAAGGGTAGACGACTGAGAGCATCAGCCGTGCCCAACAGCACGCCAGACCGGTGACGCAAGGTGAACTTGTAGGACTGCAGTAGTAAAGCCCACCTTTGGATGCGCCCGGATGCCATCGGAGGAATGCTTCTACCCGGATCAAATAGTCCTAACAAAGGTTTGTGGTCCGTAACCACAGCGAAATCCTGTCCCCACAGGTAGCAATGAAATTTTCGAAGTGCGAACATCATAGCTAGGGCTTCTTTCTCAGTTTGAGAGTAGTTGCGTTCTGTTGCTGTTAGAGTTCGGGAGGCAAAATAGGCGGGGCGTTAAATCCCATCAATAAGGTGACACAGCACCGCTCCCACACCATACGCACTACTGTCCGCCACTACCACTATGGGTTTCTGAGGGTCAAAGTGGACTAGAGTCTGAGAGTCCAGGAGGGCTTGTTTAGATTTCTGGAAGGCTCTCTTCTGACTTGCATCCCATTTCCAAGGGGTTTTATCCCTCAGTAAGGTATTTAGGGGCTCCAGCATAGTTGCAGATGATTTTAGAAATTTTCTATAGAAATTTAACAGCCCCAGGTAGGCTCTCAGTTGAGTCACATTAGTAGGAGCTGGTGCATTCTGGATTGCTGCTACCTTCTCTGCAGTGGGGTGCAATCCGTCCTTGTCGATTTGGTATCCAAGGTAGGATACCTGTGGCACTCCAATTTGACATTTATCCATTTTCAGTTTTAGCCCTGCCTCCTGTAGTTTAGATAAGACTTGATAGAGACGCTTGTTGTGCTCTTTCTCATTAGTGGCACTCACCAGGACGTCATCCAGGTAGCAGAACACTCCTGGGAGGCCCTGCAATAGTCCTTCCATGGCACGCTGAAAGATTCCAGGTGCGGACGCAATTCCAAAGCTGAGACGGTTGTAGGCAAATAAACCTCTGTGGGTGTTTATTACCGTGAGTTCCTTGGAGTCTTCATCCAAGGGTAGTTGAGCGTATGCCTGAGACATATCTAGCTTGGAGTATATAACTCCTCCTGCTAACCCGCTAAATAGATCCTTCACTCGGGGTATGGGGTAGGTATCAAGCCTAGTGGCTCTGTTGACTGTGAGTTTGTAATCCCCACATATGCGGATGCTTTGATCAGCCTTGAGCACAGGGACGATCGCCGCCGCCCATCTTGAATACTGTACAGGGGTGAGGATACCTTCCTGCACCAGTCTATCAAGTTCAGCCTCCACCTTAGGTCTAAGTGTGTAAGGCACATTCCTGGCCTTACAGAACTTTGGTGGTACGGAGGGATCCACTTCTATTTTGAATTTCCTTCCCTTAAAGCAACCTAGACCTGGTTGAAAAAGGTCGGGGAATTTATTTGCTAACTCTTCAGGGCAAGTGATCAATTTGTTGACATTATTTGAAACTATAGTTAGCCCAAGGAAATCAATCAGGTCCCTACCCAGCAAGGCTGGCCCCTCCCTGTCTACAACCACAATAGTTGCTAGCTGAGGAACCATACCACTAGATTCACGCTGGATGTTAGCCCTAATCTGCCCACAAACTACCAGCTCAGCTCCCCCATAAGTCCTAAGCTTAACATCGGAAGGTCTCAGCTCGGGTCTTGCCTTAGCTGGTATTTTAGAGTAGGTGGCCATTGAAAGGATAGACCTGGCAGCACCTGTATCTACCTCCATCTCTAATGGCACACCATTTAGTAACAATTTTATTTTGATTGGGGGTTTCATTTCCTCGGCTAAAGCAAATATTTCCCCATAACACCCATGATTGGGGGCTGGGTAGTCTGCATTGGTTCCATTGCTAGTTCCATTAGGGTTAGGGTGGTTTTCCCTCCCCCTTTTTTCATGCATAGCATGCACAAAATTATTTTTGTTGCCTTTATCAGATTTCTCCCCTTTTGTTCCTTTTGTTAGTTTGAAACAACATTTTTTAGATGACCTTTTTGGCCACAACCATGACAAACACTGTCTTTGTAGGGGCAATCTCTACGCCAGTGCAGATTACCACAGCCGCTGCATGCTGATTTGGGGCTAGCTTGGGCCTGAGTCTTGCCCTGAGGCTTGTACGCAGTTTGCTGAACTCTGCTCTGACCTACATTTAGAATTGAATTTGGTTGCCTCAACCCCACTGTTTCTCTCAGTGTGGTTTCTTTAGCAGTAGCTAGATCCATGGCCTTTTGCCATGTCAGGCCAGCCTCATTTAGCAAGCAATTTTGAATTTCATTACTGGACACACCCAAAATGAAACGATCCAGCAGGGTCTCTTCTAGCACTTCCTGTTTGAAATTACAGGTATTAGAAAGTGCTTTCAAGCTAGCCACAAAATCAGCAATGCTTTCCCATTGTCTCTGGTTCCGCTTATGGAACCTAAATCTCTCAAAGATCTGGTTTCTTGTTGACTTAAAATGCCGTCTCAACGCTTCCACAATCTCGTCATAAGTAGCATCAAGGACTTTTTTAGGAGACACGAGGTCTCTTATCAACCTAGCAATTTTAGGACCCACTAGTGAAATTATGGTGGGGGCTTTTTTATTTTCCTCTATTTTGTTTATTAAAAAATAGCAGTGTAATCTAGTTTCATAGTCTCCAAATTCTTCCTCTAGAGGATTAAATTCTCCTACTGAACCTATCAATGGCATATTGAATTTTTTTAAGTCAAACCACACTGTGAAAAAGTAAAATAAAAAAAATTTTCACAGCACAAATAGTACAATCACTTGATCAATTTTAATTTTCTCCACTAGTCTAGCCAGTCTAGCAACACCAGTGAGCAGAAAAACAATAACAAAAAATTTCACTAGGCAAATTTTATGTTCCCTCACTAGTCAGTAGTCACTACCACTTAGTCACTTCCAGCAGTTCTACCAAATCCTCGTCGCCAATATCACATCCTACACTATAGCACAGTATAGGTTTCACATAGACATAGACACAACATAGTAATAGACATCAAGTTAGGTAAAATAGTTTACTCACCTCTTGGATACCTTACAACATAACTAGATACTCAGATACCAGAATGTGGTTAGCGAGAGCAGAGCGGAGATAGAAAGGAATATATAGAATAGGGTAGCATAGAATTAGTACATTAGTTTAGAAATTAAGAAGTTAGATACCAACCACAGTAGATAATATTATTTACACACTCGGTCAACATTTACTTGTTGTCGAACCCGAGTTCACTCGTAGACTGCCTGTGAGTGTTGCCCTCTCGAGCGTTGCCAACTATTGGTCTCTCTAACTAGAACTTACACTACTCGCTATATTACAAATTTTTAATCACAATTTGTAGTCGCCGTGGTCAATATTTTTCAAATCTGATAGTTTTCTGCAAATATAGACACCAGTGGCTTCAATTTAATACCTCACTTGACCATATAGACTCAGCCAATTTTCTAAACGGACTAGGACAATGGGAGTCGGACTAGGACATGTAGGAGTCGGAGCTGTCGGGATTTCTTGTGTTGCTATTCTTGTATTGTTATCAGTATGGGGAGAGCCCGACTTAGATACTGCGTCCTATATAACGCGCTGTAATGTTAAAGCGTCAGACATTCAGACTGTGGCAATCAGACAGTCGCGCGCCGCTCCGCCGAGCTACGGCGTGTGCGCGTCGCACAGCGGTGCTGGGGCGCTGCCTGCCCCGCCCGTCCATTGTGTTCACTGTATTGTGTATCAGTATGGTATCAGCACATCACTCCAGTAAAAAGATCTTCGCAGCTGTGTGTAATTGCCCCCCTTCACATAAGAAACTGAAACGATTCCTTGAACCTTGGCCCCTCAGGTCAGTGATGATCTGAAACGCATCGGGACGGCGGAACCCCTGAAACCGTCAAAACTACATTGGCGCCCGAACAGGGACCCATTTAAGGGACGTCACCGACAGAGACATCGTGAGTTTTTCCCAAAGTGTGTTTTCACATTACTACAGAGTTTTGTACAGTGTTTTTGCAGTATAGGTTGTATACTGTCACATATTTTTGTCAGTGTAGCCAGCGGTGCGCTGTGTTGAGAAATGTCTGTCTGGCAGATATCAGTTTTGCTTGCGGTTTCCTGCGATAGTGAACCAGCGATAGCGCTGTGAAGCTGTGAAGCTCGCGAACGTTTTGTTCGGTACTGAATTCTGTTTTTATTTCTGGTTTTGAAGGTTTTTGATATGTTTTATTCGCAATTATAGTGTTGTCATGTTTTTAACATGTGCAGATATTTCCGTTGTGTTAATTTTCGACGGACAAATTTTTTGACGTGTCGTTTTATTTTTTTTCAGGTTGTGTAAAGGCCCGTCCACACTATCAATCTTTCGCCCGAAGTTCGTGTTTTTCGGCAGTCCGCGAACACGAACACAGATGAAAAGTTCGCAGATTTCGGTGTGTTTGTGTTTTCCATCGTGTTGGAAAACACGAACACGAACTTTCCATCAAACGGCGAACACTCGCTTGTTTATGTATTGTGGTAGGTAGTTCTGCTGCGAGTGAATAATTTGTTTTTTTCCTATTTTATCGATTTAATTATGTTTTTGGTGCAAATTTTGTTGATTGTAGGGTGGCACGGACATTTACATACCAAAATGAACTTCGTTACGGGGTTATTTCATTTTATTCAGATATGGCTGAGTATGTAAGTAGGTTTGGATTTAATTGATGCGAATGTAATTGAAATATTACCTCTCTGAAATGAAACTGATCACGCATAAAATTATCAAAGTTTAGTGATTTTGATATCTAACGGTTAAATCAAGTTTTGGAAATATTTTAGTAGTATGTCACCAATGGTAGCTACTTATATGATGATAGAATTACCACAAAAATTCATTTGCACAATATGTGGCCTTTATTGTATTTCTTGGTAAAATTTTTTTTCAATAAAATACTGTATTTCTCTTATACCCTGATGCTTACATTAAAATCAAGTCCTCAGATTAGAAATTATATTATAAAAGAATTATCAGGAAGAAATGTGTAATCTTTTACAAACTTATAGTTGTAGTTTTAAATGAGCATAATTGCAACTTATTTCAAAAATTTATCTGCCCTGTTGACCAAATTATAGTAGGTAAAAAAGTTATAGGCCTAGCTGTATGTAGAGTCATTTACATGCATGTTTAGAGTTTAAATATTTTTTTTATAAAAGCATTGGTAAACTCCTCTCATTTATGTTTCTCTTTGCATTTCTAAAAACTGCATGCTGGGACTTGTTAGGCTTCTAAAAATTTTAACTGCTTTTGCTTGTGGATCCAAAAGTGAATTTCTTTAATTTAAGCTTTTTCTAAAATTATGATAATAGCTAATTCTATTTAAATCTGGCTTAAAATCTTTTACTTTGGGTAATATATTGTTTTCCTTTGTTATATCATGAATGTGGCCCTATGAAAAGTTGAATAAATCAGCTGTTCTAAACTATTATGGCTCAAATTTAATTCAAAAGAATTCTGTTATCTATCTACAAAAGTAAATTCATCCAACATTGCATTCTTAATGGTAAAGTGTATGCTTTAGTATAAGCATCAATTATCATTATATTGAATAGATGTATGTTTGTGTAGACTTTGCTGTAACAGTAACAATTAACATTTAGGGCTGTTTCTTAACTGTCATGTGTCATAGGCACAGTCTGTGAAATTAAACCAAATGTTTTATCCCTTTTTGTGTATTTTTCAGATAGTTTTCAAATATTTGGCTATTTTGCATAAAAGACGTTTGTGTCGAAGAATCAATTATTGAAAAAATTATTTAAATGAAACCTAAGGCAGTTTTCTTGCCCCTGTAGTGCTTCAGAGCATTTCTTGAGCAGTGGTGACTCAATGTCATTAGGTGTCTCTACTATGGAACTGCAGAGCTGGGTCTTCAGAATCTTCAACAATGGTTAGTATTGCATTGCATTGTAAAATTTTCCTTCCTAACTTCATTCATGACTATTGAGGTTAGTGAGATTTGTATGTATGGAAGCACTATTTAAAAAAATACAGTCCATAAGTATTTAGTTTTCATGGCGTATAACAATAAAAAATAAGAAATGCAAAAGTGTAAATTGAAATAAATTTTTCAATTTATTTCTGAACTGAAATTTTGGTACTTCAACAAGCCAGCATGCTATGCAGGTTGTAAATTGGATACATTTTTTTCTTAATATTATTTGTTACAAATACTATTGAAAATGATTGTCAACTTTTAACATCCTGTGACAGTTCCAGTGCTTTAAATTTGGCAAATTTCTAGCTGTGTCACGTCTCTCTACAAAAACTACTTTGATGAGCTTCGTCTATGCTTGATTGAAATTTAATTTTTTTTAAATTAAACTTTAATTTGCTCCAGCGTGTTATTCTAATATACCAAGTTGTTCATATTTATTTAGAGTTTCTATCATTTTTAGAAAGCCACCTATGGTTAATAAGCTAATTATTATCTTCTCTTCCGTCAGGTTGGGAAGCCCATTGCAATCCAAGAAACAATTGAAATCATTGAAGACTGTCCACGGGCCTTCCTCGAATTGGTTACCTTCCCTAGAGGTTGTTACAAAGCACATCGTGCTTTGTTCAAGCACATCGGATGAATCCCTACCACCATCACTATGGTCCTTTTCTCTGGTGGTACTCTTCTCCCAACACAAGTCTCTAAACAGACTTGTGTTGGGTAAGTTTTTGGTTATACTCTACATGAATTGAATAGTGAAGGTTAAAAATTTCTAAGAGAATAAAGCAGGATGCCCTTTCTTCATCGTGTTATAATGATTTGGCTATATAATTTTTTGTTGATCATAATTCCACAAAGGAAATTTTTCAACTGATGAACATGAGCCAATCATATTCGTATTGTGGAAAATTTTGTTCCATTAGCATCCTGATGTGCTTAAACAAAATGTACGTAAGTATTTACTTTTGTAGTACCTATGCAAATCAATTGTGTATGAAGTATTTAAAAAATTTTCCTGCAATGCTTAAAATAGTGTTAAGATAATGAAATGAGTGAAGTGCTGGATTGATGAAATTCTAGTCTTTTTGTACCTAGCTAATGACGTACTTGACCATTAATTACGAATTATACTTTCATTACGCTACATTATATGCTAGTTATACTTTTGGTATGCCCAGTTATGATTATTTAACAATTACAATACCAACGGGTATTTCAACATTGCTTTAATATACTTTTTAAATTAGTCACTGACAAGTCAAATTATCTGTATTACATATGTGGTATATAATTAAATGCCATAATTCTAAGACATATTTTCCCATTGAACTAAATGTTCACCAATTTTTTACCAGAATGACGCTTATGTTGCATAATGATGATTTACGCTACATTTGTGTCCATACAGGAGACGTATAAATTAAGCACGTCTCTAACTTAATTCAAGCTGAAGTAAACCCTACAATTTGGTACCCGAGAATTGGTCAAGGCTGCATTAAAAATCCATCGAAGTGCACGCCAAGCGCAGCATGATAGTCTATACTAGTTCGCTCTATGCAGTGACGTTACTTTGCGTACAAAATGTAAGATGAGGCTGTGGTTAAGGGATGCGCATCTCTATTCAGATTTTTCCATTGAGCTGAATGTTCACTAATTATTTAGCCGAATGTAAGTTATGTTGTATAGTGATGATTGTTATAAAAAATATTTATTTGCCATACTTTTCATCAGTTTCATTTCAGAATTAGATGGCTTACGGTTGACTACTTATTACAGAAATATGTTATTATTGTTAGAGGATTTTAAAACATTGTACAAACCCTGTGTACGTGTTTGTACTTGATGATCCCTACTTTATGCCTCTCTTTGGAACACCGTTGTTGTGGTTAAGGAGGCTCAAAGTACCATATGTTCTCTTCTTTGATAATGAAAATAGTGCAAGGTATGGGGAACAACAAACATGTAATCAGAGCTAAAAGATACCATTAACAAATTATTAAAAACCTTTGGAATAGTTTAAAAATTATATCTTTATTGGTGAATTATTTCTAGATAGCACTGCATTTTGTTTAATTCTAGTTTTTATCAATGGATGATAAGATATTCAAGATCTGTGCATGCAGCAGGTCACCTTTGCAAATTTTTACCTCTCAAGATATCTCTATAACTTGTTTCTGGTGCCTCAACCTTTGACTTGCGTTTTTATTAATGCTGTAATTTTCATTGTAAATAATAAATAAAATAGATCCACACACTTACTTTTTAAGAACACCTGTTCTGGGTTCTCTGTTATCCTTATATTAATCAGTTTTATGAAAATGCGTTCTTTAACTAATATGGTTGAACTCTATAGGCCTACAAAATTGTATTCAGAATAGGTTTATCATCTTCTTGGTGATTAATCTATGTCCTGCATGTTTGGGATAATACATAAAAATATTCAACTGTTTTTTCCTCTGGCTTGAATACAGGATTACATGATTTTACAAAATTAATGGTTATGAATGCACCCTTCATGGAAAGGTGTCGATTTTTGGAATCTCAGCATCATGTGGTGATTTATCCCTGTTTGGGAAGGAGAGAACTCCGATACACCCAACCCAGGTGTCGGAAATGGGTTCCGCGTTGACCAGGTAACCGTCATTGTATCCTGATGTTAAAAAACATTTTTAAAAACCAATGTGCATGATGATATGATGGCGAGTGAAGGAAAGTATTTGGACACCAGTGCATTATAATTTGATATTGTAAAATCATGAATCATTTACACCAGTAGTGCAAATGCCCCTCGCCAGTCGTGGAAAACCAAACCAGGAAGGTTTGGCAGCGCAGGACAGGACCACAGCTGGCCCACCGGCACAAACGAAAGGAAGGTCGAGCTTGGGCTGTGAACAAACATTAACGTCAAACAAGGTCCCAAGGAAATGGATAATTTCAAGCAGAGAGGAATTAAGTTTATAATTAAAGAAAAACATAATTTTTTGAGTACTGTTAGTTCTCAGAAATTCAACATTTAGCAATATTTTAACTGTTTATAAATTAATACATTAACGATACTATAGCAGCGTTTACTTTGCAAAATACATTTCAGATTGAATCATAGCTCCCTTAAAATCAAAGGATTATTACAATAAGAAGAGTAGTTTGAATGAAAGAAAATGTTCAAAATGATCATTCTTGGCATTCTAACATGTGTAGATACAGACCAATCCCTTCTCATTGAAGACCCCAAACTCCAGTCCAACCAATATTGAAATTATGGAAAGGGATAGAGTGGACGGGCATTTTTGATTGAAAATTCTCAAAAGAAATGGTCGACCGAACCCAGCGTTGCACTTCACTGCGACCCACCTCAAAAGCGAACTGGTTCTGAAGTCTCTGGTACCGTTGCGGTCGTCTACAGGAAGTTCACGGGGACGCTATCTGTGCATTGCCAATGTAGGTAGTCGAGGCAGCCAATAGCTCATGATCGCTCTAGGACGCAGCAGCAGTCTAGCCTCCACGGCACGGCAGCACATCACAGAGCAGCACACAGTCGCGGCACCCATCGCTGCCGCCAGCCCAAGTAGCTCTCTCTTCTCACTCCATCATAGTGACACTTAAGTGGCATGCAATCTCTAGAAAAGAGTTCATGAAATTCGAGAAGTCGTATGGGAAGTTCCACTTCAGGTAAATATCACTGGCTGCTGGTTCCCACTCTGCTTGAGTTTGTGGAGTCTGTAATAAAGTACAACAGAGGGAATTACAGATGGAAGTTCACCACACCATTTTTTGATGGTTTATGCAATGTCGTTTCATGAGATGTGAACAATATTACTGGAAGAAAACAGCGGCTAGCCCTCTACTATCCCTGCATTAATATATCACAAAAAATACATTTAGATCATGGACCTGAAAGTTCACTAATAATGGAACTAGTTTGGTTTCAGTATAATTCTAATTGTAGTAGGTTACGATCAATTACGAGAACAATTAAAATATATATATATGTACTTTGCACACCACTACCCTTTTTGAGCATGAGTTCATCAATTCAAGTAGCACCCCAAGACCAGACAGTATAGCAAAAACACAGTGCACTTATTATATTCAGGTCTGTTATTGCACCAAGTCAATACCGTATTTATGATGAAACGTAATGCATTCTGGTGTGCTTGGCTGAGCAATGGACGCTTCAAAAATGTGCACAGAAAATATGGATACTGCAAATAGTTTATTTATGACACAAATAAAATGTATAAGCTATATTTCAAATTTTAAAAATAAATTGTTGGGTTTATTAAACAGAAAAAATTGAATAGCTTTGGAAAATCATTTCGAATATTGTAGGATGTCTTTTGACGAAAATTAAAAACATGAGCATTTCTCACCGCTTTTAGAAAATATCGGTCACAAAATAGTAAAATAAAAACATTCTTTAGACAGAGTAGAAACATATTTTAAAGTTTTAAGCTCAAATTAAAAAATTTTAACTATATGAAGAGCATTGAAAAAGGTAGAATTATTATATCAGCTGATCCCATCTGTGACACTGATAGTATTCGAAATGTTCGCATAAGATATTAGCGATTCTTAATATTTTTCTGTTCACACATGCCCACACATAAATTATGGTCAATAACTCTCAACAATTTAAATTTAACAATTATATGCATCAATTATCTAAAACTTACTTGGGAAGCAGTCTTGTTTGTTTACATATTGTTTGCGAACAACTTCACACCGACGAACACGTAGTCTGGACGTCTGGACACGATTCGGAAAAGTTCGTGTTTTTGTTCGCGTTTTGGTGTTTTCGTGATTGACGAAAAGTTTGATAGTGTAGACGGGGCTTAACACGTGCATATTGTTCGTGTTTCTTTCCGACGTGCATATTGTTCGTGTTTATTTTCGACGCGCATATTGTTTTTTGTGATGTTTTTGAGATGTTTTTGAAGTGGTTTTCAGGTTTTCTAACAGGTGCAAGGGTTTTTTTCAAGTGTCTTTGTCTTTTTCCGAGATTTTTTGTTTTTTTCCACGTGTCTCGTGACGCGTGCGGATTTCGATTGCAGGAGCAATCTTCGAGAATGGAAGGGATGGTCTTCTGTGATTATTCCTGGAAATTGTTGAAATTGATTTATTGATTGATATGATTTTTGATACATTCGTCATATGATTTTTATTGTATTGGAAAGTTGGGAAGAGATGCAGAGCGGACGTGCTCTGGTGTTTTCCCCACGTTGGAAAAACCTGACGATAGAGAGTCTTGTCACAACAGATTAGAACAACAGTTTATGATTATTCCTGGAAATTGTTGAAATTGATTTATTGATTGATATGATTTTTGATACATTCGTCATATGATTTTTATTGTATTGGAAAGTTGGGAAGAGATGCAGAGCGGACGTGCTCTGGTGTTTTCCCCACGTTGGAAAAACCTGACGATAGAGAGTCTTGTCACAACAGATTAGAACAACAGTTTAAAATTAGATCGTTCGTGGAGAAACCCGCAAGGAGCCCAACGATGTAAACAGGATGTACTAAGCCGTCGTGTTTATGACAAACAGCGGATACAGAGTCGATAGAGTCGAGACCGAGCCAGCAAAGACTGGGGCCTTCGTGGATGAGAACTTGGAAACTTTCAATTAATTTTAAGGCTCGGCCCACACTAACTTCAATCCAACTTGTCAAAAGTGCACCAGTGGCACCGAAGTTTAAAACCATTCTGGTCTGGTCATATCAATTTCATTTATCAGCAATTCAGTCCAATCTTGTTTTAATAATATTCCTTAAAATTTATTTATTATTCCTATTTTGTTTTAATAATGTTTCTTACAATTTTAAAAGAATTCCCTCCAAACAACTTATCTATTTACCGACGAAATTGGGGCATCGATAACATCTTCGACGTAACACGGGACGTAAGCTTTGCGTTGCCCGTTGCCCGTGAAAACTTGTTGAAGTTTTCCCACAATGTGTTCAGTCCGGTTTCTGAACATTTGTTTTGTATTAGTATATTCAGTTTTGATTTTCGCTTCATTCGGCATTCCCGTTTGAATTGTGTTGTACCTTTTCCTTCTGCTCCTTTATCATGTTGTGTCATATTCATTTGATTCATTTCTGATGTATGTTGTTCTATCATCTGTGTTTATTCTTTTATACGTGTTGCGATGCGTAACTGGGCTTACATGTCGTTTTGTTTGTGTTTTCTTTCGTGGTTCGTTCAGTGTTCTTTCTATGTTTTGTGTACATGTTTTTGTGTATTTGGTGTTTGTGCTCATGTGCATTTAATATTTGTGTTCAGCTGTAGTGCTGCAGACGTGCAGTTTGCTGTCGCCGTTTCCGGTTCTTGCGATAACATGTCTTGAGGTTCTCTCATATTTTTCTGTGGCATGTTCTCAAGCCATTATTAATTTGTGTACTTAAGTGTTTTGTTTCGTTTCATGTTTATATTATGTAGTGAGGTGTTCACGGTCGATTTATTGATGGATTATTAAATATTGAGAAATCATTCATGACTATATTCTGTTATAATTGAATATGTATATATTTCAATTGGAGCATTGACTTAGACGGTGAATGCCATTTCGTTTAGTTTTGCTTTGCGTCATCACTATTGTATGTTGTGATGTATTTTAGCTTTTGCTGTGTTCTTTGCTTCTGATAAAATGCGATGATTCAATTGACCACTAGTTATGTATATTCATATCAGCTCTACCTTCATTTAACGTAATTGATTTAACGTATATTATCCACATCAACATCATGAACCTTTGTAATTTTTGATATGGGTTATGAAGTGGGAGGACCCACTTCCGCGATGAGGGGAGCCATGTAGGAGTCGGAGCTGTCGGGATTTCTTGTGTTGCTATTCTTGTATTGTTATCAGTATGGGGAGAGCCCGACTTAGATACTGCGTCCTATATAACGCGCTGTAATGTTAAAGCGTCAGACATTCAGACTGTGGCAATCAGACAGTCGCGCGCCGCTCCGCCGAGCTACGGCGTGTGCGCGTCGCACAGCGGTGCTGGGGCGCTGCCTGCCCCGCCCGTCCATTGTGTTCACTGTATTGTGTATCAGTATGGTATCAGCACATCACTCCAGTAAAAAGATCTTCGCAGCTGTGTGTAATTGCCCCCCTTCACATAAGAAACTGAAACGATTCCTTGAACCTTGGCCCCTCAGGTCAGTGATGATCTGAAACGCATCGGGACGGCGGAACCCCTGAAACCGTCAAAACTACAAAATTATTAGTTACTGAATTAAGTATAATAGTACCGGGTAACCTGAGTATCGGGTTGTCCGACTTGCCTAAAAACCCGACTTGCCTTGTCTATATTTGCAGAAAACTATTTATTTATTTATTTTTTTTCATTTATTTTTTATTTATTTTTATTTTTTATTTTTTTTCAATTTTTTTTTTCATTTCATTTTTTTTATTTTTTATTTTTTTTTCTCTTTTTTTATTTTTTTTTTATTTTATTTTTTTATTTATTTATTTTTTTTATTTTTTTTTATTTTTAGGCAAGTCGGACAACCCGATAAATTTAATAAATCAATCAATCAGCACGTTTACAGCAAAACATGTGCATAAAAAACTGAGGAGACGCACCCTTGACTTGTTTTGTTTTTTTGCCATTCAGTTTTAATGGCAATTTTTACTCATAATTTGTAGTCACCGTGGTCAATATTTTTCAAATCTGATAGTTTTCTGCAAATATAGACACCAGTGGCTTCAATTTAATACCTCACTTGACCATATAGACTCAGCCAATTTCCTAAACGGACTCGGACAAATTTTGAGTTTCTGAATTAAGTATATAGATTACGTTTCCTTGCTTATCCTTGATACATAGAAAACGTATTTACCCGAAATGACGTATTTTTAAATGTTGCGATGGGAATAAACTGTGACACAATTTTTCGAAATTTCAGAGCGGAAAGATCTCAAGATCGTTATAAGCGGACAACGGAGACTTGAAAACTTATTGCTGTGATTTGTGATTACACCATAAATTTTCTGATTGATGAACGTGAACTGTGCACATGGAAGACAAAATCGCTTGTGAAGAGTTTGTAAGTTTTTTGAAGAAATTGAAAAATGGAAAGGCATGTGGCCCTGATAAGATCCCATATGAGTTCTATAAATGTGGAGAGAGTGTAGTCAGTATGTTGAAAAGTTTATTTGATGAGATATGGAAGAGTGAAAGAGTACCGGATGACTGGAACTAGTGCAATGTAGTATTTTTGCATAAGGGTGGACATAAGAGTATGAAAGAACTAAAAAATTACAGACCAGTTGCACTGGCTGACATTGTATGTAAGATCTTTTGTGGTATTTTGAATGAGAGAATGAAAAAGTTAGTTGAGGAATTAGGAGTCCTAGGTGAAGAACAGAATGGTTTTAGGCAGGATAGAGGTGGGGAGGATAATCTGTTGGTACTGAGTGAAATAATTGAGCAAATGGGAAGGATGATAGGAAGGTATATTTAGCATTCCTGGATATTGAAAAGACTTATGACAGAGTGGATTGGGTTAGGCTCTTTGAAATTTTGAGAAAAGTTGGGTTTAGCAGAAAAATAGTAAAAATTGTACTAAGTCTGTATGAGAACACAAGCTCTATCTACAGGGTATAAAATTTAGAAACAGGGCAGGTGAGTAGCTCTCCGTGGCACAGCGGTTAAGGGATCGGACTTGTATGCTGGAAGTCGCGGGTTCGTTCCCAGCGCTGGCGCGGAGATTTTCCCCGTTGGGTATAAGGGAAAGCTGAAGCACAATACTCCACTCAACCCAGGTGTCGGAAATGGGTACCGGCTTTACGGGGGAACCGTCATGGTGTCCTATATATAGGGTTAGTTATAAGAGATTTGAAAAACCAATGCTAAGATCACATGTATCAGGCTTGATTGGAAATAATGCATCCCAAAGATGCCGATGTTAACCTTTAGTGTTAGAGAAGTAAGACAGGGCTGTACTCTGTCTCCCCTGTTGTTTGGATTGTACACAGAAGAATTAGCAGTTCGACTGAGAATGAGTGGCTTAGGACTGAAAGTTGGTAGTGAGAGACTGAGTTGTTTGTTGTATGCTGGTGATGTGGTTGTGGTTAGTGAATGTGGACATGAACTGCAAAGGATGCTTGACATTGTGAATGGATATAGTACAGATTTCAAGATGAACTTTGGTGCCAACAAAAGTAAGGTTATTGTTATAAATAGTGATGAGACTGATAGAGACAGACTGTGGAATATTGGAGAAATCAGAATAGGTAGAACAAAAGAATACAAATATATGGGTTGTATGATAAGTGAAGATAGATGCACTAGAACTAAGGGTGAGAATAATAATGAAGGCATCTACGGATGCTTTATTTCCAATCAAGCCTGATACATATCACCTTGTACATTGGATTTTCAAATGCCTTATAACTAACGCCAGGACGCCATGACGCTTTTCCCCGGTCAAGACCGGTACCCATTTCAGACACTTGGGTAGAGTGGGGTATTGTGCTTGGAATTTTTCTTCTATACCCAACAGAGAAAATCGCCACTGCCAGCGCCGAGATTCGATCCCGGGTCTTAGCCGCACGACGGCAGAACCTCTACCACATGGCTATGGCGGCACTTTTTCCACAGAAAGTGGCAAAAGCAATGCAGTGGAGTGGATGGTTAAGTAGTGTGGCCAGATACAGAGCAAACAAGTATGAATGTGTGAGTGGAATGTGGAAGTATGTTGCTGTACCTAGTGTCATATATGGTCTTGCCTGGAATGGAAGTGATCTTGAAAAGCTGGATGTAATACAAAATAAGGTAGGACGTTTAGCATTGGGTGCTCCAAAATGGACGGCTACAGAAGCCATTAGAGGTGACCTGAGGGTGAGCCTATTTTCAGAAAGTATGATAAAAGTGGTGCTGAATTATAAGGTGAGAATTGAAAGAATGCAGTATAGCAGATGGGTAAAGCAAATTTTTGATTGGAATCTGAGTGTAAGCTATTGGGAGAAAGTATGTTGGGGGCATGCAAGGAAACTTAGTATGCAAAAGATTATTCATGTTAAAATTGGGAGACCTGTGGATGACTGGAGTTTAATAAATGTTGGAGGTGGAGGGCCGGAGTGGGACTGCAAGAGGTGGAAAAAGTAGATTGAGAGGCAAACAAAGGAGTATGGATTGAATAAGTGGAAGCTTAGCATGATGCGGAAGCCTACACTTAACTGGTATGTGAAAAAAGAAGCACCTAAGTTTGAGATGTTCTATGAGGGTAGTTTTGGAAGTCCTCTTGTTTGCTGTGAAATGTAAGTCATTGAGTGTGAACAGATGTACATGGAGGCGGAATGAGAACAATAACAGATTATGTCGGCAGTGCAATAGTGGAGTGGAGGAAACAATTCAGCATTTTGTGCTGGAATGTAGTAAGTATGAGTAGGAGAGAGAAAGTTTCATGAATGTGGTGCTCGAGCAGTATGGAGAGAATGAGTGGTATGCCAGATATGCTGAAGATGATTGCAGCATGAGCTGTCTTGCTGGATTGGATCAGGAGTGTAATTTGAGTATCATTGAAGCTATGAAAATGTTTTATGTGCGTGCCTGGAGTAAGAAACAGTGACTGGAATGAGCCAGTCAGGTAGAGTGGGCAGTAATGACCCAATGTGCTTGGGGATGGTGTTTTGACACACTGGTTATCCCAGTGATGCAGTCCAATGGCATCTTGTGACAAGGATTGGTAGATCCTGACTAGTTTAGTGGACGAGTCTGGTACCAGGCGCTGAACTCTCTGTGTAAAAATTGTGGAGGGAATTCTAGGTCGTTACAAACGCCCCAACGCTGTCATCCCTCAAGTTCAAGTTCCAGCTTAATCTACATGTGATGATACATGTAAATATAATTGCAAGAGGCAACACAATTTCATGGACGATGCATTTTCATTGTGGGGTCGAAACACTTTAAATGCCATTATTATTGAAAAATGAAAAATGTTGTCGGCAAGGAATACAAATGGAAAAAAGCAAGCTCACCATATTATCACAACTTTTGTATGCTGACTGACAGGTATTGATGCTGGAGCATGTAATAATGGTTAAGAATGATGAGAAAATTGCTCTAGGGTGAAGAGCAATCTGTAGCTTTAGATATTTTCACTCTAAATTTCAATTTCTTTTCTCTTTTATGTTTTGTTAGTGTGATTTTATTATATCTAAATTTCTTTCTTTAAATAATTAATAATTTATGTCTGTTTGATTGATGCCGGTCCATGGTTGTAAACTAGTTCCATTGGCTTTTTATTGAAAAGAATGATATAATGTGGTAGTTCTAATCTTTGATGCTATGATATATTCTCCTTGTTGTAAATTGTGAGCTACAAGTAATGCATAGAAAGTGGAAGTAAAAGAGTACCAAGTTGAGGAAGAGACTAGTGAGACAGTGACCATCTCTGTAGTAGACTTGCATAACTAGTGCCCTGGTTCTCTGTTGTATCAAACTCTCCATAATACCTTAGCAGAAATATCTATTGACTGATGAGCATTCCTTTCCAATTGACCAGATCTTTGTACCACGTGTAATCTTTGGTTTTTAGATCACTCTTTTTCTTCAAGGCTGAGTTGGGCTCATACATTTTGTCATTTGATTGTTGTCTTGTTTTTATAAATTTTGTTTAAAGTTTGGTTCTACAGTCATATCTCATCTAACAAAATTAATTTGTTCCCAAAGTGGTTTTGTAACATGATTTTTAATAAGTACCATAGCATTTTACATGTAGTAGGCCTGATTTGGTTCAAGGCCCCCAATACTCCCTCCTAAAATCCCTAATTTTTTTTTAGAAGTTTACCAATCTTGTATAAAACATGTGTTCAAAATAAAAGAGAATTGTTTATTAAACCATTAAAATTAATAAAGCATGCAAATAATTTACTATTTACTCTTATTGAACCAATTTAAAAAAAAGCTTGATGCTACGAGTGTATTCAAGTTATGGGGGGAACTCTTGCGGCTGCAAAGCCGAGTGTGCATTGCTTGAATTTTTGAGGTATGCATTTTCTAACATGATTTTTCTCTTATTTTCAGAGATAGAAATTTTACGTAAAACTGTTTTGTAACTGTTTTGTTCCTTATGCCTTTTGTAAGATGAGGTATGACTGTATAAGCTTGGTAATTTGGCTAGGAAATTCAATATTCCACTGGATTTTACCCATAAATTTTAAGTTGCTGCTTTTTTATCATCTTCTGTATACATAAGTAATACTGTATTTTAGTTTACCTCAAATGTAGTGACTTTATTCTTGAATTTCTTCACTGTTGACTGGAGAGGCTTTTTTCTTGATACTAGTTCTTTGTTAATGGCTATTATTTGAAGTCTTGAAATTTAATAACTAGAAATAAAGCTTGAGTTTCTTTTATTATTAAAACTTGATCATTAGCCTGTTTTATTTAATGCTTATGTAATGAGTTTGAAGTACAAAATTGAAATAGTCAATATATGTGGAAAAACAATTAATTTTCATTGCAATAATGATGAATTGAACTATATTAATTTTTGAATACTGGAGTAATCACGTTTTTCCATAAGTGAAATGCTACAATGATTTAATATAAATTCTCACTCTTAATATTAACAAAAGAATATTTTCTTGAGGTGTATAAACTGTTGTCAATAATTTCTTGCATGCTTTTGGAAATATTGTTTTTTTCAGGTATAATTTTATCATTAAAAGTGGATGAAATGATATTGAAGATTTTTCTGAAGATATTGAAAAAAACTCCGTCTTAGCAGGGTGACATTTAATTTATTTTGACCCTTCAAGGGGATCATCCAGATTTTTCTACTTATTTTGTCCAATTCGTTTGAAAATTGACCTGTCAATGTATTTTTTTAAAGTAAACTTTTTTTACTTACGTAACCTAATTGATTTAGGCCTTTTGTTTTTATGGAAAATTGTTTTTTGGTAAATTTATATGGATATTTCAAAAGCCTAAAATTCATTGAGTTTTGATGCTAGAACCAAACCAAAGCCAGTTTTAGAATCCTTCAAGCATTTCTAACAAAGTTATATTGTTAAATTTTAACATTTGAAAAAACTTGTTTTGTGATAAGTGACATTTTGGCATTACATCATAAATAAATTATTTATTGGTTGTGAGCTATATAATTTTTTTCTCAAATTTGGAGATAAGAGAATGTAACTTTGTTAGAAAATGTTACAAGGATTCTAAAACTGTCTTTGGTTTTGTTCTAGCATCAAAACTCAAAGACTTTTAGGCTTTTGAATGTTGAAAGTTAGAGGTGTTGGATATAAGCCTTATAACAAAATTTTTGGTTGAAGTGTAATATAATGAAAAATTTACGTAATTGAATGCTGTTTGCATTTTTATTTTGATAACCTTCATGCATAACTTCATATTCACACTGAGAATTGTAATTTCCATAAAAATTAAATTTTTTTTCATAGAAATTCTGAAATTTTTTATTTTCAGTCTGATTTTTTTGAAATTTGGTTATATTATGTAACTTTTGATAAGAAACACAATTTCTTTTATTCATTTTTTTTATTCAAGCCTTAGTTTTTAAAAAATATTGGACATATTGGGTTTTTTAGTTCATATGTATTAATATTTCAAAAAAGGACTCATTGAGTTTTTGTGCTAGAACAAAACCAAAGACAGTTTTAGAATTCTTGAAACATTTCTAACAAAAGTACATTTTCAAATCATCCATTTCCTGTTTTGTTTTTTATATGGGGTCAAAATGGTGTCAAAAATTCAAGATTTTTGTCTCCTCACTCTCCCCTGGAGAAGATCTATTGTCCGTAGCGCCATAAAATTTCAGGACTGAATAGTCCACCACCTAAGGGTCCTTTTTCAACAAAAGCATGAAAAATGCTCTTCGGAGCAGCAGGGGCCTGGATAGAGATGTGACTCAAAAAAAACCATGCCGTTTTTTTTTAAAAAAAACACGTTTTTTTTACGAAAAAAACCGTGGCCAAAAAAAACGTGCATATTTTGGTTTTTTTTAAATATTTTGTCTTAAAATAACTCGGCAAGAAAAAGAACCACATTACATTATGTGTTTTCATGTCAGATTATAAAATAAAACAACATACTTCTTAATTGGTGGTTTTCCATGGTTTTATGAAATTTTTCATTTTCTGAGGTTTCATGCTTTGATATTTCATTTATTTTACAACACATGTGAATGACCTTCAAGTCCCAAAATGGTGTGTTATAATAACATATCTTTACTTATGGTCATTGATAGGGATGTGACTAAAAAACCATGCTGTTTTAAAAAAAAACATGTTTATACAAAAATTATGAATAAAAAACATGGATAATAATATATTTATGTGACCTTAAAAATCCAATGCTGTTTTTTTTAAAACATTGTTTTTTAACCAAAAAATCTTGACTAAAAAAACATGGCTATTATATTTTATGGGACCAAAATTTTTTTTTTTCAAACATTTAAAAAAATCATTACTAAAAAAAACACGGATGTAAATATCAGGAAAGTTATTTTTCTTTAATCGAATTGTCTTTAGAAACTTATAAACAAAGAATGCTGTTAATATTGAAATCATGTTTATTAGAACTGTACTAGGTCTTAGAATAAAATATCTACAAAGAATCTATTTACTCCATAAAACCTTTTGGAGACCAGCTCCATCCTCAGTCATTCAGTAAAATTTGGTGAAATGGACAATGAATTTTCACTGTTCCTTTGAAAAATATTTGACTGAATGACTTACTGAGGATGGAGCTAGTCTCCGAAAGGTTTTATAGAGTGAATAGATTCTTTGTGGATATTTTATTCTAAGACCTGGTATGATTCTAATGGATATTGATATATCTTATGTGACCAAAAAATCCATGCTATTTTTTGAATGTTTTTGTTACAAAAAAGTCATGACTAAAAAACACGGATATTAATATACTTTATTTTACCATAAACAACCATGCTGTTTTCTTTTAAAACATTTTTTTACAGAAAAATCATGATTAAAAAATGTGGATATTAATATATTTCATATGCCAAAAAATACATGCTGTTTTTTTTTAAATCATGTTTTCTTTACCAAAAAATCATGACATAAAAACATGGATATTAATGACTTTTTGTGAAAAAAACATGGTATTTAAAATGTCATGTTTTTTTGGTCAGATTAAATTTAATAACACTCCTGTTTTTTGTAAAAAAAATTTTTTTTCAATAAGCATGGTTTTTTTGGTCACCTAAAATAAATTAATATCCATGTTTTTTTTTACAGATTAGATTAGTCATTAGTTTTAGCCTCCCTACCCAGCAACAAATGCAATCCAAAGAGAGGAGGGAAGATTATGAAACAAGATCAAAGTTGAAGAAGACAGTATTAGGTGCTGAAAAACAGGACAGCAGTGAATCAAAAAAAGGTCCCCTCAGGGGGATACAACTATTGTATCTATGGGAATTAGCGCTCCCAGGGGGACAATGTGAGGGCCCGAGCTAAAGGTTAGGTAGGCTTTCTTTTTGTTAAAATAGAATAGGTTTTTGTTGTGTTACGGACCATCTTTTTTTGGTTCACTGCTGTCCTGTTTTTCACCGCCTACTACTTTCTTCTTCAACTTTTTCTTGTTTCATGAACTTCTTTCTTAGCTTTCTGTTTCTGTGCCCTTTCTGCATAGATTCCACGTTCCCTTAGCTCCATACTAAATGGTGCCTTCTTCCTTCCTCTCTTTACATCTCATTTGTTGAGTATAGGGAGGCTTAAACTAACTAATAAACTAACTAATCAAAAAAAGGTGGTCCTCAACATAACAAAAGCATTTTATTTTAACAAAAAGGAGGCCTACCTAACTCTCAGCTTGGGCCCTCACATTGTCCTCCTGGGAGCGCTAGTTCCCATAGATACAATAGTTGTATCCCCCTGAGGGGGTGTTTTTTTTTTTTACAAAAAAGTCGTGACCAAAAAATGAATCATAACTTTTTAATGAAAAAACATGTTTAAAATAAAACAATGATTTTTTTGTAACATAAAATATGTTAATATCCATGATTTTAAGACAATTTTTTATGAAAAATACATAAAATAAAACAGCATGGTTTTTTTGCTCGCATAAAATATATTCATATCCAGGTTTTCTTATACATCATTGTTTGTAAAAAAAAAACATAATTTTTAAAAAACACCATTTTAGGTCTCATAAATATATTCATGTTTTTTAGTCATCATTTTTTAGTACAAAAACATTTTTTTGGTCTCCTTAATATATTCATGTTTTTTCAGTCATGATTTTTTAGTAAAAAAAATGTTTTTTATAAAACTGCATGGGGCTTTTTAGGTCACATATAATATATTGTTTTTTAGTTATGATTCTTTGTAAAAAAAACAGCATGGTTATATATGGCACCAGAAAATATATTAATATTCATTTTTATTAGTCAGAATTTGTTGTAAAAAAAACATGTTTTAAAAAAAATGCTTATTTATTTGGTCATCTAAAATATATTAATATCTATGGTTTTTAGTCATTTTTTTGTAATGAAAACATAAAAAAGAAACCATACAGTAAAAGTGGTGGCAGATAACCCACAATTACCTAGAGGAGTCTAAGAGGTACAGCATGAGCCACAGAACTTATATTGATGGAGTCAAAATTCAGAGCTTATTATCTGTGTGAGCGAGCATGCCTCCCTACCCCTGTGCTCAGAGGTCTTATAAGCGGTGAGCTCTTTAGGGCCCGCGCATTTGGTCCGCATCCCTACCTGTACAACATCGTACCAGTAAACGTCGCAGTTCTCCATTGTTATCTCTGCATATATCTCTGCCTGCATATATCTCTGCTATGTCTGATTTTTTTGGTCACATGAAAATAAAATCAGACTTAGTAGAGATAGTAAGCTTTGAATTTTGACTCCATAAATATAAGTTCTGTGGCTCCTGCTGTTCCTCTTAGACGCCTCTAGGTAATTGTGGGTTATCTGCCACCACTTTTACTGTATGCTTTCTTTTTGATGTTTTTATAACAATAAAATGATTAAAAAACATGGATATTAATGTATTTTAGGTGTCCCAAAAAAAAACCCAGACATATACTTAACAAAATTTAGGTGAGCAAAAAAAACCAAAAAAAAAACAAAAAAAACACATAAAAAACACGTTTTATTTTGCAAAAAAAACCGCAATCAAATAAAACCGTTTTTTTTTGCATCACTAGGCCTGGATGATGCCCTTAAGGTCAAAAGTTGAGAAATAGTAGTAGGACAGTAAAACTTGTCAGAAATTCTTTAGATATTATACCTGATAAACATTATAAATTTCATAATAAAGTTAGTACAGATTAAAGGTGAGATATTGCCAAGTCAAAAAATCTACTTACTGGTATTCCAGGCAAAAATCTGCCTAAAGTTTACAGAAAAATCAATGGATTTATCTATAGCAAAAACATCCAAAACTGTCCTAGATAGATATTTATGATACAACAATGTTGAACAATATTCCATTCACTAAAGCACTGTGACATTACTAAAAGAAGATATAATGATGCATACAGAATAGAATGTTTGCCACCATCACACATAATGAAAGCAAGGCTAAGTGCTTCTAAATATATGTAATATGCTTTGAAACATCTTAGAGGAAGGCCATCGTCACACATGTAGTTCTTCCATAAAACTTGATACTTCATCTGTATTCATCCTGAGGGGAAAAAAGCCCGATTAAACATCTAAATATGTTAGTATTTCAATAACTATCCATGACATAAAAGCAATTCCTAACACAGAAACAAAAATATTAAAATAAATGTCTACTTGAAGCTAATCATGGCGTAATAGCTTAGGGTAAATAAATACACACTAGCTCAGAGCAATCTGAGCTGCAATTCTGCTGAACTTAACATGCCGTAGTGCCTGGGCATAGATATATCTATGTGAAAACTTCGAATAGAAATTTCCCCCTCACTTCGTAATTTTTTATGATAAAGATGCATTCCGATTTGTAAACTAATCATTTAACTTTCTTTTTATTATACACACTTAAACAAAAAATTGTCATATTGTGAGAAATACCTAAAATAACTCACAAGTGAGTTGTGCTGGAATGTGCAGCGGCTATGTTGCATCCACTGTTTGATTGTGTAAGAAACATCTGCAGAACGCGTTTGAAATGCGTTCTTAGCTAGCACAAGTCTATAATGCTTGCATAGACTTGTAGGAAACCTTAGAATTAGGTTTGAGTAAACTTATAACATTTTTATGGAGGGTAGAAAAGTCTACGCATAGGCACTAATGGGTTAATAATATGTCAGGAAAAAAAGTTCCAAGATTTTTCCAATCAATCATTAAAATAGTTTATTTTTCCATATTCAATTTGTTCTGAATAGAGATGTGTCTCAAAAACCATGCTGTTTAAAAAAAAATTATTTTACAAAAAAACATGGCTAAAAAAATGTGGATATTTTAGATTTTTTTAAATATTTTGTTTGAAGATAACTCAGCAAGGAAAAGAACTACATTACATTGTTTTTCATATCAGATTATAAAATAAAACAGCATACTTCTTAATTCATGGTTTTCTTTGATTGTAAAAAATTTTTCATTTGCTGTGCTCTCATGGTTTGATATTTCATTTATTTTACAATGCATGTGAATCACCTTAAACTTCCCAAATAGTATGTTGTAATAATATATCTTTACTTATGGTTATTGATAGAGATGTGACCAAGAAGCCATGCTGCTTTCTTAAAAAAATATTTTTACAAAAAATCAGGACTAAAAAACATGGATATTAATACATTTTATGGGACCAAAAAAAACTATGCTGTTATTTTTAAAACATGTTTTATGTAAGAAAAATTTATTATCTGAAAACACGGATATTAATATATTTTATGTGCCAAAAAAATCATGCTTGTTTTTCAAAAAACATTTTTCACAAAAAATCATGACTAAAAAGTACATACATTAATATATTTTTTGTGACTAAAAAACCATGCTGTTTTTTTGAAAAAAAACTCTTTTTTCACTAAAAAATCATGACTAAAATAGTGGATATTATTATATTTTATGTGACCATAAAATCATGCTGTTTTTTTAAAAATCATATTCATACAAAAAAATCCTCCCTAAAAACTTTTTTTTATAAAAATGGCATGAATTTTTGGTCACGTAAAATATAGTAAATGTCCATGTCTTTTTAACTTTTTGGCCATGATTTTTTTATACATTTTTTTTTTTTAAACCCAAGATTTTTTGGTATCATAAAATATATTATCAGGTTATTTTAGTCATGATTTTTTAAATAATACATGTTAAAAAAAACAGCATTGGTTTTTTTGGTCCTATAATATATATTAATAGTCATGTTTATTCGTCATGATTTTTTCTGTAAAAAACGGTTTTAAAAAAACTGAGTTTTTCTTGTCATATGAAATATATTAATATACATGTTTTTTACTTTTGATAAGTCTTTAAAAAAACATGATTTTAAAAAATCAGGATTTTTTGTAAAATAAAAATTATTTGTAAAAAAATATTTAAAATAAAACAGCATGGTTTTTGATCATATAAAATATACCATCCGTTTTTTTTAGTCATGAATTTTTAGTATAAAAATGTTTTAAAAAAACATCATGGTTTGTTTCGGTCACAAAATATAGTAATATCCATGTTCTTTAGTCATGATTTTTTATAATAAAAACATCAAAAGTAAACCATACAGTAAAAGTGGTGGCAGATAACCCACAATTACCTAAAGAAGTCTAAGAGGAACAGAAGGAGCCATAGAACTTATATTGATGTAGTTAAAATTCAGAGCTTACAATCTCTGTGTCTGAATATTTTTGGCACATAAAAATAAAGTCAGACATAGTAGAGATAGTAAGCTCTGAATTTTGACTCCATCAATATAAGTTCTGTGGCCCCTACTGTTCCTCTTAGACTCCTCTAGGTAAATGTGGGTTATTTGCCACCACTTTCCCTGTATGGTTTACTTTTGATGTTTTTATTATAAAAAATCATGTTTCAAAAACATGGATATTGATATATTTTATGTGACAAAAAAAAACATACATATACTTCACAAAATTTGGGTGTACCATCAACTGCCATCAAATATCAAAAAAACTGCCATCAAATAAAACCGTTTTTTGCATCACTAGTTCTGAAAAATATCAATTCTGTTACTGATTACTAGTTTCTCTGTTGAACAATATTCAGTCATAGAAATATATAAATTTTAAATTATTCTGTTGTGATTGATTGGGAAATTAAATGGCTATTTTCCATTCTAACATTGAACACTCCTGTCTTATTATTCTGTTTTGTGACTTCAAATTGCAGGAGCTTTCTAGGAAAAGCTTATTCTTTATCAAACATTAGGCATTGAAATTTTGCAGTGAATTTAATAATTGAGTCCACTTTACTGGCTTCCTTGTTCAGCCCTATATATATTTGGCCCTATAAATTTTTAGCCCTTGCCTTGCAACTTAACCCTAGCCTCTCAACCATCATTCGCTGACTGACACGCATTGGCTTCCTTTGTTGCATTGTGGGTTGTCACTGGGACAATTTTCAAAGCAGAGGTTTCATCAATGAATTCATTTATATTTGAGTGATGAGAAAATTGCACAGGTTAGAAAAGCCATTGATAGGTTTTTAACCATAACCTATAACCCATTATAATTTAAGCTATCATAACCTATCTCTTCCTGACCTATGCTGACCGAACCTATCATGATAATGTCAAACTTAAAAAACGTGGACCCAAGAAAAAGTTCCGTCAACATTACATAACCTATCCTAACCTAACGTATCTCAACCTATCCTATCCTAACTTATCCTATCACAGCCTATCCTATCCTATACTAACCTATCATATCCTAACTTATCATATCCTAACCTATCATATCCTAAACTATCATATCCTAAACTATCATATCCTAAACTATCATATCCTAACCTATCATATCCTAACCAATCATATCCTAACCAATCATATCCTAACCAATCATATCCTAACCTATCATATCCTAACCTATCATATCCTAACCTATCATATCATATCCTAACCTATCATATTCTAATCTAACCTATACCATCCTATCCTAACATATCTCCAAATTTCTTAAGTAATGTTGACAGAATTTTCTCACGGGTCCCCAAAGCTTATTGATTATTTTGTCCGTGGAATTTCCACGGGTCCTGCTAGTTTAATGGGAATGCTGTTAGCAAAATGCATACACTTGGCATTTGTGGTATAAATAGAGAATTTCGTAATCATTATTATTGAGTAGGGGAAAATTTTTCTTCTGTTACAAGTTATAACATTTCATTAGCTTAATATGGAAAGAAGTTCCATTACCTTACTACCATATGAATCATATTCATCGAGGGTATCATCGAGATGAATATCGTAGTTTCATTTGGGCATGCGTAGGGTTTAGATGGGAAGAATTGAAAAATGATTAGTCATCACAAGCTCATCATTTGAACACAATGATTTTATAAGTAAAATTATTTATTATTTTTATACCTCGTAAAAGTTTATCTCAGCGCTTACTTAAACTTTTAGGATGTTGCTTTTTGACAGATCGTGTGCACTATTTGTTAGTAATTGATTGTCACAGAAGGCTTTGAACTTGAATATCTGAATAAACTTAAAATGTTGGGTAAAAAAAGTATTTTGTTTGCGCTGTGCGTTTTAGTGTCTTTAGATTTACGCTGAATAAAATTGGGAAGCATCATTTGGAACAATTATATTTCTCTGAAATTAAACTACAAAAAAGGCAGGATTATGCCAGTGAAAATTAAAGAAAACAATTCATCCAAAGATGAATGGTCAAGAGAGTAGAAGTTGAAGTCTACACTGGAAAAAACACTTTACGATAAAGCACTGGAATTATACAGAGTGGCTTCTGAGCATTCAATGAAATGATGGGTGACATTGATAGATTGTTTTAGTTGCTGAATTTTTGTTGTTGTTGGTACATTACTGATTTATTTGAAGAATGTGTGTTGTGATTCGATTATATAAATGTAAGGGGGTTGGTATGAGAACTCCAATTCATTAAGTATAAGTATATTGAGCATAGTTGGTAATCTGTATGGCAGAGTATTGTTAAATCATATGAAAGAAGAAACAGAAAGGGCAATAGGAGACAAGCTGTTCAGTTTTTGGTAGGATAGAGGGTGTATGGATCTAATTTTAGCAGTGAAACAAATGGTGAAGTGGTTGAAACAGTTGATCAGGGAGTGTTGTTTGAAGTGCTTTGAGTGTATGGTGTAAAAAGCAAGGTGCTAAAGAAATCAAACATTTTTTGGGGGCCAAAAACTGAAAATGTGATAATTGTATGAAAATGCTCCTTAGCCCTTCCTCTATTACATAGAAACGTCATTTGACTCGTATTGGCAACCCAAACCTTCATAATCACCTCCTAAATTGTCTGCTTCCCTGCTGACGTGCTCATAGTGACCAGCTGTGGCTCTGCTTAGCTTGGTTAGTTGCTCCAAAATTTTTTCTTTCTTTTTACACAACTGTCCATTCATTAGAGAGGTTTAGTAGTCTTTTGACCTTCTTAGTGAGTGATTTTGTGCTTGTGCATCCTGTAAAATGCCTAGAATATCAAATGCAGCAGTCCGCTCTGGCTGAAGATGCTTTTTCAACTTCAAGGGTCAGTTCCAGCTACAGTTTTTCATACATTGAGATCATTCCTACATTGTAAAGATCAAGGTGATCACCATAAATTTAAGGGTACTTTTTTGGTTAGGTTATTAAAAATTTGTTTATTGCAGAAAAAAATAAAATTGGATCTTAAAAATAGAATTTTTTTCAATTATGTCTGAAGCAATATCAAAAAACTATTTCTGATTTTTTTAGATTTGTTCATTGTGAATCGTACAAAAAAAATGTCTAATACAAAATTAGCTGAGAAATTAAAATTTCAGGAAATTTGCCTCAGGGGGAAATTTCAAATACTCTATCGGCTATAAATGTTATAAACATGCTGTAAATACCTCAGAGCTTATATCACTCTAGAAGTATTTTTTTAAAATTCTTGAAGATTTCATTGGGAAAGTCTGTTGAGATCCCTCTGCAGATACAGCAAGTATTAGTGACATTAGTGGTAGTGATTTATTATAACCATGGAAGGCTTATTAAAATCTTTTAGACTTATTAGTGGTTTTTTAGTTTGTAAGTTTTGGTGAAAAACAATGATATGAAATAGTGTCATATGCGTTGTGGTGCTTGGTAACTTAAAATGCCATTTTCTCTGAGACACCTTCAACTTTGCTTTATTTTTTCTACAGTTTTGAAGGTTAGGAGAAAAAGTTGTAAAGATCAAGGATCTTTTTTGCATTGTAAAGATCAAGGAGAGTACTATAAAATTGAGAGATAGTTTTTTGATCATTTGATTATGAATTTTTTTAACTAATTTTTTCTTGCCTAATCAGGAAAGGATTTAAAAAATTACAAAATTTGTTACAATATTTCTGAAGCAATTTAACAACATTGAATTTTAATTTTGTAGATATGTCCATTGTGAATCTAACAAAAAAAAATCTCTCTGCACAATCTTGGCTGAAAAATAGCAATTTAAAGAAATTTTCCTCTGGGGAAGGAAGTGGGAGAAGAGAGATATGGGTAAATTCCAAAAAATTTATGGCTTTAAATGTCTACTTGAATGTTACGAACATGTAAATACGTCAGAGCTTATTTCAATCGAGAAGTATTTGCATAAATTTTTAGTGATGTACCGATACCATTTTTTTGGCCAATACCGAAACCGATACGTATTTTTTGGCCGATACCGGTACTCCGATACTTGAAAATACCGATACTACTACCGATACCAATACTTTTACAATCATCAAACCTAATAATATCCGTTGTATGTTTGTTTATGTATTTGTTTGGTGTCCGCTTCTTAAGAAACATAGGATGTCTGAGTTTGCGGTATCATGGATACCAAATTCCTCAGTGTAACATTAAAAGATCGTCTGTACATGCATTGATGTGTTTGAAATTTTATCAGGATAGGTTAGTAGTATTGGATAGGTTGTTGTGATCACCGTAATTTGCGCATTTTTCCTAACCATGTTGCTTTTGTGCAGCTTTCAGGCCATATTGAATAATTAAAAGACATTAAATTGAATAAAGTAATTTTGAGAATAGCTGTGACCGAAGTCATCATTTTTGAGTAATGGTGATTTGCCACCGGAGGGGAACTCCGAGTTGAGAGAGCTTTGTGTGTTCTTGTGCATATGTGCTCGGCATACACATTTTAAACCTACCCGACTTTCCGTTCCACATATTGGCAACAGTAGGCAACGCATTAGTGGTGTAGGGCCTACAAGAACCACAGTTGTTACCATGTAATGACGATCGCTAGGCCTTCGCGTCGTGAACGTGCTTTGTGGTGGTGCGAGTCACGACATTGAATTAGGAGAGCATAGGTTAGATAATATTGACGGAATTTTTCCATGGGTCCATCTAGCTTAACGATGACATTGTCCTCGGCATTTCCATGGGTCATCCGGCTACCTAATAATATTCTTGCCCTTGGTTTATTTGTTTGGTGTCTGTTTCTTCATTTCTCTGTCACGCTCATAAGGATAGTTATAATGACCATATCTGTGATACAAATTTAACCAGTGCGCAAGTACAAGAATATTTTTCATCACGGGTACTGTTAGGATGGATATACTGTATTTGTTTGTCATCTACATCTTGAAAATTCGTTCATGAAAGGTATTGAAACCCATTTTTAGCGGGCCGTGCACACTAGCATTGAAATAAAACCATTATAAGCCCTACATAGGGTTATAATGAAATTATGTGCCAATATATCTAATAATAAAAAAATTTTGACAATAAAATTTCCGATTATGAAAAATAAAATGCTCTAGCTATGTTAACTATATTGTTGAGGAAAATAACAAAATGAAATCCATTCAATAGATTTGTGTTTCTAATTGTATTGCAACGAAATGTATGTAGACTAGCTATAATAGCAACTGGCTCCAAAAGTGGACCAAAACAATAATTTCTCCAAAAAAGGGTTGTCATTTTCGTGTTATTAACACCAAATACGAGAACATACTTTGGGGAAGAGAAAATAGTAAAATTCGATAAGCCCCAAAACCGAAAATATCCGCAAGTAGCAACCATCTATAAGATGAGGAATTTAAAAACGAAAATTTCTAGGAACTTGATCATATTTATTAGGAATACGTTTCGGAGTCCAGATCCATCATCAGTTTGTAAATGTACAAATCATTCTGTCTGCAATAAAAGTAAAAATAAAATGTTGGATACAGTCATTAAAGGAAATCAAGAAAATATGAAAAAAATTAAAACATGTCTCAGAAAAACAAAAAATCGACAAGATTATTATTTAGCTACAATTTGTAATGGGTAGGAACTATCAGAATTGTTAAGTGCCGGTTTTCGTTTAAAAACATGTAACGATTCTAAAATTCTGAGGTCACATGCAGTTGAAGCCGAATCTAAGATTTTGAAGTCCGCAGAGGAGATTGGTTCGTTGCATTTTACTTGCTTGATTACGTATAGCGGAGTGTGAGGAGTAAGCTAATTAGTTCCCTGTGCGGAAGCTTCAACCTCGTTGTTCGGCCATTCTGTTATAAAAATTTTGTGACGTCATGCCTACGTACGATGATGTGCACTGCACACAACTGTACAACTATTAAGAATAAATCAGAGGCTTGCTTCTCCATCTGAAGCGTATCCTTGTACAGAAAAAAAGCAACCTTAAAATTATATATACAATTCCGGTACAAGGATACGTTTTTGATGGAGAAGCGAGCTTCTCTGAATTATTATTACAGTTGTACAGTTGTGTGCAGTGCACATCATCGTACGTCGGCATGACGGCACAAAATTTTTATATCAGAATGGTCGAACATCAGAGTTGAAGCTTCCGCATGGGGAACCAATTTGCACAATAATTATTCGTACATAATCACGCAGTAAAATGCAATGTACTGATATCCTCTGCGGACTTCAAAATCTTAGATTCGGCTTCAACTACATGTGACCTTGGAATTTTAGAGTCGCTACATATTTTCAAACGAAAACCAGCCCTCAACAATTCTGACAGTTCCTACCCATTGCAAATTGTAAGTAGATCTTGTCGATTTGATTTTCTCTGGGACGGACATTTTTTGATTTTTGTTTCGTTTTCGTGATTTCCTTTAATGACTGCATCCAACATTTACTTTTTTCTTTTATTGTAGTCATAATGAATTTTAATTTTACAAACTGATGATGAAGCTGGACTCCAAAACGCATTCTTAGTAAATATGATTAAGTTGCTTGGAATTTTCCTTGTTTTTAAATTCCTCATCAAGTTGCGATTAAAGCAATCAACTGACCCGTTCAGATGTATTCAACTATAAGATTGTTCGTGAATTTTTCAAACATCTTAACATAGAAGAAAAATACAAGATTCGTCATGAACGGCGATATACTTGCTAAATTAAAATAAATTCTTAACTTCGGAATATCTGACGATTTACAAGCTAAATTGAAGTAAAATTTTCAGCTACTTCTATATTAAATTTGCAAAAACTTTTCAATGCACCTTCAACTTATCAAATTAGTTTGGTTTTTGTTAGCCTGTCACATACTTTAATAAATGGATATTAGGTCAAACTATGTAGGTTTTAGTCGTAAAAGTATAATAATTTTATGTCGCTACAGGGTTTAGCTATTCATGCTACATAGATTTCAGTTATGACCGTGACTCATCGGGAATTCAAAGTAGTGAATTCAGTTAGCGGGCCTGATTAAATGCTATAATTCAACAGTTAGCTAACTAATTTACTAGGTATAAATAGGCTTTTTATTTGATTACAAGTACGCACAGCCCATCAAAAATGACGAGATTCATTAACTTTCTTGAACAAATTTTCCAGATGTGGTACCCAACGAATGTATCCATCCTCATAGCATCCGTAATGAAAAATATTCTTGTACTTCCGCAATGGTGAAACTCGGATCACAGATACGGTCACTATAACTCTCCTTATGAGCGTGACAAAAAAATGGAAGAAGCCAACTCCAAATAAACCAAGGGTATTATTAGATAGTAGCAGGACCCGTGGAAATTTCAAGGACAATATCATCGTTAAGCTAGGTGGACCCGAGAAAAAATTCTGTCAGTATTACCTAACCTGTGCTAACCTAGCCTATCCTAATCTAAGCTATCCTATCCTATCCTAACAAAACCTATCCTGATAAAATGTCAAATATTTGAATGCATGGAAACGCCATCTTTTAATGTTACACTGAGGAATTTGGTATCCATGATACCGCAAACTCACACACCTATGTTTCTTAAGAAGCGGACACCAAATAAATTTATGAATAAACACACAACGGGTATTTTTAGGTTACATACTTTTACTTTCATGATTTATGACCTTCATTTTAATGATAAAATACGTATTATTGGAAAGTATCGGTAAAGTATCGGCCGGATTAATTTTGCCGATACCGATACTGATACCACTGAAAATGGCCGATACCGATACATCGGTACATCACTATAAGTTTTCTAATATTTTATTTGGTCAAATTGTTCAATTCCCTGAAGGGGAACGTATACCCAGAATCCGGAAAATTCCTGGTTTTTGTTTTGTAACTTCATTCATCAGAGACATGCTTACTTCACCAGCTATCAAATATGCTGAACGTTTTGTGCTTTGTGAGAGGGAAACGAGGGGAGAAAGGGGTAGTTTTGAATGCAGCTGGTAGTGTCAGACAGTCACTGCATTAGACATGAACCAGAAATATCTGGATTATGTTGTGTTGGTCTATTTGACACAAAACTCCCTAGTTTACAACCTAGCAAAGCTTCACAACGTTCTTTGCTGCATGAGAGGGGAAAACGATGGTGTTTAGGGTAGGAGTGCATCAAGAAGGACGCAGCGTGCGCACTTCTGTAGCAGTGATACGTATCTATGATACCAGTTCCAAATGTCTCTTGATACCTCTGGTACAAGTTCCTTCAAGGAACAACAAAAAAATTACATGAAAAGATATTCATTTATTCAGATAGCTTTCACAACATCAACCATGTCAATTTTTCCAAGCAATGTAGCTTGCAAACAAAAAAAAGTAAAATTTTAGAAAAATGTTTGCCCTGACAGTTGAAAATAGGAAATAGGGTATTTCCAAAAGCTATCACCTTCAAAAGTTATTATCTTAGAGCAATGTGATTTGGATATCATTGAATGCGCATAGAGTGGCTGCATAGCTGAACGGAGAACCAATATGAAATTCATAGTACTTTTATAATCAACATTGAAAAATCTATTGGAAAAACCATAACCTTTCATGAGAAATATTGTATTATCATAAAAACTAAACTTTCACAAATTTTGAATCCATTCTTTGTTCAGCCATGCAGCAATTCTTTGCACATTCAATGAGACTTGAATCATTGCTCTACAATGGAAACTTACAGAGGAGATAGCTTTGGAAAATACCAAATTTTTTCCACCAATTTTTACCCATTATCTAAGTAATAAGTTCAAAAATTTAAATAATTTTGAGGTATGCAACATTAACCCTATCAAAAATACAAATGTATGCAAAATTTCATAGATCTAGTTCCCAAACATCAAACGTGACAGCCATTTTTTTGATTGAAATTTGTTGTATGGGAACTAGTTCTATAAAATTTGGCATAGGCATGTTTTTTTCTTAGAGTCACATGTGCGTATCCCAAACTTTTTTCAACTTTCAAATTAAAAACTGAGATAATAGGAAAAAATGAGTGAAAAATAGGATATTTTAAGAAGCTGTCTCCTTTGAAAGTTATTATTGTAGAGCAATGATTTATGTCTCATTGAATGCGCAAAATGTTGCTGCATAGCTGGACGTGGGCTTGTTGTGAAATTTGCTGTTTTTATATTTGAAATTACTATTTTTTATCTTTCATTTTTCTGTAGATTTTTTTATGTAACTAAAAAATTACTGTGAATTTCAATGGAACCCCCATCCAGTTATGCAGCAACATTTCACGTATTCAATGAGACTTGAATCATAACAACAATAACTTTGAGAGGAGATAGATTTTGAACTTTTACTTTCAACTGCTCTGGATGTGCATTTTTCTACTCTTTCTCATTTTTTCCTTTGCAAGCTATATTACTTGAAAAAATTGACTCGGTTGATGTTCTGAGAGCTTTCTGAACATTTGAATTTATTTTCATGTAAGTTTTTTGTTGTTCTTTGAATGAACTGGTACCACAGGCATCGCAGATAAGCATGGAGCTGGCGTCACTGAGATGAACCACAGCTCCAGGTGCGCATGCTGCGGCATTCTTGACGCGCAACACCCTTTCTCGCCTATGTTTTCCAACCTCACAGACCAAAGAAAGTTGTGTAGCTTTGTTAGATGGTAAACTAAGGATTTCTGTGTCAAATAGACCAACAAAACAAAATCCAGATATTTCTGGTTTGTGCCTAATGCAGTTACTGTCCAGCACTATTTGATTTGAATCCATCCCCCTCCCCCCGTTTCCCCTTCTCATGAAGCCCAGAACGTTCTGAACCTTTGCTATCTTGTAAAATATGGACTTCTGTATTGAATAGTGCAATAAAACTACAAAAAAAGAATTTTCAGGGGCGTGGCACATGCACTTGCTGGTCGGCACTGGCTGCTGATTGGACCCCTCTCCCTCTTCTAAACCCCATTTCCTCTTACAGTGCTCAGATCGTTCTGTAAATTTGACAGATTGTGAAGTAAGCATATCTCTAGTGAATAGAGCAATAAAAAAACCCTGATTTAGCTTGGATGTTCACGTTAAAGCAATGAGCTATTATAATGAAAGTAGAGCATGTGTGAGTACTGAAAGGATAATGAGTGAATGGTGTGAAGTGCTTGTGGGTTTGCATCAGTCGTGTGTAATGATGTTATGTTTGTTAAATATGTATACAGATAGAGTTTTAGTGTCGAATGGCTGCAAGATTTTTTTTTTGTGGGGGGGGATATTAGGTGCACAGTCATCAATACATTGCAGATACTCTGTGCTGATATTTTAGCATTATTAGCTAAGATGAATAGAAATTGTAGACTGGTAAATGTTTATAGGGATCTCTTATGGAAAGATTTCAGGTGGTTGTAGAAGAATTAAGATAAGAATTTTTTATCAAAAGTAGGTTGTAGTATTTGGGAAGGCTATGGGCTACTTAACTAATAATGAATAAGATGAGGGGAAAACTAAACGATGGTAACAAGCATGGGAAAGTTTGTAAGGAGCTATAAGGAAAAATTACCTGACTCTAAATGCTGGAAAAATTGAACTGTAAGGTTATATGGCATTTTGTTGCTTCATTCATTGAATGGAGCTAATTCTCCATTGTATTTATATTTCATGCTATTGTATTCAGTTTTGTTCCTCTATTGAATGCTTTTTCAATTCTTTCCAGCTTTATCTTACAATAAAGAAAACAAATTTAATTGATATATTTAATACTTGAATAGCCTCATAAAACCTGCCTTTCTGTAAAAAAGGATATCCTGTGTGATCAGGACTCTCATTAGGTAAGTCATTCATCTTTTATTCAAAGATAGCTTCTGCTGCCAGTCTCGAATTGCTATAGTTCTTATGTATTGCAGGATAAAACTATTTGTTGTGATAATGTTAAAATATAGTCGTGATCAGAGAAGTCACATTTTCTCTTAAATTTAGGAGAACATTTATGAGTGACCTCTTATATTGTCATTGCTGTTCTACAGTAGGATGATGCCATTCTGCAACTTTGAAGGTTATGATTGTTTGTCCTTGTTTACCTTCATAGCTGCAAGGATCAGGTGGAGACCAGCGAGTTGGTGCTGACTGGAGTGCCTGGCAGTGTAGGAGCCACTGATTGCCTTCTGGAGTCTGACAGGTGAGCCTTCATGGCCTGCTCTACTTCTTTGATACCTCTCTAATCCTGTGACTCATTGGTTTTTTAGTCATTTTTTTCTATAGTTCAAGTTTTGTTTAGTTTTGACTTGTCTTCAATTTTTAGACAACTATGTTCAAGATTTGATTGCATGTGTAACATCATTCAAGACCTTTGAGTTATTTTCAGTTCTTTAATTTTATTTATAAAATTTCAATTGAATCCTAGGTTTTTTGTTTAGTCATCTTGAATTTTTGCAAAAATTAAGAATTAAACTAACTTCTTTTTATTGATTTAATTTTGTGCTATGATTTCCAGTGTTGATTGAAATTCCTGAGTCTTCTCATGTGCAGCCTTTGGGATTGCTAACAAGTTACCCATATTCCCATTTTGTAGTTTTCTTTGATCGTCTGTTATATTCTGCTCATTCATATGGTTTGCTGTCAGTGTTCCTAAATTATTGGCTCTGTAGTTGCTGCTATACTGGTCTTCTGGAACCTTCAGCATTTCTGTATTGAGAAGGAAGACATTTAAGTTTTCTAACAGTATGAGAATGTCAGGCTGATGGGCTGGATGGATATGAAACTTGGAGCTCAAAAGTGGCTGATAGGAGTCAGTTGAATGTACCCCAGATGGAGTGTCTGAGGAGTATGGCTGGAGTGACATTGTGGGATAGGTAAATCAATGAGCTGAGGAGTATGGCAAATGTGGAAAGGATGGCAAAAAGTGTGAACAGCTGTTTGTTGAAGTGGTTTGGCCATATGGGAAAATTAAAAAGAAATTGTTGGTGAAGGAAGCAATGAAGTCAGAAGCAAGGAAAAGGAATGTTAGAGGTTAGTCAAAAACTAGATAAATGAATGGAGTTGAAAGAGCATTGCACCAGTATTTTAGAAGATGACAACAGTTAAAGATGAGTTGGTAGTGGTTGTGAGTGCCTGACTGTGATTGTTATGATGGGTATGGCTGGAGCTTCTTAGCTAGCTGGAGTGACCCAGGTTTGGTAAATAGGACGTGTAATAGTGTCAATTCTTTAGGTCTGGAATTTTTGAAGTCTTATAAAACTGCAAGAGTAAATCCATATAGTGCTGTTGGGCCTTGCTGTGGAAGAGACTCTCTAAAGATGTATATGCAATAGAGTAAACAGTTGAAAGTTATTGTCCTCTCAGGAGGATAGAACTTCTGTGTCTAGTATTTATTACTCCCTGGAGGAATTTTCAGATTCCAGGCTTGAAGTAAAAAGCTATTCTTGTTATTAAAATAGAATAATTTCATTATGTTACAGGTCATATTTTTTCAGTTACTCCTTTTTTTCTGTATCCATAACTTTCTTTTCAACTTTAATTTTGTGTCTTAAACTCTTTTCCTTACTTGCTGTTCTTGTATGCAGAGGAATCAGTGTGACAGCAAACCATACTGTCAGGCTATTGTCAGAGATGCCGACTAGTGCCTTGTAATTTCGCGAGAGGAAAAATAATTCTCACAAATAATCGAACTGGCGTATCACAGATACTTGCGAACCATATATCCATCTCAGATTTCAAAATTTCAACAGCTCAAATTTCAATTCGGCTCTTAACTATCGAAGCCTGTATTACCAGTGCGAAAAACTCCTGAGCTTGCCTTCGTCTTGACTCAAATTTCGAAAGCATGAAAAACCAGCTCAAATCTTCAAACCTTGTAACCAGATCGGACTCCGAAAATTACTGAATAATATTCACAACTTGGAAACTGTTGAGAAGCCCTCGCCTTAATAAAATAAATACTCAGCAACTGACTTCTCTCATATCCCTGAAAAATCAGGAAGATTTTCCGGAATAAAAGCCCTGGAACTTACGGCCCTCAGAACCCTAAAATAGGGAAACTATCTAACTTTTGGCGCCCTTAGGATACAGCCAAACTAAAATATCCAACACATACGTATAGACTCCTTGTTGCCTCAACTCCAAACTGAAGCTGCCTCCAACTTTCTTCCTATTAGAACACCTGTGTTGGGAAAAGGAAGGCTTAAACTAACATCTAGTATAATACTTTAACCCTATACTAAGCAGTGTTTTCTTCATTTCTCCTTTTGGCTTTCCTGTGTTGGGGTTAGGGTGGCTTCAACTAATTTATAATTCGATCTGTGGGTTGTTTGACCATAGGGGTGAATCTGATTCCTGCTGGTTGGCTATCTTTGTGGAGGGGATTGACCTTGGTGATTACAAGGTGTCTGTTAATAGTGTAGCCAATTTGTAAATGCTTCCAATTTTTAAATTGTTATGAAAAGATTGAATGAAATTGGTTGCATAGAGAGAACTAAAATTGAACATTGCATTTTGTTCTGTTTGGCTTTCAAAATAACCACCACCAGGCTCAAGACATTTACCTAGATGAATATCAATTTGTCCTACAACATCCTTCATAGTATTGACATAAATGAATTAAATGACTTTTTTGGCATTGTTTTTCAGTGAAACAATGTGCAATACAAAATACTCTTCATGTTATGAAGTCACAGAATGAAACCTAAAAAGGACAAAAATCAGGTAATCTTGTTGATTTAGGAATATTTGATCCAGTTGAAATTCGTCTTTGAGGAAGTCAGCCCTTCAACTAATTTACTTCTAACTTGATGATGTCCCACCAATGGTAGACCCTAATGAAGACAGTAACTTCTAAAACTTGATGTTCATGTTGATATATGAACCTTTGATTTCTGTTAACCATTCATTATTGATTGATCATTTGAGACCCAAAAATCAATGTATCCATCTTGTGCTAGCTGATTTTTATAAATCAACCAGACCACAAAAAACTAAAGAATTAACTCACAAAGTAATTTGATAATGCGTGTTTCATTTGAAAAACCAAAGGATTGAAAAAACAGGTATCACTTTAATGAAATAATTATTTTGACTTCACACTTTTTCTCACTAAAGAATCTTTGAGTGGTTCATACTATAACACAAGGCAAAAATTGTTACTCTCTTCTTTTATTAACCCTTTAATGCCCAAGTGGACTGTACGGTCCTCTTTCAAAAACAACAATAATATATTGTATTTCTTATTCAATTCGTTCACTAATGTGTCCTTTGAACTTCACTGCCGAGTGGCAGTTCCTTCCACATCTTGATAACAGTGACTACCTAATTTTAGTGTCAGTTTAATGATAGTGGTTGTGATAACGGTAATATGAGTATAATAATGTGGGCGTTAAAGGGTTAAATGATCTTGAATTGTCGATACACTTGATATATGGTTATCTTGCATTAATGAAATGTGTGGGCACTTATTATTTCCTGTAATGATGGAAGAACAGCATTTTGTTTTTAATTTTTTCAAGTTATAACTTCAATTTTCTCAAATGTTAGAGCGAGGAAGCATCCCATTGCCCAGGTACCTCAGCACCCAGCATGGAGCGTGCAGTGGTTATGGTGCACAAGCTAACGGATGCTGAAGTGGAGAGGCTGTGCTGCAGGCAGGATTTCATCAAGCAAGAAACTGCAGTGGAGAACATGACACAAGGTGAGACTTAGTTCTGGTCTCGGTGTTAGATAAAGACAGTTGTTCTTAAAGTAGAAAATTACGCCTTAATAGTGTGGAAATAAACTAAAATGGTATTAAGATAGAAACTCTCCCCACTGGTTTGAGGGTGAGACCTGCTGCTTATGATATCATTAAATGTCACAAAGGAAATTAAATTATCCTAGTGTTATAAAGATCCAGGTATCTCTTTAAATAAATGAATTTCTATGTTTTTAGTTTGTAATTTCTCCTATTTTATTAAAATTGGCAGAGTTTCTACATGTATGCACAGCTGTTGCTTTTTTGGTTGGTCCATCTCTCTGTCATGCTCTCAACACTCTGACTGCAACGTGTGCTGCTGGTGGCCTCGGATAAGATTTTCATAATGCTGTCGACTTACCAGTAGTTGCAAACATAATATTCATAATTACTTTGGTAAAGCTAGATGAGGGTATGATTCAGTTAATCATTTCTTGTTTCAAAATTGCCTATTACTATTGACACTAAATTTGAGTTGAATAGTGAGCTTCAGTTTTACCAACTGCGGTCAAAGTGTTACAGATACTTGACCGTATTTGTGATACAAACAATATTTTAATCACTGGTACTATTAGGATGAATATAGATGATTGTCATTTACATCTGGGAGATTCATGTAGGAAAAGTATCTAATCTCCTCATTCTTGACAGGTCATGAACACTAATAGGATATTATTTTGCAAAAATTTTGTTCAGAAGTAAAACCCAATTGCACAAAAAATATTTATCTCCAATTATTATTTTACCATGGTCTGTATAGCCAATTCTGGTTTGAAAACAATTTTTTGAGCCATACAGAAGATGAAGCAGTTGGAACATAATGCAATTGGTACGTACGTTTTGTCATTATCAGGAGCATAGCCAAATTGAAAGTCCCGTGCTGTGAGTGAAGATATTGCAACACTAGACACAAATAGTTTTAGTGTTCTCAACATTATCTGCAACTTTTGTTTTTGGGTTTATGCTGTCATTTTGAATGCGTTGTGGTGTACACAGTCATGTTTGTAGATGTGTGAATATTTGGGAGTGTAATACTGCGTGCAAATCTCTGTTTCGAGTAGATCATTGGAGTACCACATTTATTATTCCTTTACATAACACAGTTTTGACTGTCTGTCACCTGAGCATTCACACCATGGATTTTTATAAGAATTACTCTCAGAGTAAACCTTATTTTACTTATATTCTTCCTCTCTGCTGAACCTTGCTATGAGTGTAATGTTGAGTATTTAAAAACCATCACCCCCTCATGGTGTAAGAGGATGGGGTACTAGGGGTAATAACGTTTACCCATCGTTACACGTAGCTGTTTGTGAACCACATAGTGAGGGAGTAACGAAACTGGTTTAGACAAATGATAGTTTATTGTGGAACAGATGATTGTACATGCAACAACAAGTGACAGGGCTCAGAAACAGTGAAGATAAATCAGAAGCCAGTTTAACCAAATTAAGCCCTGAAAACAGAAATAAAACAAAAAAATAAAACGCAGGAAAAAAGAAAATAAACCATACCATTCCTTTTGGATTCCTCAAAATTAACTTCAAAACAAAGCAAGAAGCAGAACAAAATAAACCATGCTGAAAATAAATTCATGCTAAATAAAGTAAATGCACTAACTAAAAATGAAACAAAGCAACCAAAAATGGGCTATGAAATGAATATGAATGAAATCACACTCAAATCAAATCATTCAACAACAAACTCATAGGAGTAACTCAGGAAAAAATATTATTACAAAAAATGGTCTTGAAATCTAGCAAAACTGAAAAACTTAATCTTTCAACAAAAGAGAAATGAAAGAACCAATATGCTAAAAGAAAACATCATGCTCAACATAAAATAAATCTTAGCCTAAAGCAACAAAAAATATATACAAGCAAAGCAAACTGTACAATGAAGCAACACTCACCAGATCAACACTTAGTTTTATGAGGTAAAGGAATAGCTCTGCCAAGATATAATATTACACTAGTTTTAATGTAAATCTGATTGACTGAAAGTAAAGGAAAGAAAGTGCATTAAGAGACAATTCAGACACAAAAACACAGCAAAATCAAGAACACAGAACAACCAATGAACACTTACAAACACACATTTAAACTCTTATATCTATACTTAACAATAAAAATCATTCAAAAAACAGGAGAAAACAGGATGAATTCAGGCTGACGCAAGCTGGATATTACATACAAACAAAAAACCTTATTTGGGGCCACGCCTACATTCTTCCCCACTCAGCTTGCAACAGTCTGAAGTCAATACAACAATTCGACAGTCCAGCAAGGAACATACAATCCACAATGACAAACACGAACATCTAGGACTGTTACAAAAGATTGCGTCCCAACAAACCAACAATATAAATAGAGAGGACATCTATCTCACTTCCTTTTATTCTCCAATACTTTAGATTGAACATTTTCTGCATCAGGAGCAAAACATTGAGAGCGAGTACAACGAGCTGGTGGTTCTGGTGAGGATACTACCGATGGGTATAGAGAAGATACCTCCTCATCTTCCAAATCACTGTTCTGTAGTATTTCTTTGAGGGTACTCAACTTATTCTTCAATGGACTTAACGATTTATTCTTTAACTCCTCAAATCTTTCATCAAACCCAACAAAAGAACGGGAAATTGATTCATAACATTGATCAATGAATATCTCAATCTCTCGATATGCCACGCTCGCAGCACTAACTACTTGACCAACAACTTCTTCCGTTACCTTCGCATTCTCTTCTACAAAATGAGGCACAGTAGAAACATTGCAAGGGTCATACGCAGCAATACTAGACATGTCCCAAGTTTCATCAAGGGGATTCAAGACAACACCAATTTAGGTTGTTATCTCAGGCTCAGAAAGACAAGGAACTTCTTGCACCTCAATAGGTTCATCATAGCTTGCATACATCAAAGGAAACAGGAACAATGTCTAGGTCTTCATCAACCTCAAAACCCTCAAAACTAGATGCATCACTTGAACAACTAAAACAGCATATTCTCTGAGCATCAACCGACAACTCCTCTGGAACATTAGGTGTATCTTTCTCCTCTATATCAGAGTCAATTGCTTCACAACTATCTAGCAATTCCCGAACAGGAAAGAGAGTCTGGTGGTACGGATGGCGCTCCAGGTATCCAGGCGGGATAACCCAAGGCCTTATCTGACTGTAATGAGCACGCACCAATACAGAAACGTCAGAATCAAGCTGTAATGAGTAAGTCACTTTGTTAGATGCAGCAGAAATCACTGTAAATGGACCCTCAAATCTTGGAGCAAACTTTCGAGCATTTGTATTGCCTTTAGCAGGAATTGCCCTCACTACCTTATCTCCTACATTGAAAGGCAAGAATTTAGGATGACCAGCTTTCCAGCACTGCTCTACTGAATCTGGAATTGGAGGAAGAGCCGAAATATTGTGAGACATTGAAATCAAATACTGAGCAGGGGACATACCAATTTCTTTGTGGAGAGTCTGATTGTAGGTAACAACTGCTCTTCCAAGAGACTTATCCCACAGAGCTACTTCCTCAATCAGACTAGCTAAGAGAGACTTTACAGTTCTATTTACTCTCTCAACAGCGCCGTTACTGGATGGTTTATAAGGAGTTGTGAAAACATGCTTAATTCCACAACTGTGTAAAAATGATTTGAAAGCTGCTGAAGTAAACTCGGGACCATTATCTGTCAGAACACGTTCAGGAATGTAAGGCAAATTAGGAAATACAACAGTAGCTAATGCATTGATGACTGATAAGGATGTTTTGTTTTTGATAGCCACAGCTGAAACCCATTTTGAATTGTGATCTACACTCACAAGACATCCTATATTTCCAGAAGTAGACAGTCCAAACTCAACAAGATCCATCGCTACCAACTCAAAAGGGCGCTCCGTTTGGATGCGAATATTTGGTGGAATAACACGCAAGGGATGGAATTTCAGCAACTGACACTGTTGACATGAGTTACAAACATCACCAACAATTTGATTGATGCTAGGATGCCAGGCATGATTAGATAATAGAAAAAGAATTTTATCTCTTCCTATGTGAGCTAGTTTATGATGGAATACTAAACAAACTTCAACCATAAGTGAGAACGGAATAACAACAGGTCTGGAGGATTCTCTCTGCAATTGTATTAATCCATTATCCAGGACAAAACTAGATGCCTTTGATTTGAATTTTGACAAACTTTTGATCAAGCTTCTAGAAGGAATGTTTTTCCTCAAAACTTTAGCTAAGGATTCCAATTGTTTATTCCGGCACTGCAACTGTAACAAATCTGAGTGCTCGAATAGAGTTGACACAGAAGACACTAACCCATCATTCCAAGTCAAATTGAACTTCACAGTTGCAGAGGGAGATCCAACATTTAAAGTAGAAACCTCAGGATCACAGGCAACATAGGCAAAGAGCACAGGGCCCTGTTCTATTGAGGGGACAAAACTGCAGATAACAGTACCTGAGTCACAAATCAGAGAACAAATACCCATACTCATATCTAACTGAGCATGGAATTTGGCCAAGTAATCAAGCCCTAGCAAAAAGCAGCATGGTAAAGCATTTTTGTTCACTACAACAAACTGAAACGGCGCAATAGGAGATCCATCAGGTGACACTTCCAAAGTAACAATGGAGTGAACAGTACTAGTTTTCCCTGTGGCTCCTGTAATTGTCAGCTTAGCACTTTCCAGAGTACAATCCCCAATAACTTATCTAAAGCACCACCACTGACAAGGCTGACCTCAGCTCCAGTGTCTAACAAGGCACAAAACTTTGTATTTTCCACAGTTACCACTATTCGAAGTTGAACAAGAGAAACATGGTCACACTAGGTGAAACATCTTCCAGTGCAAAATTTTCCACATCTGCCGTCTGTACCGCAACAGAAACTTCCGAAGGTACTCCTGATATTAAACAAGCAGGAATAGTTTGAGCAAGGCTAACTGTACATTGCTGGTAACGTCGGACTTCTATCAAGGGGTTAAAATGAACACCACCTAAACACTGCAGGTCAACAACCTGGACAGGTACAGAAGGGTCCAAGTTAGGTGTTTGAAAGACAATTGGGTCAACTGACCAGAAGTACACGTGAATAGAAACATTAAATATTGCACTGGCAACAACCAAAACCTCCAATGAGGGTAACTGATCATTGTGACGCATCAGACGCAAGTGCCTCTTTGACTCCTTGTTCAGCTTAATGTGGTACTTATTTGGACGAGTTAACAGTTCATCAACCAAGAGTTGGCGCAGCTTGAAATGGTCCTCTGGCAACGAATTCTGATTACAACTGTTGTATACCTCTTTTCTCGTTGGCAATTCGTCGTGAGGTATTTCTTTTCTGTCGTAATTTATCGTCGTTCCATTCAGTTGATATTATTTCTTTTGATAATCGTCGTGACTGAAGGCCACTCTCTTTTTTTTTCATTTAATAAATCATAATTAGATCAAGACTTTTCAATGTCATCAGTTGTAATTAATGAGATTTATTGGTAGCAAATATTATTATGATTTAATTTGTAGCGTATGTTATCAAGATTTAACTTGGTAGTGTATGTTATTAAGATTTAATTTGGTAGCGTATGTTATTAAGATTTAACAGAACATGATCATTAACCTCTCTCTCTCTAAATATACCGGAAATAAAACTATAAGAACAAACGATCATTTAATATTCCTATCTCGTTACAAATTCAATGACATGGGAATCGTTGCGCATCTAAATTTACATTACAAGAAATATTACATATATAAAGAATGAATTGTAGCGCGGTTACTTTACGTTACAAGAGATATTACTGATATTTGTTGAAGACATTCTTCTAGTTAAATCAAGCCTACGCACAGAGAACTCGAAATTGGGGATGCTTATGGAAATGCATTGAATGAGACTTATCTTTATATTAGATTCCGAGGTGGTGTTGCTATATGCTTCGCGGCCAGCCATTTTCGTTACGTTACGTTACTATAGAAGTATGATTGATTCACTGCGACACATGGTAAAATACAACGAAATCAGGAAACAGGAAACCCCTAAGGGCTGCCCGAAGGCGAGGAACGTATCTGTACTCTATGGCGGCCGCGCTCTAACTGAATCTCTCGCTGAGTCCCCTGGTAGCTGTGCTGGTATGCACCAGTCGTTGGCATTGCACGATAACGTAAAATCTTCAAGATGGATTGATTCATAATTGAGCGTTATAAATAACTCTATCGTATTTAACTATTTCACAATATGAACTATCAATTTATGATAATTGTATTAATGATCTAAGAAACGTTGCTACTGAACAATACAGACATTATTTAGAGTAAAACCTAGTATCGATGCCTTGGAATCCCTCGTCGGTCGGTTGACATTCTCCTTCTTTCGTGTCCTCTTCTAAGATGGGATGAAGCGGGTAGATGCAGAGATGATAACCGTCAGTGACTCACAACATTTCTCAGGCTTAATCGAATCATTTCGAATTATTGAGGCATCCGTCCTTTCGAAAGATCGTTTTATTTACGTGTCGTGGGTAGAATCATAACACAACCAGCCCTGCGCAAATACTAACAAGAGAGCCTCAAAAAGTGAATTTTCTCCGCCAAGCAAAGGAGAGCTATCCAACTCCAACCCTGGAGGTAATCCAGAGACAGTGGAGGGCTGGTTCTGGTGTCTCCAATACTGGTTTGAGACAGGTACAGAATAGAAAGAGACAATGTATCTGCAGCAGAGTTCATATGACCAGGCGTATACTTAATCACAAAATTAAAATCTGCCAAGTTTTCCAACGTTCGTGCTAGTCTGCTGTCAACCAGTCTCATATTACGAAGATAGACTAAGGGCTGGTGGTCTGTACGCAACACAAACTCAATGCCAGAAATGATCTGAAGGATTTAATTCCCCATCTCAATGCTACAAGTTCTCTCTCCAATACTGAGTAATTTTGTTGGGCAGGCCCAAAGGTCATAGAGGAGAAGGCAATTATACGAAGCTCACTTCCTTGAACCTGAGTGAGACATGCACCAGCTCCACTTTGAGATGCATCAACCCAGAGCTCAAGTGGCTCTGAACAAGGATTATAATCAGGAAAGGCCAGTTCAATCTCCTCTTTCATCAAAGTCTTCAACCGTGTGAAAGCCTCAAGCATTTCTGGCAGCCACACCAACTTCTGGCGAGAGGGACCTCCAACCAAAAAAGACAAGGGTTTTTGTATTCCGGAGCAATTAGGTATGAACTTTCGCTGAAAGTTTACAAGGCCCAAAAACTCCCTGAGTTGTCTAACATTCTGGGGCTGAGGGAAGTTCACAGCTTTATCAATGTAGCTCTGAGTTTTAGCAAGACCTTTAGAGCTAACAACATGGCCCACGAACTCTAATTTTGACTGAAACCACTCACACTTCTGAGGTTTAATCTTAATGCCCTGTTCAGTCAAGGTCTGCAGCACTTCTCTAACAAGAGCTATATGCTTCTCAAAAGTACTTTCCAGGATCAGGATGTCATCTATGTAGACTATAACTTTTTTCCATGGAAACTTTCTGAGTACATCCTGCATTTCTCTCTGGAAAGCAGATGGTGCATTTTTAAGGCCAAAACTCTAAACATTGAAATGCCAATGCCCATGTGGTGTTGAGAAAGCAGTCAATTCTTTACTGTGCTCATCTAGAGGAATCTGATAAAATCCTCTCACTAAGTCAAGTCTGGTGAAATAGTTAACACCGTGAAGGCCAAAAACTGAATCTAACAGATTGTGAATAGGAAATTTATCTGGCTTGGTCACCCGGTTAAGGGCCCGATAATCAACACAGAGTCTAATTGATCCATCTTTCTTACGTATGGGTACCACTAGTGAGGACCAGGGTGAGGCACTCTCCTCAATAACTCCAAGCTCCTTCAACCCTTTACACTGCTGCTCTATTTCCTCAGCAACAGGAGCTGGAAAACGTCTAGGACGCTGATAAATGGGGGTGCTATCATAAAGCTCAATCTTTTGTGGTTGCACATCTATCCGGCCAATATCGGAATCACCACAGCTCAGAACCTGTCAATTTTGGAACACCATGTCATATACTAACTGCTTTGAAACGTCTGTCAGATGGGAAAGGTCAATTTGTGACTTAATCTGATCTTCAGTCCACTCAGACTGCTCATCTGAAGTCTGTGCTACTGCCACAGTAGACCTTAAAATTCCCACAAATGCATCCTTGGGCACAGAAATTGGATGATCAGTGTCATTAGCAATTAATATGGAGGCAGAAGAACAGGCATTATCAATAAGACCAGGTAAGCCAGTCAAGCTTTTCCCCAGCGATCTGGTAAATGCTCCCTCATACAGTAATGGTTCAGCACCTTCATCTACAGGAACATCAGAAGACCAGCAAACAGGTAACTCAGCTGTCTGACATACACCAATAGTAATAGACTTCTGGGCATAACAAGGCGTCTTTCTAACAACCCGATGAAGAATTTTCCCAGCGCAGTCTATGTAAAAGTCAATTTCAGTCTGGTTGTCCCACTTAAAGCACCTCTCATTTACACTTGCTCGAAAATTATTTGCTTTTAAGAAATCAACTCTGAGCAGAATGCGAGCTGGAATTCGGTCTCCAGGGAGAACCACAAATTCAATGGGTTCCATCACAATGTTACATAATTTTGTAGAAACCAGGGCAACACCAAGAGCTGAAACACCATCAGACTCAGCTATGCCATGAATATGCAACCTCTTCGTGCTATCCACAGGTGTGTTTTCTAACCTCAGGAGGTCAACATCAATGACACTACGGCTGGCACCAGTGTCTACCAGAGCCGTTTACGTACTCTCACATATCTGTATCTCGGCCCTCAAGAGTGGTACAGGTGACACAGTTGCTAGGTGCACTGAATGAGGAACTCGCACCCATACATCATGACTCTGACCATCCGATGAGGTAGCCCCATCCAGCTCCGCCGGAAGACTGCTTTCTGAGCAACCAGGCTCCACCATCTCTGGATCTTCTATGGTGTCAAGACTCACGGAGGGGTCCTCACCTTGGTGGACAGTCGGATGTTGCTCCGCTATGACAGGATGCAGGCACATATTCAATATTGGTTCTTCACTAGTTGGGTTCTGTTGAGCCTCCTGCCCCTCACTGGGTGCGCTCACTACCCCACTAGACTGCTGCTCTCTGTCAAGGACAGCATTGGCAGGGTGACTTTAAAACTCAGTCAAGAGACTCTCTCTCATATACAATTAGTGAGGCATTCTGCGCGGGTAGCTCCACTTTAAGGCCTCGTTCTGCAGAGCTCATCAGTTTAACTGATGTGGGTGAGAGCAGTTCTTACTCAGATGTGGTCCAGAACAGATAGGACAGACCAATTCAGAACTTGGGACAAAATCTGGAATGTAATCAAAATCACTTTTCACGTGGATGGTCCATCGATCCTCACAGGATACAAGCTCCTTTCTTGGTCCAGCAGTTCTCAACATTGTGCCCTGTCTTACCACACTTGCGTATATGCTCTTCTTATTTTTGTACTGGTGATTCTGCTTCATTTCAGCATTAGGTGAAAATGAAAGTTTAGGTTGCCACTTTTTCTTGGTACCCGAAGCTTCACGTTGAGTGGGCTCAGCTAAATAATCAGGTCTTTGATCCCGCTGGGCAGAAGCAAGTCTATAACTGGAAGGCCCACCTATAGCAGGATGCACAGATGACTGAAATGTTCGCGGTGCATAATGTGACACAGGAGGCTCCCGCTCAGTAGGCTCAATGAAGCAAGCTTGAGCTGGTGCAGCAAAGTTGACAGCTCTCGGGTTCAACAAACCTTCCTGCCGAGCTGCTTTCCTTCTGTGCTCATCCTCTCTCTCGGCCAGCCTCATGACCTCAGCCCAAGTGAGCTTCCTAGAGGAGCCAATGGTTCCAAAGAACTCTTCACTCCTCTGCAAGTAGTCAGCAAATTCACAGGGAACAGTGCGCAGGAACTGGTATCTGATCTCCCAAGCACATTCACGATCAGCATAAGGGAAGGCCTTTTGCCCCATGTCTTGCAGAAGCATGGCGTACAGCTTCAGGGCTTCCCCAGGCTGCACGCGAGCACTGCTCAGTTGTTCACGCCAATATTTAGTCCCCTTACTCTTATGTGACTTGTACCACAAGGAGAGCTCTCTCTTCATTGTGCTATACTTGAGGCGACGGACGACCTCCTAGAGCATCATAATAGGCCTTCATCTCTGGAGGGAGGAAATTGCCTAGCTCTTGAGTACAGTCACGTGAGCCACCTTCAAACTTCTTGTCGAAGTAGGACTTGTAAGAATAGAAGAAGCTCTGCAATGATTCCCATCCATCAAGCTGGAATATTGCTGGTTTTACTACCTCTCTGTGGTAATGATGATGATGTCCTTTATTTTTTCTCTTGTAATTGAACAGAGACTCGTCTGACTCTGATTCAGTCTCTTCAGAATCAGTGGTGTCCGATAAACAAATTTTTCAATGATCCTTGCTCGCCCATGTGCTAACCTAGTCGCTGATGGACTTATAAAATCAGGTCTGGCAGCACCCAAAGGGGAACAGGACGTCATGTTGGACATTGGCTGTGGTTTGGAATTTTCGTTCTTGGCAGAACAGGTTTCCCGTTGATCTGGGCTTGGCTCTTTCTTTGGAGGCACGGTTAATTTTTCCACACAGATTGCAGACTGCTTGACCCTAAGCCAGTAAGGATCTTCAGTAATGGGGCTGAGAAAATCATACCAGCCACGGTAGGTCCAGGCAACAGACGAGTTCATTTCCAGCTGCTCATAAGAGAGAGAGAAAAGTGTACTGATGTGTCTCATGGTCCGCTCAATTGAAAGCTGCATCCACACGACAGATGAACCTCGCCAGGGTGGGATGAGCCTCCTCACAGCATCCATGGCAACAAGACTCTCCTCTGAGGCAGGACCAGTGAACCGACCAGAAAGGAAGTCATACCGAACTTGTGGATGAATGAATTGGATGAGGAGAGACTGGAACTTTAACAACTTCTCCATAGAAGGTAAGCCAGTCTTGGGTTGGCCAGGCACACCAAGTGGGTTAGGTGCAGCTGAGCGCTCCTTCTCCTCCTCTGACTTCAACTCCTGATCCATCGCTACTGTCACTTGTTGTTTATGGGTTATGGTAGGAAAATGGCACTGTTGTATTGTGATGTTGGATAACAGGTAGTTGTGAGGTGCAATCCTAAACCCTCAACTATGTGGCAAACAGGAATCCAACCAGGAAAATGGATGGAAATCCCGGACAAGCCCCCAATAATGTAAGAGGAGGAGTACTAGGGGTACTAACGTTTACCCATCGTTACACGTAGCCGTTTGTGAACCACATAGTGAGGGAATAACGAAACTGGTTCAGACAAATGATAGTTCATTGTGGAACAGATGATTGTACATGCAACAACAAGTGACGAGGCTCAGAAACAGTGAAGATAAATCAGAACCCAGTTTAACCAAAAAAAGCCCTGAAAACAGAAATAAAACAAAAATAAAAATGCTGGAAAAAAGAAAATAAACCAAACCATTCCTTTTGGATTCCTCAAAATTAACTTCAAAACAAAGTAAGAAGCAGAACAAAATAAACCATGCTGAAAATAAATTCATGCTAAATAAAGTAAATGCACTAACTAAAAATGAAACAAAGCAACCAAAAATGGGCTATGAAATGAATATGAATGAAATTAAACTCAAGTCATTCAACAACAAACTCAAAGGAGTAACTCAGGAAAAAATATTATTACAAAAAATGGTCTTGAAATCTAGCAAAGCTGAAAAACTTAATCTTTCAACAAAAAAGAAATGAAAGAACCAATATGCCAAAAGAAAACATCATGCTCAACATAAAGTATATCTTCGCCTAAAGCAACAAAAAATATATACAAGCAAAGCAAACTACAATGAAGTAACACTCACCTGATCAACACTTAGTTTTATGAGGTAAAGGAATAGCTTTGCCAAAATATAATATTACACTAGTTTTAATGGAAATCTGAGTGACTGAAAGTAAAGGAAAGAAAGTGCATTAAGAGACAATTCAGACACAAAAACACAGCAAAATCAAGAACACAGAACAACCAATGAACACTTACAAACACACATTTAAACTCTTATATCTATACTTAACAATAAAAATCATTCAAAAAACAGGAGAAAACAGAATGAATTCAGGCTGACGCAAGCTGGATATTACAAACAAACAAAAAACCGTATTTGGGGCCACGCCTACAATGGGGCTACAATTATTGTGTCTATGGGTATAAGCACTCCCAGGGAAAATATGTGAAGTGCTGTGCTGAAGTAGGTAGGCCTTTTTTTTAATAGAATACATATTTTATTTTATTAAATACCAATTTTTTATGGTTTGCTGCTGTCCATTTTTCAGTATTCAATACTTGCTAAATGAAATAGATTGATTCCTGGGAAATCACCCTTTCAGGATAAAAAGGAAAACCAACATGGCTAAGAATATCATGATAAAAAAATTTCAGATTATAAAAAAAACCATCTTCAGTGTTCTGTAATACAATAAATTGAAGTACTAAAACATTGTAACTATAAATCTTCTGAATAAATTGGATGCAATACAATGAAATTGAAAAGACATGATGAAACAAAAACCAAACAAAATGCCAAGAAACAATGAAAAGTTTCACCTCCGTATCACATTCATTTATTGATGGACGGTTTTTTTAAATGTATATCAATTCTAAAATGCGGAGGTTGGACAAATTTGATGTTGAATCCAAAAATTTTAAAATTTGTATGTATAAAAAAATGGTCTTTCTTAAAACAGTGTTCTCTTATAGATGAATTGGATGGTTTGGTTAGGTTACAGCTGGTGCAAAAGAAGATTCCCCTGTGTTGTGCACACCTCACAAACAATTGGAGCCCAGTGCTACCAATGTAAGAGCACTCGCAGCGGTCACACGTATATTGATATACAAATGAGGTGCGCGGCATCACATCCAGAGTATTCCTTTGCTTAAAATATGATCCGAGTTTCATATTGTTTTCAAAATATGAGCAAGGATTTATTTGTGGAAAAGACTCTTAACTGTTGACACTACTTCCATTTTCATTTCCTATGTGCGGGATCCTATGAAAGGTAACTGAAATTATGACCATAGCTTTGGCACAGTAAGAATTTTTGGCTTTGCACTGAACTTTCTACTCAAAAATTTCCGTAATTCACTGGTAAAAATATTCTTCAGGAAATTTCCGTCCAATTGTTTGTGAGGTGTGCACAACACAGGGGAATCTCCTATTGCACTGGCTGTAACCTGACCAAACCATCCAACTCATCTATAAGAGAACACTGTTTTAAGGAGAGCGTCCCCCATACGGACTTTTTTCTTTATTATTGAACCTAGAACAATGAAATTTGGTATACTGATAGGAAATTAAATTTAGAATCGTTTTTGCTCAGAGCAAAAGTTCAATTTTCTTGAAAAGAAAATGGGAAATCAAAGAAAACGAAGTTCGAGGGGGGGGTTTCAAAAATCTTCTCCTCCTACAGTTTTTGAGCTACAGTGATGATTTTGGTATCATTGGATGCGGGAAGATACGGGCTTTTAGGGTAACTAAAATTCATTCCAAAATTATTCATTGCTCATGAGTTATGACGTCATAAAATTGTACATTTTCGAAAAAGTACATTTTTTCCCTATTTTTACACATTTTCATGTTTAAAAGGGAAATTTGACGAAACAAATTTTAGTTGCCCTAAAAGCCCGTGTCTTCCCGCATCCAATGATACCAAAATCACTACTGTAGCTTAAAAACTGTAGGAGAAGTTGTTTGAAACCCCAAAAACCATTGTTTACATTATAAGCAAAACAAAGAAACATAAACAATTCAAATAAAAAATTTTGTAAAATTTTTGGTTCAAGTTAGACCCCTGAAATCATTATAGAGTAATCCAGAGCCATAGGAGATGACATAGCAACTTTGCGCCGTGAAGAAATGCCATTGGAGAGGTGTAACATGATAAAATACCACTTCCCCCTCCCCTCCCCCCCATTCTTTAAACCCCCGTAGCGGGCGAACGAGTGAACGTACGAGTCTCATTTTTTCACAGGATGTACCTGACCTCTTACACTTCTTCTAGCAGCAAAAATCCCAGTTTCTCAAGAAATCTCATAAGCATGGATTCATAAGGGGGACGCTCTCCTTAAGAAAGACCACATTTTTAAAAACACAAATTTTAAAAATTTTGGATTCAACATCAAATTGGTCTGATCTCCGCGTTTTAGAATCGATATACATTTCGAAAAACTGTCCATCAATTAATGAATGTGATACGCCGGTGAAATTTTTCATTGTTTCTTGACATTTTGTTTGGTTTTTGTTTTATCATGTCTTAAATTTCATTGTCTTACATCCAACTCATTCAGAAGATTTAAAGTTACAATGTTTTAATACTTAGATTTATTGTATTACAGAACACTGACGATGAATTTTTTATAATCCGAAATGTTTTTATCATATTCTTGGCCACATGGGTTTTCCTTTTTATCCTCAATATCTTCTGAATCAAGTTTCATCTTGTTTCATGAACTGCTTTCTTGACTTTCTGTTTCTATGTATCTTCTGCATAGATTCCCTATTCCCTCAACACCATACTAAATGTTCCTTCATCCTTGCTATCATTGCAACATCTGAGTTGGATAAGTAGGCTTAAATTTTCATAAAATCCAAGTTGAAAACTTAAAAAAAAACTGTGGTATTGCTCTGTTAAAGATAAGGACTTCAGTGGTAGGAGTTGTGTCAAGTTTTGTTCTTTGTTTTCAGTGTGAAACTTCCTCCTACAAGGTTGAGAAATGGTTCATAATTGAGAAAACATGTCACTCGCTGGATTTCATATTATCCTAATTGCCTTATGAATGATTTTAAAAATTGGTTTACCTTATTTTGAATTCAAACTTCATGATGTCCGTCAGAAATATAGTGAAGTGGGAAAAACATTTTTTAATGCAAAAATTTATTGGGCTTGCTAGTTTATTATGAATTGTAAGTACTATTTATTCTGAAGACTTTATTTCTTGCTTCTTATTGTCATTTAAATATGCTGGTGTAAGCTAAAATATGATTAAGCTCATTTAATATCCAAAGCTTGTGAAGTCTTAACTTTTAGGTGAAAGAATTGCATTGTGTTCTTTGTTATAAGTATTACTAGATTTCTTTTCATAACCTACAAGATCATTCCAGTTTTCATGTGTTAAAATATGAACAAAATTGTTAACATTGTCAAAATCATGAAATTATATTTGTATTTTAATACATAAAGAGCTGTTACAAGATTTGTTATCTCAAATGCATATTTTCTCAATGAGCTAGTATCACTTGCAGGTGATGGGCCGAGCTCTGGGAGCCATCTAAAAGAAATTCACATCAAAAGTGAAGTGCTTGACGCTAAGCTGGAGGCCATTACTGTGAAGGACGAGCCTATTGACTGGCATCAGGAACCCCAGGTGCTGCAATTGGTTGCTTACTCTTTTATGTATTGAGTGCTTTTGATTGGTGGCCTGATCTTTTCTTGAATGCTTCTAATTAATGCTTGCGAATAACATGCACTGCAGGTTTAAGTTTTTAATTGCAATGCACTGGGCAGACAAACAAACTAAAATAAACTGGAACGAAGTCAAAAGGAAAATCGTGAACAGGTACGATACAAGTCTCTAGTACATGGTGGTTGATAATGCTCGTCAAAGTGAGTCTTTAACTATAGTTTAGACTCGTAGCTCGAGACGCTGGTAGTTCCTGAGTGTTGGAAACCTTGTACTCCAAAGGTGAGAAGTGCTCTTCTCTTCTAAGTGCTCTCGCGCCCTCCTCTCCGTCAGCCAGCAAGGATTGGAAAGAAGTTTTCCAGACGTCTTGACTCTGTTCTTGAGCAATGGAAGATGTATTACGGTTTACTGCAAAAGGAGAAAAAAGTCGGGAGGATTAATTTGTCACATTAACTGGATGAAGGTAAATAACACATTAATGAAAAGAAATACACAAAAGATCAAAGATTAGCACTCTTACACTATTAAGGCTGCCCGTTTGGTGCGAAATGTTTTGCATTACAAGACAAAAGGAAAGAATTTGCAGGATCAACGGGAAGGGGCCTCTGCGGTAAAGTTATAATGTAAAAGCTTTAATCGTAAAAATGGATAACAAGAAGTGAGTTGAAGTAATGAAGTCAATGTGATTCAGAAACTGTCTTAATTCAACAGTTCATCAAAACTCACCTGAAAAATTTTTCCTCAGTAAGGTTTCTCCTCTTTTAGTGATGAGGTGAAAGGCTCAAATGAAGCTACAGAACACGGAAGAGAAAATCCTGTTGGCCTTAATATTAACTTGAAGTAATTAATACTACCTAGAATGCGGACAGCCAATCTGATGACTTTATCGTAATAATCGCCCCTCGAGGAGGACAGCAAAGGTAAGTTAATAATCGCCCCTCGAGGGGGACTGCAAAGGTGAGTCAATAATTGCCTCTCGAAGAGGACAGCAAAGGTAAGATAATAATCGCCACTCGAGGAAGGCAGCAAAGGTAAGTTAATAATTGCCTTTCAAAGAAGACAGCTAAGGTAAGTTAATAATTACTGGGTTACCCATTAATAATTAAGAACACCCAAGGGAAAAAAGTGTCACAAAATAATGATATGCAGGTAGAAGAGAAAAGTGAAGACTGCAGAAGATGAACAGAAATGTTCGTCCTCATGCTAAAAAGTGGGCCTTGATGGCAGTACCAACGAAACTTCACAACACTCGTCCGTTGCGCCAAGAGTAACTTCCGCTGGCACAGGTAACACTGGTTGACTTTCGGAAGCAAAAGCATGGATGGTAATAGTAACAATAATAATAATGCTTGAAACTAGGGACAAGTTCACAATCTCACCTTCGTTCGTGCTTCAAACCTCAAGTGTGCGGTGAAACGATGTCTAGACGACTTTGTTACCGAAGTGAGCACACTGTATTTATTATAGTTCACTCCCCTCTTGAGAGTTTCTTATTAGTTGCTAACTGTCCTATGGAGTGCTTCTAATTGGTTGCTTACTCTCTTTAGTGCTTCTGATTGGTTCTTGACTCTTTTTGAGTGCTTGCTGTGGATTGCTTACTCACCTCTTAAATGTTTCCGATTGGTTACATACACTCCTGTTGGATGCTTCCAATTGGTTACTCACTTTCTTCTTGAGTGCTTCCATTTGAATTCAGTGTAGTTTTTATCATTCTGCAGAAAATTTAAATTTATTCATATGTTGTCTGGTTTCACTTGTTCTTGGCCCCTATTTTGTGACATTTATATCATTGTTACTGCTTTCACCTCTTATTGTTTTGAGCATTTCTGACATAATTGACAAAACTTGTCATTCAGTGGATTTTATATTCAAATTACTTTATGAATGATTTAAAGCGTCTCACTTTAGATACGCTAAATTCATTGCTAAACCATTTCATCACCCCTCATGGGGATACAACTGTTGTATTTAAGGGAATTAGCGCCCCCAGGGGGACTGTGTGAGGGCTCAAGCTAAAGGTTAGGTAGGCTTCCTTTTTGTTGAAATAGAATAGTTTTTTCTGTTACGGACCATCTTTTTTTGGTTCACCGCTGTCCTGTTTTTCAGCCCCTAATTTCTTCTTCAACTTTTTCTTGTTTCATGAACTTTCTTGGCTTACTGTTTCTGTGCACTTTGTGCATAGATTCTGTGTTCCTCTACTCCATACTAAATTGTGCCTTCCTCCTTCCTCTCTTAGAACATCTTAAGGTTTAGGTTAAGGGAGGCTTAAACTTTCTTACATAATAATAATAATAATATTGTAAGGCCAGGTGTTGTTGCTCTGGCCATTGAGTTCCGTTTGATGCGAGTGAAGCAGCGGCCTTACTTATATGCTCCTCCTGCGGTTGGTGTCGGTGATACGCAGTGGAGGAGTTGGAGCTTTTTATGGAATAAATTTACATTGAGTCATATTAAGATAACTGAGCACAAAAAAGACTAAAAATGATTTGAGGGGTAACTGAGGTAGGGCACTACGAGTACCCTCCCCCTAGAGAGAAAGATGTCCGAATGATACAATTTAGTAAATTAAATTTATGATGCTGCAGAATGTTGGTGTTGAGCGATGAGGTCGAGCGTTGCGATGAAGCCGAAAGATGCGCTGAGGCCGAGCGATGCGCTGAGGCCGAGCGATGCGCTGAGGCCGAGCGATGCGCTGAGGCCGAGCGATGCAAAAAGAAGGTGCGATAAGGCGGAGCGATGAGGCCGTGCTGTAGGCGTATGGCGGCTCGGTTGTGCATTTTGGCGCTTCATTAAATGTTCTTGGATGATAGAAACACTTAGCGGAAATTGCAATTGGATGCTTCGTTGGAGAGCAGCGATGAGTGCTGCTCGGGTCACCAGTTGTTAGGGGCAGGCACTTTAGAAGCATCGGCCTGGCCCGATGGTGAAACTGCTGGAGAGCTGCTAGCTTCACCAGTTGTAAGGGGCAAGCGATGTTGAAGCCTCAGTCTATTGGGTCTCCAGTTGATAGAGCAGCTAGGGTGCCCATTTGAAAGAGGCTGGCGATTCGTCTAGGGTCACCAATAGTAAGGCCAGGTGTTACTGCTTCAGCAGTTGAGTTCCATTTGAGGCGAAGATTGGCTGAAGCTGATGAGCCTTATATGCTCCTCCTGTGGTTGGTATCGGTGATACGCAGTGGAGGAGTTGAAACTTTTTAGTGAATAAATTTACATTGAGACATGTTAAGATAACTGAACACAAAAAAGACTAGAATATAGTTTGAGGAGTAACTGAGGTAGGGCACTAGAATATAATATCTCATCAGCTGTTAAGCGATCTTTTACTCTGGTTCCAGAAAATAATTTCACTGCACACTCCATTATTCTCGAGTTTCAATTGTGTTAAATTGATATTTATTGTCTATTTGATTGCTTATTGGTGGTTAGTGTAATACATCTTATTTTCAAAAATTGTTGTACCACGTAGAGTGACTATCTTTGACTGTCGGTATTGTACCGAGTCTTGTTTGTAATTTTCGATTGCACGAATACTTCATTAAACTTTTGCTCTACATTCAAGCATTAACCGGCAGGGAAGGCAGAATGTGCTTTTCAAATTTCTTTTGTGTGTTCTTTATTTTTTGCTTCCTGTATTATTTTCATAAATTTTTTGTTTTGTTTCGAACAGTTGAGCGCATTTGCTCAAGATTCAAGTAAGAACATATGCTCAAGAGCACAACTTCGTCTCTAAAGCACATGGTTACCAAGTGCATAGTTGCTTTTAATTGCAATTTTTCGTATGTGTTTTTTTTTCCGAGAACACTCACCAGTAATAATCGAGTAAAGTTCTTCCTCACAGGCCAGTTCAAGTTCAGGCTCTCATTCAGTTACTTTCAAGAGGGAAGTAGACTATGACTGCACTGAGGCACGTTCAGGGCACGCAGAAGCGGAGGACGAGTTGAGGGAAGGCAGCTCTGGTGCGTGCATCACAAGTGCTGTTCAGCAGGGACCAGCTGCAGCATCTCAAGGGAGCGCTGACTCGTTACCATCAGATATGTCAAGTAGCGGCAGTGGTATTGAGGCCGCACCTGCTGACAGACTCATGTCACGGCAATTACTGTGTGAACGTTGTGATTACGTCACTGGTAGGAAGGACTTTATGGAGCTGCATCTCCGTGTCAGGCACAAATTAGGATGTTACTACGATTGTGGGTTGTGTGATTACTCCACTATGTACATAAGTATTTTGAAGCGGCATGTAGTGGAGCAGCATGACAAGGAAAGCCGGTATGAAGGTCTACCCGGGGGTAACCAATATCCAGGTGTGAAAATGACAGGGGAACAGTCACGTAATAAAAATGGTCAGGAAGAGCGCAAATGTGATTTATGTAACTCTTGTTTTGTCGTCAAGTCCAGTCCTGATTCACCTAAAATAGGTGCATTAAACAATAGTACGGTGTACAAGTGTGAAGTATGCGAATATTCTTCAGCAAATGAAGCAAACATGACGCAGTTTTTGTCTTGTAAACGCAAAATAAGACCTCAAATAAGCAGACATGTTCAAAGTCGATTTTACAGGCGTAACTTAAATGACTGTGCTCGTAGAAACGAACGTGAACCATACCAAGCTAGCAAAGATAGAAAAGGACAACTGTTAAAATCTGAGTTATGTGACTATTCCTCTACTCGTAAGGATTATGCTAAACGGCACCTAGCCTGCAAACATGGTAAAGGTCAGCTGTTCAAATGCGAATTATGTAAATATTTCGCTGCTCCGAAGGGTAGTATTAAACTTCACCTTGCCAGCAAACCTGGTGAAGGTCAGCTGTTCAAGTGTGAATTATGTAATTATTCCTCTGCTCGAAAGAGTAATCTTAAACTTCACCTAGCCAGCAAACATGGTGAAGGTCAGCTGTTCAAGTGTGAATTATGTAACTATTCTTCCGCTCAAAAGGGTGATCTTAAATATCACCTAGCCAGCAAACATGGTGAAGGTCAGCTGTTCAAGTGTGAATTATGTAATTATTCCTCTGCTCGAAAGAGTAATCTTAAACTTCACCTAGCCAGCAAACATGGTGAAGGTCAGCTGTTCAAGTGTGAATTATGTAACTATTCTTCCGCTCAAAAGGGTGATCTTAAATATCACCTAGCCAGCAAACATGGTGAAGGTCAGCTGTTGAAGTGTGAATTTTGCGAATATTCATCTGCTTATACGGGTAATATTAAGCTACACCTAGCCAGCAAACATGGTGAAGGTCAGCTGTTCAAGTGTGAATTATGTGCATATACCTCTGCATATAAAGGTTCTATTAAGCAACACCTAGCCGACACACATGGTAAAGGGCAGCTGTTCAAGTGTGAATTATGTGCATATACCTCTGCTCATAAGGGTAATATTAAGCAACACCTAGCCAGCAAACATGGTTATGAAGGTCAGCTTTTCAAGTGTGAGCTATGTGAATATTCCTCTGTTTATAAAGGTAGTCTTAAACTTCACCTAGCCAGCAAACATGGTGAAGGTCAGCTGTTCAAGTGTGAATTATGTGCATATACCTCTGCTCGAAAGGGTAATATTAAGCAACACCAAGTCGGCAAGCATGGTGAAGGTCAGCTTTTCAAGTGTGAGATATGTGAATATTCTTCTGTTTATAAAGGTAGTCTTAAACTTCACCTAGCCAGCAAACATGGTGAAGGTCAGCTGTTCAAGTGTGATCTATGTGCATATACCTCTGCTCATACGGGTAATATTAAGCAACACCTAGCCAGCAAACATGGTGAAGGTCAGCTTTTCAAGTGTGAGCTATGTGAATATTCCTCTGCTCATAAAGGTAGTCTTAAACTTCACCTAGCCAGCAAACATGGTGAAGGACAGCTGTTCAAGTGTGAATTATGTGCATATACCTCTGCACAAAAGAGTAATATTAAGCGACACCTAGCCAGCAAACATGGTGAAGGTCAGCTGTTCAAGTGTGAATTATGTGCATATACCTCTGCTGATAAGGGTAATTTTAAGCAACACCTAGCCGGCAAACATGGTGAAGGTCATCTGTTCAAGTGTGAATTATGTAACTATTCTTCCGCTCGAAAGGGTGATCTTAAACTTCACCTAGCCAGCAAACATGGTGAAGGTCAGCTGTTGAAGTGTGAATTTTGCGAATATTCCTCTGCTCATAAAGGTAGTCTTAAACTTCACCTAGCCAGCAAACATGGTGAAGGACAGCTGTTCAAGTGTGAATTATGTGCATATACCTCTGCAAAAAAGAGTAATATTAAGCAACACCTAGCCAGCAAACATGGTGAAGGTCAGCTGTTCAAGTGTGAATTATGTAACTATTCTTCCGCTCGAAAGGGTAGAGTTGAAAAACACATAGCAAGCAAGCATTAATGCGTTTTCTTGCAAGATGTGAAATGCAGATTCATGGGCTATTCAAATGTCTAATCACTGCATCACGATTCACATTCTTTAAAGATTGTAGCTCTTCCGTGTGGTCAAAGATCTTACTGGCTTCTCCCTCTGGAGAATGTAACTTCTGTGTCCATTGGAATTAGTGCTCACGATAGAAATATGTGAGGTCCTGAACCTAAATTTAAGGGGATCATGTTTCTGTGGAAATGTTTTTAGTTTTGTTAAGGACCATCTTCTTTTGGTTTACTGCAGTCCTGTGTTTCATTATTCGTTGCGCCTTCAACTTCATCTTGTTGCATAAATTTCTGTGAAACGTGCTGTTTCTATAAACCATGTGCATAAACCCTGCATTCCCATTAGTGATTACTTAATGATGTCTTCTCCTTCCTCTTTCAAAACCACTTTTATAATTAAACATGTTTGAACTATCTTATTTAACGTAAGTAACGCCTCGGATGAGTTGTTTTAGGTGAAATTTTATTTCCTTGCTAACATTCATTCTTCATTTTGCGTGCTATTCTTCGCAATTTTTTTAATTTATAATGTGTCTTTTCGAATGAAATAAGAACTTTCTTTCAGTTGCTGAGTGGCTTTTTAGGATGACGCATGAAAATCAGCCGTTGACATTCTATTTCGAAGTGTTTCTTGTCTCATCCTTGTGACATTTGTTAGACTAGCATTGCAAATTCTTTTTTTTTCGTTTATATTCCAGGATTGACGGTCACAATCTTGAATTGTTTCTTGTTCATTTTTTGTGTTTGTAAGAATATGTACATTTCTGGCAACCTTCTCTAATGTTTTATGTCAGTGGTTCTCAAACTTGGGTCCCTGAGAAGGTCCTAGGGGGTCTGCGACACAAGGGAAAAAAATTACATCCAGACAATATGTATATAAAAATGCACAACAATGATTCTTCGTCATTATAATAGGTGAATCGAAATTTTTTTGTGCATGCAGCCAGCACTTCTCTACGAAATTTTTATGTCATAATATTTCATTTAGGTCTGTTGGCTCACCCTTGTACACCTCGGATGGTTTGTCAATTAATACTCCTCGTATGGAACTTTTGTTTTAGGACGTCTTATATTTAGAAACTTTTAAAAGCCAATAAGTTGGCATGTATCTCATGTGGCAACTTGGAAATAAACGGTTTTGTTTTTTGCTTCCGGCTTTATTGGAGAACTGTATTTACTTTTGTGGTGTGTGCGATATGTTTTCCAGAATGTGTGTGGTGGGTTTTTGGTATGTGTGAAAGTGTTGAAGAAAGCTCATGTATTGGTAGGTTTTTTCTGTACCTTATTTTCGAAGCAATATCATAAGCTTACTTTGAATTTATTACGACGTAGCAACATCGATCCTCCGTCAGTCCAACTGTCACGATCGTGAGTCTTGTGACCGGCAGTCTGGCCCCAAGTCCGTTTGGGCTCTGGCTGTCTGATCCGTCTGGCTGCTACACATTCGCATTGTACGCAGATGACGTTCGCTATATGTTGCTATTAAATTAAAAATGGTAGTATATTGGTAATGAGTTATTGATAATTGACAAAACTGTATTTGGCAAGTTTGCCTAAATATTCTGTAACTGTAGGCTCTTTTGTTTCTTTCTAATTACTAATTACATTCATTCATGCTTCATATTACGCTCACAGAAAGTGAGAATTGAAGATGCAGAAATTTTAAAACTAAAATCGACAGATAAGCTTTCCACTGCTACTTCATCAAGACAAAGTGAATGAAGTAGTTTGGGTACAAAAGAAAGAAAATCAAAACTGAGAAAGAATAATTCCTAATGTATTGCATATGGGCTTACCTTTGTGGTAAAAAAACGATGGAGTGGAGTACCCGAAGTATGTCATCTGTCAAGATATACTCTCCAATGAAGGTATGAAACCATCGAAACTATCGAGACATTTACAACGAAAGGGAAATTTCACTGTTCCCTTGAACAATTTTACTGGTGCCAAACTGAATTATCTTTATTTGTGAATTGTGCGTCGTAAAAGAACATCTAATAGTCAAGGATTTGATAAAGATTACTTGCTCTCAGCAAGTACTCTAACCCACCCACACCTTCCCGTGGTAGTACCGTTAGTATATCCACTTGGAGTTGTCTACTCGTTACATATAGTTTACGTAAAATTGATAACTAAGTGCTCATAGGATTATTCATTACTGTGTTTTCAGTGGGTGAAACCAACATGGGAAGCGCTCACTAACATCTGGGCCTTTTTTTCAGCTTTGCGTATTTATTTTCATTCTGTATCTTGTAAGAAAACAGCAAACTAAAACTAATAAAGAATTAAACGACCCTAATTACAATTACAACTAATACACACAACCCTGGTCCCGGGAGCTCAGTGCTCCGAGGACCAGGCAGAATGGCCATGGGAGGCAAAAGATCGCAACCCAGCCAGAGAAACTCTGCGGGGGATCGGAAGACGTCCGCAAGGGAGCAAAATAAGTCATCCGCCAAACCCAAGGAGGTAAAATCGATCAGGAAGCCGGTTGCTGAACATGCAAGTGGACCCAAAAGCAGCACATCGCTTTGTTCGACCTCTGCAGCAGTCGCGGGCCGTCATATTCGGGAACGGGAGCAACAGGGGGACACGTCTGCTTGAATCACCAATATTTAGAGCAATATCGACCAAGTCATGAAGTGCCTGGATGGGGTGCTGCCGGAGCGTTATGTCGCTCGGGTAAATACAACGAGCCATGTCTCTGGTGCACCCAACCTAATCTCCAATGAAGAAAGAATAGAAAAGCTAGAAAATACCATTAAAGAAATAACAAATGTACTATCCTCCCTATCTTCCTCTGGAGGACTGAAGAGCTCAATCAACTCTCCAAGACAGAGATAAAAACAAGTTCATTCCTTTGGATTTTGCAAAACAGCAACCACCGCCAGTATTCACGCGCTTTTACAGAAGGAAATTTGCACCAGAAATAAAGCGTTCAATCGACCCTTACTCGATTAAAAAGTCAATTGTGGCTCTGATAAAATCGCCACCGAAGTCCATAACCACCAGCGGCAAAGACAGTTTCACCCTAGAGGTAAGAAACGAGAGCCAAGGCCAAACACTCATGACCATTACACACACAAACTCAACACCGTGCAAGGTCCTCCCCCACTCAAAAGACAACAAATCAAAAGGACTTTCCCTCCCTATACACCATGTCCTTGTCGTGGGGGGAGGGCTTGCGCGTTCCTGTGAAGTGCAGGGCCAAACTGACTAGGTGCATCCATGTCAGGCGGGTCTGCACCGAGGGACTTGACTAACGGGGGTGGCATCGGTTGAAATGGCTTTGATTTGGACCCCCAACTGGATCTTTCTTTGAACACCCCCTATAATGACTACAACTCTGAAGGAGACCTAGTCTCGGTTTCTTCAGTTTCAATCGAGTCAATTGCGGCGAGAGATAGCCGAGGGAGCCCCGGTGGCTGTTTAAACGTGGTAGTGCGGAGTGGCGCCCGTTCCTGCTATTAGTCAAGCGCAGCATCCGATTTAGATTCTTGGGCTTTTGAAGCTTTATTCGCAAGAAAGAGTGGTCCCGCTGGGAGTGCGTGAGCCTGGCTTCAGGGATCCCCTTGTTGTAGGCCTAACATGACTACCTGCTTGACGTGCGAATGAAACCTAAACAACCTTTTTCATGGAATCCCCTCAAACTGCGTCACTGACGACCCGGATTCAAATAGACCTTACTACCGAAATTCCCTCTCAAGAGCCGTTACCGCAGCTGCCATCGCAGGTTCCCCCTGCGAGTGGAGGTGCTGCAGGTGGACATCAACATGCCACTGAACTTACAATGGAACCCTACCAACGCCCAACTATGAAAACAGACGCAGCCAATGCTAATGGTGGGAGATGGGGAAACCAGCCTCGCCGTTGAGGCCGCCGCAGCGATGCGGCCCATGACCCATGACCCGATTCTTCCGACAGAATACAAACGGCTTTCAACATCAAAGCTAACGACGGCTCGCCCTTGACCCATATAGATGTCATTGTAGCCCACCGTGATCTGTGCCGAGGGCTGGGAGGAAGACCGGCCAAGATCACGGAGACTCGTGGAGGTGGCCTCTTGGTGGAGGTGCGCAACCAGGATCCAGGATCAAAGCCGTGCCATCTTGTGCATCCGTCAATTGGCTGGTGTGAGTATTGAGGTGACTGCACATGGTAGCCTAAATGAAAGTAAGGGCACCATCTGGTATGCAAACCACCCACACTACACTGATGAGCGCCTTTTAGAAGAGTTGCAGCAGTGTGGAGTTAAGGCCCTGTACCGAATGAAGAGACTGGAAAATGGCATTTTAGTTCCCACTCCCATAAACATCCTCACTTTCGACCAGTGCTCTCTCCTTCAGTGGGTAGACATTGGTTGGATGAGGTGTAGTGTACGGCAGTACGTCCCAAAGACACGCCGTTGTTTTAAGTGCCAAAAATATGGTCAAGGAGCAAAGCCGTGCCGATCTCTGAGGAGGCTAACTGTGCTCAAGATCAGCACGAGCCGCCATGCGACCGACCTCCAATGTGCCCAAACTGTGATAAGCAGCACTCTACTGGATCCCGGGACTGCTTCTATTACAAAATGGAAGAGGAGGTGCTTGCCACGCAGACGACTCAAAGGCTAAGTTATGGAGAAGCGAAACGATTAATTAGTGGCAGGTACATCACCGGTGGTACATCATACGCTGAAAGAGTGCAGGCCCCTCAGAGAAGACCAAGTGTTCTGACGGCTGTGCGCCCAGTGGGAGCATATGGAAACTCTGGCGCAGCTAGCCGAGAGCCCACTGCCGCTGCTGGCAGTTCGTTGCGTGCTGCCGGCCGCTCTGATATGATTAGATCACAGCATGGCAATAAACCAGTGCAGACTCCCAGACCCTCTTTTGCTGATGCTCTGATCGATTTGCAGCCAGGCCTTCCAAATGTTGAATTCTCCACGAGCGCTGTTGCCCCTACTGTCTCGAGAAAACGTGTCCCGAGGGCAACGTCACCTCTTATTGGCGCTGCCTCAGCAAAAGTGGCAAGAGCTTTGACGGGGAAAGTCTGGAATAGAGATGGACCACAGTGCAAACGAAACAGCATGGTAAGCGGCTTAAGCGACGACGTGTCACCGGTGCCTGGGGAGGACGTGCAGCCATCTAGCGGCATGGGTTGTGCCCCGGACCCGGTGTTGGCTCGGACTGATGAGGATCCTGTAGCTCCGCGACGTTCTGATGTAAGACGCGACTCACTGACCTGTCGTAATACGGATAGCACCCGACCGAGCCGTAATGCCATCGTGAAGCGCGACTCCGTAGCGCAGCGTGTACGTTCGCTGAATCGCGTGATCACCGTACCCGGGGCCGTTTCTTCCCAAGTGTCAGAAGTATGTCCACCATCAAAATCTACCTCAATGCCCCCTCCCAAAGTGCGTTTGCATGTATGGGGCGATAAACCTGGCCAGCATAATCCGCCATCTTTGCTAAAATTACCATATCCTAAAAAGAAACACCCGGAAGATAAAACCTAATAGTGACATTTGATGCAAACCATTATTCAGTGGAATGTTAGGGGGTTCCGGAGTAACTACGGCGACTTGCGGACCCTCATAGAACAATATCAACCACTATGCATATGTGTCCAGGAAACAATGCTGGGAGACCTAACCCCATCATCTCCTGGGGTTAACAATATCGAAACTTTCTCCCATGTGCCCGACCCGGTTCCCGGATCAGGACTGGCCGTCCTCATCCGGAGGGATCTGGGCTATGCAAGGCTAGCTCTGAATACCCAAATCCAGGCTATGGCGCTTCGCCTTTGGATTGGGAACAAACCTCTAACAATTTGTTACGCATACATTTCGCCAGCAGAGCCAGTTTTCTTGCCAGACCTGATAAACCTGTATAGTCAACTGCCTGAACAATCTCTTGTCGTTGGGGACTTCAACGCAAAGCATCCAACTTCTGGCAATGTACAGAGTGATCAACATGGTAGAACGATGGACTCTTTCATTGTTAATACAAACTCCTGCCTGCTGAAAAACGGGGCGTCCACACACTTTCATGTCCAAACTGGCACTACGACTGCAATAGATTTGAGCCTGTGCACCTCCGATGTCTTCCCGGACTTGAGATGGAGCGTGCTGGAGGATGTTTACGGCAGTGACCATTTCCCAATAGTCATTCATTTGGAGCAGTATGAGCCAATACCTACAGAGCCACGAGATATGATGAAGCGAGCAAATTGGAAAACCTATGAGGATATGACGCAGATGGACTAGGATGCTGAGTATGGGAGTGTGGATGAGCATGTAGAACAGTTCAACAGAACCCTGAGAAGCGCTGCGAACTTAGCTATCCTGGTGTCGCGCGGGGTTTTTCCCAAACACCGCGTCCCTTGGTGGACCAACAGCTGCGTTGTGGCCAATGTTGAACAGAAGCGAGCACTGAGGCGATACCAGCGTAGCGGTGAGCTAGCGGACAAGATAGCCTACAATAGGGATAGAGCCAGGGCGCAATACGTCAAGAATGAAGCTCGCAAAGCCTCTTGGCGCAAGTATGTCACCAGTCTTAATGCAGACACGCCCATGTCCAAGATTTGGCGACGGGTTACAAAAATGAAGGGGCATTATAGTGTCAGCTAGCCTTGCCTAGAACTGGACGGTTCCCTCACGGCGGATCCGCAGCGAGTGACGGATGCTCTGGCCGAGAATTTTTTTTCCGTATGCTGTGACGCACACTACCCTCCTGCTTTCCGTGTGTTTAAAAGAAGACAGGAACAGCTGAGACCGAGCTTTACAGTTGAAGAGGTTGCCTCCGATAACGAACCACTCACCATCCATGAAATCTATCGTGCCCTGAAGAAATGTAAAAACATCGCGCCTGGGCGTGATGGAATCCATTACAAAATGCTTAAGAAAATGCACTCCTCAGCTTTCCGTCAAATACTCTTCATCTTCAATCAAGTCTGGAGAACTCATGAGTACCCAACACTATGGCGCACTGCAACGGTCCTCGCTTTTGCAAAGCCCCAGAAACCTCTTGCTCGCACTGCTGGCTATCGCCCCATCGCCCTCACAAGCTGCGTTGGGAAACTGATGGAGAAAATTGTAAACGAACGCCTGGTCAGATGGTTGGAGGCTGAAGAAATTTGAAACCCGGTTCAGTTTGGCTAAAGGCAACTTCGAGGGACTACAGACGCTCTTGTACGTTTTCAGAACCATCTGGTTAGCAGCGGCCCGGAAACAGACTCTGACTGTCTTTTATTATCTTTATAAAGCTTACGACACTGTCTGGAGGCACGGGATCCTGCAGCGTTTGCATGAATGCGGCCCTCGGGGTAATATGGCGGTATATCTTCAGCAGTTCCTGAGGGAGAGAACTTTCCGTGTCAAAGTGGGAAATGCCCTATCCCCGCTGCAAATCCAAGAGGAGGGCCTTCCACAGGGGAGTGTGATGAGTTGTACGCTCTTCTCCCTCGCCCTCAATGGAATCACTTCTAACTTGCCAGCTGGTGTGGCCTCGTCGCTCTATGTTGACGACTTCATAATACGAGTATACTCCTCTTCAACTCATTTGCCGGCGTTGACACGTCGGATCCAGCTAGCAATAAACAGTGTGAACAACTGGGCTGGCCAGAACGGTTTTAGGTTTTCTCCTGCCAAAACTGCAGCTCTTCTTTTTTAAGGCCGCTGACGGCACGACCCTCCGCAGTTGTTGCTTCGTGGGGAGCGGCTTAATTTTTATGCACAGTGCAAAGCTACTCGGAATGATTTTTGACGACGAGCTATCGTGGAAGCCTCACTTGGCTACCCCCAAGGCGAACTGTACCAGGAGGATGAACCTTCACAAATGTTTCTCGGGTCTATCCTGGGGAGCGAATCGTGCCACGCTGCTCCGACTATACCGAACGCTAATTAGGAGTAAGCTGGATTATGACTGTATAATTTACCAACATGCAAAAGAAACTGCGCTAAAAACTCTGGACCCCGTACATAATGCCGCTATCAGACTCTGCACTGGTGCTTTCCGAACCTTCCCTACGGAGAGTTTGTGTGTGGAAAGTGGTGATCCTCCTCTCTGACTCCGCCGTGTACAGCTGAGCCTGCAGTACCTTGCCCAACTTGACCAGCTGCTTCTGTCTCTGACGTGGGTTAGCGTACACGCACCCCTTGGACGGCACCTTTCTTTCCCATATTTTCTACCTTCGTCTAGATGTTACCCGACATTAGTAGCCACGATGCAACTACGACCCACGAGAGTCCTTCCGGTACTCTTTGATAACTCCAACATGGCGCCTACCAATGGAGACTTTCTGCCCCGGGTGCAGGATGCCAAAGAGTCGATGAAGTCGATGCCAGCTAACTTTCTCAAGCATATTTTTATGGAGCATGTGCTGGAGGTGCATGGGGAGTCTTTTAAAATCTACACAGATGGTTTTAAAACAGGAAAAGATGTAGGTTGTGCTGCTGTTTCCGGGGTGAGGGTGAGGGCTAGAAGATTGCTACCCGAGACTTCGAGCTTCACCGCGGAGCTCTATGGTGTCTTAGAGGCGCTTCAACTAGTTAAGGAGCACCGTCATGATAAATTTACTCTTTTTATGTACTCGAAAAGCGTCATTGACTCTGCGCAGGCTTATGATAGCACTCACTGAGGCGAGATCGTCATGATGCTGGTGCAGCTTGTGCGTGAGCACAAATATGTGAAATTGTGCTGGGTGCCCGGACACGTGGGGGTGTCAGGTAATGAAAGAGCTGACCAGGAGGCGAAGCGAGTTACGGATAGTGATGAGGAAGCTCTAAATCAAATGGTACCCTTTCGGAACTACTATCCCGTGATCAGGGCCGCTGTAAGGCGTCTGTGGAAATAGGAATGGGACAACAGAACGGACAACAAACCGAGAACTATCAAACAAACAGTTCTGGAATGGCCCTCGCCGAGGTGTCGCGTCCGCCGGGTGGAGGTGCTGCTCTGCCGTCTTCGCAGTGGACATACCTGACTGACCCACCGTTATTTAATGGAGCAACAACCTCAGCCGCGATGCGAGCGGTATCACGTTCCTCTGACCGTCAAACACATCCTTGCTGAGTGCCCGAGGGACGCTGCTGCCCGAAATGTATGCTTTCCAAACCTCCGTCCTTTTGCCGTGGATGAGGTGTTGACCAAAATGCTCGCGGAGGTCGATCGTGTAACTTTTAATGTGAATGTACTGGTGTTGTTTCTTGAGAAATGCAAATTACCGTCGGAAATCTGATCGAAGATCGCGCTTGACCATCCCTATCGTTTTTGTATTTGTTGTCTATACTTTTACGTGCTCGGAAATGTATGTTTTCCTTGTTGTACTACTTGAAGAGATTTAACGGGAAGCCGCGCTGTAACGCATTATAGCCAGACGTGATATCGGCTTGGAAGTTTGAAGATGTAGAAACTGTAGTATGGCCAGGCGCTCTGCGTTGGTACCTCGGGGGTTTCAGCGTGGGTAAGTCGTCCGGCCATAAATGGGTGGGCAGCTGAAACCCCTACGGGGTTTGGCTGCTCAGTCCGTTTCGAATGTACTGTGTTGTGTGCAAACTTTAATGGGGAGACACTTGTAATCCTGAGTTGTAATTATAATCATGATGATCATATAATTTTGATGTTTCAAATAATAGTGATGTTCATCTTGTGTGGTAACTAGGAAAAGTCTGATACGAATTAAAATATGTGACCTTCGGTGCGATATAGTTTGAGTAACTGAAGCGCTAGCAAACCCATGTTACTACTACTACTACTTAGACTAGAATTAATCTTAAAAATCGACGGCAAAATTTGTGAACTTTAATGTTGTTGGATTTCCACTTCATCCATCATTGATGGCAGGCGTAGTTGAGGAGAATTTCCTGGTTTGAACTAAGATCAATTCCAACGTTTCTTGTGTCAGTTCTTCTCTAAAAAAATGTTTCACCCTAAAATTCGTTATCATTTCCCGAAATAGATAGCGCTTTAAAAACTGCTGTGATATGCGAAAGGATCTCGTGAAAATTTTACTCGTAAAGGATCTAGTATGAAGAAATAATTCATATTTCAGTCCGCTGTATCGAAATCGTATTAGAGAACGTGCTTCCCTTTTTTAGTGTTTTAGTCGGCAAAAATACGAATTTTGAGCTTCCAGAATTAACGAGGTCAACTACCACTGTTGAAAGCTGTTATTGGATTAGCTTGGCCGTTAAAAATTTAGCCAGAAATACACGTTAATTTCTATACTGCAAGATTTTGATAAGCATTGCGAGCAAATTATCAATAGGTAACTGAAATTCACTCCTTAGGTCGTGCAAAGCGACACTATGGCAATGGCACGCAACAGTTATCAATAACGCCTCAAGCAAAACGTGAGCGCTGTGTCACCGATGTGAATATTCGAGTGTTGCCAGACCAAAAAGTTTTTTAACTAATGATAGATATTAAGGAAATTTCCGCAGAGAGAGTTTACAGAAACTAACCTCGAGTAAGAACTAATCTCGTACGGATAGATTTATGAAATTATTTGATTGAGGTGTGGTATCTTCATCCTTTCACTGCTTTCAACTGTTCAAACACTTGAGGTGTGGGGGGGGGGCAACAATTATCTTCGTGCATTGTCTTCGTGCATTGTACGTTTTTAGGGTTCATGTGTATAGGATCGATAGGTTCCGAGAGGTGAAACCCAGACAATCTTTGACTTCAGAATGGGCTGCAAGTGCTGTTCGAGCGCTAAGTATAGAGATACGAGAAGGGATGTAGGGTTTAACCGGATAAGGGGCATGATCGGATGTTAGAGAAAATGTTGCCAGACGGGCAAGAAGACTTTCAAAGTTGTGAAGTTAATAGTGTACTTGAAAATCACTGGATTTATTCCTGAGCACAACAGGGTCTTGCTAATGCAGTGGAGGAAAATTACAAGTTTCTACCCTGCTTTGGATTTATTGGACCTTTTTCCGATAAGCCCCACCACTAATGCAACACATGAGTTCACCCACTTGTAACTTTCGAAATATTGCACCTATCGAGTTCAAATTACTCTCAAACGAAAAATTAAAACATTCTTTCGTTTTAGAGTAATTTTAAGTCGATAGGTGCATTTTTTCGAAAGTTACAAGTGGGTGAACTTATGTGTTGGATTAGTGGCAGGGCTTAGCTGGAAAAGATCCGATTAATTTTGGAGACAAAGCATCCCTAAGGCCGGTGTCAAACGGAGACCAAATGGTAACGTTTCGTCATAATCGTCTACGTAGCGCGACCATTTGGTCTGCCTAGCGCTACGAAACCGTCAAATTTCGGCCATGAGCTAGGGTGCATTTTTGGTATAGGTATCATTACCATTTGGTTACCAATATGGCGGACAACTTGGTTAGCGAACGCTTATGTAATTAAATTTATGGATTATTTCCGTTTTTTGACGCGGCTAACTGTTTTATAGGGCTTAGTATTTAATTTTAACGTAGCATATTTAGTTGCGTGTATTTTGTTTAAGTGCTCTGGTCTGGAATCGCTCAAAATAGGCCTAGCTGATTTTGACCAGAGTAAAGTTGGGGTTTTAAAGGCTTGCTTTTGAAAAAGTGATCTACAATATGAAGATGACAAATTTCTAACTGTTGATGGTAAGTTTAAATCATTCTATATATACCGCAGGCAGCATATGTATGTGATTTACTCTCTAATGCTCTATTTACCTATGTATTCTTTTGATTTTCTTAGTAGTAATCACACACATGAAGTAAATGATGAATAAGGAGAATAATTTTCTTGTAGAAAAGCCTTTTCCAAACAGATATAAATCTCATTGAAGGGATTTAATGTGTGGAAAAATAATAAATTATGCACCTTAATCAATTTAGTGATAAATTAGCTCTGTTGGTCACCTTGTAACATTTTATGAGCTAGTCTTGAAAACGTATATTTTTTACTATTCATCTGCTGAAAGCCAACTATTTTGAGATCCATTAAACTTCTTTCAGACCACAGTTGATGTGTTTAAAATTTTTGAGAAGTATCATTAGCAGGCATCTAGTTCGAGAATTGAGATTTTGTATTTGGATGCAGAGAAAATCTTTGCTATTATACTCTGGAAGTTGTTAGTTTCCTTTGAGATAAAGATTCATATATGAGTCAATTCCTCATTGTTTATAAGATCACTAGTATAATATTATAAACTAGCAGGACCAGTGGAAATTCCACGGCCAATTCCATTGTTTTGCTAGGGCGACGTGTGAAAAAAAATTGGTCAACATTATTTTACTACTTCCAAAATAACATATTCTAAGCCAAACGTATACTATCCTATCATAACCGAACCTACCTTTGGTACAGAAAGATTCTATGAACTTTGTTGAACTCCCAAGTTGGAGAACTAATTGAGTTTGAATTTTCAAAGGCGTAATAGCGAGGGAATTTCTCAAGTAACTAGGAGGGTGTAATATTATTTTTAAGGGCCACCAGTGCTCGGTGTAGAGCACACTTAATTGATAACAAATGAATGTATCTGACTCCGAAGGGTTTCTGTTTGGGTAATTCGAGTTGCCTTCCTGGCATCTATTTTCTCACTTGCACTATGAACTTTGCGGGATAATGACGGAACTGAATAAGCTCGCCTCGGTTTTTATTTTGACGACTCGAAGTGCCGTGACTACGGCAGCAGTATGGGGGTCCACTTCTTGAGGAAGGAGATCCGGGTCCAGTGAGTAGCCGCACTTCAGCAGGTGCCGCGGCTCGAGGGAATCCGGGGTGGATCCCGGCGAGAGTGGATTTGTTATTGTAATATTCCGCGGTCGCGGTACAGTTTGATTATATGAGTATACGAAGGAGGTAGTTTATTTTCTGCTATTGCCTTGAGGCTTGGGTGGTTGCTTGGTAACCGTGTGGCTTAGTTGAATTGAGAGCCGTGTGGCTTAGTTGAATTGAGAGCCGTGTGGCTTAGTTGAATTGAGAGCCGTGTGGCTTAGTTGAATTGAGAGCCGTGTGGCTTAGTTGAATTGAGAGCCGTGTGGCTTAGTTGAATTGAGAGCCGTGTGGCTTAGTTGAATTGAGAGCCGTGTGGCGAACAGAGTTTTGAGGGATGTTGATTGAGTGTTGGCGGTGATTGTTTGTGTGTCGGCCTCCCAGGATCTTCTGTACGGGAGATTAGTTTGGGTTACTTGTTCAAGCATGATAACACGAGGAGAGACAGTCGCTACGCAAGCCAGGCTGCGAGCTTTACTGCTGAATTACAGGGTTGCCTCAAATAGAGGATTATATATGCGGGTGCCTCGGCCCAATTCTGGCGCCTGAACAAGGGCGAGGCAGTCGCAACAATAAGTACTCGTATGGACAATCATGAATCTCCCTACATGCCCTTAATTTCCCAACTAGTATTCTCCGGGTACTATTAATCGTGACGCGTCGTGTACGATCATCTCCGGATTGGAGTGCAAGATTGATACATGAGATAAGAATATTACTGGGTAGGCGATGTAAGTTAGTTCGTCTTCATTAATATTAAGGGCTTCTGCCGCCCAATAATCTACGCTTTGACTGCTATTTACAATGAGTATCTTAAGAGTTGGCAGTGTTTAATTCGAACGTTGCGCTAAGCCGCCGTCGCGGGCCGGCTGTATTGGTCATAACTAAGGCTAGAATTGTCATAAAGATTACTTGACTTAAGCTAGGAATTGTGCCAGAGAGTGCACGTGCAGTCTAATTATTGTTATTATTTATTACTATATGAGAAATCCCTGGTCGCCTTGGCTTGAACGTGATAGGTGTCCTACGAGAGGAGAGAGGAAGGCACCATTTTGAAAAAGTGTAAAGGGAACGCGGAATCTATGCACCAAGTGCACAGAATTGGTAGATGAGGAGGAGGATAAGAGCACAAGAGGGATTTAGAGAACATTGATCATGAGGATGCAGATTAGAATAGTATAAGGCATCCTATGAGTTACAACGACAACAACCACTGGAGGTAGCCGCCATTGCCAAGAGGTCAAAGGAACAAGTAGCTACAGTTGAGGGCGACCAATTACTGGTTACACTAAATTTAACCCCCCAAATCAGATAGTTGGATGATTTCTGGGTTAGAATTTCCAGGAGTTGGGGATTTAGAATATTCGGAGACTTTCCGAGGTAAGCATAATTACCCTACTTTAGCTAACTCCAGTAACGACTAATTATTGACATTTTTATATACACAAATTGACCTAACCCAAAAATCAATAGTAAGAGTTGTCACTAACGTGCTTATGACAGGAATTCTTGCTACAGTTAATAATCAGGAAAGAATGATTATTTATGTGACTCGACTTGAGGTAAGTAACTACCGAGGATATAATTTCTATAGTGTAAATAACCTATCATGGCTTCATTTCCCACGATATGACATTTAAACATTGACTAAAATTCAAGGAAATTCCACAACTTAAATAGATCTGACTTACTAAAAACATACAAAACTTGAGAACACAATTGATTACACTTGGACACACAAGAGATGGCAAAACCCTAATGGCGATCAATAGATTATTCCTATACAATTGATTAGAGGTTTGAACACATCAGCAGCTTTGCCTGGACAACTAAGGTGGCATGAGCAGTAACCTTTGGGCCTAGGTCTCACTTAATAAATCAATGATGGTAAAGATCTACAGCATTTTGCTAAATGCAATTGAACTAGAAAGCTCATGTTTCCAGTTTTACCTAACTGACATAAACAATGTACAATGACTATTTAATTAAATTTACTAACTATCTATTCTTCAGAATCAAGAATTATTTGTGTGTTACTAATTGATTATCTACCTAATTTAATTTAGAAACCCAGTTGGGGGCAATAATTGGTAATTGATGCAGGACTAGATGCATTCAGAAGAATACATCTGTGACTAAAAAATAATTGGTGCTAGCCTAACTTGATAAAACATAAACACATTTTGAAATATTGGGCCAAAATATTTTTGACAAAAGGAAAATTCTAGCTTGATAACAAATAACCATGCTGAATTTTGGCATGATACATTCTTTTTGAACAAACATCACATTGAAATGTTGACAAAAAATCATTTTAAGGAAAGGAGAATTTCTAGCCTGAAAAAATGCCATCATATAGAAATGTTGAAATTGAAATGTTGACATAAAATTATTTTAAGAACAAAAGGGAAAACTCCCTAAAAATGGCTTTACATTGATCGTGAATAGTTTGCTACAAATTTTAAGATAGGATATACAACAATACAAGGAAGAATGGCCTGTGGGGAACCCAAATTCTGGCCAAGAAAATCCTAAGCGTTTAATACTTGGAAAATTTAGGCAATTTTTCTTAATACATACACAATGATATTATTGACGGTTTACATATCAGAAATAATTATAGTTACCCGTAGAACAGCACAGTAACACCAATACTCTAATTCTCACCAGAGAAAACACGCGGTGCACACACTTTCAATGACTTGGTACGAGTGGCGCTAGTGCCAGTGGAAATGTTGCCGACAAGGCGTCATGGAGGGTTTCGTTACAACGCAAAAGTGATTTCTTAGAGAATGAATTTTTCAATGCACAATTTTAATGGAATTGAGAATAGAAGTTAATTAATTCCGTAATGAAATTTTATTCTGATGGTTGGATTTATTTTACTGAATTTTTAATGATCATTTTGAGAATTTCCGAAATTTATACTGAGTTGCGTGCCGAAGGTTCGCTACAATTCCATGAAATTACTGTAATTTGAAATCAAATTATCATGCAATAAGAAGTTTAAATATAATTCTGTTCACATTTGGGTTAAAATAAAATTTAATTTAAAATATTTTATGTATAATTTCTCTGTACATTACACAGTTGTCGATGCATATCGTTGAAAAAACATATTATTATTGGCAACGCAGATATAGTGAAAAATAATGTCAACATATTGTCATAGAATTTTATGAATCATTCAAAATTTCCCTATAGACTATATTTTTGGTGTAAGTTATTCCATACTTTACTCCCTGATATTTGCTGGCATTATCATGGGCGATTTTAACTTTTACATTTTGTTGGGCACGCGATCGCGAAAATGCTACATAAAGCTGGCCATGAGAGAACACGGGTTGCTGCAAATATACACCAACTTTGTCGAAGGTTTGCCCTTGAGCTTTGTTGATGGTCATTGAATACGAGAGTCTTAGAGGAAATTGTGTTCTATGTAAAGTGAATGGTAAGTTTGTATCACTTGGAGATAGCTTTATTCTTGGGATTAGCACTGTTGATCCAATGTGAGAGCCACTGATTAATGTGGCTTCTATGCTTTTTTGGTGCATTTGAACTATTTTCATCCTAGTTCCATTGCATAGTCCTTGACTGATTGATAAATCTCGTAAAAGCATCACAATTGCGCCGATCTTTAAATTTAGACGATGTGGTGGTATACCAGATGGAGTTAAACAATTTATGAACTCTAATGGATTATTTTGGGCTTCTGATTGATCATCACTTGAAGCGGAATCAGTGCTTAAATAGGTTTTAGTTTCTCCTGGAATGTTTTTGAGAATGTTTTCATTTATAGCAAGAGAATCAATGTTTTTGGGTTAAAGGATAACTCGCTACTCCATTTCTTGCGGGGTACAATCAAAAATATCAACAATGAGAGAGTCATTGCAAACTGATTCGTTAGGAATATCAATAGTATCCTGGGGTACGTTATCTAGCTGGCTGCTGAGTAAGCCACTTCCAAGTTGTAGAAGCCATTGGGAGAAAGCTTATTCATGTTCACTTATCCTCACATTCGTAGTTAATTTAAGCTGTCCAAAGCAAGACCATAGGTGAGATCTCTTCAGACAAACATCTAGAACTGCAACTGGTGGAGCATGAGGAACAACGGGCAAGATTTGTCTAAAATCTCCTCCGAGAAGTACAGTTTTTCCACCAAAAGGTACATCATTTGATGTAATGTCTCGCAAGCATCTATCAATTGCCTGAAGAGCATGACTTGGAATCATTGAGGCTTCATCGATGATAAAAAGTTTCACTAATCTTAAATATATTGCTTGTTATGAATCAAGTGGAACATTGCAGACGCTGCTCTCTGTAAGAGGAACTGGAAGTTTAAAAATGTTATGAACTGTTTTTCCTCCAATCAATAGAGTGGCAGCAATTCCAGTCCAAGCTGAAGTAAAAGTGAATATATTGTTTGACATAAAATGGGTTGCAAGTATGTTAAATAGGAAGGTTTTACCACATCCGCCAGGGGCATCTAAGTAAAAGCAGTTCTGATACTGCAGCCCTCTCTCTTGTAATGATACTGCTTCAACGATAGTACGAAATACCTACAATTGTTCAGTGTTTAGTAAATTCAAGTCGGGATAATTTACTGCAGGTTGTATATAACAATTCGGATTATTTCCACGAGGTTCAGGTAGACCAACTTCATGCCAAGATGAACCATTTTCTTTGAAAATTGCATCAAGAAAGTGGAGGGCAATATTTTCAGATGTTGAAACATCATTTTCTATGAGAAGATCTTCTGTCATGTGCTGCTTGTGGTCGTTCCATAGCTGAAAAGCACTTGTAGGATTGTTGTACAAACACATCATTGCAAATAGAGCTCGAATTTCTCTCGGCATTCTAAAAGTAGCTGCTTCTGCAAGTGCATTGTGCATTTCTGCGTCATCTTCAAGAAGATGGAGCCTAATACATGCATCTTTGAAGGTCGGACAAATTTCTGTATTTATTCTTTTCAGTTCATCAAATGAGGTCGCACCAGTCACGTGGAGTAGCAGCATTCTCAAGTAAAAATTTTCAGTTTGCCGTGGTGAAACAGAATATATTCTAGCTACTATGTTCGTAGCTCTCTGCCTTGTATTCCATGTTGTAGAGGACTTGTTGAATACATAGTGGTAGGGTATTTCACTATATAGGTACTGACGGGTTCGAGGGTCCTATTGATTCAATTTAAACCATGCAGTTAGGTGTGTGTCACGCTGCTGTGCTTGCTGGGCAGCTTCCTCTACTTGATCATTTTCAAAGTAAACTAAGTGTTCTCCTGGAAGGTGCACAGCTAAACGATAGATAGTGTGTGATTGTCCATGCATCCTGTAGTCAAAAAGGCGCCACACAGCTTCTGGAGGCGATACAAGTCTGCATGAGAGATACTGTTGAATTTCATCGTGATTGCTATTATCGTGTCTAGTTTCATTGCCATTTCTAACTTCTACCATAATGGAATCATGTCCTTTATAGACATATTTAAATAGATACTTCACACTCTTAACAGACGAACATATTTCTAAGTTAATGTGTGCACGATATATTTTTAGCAAGTACTTGTTGAAAGGTACTACATATCGATTATCTGCCGCGCAATTTCCAATTCGAAGAGTAACGCCATTATCAGGTCTCTTATAAGCTGGATATCCATTAACATTGACGGAAGTATTTTCTCTGAAGTTTTTAGGAAACTCTTTTTGACAGCGGCCATTCATCATGCATGGTGAATTCGGGTTGTCGATGCCACACGGCCCATGGATCATCAATGTTTTAACCAAATTTTGTAAGATTGGGTCTTCAGGTCCTGGAATCTCTGCAGACACTAAGGCATCAATTTGTTGCGGAGTTCTTGCTTTATCTTCATCTTTTAGAATTATTAGCATATGACAATGCGGCAAACCTCTCTTTTGAAATTCTATGACGTGCACGTGTGCAACAGGTGTTCCAAGTACATGCCGGTCTTTGATATCCACCATCAGCTCTTTAAGATGAGCGTTGTACACACGTGCTACGATATCTGGTCGGTTTTGTGCGGTTTCTGATGGTCCGAGATTATTTACTATATCTGGAGATCTGGGATTACATGTGTAGGTCAGAAACAAATCTGGTTTCCCAAATTTAGACACAATTGTCATTGCATTTTGGTGTAACTGTTGTAAATTTCTTGGACTTCCGGTAAAGGTAGAAGGCAATACTACAGGAATACCAAGTGCACCTACATCATTTCTTGAGATATGATCCATTAATCCAGAATATAAGGTAGCTCTCAATTGTGGTTGATTGTTCCTCAAAAAATTTATTCGTGTTCCCTCTACTTTTACGTAAGCATCAACTATATATTGTTGAAACAGTTTGCCTGATTTGTGAATAACACTAAATTCTTCTCGTATTGCTAGCCTGTAGCTGTAGAATTGTTGCATTGTTACCTTATTACGTATTCTCGTTTGACGTTCTTGAACATGATTCATATTGATGTGCCAGCCTTGTTCTCCATGAGGAAATAATAAGGGATACACCATAGGGTCTAAGTGGCACGATAAATACGATATGCGACGCTTTTGTTGCTGGTGGGGATACACAATAATATCTCTTTGCGCTGGAGGGGCACCATCGTCACCAACAAAAATAGCTGCAACATCATTGTTACTTGGAAGATTTAATCGTCTCATCTCTGGGCCTGACATGAAATGCATCGAAATTGTTCTTGCTTCCCTATTTTCACTGAATGCTCTAGCATTTTCTTCGGTTTCAACCATTTTCATAGTTTTATACACCTGAGCGTAGGGATTTTGGTCCATAATTGCTGAAATGGAAGCAAAAACAGATTGGAGGCAAGCAATGTTTTCGGGTGCTTCTGATCTTGTTTGTAATGCTTCAGCTGAATCAAGAATATATACCTGTCCGTATTTTCTTCTTTCATCATTGTTTGGATGCAAACCAGACATGAAATGATAAGTCTGACCCTGCAAGCGGAAACAGTAAGGTCCCCTTCCAGGTGGCATAATTACATCTGCACCAAAAGAAGCAAATGAAAATGCTGCATTGTAATTTCTAATGTTGTCTCGGTGATTTTTAGCTTCATTATTATCACACTCCAACAATCTTCGAAGTAGTGGAGGGCATTCTTGTAAAGAGGGCAAGCGATCTTTTCCATTGTGACAGCAATTTAGGAGCTCTCCTTGAAACCGAAAAGCAGAACAACAGCGACATTTGACATTCATGAGACCCATATTAAATTATTCATTAACTATTTGAATTGTGTTCACCCTTCGTTATTGGTTCCGTGCTCTTATATTTAAATTATGCTGAATTAGCTCTTCTTCGCTCATATTAGCTCTTCTTTCGTGGCAACGATTTCTTAAATCGTTCAAGTATACATCTCTTTCCTCTTCAGTCCTACGAGTTCTTCTTAGAGCTGCTCTATTCCTAGCTTCAACCAATTAATGCTCGCTATCCGTGGCATTCAAATTTTGTCTTCTTCGTTGCATAAAATTTCTGTTCACATCTCGAATAGACTGCCGTTATTCCGTTCTTAATCCAGCTCGAAATCTTCGTTGTCTCTCTCTTGATAATTGTCTCCTACGCTCCATTTTGAAGGGCGATCTCAGTGTGAGTAGCTTCAAAAGACCCTTATAGATGGTATCTTCGTAGACACGATACCGCGAGTCACGTCGACTTCAAAATAATGAGTAGAAGCCCGTGTAGATTACACGGTTTCCATAATTAACTCACTTCCAAGCATATAAGGGAAAAGTTTGATGGAAATGTATTTTATTGGAATTTCTCGATATGGAAAATTCCTGAAATAATTAGCAATTTAAAATAAAATCAAAGTTTTGAACAAATGAAACAAAAAATACATGAAAAAATATGAATATTTAGAACAAAATTGAAATAAATAGACAATTGAAATAAAAAAGTAGAACAAATAGTAAAATTATAAAAATAATAATTAAAAAATTAAGTAAACTAAATGAAAAAAATGAACAATGTATACCTGAAAAATAAATAAATGAAAATAAAAACATCAAAAAAAATATAAAATATAAAAAATACAATATAAAACTTGAAAAAATAATAAAATGGAAAATTAATAAAAAAATTAAATAAAATGAATAAAATTGATTGAAAACATTCGACAAAAATTAAGGAGTAAAAAAAGTGAAAAATAAAAGATTGAACATAAATAAAGATATTCTGACCTAACCCATGCTAATCTAAAATATACCAACATATCCTATCCATTCTGCTTGTTTCCATATATATAGTTTCTTCGTAGACACGATAACGTGAGTCATGGCGCCTTAAATAATTACTGTAATTTGAAATCAAATTTGTATGCAATGCAAACTTTGAAAAAACTAAAAGAAAGTAAATGAAAAAAAATAAAAGCAAATAAAAATAAACCAAAATAAATGAATACATAGAAAATATTCAAATAGAAAAAATTGGAATATATAAAAAAATTTTAAAAAATGATACTTAAAAATTAGAAAACGAAAAAATTTAAAATACAAAAAATAAAATGAAATAAACCTATACATAAGTGAAAAATGAATATGCAAAAATAGAGAAAAAAATCAAAAATAAAAAAAATAACAAATTGAAACAAAAAAATCAATTGCAAAAAAATGAAAGAAATTAAAAAAAATTAAAATTTTGATAAAATAAAAAATTAAAAAAAATATTTACAAATGAAAAAAATTTAAAAAACATTAAAACTTCGAAAAAATAAAAAATAAAAAAGTATAAAAATAAAAAATAAAAACAAAATAAAAAATGAAAAAAAGTATAGAAGTGATAAATTGAAAAAAAATAAAAACTAAATAAAAACTGAAAAAAATATAAAAATAAAAAAAATTGAAAAAAAATTTGAAAAAAAATAAAAATAAAAAAAAAATGAAATTAGGAAAAAATGAAGACATAAAAAAAAAATTCGGAAAAATTGAAAAAAATTAAAAAAAAAATGAATTAAAATTTAGAAAAAATGAAAAAAATAAAAAAATATCAGAACAGAAAAATAAAAAAATTCACAATTAAAAATTGGGAATGAATAAAAATTAAAAATAAATAACAATTACAAAAAAATGAAAAGTTTTACATAAATTGAAAATTTAGAAAATGAATGAATAAAAAATAATTGAAAAAAATTATAAAATAATTACCAAATTAACGAAAGTTAACAAATCACAAATAAATTACCAAGTAAAATAAAAACTAACGTATAAAAAATACTCAATATAAAATAAAAAATATAAATACCCTCCCCTAACTCACCTATCCTATCAAGCCTATTAGATGTAGAGCGTTACCCACGAATTTAGTTTTAAGCGTATTAATATATAGATTTTTAGCAAAAATTTGAATCGAAGACACCAAAAAATAGCGACTCCAACCACGACTCTACCACATCCGAATGAACGACTCCGACTCCGACTCCACCACATTCGGAAAAGCGACTCCGACTCCGACTTCGACTCCATCACACTTCAGAGTAGCGACTCCGACTCCGACTCCGACTCCACCACACTTCAGAGAAGCGGCTCCGACTCCGACTCCACCCTAAAACCTCCGACTCCGGCGACTCCGACTCCCGACTCCGACTCCGACTCCGCAACCCTGTTCGAAACTCATTGGACGACTGAAACAACAAGAACTGTGAACCTGTGATTACAGTAATTCTGAATATACATATTATTGTAGCGTATTCACATTTCTTGATATCTGTCAAATATATCTGCACTCATTAATGACTGCAATAACTATTCAATAACTTTATTGGTACATTTTAAACAAATTACTCCGTATTATTGGCGTACAATATCAACCCAATATTTGGGCAATAATAATTTATATTTTAACAAATTTTACTAAATTTCGAAATTTTTAATTATTATGAGATAGTTTCTACTTATATGAATATCGTACATATATATATGCACTGTTAGTTAAATATTGGAAATAAATCTATTTAGTACATTGTCCCAATAACAAGTTGATATCATAAATAAATATATCTTTTTTCGATATTGTCTTGTTATTAGCCTAACACTGTAATCCAAGATTCCAATATCAGGTCAATAAATAATTATCAACCCAATATTGGCCTAATAATTTCTTGCTACCTGGGATATATACCGATCCTGCATGCGCTGACACCGGGTGCCAGTCGTCGCAGAAAATTAGTTTCGATGATCATGAACAAATAATACAGGCTTGATCCGTTCACCCTGATTATTTCGTTACCTACAATGATCTACCATAGAATACAACACAACGGTGTCTCGCCAGTACCCCCACACATACACACACTCAGCCACTACCTCTATCTTTGTTACCATAATTCTAGCCGACGAGGTATTCGCGGAGGCAACTACACCGAGACAAGCTGATCAAGCCAAGCCATAAAAATTTGGAGCATATCAAAAGTTCTAATTGAACATGAGGAATGAAAGAGATTATCAGGAGTTAAAATTCATTGATTGCAGCGAGAACCCGATGGTGGGGTTCCAGCTACCCACCCTCACTATGGCCGAGCGCTGACCCCCGCTGGAACCCTCTCTCGACAGAAGTATTCGTTCTCTTGTTGGTTGCATCGCGGTACATTTTAGGAAATGACATTTAAGCTTAAAGAATATCGGAATAGCAAGTCCTTTCTTCTGATCTACAATTTTGGTTCATTGCAGATGATGTGGAGGTTCGCTTTAAACGCGCCAGTGCAGATGCGCGTTGCCTCGTTTACGACAGCATCAAGTTCCATTAGAACCATACACTGTAGGTACTTCCATAATCAATTTTGATCGGACCAGAGATCTGTAAAATTTCATTAAACTATCTAGATCTGCAACCCAAGTACACATATACCGCCACCATATATCAGAATTAAACTGTGGTATACCATATATATATATACATATATCGGTTAGTGGATACATGCTTTCTGTGCACACCCTCTAGAGATTGCAATCCAGTACTGGAATACCTTTCTCTCTGGGAATAATTTTATTGTATAACGATACCATTAAGAAAACCTGTCGAAAGATAGATCGCAATCGAGTACGGGAATAACTTCTTTTTTGTACTGGACAGGAAAACCTTTTTTGTTGACACCATTTACTTTAACGCGTTTTTGTTGTATAGTACCATGGAATATATAATAAAGGGAAAGTAATTCCGGTTAAGAAGGGTGCAGAAGGGAGAGCACCTCCTGCTGGGGAGGTGCTGCGACCACTGGTCACAAAGGGCGGGCCGCTCTCACTAAAGGGCGCCTCATAAAGACTGGCTCTAATAGCTTGATTTTCTAAGTCAAAACATGTGACTTGACGACCGTATCTATATATTTAGTGCATATACGAATACGCGGTCTATATATGTACATTTAGTGTATATATATATATTTAGTGTACGTATGTATGTTTAGTGTATATGTGAATGCTTTTAGTATATATAGACATATGTAGTGTGTGTGTATACATTTTGTGTAAATATGTATGTTAAGTGTATGTGTGTACATTTAGGCTATATATATGTATATTTAGTGTAAATATGTATGTTTAGTGTATGTGTATATATTTAGTCTATAGATGCATATTTAGTGTGCGCTGGGAATCCGACAAAAATGTCCCCGACTATTTAATTATTTATATCTCCGGTTTATATTAACATATTTGAATTGTCCTTTTTTCAAAATATAGTAAATTTTGCTTCGTTTTCGAATAATTTAAGTTTTTGAAAATCGGTTCAATAACCACTTTACAATGATCGATTTACTCAAAGAGGTAGACAAATTAATTATTTAAAGGAAAAGTTTTTAAAACATGATTGATATTTTTCCTTATTTTTTACTTTCCAAAAATCCGAAAAATGAACAAAAATTTAAATGAATAACAAATCATTGCTTTGAATAACGTTTAAATGAATAAAATAATTTAGTATTTTTCGACATACCCTCCATTTCTCTTCTCAAGACAAGAATTACTTCCAGCCACCACTGACTGAAAAGTTTTGCAGATTATTTCAGTGTTTTCTTTCAGTTCTTGAAATATTTCTTCAATTCGTTGTTGAAAAATTATTTTAATGATTGAGGTGATACATACTTGTTGGTACGTAGGATACATCGTTGTGAAATCATTTTCAACAGTAGGTATTTAGAAATGAAGAAAAACACCAGTGTTGTTTTTAAAACTTTTCCTATGAACAATCAGCTTTTCTACCCCTTTCAGTAAACCGATCATTGCAAAGAGGTTATTCAACCGATTTTCAAAAACTTAAATTATTCGAAAAGGAAACAAATTTACAATATTGTAAAAAACACAATTCAAATATATTAATTTAAAGCACAGATATAATCATCAAAAGTGTATGTTTCATCATTATGTTTGCGATTTATGCAATTTATGTAAGCTTAAGTTGATAGTCAATTGTAACGTGCAATGTTGAAAATAGCAAACATAAACTGGATAATGCCTTCATTTAGCTTTAGTTCAGTATGTATGGAAATTAAGTTTGTTAGTAATCATTAAAAGTAATTGTTTATTTTGTGAATTTATTTATATTTAGTATATATATGCATATATAGTGTATATATGTATATTGAGAATCATATATATGTATATATAGTGTATACATGCACATTCAGTATATATATGCACATTTTTGGTTGTATTTATAGTTTATATGTATATTTAGTTTATGTATTATTCAGCACTTTGACTGCGGCAGGTTAAACTGAAGTTCAATATTCAACTCAAATTAGAGCTTATATAAGAGATCACTTTTGAAAATAACGAACACTAAATAGATCGTACCTTTATTCAGTTTTGATAAGCATTTATTGAAATAGAGTTAGTGACTGCTGCAAGGTCTGCAAAAAAGAGGGAAAAAAAGAAAAGAAAAGCAGTTTGTATCTAATATAGACGATACAAAACGCTCATCATTGGTTTTTAAATTTTTAAAATATCTTAGAGTAAGGGTCCTTATATGGTACACACATAAATATCGTAATACCCATGTCACTAGTCAAAATAAATGATTGAGGGCAAGTGTTCCTAATGTTGCCTAATGTAGTTTTGATTATATATGCAACTGCAACAAAAAAAGACAACACAATTTCAGTAACAATGCATTGCTGAAAACTCTTGTTAGTGCACACTTACATTGGAATACGGGCTGAGGGACGTGCGGTGTAAGGAATTTATTGAAAGTAGAACGGGTGGATTAGAATAATGTGCGTCTAAGGCAGCGAGGTTGACATTCAGAACTGCATTTTCACTCCTACGTGTAAACTAGTATTCAAATCACGGGATTCGAAGAAAAGGTTTTTTGTCACACCCCGAATTTATGATATTTCCATGCTAATTGCTGTGTCACAAAACAGTCCACCTGAGTCAGAAACGTGGAAACGATTGTTCTACATCGGCTGCCAAGACATGTACAGCACAATTGGAGTAATACGTGAAATTATCACCGAGATATTGTTGTAATATACTCAGGAGCATAAGGAATGATATGATAATTTGCATCACACTTGCCTAACAAGAATATTTCAGGACGTGAATAATAGAAGAAAGCATTAATGTCCAATAAGGTTAAAAAATCAGAAAAAGTTATATGATTTTAAAACATGATGCAAATGTCCATAATTGATTAGCATGCATTGGTGCCATGATGGTAAAAATGCTAGTTTAATGCACATGTTCATATGAATGATATATATGCACACACATACTTAAATACATAGATATAACAGGCATACATACACACGTACATACGAGCATGCGTAAATAAATATGCGTGCAAATATCAGCATATAAGCAATCATAATGCATACGCACACTGCAAAACTGTTGCACAATGTATTGAAATATAGGATAATGAGCATAAGAGATTCCTAACTACTTATTAAGTATGTTTTGTAGCTAAGAATCATTTTCGAGAAGCAAGATGACGAGCTATTTTAATTTCAAATTCTCAAAATATTTGCGGGATTTTGTTACTCAAGAGAAGTTTGTTCCACAACAAGGTGCCTGATACTGACAGAGCCCTCTGCCCAATGTCAGATGAACGATAGTCGACTAAGATATTATTGTTTCTGTTCGGCTTTAGATCGGCTACAGTGGGTGGATGGAAACGCACTATTCCTTCATTGCCCTGATGAAGATATAACGAGAAGAATACGTATTGGGCCTATTGCATGAAGAGCCTTTCTTGATTAGAAGTCCAGCCGAGTTTATCAAGGAGAGGGGTTACGTGATCACTTCTTTTGAATTTACCATTACGTACCACCTTGACTGCGAATTTCATGCACTTTTGTAAGTCTCTTTGGAAGTATTGAAGTAAGTCTTCCCATACTTGGCTGCGGTAGTCAATGTACAATAACACCAAGGTTTAAATGGCCAATAATCTGGATTTTTAGTCGAGCATACTTTTTGTACGATGAAAAAACATTTAAGCTCCTTAAAATTTTGTTGCAAGTTTTCTCAACGGGAGATTTGATGAACATGTTTCAATCGAACCAGATGCCTAGATTTTTATCTTCTTCTGATCGCTTATTTTCATCAGTTCCTACTGCAAGGGTAGATTTGAAGTTTCGTACGATTTCCAGTTAGTAAATTTTATTGACTCTTATCATCCTAGTGAGTAAATCAATGCATATTAGACACATAGTCTTTGTGTAACAATCATTCATGTATCTCTAGTACCAACGACAAATAATTGAAATAGCGCTGCTTACCAGTAAATACAATTATCCTTAGGTTTAATTTTATTTTTCAGTAAAAAACTTTTCTGCTGTAGCTATGGTAAATGAAGTGAATTCAGGAAATGTTGAGCAAAATGCTTGTGTGGATAAAATAGCATCATAATTGCATAAACTATATTGTTTTCGTGCATCTAATCAGCAGCATGAATTATCGTGCTGCCCGTCTAATAGATGATAGAAATATAGATCAGCATTTCAATTTTTTAGTTTAATACACATATATTATAACTGCAAAACAGAAATTTGTATTCATTAGCAATTTTAAAATTTTTAATCGAAGATTAAACATAAATTTTTTCTACACAAACGCATAGCTAACGAAAGAATAACTGTTAATCTATGAAAGATTACGTTATAAGCCATCATATACTAACTTGTATTTTAATATTACTAAATAGTGAATATACAATTTTGATAAATTTAGTAAACAAATTTTGATCGTCTTAAGTATCAGTATCTAAGAACCTGACTGGGACCCTCCATAGAAACGTAAAAATTACCCGGAAAATAGTGTAATTTCGGAAATATGAGATGTTTAATTTTAAAACTAGTACAAGATTCATGGCCGTGAGGAGTATTAAATTTTTAGGAGAGTTAAGAATTCCTTACTCCTCCGTGGATGAGGGGGAGTCAGGGAGCGAGGTTCCCGTGCCACCTCGATGGTCGGCTGATTTTTTCGGTTAACCACATTTTCTCTCGATTCTAATTTCTAAACTATAGCACCTACAAACTTCAAATTAGATTCAATTTAAACATCAAATCACTCTCCATGCCGATATGTATATCAAAATTCTCAAACGCTTCCCGTAGCTCCTCAATGATCGGCCGATTTTCTCAAAAAATCGCAATTTGTGGCACTACGAATTTCTAAACCATTCCACTTACATGATAAGTGGTCGAAATTCTTCAACCCAGTGATATTAGCGTTATCAAAATGAGAAATGAGGTACAAACCTGCTCAGACAAAATCAGACGTCATATATATAGTTATTACATTCCCTGTAGACGCTTACTACATTAAACGAAGTACAGTAATATTGTATTTTTATTGACGTTCAATGTAGTGGTACGGAAAGCGAGACAGGTTGGGCAGAGGTTGAATGAAATAATGAGAACAACTAAACACGGGAATGTTAAAGTCGTTAATTTTCGTTTTACTGGTTAGAGTCGTTGGCAATTATTTGTTGTATTGGAATCAAAGTCGAAATAAAAGTCGGAGCCTTGCATCCAGGGTTGAGGAGTAATTCGTACAAATACGCTGTTTAGAACATTGAACAAAAAATCAACAAAACCATTACATATTTCTTAGATTATCAGTGAAGTATTTTAACTTTGTTTTGTTTACTTTCGGTTTTAAATAACTGCAAACAGATTTTAGCGAAAATTAGAATAAAAAGCACCAACTAATAGCGACTCCGACTCCGACTCCACAACATCCAAATGAAAAACTCCGACTCCACCACATTTCAACTTGAGTTACAACTCGAAACGTGAGTTCAACTCGAGGTACACTTGGTAAAGCCTTCTTTTGTTTAAGATGAGGTTTTTTAAATTTTGATGCTATGAAATTACCATATTAATAAATCTAGGAACACAAAAAGACGACTCGCTAATAGGAAAAAATACATTTTATCGCGTGTTTAACGATAAGGTTTTTGAACTTTATTATTTACAGACAATGTGAACTTTGTGTTTATTAGTTCATGATAAGCTAAAAATGTATCCAGCAACCAATGTGTATAATAATGGTTACAATAAAAATAACAATGATAATAATGAAAATGATAATGATTCAGAGTGCCCGTGTTACCTTCAATGGGTTCGCTCATAATTCATGTGAAAAATTTTAAAATTCTTGCATGCTTTCGAGTACATAGAACATAAACCGAGTCTATTGAATGACAGATTTAACATACATTTATGGTTCAAATAATAATTATTGAGCAAAAAACGACAAGATTCCGAATCTGTTTCTTGACTTATTTTTTACTTTGTATTCAATGCGGTTCTTCTATTTTCAATCAACTAAAAGACACATTTTTTTTGTTAGGAGATTGGTTTTTCAATAATTACATGCGTTAATTCATAAAGGTTTTGGTATATCCAAACTTTAGGTAAATCAAAGAATATAAATGAGAATTAAGCTACATTCCGCATTCGAGATCCTAAGTATTCATTTCATGTGCAAACTTCATTGGAATTATTTTTCATTTTTATAACGGGTGTTTTATTCCAATCATTAAAGCCTGGTACACATCATCTTGTACATTGGTTTTTCAAATACTCTATCAGTAGAGCCTGGATTTCTTGTCCTTATCCTATTAATGCCATAACGACTATAAATGCTAATAGAAAATTGCATTCATCGCAAAAATGCTTTTTTTTACCATGAACGCTATTTTGACCAGGTACGAAGAAAAAAGTAGTCATAATGCAATGAATGACTATAAAACTTGCACAAACTAGTAGTAGACAACGAAGAGAAAAAAGAAAAAAAGAAAAACCATTTATTTCCAAAGAAATTTATACATGAGATGCCTGACAACATTTTGGGTTTTGAAAATTTTTTAATATAAGACGTTCTTAGACAAACATTCCATACGAGGCAAACTAATAGACAAACTATACGAGGCGTACTAATACGAGTACACAAACTATACGAGGCGTACTAATAGACAAACTATACGAGGCGTACCAATTGACAAACTATTCGAGGTGTAATAATAGACAAACTATACGAGGCCTACTAATACGAGTACACAAACTGTACGAGACGTACTAATGCGAGTAGACAAACTGTACGAGGTGCACTAATAGACAAACTGTACGAGGCGTACTAATAGACAAACCATACGAGGCGTACTAGTACTAGTACACAAACTGTACGAGACGTACGAATACGAGTAGACAAAATGTACGAGGGGCACTAATAAACAAACTGTACGAGGCGTACTAATAGACGAACCATACGAGGTGTACTAATAGACAAACTGAAGTACAGACAAAGTTGGAGCCACAATTTGTGCAAGCTTGCATCCCGACTCACGGTGCATGTCCAATCTCTCAGATGCGTCTCAATTCTGGACGTCAGATCTCGACTCGGACGATCTATTGGACATCGCTATTATTTTTAATGGCTTACAGCAACAGCGACGTGGTAACGGTAGCGAACATTCATTCTCACTCGAGGCTTTACCTCGAAAGGGTCTCCGTCAGATGCCATTTATTTTTTGACTCAGAAATATTTGGACACAGTCGGCATCCTGAGCTATCCTAAGTGATATTTTTACGTGTGTATCCTCCGTCAGTCAACTTACGTCCGAAAGGTTACATTTAACGCAAGTCTGAGACCATACATTATCATTGAAAAATGACGGCCAATATTAATTGTTTAATCTTCAAACTCGCTGATGAGTTGAGTGAAAAATTACAATGGAAAGTGAACGTCAATTGAAAATGAAATAAAAAAATCTAAATTCACGAATGCGACTAAGACGTACAAGAAAACACAGGATTTCAGAATTAAACTGTTGCATGATACTTTTATCATAGATACTTACATCGGTCACTGAAAACATTTTTTGTGGACACCTTGTATGTGAATTACAATATTCCATAGAAACTCTCGCAAGAGACCATCAGGAAAATGATTCATAAATGAACCTTTGTAGTAGCTCGTTTCTACGATACGGAGTGTCGTGTTGTTATCAAGTGCTGGAGTGGACCACGAAAAAATATTATTTCATTTATGGTGATTGGGTGATGAAAGCAGTGTGTTGAATTGTGGCCTATGTTATTACTGAGAGCAGGGTGTTGTAATGTGCCTTATGTTATTACTGAGAGCAGGGTATTCCATTTTGCCTTATGTTTTTACTGAGGGCAGGGTGTTGTATTGTGCCTTATGTTATTACTGAGAGCAGGGTGTTGTATTTTTCCTTATGTTATTACTGAGGGCAGGGTGTTGTATTGTGCCTTATGTTATTACTGAGGGCAGGGTGTTGTTATTGTTCCTTATGTTATTACTGATAGCAGGGTGTTGTATTGTGCCTTATGTTATTACTAAGAGCAGGGTGTTGTATTGTTCCTTATGTTATTACTGAGGGCAGGGTGTTGTATTGTGCCTTATGTTATTACTAAGAGCAGGGTGTTGTATTGTTCCTTATGTTATTACTGAGGGCAGGGTGTTGTATTGTGCCTTATGTTATTACTGAGGGCAGTATGTTGTATTGTTCCTTATGTTATTACTGATAGCAGGGTGTTGTATTGTGCCTTATGTTATTACTAAGAGCAGGGTGTTGTATTGTTCCTTATGTTATTACCGAGGGCAGGGTGTTGTATTGTGCCTTATGTTATTACTGAGAGCAGGGTGTTGCATTGTTTCTTATGTTATTTCTGATAGCAGGGTGTTGTATTTTTCCTTGTGTTATTACTGAGGGCAGGGTGTTGTATTGTTCCTTATGTTATTACTGAGGGCAGGGTGTTGTATTGTTCCTTATGTTATTACTGAGGGCAGGGTGTTGTATTGTTCCTTATGTTATTACTGAGGGCAGGGTGTTGTATTGTTCCTTATGTTATTACTGAGGGCAGGGTGTTGTATTGTTCCTTATGTTATTACTGAGGGCAGGGTGTTGTATTAGGGCCTATGTTACAACTAAAAAGAAGGGCATTTTTCACCCTGTATTTTAACTTAAAAACTGCGAAAGCAAGCAACTTCACAATAAAATCTACTTTGCCTGACGTATGACGAGAGTGAAAGTCATGACCGCGACCACAAACAGAAAGTACGACAACACAAACGTCACTGCCGTCCACTTGTTGATTGCCCGACGGAGAGAGAATTTCCGTTTTTTGTCTTCTTCGTTGTCCTTGGATCGGGAGAATCGCGGGGACACTCTGACGCTCTGGGGATAGGAAGTTGTGTTGATTATCTCGTATTTTAACGCTTATGATTAACTTGTTACGTATTTATTGGTTATTTTATGTTTTATTAGTTATTTCGTCGTATTAATTTCGTTTTGCTGATTAGTTTATGCGTTATTGATTACTATTGGTTGTGTTAATTATTTATTTGATACAATTATCTAATTTATGTTGTATCACTTATTTTATATTATACTGATTATTTTATGTTGTTATATACATTTTTCATATTTTGTGTTCAACTAGTTATTTTACGTTTCATGATTTATTATATTTTTTCACTCTGTATTAATTTTTGCATGTTTTATTCATGTTTTTAGATCTTGTGGGTTTTGGAATTTATTTTTTGGAAGAAATTCAGGCTTGTTCTAATTTAGCTAATGTTATTTTGGGGAAATATCCGTGCGGAAATGCATATTTTAGGGGAGATTTCTTGAAGTAAATGTCAAATTTTGCGGAAAGATCTTAATTAAGGGAAATTTCTAATTTATGAAATATCTGTTTGATGGGTACTAGAAAAAGATCGTAATTTAGCCCCCATTAAAGCCCGACCTCGCCCACCACATAAGCCTGACCTTGGCTATCGTAATACCCTGGCATTGAGCCCATGCACGCCTGACCTTGACCACCACAAAAGCCTGAATTTAACCCTCACGAACTCTTGACCTTGACTCCCCTTGGTCCCCGCAAAACCCTGACTTCGCCCTCTCTCCACCCCCTACAAAAGCTTGACCTTGACCCCCCTTGGCCTCCACAAAAGCCTGACCTGGGCCATACAAAAGGCTGACCTTGACCTCTTTCGGCCACCACGAAAGCCTGACCTTGGCCCCCACAGAAGCCTGACCTTTAGCCAGAAGGGGTGATCCTCCTGAAGGGGGTCCTCGCCCCCCGGGAGCGCGTTGATGACGATCATGGCCAGGAAGACCCCTGCTATCAGCAACACATGCACGAACATCCATACGTCGATCATCTTAGGATCAGCTGACATCGGCAGCGTCGAGCTGATCTGAAGGGGAACAGGAAGTCAAAATTAAACGTTTTTGGGGGCCAAGAGTAGGAGTTTTGTGGGAGTCAAGGTCAGGTGTTTGAAGATGTCAAGAGCTGGAGTTTTGTTGCGGTCAAGGTCAGGGTTTTGTAGGGGCCAAAGGAGGTCACGTTCAAACGTTTATGGGGCCAAGATCAGGCGTTTGTGGACGTCAAGAGCGGGAGTTTTGTGGGGTGCAGGTCATAGTTTTGTGGGGGCCAGAGGAGGTCAAGGTCAGTCATTTGTGAGATTCAAGGTCAGGCGTCTGTGGGGTAAAGGAGGACTTTTGAAAAAAGGACCTATCAAAATAGGACAACCGCATCAGTCTCAGTTCAGGCTATTCCTATCAAAAGGGACGAATCCTTTCGTATTCATGGTCCCTATCATCGTCATTTAATCAGGTATCGTTTGATTTTGTTTGGGATGGAAAAACGTAAAAGGGACCTTCTAGTCAGATGTCCAAAATTGGTCAAAGTTTCTTTTATTGCTTAATTCGGTATAGCAATGTATGGTTAAAATGCAGTAAAAAATTTGGAAGCATCTGAAGCACCTAAGGCGAGTAAACGGGGAGAGAAGGAGCGGGGAAAGGGTCGCATGGCGTGTCAGTGCTCATGTGCCATATCATTTCACCTAGATATTGCTCACCAGCTGTTGATTTCTAAAGAAATATGTATTTACCATTCAGCTGTTCAAGAACTTGTACGATTTGGCAACGTCGAGTGCTCGGTACCTCCCATGGAGCTCTCCTCCCTCCTCCTCCTGTTCTGTATACACAAATAAGACTGCTGGCGGCGGATGAGCTCAGTGTGACATGAATGCCGAAGCGATTACGATGTCAAACGACTAGCTGAATCTGCCTGTCAAACTCAGAGTAGCTGGTAACGCATCTGTTAAATTGAAGCGCACCTCAGGTGCACCTGAGCGATGCGTTACCCCTAAGTCTCATGCGTGTCTCGCTCGGTACCTGGCTCCTGGTACCACTTGTGATACCGGTTTCATCAAGGAACTACAAAATACTTCGATGAAAGAAAGCCAAAGTCAAGTCAATATTTCAGAAAGCTTTCATAACGTCAACTGCACTGATTTTTCGGAGCATTATGGCTTGCAAAGGAAAAACCTGTTTTTCTCTACTAAAATGCATTTTTTAACAATGCAAATGTCAATATTCAAGCCATTTCTTCTCAGAATCTTGTTATTCTAGAGCAATGGTTTTGATATCATTGGATGCGCAAAAATTTTCTCCATAATGAGTTGGAGGATGTCGTTGAAATTCATAGTAGTATCTTATTTACATTAAAAAATCTACGGAAAAATGAATGGCTCTTCAAAATTTTGCTTAAAGTTCATTAAAATTAAACTAATATGAATTTCAAAATTATCCTCCGAATCTTTATGCAGCAACCCTTTTCGCATTCAATGAAACTTGGATCATTATTCTACAATAACTATTTTCTGAGAAGAAATGGCATGAAAATTGGTTATTTCCCCGCCCCCTTTCTTCCCATTATCTCCGTCAATATGACAGAAATGGAAAAAGTGTACGACACAACCCCTATTTATTTCCTAAAATATATACGTATGACTAATTTCATAGATCTAGATCCCACTGAAAAAATGTGATGGCCATTTTCTTAATTCTGTGTAGACCGTCGTGTAAATATATAGACTTAATAGACCGTCGTGTAAATATATATTATAGTGTGAAATGAAATTCCTATGAAAATTTTTAATTTTTTTAATTTTTATTTATTCACGCGCTATATTTATAATCTATAGAAAATACAACTTGTCAAAAATGAATATTTAGTACATTTTGCTCTAATAAATATATTTTTTATCGTAATCGTAGCCGCGATACTGAGACGCCAAGTAACTCCTGTAATAAATAAATAAGTTTATAAATTTTTGCGTGTAACTTCTTTTACGTTATTACAAAAGGAATCTCACCAACCACGTACATGTGCAGGATCTTATACACCTAGTATGTTGCTCAAATGCGTACAAAATATTGGGTTCAACACACAATGCCTTGAGACCAGAATCGAAAACCGAGAAAAGTACGAGTATTTCAGCTACATTAACGTCACTTTGTAATTTTTATCCCATCATTCATTAAAAATAAGTTCTTCCTTCAAAAGAGTTTACATTCGATCAAAACAGACTATCATAATGATATATAATGATACCCAGCTATTCCTAGTTCGGTTAGTGCTCGTGTATATTACGATCATCAGGTTACTTAATGACGGTATCTGTGATACTTATCACCGTATCTAAGATACTGATGTATCTGTGATACTTATGACCTTATCTAAGATACCGATACCGTATCTGTGGTACTTATGACCGTATCTTAGAAACTGATACCGTATCTGACTGCGATACTAATGATAGTATTTGTAACACTAATGATGATAATAATAACAATAATGATTACAATAACGATGATAAGAGGAGTAGTAATAATTAATATTAATACTAACATTATTGCTATTATCTTCACCATTAGTGCTATTCTACAAATCACTATTATAAAAGCAGCTGCGTCCGTCTGTGTGTCACACTAGGGTGGCCAGTACTCATAAGGTAGATTTTTTTTCACAGAACTTTCTTGACGGGACCCCCTAAAAAGGTGAAGTTGATAGAAAAAATGATACTGGTAAAGTTTCAGACCATTTGAACATTGTTAACCCGTGCCCCAACGGCCTCAAAAATCGCGAAAAAAGCCATTTTTCAGAACTTTGGGGCCGTTCGGGCACGGGTTAACGATGTTCAAATTATCTGAAACTTTACCAGTATCATTTTTTCTATCAACCTCACCTTTTTAGGGGGTCCCGTTAAGAAAATTCTGTGAAAAAAAATCTACCCTATGAGTACTGGCCACCCTAGTGTCACACCCACCAGCCTGCAGTATGAGATGAGCGTATCTGTGATACAAGCCTCATCAACTCCACAATAATTTTCGGTGCCCTAACCCAGCAGATTGGGAGTCGGAATGAATATCATGTGTGTTAGTGGAAAATAGGAACGGGTGTCGTGGGATTTGTCGAACGTTATTGTATATTTTTGACGGGCCGTGTTCATTCGTAATATTAATGATGATGATAATAGTAGTAACGATGATGATAATAGCCGTAATAATGAAGATTATAGCATAAGTAATGATGATGATGATTGCAGTAATATTGATAATAACGTTAATAACGATTATAATAGCAGCAGTAATGCTGTATATGAAATGATAATAGCAGTGATAATGATGCTAATCACAATAACAATCAACTGGTAATTAATGTTATGTCAATAAATTTGCCCTGCGTGAGGAGCGCCGCCATCACAATGAGGCAGGAGATGCTGACGGTGAGGCGGTTGCTTAGGTCGTCCAGGGGGATGGCGAACACGCTGAGGCCTATCAGCTGCATCATGAAGCACGGCAGGTACGTGACGAGTATGTGACTCCCGTACCGACGTGCGATGCGTATCTCAAACAACATCTAACGAAAACCAAACAAAAAAATGAGAATTAATTTTCCTCGATGCTAAAAGTGAGCGAAAATGAAGTATTTATGTGCCTTTAGAGCTTCAATGCTTATGGGTCATTCTGGCCGAGTGGCTAGAGAGCTCTTTTTCCGTGCGGTCGAACCCTGGATCGATCCCTGGAAGGCAGCAGGTTCTCATGTTGGAAACCGATGATAACCAACCAACCAGGTTACTCCCTCACTAACCAGGGGACACTCATACAACAACATAATTATCTCACCTCAGTCACAAAAAGGTTCCCTAACCCGTACATTGAAGTACATTGTAACTCGCCTAAAACAGCAGGCCGAACTTCGAATTGATGGAGCTCTGAAGTTATTGTTGATAATTTAGTTCTGCAAAATCCAGCTTGTTATTTACCTAAATCAGTGTCTACAGTACCACTCGGAACATTAAACTTGCGTGCAAGGTTAAGTTCGGTCTGATTTTTTTGAGACACCCTGTAATAACGTAAGGTAGAACCATTTCAATGGTTCAGTGGGGTATATATATACTAGCTCTTGTTCGACTAGCCAATAGAACGGCTTCATTTCAGACAAACTTTATGAAGTCACCGTTGTGACATTTCGTTAATGGCTAGCAGTGATGCCAGATGCAATATGAACGCTGCTATTGGTTCGTTCCCATGACGTCAGCATTGTGACATGGTCAACAAAAAAACTGGTTTGATGCTACCTTGTTTCGTCTACCATGCTGTCTCCTTACCGCATTGCCATTTCCTTCTTGGGGAATCTTCTTGAAGTGAATGAACTCGAATAGCGGCAGTGAAGCCGAGGAGAATTCCAGTACTTCTTCTGACGAAGGTTCCCATTCTGCGTCTGACAGAATTCTTCCTTCCAACGTCAGTGTCATACTGCACGACTGGAGAGAGAAAAGAAATGAAGAAAGGACGCTTTATTCCGCTGATGCTTAATACAGACCGCTTTGCACGTTTTTTCTGGGTGCTGCTATAGCGTGAGGGATACCACAATATAGCATGAAATCTACCTTGTTATAACTCAAAATTTGCCTCGCATTGTGAGCGCCGCCGGATGTCTTTATCGCGCTCGGATTCGGATGTCTTTGTCACGCTCCGTGGGCCGGAAGCGCTCCGACCCCTCGAAGGTCTTTGTTGCTCGCGCTTGCCTGACTTCCGGGCAAGACTATTATATAGAGGAAGCTGTAACCGACGAGCAAGGATATTGATACGTACCTTATTGAGCGTATCTCTTCACCTGCCTTCGTAGTTTAAGGCTACGGTAACAGTAGTTGCATATACAGCTAACTAAACCTCATGTTGTGTTGAGAAGAACGACACAACATACCTCTGGCTAGACCTATAGCGTGAGGTCTACCACCCTATATCAAAAGATATACCTCTAGCTAGTATGACGCAGTAGTAAAGTTGACTTAAACTATAATGATCGCATACAATCAGTGTTGCCCAATAGTAACTCGTACAGTTACCCCGAAAAATGAACAAAAGCCCTGGATTACTGAATACATCCTGATAAATATACAGAAACGTCAAGCGTACCTAGCCTTCTTTGTGAAGGGCGAATATCTACAGAAGCATATAACCGATTCAGAAACTATGTGACAAACCAAATAAGGACATAAAAACTACTTCACTCTCAAGTTTTCTCAATTTAAAGCTGACGTTAAAAAGACTTGGCGCCTTCTCAACTCTTGGTGTAAACCGAATAACGCCGATAAAAAAAATTGAATATGTTGTTCAAGATAATGTAAAATACCATGAGAGGAAAGAAATTGCTAATCTCAATACCAATTTCTTCGTAAACGTAAGGAAAACTATCACTGTTGGTATTCCAATTAAGTGAACGTGCTGATCACCTGGAATACGTGGATCATATTCGAAAACACAACACTTTTTTGTTCTTTTCGCCTACAACTATTCCGATGTAATTGCGTGCATAAACAACCTGAAGAATAAATCGAGTGGGTTACAAACGCTTCCGACAAAAGAATTCAAAATTATTGTTGATATTGTAGCCCCGCTGATATCCAATATCGTTGACCGGTCTCTCGTTCTAGGCACTCTCCCGAACTCCCTCAAAGTTGCTAGAGTAACCCTTATCTTTAAAAATGGTGAAAAAACCTTTGTAAACAAATATCGACCTATCTCCGTACTCGGGTACCAACTATTAGCAAGGTATTCGAAAAAATTGTGTTTAAAAAGTGTTCTCTTATTGTGAACAAAAATAATTTATTTATGGTAAACAATAAGGCTTTTGCTCTAAAAAATCAACAACGCAGGCTATATTAAATTATTTACAATTCATTTATTCTAATATAGATGAAGGAAAGCCTGTTTTCTCTGTATTTCTTGACTTTCAAAAGGCATTCGATTGTGTGGACCATAACATATTACTCTCGAAACTACATTGTTATTGCATTCGAGGGGTTGCCCAGGACTGGTTCAAATCATACCTAACAAATCGGAAGCAATACGTTGTCATAGATGATATAAAATCAGACCCACAGACAATTAGCCATTGAGTTCCACAGGGATCTGTTCTTGGGCCTCTCCTATTTCTGATTTTTATCAATGATATTATTAAATCTACATCATTTTTCAAATTCATACTTTTTGCCGATGACAGTACGCTTTCTACGGTCCTTCCGAACCAAAATCCAGCTATGACTGTGGAGAGTATAAATTATGAACTTCATAAGGTTTCATTGTGGCTTAAAGCTAATAAAATAAGCCTTAATATCGATAAATCAAAATGTATTACATCCTCATAAAAGAAAAATGTATCTCTCCCACGCATTAAATTTGGCGAAGGTGAAACCAAAGAAACCAACTAGTAAGTTTCTGGGCACAATAATAGATAAACATCTGACCTTCAGAGAGCACATCGCTCATATTTGTTCTAAATTATCAAAATCCATCGGAATCCTAAATAAAGTTGAAAATTTCTTGCCTGAAATAGCTTAACAAACGCTCTACCGAACGCTCATTTGTCCATACTTGCAAGACGGAATAGAAGCGTGGCACGGAACTGACAAAAAATAAAACCAATAAAATTTTTACTCTGCAAAAAAGAGCCATCAGAGCGGTAAAGAACCTAGAATGTAATTCTCCCACAAATGATTCATTCCAAAATTTAAAAATACTTAAACTTTCGAATCTCTACAAAATCTCCATTTGTAGTTTCATTTACAAAACATCAACAAATGAGGGCGACAATAGCCTAAAACAATTATTAAAAGCGCAAACCGGTTATCACGACCATTTAACCCGAAATAGAAGTAAATTCATGCTTCCATATTATTCAAAGGCCCGGTCACAACGCAGTATCCTCTTCGCTGGAACTAAAACTTGGAACTCAATACCTGCGGAGATCCGAGAAAGCAATTCTTCCAAAGAATTTAGAAGAAATCTTGAGACTCACTTCCCATCAGAATACTAGTTCGTGTAAGATCACCAAGTCTAATCTTGCCGCCTACGTGTCTGGTCCTAGAAATGTAATTTGCCACGGGTAACATCACCGATCTTCAGTTTGCTCTTAAATCGTTTATCGAATATGTAACATCGCCGATCTTCAGTCTGCTCATAATCGTTTATCGAATATACTTCTATATATAGCCTAATTGACCTATATTGTAAAATGCAGCATCACATATCGAGTTAATTATTATCATTGATCAGTCCAATGCGAAACTAGTTTAAGTGAATTAGGTTAAACAGTATTGTACACCTTAGAATAACGTGATGGTAGGATGTACTAGAAGTCGTTGAACTTGTTCGCGCCCACAGGTAGCTATACTCAAATTTGACCATTGTATTAGACTTAAGAAACATTTTACCTCTGTATCACCTGTGGTAGATAAATTGTTTAATTATATAAAATGTTTCATTTTTTAAATTGTTTAGTACTATACGTGAGGTCTACCACGCTATAGCATGAGATCTACCTCTAGCTAGTGCCATAGCGTGAGGTCTACCACGTTATAGCTTGAGATCTGCCTCTAGCTAGTAGTATAGCGTGAGATTAGTTTAGTTCACTTGCGGACATTTCTTTTTTCCATACTAATAATTTAGAGATAAACACATAGTTTATACATCTAAAACTGCGCCTGGGTAGGCGATGTATGGCGGTAGCCTCACGCTATAGTAGCACCGGTTTTCAAAGGATGTTTTATTCCAATTAAGCCTGATACCCATCAGCTTGCACACTGGTTTTTCAAATGCCTTATAACAAACACCAGGACGCAATTACGCTTACTCCCGGTCAAGCCGGTACCCATCTGCGACACCTGGGTAGAGTGGGGCTGAGTCCTCCCTTTTCCCAACGGGGAGAATCACAGGGTGGCGCTGCCTTGATTCGATCCGGCGGCATAGACTCCAATCTCGCAGGATTTCTACATCGCCCAACCCTCTCCCTCCACCTCCAAGCAGCTACAGCACCACCTCCGAGCAGCTACAGCAATGTTAGGTTAGGCTAATTTAGGTTAGGTTAAGTTGAATTAAGTTAGTTAAGTATGTTAGGTTAAGTTAGGTTAGGTTGGATTAGGTTAAGCCAAGTTCAGTTGGCTTAAGGTTAAGTTAAAAAGTTTGAGAATCCCTGTTTCTGGGTGCTGAGATGGAGGGTCGAATGTCGAAACACCAGCGGTCGTTGTCAAAACTTATTATAAAGATTTAATGCGTGTTAACTTTGGTATTCCGCTGTGGTATTCACTTACTAAGTACTTGTAGTGGTTATAATGCAGTGATTAATAATAAATGTATAAAGAACAGATAGGTTAATAAACCTCAGTAGTACTACATAGTTCAATAATTGGCGCGAATGGCAACTTTATGTAGCTGCTTGGAGGTGGAGGGATAGGGTTGGGCGGTGTAGAAATCCTGCGAGATTGGAGTCTATGCGATCCGGCCACCCTTCCCTGCGCACTCTTACCACTCGGCCACGGTAACAAATGCAAATTTTGTGGAATGTGTTGGGTGTCTATGTCCCAATTGTGTGAGTTCACTATTACGATGAAGTTTGAGGCGTTAAATTAAGAAGGAAGGGGTAAGGCCCCAGCTCATTGAGTATGAGGGTCTCCCTAGACCTTCTCGCCCCCGCCTTTTGTGTTTTCTAACACACCAGAGGAGCTGCTCGCTCTGGCTAATGACTGCGTGTGTACATGTACTCGAACAAAAGACCTTCTGATCTGAAATTTAACGTGTTGTCCATGTGCTACAGAAAAGAGGTATTAAAATGAAATGAACGTGAATTTAGCACCTGCTCTTAATAACAGCTCTTTCTTCCCATTGGCTCTCAACAGAGGCCATATAGATTTTTCAGTGATGCAAGGGCAGGGCGTTAGGCTTTGGATGAAAATATCCCGGATTTGAATCCTTGAACCTTCTCTGTACATTTTGTGGAACAAACAGCTCCTCTGGTGATGAGGGAGACCCTCCTGCTCAGTGAGCTTGCATTTCACAAAGAAAGAAACTAAGAGAACTTAAGAAACTCAGAAACTTGACTCACACGAGATAATGAAGGGAAAAAATAATTGATGATATTATATTTTACAATATTTTGTATTCTAAATTTCATTTCTTAAGAGTATTAACTTTCATTAGGCTTTAAAAGAAGACAAAATACTATTCCGAAAGTGGAAGCTATATAAAATCTGTTGTGCACATTACCTCACCAGCACATTAAATGGGACATTACTCACATTAAATGGGTCATTACTCACATCAAATGGGCCATTACTCACGTGCACATCAAATGGGTAATTGAACAAATCCAACGGGCAGGTCATGGTGACGACTTTCTCTTTTTTGTGAAGGATGACAACGTCCTTGCCGAGATGTTCCAGTACTGGGGAGGGAGACTAGTTAGTCGTGGGGAATAGTTATAGATACAAGGACTAGTTATAGGAATAAAGACTAGTTATTGCAACAGACAGTAGTTATGGTAACAGAGACTGGTTAGAGTAACAAAAACTAGTTAGTGACAGAGACTAGTTGGTCACAGAGACTAGTGAATAAAATAATTATGCTGCGAGTTTGTGAGCATTCTTTACGCAAAGTGATTTAAACTAATTAAAAAAGGATCGCTGCCACTAGAGACTTTCGTCTTGAAATTTAGGAATATGAGTTTATTTTGAGGAATTTCTAGCCTTACTGCGTTAGCCTCTACGATAGCCCACATCCGGCATCAACTTCGTTAGGTATGCAACGATTTGGTAGCGCTGACTGAGTTTTCTAGGCACGTTTTTCTGGGTGGTTCGTGCGAGTGGAGGATAATAAGACGCATCTCAAAAGATACTCAATAGTTTACTGTTGTGAGAGGCAGGTACGGAGGAGGAGAGCAAGCCACGTGCTTGGCATCGGACGCGGAACAATTTCAACAGGAGACAATGACTTTAGCAATGCATTACGATATTGATAACCCGCTATCTGACTCGCGCTTGACCACTACAATGTCGAAACCCGGTCGCACGCAACGCAGTGAAAGGAAAAAACGCAGTCCTCGAAACAATGAAAGGAAAACGCAGCCCTCGAAACAATGAAAGGAAAGCGCAGCCCTCGAAACAATGAAAGGAAAACGCCGCCCTCGTCACAGAAATGACAACGTAACCATCGAAACAGAAATGGATCACGAAACCCTGAAACAAAATGATAAGCCCTTGGCTCATAGTTTCGCTCTCACCGCTAGCCGCTTGAGTCTATCATTGACTGAGTCCGAGCTTGTAACCAGACCCTACGTGACTTCCCTCTAACTCGCGTCGGCCGCTTCCTCTCGCCTCTCGGTCCTAAGAGACTACCTGCTCCTCTGCTCCGGAGAGACTCAGATACTCAACGGTGTCACAATCAAGAGAAGGAGGGAGGAACGTGTTAGGGGTGGGACACCTTTGATTTGTCGCTGCGGCTTTCTCCGTGCGCCGTGGGTTATCCATAAAAGATCGAAATGAAACGAGGGGTGGTTTGCTCTCCACTAAATTTATGTTCGATGACCATATATGCCTAGTTTTCTGTGCGGCCTATCCAACACAAGGACCAAGCCAGAAGTTTCTGTTTTATGGCATCATCATAAAATTTGGTGTATCTTCTGGCTCATGCTCGTAAACGTACAAGCAACTAAAACCTAAATGTTTCCACAGCCATTAGACACACGTAATTCCTATTAGATTCATCCAATTTAAGCCTCCTGCCAGTGAGACAGAAACAGAATAAATTCATTTTATTCACTAGTCATGATAACAGAGACTAGTTTTGGTAACTTAGACTAATTATTGTTACAGAAACTAGTCATAGTATTACAAACTAGTCATTGTTAAAGAGACTAGTTATGGTAGTATAGACTAGTTATGGTAACATAAACTAGTAATGGTAACATGAAAAAGTTGTGGTTACAGAGACTAGTTACGGTAACAAAGACTAGTAATGGTAACAGAGACTAGTTATGGCAACATAGACTAGTTATGGCAACATAGACTACTTAGGTTACAGAGACTAGATAAAACTAGGAACGTCACCACAGCACCAGTACACAGTACACGCTCACTCATATACTATATGCTCAATATACATGTAAAATATACATGTACAATACACTGCCAGTACGTTATACTACATATATAATATACAACATGTACAATACACATTTATAATACACCATAAGTACCTTCAGCCCCGTCAAAAGTCGCAGGTTTGCCCTGCATGTCCGCAATGACGAACATCTTCTCAGGCTCAGCGTCCATAGACAGCGCCATCGTGTCTTCACTAATGACCCCGTCCATGACGATGTTGGGTTGCCAGTAGAACTTCGCGTCGTCCGTCGGTATGAGGGTCGCGTTGCCAGGGTGGATGTTGTGGAATACAACGCGTTCGTCCCGCCAAGTGGCCTCGGCTCGTACGCTTACCTTTGAACAATTTAACCCTTTCGCTGCGTGGGACTGATCTCCCCAGTCATTGAAAACGCTCAGCAGTGACGGGTGACTGAGGAGATCAGTCATCGAAATGGCGCGCCAGTGACGGAGGACTGATCTCCTCAGTCATAACAATCTACTTGGGCTCTTCTTCCGTCATAGCTATGTTTTTGTTCTGAGTCATACCTAATGAGCTCGAGTACATTTTGTACCAACTTTAGTACAATTGTACTGATCTGATACTACCCTAACCTCAATGCAAGCGTGCTATTGGCCAATCAGTATCCATCAAGATGTCACGGAAGCGCGGTCTTGACGAAGAGGAAATTCGTCAGCTGCTCGAAACGTTCGAGAGTGATGATGAGATGTTTGATGTGGACGATAGTGATGGTGAAATTAGGCAGAACGGAAATAATCTAGTTCAAGATTTTGAGCATGATAATGAAGGAGTGAGCTGTGCTGTTGGTGATTTTGCAGCTAGTGATGAAGGCAGTGATTCTGAAGAAAACATTGCAACCCCGAAACGATGTAAAACTGACTTTCACTGGAAGAACATCACCGGCACTGTTGGGAACGAAAGGAGAGGTGAACAGTTTAGTGAGGAAAATAAAGTGCTTATTTGTACTGGTGAGCAAAAGCTTTCATGCTGTGAGCTATTTCGTGAAGTCTTTCCTGATAAGCTGTTTGAACTTATGGTGAAAGGAACAAATGAATATGCTGAGAACTTTTTAGCACAGAAAGAAACAAGTAATTGTTCACGATATAAGCAGTGGTATCCTGTGACAGTAGATGAAATGAAATCGTTTGTTGGGATGCTTCTCTTGATGGGAATTGTTCAAAAGCCATCAATAAATTCGTATTGGAGTACAGATGAATATGTTGCGACACCAGTGTTTTCTGCTATCATGAAACGAGACAGGTTTTGCAATATCTTGAGTTTTTGGCATTTTTCCAGCAATTCTGTTGATGTTTCCAGTGCTAATCCTCGCTTGAAAAAATTGAATTCTTTTCTAGAAGTGCTGAACGATGTTCTCCTTGAAAAATATTATCCAACGCAAAATCTAAGTTTGGATGAAACCTTGCTTCTGTGGAAAGGAAGACTCCTGTTTCGTCAATACATAAAGTCGAAACGATCAAGGTTTGGAATAAAAATATTCAAACTAGTTGACGCAAATGGCGTAACTGTGAACACAGAAATATATACAGGCACGATGAACAAAAAAGATGATTTCTCAAAGACAGAAACAGTCGTCGTAAACATGATGGAGAAGTACATCGGAAAAGGACATCATGTGTTCACGGATAATTATTACACGTCACCAAAACTCTATCAGTTTCTGAAAGAAAATAAAACTAGTGCTACTGGAACGATTAGAAAAAATAGGGTTGGTCTTTCCGTTGAAATGCGCGGCCTGAAATTAGCAAAAGGACAGAAGCAAGCGTTTGAGAGCAGTGGTCTTCTGGCACTAGTTTATTCTGATAAGCGAGATGTGTTTATGCTGTCAAATGCCCATTCTAATACTGATACTACTGTTACTCGAAGATCAAAAGGCGGTTCTATTCGTGTTCAAATTCCAAGTTGCATCGACGATTATAATATGAACATGGGTTTCGTAGATAAGACTGACCAAGTGCTCCATTACTACACTATTAGCAGAAGAACTATCAAGTGGTACAAAAAACTGGCAGCACATTTGATACAAGTACGTGTCCTAGATGCTTTGGGCATTTATAATTTTATTTACAAGCAAAAATGACGTATCTTGAATTCTCTATGAACTTGATAAAGGAACTAACTTCTACGTTCGACGCAAATACTTTGAAAAAAACTGTAAAACCTCGGCTAATGGGAAGACATTTTCCCGAGTACGTCACCTCCGCAAAAAGTGAAAATCCCACCAAAAGATGCCGTGTATGTTATCAACATGGTATCCGGAAACAATCACGATATCAATGAAAAAGTTGCGAAGACCGCCCTGGGCTATGTGTTATTCCCTGCTGTGAAATTTACCACCAAGAACTCAACTTCTAAGGTGAGGTCTAAAATTATTTAAATTATAAATAACATTCAATTTATATTAGACAACATTCGAATTCCATGTAATATTATGTATGTATTCGACATTAAATTTTCATTTCTTCATCGGATATTCTACAGTAGAATGTGTGCATTAATTCCACTTCACCGTAACACAGCGCATTGCTGCTATACTTAGCGCGCGCGCTCTCGTCATGAGGGTGCACACAAGCCGCGCGCTGCTGACGCAATACCGTCCCGCAGCGAAAGGGTTTATTAAGGAGTTTGAAGAATTTAAGCAATTTAAATAGTTTTAACAATAGAGCAATTTGAGTCGTTTTGTATATCGGGGATTTTTGATGTTAGCGTTGCCGAGAGGAAAATATAAAATGATGGAAGGACAGCCTCATACATTACACGGGTCGTAAATTTAGGAGCCGGTTTTCATGCTATGGCCTTGGGAAATATATGACGGGGACGTTCTTAGAAGAGAAATCTTCCCCATATTAAATTCAATAATTGGATGCGCTGGCCTAGGCAGCCACAGCGCTGTAAAAATGTGGGAACACCAGGCCGACGGCGCAGAGCGCTGAGATCAGAGTTGCCGTCAGGCGAACCTTTATTTAATTAGCCGTGGCGGGAGGCGGTTAAGGACCATGAGACCGACCCCTCCCCACCAGCCGTACCCCCGGTTGTGTGGGGAGAGGGGGGGGGGGGCTCAGAACCTTGCCTACCCCTCGCTACCCTGCTCGTGTGGCGACCACCCTCCCCTTCGGGGAGGGGGGAGCGCTGTCCGAGCGAAGTTGAGTAGGACGAGTAGAGGACACTTCGTGCGGAGTGGTAGTCGTGAACGGACGAACTGGAGTTGCGGGTTGAGTCGGGAGACGATCAAGCCGGCTTTTGTAGACTTAGAAATTTGAGTCGCCGGTGAGTTTCGAGAAAGGTCAAGGACTCGGTCGTAGGATTCAAAGAGTACGTAAGCAAAGTATTTCAGAAGGAAGTCGGGAAGTGATAATAGAGGCCCGTGTATTCAATTGTTGAATTTAGACACTGTGTTCGGTTTAAACGTGGCACAATCAACGACGAATTATTGATCGTATTGTGAGGGCGCATGATTTCAGAGCGTCTGCTATACGCTCATTTGGCTCGACGTTTCAGTGGCTAGACATTCGGGGCTCGACATTTTCTTTGACTCGAAACATTGTTTCCACAGTTGTCGGGGTGTTATCGTGAGAAATCCATCGAAAGATAATTGTGAGTTAAGTGTCCTGTTGCTCCGAAATTGTAAAAGGTTGTTTCTACCACGCTGTCTCGTGTCATCCTTGCTTGCCGTCCAATAAATGTGGGAACTTGGGCCTCGTATATTTCATCTCATCTCTCGTCAACTAGCACAAGAAACACGTGCCCGTGGCCCTCAGCCACTGCTACCCGAGAAAATACGCACGATTGTTCAATTCCACAACATTTTAGTCCCGGGAACCCCCCCGGGTGGTGGCAGCATATAATAATCATTGATTCAGTCAAAATAATCGGAGAACTCAAGGACGTAAACCTATTCGGTAATATAACTACTAAGTCTAAAGAGCGGAAGAAAAACCCGACTCATTCAGTTTTTAAATTTTGAATAATTCAGGCAATTTAAAAAGTTCATACAGAACGTAAAAATTTTGAACAGCTTAAATGATTTAAAAATTTTAAGATACTTAAACAATTGAACACTTTCACAGCAGTTGGTAAAACTGAATTTCAAAGTCAATTGCAGTGCGCAGTGTTGAAAATAACAAACATGAACTGGATCGTGCCTTCATTCAGCTTTGATTGAGTATTTATGGAATTTGACTTTGTGGCCACTGGTCCGTCAGCAGCATTATGAAAATCTCCTCCGTTGCAGTCAAAGAGTATAACAATTAAAAAATTTAACTAATTTAACAATTTATGCAATTTGAAGAGTTGAAACAATTTAAACAGTTCAAACAATTTAAACAATTAAACAGTTTAAACAATTTAAACAGTTTAAACAATTTATACAGTTTAAACAATTTAAACAGTTTAAACAGTTTAAACAATTTAAACAGTTTGAACAATTTAAACAGTTTAAATAATTTAAACAGTTTAAACAATTTAAACGGTTTAAACAATATAAACAGTTTAAACAATTTAAACGGTTTAAACAACATAAACAGTTTAAACACTTTAAACAATTTAAACAATTTAAACAGTTTAAACAACGTAAATAGTTTAAACAATTTAATAAGCAGTTTAAACAATTTGAACAGTTATTAACCACATACGCTACAGAAGTAGATTGCGCCTTAAGTTCAGTACAACGGACAGATTTGAGTATAGTTACCTGTGGCCTCGAATGAGTTCAGTACTTCTAGGGCAGGGCATCCTGCCACCAACGCTAATCTGAGGTGTACAGTTAAGTGTCGCCTAATTCACTTAACCAAGTCACGCACTAGACTGATCAGTGAATTAGTTCTCCCAATATTCGATGTTTGGATTTTACATAGTAGTTCATATTGGCTAGATGTTAACAGTATATTCTAGAAACGACTTGAGAAGAGACTGAAGATCTTTGCCACTAATCATGGCAAATTACCGCCAGCATGAGTCATACAGGAAAAAATGTCACATGAATATCTTATGTGATTAGTAGTCCGTAATAATATCAATATTCCAAATTAATATTAATATTCCCACCTTGAGGGTATCCTCTCCCATGTCCAACTCATGTATCCTCAATAAGGTCAAACTGAGGTTCACTTGAAGGTTATCCTGGCCGGACAACTGGCGGTCGTAATACGAAGGCCGCTTTTGTGTGTAGTTACAGAGTTGTTCGTCAGTGAAATCTACGCAATCCACCACAGAGTTGCACAGCTTTTGCAAGTCTATGCAGACCCCGTTCGAACAAGTAAACTGATCTTCATTACACACTGTCAAAGTGAAAGTTTCGGTTGAAGTAGTCCCAACAGGAATCCAAGCTTTCCTACCCATCAGGTTGCTCGATTCTACGACGCCTGTCTGTGCATAGTATCTCCATGTTATCGGGTTCATCATGTACATGACGTAATCTGCCTCCGGGTACTCCACGCGATAGTCATATTCTGCTTCCCAAACCAGAGAATCTTCCACTTCTTTCATGGGTGTTCTGAACGGAGTGGACGAGAATTGTAAGCCAATGAAGATAAATTTCGTCGAGTTACGGAAACTGCATATACTGCGTCGAAGAAGGAAACACTCAGAAGGGGGTTCATGCCAAACCCCTGACATCGAAACGCTAATGGCGAGACAACTTTCGTTTTGCGGCTTCACCCCAAAATTTGCGTGCATTTCCGCGACGACACTGAAAACGAAAAGCATTATTTGCGCATCTGTGGTCGTCGACAAGTCCAAAAGAGACCCACCGAATTTGCTGCAAACTTTCTCGGCTTCGTTACTGGTTAGAGCAGCATTTATGTGGACCCAGTCGTTGTCAGTTTGTGAAGTGGTAAAGAGATACTTCGGTATCGGCTCTATGTTGACCCCGACCGGTTCATTGGGTAGGTATTCGATGATTTCGATGTACTTTTCAGAAGCGCTGCTAAACGTCATCGCGGCGTTGACCTCGACAGACGTGATGTTGGTCAGGTAGAATCTGGCATCAGCTACTTTGCAGGAAATGGGTTTGCCTCGATCGCCGTCGCCGCTCAGGTACAGTTCGCTATTTTCGTTCGTAAATTTACTTGCTCCGCTAAATGTACATCCTTCCGCTGGCTCTATGACGGTTCCGTCGACGTAAGTTACGAGAGCGTCGCTCATCGTCACGCAAATGTGCATCCACTTATAACGCTCTACGTAGTAGTCGTAGCGTACCCTGCACTTGTTCGTTTGCAGTGAAAGTTTCGTCGAGAAAACTGAAAAAATGAATTCATGACTTGTATCAGTACCATATGTATAATAAACTCCAGGTATCTCCGCAAATTTATCAATTATAAAAAATAAATCATTTTTCGTGAATAATTTATGCTATGTTGTTACAATTGGCATCTGAGTGAACACATTAAATTGGTTGGTGCGTGTGTCTGTGACGCTCATAGGGACGCTCAATGACCGTATCTGTGATACGAGTTTCACCAGTGCACAAGTACAAGAATATTTTAATGGCGGGTACTGTTGGGATGGATATATTTGTTGGGCATCCACATCTGGAGGATTTGCCTGAAGGAAATATAGAATCCCGTCATTTTGGACGGGTCGTGTACACTAGTTATACATAAAGTTTGGCGACGCGATATGCAAAATTTACTATCTTTAAGTTACGGTTGGCGTATTTTAACTTTTTACTTGTGTGAAATTTTGTTAGCAACAGGATATTGTAATCTGACACATGATGCTATGGGTAAAAATTCACTTATTATGCTTGCCCTAGCAAAAATGCTTCACTGAAAATGAGAAGCACAATTCGAAATAATGGACATGCGAAGAATAAAATCGAAGCATTCTTTCTTTTGATTGATAAAGAAAACTTGGGAGAAATGTTGAAGAATTGATTTCATTGGAACATTTGAGAAAGAAAGAAAAACATTTTTTACGCTCTAATATTTTTCACTCGCATTCGTATTTTTTCAGTGGTTACCATTCCTACCAGCCAGTGGTTCTGCTTTCCTGGAGTAATTCAATCGAAAGTTTATTTTAAATAGCGCATTTCCCAAACCCCAGTCACTTTCAGGGAGAAATCAGAGAATTTCTAACATTTTTGTTAAACGTGATGTTGGCAAAAAAAATGTAAGTGTATTATAGCCTTCTTAGATGAAATGATTTTCATCTCATAAGACATAATTTCTTCAGAACAAATAATTTTTCTTACTCGAAATAATAATTTCCTTATAAGAAATAATTTTCTTCTCATAAAAAAGGTGTAAATTCCCACTAACTTCCAAGCGCTACAAAATTGTAGCGAAGGGCGGAGGACTCGTCTCCCAGCACCCAAATAATGTCGGTGTACCGCCGGTTTTTGAGGTAAAACCAAAGGCAGAGAGAGGCCAAGTCTGAAGGTTGGCCGAAGTTGAGACGTTTGGAGGCTAATTAAAATATTCTGTTCTGTGCCTCCTTCAGCTGTTGCCCCAGTGACGTCATTGGAGCACCAGCAAAGTCCGTACGTGACATGAACTCTATCATCCACACCTCGTCTGGACCTGAGCAAACGGCAGAGGAAACAAGGTAGAGTCATTTCTATGGGAGAAAATACATCTCCTCTTGTTCGGCTAGCCAATAGAACTGCTTCATTTCAAATGACGTCACCATTGCGACACGGTCTACGACGATAAGACTGGTTTTGCTACCTTGTTTCTTTTGCCGTAAACTGCGCACATAGAAATAGGGGACCTTTATTTAACACAATTACTGGTTTACAGCCATTTAACATTGTAGTGTAGAAGTAGAAGTTAATGTGAGGCCGCTACTGTAGCTGGCAAATAGACGTAAGGCACGATCTTCAAACAGTTGCAATAACGGAACCTTACGGCGCAAGTAGCATCCACTGGTCCTACAAAATTATTCCCTTACATCGCGAACGCTGCGTGTTGGTGTAAATATTTGAAATTCCAAATGCGTATTCAGATGATGTGACTCTGTCACAATGTTTTTGTGAACAAACTTATTCTATGCAATATTTATATCATTATTGATGCGCAACATTTAAACAAAATTTAACAATATTTAATGTTATTCGTAAACAATATATATAATTTAACAGTATATAATGATCTTTATAAACAACATGTATTAACATAGTCAAATTCAGAATGAGCTACCCAAGAGACCGCAATTTTAACTATTCCTCCTAATGTTACATTCCTCCATTTCAATGGCTATTATGTTAACCATGTACGTCTACCAAACACGGATCACTGTGTTAAAACACAAGTATTAGAATCCAATAGTAATTTCAGCATCAATTTTATCAAACATAAACTTGTTTTTTACTGTTCTTTTCGTTGCTACAACAAAGTTGAGTTACAGTTAAGCGAGAAGGAAAGTTCCCGATTCTTGAACAATTTATTTACCACATAAGATACTGAAGTAGATTGTTTCTCAAGTCTAGTACAACGGACATATTTGAGTATAGCTACCTGTGGGCCAGAATAAGTTAAGCGACTTCTAGGGCATCCTACCATCAACGCTATTCTAAGGTGTACAATTAACCTAATTCACTTAACAAAAAATTTATTCATTTGATATTCGATGCTTGATCTTATATAGTAGTTTATATATGCTAGATATTAACAGTATATTCTAGAATCCACTTGAGAACAGACTAAAGATAAATGACACTACCCATGGCAAATTATCAAATCAGGATGAGCCATTTAGGAGAAAATATATGAATTGGTTACCTTACGTGCTTAATATTCCGAAAGGAAAAAGGATTCAAGATTCATTTTGGAAACTTTGTAAGAATTTTTTTCACGGATCTTCGCAGGGATTGAGTTCTAAGCCTTAGTTCTATGAGGAGAATACCGTGTTGTGACCAGCTTTTGAATAATAAGGAAGCTTGAAGTTAGTTTTATATTGCGGGTTAAATGGTCGTGATGACCAGTTTGTGCAGTTAGTAATTGTGTGAGGTCTTTGTTGCCTTAAGTGGTCGATATTTCTTATAAAAATTACATCTGGAGCAGCACTTCGGAAAGAGACAATATTAATCTTAACGAAAAGTTCATGTTGTACAGGATTCCAAACAAATTTTCGATCGCGATGTATAAATTCATTCTATATTTATACATTCTGTGCTTGCTTCTAGAATTAAGAAACATTCTATCTCTGTATCACTTGTGGTAAATGAATTGTTTAAATTGTTTAAAATTGTTTAAATTGTTTATTTTGTTCAAAATTTTTCAAATTGTTAAAAATTCTTTAAATTGTTTAAATTCATGTACGAGGCGTTCGCGAGACTCGAACTCAGGACAAGAAATTACCGCGCCGGCACGCTATCGATCGCTCCATCGATCACCCTAAAAGATGATCGAAGCACAACGAAAGCAATGCTTAAAACAGTGAAAGCAGGCGCGCACTGTCGCGACAGATATATTTTATTCTCTTATTTATCGAGAGTTCAAAGTCTTGTCACCCCCAGAAACAGTTAATGAATCTGGTACGAGAAGCTACTGCTTCCACAAGGTTTTTCAAATGGAATAAATGTGCGAGGAGTTTGCGAGTTTAAAATGCTTGTTTAAATTCTTTCAATTGTTCAAAATTGTTTTAATTGTTTAAAATTGTTGATATTGTTTAGAATTGTTTTAACGTTTAATATTGTTTTAATTGTTTAGAATTGTTTAAATAGTTTTAAATTGTTTAAATTGCTTATGTATGTTTAAATTGTTTAAATTGCTTAGATGGTTTAAAATTGTTTAGAATGTATAAAATTGTTTTAATTGTTTAGAAGTGTATAAAATGTTTAAAATTGTTCGATTTTTTTTAAATTGTTCAAAATGCTTAAAACTGTTCAAAATTATTTAAAATGTTTAAAATTGTTTTAATTGTTTAAAAGTATTTAAAAAGTTTAAATTGTTCAATTATTTTAACATTGTTTGAAAAGCTTAAAATTGTTTAAAATGTTTAAAATTGTTTTAATTGTTTACAGTTGTTTGAATTTTTTAAATTGCTTAAAATGTTTAAATTGTTTAAATTGTTTAAAATATTTAAAATTGTTTACATTGTTTATATTGTTTAAATTGTTTAAATGGTTTACAATTGTTTAAAATGTTTAAAATTGTTTAAATTGTTTATATTGTTTAAATTGTTTAAATGGCTTACAATTGTTTAAAATGTTTAAAATTGTTTAAATTGTTTACAGTAGAGTATTATGACATAGCACGAAACAAAACATCTACTACAAATTCACTGTGCAGAAAAATATTCTTCAAATGATCTACAGAGAGAGCACCAACAAACCAACGAACTAACAAACCCACATTCCTTTACAGTAGGCAGCCCGAGACCGGACCCCTACATTTGTACATATTAAATACATGAGATATTCATTCCAATGAGCACAGTGCACGCGACAAAGTACACACAGCGACGCTCGACGCAAACAAGGCACGAAATAAAGAAATTAGAGCGCGTAATATGCGCTATGGGAAACGAACAAAATTGTGGCGTGAGAGCGGGTGTTGAATTGTTTATTGTGTTCCCTGGCGCCTTTATTGTTTCTGCATGCATTGAAGTGTTGGGGATATTGTGCGGCTGCATGCATCATAGGCCTACAGCTGCACGTACACGGTTACAGCTGCCCTTACGCGCCCACAGCTGCACGTACACGGCTACAGCTGCACGCACACGGCTACAGCTGCCCGTACACGCCTACAGCTGCATATAACGCCTAGAGCTGCATGTACACGACTACAGCTGTCCCTACACGCCTACAGCTGCACGTATACGCCTACAGCTGCACGTACACTCCTACAGCTGCACGTACATGCCTACAGCTGCACGTACACGCCTACAGCTGCACGTACGCGCCTACAGCGGCACGTACACTCCTACAGCTGCACGTACACGGCTACAGCTGCACGTACACGGCTACAGCTGCCCGTACACGCCTACAGCTGCACGTACACGCCAACAGCTGCCCGTATGCGACTACAGCTGCACGTACGCACCTACAGCTGCACGTACACGCCTACAGCTGCACGTACATGCCTACAGCTGTACGTACACGCCTACAGCTGCACGTACACGGCTACAGCTGCCCGTACACGCCTACAGCTGCACGTACACTCCTACAGCTGCACGTACACGTCTACAGCTGCCCGTACACGCCTACAGCTGCACGTACACGCCTACAGCTGCACGTACACTCCTACAGCTGCGCGTACATGCCTACAGCTGCACGTACACGCCTACAGCTGCACGTACACGGCTACAGCTGCCCGTACACGCCTACAGCTACACGTACACGCCTACAGCTGCACGTACATGGCTACAGATGCCCGTACACGCCTACAGCTGCACGTAAACGCCTAGAGCTGCACGTACACGACTACAGCTGTCCGTACACGCCTACAGCTGCACGTATACGCCTACAGCTGCACGTACACTCCTACAGCTGCACGTACATGCCTACAGCTGCACGTACACGCCTACAGCTGCACGTACATGCCTACAGCGGAACGTACACTCCTACAGCTGCACGTAAACGGCTACAGCTGCACGTACACGGCTACAGCTGCCCGTACACGCCTACAGCTGCACGTACACGCCAACAGCTGCCCGTATGCGCCTACAGCTGCACGTACGCGCCTACAGCTGCACGTACACGCCTACAGCTGCACGTACATGCCTACAGCTGCACGTACACGCCTACAGCTGTACGTACACGGCTACAGCTTCCCGCACACGCCTACAGCTGCACGTACACGCCTACAGCTGCACGTACACGTCTACAGCTGCCCGTACACGCCTACAGCTGCACGTACACGCCTACAGCTGCACGTACACTCCTACAGCTGCACGTACATGCCTACAGCTGCACGTACCCGCCTACAGCTGCACGTACACGCCTACAGGTGCACGTATACGGCTACAGCTGCCCGTACACGCCTACAGCTGCACGTACACGCCTACAGCTGCACGTACATGGCTACAGCTGCCCATACACGCCTACAGCTGCACGTACACGCCTACAGCTGCACGTACACGGCTACAGCTGCCCGTACACGCCTACAGCTGCACGTACATGCCTACAGCTGCACGTACATGGCTACAGCTGCCCGTACACGCCTACAGCTGCACGTACACGCTTACAGCTGCACGTACACGGCTATAGCTGCCCGTACACGCCTACAGCTGCACGTACACGCCTACAGCTGTACGTACACGCCTACAGCTGCACGTACACGCCTACAGCTGCTCGTACACGCCTACAGCTGCCCGTTTACTCCTACAGCTGCACGTACACGCCTACAGCTACCCGTACACTCCTACAGCTGCACGTACACGCCTACAGCAGCCCGTACACGCCTACAGCTGCACGTACGCGCCTACAGCTGCACGTACACGCCTACAGCAGCCCGTACACGCCTACAGCTGCCCGTATACTCCTACAGCTGCACGTACACGCATACAGCTGCCCGTACATTCCTACAGCTGCACGTACACGCCTACAGCAGCCCGTACACGCCTACAGCTGCCCGTATACTCCTACAGCTGCACGTACACGCCTACAGCTGCACGTACCACTATATCTACAGATAACTTATTTTCATTTTTTAGTGAAATTCCGCAGCTGACAAAATTATTGTGCTAAAATAATGAATGAAAAAATTCAAATCAGAAAAAAATTCTAAAACATTTCTAAAAGAATAAAATAGAATGCATCAGTAGAATTTCTGACATTCACTTCAGCGAGAATCACAAGCCGGCTCTGGAGTGTAGGGTGCGTGGGTGAGTGAATGGACCAAATTATCGTAATTAGAAAATTTGAAACCTGCTCTTTTAAATGAAACCTATTTCAGCCTTCTAGCTCTAATACTTTACAAACTACGGCATTTTCAAATCGGCCTGTATATAAAATATACGTAGATATATCTAAATAAAAACTTATATACGTATATCCATACATTTTATGTACTAAATATACACACAAATACTAAATAAACACAGCTAAATCTACATAAGCACATAAATACTAAATATACATACATAATATATGTTAGGTATGCAAATACGTATATACTGCATATACATATTATCCATACATAAACTGAATATACATGTATATAACAAATATATATATATATATATATCAACAGCTCAAAGTTCGATTCCATTTGAGCTGTTGATACATAAGGGAATTATATGCGTGGACGGAAGAGCCCGCTTTCGCCGTGCCATGCATTGCTTCCGTTGTGCATCGATCACCTTTTAGGGTGATTGGTGGCGCAGTCGGTAGCGTGCTGGCGCGGTAACTTATAAGTCACGAGTTCGATTCCATGAACTCCCTGTACATTTATATATATATATATATATATATATATATATATATATATATATATATATACGTAAAGTATACACATATTTACTGAATATACGTACAAACATATGCACCATTACACACCAAGCACTTCATTTTGCTGGGCTGACGAGTTGCTGACGTCATCGGTGGCTGAGCTGACGGCGTACGCTGACGTCAGCATCAGCAGGGCAGCGAACACCCGCATCCTGACGCTGTTGGTGCTGACGCTGGTGGTGCTGACGCTGGTGGTGCTGACACTCGTGGTGCTGACGCTGGTGGGGCTGACGCTGGTGGTGCTGACACTGGTGGTGCTGACGCTGGTGGTGCTGCCACTGGTGGTGCTGACGCTGGTGGTGCTGACGCTGGTGGTGCTGACACTGGTGGTGCTGACACTGGTGGTGCTGACACTGGTGGTGGTAACTCTGGTGGTGATGACAATGGTGGTGGTGACACTGGTATTGCTGACGCTGGTGTTGCTGACACTGGTGGTGCTGACGCTGGTGGTGCTGACGCTGGTGGTGCTGACACTGGTGGTGCTGACACTGGTGGTGCTGACGCTGGTGGTGCTGACACCGGTGTGTACTAACTAAAGCTGCATTAACTATCCAGAACTAAAAGAGTAATAGATAATCAGGTAGCTAGAGAGAGGTTTTCACAAAAAATTGTTGTAAAAATTAATCATATTTCAAATAATGATCTCTAATGTATCGGTACGCTGGTACCATCTTTTATATTCTAAGTGCATTTTGACTTCCGGGAATTGGGTGAGGTAAAATTAAGCTCTCTCTTATTCCATAGGCCAAAGTGAATGTTAGAAAATTTCGTGGCCCAAAGAGACTGAGCAGTGCGAGCCCAGTGTTTCTTCCGGTTGGGAAAAGGAAGATGTAGCGAAGGATTAATGTATGCAAAATCAAAGAGGTAGTGAAGGAGTAATGTAGGCAAAATTGGGGAAGTAGTAAAGGATTAATGTAGGCAAAATTGGAGAGGTAGTGAAGGATTAATGTAGGCAAAATTGGAGAGGTAGTGAAGGATTAATGTAGGCAAAATTGGAGAGGTAGTGAAGGATTAATGTAGGCAAAATTGGAGGGGTAGAGAAAGATTAATGTAGGCATAATTGGAGAGGTAATGAAAGATAAATATCGTTCATAATTAGTTTAGAAATGTAGAATGATACAATTTTTATTAGGTCGCATTTCCTTCGTTGTATCAAATTTGACAAGAGAAATTCATTCCAATTGAGTATTATGACTTAAATTTTAACGTAATTTCTTCATTGTATCAAATGTTACACAAATTATTCCAGTGGATACAAATGTAGAAGAGAGAAGACCTGCTGCTGGGGAGATACTACAGCCACTGCCACAAAGGGCGCGCCGATCTCACTAAAGGGCGCCGCAGAAACGCTGGCTCAAATAACCCGATCTTCGGAATCAATACATGCGTCTTGACGGCCACGCATTTAGCGCATTAACCTAACGCTGAGTGACCCACCGGTGGTGCATAGAGGGGATTTTCCCACCTTGACTGCGGCGAATAAAACTGAAGTTTATTATTCAATTGTAATTTAAAGTCAACTACAGTAAGACATTTTTAAAATACCAAACTAGAACTTGATCATGAATTCATTTAGCTATGATTAAGTATTTATGGAAATTGAGTTTGTGACTACTGTTCGGTCAGCAGCGTTGTTAAAATCCCGCCGTGTCCCACCGGTGGGTCACGTCACAGTAAAAGTGTAAATATCGCTGCTGTATACACAAACTCAATTTTGATGAATACCTGAGAGTAGTGTGGGCACAGTTCACTCTGCTTACCTTATAAAAAAGCAATCGAATATTATCTCATGAAATTTAGCTTTATTGACTAATTCTTGATACATTTTATGACCAGAAAATACCTACAAAATCATTCAACTCGTTTTCAGAGACAAATATCAATTTTCTCAATCTTCTCACAAGACGTTTCTTAATAAATAACTATTTCTATTCATTTTGTGGTTTAAAAGTATTTAAAGCCAGCGCAAGTTATTTAGGAACAGTTACATCGAAGTAAGAAGAACCGTGACGGGCTTCAGGGTAGAATATTTAGCAGCGAAAGATAATTTTCCCGGAAAGCGACAATAATTATTTGCCGTCGGCCTCTCCAATCATTACCCAATGAAGCTTCAATTACCTCAGGCAAGCCAATCATTTTCACGCACCGAACACGCTTTCTTTAGCTGGATTAAAAAGAATAATTTTTTTTATTGACGCACAACTAAAATGATCTGGTCGTCCTAAGATACCTGGAAGCTGAAGGTTTTTTAAATCCTTCATGGAGTGAGCTAATGAAAGAGTTGCATCAGTTGCATTGGAGTCAAGTTCAGAGCAGCAGGCGGTCAACACACTCGTCAAGGCTTCACACAGAAGTCAGAATTGTACGATGCGATACCCTGTGTAAGTAACAACTAAGGACTAATGTTAAATTATTAAAAACCAATATTTTGAATACTTCATGTTTAAAAATTTTTTGAAATAAACTGTTTTCATTCCTTTTTGCTCGTCGTAGTCGTGCGAACATCGAACCTGCCTCCGTGCAGGCAGACCCTGGTTCGAGTCCCGGCGCTGGTGGCGATTTTCTCTGTTGGGTATAGGAGAAAAATTCCAAGCACAATACCCCACTCTACCCAGGTGTCTGAAATGGGTACCGGTCTTGACCGGGGGAAAGCGTCATGGCGTCCTGGCGTTAGTTATAAGGCATTTGAAAATCCAATGTACAAGGTGATATGTATCAGGCTTGAAATTGGAAATAAAGCATCCGTAGATGCCTTCATTATTTTTTTTTTGTATAAACCTTTTCTACCGACGGTAACTCCAGTGCCAAGGTGGTTATTATTTGCCTTTTAGAACAACTAACAACCGTTGAAAGTAATTTAATTAGTAGGAAATTATTTTAAAGTATATAAAATAATATAATAAGACATATTACGCGCACTCATGAAAATATATTTTTAGACATCGTAGTAGCCTTACAAGCGCACTTTGCTATTAGTTTTGATAAATTCAAGTCACATTGTCCGAATAACACATGCAATACCATTTTCATTTCACTTTCACTGATTTCAGACGTTCATTTGTTTACTGACATCTTTGAATAAAACTTAACATACTTTTTTCACTATTGTGCGCACATGTCTATCACATGACATCTCCGCACATGCCTACCTGTATCTGTGACACCTATAAGGCTGCTCTTATCGAAGCCTAGGGGCGCATTCCGTCAATATCCATCCTCCGCCAACATCTGGACAGTAAATCTTCTCCAAGCCACTTGTGTTTCACCTTGCCCTACATGAGTGCACATGATCCTGCACATGTGGTGGCCTTTAGTATGTGGTAAACTCGTACTCACATAAGTGTTATCAAGTGTACAAGTATTGATAATTTTGAACATTATTCAGTCTCGATGTGTCCCGGAACAAATAATCAACTCTGGCAGCCCCAAGAGACTACCCTGGTATTTGGCATTAGCATACCAAAAATTGTGCTACTGAACGCAGACACCCAAATTAGTATATTGCTCCACCACAATTCACCACTCAGAACAAGAGTTTTGATATATGAAGCCGGCGACGAAGTGGAATTAGTCTTCGAGGTCAAGATCTGCGCTTTCCCAGCGGCAAATATCCAGTGAATGAACATTTGTGCTAATTTTTGAAGTGCTACAAACATTTAAGTCATCAACAATTCATTTTAGATTGTGTTGCAATACTTACTACGACAGTGTAACTAACTGTACCAGTGAAATCGTATCAAAAACTGTAACCAGTGATAAGTGATACGTGCTACGATTTAAAAGTATCAATAACATCGTGCAACATCAGTCACCAATATTACCAGCTCTTCAAAAGAGCAGCAACATCGCAGCAGCAAGGCGTCGAGATCTGCAGCAGACTTCTTTGTTGCAGTTAAGTTTTTTTTGAAGGAATTTTTCTTTTTTCGCCTCTGAGGCGAGCGACACTCTGTCTCCAAGTAGGCTATATTTTTTTTTGGATTGCATTTTTTTTCGTATACACCCGATAGAGCACTGCTGAGCGACAAGCGGCAGTTGCATTCTGTAAATTGTGAGAGACACACCCGTGTCCTACGTATCTGGAATACACGGTTACCACCTATTTACCTTCAAATTATCGTCGTAAGTTTCAGATTTTTATGGTAATTGAATAGGGGTGTTAGTGAAAGTGTCCGAAATATTTTGATGCTAATTTTTGAAGCTTTAAATTGAGATAAATTCACATTCCTTTGCTGTGAGGCAGCGATTTTTTTTAACGCCTTGGCGAGAGTTTTATCGTGAGCTGAAGCAGTCACGTGTGCACTTTGTGGTTACTGACCAGTCACAAGTATTATTGTGGTGCTAAACATTTTAAGTTTCAAGATTAGTGACGCAAATTTCTTGTTTTTCATTAAAAGTATTGGTGATTAAGTATTATTATTTTGAGAGGATTATTTTACGTGTACACCTATTTAATTTTTTTGTGTGTTGATTGATTTTAGGAGAAATAATTTCTTTTTTTGTTTTACGAAGTACGGCATTAATTTTTGATTGATCTTTGATTAATTTTGAATTTTTCATTGATAATAGGGAATTATTGATTTATTGAATTGATATTATTGATCATAGGGAATTATTGAATTATTGATTTATGAATAGGATAGATGTCTGATTATTCTGACAGTGAGGACGAATTAATACGTACAGAGCCTACTGTAACTAGATCAGGACGAGTCAGTACCCCCAGAGTGACTAGTACGAAAGTAGTTAGCAAAATGACGACTCCTAGCACAGCGACCGCTGGTACTAGTAGTGCTAGTAGTAATGTAAATACGACGCAGCTTGCACGAGATATTGCCGCAAATTTAACTGTTCCTAATGTAGGTAGCATAATGACGAATGCCGAGCTTCCAACTTTTCGCGGTAGACGTCGAGCTCAAGATTCTGAGTTTCTCGAAAATAAAACATTCTCGACGCATATCCAAAATTTAAGGGCTTATATGTCCCTACTGCCAGACGCCCAAAGCGATCAGAGGCGCAAGGAGTTCCTAATCAGATCGGCGAACAAGAACGTCGGTGACTTTAATACGGTGGTCACGAAGCTAGTAAATGCCGACCTAAATTATACGTTCGATCAAGTTGTTCAAATACTAGAAGACATTTACGTCTCACGTGGAGAAAAGAGTATACACGCGCTAGCTTGTGATTTAAATAAAATAGAATTAGTGAAGAATGAAGCGTTGGCCGCGCAACTTGTTACGTCATTTTCAAAAATAAGAAAGCTATCAGAAAGTATTTTAGATTCAAACTCACTAGGATGGCAACGACACGCGTATTTTCAAAACTGCGCGACTCAGGCAGAATTAAAAAAATTTGTTGGCGATAGCATGACGTATAGTCTGGCTTTAGCTACGTTAGGACCCTTGCTAAATGAGTCTTTCGCCAGAAAAATCTTTGAATCCCAGTTCAGTACTGCGGAAGAATTATTGGCTAGGTTAATTTCTGCTGTGAGAACCCAGGCCGAAAGTAAACAAATACTCGCGCGTACGCACCAAGTCAGGCAAGACAGTGAAGCTTACGTAGGTGAGATAACCGGTGAATTTGAAGAGAGATTTGACGAGACAGAACAGGTTCCGCAAAGTGAGGTTTTCTACGGCAGTGTAGGAAATTACAGAAGAAATTTTCGATCAGGCGCACGTAGGTTTATTCCTAGGCCCTGGCTCGCACGAAGTACTCGCACAAGAGGTAGAGAATTTAGTAGTTACGTAGGAGACAGAGGAATTGGTTCTCTTGAATGCAATATGACAAAAACAGAGAACAATAGTTCTGGTCAGTTGTCAGGAAAAAATTTTGAGTACAGAACCAAAAGAGAGCAATTCCCGCGTGGATGTTTTGCATGCGGCGGAGCGCACGTAGTAAAGAATTGTAGAGCGACGGGTTCGGAAGTAAGAAATTATAAGGCGTATCTGCGTGGTAGAGGTAACGCAAATCGAGGTAAAAATGAAGTGCATTGGGCGGAAACCGAGTCAGGTGATTATTTACCCTAGGTGAAGGTAGAGAGGAGGAATTGAAACTGATTGAGCCCGAGGTATTTAGCGGTACCAACCTCGTTAAACTAGAAACCGTGGCAAAGATTCCAGATACCACCGAGATAACCAAATCGTACGTTGACCCCGTGTTTAAATGTAAAAATAGATATAGTTTGCTGCAACAAGAAGAACTAGAAAATGATCATGATCAAAGTAAGATTGTCGAAACTTATTTCTCTGTGAGCGTTGTAAAAAATGTTAATAAAAATGCTGGGTTAGTATCATTTAAAGAGTGCAACAAGCCGACCATCATTATCAAAAATAACGATCAGTATTTAAATGCTCTAATAGATAGCGGGTCAGAGAAATGTCTTGTAAGTTACAGACAGGTTAAAAATTTGAGTAATGAAGTAAAGCCGAGTCATCTCAAAGTAAAAGGAATTAACGGCAAAAGTGACGTCACCGGTGAGGTAGAATTATCCATTAAAATCCCCGGCACTAATAAAGAAATTAAAACAAGCGCACTCATAGTCAAGGAAGCTAAGTTCAACTATGACCTGATACTAGGTCGAGACGTTTTAAGGAACGCAGTGATTAATTTCAGAGATAAACAACTTCTTTGGGATAATATTCCAATCCCTTTTCAAGATTTAAATGTGGAAACTTTGTTAAGTAGAGAAGTAGTAATGAGGAAGATAGTTAATAGTGACTGTCTGTTGTCAGAGATTGCTGTTGCGAGAAAGAGCAACAGGAGATTAAAAAATGATGCCTGCGGAAAAAAAAGAGAGAGCTCAGCAGTGGCTGAGCCAGCACAGTCAAAGAGTACGAAGCAGTCAATAGTGCACGGTAATCAGTCAAGAAATACGAAGAAGTTAATAGTGCACTGTAATCAGGTTGAAATACCTGGTAATTCCGTAAATGTTGTATATGGATTTATTAAAAACCCATTGCAGGAGAGTATATGATTACTAAAAGATGTCTCGAAAATGGTGCTATGATAGCCGATTCAATTGTTCAAGTAGACGACGATGGTGTGGTACCATTTATGATGCTGAATTCAAGTGATGAGACACTATATTTATCAGAGAATACAATGATATGTAATGCGGAATGCATCGATACTGATGAAATCGAGAGCGAAGTGTATTTAACAAGTGTTGACACAGCACTAAGAGATGCTAGTGAGGTCGAATTAAATTCTGTCGCGGAGTCAGGTACGACTAAAGTTGTTTCGTCAGGTGGTGGAATTAATGCCATTGTCGATAGTAAACTTGCGTTGCACGCTGATACTCGTGGCAGAGGTGAAATTCTTGTTGACGACAAGGGTTTAGGATTAAATGCAGAAGTAAATGCAGTTTTAATAAGTGGAGAACGTGGAGAAAAGGAGTTAAGACGTGACTTGACAGACAAAGACGTATCATGTAATGAAGAAGACATTCAATTACCCTTAGTTAATTTGTTGAATAAATTTAGAGATGTAGTGACCTTAGAAGGCGAACAAATAGGTGTTACTAATATTTTGAAGCATCAAATTCAGTTGAAGCCTGATGCTCCAGTATTAAATTTAGTTCCCTATCGTATACCCCACAAGTACCAAGAGGAGGTAATGAAGATAACTAATGATATGTTAGATCAAGGTATTATAGAAGAGTCAAACTCCGACTTTAATTTTCCTGCCATTGTAGTTAAGAAAAAATCAGGAGATTTACGCCCCGTAATAGACTTTCGTTCCTTGAATAAAGTATTAATTAAACTTTCATATCCCATTCCCCGCATCGACGATATCCTAGCGACCTTAGGAGGAAACGCGTGGTTCTCTAACCTTGATTTGCGCAGTGCATTCCATCAAATTGAATTAGAAAAAGAGAGTAGAAAGTACACGGCATTTGGCGTTAATTATCGTAAGTATCAATTCTGTCGTGTACCTTTTGGTCTTTCTACTTCTCCAGGAATTTTTCAAAAGGCAATGACCTCAGCGCTTACACCCATTTTGGGGAAGCTCGCGTTTGTTTTCCTCGATGACATTTTAGTATTTTCTAAAAATAAAATTCAACATTTATCGGATATAGAAAGCGTTCTTAAAATGCTTAGATCCGGAAATTTATCATTGAAGCTTGAGAAATGTAACTTTTTCAAGCAAGAGATCGAATATCTGGGCCATATCATTGCCGCAGATGGAATTAAATGTAAATACTCACAAAAATTGCAAAATTGTCGAGCGCCAACCAATGTTAAAGAACTGCAACAGTTTTTAGGTTTAGCGAACTATTTTCGCCACTTTCTACCAAATTTCGCTGAAGTAGCAAGTCCCATGTATAATCTTTTGAGAAAAAATGTAGTTTATACTTGGACTGACGAATGTCATAAAAGTTTTGAGTTTATAAAATCTCTATTGACGTCTGACACAGTTCTGAGACATCCCGACTATAACAAAGACTTTCATGTTTTCACTGACGCTTCCAATTCAGGAATTGGTGCTGTTCTAATGCAGGCGGATGATTCAAGCGACAAAATTCTAAGACCCATAGCTTATTATAGTAAAAATTTAAACTCCAGCCAGCGTAGATATTCGACTACCAAAAAAGAATTTTACGCGATACACGCTGCTTTAAAACATTTTAAATACTTAATTACAGGATATACGGTTCGCGTCTACACCGACCACCGTCCTCTCGCGCCACTTTTTAATAAAAAATTACCCGACGACACGAATATGTCACGTTGGTGCATCAATGTACATTCATACGACCCAGTTGTTAAATACTTGCCTGGAAAAGAAAATGTTGTGGCTGATTATTTAAGCCGTTTACCAATTAATAATGATAAATTAACCCTTAAAGAACTAAATGGTTGTGAGGATTTGGAATCCGCACATGAATCGGAAGTTTGCATTGCAGAGACACGAGCACGAAAGAAAGGACTGCACGTGACAAGGAACGAGGTGATTGACCCGCCGCATAGCGACAATGCTGACAGAGCAGCAGACAAAGAAGTGCGACCACCGCTTCTAGACTATGTACCGAAAGAAGCAGAAATTTCTTGGACTATTAAGGAATTTATCGACGAACAAAACACCGACGCATTTTGTATAGAAATTAAGAATGCTTTATTGCATGACAGTATTTCAACTATTCCTGACTTAGAAAAATTTTTAATTTTGAATAATATTGTTTATCGACGACGAGAAATTGATAACAGACCTAGTACCATACTAACAGTAGTTGTACCTAATTCGTTAATGAGTAAAGCTATATTAGCTATCCATAGTCTTTATCACACGGATGAGAAACATACGTTGTTTAAGTTCAAACTGAAGTATTACAATTTATTGGAGAAAACCCTTGTAAGAAAACTTGTTAACAACTGCGAGGTTTGTAAAATTCTTAAAGCAAGACCTTCAGTTCCAATCAAAATTTTAACAGCTCCAATAGCTAAAAAACCTTTTGAAGTAGTATCTATGGACCTTTTAGGCCCGCTTAAAATTACCGATAATGGGAATAAGTACATACTGGTCGTTATCTTTCTCGTTTATACTGGTCGGTTTCACGTTTCTGCAGGTTGTATGCGATCTCCAATCGCAGTACTGACACAATAATTGCTTGTCTAAGTAACTGTTTTGCACTTTTAGGTTATCCCAAAACACTCATCTCAGATAACGCGTTAGAGTTCACATCCGTGGCGTTAAAGCAGTATGCAAAAATTCATGATATTGCTAAGAGAGAAGTTTTAGCTTATAGTCCACATTCTAATGCGATCGTTGAGCGCAATAATAGAAAAATAAGTAATCTTTTGAAGTTATATGTTAACACTCTTACTCATACCGAGTGGGATCAATTGCTTGAAGTAGTTGAAAATGCGTTAAATAATGCTTTAAACTCTACGTTAGGCGAAACGCCGAGCTTCGTGATGTTCAATCGCGATACATGCCCGTACTACCAGGCAGATAATTTCGATTCAGTAACATATAATTTTGATGATGAATCAGATTTAGTTAATATTAGAGCCAGAGAAGCCGTTCGAACAGTAGAAAATATGAGAAATTTAATTATCAATCACACGACGGAGCGAAATCTCTATAGAAACCTTAAGCGGCGCAACAAAGATATTAACGTAGGTGACAGAGTGCTTTTAAGGAATCATAATAAATCCCATAAGCTGCAATTAAATTGGATTGGGCCTGCGATCGTCCAAAAAGTGAAACGAAATTATGCCGATTTCAAAGTTGGATCTAAAATTGTTAGAAGTAATCTAAATCATTTGTTACCCCTTAAAAAGGTAAAAAATATGAGTTAAAATAACAAATACATTAGGTTTTGACGTTGACAGCACGACGATTTACGTGTAATCTTTTTACCTTCGTTTTAACAGTTATTAATAATGCTAAGAATGTAATCATAATTTTAAGAGTTTTTTGGTTATTGGCAAATATGTTTTGCGTTCATTTTAATCTCAGTAATCCGTTGTATTGTATAGTTTATTCTTATTCTTACGATGTACTCAAGTCAATTGAGGTTATATTTATGGATTTCACCGCTGAGGAATTTGTATCGTCTAGCTTTCAGTTGTCGCTAAGACGTTTTAATATTTTTTTTCTCAAATTCACTCAGACATTCGTATTGCTAAATTGACGTTTTTTAATTGTGAACGTCTGATCAGGCTGTAAATTGAGTTCGCTGAGCTAGAAATTTATACAGCGAGATGCGCACTTGCGGTCTTGCCGAGCTATTTTTATCTGATCCGGAATGTCACTGATCTAGATGTCGATGATCCCGATCGTTCGACGATCAGCAGAATTTTAAATTTAATTCATAAGACAGGTGTCTTGTCACCGGATGTAAAAATTTTTTTTATCTCAGAAATGAGCGATTATATTTTGTATGCGAGAGTTATCGTGGTTCAATGACTTTTGTCAGTCAAGCGAGATTGATACCAAATTATATGTTGTATTTATTTTAATTGATAACGGCCATGCTAATTTTTCTGTATCTTTCCCTTGCAGGAGCCGGTGCTCGATGGGAAACGCACAATCTAACATTGACGTGGATACGTTGGTGGCGGCTTTGTCCACTCATTCCACGACGATAAACGAAAAGTGGGTCGAAGAAAACGCAGTAACCAAGATGGAATTACTTCCAGACCGTGTAACGGACATCGTCATTATGGGATTGATCCTGTCTACGATGATTATGGGGACTATCCTCTATCACATCAAGAAGCAAGTGAAAATGTTAATGGCGACGCAGCGTGAGAATTTTTCTCATACCATGGCGCGGGGCAGGCCGCCAAGGGTTATCCATCAGGACCAGTGATACACGTCGCGCGCGATCTTGTGGTGGTAAATGTGCCACACTTAGGGCGGGCTGGACGTCCCAGAGATGCAGGACGCAATGGCCGTCCCAGTAAATCTTGCAGGGGCGCGACGAGTTTAAATTGAAAATGATTATTTTTTGATAGGTTGAAAAAATTTCATTGAAACGAAATTAAAAATAATCGGAAAATTTTGGAAGAGTGTTTAGATATTAGTTGAAAAGTAAAGCGTTCTGAAATTATGTGCAGTGAAGTAGGAGTTGCGCATCGCGAGAAACATGCGATGCAATGCGCGCAGTGTTTTTTTTCTATCCATGTTTTAATGTGCTATTTATCTAATTTATTAAGCATGCGTTTAATTTAAGTATACTATTTTTAATATTGACGCAGAATTTTGATTAGCAATTTCTTATTTTGTTTTTGGTGTTAGAAGTTTGACATTTCTAATTTGAAATGTTGTGTTTTGATTGCATTTTTTTTAATTGTGTGACGATTCGAAATTCGAAATATTGCGATTTTTTTTTATAAAGGATTGATTGCGACTTATTATTATTGTTTTGTGTAAATTTTTTTAGTGGGAGTATTATGCGAAAACACAAAAGGTATTTGCGATGATGCAACGGGTAATTATTTTTTAATTGATATGGCATAGGGTGTTTTTAACAATATTAAAATGGCGTTTCAATATGACCTTTTACACCGTTCTTCATGGCTGTCGACGTGCTCATTATATTTAAGCACGGTAAGTCAGCAGCTTTGCTTTTTGCGTGTTTTCTTTGCTTTGCTTTTATGCTTTTTTTAATTATTAAGTTTTTCTTAATTTTTTCAAATGCATTTTCATTGTTTCTGTTTGGAGTGTGTTAAAAATTTATTTTTAAATGCTATGTTCTTTGGTTGTATGTGGTGAAATGTTACCTGGTTAACAGAAACAAAAGTGTTTAAACATTTATTTTGGCTACGTTTTCAGTGCGTAAATTTTATTTTGTTGTATTTCTAAAAATTTACTTAACTGTATTTTTCGTTTTGGCGTTTTATACTTATTTTAATATGCTAAAACATGCTGTATTAGCGGCGAGGGTAAAGTATTTAAGTATTAATATGGAATATTTATTTTTTTTTCTTTCGTTAACATGTTCTCTGGAACTTGAGATTAGTAACTTAATTAATTCATTTTTTCTTGAAGTTCTAACATGTTGTTTAAATGCTTAGTTGTTTAGTTACGTTCTAGTTTTTGATGCGTTTTAACTATAACCTTCTTGCTTTGCGTTAACATATAATCTTATTAATGGTGTTAGCGGTGTTTCTTTAACAGTTTTTCAAACTGCGTTTTTTAATTAAGGTTATTAATCATGATGTCGAAGTTCTTTCCACACGGAAGGGTACGTATAAATGTGTTCGCAAAAAGATACCCTCGTGATTGCTTGTTTTTCTTCAAGTATAAATGCTTGGTAGAAGATATACTAGGAATTATCCAGTATCTTTTTGATTTGTTTGTGATTTAACGTAAATTCATATTAAAGACGGTTTATGATTTATGTAGTTGAAATCATTTCATAAGCTTAACTTTGATTTAGAATTGTCATTTATATTTTTTTTTTTGATTAATTGTTGACCACACTTTGTAACTATTTTTTTGTTGCATGGTAACTATGCTTTCAGTCCGTGAGGTTTAGGTTACCGGTTTGTTATTTTTTGAGCGTGGTCCTCTCTCTAAGGAAAATGAGGGGGACTAATGTGCGCACATGTCTATCACATGACATCTCCGCACATGCCTACCTGTATCTGTGACACCTATAAGGCTGCTCTTATTGAAGCCTAGGGGCGCATTCCGTCAATATCCATCCTCCCGCCAACATCTGGACAGTAAATCTTCTCCAAGCCACTTGTGTTTCACCTTGCCCTACATGAGTGCACATGATCCTGCACACTATGAATAGTTTAGTTCTTAACTGTGACTGCTTAACGAGATAAATGTTCATAATTCTTAATTATGGACATTCTTAATTCTGCTTAACGAGATAAATGTTCATAATTCTTAACTATGGACATTAATCTCGTTAAAAAATTTTCCGTTAAACTATGGCGAAAACTGAGGGTTTCACTAAATAAGTCGCCATGAAGAGATCAGGTGCAAATATCAAAACAGGAAGATCAACCAATAATTTTATTTAAGAAACAAAACACGCTTATATTTAGCGCTTCTTAAAACAATGTTAAAATAATCAAGTCAAAGGAAGGCGATCTTGGCATCCAACACAAAGAACACAATTTTCGACCTTAATTAAATACCAAGTTTAGACAATGGGTTTCGTTAAGTTTCTTTATTTTCATAATTCGTAGACCGTCAACAAGTTTATATTTTACGATGAACGCACAACAACGGTACGTCGGCGGCACACGGCGGGCCCCGTAGTACCTCGTGCCGACTGCGCCGTAAGTTAAAACCGGATTGAAGAATTATTCAAAAATAGGTCGCTTGCCAACGGCCTTTAACACTTGTGGCTTGAACACCTGCCAGCCCCTCTCCAGGTCCGTACAAAACGGACAGCCACGGACGGTTAGCGTCTAGCTGACTAGCAGACGCTGTGACCCCTCTCGTCCTGCGACTAATGGACGGACAGTGACGACAGTAACGGACGGTCGTCGTCGTCCTCGCCGTGGTGTAGCCGATTGGAAGACTGCTTGGCACACTTACTCAGCCGGTCCAAGGGAGGCACCGCTCGTAAACAACTGGGCGATCGCTAGAGTAGCTGGAAAAAATTATGAAGGCTTAGGAAAGATCGCAATGACGGTAATAATAGTAATGATGAATTCAATTATTGGTCGAATAACAAATAAGCAAAGTTCAAAGGTCAGACATTAGTACCTTGTAACTAGCGGCTGCTGCAACCGTAGACCCAGTTGACGAGCAGAGACAGCTCCCAAACGGATACTATGTGAGCAAAGCGAAAAAACGATAAGTATATTGAAAGTGGACGAGCCAGCAGTAAAATGTCAACGAAATAAATGCTATTATGTTCATTTATTATCTTTACGTTAATTATTCTATACCCACCTAAGGAAATGGTGCCCTCAGTGTGTTAACTTGCAGAACAAAGTGATGGATGACGATGCAATTAGTCAAGAGGTCAAGAAGTCAAGATGTCAAGTAATTCAACGAGATCAAGTGTCCCGAAGTTGAGGACAGTCAAGTCGTTCCCTAGCAAACCAAGTGCGAATAACACTTTTAAGCAAGAGAGCTGGGAGTGCGAATAGAGAGACGAGCTCAAGTAAAGTAACCTAATTCACAACCAAATACCCCAATTAACAATTCTAAACCAACTTCAATAAATAATGACAATATAAAGAAACAAACAAACTCCAGCGACTCCGCAACCAAAGCCACAGCGAAGGAACGTACGTTACGAGGACGAGCAACCACCAGCGCCACATACGATCGCCCTTACAGAGAGAAGGTCTGACGAAACAGGTAGTACGAGCAGGAGACCAGAGGCCAGGAAGCGTCCATTCCCGGCGATGGCAAGCGAACCTGTCTCTAACAAGGCAAAACACCTCCGAGGAAACACGCACCGAGACAAAAAAAAACAAGAATTCAATTTAAAATGTTAACCTCACGTACACCCTGTGGGGATTTTTCCCACAAAACATTCTTTTTACAAGAGCCTAATTTCTATTTAATAAAGGACTATAATTTACGAAGGAAAGACCCACGCTGGGACAATTTCATTTATATTGTAGGGTGTTGATAGCTTTCATCCCTGAAAACTTCTTCCTGAACTATTGGAGTTTTCGTAGACAAAGGGTTGATTCACTGGAGATTCCTGTGTGATTCCAAACCTTTACACTCTTCAACGTGTGCAACATCAAGGGTCTTTCAACTGTCATACATAAAAAGAAAATCTAGAATGTATTGAAAATGCAAAAAGTCATACAATATGATAGATTTTTTAAGTTTCGATAAAAATCTTGGTTCCCAGGCCGCACTCTGCAGTCAGTAACCACGAGACGCTTGCGGCAAACTATCATACTGTATTCGCTCTGTTTTGGAGCACGGTTTTTGCCCGGGTTTGAAGCTGTCTTATAAAATGAGTAGCTGCAGCTATTTTTTATTTTTCATAGGAGTGTTACTGGAAGTGATTTTGATTTGTACCTTTCTTTTTATTGTTTTAGTCACTATTGAATAAATTTTCACTTGTGCTACTGTTAGTGCTCGCCATAGCCCTGTGGCTAGAGGGTTCTGCCGCCGTGCGGCAGACCCGGGATCGAATCTCGGCGCTGGCGGTGGCGATTTTCTCTGTTGGGTACAGGAGAAAAATTCCAAGCACAATACCCCACTCTACCCAGGTGTCTGAAATGGGTACCGGTCTTGACCGGGGGAAAGCGTCATGGCGTCCTGGCGTTAGTTATAAGGCATTTGAAAATCCAATGTACAAGGTGATATGTATCATGCTTGATTGGAAATATCCGTAGATGCCTTCATTATTTTTTTTTAGATTGTGTTAAAATTGTGTTGCGAAGTTAAGTAATATTTTTTAAATGTGTGGTAGTGATTCAGGGGATCAGAAGTTCATTCGATCAGCCTCAGTGCAGACGTCCTGAGGAAGGGTATCAGTATCTAGACATCAAACAAATAACAATCGGGTAAGCAGACCTGCAAATATGCCTGAAACTCTCGTAACCAGCGCGGCTGGAGCGAGTACTGTGACCACAGTGACGACTATATTACCCCAAGTGTCACAACAACTGTAAGCAGAGCATTCGATAGGGAATTAACTGCGGCAATGCCTAGATCAAGTGCTTTTTGTCAAATTCTGAATTACTTTTCATGAGCCGTAAGGGAATGGAGGATCCCGAATTCTGGGAGAGCAAATCATTTTGAACCAACATATCAAATCTAAAAGCGTATCTGACTAAGAAAGAACTGTTAGGACGTTCGGCACACAAACAGCTTGGGGATTTCAACTCCATCGTAACTAAATTAGTAAATAATGATTTACACTACTCAATCAATAAAGTAGTAAAAATATTCGATGTCTATATTTCTAAAAGCGAGAAACCTGTACACGCACTAGTGGGGTCTAAATCAACTGCGTTTCATGAGAAATGTATGTCTCGCGGCACAATTAGTAACTGCTTTCGCTAAAATTAAGAAACTGTCCGAGCATTTATTGACCAGCTCTGACGTTGCATTCCAGAGGCACCCATTTGTTAGCGCAAGTACGAATCAAGGCGAATTGAAGAGGTTTGCAGGTGACTTTAATGATTTGAGTCTAGCTATAACGGTGCTAGCACCACTTCCTGATGAAAATTTTTCAAAAAGTTTTTTTTTGAAAACCCCTCAGTATCTCAAAAGTGCTCTTAGCTCGCGTGTTTGCGACAGTCCGTAACTATCGGGAAAGTAAACTAATAATTGCAGTGAACCCTTACCATGGCCGAAAACTTACCTCGTTAACGTTTCGAACGAGATAGAAAGTGACTTGCAGGCACCTCGTTGACATGAGCGAGGTTTTTATGCCTCTGAATACAATAACCGCCGTTATCAGGGGCTCCGAATCTTCAGACCATGGTTCAGAAACGTTAGACCTCCTGGAACCATAGGATATATTGGCGACCGAGCCATAGGTTCCCTTGAATGTCATGCAGTCCGAGCAGATGACTCCAGACAATTTTCTAACAATTTTGGAAACAAAACAAAAAGGTCTGTCTTCTGTAGCCTGTGCAACAATGCAGGACATGTAAATCCCCCTTGTAGTTTACTGTAACGCGAAGTTTACTGTTTACTGTGCAAACCTAGCCGAACTAGTGGTCCCTGCTATATGTGTGGGCATGAAGGGCATTTTGTTCGTGACTTAAAGCTTCAGGAGACGATATTCGAGAGTATCAGAGATTCAAACGTAACAAAAACAGAGGCGGTAATAGCCGCGCGTCGACCTGACGTACATGAAGCAGAGAGTCCCGAGAAAGGAAATGATGATTTTTAACAATAGGTAATGTAGATAGTGGTGTGTCTGTTGCTTGTAAGAAGTGCTTTTCGACCTTGCCCAAAGGTACGCCGAATACCTTTTTAAAACCCAACGTTGTGGCACTAGAGAATCCAGATACCTCGACCGAGTCGACAAAGCACGAATTTTTAGATCCATTATTTCAATGCAAAAACAAATTCGCTCTTTTAAGAGAACAGGAATTGACCGAAAATGGACCACCAGTACAATCAGCTGATTTGCTAAGCAACAACGATAATGACGACATATGAAGTGAAGGCACCAGTTCGTCTGAGAAAAGAATGTGGTAATTTTGTCTCAATCAGGAAATCACAGAAAACGACATTTATTTTAAAAAGTAACGATCAGTTATTAAGTGCTCTAACTGATAGCGGCAGCGATAACTGCCTCATTAGTTACCGTAAAATCACGTGCCTTAATGAAGAATTGAAACCGAATAATTTGAGCATTAGGGGTATTAATTCTATGAGAAATGTTACGAGTGAAGTGGACCTAACAATTACGTTACCCAATCAGATGGTATTAAATACAAGTGATTTGAAGATTAAAGACGGTCAGTATAATTACGACTTAATTCTAGGATGAGATGCGCTGAATAATGCAGTAATTGATTCCAAGAAAGGACATTTTAGTTTGGAATGAGTAAAAGTAAAGAAAAAGAGTCTTACAGTGGTAGAACTGGGCTCCAATTATAATTTGTGAGGTGTGCACAACACAGGTGAGTCTCCTCTCGTACGGGCAATAATCTGACTAAGCCATCTAACTCATTTATAAGAGAACATTGTTTGCATAACGACCATTTCATTAAAAACATGAATTTTAAAATTTTTGAATCAATATACGACCGATGGCAGCCGTGACGAATCGTCCCTTTTTCAATAGTGCGGAACACTCGATGAATGGAAGATATCGGATTACATAACGAAAAAACAGCTTAATGGATGGAATCGAAGGCCTGGTACCTCCAAGCTCCTGATTTTTAAGACGGTCTGAACTGAGCAGCCTTCCAAACAACACGTGTGCTACAGTGATCAGCGTTTTGTGAGAAAAAAAATGTTTTTGCCAGTTCGAAATTTTTTATGACATACTAGTATCTAGACATCAAAGTTTTTGCAAGTTATTGCATCAAAGTTATTGCAAGAAACTTTGAGAGTTTTAAAGGACCAACAGCTGCACATAGAGTGATTGAGCAGCCTGCTTCTTCCGCTGCTAGCTGGTCTGCTGTGAACCGGCGGAAGATTTGGGAGTTCATCCGTGAAGTGGACCATTCCATTTTGGGCGTTGTATCCCCTGAAGATGAGAAGGCCTATCTGAGTATGGTGAGTGTAACCATCATTTGTTGACAATTGGTGTTCATTTCAGACGATGAGGTTACTCACTTAGTATTTTTCCATAAAATTTAAATTAACAGCAGTGTTCATGGTACGCGGCGATATTATGCTTTGACATAGAATACGCGTAAAGGTAGTACAAGCGGTGTGGGAGAGTTTACCTGCCAATGAACTTAAATTTTAACACCGGAAGTTTTAATTTATATTTCTATGCCAGTTGATATATTGCAAATGTAGTCCCCACGTGGTTGTAATACAAGGAAAATTGATTGCATTTGTGTGACTGATATTGAAGATATTACGAGATAGAACGTAAACAAATTTTGATAATTTCTTCAATTGACGGTCCCAGTATCACAATGCTCAACTAAACAGTAAACTAGTTCTCATATTTAATAAAACTCATCAAATGCTCATTTGAGTGATCAGTACAAATTTTTGTGGTTCAACATTGGTTTTGAGAAAATTTATTGTATTTCTAATGACTCATCGAAACCATTCACAAACTGACCGGTAAATCGGTAAATTAATTTATTAAATTCCATTCCGGAGTTACAGCTCCAGTTCTTTCTATTAATTGATTAATTAGTGGAAAGTTCAGTGGGTTGGTTGCGTGGGTTGGTGTCAGGACTGAGAAGGTTCTGCGTGCAAAAATTGAGAAGATTAGGTCTTTATGAGTTGACCAAATTTGAATTTTCATTTTTTTGCACCTCATATAAAGAAAAATAAGGTTTGAAAGTATTAAATAAGGTTAGCGCTACGATATTAACGTTTATTTTTTACAATGTTAGAGTATTTGTTATAAGTCATATGTAAAATATGAACCGCAGAAGCAGTCGGTAAATCATACCTCTTGTCTTTTCTAAGTTCCTGATAACTATTTCTTACCGAGAATTCAGGTTTTCAAATATCAGTAATTTTATTTTTCGAGGGATACTTTTGAAATTTTTCAAACGTTCTACTCTCATCAACAACAATCCTATTATGGTAGTGAACACTTTTTATATTACAGTAATTACTCACGCCCATTAAAAAAAACCAAAGTCTGAAAAATTCTCGATTGAAAACTTTTCATTTCCAGAAGAAAAATGATTGTAAATTTATCGATTTCCCCTCAAATTTTCTGTTTAGTTTGAACTCATGTCACAAATAACTGTTCTTAAAGCATTCCCTGAGAATGCCTGCCATTTGCTGTGTTACTTTGAATGTTGCATTTGCATCGGTATTGTTTTTTAAATGTTAACACTCTATAATTAACTTCATTCCATAACTGAAGGTCTTTTTTACATCAAATAGCAGTGAAAAATATTCGGCTCATTTACTTTCAAAATGTTTGTAATGAATAGTTAGATATTTATTTCCAATTCATCTTTCTATTTTTGGATCTATTCTCGAAGGAGCGAATTATTTTAACAATTAAAACCACTTCATTATTCCTTGACCAAATTTTAACATTTTTTTCTAAATGAAACTCTTTTTGCAATGCACAAGTTATGTATGAAATAGTAATCTCATTCAATTTAACGCATGTTCACACATTGTTCATATTTTTTGGAATTTATGTGTGGATAATCAAATGAAAAACAACTATGTTTTCAATTTTATTAAACGGAAAAATGAAGAAGGAGAAAACATCAAGATAATTTTTTTGTAAGGCTTTAAACCTGGAAAACAGACAATTTGAAATTTTGTCTAGAAATAAATGATAAATTGATCACTGAGTATTTGTACACAGCAACCTAATACCCCAGATTATACCAAACATTATTGTCTCTATTTTCTTCCCGGCACTGCAAGTTGTCGACCATTTACTAAACAATTTTATTTGTCTACAGGACGTCGCCGCAGCTCAACGGAGCCACCAGCACCTCGTCCCGCCGATGTGCTTCCACGAGCTACGGAGAGTCATGGGCACCGCCCTCTCGCGTCCATCCCTGCGTCAGGTGGGGGCCCTGGTGTCCGTGCTGACCGTTGTTTTAGAGGGCGCTGATAGTATCTATGCTGGGTACACCCCGACTTCTCCTTATCCTCTCGTACGGTCGATGAAATGGTACGTTTTGAACGTTGTTGAAGGCATTAATCTTATCCTCGAGCGCATTACGTCGCCTCTACTCTACGACGGGAACGCCATCGCTCACCTGAGGGACGTCGCTAGGTTTCTATTCCTCTACAACGTGCAGCTCTGCGACCCCCTGTGTGAGGAGATGCGCTCCGTCGTGGCTGACGACCCTCACGGCAGGACCACCTGCTACAGCGCCGTCCACATGCAGAATCTGGTAGCCAGCTTGGTCTTCCCTTTGATTCTGCAAGGGGCTTTTGCCATCAGTCCCCTCCAGCTGCCCATCATGCTTTGCTCTACGGTAGAGGATATGCTGGGCTGCGGGACCCCGAAGACCTGCGCAGTTTGCCAGGACGCCATTCAGGACGACGACGAGTTCTGCGTGCTGTCGAGCTGTCGCCATCTCTTCTGCGACCGCTGCGCCCCCGGCCGCCTCATGCCGCAGTGAGTTATTCGCTAAGCGAGTTTTCTGTTATTGTCAACTACCTGCAGGGAAATTAGGCACCAGGTGTTCACTGCATCCATGTCTTATTAAGCACAGAGTGAAAATGGTAGATACTATTTAATTCAAATAGTTTTTTCGATACTTCATCGTGTTTACCACAATTTTTAAGTGTGACATTTTTTTCTGTTGTTGATGATGAGATTTATCAGACTATAAGTAACCCACTACTTCGTATCTGCTCCAAAGAACATTAATTATTATTAAAAATGCATATTGATTTAATATATACTAATTTCGGTACAGAAAAGGAAAACATTTTCAATTTTATAGGCCTGAAAAATGAGAGGGATTCGAAATAATTTTATTTTCTGGTTTTGAGGGCTTCGTTCAATATATTATTGATAAAAATTTAGTTCATTAGTGCCACCGAGTGAACTAAAACAAAGCTCATTGTTTATTTTTTCAAATTTATGACTTACGCAGTTCCAATGTCAAGGCTTATTGATGAATTTTGTCCTGCTGTCTCCTGTTCCTCGATAAACAAAGAAGCAGCATTTATTTTATCATAGTCTTTTAGTATTTGTCAGATGAGCTGTTTGCGCAAATTTCATCCAACAAAACACAAAAATTAACTTGCGTTTAAAAAACATATGTACACTGAATGACCTGACGAACACTAATCAACTTGGTACTATTTGAAATCTGCATTAATATAGAAACGATGCTACGCAGCACGTTAACTCCTGTTTGCAGTCATCAAATGACATGTGGTGGAACTAGTGTTCTGTGAGACTCACTTATTGATAGTTGACATTAAGGTCTGATTTTTCCTTCCAGGCCCTATAGTAGGATTGGAAAGAATAAGTTTGCAATGTTCTTCTTCCAGTTGCCCGTGTCCGGTATGAGGTGTCGGCAACAGCTTCTGGATGAGCAAGTCTCCGCTGGTGGAGTACCAGAAGCACTTGGAAGCCGGCAACTCTGCGCCTCAGCTGGACGAGGACTTCTGGTCGCAGACTTCGGACTGCCTCAAGTATCTTTTTAGGTTGTACTGATAACTGAACCCGAAGTATGGATACCCTCTGACCTTCTCGTGATGATGATCGTGGCCTTTAACGACTAATTACGACAGGCTCAACCGCTTGCTTCGAGCTGTATTAAATTAAGAAGTAAACTGTGTACTCCTGTGTTGTCTGTATCGCGTTGGAGCCAAGACCGATGGCGTTATTTTAACGACGAACCGAATAATTTGTTGACTCAAGCAGTTTCTTGCTGTGATAAATATGCCAAATAAATTTATTTAGATATTTATCCGAAGTGCTTGCTATTTATCTATCCTTTTCTAATCTTTCTTGGAATTACACATAAACATTTAAATTTCAAAGTTTAGTTTTCAAATTAAAATGTTTAACTTGCCTGACGTACAAAATGTTATACAGCATCGTACACAAGAGTTGTTATGTCGTTCCTGGCTTAATTGAGAAAAAATTTGCCCTGGTGGTATCTCTGAATTTCTTATTCAACTAGAGTCCTTGTTGCTTAATTGTGTATTTTAGTGTCGCTGTTAATATTGCTTCTGAGCCTCAGAGACGTCGTGTTCTGTGCATTGATGTTTTAACCAACTTGCAGTTAAAAAAATGGCTCATCAAAACTGTAGGAAGATTTGGTTATTTTTGCTGTGCGGCATTTATGCGACATGATGTTAATTCATGAATGATAAGTGCAGCATTCCATTTAAGGAGTTCAAAGCACGGAAATATGGAAACATGTTTAAGTTATATAGGTTTTAGTTTAATGTTAGTGACAGCTTCGCTGTTCCTTTCTCAAACCGTTTTTACTCAGTAACTAATGCTTCACTTATGTGGTCAATGATAATCAATTTCCATTTATAATGCTTTGTTATTACACTTTTGTACGATCTTGTGAGACGTACACAGCAGACTGGAATGAGCTAAATTACTGGACTGTAGTACGGAAGCACGTCGGGAAGTCAGATGTAATATTATTACTATTTTTATTATTAATTGCAATCAACGGTCTATTATAAACATAAATCAATTCGACTCACTTGGGTTACTCCTTAGAGCCGCGATCAAATGACTAAGCGACTAAGGGTGTCGTGGGGTAATACTCTGTTCAATAACATAACATGATGGAACCCAAGTCAAGCATCAAATGACCGACATATATCAGCCAGTTTACTACATCACTGTCTGAAAAAAGTCATTTACTGATATTATCAGGAGTGTAAATAGCGCCTTGATTAGCGTGAGATCTGCACGTGATCTCCATCGCTGCGTGCAGCCAGCGTGGGTTGTATTCAAGTCATCATCAGTATTGCGATTGTGAGAACTAAATGGTTGTACAATGTGTATTTTGAGCCAGGAGTAGGAATACATTTCATCATTACATACAGTACATGTAAAAATCTCTTCACATTTTATGCCCGAAAAAGTTAGCGCCCGAAATATCACTCGAATCCTTTTTTTTATTCAAACTAATGAAGTTTCTGCAAAACTTCATCTAGATAATTACTGAATGCCTGTGGAATTATGAAATCCCAGGTGCATGAGCGGTTATTCGAGGCTGAACATTATTTTATTCATGTCATCAGAGTCACTAAATAATTCAAAATAGCTCAATAACATAAACAAAGAACTGCCTATCCTGACGTCTACGACGCTTCCTCAACGCTGGATCGGTGGCGACAAATGCACAGATGTTCAGACCACAAAAGTTGAATAGCACAAAAAAAAACTTCGCTTCAGATAAAACGTGACCGCTCAATGGCGTTGTGGTGACCACAGTATGGAACTAATCAAACTTTTGCATATAAATTGTTTTTACGAAAAATAGTAGTTATTATCAAATACTCAATTTTGTCTCGAGCATGGAAATGGTTAGACTTTCCTAAATCCCTGTTGAACCGAACATCTTAACTGGTAAATTCCTACTCAGATAAAATATTTTTGATGCCTCAAACAAGCAGCAAGTAGAGAACATGACATGGTCAAATTATCAGAAATGCTCAATTATCCCATGTTCGCCATGAATATTTACTCATAGCTCATTTTTTAACAAGCAGCATTGTAATATCATCAAAACTGAAATTTAGTTCATCAGCAGGCTAATGAACATAGGCGTCGAATGAACAAAGTTTTCATGACAACGTTCAAAACACAAAACTTATTTACCCGAATATCCAAAAGAAATTACTCAAAACTTATTTAACCTTATTTTTTAATTTCTGTAAAGGTGTTCAACTATTCATACTTTGCAAAAGAAAACTACAGTCTCTAAGATTTTGTGAGCGCAGCGCATTTTTGAATTATCTCTTTCACGGGACTCGTATTATTAGATCATTTAAAGATGAACAAGTGTTCGATAATATTCGCTGGAGATTTTCCTCTATGAAGTACACACTACGGACACATTTTCTTTGAGAATATCAGAGAAATAATCGACATTGAATGTTCATCTTAATGCTTCAAACATGATTGCCATCTAACAAATGTGTGTGCACAGCCAACATCACCGCACTGTGACCACAATGCAGACAATAATGGATGACAAACAAATATATCCATCCTAATAGTACTGTCCGAAAACCGTGAGTCGAGGGTGAAATTTTACATTTTTTTCGAGTTTCCACGTAAATATGAATTATATTTTTTGCGTTAAGTGTTATATTCAATACCAGTTTGTATGATGACATTCAACTTTCCACACAATTTTCTGAAGGTATTTATTAAAGAAATTACTTTCATATATTGTGTGTAACTACTGCTATGAAAATAGAAGTTCTAATTTTAAATTTCGTTTTATTCGAGCCCTCTTCTGTAAAACCCAGTTGAAGACGTTTAATAGTTAATGAATAATTTGATCGCAACATATAATGTTGTATTTATTTTATAATCTTCGTGTATTTATATTGCTGAGGACATTGAAATGTTTCACTCGTTTACCTTTAACTCATAGAACTATCGATTTTTCATCATATAAAACTGAAAACCTCATTTATTATATAAATTCTACTAAAAAATACATTCCATTATATACCAATAATCCATCTATGCATATTTATTCCCATTATTGGTGATACTGAAATATTTTGTCCGATACCGAACTCTAATAAAAAAAATTTTCACTAATTTTAAAATCATCTGGAAGTGAAACTCCCAACATATATGTGTTTGAAAGCTACCTACTAAACCGCTCTCATGCAGTGTGCTTGAATAACAAAATGTCATCATTCATCCCAAATAATTTTGGCGTTCCTCAAGGTTCAATCATCGGCCCACTCCTATTTTCAATTTTCATCAATGATTTCCCCACCATGCCAGCAAACACAAAAATCTCAATGTATGCTGATGACGTACAAATTGCCATGACAAGCTCAACAGCGGATTTGAAAGAAACACAAGTCAACGCTGGAATCCTTCTGAGAAATCTGAAATTGTGGTATGACCATAATGGCCTCAAACTTAACGCAAGTGAAACGTAATGCATTATTTTTGGATCACAGAATGCGACTGAAAATTTACCACCATTCAAGCTAACATTTGGAGACGATACAATTGAACCAGTAGATAAGGTTAAAAATCTGGGTGTTTGGTTTGACAAAAATGTGACTTTCAATTCACACGTCGAAACAATGTGCAACAAAATTAACGGAACCTTAATGTTCTTCCATCGCATTAGGAACACACTTCACGAAAAATCTAGATTATTAGTGATTCAGTCTTTAGTTTTATCGCGTCTGGGCTACTGCAGTCTTGTGTGGGGAGATTTACCTTAAGGTCGTCAGGAAGAGTTGCAAAAATGTATAAGCTTCGCTGCCAAAGTGGTATGCAAAGGAAATTTCAATAAATACGATCATGTCACCCCTCTTTTAAGAAAACTCGACTGGATCCCAATACCGAACAGATTCATGATCCAAAAAGCTCGACGAGTATTCTCCTCTCTGTACCTCCCCCAAAGTAATGCAGAGGTGGTAAAATTTTTCCATCTAATATCCCAAACAAAAGACCAAATCGGAGGAACGATGTCTTAGTCAGTTACCGTTCATCTAACGTAGGACAAAAAGCTCTCTCAGTTTCTGGAGCTTTTTTGGGGAACAAGCTTCCCCAGCATATCAAAAACTCAAAAACTGTAAAAGAATTTAGAGTAAATGTGTCACGTCATTTTTCATCTCTGTCACAGGGTCTGCAGCATTTTGGTGTGAACTTCCCATCTATCAGAAATTTTAATTTTCCTGAAATTTCTGTTAGAAAATTAGAAACTATTTCATTTTACGTTTGCTAAGCCATTCGTATATTCATCTTACTTATTTCTGTCGACAACAATGAGCACCACAGCCGTCAGTTCAATGCAGCAGAACGAACGTTCTTTCCATAATTAGGAGTATTTCCTCATCTTTATTTTGTTATTTATTTCTCTTTTCTGTATTAATATTCAACGTCCGTAAGACAAATATACCATAAAATACATTTTTTGTGTACACCAATAAACAGGTTTATAGATGTGAGGGTTGTGCAAAGTTTATAAAGAATTAAATTTTGGCTACGTTGTCTCGCTATTTCAAAATCGTTCTCGAAGATGTTTTCAATCGATTTTCGGCTGAGCTGGGGGGAGGGGGGTAATTTAGGCATTTCATTTAGTCTTTTTATTTTTTTTCATGTGTTCAGCGCACACTGGCACTGAACTTTCAAATCGGAAAAAACTCTAAATTTCTGTAATAAAATTATCACTTTGGATTATTGCCTAATCTACCTATATATGTGCCAATTTTTGTGAATATTCTCCACTCAGATGTGATATCCGGCCACAATGTTACTCCATTTTATCCCATGTACACATGTCCGTATAATGCTGAAGAGTTGTGCTGTTTCTTGACTGTAACCTGAGTTTTCTTAAAAATTTCTATGAAGAAATTAAAAACCAGTTCATTTTTATGTTTTTCGAAGTCTTCTTTTCCTTTTAGTTACTTGTTTTGCGAAAAATTTCTTAGGACTACAGTGAGCTCAACTGTCATTTTCTGTGTAGTAGATGGTAGGTTGTTTTTATCTTTTTATTTCATATATGTATTTTTTTTCTTATATTTCATTTTCAATAAGTATGTATATTAATATGTGTGTGTACGTGTGTAGGTATATATATATATATATCTACACAAATGGATATACATGTTTCTATTTCATTTCTTTACGCAAAAACCATTCGGTTATAAATTTTATTGCACTAGCGAAATGATTCAAAAATAGATCTATCACTTCCCCAGAGGGCGTCTCTGTGAATCGGATTAATGACAAATATAATTAATGAAATAAAGTGCAATTTGAGCATATGAATCGAGGTAAAATTATCTTTCTGTCCGTATGTTGTACAAGCTATAAATTTTTGATTTTTAGTATATGTTTGTTTACCCATTTCTGCCAATATTGTGTAGACATTTGTCAATCATGAGTGGTTACTGGCTTACACTGTATCTCCATTTTATCCCATGTACCTATGTACGCATGATGTTGTGGTGAATATCGAGAAGATATGGAATGTGTTTTTGATGGTGATAGGGCTTTGCATATTTTTAGGGCATATTTTTCATTTCTCATTCAACTACCCTTGACAGAGATAGACTATTGGCACGCCACGTATGGTTTGTCTATTAGTACGCCTCGTATATTTTGTCTATTAATATGCCTCGTATGGTCTATCTATTTGTACACCTCTGATAGCTTGTCTATTAGTACACCTCGTATAGTTTGTCTATTATTATGCCTCGTATGGCTTATCTATTCGTACACCTCGGATGGTTTGTCAATTAGTACTCCTCGTATGGAACATTTGTTTTAGGATGTCCTATATCAAGAAACTTTTAAAATCCAATATGTTGGCAGTATCTCATGTGGCCACTTGGAAATAAACTGTTTTTTTTGTTGTTGTTGTGTATATATACAAACTCGTATATTTATAAATGTATAAATGATTTCAAATTATGAAAATTTCGCATTTTCAGCCACCTCTTCCGGAATCGTGAAAGCTGCGGAATATCTAATCTAAAAGCGCTGACCTAAAGCCTAGTATACTTTCAGAATAATATAATTATTCATGTTCTTCCTTTTGAGGTAAAATGAGACGTTAAGAAGCTTTCGACATGTGTCTTAGGTGCCGATTTTGGTGAATTCCTTGTACCTCAATAAGTCTCTATTTGATCTCAGAAAGTTTCATGCTAAGAGTTTGCAGCACGAATTGTGTGAATTGTGTACGTGAGTTACGGAAAATTGTAGGAAAATACGAACACTCACCATATTGTTCAATAATGACGTTTGGAAGCAATGTAATAAAATTTAAATGCGTTTTTAAAAATTAAAAGAGATCAGTTATACGTAAATTTAAACTCATTCAGTTAGCATTATGGTAACCAAAATGCTTTATTAAGAAAAGTCATCACCAATAATGCATCGAGTGTCAATTTTGCTCAGTGGTAAAATCATGTGCACCACTGTGCCTAGTCAGTGCCACTGGCAGACTTAATTTCGTGATATACTAGTTACCTGAATATACGGACAAAAAACCTCTTTAAAGACTTTCATTAATAGTTTTATGATTGCCAATATCTGGAGTGAGCCGTCAGATAATCGGTTAATCTTATTTAAAACTCAAAATGCATATCTAAATTATTATTAGGATTTTAGGAAAAACCAGCCTAAGGCAACTGAAACTTGATATGAAAAATACTTTTTCTTGTTCGGTACTCTCACCCTCGTTAACAAATGTGATGCGTCCATTTGAGATACACGTTCATAAAGAAAGTGACCCACAAATTGATGCAACTTTTCTTCTAGTGAACCAATTTAACACGACGATCCTCGTATTACACAATACTTAGTTTAGCAGGTACAACTTTGTGAACTCTTCCAATTTATTTAGAAGGCCATCGCTATTTTCTCATATAACTGTAGTGTCAGTTTCGTCGATCTTCACTGAAGAAAATTGAAAGCGTGACACAAACACCTTTTGACTTTTCTTTGAGTGGCAGGAACCTTGACCATAATTAAATAAAGTTGAAAGTCTGGCTATCTCTTGGTTTGTGTTGTAAAACGTAATTCACGCCAATGAAACAGATCACAGGCACTTTTTTATTTTTCTGTTGGAAATTACACATATATATAAATATTTATACCTGCTTAAGTTGTTTCTCTGTGCTACAAAAAATAAATAATTTTTCCCAGTCGATTCTAAAAGTAATAATCATGCGGTATCAACTTCTTAATCAACTTGTTAGCATTGTTAATGTTCAGTAACTTACCAGACAACATTCTCCAGTCGGAATTGTTTTTGATGGCGGCCAGTGCAGCCCTCTCGACCAACCGAGTGTCTTTCGGTGAGTTCAACACCATGTCACGCCAGGTGCTGAAGTTGGCCCCTATCTCTTCCAGCACCTCCCTTATTTCAGACCAGCGTGGCTCAAGGAGTGTACGGTTGTGGGTGCTCAAGTCCGGGATGACGTATTGAAGTACTTCCACAAAGCTGAAACAAGGTTCATTTCGTAATGGTCAACTCAACCCAAATCAAAACCTTACTTCACTTCGATATATCAAATTAAGATTTAATACTAAGAGAAATTATACATGAATGTTTCAGGAAAACACTACCAAGTGTGTGGGCATTGTATTACCTAATTTTATAATTTTGCGGTTTTTAACTGAATAAAACTTTAACCTAAGGTTTGTCATTGTTTTGCTTACGAAGTGGACGATTTCGTCTTGCATTTGAAGTGCATTAAGATATTTCCTAAGGGTATCAAGAAATAAGTATCAAGCTCACATTTTACGCTCAATGTTCTGCTCGCGAAATGGCAAAGACAAAATTACTCACATAAAAACTTTCTGCATGCTTAGTTGCGTATAAAAATTGGATAGAAATGCTAAGCTGACGATGAAATAATGTTGAGCTTTTTGAGCATACAACTGCTGGAGAGATTGAATAAATTGTACGTCGGTTGTCAATTGTAACGAGCAACGTATAATAAAGATAAGTAATTTGAACCCATCAATTCCCATTCATGGTTCCACTTATTCGACTGACTTATTTGCTCTGAGCAACCTCTGTGCTGTTGTTGTGAACATTAACTTCCACTTGGGCACCGATAATAATTTTACTTTTTTTTTAACGAGAGAATAATTCATCGGGTCTGTAGTATGAGGAGATGTTTGAAATGGGCTCAATCTGGGTTTATGCTTCCTCCGATTTAGATTGTTATATATGTAATTTTTCTCAGTCTAATATAAACTGTTTTATACTTACAATGATCGGCATTAATTTTTTGCCTGTAACAATATGAAATCTACTCCAGCTCAAATCTACCATAAATTATAAAGTTACAGTTCTCGACAAACGCATGGAATAGAATGAGAGTCCTAGTTTTCCTTGAATGATAGGTATCAGCAGTAAAGAAATAGAAATAAAAATTAACATCCAGCTAAACACTAGTGTAAGTTAGGCTGGAAGAATACGTTTAACGGAATGTACGCTTCTGAAGCATGCGTCCATGAAGAGTAGACATGTCATTACAAATTCAATTGACATGGGCGTATTTCATAAGTATTTCACTCCTAGAATAGCTATGCGTCGAACTAAGTTCATGTCAGTTATTACCAACATTTTGTTGCCAAAATTTAATACTCATAGTATTTTTTTGTCTGAAATTTGCAATGGTGGAGTATTGAAGTAACATAGAATTGCACTCGTAGGTAAGACTAAAGTTGGAAGACAAAATATGTGTTTTACTTAAGAAACATTTATTTTGTTACGTCCTTGAAGAATTTCAAAGTGTATTGGAAAATACCTAGAACTAAATGTCAGTCAATATGCGTGGTAACCCTCTTCTTCCCAATATAAAACACGGTGCGGCGCTCTCAGTGGCGCATTCTGTCAAACTCTCCAGCATCAGTCAGTAAATTCAGCAGCATGTGTATCAATATCCGGCACCACATTTTGCGTACACACCAAATACGGGACCTACATGAGTTAAGCTTGGCGTTAAAATCTTAATTAAGCCAGCTGAAGCTAGAAAAGCATTCGTGCATGATGAAGATATCTTCATGTATTGCAAAGGAAAACTAATTTTACAATTTTTCATGACAAGCTGCTAAATAGGAAAACGCTTATAATTTTATTTCAAGACATGCACATTTTGATCAAAGAAAAACGATTTTTACCGAGCCCCTTCGCAATGTACCAAATAACAAGCTTCATCTAGAATAGAGGTTTAAATCAAGCAACCGCCAATGTTCAGTTAGCATTCAGAAGCTAAAGTCCCCTTCTTAAGGATCTGGTCAGGTGCGACACCGTTTGAATGACAGTTATGCTGGTCCTACTAAGAACTAGCCTCTCCGATGAAAAATCTTTTTGTCAAAACTGATTCTTTGGTCAAGTCAGAGTTGAAACATTACTTTTACACCGTGCATTATTTGCGCATCAGTGCGACTTAAACAGGCGCGTTTTTTTCTTGGCTCACAATTCAACACATGTCGAAGTATTAAGTACGGGAAAAATGTTACGTAAATTGTTAGACGTTCTGGTGAAAAAAAATATTTTTGAATACATGCAATCAATGTAAAAGATTTTGTAATTAGGTTTGTTCGATTATTTCATTCGTTTTCAAACAAATTCCCGTCTTTTGAAGCTCTCTTTGATGGCATACAGAGGCAATATGGGATTGAAGAGAGGTAGGCATATGTGTAAGAACTTTAATAATAATGCCTGTTTAAAATCGATTTTGGAACCACGCATTAGTTGAAGGAAAGGTTTCAGTTTGATACTCACGGATTTATTGAAGGTAAATCAACCGAGATTTCAGGAATGATGCTGTTAAATACGCTGATTAGTTGGCTTTCCATCGTCTTTTTCATTCTTTCCGAAAGGTCTCTGAAAAGCAAACCCGACTTATAAGTGAGTACTAGGTGCAGAGATTAAACTGAAGAATGATAGGTTAACAGAAGAGTTACTTTGCATTTCTTAGAAAAAAAAAAGATTTTATGTTATATTGAAAATACTGGCATCTACGCCCATGGAACCATGGCTTCAAATGTTAAGACACCATCAGAGCTCATGACCAGTGTTTTGATTGTCTAAAATACAAAAAAACTTTACATTGTTTTCTCTTAAGGCTAACTGGGTAGCCTATCTTAGATGAGCTAAATTTTCCACTTCGACTTAGGAGCTTGAGGAGGTTTCGTGAGTGCGAAACCCCTTATAGTCCAGTGTTTCTTCTTGTCCAGAACAGGATGGGAGATTCTAGACTTCCTCCCTCACTACCCAGGTTTGACAGGAGCAACCTTCACTCTATCAAGGCATCAGTAAATGCCATTTGAAAAGTGAGTCATTGAGATGATCTCCGGTAAATTGATCAGAATAAAACTCTCCATGTGAAGATTAACTAACATGCAATAAAAGTTTTAAAGTCTGACCGTTTTTGAGCTGCTGATATATCTTGAATTATGCACATCATTAACACGAACCACAATGAACTGAGAATGTATAGTAAACGCATTAGGACAACATAGTCTGTTTCTTTATAAAACGTTGTGTCACTTTTCATCACCGGAAGCGTTCTCTCTATTCCATGTCAGGTCGTGAGAGTTTTCCAAGCATCCTAATCTACACCAGCAAGCTTGACGCATGAGTGATACTGTACATAAATAACCATGTCAAAAGTATTCACTTCTCCTCAGCTCAATTTTTGTTTATATGTCTTTTTGTTGTCAGCATGATATACATCGATTGAACCAGACTCTTTTAGGTAGTCATGAAAAACATGCCAATTGAGAGGCTTAGAGATGATGAGTTCGGGGATTTGAAACACCGTGTATCAAAATAACCGAACTATGATTAAAATTTACCACAGATTTGCAGGACTTGAATGCTGTTGTAACTAATATACTTACCTGTTCTGTGCAATTTTTTTAGGACCGTGAATCTAAGCCATTTTAATTCAAGACAATAGAGATAATTGCAACACGATACAGCGAGTCTAAGTAAATTCACGAGGGAGAACTGTAAAAAAAGACATGTTTATCGCGTAAAAACATCCCTCGTATTCAATTGTTAGTGTCATAATTTCCATAGATGATCAACAGTTTCCTCGTTTAATGATACAAGTAATTTTTTTAGATGCATAGAAGCTAATTCATAAGGAATTTGAAAAATCTCACCACCACAACTACGTACAGGCTTGAGTGAACCTCAATTTTTAAAAATATTGCACTGATTGTTCAATGATTCTTCAAAGGGAATTTTGTTGGTGAATCAGATCTAAATACTTTCTTCGCCTCTGCAAGAGAATATCTGAATTAGAATTTTTGCAAAAGATCACCTGTATATTCAAAGTCTTGTATTTTAACACCATAGATGAAAACGAACAAAACGTTTAATTGATTAACTAGTAATACTCATAATTTAAATGAATTTCTAGAAACTGGATGTAATTTATAAGAACTTCTAAGCGATGATAAGAAATGCTAGTTGAACCCACTACTCAACTGGATGCCGTGCTTTCTGCTAATTTCTACGGTCTTAGCAAGCTCAGGTGCATCAATTACGGACGCATTCGATCGACTTACCGTAGCCGGTCTTTACTACATGCTATCTTTCTCTGCTCCTCCACGCGTCATTCATCTCCTTCCTACCAACGACAACTTCGGGTTGGCACATCTCGTTCAGGAAGAGTTTTTATTTTGTTATCTCGGTACGTATTTTTAAGAAGTGAATACAATTTGAGTGAAATTGATCCAATAAATTATGCAACTTATCTCATTAATTTAAATTTGGTATCCGTTCAAAGATGTATCCCAGTGCAAGTCTTTGTAGGCGTTAGACGTCCAGGCTAACGGTTCGCCGAACAGATTTTCCTCACTGGCTTCCAGAATTTTAATCTGATAAAGGCGCCACGGTGTTTTGAGACTTTCGCCAGCAGGGCATGTGTGTATCACATATTCCCTTGCGGGCTCAAGTACTGGTATGTTTAAGTACCCTCACTGGTGTTCTCAATCGGTTGGAAAGTTACATTGATGTGAACCAGAATTATCTTAATTAAAGCTACGAAAAGGATTTTTGTAAATTATAGTTCACTCTTTTTCTTTACGCCCTAGTATCGCCATCGTTCACTTTCATTTGCAAGTTTCGATGACAACTTCGAGCAAAGAGTCCCATTAGCGAATCAATTAACCGACTGATCCTTTTTGTCCTTACATTGTCTACCTCGATAGTGGTAGATGCTTTTTCGGGTATTACAAGAATGCCTTTAAATTACAGCGTCAAAACAATCAAGAAGTTCACAGAACTATACGATGATTCCAGACTTGATGCACGTTCTATCTATATATTTAATACGTGTAAAACTAAGTTCGTGGGTTACGCCCCACATCCAATAGGCTGGATAGGATAGAATAGGTGGTTAGGTTAGCATATTTATTATTTGTTATTTATTTTGTTTCATATATTCTTTTTTGATCGTTTTTTTTTATTTATTAATTTTTCATTTCTAATTTTTTTATTGATTATTTTTACATGTTTTATCATTTTTTATATTTTTAATTTTTCATTTTATTTGCAACATTTTTTTCATTTTCAATTAATTTTAATTTTAATTTTAATTTATTTATATTTTTCTATTTTGTCCTTTCTTCAAAATCTTCGTAATTTTTTTTCAATTATTTTCAATTTTTTATTTGATCTATTTTTCGTATTTTTCATTTTTTTGTTTTGTTATATTTTTCATATATATATGAATTTTTTCAAATTTTTTTCAATCATTCAAATTTTTCTTTCATTTTACTTCTTTCCATGTTTTTATTTTTTAGGTTTTTTATTCATTTATGTTGATCTAATTTTTCATTTATTCAACCTTTTTATTTTTGTTTATTTTGCATTTCTTTTTTCGTGAAATTTGTCAATTATTTTTTCATATATTTATTTCGTTATATTTTTATTTTTTTATGTTTTGCTATATTTTTAATTTGGTAATTTTTGTTTCATGTTTTAATTTTGTATTTTTCACTTTTTATCATTTCAATTTTTGTCATTTAGTTCATATATATATATATATTTTCAATTTTGTTCAAATTTTCTTTTTCTTTCAATTTTTATTTTTATTTAAATGCAAATTTTGTTGATATTAGTTGATTTTTTTAATTTTTTTCTTTTCTTAATTTTCTCATTTGTTTTTTTTTTATTTGATTTGTTTGTTTTTTATTTTTAAATTGTTCAATTTGTATTTAATTTTTCATTTTTTTAATTCTTCATATATAATAATTAATTTCAATTATTTTAATTTTCTAATTTTTTGAGTTTGTAAAAATTTTTGTTCGAAGTTTTTTGATTTTTCTATTTCACATACCTACAATTTTATTAATTCTCAGATTTTTATTTTTTATTTTCAGTTCATTTATTTTTTCATATGCTTATCGATTGTTATATTCTTCATTCTTATGATTTATTTGATAGGTAATTTTTATTTGTCAATTTTTATTTGTTGAATTTTTTTCAATCTCTTTTTTTCATGTTTTCATTCGTTTATTTATTAATTTTTTTCCTTTTTTGTTTTTTCAACTTCATTTATGTATGTCGAAATTTAAAAAACAAATCAAATTGATTTCATTTATTTGTTTATTATTTTAAATTTTTTTGTTATATTATGTACTTTTTTAATTTCTATAAATTTAAATTTTGTATTTCTTCGAATTTAATATTTTTTTTCCATTTTTCATTTTGTATTTATTTTCATCAATTTTCTCATTGCGATTGTTTATTTTTAATTTTTTCATTTCTTTATTCAAATTTTATGTCATTTTTAATTTTTTTGTGTTCAAAATTTTTTTGTCTTTAATTTTTTCCGATTTTTACTTTTTAATTTATATATATTCAATTTTTTATTTTATAGTTTTACTTTTATCTATATATTAATACTTTTAAGACTAAGTTCTCGTGAAACGCTCTCATCCAAGTTTGCTGTATCATGTACACCGAATTCCTGTGTTACATAAAAATATCGCCTTTACATGCCTTGATACGTTTGACATTTTATCAGGTTACCATAGTTTAGGTAATGTTGATAAAAAAATTCACGTGTCCATGGTTTTTCATGTTTAACATAATGTCAGGATATCTTTAGTTCGGATAGGATAGTAGGATATGTTAAGTTAGCATGGATTAGGTAGAAGGTTATATTAGAATTTGTTACGTTATGTTACAGAAATTTTTCACGGGTCAACCTAGCTTAAGGGGAACATCCCGCTTTTTCAACTTTTTTCGTCCGATTCGTTTGAAAATTGGCCAGGTAATGTCTTTTGTGAAAGTAAACCTTTTTTCCTCATGTCATTTTTTCGATTTAGGCCTTATTTATTTACTTTTTTTGACGAAAAATGTGTTTTGGTATATTTTTATTGATATTTCAGATTGGAACTCCTCCTTCAGTTTTGATGCTAGAACAAAAACAAAGACAGTTTTAGAACCCTTGGAACATTTCTAACAAACTCATATTCGGCTTTGTTTCAAATTCTAATTTTTCTTTTTATCAAAATTTTTTGAAATTTCAAAAATCAGCAACAATTTTTTGGGTGTAGAGCTATATATTTTTTCAAAGAATTCGAATTTGAAACAAAGCCGAATTTGAGTTTGTTAGAAATGTTTCAAGGATTCTAAAAATGTCTTTGGATTTGTTCTAGCATCAAAACTAGAGAACTAGTCCCAGGATGAATGTTGAAAAGTAGAAGTGTTGGTATAAGCAAAAAACAAATTTTTTTGTTGAAGTGTAATATAATGAACAATTGATGTAATTGAATGCAGTTTTTATTTTTATTTCGATACTTTCCATACATAACTTCATATTCAAACTGTGAATTGTGAAAAAAAAAAATTAATAAAAATTTTTTCTTTTTTATAAAAAAAATGAATTTTTTTCATTTTCAGTCTGATTCTCATGAAATTTGACTATGATATGTAACCTTTGAAAAGAAACACAATTGATTCAGTTCATTTTTTTGATTCAGGCCTTAGATTTATCAAAAATTTGACATAGGTTTTTAATGTATTGATATTTCACTAATATTGATATTTCAAAATGGGACTCCTCCTTCAGTTTTGATGCTAGAACAAAAGCAAAGACAGTTTTAGAATCCTTGGAACATTTCTAACACACTCAAATTTGACTTTTTTTCTATTTCTCATTTGTTCTCTTTCTATATGGGGGTCAAAATCAGGAAAAAGTTGAAAATTTTGGGTGCTTTTCATTGATATTCATATTTCAAAATGGAACTCCTCCTTCAGTTTTGATGCTAGAACAAAAACAAATGCAGTTTTAGAATCCCTGACACATATCTAACAAACTCAAATTGAATTTTTTTCCATTTCCCATTTGTTCTCTTTTTATTTGGTGTCGAAATCGGGAAAAATTGAAAGATTTTGGTCCCCTCACCCCCCCGGGAGGGGGGGAATTATCGTCGTAGCGCCATAAAATTTTAGGAACGAATAGTCCACCAACTAAGGGTCCTTCTCAAACAAAAACATGCAAAATGACCATGAAATCGACAGGATCTGGCAAGAACCCGGGATGTTCCCCTTAACGATGAAATTGGTTAGGTTAGCTCAGCATGGTATGATCAGGATAGGTTAAGTTAGGTTAGGTTTGGATAGGTTAGCATAGGTTACGTAATGTTGACATTTTTCACATGCCAACTGTTTTTTGTTTGACATATTATCCGGATTTTATTTTATTTTTTTTTTATTTATTTCAATTTTTTTAATACTTTTCAATTTTTTCCATAAAAATTTTAATTTTTTCGCATATAAGATTATTCTTTCATCTTTAATTTTTTCATATTTTCAAACATTTCTCAATTTGTAATTTTTTCTCCCGTTTTCTTTCTTTCATTTGTTCGTTTTGTTTGTTATTTTAGTTTTATTTCTTATTTTTGAATCGTTACACTCCGACGTTTTTCTTAATTGCTGTCATTTTTCCTTTTTTCATTTTTTATATTGTCGATTTTTTATTTCCTATAAAAAATTTATTGTTTTTATTTTAATTTTTTTATTTTCAAATTTTTAATGCATTTTTTCATTTTGTCATAATGTTTCATTTTTTCTTTTTCTCTGTTTGTTCATAAATTAATTTTTTATTTTACATTCAATTTGTCAAAAAATTTTCATTTGCGATTTTACTTTCAATTTGGTATTTTTTTCATTTTTGGTTCATTTTGAATATTTTTCTTTTGTTTTTTATTTGATTTTTTCATTTTTTTCTATTTTCGTTCATCAAAATTTTTATATACACAATTTTTTTTGTAATTTTTCCAATTATATAGCAATGATTTTGTTCATTTTGTAATATTGATATTTTTCAATCAATATATTTTGTGTTGTTTTTAATCGTATTTTTATTTATTCAATTTTTTCTCATTTTCTTTTTTCATGTCTTCAATTTTAATTTTTTTTACTTTTTATTTATGTTTTTATTTAGTCGTTTTTTCCAGTTTTTCTGTTTTTATTTCTTTTGTTTGTTTATTCTTTTTTTAATATTTTAATTTAGTTTTTCCAGTTTTTCATTTTTTCTTTTCGTTCAATTTGTATGTTTTATATTTATTCAATATATATTTTCTATTATTCGATTTTTTTAAATACAATTTTTTTTTTCATTTTTATTTATTCAACTTTTACAGTTTTAAGGTTTCGTGTAACGCTCTCATCCGAGTTTGCGGTATCATGGATACCGAATTCCTGTGTCACAGACAAAAAACGCCTTTACTTGCATTGATACGTTTGACATTTTATCAGGAGAGGATAGGTAGGATAGGTAAAATTAGGCCTGGTTAGATATCATTTTCATTTTTTATGATTATAGCAATTTTCTTAATTTTTTTTTTATTCATGTTTTTATTTTTTTACAGTTTTTAATTCATTTATTTTCTGGATTTCATGATATTTTTTCATCACTTTTTGTTTCTTTCATTTTCTATTATATTTTTTACATTTTTTTTATTTTTTCATTGAATTTTATTTTATTTTGTTATTTTTTAATTTTTTTTGGTTTCGTTTTCGTTTATTTGTCTTATTTGTTTGTTTTTATTTTTTCTTTTTTTTTCATTTTTACTGCTGCATGTTTCTTTTAGTCTCTATTTTTTGTTTATATATATGCTGCTTATTTCTTTAATTTTTTTCTCATTTTTTTTTTCATTTTTCATTTATTCAATTTCTTATTTTTTATATATTTTTTATATTTTTTCCATATTTCATTTATGCATTTTTTATTTTTTTCAATCTAAAAATTATTACTTTTGAACCTAAGTTCTCGTGTAACGATCTCATCCGAGTTTACGGTATCATCGATACCGATTTCTTAAGTGTTACATAAAAATATCGCGTTTACATGCATCGAAACTTTGACATTTTATCAGGTTAGCACAGTTTAAAAATGATGAAATTTTTTCACGGGTCCATGTTTTTTATGTTTGACATATTATCAAGATAACTTTGGTTAGGATAGGTTGTTAGGATATGTTAGGTTAGGAGTGGTTAGGTTAGAATATCTTACGTTAGAATTTGTTTGGTAATGACGTAATTTTTTCACGGGTCCACCTAGGTAAACGATGATATTGCTTAACCCATTGATTACGACAATTCAAATGATTCAGGATTGGATAAGTTAGTATAGGGTAAATTATGTTAGTTTAGGATAGGATAGGGAAGGATGGGATAGATTAGGATGGGTTAGGATGAGATAGGTTAGAATAGGATAGTTTAGAATAGGTTAGGCTTAGGCATAGGTTAGGTAACGTTGAAATTTTTTCACGGGTCCATGTTTTTTTATGTTTAACACATTATCACGATAGCTTCGGTTAGCATTAGGATAGGTTAGTATATACTATATTAGGATGGGTTAGGTTAGAATAAATTGTTAGAATTTGTTAGGTAATGTTGATGAAATTTTTTCACGGGTCCACCTTGCCCAACGATGACATTGTTTATGTTAGGTTAGGAAAGGTTAGGATAGGATTGGTTGGGATAGATTAGATTAGCATAGGTTAGTTTATGTTGACGTAATTTTTCACGGGTCCACGTTTTTATGTTTGACATATTGTAAGGATATGTTCGGTTAGGGTAAGTTAGGATACGTTAGGTTAGGACAGGTTAGGACATATCAGGACAAGATAGGACATGATAGGTTAGAATATGTTAGGTTAAGATATGTTGTGTTAGAATTTGTTTGGTAATGTTAATCGAATTTTTTCACGAGTCCACCTAGCTTATTGCGACATTGTCCGTGAAATTTCCACGGGTCCTGCTAGTTAATAGTAATTGAACAGAAGAGGAAAGATCACAACCTGGCAGCAGAATACTTAATCCGAGCTCGAAGAAAGCTAACCGAGCTCCTGTTTGTTTCATTTTTTTTACTTCTGTAGATCAGCTGTCATTCACCCAGCGATTTTCATTTCAAACTGTTTTTGTTCTGTTTCTCACGGAATCATTTGAACGAGTAGGCTCTAAATCATCATGAGGAAATTAGCACTAAAATTTAACAATAATTGAAAACGAACTTGTAATTCTAACTAAAAAACGAGTTGTAACATTCATTGATCTCTTATAAGTCTTATAAAAACACTCAAACTCATTGACTTTTATTCTCGGCCTAACCAGTACCCGTTTTCAAGCCCCTGGTTCAGTTAGTTAACTGCATTTGCATTTATACATTTTCCCACAGGAAAGAAACGTAGTGCTCTCAATCAGAGGCTTGAATATTCAACTTTTCTGTTGAATGCAGCCGTACTAAGCAAAAGAATTCACTGATTTGAATGCACTAATAGAAATAAAACGCCTAAGAGTCCAGAAAAAAGGAAATAATATCTTAAAATAAAAAACCAATGTTAAAATGTGTAAATGTAGCATTAGATCATTGATTTATCTGCTTTTACTTTAAAGCATTGCAAATGAAATCATCTGGGCCCTTTAGCGGCAAATATTCCTCAGACCGAGAACTGAGAGCTTGGTTTTCTGGTCTGGGAGAGCAAATTCATCGCATACGGGGATGAAAGTGCTCTTCAGTGTATTTTAAAATAGGCGACTTAATTTAATGAACTGTCAGCCAAATTACTTACGAGGTCAAGCAAGGCACCGCTTGCAGGCAAAACGGTATCCCGACGTCCGCGAGACTGGCCACAATGTGAGGTAGGTCGCTTCGAACAATTTAAACAATTTTAAACAATTTATTTACCACAGGTGATACAGAGGTAGAATTTTACTTAAGTCTAGTACAACGGTCAAATTTGAGTATAGCTACCTGTGGGCCCGAATAAGTTCAGCGACTTCTAGGGCATCCTACCATCACGCTATTCTAGGGTGTACAAAAGTTTAACCTAGTTCACTTAACCTAGTTTCGCATTAGACTGATCATTGACATAATTAACTCGATATTTTATGCTATATTTTACAATATAGGACAAGTCGGCTATATTTAACAGTATGTTCGATAAAACGATTCAAGAGCAGAGAGAAGATTGGTTATGGTACACAAGGCAAGTTACATTATGACATTATCATTAGTTACATGTAGGAGGCAAGATTTCGACACGGTGATCTTACACGACTAGTATTCTGATAGGAAGTGAGACTCAAGATGTCTTTTGAATACTTTGTACGAATTACATTCACGGATCTCTGCAGGTATAGAGTTCCAAGTTTTGGTTCCAACGAAGAGAATACTGTGTTGCGACCTGGCCTTTGAATAATAAGGAAGCATGAATTTACTTCTATTTCGGGTTAAATGGTCGTGATGACCAGTTTGCGCAGTCAATAATTGTCTTAGGCTATTGTCGCCATCATTTCTTAATGTTTTGTAAATGAAATTACAGATGGAGATTTTGTAGAGATCCGAAAGTTTAAGTATTTGTAAATTTTTGAAAGAATCATTTGTGTGAGCATTATATTCTAGGTTCTTTACCGCTCTGACAGCCCTTTTCTGCAGAGTAAAAATTTTGTTGGTTTTATTTTTATCAGTTCCGTGCCATGCTTCTATTCCGTATTGCAAGTATGGAGAAATGAGCGTTCGGTAGAGCATTTGTAAAGCTGTTTCAGGCAGAAAATTTTTAACTTTATTTAGGATTCCGATGGATTATGATAATTTAGAACTAATATGAGTGATGTGCTCTTTGAAGGTCAGATGTTTATCTATTATGATGCCCAGAAACTTACATGAGTTGGTTTCTTCGATTTCACCTTCGCCAATTTTAATGCATGGGAGAGATACATCTTTCTTGTATGAGAAAGTAATATAATTTGTTTTATCGATATTTAGGCTTATTTTATTAGCTTTGAGCCACGATGAAACCTTGTGAAGTTCAGTATTTATACTCTCCACAATTATAGCAGGATTTTGGTTCGGAAGGACCGCAGAAAGCGTACTGTCATCGGCAAAAAGTATGAATTTGAAGAATGATGTAGATTTTACAATATCATTGATAAAAATCAGAAACAAGAGAGGCCCGAGAACAGATCCTTGTGGAACTCCATGGCTAATTGTCTGTGGGTCTGATTTTGCGTCGTCAATGACAACGTATTGCTTCCGATTTGTTAGGTATGATCTGAACCAATCATGGGCAATTCCTCGAATGCCATAACAGTGTAGTTTCGATAATAGTATTTTATGGTCCACACAATCAAATGCTTTTCGGAAGTCAAGAAATACAGAGAAGACAGGCTTTCCTTCATCTATATTAGAATAGAGGAATTGTAAATGATTTAATATAGCCTGTGTTGTTGATTTTTTAGAGCGAAAACCGTATTGTTTATCGTAAAGAAATGATTTTTGTTCAAAATAAGAGTACACTTTTTTATACACAATCTTTTCGAATACTTTGCTAATAATTGGTAGAATGGAGATAGGTCGATAATTGTTTACACAGGTTTTTTCACCACTTTTGAAGATAGGGGTTACTCTAGCAACTTTGAGGGAGTTCGGGAAAGTGCCTAGTAAGAGAGACTGGTTAATAATATTTGATATCAGTGGGGCTACAATGTCAGCAATAACTTTAAGTACTTTAGTCGGAAACGTTTGTAACCCACTCGATTTATTTTTCATGTTGTTTATGCATGTAATTACATCGGAGGAGTTTGTAGGCGTAAAGAAAAAGGAGTTGGGTTCTCGAATATGATCCATAAATTCCAGGTGATCAGTAGGTTCACTTGGAATACAATCAGCTATTGTTTTCCCTACGTTTACGAAGAAGTTGTTAAAGAGATTAGCAATTTCTTTCTTCTCATGATATTTTACATTATCTTGAACAACATATTCAATTTTCTTTTTATCGGCATTATTCGGTTTACAGCAGGAGTTAAGGAGATGCCAAGTCTTTTTAACGTCAGTTTTGAATTGAGTAAACTTGAGCGTAAAGTAGTTCTTTTTTGATGTTCTTATCTGGTTTGTTACATAGTTTCTAAATCGGTTATATGTTTCTCTAGATATTCGTCCTTCGCAAAGGAGGGCTAGGTACGCTTGACGTTTCTTTATATTTATCACGATGTCTCTAGTAATCCAGGGCTTATGTTTATTTTTCGGGGTAACTGTACGAGTTACAATTGGGCAACACTGATTGTATGCGGTCATTATAGTTTCAGTCAACTTTACTACTGCTTCATCAATGCTCGTAGTATTATTGTTTTGTTGAGAGATGTGCAATGTAGGCATTGATTCTTCTAGAACGGTGCGCATTTCTTCAAGATTTGATTCGTTTATTTTACGATATGAGTAAGTTTCAGCCCGTGCCTTGGTGCAAGCAATATAGACATTTTTCTTAATAAGAAAAACTGGGAAGTGATCTGATAAGTCAGAAGTAATTATTCCAGCAAGAAAATCACTAGGGTCTGTCATAAAGATATTGTCAAGCAGCGTAGCACACTCTGAGGTTATTCGTGTAGGCTTTGTAATGATCGGAAGGAAGGATTGAGACTGAAAGGTAGTTAGGAAATTAGAGATTGGTTCATGGCTTTCATGTTTCAGTAGATCATAATTGAAGTCACCGCATATTATTATGTCATTGTATAAGGGCCTGTTGAACTAAGAAATAATACGATTCAATTCATTCAGGAAGGATATAGGACAGGCTGTAGGAGGCCTATACACCGTTCCAAGCACAATGCGTTTACCATCTCTAAAAAGTTCTACGAAGAGTGATTCTATATGATCCTGATTCATGGTTGCACTTGCTATGGTTCTCGAGTCTATGTGGTTAGATATATATGTGCTGATGCCTCCGCCCCGCTGGTTTTTTCTTAGCGAATGGTAACTATGATAATTTTCAAATCGAATCATGTCTTTAGTCGAGTCATCTAGCCAGCTTTCGGTGAAGCTAATCACGTCTAGGTTATATTTAAGTTCAGTAATAGTACATTGTATCTCTTCCAATTTTGGATAGAGTGACCTACAGTTCCAACACAGGAGTGAGAAATCTCGGTCAGTTATTCGTATAGTTTCGTTAAATTCTGATATATTAGTATACCTACACTCTTGAGAGTCGTTTAGGTTTGGATATATTCTGTTCAAATGATTGAAATCTGGATCGATTTCCTCAAATATTACAGGGTGATCAGTCATTTAAAATAAGTAAAAGTAAGAATTAGGTACTATAGAGTTTAAAACGAAATACAGAGTCAAGCTTAAAGGGATATTCCAGTCTAAAAAGTAGCTTATTAAGTAAGAGAGAATAGAGTAAAAAAGAAAAATCTAGCGCGATTTCGTGAGTACACACAAACTCAGTCCATGAGCGAGTGATAATGGAGTTCAATATCACAACATTGGTGCAAACAGATTGCTAAGGGCGTTTTCGCAAGTTCACATACAACAGGTAATAAGTTTCTAAAGATTATGACGACAATGATACAATCAGCTAATATGGTTAGCTGATTTACAGCTTCGAGTTTACAAGGTCTGCAGCTTCGTATCTAGAACGGAATCAAAATATTTGTAACTAAGACAAAAGTATAGTTTCATACCAACGCTCTGATAATTAAAAACTAGTTGTGCCTGTAGACTCAATTATTTCATTCTAGTGTATTAACTTGTAATTCCCGAGAAGAGCTTATGGACAGAGAAAAAATACGTGAAACATATTTCGCATAGTAGTAAGACATGTATTCCAGTATACTACAAATACTTGAGTAAGACTTTTTAGGGAAACAGCAGCATTAAAGATATTTTACGCAAATTATTGACTGATACTACTGACATATCACAGCATGATTCTCATACACTGTATTTGGAATATCACTCGGACCACGGAGCTATGGTATTTTAAGAAAACGGTAAGTGGGCTTTAAAGTGCACTTGTACGTAGCGGGAAGTGCAGAGAAGCCAAGTTCGATTCGGAGGCCACAAATTGGGTGTTACAGAATCATTAAGATTGTTTGATAACTGTTTGTAGTGGGTTTTATTTCTTATTTTCCTTAGTGAAAGAACAATCTTCAGTTATCGGAACGAAATCTGAATTTACAAGCACTATTCGAATACTTATCGAAAAAAAAACCGTGACTCTGTGACGGTTTGTGTTGTTCGTTGCTCTTCGTCGTAGTCTGGGCTAAACAACAATTACTCTTAGATAATTTCAAACGATTAAATAAACTTTTTCACAACAATTGATACATCAGAAAGATAATTTTGCAAGCCTAATATTGTAGAAATAATACATGAATACAGTTTTTAGTGGGCAAGAATACGTTCAGCGATTTATGAGTCCTGAATCCTTTACGCCGTGAATTATTTTTGAGCGTCTGCTTGCGCTGCGAAACATTTGTCTCACACAAACACACACGAAGTTTATTTAATAACTGAGGTATCGAAAGGAGGATTGAAGTAACTCTTAAACCTGCTTCGAGAAAACATGTACCCAAGCTGTCCTATTCGTTTGCTAGAAGCTCTGCTTGTAATTTACTAGGTAAGAAGCTTATATTTTTTGTCTGAAAAGTTCGTCACTCTCCAGCGTAAAGGGTAATTAAGAAGTTACTATAACTTGAACTATTATGTTTAATCTTGTACATTCAGCCTATTCGCACGATAAATGTAGGGATCAATCAATGGGTTTACACAAAATTTATGTATAAGTTAACAACAATATTTCGAATGAGCCAAATGAGAACAGTACAGTTTCACCTTATTAATTTAACTCATCATGTTACAGATATTTGCTCATACCACTCAATGTTGCTAATTCTAATTACTTGAATAGAGATTTCAGAATAGCTTCAAAGCTTTGGATGGTTTTTGTACCCGGATTTAAACGGAAATCGAATGCCAAATTTTGGTTCCAACGAAGATGGAATTGAGTAGAGATCACAGTTTGCAATAAGAAAAAGAATTGAACATATCTTATTTCCCATTAGAGATCATTTAGATAGCAATTTTTCTTATGAAAATAGTTTATGATTCCTCCCGCCCTCATGAGTCAGCGTCTTGATGTGTCAAGCGTATTTTTAACTTCAAAAATGACTTCAACGAATATCGAGAGTTTTGACCAGAATTGAGCTGTACGATTTTTAATACACGTTAACTTACTGCAGTTTATTCAATGTTGCTATCCAATCTTGATCCATGGAAAAGACGCATTCCACATGCAATAGATTATTAGTTTTCTTGCACAGATACTGGTCTATATTGAGTGATATTCGCATTGGACCACATAAGAACTTTGTTAATTTGTTGTTTATTATAACGTTACCTTTTACCAAGAAGGGTGAGAAGAAGCGTTCTACCGTCGGTAAAAAGCATCAATTCGAGAAATAAAGAAATTTTCTCAAAATCGTTGCGAAAAAATATAAAAGATCCTAGGACAGTTTGTGGCACTCTATTTGAAGATACTGGGTCATGCTGAAATGCACATGGATTTCCATGGCACACTCATCAATTCATAGCCTAAAAATTGTTTTCGAAAACCCATGTACCCAGCAAAAATGATTCTACGGCCCTGTGCAAAAAGAGTAAGGCGTCAAGTGACCTTCGCCTTTAGATACACCATCGTAGTTGCTACAAATTCGGTCAGGATCAGTTTGGGTACATGTGATGAATTTGCACATTACCACTTTCAAACTTTTGACTTATTACTGTTCAAGTTTTACTACACCATTCATATTTTGAATTTCATTTGGTTGTTCTTTTAATATAAAGTTGCATTATGTTAGCAATCATATTTACTTTTCTCCTCCTAATTTTCTCATGCACCTGAGAAAAGTCAAATACCTGTTAAAATAACAATAAATGAGATATCATCAAATTACCCTGTAATTTAAAAAGCGTGAAAAAGCACAGACTAATGTACTGATTCAAGAAAGTACTTTCGTATTACTTATGCTGCACCTATTGCACTAGATATTTGTTTCACAAATTAAGTCACTGGGATTATTATGTAGGAGATAGAATAATTCAACTAAAGTTCGTTCGTCAATTTGTTGGTTTTAAAAGCAAATTGCGGCAATCGCTGGAGCCTTAGAACACTAGAAATGTACCAAAATAGAGGAGTATCAGCGTGATTTTCTAGAACTCACGAGTTCATGGGAATCATTGTTTTCATGATGTTTGATGCTTGATTCTTCATCAACATCGCTATCAGATTAGGCAGGACGTTCTGCATCATAGTTTGCACTCCTGCCTCGTCGCCCCTGCTCAAAATAAAACGTTAAAGAGAAGTTTTTGGTAAAGTTCTTATGAAACTGCGAGTAGTGTTAGTATTGTAATGATTGAAGACGTGAAGTATGATGTAAGATCGAACATTTTGTCGCAGATCTACACTATTTCGTGATAGATGATTTATTTATCTACTGTATTCTCGAACTTTAATTAATGAAATTGAGGATACACACGAGAGCTAATGAAACATATGCGAACTATATATAAATGATTTCAGGTGAAATAGAAAATTAATTGTCAACAACGGACGAAGAAACTGGCATTGAAGCGATTTTTTTTCTTTTCAAGGGAAACGGTTGGAAATCAAATTGCCTTAGAGTGTACTCATATGTTTTTCTGGTATTTTTTCAGAAACTATTAGAAGTTGAGTTCTAGTATTTCTCAGTGAGACTGATTAATTGATACTCTTGTACAATTGGCCATAAATAATTCTTCGAAAATTCCCCTTAAACACTAATTCTAAGTTCATCACAACATGTGTCTTCACACCTTCGTTATAAGTACAATGATTAGACAGTAAAACCGAATAATGGAGAAGATAGGCATGCTCAATCAAGAACACATTCAATTGTAACATTTATAATACATTAACCTAAGATACTTACTAATTGAATAATTTTATGGAAATATGCTCGGTATCTTACAAAAAAGAATCAAACTTTAAAAAAACAAATAACACTACGGTATACTTACACAAAGTTAATAACGCATCGTTGTTAGATGATTTTTACACAAGTGCAATATTTTTGAATCATTTTGTTGAATCACTGATAACAGTATTGCTTAAATGAAATAAGTAAGAACGATGATTGCGCTACAAACGCAATTTGGTAGAATTATCACTTTACTAATTATGTAAGTGAAAACACAGAACACAAAGCTCATTTATTGCAAAAAAATACAGTTAGGGCTGGAATCCTGACAAAGAGTGATACATCTACTGCATTTATCATTCTTCATTATCAAAGAAGCAGTTAGAGAACAAACCATCGTTTGCAATGTTTTTCGCATAACTCTAAAATAAATAAGACTGTTCAGGGATCCATTTTAGTAAATTTAAAAGCTTTTTACGACCAAATATGCTTACGGTTGATTATAACTACGCACATAATTACTCTAAAGAAATTCATTCAAAGATGCATGCGATTGGGTCCGGTTTTTACGCGATATGAAGCAAAGGATGCTCAATAGATCTTTCAACATTGAGTCAATCGTTGATCAAACCTAATTTTAATTTCAAACCACTTGAGAAGTTAGAAATTACTTTCAATATTCATATCATGCACGAATTGTCTCCGTCGTTCAGACTTGTCCTAAGAAATTGGACAAACAGAGGCAAACTATATTGCTATTACTGCATAGAAATGTCAAACCCGGATATGGTGGAGCAATAAGTGGCAAAATTACTCATCCATTACTATAAGAAAAGGAAATGTGCTAATATTAACATTGAATTCGATGACGGAAATATCCAATATACCAAGTTGATCGTTCATGAAATAAAGCTGCCAAATGGGTGAGAAACGGGCTAAAAGAATTGATAAACCTTTCGACTGAATTTTCACGTACCATATTGTTGCCGCAGTTCTGTCATCGACAAAGCAGCGCGACCCTTTGTGTTTGAATTAGTTCGAACTTCGTTGCCTCTTGGCCTGTTCTTGTCACTTGGCGTTCGTTAGCGTAGGGCTCGGTTGCCTCCGCCGGTGTTGCATATGTTGCACTTCGGTGGGGGCGTCTGTGTCGCTGCGCAATAGGTATTTTATTTCATTTCTCTAGTTCGTTCATTATTCATTTATTTGCATATTCACTTGTGTAACATTATGTATCCTTTTCAGACCAATGTTTATGACCTGTTTGTAGTAACAATAAAGACTTGCTGCTACACGTGTTTGATATACATTGTAAAACCAAATCAGGTCGTAGAGTTAGGGAGATGCGAAGTCGCACGACCTGGCAAAATCTTGACTTCGATGCTCTCCCCATGTAGGCGTGAAATAGACCCTACATTTAGTCATAAACATTCCATAGAAGTGCATGTAATCATTCTAGTGTGCACTTGTGGTGAAGACTCGTTTGTGGTGAAACGTGGTGAAAATTATGGAAATTCTGAAATTCCGGTAAAGCTATGGCAACCGTACGTTCTCCTCCAGGCAAGACGCTTCCTGCTGCTGGTGATCCACCCTCAGCCAAGTTGGCGTCGGTGACTCGTATTAAGCACGAGATTGAAGAACTGCTCGACGACCCCGAAAATAACTTGGCGTCCATCAGGTCCTTGTATACGGAGTATCTGACGAGAGTAGAGAGGCTCTACGAGGCGTGCCATGAGAAGCATGAAGAGTGGCTAGATCGCCACAAGGAAGGTATTTCTCAATTTAGAGATGCCGTACAACATGTCATCGATCAGCCCTTGGTGGCTGTGGTTAGGTCAGCGGTCGCTTCAAGAACTTCACGGAGCGCAGTTTCTACATCGTCGTCGAGGATTCATTTGGTTGAACAGCGAGCTGATGCCGTAGCGAAAAAATCTGTGCTTCAGAAAACGTTAGCTCTCGAAATTCAAGAATTCGATTTGAAGACGAATTATGAACGGTGTTTGCTCTCATTGAAACATCAAAGGCAAATTTTGGCCAGTGAAGAAGCTGACGTTAAGCTAAAAATTCTTAGTGACGAATTGGAGGACGCGAGCATCAACGAAGTTGAAAGGAAATCGCCAGCACAGCCTTCGGTGCTGGGAGCGCCAGCACAGCCTTCGGTGCCGGGAGCGCCAGCACAGCCTTCGGTGCCGGGAGCGCCAGCACAGCCTTCGGTGCCGGGAGCGCCAGCACAGCCTTCGGTGCCGGGAGCGCCAGCACAGCCTTCGGTGCCGGGAGCGCCAGCACAGCCTTCGGTGCCGGGAGCGCCAGCACAGCCTTCGGTGCCGGGAGCGCCAGCACAGCCTTCGGTGCCGGGAGCGCCAGCACAGCCTTCGGTGCCGGGAGCGCCAGCACAGCCTTCGGTGCTGGGAGCGCCAGCACAGCCTTCGGTGCTGGGAGCGCCAGCACAGCCTTCGGTGCTGGGAGCGCCAGCACAGCCTTCGGTGCTGGGAGCGCCAGCACAGCCTTCTACTGTAAGTTCGGCATCTGAAGATAGGCTTTTGCACATTTTGGCGCGGCAAAATGAAATATCTTTGGCTATGGCTCAATGTTACGATAGGGCTTCGCTCCCTAAAAAGGATTTAATCGTTTACGACGGTACGGATCCGACGAAGTTTAAAGGCTTTATGCAGACCTTTGAACGTATAGTAGAGTCTAAATGCAGCGATGACGGTGACAAACTAGTTTATTTGGAACAGTACACGGCAGGCAAGGCCTGGCAACTTGTTCATAGTTGTTCCCATAAGGATCCGTCGGCCGCTTTTACTGCGGCGAAGCAACTTCTAGTTAGAGAGTACGGAAATGAATTTAACGTTGCCCATGCTTATATTCAGAAGCTAGATAAATGGCCTGAGATCAGAAATGACGACGTTGATGCCCTGCAGGACCTTTCTATCTTCCTGTTAGATTGTTGTCACTTTCTAGAAGGTATGTCTATTTTTAATCAACTCCAGAGTCCTAAAGAAATAATGAATGTTGTTAAAAAATTGCCGTATAAAATGCGTGAACGTTGGAGGAGACGAACTCACGAGTTGCTCGCTGTTCAAGGGCATGTGACCTTCAAGTCTCTGACGGAATTTGTGCAGCAAGAAGTATCTGTTCTTAAGCAGCCGTTGTTTGGTACCATTTCTGATTCTCAGGATAACAAAGCTAAAAAACTTGGCACTAGGAAAATTTTAACTAATTCTACAGCTGCAAAATTAGCAGAACAAAGGACATTGTGCCTGTACTGCGAGAGGTTAGATCACGGCATTTTCGAGTGTAATTTGTTCCAAAGTAAGCCTATTGCTGATAGGGTTAAGTTTGTCAAGAAATGTAAACTTTGCTTCGCATGTTTGAAAGGAAACCATTTTTCAAGGACTTGTCGTAGTAGGCTTACTTGTGCTATTTGTAAAAAGGGGCACCCTACTGTCCTCCATGACCCATTTAAAATGTCGCCTAGTTCCCATAGACAAAGTAATGAGCCGGCAGCTACGGCAGCGGATGCTGGGGTCAGTTCGTGCAAGGCTGGAAATTACCGCATCAGTGGGGCTGGCAAGGATGGGGGTCGCTCTTTCATTAAAATTGCTACGCCAATTGTACCTGCAATAATCAAGGTGAACGGCGGTAAAGAGGTAATAGTGAATTGCGCACTTGTTAACGCTTCATCAGACTGTTGGTTCAATGAGAGTTTGTTGACAAGGTTAGGCGTTGCGGCTGAAGAGTCTAAAATTGATTTAACAACGATGCAGGGCGCAATTAGCGATATGAAGACTCTCGTTTTGAATAACATTCAGGTTTACAACCTTGACAAAGAGTTTGTGACTACCATACCTGTGCTATATAGCAAGGAGACAGAAAGCTGGCCCTTCACTTCAAGCGATTTGGTGTCTTCAGAAGATACTAAAGGCCTATCGTATTTGGCTGATGTCCCGTTTCGTTTCATAAATACGCCTGTAGACGTGTTAATTGGCATGAACATGCCAGCATTGTTGAAACCTTCGCAAATAGTTGAGCGAGGTGCAGACGAACCTTTTGCGGCCCTGTACGCTCTGGGATGGTCTCTGAACGGCCCTTTGTCTCGTGGTGATGGCAAGGCAAGGTGCTGCCGAGTCGCCGCGAGAGACTCGCTAGCAAAGGATATCGAGGCCTTTTTTGAGAAAGATTTCCTTGATAGCACCAGAGAATTGGCCATGTCACAAAATGACAAAAAATGGCTAGCTAGCGTAGGCAATAGTGTGCGCAAATTGCCAGATAACCATTACGAAATTAAGCTGCCTCTAAAAGATGACGATCTTCCCAATAATCGGCAACAAGCCTTTAATAGGTTTCAGTCAACTATGCGAAAGTTTGGCAATGACGACTTACTTTTCCAAGAGTATAGAGATTTCATGCAAGTTATGCTAGATAATGACTTCATGGAACTTGTGCCACCAGACGAGCTGGATGTTAGTCCTAAGCGTCGTTGGTATTTGACTCATCATGCTGTCTTTCACAAGAGAAAGGGTAAAATTAGAGTAGTTTTCGATTGCTCGTTAAAATTTCGAGGTGGATCCTTGAACGATAAACTGCTTCAGGGGCCTGACCTGACAAATAACTTGTTTGGTGTTTTGCTTAGGTTTAGGCAAGACAATGTTGCAGTCATTGCCGATATTCAAAAAATGTTTTATCAAGTAAGGGTACCAAAACCTGATGCTGATTATTTACGTTTATTTTGGTTTGATTCAACATTTCAGAGAGTTGTAGAGTATAGATTACTTGTTCACGTCTTTGGAGCAACCAGCTCTCCTAGCATAGCGAATTTCGCGTTGCGTAAGACAGCTCTTAACAATAAAACCTGCAGTGAAAGAGCTAGAGCCGCCGTTCTAAAACGTTTTTACGTAGACGATTACCTCTCTTCTTGTGAAACTGAAACCGAATCCGTTGCTTTGGCTAGGGAGGTTAAATCTGTGCTGCGAGAGGGTGGCTTTGAACTTTCCCGGTTTTCGAGCAATTCTGAAGCCGTATTGAGAGCTCTAAACTGTGATGCAGATCACGATGACGTGCGCGACCTCTCACAAAATCCAGAATGCTCTGCTCTAGGTGTGATCTGGAACAAAAACAAAGATGAGCTTGGTTTTAGAATCAACAATCAATCGACTGAAATTGTAACGAAGCGTAGCATTTTGAGAACCGTAGCTTCTATATTCGATCCTCTTGGCTTAGTAACTCCTTGTGTTGTTGCCGGCAAAAAACTGTTCCAGGAGGCTTGTAAGTTAAAAATAGGTTGGGATGATCAGTTACCCGCACATTTATGCCTTGCTTGGAATAAATGGTATAATGAGATCTTGAATTTGGGGCAGTTTGTACTTCCCCGTTGCCTCAAACTTGTACTGTCTCATTATAAGGTCGAAATGCACGTTTTTACAGATGGTAGTGAATTTGCTTATGGAGCCTGCATTTATCTGAAATTTTTCTATTCAGATTCAACTGTGTCGTGTTCCTTACTAGCGAGCAAGTCTCGATTGACGCCACTCGGTAATTCGACGCTTAAAACTGTGCCTAGAATAGAACTGTGTAGCGCGAAGCTAGGAGTAGAGTTGTCCACGAAGGTTAAAGCGGAACTTGAATTTGCTGTTGGCAAAGAATATTTTTGGTCAGATAGCCGAACCGTACTTGGTTACATAAAAAATGAATCGAAGCGTTTTCACCGCTTCGTAGACAATAAAGTTTGTTTCATCAGAAATTTTTCGAGCCCTGATGATTGGTATTACGTACCAACGAAATTAAACGGTGCCGACATTATTAGTAGAGGATGTTCTCCTAAACAGTTGCTTAGTACCAAGTGTTGGACATCCGGTCCGGTTTTCCTAACGTCGTTGGAAGAAAACTTTCCATCGCAGGAACTCGATCTTTCGGTGCCTGACGGAGACAGTGAGGTAAAGGCTGAATCTGTTGTACTATGCAGTACCATTACCGACAAGTCGTCCCCGATAGATCTTTTAATGACTTCTGTTTCTAGTTGGAGTAAACTAAAATATAGAATAGCTTGGTTGTTGAAACTAAAGAATGCATTGCGCTCTCGTAGAGGTTTGAAGTGTGCCACCGTATCTGTCCACGACCTGAAGGAGGCGGAAATTGTTATTGTGAAATTTATTCAGGATAAATATTATTCAGAGTCAATCGCTCTCCTCGTTAAGGGGCAAAATGTAAAAAAGCGTTCTAATCTAAGAAAACTTACCCCATTTCTTGACGCAGAAGGCGTACTGAGAGTCGGCGGGCGTTTAGAACGGTCAAATTTTAGCTTTGCAGTGCGACATCCAATCATTCTCCCTGCAGCTTCTCCGTTAACAAGACTCTTGATTGAAGGCGTCCACATCGCAGTTGGCCATCTTGGACGCGAGAGTATTTTAGCTAATCTGCGCAAGAAATTCTGGGTTGTCAGAGCAAATTCGTTGACACGCAAGGTTGTCAACGAATGCTTCCAGTGTCGCAAGCTTCAGTCAAAACCTCGTGACCAGCTGATGTCTCAGCTCCCAGAAGCTAGAGTGAGAGGAGACTCTCCTCCTTTCACCAATACGGGCGTAGATTTCTTCGGCCCGTTCCACGTTGCCCACGGAAGGAAAACGGAGAAAAGGTACGGAGTAATTTTCTCGTGCCTGGCCAGCCGAGCTGTCCATCTGGAAGTCACAAGTTCTCTGTCTACAGATTCATTTATCTGTGCACTAAGACGCTTCCTTTGTCGGAGAGGCAACATAACCTCCTTCATCAGCGACAACGGAACGAACTTCGTTTCAGGCAACAAGGAACTCAAAAAATCCATTGCAGAATGGAATGGTTCAGTGGTAGAAAGTTGGCTGAAGCAACGAAACATCTCTTGGGTCTTCAATCCTCCTACAGCCTCAAATTTTGGTGGGGTATATGAAAGAGAAATTAGGACCGTCAGGAAAATACTGACGTCGCTCCTGAATGAGCAGCGCTTCAAATTTACAGAGGAACTCCTTTGCACCTTAATGTGCGAAGTGGAAGCAATCATGAACAGTCGTCCCTTAACCGCAGTTTCCGACGACCCCACGGATGCAGAAGCCCTTACTCCCAACCAGCTCCTGCTTTTGAACTCCGGCGTCACGTACCCACCTGGGCTCTTTAAAAAGGAAGAAACCTACGGCCGGAGACGGTGGCGTCAAGTACAATACTTGGCTAACCTCTTTTGGACAAGATGGAAGAGAAATTATCTCTTATTGATGCAGGAACGGCAAAAATGGCAAGTTCCAAGAAGATCGTACGCGTGCGGCGACCTGGTGCTCGTAGCCGATGTTCAGTTACCTAGAAGCCAATGGCCATTAGGTAGAATTGTCGATGTTAATATGGATAAGTTCGGATTCGTCAGATCGGCAAAAATAAAAATCCCTAAATTTCGATGTAAATCTTCGAAAAGCTTTGGAACTAATGTTATTGTTCGCCCTATTTCTAAGTTGATTTTGCTGCGTTCAAATGAAGTGTTGTAAAATTTAGGAACTAGAATTTTAGGGGCTGGTGTTGCCGCAGTTCTGTCATCGACAAAGCAGCGCGACCCTTTGTGTTTGAATTAGTTCGAACTTCGTTGCCTCTTGGCCTGTTCTTGTCACTTGGCGTTCGTTAGCGTAGGGCTCGGTTGCCTCCGCCGGTGTTGCATATGTTGCACTTCGGTGGGGGCGTCTGTGTCGCTGCGCAATAGGTATTTTATTTCATTTCTCTAGTTCGTTCATTATTCATTTATTTGCATATTCACTTGTGTAACATCATGTATCCTTTTCAGACCAATGTTTATGACCTGTTTGTAGTAACAATAAAGACTTGCTGCTACACGTGTTTGATAGACATTGTAAAACCAAATCAGGTCGTAGAGTTAGGGAGATGCGAAGTCGCACGACCTGGCAAAATCTTGACTTCGATGCTCTCCCCATGTAGGCGTGAAATAGACCCTACACATATTTTGTCTTTAGTTATGTTATTCCAACCCTTTATAAAATGAAAATGTATTGTTCTCCAAAATTGGAATAAATGATGTGTTTTTATTTGAATAAATTTTTTATAAATTGCCCCAACAGCTTACAATGAAAGAACTTGTACATTCAATTTCAAGCACCGGACCCATACTGTCAGAAAACGACCGCAATTATGAGTTGCCATTGTTTGCAAAGAGATTCAAATGCTATTCAAAGATGCTCCTAATAGTTTTTAATTATGCTTAGAAGTTATATCCTCTCATGAAACATGCGAGAAACTTCAAATAAAATATGTTTTGTGAAAATGTAAAGTACTTACAGCCGGCTTGCAGTAAACATTTCAATAATCTCCGTACTGGTTGTTATTGAACTTGCGACGTCGGCTGTGAAATTTTCCACTTCATCACCACCCCTATAAAAAATAAAACGCATGTAAAATTAATATTGTCCATATAACAGCGCAACACAATTTCCAGTTAAAAGTACATTAACGCCAGTTTAACGTGGAAGATAAAATATGCTTCCCTCCAATGAATGATGAATATTTTCTCACAAAATCTAAATTTGTTCAGAACATCGGTCGCGACCAGGCCTTGCCATGCGTAGCAGGAAACGATGTTATACCTTGAAAAAAAAAAATATCCGAGCATATACTGTATATGACCGTAATTGAAAGAACTTCTTATGTGTTATAAAGTTTGGGAGTCGGTAACGCAATGAAATACCTGCATCCTTAATTTGTCAGCTTTTGTTTACAGGACTGCAGTTTACAGCAGGGTTGGCATTAAAAACCCACAAAAAACGCTTAACAAATAACCAAAAAACCCAGAACTAAGCAGTCTGGTGTTTTTAATTAAGTCACAAATGAATGCGCATACCTGTAAGAGAGACACAGAGCAGGTTCTTGTATTTTATTGACTCCATTTTCCAACTTACAGTAACATATTCAATTTAATTTAATCTTAAACATTTTAAGGAGCATTTGAGCTGTCCTTGCCCCGAACCTATACCAAACATTGTCACAGGCAATGCCCACTGGCGGTATTGTCTGTAAGTGTGTATCCAGGTCACACCACAGAACAGAACTTGTGGTACTCTATATATTTTCCTTCACATTAGAATTAATATTTGAATAAAATAAAAACTTTTCCCAGCTGAACATTAGTTTTTCGTTAACTACATGAAAAAGGAACTCAAACGTCCGACTCCGTTTTACTGGTGGTGGTGCGGTTGACTTCACTTAGTTGTTGCTTGTGCAGTAGAAACGGAAATTGTTGACAGGGAATTGGCCTAAACAGCAAATGCAGATACCGAGCCTGCAGTATCATGTTACACTTGACGACACTGACAGCAAGAGTGAGAGAGCCTGAAAATCATAAATTTATAAGTTACCAAGTAATACTACAGCTACGTTGGTAGCCGCTGCTTTTAACTGGAGTAGCTCAAGCTGTGTTTACACTCCACACACTCAAATCATTAATGTATGCACTAAAATAATTGCTCATGAATGAAATTAAGGATACCGTTCTTCAATACAAAGAACAAAAGACCAATGCATCCAAATGAAAGGGAATGAAAGCTAAGAAACCAATAAAACCCAATAAAACTGAAAAAACCGCTGGGCCCTTTTCTCAAAGAAAAGATTTTTTCCAATTTTGGTATGAAGAAATTCGCAATTATATTTCGTTATGAGATAAAATGCAAAGTTTCATCCGTCCATAAGTTGTGGGTTCAAACTATTGGTTTTCTTAAGATCAACTATAATATATATTCATTATATTTTCGAAATATGCCGTACAACCGAACTGTAACGTTCAAGTTGACTGAGATTGTGTACGGAGATTTTATCATCCAGGTGATCATTAAAAGCGTCTCACCGACACAATATTCAGTAACCAGTGCTCATGAATTTGAACAAACTCAAAGAAAATTAAAGAAAAAGTGAATATATATGTTTTCAAATTTTCAACAATTGGCTTTTCGATTACATCAAATAACACGGTTAATCCAATAATTAGGAACCTTAACTTATGAATGATATTTTAAGTGTTGACTCCATTAGAAATTAACCGTTTATTCTTTTTATTACCCAGGAACTAAGCCATAGTCCTGAATATCATTGTGAGTAACTATGTTTAATGAACCACCATGGTGATCGCCGAAATTTTTGTAATTATCAAAAACAAGGTTTGAAAATTGTTACGCTTTTGTTTTTTATTTCTCAAAAGAATCTGAGTAACTCTTATGCACGGTAGGTGATAGTGATATGAATTACCAGTTCGAATTTCGGCTCATTTTCTTTTGCTTTTATTTCCTCTTTACCTATAAAATTGTTTTCCACACATGTGAAATATTTTCTTCAATAACATTAGATTGCAGTTTATTGCTTCGCTTTAGCAAATTGTAGTGAACACATCACTGAAACATCACTGAAAGTAACGTCTTTGAAACAGATGTACATTAGAAAGACGCGGTAAATGACTCAGGGATAACACAAATGTAGACCAATACGTAGAGAAAAAAATATTCTTGCCGATTGAAAGGACGCCCTGGAGCATGGCAAAGCAAGTTTTCTAAGACGCCTTCGAAGATCGGCAGCATGGCATTCACGAGTTTTTCTTCCTCCTCAGAGCTGAAAGCGCGAAAGAAAGTATCGTTTGAAAATCTTGCCAGCATGTGAAACAACTTAAGCAACGCTCGATGTCATTCAAAACGTAAATTCTTCGGCAAATTAGAATTGTTAGCATCTACTGAAGTTGCAGGTTTGATATCATAAATCGTAACGTGTACTAAAAATATCAATCATCATTGAGCTGAAAAATTTATTCACAACATATTTGACATTCTAATAAAAAGAGTAGAAAATTAATAAAAATAATAATATTTTTCAACTATGTTTGTCAGTTTCTTTAAGTACAGTTTTCACTGAATAAATATTGACATAATAACAGAGTTTTATGTGATCGAGCAATGTAAGTGGGACGCACACACACACACACACACACACACATTTCATGTTTCTGTACAGAGACGAGGCCATTTATCCCCACCTCTCAGGGGCTTTTGAGAAGAAAATGAATTTTACAAAATTTATGCTCACAGTTGTGATGAAAGGTCGTACTAATATGTTATTGAAATGACCGCAAAAAATTCGTACATTGCATCCGAGCATTTCTTAATCATATTACACCGAGTGTTGCAATTTAGTTATAAAATTCACCCAACTGAAGTTTCTGAATAAGTTCAGGCGAGAGAGTATCTCCATTATCAGATTATAACTGGAATTTTCAAATGAGATTATTATGTTACTGCAGTAAATAAATACTACCAGATATGAATCCTAAGTCTAAAATACCTCACTTAATAGTTAATTATGAAGCTCATAGTAATTACCAATACAAATTTTTGTGATGTTGCATACACCGGGTTTTGCGCAAATTCTGTCACATATCATATTTAAAGTCTAGAATTACCTTTGAATGGGAAAGTAGTTTTCGTTAATTCTCCATACTTTACGATTTAGTGTAGGCGCATTTAAACCACAATATAAGCAATAATAACTGAAATATATATACTTAACTGCGTGCGGACAAAGAGACATCAGACATCAACAAGCGACGAAAAGTTGATATGATGAAATTCAACAAAGCCGCAGACTGGGGGAGGGACGGGGACTTCGTCCGTTCATGCTCCAAGTTGTCAACAGATCGATAAATTGGAAAATGGTTCGAGACTGAAAATAACTAGGGTTGCAAAATGAGAGAGAGCATATCTGTTGCCAGTGGCTACAGTGTGCAGGTTTCAGACCGAAGATGAGTGAAAAAAGCTGGTAACTATGCATTTGCTTGAGCGACGTCATGAGCGTTCGCATAAGTGAAAGAACAGTATTTTATCTTTGGGTGAACGTTTGATACATCCCATATGTGTCTACCATCATGAACCTCACTTCCGAAGTCTTGTTTATTATCTCGACTTCAAATAAAACTAAGATGCAGTGTGTGTCGTTTGAACAAGAGAAGTAATGTTTAACCGTCGTGCCCTATAGATAGAAATCTGGTGCACGAAAGTCTCACCTTGAGAAAAAAAATAATAACAATTTTGACCATCTCTACGTCGTAAGGTGATTCAGCACATCATAAAGCCCTGGATGACTGACTAAGGTCAAGTATGAAACTCTGCCCCAATGACATTCGGCCGCCTCTGTCACACAGCCCGAACTTCAGTACGGGTCTGGACAGGCTCATAGAAACACTGAAGGGCATCCAAAACCCGAAACCAGACCAAATCTTCGAATTTCAATTTTCGCGTATTGCAACTAGGGCAACGTAAATGTACATCGATATATGAAATTGAATTTTGAACACATTTACACCCATAAAAATTTTTGAATTTTGCAATAGAAAAAAGTCATTGAGTAAAGATAAAAAAGTCATTGCGCAAGCATAAAAAAATTTGGGCAACGCAAAACCCTACTCCTACAATTTTCAACGCAGAAGCGTGATTTTGATATCATTTGACGCGGAAAGACTGTGGAAACAGCGAAATGGAGGATATTTTTGAATTCCGAATTCGAAAATATTTATTGATCCATTTGTATAAAAAACTTTCTCCAACAAAAAACTAGTTTTTTCAAAATAAAAATATAATTTGAATTTTAAATGGACTTCCGCTTCGCTACGCCGCTGCCACTATCGTATCGCATCGAATGAGACAAAAACACGTTTCTACGTTGAAAATTGTAGAAGGAGTAGGGTTTTGCGCAAATTTATAATAAATGTATATATGTTATAATAATGTATATATAAATGTATATGTTTTCGCAATAATTATTTTCTACTGCAAAAATTGAAAATATTTATAGAAGCAAATGTGTTCAGAATTTTACAAAACTATATGCATTTTCGTTCTCCTAGTTGTAATGAAAATTCATAAATTGAAATTCAAATATTTGCTGCATTTTAGGTATTGGGTGCGATTTCAAAGGTTTCGAGTCATTAAACCGAAAGAGCGAATTATAGTTACTTCCAATCGATCATTGATTTCCCATAAGGCGGGCTGATCAGGAAAAATCCTCGATGAGCAGTGATATATTTTTTTGGGAAAATAAGTGGGTGCGAAAATTCAATTTTATTTGTTTATTACTAAAAAGGTAAAAATTAAAATAGTAGTCGAATTTGTTTTTGGCTTAGCATTAGCCCGCTCAAGAGAATTTGAATTATGTAAATTATGTCCTTTTAAAACACGATTTCGTTATAAGTCGTTACTTCTAACTGTTTAGCACAGAGCTACAAAAGCTCAAAATTGCACAAGCTCAATGTTGTACGCAATCGCCTAAATCTGACGAGACAACGGCCCCCATCTTTTATAAGCGCTAGATTGCTTCAACTGTAGTTCAAACATGCTTGAACCAATGCCGTCCACATATGTACGTCTCCAGGTCCGATCCTAGGCTGCAACGTAGCGATGACTTCACTGTACCGGTCATAACAACTAAGCCAGATTTAAAGGAATCCAAATGAAGTTAATGAGTACCTCCATCTAGTTCCATGACAATGTTTATTAAATTCTGCTTGAGTGATCATAAGTGACTTACATGATGTGTACAGATTTTTTGAGTTCTAATCACGTATATAAAGGCTTATTCATTATGTGCTTCGTGGTTTAAATGTAAGGGGAAAAAATCGCATTTCGAGAGACGCATCATTTGCAGATAGAGGCTGCTGCCCATGCGAATTTCAATGTAAGTGCCCAATTTGGAACCCTTTTTTCGTTGGTTGGTTGAACTCTGCTAATCTTTTGTTGTACCAAACGTTTTTTTACAACCTCTTGCTATGTGGGATGCATGTGAGAATAAAACTGATGAGAAAACTGGTTATGTACTGTTCTGTCGCAGGCATAAAATGAATACCTTAACCTAGAGTAATTGAAAAAGGCAGGTGTAAATACAACTTCAATTTAAGTATTTTAATATGATGGCGAGGGTTAATGCTGGGCCTAAGCAAAGTTAGTTTCTTTAGTATTTTCTGTCCTATCAGAAATAATGATTTTCAGTTGAACATTTACCATGCCCTTATTTTACGGAAAAAGTACCAGTGCGTACCTCGAAAGGATTTTTCAAAGCTTGGTCTGCTAAGTTTTTCAAGAAACCTTTTATAGATTGGAACTTAGTCAACTTTACCCTTTCAAATTATCACAAATTGAGTGAAACCGTAGACAACGACTATAGCATTACGATTTCCATTATCAGACCTCGTTATGAACGAGGCATTGCCCAAACCATCTCGAGAACAAATTTAGAATAATTTTTGACAATTGACGTATAAACTGTTTCGTATCAAATCCTGTACTGTATTCAGTTGAAGATTTGTATCGTGTTTGGAAAAAAGTAGGACAGTTAAAATGTAACCACGATAGTTGTTAGATTAAATAACTAAGTATTTTGCATCAACTATAACTTCACTTTTTTGTCCGATAAATATTTTATGTCTAAAAAGCATCATTCTTCATAGCATTAAAATATACCAATATATCCCTCACCTGGCTTGTGACGTCTGTGTTCTCCCCTGCAGAATTTCTTTCAAGGAGTCTGTGCTCGTCTCCAGAAGATGCACTACGTGCCTGGACGCAAAATATTCCTGGTCGCTTCTATGGTTAAACGAGTAAATAACCTCCCCCCGCCTCATGAAAGGACTTGTCATTTTCATCACTGATGTAAGAACAACTTCAACGTCAAAATCCTTGATGCCATGATCTTCACGGATCTTTGACAGGCATGACCTCTGCGCATTTGCAAATTGAGCCTCTGTGAAAGTGAAAATATTTTTCCGTGTGAAGTCGAACGCCGCTTTGCAGATCACCTGGAAGATGTCGTTGATTACGACCTTAATGTTGTGATATCGAACTCCTGAAAGTTTCTCCTTCACGAGAGTTTTATATATGAGAAATACATCTTCGGTCACATCACTGATAGTTTCCCAGTTCTTAATTCTGTCAGGGTTCTTTTCAAAAACACTACAGAACTGCAACAATTTTATCGGCTCTGAGAACAAGCTTCTTATGGGTTCTGCAATTGACTTGAAACATTCAAGCAGTGCTCCACTGGATTTAATGCGCGGCAAATGCGGTTCGTATTTAGATAGGAAGTCAAGCTGTTTTTCTAAGGTTACAAGCGGAGCCATTTCAAACTCTAAAAAACCAGCATGTCTCCCTGACAGCATGTTTCTCAACTGCTCAGCAGCACTGGGCCGAGTACTGATGATGACTTTACAGTTCGCCCTCCAAACTTCTTTGATCACATCCTGAACCACAGTCATGGACTGTTGGTATTCATCAAATCCGTCAATAAGGAAAAGTGTTCTGAGCTTGAGGACAGCATCAAGAACATCATCTACTTCAAGTTTACTGCACACATCGAAGAATTGCTACTGAATTACGTCTTTCATGGCTTTATAGGATTGGTCTCTGCACTGCACGTACACCATCAGCTGGAAATCCTGAAGGCACCCTGAAGTACAGAGCTGTGGATTGATGAACTGCAATGCAATATTTTCTAGGAGAGTACTCTTGCCAGACCCAGGTTCGCCGCACACAATGGTTATTTTCTCTCCATGTTCGAAAATTTCCCAAAATGGTAATGTTTTCATCTCTTTATCTCCTCCTAGCAAAACTTCTGGGGAGTAAAATACGTCAGATCTTCGCACATGGCCGATCTCAAACAACAAGTTCTGCGTCGTGAAGTGATGCTGATGAAATCGCTCCATAGTAATCCATCCTTCCAGCAGTGTGTACGAGTAAGCGTAAAGTTGTTTCTTTTTCCTATGAGAAAAACCTGCTTTCACATCTTGTTTCACTTTCTCCAGCAAATCTTGAACTTCAGTCAAGGGGAGAGCATAGAAAGCTCCAGCTTCTTTAATGAAGGCTTGAAGAGCAGCCTCGAGTTCACCAAGCGCTCCTGGATCCTTCGCTGCTGAACTGCTGTGCATTACTTTGTTGCGCAGATTTTTCAAATTCTGCAGTTGTTTCATGAACTGTCTTTTATCTCTTGTGTCACGTTTGGCTCTGAAGAGAGTGTGAAAAAGGTGTCCTAAAGCGGTGATGTCCATTTTTTTTGTATCGTCATCAGTTTGAAATTTTTTGTACGAAAAATTACACCATTTCTTCCACTGCTCATCAGAGAGAGGTGATCCATGCACTCTCTCACAATAATCTTTATAAGTCTCACTGGGACGCTTGTCTTTGCATTCTACGTTAAACAAAGTAGCTCACATACGCTGGGCTCAGTTCAAGGTGGCCCATGATGCTATTGTGGACCAATTCCATGTCAGCTGCCAGTGATGATGAGGGCACAGCAGCGCTGACAGCACTCACTGCAGCCGCCATACTGACTCTACGGAAAAGCAAAATATTAAAAGTGTGTTCAGCTTACACTATTTAGGAAAAATGTATTTTCTCCATGGTGAATGTGCACATGACGCATCAAAACTTAGCCCAATCCGAAAAGAACTATGCAGAAGAAAAGAATGAGCATTTGCCGAGGTAATGAACATAACGAATCAGCTGGTTGTCGTAACATGGCATAAATGTGTACGAGACAAAGGATGGAGGCACTGTTTTTTTCAACAACTGATAACCATAAAAATTTTTGGCATCAGGCATTTCGAAAGAATGTAAAAACATAGCTGAACCAGAATGTGAACGCTTCAGTTGTTTTGAACCCTGTTTCTTTCATTTTTTGTTTATTCGCGAGAGGAGGAAAAAAGTAAAATATTTTATTCATGAATTCTTTTTCAACTGAATTACAATTTGCAGAGGAGGAATGATGATTTGGTCTCTTCCCAAAAAGATTTCTTTAATCGGGCTTAGGCATCACTTCAAGTTTGACTTCATCAGCAGGGAAGTACTGACATCACAGTGAAAAGTTGCTATCGTAATATATGATTTTTGAAAGCATGAAATCCGAGCAGCATAGCCTATGGAAACCCTGACCTCGGCGATTTGACAGGTCATATGTCTGACAGGTCATATGAGTACAAGTACACTTCAAGTAAAACATTTGTTTGTGTTGCATCAAGTCAAGCTCAAGGTTTGAGTACATAACTAGCTGGCTAACAACTCCTAATGCATTTCCTAGCGGGAAAATAAATCACTTTCACTCTTTTTTTCTTGGTTACATTCTGCTGCTGTAATGGCATTAAATGCCTTTCAAGAACAGTTGGAAAACTAGCGCAGTTTAGCTCATTTTTTGGTCACCCTGAGGCAGCGTCACTATTTATTTCCTATTTATTCATTTATTTATCTTTAGACAGAAATCAGAGAGGCTAACAAGTTTATGTAGAGCAAGCAAGTACTACTACTACCGCATTAAGGATAAAAAGGAAAACCAACGTGGCTAAGAATATCATGATAAAAAACAAACGTTTCGGACTATAAAATCTCCATCTTCAGTGTTCTGAAATGCAATAAATCGAAGTATTAAAACATTGTAACTATAAATCTTCTGAATAAATCGAGTGTAAGATAATGAAATTTAAAAGACATGATAAAACAAAAACTATAGAAAATTTTTAACAACCAATGGAAAGTTTCACCGCCGTGTCACACTCATTTATTGACGGACGGTTTTTTAAAATGTGTATCGATTCTAAAATGCGGTGATCGGATAAATTTGATGTTGAATCCAAAATTGTAAAATTTGTATTTTTAAAAATATGGTCTTTCTTGAAACAGTGCTCTCTTATAGATGAGTTGGATGGTTTGGTGAGGTTACAGCCGGTGCGAAAGGAGGTTCCCCTGTGTTGTGCACACCTCAGAAACAATTGGAGCCCAGTGCTACCAATGTAAGAGCCCTCGCAGCGGTCACACGTATATTGATATACAACAACTGGGCTCCAATTGTTTGTGAGGTGTGCACAACACAGGGGAGTCTTCTTTCGCACCGGCTGTAACCTCACCAAACCATCCAACTCATCTATAAGAGAGCACTGTTTCAAGAAAGACCATATTTTTAAAAATACAAATTTTAAAATTTTGGATTCAACATCAAATTTATCCGATCACCGCATTTTAGAATCGATATACATTTTAAAAAACCGTCCGTCAATAAATGAGTGTGATACGGGGGTGAAACTTTCCATTGTTTGTTAAAAATTTTCTATTGTTTTTGTTTTATCATGTCTTTTAAGTTTCATTATCTTACATTCGATTTATTCAGAAGATTTATAGTTACAATGTTTTAATACTTCGATTTATTGCATTTCAGAACACTGAAGATGGAGTTTTTATAGTCCGAAACGTTTGTTTTTTATCATGATATTCTTAGCCACGTTGGTTTTCCTTTTTATCCTTAAAGTGAGATTTCCCAGAAATCAATCTACTACCGCATGGTTTATACTCTTAGGATGAAAAAATATATTACAGTTAGCTTCGGAGCTCATACCTATTCCAATTAAATTAAGTTGAGGTAATGTATTTCAAAGTCGTAGCTCTCAATCAATCAACGTATCTCAATGTACGTCTTTCAACAAAAAATCGAGTATTAGTGTGACTTTTATGAACCAGAAATTTTCGATCGCGGATCATAATTTTCTTTATAACTCGTGAGGACTCTAAACTAAACTACATAGGTCAATGTCATTAAACAACTTCATCAAAAGTATGGTACTCAGAACGGAAAAAAAGGTTTAGCTTCTGGTGAAAGTCCTTTCCTTACAATTCGAGCTGTATTGCAAACCTGGTCATTCCAGAAAAAATATACACTCCCATAGCTGATAACTTGGTTTGGGTATGGGTGCATTTTGGTGTAAATACACCAATGTATTAGGCCTTTACATGAATGAACTTAAACTAACATCCGCATAGCACGTAAAGCTCCTGTTATCACTCCCTAATAATACCTCCTTTACCTGCGCAAAAATGTCGGATTGTGTCACTGTTACGATGATTTAATTGATAATTTAATTGATAATTAAAACCCGGATACTGAATGCTTCCTTAGGTGATTGATATAAGTTCATCGACTGCATTGAAATCAATCTACCAACTAAAGGCAACGACAGCTAATTTACATATGTGTGGGCAACATAGTTCTGAAGCAAACTTTTTAAAGACGTTTTATTTTAATAGGTGCATTCTTATTTACATCAGTACATACTTCGCTCTTGGTTCGTTTTTGCACATGTATCATAAAAATATTACTTTGTTCTTCAAGCAGTGAAACTCTACGTGTGGAGTAGTCGGTTTCTATTTCGGCTGGAAGAAATTTTCAACGAATGTATAACGTAAGAACGGATCAAAACTTAGTAGCATAGCATAAAGTAGTCTGATATTATATAACAATATAATGCTATCGCACTGAAGCCGAAATGTCCTCATTCCAAGCTCGAAAAAGTCGTAATGAAATGTCAGTTTTTCCGCCCGATGAATACGTAGCTGTTAAACTAGTTTTATTTGTTCTGCTTGTGTGAGTCAATATTATTAGATATCATTATATTCAGAACACGAGGTTAAATTTTGTGTTTCTGAAAACCTCGAAGATTACAATATTTCGTTCAATTAGAATACTTTGCCGAGGGAAGCTTTCACACAACAATGGGGAAAATGCGTATCTTCATTCAAGACAAGAATCTTCTGACAATTGGTAAAAAGAAATCAAGCGTACCTTGAAATTCACGTTTTCGGGCGTCAATGAGAGTGAGAAATGAAATTCTTACGGTACTAATGAATTGCGAATGCCTTGTACTCATGACATGTGCTAACGAAAACACCATGGCATACGACGTTTGAAACATTAAATCGCTTCAAAAACAGTATTATAATTTAGTGTTTCATTGAGCTTTGACAAATTATAACTAATAATCTTTTAAATAATCGGTAAATTTCATAGAAATAGTAACACGCGAATTAATATCACTTATACGAAAAAATGATGATAATTAATATTCTGATTACCAAAATTACCAGGTAAGAAATGAAAAAATCAAATGTTGAAAAAGGAAATTTGCCCAATACAACGAACGATGTTAATTATTTGATTTCTTGCACTCGACATTTCAAAATAACGTTGCTACCATAGTTCTTGATCTCGAAATTCAGAACTGCTCTCTCCATAAGCCTTTTCTCTTTTCCACATTGTCATATTTTTTATTGCGTATCCCTCAACTTCAGAGTCTCAAAGAAAACTTTTTTAATTTATCGTCGACAGGCAAAGTGCGAAGAGTTGAACTGAATATCTCTATTCAACCAAAATTGAGCTCAATTTTCACACTTAACATCGCAGTAGGTGCAGGATCTACTGGAATACGCTTTCACATGGCTTGCGTTCGGTATGAATAAAAATACAGTCGATGACGTCATTAGAGGATCCGTGTTATGGAAATTCCGATGCGACCAACTGTGACGCCAAATATAACGTAGTCATATTTTAATATATTGGGGGCGATAAATATTAAACACATGGTCAACTGTCCATTTACTGCAGGTACACAGAAACAAAGTAACCGAAAACTGAAAGTATTGTGTAGTTCTAAACTTTGATATTTGAAAGTCAATGACGGAAAATATATTTAAACACGAGTAGAATGAATGTGGCAGAAAAACCCAATGAATGTTACGAAGAAATGTTTGATTGATATGCACATGAAGAGCAGTGAGTACTAAGTGATTTTAACTTTTATCGCTGGTCCAGATTCCAGCGTTTTGAAATATTTACTTGCAATATTTTAAAAAATGTTTATAGGTATCGGCTTGTTCTTTTTTATTTTTCATCTGCTAGATTATTCGTAATTTTTCTGAATCTTTTCTCACAATTTCCGCTACATATTCTGATAAAGATTTAGGTCTGAAACTGAATTCATTATCCCAAAACCTCATTTTCATCTGTCGAGGAAACGCTGCAGTGCCCTTCCTTATATTTTGGAACATCGTCTCGCTGCAGTGTCCATCCTGTTGAGAACTTACACTCAATCGCTTCGTGTATGAAATTATCACCCCAAACCCTTCAATGCTACTGAGAACTCATTTTTATCTCATTGATGTGTAGTCCGCTGGGACCTGGAAAGGAGCAACCCCGTACCATTTTCTGGCGAAGCACACCCATTCGCCCACCAAACTTCACTGCTGGTATTTGATTATAAGAACATACGATAAGTTTCTCTGCTTCCGTCAATTCTTTAGGTCTCTGCTGTTTCTAAATTGATGTCAAATAACGACTTCTTTATCATGTGCCCTCTGACACTGACTGAGGTAAGCTGTTGTACATGAACGAAGCAGATTAATTTTCAAGAAAGCCACACAGTGTTTATTTCACGATAGCCTTTTGGGGTTTTCAGAGTTTATTGATTTAAAACCAAAAACCAATTATTTTGTTGGGTTGGACACTTTCAAAGACGGTAATCTTACACATTAGTGAACTTCATTTCAATGCTTTGCTTTTTGGATTTCTTTAAACTGAATTTTTATTTAGCGTTAAAGAAATCAACCAGAGCATCAATTTTAGATTACTTTACTGTAATGTATCTATTGTTCATAAACTTTTGACAAAGTACCTGATTTTCATTGCACCCAATGTTCGTGTGCGTTCAACAAGCATACGTTCACAGATTTACAATATCCTCACTACACGTGAACTTCAGAAGACTTTCCAACACTGATAACGACTACCTTGATAACGCCGACAGTGTGTGGAAGGCCAAGAATGATAACGCACCTCATATAAAGGTCTATTTACTTCAACCAAAGGAATGATCTACATGCAATTGGCATAGGTGAAGTTCCTATAAACACGATGCTTGGTAATAATTTTTCCTGAAAATGGATTTTTATGTTTTTATATAGTGTTCTTTGAATCATTCAGTGTTTTGCTCTCACAACTCAGAAATATATCACCATACGAGCGTTTCACATTTCAACATTGTTTAGTTAGACGACTTTAAGCCAAAGCTAACAAATGGACATTCACGGTTTTTTTATACATTCCTAAGTTCGAAGCTCACTTTCAAGCGTACTGTTCTATTATTTGGTGGGTGTTAACTCCGTTGTTTTATTACGTTCAGCCGAAGCTATCGCTGAAAGATAACTGATAAGGCCTAGTATAACTCAGGATAAGTCGTCACTTAGACTTCCTCCTGCAGTGACTTTATAGTTAATTCAATAGTTAATTTACCTTACGCCAGACAATTTTATGTTCAAAGATATCTGCATTAAATCAAAAGGATGGTCAACAAATTCACGAAGGAATTGACGAATGATGTTCTTAAATCATTTTTTTGGAACTGCAGGTCACTCTATCCAAAATTGGAAGAGATACAATGCACTAGTATAACCTAGATGTGATTAGCTTCACCGAAAGCTGGCTAGATGACTCGACCAAAGACATGATTAAATTTGAAAATTATCATAGTTACCATTCGCTACGAAAAAACATGCGAGACGGGGGCGTCAGTACATACATTTCTAAGCACATGGATTCGAGAATCATAGCAAGTGCAACACTGAATCAGGATCATATAGAATCATTATTCGTAGAACTGTTTAGAGATGGCAAACTAATTGTGCTTGGAACGGTATATAGGCCTCCTACAGCCTGTCCTATATCCTTCCTTAATGAACTTAATCGCATTATTTCTCAGTTCAACAGATCCTTCTACAATGACATAATAATATGCGGTGACTTCAACTATGATTTGCTGAAACGTGAAAGCTATGAACCAATCTCTAATTTCTTAAATGCATTTCATTCTAAATCTTTCCTTTCGACCATCACAAAGCCAACACGAATAACCTCAGAATGTGCTACGCTGCTTGACAATATCTTTATGACAGACCCAAGTGATTTTCTTGCTGGAATAATTATTTCTGACATATCAGAAAATTTTCCAGTTTTTCTTATTAAGAAAAATGTCTATATTGCTTGCACCAAAGCACGGGCTGAAACTTACTCATATCGTAAAATAAACGAATCAAATTTGGAAGAAATGCGCACCGTTCTAGAAGATTTAATGTCAACATTGCACATCTCCCAACAAAACAATAATGCAAGGAGCATTGATGAAGCAGCAGTAAAGTTGACTGAAACTATAATGACCGCATACAATCAGTGTTGCCCAATTGTAACTCGTACAGTTACCCCGAAAAATAAACAAAAGCCCTCGATTACCAGAGACATCGTGATAAATATAAAGAAACGCCAAGCGTACCGAGCCCTCCTTTGCGAAGGGCGAATATCTAGAGAAACATATAACCGATTCAGAAACTATGTGACAAACCAGATAAGACCATCAAAAAAGAGCTACTTTACCCTCAAGTTTACTCAATTCAAACCTGACGTTAAAAAGACTTGGCGCCTCCTTAACTCTTGTTATAAACCGAATAACGCCGATAAAAAGAAAATTGAATATATCACTCAAGATAATGTAAAATACCATGAGAAGAATGAAATTGCTGATCTCTTTAACAACTTCTTTGTAAACGTAGGGAAAACTATAGCCAATGGTATTCGAAGTGAACCTACTGATCACCTGGAATTTATGGATCATATTCGAGGAAACAACTCATTTTTCTTTACGCCTACAAACTCCTCCGATGTAATTGCGAGCATAAACAACCTGAAAAACGAATCGAGTGGGTTACAAACGTTTCCAACTAAAGTCCTTAAAATTATTGCTGATATTGTGGCCCCTCTGAAATCCAATATTATTAACCAGTCTCTCTTACTAGGCACTTTCCCGAACTCCCTCAAAGTTGCTAGAGTAACCCCTATCTTTATAAATGGTGAAGAAACCTGTGTAAACAATTATCGACCTATCTCCATGTTACAAATTATTAGCAAGGTATTCGAGAAAATTGTGTATAAAAAAGTGTACTCTTATTTTGAACAAAAATCATTTCTCTATGATAAACAATACGGATTTCGCCGTAAAAAATCAACAACACAGGCAATATTAAATCATTTAAAATTCCTTTATTCTAATTTAGATAACGGAAAGACTGTCTTCTCTGTATTCCTTGACTTTCGAAAAGCACTCGATTGTGTGGACCATAACATATTACTCTCGAAACTACACTGTTATGACATTCGTGGGGTCGCCCATGACTGGTTCAGATCATACCTAACAAATCGGAAGCAATACGTTGTCATTGACGACGCAAAATCGGACCCACAGAAAATTAGCCATGGAGTTCCACAAGGATCTGTTCTTGGGCCTCTCCTTTTTCTGATTTTTATCAATGATATTATTAAATCTACATCATTTTTTAAATTCATACTTTTTGCCGATGACAGTACGCTTTCAGCGGTCCTTCCGAACCAAAACCCCACTACGATTGCGGAGAGTATAAATAATGAACTCCATAAGGTTTCACTGTGCCTTAAAGCTAATAAAATGAGCCTTAATATCGAGAAAACAAATTATATTACATTATCATACAAGAAAAATATATCTCTACCATGCATTAAAATTGGCGAAGGTGAAATCAAAGAAACCAACTCATGAAAATTTCTGGGCATCATAATAGATAAACATCTGACCTTCAAAGAGGACATCGCTCATATTAGTTCTAAATTATCAAAATCCATCGGAATCCTGAATAAAGTTAAAAGTTTCCTGCCTGAAACAGCCCTACTAATGCTTTATCGAACGCTCATTTCACCATACTTGCAATACGGAATAGAAGCATGGCATGGAACTGATAAAAATAAAACCGATATAATTTTTACTGTGCAAAAAAGAGCCATCAGAGCGGTAAAGAACCTAGAATATAATGCTCACACAAATGATTCATTCAAAAATTTACAAATACTTAAACTCTCGGATCTCTACAAAAACTCCATCTGCAATTTCATTTACAAAACATTAACTAATGATGGCGACAATAGCCTACAACAGTTATTAATTGTGCAAACTGGTCATCACGACCATTTAAAACGAAATAAAAGTAAATTCATGCTTCCTTATTATTCAAAGGCCCGCTCGCAACACAGTATACTATTCGTTGGAACTAAAACTTGGAACTCAATACCTGCGGAGATCCATGAAAGTAATTCTTACAAGGTATTTAAAAGAAATCTTGAGTCTCACTTCTTATCAGAATACTAGTCGTGTAAGATCACCAAGTCAAATCCTGCCTCCTACATGTCTGGTCCTAATAATGCAATTTGCCATGAGTAATATCGCCGATTTTCAGTCAGCTCCTAAATCGTTATCGAATATACTGTTAGATATAGTCCAAATGACCTATATTGTAAAATCAAACATCAATATCGAGTTCATTATCTTGTTGATCAGTCTAATGCGAAACTAGGCTAAGTGAATTAGGTTAAACATTATTGTACACCCTAGAATAATGTAATGGTAGGATGCCCTAGAAGTCGCTGAACTTATACGGGCCCACAGGTAGCTATACTCAACTTTGACCATTGTATTAGACTTAAGAAACATTCTACCACTGTATTACCTGTGGGAAATAAATTGTTTAAATTGTTTGAATTGTTTAACTTGTTTACATTTGATTCAAACGACTGATCATTAAGAAAAACAGTTAGCCCTAAAATTTGTTGAGCAAAGTTTTGACTAATTTTGTGTGAACGTAACAGAATATGCGTGTTTATTATCTGGAAACAAATTCGTTTAGCCTCCCAAAGATTAGAATTTCAGAAAATTGAGAGGACAAAACATTGTCGGGTTAATATTTTCACTTCTCAAATAAATATACGGCACTTAGACTGAGTTCGAGCATTCGCCCTACCACTCAACGCAAGGAAGTGAGTTTACCAAACTAAAACTTTTCACAGCCGCTAACAGCGCCTCATTCTGTGGACAGTCTGTAGGCACATAAGTGTGTACAGCTGATATTACGTGGTGAAGTGCTCAATTTTGATAAGAATATCTGTAAAGGTTGAGTTACGTTGTTATCTGAGATAATTGACTTCCAAGCACACACCTGAGGTCAGTTTTTGTAAGCACGCCGCCGTTTTTACTAAGCAGCTTACTGCCTGAATATACAAAATTGCATCGTTTAGCCGCAGGTAATGAGACATTAGCTGATGGTGGTGGGGACATTGCTGTGAACACATCTGCAGACGCAGTAACTAGTGGCAGACAACACCTGCACACGCAGTAACTAGTGGCAGACAACACCTGCAGACGCAGTAACTAGTGGCAGACAACACATGCAGACGCAGTAACTAGTGGCAGACAACAACACCTGCAGACGCAGTAACTAGTGGCAGACAACACATGCAGACGCGGTAACTAAAAGCAGACAACAACACCTGCAGACGCAGTAACTAGTGGCAGACAACACCTGCAGACGCAGTAACTAGTGGCAGACAACACATGCAGACGCAGTAACTAGTGGCAGACAACAACACCTGCAGACGCAGTAACTAGTTGCAGACAACAGCACCTGCAGACGCAGTAACTAGTGGCAGACAACACATGCAGACGCGGTAACTAAAAGCAGACAACAACACCTGCAGACGCAGTAACTAATGGCAGACAAACAACACCTGCAGACGCACTAACTAGTTGCAGGCAACAACACCTGCAGACGCAGTAACTAGTGGCAGACAATACATGCAGACGCGGTAACTAAAAGCAGACAACAACACCTGCAGACGCAGTAACTAGTGGCAGACAACACATGCAGACGCAGTAACTAGTGGCAGACAACAATACCTGCAGACGCAGTAACTAGTGGCAGACAACAACACCTACAGACGCAGTAACAAGTGGCAGACAACAACACCTACAGACGCAGTAACTAGTGGCAGACCACAACACCGCAGACGCAGTAACTAGTGGCAGACAACAATACCTGCAGACGCAGTAACTCGTGGCAGACAACAACACCTGCAGACGCAGTAACTAGTGGCAGACAACAACACCTGCAGACGCAGTAACTAGTGGCAGACAACAACACCTGCAGACGCACTAACTAGTGGCAGACAACAACACCTGCAGACGCAGTAACTAGTGGCAGACAATACATGCAGACGCGGTAACTAAAAGCAGACAACAACACCTGCAGACGCAGTAACTAGTGGCAGACAATAACACCTGCAGACGCAGTAACTAGTTGCAGACAACAACACCTGCAGACGCAGGAACTAGTGGCAGACAACAACACCTGCAGACGCACTAACTAGTGGCAGACAACAACACCTGCAGACGCAGTAACTAGTGGCAGACAATACATGCAGACGCGGTAACTAAAAGCAGACAACAACACCTGCAGACGCAGTAACTAGTGGCAGACAATAACACCTGCAGACGCAGTAACTAGTTGCAGACAACAACACCTGCACACGCAGTAACTAGTGGCAGACAATAACACCTGCAGACGCAGTAACTAGTTGCAGGCAACAACACCTGCAGACGCAGTAACTAGTGGCAGACAATACATGCAGACGCGGTAACTAAAAGCAGACAACAACACCTGCAGACGCAGTAACTAGTGGCAGACAACACATGCAGACGCAGTAACTAGTGGCAGACAACAATACCTGCAGACGCAGTAACTAGTGGCAGACAACAACACCTACAGACGCAGTAACAAGTGGCAGACAACAACACCTACAGACGCAGGAACTAGTGGCAGACAACAACACCACCAGTCCAGGACACGCCAACACACTCGCTACACTCCCCCCCGCTGCAGCGCGTGTGAACTGGTTTCTGATTAGCCGACATTGGCTTACAAAATTAATAACATTAATTTTAGAATTAAGGAAATACAGATGTAGATCGAGATCTAAATTCCGTAGGTAAAATTTTACGATTCAAATTTAAGAAAAGAGTTGCGACACGACCTCGATTCATAAACATGAATATTATCTAAAGAATCAGAGTATTAATAAAATTGTTCGATTTTTCGTTTACTAAAAATTTGAAGTATGTAACAAGAAGTTGAACACACAGTAATGAAATAACTCTCTCACATTTTCGAAGACTACCTATGAAAATTTGATATGCGCATAGAATATGGTTTCTATTGTTACTTTGATTCTCCTTCCATCGCCCGAACTCAGTACTTCGCTCTATCATGATTAGTGTATTTAGCATTGTATTTTTGGTGTCATTATAATACATAAACACATGTTTAGGACATCCGCCACGCCAAATTTCCCGTCTTAGGATCACCAACCTTCTGTTTAGGTGCGCCGGTCTCAGGACGACCTATGACGCGATACAAAATATTATGTTGTTGGCTATGGCTACTATAAGGGAGGAATTTTGGGGCAAATTTGTGTACATTGCTACTGATGATAGTAATTGTTGAATCGTTACTTACACGATGTTTGTGTTCAGAAAGTCCGTTATTTGAATGACGAACTAACTCGAGCGAAAAGCTATCTTTTAATGCCTCTTTTACTTCATCTGAGATAGAGTTCACTTTAATAAGGTGAACACTCTACACCATCTCTACAATAGCACTACAATGAAATGAGCCTGGATAGACTATACAAATATTATAACCTGAATCAAAAAACGATTACTAACGTCGCGTAGCGGCAGTTGCTTCTGCTCCACCAAAATTTAGGAATATGAATTTGCCGACTTCACATATATGTCAGGTTATTGCCAAACATTTATATGATTGAAAATTCAGTCTAATGAAAGTTTCAGCAAGTTTGTTTTTTCAGCATTTTTATTCGTATTTCAATATCACCTCACACATACGGGGGGAATTTTTTGTATTTCATGGATGACTAAATTATTTTAAATAAAGAGCTATCACAGTTCATGTGAAATAGGTTTTCACTTCAGTTTGCAGTTCAGCTTAACTCTAATTTGCCAACCACCATCGTTGATGCTGTTTGCGTTAGTATCGTTCCTTAAATTATCATAGTTATAGAAATCAATACATTACCGTTTTCTTCTTATTTTATACTTTAATACATCAGTTGTTATGGTGCGGGTGTAGGCAGGTACGGTGGTGGTGTAGGTACGGTGGTGGTGTAGGTACGGTGCTGGTGTATGTACGGTGCTGGTGTAGGTACGGTGCGGGTGTAGGTACGGTGCTGGTGTAGGTGCGGTGCTGGTGTAGGTACGGTGCTGGTGTAGGTACGGTGGTGGTGTAGATACGGTGGAGGTGTAGGTACGGTGCTGGTGTAGGTACGGTGCTGATGTAGGTACGGTGCTGGTGTAGGTACGGTGGTGGTGTAGGTACGGTGGAGGTGTAGGTACGGTGCTGGTGTAGGTACGGTGATGATGTAGGTATGGTGCTGGTGTAGGTACGGTGCTGGTGTAGGTACGGTGCTGGTGTAGGTACTGTGGAGGTGTAGGTACGGTGGAGGTGTAGGTACGGTGCTGGTATAGGTACGGCGGAGGTGTAGGTACGGTGCTGGTGTAGGTACGGTGCTGGTGTAGGCACGGTGCTGGTGTAGGTACGGTGCTGATGTAGGTATGGTGCTGGTGTAGGTACGGTGGTGCTGTAGGTACGGTGCTGGTGTAGGTACGGTGCTGGTGTAGGTACGGTGCTGGTGTAGGTACGGTGGTGGTGTAGGTACGGTGGTGGTGTAGGTACGGTGCTGGTGTATGTACGGTGCTGGTGTAGGTACGGTGCTGGTGTAGGTACGGTGCTGGTGTAGGTACTGTGCTGGTGTAGGCACGGTGCTGGTGTAGGTACGGTGCTGGTGTAGGTACGGTGCTGGTGTAGGTACGGTGCTGGTGTAGGTACGGTGCTGGTGTAGGTACGGTGCTGGTGTAGGTACGGTGCTGGTGTAGGTACGGTGCTGGTGTAGGTACGGTGCTGGTGTAGGTACGGTGGTGGTGTAGGTACGGTGCTGGTGTAGGTACGGTGCTGATGTAGGTACGGTGCTGGTGTAGGTACTGTGGAGGTGTAGGTACGGTGGAGGTGTAGGTATGGTGCTGGTGTAGGTACGGTGGAGGTGTAGGTACGGTGCTGGTGTAGGTACGGTGCTGGTGTAGGCACGGTGCTGGTGTAGGTACGGTGCTGGTGTAGGTACGGTGCTGGTGTAGGTACGGTGCTGGTGTAGGTACGGTGCTGGTGTAGGTACGGTGCTGGCGTAGGTACGGTGCTGGTGTAGGTACGGTGCTGGTGTAGGTACGGTGCTGGTGTAGGTACGGTGCTGGTGTAGGTACGGTGCTGGTGTAGGTACGGTGCTGGTGTAGGTACGGTGCTGGTGTAGGTACGGTGCTGGTGTAGGTACGGTGCTGGTGTAGGTACGGTGCTGGTGTAGGTACGGTGCTGGTGTAGGTACGGTGCTGGTGTAGGTACGGTGCTGGTGTAGGTACGGTGCTGGTGTAGGTACGGTGCTGGTGTAGGTACGGTGCTGGTGTAGGTACGGTGCTGGTGTAGGTACGGTGCTGGTGTAGGTACGGAGCTCATACATTTTCATACAACAGCTACGTTCACTGTAGGCATTCAAGTTACATGTAAGATACGGATGGAATTATAGTTTCCTCTGATTGATTGAAATAAAATCGAGGTGACCACCTTTCACTAAGGTAATAATTATGGGTCATTTCTCGTCAATGAAGATAAAATATAACGCCAGGTGTCTCCTTATAGTATCAAAGTAATTAATAAATCTATATTTATTTTTTGAACCTAATATCTCTAATGTCATTACGTTGAGAATCTCAGTGAACACATCCCATTAGAAGGTCTAAGCCGGTACGTGCTCCCCCAGGGCCCATCTAAGAGAATATTCGGGTCGCAGATACCATGAGGACGTATACATGTGTTGTCACCCACATCTGGGAGCTTTATTTAAGACAGAAGTCGAATTCCGTCAGTTTTGACGGGCTGTGTACACTAGTGAATAATGATAGGAACGAAAATTTCGTACAAATAAACTAGCAGCAATTACTGCATTACTCCTGTGAATAAAATTGAAGAAAAGTCAGCAAACTAGTTTTTTCTCAGTCTTCAGTTGTTTTTAATCCTAAAAATAGCATATAAAAATTAATTTTTCCTTGTTTCAACGCCAATAAGGAAGCGGTAACGGCAGGCCAGGCATGATCTCGAACAAAGCAAATGCCTACGTAAATAGAGCCTGTGTGTCGAGTACTATGTACACGCCGTGTTTGTTTAATGTTTTTCGTAACTGTAAAATATTATAAAGATAACAATGGCGAGGTATAAGGCTCCAGCACGTAATGGTATATTCAAATGCTTCACACTTAAATTTAAATGTTTCGACTCAATGAGTCATTCGCAACAAATTGCTCTGAAATGAATTGAAAACATCCACGGTAAATGTAAAAGGGATGTGAAACTAATTAAAATTATTGACCACTTGCAAAGGAGTATCGAATTGGGAGTCATTCAAGAAAGGGTTTCGTTAAAAAAAGGATTCCATGATGCGCCTATCAATAATAATGATAATAAAGGCATCTACGGATGCTTTATTTCCCATCAAGCCTGATACATATCACCTTGTACATTGGATTTTCAAATGCCTTATAACTAACGCCAGGACGCCATGACGCTTTCCCCCGGTCAAGACCGGTACCCATTTCAGACACCTGGGTAGAGTGGGGTATTGTGCTTGGAATTTTTCCCCTATACCCAACAGAGAAAATCGCCAATAGCGCCGAGATTCGAACCCGGGTCTGCCGCACGGCGGCAGATCCTCTAGTCACACTGCTATGGCGAGCAAGCAGCGGCTAAAGTGTTCGAAGCAGTGGCTAAAGGGTTAAAATCGTCTAATTTCATTACAGATTAACTATTTCATCACGGGATCGTATGTCTGAGTGAGAAGGAGCAGCAAGAGGACGGTTTGTGCGATAATATCTGCCGGGATTTACCACGAGAGCCTGACATCAGAGCTCCCAATGCTTGGGTTTTGACCCAAGAAGGTCTTGGGTGTTTTAGAACCATGATCTTGGGTTTTGCTAGAAATATCATTGGCAGCCCTGCCTGACATGTTCGCGCTGCAGAGTGTGCCGGCTGAAGTTATCCCACGACCCGTCCTCTTGCTACTTCTTCTCGAAAAAAGTATAGAAAATTCTGTTACGGTAACTAAAATATTAAAAATGTGTTATGGGTCTCGTTAGTGTTCTCATGGAGTGGAAAATATGCTTCACGCTGATTATGTGACTTTAGTGAGCCCCATCGATGTATTGAGTGTTGTTTCCTGCCCCTATCGTTATTTTTCCATATGATCTGATGCATTGCTATTTCAGCCTATAGTTATTATTGCATGCAGTTAAATAAAGCTTTTTTATTTAACGGACGCATAAGTTGCACAGCATGCTGTTGGTGTGCTAGACGTAAATGGCAAGTATTGATCCCACCATGTCTATTGTAGCGTAAATCAGTGTGTCTATTGTAGCACAAATCAGCAAGTTTATTGTAGCATAAATCAGCATGTCTTTTGTAGCATAAATCAGCATGTCTATTGTAGCATAAATCAGTACGTCTATTGTAGCATAAATCAGAATGTCTATTGTAGCACAAATCAGCAAGTTTATTGTAGCATAAATCAGCATGTCTTTTGTAGCATAAATCAGCATGTCTATTGTAGCATAAATCAGTACGTCTATTGTAGCATAAATCAGTATGTCTATTGTAGCACAAATCAGCAAGTTTATTGTAGCCTAAATCAGCATGTCTTTTGTAGCATAAATCAGCATGTCTATTGTAGCATAAATCAGTACGTCTATTGTAGCATAAATCAGGACGTCTATTGTAGCATAAATCAGCAAATTTATTGTAGCATAAATCAGCATGTCTATTATAGCATAAATCAATGTGTCTATTGTAGCATAAATCAGCAAGTTTATTGTAGCATAAATCAGCATGTCTATTGTAGCATAAATCAGTGTGTCTATTGTAGCATAAATCAGCAAGTTTATTGTAGCATAAATCAGCATGTCTATTATAGCATAAATTAGCATGTTTATTATAGCATAAATCAGCATGTCTATAGTAGCATAAATCAGCATGTTGTAGGAGATCACATGGGCAAAATAATCCATCAATCTGGCCATGAATCCGCTTTGCTGTAAAATGACTTTGAGAGTCACAAAGTTAGCAATTGACTCTAAAAAATCTGGAGGTCCATCTTGCTCCAATTGGTCCTCACAAAGTGGATTGTGAAGTGAGCAACCCACCCTCATGCATGACCGACGCCGAAATCTGGGTCCCACAATTGAGTTTACATATTTGCCATGCGTCTAATGCAGCGTCTCTCTCAAGAGCTGAGTGGTTTGTGAATGTCTGCGTTGATAGTGGATACTGAAGGCCTTTCGTGTCTTTATTTTCCTTTGTAAGTCCGGAAGAGTAGATGAGATGATGAGACGGAGTTTATAACTGATACTGAATGTTTAACTTTAAAAATACGGCTCTTTCTTCACTCTATTAATAGACTATAATGACCTTTATAAAATAATTGCTTTATATGAAATAAAAACATTGTTTTGCCCAAATATTGGGCTGATGGGAGTCATATGATTCCTAAAAGAATATTATACGGTCGTATACATATCCATTCCGATGTACGATAAATCACATTGAGATAATTTACGGAGACCTTTTGACAATAACGCGACTTCAGAACGATTATCAAGAGGAGGTCATTACATATTGCAATAGAGTGGCATTGGTGGAATGAATACTACCAAACCGTCTGCCACTAGTTACTGCACCTGCAGGTGTTGTCTGCTATTAGTTACTGCGTTTGCAGGTGTTGTCTGCCACTAGTTACTGTGCCTGCAGGTGTTGTTGTCTGCCACTAGTTACTGCGTCTGCAGGTGTTGTCGGCCACTAGTTACTGCGTTTGCATGTGTTGTTGTCTGCCACTAGTTACTGCGTCTGCAGGTGTTGTCTGCTATTAGTTACTGCGTTTGCAGGTGTTGTCGGCCACTAGTTACTGTGCCTGCAGGTGTTGTTGTCTGCCACTAGTTACTGCATCTGCATGTGTTGTCTGCCACTAGTTACTGCGTCTGCAGGTGTTGTCGGCCACTAGTTACTGCATCTGCATGTGTTGTCTGCTATTAGTTACTGCGTTTGCAGGTGTTGTCTGCCACTAGTTACTGCGTCTGCAGGTGTTGTTGTCTTCCACTAGTTACTGCATCTGCATGTGTTATCTGCCACTAGTTACTGCGTCTGCAGGTGTTGTTGTCTACCACTAGTTACTGCGTCGGAAGGTTCTGTCTGCCACTAGTTACTGCGTCTGCAGGTGTTGTCCGTTACTAGTTACTGCGTCTGCAGGTGTTGTCTGCCACTAGTTGCATCATAAATGTTCTGCCACTAGTTACTGCATCAGCAGGTGTTGTGTTGACGGCAGTTGCATTATAGTTATCTAACAATTATCCCCACTATCATCACATTCATCAGCTAATATGGCGTATTGCCTATAACTAAACGATGCAGTTATGAATTATCATGCAGTAAGTTGCCTCAGAAAAATGTCGGTGTGCTAGCAGAAACTAACCACGGTTTTGTGTTCAGTAAATCGATTATCGTATATGACAAAAAACCTAACTTAACCAAATATATTTTTAATATTTCAACAGCCATAAATGTTTCATAACTAAACTTACGTTCATCTACAGATGGCTAATTAGTACTTGCACATCAAATGGCTTAGGATTCTCAACTCCTAACGAAGGTTAATTATTCAAATCGGCTGCCGAGGCGAGTCTCCGGTGCTACTATAGCGTGATGTCTACCCCACTATAGCATGAGATCTACCTCTAGCTAACACTAAAGAGGGAGGTTAGGTTACTAATGGATAAAAATATTTAGATACATTTAATGTAGAGAAAAAAACTGAATTTGCACATCCCAAGTTGCACCTGGGTAGGCAATACGTAGCGGTAGACCTCACGCTACAGTAGCACCGAGCCGCTGTAGTTGTTACCGCGGTGTGTAAGGAGGGCAGTTTCTTCCGAGATATCGAGGTTGCCATTGCATGCATAACCCGCTACTAATGAAAGTTTCTCGTTGTACGTTATTTTTTAGATCGCGTGTCCTGAATTTCTAGTGAACTTTGTCACAATATTGATTTTTCCGTTTTCATTCTGAAGTGTTCTGACAATATACTTTACCTATTTGAATATGGTTTCTTCTTACGAGTGAAAATTTCACGATTCACCTCAGTCTGGGAACACTTTTTCCACTTCCACGTTTCCTCTTGACGAGCACGTCTATGTTTCAGTTCACTTACCGTGCTTGTGCGGAATGGACGAAATAGATACGATGGAACCCGGGGTAAATGGAACCGATCATTGGAGGTGTCTTTGTCTGCTTCCTGCTTGAGGCCAATTATTTATTACTTGACTCGGTTCTTTACCTGAACTCGAAAGAAAAAAACGGGCGATTGGCTTAACACAATTCCTGAAGATGACCATCTTACGATTTTTTCTCTTAGGGATGCTTTGTCTTCAAAATTAATCGGATCTTTTCCAGCTAAGCCCTGCCACTAATCCAACACATTAGTTCACCCACTTGTCACTTTCGAAAAAATGCACCTATTGACTTCAAATTACTCTATAACGAAAGAATGTTTTAATTTTTCGTTTGAGAGTAATTTGAAGTCGATAGGTGCATTATTTCGAAAGTTGCAAGTGGGTGAACTCATGTGTTGCATTAGTGGCGGGGCTTATCGGAAAAAGATACAAAAAATCCAAAGCAGGGTAGTAACTTGTAATTTTCCTCTACTGCACCAGCAAGAACCTGTTGTGCTCAGGAATAAATCCAATGATTTTCAAGTACACTATTAACTTCGTAACTTTAAAAGTATTCTTGCCCGTCTGGCAACATTTTCTCTAACATCCGATCATGCCCCTTATCCGGTTAAACCCAACATCCCTTCTCGTATCTCTATACTTAGCCCTCGAACAGCACTTGCAGCCCATTCTTAAGTCGAAGATCGTCTGGGTTTCACCTCTCGGAACCTATCGATCCTCTACACATGAACCCTAAAAACGTACAATGCACGAAAAAAATCGTTGTCCTTCCCCCCCCCCTCAAGTGTTTGAACTGTTGAAAGCAGTGAAAGGATGAAGCTACCTCACCTCAAACAAATAATTTCATAAATCTATCCGACCTCATCTATCCATACGAGATTAGTTCTTACTCGAGGTTAGTTTCCGTAAACTCTCTCTGCGGAAATTTCCCTAATATCTATCATTAGTCAAAAAACTTTTTGGTCTAGCAACACTCGAATATTCACATCGGTGACACAGCACTCACGTTTTGCTTGCGGCGTTATTGATAATTGTTGCGTGCCATTGCCATGGTGGCGCTTTGCAAGACCTAAGGAGTGAATTTCAGTTACCTATTGATAATTTGCTCGCAATGCTAATCAAAATCTTGCAGTATCGAAATTAACGTGTATTTCTGGCTAAATTCGTAACGGCCAAACTAATCCAGTAACAGTTTTCAACAGTGGTAGTGAGACCTCGTTAATTCTGGAAGCTCAAAATTCGTATTTTTGCCGACTAAAACACTAAAATAGGAAAGCACGTTCTCTATTCCGATTTCGATACAGCGGACTGAAAAATGAATTATTTCTTCATACCAGATCATTTACAAGTAAAATAATCACGAGATCCTTTCGCATATCACAGCAGTTTTTAAAGCGCTATCTATTTCGGGAAATGATAGCGAATTCCAGTTTGAAAAATTTCTTTAGAAAAGAACGGACACAACACACGTTGGAATTGATCTTGGTTTAAACCAGGAAATTCTACTCAACTACGCCTGCCATCAATGATGGATAAAATGGAAATCCAACAACATTAAAGTTCACAAATTTGTCCGTCTATTTTCAAGATTAAATTCAGTCTAAGTAGTAGTAGTAGTAGTAGTAACATGGGTTTCCTAGCGCTTCAGTTACTCAAACTATATCGCACCGAAGGTCACATATTTTAATTCGTATCAGACTTTTTCAAATTACCACACAATAGGAACATCACTATTATTTGAAACATCAAAATTATATGAGCATCATGATCATAATTACAACTCAAGATTACAAGTGTCTCCCCATTAAAGTTTGTACACAACACAGTACATTCGAAACGGACTGAGCAGCCAAACCCTGTAGGGGGTTTCAGCTGCCCACCCATTTATGGCTGGACGACTTACCCACGCTGAAACCCCCGAGGTACCAACGCAGCGCGCCCGGCGATATTACAGTTTCTACATCTTCAAACTTCCAAGCCGATATCACGTCTGGCTATAATGCGTTACAGCGCGGCTTCCCGTTAAATCTCTTCAAGTAGTACAACAAGGAAAACATACATTTCCGAGCACGTGAAAGTATAGACAACAAATACAAAAACGATAGGGATGGTCATGTGCGATCTTCGATCAGATTTTCGGCAGTAATTTGCATTCATTAAGAAACAACACCAGTACATTCACATTAAAAGTTACATGATCGATCTCCGCGAGCATTTTGGTCAACACCTCATCCACGGCAAAAGGACGGAGGTTTGGAAAGCATACATTTCGGTCAGCAGCGTATCTCGGGCACTCAGCAAGGATGTTTTTCACGGTCAGAGGAACGTGACACCGCTCGCATCGCGGCTAAGGTTGTCGCTCCATTAGATAACGGTGGGTCAGTTAGGTATGTCCACTGCGAAGACGGCAGAGCAGCACCTCCACCCGGCGGACGCGACACCTCGGCGAGGGCCTTTCCAGAACTATTTGTTTAATAGTTCTCAGTTTGTTGTCCGTTCTGTTGTCCCATTCCTTTTGCCACAGACGCCTCACAGCGGCCCTGATCACGGGATAGTAGTTCCGAAAGGGTATCATTTGATTTAGAGCTTCCTCATCACTATCCGCAACTCGCTTCGCTCCTGGTCAGCTCTTTCATATCCTGACACCCCCACGTGTCCGGGCACCCAGCACAATTTCACATATTTGTGCTCACGCATAAGCTCCACCAGCATAATGACGATCTCGCCGATGAGGGGGTGAGTGCTATCATAAGCCTGAGCAGAGTCAATGACGCTTTTCGAGTCAATAAAAACAGTGGATTTATCATGCGGGTGCTCCTTAACTAGTTGAAGTGCCTCCAAGATACCATAGAGCTCCGCGATGAAGCTCGAGGTCTCGTGTAGCAATCTTCTAGCCCTCAACCTCACCCCGGAAACAGCAGCACAACCTACAGCTCTTCCTGTTTCGGAACCATCTGTGTAGATCTTAAAAGACTCCCCATGCACCTCCAGCACATGCTCCATAAAAATATGCTTGAGAAAGTTAGCTGGCATCGACTCCATCGACTCTTTGGCATCCTGCAGCCGGGGCAGAAAGTCTTCATTGGTAGGCGCCATGTTGGAGAGTTGTAAAAGAGTACCGGAAGGACTCTCGTGGGTCTTAGTTGCATCGTGGCTACTAATGTCGGGTAATCTCTAGACGAAGGTAGAAAAATGGGAAAGGAAGGTGCCGTCTAAGGGGTGCGGGTACGCTAACCCACGTCGGAGACAGAGGCAGCTGGTCAAGTCGGGCTAGGTATTGCAGGCTCAGCTGTACACGGCGGAGCCAGAGAGGAGGTTCACCACTTTCCACACACAAACTCTCCGTAGGGAAGGTTCGGAAAGCACCAGTGCAGAGTCCGATAGCGGCATTATGTACGGGGTCCAGAGTTTTTAGCGCAGTTTCTTTTGCATGTTGGTAAATTATACAGCCATAATCCAGCTTACTCCTAATTAGCGTTCGGTATAGTCGGAGCAGAGTGGCACTATCCGCTCCCCAAGATAGACCAGAGACACATTTGTGAAGGTTCATCCTCCAGGTACAGTTCGCCTTGAGGGTAGCCAAGTGAGGCTTCCACGATAGCTTGTCGTCAAAAATCATTCCGAGGTGCTTTGCACTGTGCACAGAATTAAGCGGCTCCCCACGAATCAACAACTGCGGAGGGTCGTGCCGACAGCGGCCTTAAAAAAGAAGAGCTGCGGTTTTGTCAGGAGAAAACCTAAAACCGTTCTGGCCAGCCCAGTTGTTCACACTGTTTATTGCTAGCTGCATCCGACGTGTCAACGCCGGCAAAAGAGTTGAAGAGGAGTATATTATGAAGTCATCAACATGGAGCGACGAAGCCACACCGGCTGGCAAGTTAGAAGTGATTCCATTGAGGGCGAGGGATATTAGCGTACAACTCATCACATTCCCTTGTGGATGCCCTCCTCTTGGATTTGCAGCGAGGGTAGGGCATCTCCCAATTTTACACGGAAAGTTCTTTCCCTCAGAAACTGCTGAAGATATACCGCCATATTACCCCGAGGGCCGCATTCATGCACACGCTGCAGGATCCCGTGCCTCCAGACAGTGTCGTAAGCTTTATAAAGATAAAAAAAAGTCAGAGTCTGTTTCCGGGCCGCTGCTAACCAGATGGTTCTGAAAACGTACAAGAGTGTCTGTAGTCCCTCGCAGTTGCCTGTAGCCAAACTGAACCGGGTTTAAAATTTCCTCAGACTCCAACTATCTGACCAGGCGGACATTTACAATTTTCTCTCCATCAGTTTCCCAACGCAGCTTGTGAGGGCGATGGGGCGATAGCTATCAGTGCGAGCAGGAGGTTTCTGGGGCTTTGCAAAAGCGAGAACCGTTGCAGTGCGCCATAGTGTTGGGTACTCATGAGTGCTCCAGACTTGATTGAAGATGAAGAGTAGTTGACGGAAAGCTGAGGAGTGCATTTTCTTAAGCATTTTGTAATGGATTCCATCAAGCCCAGGCGCGATGTTATGACATTTCTTCAGGGCACGATAGATTTCACGGATGGTGAGGGGTTCGTTATAGGAGACAACCTCTTCAACTGTAATGTTCGGTCTCAGCTGTTCCTGTCTCCTTTTATACACACGTAAAGCAGGAGGGTAGTGTGCGTCACTGCATACGGAAAAAAAATTCTCGGCCAGAGCATCCGCCACTCGCTGCGAATCCGCCGTAAGGGAATCGTCCAGTTCTAGGCAAGGCTTGCTGACACTATAATGCCCCTTCATTTTTGTAACCCGTTGCCAAATCTTGGACATGGGCGTGTCTGCATTAAGACTGGTGACATACTTGCGCCAAGAGGCTTTGCGAGCTTCACCCTTTACGTATTGCGCCCTGGCTCTAGCCCTATTGTAGGCTATCTTGTCCGCTAGCTCACCGCTACGCTGGTATCGCCTCAGTGCTCGCTTCCGTTCAACATTGGCCACAGCGCAGCTGTTGGTCCACCAAGGGATGCGGTGTTTGGGAAAACCCCGCGCGACACCGGGATAGCTAAGTTCGCAGCGCTTCTCAGGGTTCTGTTGAACTGTTCTACATGCTCATCCCACTCCCATACTCAGCATCCTCGTCCATCTGCGTCCTATCCTCATAGGTTTTCCAATTTGCTCGCTTCATCATATATCGTGGCTCCGTAGGTATTGGCTCATACTGCTCCAAATGAATGACTATTGGGAAATGGTCACTGCCGTGAGCATCCTCCAGCACGCTCCATCTCAAGTCCGGGAAGACATCGGGGGTGCACAGGCTCAATTTATTGCAGTCGTAGTGCCAGTTTGGACATGAAAGTGTGTGGCCGCCCCGTTTTTCAGCAAGCAGGAGTTTGCATTAACAATGAAAGAGCCCATCGTTCTACCATGTTGATCACTCTGTACATTGCCCCAAGTTGGATGCTTTGCTTTGAAGTCCCCAACGACAAGGGATTGTTCAGGCAGATGAATATACAGGTTTATCAGGTCTGGCAAGAAAACTGGCTCTGCTGGCGAGATGTATGCGTAACAAATTGTTAGAGGTTTGTTCCCAAACCAAAGGCGAATCGCCATAGCCTGGATTTGGGTATTCAGTGCTAGCCTTGCATAGCCCAGATCCCTCCGGATGAGGACGGTCAGTCCTGATCCGGGAACCGGGTCGGGCACATGGGAGAAAGTTTCTATATTGTTAACCCCAGGAGGTGATGGGGTTAGGTCTCCCAGCATTGTTTCCTGGAGACATATGCATAGTGGTTGATATTGTTCTATGAGGGTCCACAAGTCGCCGTAGTTACTCCGGTACCCCTTAACATTTCACTGAATAATGGTTTGCATCAAATGTCACTATTAGGTTTTATTTTCCGGGTATTTCTTTTTGGGATATGGTATTTTAGCAAAGATGGCGGATTATGCTGGCCAGGTTTATTGCCCAATACAGGCAAAGGCACTTCGGGAGGGGGCATTGAGGTAGGTTTTGATGGTGAACAAACTTTTGACAAGTCGGAAGAAACGGCCTCGGGTTCGGTGATCACGCGATCCAGCGAACGTACGCGCTGAGCTACGGAGTCGCGCTTCACGATGGCATCACGGCTCGGTCGGGTGCTATCCGTACCACGACAGGTCAGTGAGTCGCGCTTACATCAGAATGTCGCGGAGCTGCAGGATCCTCATCAGTCCGAGCCACCACCGGGTCCAGGGCACAACCCATGCCGCTAGATGGCTGCACGTCCTCCCCAGGCATCGGCGACAGGTCGCCGGTCCTGCCGCTTACCATGCTGTTTCGTTTGCACTGTGGTCGATCTCTATTCCAGACTTTCCCAGTCAAAGCTCTCGCAACTTTTGCTGAGGCAGCGCCAGTAAGAGGTGACGTTGCGCTCGGGGCCCGTTTTCTCGAGACAGTAGGGGCAACAGCGCCCGTGGAAAATTCAACATTCGGAAGGCTTGGCTGCAAAACGATCAGAGCATCAGCAAAAGAGGATCTGGGAGTCTGCGCAGGTTTAGTGCCATGCTGTGATCTATTCATATCAGAGCGGCCCGCAGAACGCAACGAACTGCCCGCAGCGGCAGTGGGCTCTCGGCTAGCTGCACCTGTTTCCATATGGTCCCACTGGGCGAACAGTTGTCAGAACACTTACTCTTCTCTGAGGGGCCTGCACTCTTTCAGCGCATGATGTACCACCGGTGATGTACCTGCTGCTAACTAATCGTTCCGCTTCTCCATAACTTAGCCTTTGAGTCGTCTGCGTGGCAAGCACCTCCTCTTCCATTTTGCAATAGAAGCAGTCCCGGGATCCAGCAGAGTGCTGCTTATCACAGTTTGGGCACATTGGAGGTTGGTCGCATGGCGGCTCGTGCTGATCTTGAGCACAGTTAGCAGATACGCTCCTCAGAGATCGGCACGTCTTTGCTCCGCGACCATATTTTTGGCACTTAAAACAACGGCGAGGCTTTGGGACGCACTGCCGTACACTAAACCTCGTCCAACCCAATGTCCACCGACGGAAGGAGAGAGCACCGGTCGAAAGTGAGAATGTATATGGGAGTGGGAACTAAAATGCCATTTTCCAGTCTCTTCATTCGGTACAGGGCCTTTACTCCACACTGCTGCAACTTTTCTAAAAGGCGCTCATCCGTGTATTGTGGGTAGTTTGCATACCAGATGGTGCCCTTACTTTCATTTAGGCTACCATGTGCAGTAACCTCAATCATCACACCAGCCAATTGACGGATGCACAAGATGGCACGGCTTTGATCCTGGTTGCGCACCTCCACCAAGAGGCCACCTCCACAAGTCTCCGTGATCTTGGCCGGTCTACCTCCCAGCCCTCGGCACAGATCACGGTGGGCTACAATGACATCTATATGGGTCAAGGGCGAGCCGTCGTTAGCTTTGATATTGAAAAACAGTTTGTATTCTGTCGGAGGAATCGGATCATGGGTGTCAGCAGCCAAGAGGTGCAGTTGCCTGCTGCGGCGGCCTCCACGGCGAGGCTGGTTTCCCCATCTCCCACCAGGAACATTGGCTGCGTCAGTTTTCATGGTTGGGCGTTGGTAGGGTTCCATTTTAAGTTCAGTGGCATATTGATGTCCGCCTGCAGCCCCTGCACTCGCAGGGGGAACCTGCGATGGCAGCTGCGGTAACGGCTCTTGAGAGGGAATTTCGGTAGTAAGGTACATTTGAATCCGGGTCGTCAGTGGCGCAGTATGAGGGGGTTCCGTGAAAAAGGTTGTTTAGGTTTCATTCGCACGTCATGCAGGCAGTCATGTTAGGCCTACAACAAGGGGATCCCTGAAGCCAGGCACACGCAGTCCCAGCGGAACCACTCTTTCATGCGAATATTGCTTCAAAAGCCCAAGAATCTAAATCGGATGCTGCGCTGACTAATAGCAGGAACGGACGCCACTCCGCACTACCACGTTTAAACAGCCACCAACCGACCCCGGGGCTCCGTCGGCTATCCCTCGCCGCAATTGACTCGATCGAAACTGAAGAAGCCGAAACTAGGTCTCCTCCAGAGTTGTAGTCATTATTGGGGGTGGTCAAAGGAAGATCCAGTCGGGGTCCAAATCAAAGCCATTTCAACCGATGTCACCTCCGTTAGTCAGGTCCCTCGGTGCAGGCCCGCCTGACATGGTTGCACCTGGTCAGTTTGGCCCTGCACTTCACAGGGATGCGCAAGCCCTCCCCCCACGACAAGGACAGGGTGTATAGGGAGGGTAAGTTCTGTTGATTTGTTGAGTTTTGGGTGAGGGAGGACCTTGCACGGTGTTGAGTTTATGTGTGTGAGGGTCATGAGTGTTTGGCCTTGACTCTCGTTTCTTACCTCAAGGGTGAAGCTGTCTTTGCCGCTAGTGATTATGAACTTCGGTGGCGATTTTGTCAGAGCCACATTTGACTTTTTAATCGAGTAAGAGTCGATTGCACGCTTTGTTTCTGGTGCAAAATTCATGCTGTAAAAGCGCGTGAATATTGGCAGTGGTGGCTGTTTTGCAAAATCCATAGGAAAGAACTTGTTTTATCTTTCTGTCTTGGAGAGTTGATTGAGCTCTTCAGTCTTCCAGAGGAAGATAGGGAGGATAGTACATTTGTTATTTCTTTAATGGCATTTTCTAGCTTCTCGATTCTTTCTTCATTGGCGATTAGGTTGGGTGCACCAGAGGCATGGCTCGTTGTATTTACCCGAGCGACATAACGCTCTGGCAGCACCCCATCCAGGCACTTCATGACTTGATCAATATTGCTCTCGATATTGGTGATTCAAGCAGACGTGTCCTCCTGTTGCTCCCGTTCTCCAATCTGACGGCCCGCGACTGCTGCAGAGGTCGAACAAAGCGATGTGCTGCTTTTTGGTCCACTTGCATGTTCAGCAACCGGCGTCCTGATCGATTTTATCTCATCGAGTTTGGCGGATGACTTCTTTTGCTACCTTGCGGAAGTCTTCCGATCCCCCGTAGTTTCTTTGGCTGGGTCGCGATCCTTTGCCTCCCCTCGCAATTTTGCCTGGTCCTCGGAGCACTGAGCTCCCTGGACCAGGGTCGTGTGCTTCATTTATAATACTTTATTAGTTTTAGTTTGCTTTTTTCTTACAAGATACACAATGAAAATAAATCCGCAAAGCTAAAAAAACGACCCAGATGTTAGTGAGCGGCCCCCCCCCCCCCCCCCCGTTGGTTTTAACTACTGACAACATTGTAATAAATGATCCTATGAGCACTTAGTTATCAATTTTACAGAAACTATTTGTAACGAGGAGACAACTCCAAGTGGGTATACTAACGGTACCACCACGGGAAGGTGTGGGTGGGCTAGAGTACTTGCTGAGAGCAAGTAATCTTTAGAAAATCCTTGTCTATTAGATATTCCCTTCACGACGCACAATTCACACATAAAGATAATTCAGTTCGGCACCAGTAAAAATATTAAAGGGAACAGTGAAATTTCCCTTTTGTTGTAAATGTCTTGATAGTTTCGATGGTTTCATACCTTCATTGGAGAGTATATCTTGACAGATGACATACTTCGGGTACTCCACTCCAACGTTTTTTTAACCACAAAGGTTAGCCCATATGCAATACATTAGGAATTATTCTTTCTCAGTTCTGATTTTCTTTCTTTTGTACCCAAACTACTTCCTTCACTTTGTCTTGATGAAGTAGCAGTGGCAAGCTTATCTGTCGATTTTATTTTTAAAACTTCTGCATCTTCAATTCTCACTTTCTGTGAGCGTAAAATGAAGCATATTTGAATATAATTAGTAATTAAAAAGAAACAGAGCAGCCTACAGTTACAGGATATTCAGGCAAACTTGCTAAATACAGTTGTGTCAATTATCAATAACTCATTACCAATATACTACCATTTTTAATATAATAGCAACATATAGCGAACGTCATATGCGTACAATGCGAATGTGTAGCAGCCAGACGGATCAGACAGCCAGAGCCCAAACGGACTTTGGGCCAGACTGCCCGTCACAAGACTCGCGATCTTGACAGTTGGACTGACGGAGGATCGATGTTGCTACGTCGTAATAAATTCAAATTAAGCTTATGATATTGATTTGAAAATAAGGTACAGAAAAACCTACCAATACATGAGCTTTCTTCAACATTTTCACACATACCAAAAACCCACCACACACATTCTGGAAAACATATCACACACACCACAAAAGTAAACACAGTTCTCCAATAAAGCCGGAAGCAAAGGGCGAGCCAACAGACCTAAATGAAATATTATGACATATCAAAATTTTTTAGAGAAGTGCTGGCTGCATGCACACCAAAATTTCGATTCCACCTATTATAATGACGAAGAATCAGTGTTGTGCATTTTTATATACGTATTGTCTGGATGTAATTTTTTTTCCATTGTGTCGCAGCCCCCCTAGGACCTTCTCAGGGACTCAAGTTTGAGAACCACTGACATAAAACATTAGAGAAGGTTGCCAGAAATGTACATATTCTTACAAACACAAAAAAAGAACAAGAAACAATTCAAGATTGTGACCGTCAATCCTGGAATATAAACGAAAAAAAAAAGAATTTGCAATGCAAGTCTGACAAATGTCACAAGGATGAGACAAGAAACACTTCGAAATAGAATGTCAACGGCTGATTTTCATGCGTCATCCTAAAAAGCCACTCAGCAACTGAAAGAAAGTCCTCATTTCATTCGAAAAGACACATTATAAATTAAAGAAAATTGCGCAGAATAGCACGCAAAATGAAGAATGAATGTTAGCAAGAAAATAAAATTTCACCTAAAACAACTCATCCGAGGCGTTACTTACGTTAAATAAGATAGTTCAGACATGTTTAATTATAAAAGTGGTTTTGAAAGAGGAAGGAGAAGACATCATTAAGTAATCACTTATGGGAATGCAGGGTTTATGCACATGGTTTATAGAAACAGCACGTTTCACAGAAATTTATGCAACAAGATAAAGTTGAAGGCGCAACGATCAATGAAACACAGGACTGCAGTAAACCAAAAAAAGATGGTCCTTAACAAAACTAAAAACATTTCCACAGAAACATGATCCCCTTGAATTTTGGTTCAGGACCTCACATATTTCTCTCGTGAGCATTAATTCCAATGGACACAAAAGTTACATTCTCCAGAGGGAGAAGCCAGTAAGATCTTTGACCACACGGAAGAGCTACAATCTTTAAAGAATGTGAATCGTGATGCAGTGATTAGACATTTGAATAGCCCATGAATCTGCATTTCACATCTTGCAAGAAAACGCATTAATGTTTGCTTGCTATGTGTTTTTCAACTTTACCCTTTCGAGCAGAAGAATAGTTACATAATTCACACTTGAACAGCTGACCTTCACCATGTTTGCCGGCTAGGTGTCGCTTAATATTACCCTTATGAGCAGAGGCATATGCACATAATTCACACCTGAACAGCTGACCTTCACCATGTTTGCTGGCTAGGTGAAGTTTAAGATCACTCCTATAAGCAGAGGAATATTCGCAAAATTCACACTTGAACAGCTGACCTTCACCATGTTTGCTGGCTAGGTGAAGTTTAAGATCACCCTTTCGAGCGGATGAATAGTTACATAATTCACACTTGAACAGCTGACCTTCACCATGTTTGCTGGCTAGGTGAAGTTTAAGATCCCTCCTATAAGCAGAGGAATATTCGCAAAATTCACACTTGAACAGCTGACCTTCACCATGTTTGCTGGTTAGGTGAAGTTTAAGATCACCCTTTCGAGCGGATGAATAGTTACATAATTCACACTTGAACAGCTGACCTTCACCATGTTTGCTGGCTAGGTGAAGTTCAAGATCCCTCCTATAAGCAGAGAAATATTCGCAAAATTCACACTTGAACACCTGACCTTCACCATGTTTGCTGGCAAGGTGATGTTTAAGATTACGCTTCTGAGCAGCGAAATATTTACAGAATTCGCATTTGAACAGCTGACCTTCACCATGTTTGCCGGCTAGGTGACGCTTAATATTAATCATATGAGCAGATGTATATGCACATAATTCACACCTGAACAGTTGACCTTCACCATGTTTGCTGGCTAGGTGAAGTTTAAGATCCCTCCTATAAGCAGAGGAATATTCGCAAAATTCACACTTGAACAGCTGACCTTCACCATGTTTGCTGGCTAGGTGAAGTTTAAGATCACCCTTTCGAGCGGAAGAATAGTTACATAATTCACACTTGAACAGCTGACCTTCACCATGTTTGCAGGCTAAGTGAAGTTTAAGATCCCTCCTATAAGCAGAGGAATATTCGCAAAATTCACACTTGAACAGCTGACCTTCACGATGTTTGCTGGCTAGGTGAAGTTTAAGATCACCTTTTCGAGCGGAAGAATAGTTACATAATTCACACTTGAACAGCTGACCTTCACCATGTTTGCTGGCTAGGTGAAGTTTAAGATCACTCCTATAAGCAGAGGAATATTCGCAAAATTCACACTTGAACAGCTGACCTTCACCATGTTTGCTGGCAAGGTGATGTTTAAGAATACCCTTCTGAGCAGCGAAAAATTTACAGAATTCGCATTTGAACAGCTGACCTTCACCATGTTTGCCGGCTAGGTGACGCTTAATATTAACCATATAAGCAGAGGTATATGCACATAATTCGCATTTGAACAGCTGACCTTCACCATGTTTGCTGGCTAGGTGACGTTTAAAATTACCCCTATGAGCAGAGAAATATTCACACAATTCGCACTTGAACAGCTGACCTTTACCATGTTTGCAGGCTAGGTGCCGTTTAGCATAATCCTTACGAGTAGAGGAATAGTCACAGAACTCAGATTTGAACAGTTGTCCTTTACTATCTTTGCTAGCTTGGTATGGTTCACGTTCGATTCTACGAGCAGAGTCATTCAAGTTACGCCTGTAAAATCGACTTTGAACATGTCTGCTTATTTGAGGTCTTATTTTGCATTTACCAGACAAAAACTGTGTCAAGTTTCCTTCATTTGCTGAAGAATATTCGCATACTTCACACTTGTACACCATACTATTGTTTAATGCACCTATTTTAGGTGAATCAGGACTGGACTTTACGACAAAACAAGAGTTACAAAAATCACATTTGCGCTCTTCCTGACCATGTTTATTACGTGGCTGTTCCCCCATCATTTTCACACTTGGATATTGGTTACCCCCGGGTAGACCTTCGTACCGGCTTTCCTTGTCATGCTGCTCCATTACATGCCGCTTCAAAATACTTATGTACATAGTGGAGTAATCACACAACCCACAATCGTTGTAACATCCTAATTTGTGCCTGACACGGAGATGCAGCTCCATAAAGTCCTTCCTACCAGTGATGTAATCACAATGTTCACACCGTAAGTGCCGTGACATGAGTCTGTCAGCAGGTGCGGCCTCAACACCAAGGCCGCTACTTGACACATCTGATGGTAGCGAGTCAGCGCTCCCTTGAGATGATGCAGCTGGTCCCTGCTGAACAGCACTTGTGATGCACGCACCAGAGCTGCCTTCCCTCAACTCGTCCTCCGCTTCTGCGTGCCCTGAACGTGCCTCAGTGCAGTCATAGTCTACTTCCCTCTTGAAAGTAACTCCATGAGAGCCTGAACTTGAACTGGCCTGTGAAGAAGAACTTTACTCGATTATTACTGGTAAGTGTTCTCGGAAAAAAAAACACATACGAAAAATTGCAATTAAAAGCAAATATGCACTTGGTAACCATGTACTTTAGAGACGAAGTTGTGCTCTTGAGCATATGTTCTTACTTTAATCTTGAGCAAATGCGCTCAACCGTTCGAAACAAAACAAAAAATTTATGAAAATAATACAGGAAGCAAAAAATAAAGAACACACAAAAGAAATTTGAAAAGCACATTCTGCCTTCCCTGCCGGTTAATACTTAAATATAGAGCAAAAGTTGAAAGAAGAATTCGTGCAATCGGAAATTACAAAACAAGACTCAATACAATACCGACAGTCAAAGATAGTCACTGTACGTGGTACAACAATTTTTGAAAATAAGATGTATCACACTAACCACCATTAAGCAATCAAATAGACAATAAATATCGATTTAAAAGAATTGAAACTCGAGAATAATGGAGTGTGCAGCGAAATTATTTTCTGGAACCAGAGTAAAACATCGCTTAACAGCTGACGAGATATTATATTCTAGTGCCCTACCTCAGTTACCCCTCAAATCATATTCTCGTCTTTTTTGTGTTCAGTTTTCTTAATGTCTCAATGTAAATTTATTCACTAAAAAGTTCCAACTCCTCTAATGCGTATCACCGATACCAACCGCAGGAGGAGCATATAAGTAAGGCTCATCAGCTTCAGCGAATCTTCGCCGCAAATGGAACTCAACTGCTGAAGCAGCAACACCTGACCTTACTATTGGTGACCCCAGACGAATCGCTAGCCTCTTTCATATGGGCACCCTAGCTGCTCCATCAACTGGAGACCCAATAGCCTGAGGCTTCAACATCGCTTGCCCCTTACAACTGGTGAAGCTAGCTGCTCTCCAGCGGTTTCACCATCGGGCCGGGCCGATGCTTCTAAAGTGCCTGCCCCTGACAACTGGTGACCCGACCAGCACTCATCGCTGCTCTCCAACGAAGCATCCAATTGCAATTTCCGCTAAGTGTTTCTACCATCCAAGAACGTTTAATGAAGCGCCAAAACGCACAACCGAGCCACCAAACGCCTACAGCACCACCTTATCGCACCTTCTCTTTGCATCGCTCGGCCTCAGCGCATCGCTCGGCCTCATCGCAACGTTCGGCCTCATCGCAACGTTCGACCTCATTGCACGGACGGCCTCATCGCTCAACACCAACGTTCTGCAGCATCATTAATTTAATTTACTAAATTGTATCATTCGTACTTCTTTCTCTCTAGGGGGAGGGTACTCGTAGTGCCCTACCTCAGTTACCCCTCAAATCATTTCTAGTCTTTTTTGTGCTCAGTTATCTTAATATGTCTCAATGTAAATTTATTCAATAAATAGCTCCAACTCCTCCACTGCGTATCACCGATACCAACCGCAGGAGGAGCATATAAGTAAGGCCGCTGCTTCACTTGCCTCAAACGGATCTCAATGGCCAGAGCAACAACACCTTGCGTTACAATATTATTATTATTATTATGTAAGAAAGTTTTAGCTTCCCTTAACCATGAAAAAGATGTTCTAAGAAAGGAAGGAGGAAGGCACAATTTATTATGGAGTAGAGGAACACAGAATCTATGCACAAAGTGCACAGAAACAGTAAGCCAAGAAAGTTCATGAAACAAAAAAAAGTTGAAGAAGAAAGTAGGAGATGAAAAACAGGACAGCGGGGAACCGAAAAAAGATGATCCGTAACAGAAAAAAACCTATTCTATTTCAACAAAATGGAAGCCTACCTAACCTTTAGCTTGGGCCCTCACACAGTCCCTCTGGGAGCGCTAGTTCCCTTAGATACAACAGTTGTATCCCCCTGAGGGGTGATGAAATGGTTTAGCAATGAATTAAGCGTATCTAAAGTGAGACGCTTTCAATCGTTCATAAAGTAATTTTCTATATAAACCCATTGAATGACAAGTTTTGCTAATTATGTCAGAAATGCTCAAAACAATAAGAGGTGAAAGCAGTAGGCAATGATATAAATGTCACAAAATAGGGGCCAAGAACAAGTAAAAACAGACAACATATGAATAAATTTGAATTTTCTGCAGAATGATAAAAACTACACTGAAATCAAACGAAAGCATTCAAGAAGAAAGTGAGTAACCAATTGGAAGCATCCAACAGGAGTGTATGTAACCAATCGGAAACATTGAAGAGGTGAGTAAGCAATCCACAGAGAGCACTCAAAAAGAGTTAAGAACCAATCAGAAGCACTAAAGAGAGTAGGCAACCAATTAGAAGCACTCAAGAGAAGAGTAATCAACCAATTAGAAACACTCCATAGGATAGTTAGCAACCAATTAGAAGCTCTCAAGAGGGGAGTGAACTATAATAAATACAGTGTGCTCACCTCGGTAACAAAGTTGTCTAGACATCGTTTCACCACACACTTGAGGTTTGGAGCACGAACGAAGGTGAGATTGTGAACTTGTCCCTAGTTTCAAGCATTATTATTATTGTTACTATTACCATCCATGCTTTTGCTTCTGAAAGTCAACCAGTGTTACGTGTGCCAGCGGAAGTTACTCTTGGTGCAACGGACGAGTGTTGTGAAGTTTCGTTGGTACTGCCATCAAGGCCCACTGTTCAGCATGAGGACGAACATTTCTGTTCATCTTCTGCTGTCTTCACTTTTCTCTTCTACCTGCATTTCATTATTCTGTGACACTTTTTTCCCTTGGGTGTTCTTAATTTTTAATGGGTAACCCAGTAATTATTAACTTACCTTAGCTGTCTTCTTTGAGAGGCAATTATTAACTTACCTTTGCTGTCTTCCTCAAGAGGCAATTATTATCTTACCTTTGCTGTCCTCTTCGAGAGGCAATTATTAACTCACCTTCGCAGTCCCCCTCGAGAGGTGATTATTAACTTACCTTTGCTATCCTCTTCGAGAGGCAATTATTAACTCACCTTCGCAGTCCCCTCGAGAGGCGTTTATTATCTTACCTTTGCTGTCCTCTTTGAGAGGCGCTTATTAACTCACCTTCGCAGTCCCCCTAGAGGGGCGATTATTAACTTACCATTGCTGTCCTCCTCGAGGGGCGATTATTACGATTCAGTCATCAGACTTGCTGTCCGCAATCTAGCTAGTATTAATTACTTCAAGTTAATATTAAGGCCAACGGGATTTTCTCTTCCGTGTTCTGTAGCTTCATTTGAGCGTTTCACCTTACTTATCACTAAAAGAGGAGAAACCTTACTGAGGAAAATTTTTTCAGGTGAGTTTTGATGAACCATTGAATTAAGACAGTTTCTGAATCACATTGACTTCATTACTTCAACTCGCTTCTTGTTATCCATTTTTACGATTGAATCTTCCACAGTATAACTTTACCACAGAGGCCCCTTCCCGTTGATCCTGCACATTCTTTCCTTTTGTCTCGTAAAGCAAAGCATTTCGCACCAAACAAGCAGCGTTAATAGTGTAAGAGTGCTAATCTCAGATCTTTTGTGTATTTCTTTTCATTAACGTGTTATTTACCTTCATCCAGTTAACGTGACAAATTAATCTCGATTTTTTTCTCCTCTTGCAGTGAACAGTAGTACATCTTCTTCCTTTTCTCAAAAACAGAGTCAAGACGTCTGGAAAACTTCTTTCCAATCCTTGCTGGCTGAAGGAAACGAGGACGCGAGAGCACTTAGAAGAGAAGCGCTCTTGCCTTTGGAGTACAACAAGGTTTCCAACGCTGAGGAACTACCGGCGTCTCGAGCTACGAGTCTAAACTATAGTTAAAGACTCACTTTGACGAGCATTATCAACCCCCTTGCACTAGAGACTTGTATCGTACCTGTTCACGATTTTCCTTTTGACTTCATTGCAGTTTATTTTAGTTTATTTGTCTGCCCAGTGCATTACAATTAAAAACCTAAACCTGCAGTGTGTGTTATTCACACGCACCAATTAGAAGCATTCAAGAAAAGATCAAGCAACCAATTAGAAGCACTCAATACATAAAAGAGTAAGCAACAAATTCCAGCACCTGGGGTTCCTGATGCCAGGCAATGGGCTCGTCCTTCACAGTAATGGCCTCCAGCTCAGCGTCAGGCACTTCACTTTTAATGTGAATTTCTTTAAGATGGCTTCCAGAGCTCAGGCTATCACCTGCAAGTGACACAAGCTCATTGAGAAAAATTTCATTTGAGATAACAAATCTTGTAACAGCTCTTTATGTATTAAAAAACAAATTTAATTTCATGATTTTGACATTGTTAACAATTTTGTTAGTATTTTAACACATGAAAACTGGAATGATCTAGTAGGTTACTAAAAGAAATCTAGTAATACTTATAACAGAGATTAAATGAGCTTAATCATATTTTAGCTTACACCAGTATATTTAAATGACAATAAGAAGCAAGAAATCAAGTCTTCAGAAAAAATAGTACTTAAAATTCATAATAAACTAGCAAGGTCAATAAAAATTTGCATTAAAAAATGTATTTCCCACTTCACTATATTTCTGATGGACATCATGAAGTTTGAATTTAAAATAAGGTAAACCAATTTTTAAATCATTAATGAGGCAATTAGAATAGAATGAAATCCAGTGAGTGACATGTTTTCTCAATTATGAACCATTTCTCAACCTTGTGGGCGGATGTTTCACACTGAAAACAAAGAACAAAACTTGACACAACTCCTTCTACCACTGAAGTCTCCTTATCTTTAACAGAGCAATACCACAGTTTTTTGAAAGTTTTCAACTTGGATTATATGAAAATTTAAGCCTACTTATCCAACTCAGGTGCTGCAAAGATAGGAAGGATGCAGGAACCATTTAAATGGTGTTGAGGAAATGGGGAATGCATGCAGAAGGTACATAGAAACAGCAAGTCAAGAAAGCAGTTTATGAAACTTGATGCAGAAAGTATTGAGGATTTAATGGAAAAGTAATGTGGCCAAGAATATCATGATCAAAACAAACATTTCGGATTGTAGAAAATTAATCTTCAGTGTTCTGTAATACAATAAATTGAAGTATTAATACATTGTAACTTTATATCCTCTGACTCACTTGGATGTAAGACAATGAAATTTAAGACATGATAAAACAAAAAAAATATGCAAAATTTTAACAAACCAAGGAAAGTTTCATTGGCGTATTACATTCATTTATTGATGGACGGTTTTTTAAAATGTATTACGACTCTAAAATGCGGAGATTGGACAAATTTGATGTTGAATCCAAATCTTTTTTTGCATTTGTGTTTTTAAAAATATGGTCTTTCTTAAAACAGTGTTCTCTTACAGATGAGTTGGATGGTTTGGTCAGGTTACTGCCGGTGCATAAGGAGATTCCACGGTATTGTGCCCACCTCACAAACAATTGGACGGAAATTTCTCAAAGAATATTTTTACCACTGAATTACGGAAATTTTTGAGTAGAAAGTTCAGTGCAAAGCCAAGAATTCTTACTGTGCCAAAGCTAAGGTCATATTTTCAGTTACCTTTCATAGGATCCCGTACAGAGGAAATGAAAAAGAAGTAGTGTCAACAGTTAAAAATATTTTTCCACAAATAAATCCTGGCTCATATTTTGAAAACGATAGGAAACTTGAATCATATTTTAAGCAAAGGGATACTCCGGATGTGATGCTGCACACCTCATTTGTACATCAATATAAGTGTGACCGCTGCGAGCGCTCTTACATTGGTAGCACTGGGCTCCAATTGTTTGTGAGGTGTGCACAACACAGGGGAATCTCCTTTTGCAACGGCTGTAACTTGACCAAACCATCCAACCCATTTATAAGAGAACATTGTTTTAAGAAAGATCAAATCTTGAAAATACAAATTTTAAAATTTTTGGATTCAACATCAAATTTGTCCGATCTCCGCATTTTAGAATCTATACACATTTTAAAAAACCATCCGTCAATAAATGAATGTGATACGGTGGTGAAACTTTTCATTGTTTGTTGACATTTTGTTTGGTTTTTGTTTTATCACGTCTTTTAAATTTCATTGTCTTACATCCAATTTATTCAGAAGATTTATAGTTAAAATGTTTTAGTACTTCAATTTATTGTATTATAGAACACTGAAGAGGGAATTTTTATGATCCGGAATGTTAGTTTTTTATGATGATTTTCTTAGCCACGTTGGTTTTCTTTTTATCCTGAAAATGTGATTTCCCAGAAATTAATCTATTTCATTTAGAAAGTATTGAATAATGAAAAACCGGACAGCGCAAACCACAAAAAAATGGTCCATTATAAAACAAAAATTGTACTCTATTTAAGAAAAAGGCCTACCTACTTCAGCACAGCACTTCACATATTTCCCCTGGGAGTGCTTATACTCATAGACATAATAATTGTTGTCCAATGAGGGGGTGATGGTTTTTAAATACTCAAAATTACACTCATAGCCATGGTTCAGCAGACAGGAAGAATAGAAGTGTGATGAGGTTTACTCTGAGAGTAATTCTTATAAAAATCCATAGTGTGAATGCTCAGGTGGCAGACACTCAAAACTGTGTCATGTAAAGGAGTAATAAATGTGGTACTCCAATGATCTACTCCAAACAGTGATTTACATGCAGTATTACACTCCCAAATATTCACACATCTACAAACATGACTGTGTACACCAAAATGGATGCAAAATGACAGCATAAACCCATAAACAAAAGTGGCAGATAATGTTGAGAACACTAAAATTATTTGTGTCTAGTGTTGCAATATCTCCACTCACAGCATGGGACTTTCAATTTGGCTATGCTCCTGATAATGACAAAACGTATGTACCTATTGCATTATGTTCAAATTGCTTCATCTTCTGAATGGCTCAAGAAATTCTATTCAAACCAGAATTGGCTATACAGACCATGGTAAAATAATGATTGGAGAGAAATATTTTTGTGCAATTTGGTTTTACTTCTAAACAAAATTTTTGCAACATTATATCCTATTAGTGTTCATGACCTGTCAAGAATGAGGAGATGTGATATTTTTCCTACATAAATCTTCCAGATGTAAATGACAAACATCTATATTCATCCTGATAGTGCCAGTGATTAAAATATTCTTAGTATCACAAATACGGTCAAGTATCCGTAACTCTTTGACCGCAGTTGGTAAAACTGAAGCTAAATATTCAACTCAAATTGAATGTCAATAGTAATAGGCAATTTTGGAACAAGCAATCATTAACTAAACCATACCCTCATCTAGCTTTAACTAACTCATAATGAAAATTGATTTTCAACTACTGGTAAGTCGACAGCATTATGAAAATCTTATCCGAGGCCACCAGCAGCACATGTTGCAGTCAGAGTGTTAAGAGCATGACAGAGAGATGGACCAACCAAAAAAGTAACAACTGTGCATACATGAAGAAACTCTACCAATTTCAATAACATAGGAGAAATTACAAGCTAAAAACATAGGAATTCATTTATTTAAAGAGATACCTGGATCTTTATTACATAAGGATAATTTAATTTCCTTTATGACATTCAATATCACTAGCAGGACCCGTGGAAATTCCACGGACTATGTCATCAATAAGCTAGCTGGACCCGTGGTAAAATTCGGTCAACATTGCCTAACAAATTTTAAAATAATCTAACCTAACCTATGATGCATCCTAGAAAATTAAATGAAACCTGAAATTAAAATTAAATTGAAATTAAATTGACATAACAGAGCACCTAAATGTATGTATATATTCTATATATAATTATTAAAGGCTCATTTAACATAGAGCAACCTTTCTAAAGAGTGAAAATAAAATAGCAAACTTAACTTGTCATTTATTGCAGCATACATGTTGTCAATCATGCATTGCAGCATACTTATAGTCAATTTATTGTACCTGAGAATTAAATATCTGCTGTAGAATGCAAAGGAGAAGACTTCTGCCAACCAACAGAAGCAAACAGATATGGCATCAGGGCACCCAAACTCATACACATTAATTAAGAAATTAATTCTCTGTATACGATATTTCTTGTAACGGTGATTCCTCTTTTGTGGCCATGCGTGGAATTATTAAGATGTAGGACTTTAACTCTCACATTGTTCATTGCTTTTGCACTTGAAAATGCTACATAGAGCTGGCCGTGAGTGAAGCATGACTTTGGTAAATATATGCCAACTCTATCAAATGTTTGACCTTGAGCTTTATTTATTGTCATTGAGTAGGAGAGACGAACTGGGAATTGAGTGCGATGCAGAACAAAGGGAATATTGACATAGCTAGGGTTCAGTTTTATCCTTGGGATAAGTACTTTGTTATGAGCGTGAGAGCCACTGGTTATTGATGCCTCGATGCTGTGCTCATGAAGCTGAATGACCTCCAGTCGAGTGCTGTCACACAGTCCCTGAGTTATGGATTGGTTTCTCAGTAGCATGATTATTGCGCCAACTTTCAAATTCAGTCTGTGAGGAGGCATGCCAGACGGAATGAGAGAATTAATGAACTCCATTGGATAATTTTGTGCTTCTTCATCATCATCGCTAGATACGGAATCGGTGCTCAAGTAAGTTTCATTTTCTGATGGTAGCATTCTCAAAACTTCCTCATTGAGTGTAAAGCATTCAAAATTTTTTGGTGATAAGATTACTCTTGCTTTCATCTCTTCAGCCGTACAGTTGTCAAACACTTCTGATGTCAAAGAGCCATGACATGTGCATGTTTCAGGAATGTCTATAACATCTGGAGCCATTCCATCAAGAGTACTCTGGACTGATCCATTGCCCATTTGTAGAAGCCACCTTGAAAACTCATGTTCATTTGTATTAGCTCTCACGTTCTGTGTGAGGCTCATGTGATGCAAGCTGTGCCATAAGTCTGAGCGTTTGAGGCACACGTGAAGCACAGCAACAGGAGGAGCTCTGGGAACAACTGGAAGTACTTGTCTGAAGCCACCTCCGAGTAAGATTACTTCACCACCAAATGCAATGTGGGTGTTCGTTATATTTTTCAAGCATTTATCGATGGCTTTCATAGCATAGCATGGAATCATAGAGCTTCATCAATAATGAACACTTTACCTTGCCGCAAAAATTGTCCATGCACAGAGTTCGGTGGCACATTGCGGACACTAGTTTCACTTAAGGGAACTGGAAGCTTGAATAAGCTGTGCAGCGTTTTGCCGCATCTCAACAGTGTTGCAGCAATACCGGTTCAGGCAGATGTGCTTGTCTTAATGTTGTTCGTATTAAGATAGTCGTATACTTTGTTGAATAGGTAGGTTTTTCCTGAGCTGGCGGGTGCATCCACATAAAACAGTCTATTTTCTATCTGCTCGCCTCGCTCAACAGAGAATGCACTTGCAACCACAACATTGAATATCTGCTTCTGTTCAATATTCAGAGAATTAACATCTATGTTATTGTTTCCAACATCTTCATTTGCAGGATTATCTCCAATTGGTTCAGGTAGACCAAACATGTTGCAGGTCATGCCATTTTCAATGAAGAAGGCATTCAGTAAGTGGAGAGCAACATTTTCAGCAGTTATGTTATCATTTCTCAGCAGCAGATCTTCAATCATGAAATGCTTATTCTTATTCCATAACTGCAGGGCATTCATGGGCTGGTTGAAGACGCACATCATTGCAAACATAGTTAGTAGTTGCCGTGGCATTTTGACGAGCTGCTGCTTCTGTCAAAGCTTCCTGCAATGCATCGTCATTCTCAACAAGGCACGGTCTGACGCATGCCTGTTTGAAGGTGTCCATTTCTTGACCCCCGATTGTCTTCAAATCCCTGAATGAAGTCGCTCCAGGGACATGGAGGAGCAACATCCTCAAATAAAATTTTTCAGCATTACGAGGACTTGCAAAGTTCATTCTGGTTACAATGTTGCTGAATCTAACACGACGCGTCCACCTCGTTGTTTGTTTGTTGAAAACATAATGCTCATGTATAGAACAGTAGAGAAAATTTCGAGCATTCTCATCTGTTTGACTGAGTTTAAACCAAGCTGTCAATTGTGTGTCGCGTTCTTCTGCTCTTGCTGCCGCCTCCCTTTGATTTCCTTCTCTATAGTACACCTGCTGCTCATCAGGTAAATGTAGAGCCAAACGATAAACAGTGTGAGATTGATCATGCATTTTAAACTCTGACAATCTCCAAAAGGCTTCTGACGGAGACACATACCTGCATGACAAATACTGTTTAACTTCATTATGTTCATCTACTTCATTGTGTTCATGTACTTCATTGTGTCCATGTACTTTGTTGTGTTCATGTAATTCATTGTGTTCATGTATTTCATAGTGTTCATGTACTTCATTGTGCTCATTATTATTAACAACATTATTTCTTATTTCATGTTAACACAGTGGTGGCCTTTATATACATATTTGAACAGGTATTACGCTTTTCACCGAGGAACACGCTTCTACATTTATATGGGCGCGGTATTTTCTCAGTAGATACTTGGTGTATGGGACGACAAATCTGTTGTCAATCTCACGATTGTTGTTGTCTAATTGTACGTTCTTTGCATTGTTTCTCCGTCTGTACACTGGGTATATGGTTACACATTTGTCATGGTTTCTTCTAAGAAATCTTATGGATATTTTTCTCACACTGTCCTTCAACCATGCACACAGAATTAGGATTTGATGTCCCACATGGACCATGGATCATCGAAGTTCTCACGCTTTCTCTCAACTCTGGGTGGTCTGATGAAGGTATTTCAGCACAAACTATATCATCAATTTGCGCTCTTGTTCTTAGTTTTTCTTCTTCTTGCAAAATTATCAAAAGATGGCATTGTGGTAGACCTCGATTTTGAAATTCGATGACATGGATATGAGCAACTGGAGCACCAAAGATATGTCTATCCTTGATAGCAATCAAGAGTTCCTTGAGGTGCATCTTGTAAACTCGTGAAACTAAATCTGGTCTGTGTTGTGCTGCTTCATGCAATCCAAGGTTCTCTGTGATTTCTCGACACTTTGGGCTACAAGTGTATGTCAAGAAAATATCTGGTTTTCCAAATTTGCAGACGATCGCCATGGCATCTTGATATGCTTGTTGCATGTTTCTTGGACTTCCTGTAAATGTGGAGGGCAAAATGACTGGAACACCTGGCTCTTGATGATCATTCTGTCTATTTAGGTGATCCATAAGACCCGAATACAGCGCCATTCTTAATTGTGCTTGATTATTTTTAATGAAGTTCAAACGGCATCCCTCCACTTTCACACAGGCGTCAACAATGTATTTTGCAGCAGTTTTCCAGCTCGATGTAAAGCACTAAAGTCATCTCTGATTGCCAGACGGTATGAGTAAAACTGTTACATGGTGACTTTGTTGCGAACACGGGTTTGGCGATGTTCCACATGAGGCATATCTATTTGCCATCCAGGTTCTCCATTCGGAAAGAGAAGAGGATAAACCATGGGATCAAAATGGCAAGATATGTAAGAAATCCTCTGCCTCTGAAGACCTACAGGATAAACAACAATATCACGATACATAGGAGGTGCTCCATCATCACCAACGAATATAGCTGCTACCTCATTGCCTGTTGGGTTGTTGTATCTTCGTCTGTCAGGACCAGGGATGAATTGCATGGTTACTTGTCTTGGTGGTATGTTCTCAATTACAGCTCTCTCATGTTCATGTTGTTCAATAGCCCTCATATTGTGGTATGCTACTTCGTAAGGATTTTTGTTCATCGCCTCATTTATCTTTTAAAAAACAGATACTAAGCAGTTAGAATTTTCGTGAGCATTTGCTCTAATTTGTATGGCTTCATTAGTTTCTAAGATGTAGAGCTGGCCGTATCTTCTCTCTTCAGGGCCATCTGCATAGAGGTGGCTTGCGTAGTGGTAAGTTTGACCTTGTAAACGGAAACAATACGGTCCACGTCCGGAGGAGGTCTAATATTCACACCAAAAGATGCAAAAGCAAATGCAGAATTATAGTTTCTTATATTCTGTCTAAAATTAGAACCCTCTGCACCATCGGTATCAAAAAGTTATCTCAAATTTTCGGGGTACTCCTCTAAGGGAGGGAGTGAAAGTTTTCCATTATGACAACAATTTAGTTGTTCTATTTGAAATCTTAAAGCTCCGCAAAATTGACATCGGACGTCCATGGCTCCAGTGTAATATACCTGGTGTTCCATATTATTATTATTTCTTCTTTCATGGTCTCTGTTTCTCATGATTTGAAGATGCAATTCTCGCTCCTCCTGACTCATATTTATCCTTCGCTGTTACATTCGTAGTCTGCTTCGATCACGAATTGCTTGCCTTTCGTCTTCTCGCAAGCGTAGGAGTCTCCTTTGCTGTCGCTCTCTAACTCGCCCTCTCTCCCTCTCTCCCTCTAATGTAACGCGAGCCAACCCGTATCATAGATACCGCAATGATGTTCAAGAGCGTGACGTATAGATAAGCAGTATAGATAAGCAGCAGGTCTCACCCTCAAACCAGTGGGGAGAGCTTCTATCTTAATACCATTATAGTTTATTTCAACACTATTAAGGCTTAATTTTCTACTTTAAGAACAACTGTCTTTGTCTAACACCCAGACCAGAACTAAGTCTTACCTTGCGTCATGTCCTCCGCTGCAGCTTCTTGCTTGATGAAATCCTGCTTGCAGCACAGCCTCTCCACTTCAGCATCCGTTAGCTTGTGCACCATAACCACTGCACGCTCCATGCTGGGTGCTTAGGTACCTGAGCAATGGGATGCTTCTTTGCTCTAACATTTAAGAAAATTAAAGTTATTACTTGAAAAAATTAAAAACAAAATGCTGTTCTTCCATCATTACAGAAAATAATAAGTGCCCACACATTTCATTGATGCAAGATAACCATACATCAAGTGGATCGGACAATTCAAGATCATTTAATAAAACAATAGAGTAACATAATTTTTGCCTTGTGTTATAGTATGAACCACTCAAAGATTCTTTAGTGATAAAAAGTGTGCAATCAAAATAATTATTTCATTGAAGTGATACCTGTTTTTTCAATCCTTTGGTTTTTCAAATGAAACTCACACTATCAAATTACTTTGTAAGTTAATTCTTTAGTTTTTTGTTGTATGGTTGCTTTATAACAATCAGCTAGCACAAGATGAGTATATTGTTTTTTGGGTCTCAAATGATCAATCAATAATGAATGGTTAACAGAAATCAAAGGGTCATATATCAACATGAACATCAAGTTGTAGAAATTACTGTCTTCATTAGGGTCTCCCATTGGTGGGACATCATCAAGTTAGAAGTGAATTAGTTGAAGGGCTGATTTCCTCAGATACGAATTTCACCCAGATCAAATATTCCTAAATCAAGATTACCTGATTTTTGTCCTTTTTAGGGTTCATTCTTTGACTTCATAACATGAAGAGTATTTTATATTGCACATTGCTCCACTGTAAAAACAATGCCAAAAAAGTCATTTAATTCATTTATGTTAATACTTTGAAGGATGTTGTAGCACAAATTGATATTCATATTGGTGAATGTCTTGAGCCTGGTGGTGGTTATTTTGAAAGCCAAACAGAACAAAATGAAATGTTCAATTTTAGTCCTCTCTATGTAAGCAATTTTATTCAATCTTTTCATAACAATTTAAAAATTTGAAGTATTTACAAACTGTCTACACTATTAACAGACTCCTTGTAATCACCAAGGTCAATCCCCTCCACAAAGATAGTCAACCAGCAGGAATCAGATTCACACCTATAGTCAAACAACCCACAGATCGAATTATAAATTAGTTGAAGCCTCCCTAACCCCAACACAGGAAAGCCAAAAGGAGAAATGAAGAAAACACTGCTTAGTATAGAGTTAAAGTATTATACTAGATGTTAGTTTAAGCCTTCCTTTTCCCAACATAGGTGTTCTAATAGGAAGAAAGTTGGAGGCAGTGTTTAGTTTGAAGTTGAGGCAACAAGGAGTCTATACGTATGGTCTGCTGTCACACTGATTCCTCTGCATACAAGAACAGCATGTAAGGAAAAGAGTTCAAGACACATAATTAAAGTTGAAGAAGAAAGTTATGGATACAGAAAAAAGGAGTAACTGAAAATATGTGATCTGTAACACAATAAAATTATTCTATTTTAATAAAAAGAATAGGTATTTACTTTAAGCCTGAAATCTGAAAATTAATCCAGGGAGTAATAAATACTAGACACAGAAGTTTTATCCCCCCAAGAGGACAATAACTTTCAACTGTTTACTCTATTACATATACAAAAATTCCAGACCTAAAGAATTGACACAATTACACGTCCTCTTTACCAAACCTGGGTCACTCCAGCAGGCAAAGAACCTCCAGCCATACCCATCATGACAATCACAGTCAGGCACTCCCAACCACTATCAACTCATCTTTAACTATTGGTCATCTTCTAAAATACTGGTGCAATGCTCTTTCAACTCCATTCATTTATCTCGTTTTTGACTAACCTCTAACATTCCTTCACCTTGCTTCTGACTTCATTGCTGCCTTCACCAACAATTTCTTTTTAATTTCCCCATATAGCCAAACCACTCCAACAAACAGCAGTTCATACTTTTTGCCATCCTTTCCACATTTGTCATACTCCTCAGCTCATTGATTTACCTATCCCACAATGTCACCCTAGCCATACTCCTCGGACACTCCATCTGGAGTACATTCAACTGACTCCTATCAGCCAGTTTTGAGCTCCAAGTTTCATATCCATCCAGCACATCAGCCTGACACTCTCACACTGTTAGAACATTTAAATGTCTTCCTTCTCAATACAGAAATGCTAAAGGTTCCAGAAGATCAGTATAGCAGCAACTACAGAGCCAATAATTTTGGAACACTGACAGCAAATTCTATGAATGAGCGAAATATAACAGACGATCAAAGAAAACTACAAAATGGTGATATGGGTAACTTGTTAGCAATCCCAAAGGCTCCACATGAGAAGACTCAGGAATTTCAATCAACACTGGAAATCATAGCACAAAATTAAATCAATAAAAAGTAGTACGTTGAATTATTAATTTTTGCAAAAAATACAAGATGGCTAAAGAAAAAACCTAGGATTCGATTAAAATTCTATAAATAAAATTAAAGAACTGAAAATAACTCAAAGGTCTTGAATGATGTTACACATGCAATCAAATCTTGAACATAGTTGCCTAAAAATTGAAGACAAGTCAAAACTAAACAAAACTCAAACTATAGAAACAAATGACTGAAAAACCAATGAGTCACAGGATTAGAGAGGTATCAAAGAAGTAGAGCAGACCATGAAGGCTCACCTGTCAGACTCCAGAAGGCAATCAGTGGCTCCTACACTGCCAGGCACTCCAGCCAGCACCAACTCGCTGGTCTTCACCTGATCCTCGCTGCTCTGAAGGTAAACAAGGACAAACAATCATAACCTTCAAAGTTGCAGTATGGCATCATCCTACTGTACAACTGCAGTAGCAATATAAGAGGTCACTCATAAATGTTCTTCTAAATTGAAGAGAAAATGTAACTCCTCTGATCTCAACTATATTTTTACATTATCACAACAAATAGTTTTATCCTGCAAAACATAAGAACTATAGTAATTAGAGACTGGCATCAGAAGCTATCTTTGGATAAAGGATGAATGACTTACCTAATGAGAGTCCTGATCACACAGGATATCCTTTTTTACAGGAAGGCAGGTTTTATGAGGTTATTCAAGTATTATATATATTAATTAAAGTTATATCAAATAATTTTTCTTTATTGTAAGATAAAGCTGAAAAGAATTAAAAAAGCATTCAATAGAGGAACAGAACTGAATACAATAGAATGAAATATAAATACAAAGGAGAATCAGCTCCATTCAATGAATGAAACAACAAAATGCCATATTACCTTACAGTTCAATTTTTCTAGCATTTATAGTCAGGTAACTTTTCCTTATAGCTCCTTACAAACTTTCCCATGCTTGTTAATATCTTTTAGTTTTCCCCTCATCTTATTCATTATTAGTTACGTAGCCCATAGCACTCCCAAATACTACCACCAACTTTTGATAAACAATTCTCATCTTAATTCTTCTACAACCACCTGAAATCTTTCCATAAGAGACCCCTATAAACACTTACCAGTCTACAATTTCTATTGATCTTAGCTAATAATGCTAAAATATCAGCACAGAGTAGCTGCAATGTATTGATGACTGTGCACCTAATGTTCCCCACCCCCCCAAAAAAAGTCTTGCATTCATCTGACACAAAAACTCTATCTGTATACATATTTACCAAACATAACATCATTACACACGACTAATGCAAACCCACAAGCACTTCACACCATTCACTCATTATCCTTTCAGTCCCAAACATGCTCTACTTTCATTATAATAGCTCATTGCTTTAACGTGAACATCCAAGCCAAATCCGGGTTTTTCATTGCTCTATTTGCTAGAGATGTGCTTACTTCACAAGCTGTCAAATTTGCTGAACGATCTCAGCACCGTAAGAGGAGGAAATGGGGTTTAGAAGAGGGAGAGGGGTCCAATCAGCAGCCAGTGCCGACCAGCAAGTGCATGAGCCATGCCCCTGAAAATTCTTTTTTTATAGTTTTATTGCTCTATTCAATACAGAAGTCCTTACTTTACAAGATAGCAAAGGTTCAGAACATTCTGAGCTTTGTGAGAGAGAGAAACGGGGGGCAGGGAGGGTGGATTCAAATCAAAAAGTGCCAGACAGTAACTGCATTAGGCACAAACCAGAAATATTTGGATTTTGTTTTGTTTGTCTATTTGACACAGAAATTCTTAGTTTACAATCTAGCAAAGCTGCACAACTTTCTTTGCTCTGTGAGATTGGAAAACATAGGCGAGAGAGGATGTTGCGCTTCGAAGATGTCGCAGCGTGCGCACCTGGAGCTGTGGTTCATACCAGTGACGCCAGCTCCATGCATATCTGTGATGCCTGTGGTACCAGTTCATTTGAAGAACAACAAAAAACTTACATGAAAATAAATTCAAATGTTCAGATAGCTTTTAGAATATCAACCAAGTCAATTTTTTCAAGTTATATAGCTTGCAAAGGAAAAAATGAAAAATCGTAGAAAAATGCACATCCAGAACAGTTGAAGGAAAAAGTTCAAAATCTATCTCCTCTGAAAGTTATTATCGTCGAGTAATGATTCAAGTCTCATTAAATACGTGAAATGTTGTTCCATAACTATATGTGGGTCCCCATTGAAATTCACAGTAATTTTTCAGTTACATAGAAAAATCTACAGAAAAATGAAAGGTTTAAAAAAAAGTAATTTCAATATATAAAACAGCTAATTTCCTAACAAGTCCACGTCCAGCTATGCAGCAACATTTTGCGCATCCAATGAGACATAAATCGTTATTCTACAATAATAACTTTTGAAGGAGATAGCTTTTGAAATTATTTTTTTTTTCACTCATTTTTTTGTATTATCTCAGTAATTAATTTGAAAGTTGAAAAAAGTTAGGGATACACACCTATGTCTCTAAGAAGAATACATACCTATGCCAAATTTGATAGAACTAGTTCCCATACAACAAACTTCAATCAAAAAAATGGCAGTCACTTTTGTTGCATGGGAACTAGATCTATGAAATTTTGCATACATGTGTATTTTCGATAGGGTTACAGGTGCGTATCCCAAAATTTTTTCAAGTTTTGAACTAATTACTGAGATGCTGGGTAAAATGTGGTGAAAAAATTTTGTATTTTCCAAAGCTATCTCCTCTGAAAGTTTCCATTGTAGAGCAATGATTCAAGTCTCGTTGAATGAGCAAAGAATTGCTGCATGGCTGGACAAAGAATGGATTCAAAATTTGTGAAAGTTTAGTTTTTATGATAATACAATTTTTCTTTTCTAAGGTTATGGTTATGGCTTTTTCCATAGATTTTTCAATGTAACTAAAGAAGTACAATGAATTTCATATTGATTCTCCGTCCAGCCATTCAGCCACTTTTTGCGGATCCAATATCTAAATCACATTGCTCTAAGATAACTTTTGGAGATAATAGCTTTTGGAAATACCCTATTTCCTATTTTCAACTGTTCAGAGAGAACATTTTTCTAAAATTTTACTTTTTTTTCATATGCAAGCAATATTGCTTGGAAAAATTGACACGGTTGATGTTCTGAAAGCTATCTGAATATATGAATAGTTTTTCATGAAAGATTTTTTTGTTCCTTGAAGGAACTTGTACCAGAGGTATCAAGAGACATTTAGAACTGGTATCATAGATTCATGTCACCGCCCCAGGAGTGCCTACGCTGCGTCCTCCTCGATGCACTCCTACCCTTCCCACCTTTGTTTTCCCCTCTCACGCAGCAAAGAACGTTGTGAAGCTTTGCTAGATTGTAAACTAGGGAGTTCTTTGTCAAATAGACCAAAACAACATAATCCAGATATTTCTAGTTCATGTCTAATGCAGTGACTGTCTGGCACTACCAGCTGGATTCAAAACCACCCCTTTCCCCCTCTCACAAAGCACAAAACGTTCAGCATATTTGACAGCTGGTGAAGTAAGCATGTCTCTGATGAATAAAGTTATAAAACAAAAACCAGGAATTTTCCGGATTCTGGGTATACGTTCCCCTTCAGAGAATCGAACAATTAGACTCAATGAAATTTTCGAAAATTTATGCAAATACTTCACGAGTGAAATGAGCTCTAGTGTATTCACATGTTTATTACATTCAAATAGACATATACAGCTATAAATTTTTTGGAATTTACCCATATCTCTTTTCTCCCACTTCCTTCCCCAGAGGGAAATTTCTTTAAATTGCTAATTTTCAGCCAAGATTGTGCAGAGATTTTTTTTGTTAGATTTACAAAAGACATATATACAAAATTAGGATTCAATGTTTTTATACTGCTTCAGAAATATCGTAGCACATTTTTTCATTTTTTAAACATTTTTACTGATTCAGCAAGAAAAAATTAATAAAAAAATTCAGAATCAACTGATCAAAAAACTACCTCTCAATTTTATAGTACTCTCCTTGATCCTTACAATGCAAAAAAGATCCTTGATCTTTACAACTTTTTTTTTTAACTTTCAAAACTGTAGAAGAAATAAAGTGGCTAAGTTGGAAGTGTTTCAGAGAAAATGGCATTCAAAGTTACCGAGCACCAGAGCGCATATGACAGAGTTTCATACCATTGTTTTCCGCCAAAACTTACAAACTAAAAAACTACTAATAAGTCTAAAAGATTTTAGATAAGTCTTCCAGAGTTATAATAAATCAGTAAAACTAAGGCGGGAAAAAACATCTCTCACAAAATCTCACGATGTATTTTAAAAATAGAGCATTCGAGCATATCCATACTCATTCTCAATACCTGGAATAATAAATTGAAACATGGTAAATACAGTACATGAATACAAATTGTTAATGGAAATTGAATGAAAAAATTAGGACAAGATATTTAGATGTGCAGAAGATGACATTTCATTGAGACTTGGTTTAAATTGATGAATTATGATACTTTCTAGTAACTTAAAGCTATTGTGCGCCCGCCGAGTATATAAATAAGACCGGCAAGAGACATCGTCGTTCATTAGCGGTGGCCTGCCGTAGAGGTAGCACTTAGAGCGAGTCGTCGCTGTTCATTAGCGGAAGCGCGACTGTCGAGGAAGCACCTGTACAGATCACAAATGCGTTATATAAGTTACACCACTTCGTCCGATCTAAAGAGTCTTTGCCAATCCCAAGCCTGTGTCAATTCTGAAGTACCAATAAAGGATAACCAAGTTACTGCTCATGAGTCACTCCCGAACCTCATTCGCGTTAGTTACGACCTGTATACAGAAAAGGTCGGAACATATTTGGTGGCCAGTATGGGGATGCCACATTGAAGATATCCACATTGCCACATTGCCACATTGCCCATTGAAGAAGAAAGATATCAAGAATTGATATTCGGTTCTGCTGATCCGTGATTTTAAGTGTGAGGAGTGTCACCCTGTTGGAGTAACGTCGCATAGTTATCACATTACTTCAGAGCATCGAGAAAAGGAAGAAGGACGTCATCGCAGAAAATCAAAATTTTTGGAAAGAACTTCGAGGGAGAAAAAATCCAAAATCTACACGCTACTCAATCTTCACCAACCTGGATCATCGCTACTCAAAGGAGAAGATGAAGTGAAGGGTCCAGATCAACAACCTGATCTGTCGACGAGATCTACGCATTTACGCACCGTCATCTGCAACGGGAAGATCGACAAGAGCTACGCATCGCCAAAAATTGTTCAACGTCACCAACGAGCTTCGCATAGCAAGCTGAGTATACGCCGATAATGTTTGCTTGCGAATTAAATAAGCATGAGTTCAATTTAATGATTATACATAATCATTATACAATTAATAAATAAGAAGTTCTCTATGTAAAACTGTTTGAACTGCATAGGCATTGCAAGCGCAGTGAGCATGCTGATTCTTTGTAAGTGCGAGAGCTTGAATGCGGAAACATTTGTCAGGCGGTAGTCCATTGTCTGTAAGAACAATTGAAGGAAGTTGTAGCCTGTCCTCTAGCACCCATTGTTCTCTAGCGCCCATTGTTCTCTAGCCTATAAGAGTAAGCTGAAGCAGCTTGCCTCTGTTCAGAGTGGTGCCAGCCTTCACGAGCAATTAGCAAATAGCCTGTTTTAAGTCCACGGAAAATGTGAGTTATCATTTTATTGTATGTAGAATATTTTCATTAAATGTGTGTTGAAAATTTTTCTCTTAAAGGCGATTGGAGGTCTAAGAATATAGGAGTATTGTGTTTTTATGTCGGACAGTGACTCTGACGGATACGAGTACATAAGAACTATCCCGTATGTGACTAGCTTTGGACGGTTATCAATTCCTATATTTTCCGCGAAGTCGAATTCAATACATGTCACCATGATGACCACCACCACTGTCACCCCTGTAACTAGTACAGTCACTACCACAGTTGTCCCTGTCACTAGTACAGTTACCACTGTGACGACTTCTGTTGTTGGTCCGATACCTAGTGTTGTAATTGCTGGGCAGGATCTGCCGCAGTTCCGAGGTAGAAAACGGAGAAATGACCCTGACTTCATAGAAAATAAGTCACTAGAAACGCATATAAAGAATGTACGAGCATATTTCAATATGCTGTCAGATAATTCGGAAGAAGCAAAATTAAATTTATTGTTGCGAACTGCAGACAAGCGGGTAGGTGATTTCAATACGGTCGTAGCTTCCATAATTAGTGAAGGTTATGAATTAAGTTTCGAAGAAGTAGTGCACCTGTTGGAGAATATCTACGTCTCGAAAGGTGAAAGATCTCTGCACGCGGTCGCTTGTGATCTAAATAACGTACGCCTAAAACGTAATGATGCTTTAGCGAGTCAGTTTGTTGCAATACTGTCCAAAATTCGTAAGCTAACCCACAGAATAATGAACAGCCCGGAGTGTTCGAACAGAGCCCACCCCTATGTAGTAAATTGTCCCGATCCTGTTGCTCTCGATAAGTATGTCGAGAATACTTTAATTGTTGCGTTAGCTATGGCCATCATCAACCCCCTAGTAACAGAAGATTTTTCAAAAAAACTATTTAACAAACCCTTTAACTCATCGGAAGAGCTCCTTCAGAGACTCGTGACTGTCATTAGGAATTTTCCCGAGGATAAGCAAATATTAGCGACTCGATCTGAGAGATCTGTGGAAATCTATTGTACAGAGGATGACCATTCGTCCGAATCAAACTTTGATGCAGCCTATGATGAGGCCGAAGTGCATACAATGACAAGAGGCGGATTTCAAGGTAGGAGTAGGACGCGTAGGCCCTACTCGAGACCAAATTTCCCAAGACCATCTTTCCGTGCTAGACCTCACGTAAAATCTTCTTTTGTTGGAGATCGTGAATTAGGAACTCTAGAAGTCCAGGCATTAGAGACAGCTACTGAAGCTAGGCGTTGCTCGAGTTGTAACAGTAATATGTGTATCTGCCAAAAACAAGGTGTGTCGGCAACCACTGTGGCTAGGAAACCGACTGATTGGTACAAACCAGGTTCAGGTCAGACAGCCACCAAGCATTCACTGCGTGATGTAGTTTGTTTTCGTTGTAATAAGCTAGGACACTACGCAAGAGACTGTAGGTCCAGACAAGACTATTTCAACAGACCAGGTAGACCTGATCGTGTCCATGCGCGAGGACAGTATAAAACTCGTGTACCGGAAAGAGGCCAGGTAGAAACTTACCAAACTAACAGTGGCGATAATTTTTTAGCGTAAACTGCAGAGACGATTTCATTGCCGATAGAAATAACGTCGACGGTAGAAATGAAATTAAAATAACTAAGTGTGACTCTACGTCAGTAGTGCCCTGTGAACCCGAGGAGAATTCTGGTGCTGAAGGTTCCCTCGTTAAAAATGTTGAGATAAGTATCGCAAGCCCGCTCTATAATCTTCTGAAGAAAAATGTTGAATTCAATTGGTCTAGAGATTGTCAAAACGCTTTTGAAAAATTAAAGGATGAACTGTGTGAACAGACAATCCTGAGTCACCCAAACTTCGATCAAAATTTTCATCTGTTTTGTGATGCATCGAACGTAGGCATAGGAGCTGTTTTACTCCAGTCATCTACTGATAAGGTTCGAAACATGAGACCTGTCGCATTTTTTTCTAAAATGTTGAATTCCACCCAACGACGATACTCAACAACGAAAAAAGAGATGTTTGCCATAGTTGAAGCGTTAAAATACTTTAGGTATCTTGTTTTAGGATATGATCTGGTCATTTACACCGATCATAAGCCTTTGGTTCCTTCATTTTCAAAGAAATTGCCTGAAGACAACACGCTCGCTAGGTGGAGTACTTACGTCCAAGCTTTTGATGCCAAATTAAAGTATTTTTCTGGGAAAGCGAATAGTGCCGCCGATGCATTAAGTAGATTAAATCATGACAAAAATCCCTTAACAGAAAGAGAACTATTAGAGTGTTCTGAATTAACCCCGGATGTAGAGACTTTTTCCGTTGTAACCAGGCTGCAAGCCGCTGCTGCGGGTAACAAATGTAACAAGCCGGTGACTGAGGGAGAGTTCGAGGAGACAATGCCAGGAAGTGAGGATGGAAGAAACAACAACAGTACTGCTGAACAGCAGACAGCCCCCAGACAGAAAACGAGCTTATACAGACTGGATAACGTTAACAAGACTACAGACAATTCAAGTATTAACGACAACTGGTCGTTAGACGAATTTAAATGTGAACAAGATAGTGATCCCTTTTGTTCTGAAATAAAGGATGCCCTAGAGAATGCAACTAAAGTTACTAATACTGACATGAATGAATTTCTGATTATGAATGACATTTTGTATAAAAGACGAAAAATTGACAACAGACCCAGCACCATTCTGACTATTGTGGTGCCATATACTCTGCTACACAAGACAATTTTATTTATTCACAATTTGTCCCATACAGATTTGAATCATACCTTGTTTAAGTTCAAATTAAAATATTTTCATCCGTACGAACGGACAATTACACGCAAAATTGTTGAATCTTGTGACATCTGTAAGATTCTAAAATCACGAATATCGACGCCGATTAAAATTCTAAATGCTCCAATTGGAACACGATGCTTTCAAACGGTCAGCATAGACTTCTACGGTCCATTAACAATGACAGACAATGGGCACAAATTTATTCTTGTCGTAATCGACCTTTTCTCACGTTTTGTTAAATTATATTCGACTAGTGACCGACGAACAGAGACTGTTACAGATTGTCTATGGAATTTTTGCTGTTTGTTCGGTACCCCGGACGTGTTGATGTCCGACAATGCTGTAGAATTTAAATCATCTAATGTGGGAAATTTCACACAAGGACTTTCTATCTTGAAAAAGGAAGTTCTGGCATATTCCCCTTTTTCTAACGGCATTGTTGAGCGATGTAATGGAAAAATTCAACACCTGCTCAAGTTATATCTAAATTTTCTTACTCATAATGAGTGGGATAGATTATATTGTGGAGAATTCGATAAATAATAGCTTTAATGAAACATTAGGCGATACCCCCGCATACACTGTTTTCGGTAGAGATACGTGTGTGTATATTAGTTCTACTAATTTAGAAGACTTCAATGTTGCGACTACATATGAAGACGTTCAAAAACAAAAATTTAAAGAGTCATCTATTGTAGTGAATAATATTAGAAATGCAATCATCAACGCTACAATCGAAAGAACTACCTATAGAAATGTGAAACGTCGCGATAAAAATTTAAAAAAAAACGGACCGTGTACTAGTGAAAAACCATGCCAAAAAACACAAGCTACAGCTAAATTTCTTAGGTCCCGGTATCATTGAAAGGCTAGGTAAAAATTATGCAGATATTAAGATCGGTAACAAGATTATCCGATCAAACTTAAACCATGTACTGCCTTTAGATAAGTTAAAAAGGTAAATTTGTCAACCTAGTTTGGAACTGTTTATTTCATATATTCCGAAATTGCCATTCCATATATGTATTTAAATGGTATTTAGCTTGTAAGTGCGTTCTATGAGTTTCTTTCTTAAGACTTTATGTATGTCTTGCTCTAGGAAATATTTTTGTTGCGCAAACACCTTCAGACGAGATGTCGAGCTTAGGATGTTGTCATAATGTTATTGCGACATCAAGGTTGTGTTCATCAAGTCGTAAGCTAGTGTTGATAAACTTAGGTGAAATCGTGGAGATGTCGACACGAGAGTGCGAGCGCGAAACCCGCGAGAACTGCATTGCATCTGCCGCACTTGTTTGAAAACAATGTCGGGCATTGTAGTTGGAATGAATGTGTCGTCATGAGAAGGAAGGAAGCGTTGCCTTAGTTTGAAACGCAATTGTTTATTTTAAACTTGTGGCCATGCTAATCTCCTGTGTCGTTTCCTTTCAGATTCCTTGGGCAACTCCTGAACAACTCCAGAACATTACACATTCCGATTTACAATACACACATACACTTTACACCTTCACTTACTACTTGGTTTGCACTTATCTAATTTCAATAATAATAAATAATCTATAATAAATACTTACTTGATTTCAATAAGCACCTCAAAGACTTAAACCATTTTACTCCCTGCTCTGTTAGTCGCTTTGTGGCCCGCTAAAATGGGAAACAAAGTTTCTAATGTTAATGTAGACGCCATTTTAACTGCAATTAAGGCCAATAATGGTCAGATATCGGATGAACTCATCCGCCACACAGAGGAAACGAGAGTCGATCTCATTCCTGATCAATTGAGTGACATACTGTTGCTCTTTTACACGCTAATCATGATTATAATTACTGTAATGATTATTTATATTAAACGAGATCTCAACAAAGTTATAGGACGACTAAGTGGTGAAGACGTAGCTTTGCGTCGAACCGCTTTGAAGGAAATCTGTAATAGCCCTAGGCAAATACTTGCAGTCCCACCTCAAGTTAGCGCATAACATTACGACGCTAGACTTCTACATTCACATTAACATGACAAACACACGTGCCTCATGCACAGAGTCCACGTGCACGTCCCTACTAGATGGAACTTTACGCATACAAGATGGAGACGGCTGAATATTCTATCTTCCATGTCTTAGAATATTTCTATTTTATACGGAGAATTTTTCTATTTTATACGGATTATTACGTGTTCTTGGTGTCGTTAATTATAATCCATAATGTCGTTTTACTCGCCCTATTGTAATGTTTTGTTCATGTTTCACGCTAGATAAGGAGACGAATTATTTACATTGCGAATAAAAACCAAATTGTACGCTTGTAGATTGGTTGAATTGAATTAGTTCATTTATTGATTATTCTATTTAATTTACTCTCAATATCTAATTTAGTTGAATTGAAATAAGTTATTTTGAATTTTGGGACGATTTGAACTTGCCATTCTAGTAATGTAATGTATTGTTCTGCGTATATAAACTTATATTCTATATCTTTAGATGATTTATTACGTACGCGATTTGATTTTTGATTTTGATAAGTTAATAAAATTGTGTGGTGTATCCAATTTTGAATTGAATTTGAATTGAATTAATAAGAATAAATTGATAAATAATTTGTTTGAAGCTAAGTGGGAAGAGTGATTAATTAGTTGATTTTGGATAATAAATCAAGTATTGCATTGAAACTAATAATTAATAATGTTTAATAGCATTTTGTGTTATACGTTCTGATCTGTTCGATTTAACTTGACGGATTGTAAGCTTAATTGATAGTCAAAGGATAATCAAAGTTAATTGAATAACGTTTTAAAAATTTTTATTGTAATAAAGAATTTTTATCTTGGGGGGGAAGCATTATGTGCGCCCGCCGAGTATATAAATAAGACCGGCAAGAGACATCGTCGTTCATTAGCGGTGGCCTGCCGTAGAGGTAGCACTTAGAGCGAGTCGTCGCTGTTCATTAGCGGAAGCGCGACTGTCGAGGAAGCACCTGTACAGATCACAGATGCGTTATATAAGTTACACCACTTCGTCCGATCTAAAGAGTCTTTGCCAATCCCAAGCATGTGTCAATTCTGAAGTACCAATAAAGGATAACCAAGTTACTGCTCATGAGTCACTCCCGAACCTCATTCGCGTTAGTTACGACCTGTACACAGAAAAGGTCGGAACACTATGTTTATTACAAGTTGAGACTATTTTGAAATTATCAGTACGGATTGGATGGTCAGATTCTAATGCATGATCTCTTATTATGCTGTGCAATGGGTTTGACACTCTATTTCCTGTTCGGACCGACACCCCCTTGTGCTCAGCTATGCGTGTTGCAAAATGGCGAGCTGTCTCACCATAATAAGTAGCTTCACACTGGCCACACGAATATCTATAGACCACGCAGCTAAGCAACAAAGTGGGCATCTTATCCTGGTACCAGAAAAAACTGCCAATGTTGAAAAAATTCCGGAAAGTAATGCGTATGTCAATTTGCAGATAGAACTTATTAAATAAATTACGAATTTCACAAGAAATTTTCTGATTTTGCGACTGTGAGATGAAGGGCAGAGTGAAATATAATAAATCACTTCCACTAATGTCACTAGTACTTGCTGCATCCACAGAGGGATCTCAACAGTTTTTCCCAATGAAATCTTCAAGAATTTTAAAAAATACTTCTAGAGTGATATAAACTCTGAGATATTCACAGCATGTTTACAACATTTATAGCCGATAGAGTATTTGGAATTTCCCCCTGAAGCAAATTTCTTGACATTTAAATTTCTCAGCCAATTTTGTATTTGAGACAATTTTTTTGTTTGATTCACAATGAACATATCTAAAAAAATCAGAAACAGTTTTTTGATATTGCTTTAGACATAATTGAACAGAATTCTATTTTTAAAATCCAATTTTCATATTTTCTCTGCAATAAAAAAATTTTTAATAACCTAACCGAAAAAGTACCCTTAAATTTATAGTGATCACCTTGATCTTTACGATGTAGGAATGATCTCCATATATGAAAAACTGTAGCTGGAATTGCCCCCCAAAGTTGATAAGCGTCTTCAGCCAGAACGGACTGCTGCATTTGATATTCTAGGCATTTTACCACTGTTTCAACCACTTCACCATTTGTTTAACTGCTAAAATCAGATCCATACACCCTCTATCCTACCAAAAACTGAACAGCTTGTCTCCTATTGGCGTTTTTTTCTTCTTTCATATGATTTAACAATACTCTGCCATACAGATTACCAACTATGCTCAATATACGTATACTTGATGAATTGGAGTTCTCATACCTACCCTCTTACTTTTATATATTTGAATCACAACACACATTCTTCAAATAAATCAGCAATGTACCAACAACAACAAAAATTCAGCAACTAAAACAATCTATCAATGTCACCCATCATTTCATTGAATGCTCAGATGCCACTCTGTAAAATTCCAGTGCTTTATCCTAAAGCGTTTTTTCCAGTGTAGACTTCAACTTCTACTCTCTTGACCATTCATCTTTGGATGAATTGTTTTCTCTAATTTTCACTGGCATAATCCTGCCTTTTATGGAGTTTAATTTCAGAAAAATAAAATTGTTCCAAATGATGCTTTCCAATTTTATTTAGCGTAAATCTGAAGACACTAAAACGCACAGCGCAAACAAAATACTTTTTTTACCCAACATTATAAGTTTATTCAGATATTCAAGTTCAAAGCCTTCTGCGACAATTAATTACTAACAAATAGCGCACACGATATGCCAAAAAGCAACATCCTAAAAGTTTAAGTAAGCGCTGAGAAAAACTTTTACGAGGTATAAAAATATTAAATAATTTTACATATAAAATCATTGTGTTCAAATGATGAGCTTGTGATGACTAATCATTTTTCAATTCTTCCTATCTAAGCCCTACACATGCCCAAATGAAACTACGATATTCATCTCGATGATACCCTCGATGAATATGATTCATATGGTAGTAAGGTAATGGAACTTCTTTCAATATTAAGCTAATGAAATGTTATAACTTGTAACAGAAGAAAAATGTTCAGCTACACAACAATAATGATTAAAAAATTCTCTATTTATACCACAAATGCCAAGTGTATGCATTTTGCTAACAGCATTCCCATTAAACTAGCAGGACCCATGGAAATTCCACGGACAAAATAATCAATAAGCTTCGGGGACCCGTGAGAAAATTCTGTCAACATTACTTAAGGAGAGCGAACGGGGTCCTTTTGGGTCGAGACATCATATATGAGATTTTTGCATGAAAATGTTCCTTAACCCTTGCTACATCACGTAGTGAAAACGGGAGCCCTGTACGAGGCTTCTAACCCCCCAAAATACCCCCCTCAAATCAAAAAGGCTTCTAACCCCCCCAAATACCCCCCTTTTACCCTAAATACCCTCCAAAAGGGGGTTATTTGGGGGGTACTTTGGAGGCATACCCAAAGGGTTTCCATAATACCCAGAGGGAGAAAACAATGGAGAAACCAAGTGAAATACTATATAAAATGAGCTGTGTTATAATTATTTCGTTGGAATAACAAAAACCTAGGTATCATGTTTGGCAAAGTGCCCTGAAGGGTAGAATACATACCCTTTAGGAAGAATTTCGATTATATTGAACATGGCACAATGAAATTTGGTACACTGGTAGGAAATGCAATTTGGAATCATTTATCTTGAGTAAAAAATGTGATTTTCTTCAAAGAAAACGAGATATTCATAGAAAACATAGTTTTTGGGGGAGTTTTTCAAAATGCATCTCCTCTGACAGTTTTTGAGTAAAAGTGATGATTTTGGTGTCATTGAATGCGGAAATACTTGTACATTCCAAAAATTAACATGGCATTCTTCAAACATTCAATTTGAAATGAAAAACATGAAAAATTCCACGGCATGTCTTCTTTCACAAAAAACCGTACTTTATGACGTCACAACTCATGATCGGAAATGAATTTCGAATTGACAATTTAGTTTTTGAAATGTGCGCGTTTTTCCGCATCCAATGATACCAAAATCATCACTGTAGCTCAAAAACTGAAGGGGAGAAGCATTTTGAAACCCCAAAAAACATTTTTTACATTATAAGCAAAACAAAGAAACATAAACAATTCAAATAAAAAATTTTGTAAAATTTTTGGTTCAAGTTAGACCCCTGAAATCATTATAAAGTAATCCAGAGACATACGAGATGACATAGCAACTTCCCGCCGTGAAGAAAGTGCCGTGGGGGAGGTGTAACATCATCAAATACCACTTCCCCTCCCCCCCCATTCTTAAAACCCTCGTAGCATCGGACCCAGTACACGTACGAAGCTAATTTTTTCACAGGATGTACCTGACATCTTACCCTTTCTATAGCACCTAAAAATCGAAATCCGAGAAAACTTGCCAATCAGGGGGTTTTCTCTCCTGAACGAAACCCCCATTTTATCAGAACTAACTTTTCAAGACTTTGACGCTCAATTTCAGCCACAGTTTTCATCCGATTGGGGTCATCTTTTTTGTATCACCGAGAGCAATGTGAGTACTATAATATTTTGCAGTTAGTTTTTTGATAAACTCAAAAAATATTTTTTTATGAATTTTTTTGTCAAAATAATCGTGAAAATATTTTTAAAAAATTTTTTAAATTTTTTTCAAACTAAAACGAAAAACTATCCACAACGTTTTGACCGATGTTCATTGTGAATCAAGCAGAAAAAAACATTCGTCTCTATCTGCATCATTGGCTGAGAAATTGGCAGTTAAAAAAATTTCTTTTGGGCGGGGGGGGGGGGGGGGGAGTATTGGGGAAATTTCGAAAATTTCATAGGCTATACCTGTTTATTCGAATGCTTAGAACGTTTGGAATCCTTAAGAAATTTGAAGATAAGTTAGGTTAGGATAGGATGGTATAGGTTAGATTAGAATATGATAGGTTAGGATATGATTGGTTAGGATATGATTGGTTAGGATATGATTGGTTAGGATATGATTGGTTAGGATATGATTGGTTAGGATATGATTGGTTAGGATATGATTGGTTAGGATATGATTGGTTAGGATATGATTGGTTAGGATATGATTGGTTAGGATATGATAGGTTAGGATATGATAGGTTAGGATATGATAGGTTAGGATATGATAGGTTAGTATAGGATAGGCTGTGATAGGATAGGTTAGGATAGGATAGGTTAGGATAGGATAGGTTGAGATATGTTAGGTTAAGATAGGTTATGTAATGTTGACGGAACTTTTTCATGGGTCCACGTTTTTTATGTTTGACATTATCAAGTTAGGTTCGGTTAGCATAGGTCAGGAAGAGATAGGTTATGATAGCTTAGGTTACAAAGGGTTATGGGTTATGGTTAAAAACCTATCAATGGCTTTTCTAACCTGTGCAATTTTCTCATCACTCATATATAAATGAATTCATTGATGAAACCTCAACTTTGAAAATCGTCCCAGTGACAACCCACAATGCAACAGAGGAAGCCAATGCGTGTCAGTCAGCGAATGATGGTTGAGAGGCTAGGGTTAAGTTGCAAGGCAAGGGCTAAAAATTTATAGGGCCAAATATATATAGGGCTGAACAAAGAAGCCAGTAAAGTGGACTCAATTATTAAATTCACTGCAAAATTTCAATGCCTAATGTTTGATAAAGAATAAGCTTTTCCTAGAAAGCTCCTGCAATTTGAAGTCACAAAACAGAATAATAAGACAGGAGTGTTCAATGTTAAAATGGAAAATAGCCATTTAATTTCCAAATCAATGACAACAGAATAATATAAAATTTATATATTTCTATGACTGAATATTGTTAAGCATAGGAACTAGTTATCAGTAACAGAATTGATATTTTTTAGAACTAGTGATGCAAAAAACGGTTTTATTTGATGGCAGCTTTTTTGCAAAAAAAACATGTTTTTTGCACACATCCAAATTTATTGAAGTATATGTCTGTTTTTTTTCTGGTCACATAAAATATATTAATATCCATGTTTTTCAAACATGATTTTTTATAATAAAAACATCAAAAGTAAACCATGCAGTAAAAGTGGTGGCAAATACCCCACAATTACCTAGAGGAGTCTAAGAGGAACAGTAGGGGCCACAGAACTTATATTGATGGAGTCAAAATTCAGAGCTTACTATCTCTACTATGTCTGACTTTACTCTTATGTGCCAATAAAATCAGACATAGAGATTGTAAGCTCTGAATTTTAACTCCATCAATATAAGTTCTATGGCTCCTTCTGTTCCTCTTAGACTTCTCTAGGTAAATGTGGGTTATATGCCACCACTTTTACTGTATGGTTTCCTTTTGATGTTTTTATTATAAAAAATCATGACTAAAGAACATGGATATTACAATATTTTGTGACCGAAACAAAACCATGATGTTTTTTAAAAACATTCTTTTACTAAAAATTCATGACTAAAAAAATGGATAGTAAATTTTATGTGACCAAAAAACCATGATGTTTTATTTTAAATGTTTTTTTTACAAAAAATCTTGATTTTACAAAAAATCTTGATTTTACAAAAAATCTTGATTTTACAAAAAATCTTGATTTTACAAAAAATCTTGATTTTACAAAAAATCTTGATTTTACAAAAAATCTTGATTTTACAAAAAATCTTGATTTTACAAAAAATCTTCATTTTACAAAAAATCTTGATTTTACAAAAAATCTTGATTTTTTTAAAAATCATGTATATTAAAAACTTATCAAAAGTAAAAAACATGAATATTAATATATATTATATGACAAAAAACTTGCTGTTTGTTTAAAAACATGTTTAAAAAACCAATGCTGTTTTTTCAAACATATATTATTTAAAAAAAATCATGACTAAAATAAACTGATAAATTTTATGTTACCAAAAAATCATGGTTTTTAAAAAAAATTTATAAAAAAAACCATGGTCGAGAAGTTAAAAAACATGGACATTACTGTATTTTACGTGACCAAAAATTCATGCCATTTTATAAAAAGAATATTTTTTAGGCAGAATTTTTTGTATGAATATGATTTTTATAAAAACAGCATGATTTTATGGCCACATAAAATATATTAATATCCACTATTTAAGTCATGATTTTTTAGTGAAAAAAGAGGTTTATTCACAAAACAGCATGGTTTTTCAGTCACAAAAAAATATATTAATATATGTACTTTTTAGTCATGATTTTTTTTGTGAAAAATGTTTTTTGAAAAATAAGCATGATTTTTTTGGCACACAAAATATATTAATATCCGTGTTTTTAGATAATAAATTTTTCTTACATAAAACATGTTTTAAAAATAACAGCATAGTTTTTTTGGGGTCCCATAAAATATATTAATATTCACATTTTTTAGTCCTGATTTTTTGTAAAAATATTTTTTTTAAGAAAGCAGCATGGTTTCTTGGTCACATCTCTATCAATAACCATAAGTAAAAATATATTAGACAACATACTATTTGGGAAGTTGAAGGTGATTCACATGCATTGTAAAATAAATGAAATATCAAAACATGAGAGCACAGAAAATGAAAAATTTCATACAACCAAAGAAAACCATGAATTAAGAAGTATGCTGTTTTATTTATAATATGATATGAAAAACAATGTAATGTAGTTCTTTTCCTTGCTGAGCTATCTTCAAACAAAATATTTAAAAAAATCTAAAATATCCACATTTATTTAGCCATGTTTTTTTGTTAAATTATTTTTTTTAAAACAGCATGGTTTTCGAGTCACATCTCTATTCAGAACAAATTGAATAAGGAAAAAAAACTATTTCAATGATTGATTGGAAAGATCTTAGAACTTCTTATCCTGACATATTATTAATCCATTAGTGCCTATGCATAGACTTTTCTACTCTCCATAAAAATGTTATAAATTTACTCAAACCTAATTTTAAGGTTTCCTACAAGTCTATGCAAGCATTATAGACTTGTGCTAGCTAAGAACGCATTCCAAACGCGTTCTGCAGATGTTTTTTACACAATCAAACAGTGCATGCAACATAGCCGCTGCACGTTCCAGCACAACTCACTCGTGAGTTATTTTAGGTATTTCTCACAATATGACCAATTTTTGTCTAAGTGTGTATAATCAAAAGAAAGTTAAATGATTAGTTTACAAATCGGAATGCATCTTTACCATAAAAAATTACGAAGTGAAGGGGAAATTTCAATTCAAAGTTTTCACATAGATTTTTCTATGCCCAGGCACTACGGCATGTTAAGTTCAGCAGAATTGCAGCTCAGATTGCTCTGAGCTAGTGTGTATTTAATTACTCCAAGCTATTATGCCATGATTAGCTTTATGTAGACATTTATGTTAAAATTTATGTTTCTGTGTTAGGAAGTGCTTTTATGTCATGGATAGTTATTGAAATACTATCATATTTAGATGTTTAACTGGGCTTTATTCCCCTCAGGATGAATACGGATAAAGTATAAAGTTTTATGGAAGAACTACATGTGTGACGATGGCCTTCCTCTAAGATGTTTCAAAGCATATCACATATCTTTAAAAGCACTTAGCCTTGCTTTCATTATGTGTGATGGTGGTAAACATTCTATTCTGTATGCATCATTAAATCTTCTTTTAGTAATGTCACAGTGCTTTAGTGAATGGAATATTGTTCAACATTGTTGTATCATAAATATCTATCAAGGACAGCTTTTGGAGGTTTTTGCTATAAATAAATCCACTAATTTTTCTGTATACTTTAGGCAGATTTTTACCTGGAATACCAGTGAGTAGATTTTTTGACTTGACAATATCTCACCTTCTATCTGTACTAACTTTATTATGAAATTTATTATGTATATCAGGTATAATATGTAAAGAATTTCTGCCAAGTTTTACTGTCCTATTCCTATTTCCCAACTTTTGGCCTTAAGGGAATCATCCAGGTCGCTGCCGCTCCGATGAGCATTTTTCATGCTGTTGTTGAAAAAGGACCCTTAGGTGGTGGACTATTCAGTCCTAAAATTTTATGGTGCTACGGACAATAGATCTTCCCCAGGGGAGAGTGACGAGACAAAAATCTTGAATTTTTGACCCCATTTTGACCCCATATAAAAAAACAGGAAATGGATAATTTGAAAATGTACTTTTGTTAGAAATGTCTCAAGAATTCTAAAACTGTCTTTGGTTTTGTTCTAGCACAAAAACTCAATGACTAGTCCTCTTTGGAAATATTAATACAAATGAACTATAAAACTCAATATGACCAATTTTTTTTAAAAAACTAAGACTTGAATCAAAAAAATGAATGAATGAAATTGTTTTTTTCAAAAGTTACATTACATCGCCAAATTTCATAAGAATCAGACCAAAAATAAAAAGTTTCAGAACTATTATGAAAAAAAAAATCATTTTTTTTTGGAAATTACAATTCTCAGTGTGCATATGAAGTTATGCATGGAGATTATCAAAATAAAAATGCAAACAGCATTCAATTACGTAAATTTTCATTATATTACACTTCAACCAAAATTTTGTTTGATGGCATATATCCAACACCTCTAACTATCAACATTCAAAAGCCTAAAAGTCTTTGAGTTTTGATGCTAGAACAAAACCAAAGACAGTTTTAGAATCCTTGTAACATTTTCTAACACAGTTACATTATCTTTTCTCCACATTTGAGAAAAAAAATTATATAGCTCAAAACCCATAAATAATTTATTTGTGATGTAATGCCAAAATATCACTTATCACAAAAAGGTTTTTTCAAATGTTAAAATTTTACAATATAACTTTGTTAGAAATGCTTGAAGGATTCTAAAACTGTCTTTGGTTTGGTTCTAGCATCAAAACTCAATGAATTTTAGGCTTTTGAAATATCCATATAAATTTACCAAAAAACAATTTTCCATAAAAACATAAGGCCTAAATCAAAAAAGTTACGGAAGTAAAAAAAAGTTTACTTTAAAAAATACATTGATTGGCCAATTTTCGAACGAATTGGACAAAAAAAGTTGACAAATCTGGATGATCCTCTTAAAGGGTCAAAATAAATTAAATGTCACCCTGCTAAGATGCACTTCTTTTCAATATCTTCAGAATAATCTTCAGTAACATTTCATTCACTTTTAATGATAAAATTAAACCTGAAAAAAACACTATTTCCTAAAGCATGCAAGGAATTATTGACAACAGTTTATACACCTCATGAAAATATTCTTTTGTTAATATTAAGAGTGAGAATTTATATTAAATCATTGTAACATTTCACTTATAGAAAAACATGATTACTCCAGTATTCAAAAATTAATATAGTTGAATTTATCATAATTGCAATGAAAATTAAATGTTTTTCCATATATATTGACTTTTTTCATTTTGTATTTCAAACTCATTATATAAGCATTATATAAAACAGGCTAATGATCAAGTTTTAATAATAAAATAAACTCAAGCTCTCTTTCTAGTTATTAAATTTCAAGACTTCAAATAATAGCCATTAACAAAGAACTAGTATCAAGAAAATAGCCTCTCCAGTCACCAGTGAAGAAATTCAAGAATAAAGTCACTACATTTGAGGTAAACTAAAATACAGTATTACTTAGGTATACAGAAGATGATAAAAAAGCAGCAACTTAAAATTTATGGGTAAAATCCAGTGGAATATTGAATTTCCTAGCCAAATTACCAAGCTTATACAGTCACACCTCATCTTACAAAAGGCATAAAGAACAAAACAGTTAGAAAACAGTTTTACATAAAATTTCTATCTCTGGAAATAAAAGAAAAATCATGTTAGAAAATGTATATCTCAAAAATTCAAACAATGCACTCGGCTTTGCATCCGCAAGAGTTCCCCCCATAACGTGAATACACTCGTAGCATCAAGCATTTTTTTAAATTGGTTCAATAGGAGTAAATAGTAAATGATTTGCATGCTTTATTAATTTTAATGGTTTAATAAACAATTTTCTTTTATTTTGAACACATGTTTCATACAAGATTGGTAAACTTCTAAAAAAAATTAGGGATTTTAGGAGGGAGTATTGGGGGCCTTGAACCAAATCAGGCCTACTACATGTAAAATGCAACGGTACTTATTAAAAATCATGTTACAAAACCACTTTGGGAACAAATTAATTTTGTTCGATGAGATATGACTGTAGAACCAAACTTGAAATAAAATTTATAAAAACAAGACAACAATCAAATGACAAAATGTATGAGCCCAACTCAGCCTTGAAGAAAAAGAGTGATCTAAAATCCAATGATTACACGTGGTACAAAGATCTGGTCAATTGAAAAGGAATGCTCATCAGTCAATAGATATTTCTGCTAAGGTATTATGGAGAGTTTGATACAATAGAGAACCAGGGCACTAGTTATGCAAGTCTACTACAGAGATGGTCACTGTCTCAAGTCTCTTCCTCAACTTGGTACTCTTTTACTTCCACTTTCTATGCATTACTTGTAGCTCCCTATCTTCAACAAGGATAATATATCATAGCATCAAAGATTAGAACTACCACATTCTATCATTCTTTTCAATAAAAAGCCAATGGAACTAGTTTACAACCATGGACAGGCATCAATCAAACAGACATAAATTATTAATTATTTAAACAAAGAAATTTAGATACAATAAAATCACACTAACAAAACATAAAAGAGAAAAAGAAAATAAATTACATTAATGAAATTTAGAGTGAAAATATCTAAAGCTACAGATTGCTCTTCCCCCTAGAGCAATTTTCTCATCATTCTTAACCATTATTACATGCATCAATTTCTCACCTGCTCCAGCATCAATACCTGTCAGTCAGCATACAAAAGTTGTGATAATATCGTGAGCTTGCTTTTTTCTATTTGTATTCCTTGCCAACAACATTTTTCATTTTTCAAAAATAATGGCATTCAAAGTGTTTCCACCCCACAATGAAAATGCATCGTCCATGAAATTGTGTTGCCTCTTGCAATTATATTTACATGTATCATCACATATAGATTAAGCTGGAACTTGAACTTGAGGGACGACAGCGTCGGGGCCTTTGTAACGACCTAGAATTCCCTCCACAATTTTCACACAGAGAGTTCAGCGCCTGGTACCAGACTCGTCCACTAAACTAGTCAGGATCTACCAATCCTTGTCACAAGCTGCCATTGGACAGCATCACTGGGATAACCAGTGTGTCAAAACACCATCCCCAAGCACATTGGGTCATTACTGCCCACTCTACCCGACTGCTCATTCCAGTCACTGTCTCTTACTCCAGGCACGCACAAGAAACATTTTCATAGCTTCAATGATACTCAAATTACACTCCTCATCCAATCCACAAGACAGCTCATGCTGCAATCATCTTCAGCACATCTGGCATACCACTCATTCTCTCCATACTGCTCAAGCACCACATTCATGAAAGTTTCTCTCTCCTGCTCATACTTACTACATTCCAGCACAAAATGCTCAATTGTTTCCTCCACTCCACTATTACACTGCAGACATAATCTGTTATTGTTCTCATTCCACCTCCATGTATGTCTGTTCACACTCAATGACTTACATCTCACAGCAAATAAGAGTTGACTTCCAAAACTACCATCATAGAACATCTCAAACTTAGGTGCTTCTTTTTTCACATACCAGTCATGTGTAGGCTTCCACATCATGCTAAGCTTCAACTTATTCAATCCATACTCCTTTGTTTGCCTCTCAATCTCTTTTTTCCACCTCTTGCAGTCCCACTCCAGCCCTCCACCTCCAATATTTATTAAGGGAAGCATTTTAGGGGCATCTGGGGGCATCTGCAGTACAAAAGTCGATTCTCCCGATTTTTTTTTATTGCTTTAAATGAGTTTGAGATATGTCCCCGAATGTCTGTAAAAATATCAGGAACGTATCCCAGAGCTAACGTCCCCCCCGGGAGGGGGAGAGCACCCCTTACGGACCTTTTTTTTTCATTTTTGAACCTAGAGCAATGAAATTTGGTATACTGATAGGAAATGCAATTTAGAATCATTTATCATTCATGACAAAATGAGATTTTCTCTAAAAGAAAATGGGAAATCATAGAAAACGATATTTTTGGGGAGGTTTTCTAAATGCTTCTTCTCCTACAGTTTTTGAGCTACAGTAATGATTTTGGTGTCATTGGATGCAGAATAACGTGGACATTAAAAAAAATCAGAATAACGTGGACATTAAAAAATCATCCTCAAATTTTCAATTTTATTTTATATTTTTTTATATATTTCATCATTCATCTCCCTCAAGGTAAGCATCCCACATACAAATATTTTTTTCATTATTGAATTTAGAGCAATGAAATTTCGTATACTGATAGGAAATGCAATTTAGAATAATTTATCATTCATGACAAAATGAGGTTTTCTTGAAAAGAAAATGGGAAATCATGGAAAACGACATTTTGGGGGGGGGGGTTTCTAAATGCTTTTTCTCTTGATAGTTTTTGAGCTACAGTAATGATTTTGGTATCATTGGATGCAGAATAACGTGGACATTCCAAAAACTTGAATGCTTTTCCTCAAATTTCCAATATAAAAATTTAAAAAAAAAAAAATTAAAATATTCTCAAGAAAATTCAAATTTATGACGTCATAACTTTGAAACAAGAATGAATTTTGAAAAACTTCACAATACATTGTAAAGCTTTTGTTTTTCTGCATCCAATGATATTAAAATCATCACTGTAGCTCAAAAACTGTAGGAGGAGAAGCATTTTTTTTCTTAAAAATAGGTCTTATAAAAAAAGTAAGTTATCAAGACGTTTGTCGTTATAACTCCAACGTTTACAAAGCTAGAGCAATGCGGTTTGTTGCATTTGAAAGTAAAATGTGTGCTCTACCTATATTATTGATGGATTTTTGAAATTGTTTCTGTAAAGCTTTTCATACTTTTTACCCGAAAATTATAACTTTTACCCTGACTGACAAAAAAATTCATATAAATTCGGAATGAAATAAATCAAAAATTAATCCGTATTATAGATAGAGCGCACATTTTACTTTCAAATGCAACAAACCGTATTGCTCAAGCTTTGTAAACTTCGGAGTTATAATGAACAAATTTTCTTTTTTCTAAGAATAATTCATTTTCTATGCCCTGGGGAAAAATTTTTCTTAAACAAAAGTTGTTACAAATTTGGAGATCTAGTAGTCTGCAAATTTTCATAGACATAAGTCCAATTTCAGTTTTTTGGAAATGGTTCCCTTAAACTCCAGTCATCTACAGGTCTCCCAATTCTAACATGAATAATTTTTTGCATACTAAGTTTCCTTGCATCCCCCCCAACATACTTTCTCCCAATAGCTTAGACTCAGATTCCATTTAAAAATTTGCTTTACCCACCTGCTATTCTGCATTCTTTCAATTCTCACCTTATGATTCAGCACCGCTTTCATCATTCTTTCTGAAAATAGGCTCCACCCCAGGTCACCTCTAATGGCTTCTGCAGCCGTCCATTTTGGAGCATCCAATGCTAAACGTCCTACCTTATTTTGTATTACATCCAGCTTTTCAAGATCACTTCCATTCCAGGCAAGAGCACTCATACCATACATGATACTAGGTACAGCAACATACTTCCACATTCCTCTCACACATTCATACGTGTTTGCTTTGTATCTGGCCACACTACTTAACCATCCACTCCACTGCATTGCTTTTGCCACTTTCTCATCCTTAGTTCTAGTGCATCCATCTTCACTTATCATACAACCTAGATATTTGTATTCTTTTGTTCTACCTATTCTGATTTCTCCAATATCCCACAGTCTGTCTTTATCATCTCATCACTATTTATAACCATAACCTTAATTTTGTCGGCACCAAAGTTCATCTTGAAATCTGTACTATATCCATTCACAATGTCAAGCATCCTTTGCAGTTCATGTCCACATTCACTAACCACAACCACATCATCAGCATACAACTAACAACTCAGTCTCTCACTACCAACTTTCAGTCCTAAGCCACTCATTCTCAGTCGAACTGCTAATTCTTCTGTGTACAATCCAAGGTCAATGTATAGTTTACCTTCGGCAGGGAAATTAAAGATGTGGTTGCTGATAATCTCTAAATGAGCACATTTAAAAACCTTTTACATGAATGACATTCTGCTCGCTGATGCGTTATTTTTGAATAATTGAACTTTGAAGTTGGCCTTCCAGCGCCAAAGGAAGCGAGCGTAATTTAATAAAAAACGGAAGCTAACCCCCTATTACAAACGTAGAGAGGTTGGGTCATGAGGGAGAGGCACAGTTCTTCTAGTGAAAATTAAAAATAAAGCTTCTAGCACACACATTAGGGTGACGACCGCAATCTTGTTTACATCGGGTCTAACATGGCGACCCCCATGGGCGCCGCCATATTGGACCCGATGTCAACAAGATTGCGGTCGTCACCCTAATGGGTGGGCTAGAAGCTTTATTTATAATTTTCACTAGAAGAACTGTGCCTCCCCCTCACGACCCAACCTCTCTACGTTTGTAATAGCTTCCGTAATTAATTAAATTCCGTTTCACGCGCTCGCTTCCTTTGGTGCAAACGCCAACTTCAAAGTTCAATTATTCAAAAATAACGCATCAGCGAGCAGAATGTCATTCCTGTAAAAGGTTTTTAAATGTGCTCATTTAGTGATTATCAGCAACGACATCTTTAATTTTCCTGCCGAAGGTAAACTATACCTTGACCCAATCAAAACAACAGGGGAAACAGAGTACAGCCCTGTCTTACTCCTCTAACACTCCTCACCTGCCCTGTTTCTAAATTTCCTAACCTGTAGATAGCGCTTGTGTTCTCATACAGACTTAGTACAATTTTTGGTCAATATTGAATTTAATGTTGTCACAACTTTCATAATTTCATTATGAACTTTAGGTAATTGGAAACATTTTAAGACTTTTTCGTGAATGACATTGTGCTTGCGATAGCTTAGTTTTTTAGATTTAGCATAAATAACGTCCAGGTAAGAATAGCATTAACGGCAGTGTCAATATGGCTCTTCCGGCGTTTCGCGGACGCGGACCATGCCAAATTTTTTGGCGGGAATCCTCGGCCTCGGTATGGTTGAGTTAAATTAAGTTAATTTATGTTAGTTTATTTAACTAACCTAACTTTACTCAAACTAACCTCACCTATTGTTACGTTAAAACCGTATTTTTGCTTATTTACGTGTTCGTTTGTTTAATTATATAAACGACGTTCCTATAACTTCAAAGTTAAATTTCTCGAAAACTAAGCATTTGCGAGCACAATGTCATTTGTGTAAAATGTCTTCCATTGTACCATATTATCCAAATGTGGCAACGAAATAATTGAAATTGTTGACAACATTAAATTCAATATTGACCCAATTTTTACTATTTTTCTGCTAAACCCACCTTTTCTCAAAATTTCAAACAGCCTAACCCAATCCACTCTGTCATAAGCCTTTTCAATATCCAGGAATGCTAAATATACCTTCTTATCATCCTTCCTCATTTGCTCAATTATTTCACTCACTACAAACAGATTATCCTCCCCACGTCTATCCTGCCTAAAACTATTCTGTTCTTCACCTAGGACTCCTAATTCCTCAACTAAATTTTTCATTCTCTCATTCAAAATACCACAAAAGATCTTACATACAGTGTCAGCCAGTGCAATTGGTCTGTAATTTTTTAGTTCTTTCATACTCTTATTTCCACCCTTATGCAACAATACTACATTACACTTGTTCCAGTCATCCGCTACTCTTTCACTCTTCCATATCTCATCAAATAAACATTTCAACATACTGACTACACTCTCTCCTCCATATTTATAGAACTCATATGGGATCTTATCAGGGCCACATGCCTTTCCATTTTTCACTTTCTTCAAACAACTTACAACCTCTTCACAAGTGATTTTGTCTTCCATGTGCACAGTTCACGTTCATCAATCAGAAAATTTATGGTGTAATCACAAACCACAACAATGAGTTTTCAAGTCTCCGTTGTCCGCTTATTAAGATCTTGAGACTTTCCGCTCTGAAATTTTGAAAAATTGTGTCACAGTTTATTCCTATCGCAACATTTAAAAATACGTCATTTCGGGTAAATACGTTTTCTATGTATCAAGGATGAGCAAGGAAACGTAATACTATACATGATTTACAGGTATCTGTCGGCACATCGTTAAACTTAATTTGGAAACGGAGAAAATAATTCAAATTATTTTAATTAGCAACCAGCTCCATAGGTCGACTCCCCCAGTAACGTATAGGGAACTTTTACTGCAATATTTAGCTAAGACTTTCTTACGTTTGCAACTTACACTCAAGTAGCCAAAAAAGGCTCAGCAGTTTAACTTTGTGTTGCTTATTACTGTCACGCTTACCAGCAAGAAGCGTCAACTTCCAGTTTTACCTGGCATTTAACATAGTCTCTTCTGAACCGAAATAAATAAGATAATGACAAGCTTGACAATAATAGAAGAGTGCTCACCTGAAGCTTCGAAGAAATTGTTCAGGGAACATTCTCCACTGTTAGCCGGCTATCCGGGGGTTTAGATACCCAGATGCAGGGTCGGTAGAAGTCGTCGCACGCAAGGCTCACGTGCATCCGACCTCGTAAATGAACTCTCACTGAAGTGGCAGGCCCGCGAGAGCTGCGACTTCAAGGACGCTTCGAATCCGCAGCAGTGGCTTCGGATAAGCTCGCAACAAACAAACGAACACTTTATGGTTGTTCGATATTAACTTTTGCTGCCAGGAAGGTGAAGCACTCCAACCATTGCCCGCTTGTCATATTTAATTAGCGTTTTAGTTCTTTAGGTCAGTTTAGGGTAAATTAACGACCTAGTCCCCGATTGCAAGATATTAATAAACTTGCAAGGGACGTAAAATGGGAAGCAAGGCAGGAGTTGCGACACAATCCCGGCAAAAGAAGGCACGGAGTTTTCATCGAAAATTCCGGGAAATACACACAAGTACATACAAACTTCCTTCCAGCACAAACTGGAAAGGACTAACAATAATTTTTTTTTTTGCGCATTACACATAGGTTGAAAGGGTTCATAAATGCCCTTTCTTAATTAGATAATTTAATTTGCTACGTTGCTGACGCGCCGCTTGCCTTTGAGGACGGTCAGCAGAAGTAACTACGGGTTCTTCGGAAAAGGCCGAAGAATCCGTATCAGAAGAAGAAGTATTAAGATGCTGAACTCTAGGGTGTTCGGAGGTAGAACTACCCCTTTGAGTTTCAAACCTCGCGGGAGGTTCGAAACGAGGGTATAATTTCTCGCCTGAACTACTCCCGTCTGCGCTATCCCCCACCTCCTCTGGAGTAGGATCGGTGACAGCTAACTCCAGCGGGTATAGTAGCGAGACTTTGATGGCGCTTTCAGTGTTATCAGCCCTTATAACTCGTACAACACGAACCTTGCCATCGCGACCAGGGAGCAAAGCACTGATGCGAGCCAAGGCCCAAAATGGTCTGGGTTTTATAGGGTGTTTTATAAGTACCACTTGACCCACAGATAATAGCTTGTTGTTAAAGGGTAAAGATATCAGAGGATATGGACCTCGCAAAGAAATTAAATACTGAGTATACCAGAGCTCCCGGAACTTGGCGACCATGACATCGCGTCTCTCCAAAAGCGAGAGCAAATGCTCGCGATGTTCAACATCGTCGGTCTCCAAGTCCGGAAGCTCATCGGACAGAATTAAAGAATTAGATGTAGGATAAAGTTGAAGGAATTGAATGGGCATAATAGGTAAGATCGAGTCTCCCATCTCAGTGTAAGAGAGAGGACGCCGATTTAGGTTGAGAGAAATATCAGAAATTACAGTAATGAAGGAAGAATAAGAATAAGTGCTACGGCCAAAAAGTTTATATAAGCAGTCCTTTATGGACTTGAACAGACGTTCCCAAATCGCTCCAAATTGAGGACTGTAAATTGGGATAGTTTTGAACTTGATATTAAAAGGTCGAAACCGCTCTTCATACAAAGAGGAAGTTAACACTTCCGATAGAAGATCGGGAGCGGCGGTGAAAGTTCTAGCATTGTCAGAATATACAGTGTTAGGAATGCCCTTTTCGTTTGTAAAACGAATGAAGGCAAAACAAAATTCCTCCAGAGTCATGGAAGGAAGAAGTTCGATATGGATAGCTCTAGTTTGAAAGCACGTGAATAATAGTAAATAAACCTTTTGTTTGTGACCAAAAGGGTCTAATACCCAAAAGTGGGCAGAGAAGTCCATGCCTGTTGTGGCAAAGGGCCTTACGAAATTAGTACGAGAGTCAGGTAGAGCAGGAGGGTCAGGATAAGAAAATGCTTTAGCGTTTAGCTTCTTGCATACAGTGCATTTAGCCAAGACGCCGCGAACTGTACGCTTGCAGCGTGGCACGACATAACCGTCCAGCTTAAGTTTTTGAACGGTGACGTCGAGCCCTTGATGATTAAGAAGCTTATGGGTATGCGAAATTAACAAATTGGTTAAGTGTGAAGAACTAGACAATAAAATGGGGTTACGCGTGTTACAATCTAATTCCTCAGCGTTTGCAATACGACTATTAGACCGAATGATACCGTGTGAATCAAGAAAAAGGTTGAAATTTCTAACTAACAGAGGCGGCCGAGGACTTTTATTTTTCAAGGCCTCGAGCTCGCCTGCAGAGTATTTACTTTGCATAGAAGAAATAAGAAAAATGAATGCTCGCAATTTTGCATTGCCCAAATCTGCACGTCGAAAAATAGCGACGGCTTTAAATACTTTCTCCATCGTGCCTAGTAATTTAGGATAGGAGGAGAAGCGTTCAATCTCCAAAATAGGAGCTTCACACGGAGGAACAATATTGACATTAATACATGCATAGGAAACAAATTGATGGGGAATGCAACCCAGGTGTCCCTTGGGCCACTGGTCTTTACCTTCTCGAATCCAGTCAGGACCTGCCAACCATACAGTTTTATTCTCGAGAAACTTAGTTACTTTAATACCTCGAGTTAACAAGTCAGCCATGTTAAACATGGTAGGTACGTATTCATAATGAAAAGAAGCTGAGGTTTTACCTTCCAACGTCTGGCGCATGCTGTCTATATCCTTAATTCTATTACTAACGAATACATTCTTTCGTGGAGGCTTACCACTCAATAACCAAGCCAGGGTAACCTGGGAATCGGTAAGAAAAGTTATACTTGAGATTGCATAAGGGAAGTTAACGTCACACATTAGAGAAACAAGACACTGATAAGCAAGATACACAGCCAGAAGTTCGAGAGAAGGAAGAGTTCTTTGCCTAGGAGGCGAAACCTTGACTTTAGAGAAAATGAGCGAGCTGCGTTCTTTTTGGACACCGTACATGCAGGTTCCAAAAGCTCTCGCACTAGCGTCACAAAAAATTACAAGGTCAATTTTTTCAGTTTCAACAAGATTCATCCTAGGGAACTCAAATTCATGCAATTCAGAAAACTCCTGACAAAAGTTACGCCATTCTTTACAGATATCATCTGGAACGTCATGATCCCAGCCTAGTCTCAACGGTGTTAACTTACGCAAAATGAGTTTGCCTCTAACAGAGAATTGTAATAGGATCCCTAAAGGGTCATACAGAGAAGCAATGTCTGACAGCATACTCCTACGAGTTTTACAGGAAGGATTTAAACTTTTTACAGATATGGAAAGAGAATCAGAAGAAGAATTAAAGTTATAACCCAATACTCTGGAGTGCGCACTGGAGCTACAAAGAGAAGGATCAATTTGAGACAAAAGATTAGAGTTATTAGACTGCCATTGACGCAAAGGAAAGCCACTCTCTTTAAATGCTTTGTTAGCGCGTTGAAAAGTGTCAAGCGCAAGCTCGGGACTATTAGTTGTGAATATTAGGTTGTCCACGTACAGCTTGCTTGCCATTACGTCTCTAACTACCAAATCACTAAGAGTTTTAGCATGAAGTTTAAGAAGAAAATTGAGAATATATGGGGAAGCAACAAAACCGAATAATAAGGTTGTATATCGGAAATATTGAAATTTACCGTCTTTAAAGAGAACAAAACTAAATTGATTACGGTCAAATGTCTTAGCTAACTTCACTTGAAGGAACATTTTGAAAATGTCTGACAGCACAACAATGGAATTAGACCGAAAGTACACTAATAGACCCAGCAAATCGTTCATGAGATTAGGACCTACATATGAGGCCTCATTCAAACTAGGCAATTTGCCTTGCTTCAACGAGCAATTAAAAACAGGGCGTATCTTGGAAGTAGTAACGTGTTCTCGCACGACAGGCCTATGCGGAATCCACTTGTGCTCACGCACATCTAATGTTTCGAGTGCTAGAGGCTTAATTATACCAAGCTCGAGTTGTTCAAGAAAAACATCGTTGTACTGTTGCTCTATCCCCCTACGAGAATTAGAAGCAGCAACCTTCTGAGCGAGATATCGCGCTAATCCGAAATTATGAGGAACTTTTGCTAATAAATTACGGTTCCAAGGCACGTGAACAGAATAGTGGCCTTCGGTATAAACTACGCTACTTTTGAAGTCTTCCAGCTCACTATCATACTCTACTTCCTTAGCAGGTACTCCCATTAATTCCAAGTCTAGCAGTTTATCAAGACCGGCCTGCACATCACACTCAGTACCATCCAATGCAGAAGAACAAACTTTGGGAGGTTCAAAAAATGCCTCCAACACACCATGATAACGATTAGCTTTAGATTATTTTTTTTTTGGTTTCTTTTTTTGTTTATTTGCAACAGCAAAGAAAGAAGAAACTTTAGGCGGAACAGCAGAGGAAGAAGAAATTTCAGGTGAAACAACAGAAGGGGAAGAAATTACATGCTGAACAACAGAACAAGGCGAGCCACCGTCTTGTTTTTTAGCGGCCGAAGCCACGACAAGAAACAAAGATGATTTATAACATTTTAGTTCCCCAAATGGTAAGAAACCGTTAGCCACGCGCATAAATTTATAGCCTGCGACGTGTTGCAACTCAAGCACACGAAAAGCTTGAAGAGCATCAACACCTAAAATACCGTTGATTTGAATACTGTCATCAACGACTTCAGGAAAGGAAGTTGAAAGAGGTAGCTTAGTTTTAAGCAGCTCGAGTTTAGATTGCAAACCCTTCATCCCCATCTGTAGGTTCAAATTCTGCATCGCAAAAACATCAAGCTCATGCTTCTCACTGTCAGGAAGCACGAGCTCGACTTTAATTCGCTTGCCCCGTAACGGGACAGAGGCACCAACCGTATTTACAGTAAGTTCCTGCAAATCACCGGTAGAACAGTTAGGACTAACCGTAGCCAGGTCAATCAACGTCTGATGACTCCCGGTGTCTATAACAAAATTTACACGTTAGATAGATTGTTAACCTTAGTGAAAAGAGCTATAACAGGGCACATTCGAAAACGTGCCTTTAACCGTCTGGAAGAGGCGGCGGCAAAGGAGGAAAAACTTACAAATTTTGGACATAACGGACTAACATGGTTATTAGCCTTGCACAACGAACAATTAAAAGGCAAGCCTCTGCTTTTTGCAGGGCATGCCTTAGCTAAGTGGTTGTGACTAAGACACACGGAGCATAATTGCAACTCGCCTACTTGTTTCACGCGTTTTGCGTGAGTATCAAATTTACGGCAAGAAAAGGACGTGTGACCAGTCTGATTACAAAACCGGCACACTTTAACACTAGGAAGTTTAGAGGACTCAGGAGAGGATTTAATTTTAATTTCTGCTCGAGTCTTTTCCTCCACCCTATCATTGCGAAGGGAGAGAAATTTCTTAGGTTTAGATTTAGTTTCTAAAAGAGACAGCACATGATGTGCGTTCTCAAACATCTCTAGCGAGAAGAAACTAGCTTTGCAATAGCAAAGAAGTTCTAATAAGAAAAAGTCAGGGAGCTTGGTTTTAATTATGGTGGAAAACAAAAGATTGCCCGATTTCTCGCTACATAAATCTATACCAAGCTTAGAGAGCTCAAGTAGACGAAACTTAACTTTAGAAAGAAAAGTACCTATTTCTACTAAGCTTAGAACACTGGGAGAATTGATTAATTCATCCAGAGCAAGGGAAATGAGTTTATTAGCATTTAAGAAATCTCGCTTGAGCAAATCCCAAGCAGCTTGGAAACTATTCTCATTAGGAAGTCCCTCAACAAGGCTAAGAGTTCTTCCCTGTAATTGATTTTTTAAAAATATAAATTTCTGCACTTCGCTCATATTTGGATAAGCTTGAAGAGCATTTAGAAAAGATTCTTGAAAATGAAGAAAAGTAAAAGGACAGTGTTCATTATCACTGAACTTTCTCAAAGTTAACTGAGGAGCTCTAAAAATATTTAATGGCACGTCCGCAACAGAAACCTTACTAGCCTCAGAAGGAGGCGAGGTATCATTAGAGTTTGATACCGGTGCCGGGAAAACTGAATTTTTTAATTCAGCTATTAATTCAACAATTTGGATTTCGTATTCTGCTCGTCTAACTAGCTCCTCGTCTGAAATTTCTTCAATGTCATAAGGTAGAATAGAGGAAAGACGGCGAAAATCCTTTAGAAGGCCACTCAACTGAGGAATAGCCTCCCTTAGGAGAGAAGGTACACAACCAGGAGCGAGCACTTTTTTGCGCAACGCGGTTATACTACATTTTACACCCCGAATTTTCATGCTAAGGGCTGAGGCGTTATAAGTTTCGGTCATGATTGCAAAAAAAGGTAATAAGTAAATAGTTAATAGGCTTATCAGGAAAAATTTCAGCTAATCATAAAGGTCTACACTTTAAAAGTGGACAGGTTAGGTTTACATCCTCATATTTAAATATAGAAAAAAATACAAATGACACAGAAATATACAGAAATGTAACATCCCTCACCAATTAAAATTTTTATCACATTAGAACGTTTACACAATTAGACTTGTCACAAAAATTTAATTTAAATTTTTGCTTTAAATATTATTTAATTTTTCCACTTACATACAAGCACAAAAGTTCAACGAGAAAAAATGAAACTTTCATGTAAGGTAAACAATACACTAGCCCCTAAAAGCACAAGGAGCTAGCAACACGAAAATGGTACCTTACACAAAAATACAAAAATACACCTTAATTCTAGTGAGATGAGAGCCACACCGGCACTAAGCCCGGACAGCACGGCCAACAGCAAAATTTTCCAAATTAAGGAAAATTTATTAAAACTTCTTTTTATTATTATGAATGACAGTTAATTCAAATTAGGATAATTAAATTTAGAGAAAGAAAAAAAAGATGTAGCCACCAGGACTTTCCCTGAAGCTTCTCCAGCCTTGCTAAGCAGCCGGCGAACTAATTGCGTAAGCCAGAACTGCTTTTAATAAGAAGTTAAATTCAATCTTCAAATGAACGAAAGAATTTTAAATTAAGGAATTCCTCGTATAAAGGAATTTGAAGATAAGGAATTGAATCTTTAAGTGAATAGAAGAATTTAATTTAGGAAATTCTTCATTAAAGAAAATTTCGAAGAGGATAATCAATTTCTTCGAATAAAAGAACTATGTCACGCTTACCGGCAAGAAGCGTCAACTTCCAGTTTTACCTGGCATTTAACATAGTCTCTTCTGAACCGAAATAAATAAGATAATGACAAGCTTGACAATAATAGAAGAGTGCTCACCTGAAGCTTCGAAGAAATTGTTCAGGGAACATTCTCCACTGTTAGCCGGCTATCCGGGGGTTTAGATACCCAGATGCAGGGTCGGTAGAAGGCGTCGCACGCAAGGCTCACGTGCATCCGACCTCGTAAATGAACTCTCACTGAAGTGGCAGGCCCGCGAGAGCTGCGACTTCAAGGACGCTTCGAATCCGCAGCAGTGGCTTCGGATAAGCTCGCAACAAACAAACGAACACTTTATGGTTGTTCGATATTAACTTTTGCTGCCAGGAAGGTGAAGCACTCCAACCATTGCCCGCTTGTCATATTTAATTAGCGTTTTAGTTCTTTAGGTCAGTTTAGGGTAAATTAACGACCTAGTCCCCGATTGCAAGATATTAATGAACTTGCAAGGGACGTAAAATGGGAAGCAAGGCAGGAGTTGCGACATTACATACAAACCTGCATTGGCCATGGTTACCATTCACGCTATCAATAATCAATATAATAAAAATTCTCTAATCTTGTAGTCAAACATGAAATCTGTTTTTGTATGAGTTTTATAACGAAATGATGAGCGTAATTGATTGAACATGTACTGTATATAATCATATATAACACAAGTTTTATTAGCTAGTAAATAACGGGTTATTTCGAACACTTTTTTGAACACCAGATAATTCACGTGACTCGATTTGTTTTCGTTACCTATGACCGTTAAAAAGAAAAATCCTTTACCGCCAGAATGGTGCCCGTACTGAATAACTCAACCTACTCACCCCACCTCACGCTCGGCCGACTAGCGCCACTTGAAGTAACAAACAACAAAACAACAACATCGGCATCTTTGGGATGCTTTATTTCCAATCAAGCCTGATGCATATGATCTTAGCATTGGTTTTTCAAATGTCTTATAACTAACACTATATATAGGACACCATGACGGTTCCCCCGTAAAGCCGGTACCCATTTCCGACACCTGGGTTGAGTGGGGTATTGTGCTTGAGCTTTCCCTTATATCGAACGGGGAAAATCGCCGCGCCAGCGCCGGGATACGAACCCTCGTCTCCAACGTACAAGGCCGATCCCTTAACCACTGTGCCACCGCGAGCACTTTTGAAGAACATGAATATTCGCGCACATTGAACTTCTCTCCCTCCTTGCACTCTAGGAATTTGATGGCACTTAAATAACGCTTTATTCTACATAAGTAGTCGCAGGTGGCATCACTGGAAACGGAGTCGCCTATGTAAGGCATGGAAATCTTGAGTTACCCACACCGCTCTTCTTGCCTGCTCCTTGACCACAAGACTACCAGGCAGTAGATGGGCATTGGGGAATCGTTGTATTTCTTAATTTGTAATTTCTTACCTCGTGTGAAAATAAGAATTGATAATCCAGAACACGTCCAATGAAAAGGCCTCTATGAATTACTCGCTTTGGTTGATCTGAGAATCATCAGTTTAATTTACAGGAAATGCTTGCGAAAAAAAGAAAATCAACCTCTTAAAGTTTGTATTCAAGATCTCTTCCATTGCTAGGAAGAGATCAAAATTTATTTGGACAAGCCTGGAAAAGAAGTATTTTAGAGGATCAGTTTTTGAACCTCCTTAGCTACGACAATGAGGTTTTTCAAAAAAGAGGAGGGAAGAATTTAGTGAGAAATTAAAAAACGGGGAATCTGTGCTCACACTGTGCGCATAGAAATGGCGAGATGAAAGAAGCTTCTCAAACAAATTAACCGTCGGAAAAGTAATGGGTCCTGATATAAAAAGACAACTATGAACTGAACAGATAGTCAGTAATTAAACTGTACAAGAACTCCTATTCAAACAGAGCCAGTCTCAGATTAAGCACCTGAATTCACAACTCCGAGAGGGCGTTTACTGCCGTAGATACAGTATTCGAATCCCTTGAGTTGGTATAGTGTCTTAATGGGCAGTGTGTAATGCATGTGCTGTGTTAATGGCAATTGTGGTTTAGGGGACTATGATGCATACGAAAAAATATAGGTGTGATGTCGGTAACTAAACACAGGTTTCTGCTCTGCAAATCATGACTTTCAACTCAAAATAATTCGACTCGCCCGATTTTTTTTAAATAGCTCTTCTAAACTTAGCAAAGACCACTACTCTCACACGTCTATTACTCGACCAGTGATGCATCCATCGTTTTTTTATAGAAGTCGAATTTAACTCACTATGATAAGGTTAATTAATTGTTTTCTTTTTGACACTTCACATCAGTCATTTAGTGCTAACGTTGACGCAGAGAATATAGAGTCATGTCACCAAAAGTCACCAAATGTAATATCATGATATTGAATGATATGGTCGAAAGATGCTGTAGTTATGGAAGTTCAAATTAAAAAAATAATTATGAACATATGTTTGGTTTTAAATATTTGTCATTCATAATAAATCGTGCCAATTTCTAAACAAATTACATTCACGACAACGGAAACAATGCTCTCAATAACTTTTATTTTTTGGTTGAGGGATTCGATCATGAGAAAGCTGCGTAGTACACAGGCAACATTGTTTTCGCTTCCTATGTATGTTTTAGGTTTTGTACAGAAATAAGCGTGGTTAAATTGCTGATTTGGGAATGAAAAAAAATTATAACTTAAAACTTAAGTTTCTCATTTTGGACAATAATGGACGTTTCCAGTTTGCAATTGCAAGCCTCAATATTATTCTGTAGGTGTTCCAGGATGCTGGGACAATGGCAAAACTCCTACGACTTCAAGTAATCCCAAAGAAAAAACTTACATCAGGCTAATCAGGCATCATCATGAATTTTTGAGGCAAAAGTTTCCTGGAATGTTTATCTCTCGGATGGGGGGATCTCAACTGCCTCGAACTCTCGGACGTAGCCCAATGCGATTTTTTTTGGGGTAACCTGAAGTTGAAGCAGTACCATAATTACTCCGTCTGCGGGGTTGTTGCCTGCCACTATTTACTGCGTCTGTGGTGTTGTTGTCTGCCACTAGTTACTGCGTCTGCAGGTGTGGTTGTCTGCCACTAGTTACTGCGTCTGCAGGTGTTGTTGTCTGCCACTAGTTACTGCGTCTGCAGGTGGCGATGTTGTCTGCCACTAGTTACTGCGTCTGTAAATGTTGTTGTTTGCCAGTAGTTACTGCGTCTGCAGGTGTTGTTGTCTGCCACTAGTTACTGCGTCTGCAGGTGGTGTTGTTGTCTGCCACTAGTTACTGCGTCTGTAAGTGTTGTTGTCTGCCACTAGTTACTGCGTCTGCAGGTGTTGTTGTCTGCCGCTAGTTATTGCGTCTGCAGGTGTTGTTGTCTGCCACTAGTTACTGCGTCTGCAGGTGGTGTTGTTGTCTGCCACTAGTTACTGCGTCTGTAAGTGTTGTTGTCTGCCACTAGTTACTGCGTCTGCAGGTGTTGTTGTCTGCCACTAGTTACTGCGTCTGCAGGTGGTATTCTTGCCTGCCACTAGTTACTGCGTCTGCAGGTGTTGTTGTCTGCCACTAGTTACTGCGTCTGCAGGTGTTGTTGTCTGCCACTAGTTACTGCGTCTGTAAGTGTTGTTGTCTGCCAGTAGTTACTGCGTCTGCAGGTGTTGTTGTCTGCCACTAGTTACTGCGTCTGTAGGTGTTGTTGTCTGCCACTAGTTACTGCGTCTGCAGGTGTTGTTGTCTGCCACTAGTTACTGCGTCTGTAGGTGCTGTTGTCTGCCAGTAGTTACTGCGTCTGCAGGTGTTGTTGTCTGCCACTAGTTACTGCGTCTGTAAGTATTGTTGTCTGCCAGTAGTTACTGCGTCTGCAGGTGTTGTTGTCTGCCACTAGTTACTGCGTCTGTAAGTGTTGTTGTCTGCCACTAGTTACTGCGTCTGCAGGTGTTGTTGTCTGCCACTAGTTAGTGCGTCTGCAGGTGTTGTTGTCTGCCTCTAGTTACTGCATCTGCAGGTGTTGTTGTCTGCCACTCGTTACTCCGTCTGCAGGTGTTGTTTGCCACTAATTACTGCGTCTGCAGGTGATGTTGTCTGCCACTAGTTACTGCGTTTGTAGGTGTTATTATCTGCCACTATTTACTCGGTCTGCAGGTGTTGTTGTCTGCCACTAGTTACAGCGTCTGCAGGTGTTGTCTGCTACTAGTTGCTGCGTCTGCAGGTGTTGTCTGCCACTGGTTACTGCGTCTGCAGGTGTTGTCTACCACTAGCACCTGAGTCTGCAGGTGTCTCCCACTAGTTACATCGTCTGCAGATGTTGTCTGCCACTATTTACTGCGTCTGCAAGTGTTGTCTGCCACTAGCTACAGCGTCTTCAGGTGTTGTCTGCCACTAGTTACTGCGTCTGCAGATGTGTTCACAGGAATGTCCCCACCACCATCAGCTAATGTCTCATTACCTACGGCTAAACGATGCAATTTTGTATATTCAGGCAGTAAGGTGCTTAGTAAAAATGGCGGCGTGCTTACAAAAACTGACGTCAGGTTTGTGCTTGGAAGTCAGTTATCTCAGATGACATAACGGCACTCAACCGTGCGGATCTTTATACACGAACTATTCTGAATGTGGCAGTTACTGGCACCATTTGTCTCATTCTAGATGAACACGATATGCCCCGATAGCGGCTGGAAAATATCTTTTGAATAACTTTAAGTTAAAGTAATTACCGATTTCCAATTTTGAAAACCGTGAAATCCAGCCCGATTATTATGAGTATCTTTAACATACTAAAATTTTTATCTGAAACTGTTTTGTAATATCTCAGAACTGAAAACTTAAACGGTGAAATGTTGCAAAAATCTGTATTGGGTAGAATTGATACGCGTGTTTTTTGTAAGCAGTTTATATTCACATGATAATGGGCAGAAAATTGGTCAAATATTGAAGGCTAACTAATTTATTTTTCAATTTTCTTATTCCACTGCCCAAAAACATGCTCACTTCCATTGTTGATGCTATATCACTTCTTATGATAGCATATATGCAAAAATCAACACATTTAATTTTTTTTCTTATTATTATGTTGTGGTATTAGATGTTATGGTGCTGGTGTACGTACAGGGATGTAGCACCGTACCCACACCAGCAACAAAATTTCAATGTTTGTACCGACAAAAATCGTTAGAGAACTGATTTATACAGCAACAAAACCATAGGAAGTGAAAATAATGCAAAGCATCCACAATGAGAGGTGGCATGTTGTCCTACGGAACATTTCTCGCGTGGTCGAATGACTCTACCGGAAAATGAATTCGTTACCGTTTTGCTCAAAGTTAATCACTACATTTTGAAAAGAAATTTGCCAAATTTTTAAATGAATTTATAGGAGGGGGACTTATATATTATATATATATCGACGGGCAGGTATAGGAGAGGGATTTATAATATATATATATATATATATCGACGGGCAGTTATAGGAGAGGGATTTGATTAAAGTTCAAGTGGAAATGAAGACCGGTGAAGAATTCTAGAAATATTTTGTTAAATCATTTAATTTCTATGGATAAACTGTATTAATAATGGAATAATTGATTTCATTTATGAGCAATATATTGAATAAATATTTTTATTTATGAATAATAATTACATTACTGCACCCACCGCCCAATATTAAATCAATCTGTGGCCAATATTGGCTGAGCCTATTTCCTTTCCCAGATCGATATTTTTATCTCCAATAAAGAATAAGAGAATATTATCCAGCACTAGACGCGGGAGCCAAGACCCGAAAGTAAACTATTCTAGTACGCGCACTTCGCAGGCATCTCCTGACAGTACTTAGCTTAAGAATATGCAATGTCATTTTTCATGAATCATACCAGAATCAGATTTTTCGAGGCTTCTATAACTTACTTATAAAAATTACACTAGGTCAAATCTTCGACTTCGTGTAAGAATATGGAATGTTATTTTCTATGAATTCTATAACCAGGAAAACCACGACCGAACTTTTCCATCATCAGTATCAGCAGAAAAATACAGACATTGAGGGGACAATATCGGAGAGAAGCTCCTGCTGTGAAGAAATATGCGACATCATGCATTGGAACTGAGGGAATTTATGCACCCAACATTTGGGGTCGTGACATACTGACGTGGTTGGTAAAGATGACATCACTTCAGTCCCCGCTACTCACAAGATCTCGTCCCGGAACAGTGAATGAACTCTACCTACTTAGAACACCAAACTGGGCACTGGCTCATTCACATTAGTACTTGATTCCCCGATTTATTTCATTTTATTTATGAGGATAAAAATTTTTTTATATTTCAAAGTTTAACCGAAATTTTCTTTTTACAGCACAAATTTACTGAGGATTTGAAGTATCCAATATATTATAGCCATAACTAAAATATAAATAATTTGACATCAATATTTCAAGGAGTTATATATAAATTTCAGGAATTTCAAAACGAAGAAAGCACCACTTATTGAAATAAAATTCAATAAAGTTTGCACAAACCATAAAAATAAAACAAGTCAGTTCAATAAAACGTTTCGGAGACCAGCTCCATCTTTAGTCAACAGTCTGCAGAGTTGAAAATAAAGAAAATATCAGTCTGTTTTACAGAATACATGGGCACAATAACATCAAAAAGTTAATTAGGAATTTAGCATTCTACCGCCACGAGCGGCAACGGGCCCCATCACCTAACGCAGCGATGTGCACAGCCCCCGCTGTCCCCGGCAGCCCTCACCACAGCCCCCGCTGTACCCGGCAGCCCTCACCACAGCCCCCGCTGTACCCGGCAGCCCTCACCACAGCCCCCGCTGTACCCGGCAGCCCTCACCACAGCCCCCGCTGTCCCCGGCAGCCCTCACCACAGCCCCCGCTGTACCCGGCAGCCCTCACCACAGCCCCCGCTGTCCCCGGCAGCCCTCACCACAGCCCCCGCTGTACCCGGCAGCCCTCACCACAGCCCCCGCTGTACCCGGCAGCCCTCACCACAGCCCCCGCTGTACCCGGCAGCCCTCACCACAGCCCCCGCTGTACCCGGCAGCCCTCACCACAGCCCCCGCTGTGCCCGGCAGCCCTCATCACAGCCCCCGCTGTACCCGGCAGCCCTCATAACAGTGCCGCTGCGTGGTCGTGCGTACAGCGGGGGCAGAAGTGATGTGATCTTTATCATCCATGTCAACACCCCAAAGTGCGGGTCTAGAAATTTCCTCCGCTCCAGTGCCTCATTTCGCAAACTTCTTCACAGCCGAAACTCCGTGCTTGCGATGAGTTCTTATGAAATACTTAAACTCCGGGTATTGGCTCCTTCCTGCGTCCAGTATTGGATGGGCTATTACTGAGTATTGGCTACTGCGTGCAGCACTGGATGTGCAATTACTAAGTATTGGCTCCTGCGTCCAGGATTGAATAGGTAATTACTGATTATAGGCTTCAGCTTCTGGTATTAGGAAGCCAATTACAAAGTATTGATTCTTGCGTTAAGTATTTAATGAGCTATTGCTGAGTATTGGGTAGGCAATTACTGACCATTTGCCAATATTCGATTATATTCTGTTATTTTGTATTTGAGATAAAAATATCTATCTGATATTGGAAATAAGTTCAGACAATATTGGCCACAAATTAATGTAGTATTGGATGCTGATTAGGGGATGGATTGGCTGCTGCGTTTATTAATTAAATTGTTATTAATAATTAATGAAACCAAATTGATATAAACATTATCAATAAATAATGAATAATTTATTGTATATTATGTAAATAATAATAATTAATATATATATATGTACAATATCATGCGTGACTGCTGCATGCAGACTTGTGTTGGTAGTACCAAACTTCAACAATTCATTAGACACAGCCAACATTCAGGAATTTCCCATAGATTTGGTCACGTGCTTCCCTCTTCTTCTCATTAGCAATTCGAGATCATTGTCAGCAATTCAATCATCTTTTGGAAATAAAGAAATTCTCCACTCGGTGCATGTAGTACCGTCGCTGTTACATAAACCTGTCTCAATAAGCCATTAATTTACCTGCTCTAATAAGCCAGTAATTTAGGACGCCCTGCAAAGTCCAATAATGATATTTAATACCAGTGGTGGGCACGATAACGAAAAAACGTTATCGCGATAACCGATAAACCGATAACGAAAACCATATCGGCGATAACCGATAATCGATAATTGGCGAAAAATTTATCGCCGATAATCGATAACCGATAAATCGATAAATACAAAATTCCGATGCTAGCGATAACAATATTGGTATTTTAAATAAAAAACATATATATATGTTTTTTCAATCTTTATCTTAGAAAACAGGAAAATCGTAGAAAAAAATAGAAGCCTTTGAAAACTTTTAGAAAAAAATGAATGTTTATCCTGTCTACTAATAAAAACTGCGGTTTAGAGTAGAATAACTAAATGTAGACGAGGTTCTGCAGCATTTTCCCCTTCATAAACATCAGAATGTTGAAGTTTTCATCAGAGAGGCAGCTCCTCTTAGCCCTGATGATGTCCTTTCCAAGGAAGAACAAACGCTCCACCGCGGTGCGGTGCTGCTCGGCATCGCCGTGTTGTACCTCAAAAAGAGGTTGATGATGATCTTCTCGCTGTTGAAGGCAGGGTCTGCCAGACTGTCAGTCCCGTTGGCCTGCAGCCACACATGCACAATATGAGCGGCCTCGGACTTAGTAGACCTGTGATGCCCCCCGTGTCATCCTCCTCATCACAAATGCTGGCGTAGGAGTATTCCGTCTCCATGTCATCGCTGCTGCTGCTGCTGGCGGTCTTAAGGTCAGCACGCCGCAAGAACTCCTCCACCTTCCTCTCCATCAGGGACTTGACCTCTGACCTCCTGACCATTCTTTCCTCAAAAGCCCCCATCCACTTGAGGCGAAACTTGGGGTGGAAGGCAGTGGCCGAAGACACTCCTTGTTCTCAAAGGTGGCGGCGAACCTCCTCTCCATGACAGCTAGAAGGCTGTTGACTTGGGGCTCGCAGAACCGGAGATTGCTGCTGGTCATCAAGTTGAACAGCTTCTTCTTGATCCTACACGTATAGTCCCTGTCCCGAACTCGTCCCGCCCCGTCATGTCAAATCCCAGCGGGAAAAACTGAAATTATCGATTATCGATAGTTTGGAACCAAAAGTATCGGCGATACCGATAAATCGATAACTCGGGAAAAAAAATTATCGGATAACCGATAACCCGAAATCGTTATCGCGATAATTTATCTCGATAACGCCCAGCTTTGTTTAATTCATCGACCGCGTGTGTTGCAGGGACGGCGTGGAACTCAATTTTTTTAGTTGGTCACGTGGGAACAACAATTTCTATGACTATAGAAAATAATTTTTAAGGTGACTAATTAATTATTGTATTGCATCGGCAGTGTGGGAATTGATTGATCAATACAGGGAAAGAAAATGGAGACGTATACAATTTAATTTTAGGTGATACGACCTAGTTTTCCAATGGAATATTATTTGTTTGAGCACACAGACGACAAAATAGACAGATTTCGATATTTTTATTAAGTAAAGGTTCTAGATGTGGGTAACATCGAATACGTATAAAAGATGGGCCTTTAAGCATCCTTTAAGAACGCGAAAAAGACACGGACCAGCCAGCTTAATGCATTCACTGATATCCTCACTGTAATGACATAAGGGAAAAACGCACAAAATCATACATTCATTTAATAATTTAAGGACATATATAAAGTAATTGTAAGATGATTGCCAACAATTGACGTAACACAACTTAACAATAGGAACAAAACTGTAAGCAAAACAGAAAAAACTGAAAAACTGCGTCTGCAGGTGTGTTCGCGGCAATTGTATCATAGGTAACTAATATTTTCATAATCAGCTAATATGTCTCATTGCCTACGGCTAAACGATGCAATTTTGTATATTCATAGAGTGCACGCTGTGGCGCAGCGGTTAAGGGATCGGACTTGTATGTTGGAGTCGCGGGTTCGAATCCCGGCGCTGGCGCTGCGATTTTCCCCGTTGGGTATAAGGGAAAGCTCAAGCACAATACCCCACTCGACCCAGATGTCGGAAATGGGTACCGGCTTTACGGGGAACCGTCATGGTGTCCTATATATAGTGTTAGTTATAAGACATTTGAAAAACCAATGCTTGAGATCATTTGTATCAGGCTTGGTTGGAAATAAAGCATCCCAAAGATGCCGATGTTTGTTTTTTTGTTTAGAGTAAGCTGTATTGGAAAATTTCGGCGTGCTGGCAGTAACTGACCACAGATATGTGTTCAGAAAGTCAAGTTTCTTAACCCAAATTTCTCTAACTCAAACGAATATCTTTTTAAGAGCTCCTTCAAGCCTAACAGAGACCACTCCTCTCATAGGGCTAATGCTCAACAGGTAATGCTGACATCGTTCATGCGAGTCTAACCTGACTCCCTGTGAGGGTTTGATGACTCCCTGTGAGGGTATTCCAAAGTAAACTTACCAGTGGAAGGTTTTTAGAAGAACTATCAAGAATTCGAGTACAGAGATAGACAGTTTGCGAACAACTAGGTCACCAGTATGAAGCGAGAAAAATTTACAAACAAGACCTAGTAAGCTTGCCCGTATGAGGACGAGATTTAGATCAAGAAAAGATCACCGGTAAGACATAGCAAGGTCGCCAGTGTGAGGGTTTGATGGGCCAGGCGGGCTAACGGCGCAGCTTACGCCTGGTATCAAAGAGTACCTGGGACTGATGGTCAGCTCCCGGCCTCGTAAGGTACCCTCCCCACGTAAATAGACAGGGGAACCTCGTCCTTCCCAGGTGAGAGACACGAGACGAGTCCCCGTGGAAACGATATCGAAGGGTACGGATATCAGAGGAGCGGACTACCAGAGGGTCAGAGAAAGGCAGGATCAAATTAACACTTAACTTATGTATTAGTACTCGAAGTGGCGTCCAACTCGGAACGAACACGGAAGCCGAAGTTGGCGCTGATCCTTAAGCTACCCTCTTAATCCTAAAACATTCACAACATACAAAATATAATCCGGACCGAGGTCCTGCGTCTCAATTCTAGACGTCAGCCAAGCACACCCAGTCACAAGGTGGCTTGAGTTGTAACCCCTTCCTCAAGAGGGCACTCGAGACGAGGCTACACGAAGTTAACTGGAGAAGCACGGACAGCAACTCTACTCCAAGGTCACAGGAGGTCTGGGGGCCTGGGCGTTCCTGACCAACAGGATCAAACGAGGAAGCCGGCACACGAAAGGATGAATAGCACGGCACAGTGAGCGGTCGACAGGAGTCACGACACTACGGAAGACTCGCTATATCCTCCCCAGCCTGAAGGGCGTAAACATGGATAAGTATCTACGTAAATATTACAGAAGCTCATCTGACAATATAGCTTCAAGATATCTGAATCACGCACGAAAGATAGACTTACAGCCTGGCTTCTACGTACCTGCCATACACGATGGCGTGACGAGTTAACAACACGGCTATCGGGTATTCGGCGGAATTATAATACTGAGCATGGCCAAGCACTGGCTTTCTCTCCGGGGTCACTTTATTAGGAGACAGGACGCACGCGCTAAGCCATGCCCTTACACTCCCAAAAATAGTTCTTAACAATTTCCCATTGGAAAACGTAATCATTCACATGTGAGAGCAGTTGACGACTATACCAATTTACCAAATGTAGTGTCGTAAGATTGAATAATAAATGTAAATGAATCTTTATTCAATAACGTGACATCCCATTAGCAGAGAACGCATTTATATTTTGTTTTCGATGTTATTCATTCATTTCACATTGGGCAAACTTCTTTTTAGTGAGTTTTGATTGATTTTGACCGACAACGGCAAATAATTCATTTTCTTGTAAAGTTATTTGACCACGAGAGAAATGCTCCGTAGGTCAACAAGCCACCTTTCATTGTTGATGCTATTTGTATTATTTTCACTCCCTATGTTTTTCTGTTTATATCAGTTCTCTAACGTTTTTTGCCAATATATACATTAAAATTATGGTGCTTGTGTATGTACGGTGCAACATCCCTGTACCTACACCAGCACCGTCACTACACCAGCACCATAACAACAAATACCACAACGTAACAATAAGAACAAAACGGTAATGTATTGATATTCACATTTATATGAATGTAAAAAGCGATATGGCATCAACAGCGGAAGTCAGCATGTTGTTGTTCGGTGGAATTGAGAAGTAGAGTGAAAATCCATTCAATTGATTCCAACACCTGATCGTCAAAATAAATTAGTTAGCCTTCAATGTTAACTGATTTGACTAATTTGGTGTGAATGTTACAGAATATGCTTATCTATTCGGAGGAGAAAATTTGTTTAGCCTCCCCAAGTTTATAATATCAGAATAATCGATATTACAAAACAATGTCGGGTTAATATTTCCACTTCTCAAATGATAACCCAGCAACTAGACTGGGTTCGAGCACTCGCGTTGTAGCATGGTTCGTCTAAAATACGTTCAATAAACGTATACTCGTAAATTTTACCAGCCGCTCGCGGCGCCTATTTTTGTCAACATTCTGAATGGCATGTATGCTTGTATAGTAGTTATTGCATACTGAATCGCTGAGTATTGACAAAAATGTCTGCACGGTTGAGTTACGTTATGTCATCTGAGATAATTGACTTCGAAGCACACACCTGAGGTCAGTTTTTGTAAGCACGCCGCCATTTTTACTAAGCAGCTTACTGCCTGAATATACAAAATTGCATCGTTTAGCCGTAGGTAATGAGACATTAGCTGATGGTGGTGGGGACATTGCTGTGAACACATCTGCAGACGCAGTAACTTGTGGCAGACAACACCTGTAGACGCAGTAACTAGTGGCAGACTACAACACCTGCAGACGCAGTAACTAGTGGCAGACAACAACACCTGCAGACGCTGTAACTAGTGGCAGACAACACCACCTGCAGACGCGGTAACTAGTGGCAGACAACAACACCTGCAGGCTCAGTAACTAGTGGTAGACAACATCATCTGCAGACGTAGTAACTAGTGGCAGACAACACCTGAATTTTCATGGCCCCAGGCGTTAAACAAAAGGCCAATTTTTTGTAAATTGACCACGAAATGGCCAATCTGGCAACCCTGGTGCAGACCGACTTCTGGACGAGCGCGTTGTTGCAGATACAGCAGGGCTGCCGAAATTGGTACGTTCGTAAAAATTTGGTACTATCTACTCCAAATGTCACTTAGTTGTACATTTGGTACGACAGTAGACTTAATCGCCGAATATTGATTCGTTTTAAAGATTTTTACAATTTTTTGTAAGAAATTATGCCCTATTAAGAAATGTTAGCCTTATTTTTGGCAGTTAGAAAACTTTTCACATATATGAGAAGTGAATTAGAGGGAATATGCAATCCTTCAATGTTACGCATGCGGCTAAACGATGCAATTTTGTATACTGAGGCAGTAAGCTGCTTAGTAGAAATGGCGGCGTGCTACAAAAACTGACCTCAGGTGTGGGCTTGGAAGTCAATTAACTCAGATGACATAACCGAACTCTACCCTAGCATATATTCTTTCAATACTGGACAATTCAAAATGTAATAATTACTATACAACCATATTTGACGTACAGAACGTCGACGGTGTGAGGGGCCGCTAGCGGCTGCAAAAAGTGTTTATGTGTCCGCAGTAAGTAACCAACCTGTGGCAATGCGAATGCTCGAACCCAGCATAGTTGCCGTATGTTCATATGACAAGTGAAAATATTACCCAGACGTTGTTTTGTTGTATCGATTATTCTGAAATTCTAAACTTTGGGGGACTAAAAAGTTTGTTTCCATCGAATTAATGAGCATATTCTCTCGCATTCCCACAAAATCAGTCAAAATAACATCAAAATTCTGAAGGCTAACTAATTTATTTTTATGATAAGTCATCGGATTCAAATGTCAAGAATTTTCACTTTACTCCTCAATTCGACACTGAACAACAACATGCTGACTTCCACTGTTGATGCTATATCGCTTCTTACATTTACATAAATGTAAATATCAGTACATTACCGTTTTGTTCTTATTGTTACGTTGTGGTATTTATTGTTTTGGTGCTGGTGTAGGTACGGTGCCGGTGTAAGTACGGTGCTGGTGTAACACCACGTCGAACAGGACCCACCACCTACCCCCCCCCCCCCCATCACGAATACTCACATGCTGCACACGCGCTGGGGAGGTCAAGTTTGGTTGGGGAAGCTGTGAGTTGCTTGGGGAATGATAATCACGAAAATATCGTACAAATAAAAATAACAGCAATTACTGCATCACTGCTGTAAATAACATGAAACGGAGATCAATATTATAATTTCTTCTCACTCATAATGCCCTAACCCAGAACATGGAAGTTGGTGATCCTAAACCTGGAGTGGCGGATGTCCTAAACCTGGAGCAGCGGATGTCCCAAACCTGGAGTAGCGGATGTCCTACACCTGGAGTAGCGGCTGTCACATGACTCAAATTTTCACTAAATGATATAGGTAACAACTGAAATGCAATTTTTAATCAATTTGATGAAATTAATGCCTGTGAGTTGTTTAATTAAGTGTTGCAAGTTTTTGCATTTTGATGATGTCAATTTTGAATGATCAAATTCAGATCACCTGCTAGTCAAATTTTTATAATTATCTATCCGTTGTGTTGAGGATTTGAATCCCATTCTTTTACATTGTGTTTATATTGTTCAGGGTTAATTTAATTAAAGCGCTTGTGTTTTTTTTAAAAGTCTGCTGTGTACATACAATTAAGAACTATAGTAAAGTTTGGAGAATCGACCTCCGTGGAAGTGGTCTGCAGACACTTGGTCTCTGTCACTGGTGCGGAGGGGCTGATGCTTGGGGTAAGTATGGCCGTGTTAGGTGGAATAATAGAAGTCTTATTGGAGACGTATATATTATAACCGTGTAAACTCCGTAGGCATTAATTCATGCACTGTATCTCCTGTCTCATGATTTGCTACGCCCACGTCACGACCTCTCCTATCCGCTCATGCTCCAGCTATAGTATCGTTTGGATTTCTCCTTTTGCTCTTGCCTTTGTAATGTGTTAAAGGATGCTAGGCGGTGCTTGAATCCTGGCTCCTTAAATCATCAGAGTAAATTGTTGATTTTAACGTGTTGAAGCCCAGTGGGGGTGTGAAAATAAATTTGTTCGTTTTGGTGTTCATCGGTTACTACCCCGGTTCCCACCGATCGCTATTGGCTGTGCGTAGCACATCACAATGTGTGATGTCAATAATTTTGGTGAGCAGATATCGGCTACTCTCATGTGCTCTGGCCAGGTAAGAGCGTTTCTTCTTGGTGGTGCGTCCTGGACCGGTGGGTGTTTGTCACTAGTTACTATGCTGCAGATGTTGTTGTCTGCCACTAGTTACTGCGTCTGCAGGTGTGTTCACGGCAATTGTATCATAGTTAACTAATATTTTCATAATCAGCTAATATGTCTCATTGCCTACGGCTAAACGATGCAATTTTGTATATTCATAGAGTAAGCTGTATAGGAAAATTTCGGCGTGCTGGCAGTAACTGACCACAGATTTGTGTTCAGAAAGTCAAGTTTCTTAACCCAAATTACTCTAACTCAAACGAATATCTTTTTAAAAGCTCCTTTAAGCCTAGCAGAGACCACTCCTCTCATAGGGCTGATGCTCAATAGGTAATGCTGACATCGTTCGTGGGAGTGTAACCTGACTCAAAAATATTTTAGGCTACTTCTAAGCATAATGTCAATGACTTCAAACCTTAAATATAATTGACGTTCTTAATCATTTACTGAATGTATTATCGTAAAGTAGAATAATACCTAGAGGTAAAAGATTTTCTATTTAAAAAACTCACATTCTAAGAGCAGAGAACGCAATTATAATTTGTTTTCGATATCATTCATTCATTTCAAACAGTGCTAATTTCTTTTTAATGTGCTTGTATTGATTATGAAAGAAAACGGTAACTGATTCATTTTCTTGTGAAGATATTCGACCACGAGAGAAATGCTCCGTAGGACAACATGCCACCTCTCATTGTTGATGCTATTTGCATTATTTTTCCTTCCTATGTTTTTTTGCTGTATAAATCAGTTCTCTACATTTTTTGTCAATATATACATTGATATTTCGGTGCTGGTGTAGGTACGGAGCAACATCCTGGTCCCTACACCAGCACCACAACAACAAATACCATAACGAAACAAAAAGAACAAAACGGTAACGTACTGATATTTACATTTATGTAAATGTAAGAAGCGATATAGCATCAACAGTGGAAGTCAGCATGTTGTTGTTCAGTGGAATTGAGAAGTGAAGTGAAAATTCCTTCCATTTGATTTCGATATCTAATCATAAAAATAAATTAGTTAGCCTCAAAAATTCAACAACTGTTTTAACTAATTATGTGTGAATGTAACAAAATATGCTGATTGTTTCGATGAAAAAAATTTGTTTCGCATTCCAAACTTTTAAATTTTAGAATAATTGATATTAAATAACAATGTGAGATCATTATTTTCAATTTTCAAATACATACACGGCAACTAGACTAGGTTCCAGCATTCGCAGTTCACGTTACCGAAATTGCTCTAACTCTAATCGAAAAAAACTTTTTACATCCGCTCGCGGCGCCTCATAAAGTGATTCTGTTCGTTAAATATGTTTGGGCAGTTGACATTACTATTATTACTTGCTCAGTATTGAATAAATAAATGTAAGGGTTGAGTTACGTTATGTCATCTGAGATAATTGACTTCCAAGCACACACCTGAAGTCAGTTTTTGCACGCCGCCATTTTTACTAAGCAGCTTACAGCCTGAATATACAAAATTGCATCGTTTAGCCGCAGGTAATGAGACATTAGCTGATGGTGGTGGGGACATTGCTGTGAACACATCTGCAGACGCAGTAACTAATGGCAGACAACACCTGCACAGGCAATAACTAGTGGCAGACGACACCTGCAGACGTACTAACTAATGGCAGAACACACCTCCTGCAGACGCAGTAACTAGTGGCAGACAACACCTGCAGACGCAGTAACTAGTGGCAGACAACACCTGCAGACGCAGTAACTAGTAGCAGACAACAGCACCTGCAGACGTGGTAACTAGTGGCAGACACCAACACCTGCAGACGCAGTAACTAGTGGCAGACAACACCTGCAGACGCAGTAACTAGTGGCAGAACACACCTCCTGCAGACGCAGTAACTAGTGGCAGACAACACCTGCAGACGCAGTAACTAGTGGCAGACAACACCTGCAGACGCAGTAACTAGTAGCAGACAACAGCACCTGCAGACGTGGTAACTAGTGGCAGACACCAACACCTGCAGACGCAGTAACTAGTAGCAGACAACAGCACCTGCAGACGTGGTAACTAGTGGCAGACAACAACACCTGCAGACGCAGTAACTAGTAGCAGACAACAGCACCTGCAGACGTGGTAACTAGTGGCAGACACCAACACCTGCAGACGCAGTAACTAGTGGCAGACAACAACACCTGCAGACGCAGTAACTAGTAGCAGACAACAGCACCTGCAGACGTGGTAACTAGTGGCAGACACCAACACCTGCAGACGCAGTAACTAGTGGCAGACAACAACACCACCACCAGTCCAGGACACACCAGCACAAACGCTACATCCCCCCCTCGCTGTAGCGCGGGTGAACTGGTTTTTGGTTAGCCTACATAGGCTTACAAAATAAATTTTCATATAAAAATAAAAAGATAATGAAGGCACAATGTCAAATTCAAAAAATCATTGTCAAAAATGTTACCTAATTTCATTTACGGAAAAGCTTGTACACATAATTTCACGACCCCAGAAAAATAAATATCATCATATAAGATCAAATAACTGTTACAAAAATTTAATTCTTTATTCAATGAAGTTTGAGTTATGTGAAACTAAAAATTAAACCTACAGTATTGAAATATCTGGTTCACGTTTTCGAAAGTTAACCATGAAAATTTGATATGTGCATTGAATATTTTTGAAGTTACTCTGGTTCTCCTCCCATCACCCGTCATTTCGCTCTATCCTAATTAGTGTTATGAAGCGTTGTATTTATTGGTATCATTGTAATACATGAACACATGTTCAGGACATCTGCTATTGACAATTTTCAGGTTTAGGATCAACAACCTCCGGCTTAGGTGTACAGGTGCAGGACAACGTATAACTTGTTACATAATCTTTATGTTGGCTAGGGCAAGCATGAGGAAGGAATAACGTGGCAAATTTGCGCGCATTTCTACTGATGACAGTAATTGTAATACCGTTAATTACAAGATGACATTAAAAGACCTGAGGAAAGACAGCAATGCATTATGTTAGCTATACAAAACTAACTAAAGCAACAAGAACTTCTACATACAACCATACACACATACCTACATATACCAGGCTTCTCCTCCCTACGGGAGGGTAGCTGACAGCAAGCCGCAATCATTCACCCTTAGTCACTAGGAGGCGAGAGAAGCAGCATATGCCGCACCAGAACTGCCCGGATCAGTGGCAGCCCAGCATAACAATCTTCCACAGCCAGGCCCGACAGCCATTGCTGGTTTACCCCGACTGTTTCATTTTGTGCAGCCCCTTCCCTCCCCTCGCGCATGACAGGACACAATATACCCCATCTCAAGCTGGCAGGCTTCCAGTAAACGATATAATAAAAATAATTACCTCCTTATACACTGCTTCCATTCACTTTTGTCCTCAGTCATCCCTCTCCCCACAGTCAGACCCCTCTCATACAAAGCACGTTTCACCCAATCCATCCAACTCATCCGTGGCCTACCTCGCTAATACCACCCACTTCCGACGTATGAATAGTTTTCACTAGCCACTTAACATCCGTTCTTTCAACATGACGAAACCATCCAAGCACTCTTTTATCCACCCGCTTGCTCATCTTATTGGCAATACCCGTGTGCTTCCTAACCAACTCATTCTTGATCCTTTCTCTTCTTGTTGCTCCACACATGCTTCTCAAACACTTCATCTGAAACACATCCAGCTTACTCCTCTCAGCTGCTCTCAGACCCCAAGACTCAGCTCCATAAAGCAAAACTGGCATAACTAAGCTTTCAAACGATCCCCTGGCTATGAAGGATAGTATGGAAGTAGAAGTGAGACATCGATCGAGTGAAGGCTGCAAGACATTGCGTGCAATGAGGAAATTTTTTGAATGCATGATTTTGAGTATGAGTGCTAACATGTCTATTGTAGCATAAATCAGCATGCCTACTGTAGCATAAATCAGCATGCCTATTGTAGCATAAATCAGCATGCCCCTATTGTAGCATAAATAAACATGCCTATTGTATCATGAAGCAATATGCCTATTGAAGCCTAAATCAGCATGTCTACTGTAGCAGATATCAGCATGTCTATAGTAGCATACATCAGTATGTCTATTGAAGCATAAATCAACATTTCTATTGTAGCATAAATCAGCATGTCTACTGTAGCATAAACCAGCATGTCTATTGTAGCATAAATCAGCATGTCTACTGTAGCATAAATCAGCATGTCTACTGTAGCATAAATCAGCATGTCTACTGTAGCATAAATCAACATGTCTACTGTAGCATAAATCAGCATGTCTACTGTAGCATAAATCAGCATGTCTACTGTAGCATAAATCAGCATGTCTACTGTAGCAGATATCAGCATGTCTACTGTAGCATAAATCAGCATGTCTATTGTAGCATAAATCAACATGTCTATTGTAGCATAAATCAGAGTGTCTATTTTTGCATAAATCAGCATGTCTACTGTAGCAGATATCAGCATGTCTACTGTAGCAGATATCAGCATGTCTATAGTAGCATACATCAGTATGTCTATTGAAGCATAAATCAACATGTCTATCGTAGCATAAATCAGCATGTCTACTGTAGCATAAATCAGCATGTCTATTGTAGCATAAATCAGCATGTCTATTGTAGCATAAATCAGCATGTCTATTGTAGCATAAATCAGCATGTCTACTGTAGCATAAATCAGCATGTCTATTGTAGCATAAATCAGCATGTCTACTGTAGCATAAATCAGCATGTCTATTGTAGCATAAATCAGCATGTCTATTGTACCACAAATCAGCATGTCTATTGTAACATAAATCAGCATGTATATTGTAGCTTTAATCAGCATGTCTATTGTAGCATAAATCAACACGTCTATTGTAGCATAAATCAGCATAGCTATTGTAGCACAAATCATCATGTCTATTGTAGCATAAATCAGCATGTCTATTGTAGCATAAATCAGCAATTCTATTGTAGCATAAATCAGCATGTCTATTGTAGCATAAATCAGCATGTCTATTGTAGCATAAATCAGCATGTCTATTGTAGCATAAATCAGCATGTCTATTGTAGCATAAATCAGCATGTCTATTGTAGCATAAATCAGCATGTCTATTGTAGCATAAATCAGCATGTCTATTGTAGCATAAATCAGCATGTCTATTGTAGCATAAATCAGCATGTCTATTGTAGCATAAATCAGCATGTCTATTGTAGCATAAATCAGCATGTCCATAGATCACATCAGCAAAATAATCCATCAATCTGGCCATGAATCCGCTTTGCTGTATAATGAATTTGAGAGTCACAAAATTAGCAATTGACCCCAAAATATCTGGAGATCCATCTTGCTCCAATTGATCCTCATAAAGTGGATTGTGAAGTGAGCAGCCCACCCTCATACATGACCGACGCCTACATCTGGGTCCCGCAGTGAAGTTTACAAATTTGCTATGCGTCTAATAAAGTGTCTCTCTCAACAGCTGAGTGGTTTGTGAATGTCTGCGTTATTACTTGATACTCAGGATCTTTCGTGACTTTAATTTCGTTTGTAAGTCAGGAAAACTAATTGAGATGACGAGACGAAGTTTATAACTGATATTGAATGTTTAACTTTGAAAATACGGCTCTTACTTCACGCCTGTTGAAGATTATCAATTGAGCATAATGACCGTTATTAAAAAATTGATTAATGTGAAACAAAACATTGTTTTGCCCTAATATTGGGCTGATGGAAGCCACATAATCCCAAAAAGAATATTATACGGTGGAATGAACATCAATACCGATATACGATACATCCCATTCAGATAACTTACGGGGAGCTTTGACAATAATTCGACTTCAGTACGATTATCAAGAGGAATTCATTACAAATTACAATAGAGTGGCATTTGTGCAATGAAAACTACCCTAATAGTCTGCCACTGAAACTGCGTCTGCAGGTGTTGTCTGCCACTAGTTACTGCGTCTGCAGGTGTTGTTGTCTGCCACTAGTTACTGCGTCTGCAGGTGTTGTCTGACACTAGTTACTGCGTCTGCAGGTGTTCTCTGCCACTAGTTACTGCGTCTGCAGGTGTTTTTGTCTGCCACTAGTTACTGCGTCTGCATGTGTTGTCTGCCACTAGTTACTGCGTCTGCAAGTGTTGGTGTCTACCACTAGTTAGTGCGTCTGCAGGTTTTGCCTGCCACTAGTTACTCCGTCTGCAGGTGTTGTCTGCCACTTATTATTGCGTCTGCAGGTGTTGTCTGTCACTAGTTAGTGCGTTTGTAGATGTTGTTGCCTGCCACTAGTTACTGCGTCTGTAGGTGTTGTCTGACACAAGTTACTGCGTCTGCAGGTGTTCTCTGCCACTAGTTACTGCGTCTGCAGGTGTTGTCTACCACTAGTCACTGTGTTTGCAGGTGTTGTCTGCCACTAATTACAGAGTCTGCAGGGGTTGTTGTCTGCCACTATAACTAGTTACTGCGTCTGCAGGTGTTGTTGTCTGCCACTAGTTACTGAGTTTGCAGGTGTTGTCTGCCACTATTTACAGCGTCTGCAGGTGTTGTCTGCCATTAGTTACAGCGTCTGCATGGGTTGTCTGCCACTAGTTACAGCGTCTGCAGGTGTTATCTGCCACTAGTTACAGCGTCTGCAGGTGTTGTCTCCCACAAGTTACTGCGTCTGCAGGTGTTGTCTGCCACTAGTTACAGCGTCTGCAGGTGTTGTCTGCCACTAGTTACTGCGTCTGCAGGTGTTGTCTGCCACTAGTTACAGCGTTCGCAGGTGTTGTCCGCCACTAGTTACAGCGTCTGAAGGTGTTTTCTGCCACTAGTTACAGCGTCTGCAGGTGTTGTCTGCCACTAGTTACAGCGTTTGCAGGTGTTGTCTGCCACTAGTTACAGCGTCTGCAGGTGTTGTCTGTTACTAGTTACAGCGTCGGCAGGTGTTGTCTGCCACTAGTTACAGCGTCTGCAGGTGTTGTCTGCCACTAGTTACAGCGTCTGCAGGTGTTGTCTGCCACTAGTTACAGCGTCTGCAGGTGATGTGTTCGCAGCAAGAGTGTCACAGTCAACTAACATGTAGACAAACCATCAGCTCACACGCCTCACTGCCTACGGCCAAACGCTGCATGTGGCACATCTAGGCAGCAGCTGCACAGAACACGGCGGCGCGCTGGCAGAGACCGACCCCAGCTTTGTATTCGGGACGTCAAGTAGCCAACGAAACGGCCTCACTCTAGCATGCAACTCAACTCACCTACCTATACTTCATAGATGTATAATTACACGCTAATATGCCGCTATCGGCTGCAAAGATAGTTGACAAAGAAGTGGTTTCCGACCTTTAGCTTCGTTCGTTCGATGCTTATAGAAAAGATTGAGATAGGGTTTGACGCAGAGTGTGTCGGAAAGAGAAGGGGTGAAACGGAAAAGGATAGATAGGAAACTGGTAGAGATGCGCTTTGCGCATATGATGCTAGTGTTAGGGGGTATGTTTTTGTAGGTAGTTTGAGGGTGGTAGAAGTTAATTACCCGTCAGGGTTTTGTATGGTTGAGTATTTAGTTAGTAGGCATCTTTAATACCGGACGTGGATGGGTTGGCAAGCCGTAGGGGTTAAGTCTCTCCTAGCGCAAAACATTCGCTTGAGTCGGTGCTGGTCAGTCGGGTCTGTCCGTCCGTCCGTCGTTAGAGTCGTGTTAAGTGTATTTTGGTCTCGGTTGGGGTGCGAGTGTTTTCATTTTTGAGCTCTGGAATTGTTTGTGCGGTATTTGCGGAGCGTTTTGCGGGAATGTGAGTTGTAAGTAGAGTTGTGGGTGCGTGTCGTGAATGTTTTGCCAGATTCTTTTTGCGTGTTTGTAGAGTGTAATGTTGATTGGTTGCAGGCTTGCTCGGCGGTGTAGTTGTGCAGATGTGGAGAAATCTTGCCATTCTGAATTTGTTATGTATCTTGTGGCTCGGTTTTGTACACGTTGGAGTGTTGAGATGGATGTTGGTGGAAGTGTGTGTAGGGGAATGGCTGGGTAGATGAGAGTGGATCTTACTAGGGCGATGTAGAGTTGGCGTTTTACTTCTGGGTTCAGGTGTTTGAATCGGTAAAGGCGTGAGAGGTTTTGATGTGCTATTGCTGCTCGTTGTCTGGTGTGGGTTGCATATCCGGTTGTGCTGATTGTGAGACCTAGAACTTTGCCCGAGCATGTGTATGGGTGTCGGGTGTTGTTGTTGTGCTTCAATGGCAATTCATTTCGATCCATAGGACTTTCTTAAATATAAATTCGACAGCTGGAAATATATGCATGGTCGATATAAAAATCAGTAAAATAAGAAAATTTCTTCTTCGTAGAGTAAGTAAAAATTTATTTTGTTCACATTTTTCATCCCATTTTAAAATCAATACCCACGAAATCTGGTGGAGAACAGCGAAATTTTGATGGCTGACTAAATTATTTTATTATTTGGTCATCGAAATGAGAATCGCGGAATTTTTAACTCTAGGTTTTAATTCAATAGAAAGCAATATGGTAATCCCCAGTGTTGCACTATTGGCATTTCTCTCATTTCAAATTTTCATAGTGGGGTCGAAATCAATACATCACCGTTTCCTTGTTACTATATACGTTGAGACATCAGTTGTTATGGTGCTCGTGTAGGTGCGGTGCTGGTGTAGGTATGGTGCTGGTGTAGGTACGGGGCTGCTGTAGGTACGGTGCTGGTGTAGGTACGGTGCTGGTGTAGGTACGGTGCTGGTGTAGGTACGGTGCTGGTGTAGGTACGGTGCTGGTGTAGGTACGGTGCTGGTGTGGGTACGGTGCTGGTGTAGGTACGGTGCTGGTGTAGGTACGGTGCTGGTGTAGGTACGGTGCTGGTGTGGGTACGGTGCTGGTGTAGGTACGGTGCTGGTGTAGGTACGGTGCTGGTGTAGGTACGGTGCTGGTGTAGGTACGGTGCTGGTGTAGGTACGGTGCTGGTGTAGGTACGGGGCTGGTGTAGGTACGGGGCTGCTGTAGGTACGGTGCTGGTGTAAGTACGGTGCTGGTGTAGGTACGGGGCTGGTGTAGGTACGGTGCTGGTGTAGGTACGGTGCTGGTGTAGGTACGGGGCTGCTGTAGGTACGGTGCTGGTGTAGGTACGGTGCTGGTGGAGGTACGGGGCTGCTGTAGGTACGGTGCTGGTGTAGGTACGGTGCTGGTGTAGGTACGGTGCTGGTGTAGGGACGGTGCTGGTGTAGGTACGGTGCTGGTGTAGGTACGGTGCTGGTGTAGTTACGGGGCTGCTGTAGGTACGGTGCTGGTGTAGGTACGGTGCTGGTGTAGGTACGGTGCTGGTGTAGGTATGGTGCTGGTGTAGGTATCGTGCTGGTGTAGGTACGGTGCTGGTGTAGGTACGGTGCTGGTGTAGGTACGGTGCTGGTGTAGGTACGGTGCTGGTGTAGGTACGGTGCTGGTGTAGGTACGGTGCTGGTGTAGGTACGGTGCTGGTGTAGGTACGGTGCTGGTGTAGGTACGGTGCTGGTGTAGGTACGGTGCTGGTGTAGGTACGGGGCTGGTGTAGGTACGGGGCTGCTGTAGGTACGGTGCTGGTGTAGGTACGGTGCTGGTGTAGGTACGGGGCTGGTGTAGGTACGGTGCTGGTGTAGGTACGGGCCGGCTGTAGGTACGGTGCTGGTGTAGGTACGGTGCTGGTGTAGGTACGGGGCTGCTGTAGGTACGGTGCTGGTGTAGGTACGGTGCTGGTGTAGGTACGGTGCTGGTGTTGGTACGGTGCTGGTGTAGGTACGGTGCTGGTGTAGGTACGGTGCTGGTGTAGGTACGGTGCTGGTGTAGGTACGGGGCTGCTGTAGGTACGGTGCTGGTGTAGGTACGGTGCTGGTGTAGGTACGGTGCTGGTGTAGGTACGGTGCTGGTGTAGGTATGGTGCTGGTGTAGGTATGGTGCTGGTGTAGGTACGGTGCTGGTGTAGGTACGGTGCTGGTGTAGGTACGGTGCTGGTGTAGGTACGGTGCTGGTGTAGGTACGGTGCTGGTGTAGGTACGGTGCTGGTGTAGGAACGGTGCTGGTGTAGGTACGGTGCTGGTGTAGGTACGGTGCTGGTGTAGGTACGGTGCTGGTGTAGGTACGGTGCTGGTGTAGGTACGGTGCTGGTGTAGGTACGGTGCTGGTGTAGGTACGGTGCTGGTGTAGGTATGGTGCTGGTGTAGGTACGGTGCTGGTGTAGGTACGGTGCTGGTGTAGGTACAGTGCTGGTGTAGGTACGGTGCTGGCGTAGGTACGGTGCTGGTGTAGGTACGGTGCTGGTGTAGGTACGGTGCTGGTGTAGGTACGGTGCTGGTGTAGGTACGGTGCTGGTGTAGGGACGGTGCTGGTGTAGGTACGGTGCTGGTGTAGGTACGGGGCTGCTGTAGGTACGGTGCTGGTGTAGGTACGGTGCTGGTGTAGGTACGGTGCTGGTGTAGGTACGGTGCTGGTGTAGGTATGGTGCTGGTGTAGGTACGGTGCTGGTGTAGGTACGGTGCTGCTGTTGGTACGGTTGCTGGTGTAGGTACGGTGCTGGTGTAGGTAAGGTGCTGGTGTAAGTACGGTGCTGATGTAGGTATGGTGCTGGTGTAGGTACGGTGCTGGTGTAGGTACGGTGCTGGTGTAGGTATGGTGCTGGTGTAGGTACGGTGCTGATGTAGGTACGGTGCTGGTGTAGGTACGGTGCTGGTGTAGGTACGGTGCTGGTGTAGGTACGGTGCTGGTGTAGGTATGGTGCTGGTGTAGGTACGATGCTGGTGTAGGTACGGTGCTGGTGTAGGTACGGTGCTGGTGTAGGTACGGTGCTGGTGTAGGTACGGTGCTGGTGTAGGTACGGTGCTGGTGTAGGTACGGTGCTGGTGTAGGTACGGTGCTGGTGTAGGTACGGTGCTGGTGTAGGTACGGTGCTGGTGTAGGTACGGTGCTGGTGTAGGTACGGTGCTGGTGTAGGTACGGTGCTGGTGTAGGTACGGTGCTGGTGTAGGTACAGTGCTGGTGTAGGTACGGTGCTGGTGTAGGTACGGTGCTGGTGTAGGTACGGGGCTGGTGTAGGTACGGGGCTGCTGTAGGTACGGTGCTGGTGTAGGTACGGTGCTGGTGTAGGTACGGGGCTGGTGTAGGTACGGTGCTGGTGTAGGTACGGGCCGGCTGTAGGTACGGTGCTGGTGTAGGTACGGTGCTGGTGTAGGTACGGGGCTGCTGTAGGTACGGTGCTGGTGTAGGTACGGTGCTGGTGTAGGTACGGTGCTGGTGTTGGTACGGTGCTGGTGTAGGTACGGTGCTGGTGTAGGTACGGTGCTGGTGTAGGTACGGTGCTGGTGTAGGTACGGGGCTGCTGTAGGTACGGTGCTGGTGTAGGTACGGTGCTGGTGTAGGTACGGTGCTGGTGTAGGTACGGTGCTGGTGTAGGTATGGTGCTGGTGTAGGTATGGTGCTGGTGTAGGTACGGTGCTGGTGTAGGTACGGTGCTGGTGTAGGTACGGTGCTGGTGTAGGTACGGTGCTGGTGTAGGTACGGTGCTGGTGTAGGTACGGTGCTGGTGTAGGAACGGTGCTGGTGTAGGTACGGTGCTGGTGTAGGTACGGTGCTGGTGTAGGTACGGTGCTGGTGTAGGTACGGTGCTGGTGTAGGTACGGTGCTGGTGTAGGTACGGTGCTGGTGTAGGTACGGTGCTGGTGTAGGTATGGTGCTGGTGTAGGTACGGTGCTGGTGTAGGTACGGTGCTGGTGTAGGTACAGTGCTGGTGTAGGTACGGTGCTGGCGTAGGTACGGTGCTGGTGTAGGTACGGTGCTGGTGTAGGTACGGTGCTGGTGTAGGTACGGTGCTGGTGTAGGTACGGTGCTGGTGTAGGGACGGTGCTGGTGTAGGTACGGTGCTGGTGTAGGTACGGGGCTGCTGTAGGTACGGTGCTGGTGTAGGTACGGTGCTGGTGTAGGTACGGTGCTGGTGTAGGTACGGTGCTGGTGTAGGTATGGTGCTGGTGTAGGTACGGTGCTGGTGTAGGTACGGTGCTGCTGTTGGTACGGTTGCTGGTGTAGGTACGGTGCTGGTGTAGGTAAGGTGCTGGTGTAGGTACGGTGCTGATGTAGGTATGGTGCTGGTGTAGGTACGGTGCTGGTGTAGGTACGGTGCTGGTGTAGGTATGGTGCTGGTGTAGGTACGGTGCTGATGTAGGTACGGTGCTGGTGTAGGTACGGTGCTGGTGTAGGTACGGTGCTGGTGTAGGTACGGTGCTGGTGTAGGTATGGTGCTGGTGTAGGTACGATGCTGGTGTAGGTACGGTGCTGGTGTAGGTACGGTGCTGGTATAGGTACGGTGCTGGTGTAGGTACGGTGCTGGTGTAGGTACGGTGCTGGTGTAGGTACGGTGCTGGTGTAGGTACGGTGCTGGTGTAGGTACGGTGCTGGTGTAGGTACGGTGCTGGTGTAGGTACGGTGCTGGTGTAGGTACGGTGCTGGTGTAGGTACGGTGCTGGTGTAGGTACGGTGCTGGTGTAGGTACGGTGCTGGTGTAGGTACGGTGCTGGTGTAGGTACGGTGCTGGTGTAGGTACGGTGCTGGTGTAGGTACGGTGCTGGTGTAGGTACGGTGCTGGTGTAGGTACGGTGCTGGTGTAGGTACGGTGCTGGTGTAGGTACGGTGCTGGTGTAGGTACGGTGCTGGTGTAGGTACGGTGCTGGTGTAGGTACGGTGCTGGTGTAGGTACGGTGCTGGTGTAGGTACGGTGCTGGTGTAGGTACGGTGCTGGTGTAGGTACGGTGCTGGTGTAGGTACGGTGCTGGTGTAGGTACGGTGCTGGTGTAGGTACGGTGCTGGTATAGGTACGGTGCTGGTGTAGGTATGGTGCTGGTGTAGGTACGGTGCTGGTGTAGGTACGGTGCTGGTGTAGGTACGGTGCTGGTGTAGGTACGGTGCTGGTGTAGGTACGGTGCTGGTGTAGGTACGGTGCTGGTGTAGGTACGGTGCTGGTGTAGGTACGGTGCTGGTGTAGGTACGGTGCTGGTGTAGGTACGGTGCTGGTGTAGGTACGGTGCTGGTGTAGGTACGGTGCTCGTGTAGGTATGGTGCTGGTGTAGGTACGGTGCTGGTGTAGGTACGGTGCTGGTGTAGGTACGGTGCTGGTGTAGGTACGGTGCTGGTGTAGGTACAGTGCTGGTGTAGGTGCGGTGCTGGTGTAGGTACGGTGCTGGTGTAGGTACGGTGCTGGTGTAGGTACGGTGCTGGTGTAGGTACGGTGCTGGTGTAGGTACGGTGCTGGTGTAGGTACGGTGCTGGTGTAGGTACGGTGCTGGTGTAGGTACGGTGCTGGTTTAGGTACGGTGCTGGTGTAGGTACGGTGCTGGTGTAGGTATGGTGCTGGTGTAGGTACGGTGCTGGTGTAGGTACGGTGCTGGTGTAGGTACGGTGCTGGTGTAGGTACGGTGCTGGTGTAGGTACGGTGCTGGTGTAGGTACGGTGCTGGTTTAGGTACGGTGCTGGTGTAGGTACGGTGCTGGTGTAGGTATGGTGCTGGTGTAGGTACGGTGCTGGTGTAGGTACGGTGCTGGTGTAGGTGCGGTGCTGGTGTAGGTACGGTGCTGGTGTAGGTACGGTGCTGGTGTAGGTACGGTGATGGTGTAGGTACAATGCTGTTGTAGGTACAGTGCTGGTGTAGGTACGGTGCTGGTGTAGGTACGGTGCTGGTGTAGGTATGGTGCTGGTGTAGGTACGGTGCTGGTGTAGGTACGGTGCTGGTGTAGGTACGGTGCTGGTGTAGGTACGGTGCTGGTGTAGGTACGGTGCTGGTGTAGGTACGGTGCTGGTGTAGGTACGGTGCTGGTGTAGGTATGGTGCTGGTTTAGGTACGGTGCTGGTGTAGGTGCGGTGCTGGTGTAGGTACGATGCTGGTGTAGGTACGGTGCTGGTGTAGGTACGGTGCTGGTGTAGGTACGGTGCTGGTGTAGGTACGGTGCTGGTGTAGGTACGGTGCTGGTGTAGGTATGGTGCTGGTGTGTGTACGGTGCTGGTGTAGGTATGGTGCTGGTGTAGGTACGGTGCTGGTGTAGGTGCGGTGCTGGTGTAGGTGCGGTGCTGGTTAGGGACGGTGCTGGTGTAGGTACGGTGCTGGTGTAGGTATGGTGCTGGTGTAGGTACGGTGCTGGTGTAGGAATGGTGCTGGTGTAGGTACGGTGTTGGTGTAGGTACGGTGCTGGTGTAGGTGCGGTGCTGGTGTAGGTACGGTGCTGGTGTAGGTATGGTGCTGGTGTAGGTACGGTGCTGGTGTAGGAATGGTGCTGGTGTAGGTACGGTGTTGGTGTAGGTACGGTGCTGGTGTAGGTGCGGTGCTGGTGTAGGTACGGTGCTGGTGTAGGTACGGTGCTGGTGTAGGTACCGTGCTGGTGTAGGTACGGTGCTGGTGTAGGTACAGTGCTGGTGTAGGTACGGTGCTGATGTAGGTACGGTGCTGGTGTAGGTACGGTGCTGGTGTAGGCACGGTGGTGGTGTAAGTACGGTGCTGTGTAGGTACGGTGCTGGTGTAGGTACGGTGCTGATGTAGGTACGGTGCTGGTGTAGGTACGGTGCTGGTGTAGGTACGGTGGTGGTGTAAGTACGGTGCTGTGTAGGTACGGTGCTGGTGTAGGTACGGTGCTGTGTAGGTACGGTGCTGGTGTAGGTACGGTGCTGGTGTAGGTACGGTGCTGTGTAGGTACGGTGCTGGTGTAGGTACGGTGCTGGTGTAGGTACGGTGCTGGTGTAGGTACGGTGCTGGTGTAGGTATGGTGCTGGTTTAGGTACGGTGCTGGTGTAGGTACGGTGCTGGTGTAGGTACGGTGCTGGTGTAGGTACGGTGCTGGTGTAGGTACGGTGCTGGTGTAGGTACGGTGCTGGTGTAGGTACGGTGCTGGTGTAGGTACGGTGCTGGTGTAGGTACGGTGCTGGTGTAGGTACGGTGCTGGTGTAGGTACGGTGCTGGTGTAGGTACGGTGCTGGTGTAGGTACGGTGCTGGTGTAGGTACGGTGCTGGTGTAGGTACGGTGCTGGTGTAGGTACGGTGCTGGTGTAGGTACGGTGCTGGTGTAGGTACGGTGCTGGTATAGGTACGGTGCTGGTGTAGGTATGGTGCTGGTGTAGGTACGGTGCTGGTGTAGGTACGGTGCTGGTGTAGGTACGGTGCTGGTGTAGGTACGGTGCTGGTGTAGGTACGGTGCTGGTGTAGGTACGGTGCTGGTGTAGGTACGGTGCTGGTGTAGGTACGGTGCTGGTGTAGGTACGGTGCTGGTGTAGGTACGGTGCTGGTGTAGGTACGGTGCTGGTGTAGGTACGGTGCTCGTGTAGGTATGGTGCTGGTGTAGGTACGGTGCTGGTGTAGGTACGGTGCTGGTGTAGGTACGGTGCTGGTGTAGGTACGGTGCTGGTGTAGGTACAGTGCTGGTGTAGGTGCGGTGCTGGTGTAGGTACGGTGCTGGTGTAGGTACGGTGCTGGTGTAGGTACGGTGCTGGTGTAGGTACGGTGCTGGTGTAGGTACGGTGCTGGTGTAGGTACGGTGCTGGTGTAGGTACGGTGCTGGTGTAGGTACGGTGCTGGTTTAGGTACGGTGCTGGTGTAGGTACGGTGCTGGTGTAGGTATGGTGCTGGTGTAGGTACGGTGCTGGTGTAGGTACGGTGCTGGTGTAGGTACGGTGCTGGTGTAGGTACGGTGCTGGTGTAGGTACGGTGCTGGTGTAGGTACGGTGCTGGTTTAGGTACGGTGCTGGTGTAGGTACGGTGCTGGTGTAGGTATGGTGCTGGTGTAGGTACGGTGCTGGTGTAGGTACGGTGCTGGTGTAGGTGCGGTGCTGGTGTAGGTACGGTGCTGGTGTAGGTACGGTGCTGGTGTAGGTACGGTGATGGTGTAGGTACAATGCTGTTGTAGGTACAGTGCTGGTGTAGGTACGGTGCTGGTGTAGGTACGGTGCTGGTGTAGGTATGGTGCTGGTGTAGGTACGGTGCTGGTGTAGGTACGGTGCTGGTGTAGGTACGGTGCTGGTGTAGGTACGGTGCTGGTGTAGGTACGGTGCTGGTGTAGGTACGGTGCTGGTGTAGGTACGGTGCTGGTGTAGGTATGGTGCTGGTTTAGGTACGGTGCTGGTGTAGGTGCGGTGCTGGTGTAGGTACGATGCTGGTGTAGGTACGGTGCTGGTGTAGGTACGGTGCTGGTGTAGGTACGGTGCTGGTGTAGGTACGGTGCTGGTGTAGGTACGGTGCTGGTGTAGGTATGGTGCTGGTGTGTGTACGGTGCTGGTGTAGGTATGGTGCTGGTGTAGGTACGGTGCTGGTGTAGGTGCGGTGCTGGTGTAGGTGCGGTGCTGGTTAGGGACGGTGCTGGTGTAGGTACGGTGCTGGTGTAGGTATGGTGCTGGTGTAGGTACGGTGCTGGTGTAGGAATGGTGCTGGTGTAGGTACGGTGTTGGTGTAGGTACGGTGCTGGTGTAGGTGCGGTGCTGGTGTAGGTACGGTGCTGGTGTAGGTATGGTGCTGGTGTAGGTACGGTGCTGGTGTAGGAATGGTGCTGGTGTAGGTACGGTGTTGGTGTAGGTACGGTGCTGGTGTAGGTGCGGTGCTGGTGTAGGTACGGTGCTGGTGTAGGTACGGTGCTGGTGTAGGTACCGTGCTGGTGTAGGTACGGTGCTGGTGTAGGTACAGTGCTGGTGTAGGTACGGTGCTGATGTAGGTACGGTGCTGGTGTAGGTACGGTGCTGGTGTAGGCACGGTGGTGGTGTAAGTACGGTGCTGTGTAGGTACGGTGCTGGTGTAGGTACGGTGCTGATGTAGGTACGGTGCTGGTGTAGGTACGGTGCTGGTGTAGGTACGGTGGTGGTGTAAGTACGGTGCTGTGTAGGTACGGTGCTGGTGTAGGTACGGTGCTGTGTAGGTACGGTGCTGGTGTAGGTACGGTGCTGGTGTAGGTACGGTGCTGTGTAGGTACGGTGCTGGTGTAGGTACGGTGCTGGTGTAGGTACGGTGCTGGTGTAGGTACGGTGCTGGTGTAGGTATGGTGCTGGTTTAGGTACGGTGCTGGTGTAGGTACGGTGCTGGTGTAGGTACGGTGCTGGTGTAGGTACGGGGCTGCTGTAGGTACGGTGCTGGTGTAGGTACGGTGCTGGTGTAGGTATGGTGCTGGTGTAGCTACGGTGCTGCTGTTGGTACGGTTGCTGGTGTAGGTACGGTGCTGGTGTAGGTACGGTGCTGGTTTAGGTACGGTGCTGGTGTAGGTACGGTGCTGGTGTAGGTACGGTGCTGGTGTAGGTGCGGTGCTGGTGTAGGTACGGTGCTGGTGTAGGTACGGTGCTGGTGTAGGGACGGAGCTGGTGTAGGGACGGTGTAGGACGGTGGCTGGTGCTGGTGTAGGGACGGTGCTGGTGTAGGTACGGTGCTGGTGTAACACAACGTCGGACAGGACCCATCATTTTGATGATGTCAATTTCGAATGACCAAATTCAGATGACCCGCTTGTCATTGTGTGATGTTTATGTGTGATGTGTGTGTGTCAATAATTTTGGTGAGCAGATATCGGCAACTCTCATGTGCTCTAGCCAGGTAAGAGCGTTTCTTCTTGGTGGTGCGTCCTGGGCCGGTGGGTGTTTGTCACTAGTTACTGTGTTGCAGGTGTTGTTGTCTGCCACTAGTTACTGCGTCTGCAGGTGTGTTCACGGCAATTGTATCATAGTTAACTAATATTTTCATAATCAGCTAATATGTCTCATTGCCTACGGCTAAACGATGCAATTTTGTACAGTCATAGAGTAAGCTGTATAGGAAAATTTCGGCGTGCTGGCAGTAACTGACCACAGATTTGTGTTCAGAAAGTCAAGTTTCTTAACCCAAATTTCTCTAACTCAAACGAATATCTTTTTAAAAGCTCCTTTAAGCCTAGCAGAGACCACTCCTCTCATAGGGCTAATGCTCAACAGGTAATGCTGACATCGTTCGTGGGAGTGTTACATGATTCTCAAAAATAGTTTATATCACACTAACACCAGTGAACGATGGCATCGAAATTTTGTACCAGTTAACGCTCAGTCTAATTTACCGAATGTATTATCGTAAGATTGCATAATAAAAGTGAAAGATTATTTATTTCATAAAGTTCAAATCTACAAGAAGAGAATGCATTCATAATATGTTGTCGATGGTATTCATTCCTTTCAAATTGGGCAATTTTTTTTCAAAGTGCTCGTATTGATTCTGCAATTATTTGGTAACTAATTCATTATCTAGTAGAGTTATTCGGTCATGAGAGGAATGCTCCGTAGGACAACATGCCACCTCTCATTGTTGATGCTATTTGCATTATTTTCACTTCCTATGTTTTTTTACTTTATCAATCAATTCTCTAACGTTTTTCATGTACATTAAAATTTTTGTGCTGGTGTATGTACGGAGCTACATCTTGGTACCTACACCAGCACCATAACAACAAATACCACAACGTAACAATACGAACAAAACGGTAATGTATTGATATTTACATTTATGTAAATGTAAGAAGCGATATAGCATCAACAGTGGAAGTCAGCATGTTGTTGTTCAGTGGAATTGAAAAGTGAAGTGAAAATTCCTTCCATTTGATTACATAGACTGGTCATAAATATAAATTAGTTAGCTTTTACTTTACAATTCTGGTGACTAATATTGTGTGAATGTAACAGAATATGCTTATTTATTCAATAGATACAAATTCTTTTAGATTCTCAAAGTTTAGAATTTTAGAATAATCGATGATACAGAACATTGTCAGGTTAATATTTTCACTTCTCAAATGAATATACAGCAACTAGACTGGGTTCGAGCATTCGCAGAGTTAAGCATAAGTCGTAAAAAGTATCATACAATTTTTCTCACATTTTTACAGCCGCAAGCGGGGCCTCACTCTCAACATTCTGGACGTCATATATGGTTGTTTAGTAATTTGTGCATTCTGAAATTCTAAGTATTGTAAAGAAAATCAGGAAGTGTTGAGTTACGTTATGTCATGGTAACTGACTTCCAAGCACACACCTGAGGTCAGCTTATGTAAGCACGCCGCCATTTTTACTAAGCAGCTTAATGCCTTAATATACAAAATTGCATCGTTTAGCCGCAGGTAATGAGACATTAGCTGATGGTGGTGGGAATATGGCATTAAACAAGTAGTTTCATGTTCCGACCTACGTGAAATACAATATATCAAAATATATTGAGATGATCAAATATTTGACAAGGTCTATAGAGAAAATTAGCTGATCCAAAGAAAATAAAGTGGGTGGTGATGAGCGATGGTTTTGGTTCGAAAGAAGGTTGCGTCGGAGACTTGGCGAGAAGTATCGAAGCCGCTTACGTGACTCGAGATGCTAACCATGCCCAGGCATGTAATATCATAACCCACGCATGTCATAAATTCAATTTGATAAATAAATATTATAATAAATAAAGCAATGATATTCAATTTTAAAATATTAGCAATTATGTACGTACGAGTATGAATTGATTCGCCTACATTTTTCTTAATTTTATTTAAAATAGTTTCCACAATATTGTTAATACGTCGACAAAAAATGTTCAACGGTAACTTAAATATTTACCAAAATGTTGTATGTTTTTCCCTACGGGTTTATATGGGATACAAAAAATCTTTCACGTTGACTCGCATTGTGAGCCCCATCGATGTATTGAGGGTTTTTATACCGCTGCTGCTATAGTTAATTCTGTGTATGATCTAATGCAGGGCTGTTCATAGTATCATCATTACTTATTGTCATTAACTATTGTCCAAGAAAGTTATTAGTTAACGATTTTACAATTACTCTTGAAATCATTATGATGGCTAGAATAATGAATATAACTACAATAATTGCAATCCAAACTTCAGTTTATGCTTCCACCTCAATTTTCCTGTTTTTCCAAGAGCTTTTCAATAATTACGTTCGCTGTCGACATCATAGGACCATACGCTGCCTAACCTAAACCTACGCCCGCATACTTCGCCAGGCTGTTACCGATCCCCTTAACTGCAACTTCTTATTCCTCAATTGTTTCTTTGTATAAGAAATTTCCTTGTACTTATTACACACAAGACCTGTTCAAGCTCTTTACCCACTCTATTCAAACCTTCCCTCACCTCACGATTTTTGCGCTGCTCTAAAATAGAAATAGGCATTAAACAAATTCTACATACCACACGGATGGCTTTCGAACGGAAATTTCTGTACGGAAGACATGCACAGCATTTACTGACGGGGCTGGCGCGTGTCTCCACATTTCTCATCATAGCGGTAACATTTTTGAACAACCATTGCTAATTGTTGCTTAATGTTAGGTAGCATAACATTCAGGACAAAGAAGAAAATAAGTGATGAGAAGAGAAGGCATTATGGGTGAAAAGAAATTTTACTATAAATTTCCGTTTCATCTTATTTACAGCAGTAATGCAGTAATTGCTGTTATTTTTATTTGTACGATATTTTCGTGATTATCATTCCCCAAGCAACTCACAGCTTCCCCAACCCCAACCTCCCTAATGCGTGTGCAGCGGGTGAGTGTTGGGGAGGCGGGGGGGTAGGTGGTGGGTCCTGTTCGACGTGGTGTTACACCAGCACCGTACCTACACCAGCACCGTACCTACACCAGCACCGTACCTACACCAGCGCCGTACCTAGACCAGCGCCGTACCTACACCAGCACCGTACCAACACCAGCACCGTACCTACACCAGCAATGTACCTACACCAGCACTGTACCTACACCAGCACAGTACGTACGCCAGCTCCTTACCTAAACCAGCACCGTACCTACACCAGCACCGTACCTACACCAGCACCGTACCTACACCAGCACCGTACCTACACCAGCACCGTACCTACACCAGCACCGGACCTACACCAGCACCGTACCTACACCAGCACCGTACATACACCAGCACCGTACCTACACCGGCAACGTACCTACACCAGCACCGTACCTACACCAGCAACGCACCTACACCAGCACCGCAACTACACCAGCACCGTACCTACACCAGCACAATGAGGAGGCTCGTCACTTTGAGGCGTGGCCCAATGATGAGGCTCGTAACATCAAGGAATGGCCCAATGAGGGGGCTTGTAACATTGAGTGATGACCCAATGAGGAGGCTCGTAACATTGAGGCATGGCCCAATGAGGAAGCTCGTAACATTTAGGCATGGCCCAATGGGGAGGCTCGTAACATTGAGTCATGGCCCAATGAGGAGGCTCGTAACATTGAGGCATGGCCCAATGAGGAGGCTCGTCACTTTGAGGCGTGGCCCAATGATGAGGCTCGTAACATTGAGTCATGGCCCAATAAGGAGGCTGGTAACATTGAGGCATGGCCCAATGAGGAGGCTCGTCACTTTGAGGTGCGGCCCAATGATGAGGCTCGTAACATTGAGTCATGGCCCAATGAGGAGGCTCGTAACATTGAGGCATGGCCCAATGAGGAGGCTCGTCACTTTGAGGCGTAGCCCAATGAGGAGGCTCGTAACATCGAAACATGGCCCAATGAGGAAGCTCGTAATATTTAGGCATGGCCCAATGAGGAGGCTTGTAACATCAAGGAATGGTCCAATGAGGAGGCTCGTTACATCGAAGAATTTGCCCAATGAGGTGGCTTGTAACATTGAGTGATGAACCAATGAGGAGGCTTGTAACATTGAGGCATGGCCCAATGAGGAGGCTTGTAACTTTGAGGCATGGCCTAATGAGGAGGCTCGTCACTTTGAGGCATGGCCCCATGAGGAAGCTCGTATGCCACTAGTATACTGCGTTTGCAGGTGTTGCTGTCTGCCACTAGTTACTGCGTTTGCAGGTGTTGTCTGCCTCTAGTTACTGCGTCTGCAGGTGTTGTCTGCCACTAGTTTATGCGTCTGCAGGTGTTGTCTACCACTAGTTACTGCGTCTTCAGGTGCTGTCTGCCACTAGTTACTGCGTCTGCAGGTGTTGTCTCCCACTAGTTACTGTGTCTGCAGGTGTTGTTGTCTGCCACTAGTTACTGCGTCTTCAGGTGTTGTCTGCCACTAGTTACTGCGTCTGCAGGTGTTGTCTACCACTAGTTACTGCGTCTACAGATGTGTTCACAGCAATGCCCCCACCACCATCAGCTAATGTCTCATTACCTACGGCTAAACGATGCAATTTTGTATATTCAGGCAGTAAGCTGCTTAGTAAAAATGGCGGCGTGCTTACAAAAACTGACCTCAGGTGTGTGCTTGGAAGTCAGTTATCTCAGATGACATAACGTAACTCAACTTTAGCACAGTTATGATCAATACTGAGCAATTCAGAGTGTAATAATAACTACACAACCATAAGTGGCGTACAGAATGTCAATAATATGGTGCGCCGCGAGCGGCTGTAAATGGTTTTATATTGTTTTAGTACATTTGGATAGGGCCTACCCAATGTTTGAATAACGCGAATGCACGAAGCCAGTCGTGTTGCTGTATATTCATTTGAAAAGTAAAAATATTAACCTGACATTGTATTGTAATATCGTTTATTCTGAAATTTTAAACTTTGGGAAGCTAAGAGAATTTGTTTCCAACAAATAAATAAGCATATTCTGCCTACTTCCACACACAATTCGTTGAATCATTTAAAACCTTTTTGAAGGCACACTAATTTTTTTGTATGATCAGTCATCAGAATTGAATGTAAGGATTTTTTTACTTTTTTATTCAATTCCACGGAACAACAACATGCTACTTTTACAATTGATGCTAAACCGCTTCTCACATTTACATAAATGTGAATGTCAACTTGTTACCGTTTTGTTCTTATTGTTACGTTGTGGTATTTGTTGTTATGGTGCTGGTGTAGGTACAGGGTTGTAACTCCGTACCTACAGGGTACCTACACCAGCACCAAAATTGTAATGTATATATTGATAAAAAACGTTAGAGAACTGATTTACACAGTAAAAAACATAGGAAGTGATAATAATGCAAATAGCATAAACAATGATTCGATGTCTTGTACATGTAAAATGTCATGTTTTCAAACCTCAAATTTCAGTATCTTTATTGCTTTCATGAATTAACGAGCTCTATTTAAACTAAATAAACCAGCCACAGGATGCATTTTATGTCTTTCCTCTCCGTTTTTGTGCAAGCATCAAACTAGACCGTCATGGTACCTATGTATGTTTATCAATTGCAGACATTCTGCACCATCGTTCAGAGATAATGGGATTTTTCTTCTAATATGAAACCCTTATGGGATATTCATATTTTATTTCTTATTCCCGTTCAAAAATGCTCTTGTTTGGCTAGTATAGTGCAAATTATCATATCATCTCTTACGCTCTAGAGTAAATTATAACAACCGCACCTAAGCCTCACGTATTTCTGGAAATATTCTGTACATGGGAACCGTTGTAGAACAATCGTTTCCATGTATCTGACTCAGGTAGACTGTTTTGTGCCACGATTTTTAGTGCAGAAATATCATGAAATTCATACCGTGATAAAAGATATTTTCTCCGAGTCCCTCGATTGGAATGCTAGTTTATACTGACTAGTTTACGCTGATATTTGCGCACATGCTTACTTGTGTACATGTGTACGTGAACACGCTGTGTGCGATGATGGGTGAATGTGTCACTACGTAATACTTCATTTTACTTCATTATTGTAAAACATTTCTAAACAAATATACATATATATATATATATATATATATATATATATTTGTCATGCGATCACCCAAGATGATAATTAAGACGCTAATCAACCAATGACCATTTCTTTACAATGTTTAATTTAACATCGTTACTATATTTCATTAGTAATTGCAAGCAGCAACACATACTGAAAAGTTGTCACGAACTTCCTTTGCTCATTATCCTATATTTCAGTAAGTCGCACAGCATTTTTGTAGAACGCATATGTATTGTGATTGTCTCGGTGCATAGTTATGTATTTGTGTATGTGTGCGTGTTAGGTGTATGTATGTGCGTAGGTTTGTATGTGCATGTATATATGTATATATTTACATGTACATATGCACAATTGTGTATACTAAACTAACAACTAGCAGTTTAACTAGAGATACCGGTCTTTTTTCTGTTCACTCTCAACTTGTAACATTACCTAACTCGTCTTCTCTTTATTCTTGTAAAGCATTGACGTAAAGAAATATAAATTTGTTGTGTGATCATCCATTTATACTTAAATAAAATGCTTATCAACTATAACCGTTATGTTAAAAATTTTTAATAAGTAATAGAAATTTTGTAATTTCCGTGGTCCTCATGCTTATATCTATATTTTTTCATGCTTCCTTGAAATGACATTTTTGAACACCTGCCGAAACAAGCAATTCTAATATTATTTCCTGGCGTCAAGAATTGCGAAGTTTTATGTCATGTACATGTAAACTGTCAAAAACATTCTCACTCCACAATGAAAATGCATCGTCTATGAAATTGTGTTGTCTCTTATAATTGTCATTACATATATAATCAAATGTAGATTAAGCAACATTAGGAGTACTTTGCCCTCAATCACTTCTTTTCGACTCGTGACATGGGTATTACAATACTCATGTGTGTGTATCATCTAAGTGTATTATCTTTAGGATATTTTAAAAATCAATGATGGTACCATCTTTTTTGCGACGTCTTTATTGGAAATTGAACGTTTTTTTTTCTTTTCAATGAGAGGCGGCATATTGTCCTACGGAACATATCTCTTCTGATCGAATAACTCCTCCAGAAAATGAATTAGTTACCAATTCATTTTAGAGTCAATCAAAACACTCTCAAAAATAAATTTGCCCAATTAGAAATGAATGAATAACATCGAAAACAAATTATGCATACATTCTCTTCTTGTAGATTGGAACTTTATTAAATAAATAATCTTTCACTTCTATTATTCAATCTTACGATATTACATTTGATAAATTAGTCTGAGAGTCATATGCTACAAAGTTTCGATTTCTTCGTTGACTAGTTTTAGTGTGATATTAACTATTTTTGGGAGTCAGGTTAGACTCGCATGAAGTATGGGTGGATTACTTAATTGCTGAGCATTAGCTCTACGAGAGAAGTGGTCTTTGCTAGGCTTAATGGACTTTTAAAAAGATATTCGTTTGAGTTAGAGTAATTTAGGTTAAGAAACTTGACTTTCTGAACACAAATCTGTGGTCAGTTACTGCCAGCACGCCGAAATTTTCCTATACAGCTTACTCTATGAATATACAAAATTGCATCGTTTAGCCGTAGGCAATGAGACACATTGGCTGATGGTGGTGGGGAAAATTGTTACTTAACAATAATATTAAATTGAACTTTGACAATAACATTAATAAGTTAGTTATCAAGAATTGGAAAACTGAAATGGAAGCCTAAACTTAGACTTGGATTACACTTATTGAAACTACATTCATCATTCTAACCATCATGATGATTTTGAGAGTAATTGAAACAACGTTACCTAGAACAGTGACAATAAGTAATGACAGTACAATAAACAGCAATGCATAAGATCATACACAGAAGTAACGATAGTGGCGACAGCAAGAAACACTCAATATATTGATGGGGCGCACAACAGGCTCACAAGTCAACGTGAAACCATTTCTACTCCGTAAAACATATACGGAGAAATGTCACGTTTTTTTCAAATATTATAGTTATCATAAAAAATTTAAATTGAATATATCAACATAATTGTAATAAAAAGTGTTTCAAACAAATATAAAGACAAATTTTGGCCATCGAATCTATTACCCAGTACATTTTAAGATTCTGAAGTTCAGTTTTTCATGGGTCATTTCAACTGATATGAATATACCGTATTGAATTTATGAACTTTCATAATTGAAAGCGGATTGCGTCATGCGGTATTGTTAAGTGTCCATTCGCGTACTTTCATATTGTAACGTATATTTCAGAGCCGTCAGAGGCCATTTCATAACTGAATCAATGGACTAGAACCGCGCGAACGTCCAAGTGTCGGCGTCTCTCAGAGCATCCCTGCGGAAAGGAGAATTGTAGGCTAGCTGTGGTTGTGTTGGATTATTTTGTTGATATGAACTTCTACAGGCATGTTGATTTGTGCTACAATAGACAGGTTGACTTACGCGACAGACATGTCGATTTATGCTTCAGTAGAGATGCTAATGTACACTACAATATACAAGCTGATTTACACTACAATAGACACGCTTCTACCAACCCTCCCCAGTTCCTTCTAGCGCACCAAGAGCTCTCTGCGCAACTAATGCGTTCAATAAGCAAAAAAGCTTCACATAACCGCAGGCAATACGAACAATACGCTGAATACAATTGGAATAATCAGAAACTAATGATAGTTCTCAGCTCTTCATTATAATCTACGGTTATAAAAGACATTCTGCCAACACGGCGTGTGCATAGTACTCGACACACAGGCTTTATTTACGTAGGCATTTGCTTTGTTTGTTTGATGCCTGTTTGATGCCTGGCCTGCCGGTACCGCTTCCTTATTGGCGATGACCCACGGATGTATAGGAGCGATGTGTTGATATGCAGCGTAGATATCTGGATGATGCGTTGGTTTTGTGTCGCTCGGAACATGGAGCTGCTTGTTTTACCGAATATGTCAATGTATCTCTTCCTAATGTTACATTTACTTTAGAAATAGAGCGATCTCGTCCAATCTCAAATTTAGAATTTAAGTTGAACTAAATGGGCAAATTTTATTTTTAGATGTACTCGTGAAAACGTTCACCTTCAGGCTCATCACCTCTGTCTTCAGGAAGCCAACGTTTGCTGGTCTTGGTACGAACTGTTTCAATTGTAATTACAAGGGACATGTGAAATCTTGCATTAATACTCGATTTCATCGTGCAAACTTTATGTCTAAGAATTTTTAATATTCTACCGTGAAAATGAATTTATGAGAAAATTAGACATCCGAATATGTAACTAAAAGTTTTCATTTAAAATTCTGTGTCATAATTTCTAGATGAGAAAAACTCTCCCTCTATTGTCAACTTGAGCAAGCATAGCAGAAAATGTACTTAGAACTATAATTTGTTTCGACTCAGTACCAAAATGAAAAGTCGTCTCTCGGTAGAAATTTTTTCTTCAGACGTAAGATTGTTTGAAAGAAATAGTTCTAAAACATGTTCATTTTTCAAGAGGAAAGAAAGATTTGATAAGTGGATGTGTCTATTTCTATGCGTGACTGCTGCGTGCAGACTTATGTTGGTAGTACCAAACTTCAACAATTCATTAGACACAGCCAACATTCAGGAATTTCCCGTAAAACTGGCCACGTGCTTCCCTCTCCTTCGCATTCGGCGATTCGAAATCATTGGCAGCAATTCAATGTTCCATTAGAAATAAGAAATAAAATCCCCTCGGTGCATGTATTACCGTCTCTGCTTTATAAACCTGTGTTAATAAGCCATTAATTTACCTGTTCTAATAAGCCAATAATTTAGGATACAGTACAAAGTCCAATAATGATATTTAATACATCGACCGCGTGTGTTGCAGGGACGGCGTTGAACTCAATTATTTCAGTTGATCACGTTCGTGAAAAAATTTTCTATGACTATGGAAATCATTTTTTGCGGCAACTGATTTATTTTTACATTGCATCGGCAGTGTGGGAGTTGATTGATCAATTCTGTGAAAGAAAATGGAGACGTATACAATATAATTTAAGGTAATACGAATGTTTTTTCCAATGGAATATTATTTATTCGAGCACACAACCGTCAAAATAGGCGGGATTCTACATTTTTCTTAAATTTAACTTTCAGATGTGGGTGAAATCAAATGTATACAAAAGATACAGTTATTAAACAAACAACAAACAAACATCGGCATCTGTGGGATGCTTTATTCCCAATCAAGCCTGATACAAATGATCTTAATCATTGGTTTTTCAAATGTCTTATTACTAACACTATATGTCTTATAACTAACACTGCCGTACGGAGATAATATAGTTTGAAGCATCGTGTATGGCTTCAAATTAAGAGTTACTACTGTACTATTTTTTTTTCCTGTTATGAGTGAATGCGAATGTTCGAACCCAGTCTAGTTACCGAATATTTTTATTTAGAACTACATATATTCCTCCAACATCATATCGTACTTCTGATTATTCTGAAATCTTAAACTTTGGGGTGCTGAAAGAATTTGTTTCTGTCGAATAAATAAGCATATTCTGTTACATTCACACAAAGTTTGTTAGAAAAAAAATGAAGGTAAACTAATTTATTTCTATGATCAGTCATCCGAATTGGATGGAAGGAATTTTTTTCTTTAGTTTTCAATTCCACAGAACAACAATTTGCTGAATTTTACCATTGATGCTATATCGCTTCTCCAACTGACATAAATGTAAATAACAACACATTATCGTTTTGTTCTTATTGTTACGTTATGGAATTTTTTGTTTTGATGCTGGTGTAGGTGCATGGTTGTAGCTCTGTAACTACACCAGAACCAAAATTTGAATGTATATATTGACATAAAACGTTAGAGAACTGATTTATAAAGTGAAAAACATAGGAAGTGAAAATAATGCAAATAGCATCACAAATGAGAGGTGGCATGTTATCCTACGAAGCATTTCTCTTGGGGTCGAATAACTCTAACAGAAAATGAATTAGTTACCGTTCTTTTTCATATGCAATTTCTTCACCCTAGTAAAGAAATTTGTCCAATTTGAAATAAATTAATAATGTCGAAAACAAATTATAAATGCATTACCTACTTGTGAATTCGAACGTTAGTAAATAAAGAATATTTCACTTCTATTATTCAATCTTGCGATATTAGGCCTACCTTATGTAAATTAGTCTGAGTGTCAACGGTTACAAAATTTCGATGCCTTTATGGACTGCTTTTAACATAATATAAACTATTTTTGGGAGTCAGGCTAGACGCGCATGAACGATGGGTAGATTACTGCTGAGCATTAGCCCTGTGAGAGGAGTGGTCTCTGCTAGGCCACAGGAGCTTTTAAAAAGATATTCGTTTGAGTTAGAGTAATTTGGGTTAAGAAACTTGACTTTCTAAACTCAAATCTGTTGTCAGTTACTGACAGCACGCCGAAATTTTCCTGTCCAGCTTACTGCCTGAATATACCAAATTGCATCGTTTAGCCGTAGGCAATGAGACATATTAGCTGATGGTGGTGGGGACATTGCTGTGAACACACCTGCAGACGCAGTAACAAGTGGCAGACAACACCTGCAGACGCAGTAACTAGTGGCAGACAACATCTGCAGACGCAGTAACTAGTGGCAGACAACACCTGTACTACGGCCAACCAAGAACATCCCCACCACCATCAGCTAACACGTCACATTACCTACGGCTGAAGTGCCCCAGTGCTATTCATTAATTTTCATAGTAGAGACAATTCAGTTAAACAAATTGATGTAGAGAGCCGCGGCTACTGCAAGTTAGCTCATTTTATGTAAATTATTTCTTAAAAAATTAATTCATGTATTTTTTGAGAGCTGCACAATGAATATAACTGGGCAAGCGATGCAACTTAGAATAATCAGGCAGTAAGCTGCATAGGAACATGGCGGCGTGCTAGCAGACACTGATAACGGTTTGTGTTTGGGAAGTCGAGTTCTCACCTATCGCCTAACTCAAGTTATCAACTTTCTACAATGCATCTTCAATATGATCCATGATCCAAGATGACGATCACGTATAAATTACCAATTGACTAATTTTCATTGAAGATCTACATCTTAGGGAGCCGCAGCAGGCTATAAAAATAGATTTACTTTACATAATATTATCGAACAACCAATCTAGAATTGGCTGTGGTTGAGCTAAATTTCAGGAATAGAATTCGACAACTGGATATACTTTTTTCAGTTGAATGTTAATCATTAACATAATTGAAAATTCAGTCTATTACAAGCTTCAGGAAATTGTTTCTTGTTGTAATTTTTTAACATAGGGCCTACTTCACAATTATTTCACACAAAAAGTCGCGATGTTCATTATGAAATTCATGCCTAACTAAATTATTTTGAAATGGAGCAATCGAAATTCATATGGGGTTGTTTTTCACTTATGTTTCAAATCCATTCAACATCAACACGACATCAGCATTGCAAGTTATAGTAACTCAATACCATAACATGTCCAATATTTTTTACCGAAACATGTCCAATATTTACTGACTTGTCGAATTCATGTAGATAAATTTAAGTGGACACAACCAATTATCTATTCCCCCATGAAATGTGCCCAGTTCGGACACTAAATATCTTCACAGCCAATTGTCTCTCCTTACAGCGTATCGCACAGCGTGGGGAAAGGTGGGATAGTTGATGTTTTCAATACGTACGATGGGGTACGAGGTGCATGAGAGCTGTTTGGTGGAGTAACGCTATTGGATGAGCTGTTTGACTTCCTGAACACCAACCTGTGATTAGTTTCTGCCAGCACGCCGCCATTTTCCTGCACATCTTACTGCCTGGATGTTCAAAATTGCATCGTTTAACCATGAGTAATGAGACGTTTTGGCCGGTGATGGTGGGGATAATTGTTAGTTAACATCTGTGGTACAGCTGACGTGAACGCAACACCTGCAGACGCAGTAACTAGTGGCAGACAACAACACCTGCAGACGCAGTAACAAGTGGCAGACAACAACTCCTGCAGACGCAGTAACTAGTGGCAGACAACACCCACCACTGCAGAGCTGCCCAAAAAATTCTGCTGAACCTACCAAAACTTCCATAAAACGTACCAAAAATTATCACAACGTACTAATTCTCTTTACCTATTGCTAAAATGCAAAATTAAAAATATCGGCGCTATAGGCTACCGTCGTACCCAATGTGCAACAAAGTGACATTTGCAGTTCGTATTTGCATCAAAGCAGTTCGTACCAAATTTGTACAAACGTATTAATTTCGGCAGCCTTGCTGCATCTGCAACATCGCGCTCGTCCAGAAGTCGGTCGTCCAGTGTTGCCAGATTTGCTATTTCATGGTCAATTTACTCAAAATTGGTCCTTTTTTAACGCCGGGGCCATGAAAAATTTGCTTCACTATTTTCAAGTAATCGCACGGCCCAAGAAACAGAAGACCTGCAATTTCTCGATGAGGTGCTCTCGTCATCATATCATCAAAGTGAGCATTAAGTCTAATAATATTGCGATTTTTAAGCGAAATAAAGTCTTTATATTTTGTATAGGCCATTTTGGCCACGTTTTCTCGTAAAATGTGGCCATCAGCTGACTGATTTATCTGGCAACCTTGGTCTGTACAGCAGCGGTTGTTCTGCGACGCCACCGCAGCGAAGAGTTGCAGTGATGCGTCGCAAGGTGGGTGCGGAGCTTTGGGTAGCATCGCCTAACCTAACCGGGCAGGGAAATTAATGATTATATTTCCAATTGGTCGATTCTTAGAGAATCTCACGCGCAAGATAAAAGGAGAACCAACGTAAAAATGTACATTTTTATTTGTTTCTATTTTGGCAAACGTTTCGGAATGTTAAAATTCCATCTTCAGTGCTGAAAAACATACGAGGTCAAAAATATTAAAAAACACATAAGTTCAAAAAAAAAACGAAAAATAAGTAACGTTGGTAATATGTTGCCAACATTAGAAAAGTAAAAACTAACAAACTAGTCAGGTTTGGTGTCTCTCCACTGTGCAATAGCATTGAACCATCAACGGTAATTTTTAATTTGTCAAATAGAGTTTTATCGTCATACGAAAAACGGGTTTTGTGCTTAGGACTAGAATTCGGTTTACCAATTTCGAAAATGAAATTTCACAGATATTTTTTAGAGTTTGAACGTTTGTACGCAAGACTCTCTAGATTTCAAATACCCCTTATATTCATAACAATCAGGAAATGTTTCACCGCAGTTTGAAAAATCTGGCACATGAATTTTATAGTAAATTTGACCGTAATAAAAATACTTGCGAAATGTTCAAACCGATCGATTTTTCAGTTCTCAAAAAATTAGGCACTGACGATTCGATACATGCTACCTAACCAGATAAAGGGAATGGAGTTGTAGTACTCGATAAACTGGACTATATCTCATAAATGGAATCCATTCTTGCCGATCGGGAAAAATTTCGTGAAGAAATCATCGACAAAAAGACGCTGGTGCTAAAATTAGAAAACAAGATCAGTTATACACTTAAATAAGAGAGAGAGCTGGGAATTTTAATGACGCATTATACATACGTGCCGTTCGGTGGGTTCTCAACTTGGTGTTTTATATGGATTACCTAAAATTCATAAACCAGATGTACCGATGAGACCAATTTTGTCTGCCTGTAATACCCCCTAATTCTAAACTTTGTTCAAATTTAGTGCCGGTATTAACACCTTTTTGTAACAGTGAATTTCCCGTGGAAAACTCGTATCATTTTGTAAACGAGTTATCGACTGTTGACGGCATAGAAAATTTGTTCATGTGTAGTTTTGATGTTGAATCCATGTATACAAACGTACTGCTAGAAGAATCAATTAATGTTTTACTAGAACGTATATTTTACGACAATCTCACCATTATGAATTACGACAGGGCTCAATTCAAACGTTTGCTAGACATCGCACTGAAAGATTCATTTTTTGTATTCAAAGGGAAAACTTACCAACAAATTAACGGTCTAGCAATGGGCTCAAGCTTGTCTTCCCTCTTAGCAAACTCGTTCTTCGCTAACTTGGAGAAGAATTTTTTTGTGCCCAATGCCCTGCAGAATTTAAGCCCTTATTCTACCGTAGATATTTGAATGATACGTTTGTTTTGTTCCGTTCTGAAAATGAAGCTATTAGGTTTTATGATTATATCAATGCATCCCATCCTAACATTAAATTTACCATGGAAATAGAGCAAAATGGGCAAATCCCTTTCTTAGACGTACTCGTGAAGAAGTCTAACTCTAGGCTTATTACCTCTGTCTACAGAAAACCAACATTTACTGGCCTCAGTACGAACAATTTCAGTTTTATTTATAAGGGATAAATCAAATCTTGCATAATAACTTTACTTCAGCGCGCATATCGCATATCTAGTAGTTTTTAAATATTCCACCGTGAAATAGAATTTATTAAGACATTATTGATTAAAAATATGTATCCAAAATTTATCATCGATAATTCCGTCAGAAAGTTTCTAGAGAAAAAAATATTGTCCCTCTCATGTCACCTTGAGCGTAGCAAAACAGAAATTGTACATAGAATTACCTTTTTTGGGTTATTTGAACTCGGAACTGAATAGAGAAGTCGTAGCTCTGGTTAGTAGGTTTTTCACTATAGTTGACATCAGAGTGTTGTATAGAAATAGTTTTGAAATCGGTTCATTTTTTAGGAGGAAAGAACGTCTGGAGGAGTGCCTGTGGAGTGGATGTGTTTATTTGTATAAGTGTGACTGCTGCATGCAGACTTATGTAGGTAGTACTAAACTACAACAATTTATCAGACACAGCCAACATTCAGGAATTTCCCATAGAACCGGTCGCATACTTTCCTCTCCTTCTCATTCAGCAATCCGAGATCATTGACAGCAATTTAATCATCCTTTCAGAATAAAAAACTTCTCCACTCTGTGTACCACCAACAACGAACAGGATCTTCGCATTTTCGAATCTTTATTTATATCTACCAATAGACCTGACTTAAATAAAGACTTGAGTGCTGTCAAACTAAACATTGCCTCAACCTACTGACATATTTCTGTGTGTGTATGAATGTGGAGTGTGTTCGCGAGCGTCTGTTTGTTAGGTTCCTATGTGTAAATGTATGAATGTATGTGCGTGTGAAAGGGTGGGTAGGTGAGCCAATGAGAATGATCGTTTTTACTGCACTTGAATGAGAAATAGGATTGAAGTTTTTATAGATGTTTGTTTACTTATATTTCGTATTTTTTTAAATTTTGTGTTTTTTAATATTTTTGACCTTGTTGTATGTTTTTCAGCACTGAAGATGGAATTTTAACATTCCGAAACGTTCGCCAAAATAGAAACAAAAAAAACGTATATTTTTACGTTGGTTCTCCTTTTTATCTTGCGCGGGCAATTGATGAATACCGAACTATTCAGAATGTAATAACAAAAAATCTTCGAGTTATCTACTGAGCACTGATATTATAGGGCGCCACATGGGGCTGTAAAAATAGAACTTTCTTCAGTATCGAGAAGTACCCAAAGGCTGATGAAAATGCGAAACCCAGTCTAATTCATCGCAATTCATTTGGAAGGTGAAGATATACACTCAAAAATGTATCAAATAACAATAAACTTGAATCTTGAACTTCGAAAGATTGCAGAAATTTGTTGTCGTTGTATTAATGTATTATGTTTTGAAAGAGAGTTGATATTCATAAGAAATCTGCTCAAACAAAACAATCATATTTCTAGGTTAACTAATTTACTTCAATAATGAGCTGTTGGAGTCTAAGGCAATTGATTTTCATTATTTAAATTCCACTGAACAACAACATGCTGACTTCCACTGTTGATGCTATATAATTTCTCACATTTAAATAAATCTAAATACCAATACATTACTGTTTTCTTCTTATTATTACGTTATGGTTTTTGTTGTTATGGTGCTGGTGTAGGTAAGGTGCTGGTGTAGGTACGGTGCTGGTGTAGGTACGGTGCTGGTGTAGGTGAGGTGCTGGTGTAGGTACGGTGCTGGTGTAGGTACGGCGCTGGTGTAGGTACGGTGCTGGTGTAGGTACGGTGCTGGTGTAGGTACGGTGCTGGAATAAGCATGGTGCTGGTGTAGGTACGGTGCTAACTAATGTTTCATAAATTTTAGTAGCAGTATCAGCAGAATTTCGTTTCCTTTCAGTTTGAAGACAGAAGACTATAAGGCATCATACTAATCTGAATTTACCGACATAGCTTGTTCTTTTGAAAGCGCACATTTCGGCTTGCACAAGTTTCGGAATATTATGAATAAGAATGCTCATAACTTCTAGAATTAACAGAAATCTCTGTCCTTTACTACTTCGACAAAAAAATGGGAAGTAATTTTCTTAAGAAATTCCTGAAATTTCTGAATTCCTGTCTGACTTGAGCAGAGTGCGAGTGAATGGCAGACTCAGCCGAACACAAAAACGGAATGAATTTCATCTCGGAGCAGTTTTTGAAAATCGCAATTTACGCACATCATTGTTGAACAATTATCGCTTCCGAATCCAATAACATTATTGACCGGGACACTTTTCTTTCTAATGAATTTCTAACTGCCGTAAATAACCCAACGCTGTTCCATATCCAACGGTAATGGTGCCTAGTAGAGCACCAGCAACATCTTTGCTGGTATCGAAGTAACGGACAACCGCTGCTAAGATTTGATTTACAGAAATATCTCTGCTCTCATCAGTGATAATTGAACACTTTTCTTGCCTACATATATCTGTTAACGACAGAATTAAATTAGATGCACCGCCGTTTTGAATCTCATAAGAGAGGTTAATTTTCTTCATAGCTATCTTCAGTTTGCAATCAACAAAAGGAATGTAATGTTCAGCGAAATATGCACTAAGTAGTTCACTTTTTGCTACTTGTTCAGATTTAGCGGTTTCTTTTTGTGCAAGAATCGAGTAATGTTTACCGATGTAGCTGCACTTTTGAAATTAAACCTGTTGAGTTGTATTTTTGTATTTCATAGAAAATAGTTGCTAGCATTTTTCAGCATATAACGACGACACTTGCAATAACTTGCGTCTCTGTTTTTCTTCGTCCTGAGTTAACCAATCTTTGAATTCTGGATCACTCAACCAAGCGCTGTTGAAACTTTGATAATACCACTTACTTTTTTTAAACTGGTGTTTCCAAGTTCTAATCAAGGGAGATCTAATTAACAAGTGCCTCGGTCAGAGCCTGGACGCAAGACTGCGCCCAGACGAGACTGAATGGGTATTGAACGAGTACCGCCGTGACGGAACGTGATGCCTGCGCTGTCATGTCCGTAGTGAGTTTGCATTGAAATAAATAGTTCGTCCAAAAATATTTCGAAAAATTCTTCATTGGCCATTGTTTTTCGTTATTGGGAATACTGATTTATGTGTGATTAATGCATGATAAAAACTGCCGAGAGATCATTCGTATATCCCAAGCCGCGGGCTGAAATACCAAGATCTGGAGATAAATCCCAAGGAGCGGCAGCCCTGCACCTAACCCTTAGCTCGCCTACAATACCGCCCCTCATTTTCAGCAGCAGTGATGCTGCACGTGATCAGGCACGCATGTTGAGCGTTTAGTGAGTGAATCAGAATGCCAAGTTACAACCACGAGTGGCTTTAAAAAATTATTTATACAAAGCATTTATGATTATTTCATATGCTCGTTGATTAGAGTTGAATTTTGTATTAAAATTACGAGTGAAATTCTTTGGATTTTATTAATTTCATTGTATCAGAATAGTTTACAGTAAAAACTTTATTTCACACATAATCACAGATAATATTTTTTTTCATAAAAATTTGTGCTTGTAACGTTTTTAAAATAGTTTCAAGCAAGTGTTAGCGCTACTCAAGTTTTAGCGGTAACTAAAATATTATGATGAACGTTTGTCGGCCGTAATTTTTCCCTCGTGTTATTGAATTGAAGAAAACATCTTTTTGAATTAAATAAAAAAGGTTATTGAATTGAAGAAAACATGTTATTGAATTGAAGAAAACATGTTATTGAATTGAAGAAAACATGTTATTGAATTGAAGATTCAATAACAAGATTCAATAACATGTGTGAAATGCCTTTGAATTCCTTCATGTACCCCGCTGCGAGGGCGACATCGATGTATTGACGTTGCTTGTATGTTGTCTGTCGCTACTTTTAGTTTACAATTTCTTTTTGATGTTAACATAAGGTTAAGTGAGGTGAGCCTAATTAATTTATTATTGACCAGATGGTGATTATGATTGAAAGACATGTCGAAGAAATAAAAAAATTCAATCCCTTGAGAGTTGATGAGGCCGAGTGCACACTGCCCGTCAAAAACGCATAATAATGTTCGACAAAATTTAATCACATGACACACGTTCCTATTTCCTAAGAATTCACGTGATATTCATTCCTACTCAAATCTGATGGACTAATACTCTGAAAATTGTGGATTGATGAAGCATGTATCACGGATACGCTCATCATACACTGCAGGCCGACATCGAACGGACGGACGGACGGACGGACGCGGCTCTTAATATGGTATAGATTTAATTGAGCTAACCAAACTTAACCTAGAATAAACATCAAAAGGAAACCATAAATTAAAAGTGATGACAGATAATCCACATGTACTGTATTGACTGTTGTTATTAGTGTTTCTTTTGTGTATGATCTTATCTGTTACTATTCTCCCTATTGTCATTACTTATTATCATCGTTTTAGGTAACGATTTACAATCACTACCATCATTATTAAAATACTAATAAAAACGATTCGTCAAAAAGACTAGATTCAATATTTTCCTTGGAGAAATCATCCAAATGTGAATGAAAGACAAATAAATCTATCCGAACAGCACCCGCAATTCAAATATTATTCGTATCCCAGATACGGACATTGCGCATCCTTAACACTTTGACCACAATTGGTAAAACTTAAGTTTTGTGTTCAACTCAAATTTGAAGACAATTGCATTAGGGAATTTTTGAAAACAGTTATCATTAAAGTGGTTCATGCTCTCATTTAACTCTAGTTATGTATATATTAAAATTGAGTTTGTGACTTCTGGTCAGGTCAGCAGCACTGCGGAAAATCGTCAGAATAAGATGAAACGGAAATCAATAGTAAAATTTCTTCTCACTCATAATGCCCTAACCCAGAACATGGAGGTTGGTGGTCCTAAACCTGGAGTAGCGGATGTCCTAAACTGTAACAGTGTCAGCATAACTGATACTGTTACAGTGATAAACTTCTTTCTTAACTTATTATTTATGAGTATATTCTACATAGGGTCCACATTCCTATTTTTCTATGCCTTTCCCTCGCCTCTGTCTGAATCGCTGTTGTTGCGGATCGGGAGATTTAATCTAACATCTAATTTAATCCAATCGACCTGTTGAATAACTTGTTTCCAAATGCCTTAGTTCATCATCAACACGGGCGGTATGACGGTTACCCTTGGTCTATTTGCTACCCATTCCCGACCCCCTCCCAACCCCCTCAGGGGATACAATTGTGTATTTATCGGACTTTGCACCTCGCGGATGAAATGGATGATCCAGAGGTCACGGTCAAGTAGGCTTAATTTATGTTGAATAAAATGTTTTTGTTTTGTTATGAACCATATTTCTTCGGTTTACGATGGTCTTATTTTTCAGCAACCTACCACTTAATTCAAACCGGAAATCTAACGAAGTGGATTTGAACTAACAGGAAAAGAAGTTGTGTCTTCATATGATGCATTGAATTTGTATTTATGATTTATTATCTATATACTTAATTCAGTAACTCCAAATTTGTCTGAGTCCGTTTAGAAAATTGGCTGAGTCTATATGGTCAATTGAGGTATTAAATTGAAGCCACTGGTGTCTATATTTGCAGAAAACTATTTATTTATTTATTTTTTTTTTCTTCATTTTTTTCATTTTTTTTATTTTTATTTTTTTATTTTTTTTTTTATTTATATTTTTATTTTTTATTTTATTTTTTTTATTTTTAGGCAAGTCGGACAACCCGATACTCGGGTTGAACCGGTATACTAGTACATTATTCTTCTACCAAATAGTGTAAAAAATAAAAACCTCACGTGAACGTTTCAGTGATGGCTTTCTGTAACTATGCTTTCGAGTGTCAAATCTGCAATGAAGACTATGACTCGGTCTGCGCAAACCTCTTGTACAGTCATGTGGTCATACCTTTAGTCTCGCTGGCCACGAACAAATGACGAGATCTTCCTGCAGGAAATGCCCGAGCAGAATTCTGAAAACGCAAAAGGTGGATCAGCTGCCCGCTAACTATGCCTTAATGACCTCTAAGGAGAAAATTTCGTCGTCCTCATTCCCTTCCAGGTCTGCTGACCTCTGCAGAAGTCAAGGATGTCAGCTCGACTATTTCTGTCTAGACTACATAGATTTCGGCTGCTGGAAATGCAGCGAAGACTCTCACTTCAAACACCGAGTTGAGTCATTTGAAGACAGTGATTTATATTTCAGTGGCCTATGCTAAAACCGAGTTACGCCAGAAAATTAAACGAAAAACTGATAGATTGAGAGAAATTTTGTTGATCCGAACATAGATGTTACAGTTACATGAACACTTGAAAAAATATGAAAAAGAATTGGAGTTCTGGGATTGCGTCGAACAAGTCGCGGAAACATCTGCGGCGAAAGATCTAGAAACGTGGGATATGCTGATATTGAACACTGTAGATAAAGATAAGAAAATATTGAGAGAAATTCTGCGTCGGTTGAATGATGGGAAGTTTCCCCAGATTCAAAATCTGGTGTACATAGAAGAGAAAACCACCGAGTTGAGCTACAGCACCACCTACCTGAGGGTAAGTTTGTCTGCTTTGAGTGTGAGACGAGCTATAGCTTCTAATGGTCGATGTTTTGTTCATTACTTAATATTTCCATCGTTATAATATCACAAGTTTTAACGATTTTTCCACTTTTCTAAAATCACATTTCAGTTCATCGGAAATTTTAAATAGAACAGCTTTAGAGTAAAACTATGAGCACGCTAAGTAAAAAACGACGTTTCGACCTTCTACTGTGGTCATCAAGGTATATCTGCAAAAAGAAAAGACAAATCTTACCAAACCTGAACGTACGAAGTCTTTGAGTATCTAGACTGAATTATAAACAAAATTTTTCAGTAGTTCATGGTAAAATTTAGGAAGCTAGCTTGATAAGCGGAGCAGACTGGAAGAGGGAAGTGCACTGGTCGAAGCTTGGCATGAGACTGCCGGCGTCATTTCTTGACGATGCCTCAAGTAACCTCTTGTGCTCGGCATGCTGTTTCTATGTGAACAAGTTTAGGTAGTCGGAAAATTCGTTGTACTTTACATATATTATCGGTGCATGTTTTCTAATTTCTAACGCTTCAGTAATTTTTATTGATGCTGTGGATGCTTGTGATGCTGGAAAAGAAGTCAGGAATTTTTATTGCTAATTTTATTGCAATTAATGTAAAATTGCCCACATCAGCCTCGCAGGCTAAGATGCAAATTAATTTGGATCTTCCCGTTTTATTTTCAACCTTAATCCCTCATTTCACTCGTTCCAACGTTCGTAAGCTCAAATTTCAATTTGGAAGTGCACCAACTAGAGTGTTCTTAACCACGCATCACATGCACAATGTTTTCTTGACCACTTGAAATATAATCCAGTGTTAAAATCAGACCAACACAACGGAGGAAATGCATTTATCTACGTACTTTTCTCCCAACTATTTGTTTCAAAACTTAACCGATATAAATATTACGATCCTCATGTATTTGATATCAACACAATGGAAGGAATACATTTTCGTTGTACTCTTCTCCCAACCATTTGTCTCAAAATTACCCGATATAAATATTACGATCCTCATGTATTCGACCTCAAATCATGGTCTTAATTTTAAGATATTCGAAAGTACTTTAAGCACATAAAGAAGCTTTTTGAACATGCGACGTTGTTCATTGGCAATATCTTATTTTCCTGCGCTCGTGTGTGCATTATTGTTCCAGCTGTGTAGCAGATTTAAGGATACCGTCCGGGATTTTGACCATTTTTTGTCCGATTCGCTTGAAAATTGGCCAGTATGTGTATTTTTTGAAAGTAAACCTTTTTTACTTAGTCATTTTTTCGATTTAGGCCTAGATTTATTTATTTTTCACGAAAAATTACTTTTTTGATACATTTTATGTATAATTCAAGACGTATCAACTCATTGAATTTTGATGCTAGAACAAAACCAAAGACAGTTTTAGAATTCTTGAAGTATTTCTAACAAAGTTATAATTTAAAATTTTAACACTTCGAAAAAGAAATTCTGTGATAAGCGATACTTTATAATAACTTCACAAACAATTACTTTATAGGTTTGGAGCCATATAACTTTTTTTAATTTCTAAAATTTGGGAAAGGCTTATTATAACTTTGTTAGAAATGTTCTAAGGATTCCAAAACTGTCTTTGGTTTTGTTCTAGCATCAAAACTCAATGAGTTGATACGATTTGAATTGTTGAAATGTATTATTATTCAGGAGAGCCCAACAACAAAGATATACTATTGAATTGCAATATCATTGACAATTTTTTGTACATGAATGCAGTTTATTTGATCTATTTTTATGAAAGAATACTGTGCAACATTTTCCTTGTGAATTTCAATATAACATAAGAAATATCGTGCATTAAAACATCTAGAAATATTATATTTTATTTGAGTACTCACCATGTAGCTGTTGTTGCAAGACGTGAACATCTTCCGTCATAAATTTGCGGTTTTTGAACAGCAGTAGATGATTTTGTGCAACTTTTGATTATTTTTGTGTTATTGGGCGTGATGTTTTCCATTTATAATAATTATTTTCCACATATATAGGTAGACGAAATAAAGAAATAAAAATTCCAGGTAAAAAATAAAATTTCCGTATATATATGTTTTTTCCGTTTATTATCGAAACACACAAGTAAACACATGTTGACAGACACTATTTTCAGCACATCATTGCCGACACCATCCTCCACTTGGGGGAAGTAATCTTCTGTAGGAAATCCAAGCCACAATAACCCATGTACGTAATGATCATTTTCCAACAAAAAAAAATGGAATTTTTTATGCTTTTAGCCCCCTTTGAACGCCCCGGGGGAGGGGGGGTTCTGGTGTCCGTAGTGCTATAATATTTCATGGCACAATAACCCACACCCCCACACCCTAAGGATCATTTTCCGATCAAAAAAATAAAATTTTTATGATTTTGGTCCCCTTTGGACCCCTGCTGGGGGGGGGGGGGGGTTCTGGTGTCCGTAGCACCATAATATTTCATGGCACAATAACCCACACCCTAAGGATCATTTTCCGATAAAAAAACTAAATTTCTTATGATTTTGGTCCCCTTTGGACCCTTCCTCGGGGGCGTTTCTGGTGTCCGTTGCGCTATAATATTTCATGGCACAATTACCCACACCCTAAGGATCCTTTTTAAAAAAAAATTTCAATCATGGGTGCCGCGGGGGGCCAAATTTGGCCTCGGACGGTATCCTTAACGAACTCGTGATCTAATGACGCGCACCCTAACACGAGTATTTCCAGCTATGTGTCACAGGGATTTTGTGCTCTTAGGAACTCACACTCATTTTCCATTTCCAAACCCAAATTAATTATCCCAAAGAAAGAGAGGATGTTAAATGTGAGGGCATTATAGTAACTACTTTCTCTACTGCGGTCTCATTGAAACATTTAAAAAAGGCCTCGGATTCGACGAATGTCATAACTTTATAAAGAACATCATATTAATCTTCTTATTCTGGTCTCAAATTGTTGTCGTAGGCTTTTTGTTGTAAACTCTCCTTACCTTTTTTATTCGACAACAATAATTTTAGATAGTTAACTTTGGTACGATTCCACCTATGTTGAAAATATTACAGCTAGCAATGTAAAACAATACTTTTCATGTCTTTAACCCCGATTTACTCTTTGCGCCGGTACTATTAGCGTAAGTAAGAAATATCATAACCATTTGCTGTTTTGTTATAGCGAATATTATCGTTGGGACACCTTACGTATAGGGATGAAGGACCGGATATGGGTTTTCACCGGATGTAGGATATAAACAAACGTGAGGCGTAACCAAATGTAGAGGCATGACCGGATGCGGGGCATCACCGGATAAGGGGGTGAAGTATTGTCGGATAGGCGAAAGGAATTTTTGGATTTTGGAGTTGAAAATTTATTAGAGAAAGAATAAGCTCCATTTCCATTTCCGGGCACCACAGATGAAGTACTGCCGAGTGTGGAAAACAACCTTCATTCCGCTGCATTGAACCAACATTTGTGATGCTCATTATAGTCGACAGGAATGAGTAAGATCAATATTATAATGACTTAGCGAACTTAAAATGAAATAAATTTTTACTTTCTAGCAAAAATTTCAGGAATTGAAACTTAAGGAATTGAAACACAGAAACTGAAACTTAGTGCCGCACTCCAAATGCAAACGATCCTTTTACACATATTGTTTTTATTAACTTGTGCATCTCTCTAAATCCTGTGTTGACAATAATATATCATGTATATTATACGATAACCATGTATGAATAGCAATTGAGGATCTGAATCATTTGTTTCAACACTTAACATGGGTATTACGATAACCATGTATAAATAACAATTTAGAGTCTATGCTAAGGTATTTGAATGCATTTTTCGCTTTTATTTCAATACTTGTGAGCACTAATGAAAGTGTTTTTCAAATGAGCGTCACGAGGATTGTGCTCTCGTGACGTGTGTTCCCAAAATCTGGTAGTGGAGAATGTTGCTAGTTTTCGTAGCTTGAAATACGGCCTGACGACATTTTTCTTATAATCTGCTGTTGTATTGACCATGTTAATCTGGCATTTTCCAATGAAGTCTAAATGTTCAATGTGACCGTGCTGACATCTTAGTGAAGTTGAGTCAGATATGAACAAAATATGAAGACAAGTTTTTTATCTGAATTGGTCGAACGGTCTACTAATGTCGCTGTGTTTGAAAAGTCGATGTTTTATATTATACGTGAACAACCTAACGCATCAATTTAATTGCACTTGAATTTAAATCATTTTTAAATATTGGAATAACCGGGAAACTGGTACATTTAAAAATGAAAGCTAGGTCAATGCAGAATCAAAAAGTTATAGTAACAAGCACACATAACAGTTACGCCTCTGTGAGTCCTAAGTCCCTTCCCCAGGAGGGGGGGGGGTTTGCAGCCCAATTGAAAATAAAGGACGTATCGCCGGTGGGTATGCGCGGGTTCCTAGGCGTTTTTTAGTTGTATTACGCGCGGTTTAAGGGTCAAATGTCCACTTTTTCGGACACAAAACTGCACGCGAATCGCCGTTGTTCCTCCATTCGCCTCTAACCCAACTTCAACCCAATTTCGAATCGCGGCTGGCCGTCCGTAGATTTTGGGTAAAGAAATTGCTCCCGGTTGCGCGTGGTTCGCCTCACGGGTTGTACAATATCGCACTGGATGTTTTGGATCTTACAATACACACTTTATGCATAGTGAATGTGTTGACCCAATAAACTCAGTACAATATTGTACATCCAATGAGACCAAACCACGTGCAAACGGGAGTTTATAAGCACAGGAGTTATGTACAATACATTAAAAAGGATAAGGAATCACTCTCAGTTAGTAATTTTTAATGCAAAAATTTAACATTCTCTAGATCACAGCCTTCCCCATCACTGGAACACCAGAATAATAATGGAATTTGAGATGCAATCACAGTCCGACTAGAATACTTCCTGTAACAAATATATTCACTACATAAAAATAGGCAGGAGAATTTAATTCTCTATCACAGAGCGCTTATAAACATTATATATGTACACAGTGTGTTGAGTAATTCGATGCACATATTTTAACCATCTACATAGTAAAATGCAAAATAAAACGACTTTAACGAGTACCAAATGACTTGAAAACTCGGTTTCCGAGAAATTGCGACTTGAAATAATTTAAGAGTCCCGTTAAAATAGGCTTACCATGCAGAACGAGTAAAATCTAACTTCTTGGGCTGGCTGTTGGCGCGCGTTTTAGGCTATTCCGTTGGGAATCTAAAACTATTTTAGGTCATCATTTCTCGGAAACGAAGGAGTTTTCAAAGTTTGCTCATGAAAATCTTTTTATTTAGCGTTTTTCTGTATGGGGGTTAAATAAGTGCATCGAATTACCAAACACCCTTGGTATATCTATATATCAAGAAATAACAACATATTATAAACCAATAAAATATGGTTCATTTCTTGATGTATAGATACACAGAGTTCCGTTTCAACGCTCGTCTACATTACATATATATATATATTTCATTGGTTTATGGTATACTTTTATTACTTGATATATCTATATTTCAAGAAATAAAAGTAAATAAAACCAATAAAATCAATCATGTTATTTTTTATCTAGACATATAGGTATACCAAGTCAAGTATAAAGAGTTCCCTTTTAAAGCTCGTCTACATTATATATCTATCTAAATAATTATTGATATATCTATATATCAAGAATTAAAAATAAATCATAAACCAATATATTATGGTTCAGTTTTATTTCATGATATACAGATATATCAAATCAAGTTTACAGAGTTCCCTTTCAACGCTCATCTACATATTATTCTTGTTCATGATATCTATATCTATACTTCAAAAAATAAAAAAAATCATAGAGCAATAAAATATATGGTTAATTTATATTTTTTGGTATATTGATATATCAAGAAAAATAAATTAACAGTTATGCGTAACTGTAAATAATTTCGACTAAAAGTCGTCTAAATAAAGCATTACTGCAGACAGTTGGGGGTGGGGGAATGGTACTCCTAGTTTTTGCAGAGTATGGCCCTCGTCTTCTGCCTGTTCAGTGGTGTGCGCTTCCGATAGCGGTTTCACACGAGTCCCTCTGTGACCATCCCAGTCGCCTGCACCTGCACAGACAAAAAAATAGCTAAAAAACCTGACTCCTATTAATGCATATATTGGTCTGTCGTCTTTCGCGTCTTCAATACTCTGAACTGCGCGCTCCCTTTATTACCACAACCCATTATTTCAACATATTTTCAAACCATCTCAAACTGTTGAGATTCCCCGGAAATACAGCGTGCGCGAATATAGATGATACCTGTCTGTCTAAACGCTGATGCGCGAAAACAGATGATACCCTCTCTATCTATTTCTGTGTATGTAAATTCATCAAGTATTTTTGTGTTCTTTAGCAATAAATAGCATCGTACGTCTTGCAAGCTAAGATTTTGAAAGAGAATTGAGAAGCATAGGAACTCAGTGCGTTTCGCGCTGCCGTTGAATGCTCATTTATGCTCCAGTGTTACTCGAAGAATTGCCATATTTTGCATACCCTACCATTTTTTCCATGTCATTTTCAAGTTTATGCATTTTCAAGCTATTGCATTATTAAACCTAGGAGAGTACTCACAGAAGTAGAAAAGGCTACTGCATTAGCCCTGATAAGTGAAAAAGTATTCTTTAAAGAAACAGCGGCCCGAATCGGACAAGAAATTGCTACCGCGAAACGTTTGAAAAGCGTTGGCTGGTAAATAACGAATGAAGATTATTACCTACAAGTTTTAGACGATCATTCGCTCTCTTTTCTTTTAATCCATGAATGTCAGTTTTTTATGCAAGATGCGGCTCGTTGTCATCAATCAAAACAGGTCTCAAAATTCCTCATTTACAAGAAGATGGAAGTGTTTGAATGGCCAGGCAATTGACCGGACTTCAACCCATTGAAAATTGCTAGTCATACATGAAGAGTCAGCTCCATGACCAAGATACTACATCAGTCCTAAAATTGAAAGAAGCCCCACTTAATCTCTGGAAGAAGGACATGGATGCCTCTAACTAAAAAAACCTTGCTCATTTCATGCCCAAGCGTCTCAAAGGCAAAATTGCAGCTCGAGGGCATTTTACTGGATATTAAATTGTAAAAATTTTGCAATTTTGTGAACTCTGCCACTCAAAATTATAGCCACTCTGCTATTTTGAAATAAATATCAATTTTTATTGAAATTACCTAAAAATCGACAGAGTATGATCTTTTCGCGCACACTGTACACCATGCAAACCTGCCTTCTCCTTAACTCTACCCTTCGAAACTACAGTCAAGTTTTTCACTTCTAGAAAATATACATAAATGCATCTAACGTTCATGTATTTGTGGTATTAACTGGACCGAGTCTAAGGCATTCGTGACATGTCCTACAATGTGATATTGTATTCGTAGAGTCGTGTGGAACTTATAAATTCCAGGGAAAAATCCTTATTCTAATATAGAAAATAGTTAAACGTTGGCCTGAGAAGCTCACCTTTGAGAGCTTTTTGAATAGCTGCTTTCACTTTGCAGCGAGGTTCCGCAGCATATTCCGGCATGCTGGAGAGAATGCCTGTAAAGAGTTATTCAGAATATAATTCATCTATGGAAAGATTGCCTTAGAAAGTTAACATTTATACTATATGCACCCCTGTAATGAAGAAACAAGCCAACATTGAAAAAAAAACTTAGATCTCAACAGAGAAGACTACTACACCCATAAAACAAATCGACACTTTCTCCTTCAGGATTTATTCTTAAAGTACAAGAGTTCCATAATCATTCTGAAGCCTACATGCACAGCCTGTGATTGGCCTATAATAATATTTTTACGACAGCCTGAAACTTGCTACAAGAATGTGTAGCTTTCATTCATGTCGAAATATAATGTACATAGTTACAGTCACTCTGCTATCTATTATTTGCAGATTCGAGTGCATTCAATCGGAACAATATCATGGAAAAATAACAAATGAATGAAGTCATCATCAACTAAAATTTAGGTGGAAACCGAATGAATACACTAAACTGTAGGTACAATGTAGTCGATCTAGTAAACTTATTTGAAGATTTATTCGTTAAGAAAATGTAATTTATATTTTATGTAAGCCACAAATCTGCCACAATAATACGGCATGACGTACAGGCCTCTAAGCAATAAATGTGCAGCCTGCCTAACCAATATCATACCTTCAATCAAGCAGCAAGCCGGCGAGTTGTCGAATTTAAACTTCGACTTCTGTCGCTTGAGACCCAAACCCGTCATGCTGAACTGGACAGCAAGGTTTCGGGTCATAAGGATCCTCAGCATGCTGCTAACCGTCTTTCCGAGCGACGATTGTCTCGAATTCACCAGCATGGATTTCTGGTGATTATAGATTAGATTGTTAGTTTAAGCCTCCCTATCCGCAGCAAAGGCTATCCAAAGAGAGGAAGGAAAAAGGCAGCATATGGTATGGAGTTAAAGAAACGTGGAATCTATGCAGAAAGGGCACAGAAACTGAAAGCTAAGAAAGAAGATCATGAAGCAAGAAAAAGTTGAAGTAGTAGGTGCTGAAAAGCAGGATAGCAGTGAACCGAAAATAGATGGTCCGTAGCAAAACAAAACCTACGATATTTCAACAAAAAGAAAGCCTACCTAACCTTTAGCTCGGGCCCTTACATAGTCCCCCTGGGCTAATTCCCATAGATACAATAGTTGTATCCCCCTGAGGGGTTTATCATTTCCAAATTTTACTACTTTTTACTTTTTACTACCCTCAACAGCAAAAAATTACTACCTATTTTTACATAATGAATGTTGCCCAAATGTCAACATGTAAGTAACCGGCCTATAATGAGCAGTTTGAGTCAATAATACATGCAATACCTAAGGTTCAAAAAAAGATCCAAGTTTCTCGATACTTAAAATACTTAACACTAAATGCAGCAACCAAAGCATTATTGCAAAAAAGTTGCCCGAGTTCCTTAAGTACCCCCGTCCTAAATGGACTGTTTACTACTTTACTCCCTTTTAGACACCCGTACGTAGAAAAGACGTTCCTACTAAATTTAGTAAATAAATTAAGATTTTTTTTGTGGTTTCAAAAAACTCGTTACCTATAGACACCCAAGATGAACATGGGGCAAAAATTGAAAGGGGCACTCCAGGTACGTAGGATAGTAAATTTCATTTTTGGTATGGCTAGTACCACTATCAGAGACAGATTATTAGTTAGTTTAAGCCTCCCTATCCGTAACAAATGCGATCCAAAGATAGGAAGGAGGAAGGCACCCTTTAGTATGGAGTTAAGGAAACGCGGAATCTACGCAGAAAGGCATAGAAACAGTAACTTGTGAAAGAAGAATATGAAACCAGATCAAAGTTGAAGAAGAAAGTAGTAGGAGCTGAACAACAGGACAGCAGTGAACCGGAAAAAGGTGGTCCTTGACATAACAAACAGCATTTTATTTCATCAAAAAGAAGGCCTACCTAACTCTCAGCTCGGGCCCTCACATTGTCCCCCCGGGAGCGCCAATTCCCATAGATACAATAATTGTATCCCCCTGAAGGGGAAGTTTTATTATATATTTAAATTAACAAACTGTTGCATATTGGACAGAACATATCAACTGAGACTAGCGTAACGAAGCAATGGTTCAGAAAAGCTAACAACATCTAGTTCTATTGTATTTACCAAAACATCTTTGAGAAGGGACTTCAATTCATCAGGCGTATCACCTGGCACTGGTAAGCACTGGGGAACTGAAGTTGCACTGGGCGCCCTTTTCATCCTCGCGTACTATGTCTTCGCGGAGGTTATTTCCTTTTACATCTTCCAGAATTTGGTCCAACTTGAGACGCAAGTACTTTTCTTTCTCTTGAGCCGTTGTTGTTTCTTTTAGCGTCCCACTGAAATCAAAAAAATAGTTGTATAATTGTTTTTACATGTAAAGAATATGAAAAAAACAGGACTATTGAAATCAAAGACTTATAGCTATTGAACGTGCAGCAAATGCATAGTATTCGAAGTAAAATTAAATTGCAGATACTGCTCCCAAACCATCACTAGGAGATTTTCATTAGTGTCAGATCCTTCCATGGGTTGATCGATTGATTATATGAAAGTTTTAGCCTCCCTTTACCACAAAAAAGATGTTCAAAGAGACGAAGGATGAAGCACAATTAGTATGAAATTAAGAGAATGCAGAATCTATGCACAAAGTGCATAGATACAGTATGCTAAAAAAGAAGTTCATGAAACAAGAAAAAAGTAGAAAAAGAAAGTAGTAGGAGCTGAAAACCAGGACAGCATTGAACCGAAAAAAGTGGTCCCTTAACATAACAATAAACATTTCACATCAACAAACAGGAAGCCTATCAAGCTCTCAGCTTGGGCCCACTCATTTTCCCCCTGGGAGCGCATAATTCCCATAGATAAAATTGTTTTATCCCCATGAGGAGTCTTCCATGGATTATGTGAGGCTGTTCTCTATTTGTGGGCGCATATATAAAAATTTTACGGAGTACAAGCAATAACATGCAATCGTCAAGCAAAATATTGTAGGAACTCCATAGAGTGTAAAACGTTCAAGTTTAGGAGAGCCATATTAGCTTACACATCCTAATTGTCACTACTAGAAACAAAAGCTGATGAACAGCAGACCTCCTCAATCGGAACAAACACTCTTAATATATTTATTGCTAGGCAGAACTCCATGTGTAACTTTGGACGGGAGCTATTCGCATCTAGCAAAAAGGACAACTATCAATATTTATTTAATGTTTACTTTTAGATTCAATATTCTCAAACTTATACCCCCCCCTCCCCCCCCCCCCAGCTGCCTAGAGCTTTCACAATAATAAACTAAAATATTTAGTTAGGCGATATTCAATTACAGTCAAAGTTATGAACAGTGTGTGACACATGCAAACTGACTCATTTTAAGTGGAATTCAATGTGTCTGGTTTTACTGACAAATCTCACTACACTACCATTATTATTATTATTATTATTGTTATTTTTGTAATTGTTATTGTTATTATTATTAATATTATAATTCCCTGCTTAGGGTTCTCTAGCAACCAAAATGCCTCAAGATAGGAAAGAAAAAAAACATCTACTATAAAGAGAAGGGTATGAGAAATCTACCCACAAATTTCCACGTACATAGAAACAACGAATTAAGGGAGCTTACGAAACACGGTAAATGCTGAATAAGAAACTAATGGTGCACACGACAACTGTCTATCGAGGAAAAAGATGGTCAGTGAATAAAAAACTTATTCTATTCAATTTCCATCCCATATATGCAATAGTTATATACCTTGAGGGAGACTGAAAAATCTATAGAAAGTGAAACTAATCTGGGATGCTCACGGCATTTGGATGAACTCTTTCGTTGCCATGAAGGTCAGAGTATGTAGAGTTGATTGTTCGTCATCAAAGCTGCTATGGTGTACTGTGAACAAAAAAAGGGCTCATAGAATTTGTTGAAATCGACCAAGAGAAACATGACAAAGAAAATTGAGAATTACTCCTAATTTATTTTTCATTTCTCCCAAAAAAATCAATTGGGAACAAGAAACCAATCTCATAATTCATGTCATGAAAATGTACTATACAGCATATTTACATCACCTACATGAACCCAAGACTTGTGTCCATTATGTGAGCAGAGAATCAGGGTTCAAATTCAGTTTCATTCTATAGATTCAGCATCAGTGTTGCTAGAAGTAAAATTGCTTATTATTCTTGTTTAAGACTCGATAGACACAACAAATACTATCTAAAAAAATTATTATTCATGTTCAAGACTCGCTAGTCACAACAAATACTATCTCAAGAGAGAAACAATGAAGGGATCATTTAGTATGGACACATTCACAGGCAATCTATCCATGAGGTGTGTTCCCAGACTGGACAACTAAATGCATTGACACAGTTCAGCAAGTCAGGAAAGAAGCTCAAACAAGAAAACAGTTTGAAAATCAAGCAGTCAGAGCTGAAAAAAGTATTCTTGTTTACCAAAAAGAGTAGGTCTTAATTGGAAATAAACAAATTAAATTCAGGTAAAGAAAGGGCTACCTAATCATGGCTCAATAATTTACTTCCCATAATACGGTAAGTGTCCCCCTGAGGGAACTAAGCTTTTAAGTAGTTTTTCAAATTCAATGAATATTTTTTTATCAGGTGAAATGAACGTGAAATCTGCAATTCAGTTCAATACTATTTTTAGTTACCCTATCTGTCCTGTGAAATTATTTACAGCATTGGTCCACAAAATTATAATTCCTGTTATGCAGAGATACTGCAGCAACCTTCAAACCTCTTGCAAATGAATGGATTATGAAGTGGGTAGAAGAAATTTGTAGGCTCAAGTTTATTTAGATCTCTATGAAATTGCAAGAATGAGGTCTTATTTTATATATACAAATGATAACCAATGATGTATATTTCTAAAAATTTTACTGTAAAAAACACTGACTCTTCAAAAATAGAACTACTACCTCAATACTGTGATTTTCAATTTTTTGATTTGTATTGTGATCTTAAATTTTTTAAATTGACTCTCTCTTTGAAATGTTTAATCCTAGTTGAGGATCTCATAAAAATTACAAATCATTAAAATAACTAGCTATAGAATACTTGTATTCAGCACAAATCATAAGTCAAGATTGTCAATCATACAGTTAAAGTCACATGTTATCTGTACGTATAAAAAATATATGCACACTGAAAACAAAAAATAAATGCCTAAGTTCATGAGTAGGTAATTGTCATATCAGCTCAAACGACAAATTGGTGCACTCACTTAATATTATGTGAACTAATGGATTATAACCGAACAATAGACAAACTGCAAGGCGATGGAAAGAAGTCACGTACCGGAAGATGCTACAACTTCCCGGACTTGACCAGGTAGTTTCTATTTTATTTTTATTTTTTGCTCGCACAGTGACATCTCTCGCATTGGTCCAAGCCACACATATGCCTTCTTTTTTTGATAACCGTTTAGTTGGCAGTACTTGCCAAGAGTCATCGGCAAAGAAAATTCCACAAACGATTTTTGACATTATAAAATTTGCCTGCAGGGAACATGTTGAATATCATCAAAGAACAAAACAAAAGAATTTAGATTTGCAATACAGTGTATAAGTTTGCAATACCCCTACCTTGGCTGGGTGACCAATGAATAAGCACCAATAAAAAGTTTCATTGCAACACAAATGCATCATTCATAAATTACATTAGTAGACACTTGAAATGGACTGAATGTACTGGTTCATTAGCTCGATGGGGAATAGCTCTTTTTATTACAACTTCAAACACAGAAAAAAATTCCATTAGAAACACAATGCAAAATAACAGCAGAGAAAAGTACGGAAGAATTTCTTTACATTACTGATGGTGTTCAGAAAAAACCTCAAGTATTTTTAGTTGGTGTCATCTACCAAAAAAGTGTTTACAATGAACTATACCCTCAAATGGAACGGAAATGGTGTACTGTTGCACAGGACTCAATGCACAGAAATACAAATTGTGATAAACACTTCAATAAGAGAATAGTTGAAAACATTTAGATAAGCCAACATCACGAGCAAAAAAAAAGAATAAAAAATATCCATCATGATATGGCAAAACAATAGGGATCTCTCCACTTTTTCATGTTTTTTCATCCGATTCGTTTGAAAATTGGCCAGTATGTGTATTTTGTGAAAGTAAACCTTTTATACTCAAGTCACTTTTTCGATTTAGGCCTAGTTTTTTTACAAAAAATTAGTTTTTAGGTGTATTTTTATGGATATTTCAAAACGTGACTCGTCATCGAGTTTTGATGCTAGAACAAAACCAAAGCCAGTTTTAGAAGCTTTGGAACATTTCCAACAAACTTGAATAGTTTTTTTTCAAATTCAAATTTTTTCCAATTTCCAACCCAACAATAATTTTTTGCGTTTAGAACTATATATTTTTTCGAAAAATTTGAATTTGAAAAAAATACTGATTTTAGTTTGTTTGAAATGTTTCAAGGATTCTAAAAATTCTTTGGTTTTGTTCTAACATCAAAACTCAATGAGGAGTCTTGTTTTGAATGTTGAAAGTTAGAGGTGTTGGGTGTGAGCCATAAACAAATTTTTGTTGATGTGTAACATAATGGAAAATGTATGTAATTGAATGCTGTTTTCATTTTTATTTCGATAATTTCCATACATAACTTCATATTCACACTGTGAATTGTGATTTAAAAAAAAAAATTTTTTTTTCATAGCCTAGGCCTATATGAATTTTTTTATTTTCAGTCTGATTCTTATGAAATTCTACTATTATATGTAACACAATTTCTTCATTCATTTTTTTGATTTAGGCCTTAGTTTTTGGAAAAATTTGACATATTGGTGTTTAGGTATTGAGATTTCACTGTTATTGCCATTTCACTGGTATTGATATTTCAAGATATATCTCCTCATTCAGTTTTGATGCTAGAACAAAAACAAAGGCAGTTTTAAAATCCTTGAAACATTTTTAACAAAATCAAATAGCCAAATTTTCCATTTCCCGTTTTGTTGCATTTTTATATGGAGCTGAAATGGGCTCAAAAATTAAAGATTTTGGTCCCCTTACCCCTCCCTCCCCCGGGGGGGATCTATTGTCCGTAGCACCATAAAGTTTTAGGACCAAATAGTCGACCACATAAGGGTCCTTTTCCAACAACAAAACAAAAAAGCTCACCGGACCGACAGGGGCCTGGGACGATCTCCTTAACTGCAATATAAAATTATCGGACCCTGTAGGAGTGCCAAGTCCTGAAGGTGCAAGAGCTATACCCCCATAGGGCTATTTTTTAGGAATGATACATATTTGTAGCAAGCATTTTCTTATTATAAACTCATAGTTTTGGTTACCACAAGCGATCACCTCTATTCTTGTTAGCACTGCTACAAAGCACCGTAAAGGTCATATTGGTATTATTTTGTCCGAAGGTTAGCATTCAATTACACCTATTAATATGGTGAAAATACATAACTCTTGTGACGCCAATACACTCTTGTACTCAGAAAACATTTTTTACCCCACTGTAACACATATTTTACAATTTCATATTCATATTTCTTTAAAGAAAGATACAGAAAAATGATCATTACTATTGTACACAAAAGTTATTTTTATATAAGAAAGTTTTAGCCTCCCTTTCCCAAGACAAAGATGTTCAAAGAGAGGAAGGATGAAGGCATCATTTAGTACAGAGTTGAGGGAACGCAGAATCTATGCACAAGGTGCATAGAAACAGTGAGCTAAGAAAGAAGTTCATGAAACAAGAGACAGTTGAAAAAGAAAGTAGTAGGTGCTGAAAAACAGGACAGTAGTGAACCAAAAAAAGATGGTCCCTAGCAAAACGAAAACCTATTCTATTTTATCAAAAAGAAAGCCTACCTAACCTCTAGCTCGGGCCCTCACATAATCCCACTGGGAGCGCCAATTCCCATAGATACAATAGTTGTATCTCCCTAATATACACAAATGGCAATAAATATTTATTAAAATGGGGTATACACCAATGGCAATTTAAGCCTCTATATCTACAAGTTATTTTCAAGTGAGAGGATAATAAAGGGACCATTTAGAACAGACACATACATGAGAAATCTATAGACAAAGTATGTTGGCGCAAAAGACATACTTGTATGGCAACATGCGTCACCACACACGATACCAAGTGCATCATAAAACAGCAAGTCAGGAAAGAAGTTCAATCTAGAAAAAGGTTGAAGAAGGAAGTGGTCTGTGCCTAATGCAACAATAGCAGTGAGCTGGAAAAGTTGGTCCTTAACATAATAAAAACTTCTATTTTAGCAAATAGAAGGTCTACCTAACTATTAGCTCTGACCCTCTCCTGGGTGCACAACCTATTAATAAAATTATTGCTTTCTCCTGAGGAAATCTGACAAAAAAATCAAGAAGTATGCAAGAGAGTAATTGCAACAAAAAAATTGCACTTGGGTATAACCATCATTTCCATTTGAATTTCATTGGGTGCTACTTCTTTGCAAATTTCCAGACTCATGACCTTATAAATTCCGACCAGTTGAGGGTTCAATCGGTAATAAAAAAATCTAATGAATCTCAAGGCCATACACCTAGCCATAAAGAATGCAATGATGGTGATTAAACCTGGAAATACTACAGCTTAATACTCCTATATTTAAAAACTTGCAAATCTGCGAATAACATGTGTTACACTTATTTGTTTAAAAAAAGTCGAGCTTTGAAGGATGAATCATTTCAATGATCAAAACTTCCCAGATTATCAGCCTTTTATAAAAATAAAGCCCATTTTGCAATTAACTGCAGAAAGAGTGTAGAATGAACTCTAATTCCTCTTGTATTAATACATGTACAAAATTTACTATACCTATAAATACTATGGAAATAAACTGTTCTAGGTTCAACTTTCCTAATTGCATTAATTAACAGCATGCAGTAAAATAGAATACAATGCAGCATGATTGCGTACTGTGTATTCAGAGATAACACTTGAATAAATGAGACAGAGCCTCCCGTTTCTTACAAGACTCGTGGAATAAATCATAACAAGCAGTTTATCCCATACAACGCTTAAAATCTACGTAAGGAATCGGGTAAAAATACAAAAAAGAAAAAATGTTGAACTCCAAATTATCTCAACTCAAAACATAATAATAAAAACAATGAAGCTCATTCACCTCCGGGTTAATATTGAATTTACCGCATCAACGATTTTGAAACTTTTTATTATATATTTAGGTAATAAATGACACTTTAAAATGTTTAACTTGAATGACATTTTCCTTGAAAATACTTACTTTTTGAAATATTTAACTTTAAAGTCATAGAAATGCAATTTATAAAATTCATCAAACGGACATGTAAATAAGTTTAAATACAGTACTGATGCAGCAATAGGTGAGGTTAGGTAAAGTTAGGTTAGTTAAATAGAATAACCTAAATAAACCTTAAATAACTTAAATTTACCATATGAAGACCGATTTTTGTGCACTAAAAACCTGCGCGTGTTCCGCATCCACCTTTTACCGGAGGAGCCATTTCGAAACTGCCGTTAATACTATTCTTACTTGAACGTTATTAATGCTATCTTGAAAATTAAGCATTTGCATATACGATATCGTTCATGTAAAACATCTTAAAATGTCCCCCTTACCTAAACATACGAAAATAATTCAAAATCGCTGACGCGCTAAACTCAATACTGACTGAATTCTTTTTATAAACCAAAAATAATTGCGCCAGAAAAATTGTTTCAATCATTCAACAAAATGTGTCAAATCGTGAGGAAAGATACATTGCACACCTAATAAACAAATTCTCAACTAATATAGCGTAAAACATCTGGAACACCCTTCATATAACTAAATACAAAAAATTTGAACTGAGCTTGAGGCCGCCTACCGATGAGGAAGATCTAAAATGAATCACTGTCCACACAAAATGCTCAATATTCCGCAAAACTCATATCAAAATAAAAGATTAATTAAAACGAGTTTATTACATTAAATGTTAAGTTCACAACTTATCAAACATAGAGAGAAAGAAATCACTACATTAATCACTGGCTGGCAAGTCCAGCACTGCCGGTTAAAGACTACGCCGCCGGCCTGCTCACGCTATGCGGTCACTCAGAGATCGAGAGTCATCAACGAGTGCTTTTAGTAAATTTTTAGGGTAATTTGAATTACGGACAATAAAAGTCACATATTAGAAACAGTTTTTTGGAAGAGTACATAATACTAAGTGAAAAAATATGCCATATATTTCACATGTGTATTCAAAAATGAAAGAGTGTATTAGATTATGCCTTTTTGTTCTTCGATTCTAATTCAAACTGGCAAGACTAGGGTAATTTATAGATGAACTTCGATTGGTCTCCGATGATCCTCGATTGGTGTCCGATGATCCTCGATTGGTCTCCGACTTATACGGGCAAGCCGCCACCCTATTGAATGCCTTCTCGGTATTTTCAACATATTTCGTTGACGATGAAGTTTTCGTTTTAAATGAAATATGAATAAAAATTGGTCTTTAGTTTTTTTTTTTTGAAGGGTACTGAGATTTGTGACGTGAGTCTAAAACAAACGCAACGACTCACTTCATTTTTATTGGTACCGTTTGATGACTTTGCTAAAATATACTACTTCTGAAAGTTAATTTATAAAAAAATCAAAAGAACAACCTTTTATGACAGTTAGGAAAGACCAAGTTATAACATTGATCGTGAAATAAAGTAAATTTACCGCTTTAATTAAATCCTGCGTGATTAATCAAACTAATTCAGCTGATGTGTGGCATTTAGTTGAAGAATGATGTAAAACCATACCCATTACAATGGTAAGCGCATAAATAAACGTAAGTGAATGTGCCAATCTTTTTCATTCTACAGCATAGTAACGCGTTCATTACCTATGTTGTGAACATTTTTGGAGAAGAATAAATATTAAGTAAAATATTCTACATATGGCTTCAAGCTTGATGCAGTGTACGTAACAATATCATAACAAACGATTGATGGGTCACGTTCGTCCATTATACGCACGGCGATCATTCACTGCAGCACACTACCCTGCAGCACGCCACCTGCAGCACACCACCTGCAGCTGACCACCTGCAGCACATCACCTGCAGCTGACCACCTGCAGCTGACCTCCTGCAGCTGACCTCCTGCAGCTAACCACCTGCAGCTGTCCACCGGCAGGACACCAACGGCAGCAAACTACTTACAGCACACCACCTGCAGCACACTATCTGCAGCACGCCACCTGCAGCACACTACCTGCAGCACACCACCTGCAGCACACCACCTGCAACACACCACCTGCAGCACACTACCTGCAGCACGTCACTACAGCACCCCAAGTGCAGCAATTAACATTTGTGAGGCTGTAAACCACGGATGGCCGTTTTTAAATATTACGGCCATTAACCAACCGAAAATTTTGCGCCCTCAAACCTTCCATGGCCAACTATGAATTGCACGTCCGAGCTCGACCGTGCGTAGTTATGAGCGCGGAGAGATAGTTTAAGGGCAGAGACGGCCAACTGCCCAACAAATCATCCTCGATCTACTGCCACGTCCTTAACCCACCGGCGACACGTCCTTGATTTTCAATTGGGAGTCAACGATTTTGGCTAGTAACACACATGAAATAAGTGTTTTGAAAGTTTTCAGCCGAATGTTGCTTAATTTCGGTGCACTGTATCGAAATGTGCAACTAATTTCTGCGCAACAGGTAAAATTTTAAGATAAAAGATAGCATAAATAAGCTTCTAAACGAAGCTCGTTCGTCTGCTACAGTTTACGAACGGCCAGTTCCTTAGACTTAGGCGGGTGGATTAAATTAAGGGCCTTTCACACGACCGATTTTCTCGTCAGTGGCACTCACACTCAAGGTTCCGCAACACCATATTTGGGTATGCGTGCTCTTTTTTGCTCTCTTTCGGCACTGTTGACGGTGTTTGCTCCTATTTGCGTGTCAGTGTTACTAGAATTACTGGAGGGAGCATAGCCGCTTTCGATCGGATTCAAATTGGTTGCAAAAGTTGAGAGCCTGGGGCAAACCCAAGGCCCCACACGTGAGCCAACTACAGACGCTCGGCTGAAGTTTGCTCCTCCCACCTCCTCTACAACTCTGTCTCCTATTTTCCAAAGCAAGATTAGTACCCAGCAACAACTCAACGAGCGAGGTGTGCGTACAAGTCACTCTGTAATTTTTTATATTTACGGGCCAGTAACCTTTAGAGTTTTCAACTCTTAATGTATCTTTGCTAGTAATTTTGATATTATTAAGAGTCCTCAGGAGAGGAAACATTCTTTCGGAATCTAAGAATCCCAAATTAATGACTAACGATTGTGCAATTAACTCAACAGCTAGAAGAGCATTCAGCGAGCGTGTGCGCACTCCATCGTAGTCAGTAGGTTACCGACTTCCGTGCTGACGTCACACTAGCGAGAATGCTATTGGTTACTACAGACGTAAGAGAAAACTCAAAATCTAGTCCTCTTCACAGACCACTATGCTCCCTCCACATATACTCCCTCCACGGTGTTAGCCCTGAGGGCGTCTAGTAGGGATGTCTGTAACTGCTCCTGCAAATCAAATGGTCTCCGCTTGGCCTTGAGAAGCGACGGCTTCTTTTATTAGTAATTTTCGGGAGCAGCCCGCTTTGTGTAAAGTGCAAAGCAACGAATACAAGAACAGAAATATTAGAAGCAAGTCGCTCAAATATGTTATTGAAGCAATGAATCAACACAGTATTAGTTTACATGGGAATGGGTTGAAGGATAAATTAATACAGTTCAAAAATAGTTTTGGAAAGAATTTAGAGCCTTTGCTTCCAAAAAATTTATTATTTAGCAGAGGATAGCACCTGGATTCAAAGGTGCGGGGAACAATACTCTAGTTTTCTACTATCATATCATAATGCGTTCGTCCTGTTGAAGTGTCAGCGCCATTTACAAAGGATTTCCAATCTTATTTAATATTCACTCAGGAAATACTGCAAATGTATATTATTTTTGTGTATTAGGATGAAAAATTTAAAGATTTAACCGAAGTGCGATTTCAACAATTTGTCCGGCATTTTCAAATGAAATAAAAAACTTTTTCCATGAATTCCCATTACATTTAATTTCAGCATGGAAATGTTTCCTGAAAAAATCTAATCATTTATTAGTTTACCCGTACCGCTGTCACATTCACATGCATTATTAGATAAAGGGTGGGGCAGAAAAACCTATCCGATTTTAAATCCCTTTTTCTCAGAAGAGGGAGCAGGTAGAGTAGTGGGGTAAAAACCGTTAGAAAGCCGATTTTATGCCATTTGTCAGTAGTCAACATGCCTTGGTCTGGTGAACATCGTGCTTATGTTATTGAGCGGTCTATCGAATGCGGCGGTTCGATAATTGCTTCACAACGTGCTTTTCGAATTCATTTCGGACTCGGGCGTCATGATCCTGTTCCACATCACGCTACGATTAAAGTGTGGGTGTCAAATTTTAGACAGACGAGTTCAGCATTGAAAAAGAAGTCGCCTGGACGTCCCAGGACAGCAACAGGACCTGAAAACGTGGCCAATGTGAGAGCCGCGATTGAACGTTCCCCGCGTCGTTCGGCGCGAAAACATTCGCTCGCTTTGGCGATTTCCAACCGCAGTATTCGGCGCATTTTGCACCGGGACCTCGAAATGCATCCCTACAAAATGGTTGTTGCACAGGAATTAAGTTGCACCCACTTGAGTGAGTGCAGTGAGGCAGTGAGGACGTCTGTGTCTTTGCTCCGAAACAAAGTGCCCAACTGGTTAATGATCATGCATTTCTAACCAAAAAGAGTGCCCACTCAGACCATGAGAATCCAAGAATAAATTTTATCTAACCAAATTAAAAAAAAAATCGAACAAAAAGTGTGATATTCCATCAGAACAAGCACTCAACCCTTGCTTCTTTTTGAGAGTGTCTCCCTTCTCACAAGATGGCGACAAGCCCAACCAAGGACAACAACAGCGAGGGTATGCTGGAGCTTGACTATCCAGACGTACAAGGCCTGCCAAAACAGACTAGGCAAGTAGTTTCCATCCTAATTGATCTCTTCAAATCAGTAATGAAGAAATTTCAAAGCGAAATTAGTGACTTGAAAACGATGATTGAAACACTAACGAAGAAAGAATCAAATCAAAATGCAAGGATTGAAGAACAAGATAAGAAAATAAATACCATAGTCTCTCGTCTAGAGCGACTCGAACGGAAAGAAGAACGTGAAGAATTGGAGAACAAAAAACGCACTTTGGTTATATCAGGGGAACTACCGCAATCCCGTCCTGAAGAAAATTGCATAGAAACTGTGTGCCAGATCCTGAAGGACCAACTCAAAATCAACCTGAGTAACTCTGACATCACCACAGCGAGTAGATTGGGAAAAAAACCTCCACCCGGAAACGTCGATAGGAGAAACATTTCTTTTGAGCTACGAAAATACGAAAAGAAGCAAGAAATTCTAACAGCCTGCCGTGTTACAAAACCGAAACAACTCAACGTGAATGAATACTTAGTACCTTCGCGAGCAAGTATAATGTACACTCTGAGATTGGCCAAACGAAAATTTCCGGAACAAATAGGACCCGCAAGAAGTTTTGATGGCAATATCAACGTCTTCTCTCCAAAGATACCCGGCCAAGTAACTCAGAGATCTCTAACCATCAATACACCTGAAGAACTAGACAAGTACTTGCTGCAACATGTCGGCAAGTCCTCAGAGGAAATTATTCGTGATTAGTATTTTTTTAGACTGACGTATTGAGTTTAATATTATTTTGATATCTGTCCACATGTTTTCTTCTTGATTTTTGATTGAATTACCTTCACCTCTTCAAGGCATCCACGTCGACCTTACAGCCTTGTTTTGCTGCTTACTAAATTGTTTTTCAATTTCTTTCTTTCTCTTTTTTATCGAATGCTCATACCGAACTTGCTGTTCAGACTTAACTCGTATATGTGTTTCTGAATCTGGAAACAATTTAGATAGTCAAGGTTTTTTAAATTCCATAAATAACTTCACTGTCACTTCGTTTTTAAATCCATTTCGTCCTTGCTACATCTTATAAGTGTTATATGCGGAAACCACTGGTACGACAGCCTTGTAACTACATTATTTGCCATTTATGATCCCTAATGTTCCTGCTCATGGACTGAATTTGCGCTCTTTTTATGAAATCATACTAGGTTTTAAACAATTTAGACTAATAATCTGTGTGTTTTTAGTTTCTCTTTTTTTTTTAGTTTAATTCTAAGTAGGAATGTCCTTATTTTTACCTTGATCCTGTAGTTTTTATCATTTTTATTTTTACGTTACATTTTACTTACTGTCTCTTAATGCTAATGACTGACCATGTTGACATATTCGACAATATTGATCCAGATCTCAATCATTTGAGTAGACTGCACCCAAACCTAAATGAAACTGGAAACTGGAAATACCTAGATATTAAAAAATTCAATGAATCGATGAGGAAGACCTGTAACGATTTTTATCTATTATGTTGGAACTGTAGATCCATTTATCTGATAATAGATGAAATATCTTGTACTATCACTGAGCTAAACAGCAATTTTGATGTTCTCAGTTTCACCGAAAGTTGGCTAGACGACTCATCTAAAGACCTGATTCAAATTCAAAACTATTATAGCAATCATTCACTCCGTAGTAACAAACGTGGTGGTGGCATCAGTACGTACATATCTAAAAATATATCTTCAAAAGTCATTTCAAGTGCAACTATGAATCGTGAACATATTGAGACCTTATTTATAGAACTAACGAAAAATGGTAAACGGATTATGCTTGGGACAGTATATAGGCCCCCAACAGCTTGTAACGTCTCTTTCCTGAACGAGCTTCAAAGCATTATATCTCAGTTCAACAAGTCTCTATATAATGACATAATAATCTGCGGGGATTTCAACTACGATCTTCTACAATATGAAAGCTGTGAGCAAATCTCAAACTTCATAAATGTTTTTCAATCTAGCTCCTTCCTTCCAATCATCACGAAACCTACACGTGTTGCTTCTGAATCGGCTACGTTACTCGATAATATTTTTATGTTAGATCCGACTGATTTTCTTACCGGAATAATAATTTCTGACTTATCTGACCATTTCCCGGTGTTTCTCATCAAGAAAAATGTCTATAATCCTTGCTCCAGTCCACAGGCTGATACTTATTCATTTCGTTGTGTAAACGAATACAACTTGGGAACAATGCGAACTGTTCTAGAAGAATTAATGCCATCATTAGACGTCTATGAACGGGACAATAATGCGATTAACATTGATGAAGCAATACTAAATTTAACTGAAATTATAACGACCGCATATAACCAGTGCTGTCCAATAATCACCCGCACAATTACGCCGAAAAATAGACAAAAGCCCTGGATTACTGAAGATATCGTGATCAATATAAAGAAACGTCAAGCGTACCTAGCCTTACTATACGAAGGGCGAATATCTAAAGTAACGTATAACAGATTCAGGAATCATGTGACAAATCAAATACGAACCTCAAAACGAGACTACTTCACGCGCAAATTTACTGAATACAAAACTGATATTAAAAAAACTTGGCGCCTGCTTAATTCATGCTATAAACCGAATAATAATACTACGAAAACAATTGAGTCCGTCGTTCACGAAAATGTAAAATACCACGAGAAAAAAGATATTGCAACTGTGTTCAACAACTTTTTTGTAAACATAGGAAAAAATATAGCCGATAGTGTCTTCAGTGAACCCTGAGACCACTTGCAATACATGGACCATGTCCGTGAACCTAACTCTTTCTTCTTCACGCCAACTAATCCCTCCGATGTAATTACGTGCATAAACAACTTGAAAAATAAATCAAGTGGATTGAAAAATTTTTCGGCTAAAGTTCTTAAGGCTATAGCTGATATAATAGCACCGTGCATATCTTATATTATCAACCAATCCCTTTCTCAAGGTATCTTCCCCAACTCTTTCAAAATTGCGAGAGTCACCCCTATTTTTAAAAATGGTGATAAAAACTGCGTTAACAATTATAGACCTATCTCTGTACTACCAATTATTAGCAAAATATTCGAGAAAATTGTGTATAAAAAAGTGTATTCGTATTTTGAACAAAAATCTTTCCTCTACGACAAACAATACGGTTTTCGTTCTAAGAAATCTACGACACAAGCTGTATTAAATCATTTGCAATACCTTTATTCTAATATAGATGAAGGAAAGCTTGTTTTCTCCGTATTTCTTGACTTTCGAAAAGCATTCGATTGTGTGGACCATAACGTATTACTCTCGAAACTACATTGTTATGGCATTCGAGGGGCTGCCCATGATTGGTTTAGATCATACTTAGCAAATCGGAAACAATACGTTGTCATTGACGACGCAAAATCAGACCCACAGACAATTAGCCATGGGGTTCCACAAGGATCTGTCCTTGGGCCTCTCCTATTTCTAATTTTTATCAATGATATCACTAAATCTACATCATTTTTCAAATTCATACTTTTTGCCGATGACAGTACCCTTTCTGCGGTCCTTCCAGACCAAAATCCCGCTAGGATGGCGGAGCGTATAAATAATGAACTTCATAAGGTTTCATTGTGGCTTAAAGCTAATAAAATAAGCCTTAATATCGATAAAACAAAATATATTACATTCTCATACAAGAAAAATATATCTCTCCCACGCATTCAAATTGGCGGAGGTGAAATCGAAGAAACCAACTCAAGTAAATTCCTCGGCATCATAATAGACAAACATCTAACCTTTAAAGAGCACATCGCTCATATTAGTTCTAAATTATCAAAATCTATCGGAATCCTAAATAAAGTTAGGAATTTCCTGCCTGAAACAGCCTTACAAATGCTCTACCGAACGCTCATTTTACCATACTTGCAATACGGAATAGAAGCATGGCACGGAACTGATAAAAATAAAACCAACAAAATTTTTACCCTGCAAAAAAGAGCCATAAGAGCGATAAAGAATCTAGAATATAATGCTCACACAAATGACTCATTCAAAAATTTACGAATACCTAAGCTCTCGGATCTCTACAAAATCTCCATTTGCAATTTCATTTACAAAACATTAACAAATGATGGCGACAATAGCCTAAAACAGCTATTAACTACGCAAACTGGTCATCACGACCATTTAACCCGAAATAGAAGTAAATTCATGCTTCCTTATTACTCAAAGGCTCGGTCACAACACAGTATCCTCTTCGTTGGAACTAAAACTTGGAACTCAATACCTGCGGAGATCCGTGAAAGTAATTCTTATAAGGTATTCAAAAAAAGTCTTGAGGCTCACTTCCTATCAGATTACTAGTCGTGTAAGATCACAGAGTCAAACCTTGTCCCCTACATAACTGGTCCTAATAATGTAATTCGCCTTGATTAATTTCGCCGATCTTCAGTCTGTTCTTGAATCGTTTGTCGAATATACTGTTAAATCTAGTCCATATGAACTATATTGTGAAATGAAGTATCTAATTTCGAGTTACTTATCTCATTGATCAGTCTAATGCGTCTCTAGTTTAAGTGTATTAGGTTAAACATTATTGTACTCCTAAGACTAACCTTGATGGTAGGATGCCCTAGAAGTCACTGAACTTATTCGGGCCCACAGGTAGCTATACTCAAATTTGACCATTGTACTAGACTTAAGAAACATTGTATCTCTGTATCTCTTGTGGTAAATAAATTGTTTAAATTGATTAAATTGTTTAAAGTGAAAGGGATTTTGAAACCCGTACGAACCTGTGTCGCGATCTCCGAGAACTCCCAAACGACGATGTTGTGCTCTTCACGGACGAAGCCCATTTTCACCTTTGTGGTGCCGTTAACAGGCAGAATTTTTCATATTGGAGTGACGAAAATCCTCGAGAAATCCATTAGGAACCCCTCCATAGCCCAAAAGTGACTGTGTGGTGTGCTCTTTCCCGCCTAGTCGTCTGGGGGCCTTACTTTTTTGAAGAAAATGGGCAAACCGTAACGGCCAACAGCGAGCGCTATTGTTTCATGCTGGAAAATTTTCTTAGACCCAAAATGGAAGAAAATGGCGTGGAAAATGTGTGGTTTCAACAGGATGGTGCAACCGCCCACACATCGCGACGATAAATGGACATTCTCAGGGAACTGTTTCCCGGTCGCCTCATTTCCCTGAGAGGTGATCTTGGCTGGCCGCCGCGCTCACCGGATCTCACTCCATGTGACTTCTTCCTTTGGGGTTACCTCAAATCGAAGGTTTACCAGCATCGACCAAGGACCCTTCTTGCTTTACGAAGGGAAATTGCTCGGGCAATTGAAGAAATTCCTGTGGAAATGACGGTGAAAGTCATGGAAAGCTACCGCGAGCGCCTAAATCAGTGTATCCGCTCCCAAGGACGACATTTGAGTGATGTGCTTTTCAAAGCTTAAATTTAAAAATGGCATAAAATTTGCGATATGCAAATAAAAAAATTTTTTGATAAGTTGAGTGGTTTTAATTTTATAACCTTTTGAAATCGGATAGGTTTTTCTGCCTCACCCTGTATTATAACACAGTAATTTGAGAGGTTTATTAGATTGTATATTTGCTTGCGGATGCCAGATTTACGTGTGCATTCTATCATACAGTTCTAATGAATGTGCGCTAGATTTAAATTGTTATTTCTATATCCTTGTCACTGTGTCGCTAGGAAATGACCGAATATAGGCTCTAGTTCTTCAAGAAAAAAAATCAATTTACGAGCTGTACTATTACACGCTGGTACATGCAAAACTGTATGGAACGAGCGGAAAATATTACCTGCAGTTGAAGTTATTATGAAGTAGATTATTACATTTGTAGTAGTTGTAGTATTTGTTAGATTTGGTGTGACTAAATTTCACAAATGCTGACAAAAGGAAGGATTGCGACAAATAATTAGTGAGCGAAGTTTGGATATTTAGCCCCAACTTACTACAAATCCGGTTATAGCTGCCATTTTCTGGATGTTTAGCCAGCCAATATTATACCCACTATCTATTTACGGTGTTTTTCTTCTTTATGACCACAAAGCTGATGAGTATGCTTGCTTTGACTACGACGAATCATTCTCGACAACGCATAGTGAAGCACTGCCAAGCTTGCCAGTGACGCGCCACTTCAGTCACGCGAACGTACGTGTGAACGCGAGTGTTTAGACCACACTCTGTCAGTGTGAGTGTCACTGACGAATTAACTGATCGTGTGAAAACCCCTTAAGGGTAGCAGAATGTGAAAATGAATTCTAAGACATTTTTGCCCGTCTGATTTTTGCAGGTTATTTAGATTTTTTTGCATGAACGACAATTTTTATTGTTTTTGGGTAAATCTTTAAATCTCTTTCTCTGGATATTAAACCGATTTTCACCATTAAACTTTCAAAATGAAGAAGACGGTAGTAGCTTTAAAAGCAGTATCGGAGCATTTCAAATTTTTGCGTCAAAAATATTTTTTTCCAGCTTAGGGAAAATATCTGGCATGAAATTAATAAATTACATTTCGTTCAATTTTCCGAAAATTATCACAAAAATTCAAACATAACAGGTCTTAATTCTGCAGCTAACATATTTTTCTTTCTTTTGCAAGCTAGATAGTGAAAATCGGTCAGAAAATGCCGGAGAAATAGAAATTGGAAAATTTACCCCCAAAAATCTGAAAATTGTCATTAACCCAAACAATAAAATTTTTTCCAAAAAATGTATGTTGGCAAAATTGCATTAGAATTAAGTTTTACCTATAACTGCAAAGTTTGAGAAAAAGCGGAGAGTAAATAATTGAGACGACTTAAAATTTACACGGTCCTCTATATTATGTTTTTCTCGCGAATACAGTAATTGTAGGACTAAACGGACATTATATTCATCGAAATAAACTACGTAACGTGTACACTATTTATTCAGTAATAACATAATGTCAATAGCTTTAAACACACCCCAAAAATACATTTAAAGAATAACACACATCAATTCACCAAAACGTACTCGAGGAGCAGTCTTGTTTGTTTACACACTGCTCGCGGACAACTTCACGCCGCCAAAAACGTAGTCTGGACAGTATTTAGAAAAGTTTGTACTTTCTCGCGTTTTGGTGCGTTTGTGATAGACCGAAAGTTGGATAGTGTAGACAGTCCCACAGCCCAGTCAAATGCCCCTTTGTTGCCATTCTGAGGCGTCTCGCATTAGTCCTGTTTTACTGGGTAACTAAAAATTATTTCATACCTTGCCAAGGAACTGACCATTGATATCTAGTGAGTGTTAACGTAAACGTTTATCCTAAATTTCGGTCGCAGATTTGAACACTTATTGACGCATTGTAAGTAGTAAATTACAGGAGCTCGTATAAATGGAAATTAAATTTTTCGTCGAAGTGCTTGTATGAAAATGTTCAAAGTTTACCTTATAAGGAAACAAACGAAACTCCTTGGGTGTTATGTTTACTATTGCCAACTTAGGCAAATGATTCAATCATTTTAAACAAGTTGGGAGAATTTTTGACATCAAATGTACTGTAGCGCAAAATTTCGTACTTGGATTTGAAGCACAAGGCAAAACGGAAAACAAATTTGCTGCATGGGTGCATTATTCGAAAACTTATTCCGATGGGGTGTAATTGATTTTGTCATTTTTGATGAAACTGGTTCATTCGTATTGACGATTTAAACCCATTGTCATTTCACTTCCCGTAATAGTCACTTAAGCAAAATTTAGATTTTCCGTGGCTTTGACAGCCACATGAATCTTTTGCTTGAAGGAAATTCTAGGGTACTTATATGCGAGGTTCCGCGCTAATTCTTAGGTCTGCCTTATTTTTTTTGTCGAAATAGAATACGATTCTTGTTTTGTAACGGACCATCTTTTTTTAAGTCCACTGCTATTGTGTTTTTCAGCACCTACTACTTTCTCCAACCTTTTTTAGATTCTTGAACTTCTTTCTTAGCTTACTGTTGTTATGGACCTTGTGCATAGATTCCGCGTTCCCTTAACTTCACTCTAAATGATGCCATCATCCTTTTTCCCTTTTAAAAATTTTTTGCCGTGGTAAAGGGAGGCTAAAACTTTCTTGTAACCAATCATCTTTACTTCAGGAAAATAAAGAAAAGAACTTCATGGTTATAAATTTGAATTTCATTTGTAAAAAAGTTTCTATCATTTTTTTCAAATATTTGTTCACTATACTCGGGACTACACGTAGTTCTTCGTTCTTCGCTATGGGTTTTCTACTCGTTATTATAACCAACCTATTATTTGTGAACTGTACTTCACCTTATGCTTATGCTCCATCATTAAATTAACATCACGGACAATTTTGTTTTAATTCGCGATACGATAATCTAGTCACCATTTCTAGGTTGAATCTTTTTCGTGGTTTCTGCAGATACTTGCTCAGAAGTATATCAGAGACTAAAGCCGGAAGCAGCTTTGGAACCCGTTGACTCATCCGAGTTGTTCCCGGACAACGAACCCTGGACTGCTAGCAGCGAGGCTTCGCTAACTTACGCCCTCCCCAGCATAAGTGCTGGGCGTAGACATACCAAAGTCAGCGTTATATCCGCGCCCAGCGAACCCATCAGACGATTCTCTGCACACCTGGATGCCCTCGGCAACGCCAGTTCCGGAGTTGTGGAAGTGGTGCCGCTGGACTTCCTTTGGAGAGCCTCGACAGGATCAGATTAGCGGATCCAGTCGTTTATTCGAAAACAAGGGGAACGTGGGCATTTCATTGTATCTACTCAGTTACACACCTTCATCACAGAAATTAAGCCATTCACAATTCTAATCCGACATTCAGTGGTCAACAATGACTGTTCAATACAGCAGAAGCATGGGCACGATTTAGCAATGTATGCATTTCCATGTGCTTTTAAATAATTTTTCTGATGCTCCTTTGCCCAAAACCATAGCAGATGTTGCAAATCTAGAGTTGTTGCCCAAATATATTCCCGGCCTTACATCGCAACAGCTGTCAGGAAAAAATGATGATCACCCATTTTCATGAATCCTTTCCTTACTACAGCATCTACTTCGCGTAGTTCATGAACTACGAAATACTCCGTGAAGTGGGGGAAAATAAATTTTAATGGCCGAGAGTATTTATTTGCAGAAAGGGAAAGTTGGTGGCGAACAAATAGGTGGACAATTCAGAAATTGTCAACAACTCGTTTTGACGGCGCTGCTTACGGCCACCAAGTAGAGAAGAGGAATGGGCGCCATCTTCTCTGCCCGCTTCGGTTAAAAGATGAAAGAAAAATAGATAAATTTATTATTACCGGAGTTATCCCGTTTCGTGATAGCTGTAGGTAAATAGTTATAGAGTCGGGTCGTAGCCCATAGGAGGTAAGTTATTCGTTATAGTTATAGAGTCGGGTGGTAGCCCATACAAGTTTAGTTTTAGTTATAGTTCCTTCCCCAGGGGAATCTACGGGAGCGAGTTTTATGGAAGCTCAGTGGCAGCTAAATCACTGGCAGACATGCGCCAAGTCTACGTGAACTAACCTCAGCTGCCATCAAGTAGGGAGTTCCGTAGATGACGCAAAGGAGATCCGAAGACTCCCGTCCAGGCGCGGATTCCCACACAGTTATGGGTGCCGAGAAGAGGAAGGCGGGGCAGTGCAGTGCGGTAAGGAGTAGTTTAGCCCCTCATGGTTCTCCCCCACGAAGTTAGGGCGCATTCGAACAGTCAAAGCTCACGCTCATCGAAGCCTTGGGAGAGCGGTCAGAATGGCCCAGGGGAACGCCCGGAAATTACGTGAAGGGAATTAACTAGTAGAGGCACGAGGCTGCTGCTCGGTGGTAGGTGTTCAGCTGGTAAGGCTTGCGAGGGATTTAGAACACGGTTTCTTCTACCAGCCCTCCGTCATAACCGAAGTAAATCAGAAAATTTACATGACTGGAGCAGCCTACCAGTGAATTTGAGCTTCACTTTATTGAAATTATATTTGTTTTACTTACAGGTTTATTTTCCTTTCATATTGTATTGATCAAAATGAAATTCTACAGTGAGAATGTTCTAGTAGAGGCTGATATCTTAGTGTTTGTGCAGTGCAGTTGATGATTCTTCATGTACTTTGCATGAGCAACCGAGGAATTCTAATCTAAAAAATATTTCTACCTTGCAACATGATACAATTCAATTAACTCTGAGGAGCACTACGCTGAAATCAATTATACTTAGTGGTTCAGACCGTGTTAACGATCAGAGAGCTCTTGAACTTTTTAATGAAATCCGTTTACTCGGTACAGTTTGTGGTTCATAGATATTTAAAAACTTTTGCTTCTGACATGCTTGGTTTCAAAGTGAAATTAAATTATTCAACATCCATCGATGAGGGAATGATAAAATACTGTATTGATGGGAAGTGACACGAGGTTTTTCTCAGGAATTTGAGAACAATTTAGTTTGAACTCAGTTTATTTTACCCAAAGTTATGATGACATTCTGTTCAATTTGTTCCTTGTTCATAATTTACGAATTAAATTAGGAAATTCCGTTCGGACAATGACATCAAATATTTTCACTGCTGCAAAGCCTGTTCATTATGTCACAGACACAAGGTCTCAAGAGTTCCACGGCTCCCCGAACGACGCCTTCCTCGTCTGCAGCGCCAGCAGTCAGTCGCCGCTGTCGGGTGTCCGTCTCTGCAACATGAATGACCTCGACCGGTGCTCTGCGCTGACAGTGAAACCTACCTGTTAGCTATCACTCAGTCACCGCGCCTCTAAACAACTGCAGCTGCTGAAGCTTTTCTAGTTAATCACCAGCTACAGCAAAGCTGCTTAGTTCTTGCTCTTAGTTTTGTCAGATGGCACAAGCAACGGAACTAGTCAACAAAGCCGCAGGTCGATAGGAAATGTTTGTCTCTCAAGGCCACAGATTTTCGTTAGTTCACGCGAGTGTTCAGTAAAACGTGGTAAAGGAACGCTTTAAAAATTTCCGTTTATTCAAAATTTGCACGTTAAAATGCCACGATGGCTCGACGAATAATGTTTATATGGGATAAAACACGTATAAGGAATTTCTCAGCGATCGGCAAACAAAGCACGTTATAAAAACCTAAGTCATAATATCAGGCTTAGTTACAAGCAGTAGGCGGGGCTTAGGTCGGAGGCAGAGCAGCTATAGTAACGTCCATACCGTGGAGGGAGTATATATGGAGGGAGCATAGCCGTCTGTGAAGAGAACCAGTTTTTGAGATTTCTCCCATGTTTGTGGTAACCAATAGCCGTCTCGCAAGTGTGACGTCAGCACGGAAGCCAGTTACCTACTAACTACGCTAGGGTGCGCACATGCTCGCTGATTGCTCTTCCAGCTGTTGAGTTTATCGTAATCATTAATTTGGGATTCTAAGACTCCGAAAGATAATAAATTGTGTTTCCTCACTCGAGGACACTTAATAATATCAAAATTACTAGCAAAGATACATTAAGAGTTAAAAACTGTAAAGATTACAGGCCCTTGAATATAACAAATTAGAGAGCGACTTGCACGCGCACCTCATCCTTCGATTTGTGGAGCGGTACTAATCTTTCTTTGGCAAATGAACGAGTTGTAGAGGAGGCGAGGAGAAGCCAACTTCAGCCAAGCGTCTGTGGTTGGCTCACGTGTGGGGCCTTGCCAATGTCCCAGTCTCCCAACTTTTGCAGCTAATTTGAACCCGATTGGAATCGGCTATGCTCCCTCCATATATCCTAGCTCCATGGTCCATACAATACAGCGGGACGTTGACGACTGCCGGTGAAGCGGTGACCCGCCAGCAGGGTTTCCACGCGAGGCGACTCTAATTACCCTAACTGAAGGGTGTTGATTACCCCAGATTACCCTAAAACAGCTAATCCTGACCTATGATCTATTAATTAACTAAAAATTAAATGAATTGGTTGCCAGAGCTCTGTCAGTATGAATAAGTCCTGTGTTACATACTGCAAGAGCGTCAGGAGGGAAATCCAGTCGAACGACGTTAGAATGCTGGTTTGATATCCAAACGATATCACGTACAAGATGTTTGCCAAAAACCTGTCGAATTAATTTTGATGCCCGCTGTTTTTCAAGGCGCCCTTTTTTTCTGCGGCTCCTGATCTGGGAACATTGTTTTCATCAAACTAAAAGAGGCTCACACAATGAGATAGGTGGTGCTTAGCTAAAAATGCACAAACTTGCAGTTCCACTTTACGAGCACGATTTTCGAGAGGATCATTGGATACCACGTAGCTGGCAACTGATTGTTTTTTTGCCACCATGGATCGTGGTTTGTGTCGCTGAGAGCATGTGACGCCTGATCTTCGATTTCCCACAAGTAATATAGGTTCGACAAACCTTACAATATTCCACATCCTTTTGCTCTGTTGATTTTGAGAACTTGGCTAACCATCCCTTAAACCCAGGTTCTGATGTCAACGAATCTTTAAATTTCTGCTGGTAGTTTCTAGCTATCAAGTAAAGCTTTCCATTTTTCGAGGTGGTGTCGTTGGCTCTTCCTTACTCGGTGCGCGATCATCTGCTATGCTGCAAGAAATGCAATAATATATGTACCTATCCCAAGTACAATTATTTATTTTTTATTTAATTTTCCATCCATTCACGCACTTCAGCCATTCTTTGCACATGCACAATCTAACTTAACACTTTAATCCACTCTCTCAGATGACTTTCTGGCTTCCCTCACACATGAACTTCGTCATATCTTTTCATAACGGATTTTATCCAATCTTGTTACACCACATATACTTCTCAAAGACTTCGTTGCAATCACATTCACTTATGAACTCATAAAGTTGATCGTAAAGTGACCAAATTTATTCATTTCCTGAAGGGCGGGTGAGGAAATTCAGAGGTTTTTGGAAAAAACAACCTCGCCTTTATTAATATGCAAAAACTTTGCTCAACACTCAGTTGTAGAACCCCTAGTGCTTCAATTTCGGTTGACGAAATTCTAGGCATGATTGCAGCTATATCAAATTCTACGTCCGTGCTATTGCGCCTAAAAAAGACAGTGAGAATTCAAACATATATTGCAAGTTTTAAGTCGATAACTGTACTCTTTGTTTATATGAATTTTTGTAACCAACTTTATAGCATCTTCCTTTCGCTTTTAGCACCTTTTGTACCTCGAAGTGTCAAAGAACCCTGTCTAAATATTTTTGTTTGCATCGCTACAATAACATGCTTCTTTGGCGTGCAACATGGCTAAGAAATAAGACGCCTTTCATCTAATTAGCTGGCAAAATACCGGTGCTGTGAGGGAACTCTGCTGTTAATTCAATGACTATCACAAGAATGAACGTATCAATTATTTCTACGATGAAATATATTAGTTGTGGAATTTAACGAAACAACAAACATACCTGTCAATATTCTGTTGAAGCTTATAACCACTAGCGCAATCAGAATAGGACAGTGACTTTCGTCGACTGGCTGCTCCTGACACCGTCACACCGATCGAGTTTTTATTAGCAAAATGCAACTCAGAATCGTTTGTCAAAACGAAGTGGACAAGAGATATTATGGCGTCGTATCTTGACGCCGTCTTTCGTGAGCGATACCTGATGACATTCAAATATGCGACACTAACCACAGCAGCAGTGCAGTTTTTTGAACACTAAATTCTGACCCGTTTCATTACATTTCGTTCAAGTGGTAACCAGTAGGGTGCTTGCATATTGGCTTTCAATTTTCTATTTTTCGTAGATTAGGCGGTCACTTCCTTCACGGAGCTCAGATTACCCTAGATTTGCCCATATTTTTCATTACCCTAAACATTACCCTACGGTACCCCTGATTACCCTAAGCTGGGGTAATTACCCTGCTTGTGGAAACACTGCCCGCCAGTGTCGGGCCGCCAAGCCACGCCATATATACCCTACCGCCGACTGTACTTTGAAAAGTCGCAAGCAGGACGCCACGCGCATGGGCGCACCGGAGCCATTGTTTCCACGAGCAGGGTAATTACCCTATTTTAGGGTAATCAGACCCTTCACGGGGTAACGATGGGGTGGGGTAGTAATTTTTCATAGGGTAATCGAGGTATTAATAGAGTAAAATGTGCAGAAATAGGGTAATTAGAGGGTATTATGCCTACCGAAAGGTTACATAGTTATCAATGCTCAAAACACGTAAGAAAGCATCTATCGTTGCATTGTCGTCGTTTGAAAATACTCTTGAACTCTTTCCCAATCACGATCCGTATAGGCATCTCCATTTGAAACATGTTCAAAGCGAGACTAGTACGTACGCACGTTGCGTTGCAACGTTCAGGATATATTCCTAAAAACGCAAAATTTTTAAATACAACTTTGGTTATCACTTTTCACAATGCCGGCAAATCCACGTTCACAGAGTTGAATTCAAGTTAGGTTTATATACTGATGATCGGTTGAACAGTATTTATATCTCAATATTTTCATCATTATGACCAGAATTGGGTTTTAGTGTCTATATGTAACACCAGTCGCCAGGTTTTACATTTTCTATATATAAAATACCTTTAGCTATCATTGCAAAAAGCAAACAATTTAGATATATTTAAATGTTATACATCAAATATAACGTTAGCGGTCGTTAGCTTATTAATAATGGTACCTACCTTATATAATTATAAAGGTTTTTCTTCGCAAATAATTACATATTTGAAGCAATCAAAATTTTCTTCGATTTCACAACCATGCTTGTTATCTACTGTTTCGGTCTAGAAAAAATTTAGTTATTGTACATTACATTGCAGCTGCAGCTATCTCAAAGAGTAGTGATGTCTGATGAGGATCCTGCTCGCACTCCGCCTCCAAAGCCCAAGAAGATTGCCGCTAAAAAGTCGATAGCAGCAACCCAAAAATTTAGATCTGCTTGGTTGGATGACGAAAGTTTCAAAGGCTGGTTGAAGAAGAGCACTAACTCGACGACCGATAAGGATTTGGCTCATTGGACGATATGTAATGCAGATATTACATGCGGGAAATCAGAAATAGCTCGTCATGCTAAGTCGCAACGCCACATAAATCTTTCACTTGAACATAGAAAAACTAGTGACATTGCTTCGTAAATCATCTCGAATGATCCGATCGATCTGGCAGCTCGGAAAATAGAGCTTAGAATTTGTGCCTTCCTTTCAAAACACTACCTGCCAATTTCATTGTGTGAGCCATTCATTCTATTGCTTAAGTCTATGTTTCCCAACGAAGATTCTCTCAAGAAAGTATGTCTAGGTAAACAAAGAGCCAGTAATGTCATACGCCTAGTATTTGGTCACTACTTGGTGAATAACCTATCCTGTGTCCTTCGTAATAGACTTTTTAATTCGATTATAGACGAAACCACTGATAGAAGCACAGCAACACAAATGAGTATTATAGTGCAATATTATGATACAGACGATAGTGAATTGAAATGTTCATATCTGGATCTTGTTGAAGTTGAAGACTCGTCTGCTCAGGGTCTCTATAATGCAGTAAAAAATTGTTTGCAATTAAAGGATATTCCAATGGAGAATATATCATCATTCTGTTCAGACACAACGAACGTTATCATGTGAAGTAAACATTCCTTTGCAACTCTGTTGAAGAATGACATTCCTAATGTGATAATTGTTAAATGTTCATGCCATTTGATCCATTTAGCTGTCTCCTATGCATGTTTGAAATTACCTAAATTCATTGAAGACTTTTGTAGAATTGTCTATTCTTTCTTCAGTCTAAGTGCCAAGCATCAGAATGCATTCAGAGAATTTCAAAAATTTGTAGGGTTAGAGCCGCACAAGATACTAGCTACCGGTCAAACCAGGTGGCTTTCGCTGGAAGCGTTAGAGCAATGGGATGCTCTTAAACTCTATTTTAACGAACTCGCATTTTCTGATCCTACCCACGTGAATGACAGCATTTTGCAAGCCTTCAGAAACGAGTTCACCATTTCTTACCTTGAGTTTCTTGAACACAACCTTAGTAGATTTAATTCATTCAATAGGCAATTTCAATCTGAGTCACCAAATTTCTTTAATGTGATAAAGGAAGTTCATAAATTATTGAAAAATATTGCTACCGACGTACTTAAGCCAACATACGTTAAATCTTGTGCCATTGACAAGCTTCATCCCTCCTCTCCAGATTTTTCAGTGGGATTTTTCATGGCCGTCAAAGCGACAGAAACTGTTGACAAATTAAAATGCAATGCTACTCCTACTGAATTAGACAAATTTTTCATATAATGTAAATTTTTCTTGGTTAAATCGCTGAAACAAATTCATGAACGTTTCCAGCGTTCCGATCCAATTTATGACCTGATTGAATGCCAAAGTCCAGTTAATGCATCCAATTTTAACCCAAATTCACTCTCATCGTCTATGATACAAATACCACAACTGAGGAAATTTGTTGATGTGAATCTCCTCGATCGTGAATGGAGGGAACATTATTGTCTGGACGGGCAGACAACAGGAATGAATGTCACGGAATACTGGAAACATGTTTTTGCTGCAAGAAATTCATCCAATTCCAAATGTTTCAAAAATCGCGAGGTTTTCATTGGTGCGCTGTTAGGTCTCCCCTTCAGTAACGCAGCAGTTGAGCGGTTTTTTAGTAAACTAAATTTAACGAAAACTGCTCAGAGAAATCAATTAAAAAATGAAACATTGTGCGGTTTAATGCACGCAGTGTATCACCTCCACAATTCGGGTGAAGATCCTCACACAATGATCCTGAATGATGACATTCTGAAGGCCATGCGGTCAGTTAAATCAAGTGCAACATGTGGGGAGTCATCATCACTTTTTAAACTCCGCTCTGAATAGGCAATGTGTATTATAAGCCTTGTTTTTCTCTCATGGTAATTTACTAATTGATTGTAATATCTGTCGATCAGGTTATAAAAGCGCCAACTACATTTTGATGTTTGACAAAAATAACACTATCTTGTTTAATTGACTTGGTGCTTTCCAAACTGATCGATAGACATATTACCGTATGTCAATAAATGGATATTAACCCTATCCGCCACAGGTGTTTTTTGACCATTTTTTCTCACTAAATTAAAACTTGTTTGGTTAATGCTCAATCAAGCGGAAAAACATAAAAAGATAGCTGCTCAAATAAACTTTTCAACCAAATGTAATATGCAAAAATAGGATTAGTAGTCTTTGGATAAAACCATTTTTAAAAAATCACTGTGGGCAAATTTGCCCACACCCGAAGCGGAGAGGGTTAAATGATGTATTTTCTTCTATAACCTATTTTCAAAATATTAATATTAACAATGCATCCAAACATGTCATATATCCTTTCTAGGATGAATTCAATTGGGCTTAGGTGTACTTTCATTTGATAATAGGCCTTTTATTTGTTTTGAAATTTTTTTGATTGATTACATTGTTGATGAATGAATGTTTTGCAGTTTTCTTCAACGACCATTTTCTCAACATTTCTTATGCTAAGCGCTGTTTGCAAACGTAGCATATAAACTTCCAGGGATGAGTTTATTTTAAGTGTTTGCAATTATTTGAAAATTTGAGTGGATAGGGTAATATAGGGTAATCGTGCATCTTAGTATAGGGTAAAGAAATCTCATACCGTGGAAACACTGATGAGGGCGTCCTTTCGGCCCCGCTAAATTCTTGTTGAGCGCCCATCTGACTCCTAATTTTTTGTCTGAGTATCCTACCCTTCTGGAGGTACCATTCAAATACTTGAAATCGTTCTTATTCAATTATTTGCTTTGTCTATGAATTTGAAGCTTAATATTTTCGATAAATTCCAATCTCTTGTTTGCTTTAGTTTATCTATATGATCGCCATAATCTCCATAGTCGCTGTTGATGTAGTCTCCACCAATTTTTTCCTGTTCTTTGTAGGCTGCGCCGTTTCCTGTGTGCCCCAGCTGAACACTCGCACACTAGGAGGAAGCGAGGGCTTGCCAACCAATTTCGGAACGGAATAAGATTCCGTTGCTGCCTCAACCTTTGTTAAACTTCTACGTTCTTGTCTTCGGTTGCGTTACCAAATTAAAAACTTTTGAAAACCTTGCAGTGTGTGGTTTCCTTACAGACAGTGTAAAATAGTTAATACTGCTTTACTACTCATCGAACAAGTCAACCGGGATGAACTGGGAGCCAATCTTGTGGAGTGGCGATGTTCACGTGAGGAACTTCCGTGTGTTCGAGATGGTTTTTACTGAGAATATTGTTCACCGTTTTTACCGGTCACACCTTGTCAAGAACTCCCTATATTCATCTCAAACAATTCTCTTTTGGTTATCATGATCAGGGAATGGCTGGAGAAATACTGTTCCTAAAATCAATATCTCATCGGTGAGTTGTCACTTGATAAATTTTCACGATGTTGACAGATCGCGTGTATGTATCCAGTATACAGAGTGAGGTATATGGTGACAGGACACTGCGCAGGGCATAGTTCTCCACCTCGTTTACAAGCCTTCAATGGCCGCAAGACGTGCCATCAAGCCTTATTGGTTTCATATGAATAACATAATTGAGCAATTCTTTATTTTGTGAGTGAGCAAAATCATCTACAAAAAATCAGGGAAAATAACAACAGATTTCCCTATAATAACAGCCATACAGTGAAGGGTTTAAGGCTTCGGATCGCCAGGCTGGGACATTGGTTGAATATGGATGAGACGCTTGTGAAGTTGGTAATCAGATAATCTTTTCTCGCCAGATATTTTTGGAAAAGAGAAAACTAGAAATGTTAGCTTACGAATTAAAGGTAGTGGGTTTGTAAAAACAAAGGTTTTATTAAGAAAAATGCGAATGATTTTAAAAATATTTATTCAAAAAAGAGTTGATACGTTTTTAATGAGTTTGGGACATTGAATAAGCTAAGAAAATAACAAATTGGGAACAAAATAAACTACTTAATTATATTGAGCACATTTAGATCTTCAGCCTTCCCTGGATTGGGTAAGCAAGAACAATCTAACGATCCCCTAAAACCCATTGAAGGTCAGATGAGTAGTTCGCCACACTGGTGTGACATTCTTCTAAAAATATTCATCAATGTTAAACACAATTAAGTGTGCACATTCATTCATATCTCAGGAATTGCTTCCTCCGTTATAGATGTCCGAAATGCTGGAATTGCTTAGAAGTTTAGTTAATTGTTTCGTCTAAGACTACCATCAATAAAAATTACAAGATAAGAACTTGAGTTGTTTCATTTTCAAATGATATATTTCAGTGAAAGCAACACGAAGCTTTTATGTTTGAAGTTCATGTATGAAAACATACTAGTGTACGCTTGAACTGCTAGTCATCCCGACCATGTCTTTTTATGGGACTCCGGATTGCCTTCGTTGATTTAAATAACAACATCTAATCACGATAGTATTGCTTTCTATTCGTTAAAACTTTAACAACTGAACCTATACTGCGGTGTAATGATGGGATAACTATGAGCGTTTGTAGAGCAAACAGTAGGGCATAGTGAATCCCGGCGCGCTCAAAATTTGCTGAAGCGACGAGTGCGAGACGACGTGATCGTCGCAGTGAAGCCAGTTTCCTTGGGAGTCTCTGACGCGGGCGGTGTAGTGGCCGGACTCGGCGGTGTGGCCGCTGTGGCACACCAAGCTCAGCAGGTCGTAGCGGGCTGGTGGGCAGGTTGTGCTGCTACTCACAGCCGCTGCACAGAAAAGCTCAATATTCAAATTCTTATTTTTAATATTGAATTGAATATTGCTTCCATTTGAAGTGGACTGAAAATATTAAAGCAACATTTTGTCATCTTGAGCATAAATTTAGAATCAATTTCGACTTAGACTTCAGGAATGTATGTAGGCAAGAACCATTTTTTATTATATCCAAAAAAATGAAGCATGGCAAAAACAGTAGGAAAGGCTGCGTAATGTGATCTGTAATACAAAATTATGTATTCACAAAGGAATGACTTAGATCAACATTCTAATGCTACGCGACTATAAAGTGGTATAATTCATCATTTCATTCATTTCAATACATTTAGGATGTAGCTATCGCTGGGTACTCATCAAGACTAATTAGTCACACGAATTATTGGAAAAATAGACTGAATTACTCATCATTTGGAATTACTAAATGTTCTTCAACATCAATAGGCTTGTACATTTTTTGCAACTCTCCGCCTGAGGAAAAGCTGTAAACTTTTAGGGTGAGGAACAAATATTCAGGAAGACAAACTAAACTGGTTTGAGATGTTTTATTATTGTTGAGCTGCTGAGGCTGGCACATCCTCTCTAACATTTCGGAGACGGATAATCCGTCGACCGGGAGAGATAAATATAAGAAAGGCTCTGTGACGCACCGTGGACTTTCATCGCTGTCGTTAATTCTGACTTCGGTGATGCCACCAAAGATCTGATTTACAATGTCTTGCTCCCCGATGAACCTCATCTGAAATGCACAAAATGAATATATTAATATATTAAGGATCTAGCTCAGTTTAGTTTATATTCTGCGATATGAGCGAAACTCTGGGCGTGCAACAAAGCACTAATTTTTTAACCATGAAAATCAGGTTCAATTTTCTACTTGGGCACCCATATCGGTTCGTTAGGTATTAATCCCACGTAGCAGCAACAGCAAGTTTCACTCACTTCGTTGCTGATGGAGTTCAAATAAAAGATCAGAAACTCTTCGCAGTCGGACTGCTCCCCGTAGTTGAACTGTCCTGATTGGTGAAGAAAGTCTGCGACGTCAATGGCAGCGGTGGCGTGAATGCCCGCTTTCATGCAGCGCCGTTTTGCTTTCAGGAAGTTGCAGCTGTAACGAATAGCGTGAAGGTTAAAATAGTCAATGGATAAAATAAACCAAGTCAGCGAGGAATTTCTTCTATAACTTGAGGGTAGAAATACTGAGTTCAATGAGGTTAAATTATAAGTTAGGTTAAGCCTGCCTATACACAACATAGGTCGTCCCGATAGAAGAAGAGAAGAGAATGAAGGGAACAGAGAATTTATACATAAAATGTATCCTCACATCATTCCCATACGAAAGCTGATATCAAAAAGCTAATGATATATGTTAGAATTTTGAGAAAAGCAATCAATATTGAAAAGATACCTGCAAAGAATGAAAAAAGGATTTGTAAAATAGTACAAACAATTTTGCATAGCTACAAAAAAGCCAAACATCACCTTCGCCTCTGGACCTCACATTTCCTCTTGGAGAGTAGTTTTCACGGTTGCCATAATTGTCCCACCTGAGGGTTTTGAATTGAACTTACGTAGACTAGGGATTAAAAATTACCCGAAAGTTTTGTTGCTGTGTAAACCTGAAGGTCCAACAGACAACAACAAACTATACAAGTTATGAAGTAGAGTCCAAAGCGAAACAAGCGTCCACCACCCAAGCTGGCGCATTGCTTGCAGCTTTGCTACCTGACTTTTTCGACACAATTATTATTTATTTGTACCCTTGAGAAACCTCACAGTGTGACATCACTTCACTATCCCCGCCCAGATGAGTCTACAAGATAATCGTAATTCAATTTGTGTGCCCTATTTGTACGGACTACCCGATGATTTCGATTACATTGAAATATTCCATACGCGTTCCTGAAAAGAGCGAGATATTATTGTGAACACTTGGCACGAGTCCCCTCATAACATTAAGTGAACTAGACTTGAAGAAACTGTTCTTAGGCACAAGTCCGAGTGGCTTATGAGTCACTAATACTTTAGATTGAAATCTCCCATGCGAAATTAATTTGCAAAACCACACAATTATTCGACGGTGGAAGGAGACCCAATAGAGAAAATCTGCAGCAAAACCATAACCCACGGCAATTATCTCCTAGTGACACTCGGGCAACTCTCCTCGTAGAATTAATATCCCAATTTTTCCCGGATAATACAAACAGTGCATTCATGTTCTAGAATAAGATATAACTCAACTCTTACACCTTCCACTAAACTGAACGTACACTGTGTCAAATTACCTCACCGAGATGTACCTATATATCAACAAGCTTCGCGCATGCGTGTGGCCGAAGTGAAGAATTTAGGCATCCATCGATCTTATTTGAAATGAGAAACTGACGAAACTGATAATTTTATGCTATATACTTCTTGTGAAGGATACTTGACTTGCCATATTAGTAAAAACTGAAGAGCATTTTTCAAAAATTGTTATTCCTTAAACATTAGATGTTAGATTGGGCTAGACTTATCACCTAATATGTTCTTTCCTCTTTTTAAAAAGCTGGATAAATTCAAGATAATTGTAAATGATATTATGGGGGAAGTTGGAGTTAAATGAATTAGATGGTTTTATAAAACTTCAAACTAAAAACCGAGAGCAATTAAAATGTTACCAGAATCTAATTCCCACATTTTATATGTAACAAAAACAGCTTCGACTTTATCATTTAGTCAAAAACAAATATTGTTTCAACGGCGGTGGACTTATCTAGCAGCAAAACTGTGTAAGCTGAAATCCTATTTATGGAGATATTTATTTTATTTTATTTTTTAAGTTCAAGTTGAATAATGATATTGAGCGATGTATTTTTGGACCATAAACTTACTGTATCTCGTCAATGCCATCACACGCGTTCCCGAAGAGTAACAACTGAAACGTATTTCCCAGAGCAATCGAAATGCGGCTTTATTTGGAGACATGTGGTGCTCTCTAGCAGACGGTTGGGTTGGATCGACTTTATTGAAAAAACTCCAATTACTGTTCCAAGAAGAATAGGCTTATCTCGCTGCGGACAGACAAACACTGCAGCAATCCCATACCACTAGGCTACAAAGGCTAGGCCCAATCCGAATTTTTTCGTCGGCGAACCGGCATTTATAATCGATTTCCATCGTTTCTCGTAAGATTTCCAACAGTAAGTAAATTACTGGTAATCACCGGTAATTTTAGACGTTATAAATGCCAACCGACAATGATGACCGTTATCTACCGTCGATTTTTGACGGTAATTTCGACCATAGAAAAACGCTGGTAAAAATACGATCGTTTTTACGCTATATTTTATAATTTTAAATTAACGGTAATGCTGGATGGCTCAAGCCTAAGTTTAATTGATGAAGAGTTACATAATATTATTTGATGTATTTCTGATAGTCGAATATTATTTTACTTATCCTTTACATGCAATAGTCCGACCCTCAATTCTTCCAACATGAGAGTCAAAAACATAAGTTCAAAATTAAGATATTACAGGAGCATATTTAAATATTTTGTTATTTGTATACGTTCTAATTTTTAAGACGTTAGAATATGAAGTTCATATTTTCTAATTTAAGCTTCAAATGTTGAGAATTTAACATGAAATATCTGAATTTTAGCACTTGATAATTTCTTTGCAAATAAAAGGATGAATTTTAATAATACAGGACCATTATTGTGAAAACAAAGAATAGGTGCATTTCATTTAAACTGCTTATTTATATCCAAAGAAAAAATTCTGGATGTATAAAATGCATTATTATAGTTTGATGTCAATGGACAAAATGTATTTTTGACTTTATTCAATATTTAACTCACGCTTCAAACCGTTTCAAAGGATATAAAAGGTTCCAGCTCTTTAAAACGTGACCGTTTCGATAAGTTGGAATATCAGTGTTAAGTTCTTTTTTACGGTTGAAGAGAACGCAATCCTAAACCAGAAGGACTTATTTTTAAATATCCCAATTTTATGAGAATTCGTTGAGTTTTACATGTTCAAAAGATGCTGGACCTATATACATTCACAGCATCAATTAATGAGAATGTTTTAAAATTTGATAAGTTTTTAATGAAAATTTTTCTTTCTCAAATCAGAGAAAAAATACAAGAAAAATTACTCGAACCTTCGCGTACAGTACACGAAGTTCCGAACGTTAATGTAAGCTTGAATTCAAAAATTGTGCACATATTTAATTGCGACTCCAGCTATAAAATAGCTAAATCTAGATAGTTTTCGTTCCATCTAGATATCGAATTTTGTATTCTTGCTAATAGCTGTAAATCTAGATAGCTTAAAAATATCCTAGATAGTTTCTAACTAAAAACATCAGTAATGAGTTGTAAGTTAAAATACGTTAAATTTGACATCAGTTGAGACCGTATATTCCATGTTTGAAAGGCGTTCAAACGTTGTTTGAGTGTCGATCGTTCCTCGTTAAAGTCGCGTGAGTCTGTGTGAGAGATTCCGCGGGAAGTTAGTTGTACTTGGGATTAGTCGGAAGTCGGTACTCGGAAATATGAGTGATCAGTTTCTCAGTTGTTAGCTTGTGTGGATACTCGTTTGTGATACTGTGACTCCCTTGAAAATACCGAAATTTAGCCTGTCACAGTATTCAAGATTTGGAAATTGGGTCAAACTATTTAGGTTTTCACTGTGAAAGTATTGAAATTTCGTTAACTATTCGTGCTACATAGCTTTCACTTGCTGACCGTAAATGACTCATCGGGAATTTAAATTAGTAAATTCAGTTAACGGGCCTGATTAAACGCTGTAATTCCACAGTTAGCTACTAATTTACTAGGTATGAATAGGCTCTTTATTTGATTATGTTTTCTATTTCATGACTTATGACCTTCATTTTTAAGATGAAATACGTATTATTGGAAAGAATTTTTATTGCTCCAAGATATGAAGTCGAAATCATGAAATAGCTCAGCTGGTAACATGAATGACTAACAAGTAGCATGCTATTTGACTTAGTTGCACGAGTTGGAGCAGTGTTTTGTAACATATAACTTATTCTCTAGGTTTGAAAATAATATCTTGAACTGTGAAAGATTTGATTCTCATTAATTAGAAATTTATGCAATACATGACATAGAACTAAGATCTAACTCCCGAATACTATTGTTGGTATTTTAATTTTGTTTTAAGTGCTTCACTGCTGATGTAAGATTTTAAAAATTAATTGAACGGTTTTAAAGCTTACCGTTGTGCATTAACATGGGAAATGCATATGTTTTATAAATATATATGTATCCATTACAAATAAGACATGACTGTACCATGTTAAACTGTGTACAGTCATGAACAAGGATTTCTGAATATAACAGATGGCTGATGCTAGCAAAATCCCAGTATGATCAAAAATTATAGTAAAATATCATTTAACACTAAAATTTATTTGTGTTGAGGGGTAAGTTCTGAAAATTTAGTTAACTTCTCTTACCAATTTGAATAATCTTTGCTTTTAGTTGTGTAAATTGTTTATGGGATGAATAATGTACTGAAATATGTATGTATAAAATTTCAAAATATCAATCTAGAATCTGTCTCTGAAAGATGCTGTTCAGGAAATGAGCAGCATTCAACTCTCATTCATTGAAAACTATGGCAATGTTTCTCTTTGGATCTTATTGTTTGTACAATGTTGGTATAGAAATTATTTGATTGGTTTCAGTGCAAATGTAAAATTTGTTAATCAATTTCATTCTGATGAAGCATATTACTCTGCCTATTCACTACAGGTAACTACTTTTCAGTAAAAATTTGTGCATGGAAAATATAGGAACCTATATGTGAATGCCTATTTTGTTCATATAAAGATAGACATAGAAATTTATTCAAGATATGTGAGAGGTACCAGTTTCCAAACAAAAAATGATTGAGTTGATATGGCCTTGTTGTAACCGTGTGGGAACATAATTCTTATTCTGATTTAATCACTGTGTTTAAGCACGGTGTATTTATGAAAAAACTATTAGTAAATGTTAATTGACACCCGAAATATTATTTGAGAAAAATTTTATGATATATTCTCACATCATGACTCATATGTATGGATAGACACTTTCTGATAAACTTTTGCTCACTTGACTCTACAAATCTACAATTTCAAAGGAGAGCTTGAGTTTGAAGATTGAAAATGAGTTCATCCTGAAGATTGTTCTAAATCTAATGATAACAGACGTGAATTAGTTTTTCATACTTGCCCAAGCAAACTTGATTAACTTCAAACTTTGTGTGTACAATAAATTGATCTCAGAGTCATCCAGTAATGCAAATGATAGCTTAGTCAGTGATATCCCTCTAGATTTGCTTGAGTCTTGAACCTAGAGATAGAAGTTCATCTCACAGCAATTCTTCCAATGATGCGTCTACTAGTACCTCACATTAAATATTACTTCAGGTTTGCAAGACCTATCTTGGTGAATTGTGAAGCATTTAGACCTTATTAAGTGAATGCTAATGCAATACTCATTGGGCAATCCTTTCATTCCAATAGTTTTAGTATTTGATATGTTTTGATGGCTGTGTGAAAATGAAACTTCAAAATGATTTTTCTTCTGAATAAAATTATTATCATTATTGTTCAAACTAGGAAATTCCTTTCCAGGAATATTTTTGTTTGTGAAATATATATGTAAGTTAAAATTCCTTACATGTATAAAGATTGACATAAAACTTATTATAGATATGAGATCAAAGTTTCCACGTTCCAACTGGGGTCAATAAGAAGGATTAAGGGGGACAACAAACTAAATTTTAATTTGTGGACAGATTGCTCTGAATTTTGCTCAGAATATGTAATTTTTTAAAAGAATAACATTTTCCTCCATGTGGATTTCTTGATTTTGGCCATAGTTTTTGAGAAAATCCGGAATATTTTCCCTAATTTATGGAATTTTCTTAGACATTTCATGGGAATGGAAGTCTGAGTTTTTACATTCTAGAACAAAATCTAAGACAGTTTTAGAATCTTTGTAACTTTGCTAGCAAAGTTACAAAACTGGATTTTTCATTTTCTATTGAAATGTTGGTCAAAAATTCATGGTTTTTTACCCTTACCATCTATCTTGAGACCCCTCTTTGGGGGGCTCTAGTACCCGTAACCCCAATAAATTTTAGGACACAACAGCCCCTTCAACCTAATGAACCTTTCTCAGCAAAATTTATAATTTATGATCAAATCACACATTTGTCCCCCTCAAGTTATTAAGAACTTTTTCAAACATGTGGTAACACTACAAGTTCTATTGTGATTTACTTTAACTGTGTATTTTGATATGAGATGTAGAGTTTTGAGATCAAACTGATTAACACAAGCAAAATCATTGCTTGTGAAATGATTCAATGTGAATATTTTTTTAACCCTCAGAGTCATTCACCCTGAAAATTACTTTCAGAAAAACCTTTGTCAGCTTGCTACTGGTAAATCTACCATGCCTTCACAGAAACGCAAATTATTTTCTGAATTGTCGACGCGGCAGAAGCATCGAAGGATTGTTGAAAGAATTTTTTCAGAAGATGATTCAGATGAAGCAGTTCCTCATACTTTCCCAGATGAAGATGGGTGTGATTCGAAATCTTGTTTTTATGATGAACTTATCCCTGAATCCTCCAATAAATTTATTGACGGGAACTGCTCAGAGTTGTCGAGTGATACTCTTCCAGATAACAGATCAGACATGTTCAATGAAGACATTCCTCCATTGAACAGTCAAAATTCAATACGTGATGTTCCTAATCGCATAGGGTCAATCAAAGAACCTTCAGAAGAATGTCTGAGCTCAATCAGTGATGCTCGTGAGCATAGTGACACATCTTCATTTCATAGCGATTCCTCAAGTGATGTCTTCAGTGATGGTTCAAGCAATTGTGTCCGAGATTGCAATTTTAGTGTTACTTCACCAACTACATCGGACAATCGTGAAGAATTATTGGGTGAGATTTTAGCTAAATGGGCCACCTCTGAAAAACAATTGTCAAGTGATTGTTTAAGTAGACTGTTATGCGATTTAAATGTGATTTACCCATCTATTCCGAAGACTGCCAAAGCTCTAAAAAAATCGTATAAAGCTGTGAACGTCGAAACAATGAGTGAATTTGGAGAGTATGTTCATTTTGAAGACTGGATTAGATGTTGTGCAGAATTAGTGAACAACTCTTCAATGCCTAATTTTCCAAAATTGAATTTGTGTGTTAATATTGACGGTATTCCTCTATACACAAATTCAAGAAAATATTGTGCATATCCAATTTTAGTGAAGTTTATGCACATTGAAAAGGTTGTGTGTGCAGGTTTGTATTGCACAAACACTCCTGACAAGTTACTTCCACCACCAGAAATTTTTCTTGACCAGTTCATCAAAGACTTGATGACTTTGAAAACAAGGGGGCTATGCTCTGAGTTGGGCAGTGTGCCTATTGAGATTGGCCCTTTTATTTGTGATGCTCCAATGAGGAGCTATTTGAAGCAGATAATTGGACACTCCGGCTACAATAGTTGTGAACAATGTGTGCAAAAAGGAGAGTATTGGGGTGGGCATGTTGCTCTCCTTGAAACTGAATGTGATGTAAGAACAAGCGACTCATTCAAATCTAAAGCTGACCGTGATCATCATCTCAAAGATAAGACATCTCCTCTTCTGTCATTATTAGATTTTCCAATGGTTTCACATTTTGTTCTTGATTATATGCACCTTGCATGTATTGGGGTTATGAAACGTTTGCTGACAAGGTGGAAGTTGAGCAAAAGGAAAGAAAAAAAGTGTCACATTGGACAAACACAGCAGGCTTTGTTGGAAAATAAACTTTCAGTTATTTCGAGACACATCCCATCCGATTTTCCTCGAAAATTTGATAGCCAATTCAGGCATCTTTCTCATTGGAAAGCATCAGAAATGAGGCTGATGATGCTCTATGTTGGAGCAATTCTTTTTGCACATGATTTTTTCCCTTCTAATTACTATTCTCATTTTCTATTGTTACTAGCATCATTAAGAATCCTTCTCTCAAATGATATGGTTGCAAACATGGTGGTCGTTAAAAATATGCTTAAAACCTTCATTCACGATGGTTCATCAATATATGGCAAAGCATTCATAAGCTTCAATGTTCACTCCTTGTTGCATTTGCCTGATGATTACAGTGCATTTGGGAATCTAGAAAAAATTTCAGCTTTCCCTTTTGAGTCATTTTTAGGAGCACACATAAAAGGTTCTGTGCGGTCTGGATACAAGCCATTGAAGCAGATAAGTCGACATATCCTCGTTCAGAATGAGAAGTTCCCCATTGCCACTGCTCCTGACTATCCTAAATTGTTGCAAATCATAAAGAAAATGTCCAGTGCCCACGTGCAATGTTACAAGAAAATTGAACTGAAACCAGGTGTCATGATAGGAACAGGAGAGCTGGGTTCAAGGGACAACACAGTTTTGCTATGCGATAACTCGGTTGCTATAATTCGATCAATTTTTAGCCGGGAAAATATCTATGTGCAAGTTCAAAAGTTTTCGTCTGTGCTTCCATTTTTTGACACTCCTGTAGACTCAACCTCAATTGGAATATTCCGAGTTGATAAGCTCCGATCCAAGTGCACGGTCCCGATCTCTGACTTGTAAAATGATGCTCCTTCCTTTCAAGTCTAATTATGTGGCTTTATCTCTTCTTCACAGCGTAAATTCCAACTAAATTGCCGTGAAGAAAAATTATCGAGCAAATTATCTGTTTCTACAGTCTAATTATAAGAATGCCATCTTTCAAGAACTATGTTGCAGTCCAGTTCATCAATAATACCCATGCAGTTGTGCCAAATCATTGGGTGCAAACATTAAATGGAGCACTTCATTGCAAATGGCCCCCTGTTGATGATGTCGATTCCTTAAGTGAAAATATTGCACAACCTGAAGAGAACTGGACTACATCTCGAGTGAAGAAAATTCTTGCACAGTCAAGTAAGTGTTTTCTTACCTATCCTTACTTATGATTTGTGCATTGATCTTTCTAAAATTCACAAAATTAAAATCTTTAAAAGAAACCTTCAGAGTTTTAGAGGAAGTGTCACTTCCTCTAACGTTGAATCTTTTGAATTTTATAATGATATTTGTACACGAGAAGTATTTAAATTGGTAGCAAATCAAGAGTGAGTTATTGCAATCAATAATTTAAGAAGCAATGACTCTAAATATTTGCTTCTATTATGCGTGTACTGAGTATTTCATTTCTTTGTATGTTATATTGTACAGCTATGGATTTTATGTGTAGATGAGCAAAAAACTTACTTGATATAGCCGTGGGCCTGAGAGAAATTCCGGACTGGGAATATGACCCTATCAAACCTTCTTTTGTCTCTCCTTTTTTTGGCACTGATAACCCTTGTTTGACTGGTGCACTGCATCTCACATCCCTCAGCAAATGTTACAGTAGGTGAACAGTTTCAATTCTTGAAGGTATGATAAATACATGAGTCAGGTTTAGTTGGCTCACACAACAACTTCATTTAATTAAAGTAGTGTACTCCCCTCAGGGGGATACAACTATTGTATCTATGGGAATTAGCGCTCCCAGGGGGACTATGTGAGGGCCTGAGATAAAAGTTAGGTAGGCTTCCTTTTTGTTGTAATAAAATAGGTTTTTGTTTTGTTACGGACCATCATTTTTCGGTTCACTGTTGTCCTGTTTTTCAGCACCTACTACTTTCTTCTTCAACTTTTTTCTTGTTTCATGAACTTCTTTCCTAGCTTACTGTTTCTGTGCACCTTGTGCATAGATTCCGCGTTCCCTCAACTCCATACTAAATGGTGCCTTCCTCTTTCCTCTCTTGGAACATATTTGTCGTGGTTAAGGGAGGCTAAAACTTTCTTATATAATAATAATAAGTAGTGATACTTCTATGAATTTTTATTATATTTTGCACATGAGCTTTTTAAATACTAAACAAACTTCTGTAAATTTATGTAAATGTTCAGTAATAAAATTGCTTCTGTAATTAATACGATGCCATTTTTTCATTCATGCATTCAGGTACATTTAGAGGTGCTGAACTGAAGCTGTACACTCCTGGAGGCTATGAGACTGACACAGTTAAACAACCTGAGTGTTCATCATCTTTTGTGTCATCGTCTGGAGCTTCAACTCAGTATACTACTTCTTCTCCTGCTTCAACTCGGTCTATTGCTTCCTCAGCTGCTTCGACTCAGTCAGTTGCTTCATCTGCAGCTACCTGTGGGGCACCCTCACCAAGTGCTTTCAAGTTACACAAGCCCATTGCTCCTACACCCGTTTCAATTACAAACCCATGCAGGTAATGCTGTAAAATATAGCAGTTAATTATTATGTATTAGAATCCTTGATAACAGATATTGTCATGAATTGTTATACATCTTGTTGATTGGTCATTTATAGGCAAGAGAATGCATGCACCACATTTTTGGAATGTACAAACTATTCTATTTAATTTCGTCTTGGAATTTGTTTTTCCCCGACACATTTTCACTTATTTTCGGAAACATAAATTAGACACAAAATGTATAACATGTATGTGTACTTCTTTTCTCTATATCATATTTAAAAATGGAAAAAATACACATTCATGTTTCTTGGAGTTACTTGAATTTAATTTTTAAATCGTGACTTAGGCCTCTAAATTTTGAGGGATCTTACCTGGGTTGGTTGCTCTCAATTACCTGGAATGACTTTGGTTACTCAAGTTAAAGTTTAGCGTACTTTGAAATGTTAGCTGATTAAATTTTTTCGATTACTTCTGTGACTAACTATATTTTAATCTAATCTCCATGATAGACCTATCTTCATTTTTTGACTTTTATTTCAGGAAGGACTGTACTGCGATTGACAAGATCAACAATAAGATTGATGTTCTGCTCGACATGTCTCGCTCAAACAGACGAGACATCAAGTAAATTTTGGCCATTCTTGAACCTCCGAAGCCTTCTGCCACCTGTGCTCAGCCTGTCTCAACATTTCATCGAGCAACGTCAATGGAGGAGCTTGACCAAATAGCGACCAATCAAACAGTGGTGAGGAAACACAATAGCTATTAATAATTCAATACCACAAAAACAAACCTGAGCTTGAGTATCTCATTCTAATTTTTATGTGGATAAGATTAATTGTTCATTATGCATATGCTCCAGGCTGTCACAATACGTACATCCATGCTTAGTGATTGCTCTAACGTTAAGATGCCCCATCAGCTACAGGAGTTATCGTAGTGTAGGGCTCAATATCCCGTATAAAGTGGAAGATTAATCTAAACAATCATTTTATAGAAGCTAATATATTTGGTTGGGGATTTAGCAACTCTTGAATCCGTTAATGACAATCGTTAACTTTTGATGCCAGTTCAAAAGAAAATCTTGTTCGAGTAAAATGACATTTAATAATAAATTATCTGACCGTACAGATTAATGGATGTTTTATTCCTGTCATGTACAATGATTATGCTTCTAAGTTCCGGAAGTTATGTTCTACTGACAAGTAAAGTCAAATCTGAAAATGATCTCCAGAAAATTATTATTGGGTTCAACAGCCGCCCTCCTAATCTTAAGATGCATAAGTATCAAAGTATATAATTTTGACATAGAAAAAACATGAAGTTGGTCAGTGATCGCACACATTAAATTGATCATTACCTTGAAAGTAATTCATATTTTAGGCCATGATTGCTGTCTTTGCAACACCTGCTCGCATACGTAATGAATTTTCTCAAACAAACTGAACTGACAGAGTTATTCACCATTTGTAGAGAATATAGCACTCCATAGCAACTCTTCCGAAGGACGTAGAAACTTTTTGAATTTCGATTCTACTTGGTCGTTTAAATATCCAATCATCGAAGTTCCGCAATTGTTTCATTCGCTTCATTTGTACTTCCGAATAGGTGAATGAAGTGTCGTTTTAATTAGCTGTCGTTAGTTTAGGAACGCTTATGTTTATGGCTTCTTTACTTCTTATTCTCAAATGAGCGTTGATTATAAAGGCAAATTCAACTGAATGCGTTCTGGTCATTCAGCATGATACGGTGTTGATAAGAGATTTAAATGCGATTAGAGTTTCATCCGTACACTTAGGCCATTCCTCACATGGAGTGCGTATTTGATTCCGATTTACCACACACAATAACATTGCATCTTCTATCACTAGATGACGGAGCTCCAGCGATGCGTTGGCGTCAGTTTACGGGACACCACGCGGCGAATGATGCAGCGCATCATGACGGCTGATGTAGCTAAAGAAATGTCCTACTCGGGATTAGGACAGGCTCGCCAACGGACGAAGATCAGTTTCAGGGAGCATCCAGCCTGCCAGTTGATATTAGGTTCGTGTAAGCTCATACTTATTTTGGTTCATAGAGGACCAACATAGAGGACTGTTGTCTATTGCAATTACACTACGATCAAATACAGTACGCATAATCGGTAATTTAATGCTGCAATAAATGAAAAAATGCGCTATTTTTTTCTTCATAGCATTGGATATTCTTAAATGTATTTGATCGAAGTGTAATTCAATAGACAACATTCCTTTATGTTGCGTTGTAATATCAGTTCCCCTCAGGGGGATACAACTATTAAATCTATGGGAATTGGCATTTCCACGGGAAAATTTGAGAGCCCGACCAGATAGATAAGTGAGCCTTTTTCTTAAATAAGATGTTTTTGTTTGGTCATGGACCAGCTTTTTTGGCCAACTTCCGTCCTGTTTTTCAGCATCTCAGACTTTCTTTTTCAACTTTTATCATTGTTTCATAACCTTCCTACGTGACGTTCTGTTTCTGTGTGCGCGGAATCGTGTACGGGAACACCTCTTGTACATAGATTTCACTTTCCCTTGACTCTACAGGGTGTCCCAAATGAATGATACCTAATTTCACGGGCTGTAATTCAAAAACCATTAAGAAATTAGAAAGCTGCTTTTGGTTTCTTAGCATTTGCTCCATCTCTGTACTAAATTCTGAAAGAATTGATCCAGCCGTTTTTTGTAAGCAGTATCTTTAGTGACCGATGCTGAAAACCTGTTTGCATTTTGTTGGTAAATTTCGAATGTCATGTTATTAAAAACATGTTTTTAAAAGTTGTAAACCGTTTATTAAATAGAAAATGCCACTAAAATAAAAAAAAACATATTTTACTCCTATTGTTCGTTTCCTCCGTTTCTCTCAATATACAGTTGCATTCGCCTTCTCATTCTCGCCATCACTCGTCTAACGTGAGCATCTCTTTGCAGCAAATTGGCGGATGATGCAAATTGATGATTGCAGCAAATGTTCCAAATCTCCTTGCAGCAAACGAACAATAGGAGGAACATTTCGTTGGTATTCTTTCTTTTAGTGGTATTTTCCATTTGATAAATGAGTAAAAGTTATTAATATCATGGTTTTAATATCATAAGATTCTAAGTCTACCAAAAGTGTGCAAACAGGCTTTCAGTATCGGTCGCTAAACTGCTTAATAAAACGGTTGAATGAATTCATCTGAAATTTTGTACAGAAATGGAACAAATGTTAGGAAACAAAATGTGACTTCCCATTTTTTTTCAAGTTCAATAGTTACAGCCCTGGAAAATTAGGTATAGTTTTTTTGGCACACCCGGTAAACTTAATGGTGCTTTCATCCTTTCTCTCTTTGAACATCTTTGAAGTGGTAAGGAAGGCTATTACTAATTTATAAGCAATTTAGTGGTTTTTATCCGTATTGAATAATTCGATTCAGATCTGACCGCCTAGATATACTCAAAGTTTCCTTATAAATAAATTATCAATGACTTTACCGCCCCGTTGTGCAACAGGATACAGATATTAAGTGTTGTATTCAGAGTTAGGTTAATCGACTTGTTGTCTGATAGCAGCCAAAATTTTCAATGTTGCGATCACAAGTAGAGCTAGTTTGGCTTACTCCAAACACAGTGGTAGCTAAAAAAGTCATTGGGCAAACGGTAATTTAATTTATTTTGTTTTTATTTGCACAGTTAATATTACTAACGTATTCCAATTCATCAGATGCTTTAGCTGCAGTCGGGCATAAAGAAGATCAGAGACTAAAGGCATCAGCGATCCAAGAGGTCCTGCGTCACTGCAAAGATTGGGCTGGCTCAAAGAGACGACGGATTGAGTCAGAAGTGTCGCCGGCGGAAGCGAGTACACTTCCTCGAAGTCTACTTTCTTCTCCATCTCTTGCTTTGACCGCCTCTCAGACGCCTCATTTGCTTGGACCGTCGGCATCAGCTGATCATGCTCCTCCCTTACCAGGAGTGGATGAAGTTCAAGTTGACTCTGAAAATCCTACAATTATTTTTTCTATGGGTGATATGAGTGGGGGTGTATAACTTGGCGAACGTTGTGCCTTTAAAAATCTCTGCTGGGGCATACAAATATTGTATCGAAGAGAATTAGCACTCCTAGGGGGAAAATATGAGGGCCCGAGCTGAGAGGTAAGCCTTCTTTTTGTTGAAATGATATGTTGTTTGTTTTGTGGAAGACCATCTTTTTTCTTTTCTTACCGGTTCACTGCTGTCCTGTTTTTTAGCATCTCTGACTTTCTTCTTTAAATATCATCTTGTTCCATGAACTTCTTTCCCAACTTGCTGTTTCTATGCCCCATCTACATAGATTCCGCATTCCCCAATAATCATACTAAATGGTGCTTTCTTCATTCCTCTCTTCAATACGCTCTTTTTTGTAGCGGTTAGGGAGGCTCAACCCTTTAACGCCCATCAGGACTTTTCGGTCCTCTTTCTAGAATAGCCTCAATATATTATATTTCTTGCAAGTTTGTTTTCTAATGTGTACTTCGGAATTCACTGCCAAGGGGTAGCTCCATCCTTGTTCTGATACCTGTCACTCCCTGATGGCAGAGTAGGTCTTCTGATGGTGGTTATGTTTAAGATCATTTGAGGAGTAAAATGCTGACGCTGAAGGGTTAAACTAACCTATAATCTAATCTAATTTAATCTTGACACTAGTCGTTACTGTTCGTACTATCTTGATGTCGGATTTGTTCATCTATTTTTGGTACCAAAATGGACTTAATGTATGTTGTTTTGTTTTTCTGTTGATTTTTTTTCGTTCCCCTCAGGGGAATACAATTATTGCATCTATGGGAATTAGCGCTCTCAAGGGGACAATGTCAGCGCCCGAGCTGAGAGTTAGGTAGGGTTTCTTTTTGTTTAAATAAAATGTTTTTGTTATGTTAAGGACCACCTTTTTTCGGTTCAATGCTGTTCTGTTTTTCAGCACCTACTACTTTCTTCTTCAACTTTGGTCTCGTTTCATAATCTTTTTTCACAACTTACTGTTTCTATGCCCTTTCTGCGTAGATTCCGCTTTTCCTTAATTTCATACTAAATGATGCCTTCCTCCTTCCTCTCTTTGGATCTCATTTATTGCTGCGGGTGAGGCTAAAACTAACAGCTAATCTAATCTAATCTTTTATTTTCGTTTAATCGAACATTGAGGTATTGGCATTACCAAAATTTCTGTGCTGTAGCACCAGTTTTATGGGAAAGTTGTATTTGAAAAATTTTGAGTTGTTTATTTGCTTATGATATGAATATCTGGTGAATTAATTAATACTATAGAAATTACAAACGTTAGAGCCGCACAGAAGCGGGAGGTGGAGGGCTACTTCTGAAGAGGTGTAGCTGTGGAGGATAACCTCGCCCTCTGCTACTTGAGACTCGATAGCATTAGTGCGGGCCCTGTCGTCTCCTCATCCCAATTAAAGGACTAAGATGTGTAGTGGTTATGAGATTTGGACATAGTAGATATTTGATGTGTAAGAATGGAAGTGCGCGAATTTAATTTTAAATTGGTAAAATTTTCTTAGTAATCGGCTGCTTGATGAGTCCTTTTGTGGTGGTAGTGGTTAATTTCAATTGAAAGTTATAATCGTAGTGTTTCTAGTGATGAATCTTACAAACAACCTGTGATGAAATTCTTTGCGTGCCAAATATATTTTGGTAAGAATTTATTTCAATAGTTGAATGATGGCTGCTGAAAATGAAACAAATACATTTGTTGAACATTTGTAATGTTTTAACCTATTTATAAATCACTGGCAATTCAAAATGACTTTATATTTTGTGTAAGACTTATCGTAATTGTCTCGTGTTCTACGACGAAGATGACAATTTGAGCCTTCTTACTGTAGCATTCATCAGCATTGCAACTATTTTTTCTAATAATACATTGTTACTTGTTGCAATAGGCTTCACCCTGTAATACTAACCTGTTCAATTATCGCAATTTGCAAGAAACTTGCGGAAATATATGGATAGTGTTTACCATATTTGTTGAATTAAAATAAGTAATTTCGGAATTTTTGTACAGTGTTCAAATTTGCGGTAATTGGACAGATGCATTTCACGAGGTGTGGCCCATTGTTTTTGGGAGCAATTCGCCATTTTTGGGACAAATCGTTGCCCTGCTTATGAATCTCCTGGAATATAGTGGTTAGAGTAGCGATTTATAACGTTAAATCAACGGTAATTATCGTGAGTTTTGAACGAAGACCGACTATAATAAACGTTTAACTGCCGGTAATCTACTGGTTAATATCGTCGGTCTTCGTCCAAAATTCACGATAAAAACCGGTAATTTAACGTAAATCGGACGATAATATGAGACATTCGCGACACTGATTCCGACCATATATCGTCGGTTTATAGGAAGAAGAAGATGATAATTACTGGTAAATTCGGACGTAAGTTTTCGTCGGTCAGACGATAAATTTCTGACTGGGGGATGAACTATGGATGGAATGAGATTAGGGGAGGGTATTTACCTTTATTCCCATGCTATTTAATCTTTTGATAATATTTGTTTTTCAAGATACATTTATTTGCGATTCTCGTAGAAATTCAACTTTTGGTGTACCAAAACTCGAACAGTTAACCCAGTCAGAAATTATCGTCTGACCGACGATAATTTACGTCCGAACTTGCCGGTAATTATCATCTTATTCTTCTTATAAACCGACGATATATGGTCGGAATCAGTGTCGCGAATGTCTCATATTATCGTCCGATTAACGTTAAATTACCGGTTTTTATCGTAAATTTTGGACGAAGACCGACGATATTAACCAGTTGATTACCGGTAGTTAAACGGTTATTATAGTCGGTCTTCGTTTTAAACTTACGATAATTACCGGTAAGTTGACGTTAAAAATGGCTACTCTAACCACTATATTCCAGTGGATTCATAAGCAGTGCAACGATTTTTCCCAAAAATTGCGAATTGCTCTCAAAAACAATAAGCCACACCTCGTGAAACGCATCTGTCCAATTACCGTGAATTTGAAGACTTCACAAAAATTACCGAGATTACTTATTTAAATTCAACAAATTTGTTTAATACTGTCTGTACATTTCATCAAGTTTCATACAAATTGCGATAATTGAACAGATTAGTATTACAGGGTGAGGCCAATAGTAACAAGTAACAATGCATTATTAGAAAAAAATAGCTGCGATGCAGATGAATGCTAAAGTAAGAGGGCTCAAATTGTCTTCTTCATCGTAGAACACGAGACAATTACGGTAAGTCTCACAGTACAATATAGTCATTTCAAATTAGCCACTGATATATAAATAGGTTTCAAAACATTACCGATGTTCAACAAATATATTTATTTCATTTTCAACAGCCGTCATTTGACTATTAAAAAAAATTCTTACAAAAATATCTTCGGCACGCAAAGAATTCCATCACAGGTTGTTTGTAAGATTCACCACTGCAAACACTACGTATATAACCTTCATTTAAAATTAACCACCACCACAAAAGGACTCGTCAAGCAACCGATTACAAAGAAAATGTTACCAATTTTGAATTAAATTTGCACACTTCCATTCTTAGACATCAAATTTCTACAAGAACATTCCTCTCAACCACTACACATCTTCGTGCTTTAATTGGGATGAGGAGACGACAGGGCTCGCACTAATGCTATAGAGTCGCAAGTAGCAGAGGGCGGAATTATCCTCCACAGCTATACCTCTTCAGAAAAAGTTACCCTCCACCTCCCACTTCTATGCGGCTCCGACGTTCGTACTCTCTATATCAGTGGTTCTTAACCTTTTTGGCTGTGACCCAAAATCTGCCCAAATAGAATTTTTTTCCATAAAATTACTATTCTTTCGAAAACAGGTTACCTCTAGGTTAACACAAATAGGTTACACAAAGCCTTAACGACCCAATGAAATGGCTTAGCGACCCAACTTTGGGTCGCGACCCAGGGGTTAAGAACCACTGATCTATAGGATTTTTAATTTACAAGACATTCACATCATAAACAAATGAACAACAAAATGAGTCGCAGTGTTGCCAACTCTATAGTGCAGCAAGGAGATACATTTCTAACAGAAATCCGCTAGCTAATTGTTGAATGATATATTTTGTTTAGACAGTAAATTACAACAAATAATAAGTCAGCATAGCACGTTAAACATATTAAAAAGGGACTTGCAAGTATGGACTAATTTGATTGAACAAAAAAGTGTTCTTTCATCGGCGTTTGAGGGTGGCAGTGCAAATCAATTCATCACCTTGGAAGAAACGTGATTGAATGAATTGTTGCCTGCTGTCTTTTTGGATTCAGTTACTTCTACCTAAAGAACAAGCTCAGTTTGTTTCATGCTACTTCAACGTTTTTTATTTTTCTCCATTGTAGTTATGGCAGAATAAGGCGCTTGCTTTTTAGCTGATTGAGGGAATCAATTAAAGGTTTCTTTTAACAATAAAATCAACATTTCTGAGCGGGGCTTTTGCTCAAGCATTAGATACTGACTAGTGAATTGAGTGGCATAGGCATCGGACAGAGTTGTGTCGAAACATCTTTTCCCAATGATTCGCTAAAATATCTCACCAAGTAACTTATTATCTGATGTATCAGTGATTTCAGCAATTAGTATGTTTAACTTTTCTAAGATATATCAGCACACAGTTTACTGACAATATAAAGTGCAAGAACATTCACAAAACTTTCAATGGACTTCGTGAAATGAAGTTTGATACCCTGTGTCGTTTTACAGTCAGTAAATGAACTGCAACACACACGAAAGATTAGTTAGATTAGTCGTTAGTCTTAGCCTCCCTACCCAGCAACAAATGCGATCCAAAGAGAGAAAGGAGGAAGGCACCATTTAGTATGGAGTTAAGGAAACGCGGGATCTACGCAGAAAGGCATAGAAACAGTAAGTTGGGAAGGAAGATTATGAAACAAGATCAAAGTTGAAGACAGTAGTAGATGATGAAAAACAGGACAGCAGTGAACCTAAAAAAAGGTGGCCCTTAACTTAACATAAACATTTTATTTCAACAAATAGAAGGCCTACCTAACTCTCAGCTCGGGCCCTCACATTGTCCCCCTGGGAGCGCTAGTTCCCATGGATACAATAATTGTATCCCCCTGAGGGGGACACACACGAAAGATGGCCAGCAGTTGCAAAGGAACTATATTCTGCGATACGTAAACATAATTTATCCTCTGCTGCACTCTGTTGCGTCTCTATCAAAAGTTGTAATTTTTGGTTGACTGACGAACACTCCCGGCAACATGCGAAAAATTGTTTATGTTTTTGGCCCACATCATGTTTTTTAAGGGCACACAATTTAGAGTTTATGGTACACTTACAATAGTCTAAACATGCCTTTCGTCAGCATGATAAGGCAGTAGCCAGCCTCTTAATTCAGGAAGAGACTTTTAACTTTATCGAAAGTATTGCGTATACTGCTTAAGCATAAGTAATTACGGCACACTTTTCAACGCACGCTACTCACCGCAACCAACCCATGACTGGCTGCCGCTGACATGAAATGATGTGTCGCCGAAAAAAAAACGTTTCATGTACTGTACTTGACCATTAGAAATTAATATATTAGTTCGACACTTTTTTCTGTAATTACAAATAATTGCGCCTAAAATATGAGAGTAGGTAAATTATAGCAAAACCGTACTTCAAATACTCTAAGTTTTCCGCCAGGAGCTAGATCCTGACTTTTAGGAGCTAGATGGAATCTCAATACTCTAGAACTAGCTAAAAATCCGCTAAATTCTCAACACTGGTCAGTCGCCCATGAGTTTTACTAGCATGATGGTTGGCAGCAACGACACGCATGGGCAACGGGTGGGAGGCATTAGATCTGGAGTTTAGGGGGATTTTTGAAGAGGCGGGAAGGGAGAAAGGGCGTTGCCCCGAGGAAAGCACCCTCTGTCTAAACTCAGCGTAAAGGAGGAGCATTATGACCTGATGTCGACGGAGCTAGCAAATAAGGGGACTGAGAGGCGGTCAAGTAAGCGATGAAGAAGAAAGTAGACTGATTTCGTCCAGCCACTTTTCTGATTCAATCCGTCGTCTCTGAGCCAGCCCAATCGTTGCAACGATGCAGGACCCCTTGGACGGCTGACGCCTTCAGTTTCTTATCTTCATCATACCCGACTGCAGCTAAAGCATCTGATGAATTGAAATACATTAGTAAATATTAACTGCGGAAATGAAAAAAAATAAACTACCATTTGCCAAATGACTGTTCGGAGCAAGCCAATCTAGCTCTACTTGTGATCGCAACATTTGGCCCATCTGGCTTTGGCTGCAATCAGAGAATAAGTGAATTAACCTAACCCTGAATACAACACTTGATAACGGTAACCTATTGGACAACTGGGCGTTATGTTATTGATAATTTATTTTTCATAGAAAACTTTTAACCCACGTGGCTTTTGAATTTGAATCAAATGATATTCTGGGGATAAAACAAACTGATATTAAAACGTAACATTGAGGACTGACGTCCATGCTATGCTCATATATACTGAAGAAAAACCAATTCTTGAACGAAAAAACAGATTATTCATAATAGCATTAAATTATTGATTCTGCCCACTGCAATGTTAATACGCTTTAAAACGTTGCAACCGATCTGCCAGTACTTGTTCCAAAAAATTTGTATCAATAAATCCCTTTATTTGCATTCATATGACGAAAGATAATTATTAGTTAGTTTAAGCCTTCCTATATACAGAAAAATAAATGCGATCCAAAGAGAGGAAGGAGGAAGGCACCATTTAGTATGGAGTTAAGGGAACGCGGAATCTATGCAGCAGAAGCATAGAAACAATAAGTTGAGTAAGACGTTCATGAAGAAAGATCGAAGTTCAAGAAGAAAGTAGTAGGTGCTGAAAAACAGGACGGCAGTGAACAGAGAAAAAAAGGTCCTTGACATAACAAAAGCATTACAGTTCAACAAACAGAAGGCCTAACTAGCTCTTAGCTCGGGCCGTCACATTTTCGCCCTGGGAGAGCTAATTCCTAAAGATTCATTAGTCGTATCCCCCGGAAGGGGTATTACTATAATGGAATGCTATATAAGATATTAGTTAGATAACATGTTAGTTTAAGACTCCCCAACAGCTAAAAATAGCGTTTCGATGAGAGGAAGGCGGGAGGCACCATTTAGTAAGGAGATAGAGGAACGCGGAATCTATGCAGAAGGAACATGGAAACAGTAAGTTGAGAAAGAAGTTCATGAAACAAGATAAAAGTTGAAGAAGACAGTAGTAGATGCAGAAAAACAAGACAGTAGTGAACCGAAAACCGGTGGTCTTTAACATAACAAGAACATTCTATTCCAACAAAAAAAGGCCTTCGTAATTCTCAGCTCGGGCCCTCACACATTTTCCCCCTGGGAGTGTTAATTCTCATAGATACAATAGTTGTATCCCCCAGAGGGGAAAGATATTAGTTAATGAACGAAAAGAACTGTATGAGCTTACACGAACCTTATATCAACTCACAGGTGGAATGCTCCTTGAAAGAGATTTCCGTCCGTTGATGAGTTTGTCCTAACCCAGAGTAGGTCATTTCCTAGGCCACACCACCGTCATGACGTCATGATGAGCTGGTGACGTGCAGACTGACGCTCACACATCGCTGAGGCTCCGTCATCTAGAAATTAAATAGAGAATGTAATTGTGTGCAATAAATCAAAATCAAATGCGCACCCCATTCTGGTAACTACCCAATTTCAAAGAGAATGAATAATACTGAATAATGAATGACCAGGACATTTAGTCCCCTAAGTAGGATCGAGATTCATGCCGCTTTTACCTCCGCAGGAAAGTTTTCATTGAGTGTTAAATTCTATATAAACGGTGGACAGGCCAGTCAGTCCCGCCTTTGTGCAATAATTCCTAGCCTCTGAGGGTAGGTACTGCAAAGAGAGCCATCACAGCGTAATATGTGTTATTCATTCTGGTAATGAAAAGCTTTATGTGTGCTATCACTGACCAACTTTCCATTTTCACAGTATTTTTCAATGATTTTATCCTTGTTGCCTACTGTATGCAATTGGAAACTGGTATCTTTGATGTCATTTCGGTAATTAATTTTCATGTCTATCCTTATTCATAAACAAAATTAGAATTTCTAAATTTATTCCACACACAATATTCCTTGAAAGTAATTTCTGGTAATAAATGTACAGTGTTATATGTTCCGCATTGGAAGGAAATTCATTTTAAATTTTATATTTACACAGAAACATCAAACCAATTCAAACAAACATTATGCAGGGTGTTTCCTGATGTTTCATTTTCAAATTTTACTACTTTTTACGACCTTCAATAGCAAAATATGACTTCCTAATTTTTACATATGAATGTTGTCCTAATGTCCAGGATGTAAGAAATCGTCCTATAATGAGTAGTTTGAGTCAGTAATAAATGCAATAGCATGGATGAATAAATTTCTAGCTGGTTAATACATAAAATACTAAATTAATTACTTTTTACCATAAGAAGCATCCAATGCATAATTGTATAAAATACACAATTTTTATGTACCCCTTCCCAAATGGACCCTAACAAATGTTTGACAAAGACTCTGTCTTAACATCTTTCAACAATGAGAGCAACAGCTCATTCTAGGCAAAAATCAATTAACTGACTGGAAACAAGTAGAAACTGCGGAAATGTCCAATCCCCTAACAGGAATATTTCCGATAAACTGCAGCAAAAATATGATTCTGAGAGAAATGAATATTTGAAAATCTTCAAACTCTATATTCATATTTACTTTACTTTCCATTTTCAGTGAATTATCCCACTTCACAATTTTCTACAACCCTGAGAGGTAAAATAGACCCCCAAGGCAAATTTCACTACTTTCTTTTTTGCTGCTTTTCAAATTTTTCTACTTTTTACTACTTTACTACCTAGTAGACACCCTGTTGTTGGAATGAAAGAGATGTCCAATAATCAACACAAGGCATTAGTACTGAACCATAAGAATTAAATACTTCACATTTCATCATGACAGGTCTTAGTTTACTCGAGGTATCAGTGAAGGCTTCATTGGAGGAATTGCATGAGAAGAACTTTTGTGTCTAGCTCCAGACTTAAGCAAATCTAGATGGATTTCACTTACTGTGTTTCTAAAGTTTTATTGACTCTGGGTTGTTATCAATGGGAGCATCACATTGAATTTTGACTGTTAATTGAAACAGATTTACTGAACAAGTTTAAGCGTTTATCAGGATGTGATTAAGAATTAGAGGGAACTAAGAGCTGTTCCCTTCATTTCAATTATTGTAAGATTCTGATATTGATCAGTCATTAACACAAGGTTTGCAGACATTACCAAGTACATCAGGGCATATGTGAAAAACTAGATTATTTCTTTTCCAACTTTTCAACATTGCAAAATCTTTCCAAAACATCACAGAAAGATCAGTGGTAAGAAATTCACTTTATATATTTTAATTGATCCACTGTCAACAGTTGAAAAATTCACTAACTCTGTAGCAATATTTGGATGCACAAACGTCATCTTCAGGCTGAAAATGCATATAAAAATACAGTCACAATGATAAAATGCAAATCTAATACCCAAAGCTATACCACACAGAGTGGTAGTTTTGAAAATGACAACACTAGAAAGTGATTAAAAGCCAAAATTTGTACCACAGTAATAAGTACTGGTGAGACATCTTTTTCCTTAGATTTAAAAAACTCAATTTTCATTTCAAGAAGCTCGGGTCTCATTTCAAGATGCTCGGGTCTCATTTCAAGAAGCTCGGGTCTCATTTCAAGAAGCTCGGGTCTCATTTCAAGAAGCTCGGGTCTCATTTCAAGAAGCTCGGGTCTCATTTCAAGAAGCTCGGGTCTCATTTCAAGAAGCTCGGGTCTCATTTCAAGATGCTCGGGTCTCATTTCAAGAAGCTCGGGTCTCATTTCAAGAAGCTCGGGTCTCATTTCAAGAAGCTCGGGTCTCATTTCAAGAAGCTCGGGGTCTCATTTAAAAAAAGCTCGGGTCTCATCTAGAAAAGCTCGGGTCTCATCTAGAAAAGCTCGGGTCTCATCTAGAAAAGCTCGGGTCTCGTCTAGAAAAGCTCGGGGTCTCATCTAGAAAAGCTCGGGTCTCATTTAAAAAAGTTCGGGTCTCATTTAAAAAAGCTGTTTTTTTTTCAAAAAGCTCAGGTTTTATAACTAGGTCACATTTAATTTCAAAACCTAACGTTCAATTTGAAAAACAAAAGTTCAATTTGAAAACCTTAAGTTTAATTTGAAAATCCTAAATTCAATTTGAAAACCCTAAGTTCAATTTGAAAATCTTGAGTTCAATATAAAAAACTCAAGTTCAATTTAAAAAAACTCAAGTTCAATTTAAAAAACCTCAAGTTCAATATAAAAAACTCAAGTTCAATTTAAAAAACCTCAAGTTCAATTTAAAAAACCTCAAGTTCAATTTGAAAAACCTCAAGTTCAATTTAAAAAACCTCAAGTTCAATTTGAAAAACCTCAAGTTCAATTTGAAAAACCTCTAGTTCAATTTGAAAAACCTCAAGTTCAATTTGAAAAACCTCAAGTTCAATTTGAAAAACCTCGAGTTCAATTTGAAAAACCTCAAGTTCAATATAAAAATGCTCAAGTTTGATTTAAAAATGCTCATGTTTGATTTAAAAATGCTCCTGTTTGATTTAAGAATGCTCAGGTTATTTAAAAAATAAGTTCAATTTTAAAAAACATCAAGATCTATTTAAAAAAGCTGAAGTTCAATTTAAAAAACCTCAACTTCAATTTAAAGCACCCAATTTTGATATAAGAAAGGTCAACTTTAATTTGTAAAAGGTCAAGTACATAGGTATAGGTAAATATAGGTAAACAATTTTAGAAATGTAAGCTTTTCTAAATTTAATTTGATCTGTTTTAAAATATACTTGACATTTTCAAAATTAAACTAGTTGATACTGAAAATACGTTGATATTGTTATCCAATATTACAATAGTAGTAAATATTGCTGTGGTACAAATTAAGTTTCTAGTCATTTTCTTATGCTGTCATTTCCAACATTATTACTTTGTCTGATTTAGCTTCGAGTATTAGGTTTGCATTTCATCACTATGACTGAAAAAATTTTTCTGTATAATTTTAGCCTGAACATGTTTGTGCATTGGAATGTTGCTTTTTATAGACCACAGAGTTAGAGAATTTTTTTTCAAATTTGACATTAGTGATTTTATTATTAGGTACTTTAACACATGATGAACTGAAATGATTTTGTTAAGTTGAAAATTAAGACAAACTAATTCAAATTCATCATTAAATTGAGCATAATCTTCTGAATTAATTATGATGATGACATTTCTCTAATGCTTCTATTGCACAAGCAATCAAGAACATAATTTGAACTTCTGCAAAGACATTGTAGATAGGTAGTGGGATGTTAACTAGCAAAAGCTTATCAGAAAGTAACTAACAGTACAAAGAAGTGGGTGTGAGAAAAATTAAATTAAATTTTCCTCTAAATATATTACTGGTGTCCATTTAAAGTTTTATTCAGAAATACACCATACCTTACCTCTGAAAACATAACTGAGGCGACTCAGAATAGAATTTGTAATATCACCACAAATGTTGAGACAAGATCTTACCAACTTCATCATTTATGACTATTTTATGCAAAATAATTTGAAATACCAACATTAAGGAAATTAGATCTTGGTCCACGTATTATTAGCAAGGAGAAAAATTCAATGTTTAGACTTAAATACTTTGAAGCAATCCTAACAGTAAACTGTACCAACGCTCAAACTTTGACCACCGCAATGAACAACAACGAGCAATGTGATACCCACTCCTCAATTGCAAGTTGAAAGTCACGAAGGTTCCAATAATTTTTCTATGTTGATTAACTAATTTATAAATGTTTCATTAATAAAATCAGTGAATTTATAGAGGTAGGCTTGTGTTTTTTATATGTTTGTTTTTAATCACTTCTCATAAAGTTATTTTGCTAGAAAATAGGTCAATTAAGTTTAAGATTGGTGCAAATACGAACGTGATAAACAATTTTACTCTCGTTTTGTAATTTTTTTGAAACGAGAAATATTTCAAAGCCTGAGTTACAAAATGAGTAGTGCCTGAAATACATTTAGTTCATTAGATTCAAAATATAATAGTGCATGAATGAGTTATTTAGTAGGAATGTTCATATTTTATGTATACATTTATACCATTATAGTCACCGGCAGGCCTCAGCCGAGTCGGTACAGAAACGGTTTTGTGGAAACTACAGAAATTTCTTGAGATACCTGTCCGCATCGCAGTCAAAAGAATACTCGTAACCTTTAATATTCTTTTAATACTCGTTTAATACTTATAACCTTTGAAAGAATGCACCTATTGACTTCAATAAAAATAGATACAATGATTGAATGATGAGCTAATAGAAAATGCTTCGGTCTTTCGTTTGAGAGTAATTTTCAATAGGTGCATTCTTTTAAAAGTTACGAGTGGTGTGCTTTAGTCTTTTTACGGCGTGCGATTTAGACAGATTTATCGAAGAATTTTTGTAATTTTCAGAAAACTTTTTGGGCTTTGTTTATAATGGGCTAATATTAAATGTTTTGCTCTTACGTTTGAGAGTAATTTGAAGTCAATAGGTGCATTCTTTCAAAAGTTACGAGTGATAAACTTAAGTCTTTTGACTGCGCACTCAAGAAATTTCTGTAGTTTCACAAAACCATTTTTGTACCGTCTCGGCTGCGCGCTGCTGGTATTATAGTCCTGCATTTTTTAACTTCACAGTTTCACTTGTAATATAAAGTATAAAGAGTTGAAATTAAAACATTTGAAATTAAATTCAAAACATTTGAAGCCTTAGGTAAAGAATTTGAACTTCATATTGCAATGTTTAAAATTAAAATGTAAAAATATCGAAAAATTTTATCTTAAAATCTAATTCAAATATCTAAGCTCCGAATTAAAGTTTTCACTTTCACAGTAAAAGATCCAAAGCTCATATTAAATCATGTGAAGCTTACGTAAACTAATTCATGTAATGTCATTGACCATGAGTAATATATATAGCATAACTTTATCTGACTTGTCCATGATTAAACTTAGACATAGGCTATCTTTCGTTGCTCTTAATTTCAAATTATGAAGTATAGTCTGAAAAACAACCGTAATTTTACCGGCGTATTTCTACGATAGGAGTGACAGTCAGAAATCGACGGTAAATTACGGTCATCATCGTCGGCGGGCATTTCTAGCATCTAAAATTACCGTTGATTACCGGTAATATATATACCGTCGGAATACTTCAATAAACGATGAAAACCTATGATAATTACCGTTACGCCGATGATAAAATTCGGACTGGGAAGTGAGAACTATTCAGGGGAAACAGTTGTCATTACCATGAAATATCGGTGAAAGTAGCCTACTGAGGTCATTTTTCGATTCAGCAAACGCCCACTTCTTATTTTGATATTAAGATAGAGTTATATTAAGAAGAGTTTGTTTAGCAAGAAAATTTTTTGACACCAAAAATAGGATTACTGAATATAATTTTTTTAATGAATTTAGCTTATCTTACCGACCGAAGCCAAAGTTGAAAGCGATTCCTAATTCTCGCAACGAAGATAACAACATGAGTAGCAATTTATATTTTTGAACAGGTGACATTTTGTTCATGTTCCAGACATTTAGCCACGTATTTTTTCAACAAAATCATTTCATAACTCAAAAATTCCACATTTTAAAAACAACAGACATCGATGCAGATTACGATGAAGGAATATCACTATCATGCGTGGGATGTTTAGCTTAATCTCGCCCTGACTGTTCACGTTCAGGTGCGGGCACGGCGGCACGTTCTTGTATCACAAAATATGGAATGAGAGAAGCGTCAGAAGTGGAAATGTGTCAGGCATTCGTTCGAGACTAGTTTATCAGCGATGATTTTGAAAAAGGTTTAGGTTTTAGCTGAGAAGTAACATCGCAAACCTCAATTAACACATTATGAAGCTTACTGCTTAGTGAATTCTGCCATTGGTTTGAAGAGCTGCTCGTGTTAATTATTCATTTGATATTTTTTCCGTATAATTTACTTCAAAAACATTTTCCTAACAGAATTCTTTTTTAATTTTTACTGCAAAATTAAAATGTTAAATTTGGACGCTTTTACTTCACTTTGATCTAGTTTTATTTATTCAAATACGACACGTATCTCAGCCAAATCGAGCATCATTTAATGAAAATAGAAAAATGAAGCTTCAAATCACGAGAATTGACCTCTTTGAACAGATTGATTGTTTCGCAGACATCATGTTTTATTAGGTTGGTAGTCAGTTGCCGTCTGAACAAATGTCCCGTTAACGATTGCTCTCGCAGTCAATATCCTCGATCTGCAGAAGCTTATATCTGAAGTGATCATATCTTATGTGATCTGGTTTCAAATTATCTTATCATAAGTGATCTTATCTTAAGTGATCTTATCTCAAGAGATCTTGTCTTAAGTGATCTTATCTTAAGTGATCTTAACTTAAGTGATCTTAAGTGGGCTTATATCCTAAGGCTTATCACTGAAGTGATTTAGGCTTTCAAATTGAATTTGATGAAAACATTTAGATGATATATCTGCACTGACTAAGTTTATTTATTTTTACGTTAACTAAGTAAGGTAATCGTGGGTAATTGCACAACGGGGTAGTTTTTCATGAAAATATTCTGTTCATATATCAATTGAACGTTTTACTTTGCGCAAAAGATACACTGAACTTTGCGCACTATGCAATAGATATCTTACACCATGAGTGTTGAGTCATATGAATTGTAGACAGTTTTCGATTTATTAATGAGCTGTACTATGCTGTTATTCAATTATTGGCTCATTTCCGCTACACTTTACAATTTCTAGGAGCTTATTAACTGAATATGATCGATGGACAATGAAGTTAAGGGGAAACCTGACTTCGTACCTCAAGTATGATAGAAAAACTTTTCGAAGGTATGAAAAATGCTGATTACGTTCGTATTTTACCTAGAAAGCATTTGCAATTAGGCAAACGCACTATTCTTGCATTTGCCAAAGCCCGGTTACTATTTAGAGCGCTGTTTAATTGATTGAAGCGTGGTAAACTATCACCTAGTTTACCACGGATCAATCAATTAAACAGCGTTCTAAATAGTACGACGACTATTTAACTCACAACGACTGCGTTGCTGGGGCGTCGGGCAGCATCTCGCCAGGCAACGCCTTCTCGATGCTCCTGGCCAAGATGCAGTCGCAGGTGAGCAGCTGGAGACCAGCGTTGATATAACAGTCGTTACTGTAGTTGAGCAGCCCGCAAGTTGGAAGCCTGTTTTGCCTCTGTGGACCAGTTTCCGCTTCATAATCTGGAAAATAGTTAAACAAGTAACATGACTGTGTCTGTCAAGGTCCTCATTGCCATTCAATTATGTGAGTGAATACTATATCGATGAATCTGACTGAAAAATGTTAGAATTTTTCCGAATCAACTCATGATAATGCATACGTTTTTTGAGGAAACAAGAAATGCTCCTGGGAATATTGGTGGCGAGGGAATATTGGTGTTCCTGCTGCAAATGGAATTGATCAGGATAATATTATTATTATTTTTATTATTGGCATTATATTGATGGAGCTGTCACTTCAGTCATTACAAAACAAAATTGAAGAAATTCATGTTTTGGAAACAACCAAAATTCAAATTAAGCTAATAGTCTGACATATGATACGAGTGTAAAAACTGTAATTTTTATAGATTAGTTTGAAAACGCAGAGGAATATGTGGTACTGAATGGACAAATAGAGAATTATCTTAAATGAGAAAACAGATAGAAATCAATTTTTCTTGGTTCTTTCTCAGTGACGCCAAAGAAACTAACGCCAAATCATAGACTATCTCAGACTGACAGAGAATATGAAGAAATAGTGACTGGTAATTGAAACGGAGTGAGAAATTGTTCTGTTATTCCAATTCCTTTAGAACCCCACAGAGCAGCCCGCAGACGAAGTGAGCATGTGGCACAGAGAGTTCAAGGACCAGCGTTACGTGTTGGGGCTTGAGTTTTCTTTGCTCCGTGAAGGGGCGTCGAGCCTGGCTGGTACAACCACTAGTATTTTTGCAAGTGTTTTAGCTAGGGTATCAAGTATTCTTAGTTAAGGAAGTTTCTCAATTTTCTTTGGATTTTGATTCTTCGATCAACTAAATATGAAAACTCTGGTTCCTGCTACCCACGCGACTACTGGACCTGCTATTTGTGTTCGAAGAATCACTTTGGGATCACTTTGGGATCACACAAAATGAAGACTTTCAAGTTTTGGGCACCATTCATTTTCTGAGTTTGATTCTATTTCATCGGCGGAGACGACGTTTGAGACTTGCTCTGCAAGACGCGTGAATGCTGAATTTCATCTTTTGCTAAGCGTTCGTCCACTATTGTCGATGACAGGAACTAATATTTCATCATTGAATGAGATTTTCATCAAGTCTTTATGGAATAACATAAACATGGATCCAAAGGACACATCAACCACTTCAATCTGAGTCCTAAAGAAACTCTTTTCGCTCCTCCAAAGCACATCGCTGGTTGATTTCAACAATTTTGATGTCCAAACGAGTCAAAGAATTACTTCGGCCACTTCTCGTTACTACTCGGATCCCTTGAATGTCTTAAGCTGATAGCGAAATGCCTGTCTTTCGTAATTTTGCTTTTGCAAATTGTTCTCTCAAATCATTATTAATTGAGAGAAATATTAAAATCGAGATACATACATACTATTGAATAAACAACGTTGTTCAAAAAGATGCGTGGTTACAATGAAATATTGAATTTCATATGGGAGTGTAGCGATAAATTCTGACTTCGCTCCAAGAACTGAAAACCAAACAGAAAGAGAAGTAGATATATTGAGAATTGAACAAAGCGGTTATGTTTATTTTAGAGGGTCGACGAAACACGTTCCTACAAACAGCAAACACCAAGTGTTTTTAAACGGTGAAGACAAAGTTTGAGAAAATTATATAGTAGACTTAATTAATTCGGTAATAAAAGATGCGAGAAAAGCCTAGGTGCTCTTTGTAGGGGTGAGACAAAGTAATGTAACTGATGCTTGCACTGATGTGATAACAGGAGAAACTTCGACTTAATTCTGTTGCGAAATAAGCGAACTCCATCAAAATTTACTTGTCACAAAGCAAAACATACGCGGATCGAATGAGTAAATTGCTCCGTCCACTATGCGGTTAAACTGAGTTGAAGAAAAAAGATTTTCAAACTGAGCGAATCATGAGGAATAAAATTGATGCCCACTTATGTTTGGTTCGCTATGTGAGCTTGTGATTCACCTTGCTGCTGTGCTCTTATGGGCTGCTGGAAAACCGCGTTGAGGTCATCGGCCTTAACCTGGAATGTGTGAAATTATTCGAATTCTCATCCATTGAAGTACACTTGACAAATAATGCATAAGAACAAGAAGAAAGTAGAAGGAAAAGTACATTAATTTTCAATTAAAAGCTCGCTGTATCAGTGACTGATTACATATTGGGCGAAGAGAGTGTACTACAATGGGTGAACAGGTCTAAGGTTAAATTGTCGAAGATGTTATGCTTAGTTCTTTTTCAAATGTCAACATTTTTTACACTATCATTTGCAATTTTTTAATAAATATTCGATTGACAGAAACGATCTGACGATAGTTCACCGCTACCTACAGCTGACGTTTGTTCAAATCGACAAGAAAAAATAATTTATATCATACACTGTTCATACATGTTTTTTATTACATGTTCGTAATGTTTTGTTATTTGTATATTATTGTTCTTGGCATACAAAAGTCTATAGAAGACAAATATATTTAAATTATTAATTCCTCAAGTGTTTTCATAAAGTTGGTTTTGAATATTAAAAGTGGTCAACTAAATAAAAACCTTGAAGAATAACATCGGGGCATACTGGCTATTGTATTAAAAAGTCCAGGAAACTGAAAGGAATAATATTAAATTTTTAAGCTTTCAATAATTATTCGAAGTAGAAGTTTTCTAAAATAAAACTGATACACTTAGTAATGAAGAACCGCCTGTTCCACTCTACTCACCCATTTAGCTGCGCGGGAGTGGTTTTTGCCTTTCCTGCCCATTCTGCTTACTGTAAAAGTTGTACGGAGATCACCTGTAAAAAAAATATTTCAAGTCACTCAAAAAGACGCAAATAATTGATGGCAATTTACATAACAGATAAACAGGTAAAAACTCGAAAGTTCAGCGTAAAATCACAGTTTTTTATGCGTTTTCATGACATGCAATACAGAATAAATTTTATCCAAAAAATGAAATCAAAAATAAATGTTCGAAACGAAAGTCATGTGGTAAAAACAACCAAATAAGCCCAGGGAAAACATGATGACAAATTTTTCGAGCAGGTATCGGCATTAGAGTGAGCCCACATTCCGAGAGGGACCTCAAAGAAATTTCTTTTGTTATAAGAGCGTGAGAGCCCTTCACTTTTTCTAATTATCCGGCCTATTGGATTCGGTCATTGAAATCCAGAACCCTATACGTTTGGCAACATGATAATGAGATTCATCGTTTTGTATTGAAACTTCAATTATGTTAGTAAAATTTCAATTGATTGATTTGCTAAAGCGGAAATGAAAAAAAGAAGAATCTCAATTTTGAGTTCCATTCCTATGGGGAATTGAAAAGAGTCAATGAGAAATTATGCCTGCTCACGCAACAACAATATACTTGGTTGTTTGTGCTCATACTTTGAACACTATGATTTGGGCTCATAAGTGATAACTTTGACACTAACACTAGCCTTGTCGGAAATGTCGAGTCAAATCAAGTTATAGAAAGAAAGAAAAAAGAAAGAAAAAACATTTATTTTCCAATAAAGTACAAACATGAAATGTCGATACATTGGTTTTTAAAACACCTTAACATTAACATCCTTGAATGATTATAACACATTGGTATCGTAATACCCGTGTAGAATGTTGAAACAAAAAGATTGATAGAAAAGAACAACAAAATTGAGTTCCTTTCCTTGCCTAATCTGATTTTGAACTAAGAGAGCACAATCCTCGCGACGCTCATTTGAAAAACACTTTCATTAGTACGCACAAGTATTGAAAAATGAAAGCGAAAAATGCATTCAAATACCTTAACATAGAAACCCTTAATTGCTATTTATACATGGTTATCGTAATACCCATGTTAAGTGTTGGAACATATGATTTAGATCCTTAATTGCTATTCATACATGGTTATCGTAATACACATGATAGTTGTCGACACAGGATTTAGGGAGAAGCACAAGTTAATAAAAAATAAACAATAATATGTATAAGAGGATCGTTTGCATTTGGAGGGCGGCACTAAGTTTCAGTTTCTGTGTTTCAATTTCTAAGTTTCAATTTCTGAAATTTTTGCTAGGAAGTGAAAATTTATCTTATTGTACGTGCGCTAAGTCATTCTAATATTGATCTTACTTATTCCTGTCGAATAAAATGAGCATCACAACTGTTGGTTCCATGCAGGGGAATGAGGTTGCTTTCCACAATTACTAGTACTTCATCTGTGGTGCCCGGAAATGGAAATGGATCTTATTTTTTTCTAATAAATTCTCAACTCCAAAATCCAAAAATTCCTTTCTCCCATCCGACAACACTTCACTCCCTCTTCCGGTGACGCCCCGGATCCGGTCATGCCTCTACATTTGGTTACGCTTCACATTTGTTTATATCTTACATCCGGTGAAAGCCCACATCCGATCTTTCATCCCTATGCAAGGTGTCCCAACGATAATATTTGCTATCACAAAACACAAAATGGTTATGATATTTCTTACTTGCGCTAATAGTACTGGCACAAAGAGTACATCGGGGTTAAAGACATGAAAAGTATTGTTTTACATCGCTAGCTGTAATATTTTCAACATAGGTGGAGCCGTACAAAAGTTAACTATCTAAAATTAGTGTTGTCGTAGTGTATTCACGTGAATAAAAAGGTAAGAAGAGTTTACCACACAAAGCTTACGACAGCAATTTGAGACCAGAATAAGAAGATTTAAATGATGATCTTTAAAGTTATGACATTCGTCAGATCCGAGGCCTTTTTTAAATGTTTCAATGAGACCGAAGTAGAGAAAGTATGTACTAAAATACCCTCACATTTAACATCCTTTCTCTCTTTGCGGTAATTAATTTGGGTTTGGAAATGCAAGGTGGAGGTGAGTCACTAAGAACACAAAATCCCTGTGACACATAGCTGAAAATATTCTTGTTAGGGTGCGCGTTATTGGATCACGAGTCCGTAATATTTGATACATAGCTGGAACACCAATGTACACACGAGCGCAGGAAAGTAAAAAATTGCTAATGAACTACGTCGCATGTTCAAAAAGCTTCAATATGAGCGAAAATTACTTACGAGTATCTTAAAGTTAAGACCATGACTTGAGATCGAATACATGAGGATCTTAATATTTATATTGGTTGATTTTAAAACAAATGGTTGGGAGAAAAGTACAAAGAAAATGCATTCCTTCCATTGTGTTGATATCAAATACATGAGGATCGTAATATTTCTATCGGTTAAGTTTTGGAACAAATAATTAGGAGAAAATTACGTAGATAAATGCATTCTCTCCGTTGTGTTGGTCTGATTTTAACACTGGATTTTATTTCAAGGGGTCAAGAAAACATTGCACATGTTATGCGTTGTTAAGAACACTCCAGTTGGTGCACTTCCATGTTGAAATTTGAGCTTACGAACGTTGGAACTAGTGAAATGAGGGATTAAAGGTTGAAAGTACATCGGGTAGATCCAAAATTAATTTGCATCTTTGACTGTTAGGTTGATGCTAGAGGCAGTTTTACATTGTTTTGTATCAACTAGTAAGCTAAAATACCTTGTATGGATGAAATGAAGGATTTTACAATAACGGAAAAATTTAAATTTCGTATACTACAAGCTATGGCACAGAAAAAAAAATTCACCGGATTTAAAATAGATGAGAGGGACCGATGTACAATGCCAACCGTAACATTATCAAGATTGCTGGGGCAAAACGAGAAAGTCAAAACAACCTCAAATGGTGTGGCCGAAGCATACTGGAAGAGTGTAAAGGACGACACTGCGTCACAACAGGATCAACATGAGCATTTTAAAGGGGAATATGTTCTAAACATACAGACACGCACATACGTACACCTATATCCATACGCATATACGCACACACGTACTGCATATACGCACTCCTCCAGCACGTACTGCAGTTCACACTTATTGTGTTGACGCAAGATAGAGAGCCATTTTAGTTTTGAATTCTCTCAGTGTTTGAGGGGTTTTGAAGCTCTGGGGGAGTCTGTTCCACAGTAAGGCGCCTGATACTGTCAGAGCTTTCTGCCCGATGCTAGATGAACGGTATTTGATTGAGACATCACCTCTCCTGTTCGGCTTTTGGTTCGTGACGGTAAGGGAGTGGAATTCCACTATTTCAGCACTGCTATGAGGAAGATATAAAGAGGAGAAAACGTATTGGGCTTTGCGCGCCAGAAACCTTTCCCGAATCGGAGCCCAGCCAAGTTTATTCAGGAGAGGTGTTACGTGGTCATGCTTTTTGAATTTACCGTGGCATACAACCTTTGCTGCAAAATTCGTGCATTTTTGCAGGTCTTTCTGAAGATCTTTCGATATATCTCCCCAGACCAGGCTACAGTAGTCAATACGTGATAAGACCAAAGAATGAACGGCCAACAATCTAGATTCTTCGTCGAGCATATTTTTTATACGATTGAAAAACAATAAGGTCCCGTGAATTGCGTTGCAGGTTTTATCAACGTGGGATTTGAAGGACATGTTTCCATCGAACCAAATACCTAAATTCTTTACTTTTTCTGATGGGTGAATTTTATCATTTCCAACTGTAAGAGTTAGATCTAGATTTCGAATGTTGTTTATTGAATGCTTTGACCCAAAAATAATGAATTGTGTTTTGTTCGCGTTTAGCTTGAGACCATTTTGGTCATACCATGACTTGAGGCTGATCAATAGAGCTTCAGCTCCTTTTTTCGTCTGTGGTATTTCTGCTACAGAGCTTGTCATTGCAATTTGGACGTCATCTGCATACATGGAGATTCGTGTGTTGGAAGGCATTGGAGGGAAATCGTTAATGAAAATTGAAAACAGTAGTGGGCCCAGAATTGATCCTTGAGGGACACCAAAGCTATTTGAAGGAATGGGGACAACTTGTTGTCTAAGAGGACTGCATGAGACCGATTTGAAAGGTAACTTTTAAACCACTGTGTATCCACTCCTAAGTTCAGTATTTTTCGTAGGAGTTGATCATGTTCGACGCTGTCGAATGCTTTAGAGAGATCAAGTAGCAGCAGAAGTGTTACATTTTTTTGATCGATGTCGTTGTATATTTTTTCAGTGATGTTAAGCAGGGCGTCTTGAGTGCTAGTGTTCTTCCTATAGGCATATTGATTTCGATGAAGTAAATTTGACTCGTCCAGGTAAGATGACAGTTGATTCGTTACTACTTTTTCTAATATTTTGGAAAGGACAGGTAAAAGGCTAATGGGTCTGTAATTTGACGCTGTATTTATGTCACCAGTTTTATGCAACGGTCTAATTATAGAGTGTTTCCATTGTTTTGGAAACTTATTTGTAGCTATTGATGTGTTGATAATCAAACGAATCAATGGTGCTGTGACTGGAAAACTGTCTTATATGTATTGGAGGTTGATTCCATCATGTCCAACTGCTTTTGTGTTTTTCAATGAGTATAAAATAGTTTTTAACTCTGGTAAATCGATAGGGCGTGGCTTCCACAGGGCGCCAGCCTTTAAAAGTGCAGTAGGGCATGAACTTTCAACTGTCAATTTCCTCGGACTGGTGTTACTCACTTCATCGAAGACTCGGGCACCTACTTTTGAAAAGAAAGTGTTGAACTCAGTGGCTTTTTCAAAAGGATTTTCAAAATCACTTTTGCGCTCTAAGTTTTTATATTGAGCCACCTCACTAATGATTTCCCATGTACGTTTTGGATTATTTTTTGCCATGAATAGTTCTTGGTGGAAGTGAGTTTGTTTTGCTTGCGTGATTTTCTTCCGAAGAATCTTTCCAAGTTCTTTATATCTCCTGTATAAAGTAATGTTTGACCTGTTTTCTTTATACTCTCGCAAGAAAATTTTCTTTATTCTGCTTAGGTCTTTAATTTCGCTGGTAATCCACAGAGTGCGTTTTGGCCTAGTTTTTTGGAGATATAAGGAGCACATTCATTTAGAGCTGCTGTAAAGTTCTCGGTAAAGATAGAAACTTCAATGTCCACATCGTCAGATTGCATCACGCTCTGAAATTCGGTGCACCTGTTTAGGAGTTTTTCATTAAATAGTTCCGGCGAATATTGACTTTTTAGGCGGTAAGTCATGAGACGATAGTTTTATGCCGTATCTCAGGGTGGGTAGTAAGTAGACGAGTAGAGGTTCAGCGTGTACTTGACGTAGAGACAGGACACCAAATGCGACTCCACAATCCGCGCACGCTACTTTATACTATCAATTTGCTGAGTAAGCATGCGCAATACGGCAAGACCGCGCCCAGGCGGAGCATTACCGTACATACGAACATGTGTACAGAGAAAGTGCGCAACCGCGACGGCACACACCTTCCCCCCACGCCTGTTTTATTACCAATCACAAAAGAAAACAATCAAGTTAAGAATCGTAACTTAAAAAATCAACACCGGAAGCTAAAGGCATCCTAGTTAGTAAACCCAATATGAAAATTACTCTTTTGTGGCAAAACAACTACCAGTAACAGTAAAAGCAAATGCATCAAATTAAATTCGACAAGGCATTTCAAAGTAAAATCACCAATACCCCCACCACCAAAAGAACATGGTAAGAGCCGCTGCTCAAATACACATACGGAATGCAAAAAAAAAACAAAAAAAGTTTTTCTGGCAACAGAAAATTTTCACTAAAGAACAATAAAACGCGTCGAAGTATAGGTGAGAAAAATCGCAAGAGCAAAATATGCCGGCCCTAAAACTAGAAACAATCATTCATAAATAAGAAATAAAAAACTCCACGGTATTAGCAACCAGGATTTAACTTACTTTCCGCTCAAAAACACGTAAGGTATATATGAAAACAAACACGCTAAACATCAACGTAGAAAAGGAACATCACGATCAATACTCGCTGACATTATTGAAGTTACATCGTAATAAAAAGTTAGTAAAAAAAATGCACTTTTGAAAAATGAACGGAAAAAAAATTTATTTTATTTATCAACCAACCCAAAAAATAATGAAACACCGCACGTATATACCGCGTACAATTATATCGAACCCGCCATGAAACGTAGGTAAAACAATATCTCTTGTAAAAAAAATTTTACATATATACGCGCATGAAAATGTTTATCGGAACTACTATCAATTTAAATCATCAACATCATCGTAGAAAGAAATCCGATTCAAGCGAAATTGAAAGAATGCATACTGTATATTTGAACAGTCGTCTATTCCCGAACGTCAATCCGAACAAGAGAAAAATTGGTACCAAACTCATCAAGAAGAAAAATAACTGAGTATCTGAGTAACCGCTTCAATAGTAATTCGACTTAGGTACGCAAAGTGAAGTTTGGCTATGAACCCTCACCAACAAAAATAAAGTGAAAACTGCATTTGAAGAACACATTTCGGAAGCCAAAGGAGTTATCGGGTATGAAAACAATAACAGTAAAAATTGCTAAACAGAAAAACATCCTTTCCAAAATCAAAACACGTCTTCCAAAGTTGATCAACAACGCAAGATGATACTATCAGCGTACCACCAAAAGGATAATACTACCGAAAATGTAGAACGTAAGAAATATAACATGTATGAACGAACAGCCTCATCCTCAAATCATGTAGGCATCATCGTGAACAAAATTGAGGAAATTACGAAAAAAAAATATCTGATTTCCCCAAAAATCGAAAACAAATGTGCACACATTACGCATGAAGATAATGAAAAATATTTTCTTTTTGTAAACAACGCAAGAATATACGTATTTTAGTTTCATCAACAGTCGCCATGAAGTCGCAATTTCCGTAAACATTGTTGCACGCTATACAGGTCAATTTTTAAACATAAAGAAAACGAAAATGGAAAATCGCATCGTTGAAACAACAACCAAATATAATCACTCAAACATAAGTAAGAAATAATGCAATTTAGAACAATACATTCGTTAAGTATAATAAGAAATACGCATAAGTGAATTACAACGCATTGCCACTGAAAATTTGTTGACAAAATTTATCGCATGAAATATCAACTGTAATCGGAAACCAATTAATACATTTTCGTGTACGTGAATATGATATCATTTCCGAGCATCATCGCTAAAATTCGAAGGGTATAAGAAAACCTTATAACTAATTCCTGAGATATATGTTAAATCTAAATAAAACTATGTCCGTTTATAATGCATGAGGAAAAATAGTGTCGCTAAACGACGCGCGAGCGTATCAACCTCACCGTTTCAAAAACATTCCACGCCGTCGCCTACACCTCGTTCGTCGCCTGTGGGTTACGTAACTGCGGCTCGGCAGTGCTTGACCTGAGCAGCTGACGTCGAAGCAACGCGTCCTCAGAACGGAACCTGTCTGCTAGCAAATTCAGTTCACGACGAAAGTAAAAGAGACAGACTCCTATCGCCAAGGTCGCTGGGAAAAGGAAAAGGAATCCTAAATCAGTAACTCGATCCGGTAGGATGTCGACTAAAGCGTTCGCCGCAATCCAGTCCTTGGAAACACGTCCCTGGTGGTGCTCTAATGCATTGGTTAGAGCCTCCACCGAGACATGCGTAAGTCTGTTCCCCATCTTGAAGGTCAGGTGGCGATGCGTGCGCAGTCTGAAATCGGAAACAAATACAGATCAAATTAGCATGGCCACACAATTTAAAAAATGTAATCAGGTATTGTTACGTCAATTTAATGAAAGGAACCAATGGTGACAGCTGGTGACAGCTGCAATGAAAAGAACAAACAGCATATCTGCACTCAGCAGATCCCACACGCTTTCGACAGCTGCACACCTAATTGCAAAACAAATCGGACGACGGCGCTCCAAAACAACTCGGGAGCCAGCCTTCGCTCCAACAGCAATGAGGGGCCGCGTTTGTAAACACTGGAGGTTATTGAACCGTGCAAGGCTCTCGGGCAGATGTAAACCTTGGTGGTAAAATGAAATGTGTACAGACTCAATCACGCACGTAAAAACTACGGTACACCAAAAACGAAACGAAAATATAAGGTAAATACATAAGGTTATATAAGGAAAGTTCCAATTAAAAATATACGTAAAATTAACATCGAAGCAAGAATCACACAATAGTATTATGTGAACATAGTAACACCGTCAGTCGTAAGTCGCATAGTTTTCAGTCAACACTTTTTACGTAAAGGTAGTACATGATTTTTATTACTCCTAAATGTTTTATTACCAATTTTGATTTCCACGTAATTTCGGCTAATTTTTGTGATAATTCCCGGCCCCTTCCAGGCAAGATCTAGTTTGTTTTTTCGCATGTGATTGCGCAACAATACACGGTCACCGAGGTCAAAATTCTTATTTTTGCGTCGAAGGTTGTGATACATGGTTCTTTCACTGGTGTTATTTATTATTGTAGCTCTAACGTTTTCAACAATGCGGGCAGCTTCTTGAGCACGAATTCTTATTATATCCACGTTCGTGTCGTGACTTTAATTTGGTTCGAAAGTTATGGCGCTGAAGCTCGGACACGTATCGCGATTGAAAACAATGAACGAGGGTGTATCCCCCAATGTTGTATTTAAACTATTGTTTATCGCGTTCTCTGTGCTGTTGAGACACTGATCCCATTCGGTATGCGCTAAAGAGTTAATATATAATTTTAATAAATTTGTAATCTTGCGATTATTTCGTTCAACAATAGCGTTACTGTGAGGACTCCAAGGGAGGACCTCTTTTTTTCGCAATACAATGAATTTGAGAGAATTTTTTAACTGCCGCAGACTTAAATTCAAGAGCTTGGTCACTTAGAAGTGTTTTGGGATAGCCAAAGGTGGAGAAACAGCTGTCCAGACAAGAGACAACTGTATCTGCTAATCGATCTGCTGTCGCGTAGAGCTTACAGTAACGCGAGAATAAGTCAATTATAATTAGAATATATTTATTCTGCTGATCTGTGACAGGTAGAGGACCAAGAAAGTCCATTGATACCACCTCGAACGGTTCTTTAGCGATGGGAGCGTCTAATATTTTAATAGGTACAGTACTGCTGACTTTAAGAATTTTACATACATCACACATTTTGACAAATTTACGTATGATACTCTTCTCTAATAAATGAAAATAACGCAACTTAAATTTAAACAACGTATGCGTGGCATCAGTATGATATAAGGAATGTATACTGAGCACCGCTTTGTTCATTAGCGATGTCGGTATAACCGAAGTGAGAATAGTACTTTCCCTAGAGTCTATTTGTCGTCGTCTATAAAGTATGTCGTTCAGAATTAAGTATTTTTGTAAGTCAGGGATCGTAGATTGTCTACTAGATAGTAATGCGTCTTTAACCTCAGAACAGAATGGGTCTAGTTGTTGCTCATTTCGAAATTCGTCTAAAGTCCATGATACGTCTTTTAACTGAGGTACGTAGTCAGTCAGTCGGGGTTTTTCAGTCGCCTCTGGCGCCACTTGATTAGAGGGCGTCGCGTCTGTTTCGTCTACGTCGGCGGTCAGTGCACCACGGCGTGTAGTTACTGCGAAGGCGTCAACCTCATCGAACTCTGAGCATTCTTCAAGATCAGAAATAGTTAAATGCTGGGGTAATCTACTTAGGCAATCTGCAATTAAATTCTGTTTCCCGGGGAAATATTTTAGTACGGGTTCGAAGGATTGAACTGTTAGACACCATCTAGCCATAGCCGAATCGTCAGGAAGCTTTTTGAAAAACAAGGGCTGTAAAGGTTTGTGATCAGTGTAGAGATAGATCGGATATCCAAGAATGAGATATTTAAATGCTTTCAGCGCGCTTACAATGGCGAAGAACTCTTTTTTCGTCGTTGAATAGCGCTTTTGTGTTGAGTTTAGACTTTTACTGTAGTAAGCAATAGCCTTCATAGATTTATCAGTATCGTGTTGCAAAAGTACCGCACCGATACCAAAATTAGATGCATCAGTAAATACATGGAAGGGCTTACTGAAATCAGGATGCCGTAAAACGGTATCTGATGTCAAAACAGATTTTATTTTCTCAAAAGCTTTCTGACATTCAGGCGTCCAGATAAATTCAACGTTTTTTCGTAATAACTGATAAAGTGGATATGAAATTGAACCGAACATTGGGATATGCGTCCTAAAGTAGTTTGCTACACCTAAAAAACTTTGCAATTCCTTCACATTTCTTGGAATCGGAAATTTTTGAAGCTTCTCTGATTCTTTGCATCGAATTCCGTCTGCCGATACGATGTGTCCAAGATATTCAATTGAGCTTTTTAGGAAATGACATTTTTCAAGTTTAAGTGATAAATTTCCACCACGTAGCTTCTCAAAAACACTCTATAAATCTTTCAGATGTTGGTTCATGGATTTGGAAAATACTAGTATATCATCAAGGAACACGAAACATAATTTACCGATGATATTTGCAAGAACAGAAGAAATGATTCTTTGGAACACTGATGGACTCGAGGATAACCCGAATGGCAACCTCTTGAACTGAAATTTCTCGTAACCGATACTGAACGCGGTGAATTTACGGCATTTTTCTTCCAACTCGACCTGATGAAAGGCAGAGCGGAGGTCGAGACTTGAAAAAATGCTATTACCACCTAGAGAGTAAAGTACTTCGTCGATGCGTGGAATGGGATAACATTACTTGATAATTATTTTATTGAGTTCGCGGAAATCAATCACGGGACGTATCTCGCCCGACTTTTTTTTAACAACAATTAAAGGAAAATTGTATTCAGAGCTCGATGGTTCAATTATTCCTTGATTCAACATCTGTTTATTGGCTTGCAACAATTCGTTTTGATACTTATGTGGAATTCGATATGGAGGGATGTTAAGTACTGGAGCATCAGGTTTTAATTCAATAGCATGTCGCATGACATTCGTGACTGCAATATTTTCGCCTTCGAGAGTAATTACGTCTCTAAAATCGTTTAATAAATTTATCAGTAATGGTTTAGCATCATCATTTTCACAATTTACATCGTCACACGTCAGAGGACGTCTCTCGTTACTACCCCCTTCTGGGACAACATCTTTGTGTGCATGAATTCCCACTTCATCAACACGATCATCGTTACCACAATGCCTCGTGTCTACAGATACTAACCCAACGTCTTTACCAGAGATGGCATTGAAACTTCCACCATTAACACTGTCGACTTCGGGTAGATCCGCATTATCTTGGGCATCGCACAAATTTGCATCTCGCACAGCTTCGTGCACGGTAGACATGTAAATCTCGTTTTCAATTTCCATGTCGTCAATTTCTTCAATCGTACTTAACATCGTATTGTCGCTTATATATACCACGTCCTCCGAGACGTTCAAAAGCATTACAGGGACAAACCCATTTGACTTGATATCCACAACTGATTCGGCGACATAAATACCATTCGCGAGAATTGTCTTATTCATAATATACCTTCCGGGCTTAGCCTTTTTGACATACCCATTAATAACACGTAAACAATTTCTGGGCATTTCCACTGCTCCACAATGAACAACTATTTCTCGTTTTTTACTATATTTTAAACCTCTCGCATGTTCCTTAGTTTCACTTATTTTCTTCGCATGCTGTTTATTTTTTACTTTCCCATTATTTTCTCGCCCTGCCGTTGGGCCTGGGGTACCCCTCTCTTCTGCAGTATTTATCTCTAGACCATTTTTATCGCCACTTTCCTGGCTCGCAATTTTTGATTCTCTCTGCTTCAGCAGATATTTCCTTATTTTCCTCCTATTCGCAAGCATGTCCGCCATCAGACATTCTGGATTACTTACAGTATTGAAAAATATCTCCTTCCTACTTTGCTCGTGCAATTCCTGCACATCATGAAACGGTACTTTTACGCCGTCGAGAACAATGAATCCTTCTTTGAAATTAATCACCGCATCTTGTAGAATATCCCTACCGAGGATTACATCATATTTAAATTCGTCATCTTTCAAAATCAAAGCGCTGGTATTGATTTCCTTACTATTAGGCAGCGTAATACAAAGATCGAGTTCTCCTGATACCTGGCTTTTGGAATTTACACCCCGGATACTCAAGGCACTAGGCTTAATTCGCTCGTTTATACCTTTTAAATTCCGGTAACTCACTAAACATCTGTCGCTACCGCTGTCGATGAGAGCGCTCATCAATTTGTTATCATTACGTAATATAATTGTAGGCTTCTTAGAACGCCGTAATGAAAATAAACCATCGCTTTCTTTCCTTAAACGACCTTCTTTCATTATCGTCGCTGACAAACAAACTTCTACAGGTAGTTCAGAATTTGCACCTACATCAAGTTCTTGTTCACCTAGTAATTCGAATTTATTTTTACACAGGAAAAGCGGATCCACCACAGCAGTCGACTTTATAATAGTATCTGGTTTCAACACCACATTTTTGGTGACGGGGATAGTAGCTGCAACCCCGGGCACTGGCAACTCCCTCTCTACTCCAAGACACTTTGAATTTTCCGATTTTTCTCCGTCTACTCTAAAAAATCTTCACCCTCGCAAGATGCAGCGTAGTACGCTTCACCTCGTCCTCTACTACGACCACGCGAATGACATTCACGTGCAAAATGGCCCGTCTTGCCACAAGTGTAGCAAGCATGACCGCGGAAATTTGATTTGCCTTGGCCTCTTTTAGTCGTGCACATACTTTGAACATGACCTGCGGTATTGCACAGTGAACAAAACGATTTAGATTTATCTTTACTAGTCTGTTGTGGGTTAACTACCTGAGCCTCGTGGCACTCCAAAGAACCTAAAGGTCGATCTCCAAAATATGAATATTGTCTCCCCCTTTGAATTCGAGCAGGTCTCCAATTGCTTCTGAAAAATGGCCTCCGACCTCGAAAACTTCGGTTGTTGTTTTGAGATGCATAGTAAACTTCGGGAAACGAGTCCTTCTCGTCCCACTCACTCTCTTCAGGTACAACCGCAAGGTAAGTCTCTCTGGTTTGATACGTGGACTGGGTATTGTTTTTGCGCGCAATTATTTCTCTACCCTCAGGATTATTACGCACAGCGGAAACGAGACGAGCTAACAACTCTTCAGAGGTATTGAACGGCCTCGCGAAGATTTTTTTACAAAAGTTCTCCTTTAAAAGAGGACCGAGAATGGCTATAGCAAGACTGAAAACTACTAAGTCACCAGAGAATTTTTTTAATTCGTTTGCGTTCGTGCTAGCAATTACAAATGGATGTCTTTGTAGTGCTACTTCTGTACTATTTAGAACGTGGTCACTCAAATTTCTTATTTTCGATATTGCCATAACCAATTGGGCTGCCAGCCCTTCATTACGTAACAACCGTAACTGATTTAAATCGCACGCTAAGGCATGAACTGAACGCTCCCCCTTAGACACGTAGATATCATCTAAAATTTCGATAACCTGATCGAAGGAATAATGAACATCAGGGTTTACTAATTTCGTGACTACTCCATTAAAATCGCCAACACTTTTGTGTGCGCTTCGCACGAGTAACTCTTTTTTGGCGTCATCGGAAGTGACGTCGGGCAACAAGCACATGTATGATTTTAAGTTTGCGACATGCGTCCTAAAACTCTTTGTTTCACAAAAAATTTGGTCACTGACGCGAGGTCTCCCACGGAACAAGGGAAGCTCTGCACTGGACAGTATAGTACTGCCCCTTTGTAAAGTTGTTGTTACACTACCACCCGTCATCGGTCCACTAGAGGACGTCATTGTAGTAACACTTGGCGTACTGAACGACACAGTCTGTGTACTAACAGTGGTCGTGATTACCGTCGTGGTCTGTGGTCCAGACATGAACACACTTGATGGAGTATGTGCGCACGTACCAGGTAACGTACCACTAAATGCTGGAACAGAAACTCTTCCGCTACTAGTAGTAGTACCCGTCGAACGGATAAATTCAGGTTCTGAATCAGAGTCTCCCATCATTTATCGCAACAAGAAAACAAGTTTCTCGCACAATGCTAAAAAAAAATTGAATTACAATTGAAAAAACCCACAGTCCAACGCAAGATTCCTACGCCATAAAAAAAATAACACTGCAGAACCCTAAAAAATTTTACCTCGCAAAAAAATAATCACATAACAGAACGCTAAAAACTCACGTTACTAAAATGTATACAGTACACGGTTAAATCTCCAATTAAAAATCACTGAAAATTGAAATCCAAAAAATTTTTTCTTGCGACTTGCAAACCGAACCGAAACCAATTACTAACAAGGAACTCGTTACACGAATTCAATGGTATCGATCCCAACAATTTTTGAAACAACAATAAGCAACAAAATAAAAACTGACGAAGTCACGGAAAATTATCTAACAATCCCAAACAATAACATTATAGTTACAGAACACTCAACTGGGAATCAGCAACGCAGCTACGGCAGAGCAGCTCCTGCAGGCAGGGACGCCTCACAGCTGTCGCCAAAGTCGATCTGGTAGACTGCCCAGCAACAGCAACAGCAGTTGCCGCACAGCCTGTCTCAAGGTCGTCTGCGTAGCACAGGCACACGCACGGCTGACGAGATTCAAGGTCGTACACGCAGCGCTGACAAACAGCGGATTAGCGATGGGAGCACGAGCACGTTCTTGGAGCGTTTACGTATGTTCACGGTTCCACACTGCGCGTAATCGCACAGCCCACTGTTTATGTATACGTATTAATTACGTTAACACAGCTTCAAGAGAAATTTGAAACAACACTGTTCGGTATGTAATTTCCTATCACATACACAGTACACAATTGTTCTCGTAGAAACAGACACTGCAACAGTTCGTAGAATTGTTCTGAACTTAGCTACTTATGCAGACAACTGTCAAACGACCACGTCACTATTTCCGATGGAAATTTACGCACAATTTCATAACGCAGTGGTCTCCTTCCTGCTCCAGGTCGACACGCGCTTTGTAGGGCACTCCCAAGGGTATATGCAAATCCAAATTATGAGAATTCATCATAGTTTCTTCAGGGATACGTTTTACTATGAATCTAAAAACGTTATTATATACTTGCGGTGCTTCTTCAATTTCTCTTCCCGTTGCCGCAGTATTCTCCATAGCACAGTCGTCGAGTTTACCAAAAATATTCACGTCACACGAAGCGAAGCGTAGACCACCACACGTAGAACTTTCACTAACCTCCGTAGACACGCGATCTTCAAATCGCCGTCGATAAACCAGGCGGAAATTCCCGATATCTTCAATCACCGTACTCGCTCCATCCAAATCACAGCACAAGTACCAAGTATAATTTCACGTCGTGGGTACGTACTAACTGCCACCAGTATGCCGTATCTCAGGGTGGGTAGTAAGTAGACGAGTAGAGGTTCAGCGTGTACTTGACGTAGAGACAGGACACCAAATGCGACTCCACAAGCCGCGCACGCTACTTTATACTATCAATTTGCTGAGTAAGCATGCGCAATACGGCAAGACCGCGCCCAGGCGGAGCATTACCGTACATACGAACATGTGTACAGAGAAAGTGCGCAACCGCGACGGCACAGTTTTGTCTTTCCTTTGCAATATCGATTTTACATTCTACAGAGTGGTGATCGGCGACAGAGGGTGATATTACTGTGTTAAGTATTGCCGTAGGTTTGTTTGTAATTGCTAGATCGAGGAGAGTCTAAGATACTCTTGTAACGCGAGTCGGTTCCTTAACCATTTGTGAAAGGTTTAGTTTGTACAACAGTCTGTTAGGCTGATTTTTTTCATCCGTTAGGTCAATATTAAAATCACCGAAAGCAAAGAATGACTTTTTTGTAGCTAAAATTTCTTTGAAAATTTTCTCAATGAACTCTACTGTTGTTGGTAGAGAAGCTGATGGGTGCCGGTAAAGGCTGCCGGTAATGATGGATTCATGTTTATTTATTTGCACTTTCAACCAGACCATTTCTATGCCCTCGCACACTTCGTTTGTTAAAAGTAAAGACGACTGGTAAATTTCTTTAACGAAAATACAAGAACCACTACCTTTGCTATTTTTAACGCCGTCATGGCGGTACAGCACGTAATCGGGAATATTGAAAAAGGAGCTCTGAGTTCGCGAATCGAACCATGTCTCGGAAACACATAAAATGTCAATGTCTTCTGTGACCAACATTACTCTAATGTCATCCAGCTTACTAAAGAGGCTACGAGCATTGATATGTTTTATTTTAATGTTTTTTATCTTATGGCGATTATTTGTGGCATCAGAGGGATTTTTTGGTAGGGACTGTTTCGTGGATTTATTGATTTTATCATTGTTGCCCAGAGTGTCAAGTCTAGCATCTGGTGTATTTGAGAGACTGCCATTCAACTGGACAACAGTATTTTGTCATGAAGATGATGTGATATCAGTCTTGTTTTTGTCTTGTGCAACAAGGGTACTGTAGTGATAATTTTTCCGATGAAGCATCAACGGATGGTTATTAGTTGATACTTCTGGTGAGGGGTCGACTACTGTTCTCCAAATACCATCGCCTTGCTCATCGAAGATGAAAATTCTCCTACCAGTGATCTTTGATATGATATGTGGTATTAGGTCCCCAGCATCATGATCAAACTGTTTTTCGTCAATGTATTTACTTATGAGCCTAGGTAGATCACCACTTTTCTTGGCAAGGAAATTGACATATTTGTTTTCATTTGTAGTGCTTTCTTTTTTTATTGCTGCTTTTAAGGAATTGTAACTCCATTTTGAGGGCGATTTTGTTTTAAGCTGGTGAGTTACTGCATGAAGGAGGCAGTGCCCATCGGCTATGGTAGGATGCAGCTTCACATTCAATGATCGTTTTAATTCATCCATAGTGGTACTGACGAGTGAGTACATGGGGCTTAAGTGATATTTAGGCTGACATTCAGCATTTTCAGACGAGAGTTGTTTGGATTTCTTGCTTTCCTGGCTTTGAATTGGCAGGCTGTGGCCAGTTTTAGTTGAATGAGCGACTGAGAAATGAGGGGTGCTCTTGTCATTTCCACTCTCTTGGTGGTGGTTATGTGTGCGGTTTGGCTGTAAATATTTTATCGGATTTTGACCGAGATTCTGCTGCAATTTTTCTCTTTGTATTGATTTTACTGCTTCCGAGTACGTGTTTGGTAGTTGATGATTTGTACTCGTTTGTGATGAGGGTATATCGCTCTCTGAGTTCGCGTCAGATAATAACGAGAACCTGTTTTTTGTGGGTACTCTGCGGTAGCCGGAGATCAATGGAGGGGAACGTTCATTCCCAATAGGCAAGCAATGAATCAGGTTTCTGGAGACTTCACGGGAAGCAGTTAGTGATCGAGTAGAATTCTTCAATTCATTTTGCTGTTTTGCACTGATGTTGGTGCATTCAGTTTTGTCATTTAGGCCGTTTGAGTTTATGATACATGAGCTAGATTGTAAAGTGAGTTTTAGACTCGATCTGAGAGCAATCTGTTGAAGAAAATGGTGTGTTTCTTCTCTTGTACCGGGCCAAGTACGAGCATCATTGCAAGTTATGAGATCAGTTGCACCTTTTATTCGGAGCGGAATCAATTTAATACCGTTTGTTTTGCACAAGTTCAACGCCTGATGCAATTGTTTACCGCTACACGCACTCACGACATAAATACGGGCTAAGGCATGCTTAGAAAGTATGAGTTCTTTGATTTTAGCAATATTAGATTGTGAGAGGCTTAAGTCTCTGAAGCAAACGATGTAGTTAGTGAAGTGAGGCATTTGGCCAATTACGTTCAGGAGATCATCGATGCGACTGGAAATTACAGTTCGTATTTTACAAGAGGGGTCAATGTCGGTCCTTTGGACCGTCGTGAGAATTCTATCTCCGACAAGAGAAGTATCCAGAGGTTTTTTGCAGTGTGAGTCAGAAAATTTGCATGTCGAAAACGGGATCTTTGGCGTAAGATCGAAAGAGCTTACATGCAAGTTCAATTTGAAAAGTTGTTCTGTAATGAGCCTAATATTTGAAGCGGTTGAAGATATCGAAAGTGGACTTGGAGGCGTCCGCTGTTTTGACATTTTCGTTAAGTGGGCTGCAGTGAGAGACAGGTTATTGTTTACCTGCTGAATGAAATGGGACATTGAAATTTGAAGCGGGTGCAAGCTGTTTGATGTAATATTCAGGTAATCATGATCACTAGAATTATAAATATTAGAAATATTAGAATCGCAAATATTAGGCTCATTCATCGCATCATTCTCGGTAGCTAGTGACAAATTTACATTTTTACCCATCATACCCCGTGGGATTCTTGTTGATTCTTTCGCTGGTGTATCTTCTCGAGGACTGCTTGGATTGTGGAGTCCAGGCTCAGGGGCTTCTTCCTTGCTCTTGCTAGGGCTTGTTTTGACTGCTTGCGATGCCGATGTGAATATTTCATTGTTACCAGCGGCGCTTGGGAGATTTCTGTCTGTGGCGGGTGACTCAGAGACTCGACTCTCAGTCGGGCGACCTTCTGTCGACTCTCTGTCGGTTTGCTCTGGTGATGGTAGATGTGTTGCGGTGCTTTCGTTGACGTTGCACTGCTTTATTGTCGGGGTTTCTTCTGTTATTTTGAGCGGTTGAGGCTTTTGAACGAGCGATTTTACGCGTGACGTTTTTGGTGGTTTTCGTTTCCGTTTTATGAACGGTTCAGATATATTCTGCTTATTTGGCTTTGAGTTTTCAAGCGGCGTTGTGAGGGATGTTATTTCTCCAGATAAAGCCGCTTTACGAGTAGCAGAGCGAGTTTCATATGAATACATCGTGAAAGATATTTTAGGTTTTGTTCATTGATTAGAAGTTATTGAAATCGTTAACAAAGCATGATCCCTGAAAGTTCATTGTCACGAGGCACGGTCTTGCCAGAGTACAACTTCTATTTTGCTGCGATTTTGGTTTCCATGGTTTGAGAAATAGGAGACATAGGTGACATTGCTTTTAAAATGGGATGAAAAATAAACTGTCAGGCGTTTAAAAGAAACCCACAGACACTTAATTCATATTCACTGACACTCAACATAAATTTCGCAATAAAAGATGAGAATTGCATAAATTTATCACTGTATTTTATGTTGGTGTTCACAAAATTCAACTTTGCTATTTCATCAGGTCTTTTTTCCAGGGTTCCACGTTAGTATTCGTGGTAAGCTTTTTCCGGTTCAAGTCGGTGCGAGTGACAGGGGATGCGGAGGAGGAGGGAGGGGGTTGTTGCGGTTCACCAGAGAGGGAGGCGGAAGTGACCATTTCCGGGGTCTGTTGCACACACACTTCGAGTCTAAACATAGTTTACAGAAAGCGCCATTCAGTTTTGCACGATGAAATTCAGCACTTTTCACAGCTGATTGTTTTGATGACTTTTCCAGTTTCACGATTCAATGATGTAGAAAGTACATTCACGGATGCTCAGTTTTCCATCACATTTTGAAGTGCTTGAATAATAGCACCAACAACTCCTCGCTGGAGCAGCGCTCGACACCTCACCTCCTCTCACTACCGCATCCTCAACACCTATATTCACTCCGAGACACACTCCTCGAAGGGATGGCGGACACTGATATAAATGCGTGCACCCACAACGATGAACGAATGCAAAAATTAATGAAACGAGTTATGTCAGAAAATGGCTGTAGGTAGTTATTGTGAGCACTAGTGCTGAACATTGAATATGCGTAAAAAAATCTCAGCATAGGATTTCGAGGAAGAGAGATGGTGAAAATTGGAGTTCAATGAATTTTAAAAAACCTTCAAGGCTCCTAGTAACAGTGTTGACGTTATTATACATATCAAAGTTGCATTCAACTCTCACAGCTTCGACTTATCCTAAAGCTCATAGATTTTTCATCCCATGATTACAAGGCTAGTACTTGAGTGAGTTAGTCTGAATGTTTGAAAAATAATTAAAAAATGGTCGATGTTTCTCGGGTTTAGGTCTGTCATTCTTTAAAGCTCGTTGAAGTGAAATAAAGCTTAAATTACAAAATGTTTATTTTAGTTTCTTCCATTCATTGATTATAATTTTTATTGCACCTAACTGCTGTCTTTGTTAGCAGAATTTTACCCAATTTGCCATATATGGATGAGCACAACCACAGGTATAGTGAGTAAAATTTAATGACGTACTTTTCCCATTAGAGAGTATTTAAAATCACAACTGGAGAGTTCATTCAACACGCCGTACAAAGCAAGTTCGTGCTAAAGCCAATTCACAATGATATTTAAATCAACCTTAACACGAGTCTCTCTAGTTTCAATCTCTGCTTTCTGTTTCCGTGTTTGTTATTTACCACAAATTTTGACTCGCTTGTGCAGACATTAGATTCGCATTACTTCAACCACGTGGGCTAAAAGTTCAATCAAGAAATTTCAACAGAGACAAGTCAAACTTCATTCAAAATCCTAATTTTCTATGAAAAACCTCGTTCAGGAACAAACTGTTCTATTCGTAGTGTTCAACTCCACTAAGGTCCATCTGCAATATGAATTGAACTGAAAATATGAGCCGCTCGTTCAAATTGACACGGGCTAAGGAATGTACAGCAGCATGACAACTGAATTTTGAGTGCTGTTTTTTGCCATAAAATATAAGACAACGTTCAGATGAGAAACACTCACTAAAAATAAAATATAAACTGGGCTGTTCCACTCAACCTCCACCAATGAACTTCAAGTGGGGGATAGTCTTTACTTCCGAGCTGCATTGACTTGGCTCAATTGTCATATTACTGCAAGGTGATATTGGGTAAAATATTCTTTACTAATGTTTGCTTCCAAGTCTAGTTTAGTTTGAATGGAAAAAATCAATATGCGACCTACTACAATACGAACAATAACTGACAAAAACTGCAAACATAGCATTGAAGTCTTCCGTTTCACTGCTCAGTTGTTCGAGAGTAAGTAAATTTTAACCAAGAAAAATTACTCACACTCTTAACAACACAAAGTAAGTGTACTATATGTATGATAGATACATCTACACTAGGTGCACACCTTCGTTTTCTTTGATTTAAGAAACTTCGGTATTTTGATACCAAATGAAAATTTAACAGATGTTATCACCCAAGACACAAACGAACACCAGCACGCAACAAACGGTCGAACTGGAATGGTAGAGCTAACGTACTCTATCGAACCGGCCCCGCGTTAGGCCTAAATTGCCAAGCCGGTAATCCCATTAGCTTGTATGGTGTTTCTATTGCCCTGTCGTCTTAGTTGGGTCGCTATGCCCAAATGAAAAATATTTTTTTAATCTCAACTAAAACATGTACGGTTTAGGTAAATCTCAGCGCTGCAAAAGCGAGGACCACATGAGTAAAGACGCCGCTACCTACCATCAGTTTCCAGTCCGCGCTCTACTTACGACTGAATTCTTGACAGAACATTGAGATGCCCTGCAAAATGCTGTACCTCTCACAAATTGCTTCCTGAAAGGAGATGACTTGTGGCTATTGCAGAAATGAAATTGATAATTCTAACATTTTAGGCAACTAAAATTTATTGTGTGCACTTGATTTCACTTAACATTATAGCAATCAGGCGGAACTGTACGCTATTTACTGGGTAGGTTCATTTCATTTCTCATTGGAAACATATTCGCACAACAGCCTAACATAGTAAAGCCGCACTTCACAATCACTAGAAATAGCAAAATATTATCTCTAAATGGTATTTTATCTTAGAGCTGGATTCTCAAAAAATGCTGATTCGAACAGTTGATTTTACTTTAAGATATTTGAAATAAGGAATACACTACCTTATTTTTCTTACATTATTTTGGAAACAATGAGGTAATTATTTATTTCATCCGGGCGAAAGCGCTGCCCGAACAGTTCGAACTGGTCTCTACATGCCGTAGGTTTTGTGTTACCTTCTGATCAACCTTCGACAGCTCGTGTGTACCAGCTATTGTTCTGTTTGTTAGTCACGGCTTCCAGGATGAAGACGTTATCATCAGATCAGAGACGAAGGTTGGCTGGGGCTTACCATCTGCTAACATTTTGATGCTCCAGCAATTACGGAAGTTCCTAAAATTAGCAACTTGTATTATTTTTTGCCAGCACTTTCAAGTTTCAATTTTACGATATTATAAAATGTCGGACATTGGTATAATTGTGTGAAATTTTTCCTCTATGCCTGGCTTCAACCATAAACCATTTACTATTTAGTGCACTATCTCGCTGCTATCATCTTCAGGTATAGAGAAATTCATTGAAAAAATGCATGAAAACATGACGTAAGACTTTTTTCCAAATTCTGATGTCCTTGAAAAGGTTTCAAATAGTAAATTGATACTCGTCATCCCGCTATAAAATCATCTTTTATTCACTGGAAGCTGCTGCAAGAGCAGGAGAGCTGCGTTCTATTATGAGAGCGCTCAGGTCAGAGGTATTATGAGAGTGCTGAGGTCAGAGGTATTATGAGAGTGCTGAGGTCAGAGGTATTATGAGAGTGCTGAGGACAGAGGTATTATGAGAGTGTTGAGGTCAGAGGTTTTATGAGAGTGCTGAGGTCAGAGGTATTATGAGAGTGCTGAGGTCAGAGGTATTATGAGAGTGCTGAGGACAGAGGTATTATGAGAGTGCTGAGGTCAGAGGTATTATGAGAGTGCTGAGGAGAATGAGAGATTGCGACTCTGATCCTCAATACACTGTCTTATTTCAACACTTCTCAGTAAGGGTGCGATCACAATGCTAGCGGAGTAAAGAGGCATTAATGTTTATATATTTTTGCACGCATAAACGCTTGGCTGTTCTTACTGCAAGCGGAACGAAGTAGCGCGGAGCAGAGCAGAGCGGAGCGGCGCGCTTGGGAAATTCTCTGTGATTTTTTTGTCACTCGCTGCGAGCGTTTCTCCAAGGCTCCATCTTTGGGTTATAATATCCTAGAATTGTTGCTTGATTTAAAAAATATATAATATGTTACTAGTAATATGTCTAACTAATCATTTAACAACTATGACCAATGTTGTAACGTATAATATTTTATTCCAATTTTGCACTGTGGGATTCATTAGGCATTTATTTTTTTTCTGCTTTTCTGGTATGTTATTTTACTATTGCTTTAATTTAAAGAATCTGCATTTATTTTCCTTGTTATGGAGTGTCATTTTCTTGTTATGTTGTGTATTTTATTTTATGATCTTGTAAAAAAAATAATTATGTTTGATTTTTTATTAAAGTTTTCATTTTTTCGTAAAATGGGAGGAAAAGGAGGTCGTATGGTGAGGAAGAGGCCTCGATGAGTGTCTGATACAAAAAATCTGCAAAATATTCTGAGCTTGGCTGATTTTTCTCCAATACTGACGGAAAACATTTCAGTTTTTTGAGGATTTTTAGGTCGGATAAGTGAGCATTTGTCAGTATTTTTCACTCGGTTTTCTCTGGCACAACCCTGAATTTTTAAAGGTAATTATTTCACTCGCACTTACCTTAAAGTCACCTAAAGACTCTCTTTCGTTCCTACTAACCTACGAAAACCCGTCGTCCTATAAAATGATGAACCTTTATATAGAGACTTTAATTTTACTTTAACTACTCTGCTTTACGTGAATCCTAAATGAAAAATGTGAATTATTACTAAACAACAAATTTATCTTATCTCGTGGGAAATTTTTCCTTCCATAAGGGATTACATTACATAAAATTTGCAGTTTTTATCTGTAAATACTAGACGAATCGCGTTTTATCTCTCCTCAGTGCTTCTAAGAGATAGTGCTTTTCTCCATAGCAATCTCCCTTCGCGTTCATAGGATCGACTCAGTGTTTCTGTCCCTGTTTTTTGCTGTAGAGCTGTGGGAATGCACACATGAAATCCTCCATAGCGACTAATTCTTGTGAAGGTCGCTCTGTTCTGCTTACATGTGAACACCTGCTCCGCTTGTGGTGTGAACGCACCCTGACTCACCGTCGCCTTCTTATCGGAGCATTTCTGAAGTCTGGAGGCGTTAAGACGCTGAGTTGTCACTTGCATACGTTACTTATAAGTGCAGTGCGTGAGAAGCTTAAACGTTCGTTAAGGAACACTTCCAGGCGGAGGATGTCGTCTAAATCTAACACTGTTCGAGTTTTGGTTATAAAATATCTAGTTATAGCTAATTGTAAAGTCAAAAATCAATCAAATCAATTGTAAAATCTTAAGTAATTTAGGCTGCGTATTAGGTATGACTATGTGTAAATTTTACCTCTGAGCACAACAAAACTATGGAACATGCACAATTTAGGCTGCACCAGCGAGAAATTATCGCCATGCAGGAAGTTATTTCGAGGAGCTCAAGTTGCAGCGCACCTTCACTGAGCGTTGAGATTTCAGCAGTAAATCAAAATACTGGATGTGGTGAGGTCCGCTGGTTTAAATTCAATTAGCAAAATAATATCGTTTTGTAACTTTATCCTAAAGTAGTCTTCGAGTGAATGTTCGCTCCTTTGACTTGGAATGCCATCATGAACACCTGAATTCCCCTGGCTACACGGTGAGGTGGCCACAGAAGTTCGGCATGAAAGTTATGTGCATTTTTCATTTCATGAGTCTCTTTCCCATTTGGTGATATAAAATGATGATGACGGTCGGTAAAATTATTCAAAAAATAGAAAGTTCTTCAAAAAATCAATAACAAAGAGTTTATCTTTAAATGAGAGATTAAAACTCAGAAGTGGACGTTTAATCTTGCTGGCGCTGCGTAAAGAAAGTCCAAAGTTCGTTTTCGTCTCAGGTTGAGTTGAGGATGTCGCTCATCGATGATTCTTTTTAGGAGTCTCGCCTACCATCGTGTTGTAGGAGTCTTGAAATTCGGTGTTGGCCACTGAAGTAAAATTCTTCGTTCATGCATCCCTAGCACCAACTACTAATTTAAAGAATAAACAATTTATTTCCTAAAACTAGATACAAGAGTTGATTCAACACATCAAATTTAAAATTTTCTCTTAATACTAATGGCCTTATATCTATTTGGTGTAAAAGCCCCGTCAAGTAGTCATACATCGATAACAGCTGATGAGTCTATTCATGACGCTTCAAAAATTTCTGCGCAGGAGAAATAATTCCTGAAGAACATAATTTAAATAACGTACCGTTGTTAAGTCAACATTCGGCCACCTAGTTTTTATTCAAAGGTGACGGTTGCGGGATCACAAAGTGCATACGACATTTATTCGTGAAATTGCCAACGTTGACTCAGGAGATTTACCTAAAAGTCTGCTCTCTCAAACTCAAATAACACAAATAATACAAACACGGGTACAACTGAGTTAGCCGACATTACGCCCTCAGTTCCCTAAAGGCCTGTTGACACGAGGACTGCGCGAGCGCTCCACCACGAGCTCAGTAAAATGCTTGTTCGAGTCAGCGTGTCCACACGGACCATGGCAGAGGTGCAGACCAGTGCTGCCAGCGCTAGGTTTTTAAACCTAGATCTAGGTTTTTTCGTTTCAAGCTAGGTTTCTATGTTTTTTCTTCAAAAAGTTGGTTGAATCTAGGTTTTTATAAAAAGAATGACACAAAACGCAAAAATCAAAATAATAAATGAAGACTACAACAGAATTTTACTTATAAAATTAAGTATCCGTAAGTAACAGATGTTTATGTCGAGAAAACGGATATATTACGCGTTCAAACGGGCAATATTTCAAACGAACGTCACTGATTCGCGGCGTTCGGAGTCTTGGCCTCCCGGGGACAGCGTAGGCTGCTTGTGGATGGCGTGTTCGCAACTAATTCGCAAGGTTAACATCGTCGTTGTGTTCAGTTAGCTTGTTGTTGTCGATTCTTTGAAATTAGTCGGTAAAAACAGTGTAGTGTTGAATCATGAGCGAAGAATCTCCTACGAAGAAGAGGAAAACATGGTACGTACAGTCTTTCAGAGAAGATTGGTTACGTGACGTTGAATTAAGGACTGGTTGCAAAGAGACACAGATAATAAAGAATTCAGCTATTGAAAATGCTGTTCAGTTTCGCTGAAAATGCAACCAACTCTATGCTACTAACTATAATAAAATACTGAAAAACACAAACAATGCTTTTAAAGAGCCATATTTAACTTACGTATTAACAATATTTTTAAAGCTACTGAGAGATATAATTCCAAGTGTTTTTTGTGATTGGTTGCGTCTGTCACTCATTTGCATTATGCTTAAGCAATGCTGTATCTGTTTTGCCCCACTTTTTGGAAACCTCACTGAAAAATATTACTTCACATTTCTCTGAGTAGCAGACGTCAAAATGATGCCTCCATGATACAGGATGTTGTCAACGTTGCTCATCATCGCATTCCAAAACTTGCTCAAACAAGATGGCTTTCAAGATAACACGTAATTTCAGTAATCTTTGGCCATTGGATGCTGTTATTCTTTTCTTCGAGTCACAGGCAAAGACTGATCAATTTCATGGCGCTTGTCAAATTTAAGGGATACTGATCAATCGTGGCGGGAAATATATGCTTTGTTTCAATATATGCTTTATTTTCTTCAATATGTTCTCAGGAACGTTAATGCCCTCAATTTAGGATTTCGAACAAAACATTTTCGATTGCATTTTCTCTACTCAGTATTATCTATTCAGTACATGAATAAATTGAGCTTTTTTATTAAGGAGTGCTTAACACAATCAAAACTACGTGATATCTAGGTGACAAAATGTTTTAAAATCTTTAGAAAATATATTTCTAGGTAAGTGAACAATGGCATTGTTGGAGCAAGAACCCCTTCCCAATAATGAAATCATCATCGAATTTAGAAAGACTGTGTGCATTTTTCAATAGCATTATTGGTTCCAATTAAAGAAAGATTTTTATTTGGTGAAAGAAGCATTATTGCACGACTTGAAATCTTTAACGAAGCTTCATCAGCTAATGATGCACCAATGTCCATTGTATCATTGGGCCGAATTCTGGCTAAGCCTCGTATTACGAAGCATAGTAAATCATGCCTCACATGGGAGCCATACAGAGCAATGCTACGAGACCTAGCCGATGGAGGGGTGTCCAGAAGATACGAGACTCGTTGAAAGATGCAAAAAATGTTGATAAGTTCGTCATTTATGAGGGAGATGAAGCGGAATAATTCATATTGAGGTAAGAAAACTGGATTTTTTCATTAATTTTGCTTTATTTTAATGTCAACCTTAAAAATTTATGCTCAGAAAGTACATTTTAGAAGGCTAGGTTTTTGTGTTCAAATCTAGGTTTTTTCAGAGGAGTGATCTAGGTTTTTCAAAAAGTAGTCGCTGGCAGCACTGGTGCAGACTGCTCCAAGTAAAATCCCCAGTCTGCTCCTAGCAGCGGTAGAGAGAGAACGTACGAAGGTGGCTCTGCGACAGGCAATGGCGTTTTCAATCTCTATCAGTTGTCGCGGCTATAAAGAAGAAACAAAAACGAATGAGGAAAATGTGGGCGAAGCGTTGGCTTGAGAGAGAGAACGTACGAACGTGGTTTAGATGTGCGTGCTGTGTTGCGCGATGTTCTTTACAAATTATTTCGAGACTATCTTTTTCTCAATACTTGATTGTCATTTACGGTGTTGTTTCAATCTAGTACGGTGTAGCGTTTTTTTTGTATTTTTCATACTTCGATGATCTTATAAATAATTCGAAAAATACTAAAGAATTCTTCGAAACTGCCAAGTTCTTAGTTGAAATTATCGAAGTAGGAAAAAGGCAAGAAGCGCTGTACCGGAATCTCTTGGAATATAAAATATCCAAGAGATAATATTTCTCATTTCTCATTCAACTACCCTTGACAGAGTTAAACTATTAGCACGACCCGTATGGTTTGTCTATTAATACGCCTCGTATATTTTTCTATTAATATGCCTCGTATGGTCTATCTATCTGTACACCTATGATAGTATTGTCTAATATTACATCTCGTATTGTTTGTCTATTATTATGCCTCGTACGGCTTATCTATTTGTACACCTCGTATGGTTTGTCAATTAGTATTCCTCGTATGGAACTTTGTTAGACTATTAGCACACCACGTGTGGTTTGTCTATTATAGTACGCCTCGTATATTATGTCTATTAATATGCCTCGTATGGTCTATCTATTTGTACACCTCTGATAGTTTATCTATTAGCACACCTCATATAGTTTGTCGATTATTATGCCTCGTATGGCTTATCTATTTTTACACCTCGGATGGTTTGTCAATTAATACTCCTCGTATGGATCTTTTGTTTTAGGACGTCTTATATTAAGGAACTTTTAAAAGCCAATATGTTGGCATATGTATCTCATGTGACAACTTGGAAATAAACGGTTTTGTTTTTTTTGTTTAAAAAAGTCCTTTTTTGGCAGCTAAACGCCACTTTTCCAAGAGAACGTGTAGGCAGGGAGCAGAGACGCACACCCTACACGTTCAGCGTCTGAAATTGCACTGGGAAGAATTGAGTCGCTCGACGAAGACCAAACATAGACAGACTGTTGTCTACTGCTCCATTGAGCCTGAAACGAGAGAAAATGGGCGTGGTTTAAGCCTCTCTTTCCCGGTGGAGCGCTCGCTCACTCCTCGTGTCAACAGGCCTTAAGAAATTTAGCAACGAGCAAGCTGCAAGGTAAATGTGCACTCGTTAATAAGCGATGTATGTAAAAATAATCATCAATGCTAAATATCGCATCACAGCAATCGAAAATACAGGAAGCAATACACTTTATTTCCCGACATCAGCCCAGACCACCAACAAAACCATTCATAAAATTCTTTTCGATTCACCATACGAGTAAATCGAAAAGATGCATTAGATATATTGCAAAGAAACAGAAGCTAATGACTTCAAAAAACTCCTTTTCATTGTGAAGAACATCATATCTGATTTTAACTCTTGTATCCTTATAAGTTGTAGCTAATTTGTAAAATTTCAGTGATTTATTAGCAATAATAAGAATCCAGGGCACCATGTCCCCCGGCCATCTTGTCTCCCAGCTACACGATCGTGGGTGCCCGCATGTTTTCGAGATTCAACTTCACGTGACGTTTTGCCTCTGCGAGCAACACAAATCGCGAGCGCACCAGCACCGGCCAACATGTTCTTAACATTGAAATGCAGCAATAATGCACGATGTGTATGTGGTTCTACCATGGTCATGATTCACATCGCCGGAAGACGCTTCAAAACTGCGCTCACTATGGCGGTCGCCACTCAAATACAGTAACACATTTTCTAAACCTTATAGAATAGAATCGAATTCAATGAATTTCACATCGGTTTAATTTTTCCGTATATTTATTTTGCTTTCCCAAAGATATTTGAAACCACTTAATCCTATTGCCGGATCTTGAACATCACTAAACTCTGTAAAACTTCATCATAACTCACAATCATTGGAAATCCATCAATACTGTAATAAACAAGTTTGATTTAAAAAGTAACTCACCTTCACTGGATTGAATTTTTCACAATTTATGTTCAGAACTTCAAAAAACTGAAGCGGTAGCCAACACTGATGGGTTTAGGAACACCTCCACAGTTTGAGCGCCAGAACTCGTATGCTCGAGTTGTTGTGCTGTACCCACCCTGGGACGGTGGTATAAGGCCGACGCCTCAGTCTATCTGAGCTTCCATCCGCCAATAAAAACTGGTTTGCCTGCGTAACTAAATTTCATGGTCTGTGAACCACGTCTCTTCTTCTCACCACTGCAGTTGTATTTTACTTTTATAGCAGCCATGAACTGGATTTTCAATAGGTTTGGAACTTTAAGGTTCACTTTAGAGGTATTATAATAACTTACAATAACAAAGATAGTCAACTTCCTATAATGAATAATAAGAATATGCTTTTAAAGTACACATGTGAATTACATCCCTGCATAAGTACTAAGAGATGAGCAGTGCGTCGCACGAGACTGTGTAACAAATTACATTTTGTTCGTCGTAAAATCCAATTTTAGCTTCCGAAATGAAACATCGCTGCGGTCTTCAGCTGAGCCACTGCTGATAACACCAGCCAACACGCCCCATTTCCCCCACCATCACCAGCCAACACGCCCCATTTCCCCCACCATCACCAGCCAACACGCCCCATTTCCCCCACCATCACCAGCCAACACGCCCCATTACCCCCACCATCACCAGCCAACACGCTCCATTACCCCCACCATCACCAGCCAACACGCCCCATTACCCCCACCATCACCAGCCAACACGCCCCATTTCCCCCACCATCACCAGCCAACACGCTCCATTACCCCCACCATCACCAGCCAACACGCCCCATTACCCCCACCATCACCAGCCAACACGCCCCATTACCCCCACCATCACCAGCCAACACGCCCCATTACCCCCACCATCACCAGCCAACACGCCCCATTACCCCCACCATCACCAGCCAACATGCCCCATTACCCCCACCATCACCAGCCAACACGCCCCATTACCCCCACCATCACCAGCCAACACGCCCCATTACCCCCACCATCACCAGCCAACACGCCCCATTACCCCCACCATCACCAGCCAACACGCCCCATTACCCCCACCATCACCAGCCAACACGCCCCATTACCCCCACCATCACCAGCCAACACGCCCCATTACCCCCACCATCACCAGCCAACACGCCCCATTACCCCCACCATCACCAGCCAACACGCCCCATTACCCCCACCATCACCAGCCAACACGCCCCATTACCCCCACCATCACCAGCCAACACGCCCCATTACCCCCACCATCACCAGCCAACACGCCCCATTACCCCCACCATCACCAGCCAACACGCCCCATTACCCCCACCATCACCAGCCAACACGCCCCATTACCCCCACCATCACCAGCCAACACGCCCCGTTACCTCCACCATCACCAGCCAACACGCCCCATTTCCCCCACCATCACCAGCCAACACGCCCCATTACCCACAACACAACAACGCAACTTTGTACGTTCAGGTTGCGAGCTGCGCAGTAAAATGACGGCGTCTTAGCAGAAACTGACTACAGGTTTGTGCTCAGAATATCAATGTTCTGAACTGACGACCTAACTCAAACAACAAGCTTTATTTCAGCATTGTCACTTGTACGATCTGGTCTCCATCTGTCCGCTCGTACACATGTTCGCTCAGGTGCCCCTCTAGAGGGGCTGCAAAATTTCTTACAACTAGAACATTTTGTACGAAGAAATCGTTCCGAACCCTCCGTGTGGTGTTCGAGTCTCTGTAAATGCTACTGTTGTAAAGTCGGCAGCTAAAATTTTAGCCTATATTTTTTGGGAAAAATCGTGAAATTCAAGATTTAGTTTACCTTCAATTTTGAAAATTGGTTTACATGTGAATTCATCATCCTCTCACTGTATTGAAGCAATGCATGAAAATATCGCGTGAAGAAATATATAATATTGATGGTTAACTTAAACATTTTAAAATTAATTTATAAGAATATGAGAGAAGTAATTTTTCTATAATTTACCCTGCACTTCAACAACAACAACCTGCCAACTTCCAGTGTTGGGCTACTGGCATTATTAACATTACTTTAATTTTCATTAATGTATAAATCAATACATCATCGTTTCCTTCTTATTGTTACGTTATGGTATTTGTTATTATGGTGCTGGTGTAGGTACGCTGCTAGTGTAGGTACGGTGCTGGTGTAGGTACGGTGCTGCTGTGGGTACGGTGCTGGTGTAGGTACGGTGCTGGTGTAGGTACGGTGCTGGTGTAGGTACGGAGCTCATACATTTCCATACAACACCTACGTTCACTGTAGGCATTCATGTTACATGTAAGATACGGATGGAATTATAGTTTCCTTTGATTGATTGAAATATTATCGAAGTGACCAACTTTTACTGAGGATATAATTATAGTTCACTTCTCGTCAATGAACATAAAATATAACGCCAGGTGTCTCCTTAGATTATCAAATAAATAAATAAGTATATATTTTTTAAAGTAGTTTTTCTCATGTAATTACGTTGAGAATTTCAGTGACCACATCAAATTAGATGGCCTAAGTCGGTACGTGATCCACCAAGGCACATCTAAGAGAATATTCTGGTCGCAAATACGATGAGGACGTATACATTTTTTGTCACCCACATCTGGGACCTTTATTTAAGACAGAAGTCCTTGACCACAAAAATTACCAGGCGTTAGATGGGCATTGGAGAATTGTTGAAGTTCTTAGAGTATAATTTTGTCCCACATGTGAAAACAATAACTAATCATCCAGAACACATCCAACGAAAATGCCTCAATGAATTACTCGCTTTGGTTGATCTGAGAATCATCAGTTTAGTTTGATGGAAATGCCTGCGAAGAACAGAAAATTAACCTCTTAGAGTTTGTGCTCAAGCTCTCTGCCGTTGCTAGCAAGAGATCGAAATTTACTCGCACAAGCCTGGAAAGGAAGTATTTCAGAGGATCAGTTACTTCTCCTTAGCTACGAAGTCTACGACAAAAAAGTTTTCGAAAAAGAGGAGAGAAGAGTTTAGTAAGGAATTAAAGAACGGGAAATCTGTGAACACACTGTGAGCATAGAAATAGCGAGAATCAAATCAGCATTTCAAACATAGTAACCGTCGGAAATGTAACGGGTCCTGAAATAAAAGACAGCAGTAAACTGAACAGATAGTCACTAATAAAACCATTCAAGAACTCCTATTCAAAATTCAACTCCCATTCAAACAACGCCAATCTAACATTATGCGCTGGAATTCACTTCTGCCTGACGGCGCTTATTGCCGTAGATACAATAATTGAATCCATTGAGTGGGTAATGGTGTCTTGGTGGGCAGTGTGCACTGCAGGAGTTGTGTTCAATGCAATTGTATTATAGTTATTAACTAACAATTATTTTCCCCACCATGGACAGCTATTTTCCCTCATTACCTACTACTGAACTATGAAAATACTTATATTTAGAGAGTGAGCTGATATATATCGAATGGTACAGCAGACGCCGATAAAAAAAGTTACGAAATGTAATGTAGTGAAATTGAATAATATGAATGAAAGATGCTGTGGTTACCGAAGTCCAAATTCTAAAAGAAGATTATGTACGTGTAATTTGTTTTCAATATTTTGCATTCATTATAAATTGTGCAAACATCTTAGCATAGCACATTCACTTAATTCAAAGTAATTCAATCAGTAAATTATTTATTTTTTGGCAAAGTTATTATAATAGATCATAAGAGAAATGCCAAATAACTTTACCAAAAAAAAAATTAGTTACCGAACTTTTGTCAGACACATAAAAGGGACCTGTTAAAAAATTTGCTGCATGTGAAATGACTAAGAAATATCGAAAACAAATTATAAATTCATCATCTACTTGTGGAAGTTGAACTTCATTAACAACACAACCTTTCACTCCTTTTATTCCATCTTATGATAGTACATTTGGTAAATTTGTACGGTCGTCAACTTTTTCAAAATAACGCGCACGTGGGGTGGTTGAAGCCCTAACATTTGGATAAAATATTTTTGAGAGTCAGGTTAGACTCGCATGAACGATGTCAGCATTACCTGTTGAGCATCAGCCCTATGAGAGGAGTGGTCTCTGCTAAGCTTAAAGGAGCTTATAAAAAGATATTCGTTTGAGTTAGAGTAATTTGGGTTGAGAAACTTGACTTTCTGAACACAAATCTGTGGTCAGTTACTGCCAGCACGCCGAAATTTTCCTAAACAGCTTGCTCTATGAATATACAAAATTGCATCGTTTAGCCGTAGGCAATGAGACATATTAGCTGATTATGAAAATATTAGTTAACTATGATACAATTGCCGTGAACACACATGCAGCCGCAGTAACCAGTGGCGTACAACAACACCTGCAGCATAGTAACTAGTGACAAACACCCACCGGTCCAGGACGCACCACCAAGAAGAAACGCTCTTACCTGGCTAGAGCACATGAGAGTAGCCGATATCTGCTCACCAAAATTATTGACATCACACATAATTATAGATATCTGACAAGCGGCTCATCTGAATTTGGTCATTCGAAATTGACATCATCAAATTGATGGGTCCTGTCCGACGTTGTGTTACACCAGCACCGTACCTACACCAGCACCGTACCTACACCAGCACCGTACTTACACCAGCACCGTACCTACACCAGCACCGTACCTATACCAGCACCGTACCTACACCAGCACCGTACCCACACCAGCACCATACCTACACCAGCACCGTACCTACACCAGCACCGTACCTACACCAGCACCGTACCTACACCAGCACCGGACCTACACCAGCACCGTACCTACACCAGCACCGTACCTACTCCAGCACCGTACCCACACCAGCACCGTACCTACACTAGCACCGTACCTACACCAGCACCGTACCTACACCAGCACCGTACCTACACCAGCACCTTACCTACACCAGCACCATACCTACACCAGCACCGTACCTACACCAGCACCGTACCTACACCAGCACCATACCTACACCAGCACCGTACCTACACCAGCACCGTACCTACACCAGCACCGTACCTACACCAGCACCGTACCTACACCAGCACCGTACCTACACCAGCACCGTACCTACACCAGCACCGTACCTTCACCAGCACCATACCTACACCAGCACCGTACCTACACCAGCACCGTACCTACACCAGCACCGTACCTACACCAGCACCGTACCTACACCAGCACCATAACAACTGATGTCGTAACGTATATAATAAGAAGAAAACGGTAATGTATTGATTTCGACCCACAATGTAAATTTAAAAACGAGAATAATGCCAGTAGTGCAACAATGGGGGTTAACATGTTGATTTAAATGGAATTGAAACCATGAGTTAAAAGTTCTTTGATTTTCATTTTGATGACCTAATGATAAAATAGTTTAGGCAGCCATGGAAATTTACATGTTTTTTGCGGATTTCGTGAGGACTAATATTAAAATAGAATGAAAAATTCGAACAAAATAAATTTTTAGTACTTTACATTGAGTAAATTTTAAATTTTCCAACTTTTTATAACGACCATACATATATTTCTAGCTGTCGAATTTATATTTACAAAAGTCATACGACACGAAACAATTTGTTAAGGTAGCTTGTACCTACAAAAAATACCCTCAACACTAGCATCATATGCGCAAAGCGCATCTCTATCGGTTTCCTATCTATCCTTTTCCGTTTCACCCCTTCTCTTCCCGACACACTCTGTCTCAAACTCTCTTTCCGTCTTCTCTATAAGCATCGCCAAGTCACCAAGGTACATTACAGTCCGAAACACTTGCTTGTCAAAGATTTTGGCGGCCGTTAGCGGCATATTGTAGTGTTATTTAAATGTCAATTCGGCGAAGGTGAGTGAGTTGAGTTGCTTGCTAGAGTGAGGCCGTTGCTTTGGCTACCTGACGTCCCGAATACAAAGCTGAGGTCGGTCTCTGCCAGCGCGCTTCCGTGTTCTGTGCATCTGCTGCCTAGATGTGCCGCATGCAGCGTTTGGCCGTAGGCAGTGAGGCGTGTGAGCTGATGGTTTGTCTACATGTTAGTTGACTGTGATACTATTGCTACGAACACAACACCTGCAGACGCAGTAACTAGTGGCAGACAACACCTGCAGTCGCAGTTACTAGTAGCAGACAACACCTACAGTCGCAGTTACTAGTGGCAGGCAACACCTGCAGTCTCAGTTACTAGTGGCAGACAACAACACCTGCAGGCACAATGACTAGGGGCAGACAACAACACCTACAGACGCAGTAACTACTGACAGACAACAACACCAGCATGCGCAGTAACTAGTGGCAGACAACAACACCTGCAGACGCAGTAACTAGTGACAGACAACAACACCAGCAGGTGCAGTAACTACTGACAGACAACAACACCAGCAGGCGCAGTAACTAGTGGCAGACAACACCTGCAGACGCAGTAACTAGTGACAGACAACAACACCTGCAGACGCAGTAACTACTGACAGACAACAACACCAGCAGGCGCAATAACTAGTGGCAGACAACACTGCAGACGCAGGAACTAGTGACAGACAACAACACCAGCAGGCGCAGTAACTAGTGGCAAAAAACACCTGCAGACGCCTTGTTGGTCCGTCTCTTTTTAACGTTCTTAAAGGATGCTTAATGACCGTATCTTTTAAATATGTACATTTGATTTCACCCACATGTGGAAGTTTTATTTAAGAATAATGTCAAATGTGTGTTCAAACAAATAATATTCCATTGGAAAACACGGTCGTATTACCTTAAATTATATTGTATACGTCTCCATTGTCTTTCACAGAATTGATCGGTCAATTCCCACACTGCCGATGCAATGGAATAATAAATCAGTTACTATAAAAACTAATGTCCATACACATAGAAAATGTTGGACGAACGTGAACAACTGAAATAATTGAGTTCAACGCCGTTCCTACAACACACACGGTCGATGTACTAAATATCATTATTGGACTTCGCACGGCATAATACATTACTGGCTTATTAGAACAAGTAAATTAATGGCTTATTGCAACGGGTTTATCAAATAGAGACGGTACTACATGCACCGAGTGGAATTTTATTTTATTTTTAATGGAACATTGAATTACTGCCAAAGATTTCGAATCGCCTAATGCGAAGGAGAGGAAAGCATGCGACCAGTTCTCAGGGAAATTCCTGAATCTTGGCTGTGTCTAATGAATTGTTAAAGTTCGGTACTACCAACACAAGTCTGCATGCAGCAGTCACGCATAGACACATCCACTCCACAGGCACCTATCCAGTCTTTCTTTCCTTCTGAAAAATGAACTTGTTTTAAAACTATTTCTTTCAAACTGTCTTACGTCAACTGAAGAATAAATGTGAGAAACAACTTCTCATTTAGGTACTGAGTCGAGACAAATGATGGTTCTACGTACATTTTCTGCTCTGCTTGCTCAAGATGGAAGTAGAGGGAGAGTTCTCTTCATCTAGAAATTTTTGCACAGAATTTTCAATGATGACTTTTAGATACCTCTTCGGATATTTAATTTTCTCATAAATTCATTTTCACGGTGGAATATTCACAAATCCTAGACCTAAAGTTTGCACGATGAAATCGAGTATTAATGCAATATTTTACATGACCCTCGTAAATACATCTGAAACAGTTCGTACCTAGACCAGTAAACGTTGGAGTTTTTCACTAACGCATCTAAAAATAAAATTTGCCCATTTGGTTCAACTTGTATTCTACATTTGATATAGTACGAGATTGCTCTATTTCTACCGTAATTTTAATATTAGGGAGAGATGCATTGATATATTCGTTAAAACAAGCAGCTCCATGTTCCGAGGGACACGAAACCAACGCATTATCCAGATATCTACGCTGCATATCAACACATCGCTCCTACATCCGTGGGTCATCGCCAATAAGGAAGCGGTAACGGCAGGCCAGGCATGATCTCAAACAAAGCAGATGCCTACGTAAATAAAGCCTGTGTGTCGAGTACTATGCACACGCCGTGTTTGCAGAATGTCGTTTGTAACCGTAGATTGTAATGAAGAGCTGAGAACTATCATTAGTTTCTGATTATTCCAATTGTATTCAGCGTATTGTTCGTATTGCCTGCGGTTATGTGAAGCTTTTTTGCTTATTGAACGCATTAGTTGCGCAGAGAGCTCTTGGTGCGCTAGATGGAGCTTGGGAGGTTTGGTAGAAGCGTGTCTATTGTAGTCTAAATCGGCTTGTATATTGTAGCACAAATCAGCATGTCTACTGGAACACAAATCAGCATGTCTACTGTAACACAAATCAGCATGTCTACTGTAACACAAATCAGCATGTCTACTGTAACACAAATCAGCAAGTCTACTGTAGCACAAATCAACATGTCTACAGTAGCACAAATTAACATGTCTACAGTAGCTCACAAATCAACATGTCTACAGTAGCACAAATCAACATGTCTACAGTAGCACAAATCAACATGTCTACAGTAGCACAAATCAACCTGTCTACAGTAGCACAAATCAACATGTCTACAGTAGCACAAATCAACATGTCTACAGTAGCACAAATCAACATGTCTACAGTAGCGCAAATCAACATGTCTACAGTAGCACAAATCAACATGTCAACAGTAGCACAAATCAACATGTCTACAGTAGCGCAAATCAACATGTCTACAGTAGCACAAATCAACATGCCTGCAGAAGTTCACATCCACAAAACAATCCAACACAACCAAAGCTCGCCCACAATTCCCCCACCGCAGGGATGCTCTGAGAGACGCCAGCACTGAACGTACGGGCGGTTCTCTGATATTATCTCAGTTATTTAATTGGCCTATGACGGCTCCAAAACTTAATATATACTTTTAAAGTTTATCATATACAAGTTGCACGGAGTGACGTAATCCGTTTTTAAATATGAATGATTTCGAATTCAATTTGATAAATTTATATCAATCGAAATGAAGCAGGAAAACTTGAACTTTGAAATGTTAGTTTTCATTTAATAATAAAATTGATTGCCAAAATATGTCTTCATTTCTGTTTGAAACAGTTTTTAACACAATTACGTTGATATATTCAAAATAAATTTCTTACAGTAACTGAAATATTTTAGAAAACGTGATATTTTCCCCAAACTTGTTTCTATGGAATAGAAATAGCTTTCACGGTGGAGCCCCATCGATGTGTTGAGTGTTTTCTGCTGTTGCCACACTCGCTACTTCTGTGTATGATCTTATGCATTGCTATTTTTTGTATTGTCATTACTGGTGGTCTTCGTTCTGGGTAAATATTTTACAATTACTCTTAAAATCATTATGATGGTCAAAATAATAAATGTAGCCACAATAATTGTAATGCAAATGTCAATTTAGACTTTAAGCTCAATTTTCCTGTTTTTACTTGACACGTTCAGTGATTTCGCTCGCTGTCGACATCACAGAACGATGCGCTGCCTAACCTAAACCTACCCACCCAAAACTTGGCCAGGCTGTTACCGGTCCCCTTAACTTCAACTTCTAACTTACTTCGTATGGACGCAGGTATATTTTCAGCACATTAATTTATGAGTGCTAAGTTCTAACTCAACTGCAGATTTAGTTAATTTTTTATAATTACCGTGAAGACAATAACGAACATTTGACTGAATTATACTGATCGCAAAAATAACGAAGAAACAGTGATGGTAATGAAATAAAAGAAGTTCCTCTAATAAATAAGTAAAATAAAGTACTCTAGCTGGTCACAAGATTGAAAACATTTGGGATTTGTTGAGGCCATCACACTAATGGATTTTAAAATTTTTGATGTTTATATGATGTCAATGGCGTTAAAATAAACAACTCTTTTGCAAGCACTCTCCATCACATATTAGTATTTAACGAAGGATAGCGGTAGGTTAGTTACTGCAATTCAGGCCTTTCCGGCAAGAAAAATCTTTGCGTTTTCTTTCATTGAAATTTTCAAAAGGTAGACTCCGATAGAATCTCTGTTCTGACAGCTCTAATGCGCTCGAATGGTCGTTAGGGCGCGTGAGGTTGGGTTGGGTTAGGTTGGATTAGTTAAGTTACGTTAAGTCCTTGCTATTACTCGTTATATACTAATCCGCGACGAAAATGCATGGAATAAAAGTAGTTTATTTAGATTTCATTATCATTAAACAATCAAAAAATTGAAAATCGATCAGTTTTCTGTCCTCAACTTTACCGAACATTCAAAAAAAGGAATGAATAGAATAATTATTCATGAACTATACAATAAAAATTAAATAACGAATGAACAAATTTATTTTCTTCCATTTGTGAAAACTAAACAAGTCATTGATATTCTTTTTATTTCCAATATCGGGTGTTGATCAAATTTGTTCAATTAATCATATAAATTGTTCATACATAATACGATTGGCTACAGTGTAGGGGCTGCTGCCACTAGTTACTGCGTCTGCAGGTGTTGTCTGCCACTAGTTACTAAGTCTGCAGGTGTTTACCACTAGTTACTGCGTCTGCAGGTGTTTACCAGTAGTTACTGCGTCTGCAGGTGTTGTCTGCCACTAGTTACTGCGTCTGCAGGTGTTTACCACTAGTTACTGCGTCTGCAGATGTGTCCACAGCAATGTCCCCACCACCATCAGCTAATGTCTCATTACCTACGGCTAAACGATGCAATTTTGTTTGTTCAGGCGGTAAGCAGCTTAGTCAAAATGGCGGCGTGTTTGCAAAAACTGACCTCAGGTTTATGCTTGGAAGTCAATAATATCAGAGACAAAACCTAGCTCAACTTTTGGTCGTATTATTATGAATACTGTGCAATTCAGCGTGTAATGATTACTACACAACTATATGTGACGAACAGAATGTCGATAGCATGAGGCGCCGCGAGCGGCTGCAAAAAATATTTAGACACAGGGTTTATTCAAACAGAAAGCGTGACTAGTCATGCGAATGCTCGAACCCAGTCTAGTTGCTGTATATTCATTTGAGAAATGAAAATATTAACTGGACATTGTTTTTTGGTGTCGATATATCTGAAATTCTAAACTTTGGGAGGCTGAACAAATTTGTTTCCAGGAAAAGAATAAGCATATTCTGTGACATTCACACAAAATTGATCGGAACTATTGAAAGAAAACTTAGGCAAACTAATTTATTTTTATGATCAGTCGTTGGAATTAAATGGATGGAATTACCACTTTACTTTTCACTTCCACAGCACAACAACATGCTGACTTCCACTGTTGATGCTATATCGCTTCTTACATTTACATAAATGTAAACATCAATACATTACCGTTTTGTTCTTATTGTTACGTTGTGGTATTGTAGTTATGGTGCTGGTGTAGGTACGGTGCTGGTGTAGGTACGGTGCTGGTGTAGGTGCGGTGCTGGTGTAGGTACGGTGCTGGTGTAGGTACGGTGCTGGTGTAGATACGGTGCTGGTGTAGGTACGGTGCTGGTGTAGATACGGTGCTGGTGTAGGTACGGTGCTGGTGTAGGTACGGTGCTGGTGTAGGTACGGTGCTGGTGTAGGTACGGTGCTGGTGTAGGTACGGTGCTGGTGTAGGTACGGTGCTGGTGTAGATACGGTGCTGGTGTAGGTACGGTGCTGGTGTAGGTACGGTGCTGGTGTAGGTACGGTGCTGGTGTAGGTACGGTGCTGGTGTAGGTACGGTGCTGGTGTAGGTACGGTGCTGGTGTAAGTACGGTGCTGGTGTAGGTACGGTGCTGGTGTAGGTACGGTGCTTGTGTAGGTACGGTGCTGGTGTAGGTACGGTGCTGGTGTAGGTACGGTGCTGGTGTAGGTACGGTGCTGGTGTAGGTACGGTGCTGGTGTAGGTACGGTGCTGGTGTAGGTACGGTGCTGGTGTAGGTACGGTGCTGGTGTAGGTACGGTGCTGGTGTAGGTACGGTGCTGGTGTAGGTACGGTGCTGGTGTAGGTACGGTGCTGGTGTAGGTACGGTGCTGGTGTAGGTACGGTGCTGGTGTAGGTACGGTGCTGGTGTAGGTACGGTGCTGGTGTAGGTACGGTGCTGGTGTAGGTACGGTGCTGGTGTAGGTACGGTGCTGGTGTGGGTACGGTGCTGGTGTAGGTACGGTGCTGGTGTAACACAACTTCGGACAGGATCCATCATTTTGATGATGTCAATTTCGAATGACCAAATTCAGATGAGCCGCTTGTCAGATATCTATAATTATGTGTGATGTCAATAATTTTGGTGAGCAGATATCGGCTACTCTCATGTGCTCCAGCCAGGTAGGAGCGTTTCTTCTTGGTGGTGCGTCCTGGACCGGTGGGTGTTTGTCACTAGTTACTATGCTGCAGGTGTTGTTGTCTGCCACTAGTTACTGCGTCTGCAGGTGTGTTCACGGCAATTGTATCATAGTTAACTAATATTTTCATAATCAGCTAATATTTCTCATTGCCTACGGCCAAACGATGCGATTTTTTATATTCATAGAGCAAGCTGCATAGGAAAATTTCGGCGTGCTGGCAGTAACTGTCCACAGATTTGTGTTCAGAAAGTCGAGTTTCTTACCCCAAATTACTCTAACTCAAACGAATATCTTTTTAAAAGCTCCTTTAAGCTTAGCAGAGACCACTCCTTGATCTCATTGGGGAAATGTTCAAGTAATTCACCCATCTTTCATGCGAGTCTTACTTGACTCTCAAAAATAGTTTATATCACGGTCAAACTTGTAGACGAAAACATTCTAGCTTCGTAGCAGTTGGACTAATATACCTAATGTAATATCGTAAGATTGAATAACATTAATGAAAGATATTTTTGTTAATAAAGCTCGAATTCTACAAGTAGAGGATGCATTCATTGAGTGTTTTCAATGTTATTCAGTCATTTCTAATCGGGCAAATTCATTTCAAGCGTTATTATTGTTCCCGTGTTTCAACGGTAACTAATTCATTTTCTGGTGGAGTCATTCGATCACGAGAGAAATGCTCCGTAGGACAACATGCCGCCTCTCATTGTTGATGCTATTCGCATTATTCTCACTTCCTATGTTTTTGTTGCGGTATAAATCAGTTCTCTATTGTTTTTTGTCTATGTATACATTAAAATTTTGGTGCTGGTGTAGGTACGGAGATACATCCCTGTACCTACACCAGCACCGTACCTACACCAGCACCGTACCTACACCAGCACCGTACCTACACCAGCACCGTACCTACACCAGCACCGTACCTACACCAGCACCGTACCTACACCAGCACTGTACCTACACCAGCACCATAACAACAAATACCACAACGTAACAATAAGAAAAAAACTGTAATGTATTGATATTTACATTTATATAAATGTAAGAAGCGATATAGCATCAACAGTGGAAGTCAGCATGTTGTTGTTCAGTGGAATTGAGGAGTAAAGAAAAAATTCCCTCAATTTGATTTCAATGACTTATAATAAAAATAAATTATTTAGCCTTCAAAAGTGTTTGCATGATTATGACTAATTTTGTGAGAATGAAACACAATATCCTTAATCACTCAAAGGCAACAAACCATTTCAGCCTTCCAAAGTTTATAATTTTACAATAATCGTCATTACAAAACAATGTCAGATTATTGGTATTACTTTCAAATGAATATACGGCAACTAGACTGGGTTCGAGCAAAGGCTGTAATGAACTAAAATTGTTTATGGAACGGTAAAAAATTAAAATTTTTATAGCCGCTCGCGGCGCCTCACACTTGTAACATTCTGTACGTCAAATATGGTTGAGAACTTGGGAAGTAGTTATCATACTCTAAACTGCTCAATATTGATAAAAAAATCTCCATGTGTTAAGTTACGTCATGTCATTGAGATAATTGACTTCCAAGCACACACCTGAGGTCAGTTTTTGTAAGCACGCCTCCATTTTTACCAAGCAGCTTACTGCCTGAATATACAAAATTGCATCGTTTAGCCGTAGGTAATGAGACATTAGCTGATGGTGGTGGGGACATTGCTGTGAACACATCTGCAGACGCAGTAACTAGTGGCAGACAACACCTGCAGACGCAGTAACTTGTAACAGACAACACCTGCAGACGCAGTAACTAGTGGCAGACAACAACACCTGCAGACACGGTAACTAGTGGCAGACAACAACACATGCAGACGCACTAACTAGTGGCAGAAAACAACACCTGCAGACGCAGTAACTAGTGGCAACAACAACACCTGGCAGACGCAGTAACTAGGGGCAGAAAACAACACCTGCAGACGCAGTAACTAGTGGCAACAACAACACCTGGCAGACGCAGTAACTAGTGGCAGACAACAACACCTGGCAGGCACAGTAACTAGTGGCAACAACAACACATGCAGACGCACTAACTAGTGGCAGAAAACAACACCTGCAGACGCAGTAACTAGTGGCAACAACAACACCTGGCAGACGCAGTAACTAGTGGCAGACAACAACACCTGGCAGGCACAGTAACTAGTGGCAACAACAACACCTGGCAGACGCAGTAACTAGTGGCAGACAACAACACCTGGCAGGCGCAGTAACTAGTGGCAGACAACAACTCCTGCAGACACGGTAACTAGTGGCAGACAACAACACATGCAGACGCACTAACTAGTGGCAGAAAACAACACCTGCAGACGCAGTAACTAGTGGCAACAACAGCACCTGGCAGACGCAGTAACTAGTGGCAGACAACAACACCTGCAGACGCAGTAGCTAGTGGCAGACAACAACACCTGCAGACGCAGTAACCAGTGGCAGACAACAACACCTGCAGACGCAGTAACTACATGGTGGATGACTACAACACCTGCAGATAAGGCACTATTTGTCACAAATGTGACAATAGTTTCCTTTCATTGATTGAAATATTATCGGAGTGGTCAACTTTCACTGAGATAATGTCGACAGTTCACTTGTCATCAATTGATATAAAATAAAACGCAAGGTGTCTCCTCAAATTGTTAAATGAAAGAATGTATTTATGCCACTTTCTGTGCGTAATTTCTCTTATTTTATTACAATGAGAATTTCGGTGAATAAATAATTGTTTGGTCCGTCTCTCACTTAACGTTCTTAAAGGATGCTCAATGACCGTATCTGAAATACGAGTTTCACCAGGGCACTTGTGATAGAATATTTGAAACACAGGCACAATAATGATATATATATTTGGTGACATCCAAATCTGTGTGCTTTATTTAAGAAAAGTGTCTTATCCCGTCATTTTTGACGGCTGTTTGCTGTAGTGAATGATGTTCGTTCAGATAAGACGGTCTTGCCACCATAAATTATCTTGTATCCATCTACGTTTTCTTTCACAGAATTGATCCGTCAATTATTCCCACATTGCAGGATCAATGTAATAATCAATTAGTTACCATAGGATATATTTTCTTTAGACATAGAAAATGTTCAGCGTGGAATGGTGTAGGACGTACGTGATAAACCGAAATAATTCGATAGTCATGGTCATATTGTTTAACATTTAATTTTGTTTATTTTGCCTTTTGAGTTGCTCCTCAAATAAATTTAGTTTTCGTATTAAATATCATTACTGGACTTATCACAGCATCCCGAATTACTGGCGTATAAAACGTAGTAAATGGCCAAATGAACAATATTTCTTCCAAGAATTTTCCGAAACAAATTGGGGTTATGATATATTATCTGTTTATTACTTTAAACGACGAAATTTAATGGGTTAATGTGTAGCGTTGGTCAGTAATCGATTTTCTACTTTTCAGTGCCTGAACCTAATTTATTGAATCAAAATAAACAAGTTTCTTCTATGCACTTTCCGTCTCCAATGAGTATTTTACGATTTATAGCGTTACGTTTAGTTTCGTCTTTGATTACGAATGCGCTCGAATAAACAGCTACTCATCGATTTTCGAATTTTTGTTGCTTGAATCATGGTAATAACATCGAAATAAACAACTTTTCTTCTATACACTTTTTTCGTCAAATGAGTATTCAACGAGGTTATAGCGGAAGGTTTGGTTTCGTGCTCGTCGTGTCGTGAGACTAGCGAACTTGCCTCCGTCCAGGCAGACCCTGGTTCGAGTCCCGGCGCTGGTGGCGATTTTCTCTGTTGGGTATAGGGGAAAAATTCCAAGCACAATACCCCACTATACCCAGGTGTCTGAAATGGGTACCGGTCTTGACCGGGGGAAAGCGTAATGGCGTCCTGGCGTTAGTTATAAGGCATTTGAAAATCCAATGTATAAGGTGATATGTATCAGGCTTGAAATTGGAAATAAAGCATCCGTAGATGCCTTCATTATTATTTCGTCTTTTATGACAGAGCGCTGGAAGCGAGACGCCATTGTAGTGTTGCCATACCACTCGATCGAAAAATTTATTTCCGCTTCAACCACTGGAGTTGCGGTAAGTTATTTACCGCTATAGCTAATAAAATACTCATTTGAGACGGAAAGTGCATAGAAGAAAACTTGTTTATTTCGATCTAATTAACTACGATTAGGCACCGAAAAGTGGAAAATCGATTACTGACCAACGCTACACATTAACCATTTAATGTCATAAAAACACGCAACTTTATTTTGAAGTTTCTTTACAAAATGTGTTCTGCCTATACATCAAAGCACTTTTCAAATCTTAACCTTTACGACTGCCGGATATTAGGAAACACGTCTGGCATTTCAGAACTCTCACCAGCATCCACTGCAATTCTGGCCACGAGATCTTCCTCAGCTTCAATGGGTGTAGCAATGGGCCCTTCTTGCTAAAACTTATTTGCCAAATATCACTAAACCTAAATTTTTTTATTGTAAACTCTAATAGAATAGAAGTGCTTGTAACGTAAATTCAAAGTTAATATTGCGAATAATTGTATAATTAAATTTCATTCCTTAAAACAACAAACAGCTAATATCTCAGAAACTCGAAAATTTTTCAAATTATTTATGATAGAAAAAGTGCTTATTTGGTCAATTTCTACTTGGTGTGTAATATTGTATCTGTTGTTCTGAACACCCTGTATATATAACAGCGACGGTACCACACCGTACTGAGTGGAAAAATTCTTCAAATTTAAAGGATGATTTAATTCCTGACATTGATATCGAATTGCTGAATGAGAATGAAAGGAAAGCATGTGACCAGTTCTGTGGGAAATTCGTGAATGTTGGCTGTGTCTAATGAATTGTTGAAGTGTGGTACTACCAACACAAGTCTGCATGCAGCAGTCACGCATAGACTCATCCAATCCACAGGCACTTACCCAATCTTTCTTTATTTCGTTCTAAAAATTAAGTTATATTAAATAAATAATTCTACAAAACACTTCGACGTCAACTGAAGAAAATACTCACTCCTTCGAGATACGACTTCCCCTTCTGGTTCAAAGTTCAAATAACCAAAAATGGTGGTTCAACTTGATTTTTCTGCTTTACTTGCTCCAGGTGACAATAGAGGGAGAGTATTTTATATCCAGAATATTTCGATATTTCGAAAGTAATTAACAATGATAAGTTTACTGTTTAGCGATCTCAGTGTTATTCAGTAATTTTTTGATGAGTTAATTTTCATAGTGGAATATTTCGAAAGTCCTAGACACAAGGTATGCGCAATGAAGCAGAGTATTAACACAAAATTTGACACATCCCTAGTAACTATAACTGAAACAGTTCGTACCAAGACCAGCAAACGTTGGCTTCCCGAAGACAGAGGTAATGAGCCTGGAGTTGGACTTCTTCACGAATGCATCAACGTACAGAATTTGCCCATTTAGCTCTACTTTAATTCTAAATTTAATATAGGACTAGATCGCTCTATTTCTACCGTAAATTTATTATTAGAGAGAGATGCATTGATATATTCGTCAAAACAAGCAGCTCCATGTTCCGAGCAACACGAAACCAACGCATTATCCAGATATCTACGCTGCTAATCAACACATCGCTCCTACATCCGTGGGTCATCGCCAATACGGAAGCGGTAACGGCAGGCCAGGCATGATCTCAAACAAAGCAAATGCCTACGTAAACAAAGCCTGTGTGTCGAGTACTATGCACACGCCGTGTTTGCAGAATGTCGTTTGTAACCGTAGATTGTAATGAAGAGCTGAGAACTATCATTAATTTCTGATTATTCCAATTGTATTCAGCGTATTGTTCGTATTGCCTGCGGTTATGTGAAGCTTTTTTGTTTATTGAACGCATTAGTTGCGCAGAGAGCTCTTGGTGCGCTAGAAGGAACTGGGGAGGGTTGGTAGAAGCGTGTCTATTGTAGTGTAAATAGGCATATCGACTGTAGCACAAATCATCATGCCTGTAGAAGTTCACAATCACAAAATAATCATCACAACCCAAGCTCGCCTACAACTCCTCCACCACAGGTATACCCGGAGAAACGCCAAAACTTGGACGTACGAGCGATTCTGTGACATTGTTCCAATTGGCAAGTAGCCTTTGACGGCTCCAAAATTTATAAAATTAATCAGAAATGAGTTTAACATATGGACACAAACATCGCTGCATGACGAAATCCGTTCTCAAATATGAAAACTCATGAATTCAATTTGATAAACTGATATTGTCGCAACTCCATCTTTGCTTCTCTTTTACGTCCCTTGCAAGTTAATCAATATCTTGCATTATCAGGGACTAGGTCATAATTTACCCTAAATTGACCTTAAAAAACTAAACGTTATTCAAATATGACAAGCGGGCAATAGTTGGAGTGCTTCACCTTCCTGGCAACAAAAGTTAATATCGAACAACCATAAAGTGTTCGTTTGTTCTTGCGAGCTGAATCCGTAGCCTCTGCAGCGGATTCGGAGCACCCTTGACGTCGCAGCTTTCGCGGGCTGCCACGTCAGAAGGAGATCATCTACGAAGTCGAACGCACGTGCGCCTAGCGTGTGACGACTTCTAAACCGGCCTTGCGTCTGGGTATCTACACCCCCGGATAGCCGGCTAACAGTGGAGAAATGTTCCCTGAACACTTTCTTCGAGGTTCAGGTGAGCAATCCTTAATTATTGTCTAAGCTTGTCATATTATTATTTGTCACGTTGTAGAAGAGACTATGTTAAATGCCAGGTTAACTGGAAGTTGACGCTTTTGCCGGTAAGCGTGACATAGTTCTTTTATTCGAAGAAAGTGCTTTAATCTTCGAATCTTTTATTCGAAGAAAGTTATTTAATCTTCGAATCTTTTATTCGAAGAAGGTGTTTTAATCTTCGAATCTTTTATTCGAAAAGAGTTATTTAATCTTCGAATCTTTTGTTCGAAGAAAGTGATTTAATCTTCGAATCTTTTGTTCGAGGAAAGTGATCTAATCTTCGAATCTTTTAATCGAGGAAATTGATTGAGTTCTTTTGTTCAAAAAATTCAATTCATCATTCTCATTATTCTCTAATTCCCTTATACGAGGAATTTCTCAATTTAAAATTTTTCGTTCATTTGAAGGTTAAAAATTTAACTTCTTATGAAAAGCAGTTCTGGCTTACGCAATTAGTTCGTCAGCTGCTTAGCTTGGCTAAGGAGCTTCAGGGAAAATCCTGGTGACTATATCTTTTTGTTTCTTCTTCAATTCATTTCTTTCTCCAGTTCAAATAACTGTTTTTCATTATAAACTTAAAATAAAAATAATAAAAAAAAAGGTTTTAATAAATTTTCCGTAATTTGGAAAGTCTCGCTGTTTGCCGTGCTTTCCGGGCTTGGAGCCGGGGTATCTCTCTTCTCACTAGAATTAAGGTGCATTCTCGTGTTTTGTGTAAGGTACCTTTTTGTATTGCTAGCTCCTTGTGATTTTAGGGGCTAGTATATTGTTTACCTTACATGAAGTGTAATTTTTTTTCTCGTTGAACTTTTGTGCCAGAATGTAAGTGAAAAAGTTAAATAATATTGAAGCAAAAATTTAAATAAAATTTTTGTGAAAAGTCTAATTGTGTAAAACGTTCTAATGTGATAAAACTTTAATTGGTGAGGGATGTAACTTTTCTGTGTATTCTATGTGTCATTTGTATTTTTCTATCTATGTAATAGGAGGATGTAAACCTAACCTGTCCACTTTTAATAGTGTAGACCTTTATTAGCTGAACTTTTTTCTAATAAGCCTATTAACTGTTACTTATTACTTTTTTTTCAAACATGACCGAAACTTTTAACGCCTCAGCCCTTAGCATGAAAATGCGGGGAGTAAAATGCAGTATTACCGCTTTGCGCAAGAAAGTGCTAGCTCCTGGCTATGCACCTTCTCTCCTAAGGGAGGCTATTCCTCAGTTGAGTGGCCTTCTAAAGGATTTTCGCCGTCTCTCCTCTATTCTACCTTCTGACCTTGAGGAAATTTCTGAACAGGAGTTAGTTAGACGAGCAGAATACGAAATCCAAATTGTTGAAGTAAGAGCTGAATTAAAAAATTCAGTTTTCCCGGCACAGGTGTCAAACTCTAATGATACCGCGCCTCCTTCTGAGGCTAGTAAGGTTTCTGTTGCGGATGTGCCATTAAATATTTTTAGAGCTCCTCAACTAACTTTGAAAAAGTTCAGTGACAATGAACACTGTCCTTTTTCTTTTCTCCATTTTCAGGAATCTTTTCTTAATGCTCTTCAAGCTTATCCTAATATGAGCGAGGGGCAGAAATTTATATTCTTAAAAAATCAATTACAGGGAAGAGCCCTTAGTCTGGTTGAGGGACTTCCCAATGAGAATTGTTTCCAAGCTGCTTGGGCTTTGCTGAAGCAGGAATTTTTGAACGCTGATAAACTAGTTTCTATTGCACTGGACGAACTAATAAATTCTCCCAGTGTCCTTAGCTTTGTAGAAATAGGGACTTTTCTTTCTAAAGTTAAGTTTCGTCTACTTGAGCTCTCTAAGCTTGGTGTAGACTTCCGTAACGAGAAATCAGGCAATCTGTTGTTTTCTGCTATAATTAAAACCAAACTGCCTGACTTTTTCTTGTTAGAACTTCTTCGTTACTGCAAAGCTAGTTTCTTCTCTCTAGAGATGTTTGAGAACGCACATCATGTGCTGTCTCTTTTAGAAACTAAATCTAAACCCAAGAAATTTCTCTCCTTTCGCAATGATAGGGTGGAGGAGAAGACTCGAGCTGAAACTAAGTTTAAATCCTCTCCTGTGTCTTCTAACCTTTCTAAGGTAAAAGTGTGCCGGTTTTGTAAGCAGACCGGTCACACGTCCTTTTCTTGCCGTAAATTTGATACTCACGAAAAACGCGTGAAGCAAGTAGGCGAGTTGCAATTATGTTCCGTATGTCTTAGTCACAACCACGTAGCTAAGTCTTGCCCTGCAAAAAGCAGAGGCTTGCGTTTTAATTGTTCGCTATGCAAGGCGAATACTCACGTTAGCCCGTTATGTCCTAAGTTCGTAAGTTTTTCTTCTCTTTCCGCCTCATCTTCCTGACGGTTAAAGGCACGTTTTCGAATGTGCCCTGTAATCGCTCTTTCCACTAAAGTTAATAATCTTTCTAAACGTGTAAATTTCGTAATTGACACCGGGAGTCAACAAACGTTGATTGACCTGGATACTGTTAGTCCTAACAGGTCTACCGCTGATTTGCAGCAAATTACTGTTAACACGGTAGGTGCCTCTGTCCCGTTACGGGGCAAGCACATTAACGTCGAGCTTGTGCTTCCTGACTGTGAGAAGCATGAGCTTGATGTTTTTGCAATGCAGAATTTGAACCTGCAGATGGGGATGAAGGGTTTGCGATCTAAACTCGATCTCCTTAAAACTAAACTACCTCTTTCTACTTCCTTTCCTGAAGTCGTTGATGACAACATTCAAATCAACGGCATTTTAGGCGTGGATGCTCTTCAAGCCTTTCGTGTGCTTGAATTGCAAAACGTCGCAGACTATAAAGTTATGCGCGTAGCTAACGGTTTCTTACCCTTTGGGGAACTAAAATGTTATAAAACCTCTTTGTTTCCTATCGTGGCTTCGGCCGCTAAAAAACAAGACGGTGGCTCGCCTTGTTCTGTTGTTCCGCCTGTAATTTCTTCCCCTTCTGTTGTTTCGTCTAAAATTTCCCCTTCTGTTGTTTTGCCTGAAAATTCTTCTTCTTTTGCTGTTCTGCATAAAGTTTCTTCTTCCTTGACTGTTGCAAATAAACAAAAAAAGAAAACCAAAAAAAGTAAAACTAAAGCTAATCGTTATCATGGTGTGTTGGAGGCCTTTTTTGAACCTCCCAAAGTCTGTTCTTCTGCATTAGATGGTACTGATTGTGATGTGCAGGCCGGTCTTGATAGACTGCTTGACTTGGAATTAATAGGGGTACCTGTTAAGGAAGTAGAATATGATAAAGAGCTTGAAGACTTTAAAAGTAGCGTAGTTTATGCCGAAGGCCACTATTCTGTTCACGTACCATGGAACCGTAATTTACTAGCGAAAGTTCCTCATAGTTTCGGTTTAGCGCGCTATCTCGCGCAGAAGGTTGCTGCTTCTAACTCTCGTAGGGGAATAGAGCAACAGTATAACGATGTCTTTCAGGAACAACTCGAGCTTGGTATAATTGAGCCTCTTGCACTCGAGACTTTAGATGTGCGCGAACATAAGTGGATACCACATAGGCCTGTCGTGCGAGAGCACGTTACAATTTCCAAGATACGCCCGGTTTTCAATTGCTCGCTCAAGCGAGGTAAATTGCCTAGTCTAAACGAGGCCTCTTACGTAGGTCCTAACCTCATGAATGATTTGCTTGGTCTATTGGTGTACTTTCGATCTAATTCCATTGTCGTGTTAGCAGATATTTTCAAGGCTTTCCTTCAAGTAAAGTTAGCCAAGACATTTGACCGAAATCAATTTAGTTTTGTTCTTTTTAAAGATGGGGAATATAAATATTTTAGATACACAACCTTGTTGTTCGGTTTTGTTGCTTCCCCATATATTCTCAATTTTCTTCTCAAACTCCATGCTAAAACTATTAGTGATTTGGTGGTAAAAGACATAATGGCTAACAAACTGTACGTTGACAACCTTGTATTTACTACTAATTGTCCCGAGCTTGCGCTTGACACTTTTCAACGTGCAAACAGAGCTTTTAAAGAAAGCGGCTTTCCTTTGCGTCAGTGGCAGTCTAATAACTCTAATCTTTTGTCTCAGATTGACCTTTCTCTTTGTAGCTCCAGCGAGCACTCCAGAGTGCTGGGTTACAACTTTAATTCTTCTTCTGATTCTCTTTCCGTATCTGTAAAAAGTTTAAATCCTTCCTGTAAAACTCGTAGGAGTATGCTGTCAGACATTGCTTCTTTGTATGATCCGTTAGGGATTCTGTTACCATTCTCCGTTAGAGGCAAACTCATTTTGCGTAAGCTAACACCGTTGAGACTAGGCTGGGATCAAGACGTTCCAGATGATATCTGTAAAGAATGACGTAATTTTTGTCAGGAATTTTCTGAATTGCATGCATTTGAGTTCCCTAGGATGAATCTTGTTGAAACTGAGAAAAATGACCTTGTAATTTTCTGTGATGCTAGTGCGAGAGCTTTTGGAACCTGCATGTACGGTGTCCAAAAAGAGCGCAGCTCGCTCATTTTCTCTAAAGTTAAAGTTTCACCTCCTAGGCAAAGAACTCTTCCTTCTCTTGAACTTCTGGCTGTGTATCTTGCGTACCAGTGTCTTGTTTCTCTAATGTGTGACGTCAACTTTCCCTATGCGGTCTCAAGTGTAACTTTTCTTACCGATTCCCAGGTTACCCTGGCTTGGTTATTGAGTGGTAAACCTCCACGAAAGAATATCTTTGTCAGTAATAGAATTAAGGATATAGACAGCATGCGCCAGACGTTGGAAGGTAAAACTTCAGCTTCTTTCCAATATGAATACGTGCCCACCATGTATAACATGGCAGACATGTTAACTCGAGGTATTAAAGCATCAAAGTTTCTCGAGAATAAAACTGAATGGTTGGCAGGTCCTGACTGGATTCGAGAAGGTAAGGACCAGTGGCCCAAGGGACACCTGGGTTGCATTCCCCATCAATTTGTTTCCTCTGCATGTATCAATGTCAATATTGTTCCTCCGTGTGAAGCTCCTATTCTGGAGATTGAACGCTTCTCCTCCTATCCTAAATTATTAGGTACAATGGAGAAGGTATTTAAAGCAGTCGCTATTTTTCGACGTGCAGATTTGGGCAATGTAAAATTGCGAGCTTTCATTTTTCTTATTTCTTCTATGCAAAGTAAATACTTTGCAGGCGAGCTCGAGGCCTTGAAAAATAAAAGTCCTCGGCCGCCTCTGTTAGTTAGAACTTTCAACCTTTTCCTTGATTCACACGGTATCATTCGATCTAATAGTCGTATCGCAAACGCAGAAGAATTAGACTATAACACTCGCAACCCCATTTTGCTGTCTAGTTCTTCGCACTTGACCAATTTGTTAATTTCGCATACCCATAAACTTCTTAACCATCAAGGGCTCGACATCACCGTTCAAAAACTTAAGCTGGACGGTTATGTCGTGCCGCGCTGTAAGCGCACAGTTCGCGGCGTCTTGGCTAAATGCACTGTATGCAAGAAGCTAAACGCTAAAGCATTTTCCTATCCTGACCCTCCTGCTCTACCTGACTCTCGTACTAATTTCGTGAGGCCTTTTGCCACAACGGGCATGGACTTCTCTGCCCACTTTTGGGTATTAGACCCTTTTGGTCATAAACAAAAGGTGTATTTACTGTTATTTACGTGTTTTCAGACTAGGGCTATTCACATTGAAATTCTTCCTTCCATGACTCTGGAGGAATTTTGTTTTGCCTTCATTCGATTTACAAACGAAAAGGGCATTCCTAACACTGTTTATTCTGACAATGCTAGAACTTTCACCGCCGCTCCCGATCTTCTATCGGAAGGGCTAACTTCCTCTTTGTATGAAGAGCGGTTTCGCCCTTTTAATATCAAATTCAAAACTATCCCAATCTACAGTCCTCAATTTGGAGCGATTTGGGAACGTCTGTTCAAGTCCATAAAGGATTGCATATATAAATTTTTGGACGTAGCACTTATTCTTATTCTTCCTTCATTACTGTCATTTCCGATATTTCTCTTAACCTTAATCGGCGTCCTCTCTCTTACACTGAGATGGGGGACTCGATTTTACCTATAATGCCCCTTCAATTTCTTCAACTTTATCCCACATCTAATTCTCTTATTCTGTCCGATGAGCTTCCGGACTTGGAGACTGACGATGTTGAACATCGCGAGTATTTGCTCACGCTTTTGGAGAGACGCGATGTCATGGTCGCCAAGTTCCGGGAGCTTTGGTATACTCAGTATTTAGTTTCTTTGCGAGGTCCATATCCTCTGAAATCTTTACCTTTTCAAAACAAACTATTATCTGTGGGTCAAGTGGTACTTGTAAAACACCCTATAAAACCCAGACCATTTTGGGCCTTGGCTCGCATCAGTGCTTTGCTCCCTGGTCGCGATGGCAAGGTCCGTGTTGTACGAATTATAAGGGCTGATAATACTGAAAGCGCCATCAAAGTCTCGCTACTGTACCCGCTGGAGTTAGTTGTGACCGATCCTACTCCAGAGGAGATGGGGGATGGCGCAGACGGGAGGGGTTCGGACGAGGAATCGTACCCTCGTTTCGAACCTCCCGCGAGGTTTGAAACTCAAAGGGGTAGTTCTACTTCTGAACACCCTAGAGTTCAGCATCCTAATTCTTCTTCTTCTGATACGGATTATTCGGCCTTTTCCGAAGAACCCGTAGTTACTTCTGCTGACCGCCCTCAAAGGCAAGCGGCGCGTCAGCAACGTAGCAAATTGAATTATCTAATTAAGAAAGGGCATTTGTAAACCTTTCATTTATATGTAATGCGCAGAATTTATTATTTTGTCCTTTCCAGTTTATGCTGGAAGGACGTTTGCATGTCTTTGTGTATTTCACGGAATTTTCTATGAAAACTCCGTTTTTTCTTTTGCCGGGATTGTGTCGCAACTCCAGCTTTGCTTCTCTTGTACGTCCCTTGCAAGTTAATCAATATCTTGCATTATCAGGGACTAGGTCATAATTTACCCTAAATTGACCTAAAAAAAAACTAAACGTTAATCAAATATGACAAGCGGGCAATAGTTGGAGTGCTTCACCTTCCTGGCAACAAAAGTTAATATCGAACAACCATAAAGTGTTCGTTTGTTCTTGCGAGCTGAATCCGTAGCCTCTGCAGCGGATTCGGAGCGCCCTTGACGTCGCAGCTTTCGCGGGCTGCCACGTCAGAAGGAGATCATCTACGAAGTCGAACGCACGTGCGCCTAGCGTGTGACGACTTCTAAACCGGCCCTGCGTCTGGGTATCTACACCCCCGGATAGTCGGCTAACAGTGGAGAAATGTTCCCTAAACACTTTCTTCGAAGTTCAGGTGAGCAATCCTTAATTATTGTCTAAGCTTGTCATATTATTATTTGTCACGTTGTAGAAGAGACTATGTTAAATGCCAGGTTAACTGGAAGTTGACGCTTTTGCCGGTAAGCGTGACAATATCAATTCAAATAAAACATGGAAAATTAAACTCTTTGATCTATGTATGTATTAGGTAATAAATTTAATTTCCAAAATTTGTCTTTATGCATGTTTAAAACAGTTTATACTGCTATTTGGTTGATATATATAAGATAAAAATTTCTACGGTAACAAAAATATTTAAATGTATATTTTTTTTTCGAACGGGTTTCTCTGGACTAGAAATAGCTATCACGTTGACTTGTGTGACCGTTGTGAGCCCCATCGATGCATTGAGTGTTTTTTGCTGTCGTCACTATCGTTACTTCTGTGTACGATATTATGCATTGCTGTTTATTGTACTGTCATTACTGATTCTTATCGTTCTAGGTAACGATTTTACAATTACTCTCAAAATCATTATGATGGTCAGAATAATAAATACGAGAATAGCTACCATAATTGAAATCTTAACTTATGTTTAGGTTTCCATTTCAATTTACCTGTTTTTACTAGAGCCGTTCAATGATTTCGCTCGCTGTCGACATCACAGAACGATACGCTGCCAAACCCAAACCTACCCATCCAAAACTTGGCCAGGCTGTGACCGGTCCCCTTAACTCCAACCTCTATGGACGCAAGTTTAGCACATTAATTTTTGAGTGCTAAGTTTTAACCCAGCGGCAGATTTGGTTCAATTCTCAATAGTTACCGTGAAAACAATAACGAAAATTTCACTGAATAATACTGATCACAAAACTAGCGAGGATAACACTGATGGTAATGAAATAAAAAAAGTTCCTTTAATAATTAATTGAAATGAATTACGTTGGTTTAATTGGTTGGTACGGTGCTGGTGTAGGTGCGGTGCTGGTGTAGGTGCGGTGCTGGTGTAGGTACGGAGCTCATACATTTTCATACAACAGAACGTTCACTGTAGGCATTCATGTTACATGTATGATACGGATGGGATTATAGTTTCCTCTGATCGATTGAAATATTATCGAAGTGACCAACTGTCACTGAGGCTGCGCTGCTGGCTGCACCTGAACGGGAGTTGGTGATCCTAAACCGGGAAATTTGGCACAGACGGAGCTGGGAATTAGGATCTTTGAGAGAACTCGAGTGATAAATATTTTCATCAAACGGACTTCAGTGCTAAGTGCTATGTTCATGTAAATTATTACAATCATTGATTACAATCCAAACATTTTAAATTCATTTATTTGTACATAAATGAGTTTCATAAATTTATGCTATATTTATATCATGAATACTGGTTTTAATGGTCACTGTCGGATTTATTTCGATTTTTAATTTTTTGCGATGAGACAATAATAAATATTAGGCTGAATAATAGTAATCGCAAAAATACCTTCCTAAACACTCACGGCAATGAATTGAGAAACGAATGTTTCTTTTTACGTGCACATTATTTTGTCCTAGTGAGTCATGAAATATTAAAACACAGAAGAAAACGACATTTATAAATGATTTTTCATGACTTACACAATTTAAATTAAATATGGAAAAAAATAAAGAACTATCATCTAAGAATTATCATCTATTTTGAGGACCAAAACAGTCAATCACACTACATTTGTTCACCAATATCACGTGTAGATAACAGGTTGTACAATTCATGACCCAAATCGAACACACAAATCACGATTCGAAATGAAAAACCTGCAGATGAAGCCTATGCTCGTAAAAGTTAAAATTATTTTCAATAGCTGATGTCGACATTTCATCCTTGTATAGGAAGTAGGGACTTGAACTTGAACTTGAAATTGAGGGCCGACAGCCTCATGGCCTCTGTAACGGCCTACAATTTCCTCCTCAATACAATATTCACACAAAGGGTTCAGCGCTTGTGTAATAGACTTGTCGAATACTATTCGGGATCCACCAATCCTTGTCACAACTGCCATTTGATGGCATCACTGGGATAACCAGTACGTCAAGACACCATCCCCAGGCATGCTGGGTTATTACAGCCCACTTTACATGACTGGCTCATACCAGTCACTATCTTTTACTCCAGGCACGTACAAGAAAAACTTTCATAGCTTCAATGACACTCATATTACACTCCTGTGGCTGCTTGGAAGTGGTGCTGTAGCTGCTTGGAGCTGGAGGGAGAGGGCTGGGAGGTGTAGAAATCCTGCGAGATTGGACCCTGTGTTTTCAGGCAAGAGCACTCATACCATACATGACACTAGGTACAGCAACATACTTCCACATTCCTCTCACACATTCATACATGTTTGCTCTGTATCTGGCCACAATACTTAACCGTCCACTCCACTGCATTGCTTTTGCCACTCTCACACCCTTAGTTCTAGTGCTTCCATCTTCACTTATCATACAACCTAGATATTTGTATTCAATTGTTCAATATATTCTGATTTCACTAATATTCCACAGTCTGTCTCTGTCAGTCTCATCACTATTTATAACCATAACCTTACTTTTTTCGGCACCAAAGTTCATCTTGAAATCTGTACTATATCCATTCACAATGTCAAGCATCCTTTGCAGTTCATGTCCACATTCACTAACCACAACCACATCATCAGCAAACAACAAACAACTCAGTCTCTCATTACCAATTTTCAGTCCTTAGCCACTCATTCTCAGTCGAACTGCTAATTCTTCTGTGTACAATCCTCTACCCAGGTGTCTGAAATGGGTACCGGTCGTGATCGGGGGAAAACGTCATGGCGTCCTGGCGTTAGTTATAAGGCATTTGAAATTCAATGTACAAGGTGATAAGTATCAGGCTTGATTTGAAATAAAGCATCCGTAGATGCCTTCATTATTATCCAAACAACAGGGGAGACAGAGTACAGCCTTGTCTCACTCCTCTAACACTCCTCACTTACCCTGTTTCCAAATTTCCTAACCTGTAGATAGCGCTTGTGTTCTGATACAGACTTTGTACGATTTATACTATTTTTCTGCTAAACCCAACTTTTCTCAAAATTTCAAAGAGCCTAACCCGATCCACTCTGTCATTCGCCTTTTCAATATCCAGGAATGCTAAATTTAATTTCCTATCATCCTTCCTCATTCGCTCAATTATTTCACCCACTTCAAACAAATTATCCTCCCCACGTCTATCCTGCCTAAAATAATTTTGATAGTCACCCAGGACTCCACATTCCTCAACTAAATTTTTCATTCTCTCATTCAAAATACCACAAAAGATCTTACATACAGTGTCAGCCAGTGCAATTGGTCTGTAATTTTCAAGTTCTTTCATACTTTTATGTCCACCTTTGTGCAACAGTACTACATTACACTTGTTCCAGTCATCCGGTACTCTTCTGGGCGTTCCGGATTTTAGGACCAGGAATATCAGTTCCAAGGAACGTTCCGTTCCGGGCGTTCCATCGTTCCGTACTTTAGGGATTGTCCTCCTAGTGTTGCTCAATCTACAGGAGAAAGACAGTTGCGTTCACTGAGTAAACACTGCCTTTGCAAAGCTCCTTCGAGGCTGCAAATAACCTGTAATTATTCGTGAGATCAAAATTAATATCTCTTATTAACTATTTTCATTAAATCGGCAACTGGCTTTCTCCCTCCATCTGGGGTGGGTTGCCTTGCCGTATTTAAGTTAAGGTAGGCTGTAAGCTTGATTTGGCCATTGTGTAACTTGTAATTTCTTGTAATTTTGTGTAATTTCTTGTAATTTTCTGTAAGATAAGAATTGCATTTGTGTGTGACCCCCTCTTGGGGGTTACATAACTTACGATGGCAGATTTGCCTCTAAAAAACCGCTATGGTGACTTGAGAGAGGAGGACGAATCACATGATGAAAAAATATTGCAATCAGTCAATTTGGAGGAGGGTAGCGTCAGCCATTCACAACTCAGTTGTAACCCAGCAGACCTTGAGTGTATGGAGGACTCAGTTGTTCAGGGAACCTGGTTTAAAACCAACCAACGTTCCAGTAAACGAGAAAGAGAAAGGGAAAGTCTAGAACATCTTGACTCAGAATCTGATTGTGAAGCACCAAAAAAGACAAAAAATTCCTCTTCTCCTGTCAAAACTCCAGTCTACCCAAGGAATAAGACACTAATATCTCTAAACAACATGTGTACTCTGCTTTTTGCTCAGCCACTTGAATCTGCTGAGTTCATTGGTGCCTCAAAAAGAAAAATGACGCTTGATCCTTTTGGAGTGGCGCAAGGATTAAAGGAGGTGCTTAACTATGATTTTGTGAAAGAAGTAAGAGTAAACAAACGCAGAAATATAATAGCCATTGAATTCAAAGATGCACCACAGTCAGAGTTTGAAAGAATCCAAAAAGTAGATCATGTTGGTAAATTTGCCATTAAATGTTATAAACCTCAAGCTGAAACATCTGAAACCTCCTGGGGTGTTAGTGGTCCCATTGACCAGGAGGTCAACCTTGAAGAACTGATTCCTCTCATCAAATGTGACAACCACATTGCAGTAAAAATGATAAGACTACCTAAGTTTGTGAATGGAAAGAAAGAAGTCTCTCAAAGTGTCAAAGTGGGTTTTGCAGGAAGGGAAATTCCAAAATCCCTTAAAATTGAGTACACATACTTTTCTGTCAGACCCTACTCTCCTCCTCCTTTGAGATGCTATAAATGTCAGCGTCATGGGCATTTTGCTAGTGGTTGTACATCAGTGGAGCGTTGCCTCATATGCAGTGGTAATCATGCTAAAGATAAGTGCACTGCTAATGTTCCTTGTTGTGCAAATTGTGGGGGAGCTCACGTGGCAAGTTCTAGGTACTGCCCTCTTATTAAGAGTTCCATAGAGATCAGATCTCTAATGAGTGAAGGTGTATGATATTTTGGAGGCACGTAGAAGGGTTACATCTGGAAGTGAATCAAATATTAGTACCTCTTCTCAAATGGTGGAAATCCACTCCCAGAGTCAGCATGAGCCCAATTTAACTGCAGATGAGGAACTGTCCGCCCATCACAAAATTTTGAGTAACCAAACTGCAAACAAGACTAGTGGCAATAAAACCTATGCCTCATTATTTAAGAGTGCTCAACCCAAAAAAGTGGTCCATGTTGATGTCCACCAGTCGCAGGGGTCCTACTACTTGCCACGAAGGGTTCCCAACCTCAATTGTAATAGAGACCGCCGAAATGTATTGGAGTATTCTGAGCCCTATGTAAATTGTGATGGAGGAAGTCAAAATGTGTTGGCAGACTGTTCTAGAGGTTGAGATGTTCCAGCGGACAGTAGCATCACTGTGGACTCTGGACCTTCTGTTAAACAAATGATAGAGTCTTATATGCAGTCCATGTTTGAGGATCTTTTTACTCGTCTGGGTAAGTTCATAGTTGAAGCTCTTTCCTCTAATTTGACCTTAGAAAATAAACATGAACGTAGCTTGTTGATCTTAAGTATGATTAGAAATCATTTTGGACAAAAAATAGGTAGTAAACTGTTGAATGAGTATCATAATTCGGCAGCCTCTCAAGATAACTGTGTAATATCGGATAACATTTCTCCACATGAGCCTCAGCAGAAAGGTAGATTAACTAGAACAAGCAGAATTCCAAAGACAACCCTTGCTCAACATAGAGGAGTTAAACAGCAAGGACTGACTGCAAAGAAAAATACAAAATAAATTTAAAATATGTAACCAATCTATTCAAAGAAGTGGTCAATCAGAAATGCTTCTGCAAATCTCTCAATTAAATTGCAATGGACTGCAGAGTAAGCTTTCAGAAGTAAAACTATATTTGTATACCAAAAAACCTGACATCCTCTGCTTGTGTGAGACTTGGGTCAATGATCATGAACCAAAATTTGTTGGCTATCAGTGTGTGTGGCTCCATAGAGAAAATTGTAATAGAGGTGGTATGTGTATTGTTATTAGAAATGATGTGAATTTTTGTGAAAAGAAACTCCTTCCCTTCCCAAATGGAAAGTTAGAATTTTCATGTGTTAGGGTGTTCTCTTCTTCTGGATATCTTGATGTACTTAACATTTATAATCCTAATGCCCATATTACTGTTGATGAGTTTCATCATTACTTTGGTCAATTGTGTGAAATATTTATTATTATTGGAGACTTCAATGCTCATGCACCTCTTTGGGACTCCAGACAAAGATGGAACGCCACTGGTCGGAGTCTGATTCAATTTATGGATGATAACTTACTAGGTGTACTTAATCCTCCTTATCTTCCCACTTATATAGATGCCAGAACAGGTACATGCTCCACTTTAGATTTGTGTATAGTTCCTCCAACCCTCTTGGCCTGTGGCTCCCTGCAGAGAGGTGCAGATCTTGGCAGCGACCATTTTCCCATTGAGTGTTCCTTTGGTGTAGCCCTTAAAAAATTAGATATTATGAACCCTCCAAGGTGGATCACCAAAGCAGCTAACTGGGCAGGCTTTCAGCAGGAGCTGCAACACAATAAAATAAGTTCAATTCTACCATCATCAGTTGATGAACTAAATTTCAAAATAACCAGTAAACTTTTAAATGCCGCAAATAACAATGTTCCTAAAACCTCATCAGCTGGAAGAGCTACCCGTAGAACACCTTGGTGGGATCAAGAGTGTGCACTTGCTGTGGCGAGGAGGCGCAGGGCCCGCAATGCTCTGGCTAGATCCCCAACATTTGATAATTTGAATGCCTACCGTAAGTGGGAATCAGAAGCAAAAAATGTTATAAAGCAGAAAAAGCAAAACAGCTGGAATAATTTCATTAGTGGCCTAGACTCCAGAACTGGGGTGGGAGATCTTTGGAGACTAATTCGGTCAATGAAGGGTAGTACTGCAAACCCCCGAATACAGGTAGGTGATATTGCTGAAGACTCAGCGGGTAAAGCATCTATATTACTGAATTACTTTACTAGACATAAGATAAATGTAACAGATGTGCATAGTACATTGGTGGAAAGCACCATTTCAAGTATATCTCCAGTAGAGGTAGAGGAGACCATGTATAACTCCAAACTAAAACTGAGTGAACTTAATAAAAATCTGGAGAAAATAAAGCAGACGAGCCCTGGAGATGATGAAATTCTTTACATATTTCTGTTGAAAGCACCTGAGACAATTAGGAAGCATATACTTTATTTGTTTAATCTTAGTTATTTTACTGGTTGCTTTCCTAAGGCTTAGAAATTGGAAATAATCTGCCCTATCAAAAAGCTGGGAAAAAATCAGTCAACCCCTGAGGGATATAGACCCATAACCTTATTGTCATGTTTATCTAAGATCATGGAACAAGTCATTAAAATCAGACTAACTTCTTTTCTTGAAGCAAACAAAGTGTTTTCATGCTGCCAAACTGGATTTCGTCAACAACGATCCACCTATGATGCCATGGCTCTTATCAAGAATGCTGTCACTCGTGCTTTTGCCTGTAGAGGTTACTGTTTGGCGGTTTACATTGATTTAGAAAGTGCCTTTGATACTGTTTGGCATGCTGGTCTCCTTTATAAGCTGCTGAGATTAGGCTGTGACCTGCGCACTCTTCTCTGGCTGCGTTCGTATTTATCAAATAGAACAGTTAGAGTGAGAGTTGGGAGTGTACACTCGCATGACAAAGTTCTGACATGTGGCCTACCCCAAGGGGCAGTTTTAAGTCCATTGCTCTTTAATGTGATGTTGCATGATTTACCCCGGATGGAGAAGATTGAATGTGTCTCATATGCAGATGATATCACAATCATCACTAATGGGGGATCCCCTGGGGAGGTTCAGCGGACGATGCAAGAGTACCTGAATACCCTCACTCGGTGGTTTTCTACATGGAAATTAACAGTCAATACAAATAAACTAAGTATCAAGTATTCACCAGAAAGAGAAATGTTCCTAGACCCAACTTGCGGCTGAATTCCGAGCACATAAGTGGGACGGGAACCCAAAAAGTGCTTGGAATTATTTTTGATGCCCCAAAACTTACCTTTCTCCCTCACTTAAAAGATCTCCAAATAGACGGACAAAGACGGGTACAGGTACTTAGAGCGTTGTCTGGGACCTCCTGGGGATCCTCCCAAAAATTACTGCGTCAAGTCTATGTCTCATTTGTAAGAAGCAAACTGTCTATGGTCATGTAATTTTCCCTGAACTTACAAAAAGGAGTCTGAATTTGCTAAGTACAATCCAAAACTCGGCCCTCAGATGTATATTGGGAGTTCGAAAGACGTCTCCTATATCGTCAATGGAGGCTGAAGCTTTCATTTTGCCTCTTAAGCTGTACTTGCATTTCCTCTATATTAAGTGGTGCCTGAGGTACAGCAATTCTAGCAGAGACCCTTCAGAGTTTGTTTCGCAAATTGGACTATTTGCTTCCCCCTGTAAAAGCTTTTTTTCCTCTAAAAGAGAGAGAATACTGAATAGCATTCAGTTTACTTTTCCTCGCCTGGAGGTAAACACTGAACTCCCTGTTGCTGCATTTGAACTTCCCACTCTGCCTGTTTGCACATCCTTTCTGGATGTGCAGTCTCTTAGTAGAGATGAGATCAATGTAAAATTTGAGGATTATGTTGTGATGCAATACGGCAATTGCTGCAGGGTATATACTGATGGGTCTAAACTGGAGACAGGTTCTACATCTGCTGCTGTGTACATTCCCCATTTGAATTTATCCATGGCTTGGTTGCTCAATCCTGGTCACTCAATAGTGGGAGCAGAGCTGTTTGCCATCCTAAATGCAATGAAGTTGATCAAAGGTAGCATCTTAAACCAAAAAGTGATAATTTTTACTGATTCTAAAAGTGCTTTAAGTATTATCTCTAATTTTGTTAATCCACCATATAAGACTGTTAGTAGGAATATCCAGAGAATTTTGCTTGAAGCCTCACCCAGCATCCACCTACAGTGGATTCCCTCCCATATTGGAATAGTAGGCAATGAAATTGCTGATAAATGTGCAAAACTGGGCCATAGAAATTCAAAATCAGCTCTCACTCAACTCAGCTATGAGGAGAATGTGAATCAGCTGAAGGTGAGGATGATGGACCATTGGGGTGGGTGCTGGCAGAGACAGGTGGAGAGCTCTGGGAAGGGGAGATTCTATTTTGAGTTGAGCAGAAAACCTCAGTTTCGATTGGATGTGAATCTCTCAAGGAAATGTCAATGTATAGTTAGCAGATTCCGTGTTGGACATGTTGGTGTCTTTGCCCACCTGAATAGGTTTAATATGTGCCCTAGCCCATTGTGTCTGGAGTGCTCCACTCCTGAAACCATTGAGCACTTCCTGTTGGTGTGCCCGAGGTATGCTCTGGCTAGGTTGAACCTAACCATGTGTCTCTCTAGACTCAATCTGGAACTCAGTCTTGAGAATGTTCTTGGATGTGGTAATTACCCATCTTCTGTTTGTTCAAGGATCCTCCATTCTTTGATTGGTTTCATAACTATGACAAATAGATGGAAAACTTTGTGATCTCTTCAATTAATTTGTGCACATGAGATTCAGCATTATAAGTGTACCTGACTGTCTCTGCTATTCGTAGCTGCTTGTGCCCTTGAGTACCCCCTACAAGCTGTCAGGTTGCACGGACTTCTGCTACAGAATTCCATCGACTTTCAAGATCCTCCTGGATCCCCCCGAAGAAGAAGAAGCTTAATCTACATGTGATGATGCATTTAAATATAATTGTAAGCGGCAACACAATTTTATGGACGATGCATTTTCATTGTGGGTAGGAACACTTTAAATGCCAATTTTTTTGAAAAATGAAAAATTTTGTTGGCAAGGAACACAAATAGAAAAAATGGTCAATATTTATTTTTTGTCAGGCAAGGAAATTAATAATTTGGGGGCAAATAATCAATAAAGGAACACATTTAAAAACCTTTTACAAGAAAGACATTCTGCTCGCTGATGCGTTATTTTCGAATAATTGAACTTTGAAGTTGGCCTTCCCGCGCCAAAGGAAGCGAGCGTAATTTAATTAAAAACGGAAGCTAACCCGCTATTACAAACGTACAGAGGTTGGGTCGTGAGGGGGAGGCACAGTTCTTCTAGTGAAAATTATAAATAAAGCTTCTAGCCCACCCATTAGGGTGACGACCGCAATCTTGTTTACATCGGGTCTAACATGGCGACCACCATGGGCGCCGCCATATTGGACCCGATGTCAACAAGATTGCGGTCGTCACCCTAATGGGTGGGTTAGAAGCTTTATTTATAATTTTCACTAGAAGAACTGTGCCTCCCCCTCACGACCCAACCTCTTTACGTTTGTAATAGCTTCTGTTATTAATTAAATTTCGTTTCACGCGCTCGCTTCCTTCGGTGCAAAGGCCAACTTCAAAGTTCAATTATTCGAAAATAACGCATCAGCGAGCAGAATATCATTCCTGTAAAAGGTTATTAAATGTGTTCCTTTATTGATTATTTGCCCCCAAATTTTTAATTTCCTTGCCTGACAAAAAATAAATATTGACCGAAAAAATGCAAGCTCACCATATTATCACAACTTTTGTATGCTGACTGACAGGTATTGATGCTGGAGCAGTTGAGAATTTGATGCTTGCAATAATGGTTAAGAATGATGAGAAAATTGCTATAGGGTGAAGAGCAATCTGTAGCTTTAGATATTTTCACTCTAAACGTCATTAGGCCCCTAATGTTATTTTTTTCCTCTCTCTCTGTTCTGTTTTGTTAGGGTAGCCGCACACCAAAAGATTTTAGGCAAGAAAGCGAGCAAGCTTGAATTGATATACATGTATTCCTATGGGAGTGCGCACACCGCAAGCAAGCTAGCGAGCGAGTGAGAAAGATTAAAGATTGGCTGCAGCGAGAAAGCGACTTGAAGATGGTTTCATGCTTGACAGCTGCAGTGGGAAGCGTCTGGCAGTGCGTTGTGAGATGTCGACAAAGAAGGTGTGCTGCTCAATTCTTCCAGCATAGACTGAACTCCTAATATCCGAAGTTTATGCTGAGCTATGCCTTTCAAACTCATAAAATCCAAAGCAAAGTGACAGATTACATTTGTCAAAGCCAAGGGACGAAGTAGAATTGAAACCCAACGTTACAAACACACGTTTATACCGCTTGTTTTTGGTATAGACCTCTCTCCATGGCATTTAGGAGCAGACTAGCTGTCTTTTGGTGCGCTGTAGATCTCGCCAAACATCTTTCTCTCTCGCTTGCTTTGTAGCTTGCCGTCTTTTGGTGTGCAGCTACCCTTAGTGTGATTTTTTTATATCTAAATTTCTTTGTTTAAATAATCAATAATTTATCAGGGTGTCTACTAGGTAGTAAAGTAGTAAAAAGTAGTAAAATTTGGAGAGTAGTAAAAAAAGTAGTAAAATTTGCCTCAGGGTAGTAAAAAAAATGTTGAGTGGAATTATTCTCTGAAAATTTAAAGTAATGTTACATATTTATAAAGAGTATGAAGATTTTTTTAAATTTATTTTTCCCATAATCAGAAATTTGCCTCGTTTTATGGGAAATATTCCTGTACAGGTGGGGTGTAATTTTAGGATTGGAGCACACAAAATCGAAAAAAGTTTCAAAATTTTTGCGAACAATAGTAAAAATGGTTCACTTTTTCTTCTCATTCCGCTTGATCTGAAAGTTACCTAGTTGTTTTATGATGGAAGGTTCATTTGAGCCATTTTATTATTAACAGATTATTGAAAGAAAACAATAAAATGGCTTTTGCTTTGATGCGGTAATCGAGGTTTCATAAATCGTATAAATGTAAATTTAAAAAATGTAATACCAATGGCGATACATTGTTGAAAACACTTCTATTAGTGCGCATTTACATTGAGATACAAGCTTAGGAACGTGTGATATCAGGAATTAGTATTGAAAATAAAATAAGGATTTAAAAATGAAGCATTTATGATTATGAGGTCAACATTTAACATCTTTTATTCTAACGTATCAAATATGCATTATACGATCTCAAGGAAAAATGGAATAGCATAGCACCGTATTTTCTTGTGGAAGCATATCAAGTAGCTTTGATTGATATATGTTTGTCAAGTGCAATAATTTATATTTTATTAAGGAACTTAAAAACAAGAAACGCTGCTCGTAAGTTAAGCATTATTTAATATTACACATCGTCAAATCTATAAAACGTTTCGGAGTCCTGCTCCATCCTCAGTAAGTACAGTCTGAAAAAACTGAAAAAAACACAAGTTCGTCAGACATGTTAAAAAAGAAAATTGATGGAAAATCTCATGTAAAAACTTCCAGCTGATAAGAACTATTCATACTGTTTAAAACCGGTTTTTCTGTGGCTATATATAATGATTCTTAAATAATTCTTAGTTCTGAATCATTGAAAGCATTGCACAAAATTTCAAATTGGTCTTCAGCGACTCCAGCACCACACTGCTCTGCATGGAGTCGCACAGACGAATGAGGCCGCATTGAGGCGGTTGTGCAAGAGGCCTCCCGGTACGATAACTAACTCCACGATGTTGGGTAATCCTTATATAAAACGGCAAAGTTGTCATACCGACATAGCCTGATGTACAATGTACACAACTAAATTTGTAAACTAAGAATGCCCTCATTCGCTTCGGAAACACATCTTTATACCAAAAAATGAGCCTATTTCAAATGAATTGACAGAAATTATGCATAATTTTACATCAGGAAAGTAGCGATGGAAAAGCAACTCCAAATCTCTGGACATCTTCTCAGACAACTGGCCAAAGAAAGGAAAACTGCAACACAAACGTTGTACAGGGTCAACATCGTCTCTAACTTCTGAATACTTTTTTTGCCAAAAACCTCTCAACATTAGTGTAGATTAAGGAAGAGGGAAACCCGTTGTTTCGGAAAAAATAGTGCAAGAAATTGAATTCATTGTGAAGGTTGTTAAAACTAGAGCAAATATTGTAAGCTTTGTTTAGGTTTGAGTTTTTTTAGCTTTTGTAGCTTCAGGTTCAAAGTGAATATGATTAGGACGCTTGTAAACAGAGCTTACAATATTTGCTCCAGTTTTAACAACCTTCACAATGAATTCAATTTCTTGCACTCTTTTTTCCGAAACAACGGGTTTCCCTCTTCCTTAATCTACACTAATGTTGAGAGGTTTTGGCAAAACAGTATTCAGAAGTTAGAGACGATGTTGACCCTGTACAACGTTTGTGTTGCAGTTTTCCTTTCTTTGGCCAGTTGTCTGAGAAGATGTCCAGAGATTTGAAGTTGTTTATCCATCGCTACTTTCCTGATGTAAAATTATGCATAATTTCTGTCAATTCATTTGAAATAGGCTCATTTTTTGGTATAAAGATGTGCTTCCAAAGCAAATGAGAGCATCCTTAGTTTACAAATTTAGTCGTGTACAGTGTATATCAGGCTATGTCGGTATAAGGACTTTGCCGTATTATATAAGGATTGCCCAACATCGTAGAGTTAGTTATCGTACCGGGAGGCCTCTTGCACAACCGCCTCATTCGTCTGTGCGACTCCATGCAGAGTAGTGTGGTGCTGGAGTCGCTGAAGACCATTTTGAAATTTTGTGCAATGCTTTCAATGATTCAGAAATAAGAATTTTAGAATCATTATATATAGCCAAAGAAAAACCGGTTTTAAACAGTATGAATAGTTCTTATCCGCTGAAAGTTTTTACATAACATTTTCTATCAATTTTCTTTTTTAACATGTCTGACGAACTTGTGTTTTTTTTCAGTTTTTTCAGACTGTACTTACTGAGGATGGAGAAAGACTCCGTAACGTTTTATAGATTTGACGATGTGTAATATTAAATAATGCTTAACTTACAAGCAGTGTTTCTCGTTTTTAAATTCCTTTTGAAGATTCGATTAAAGAAAAAGGATTTTCCTCAATATTTTATTAAGAATTACGATTCTTTTAAATGTAAAACATCGTGTGAACTTTTTTTTTCAAATTTTATGAATAAACATTAACAACTAGCCAAAATTTTTAAATAGGTAGTTGTACTTATCACTAAATAACTATTACATTTTATTGGATTTCATCTTTAGTGGATGCAGTTGCCCGTAAGATATACATATAGCATAGTTGGCATAATTGTTCTTTTTGTGCACTTGTTCCCCTCAGGGGGATCTATTGTTTCTATGGGAATTAGCGCTTCCAGGGGGAAAATGTGAGGGCCCGAGCTGAGAGCTAGGTAGGCCTTCTTTTTGTTGAAATAAAATGCTTTTGTTATGATAAGGACCACCTTTTTTCGGTTCACCGCTGTCCTGTTCTTCAGCTCCTACTACTTTCACTACTTTCTTCTTCAACTTGCTCTTTTTTCATAATCTTCTTTCTTAACTTACTGTTTATATGCCCTTTCTGCGTAGATTCCGCGTTTCCTTAACTCCATGCTAAACGGTGCCTTCCTCTCTTTGGATCGCATTTGTTGCTGGGTAGGGAGGCTAAAACTAATGACTAATGTAATTTTTGTGCACTTGATACTCAAAAATTAAAGTATTTTATTCGCAAACGTAAGCACAAAAATAAAATTATTCTCAATTAGCTTTTAGTGAGTCCTGCTGCAATTTCAGATGAGTAAGTTATGAATCAAACTTATTACATTTTAATTCCTCCTTATGAATAATGTTTAATTCAAAGTCATATATTTGACTGGTTAAGTCTTGATTATTATAAACTTGATGTAGCCTTCTAATTCTTATTCCAAGAAAAATATACTCACTCTCCCAAGTTGTTGTGGCGGGATAGAAACATTACAATGACATCAAAGGAACTTTTCTGCAGTTCATTTATATCCAGAAAGTGTTTTTTTGGACCTGAGCTTGATGGTGAGCTGTATTTTCCTGTGAAAAGACGAGTTTATTCTGTCCACTTCGATTTGGGGAAACAACAATTTACTGAAACTATAAATGTTTTTTTTTAATTACCTCTTTGTAAAGCTGAAATTTTTTTCCAGTGACGTTAATTTATGTCCAAATACAGAAAGAATTATGCTAAAAAATTATCTTTTGATACAATTTGTCATCATTTGAACGAGAGTTTAGTTCCTTTGAAGTTCCTTTTGGCAGGCATGGCGATTCAGTTTCCTCCAGGATGTCATCATAGCATGGAGATGCTCCATGTAATCAAAGTTCATTCTTCTACTAAATGTATATAGGAACGCTACATAAAATTTGCATTTTCGTTTTGATTCCGTAATATGACATGTTCATAACCTATTTGTTATTATTGATCACAATCAGGATGCCGAATTAGATTTTGAGGTACGATAGAAATAGTTTACAAACTCATATTTCCGAAGTGCCATAGTGTTTGGTCATAATGAAATTCTTTGATATTCTACCCTGCTGTAAAGGGATCTGACACTCCCCTGGTGTCTACTAGTTTCCAGTCAGTTTATTTTTTCCATATGATGAACTGTTTTCATCAGAGTTGAAAGATGTTAAGACAAGGTCTTCGCCAAACTTTTTTTGTTGAAGTCCATTTAGGATGGGGTACCTTAAAAATGTAGGTAACTTTTTACCGTAAAGCTTTGGTTGCTCCATTTAGTATTAAGTATTTTACGTATTAAGAAACTTGGAGCTTTTTAGAACCTTTGGTATTGCGTATATTATTGACTCAAATTACTCATTATGGGCCAATTACTTACCTCTAGACATTTGGACAACATTAATTGTGTAAAAAAAGGTAGTAATTTTTTTCCATTGGAGGTAGTAAAAAGTAGTAAAAAGTAGTAAAATTTGGAAATGAAATATCAGTAGTCACCATGTTTATGTCTGTTTGATTGATGCCTGTCCATGGTTGTAAACTAGTTCCATTGGCTTTTTATTGAAAAGAATTATAGAATGTGGTAGTTCTAATCTATGATGCTATGATATATTATCCTTGTTGAAGATAGTAAGCTACAAGTAATGCATAGAAAGTGGAAGTAAAAGAGTACTAAGTTGAAGAAAAAACTAGTGAGACAGTGACAGTCTCTGTAGTAGACTTGCATAACTAGTGCCCTGGTTCTCTATTGTATCAAACTCTCCATAATACCTTAGCAGAAATATCTATTGACTGATGAGCATTCCTTTCCAATTGACTAGATCTATGTACCACGTGTAATCTTTGATTTTTAAATCACTCTTTTTCTTCGAGGCTGAGTTGGGCTCATACATTTTGTCATTTTATTGATGTCTTGTTTTTATAAATTTTATTTCAAGTTTGGTTCTGCAGTCATAGGTCATATAACAAAATTAAATTGTTCCCAAAGTGGTTTTGTAACGTGATTTTTAATAAGTACCATTGCATTTTACATGTAGTAGGCCTGATTTGGTTCAAGGCCCCCAATACTCCCTCCTAAAATCCCTAATTTTATTTAGAAGTTTACCAATCTTGTATGAAACGTGTGTTCAAAATAAAAAAAAATTGTTTATTAAACCATTAAAATGAATAAAACATGCAAATCATGTCCTACTATTTATTCTTATTGAACCAATTTAAAAAAAATGCTTGATACTACGAGTGTATTCACGTTATGGAGAACTTATGCGGCTGCAAAGCCGAGTGTGCATTGTTTGAATTTTTGAGATTTGCGTTTTTCTTATATAAATTTTCTCTCATTTTCAGAGATAGAAATTTTAAGTAAAACTGTTTTGTAACTTGTATCATTAGTTCTTTATATGCCTTTTGTAAGATGAGGTATGACTGTATAAGCTTAGTAATTTGGCTAGGAAATTCAATATTCCACTGGATTTTACCCATAAACTTCAAGTTGCTGCTTTTTTATCATCTTCTGTACACATAAGTAATACTGTATTTTAGTTTACCTCAAATGTAGTGACTTTATTCTTGAATTTCTTCGCTGTTGACTGGAGAGGCTATTTGCTTGATACTAGTCTTTTGTTAATGGCTATTATTTGAAGTCTTGAAATTTAATAACTAGAAAGAGAGCTTGAGCTTATTTTATTATGAATACATGATCATTAGGTTGTTTTATTTAATGCTTATATAATTAGTGATGTACCGATACCATTTTTTTGGCCGATACCAATACCCATTTTTTGGCCGATACCGATACTCCGATACTTGAAAATACCGATACTTTGACCGATACTACTACCGATACCGATACTTTTACAATCATCTAACCTAATAATACCCGTTGTATGTTTGTTTATGTATTAGTTCGGTGTCCACTTCTTAAGAAACATAGGATGTCTGAGTTTGCGGTATCATGGATACCGAATTCCTCAGTGTAACATTGAAAGATCGTCTGTACATGCAATATGTTTGAAATTTTATCAGGATAGGTTAGTAGTATTGGATAGGTTATTGTGATTGCCGTAATTTGCGCATTTTCCTAACCTGTGGCTTTTGTGCAGCTTTCAGGCCATATTGAATAATTAAAAGACATTAAATTAAATATAGTAATTTGGTGAAAGCTGTGCCTGAAGTTATCATTTTTGAGTAATGGTCATTTGTCACCGGAGGGAAACTCCGAGTCAAGAGAGCTTTGTGTGTTCTTGTGCATATGTGCTCTGCATAAACATTTTAAATCTTCCCGACTTTCTGTTCTACGTATTGGCTACAGGGGACAACGCGTTAGTGGTGTAGGGCCTACAAGAACCGCAGTTGCTACCATGTAATGACGATCGCTAGGCCTTTGCGTCGTGAACGTGCTTTGCGGCGGTGCGAGTCACGAGATAGAATAGGATAGCATAGGTTAGATAATGTTGACGGAATTTTTCCATGGGTCCATCTAGCTTAACGATGACATTGTCCTCGGCATTTCCATGGGTCATGCTGCTACCTAATAATACCCTTGCCCTTGGTTTATTTGTTTGGTGTCTGTTTCTTCCATTTCTCTATCACTCACGCTCATAAGGATAGTTATAATGGCCGTATCTGTGATACGAGTTTAAACGGTGCGAAAAATATTTTTCATCACGGGTACTGTTAGGATGGATGTACTATATTTGTTTATCATCTACATCTTGAAAATTTGTTCATGAAAAGTATTGAATCCCATTTTTGGTGGGCCGTGCTCACTTGTATTAAAATAAAACCATTATAACTCCTACATGGGAGTTATAATAAAATATTTGCTAAAATATCTGATAATACAAAAATATTGACAAAAAAGTTTCCGATTGTGAAAAATAAAATGCTCTTGCTATGTTAACTATATTGTTGAGAAAAACAACAAAATGAAATCCATTCAATAGATATGTGTTTCTAACCGTATTGCAACGTAACATAGACTAGCTATAATAGCAACAGGCTCCAAAAGTGGACCAAAACAAGAGTTTCTCCAAAAAAGGATTGTCATTTTTGTGTTATTCACACCAAATACGAGTACTTACTTTGGCGAAAGAAAAAAGAAAAATTCGATAAGCCCCGAAACCGAAAATATCCGCAAACACGCAACCATCTATAAGATGAGGAATTAAAAAACGAAAATTTCAAGGAACTTGATCATATTTATTAGGAATACGTTTCAGAGTCCAGATCCATCATCAGTTCGTAAATTTACAAATCATTATGTCTGCAATAAAAGATAAAGCAAAATGTTGGACACAGTCATTAAAGGAAATCAAGAAAATAAAAATAAAATTGAAACATGTCCCAGAAAAGCTAAAATCGACAAGATTACTATTTAGTTACAATTTGTAATGGGTAGGAACTATCAGAACTGTTGAGGGCCGGTTTTCATTTTAAAATATGTAGCGACTCTAAAATTCTGAGGTCACATGCAGTTGAAGCCGAATCTAAAATTTAGTTGCATTTTACTGCGTGATTACGTACTGCGGAGTGTGAAGAGTAAGCTAATAAGTTCCCCGTGCGGAAGCTTCGACCCCAATGTTTGACCATTCTGTTATAAAAATTTCGTGACGTCATACCAACGTACGATGATATGCACTGCACACAACTGTATAACTGTTAAAAATAAATCAGAGATCCGAGGTTCGCATCTCCACCGGAAACGTATCCTTGAACCGGAAAAATGAAGCAACCATAAAATTATACAATTCCGGCACAAGGATACGCTTTTGATGGAGAAATAGCCTTTCTGATTTATTTTTACAGTTGTTTGCAGTGCACATCATCGTGCGTCGGCATTCCGGCACAAAATTTTTATATCAGAAGGGCCGAACATCGGGGTTGAAGCTTCCGCACGGGGAACCAATTCGCACAATTCGTACGTAATCACGCAGTAAAATGCAACGAATCAATATCCTCTGCGGACTTCAAAATCTTAGATTTGGCTTCAACCACATTTGACCTCAGAATTTCAGAGTTGCTACATATTTTTAAACGAAAACTGGCCCTCAACAATTCTGACAGTTCCTACCTATCGTAAATTAGAAGTATATCACGTTGATTTTATTTTCTCTGGGACATGTTTTGATTTTTTTTGTTTTCGTGATTTGCTTTAATGACTGTATCCAACATTTTATTTTTTCTTTTATTGTAGTCTTAATGAATTTTAATTTTACGAACTGATGATGGAGCTGGACTCCGAAACGTATTCCTAGTAAACATGATTAGGTTCCTTGGAATTTTCCTCGTTTTTAAATTCATCAAGTTGCAATTAAAGCAATCAACTGACCCGTTCAGATGTATTCAACTATAAGATTGTTAGTGAATTTTTTAAACATCTTAACATAGAAGAAAAATGCAAGATTTGTAATGAACGGTGATTTACAAGCGATTTGGCAATTTACAAGCTAAATTAAAATATAATTTTTTGGCAATTTCTATATTAAATTCACAAAAACTTTCAAATGTACCTTCAACTTTATTAAATTAGTTTGGTTTTTGTTAGCCTGTCACATACTTTAAGATATGGACATTACGTCAAACTATAAAGGTTTAGTCGTTAAAGGTTATAATAATTTTATGTCGCTACAGGGTTCAACTATTCATGCTACATAGCTTTCAGTTATGACCGTGACTCATCGGGAATTCAAAGTAGTGAATTCAGTTAGCGGGCCTGATTAAACGCTATAATTCAACAGTTAGCTATCTAATTTACTAGGTATGAATAGGCTCTTTATTTGATTACAAGTATGCACAGCCCGTCAAAAATTACGGGATTCACTAACTTTCCTGAACAAATTATCCAAATGTGGTGCCCAACGAATGTATCCATCCTAACAGCGCTCGTGATGAAAAATATTCTTGTACTTACGCACTGGTGAAACTCGTATCACAGATACGGTCACTATAGCTCTCCTCATGAGCGTGACAAAGAAAATGGAAGAAGCGGACTTTAAAGAAGCAGACTTGAGCTAGGCGGACCCAAGAAAAAATTCTGACAGTATTACCTAACCTGTGCTAACCTAGCCTATCCTAATCTGAGCTAACCTATCCTATCCTAACAAAACCTATCCTGATAAAATGTCAAATATTTAAATGCATGGAACACCATCTTTTAATGTTACACTGAGGAATTCGGTATCCATGATACCGCAAACTCACACGACGTGGAAACCAAATAAATATATAAATGAACACAACGGGTATTAGCCTATTAGGTTAAATACTTTTACTTTCATGAGTTATGACCTTCATTTGAATGATAAAATACATATTTTTGGAAAGTATCGGTAAAGTATCGGCCGGATTTTGCCGATACCGATACCACTAAAAATGGCCGATACCGATACATCGGTACATCACTATATATAATGAGTTTGAAGTACAAAATTAAAATAGTCTATATATGTGGAAAAATAATTAATTGTCATTGCAATAATGATAAATTGAACTATATTAATTTTTGAATACTGGAGTAATCACGTTTTTCCATAAGTGAAATGTTACAATAATTTAATATAAATTCTCACTCTTAATATTAACAAAAGAATATTTTCATGAGGTGTATAAACTGTTGTCAATAATTTCTTGCATGCTTTAGGAAATGGTGTTTTTTCAGGTTTAATTATATCATTAAAAGTGGATGAAATGATATTGAAGATTATTCTGAAGATATTGAAAAAAACTCCATGTTAGCAGGGTGACATTTAATTTAAGGGGATCATCCAGATTTTTCAACTTTTTTTGTCCGATTCGTTTGAAAATTGACCAGTCAATGTTTTTTTAAAGTAAACTTTTTTTACTCACCTAACTTTTTTGATTTAGGCGTTATGTTTTTATGGAAAATTGTTTTATGGTACATTTATATGGATATTTCAAAAGCCTAAAATTCATTGAGTTTTAAGCTAAAACCAAACCAAAACAGTTTTAGAATCCTTCAAGCATTTCTAACAAAGTTACTTTGTAAAATTTTAACATTTGAAAAACTTATTTTGTGATAAGCGATGTTTTGGCATTACATCATAAATCAATTATATATGGATTTTGAGCTATTTAATTTTTTTTCTCAAATTTGGAGAAAAGAGAATGTAACTTTGTTAAAAAATGTTACAAGGATTCTAAAACTGTCTTTGGTTTTGTTCTGGCATCAAAACTCAAAGACTTTTAGGCTTCTGAATGTTGAAAGTTAGAGATGTTGGATATAAGCCTTATAACAAAATTTTTGGTTGAAGTGTAATATAATGAAAAATTTACGTAATTGAATGCTGTTTGCATTTCTATTTTGATAATCTCCATGCATAACTTCATATTGACACTGAGTATTGTAATTTCCAAAAAAATGAAAATTTATTTTCATAAACTTCAGAAATTTTTTATTTTTGGTCTGATTCTTATGAAATTTGGCTATATAATGTTACTTTGGAAAAAAACACAATTTCCTTCATTCATTTTTTTGATTCAAGCCTTAGTTTTTGAAAAAAATTAGACATAATTGGTTTTTTAGTTCATTTGTATTAATATTTCAAAAGAGGACTAGTCATTGAGTTTTTGTGCTAGAACAAAACCAAAGACAGTTTTAGAATTCTTGAAACATTTCTAACAAAAGTACATTTTCAAATTATCCATTTCCTGTTTGGTTTTTTTAATGGGGTCAAAAATTCAAGATTTTTGTCCCCTTACTCTCTCCTAGGGAAGATGTATTGTCCGTAGCACCATAGAATTTTAGGACTGAATAGTCCACCATCTAAGCGTCTTTTTTCAACAAAAGCATGAAAAATGCTCATCGGAGTGGCAGGGGCCTGGGTGATGCCCTTAAGGCCGAAAGTTGAGAAATAGTAGTAGGACAGTAAAACTTGGCAGAAATTCTTTGCATATCATACCAGATATACATTATAAATTTCATGATAAAGTTAGTACAGATAGAAGGTGAGATATTTTCGAGTCAAAAAATCTACTCACTGTTATTCCAGGCAAAAATCTGCCTAAAGTTTACAGAAAAATTAGTGGATTTATTTATAGCAAAAACCTCCAAAAGCTGTCCTTGATAGATATTTATGATACAACAATGTTGAACAATATTCCATTCACTAAAGCACTGTGACATCACTAAAAGAAGATATAATGATGCATACAGAATAGAATGTGTACCACCATCACACATAATGAAAGCAAAGCTAAGTGCTTATAAAGATGTGTGACATGCTTTGAAACATCTTAGAGGAAGGCCATTGTCACACATGTAGTTCTTCCATGAAACTTTATACTTCATCTGTATTCATCCTGAGGGGAAAAAAGCCCAATTAAACATCAAAATATGTTAGTATTTCAATAACTATCCATGACATAAAAGCACTTCCTAACACAGAAACATAAATATTAACATAAATGTCTACATAAAGCTAATCATGTCGTAATAGCTTAGGGTAAATAAATACACACTAGCTCAAAGCAATCTGAGCTGCAATTCTGCCGAAATTAACATGCCGTAGTGCCTGGGCGTAGAAAAATCTATGTGAAAATTTTGAATAGAAATTTCCCCTTCACTTCAGAATTTTTTATGGTAAAGATGCAATCCGATTTATAAACTAATCATTTCAATTTGTTTTGATTATACACACTTTAACAAAAAATGGTCATATTGTGAGAAATGCCGAAAATAACTCACAAGTGAGTTGTGCTGGAACGTGCAGCGGCTATGTTGCATGCACTGTTTGATTGTGTAAAAAACATCTGCAGAACGCGTTTGAAATGCGTTCTTAGCAAGCACAAGTCTATAATGCTTGCATAGGCTTGTAGGAAACCTTAAAATTAGGTTTGAGTAAATTTATAACATTTTTATGGAGGGTAGAAAAGTCTATGCATAGGCACTAATGGGTTAATAATATTTCAGGATTAAAAAGTTCTAAGATTTTTCTAATCAATCATTAAAATAGTTCCTTTTCCCATATTCAATTTGTTCTGAATAGAGATGTGACTCAAAAACCATGCTGTTTGAAAAAAATTTTTTTTACAAAACACATGGCTAAAAAGTATGGATATTTTAGATTTTTAAAATGTGTTGTTTGAAGATAACTCAACAAGGAAAAGAACTACATTACATTGTTTTTCATATCAGATTATAAAATAAAACAGCATACTTCTTAATTCATGGTTTTCTTTGGTTGTATGAAATTTTTCATTTTCTGTGCTCTCATGTTTTGACATTTCATTTATTTTACAATGCATGTGAATAACCTTCAACTTCCCAAATAGTATGTTGTAATAATATATCTTTACTTATGGTCATTGGTAGAGATGTGACCTAGAAACCATGCTGCTTTCTTAAAAAACGTTATTTTTACAAAAAAAACAGGACTAAAAAATGTGGATATTAATATATTTTATGGGACCAAAAAAAATATGCTATTATTTGTTAAAACATGTTTTATGTAAGAATAATTTATTACTAAAAACACAGATATTAATATATTTTATGTGCCAAAAAAATCATGCTTGTTTTTCAAAAAACATATTTTTCACAATAAAATCATGACTAAAAAGTACAGATATTAATATATTTTTTGTGACTAAAAAACCATGCTGTTTTTTTAAAAAAACATCAGTAGTAAGGGGAAAGAGCTTGCCGGCACAATTTAGGATTTTTGGAGGATTTCAGCAATTAAAGAACGACCTTGAAAAGCCTCAAAGACTTATCCATAATTTTTGGAGGGTTACAGCAATTAAAGAACGATCTTGTGAAGCCTCAAAATCCATGATTTTACGAATTAACTGGAAGAGTAAAAAAATATTCTTATTATGCACAATTATTTCAATACTTAAAATGTTACGATCAAGAAAAAATGATTTGCCAATGAAATTTTCGAAGAAGTATATAATTTCTATAAAACGTTTAAAATATGTAATAAACTATTTACAATAATTGAATCCCTGTGTGTGTATAGGCTGGTGTTTCAAATTGTAGGTACAAAGTCTTTAAAATACTTTTTCGGAATGTAAACTTGGTTCAAATTCCTAAAGTATTTTCCCTTTAATGGGTGAACGTCTTTGTTTATCATTATGTAGCTAAAAGGAATTTTGAAAGTATCACTGCAAAATTCAATAAATTCTTCTAAGGACATGTCTCCTGAGACAATGTCCATATGAATATTTCTTAAATCGTTAGTTGGTAATTCAAATAGAATCAATAGGTTTGCATTCGTCCGTATCGACTGACGAGGTAATGAATAATAATTTTGAGTCAAGTAAATCGAGCTGCAATTATTATGCCTGCCTCGGGTGTAAAAATTATCAGCTGGTGTCTGATCCTTTTCAGTTGCGATGTCATCGAATATAAACAAATTTTTTTTCTTAGCATCCACTTCACTAGGATCAGGAATAGAAGTGATATCTTCAAAATATTTAACGATTACCTTTGCGCTGCGTTTTACAGCTAAGCCTTCGAGAAATGTATCAATATTTTCACTACCGATTTTAAAAAGCTCAATTATTTCAGACTGTTTATAACCTTTTGAAAAAGCATTTTTAAGTAGTTTATATTCTGCTTGTTTTGTCGATTTACTATAAAAAAACAGGTTGGTAAAATCGATATATTCCTCAAGAAGAAGTCTGATCAATAAACAGGTTTTACCACAATTCGATCTACCAACTATTACACACCGTAAAGAAGGTGAAGGAAAAATGAAATGATTTTTTTGATTATTTCTTTTACTGTCTTTCCACATATACACCATTTTATATAACTAATAAACTACAACTCATTTTACAATATTTATTTTCTGTTTATAGCAATTGTAAACATTGTTTTTTTTAAATTTGCTACTTCATTAAGTTAAATTCTTCAATGTATTTTTCTTTCTTATTGGTTGTCTCGTTGGGCAATTACGAGAGAAAAAGCTACCTTTGGTGTCATCAGAAACGTTGCTGATTAATGTTTCAAGATGAATGATATCTGACTCTAATCGAGTAATAACTTCCCTATTCAATTCGACATCATTTTGAATTTGATAAACATTTAATTGCAATTGATTTATGTCTGCCGTATTGAGAACAACTTCTCTTTGAATGTCTGTTATAATATCTTCCATTTTATTAAGTTTAATTCTTCAATGTGTTTTTCTTTTTTATTAAGTTCATCTATTAAAAAACATGTTTTTTAGTTCAACGGTTCAACAGTTTCTCGTCTCAAAGTATTCTCTAACGATATTAATCTGTTTTTAATATCAGCACTGTCATCCTCCAATTTCTGCGATGACTGTTTCAATTTTTCTATTTCATTTGTATTTATGATAGTTTCTCTATCCTGTTCATGAAGATTATTTCTAAAAGTTTCAATGTATGAACTCATGTCGTTGAATACTCTCTCGAGATTTGCATAGTCTAATTTCACACTTTTTATTTCCTCTTCTTCCAACCTCTTAATCTCATTTTTCAAAAAGTCTGTGTGTTCTAAAGTACCTGTTCAAATGACCTCTATTTTTTCCTCAGATATTCTACTATGTTCATCGAGGTTTGTCATAATTTCACTGAGTTTGTCTTGAAAACCTGTAGTATTTTCATCTATAGATGCTTGGATGGAATCACTTCTGAACTGATAATTTTCATTGATAAGATTTTCTCTTACCCCTATATATTTTCTGAGATGAAGCCTCAAATTTTCCAAAACTTCGTCAACATATTTTTTATTCGTAGCGTCAAATTCTTCGATTGGAAAAGAAATATTTGCAAGCCTTCTATTATTTAAATCGAAATTTTGATCTTTATCAAGATATTTAAAACCTATTCCAGGAGGTCCTGGTTGTGAAGATAAAACGATTTTTTTCCTTGTTGTCCAAAAATATTTACGCCTATCATTTTTTAAACATAGAATTTTCAATTCTCTAAATTTTCTCTAACTCTCATAGATATCAAATTGTTTACTCGGTCACTCAAACTCTCCACTTCCTGGTTTAAATTTACATTTTTATCAGTTTCATTCTGAAGCATTAATTTGAACTGGCTGATTTCATTTTGATTTGAAATAATGTCTATTGAAAACTCCTGGAAAAGACTTTCTACATCACTCAAGTTCTTAGCTAGTTCTTCCATTTTTCTTAATGGGACTGACTCTGCTTGTAATTCCATTATAATTTTGTTAAGATCATTGAATTTTTCTTCGCTGGATGAGGTTATGGTTGACTCTAAATTTTTCAGCTTATTGTCAACTTCAACAAACGAGGGTGCTAAGGCTACTGTTCTTTCCATAACAAAAAGGTTTCTATCACTTAAATCAGTTAGATGTGCCTCTAAGCTTTTACTTTTTTCTTCAACAGTATTGTTCAGTGTTGATTCTAAACTCTTCAGCTTTTCTTCAATTTGATCATTAAGTGATGTCTGCAAGCTCATTTCTTTTTCATTCACAACATTAATTAAACTAATTTCTTGTTCTTCAACTTTATTACTTATTAATTTGTTCTTTGAATCAATTTGATCATTAATTTTAGTTTCTAAAGTCTTCAGTTTTTCATCCATTTGATTTTCTATAACTGACTCTTGATTCTTGAAATTCTCTTGAATCTCAGGAATTTTAACATCAATCAAATTGGTTATCTTAGAGTCCACAAGCTCAAATTTAGCTTCAACTCCTTTAATCTGATCGGTTAATGCCGACTCTTTAACTAACAGCTTTTCATCGATTCTAGTTTCAATACCTGACTCTAGACTCTTCAATTTGTCCCCAATCTCTGGAATTTTTACGTCTGTTAGGTTGGTTATGTTTGAATCAATGTTTTCAAATTTAGCATCAATTTCATCAATTTTCTTCATCAATGTTGAGTCTATGCTTGATAGTCGTTCATCATTTGAAACAATTTTTGGTTCAAGAGTAACGAACTTTTCAGATAAATCAAAAATTAACATTTCTAAGAATTTAACGATTGAGTCTACATCAGAAAATTTCACTTGTAAATCTGTTTTCAGAGTCACATATTTCTCATCATACTCATTTATAATTGATTCCAATTCAGTTCTTTCATTTTTGAGAGCTTCAATTGTGTCTTTCAATGACTCTATATTAGAATCTTCAAGTAAACTTTTTATTTGCTCTACATTCTGCAAAAGTCCTTCGGAATTATTTTCACTATTTTCATGTTCATGATTTTCTTTACAGAAAGGTAAAAAGACCAACTTTGCTGCATAAATATTTCCACAAGACATTTTTTAAAGAAAAAAAATTAACTGTAGTTTATTTTCTAAAAACTAGTTGGGGTTTTATATAGATCTAAAAGAATTGCATGAAAGCTTTCATTTTCTAAACGCTTCAGCATTTCTAGACATAAATGTCCACAAATTACATCACCTATTTTCTGGATTTTGTAAGTAGAGAAAATTATATCAACACAATCTGTTAAGTAGTCTTTAAATTCAATTGGATAAATCAAACCATAACTATCAGAGTAATAACATATGTTATCTTTCTTATACCAACAAGTCCAATGCGTTCCTAATCCTTTTTCAGTGTCTAAATTTAGGATTCCGCATTCCGTTTCTAAAGGGTGTTTAGGTAAAGTATCTCTCATGTAAATACCTCGAAAATTCGGAATTTTTAATATATTTATGTAGTATTCTAAATCATGTTTAGATAATGGTTGGTTAGGTATTACTTCTTTGGTGGTTTCAAGTAGAGACCCTTTCCACAAGGTTTTTTTTTTCTCGGAGTTATCCGTATACCTGAACCTTTTTTACTTTCCATTGCTTCATTGTGCCTTTTAGTTTCTGACAAGAGTTTATCATCAGCTTTTTTCTTATTGACTGCGGATGCTATTGCAGCAGCACCTCCAGCCAAAGAGCCAGCAGCCCCAAGGCCAGCTAATAAAGCTGGAATTGTAAATATAAAACCCCCTTTCGTCGCAGTATCTTTAGAAACAAAAGAAGTCTTTGTCTTTTTACAAATAATACACATACCTTTGACCAGTATCTTATTGTTCTTTGTAATTAAATATTGAGGATTATCAGTATCAGTTTTCTTCTTACACTCTACACAATACATATTTTAAACATTATTATGTGAATATATTTTAATTTTTAGTAGTTTAAACTCATTTTATCGCCGTCAGATTGCAATCGAATTACTCTGTCAGATAGAATCAGTGCATATGCATATGTATCATCGGGAATATTGGTTTTAAATTCTGCTTTAATTTTAATATCAATTGTAGTTTCCTTGATACGTTCATTTTGTCTGCTGATATCAAACACATAGATGGGATACAAATATTTAAAGTGTCTGTATTCGATAGCACAATTTTCATTAGGTACATAATCTATTAACATCCTATAAGCTGTAGCATAATTGTTAGAATCAAAATCAATCTGTAAATTGTGATCAGGGTATCGTTCATTATTCAGCTGGACATATGCATTCGTCAAGTTACAATGATCAAAAATTGCATTGTTTACAGCTTGTGAATTAGCTTTCTTAGTTTGGAATGCTAAAATTATATATCAAGGTCTTTGAGTTCCTGAATTTGGAGTTAAAGTCCAATCTAAGAATTTTTGTTGAGAGTTTACAATGGTTTGTTCCAATTGTCTATTCAAATAAGGAATAGGTAATGTTATTTTATCCTTAATTTGACGATATAGCTTGATTTTATACTCATCAGACAGTTTGTAAGCTGGCATTTTCCAAATTAATTTTGTAATATTAATTTTACCATCAACAACTTTATCTTGCTGGTTTGCATCTTTCTCATCTGATTTGAATATAGCATTAGAATTATCACCTCTTCTTAAAGTCAGAGCATGTTTCACTCCATAAATTACCTTATAATTTTCGCAAAATCCAAACACATGTTCAAGTGGGATAGCAGCGCTGAATTTCCCATTAGCTGAACTTAAGTAGTCATTTCGATCGCTAAATCCTTCGTTTGATTTTTCATTCTTTTTAGTATCAACGCTCTAGAAAAATATCATGTTTTCTTTAACATTTCGGGGATAGCTAACAAATCCTTTTAGAGTTGTTGTAATTCCAGGGTAACTATAACCTTCAATTTCTTCATCTCCAATTCTGTAAGAAACTCTATCAAAAAAATGCATTAATCCATTGTTGATTATTGTTATTTTTTCATCTTTAAAATTATAATCACTTCCATCTTCTTTATTCAAAGCTCCTTCTATATATATATAAAACTTTTACTAGGTAATACAAACTGATCTTGATTCTGGATAATGATCTTGATATCATTATGTTCACGATTCAAATCAGTACCTATTTGTGGTTCATAGTTATGCGTTTCAATTTTTTCAATTGATTCATCAACTTTAATGTTTTCATTCCATCTTAAAGAACCCATTTTTTAAAGATAATTTTATCAAGTCATCTTAATTTCTAGATCTTAGGTGTAATCGAACAGTTACTTCTTCACCTCTAGTATTCAGAGCATGTCCATTTTGATCAGTAAGCCAAATTCTCAAATCATAGAGTAAAGGTTGATATATCGGTAGATAAATTGGTTTATTTGGATTTTCTACAATTTTATATCCTGGTGGGACGTTGGGGAAAAAGGAATATAAAATATTATGCAAAGAACCGTTGAGGTATGAACCGTTAATTGCACTACAATGAACGAGTATTGCGTTAACAGACATTATGTTCGCTATATTTATACTTTCATGTTCTCCAACACCTTCTAAGATAATTTCTCCAAATCCCAACATTGTATTTGAAGATATTTCTTTATTGAAAAATAATTTTAACGTAGATGAATGGAGAACTATGACGCATTTCAAAGTATTAGTATTTGCTTTGATTTCAATAAAGCCTGCCAATGTTTTTTGAATGAATTCGTTTATACTTTCTATTTCATAACATCCTGTTGGAAGTGTAATTACATTTTCAACACCATTTAATTCATAATAAAATTTATTATTATTTTCATCAATGTTAGGAATAGAATGATACATGTCTAACCCAACCAGTGCCATTTCGTGAAATTTATTTTTGTTCAATTCTATTGCTGGACTAAAGTTTATACTTATGTCACTTTTTCTTTCACTAATTACACTGCTTTGAGATTCCATTTTTTAAACAATAAATCATCAAACACCTTTACTTCAGCAGTATTTAATAGACCTTGCTTTAAAAGTTCGTGCGTAAGTATTTGCAGTTCATTAAAAACTCCTGTATTTCCAGCGGTAAACGAACCGAACAATAACTGGTGTCTTTTTACAATATCATTGATGTTAGATGGTAATACAATAATACCTGATCCTGAAACGTCTGAATCCTCTCTGGGAGGATGACGAGGAGGTATAGGAGAAGATGTAGGAGAAGGTATAGGAGTAGGAGTTGGTCTAAAAGTAGACCTTCGTGACGGGTCGAAAAATGGTCTCTGACTTGTTGAAGGAATTTGGTATCGACTCAAAATTGAAGATTCCACTATTCTTGGGTTTCTTAAAGGACTTGGTTCAGGGCTTGATTCACGACTTGATTCACGACTTGATGGACTTGCTGATCTAATTGTTTCAACTGCATCGCGAGCTTTTCTTCGTTGAATCATTTGATAAAAGGGTTTGATGAATTTAGAATATTTCTCACCCCTATTGGCTTTTATGGTACCGTCTTCCCTCAAATAAGCATTAGTTGACTACAACATATCATAATAATTATTTTTATCTTCGTCCCTAAAATCAATAGGATTTTGCTTTGTTAATAATTCCCATAATCCAGTTGTGCCTTCGTATACTTTATCTTCAATTTTCAAATCATTACCCAGAATATCTACCTTTTTATTTCCTAGCATAACTTTACTTCCATCCCAACGAATGCCATAAGCTTTGTCATACTCATTTCCATGTTTCCATGCAAAACGCAAGAAATCCAATGCGATAGGCCCAACTACAGTGTTGGATTCAGAAGATGGCAAAGCTAGTTTCTCAACAGGTTTTCCTTGGATAGATTCAAGTTTTTCATGAGGTATATCTTTTATTGCCAACCTAGTTTGTTTAGTTTCGTCAACAATTTTAGATAAAGGTTCAATCAATGGTTTGTAAACTTTTTTAACATCATGGTATAAATCTTGTTCGATTATTCTATCATTTGTGAATTGCTTTTTCAAACTCTTTGCTAAGTTTAGTAAATCTTATTTAGTTTTGATATCAATCAACGCCATTTTTTAAAGAGAAAAATTCAAAAAGACTTTAACTTAATATAAGTTCAATCTGAACTGACATTAAGTTCAGTTGCTGAGATCCATGAAGGTTCATCATAACCTTTCCACTTGACCAGAAGTTTTCCTTTACTCTTCTTGAGAATTTTCTCAATTGCATAAACATCACAAGTATATTTTGATAGTTCTTGTTCATAAAAACTTCCTTTTATTTCTTCACCATCCATATCTTTTAATCTATAAGTGATTGGTTCAGTAGACAGTATTTCCGATACAATGAATAACTCATTAGTAAAATTTGGCAAATAACCCTTCCGAAAGTCTTTCCGTTTCTTGCTTATTCTTACTCTATCCCCAATTTTGAGTTTCGGTGATGTGAAAGTTGGTTCGGTTGGAGGGAATAAGTTATCATAAACCTTTTTACTGTTCTTTTCCAGTGATGCTTGGTTAAGTGTCATTTTAATTGTTCTATGATAGCTATTATTGTAATTTTGCATTAAATCTTGTAAAATATTCACCCATTTTTTAGTTTTCATGTGTGTAAAATATTTCCACATTTTAGTTTTTAACGTCCTGTTGAAGCGTTCCACAACTTGAGCTTTGGTTTCATTTTCTGAACTGAACCACTGAATGTTATGTTTCTTGAATAGTTCTTGAGTGGATTTATTTGTAAACTCTAATCCTTTATCTGTCTGAACTTTAGAAGGAATTCGTATTTTAAATAGTTTTTGAAATGAAGTTTTGATTTCTTCACCTGTCTTCTTACTTATTGGAATCGCCCATGCATATTTACTGAAAATGTCAATTACTGTTAAAATGTAGTTTTTTCCTTGATCTTTATAGTTTTGCATGTCAACCAAATCAGCTTGCCATTGATCATCAATTTTTGATACCTTCACCCTTCTCGTTTTGAAATTATGTTTTATTGGTTTATGTAGAATGTGAGTTTTTTGAGTTTCTAACCAATTTCGTACGAGAGTTGAAGATAAGCCTGATTTTTTAACAAGTTGATTCATTCCAGTATAACCAGTCTTTGGATTATAATATAAGTCATTCAAGATTTTATCGCTCACATCAGTGAGCGTGTTTGAAAACTTTTTGTCGACGAGAGGCCCATTCCTGCCCAGCTCTTACCTGCCATAATTGCGTTAACTAATTTAGCATCTTGTTGAACGTATTCTGATTCATTTGGATCAGTTGCAATTTCAGCGGCTCTTTTTGCTAGAATATCATCAGCATTATTTCTGTCTTTCGTTGTTGGATGTTGTGAATAAAATATGTCATGATTCTTACAAGCCTGATCGAGTGAGTTAACTCCTCGATAACCTTCTTGAATTCGCTTCTGCACCTTAGTTCCTGGACCGCAAAATGAGTAGGTATGTTTATTGTTGAATGAACCGTTCGGGACTTGTTCAGATTGAATATTAGATGGTAATTTCAAATGCATTTCAGGTAATGGAAGTTTTCTAAGCAATGTATTTACAATACCCTTCCCAGTTTTTTCTTCATTAACTATTGATTTCAAATCACTCAAATACTGTTCATTTTCAACAGATAATAAATCTTGGTTATAAAAGTCATTATTGTTGTAGATAATCATTTTTTATACTTTATTTAATTAATATATTTTATAGTGATTTAATGCTAGTGTGTTGATACCATCTGGTAATATATGTTGCTTGTCATCATTACCATTTAATGCAACCTTATTTATTTCTTTAGTATATAATTCGTGGTTAACACTTTGGATATTATACATCGTTTTGTATATTGTTTCATTATTCAATGCTCTTTTATATTCATCCATTGTGATTTTGTGCTCAGTTATGTTCTTATTTACCCCTTTTGCTTTCTTACTCACGGAATTTTTCGTCTTGTAACAATATAGTTTTGCTCTGAGACCGACGAATTCTTCAATTGGTATTCCACACGTTTCGTCTTTCATTTTCCCAATCACTTTCATATTTTTAGTTGAATATAGGAAGTGTTCTTTAGAATAGTTTGATGTATCATACAAGTCTTTATTTCTTTCCATATCTTTGTACAAATCTTTTGTTTCGATATCATAACATAATGAATCTGTATCTGTAAACAACAACTTTGCCTTATTACCATATTTCTTTTTAATATGATTCTAATGGAAATCATACATTAATGTTTTACTTATATCTAATACAGATAACCCTACGTAGATTGGTTTATCAAATTTCAGTCTTTGTTTTTGCATATGACATGCTATCAAGTTTTCTGAGAATATTTTAAAACTGGTAAAGTTTGGTTTATTTGCTAATTTAATTAATTCTTTCTCTGACTTTACCAAACACACATCTACTCTATTTCTAATATTTTCCATTGTTTTACCAAATACTGAATTGTTCATCAGCTTGTAGAAGTCTTTTTCAAATTCAGATTTAGCCTGCTGACGCATTTTTGTGTTGATATCAATATATGATTTCATCCATGGACTTTCATCAAACTCTAATATTCTATGAATTTTCTCTAACTTCAATCCTAGATCTAGATATTGTGTTAGAGATTTAAGATGTACAACATATTTTTCTCGTTTTCCAAGATGGGGAACTAATTTATTTACATCGTTTACTTTGATATTTTCTGGAGCCAATGGTAAATCATTATGTAGAGCATGTATGTCTTTTGGATAACTTAAATCCACTTCTAATATATAACCTTTATCTGCTTTGAGTTTCGACTTTGGATCTTTCCATTTAAAGTTACCAGTAGGTAATGATCGACACATAGCCCAGCCGTAAAGATTATTTGCATCTATATATGTGATAAAACTATTTGGTTTTCCTTTATCGAATGTTTCTGGAATATATGGATTGTTCGCTTTTGCATATCGTGTTGATATTGTAGAAATCCCACCTCTTATTCCTTTTTCAATGAATAGTAGCATATCAGGATCTTCAAACAAGTCCAATTCTATTTTTGCATGTTTCAGTAGAGCATCGAAAGACAATCCTGGAGCTGTAAAATAATGTGCTGGATCTAGAGAATAAGTTTTCATGCATGTTAGTCTAAATTGTTCAAATACTTCTGCTAATAATAATGTATCGACTTTTAGATATAAATTATGGTAATCTTTGAATGTTCTACAATTAAAAGCTCTCCACACTTTGAGTGCATGCTGATATTCATCTTCTGAAATATTTTTATTATTTAATCTACTGTAGAATTCACTTTTAGCTGGTAAACTATTAACTTTCATTTTTTCATAACTATTTACATATTCATACGGATAAATACCTTTTTTGTTGATCAACTCTAATTGTTCTTTATTGAGAAAGAACTTCGACAATTCTTTGTGCTCAGATAAATTCTTTGATAGTTTATCTAGAGATGAAGGTAAAAACCTGTAGCTGTCTAAGAACCGTAAGTCTCTGGTGATATCTTTAATTTTTCCTGTATATTTACATACATAGGAATCTACTTTTATGGTTTGTGTAAAACTAATGTATTCTTCATCTGTTTGTGGAATAACGTTCAACTTTCCAGATATATTTCCCAAGTCTTTCACGAACAAATGAGCATCGTGATTAGACAGATTGTGCAGAAACACAGGCATAAAATTAGGATTCCTAATTTTTAAATTACATTTTAAATGAGCTGGACCTCTATAATGACCTGTCAAATGATTGTGGTCTCTAACTTTATAGTTATCTTCCGTAAATTCTCCGCCACATACATAGCATCTTGTGGCTTCTTTATATTTTTCGAATTTATCTGATGGTAAATACATTTTCTTATTCATTTTCAACAGACTATAAATTCTCTTGGCCTCTTTTTCTAAATATTCTACAAACTTTTGGGAAGCATCTTCACCATTATATATTTCTAAACGGGAATATTCATCTGCTTCACATTTTGTATAGCAACAGAATGAATTAGGATTGTGCTTCTGAATGTTCATGGTGTAACTTGAGTTTTGATTTGGTTGACACGTATCTATTTTTGTCAATGTTGATTCGAAGTCAGCATAAATTGCGAAGGGATGTCTAATTGTTTTTTGGTAATGTTTAAATTTCAATTTACCTCCTTCAAGCACATACTTTGTTGGAGTGTGAACTGAGCAATCGTCTTTATGTTTATCTAGAATATCTGATCTTCTAAAAACTGATAAACAATACGGACATACATGTTTTGTGTAATGGTTACTGGTTTTACAAAAAGGACTCAATGATTTTATGAGAACATAGTGAGTCGTGTTTGTATCTCTAATGAATAGTAATGATACCACATCTTTATTCTTTGATGTTGATATTCTAAGTGGACACAATTCATTATTTTAATTAAAACTATAAACGTTAATGGAAATGTTATTATTTTTTTCGAATTTGGTTATACTTTTTAGTTCTACGGGGAACCTTATATCAGAAAAATTGAGTTTCTCGGCTTCAGCTTTTAGTCTTTTAGAAATCCGATGACCGTTTTTTTCATCTAGACAGAAATATCTCGCGATACACCATTTGAAGCATTCATTGTCAGTGTTTTGAATATTTATTAATTTATAATTGGGATTTCGAAACTTCTCAGGTAATTCAATATAGCTTGACCCTGTAATCGGTTTGTATTCAACGATTTTCAAACTGAACTCTAATAATTGTTCAACTATCCAACCAGATGAATTTCTTGTGAAGTCATCGATTTTATTAACAACCTCTTTGTGTAAATTTACAATTTCTATGTATCCTTTTGATGCTGTCACAAATTTGCCAGAGTTGAACCAAGCTTGGCAGCGATGCTTTTCATTTTCTAATTTTAATTTATAAAATTGCACTTTTAAATTAAGCTGTAACTTGAGATTGTCAAATGCTTGATTTTTTATTACTTTTTCAATTTCAGGTGTGAAGTTTCTGAGAAATACCTCATAATCCTTCATTGAAATATCTCCGTAATCATACTGTGAGCTCATTCCATTTATTGCTCTAGTAACTTTTCTAAATTTACATCCATACACATTCCGGAAATGTTTCAATGATTTTCTATGACTATAGATATTTGTCAGGTGTTTTTTACAAATGTCACAATATTTTTTTACCTTATTTTTACGTAGAATGAAGAATTTATTAGATATTAACATATTATTAGTGTTTTTCATATGTGTCAGTGTCTTCTCATGTTTGTTAAAGTTTTTAATAGATACATTGCAGATATTACAGAATACATTGAATGGTTTATTCATTTTTATAAGATTCTTATCTGAGGGTATTTTATTTTTTCAGGATCAGATGAAGTCAATACTTTCTTTGTGGGTTTTTCCGAGTTTTTATGTTGAGTGAAGAATTTATTAGATATTAAAATATTATTAATATTTTTCACATGTGTCAGTGTCTTCTCATGTTTGTTAAAGTTTTTAATAGATACATTACAGATGTTACAGAATACATTGAATGGTTTATTCATTTTTATAAGATTCTTATCTGAGCGTATTTTATTTTTTTCAGGATCAAATGAAGTCAATACTTTCTTTGTGTGTATTTTCGAGTTTTTATGTTGTCGTGTTTTTTCATTGTTATATAATCTATATACATCTGATGATTTATCATATACCATTTTTAATACAATAAAAGTTCAACTAATTTGAAAAAGCGTGAGTTCAGTAGTAGCACCTCCTTTAAGTACTCAGGCGAGAGAGCATCTTAAGTGAACCCGGAAATTTTCACTCCTTATTACAAAAATTTCATCATGACGAGCAATTAAATCTTGCATCATGTTTTGCAACCGGAAAGTATTCAAGAAGATTGCATCATGTTTTACAACCGGAAAGTATTTAAAGGGGGTTGCATCATGTTTTACAAGTGAAAAGTTTTCAAGAAGATTGCATCATGTTTTGCAATCGGAAAGGAGATTGCGTCATGTTTTACAATCGAAAAGTTTTCAAGAAGATTGCATCATGTTTTACAATCGGAAAGGAGATTGCGTCATGATGTAGGGCACACACGAGAAACTTGATAAGAATTCATAACTATATTTTAAAGATTATTTGACATGCTTAAAAGCATACACTCATTATACCCTTGATAATCTTTTAAACCTAAATTTACAGCAAAAGATTCCCAACCTGTATATGCATACATTAGTTTCTTCTAATAAATTTTCTATAGTTGTGAAGAAAATGAAAAGATTTTAGGGGGATACTTAAACGTTTTATAGAAATTATATACCTCTTCAAAAATTTCATTGGCAAATCATTTTTTCTTGATCGTAACATTTTAAGTATTGAAATAATTGTGCATAATAAGAATATTTTTTACTCCTCCAGTTAATTCGTAAAATCATGGATTTTGAGGCTTCACAAGATCGTTCTTTAATTGCTGTAACCCTCCAAAAATTATGGATAAGTCTTTGAGGCTTTTCAAGGTCGTTCTTTAATTGCTGAAATCCTCCAAAAATCCTAAATTGTGCCGGCAAGCTCTTTCCCCTTACTACTAACATCTTTTTTCACTAAAAAATCATGACTGAAATAGTGGATATTAATATATTTTATGTGACCATAAAATCATTCGTTTTTTTTTAAATCATATACAAAAAATAGTGCCTAGAAAAATTGCATGAATTTTTGGTCACATAAAATATAAAAATATGCATTTTTTACAACTTGTTGACCATGATATTTTTGTAAATTTTTTAAAAACATGGTTTTTTGGTAATATAGAATATATTATCAGGTTTTTTAGTCATGATTTTTTTTAAATAATAGATGTTTAAAAAAAAAACATTGGTTGTTTTAGTCCCATAAAATATATTTAATAGTCCTGTTTATTTATTCATCATGATTTTTTGTAAAAAAACATGTTCTTAAAAATACAGTGAGTTTTTTTTTTCATATAAAATGTATTGATATTCATGTTTTTTACTTCTGATAAGTTTTTGTAAAAAAACATGATTTTAAAAAATCAAGTTATATTGTAAAATCAAGATTTATTTGTAAAATCAAGATTTTTTTTGTGAAATCAAGATTTTTTTTTGTAAAATCAAGATTTTTTTTGTAAAAAAACATGTAAAACGAAACAGCATGGTTTTTTGGTCACATAAAATATGCTATCCAGTTTTTTTAGTCATGAATTTTTAGTAAAAAAATTTTTTTAAAAAAACATCATTGGTTTGTTTTGGTCACAAGATATAGTAATATCCATGTTCTTTAGTCATGGTTTTTTATAATAAAAACATCACGAGTAAACCATACAGTAAAAGTGGTGGCAGATAACCCACAATTACCTAGAGGAGTCTAAGAGGAACAGCAGGAGCCATAGAACTTATATTGATAGAGTTAAAATTCAGAGCTTACAATCTCTATGTCTGATTTTTTTGGCACATAAAAATAAAGTCAGACATAGAGATAGTAAGCTCTGAATTTTGACTCCATCAATATAAGTTCTGTGGCCCCTACTGTTCCTCTTAGACTCCTGTAGGTTATTGTGGGTTATCTGCCACCACTTTTACTGTATGGTTTACTTTTGATGTTTTTATTATAAAAAATCATATTTTAAAAGCATGGATATTAATATATTTTCTGTGACCAAAAAAAAAGACATATACTTCACAAAATTTGGGTGTGTGCAAAAAACATGTTTTTTTTTGCAAAAAACTGCCATCAAATAAAATCATTTTTTTGCATTACTAGTTTTGAAAGATATCAATTCTGTTGCTGATTACTAGTTCCTATGTTTAACAATATTCAGTCATAGAAATATATTAATTTTATATTATTCTGTTGTCATTGATTGGGAAATTAAATGGCTATTTTCCATTCTAACATTGAACACTCCTGTCTTATTATTCTGTTTTGTGACTTCAAATTGCAGGAGCTGTCTAGAAAAAGCTTATTTTATATCAAACATTAGGCATTGAAATTTTGCAGTGAATTTAATAATTGAGTCCACTTTACTGGCTTCCTTGTTCAGCCCTATTTATATTTGGCAATATAAATTTTTAGCCCTTGCCTTGCAACTTAACCCTAGCCTCTCAACCATCATTCGCTGACTGACATGCATTGGCTTCCTCTGTTGCATTGTGGGTTGTCACTGGGACAATTTTCAAAGCAGAGGTTTCATCAATCAATTCATTTATATTTGAGTGATGAGAAAATTGCACAGGTTAGAAAAGCCATTGATAAGTTTTTAACCATAACCCATAGTAACCTAAGCTATCCCAACCTATCTCTTCCTGACCTATGCTAACCAAACCTATCATGATAATGTCAAGCATAAAAATGTGGACCCATGAATAAATTCTGTCAACCTATCCTAACTGACATATCTCAACCTATCCTATCACAGCCTATCCTATCCTATCCTAAACTAACCTATCATATCCTAACCTATCATATCCTAACCTATCATATCCTAACCTATCATATCCTAACCTATCATATCCTAACCTACCATATCCTAACCTACCATATCCTTACCTATCATATCCTGACCTATCATTTCCTAACCTATCATATCCTAACCTATCATATCCTAACCTATCATATCCTAACCTATCATATCCTAACCTACCATATCCTAACCTACCATATACTGACCTATCATATCCTGACCTATCATTTCCTGACCTATCATATCCTAACCTATCATATCCTAACCTATCATATCCTAACCTATCATATCCTAACCTATCATATCCTAACCTATCATATCCTAACCTATCATATCCTAACCTATCATATCCTAACCTATCATATCCTAACCTATCATATCCTAACCTATCATATCCTAACCTATCATATCCTAACCTATCATATCCTAACCTATCATATCCTAACTTATCATTTCCTAACCTATCATTTCCTAACCTATCATTTCCTAACCTATCATTTCCTAACCTATCATATCTTAACTTATCATATCTTAACTTATCATATCCTAACTTATCATATCCTAACTTATCATATCCTAACCTATCATATCCTAACCTATCATATCCTAACTTATCATATCCTAACCTATCATATCCTAACTTATCATATCCTAACTTATCATATCCTAACCTATCATATCCTAACCTATCATATCCTAACCTATCATATTCTAATCTAACCTATACCATCCTATCCTAACCTAACTTATCTTCAATTTTCTTAAGTAATGTTGACAGAATTTTCTCACGGGTCCCCAAAGCTTATTGATAATTTTGTCCGTGGGGTTTCCACGGATCCTGCTAGTTTAATGGGAATGCTGTTAGCAAAATGCATACACTTGACATTTGTGGTATAAATAGAGAATTTCGTAATCATCATTGTTGTGTAGCTGAAAATTTTTCTTCTGTTACAAGTTATAACATTTTCTTAGCTTAATATTGAAAGAAGTTCCATTACCTTACTACCATATGAATCATATTCATTGAGGGTATCATCGAGATGAATATCGTAGTTTCATTTGGGCATGCGTGGGGTTTAGATGGGAAGAATTGAAAAATGCTTAGTCATTACAAGCTCATCATTTGAACACAATGATTTTATAAGTAAAAGTATTTAATATTTTTATACCTTGTAAAAGTTTTTTTCAGCACTTACCTAAAATTTTAGGATGTTGCTTTTTGACAGATCGTGTGCACTATTTGTTAGTAATTGATTGTCACAGAAGGCTTTGAACTTGAATATCTGAATAAACTTATAATATTTGCTAAAAAAAAGAATTTGTGTTTGCGCTGTGCGTTTTAGTGTCTTCAGATTTACGCTGAATAAAATTGAAAAGCATCATTTGGAACAATTTTATTTTTCTGAAATTAAACTACAAAAAATTTAGGATTATGCCAGTGAAAATTAGAGAAAACAATTTATCCAAAGATGAATGGTCAAGAAAGTAAAAGTTGAAGTCTACACTGGGAAAAACAATTTAGGATAAAGCACTGGAATTATACAGAGTGGCATCTGAGTATTCAATGAAATGATGGGTGACATTGATAGATTGTTATAGTTGCTGAATTTTTGTTGTTGTTGGTACATTGCTGATTTATTTGAAGAATTTGTGTTGAGATTCAATTATATAAATGTAAGGGGGTGGGTATGAGAACTCCAATTCATAAAGTATAAGTATATTGAGCATAGTTGGTAATCTGTATGGCAGAGTATTATTAAATCATATGAAAGAAGAAACAGAAAGGGCAATAGGAGACAAGCTGTTCAGTTTTTGGTAGGATAGAGGGTGTATGGATCTGATTTTAGCAGTGGAACAAATGGTGAAGTGGTTGAAACAGTAAATCGGGGAGTGTTGTTTGAAGTGCTTTAAGTGTCTGGTGTAAAGAGCAAGGTGCTAAAAAAATCAAACGCTTATTTGGGGCCAAAAACCAAAATGAGATAATTGCGTGAAAATCTCCTAAGCCCTTCCTCTATTACATAGAAACGTCATTTGACTCGTGTTGGCAACCCAAACCCTCATAATCACCTCCAAATTGCCCCCTTTCCCGCAGACGTGCTCAGATTGACCAGCTGTGGCTCTGCTTAGCTTGGTTAGTTGCTCCAAAATTTTTTCTTTCTTTTTACACAACTGTCCATTCATTAGAGAGGCTTAGTAGTATTTTGACCTTCTTAGTGAGTGATTTTGTGCTTGTGCATCCTGTAAAATGCCTAGAATATCAAATGCAGCAGTTCGCTCTGGCTAAAGATGCTTTTTTAATTTTGAGGGGCAATTCCAGCTACAGTTTTTCATATATGGAGATCATTCCTACATCGTAAAGATGAAGGTGATCACTATAAATTGAAGTGTACTTTATTGGTTAGGTTATTAAAAATTTGTTTATTGCAGAGAAAAATAAAATTGGATTTTAAAAATAGAATTCTTTTCAATTATGTCTAAAGCAATATCAAAAAACTGTTCCTGATTTTCTATAGTTATGTTCATTGTGAATCGAAAAAAAAAATTGTCTCAAATACAAAATTGGCTGAGAAATTGAAATTTCAAGAAATTTGCTTCAGGGGGAAATTCCAAATACTTTATCGGCTATAAATGTTGTAAACATGCTGTCAATACCTCAGAGTTTATATCACTCTAGAAGTATTTTTTAAAAATTCTTGAAGATTTCATTGGGAAAAACTGCTGAGATCCCTCTGTAGATGCAGCAAGTACTAGTGACATTAGTGAAAGTGATTTATAATATTTCACTCTGCCCTCTATCTCACGGTCGCAAAATCAGAAAATTTCTCGTGAAATTCGTAATTTATGTAATAAGTTCTATCTGCAAATTGACATACGCATTACTTTCTGGAATTTTTTCAACATTGGCAGTTTTTTCCGGTACGGCGATAAGATGCCCACTTTGTTGCCTAGCTGCGTGGTCCATAGATATGCGTGTGGCCAGTGTGGGGCCACTTATTATGGTGAGACTGCTTGCCATTTTGCAAGACGCATAGCTGAGCACAAGGGGGTGTCGGTCCGTATGGGAAATAGAGTGTCAAACCCATTGCACAGCAGTATAAGAGATCATGCGTTAGAATCTGACCATCCAATCCGCAATGATAATTTTAAATTAGTATCAACTTGTATTAAACATAGCCTTAAGTTACTACAAAGTATCATAATTCATCAATTTAAACCAAGTCTCAATGATATGTCATCTTCTGCGCATCAAAATATCTTGTCCTAATTTTTTCATTTAATTTCTATTAACAATTTGTACTTATGTACTGGGTTTACCATGTTTCAATTTATTATTCCAGATATTGAAAATGAGTATGGATATGCTCGAAAGCTCTATTTTTAAAATACATCGTGAGATTTTGTGAAAGATGTTTTTACCTGCCTTAGTTTTACTAGTTTTACTGATTTATTATAACTATGGAAGACTTATCTAAAATGTTTTAGACTTATTGGTAGTTTTTTAGTGTGTAAGTTTTGGTGGAAAACAATGGTATGAAACAGTGTCATATGCACTCTGGTGCTCGGTAACTTTGAATGCCATTTTCTCTGAAACACTTCCAACTTAGCCACTTTATTTCTTCTACAGTTTTGAAGGTTAGAAGAAAAAGTTGTAAAGATCAAAGATCTTTTTTGCATTGTAAAGAACAAGGAGAGTACTATAAAATTGAGAGGTAGTTTTTTGATCCGTTGATTCTGAATTTTTTTTATTTATTTTTTCTTGCTGAATCAGGAAAAATGTTTAAAAAATGGAAAAATATGCTACAATATTTCTGAAGCAATATAAAAACATTGAATCCTAATTTTGTGGATATGTCTATTGTAAATCTAACAAAAAAAATATCTGCACAATCTTGGCTGAAAAATAGCAATTTAAAGAAATTTTCCTCTGGGGGACGAAGTGAGAGAAAAGAGGAATGGGTAAATTCCAAAAACTATATGGCCATAAATATCTATTCAAATGTTATAAACATGTGAATACATTAGATCTTATTTCACTCGTGAAGTATTTGCATAAATTTTTGAATATTTTATTGGGTCAAATTGTTCAATTCTCTGAAAGGGAACGTATACCAAGAATCCGGAAAATTCCTGGTTTCTGTTTTATAACTTTTTCATCAGAGACATGCTTACTTTACGAGCAGTCAAATATGCTGAACGTTTTGTGCTTTGTGAGAGGGGGAAACGAGGGGGGAAGGGGGTGGTTTTGAATCCAGCTGGTAGTGCCAGATAGTCACTGCATTAGACTTGAACTAGAAATATCTGGATTATGTTGTTTTGGTTTATTTAACACAGAACTTCCTAGTTTACAATCTAGCAAAGCTTCACAACGTTCTTTGCTGCATGAGAGAGGAAAATGAAGGTGGGAAGGGTAGGAGTGCATCGAGAAGGACGCAGCATGGGCGCTCCTGGGGCGGTGATATGAATCTATGAGACCAGTTCTAAATGTCTTTTGATACGTCCAGTACAAGTTCCTTCAAGGAACAAAAAAATCTTTCATGAAAAACTATTCATATATTCAGATAGCTTTCAGAACATCAACCGTGTCAATTTTTCCAAGCAATATAGCTTGCATTTAAAAAAAAAGTAAAATTTCAGAAAAATGTTCTCTCTGAACAGTTTAAAATAGGAAACTAGGGTATTTCCAAAAGCTATTATCTCTGGAAGTTATTATCTTAGAGCAATGTGATTAAGATATTGAATGGGCAAAAAGTGGCTGAATGGCTGGACGGAGAATCAATTTGAAATTCATTGTACTTCTTTAGTTACATTGGAAAATCTATGGAAAAAACCATAACCATAACCTTTGAAAATAAAAATTGTATTATCATGAAAACTAAACTTTCACAAATTTTGAATCCATTCTTTGTCCAGCCATGCAGCAATTCTTTGCACATTCAATGAGACTTGAATCATTGCTCTACAATGGGAACTTTCAGAGGAGATAGCTTTAGAAAATACCAAATTTTTTCACCACATTTTACCCAGCATCTCAGTAATTAGTTCAAAAATTGAAAAAAATTTTGGGATACGCACATGTAACCCTATCAAAAATACACATGTATGCAAAATTTCATAGATCTAGTTCCCATACAACGAAAGTGACAGCCATTTTTTTGATTGAAGTTTGTTGTATGGGAACTAGTTCTACAAAATTTGGCATAGGCATGTATTCTTCTTAGAGTCACAGGTGCGTATCCCAAACTTTTTTCAACTTTCAAATTGATTACTGAGATAATAGGAAAAAATAGGATATTTTCAAAAGCCAACTCCTCCAAAAGTTATTATTGCAGAGCAATGATTTAAGTCTCATTGAATGCGCAAAATGTTGCTGCATAGCTGGACGTGGGCTCGTTATGAAATTCGCTGTTTGTTATATTTGAAATTACTTATTTTTAATCTTTCATTTTTCTGTAGATTTTTCTATGTAACTAAAAAATTACTGTGAATTTCAATGGGAACCTGTATCCAGTTATGCAGCAACATTTTACGAATTCAATGAGACTTGGATCATTACAATAATAACTTTCAGAGGAGATAGATTTTGAACTTTTACCTTTAACTGTTCTGGAAGTGCATTTTTCTACAATTTTCCACGTTTCCCTTAGCAAGCTATATTACTTGAAAAAAATTGACTCGGTTGATATTCTGAAAGCTATCTGAACATTTGAATTTATTTTCATATAAGTTTTTGTCGTTCATTCCTTGAATGAACTGGTACCACAGGCATCACAGATATGCATGAAAGTGGCATCACTGCTTTAAACCACAGCTCCAGGTGCGCACGCTGCGGCATCCTCGACGCTCAACCCCCTTTCTTGCCTATGTTTTCCAATCTCACAGAGCAAAGAAAGTTGTGTAGCTTTGCTAGATTGTAAACTAAGGATTTCTGTGTCAAATAGACCATCAAAACAAAATCCAGATATTTCTGGTTTGTACCTAATGCAGTTACTGTCCAGCACAATTTGATTTGAAACCATCCCCCCTCCCCCTCGTTTTTTCCCCTCTCACAAAGCCCAGAACGTTCTGAACCTTTGCTATTTTGTAAAATGAGGACTTCTGTATTGAATAGAGCAATAAAACTACAAAAAAAAATTTCAGGGGTATGGCACATGCACTTGCTGGTCGGCACTGGCTGCTAATTGGACCCCTCTCATTCTTCTAAACCTAATTTCCTCCTCTTACGGTGCTCAGATCGTTCTGCAAATTTGACAGATTGTGAAGTAAGCATATCTCTTGCGACTAGAGCAATAAAAAACCCTGATTTAGCTTGGATGTTTACATTAAAGCAATGAGCTATTATAATGAAAGTTGAGCATGTGTGAGGATTGAAAGGATAATGAGTGAATGGTGTGAAGTGCTTGTGGGTTTGCATCAGTCATGTGTAATGATATGTTTGTTAAATATGTATACAGATAGAGTTTTTGTATCACATGAATGCAAGACTTTTTTTTTGGGGGGGGGGGGGAGTATTAGGTGCACAGTCATCAATACATTGCAGCTACTCTGTGTTGATATTTTAGCATTATTAGCTAAGATGAATAGAAATTGCAGACTGGTAAGTGTTTATAGGGGTCTCTTATGGAAAGATTTCAGGCGGTTGTAGAAGAATTATGATGAGAATTGTTTATCAAAAGTTGATTGTATTATTTGGGAGTGCTATGGGCTGCTAATAATGAATAAGATGAAGTGAAAACTAAAAGATGGTAAGAAGCATGGGATAGTTTGTAAGGAGCTATAAGGTAAAGTTACCTGACTATAAATGCTAGAAAAATTGAACTGTAAGGTAATAAGGCATTTTGTTGTTTCATTCATTGAATGGAGTTAATTCTCCTTTGTATTTATATTTCATTCTATTGTATTCAGTTTTGTTTCTCTATTGAATGCTTTTTTAATTCTTTTCAGCTTTATCTTACAATAAGAAAAATAATTTATTATAAATTTAATTAATAGATATAATACTTGAATAACCTCATCAAACCTGCCTTCTTGTAAAAAAGGATATCCTGTGTGATCAGGACTCTCATTAGGTAAGTCATTCATCTTTTATTCATAGATAGCTTCTGATGCCAGCCTCTAATTATTATAGTTCTTATGTATTGCAGGATAAAACAATTTGTTATAATGTTGAAATATAGTCGAGATCAGGGGAGTCACATTTTCTCTTCAATTTAGGAGAACATTCATGAGTGACCTCTTATATTGCTACTGCAGTTGTACAGTAGGGTGATGCCATACTGCAACTTTGAAGGTTATGATTGTTTGATTGTTTGTCCTTGTGTACCTTCATAGCAGTGAGGATCAGGTGGAGATCAGCGAATTGGTGCTGGCTGAAGTGCCTGGCAGTGTAGGAGCCACTGATTGCCTTCTGGAGTCTGACAGGTGAGCCTTCCTGGCCTGCTCTACTTCTTTGATACCTCTTTAGTCCTGTGACTCATTGGTTTTTTAGTCATTTGTTTCTATAGTTTGAGTTTTGTTTAGTTTTGACTTGTCTTCAATTTTTAAACAACCGTGTTAAAGATTTGATTGCATGTGTAACATCATTCAAGACCTTTGAGTTATTTTCAGTTCTTTAATTTGATTTATAGAATTTTAATTGAATCCTAGGTTTTTCGTTTAGTCATCTTAAGTTTTTGCAAAAATTAATAATTCAACGTACTACTTTTTATTGATTTAATTTTGTGCTATGATTTCCAGTGCTGATAGAAATTCCTGAGTCTTCTCATGTGCAGCCTGTGGGATTGCTAACAAGTTACCCATATCACCATTTCGTAGTTTTCTTTGATCGTCTGTTATATTTTGCTCATTCATAAGGTTTGCTGTCAGTGTTCCTAAATTATTGGCTCTGTAATTGCTGCTATACTGGTCTTCTGGAACCTTTAGCACTTCTGTATTTAGAAGGAAGACATTTAAGTGTTTTAACAGTGTGAGAGTGTCAGGCTGATGTGCTGGATGGATATGAAACTTGGAGCTCAAAAGTGGCTGATAGGAGTCAGTTGCATGTACACCGAGGAGTGATGGAGTGTCCGAGGAGTATGGCTGGAGTGACATTCTGGGATAGGTAAATCAATGAGCTGAGGAGTATGACAAATGTGGAAAGGATGGCAAAAAGTGTGAACTGCTGTTTGTTGAAGTGGTTTGGCCATATGGAGAAATTGAAAAAAAATTGTTGGTGAAGGAAGCAATGAAGTCAGAAGCAAGGAGAAGGAATGTAAGAGGTTAGTCAAAAACTAGATAAATGAATGTAGTTGAAAGAACATTGCACCAGTATTTTAGAAGATGACCTACACGTAAAGATGAGTTGATAGTGGTTGTGAGTGCCTGACTGTGATTGTCATGATGGGTATGGCTGGAGGTTCTTTGTCTGCTGGAGTGACCCATGTTTGGTAAATAGGATGTGTAATTGTGTCAATTCTTTAGGTCTGGAATTTTTGAAGTCTTATAAACTGCAAGCGTAAATCCACATAGTGCTGTTGGGCCTTGCTGTGGAACAGACTCTCAAAAGATGTTTATGGAATAGAGTAAACAGTTGAAAGTTTTTGTCGTCTCAGGAGGATACAACATCTGTGTCAAGTATTTATTACTCCCTGGAGGAATTTTAGATTCCACTCTTGAAAAGCTATATCTATTTATTTAAATAGAATAATTTCATTTTGTTACAAGTCATATTTTTTTAGTTACTCCTTTTTTTCCATATCCATAACTTTATTTTTCAACTTTAATTTTGTGTCTTAAACTCTTTTCTTTACTTGCTGTTCTTGTATGCAGGGGAATCAGTGTGATAGCAGACCTTGCGTGTAGACTCCTTGTTGCCTCAACTCCCAACTGAACGCTGCTTCCAACTTTCTTCTTATTAGAACACCTGTGTTGGGAAAAGGTAGGCTTATACTAACATCTAGCATAATACTTTAACTCTGTACTAAGTAGTGTTTTCTTCATTTCTCCTTTTGGCTTTCCTTTGTTGGGGTTAGGGAGGCTTCAACTAATTTATGATTCGATCTGTGGGTTGTTTGGCTATAGGGGTGAATCTGCTTCCTGCTGGTTGGCTATCTTTGTGGAGGGGATTGGTCTTGGTGATTACAAGGTGTCTGTTAATAGTGTAGCCAGTTTGTAAATGCTTCCAATTTTTAAATTGTTATGAAAAGATTGAAAGAAATTTATTGCATAGAGAAAACTAAAATTGAACATTTTATTTTGTTCTGTCTGGCTTTCAAAATAACCACCACCAGGCTCAAGACATTCACCAATATGAATATCAATTTGTACTACAACATCCTTCAAGGTATTAACATAAATGAATGAAATGACATTTTTGGCATTGTTTTTCAGTGGAGCAATGTGCAATACAAAATACTCTTCATGTTATGAAGTCAAAGAATGAACCCTAAAAAAGACACAAATCAGGTAATCTTGATTTAGGAATATTTGATCTAGGTGAAATTCGTCTCTGAGGAAATCAGCCCTTCAACTAATTTACTTCTAACTTTATGATGTCCCACCAATGGGAGACCCTAATGAAGACAGTAATTTCTACAACTTGATGTTCATGTTGATATATGAACCTTTGATTTCTGTTAACCATTCATTATTGATTGATCATTTGAGACCCAAAAAACAATATACTCATCTTGTGCTAGCTGATTGTTATGAAGCAACCAGACAACGAAAAACTAAAGAATTAACTCACGAAGTAATTCGACAGTGCGTGTTTCATTTGAAAAACCATAGGATTGAAAAAACAGGCATCACTTCAATGAAATAATTATTTTGACTGCACACTTTTTCTCACTAAAGAATCTTTGAGTGGTTCATACTATAACACGAGGCAAAAATTATGTTACTCGCTTCTTTTATTAAATGATTTTGAATTGTCGATCCACTTGATGTATGGTTATCTTGCATTAATGAAATGTGTGGGCACTTATTATTTTCTGTAATGATGGAAGAACAGCATTTTGTTTATAATTTTTTCAAGTTATAACTTCAATTTTCTCAAATGTTAGAGCAAAGAAGCATCCCATTGCTCAGGTACCTCAGCACCCAGCATGGAGCGTGCAGTGGTTATGGTGCACAAGCTAACGAATGCTGAAGTGGAGAGGCTGTGCTGCAGGCAAGATTTCATCAAGCAAGAAGCTGCAGTGGAGAACATGACGCAAGGTCAGACTTAGTTGGGGTCTGGGTGTTAGACAAAGACAGTTGTTCTTAAAGTAGAAAATTACGCCTTAATAGTGTTGAAATGAACTAAAATGGTATTAAGATAGACGCTCTCCCCACTGGTTTGAGGGTGAGACCTGCTGCTTATGATATCATTAAATGTCACAAAGGAAATTAAATTATCCTTATGTAATAAAGATCCAGGTATCTCTTTAAATAAATGAATTTCTATGTTTTTAGTTTGTAATTTCTCCTATGATATTAAAATTGGCAGAGTTTTTACATGTATGCACAGTTGTTGCTTTTTTGGTTAGTCCATCTCTTTGTAATGCTCTTAACACTTTGACTGCAACATGTGCTGCTGGTGGCCTCGGATAAGATTTTCATAATGCTGTCGACTTACCAGTAGTTGCAAACTCAATTTTCATAATTACTTAGTTAAAGCTAAATTAGGGTATGATTCAGTTAATGATTGCTTGTTCCAAAATTGCCTATTACTATTGACATTAAATTTGGGTTGAATATTTAGCTTCAGTTTTACCAACTGCGGTCAAAGTGTTACGGATACTTGACCGTATTTGTGATACAAAGAATATTTTAATCACTGGTACTATTAGGATGAATATAGATGTTTGTCATTTACATCTGGGAGATTTTGTAGGAAAAGTATATCATCTCCTCATTCTTGACTGGTCATGAACACTAATAGGATATTATTTTGCAAAAATTTTGTTCAGAAGTAAAACCAAATTACACAAAAAATATTTCTCTCCAATTATTATTTTAACATGGTCTGTATAGCCAATTCTGGTTTGAATAGAATTTCTTGAGTCATACAGACGATGAAGCAGTTTGAACATAATGCAATTGGTACATACATTTTGTCATTATCAGGAGCATAGCCAAATTGAAAGTCCCATGCTGTGAGTGGAGATGTGGCAACACTAGACACAAATAGTTTTAGTGTTCTCAACATTATCTGCCACTTCTGTTTTTGGGTTTATGCTGTCATTTTGCATGCATTTTGGTGTACAAAGTCATGTTTGTAGATGTGTGAATATTTGGGTGTGTAATACTGCATGTAAATCACTGTTTGGAGTAGATCATTGGAGTACCACATTTATTACTCCTTTACATGACACAGTTTTGAGTGTCTGCCACCTGAGCATTCACACCATGGATTTTTATAAGAATTACTCTCTGAGTAAACCTTATCACACTTCTTTTCTTCCTGTCTGCTGAACCATGGCTATGAGTGTAATTTTGAGTATTTAAAAACCATCACCCCCTAACGGCACAACAATTAATGTGTCTATGGGTATAAGCACTCCTAGGGGAAATATGTGAAGTGCTGTGCTGAAGTGGGTAGGCCTTTTTTTTAAATAGAATGCATTTTTTGTTTTATTATTGACCATTTTTTTGTGGTTTGCTGCTGTCTGGTTTTTCAGTATTCAATACTTTCTAAATGAAATAGATTGATTTCTGGGAAATCACATTTTCAGGATAAAAAGAAAACCAACGTGGCTAAGAATATCACCATAAGAAACTAACGTTTCGGATTATAAAAAATCCATCTTCAGTGTTCTGTAATACAAATTGAAGTACTAAAACATTGTAACTATAAATCTTCTGAATAAATTGGATGTACGACAATGCAATTTAAAAGACATGATCAAACAAAAACCAAACACAATGTCAACAAACAATGAAAAGTTTCACCACCGTATCGCATTCATTCATTGACGGATGGTTTTTTAAAATGTATATTGATTCTAAAATGCGGAGATCGGACAAATTTGATGTTGAATCCAAAATTTTAAAATTTGTATTTTTAAAATATGGTATTTCTTAAAACAATGTTCTCTTAAAAATGGGTTGGATGATTTGGTCAAGTTACAGCCGGTGCAAAAGGAGATTCCCTTGTGTTGTGCACGCCTCACAAACAATTGGAGCCCAGTGCTACCAATGTAAGAGCGCTCGCAGCGGTCACACGTATATTGATATACAAATGAGGTGCACAGCATCACATCCAGAGTATCCCTTTGCTTAAAATATGATCCGAGTTCCCTATTATTTTCAGAATATGAGCAAGGATTTATTTGTGGAAAAAACTCTAAGCTGTTGACACTACTTCCATTTTCATTTCCTCTGTGCGCGATCCTATGAAAGGTAACTGAAAATACGACCTTAGCTTTGGCACCGTAAGAATTCTTGGCTTTGCACTGAACTTTCTACTCAAAAATTTCCGTAATTCAGTGGTAAAAACATTCTTCGAGAAATTTCTGTCCAATTGTTTGCGAGGTGTGCACAACACAGGGGAATCTTCTTTTGCACCGTCTGTAACCTAACCAAACCATCCAACTCATCTGTAAGAGAACACTGTATTAAGAAAGACCATATTTTTAAAAACACAAATTTAAAAAAAATTGGATTCAACATCAAATTTGTCCAATCTCCTCATTTTAGAATCAAAATACATTTTAAAAAACCGTCCGTCAATAAATGAATGTGATACGGTGGGGAAACATTCTATTGTTAGTCGACATTTTGCATAGTTTTTGTTTTATCATGTCATAAATTTCATTGTCTTACATCCAAGTCATTCCGAAGATTTAAAGTTACAATGTTTTAATACTTCGATTTATTGTATTACAGAACACTGAAGATAATTTTTTATTAACCGAAATGTTTGTTTTTGTCATGATATTCTTGGCCACATTGGTTTTCCTTTTTATCCTCAATACTTTCTGCATCAAGTTTAATGTTGTTTCATGAACTGCTTTCTTGACTTGCTGTTTCTATGCATGTTCTGCATAGATTCCCCATTTCCTCAACACCATACTAAATGTTCCTTCATCCTTCCTATCTTTGCAACACCTGAGTTGGATAAGTAGGCTTAAATTTTCATATAATCCACGTTGAAAACTTTAAAAAAAAACTGTGGTATTGCTCTGTTAAAGATAAGGACTTCAGTGGTAGAAGGAGTTGTGTCAAGTTTTGTTCTTTGTTTTCAGTGTGAAACTTCCTCCTACAAGGTTGAGAAATGGTTCATAATTGAGAAAACATGTCACTCACTGGATTTTATTCTATTCTAATTGCCACATGAATGATTTAAAAATTGGTTTACCTTATTTTAAATTCAAACTTTATGATGTTCGTCAGAAATATAGTGAATTGGGAAATACATTTTTAATGCAAATTTTTATTGGGCTTGCTAGTTTATTATGAATTGTAAGTTCCATTTTTTCTGAAGACTTTATTTCTTGCTTCTTATTGTCATTTAAATAATGCTGGTGAAGCTAAAATATGATTAAGCTCATTTAACCTCCAAAGCTTTTGAAGTCTTAACTTTTAGGTGAAAGATTCGCAATGTGTTCTCTGTTATAAGTATTACTAGATTTCTTTTCCTAACCTACAAGATCATTCCAGTTTTCATATGTTAAAATACTAACAAAATTGTTAACATTGTCAAAATCATGGAATCATGGAATTTTAATACATAAAGAGCTGTTACAAGATTTGTTATCTCAAATGAAATTTTTCTCAATAAGCTTGTGTCACTTGCAGGTGAAAGCCTGAGCTCTGGAAGCCATCTAAAAGAAATTCGCATCAAAAGTGAAGTGCCTGACGCTGAGCTGGAGGCCATTACTGTGAAGGACGAGCCCATTGACTGGCATCAGGAACCCCAGGTGCTGGAATTGGTTGCTTACTCTTCTATGTATTGAGTGCTTCTAATTGGTTGCTTGATCTTTTTTTGATTGCTTCTAATTGGTGCGTGCAAATAACACGCACTGCAGGTTTAGGTTTTTAATTGTAATGCACTGAGCAGAAAAACAAACTAAACTAAAATAAACTGGAACAAAGTCAAAAGGAAAATCGTGAACAGGTACGATACAAGTCTCTAGTACAAGGTGGTTGATAATGCTCATCAAAGTGAGTCTTTAACTATAGTTTAGACTCGTAGCTCGAAACGCCGGTAGTTCCTCAGCGTTGGAAACCTTGTTGTACCTCAAAGACAAGAGCGCTTCTCTTCTAAGTGCTCTCGCGTCCTCGTCTCCTTCAGCCAGCAAGGATTGAAAAGAAGTTTTCCAGACGTCTTGACTCTGTTCTTGAGAAAAGGAAGAAGATGTACTACTGTTTACTGCAAAAGGAGAAAAAAAATCGAGACGATTACTTTGTCACGTTAACTGGATGAAGGTAAATAACTCGTTAATGAAAAGAAATACACAAAAGATTTAAGATTAGCACTCTTACACTATTAACGCTGCTTGTTTGGTACGAAATGCTTTGCATTACGAGACAAAAGGAAAGAATTTGCAGGATCAACGGGAAGGGGCCTCTGCGGTAAAGTTATACTGTAAAAGCTTTAATCGTAAAAATGGATCACAAAAAACAAGTTGAAGTAATGAAGTCAATGTGATTCAGAAACTGTCTTAATTCAACGGTTCATCAAAACTTACCTGAAAAATTTTTCCTCAGTAAGGTTTCTCCTCTTTTAGTGATAAGTAAGGTGAAAGGCTCAAATGAAGCTACAGAACACGGAAGAGAAAATCCCGTTGGCCTTAATATTAACTTGAAGTAATTAATACTAGCTAGATTGCGGACAGGCAATCTGATGACTGTACCGTAATAATCGCCCCTCGAGGAGGACAGCAAGGGTAAGTTAATAATCGCCCCTCGAAGGGACTGCGAAGGTGAGTTAATAATTGCCTCTCGAAGAGAACATTAAGGGTAAGAAAATAATCGCCTCTCGAGGAAGACAGCAAAGGTATGTAATAATTGCCTCTCTAAGAAGACAGCTAAGGTAAGTTTATAATTACTGGGTTACCCATTAATAATTAAGAACACCCAAAGGAAAAAAGTGTCACAGAATAATGAAATGCAGGTAGAAGAGAAAAGTGAAGACAGCAGAAGATGAACAGAAATGTTCGTCCTCATGCTAAACAGTGGGCCTTGATGGCAGTACCAACGAAACTTCACAACACTCGTCCGTTGCACCAAGAGTAACTTCCGCTGGCACAGGTAACACTGGTTGACTTTCAGAAGCAAAAGCATGGATGGTAATAGTAACAATAATAATGATGCTTGAAACTAGGGACAAGTTCACAATCTCACCTTCGTCCGTGCTTCAAACCTCAAGTGTGTGGTGAAACGATGTCTAGACGACTTAGTTACCGAGGTGAGCACAGTGTATTTATTATAGTTCACTCCCCTCTTGAGAGTTTCTTATTGGTTGCTAACTATCCTATGGAGTGTTTCTAATTGGTTGATTACTCCTCTCTTGAGTGCTTCTAATTGGTTGCTTACTCTCTTTAGTGCTTCTGATTGGTTCTTTACTCTCTTTTTGAGTGCTTTCTGTGGATTGCGAACTCACCTCTTCAATGTTTCCGATTGGTTACGTACATTTCTGTTGGATGTTTCCAATTGGTTAATCACTTTGTTCTTGAATGCTTCGGTTTGATTTCAGTGAGTTTTTATCATTCTGCAGAAAATTTAAATTTATTCATATGTTGTCTGTTTTTACTTGATCTGGGCCCCTATTTTGTGACATTTGTATCATTGTTACTGCTTTCACCTTATATTGTTTTGAGCATTTCTGACGTAATTGACAAAACTTGTCATTCAGTGGATTTTATAATCCAATTACTTTATGAATGATTTAAAGCGTCTCACTTTAGATACGCTTAATTCATTGCTAAACTATTTCATCATCCCACAGGGGGATACAACTGTTGTATTTAAGGGAATTAGCACTCCCAGGGGGACTGTGTGAGGGCCCAAGCTAAAGGTTAGGTAGGCTTCCTTTTTGTTGAAATAGAATAGGTTTTTTTTCTGTTACGGACCATCTTTTTTCGGTTCACCGCTGTTCTGTTTTTCAGTTACTACTTTCTTCTTCCACTTTTTCTTGTTTCATGAATTTCTTTCTTGTTTCATGAACTTCTTTCTTGGCTTACTGTTTCTGTGCACTTTGTGCATAGATTCTGTGTTCCTCTACTCCATACTAAATTGTGCCTTTCTCCTTCCTCTCTTAGAACATCTTTGTCATGGTTAAGGGAAGCTAAAACTTTCTTACATAATAATAATAATAATAATAATATTGTAAGGCCAGGTGTTGTTGCTCTGGCTATTGAGTTCCGTTTGAGGCGAGTGAAGCAGCAGCCTTACTTATATGCTCCTGAGGTTGGTATCGGTGATTGCAGTGGAGGAGTTGGAGCTTTTTATTGAATAAATTTACATTGAGACATATTAAGATAACTGGGCACAAAAAAGACTAAAAATGATTTGAGGGGTAACTGAGGTAGGGCACTACAAGTACGTTCCCCCTAGAGAGAAAGAAGTCCGAATGATACAATTTAGTAAATTAAATTAATGATGCTGCAGAACGTTGGTGTTGAGCGATGAGGCCGTCCGTGCGATGAGGTCGAGCGTTGCGATGAGGCCGAGGGATGCGCTGAGGCCGAGGGATGCGCTGAGGCCGAGCGATGCGAAGAGACCTTGCGATAAGGCTGCTCGGTTGTGCGTTTTGGCGCTTCATTAAATATTCATGGATGGGAAAAACACTTAGCGGAAATTGCAATTGGATGCTTCGTTGGAGAGCAGCGATGAGTGCTGCTCGGGTCACCAGTTGTTACGGGCAGGCACTTTAGAAGCATCGGCCCGGCCCGATGGTGAAACCGCTGGAGAGCTGCTAGCTTCACCAGTTGTAAGGGGCAAGCGATGTTGAAGCCTCAGCCCATTGGTGGAACCGCTGAAGACTGTTGGGTCTCCAGTTGTTGGAGCAGCTAGGGTGCCCATTTGAAAGAGGCTGACGATTCGTCTGGGGTCACCAATTGTAAGGTCAGGTGTTGCTGCTTCAGCAGTTGAGTTCCATTTGCGGCGAAGATTGGCTGAAGCTGATGAGCCTTACCTATATGCTCCTCCTGCGGTTGGTATCGGTGATACGCAGTGGAGGAGTTGAAACTTTTTAGTGAATAAATTTACATTGAGACATAGTAAGATAACTGAACACAAAAAAGACTAGAATATGATTTGAGGGGTAACTGAGGTAGGGCACTAGAATATAATATCTCATCAGCTGTTAAGCGATGTTTTACTCTGGTTCCAGAAAATAATTTCACTGCACACTCCATTATTCTCGAGTTTCAATTCTGTTAAATTGATATTTATTGTCTATTTGATTGCTTATTGATGGTTAGTGTAATACATCTTATTTTCAAAAATTGTTTTACCACGTAGAGTGACCATCTTTGACTGTCGGTATTGTATTAAGTATTGTTTTGTAATTTTCGATTGCATGAATACTTCGTTAAACTTCTGCTCTATCGTTAAGTATTAACCGGCAGGGAAGGCAGAATGTGCTTTTCAAATTTCTTTTGTGTGTTCTTTATTTTTTGCTTCCTGTATTATTTTCATAAATTTTTTGTTTTGTTTCGAACACTTGAGCGCATTTGCTCAAGATTAAAGTAAGAACATATGCTCAAGAGCACAACTTCGTCTCTACAGTACATGGTTACCAAGTGCATATTTGCTTTTAATTACAATTTTTCGTATAATGTGGTTTTTTTCCGAGAACACTTACCAGTAATAATCAAGTAAAGTTCTTCCTCACAGGCCAGTTCAAGTTCAGGCTCTCATGCAGTTACTTTCAAGAGGGAAGTAGACTATGACTGCACTGAGGCACGTTCAGGGCACGCAGAAGCGGAGGACGAGTTGAGGGAAGGCAGCTCTGGTGCGTGCATCACATGTGCTGTTCAGCAGGGACCAGCTGCAGCATCTCAAGGGAGTGCTGACTCGCTACCATCAGATGTGTCAAGTAGCGGCAGTGGTATTGAGGCCGCACCTGCTGACAGACTCATGTCACGGCCCTTACTGTGTGAACATTGTGATTACATCACTGGTAGAAAGGACTTTATGGAGCTGCATCTCCGTGTCAGGCACAAATTAGGATGTTACTACGATTGTGGGTTGTGTGATTACTACACTATGTATATAAGTATTTCGAAGCGGCATGTAGTGGAGCAGCATGACAAGGAAAGCCGGTACGAAGGTCTATCCGGGGGCAACCAATATCCAGGTGTGAAAATGACGGGGGAACAGCCACGTGTTAAACATGGTCAGGAAGAGCGCAAATGTGATTTATGTAACTCTTGTTTTGTCGTCAAGTCCAGTCCTGATACACCTAAAATAGGTGCAATAAACAATAGTATGGTGTACAAGTGTGAAGTATGCGAACATTCTTCAGCAAATGAAGGAAACTTGACACAGTTTTTGTCTGGTAAACGCAAAATAAGACCTCAAATAAGCAGACATGTTCAAAGTCGATTTTACAGGCGTAACTTGAATGACTCTGCTCGTAGAAACGAACGTGAACCATACCAAGCTAGCAAAGATAGGAAAGGACAACTGTTCAAATCAGAGTTCTGTGACTATTCCTCGGCTCGAAAGAGGAATGTTAAACTGCACCTAGCCAATAAACATGGTGAAGGTCAGCTGTTCAAGTGTGAATTATGTGCATATACCTCTGCTCATAAGTGTAGTATTAAGCGACACCTAGCCAGCAAACATGATGAAGGTCAGCTGTTCAAGTGTGAATTATGTGCATATACCTCTGCTCAAAAGGGTAATATTAAGCAACACCTAGCTGGCAAACATGGTGAAGGTCAGCTGTTTAAGTGTGAATTATGTGAATATACCTCTGCTCATAAGAGTAATATTAAGCAACACCTAGCCAGCAAACATGGTGTAGGTCAGCTGTTCAAGTGTGAATTATGTGCATATACCTCTGCTCATAAGTGTAGTATTAAGCAACACCTAGCCAGCAAACATGGTGAAGGCCAGCTGTTCAAGTGTGAATTATGTGCATATACCTCTGCTTATAAGGGTCATATTAAGCTACATCTAGCCGGCAAACATGGTGAAGGTCAGCTGTTCAAGTGTGAATTATGTGCATATACCTCTGCTCAAAAGGGTAATATTAAGCAACACCTAGCTGGCAAACATGGTGAAGGTCAGCTGTTTAAGTGTGAATTATGTGAATATACCTCTGCTCGTAAGGGTAATATTAAGCAACACCTAGCCAGCAAACATGGTGAAGGTCAGCTGTTCAAGTGTGAATTATGTAACTATTCTTCCGCTCGAAAGGGTAATATTGAGCTACACCTAGCCAGCAAGCATGGTGAAGGTCAGCTGTTCAAGTGTGAATTATGTGCATATACCTCTGCTCATAAGCGTAGTATTAAGCTACACCTAGCCAGCAAACATGGTGAAGGTCAGCTGTTCAAGTGTGAATTATGTAACTATTCTTCCGCTCGAAAGTGTAGAGTTGAAAAACACCTAGCAAGCAAACATTAATGCGTTTTCTTGCAAGATGTGAAATGCAGGTTTATGGGCTATTCAAATGTTTAATCACTGCATCACGATTCACATTCTTTAAAGATTGTAGCCCCTCCGTGTGGTCAAAGATCGTACGGGCTTCTCCCTCTGGAGAACATAACTTTTGTGTCCATTGGAATTAGTGCTCACGAGAGGAATATGTGAGGTCCTGAACCAAAATATATGGGGATCATGTTTCTGTTTAAATGTTTTTAGTTGTGTTAAGGACCAACTTTTTTGGTTTACTGCAGTGTTTTACATTATTCGTTGCACCTTCAACTTCATCTTGTTGCATAAATTTCTGTGAAACTTGCTGTTTCTATAAACCATGTGCATAAACCCTGCATTCCCATAAGTGATTACTTAATGAAGTCTTCTCCTTCCTCTTTTAAAACCACTTCTATAATTAAACATGTCTGAACTATCTTATTTAACGTAAGTAACGCCTCGGTTGAGTTGTTTTAAGTGAAATTTTATTTCCTTCCTAACATTCATTCTCCATTTTGCGTGCTATTCTGCTCAATTTTCTTTAATTTATAATGTGTATTTTCGAATGAAATGAGAACTTTCTTTCTGTTGCTGAGTGGCTTTTTAGGATGACGCATGAAAATTAGCCGTTGACATTCTATTTCGAAGTGTTTCTTGTCGCATCCTTGTGACATTTGTCAGACTTGCATTGCAAATTTTTTTTTTTCGTTTATATTCCAGCATTGACGGTCACAATCTTGAATTGTTTCTTGTTCTTTTTTATGTTTGTAAGAATATGTACATTTCTGGCAACCTTCTTTAATGTTTTATGTCAGTGGTTCTCAAACTTGGGTCCCTGAGAAGGTCCCAGGGGGTCTGCTACACAATAGAAAAAATTACATCCAGACAATATGTATAAAAATGCACTACAATGATTCATCGTCATTATAATAGGTGGAATCGAAATTTTGGTGTGCATGCAGCCAGCACTTTTCTATGACATTTTTATGTCATAATATTTCATTTAGGTCTGTTGGCTCACCCTTTGCTTCCGGCTTTATTGGAGAACTGTGTTTACTTTTGTTGCAATACGTTGCAATACATATATCACATATTTTTTTTGGCAAGATCACGGAAAGCTGCGACAAATTTCGAGAAATTTAACATTCTGCTGGGCTACAAGCGTTGGAATGTGTGTAGTCGTAAATCTGCGGTCGGCGCCTCGTTTAAACTTGCTAGCTCTCGAGCATCGACAAGCCACCTTGGGGATACACAATACACACACACACGCAGGCTTGTGATCAAAAGTCAGAGGTTTTGGCTGAACTGGGTAGCGGGAGGGCAGATTCAAAAGAGAAGGAGTAAGGCTTAAGCAGAAAGCGGCACCATCTGCACCAATGGTGTGCTCTCTAAGGAATCACGTGTTTGGGGTTTCGAGCGTGCGCCAATCAGAGTGCGAAACTTCAGGACATGCAAGCATCCAACGAATCAAAATTGAGAGACTTTCTTTGTGGCTTAGAACAGTCTAGACCTTTTGAGAATGAATCAGGCGAGAGCTATATAATGAGTTGACATGAAAAATCGGGAGGCTTTTGTTCGTGGAATTACAGAGGAGAAGAGGTGCGAGATCTGAGGGCACACACAACGTGGCATCCCGGCCGCACCCACGTCAAAGTTGCTCCACTCTGTGTGCGTGTATTGCAGCGGCCGTGTGCGTGTAGGGTTCGTCATGTGCACTGGTTCAGAGTTGAACTCATTGCCAGAAGTCGTTGTATCGTCCAACTATGAGTGACCAGATGCCGCAATGCAGTTCGTTGTACACTAGCATAATATTTAACAAGAAAGAGAAATGTATCACTTAATATGTATATTTAGAGATGTGCAAAATTCAGCAATTCAGTAGTGTTTCATAGCAAGCAATAATGCTTTCAAAAAAGTCGTCTTTTATATGTTTTTAGATCTATTTGTATAGAAGTGTGCTCAATAACGCAATCGTGATAATTTTTACTGCAAAATGTCAATCGTTAAAATTTTAGACCTCTAGCAATCTAAACAATGCAACGTTTCGATGAAACTATTACCACCTTCGGGCTGAAAAATGTAGTAAAACATATTTTTATACGGCTACATTGATAGAAAATGACAATCAATTGTTCAAGTAGAAGCAGACATAGTAAACACAAAATTCTCATTGTAAGACGACTATATAATGGGTGAGACGCTCGGCCAAAGTGAGGGTGGGTAGCTGGAACCCCTGCCAGGGGAATCCCTAACTACTGCCCGTAAGATGACTTAGAAGTTATTGCCCCGCCTACAATTCCAAATGCAATTAATCTCTCCGACTCTTGGTAATTCTGGTCTCCATCGGTCTGTCGCTCTCGGGGCGCCTAAAGGTGATATACGTTGGTGATTGTGAGAGTAAACCCATTGCAAGGGGATCATGGTTCCGGAACTCGTCTGTATAGTGAGACTAAACTCGTGGCCCCGAATGTTCTACTGGTCGAAATGTTTCAATTATTTGGACGTCAGTTAGCTGGGCTGTACGCCAACCCTAGTGGTTCGGATTGAGTGGAGAAGTAAAGTGAGGGTATTGGGAGTACCGTGCATGGACGAACGAAATTTGGTTATTGGCGGATGCTCTGAGATTTGAACTTGGATGGAAATATCAAGTCGTGATGGTGAAAAAATACTTTGGTAGTTTACCAAAGCGACAACTAAATAGTCACTGACCGAAGTTGTCGGTAACTGAGTTTATTATTATTATTATTATATAGGAGCGATATTTTGTACTGTAGAAATAATGATCACCAGCAGGCTAGTTTTTTCAGTGCAAAGATGATAGTTGCATCGAAAATTTGCATTTTATAGGTTGGCAGAGGCATAGAATTTTAACGATTGTCCTTTTGCAGTAAAAAAGGTTGAGCGAATTCTATTATCTTTAAACACGGGAAGAACTGAAAATATGTCGTCGAGTTGAGAAGTTGAAAAGCGATCGTAACTAAATTCATAGTAAATAATGAAAGCATGTATCACACATACAAATAAATATTACTACATGCAAATATCTTTCATTTATAATATTTATTCATTACTTATGTAAGAAGTTTTGAAAATGACATTAAATATCGTCCAATATGTTACAGTTGTCCCGTAAAGACACAAAAATAGCTAACTTTTTAGCATTAAGTAGTGTGGCCACGAGCTTCAACATTCATTTAAAAACTATCTCATCGCCAGAGCAACTGAAAAAAAAATCGGTATTGATGAATCATCATATTTGCATGTCATATATGCAGTGTTGGGCAGTTGCGCCGCAACAAGTTGCCGCCGCAATTGCGATCGCAACTTTTTCGGTTGCGGTTGCGCCGCAATTGCGATCGCAACTTTTTCGGTTGCGGTTGCGCCGCAACAATTTTGGGAAAGTAGCGAATCTGTTGCGATCGCAACAATTTTCGACGTGTCAGGCCGCAACTCGCAACCGCAACATCACGATGGTAGTATAATTTTTAAAATGGCTTCAATAAAGTTTAATACGCGTTTCACTCTCGTTTAAAACTAAACCGTACTGTTCAGTACGGTTTAGGCAACTGTTCATTGTTAGCATTAGGCGATACAGTGATACACATACAATTTGCTTACAATATGTAAGTATATTTAATGTAACTCATAATATAACATATGTTATTAGGAACGATGTGAGCTGTAAGTGTAAAATTACGTGTTATACAGTAAATCTACATAGCTAGATGTTGCGATTTCCCAATGTACTTCACAACGACGATTTTATCCTGGCGTCCTCTGTGCAACCACATTTTAAGCTAAAATGGCTAAACGAAGTACAAAAAATGGAGTTAATAACAAAAAAAAAAACTTATCGCCTATCTTAATAACAGATTGGAAAATAGTATTTCAGCTGAGGAGAGCAGTGCCGAGGACGTAGATGACGAAGATGACTTCTTCAACGTCGTAATGATATCGGATGACGAGGAAAGAAGTCAATGATTGGCTGAAACAGGCAGTAATCAACAGAACTAGCCACTCAGATGTTCACAGAGCGATGTTACCTTCAAGTGAATTTTTCGCTTCGTTCATCCAATTTAACACGCCAATACCATCGAGCGCTGCAGTCGAACGACTGTTCTCTTAGGCAAAGAAATTTTGAGACCACGACTTTCTCGGCTTTCAGACAAACATTTCGAAATGTTGACATTTTTGAAAGGCAACGTTGATCGTCATTACAGTGCATTGACGTTGTCACATTGAGATCATGAACCAGCATAAATCATAACAGAGGAACAACAAAAAGCAGAGGAATATATGTTATAGAAGCATATGTATGGTTTTTCTTTTGCATCATATAGGCTGTACAAATCTTCTGCGCTTTTCTGTTTTCTATTTTTTTCTACATATATACGGAACTCCTATGAAAATATAGCTACTAGCTTGGTACCTTTTCAATATTATTATTAGAAAATGGAATTCATTTTATTGTTCATGCTATATTCACAAATGAAACGTTTCTTTCTTTCTTATTTCGTAATAATATTATATAAAATAAATATATTTTTTTCATTTTCATTTAACGTCCGTATGACAAATATACCATGAAATACATTTTGTGTGTACACCAATAAACAGGTTTATAGATGTGAGGGTCGTGCAAATTTTATAATGAATTAAATTTTGGCTAACGTTGTCTCGCTATTTCAAAATCATTCTCGAAGATGTTTTCAATCGATTTTCGGCTGAGCTGGGGGGAAGGGGGTTTTTTAAGCATTGCATTTAGTCTTTTTAATTTTTTTTCCGTGCGTTCAGCGCACACTAGCACTGAACTTTCAAATCGGAAAAAACTCTAAATTTCTGTAATTAAAATAATCACTTTGGATCATAGCCTAATCTACCTATTTGTGCCAAATTTTGTGAATATTCTCCACTCAGATGTGATATCCGTCCTCAATGTTACTCCATTTTATCCCACGTACACATGTCCGTATAATGCTGAAGAGTTGTGTTGCTTCTTGACTATAACCTGATTTTTCTCAAAAAATTTCTGTGAAGAAATTGAAAACCAGTTCATTTTTATGTTTTTCGAAATCTTCTTTTCCTTTTAGTTATTTTTTTGCGAAATATTTCTTAGGATTACAGTGAGCTCAACTGTCATTTTCTGTGTAGTAGATGGTAGGTTTCTTTTATCTTTTATTTTATATATGTATTTTTTTTCTAATATTTCATTTCAATAAGTATATATATTAACATGTGTGTGTACGTGTGTAGGTATATAAATGTATCTACATAAATAGATGTACATGTTTCTATTTCATTTCTTTACGCAAAAACCATCCGGTTAATAAATTTTATTGCACTAGCGAAATGATTAAAAAATAGATCTATCACTTCCCCAGAGGGCGTTTCTGTGAATCGGATTAATGTCAAATACAATTAATGAAATAAAGTGCAATTTGAGCATATGAATCGTAGTAAAATTATCTTTCTGGCCGTATGTTGTACAAGCTATGAATTTTGATATTGAATATATGTTTGTTTACCCATTTCTACCAATATTTTGTAGATATTTGTCAATCATGAGGGGTAACCGGCTTACACTTACACTATTTTATCCCATGTACCCATGTCCGCATGATGTGGTGAATATCGAGAAGATATGAAATATGTTTTTGGTGGTGAAATGGCTTTGCATATTTTTAGGGCATATTTTTCATTTCTCATTCAACTACCCTTCACAGAGATAGACTATTGGCACGCCACGTATGGTTTGTCTATTAGTACGCCTCGTATATTTTGTCTATTAATCTGCCCCGTATGGTCTATCTATTTGTACACCTCTGATAGCTTGTCCATTAGTATACCTCTGATAGCTTGTCCATTAGTACACCTCGTATAGTTTGCCTATTATTATTATGCCTCGTATGGCTTATCTATTTGTACACCTCGGATGGTTTGTCAATTAGTACTCCTAGTATAGAACTTTTGTTAGACTACTAGCACACCACGAATGGTTTGTCTATTAGTACGCCTCGTATATTTTGTCAATTAATATGCCTCGTATGGTCTATCTACTTGTACACCTCTGATAGTTTGTCTATTAGTACACCTCGTTTAGTTTGTCTATTATTATGCCTCGTATGGCTTATCTACTTGTACACCTCGGATGGTTTGTCAATTAGTACTCCTCGTGTGGAACATTTGTTTTAGGATGTCCTATATTAAGAAACTTTTAAAAGCCAATATGTTGACAGGTATCTTATGTGACAACTTGGAAATACACATTTTTCTTATTTTTTCTTTTTCATTCATTTGTTTTTGGAATATATATACCGAACTCCTATGAAATTATAGCTACTAGCTACGTACCTTTTTACCGTTATTATTATTAGAAAAATGAATTCATTTTATTTTTCATGCTATATTCACAAATAAAACGTTTCTTTCAGTGTCATGATATTTCATTCAATTCTAGTCCACACATTTACTCGATCTATTATTTTTCTAGTAAATCAATGCATTATTATGAATATCTTAATATTATATTAATTTATAGCAAGCTATACGTAAAATAAATCGAACAATATTTAATTGAAATTATATTTGATAATTAAAAAGTTGCGGTTGCGAGTTGCGGTTGCGATCGCAACTTTAGTTTTTCCAAAGTTGCTCCTGCGGTTGCGTCGCAACTTTTTTGTAGTGTTGCGGTTACGGTTGCGCCGCAACATTTTCAAAGTTGCAGGCCCAACACTGCATATATGACAGGAGAAGGGGGACTATTTCCCGAGGGAAACTAAAAAGGTGAAACATTTGGGATGAAATTTATAACAGTCATTACTTCATGTGTTAGCGACCAGTTTTCTTTATCGCCAATGAGAGTATCGAGGTTCCTTTACGTTCACTTTACGACCAAAATAGTACGGTATTAAACGAGAAAGAAGTGGCTAGTAAATATACTGATATGAGCACTTCAAGTTTTCCACAGAATTTGTAAAACTAAATTAATCGAATTCATTTGGCGTCAATGTGCATAAAAGGCATCTTACAGAACGATTCAGCACTTGAATACTTTAATTTATTTCATATTATAATGAACCAGTTAAAATACTTTTATTCACTTTTTAAGAGAATAAAATACTTTTATTCACATAAAAAGAATGGGTTAATTGTTCGAATGAACTACATATTCATAACATAAACTAAAGTGATTTGCACTGTAAACAATACATCGTGACATACGAACGATACATTATGACACGGTAGAATCGCAGTAACTGTGCTCATATTTGATCTAACTCACTTAACATGTGTCGCTTAACACGGCTGAGACGTTCAAGTGTACAATGAAACAAAAGTATTTTAATCCACTATTAAATGATACTCCAATGGCAAAGTACACACCATAATGAATGTTTGTACTACAATTATGTCACGCAGCGACGCATGGCAGCTGTTGAAGTGGGCGTGGTTTTTGGTGACGTTGACTAGCCATGCACGTACACAGACTCGCTCACGCACACAGAGCGGAGCAACTTTAACGTGGGTGCACCCCGGCCCCGGCAAAGTAGTGCCCTAAACCGGGATTTTGGCCGGGGTTTTAGTTTTTACTACACCTTTTTCACTTCAAATTAATCAAAGTCAGGGTCAATTTAATCCAAGATAAGTTCAATTTAATCCAAGATAATTTCAATTTAATCCCAGTCAGATTCAAATTAATCCGAGTCAAGTTCAAATTAATGCAAGTCAAATTCAAATTAAACGTGCTAGGTATCCAGCATCAGGAGGCAGAGTGTGATTCAGATATTTGAGCGGAGTAACATGTAGAAATAAATTATAAAAACTTCGAATTACCTATATAGGGTGATGTGTTCACGACCCGGACAGTAAAGTGAATAATATTCATAAAAAAAAGTTATTGAGCTACAGGAGAGATTTTGTGCTTAAAAGAAAGCTTAACTAATTCCCCATCTTATGCTATGAGTTTCATATCTGGAGATATCATAGTATTGGTTTTACAGCCGTATTCATAATCCAGAATTCTCTGTCCGGGTCGAGACCGCGTGTTCACGACCCGGACGGGGGTGTGGTCTCAACCCGGACAGATGTTTTGGTCCACCAAAAACACACACCAGTGTTTTTAATTTTTTTACTAAGAACATCCAGAACATGACACTGAAAGGTGGAATAAAACAATTGGTAGCAAAATATCAATGTAATAAAAAAACGACTCGGACTCGACATCACGTCCGAGTCGAGACCACTTACATCATTTTTAAAAAAATTAGTAAAAAATATAAACAATTGGCCTAAGTTAAATATTTCAATTTGGAGAAGTAAACACTAATGGGATGGGGGCATATATTAATGCTAAAAATAATTCACTTCCATCAATAAAACACTTCGAAAAATCACTCGGTATTTAGCCGTGGCAAACACTCATTTCCAGCCTTTTCCATGGCTTTATCTCACATATGGTACATTATAGTTGTAAGAACTATGCAATCATTCACTTTTTAATTGGTTTTTCCAGTACACTTAATTTGCATGAATTGTCAAAAATTGTCCGAGTCGAGAACACGGCATAATTTTGTTTAGCGGGCACCCCAAACAAGTCCATTGTTGTTTAGGCACTCCGTATTATCACTGATTTTATGCCAATATGGCATATTACATAACAAAACTTATTACAAGTTGATCACGCCTTATTCGTGGTCATGACACAATATATTCTGATGCCGAAAATTAAAATCGCGACCTCTTAAAATCGAAATTCTTACCTTGCTTACGAGCGGAGCGTCGGCGGGGATGTTTGCAAATGACGTCTATATAGGACCGTCCTCCCTCATTCGTCATAGCTCTGACGTCATCCTAGGCTCAATCGTTCATTGGTTAATCAAGACTGTCCGGGTCGAGACCTTGTCCGGGTCGTGAACACATCATCCTATTAAAGTTGTTTTTCAATTCTACATTAATGGCAGTGTGAATCCATTGAAATATTCATCTTCAAAGACAATTTTATGTTACACAAGCACATACACATAGTAGTATCAAGGATTTAATTACTCATATAGAGATTTATATGCGTGAAATTTCGTTTTATCACATATGTGAACTCATATATACTTGCAACTATGAAAGATTACCATTGGATGATATGTAGATTTCCCCTTTAAAACAAATATAGCAACGAAGTCTGTTTTTGCTTGTTCAAACGATTTTTGTAAAAACAAGTTTCAATTTTTTTCATCGATCGAGATGATATATTTACCTAGGCCTATTCATTTGAAGGGATGGCACAATTTTTATTGCTATTGCAGAATTGTATCTGTGTAGTAATGTACTCATATAAATTGTAATCAAATGGTATCGTATATAAGTACTCAGTAAATCGCATTTGCTCATTTCTTATAAAGGTTGAATCTACACATCGTCCAGTGGCAATCATTTGTAATTGCATGCACATATGATTTCATAAATGTGATAAAGTGGAATTTTAGGCAAGGAAATCTTTAAATGAGTTTAAATAAATCCTCGATACTATGTGTATCTGTAACATAAAAGTACCTTTGAACATAATTATTTGAATGGATGCATACTGCCATTAATTTAGAATTATAAAACAACTTTAAAGTGTAGTATAATTCGAATTTTTTATAATTGACTTCTAACTGTTACTCCGCTCAAAGATCTGAATCACACTCTGCCTCCTGATGCTGGATACTTAGCACATTTTACGACAGCTTGTTTCAATACTGCGGAAATTTTATTTATTCCTCGCTGAAACGAAAAACGTTTTTCTTGCTCATCACATCCAACATATACATTTTTAATACAAAAAACGCTCAAATTAACGAGGGATTTATGTCGATTCTTAATTCAACTTGGGGCTGGATTAATTTGAACTTGATTTGGATTTATTTAAACTTGGCTTGGATTAATTTGAACTTGACTTGGACTGATTTGAACTTGACTTGGATTGATATGAATTTGATTTGAAATAATTTGAACTTAACTTGGATTAAATTGAATTTGTTTTGGATTAATTTGAGCTTGACTTGGATTAATTTGAACTTGACTTGGATTAATAATTTGAAGTGAATAAAGCGTGGTGTGCCTGGCTACCCGCACGTGAAAAATTCACGTGTCTTTTAAACAAATTTAAAACGATTTCTCGAAAGATTTGCGATTTCATTGCAATCCTGAAGAACATGCAGTCACTGAAAAGAAAAAGCAGTATCTGTGCTACCATCCAGTGTAATTATAATCCAGTGCGCAGTTATTGACATGAAAGAATTTCGACTTGGAGAGGTCCTAATATCAGCAGTTATTGAGAAGACGCTATTTTCGTTAATTTACTTTTGTATTTCCTCTGAAATAGCAAATTGAAGATGGATACTGAGGTCCGGAATTAATCTTGTTCTAATTACCTTCTCCGATGGAACTTGAAACTTCTTTTTCAAAAATCCTACAAAATTCAAAAAGTTTCCTTTTCCATAGGGTCGTAGGGATTGAGCGCGTCACAAAGCCAGTAAACTAACAGTTTCTCTTTATGTATTTGGTCAGTATTATTTGGCTCCCAGTTTTTAGATTGAGTAAATGCTTCTTTTAAAGTCAGCTGTTTGTCAATAGACGAAGACGACTTGCTACAATCGGCTGTTTTGTCGCTGCTGCAGCCTAAACTGTTTTTGTATGTTTTCAATACATAGACATTTAGTTTTTCTTCTTGTTCGTTTTGTTTCTATTTTTCAGTTCTTTCTTATTGTTTGGTTTTTCTTCAGCTTCCAGGAATAATATTATCATTTTGTGTCGATTTTAGATGGCCCCAGAAAGATTTAGTTGAGAAAGTTTTCTAAAATGCACCAGCCGGTCCTTTTCGTATATATGCTTCACAAATGGTGCACACTTCAATTTCTACACTCTTCACCGATATATAAAAGTAATCCCATACTTCTGACGCACCACTTAGTCATTATACCGGGTGTCCCACAAAAATGTCACTGAGTTTTAATTGATTGCATTTCTGCTTTAAATTTACATATTTTAATTTTCATTTTTTCACAATGTATTAAATTTTATTTCATTTTCAAATAATTTATGTGTTTGAAAATCGTTTAATAACTAATTTACATTGATCGATTAACTGAAACCAATAGAAAAACTAAATTTTCGAAGGAAAACATCTTAAAACAAAATTGATATTCTTCCTTATTTTGCACTTTCCAAAAAACCGAACAAACAAAAACTTAAAAGAGTAACAAATCGATACATTAAATAAAGTTTAAATAAAAAAGTAATTTAGTACCCTTCGCCATACCCACCATTTCTCTCAAGGCAAGCATAAATTCTAGCCACTATTAAATAAAGAGTTTTGCAAATAATTTCACCGTTTTCTTTTAGTTCTTGAAACACTTCAATTCATGGTCGAAGAATTACAGTACTAATGATGGAGGTGATGTTTTGAAAACGCGTTCCTTCACAGTAGGTATTGAGAAATGAATAAGATCACCAGTGTTGTTTTTAAATTGTTCCTTTGAACAAATAGTTTTTCTGCCTCTTTCAGTAAATCGATCCCTGTAAAGTGGTTATTAAACAATTTTCAAAAACTTAAATTATTCTTAAAATGAAAAGAAGAACCAATATAAAAGGGAACATTCTTTTAGTGGAAAACGTTTCGGAATCTCTGATTCCATCATCAGTGCTGTAAAACAAGGAATAAAATACCTACCGTGAAATGCGTACTGTGAATGTATCGTTTAAGTACCGCAGACGATGCATTCGTTTTATTTAGTTCACAGGAAGAGGCCCTAAAATTCTTTGACTACATAAATGGATATCACGCCAAGATAAATTTCACATTGGAAACTGAGCAGAATGATAAATTGCCATACTTAGACGTTCTCGTAAAGAAAACTAATTCAACGTTCACCACCTCTGTTTATAGAAAACCTACATTTACGGGATTATGTACCAATTTCTTCAGTTGCATTTACAAGGATTATGGTAAAACAAGTGTCACTACATTATTGCATAGAGCATACTGTATTTTAAATTCATATAAAATATTTCATGACGAAGAGAAATATATCACAAAGTTACTGGTACAAAATAAGTAACCTGTATCTTTAATTAAGAATCTGGTTAAAAAGTTTTTAGATAAAAAACTTTCCCCTCCGTGAACAATTCTGACCGCACCGAAGCAGAAAGTGTGGGTCGAGCTCTATTTCTTGGGCTATCTTTTCAAGGAGATGAGAAAGGATCTTTTATCTGTGATACACTCTCATTTTACTTTCATTGACGTGTTACCATTCTATAGAAATTGTTTTAAAATAAGTTCATTTTTCAATAGGAAAGAGCGCTTGGAAGAGTGCCTGAGAAATGGTTGCGTCTACTTGTATAAATGTGATTGCTGCCTGCAGTCCTATGTTGGAAGTTCCAAACTCCAGCAATTTATTCGTCACAGCCAACACTCTGGTATCTCCCATAGAATCGGCCGTCCATACTCATCTCCCTCCCACTTAGCCATCAGAGATCATTGTCATAGTTTAAACCACCCTTTCAAATGTTCCAATTTCTCCACACTTTGTAGAACTGCAGAGGAATTTGACCTAAGAATTTTGGAACCATTGTTCATTTTTACCCATAGACCTCAGCTAAATAATGATCAAAGTGCGATGAAATTAAATATTGCCCCAACTGTGTAAATAAGAGTGTGTTGGAATGTGCGTGTATCCGTGTGTGTGTGTTTGTGTTTTGTGTGTGTGTGTATGCAGTTCTGTTACTTTATGTAGATGTTACACCTTTTCCCGTTTTATAACCACATTCTTTCAAAATGTACCGACGAACTGCAAATTTAACAACGACGAACCATTGAATATAACAGGGAATTGAAATATAAATACAGCGTCGCCAAAAATAGCAACAACGACAAATTATTGTGACACCAGGCAAAATGAATGACAGTGAAACTATATAACAGAACAAAGAAACAATGCTGAAACAATGCTGAAACAAAGAAACAATTCATTGTGACAGAGTCGGTTTATTGTAACAACGTTCAAAAAAGATAACAATTATACAAAAATAGTAACGCACATGTATATTATTGTAACAAATTAACAATCTCTGACATAGTTTTTTATAAGTAAAATAAACAGTAAAGTAGAATATAGCGTAGTACACGATGCATATTCAGACTATGCATACAAAATTATTGATAACTACAATAAAGAAAGAACATCATATGTGAGATATTGAAACTATGCTCAAAAGAAAATATCTTGTTGATTAGGGCACTTTAATGAAGCAATTAAGGAAGCAATGGAACGTAGATCCAAATTATTATCGGGTGGCATTCAGAATCCCGAAAGTCAGAATCCCGAATGTCGAAATCCGGAATATCTAAACCCTGAAAATCAAAATCTTGAATGTCCTTTTAAGTTAAAAACCCCTTATACCAAATTTAAATACATGCGAGCTGTCATACGTAGAGAATTTTTATCAAATATTTTCAATTCCTCACAACACTAATTCGTAACACACACCACCAATTCGTAACACACACCACCAATTCGTAACACACACCACCAATTCGTAACACACACCACCAATTCGTAACACACACCACCAATTCGAGTCGACGCTTTCACTGCCAAATATGGGCGGAATTAGATATTCGGGATTTCGACTTTCGGAACTTTGACCTTCGTATTTCAAGGTGAACCCATTATTTTTAATTTTTGTTTATTATGGAAGTGCAGAAAAATGATTTCTATCGTCAATAGGAGTTTAAAAGATGTTGTTACAACTAATGGCATTTTGTTACTGTTTTTTGCATCTGTTACATTATTTTGAACCTGTGATATTAGCTATTTGGAGCATTGTTACAGGATTTGATTATTTGTTAAAGAAAATGAACGTCTGTTACAACATTCTGAGAGTGTTATACAATTTGAAGCAACGTTGTATTTATTTGTCTCTTTCACTACATTTTGCATGTGTTATCAATTTTGCAGCATCGTCACTAGATTTGTACTGGATGTTGTTATATTTGAGCCGCTGTTATTAGATTTTATTCGCTGTTATATGATTGTGCAAACTGTTGCTATATTGTTCTGACATGTGGTTATAAAACGAGAAAAGGTGTATTATAGTCGGGTGGCATTCAGACTCCCGAAAGTCAAAATCCCGAATGTCGAAATCCCGTATATCTAAATCCCAAAAATCAAAATCCCGAATGTTGTAATCAGGGTTACCAACTGGCATGTACGTACAGTGTTTCACTGCCAAATATGGTTGGGAATTAGATATTCGAGATTTTGACTTCTGGAATTTTGATTTTCGGGATTTCAAGGTGAACCCATTATTTTCAATTTTTCTAATATGGAAGTGAAAAAAAAATATTTCTCTCGTCAATAGGCGTTTAAAAGATGTTGTTACATCTTATGACTTTTAGTTACTATTTTTTGTATCTGTTACATTATTTTGAATCTGCGATACTGGCCATATGAAGCATTGTTACAAGATTTGATTATTTGTTACAGAAAATGAACGTCTGTTGCAACATTCCGAGAGTGTTATACGATTTGAAGCAACGTTATATTTATTTGTCTCTGTCACTACATTTTGCATATGTTATCAATTTTTCAACGTCGTCACTGGGTTTATAGTGGAAGTTGTCATATTTTGAGCCGCTGTTATCAGTTTTTATTCGGTGTTATATGGTTATGTAAACTGTTGCTATATTGTTTTGACGTGTGGTTATAAAACGAGAAAAGGTGTATTGTGTGTTGGTTTGATTGCTAGAATTTAGGTGTATTTGTGCGTATGGCTTCGAATGTTTAAGAGAAATTATGTTTTTATTTTTAATGGTTAGGCATAGCTATTATTCGATGTAGGCATAGTGATATTAATTTCTTATAGCTTTTTCGCAATTCGTTCATTATCGGTTTTTATTCCTTGTTTTACAGCACTGATGATGGAATCAGAGATTCCGAAACGTTTGCCACTAAAAGAATGTTCCCTTTAATATTGGTTCTTCTTTTCATTTTACGTATTAGATTTCCCAAAAATTGCCCTTTTAATTCTATTGAATTATTCGAAAAGGAAACAAGATTTACCACATTGTGGAAAAAAGACAATTCAAATATGTTAATTTAAAGCGGAGATAGAAGCCATTAAAAAAACGGGGACATTTTTGTGGAACACCCGGTACATTTAATTACTATAACAAGTGCAAACGTGCTGGTCGGTATTAATCTGAAGAATTTCACCCCTTCTTTCTTCAGTTAAATTCTCTCGTGCCGCTCGATGTTGTCCAGCGTTATGACGAAGAATTTCCTCGTTTCTTTCATGTGTTAAGCTCTCTCTAGCTACTCGGTGTTGCTCTGCATTATTTCGTAGAATTTCCAAACGTCGGTCAAAGATCAATTTAGCTCTAGCTGCTCGTTGGCAGCATTGCTTCGTCTTGCCATTTCGCGTTGTTCATCCGATCGTCTTCGGCGTTTTTCTTGCTGTCGAAGTCTTGCTACTTCTCTCTTGCGGTTGGACACATTTTTATCCTTGGTGGCCTCTTTTGCTGGAATTTTATTCTGAAACGTCGTCTATTATCTCTTCGAAGCTTTTCAAGAAAATCACAATTTCGAAATCAATAACTTAACTTCCAAAATCTTGGGCTTTATACTAAGTGGTAGCCAGGTTACTGGTCAAACGAATTTAAAACATTTTTTTTCGCATTCTCAATTAAAAATATTAAAGCGACAGGATGAATTTCAACAGAGAAAGCTCCATAGAAAATTTCTATTTTTAAAAATAAGTCGATTGCGTGTTGTGGATACCATAATCAGGAGGGGGTCACACGGACGGACGGAGGGACGGACGGACGGACGCGGCTACTTTTATAATAGTGATTGTTTCTGTATTAATTAATTCAATAAGCACTGCAACTGCAAGTCTACAAACTTTATTGACTTGAAATAAATACACACCCAACCGCAACCGTAATTCAACATGCATTGAGCCACTAACCGGCGTTATGCATTACATCGTCGTGACACGTCCTGACACGGTCTGAACCCCGGCCCCGGCCATGACAAATTTGTTGACCCGGGCCCCGGCCAAATTTTCAACCCCGGTCGGTCTATACCAGATAACTTACCTTACGTCGACTATATAATGTCTTAGCAGCTCTATTTATTTTATTGTTCCAGCCACAAATCCAATAATAAATCCAATCACAAAACCATTCACAAATCCATCAATAATATCAGCACCCAATTCAACTTACGAACAGCATCCAATACCACATTAATCTGCGGCCAATATTGGCTGAACTAATATCCGATGTCAGATCGATATTCCACCTTCAATAGAAAATGAAAGAACATTATCCAATACTGGACATGGAAGCCAATACTCAATGACTATCCAATACTCAGAATTACAACAGTCCCACATGATCACAATCCGCGCTCCGCTTCCCGAATGAACTCCGCATCGAATATTATTGGCCCGTGGGCAACAGGATTTAAACGATAGTTTTTTACTTTATTTCTCTTTTTACTTAAAATGAATGAACATGTTAAAAGAACCGTACTTTAAATATAAAAATACTGTCATACTTACTATTTTTAAATTTTGTACAAATGAAATTAAATTTATCATGAAAATCATCAGATAGTAAATACATTAATTATACGTTGAACTAGTTATTTTCCATTAATTCATATGAATATAACAATAACACATTACACAAGGGAAATTAATTACCATTTCATGGGGTAACAACGTTTTTTTCACACAGTCGGAATGCAAGTGTTCTCAGGTCAGGATATTTCATTATAGTAGTAAATAATTAAGGGATATTAATTGATTATCGGTAGATGTTGAAGAGAAGACACTAATGGATTTTTGAATTTTTGTTGCTTGTATCATGGTAATTAGATCGAAATAAACAACTTTTCTTCTATTCACTTTCCTTCGCAAATGAGTATACGACGAGTTGCCCACTTAGCAGGCATAGCAATGACATTGTACTCTATTTAAGTTACTGTTAGCACGGGGGCTGCTACGATAGTAACGTCTTGAATATATACATCAGTTTTCTTTTTATTAAACTCTGAATTATTGAGACGGTTTGAATAACTATAATGTAAATCTTGAAAGTAAGTTTATTTGAGTATTTTTGAAGCAGCAAACTGTAAAGTTGATTTTTAAATAAAACCTAAAATAACTATATTTTACACTGAAAATTTTTTTTTTGAATAATAGATATATATAAATTTATTACAGACAAGTTAAACTTTTTCAGGTTTTTTGGGTGACATCACTATTTTGGAATTTGATCGAAATTCAAGTATTTTCAGGTCAAAATATTCACTATTACAGTAATCAATACTTAGAGGGATATTATTTGTTTCACCAATGTTCATCCCTTCAATCAGCCTCCAACATTGAACAGATCTATAATTACATTATCTCATTTCTCTATCAGTAGTTCATTTCACTGTAGTCTGCTTCTCGCTGCCTGCAAAGCTCGGTCTGCTTCTCCTACAAGTAGAATAATACAAAATTTGCCCTAACAACTTAACGAAAGTTACATCACCAGCATTTACCGCACTGGTATTTACAGCATCAGTATTAACATCACTAGTATTTACAGCACCAGTATTTACGGAACTAGTATTTACAGCCCCAGTAATAACATCACTAGTATTTACAGCACCAGTATATACCGTGCTAGTATTTACAGCACCAGTATTTACGGAACTAGTATTTACAGCCCCATTATTAGCATCACTAGTATTTACAGCACCAGTATATACAGTACTAATATTTACAGCACCATTATTTATAGTACTAGTATTCATACATTTTACAAGGTTCAAGTCCAAGTGTAAAGTCTGGAAAAAAATAGATATTAACTTTGCGTCTCCTTATTGTATATATACAGTAAATTTAACCTCAGACACAGCTATGGTTTACTGCCTACGTTTGTTCATTAATTTCGGGCCGTTGCGAGTGTTGGGAAGTATTTAAAATCTGATTGATGGCATTTCATGGGTTAAGTATTTTTTGGGGGAGTCGGAGGAAGGGAAATTTTTTTTTAATGTTTTTTTTTAAATTGCGCGAACTTCACAGCCCGTCAAAACTGACGGTAGTTCGTGATGCTCCATATATAGATCTAAAACTATCGGATTGAATTTTTTGTTGGATTTATCATTTATTTTTTCGGTATTGGATTTAACCTATCTAATCTAATAATACCCGTATTGTGTGTTTACTTATATTTTTCCTTATATATTTGTTTGGTGTCCGCTTCTTAAGGGGGACAACCCAGGGATTTTCGGGCTCAATTGGCCATTTTAGATTGTTAGTTGACAAAGGATCCTTAGGTGGTGGGCTAATGTGCTCTAAAATTTTATGAGGCTACGGGCACTAGATCTCCCCCCCCCCTGGGGGAGAGGAGATCTAGTAAGGGAATAAAGAATCATGAATTTTAACCCCATATAAAAAGAAAACGAAAAATAAAATGAAAAATCTGGCTTGTTTCAGTTTGTTAGCAATGTTTCAAAGATTCCAAAACTGTTTTTGATTTTGTTGTTGCATGAAAACTCATTGACTTGTATTCGTTTGAAACATCAGATAAAATAACATAGAAAGCAAATATTTCCCATTTTCTAAAAAACTAAGGCCAAAATCGAAAAAATTAATGGAAAAAAGGGTTTCATTTAAAAAAACATATAATGGCTCATTTTAGAAGAATCAATCTACAAATAAAATTTACCACGCCTCAAGAAATGAAAAATAAATGTATATCCTTATATAATTTATACATGTATAAAAAGCAATTCACAGTGTTGATATGAAATCAAGCATTTTTATTATTAGCAGATGATAATAAAACATGAATACAGTATTCAAGTAAAAAAATTTTTTTAAATTACACTTCACTTGAAAATGTATTTTTTGCCTATCAGGTAAAAACCTCATTTTCAACTTGAAAAATAATAGAAGTCAGTGAGTTTTCATGCTAGAAAAAAAGACAGTTTTGGAATCCTATGAACAATTTTAACAAACTAGAAGATTCCGATTTCCCAATTTGAACACTTCATTTCTTTAAGCATGGTGCACAAGAAAAATGTAGTATATTTTATTTATGTCTAATTTATACATATAATATGCAATTCCTAGTCACGATATGGTATTACGCATGGATATTATTTTTAGATTATAATGCAACATGAATGCAGCATTCGAGTCAAAAATGTCCATTTTATTACATTTTACCACAAAACTTATTTATTTTGCTTCTTTCGTAAAAAGTTCATTTCAACCTAAAAAATAGAAGTCAGTGAGTTTTTACGCTAGGAAAAAACAAACACAGTTTTAAAATCCTTGAAACATTTATGACAAACTAGAGCTAAAGATTTCCCAATTTGTACGCATGATACTTTTACCACGGTTCAAAAATAATCCGTTTTTTTAATTAGTGATCGAAAATTGCATTTCTAAAGAAAACTAAAATGAAAATATAAAATTCAAGAGCTTTACTTTGTTTGCACTGCTTCAAGGATTCCAAAACTGTCTTTGAATTTCTTCTAGCATGAAGTCTCATTGAATTCTATTCTTTTTAAAATACCACTAAAAATGAACTAAAAAAACTAATTTTTGCTTATTTTTCTTTTTTATTTGTTATTCCTTTTTTTCATATACTGGTCAAATTTTGAAACAATCGGATAAAAATTTCAAAATCGCTGGGTTTTCCCCCGTGAGAACATGTTGCCTGTGTTGGTGCGCTCGTGATTTGTGTAGCTCGCAAAGGCATAACGTCACGTGAAGTTAAATCTCGGAAACGTACGGGCACCCACGATCTTCTTGCCGGGAGATAAGATGGCTGGGGAACATGGTGCCTCTGGATTCTTATTATTGGTAATAAATCACTAAAATTTTATAAATTAGCTACAATTTATAAGGATAAAAGACTTAAATCAGAAATGATATTCTTCACAATGGCAAGGAGTTTTTTGAAGTCATTAGCTTCTGTTTTTTGCAGTAAATCTAATGCATCATCTTTTTATCCATCTAACTTCAAATCCTGAACCACAAAATAATGAACTAATTTCATTAAGCTGTGGCTTCAACATATTTATCAATCACATCTGGTCACGTAGAAAGTATACGTTGAATTTTCTGATATGCAAATACTTCACGAAGGTCGCATTTTATTGGAGAGGGTGAAAAGAGGCTTCGAACCTCGTGGAAGTGAAGCAAAAACTGAATTTACTCGTATCGTAAATTGAAACGAATTTTATGAATTTATTTGTATGTTGTCTGGGCTGATGTCTGGAAATATAGTGTATTGCTTCCTGCATTCCCAATTGCTGTGATGCGATATTTAGCATTGATGATAATTTTAACATATATCATTTATTGAAGAGTGCACATTTACCCTGTAGTTTGCCCGTTGCTAAATTTCTTAGGCAACTGAGGGCGTAATGTCGGAAAACTCAGTTGTACCCATGTTCGTATTATTTGTGGTATTTGCGTTTGAGAAAGCAGCCTTTTAGGTAAATCTCCAGAGTTAACGTTGGCAATTTCATAAATTAATGTCGTATGCATTTTGTGATCCCGCAGCCGTCACCTTCGAATAAAAACTAGGCGGCCGAATGTTGAGTAAAGAACGGTACGTTATTTAAATTGTGTACTTCAGGAATTATTTCTCTTGCTCAAAAATTTCTGAAGCGTCATGATTAAACTCAATTACTGTTTTATATGTGTGAATATTTATTGTAGTTTTTTTAAGAAATTTGAATTTGAAATGTTGTGTTTAAAAAGTCGCTCATTTTTGTCAATCAAATTCTCGCTAAAGTTGCGGCTGGCGGCAACACTAAGCTCGACAGGTGCCTTATGTGTGACAAATGAGATTGAATTAAATCGCGCTGTGAGGAGGTTCTTGGCCTCTTGTGCGTAGCACCTGTCAGGGAGTATGTGACCGCATTTTCTTTACTATTTTAATTTGTGGTTGCAATTGTGTTTTTCTGTTTTTTTTTGTTATTTATCTTGCATGTCCGCAACCTCTTTTCTACCCATCTTTAAACTACTTGGTCCTTGTGACTCTAAAACTACTTGGTCCTTGTGACTCTAAAACTACTTGGTCCTTGTGACTCTAAAACTACTCGGTCCTTGTGACTCGTGAACTATTTCCACTATCATCCTACCCGTGGCTCTACGGTGCCCTCTTGAAATCATAAGTGATTTAGGCACTATTTCAAGGTGAGCCGGTGGTGATATGAGATTTCATATATACGCGATACGTGAAGAGGTTCTATTTTCTGTTATGGCTTTTTGTTCTCCCTCAGAATCCTTTGGCGAGCATGATCTGGATGGGATGCTCCTTTAAGAGGCCACTTTGTTCGGTTTACCATGCCTAACTTCTCATCTCCAGCGTGTGTTTCATCTCCAAATGTAATTTCTCGGACTCTGGGTAGTACCTAGGTTCGTAAGTGAGTACTAACGAAACTTTCTAACGTGAAATCAGGGTTTTATATGATCTGATGCGTTGGTTTCTCATTTAATCACTAATTCATTCCTCCTTACTGAATTGCAATTCTGTGTTGGGATTGGAGGTGCTGAAATTCTGATGGCCTCCAGTTCTTTGTTAAAAGTTCAGGACGTAACAGAGTACGCCCTAAAACTCGTTGGGTCTTCTGGCAAAACGAAAACCATTTAATTATCTGCATTCTTCAAATGGGAGCTTATCGTTGACAGTTCGTCGTGTTAAAAAAGTTTGAATAATTAAAAGGTTGAGTTTTTCCGTGCGTCATTTCCTGTGTTCCGGTTAGAAAACCCGACAGTTTTGCATCGAATATTATTAAGTATTAAGAAAAGAAATAAGTATAAAGAAGAGTTTTGAACCCTATGTGTTTATTCAAATTTTGTATGTACTTTTAGGATATATGTTTTTTTTAAATTAGTAATTGGTGCTAGGGGTGATTTCATATAAATAGGTTTGGACAAATCTAAAAAAAATTATTCGGGAGGTACATGTATGTTACGTTCTATCTTTAGCATTATCCATTTATTGTTTGAACCTATTAGCCTCTTGTTAAACGTCAAGGATAGCTTTTACTTTTTGTGTTTAGCGTCCCTGTAGACGGCGGTTGCTGTCCATATTTGTATCGCAATTGATGACATGAGAAGTGAGGTGTCAATTTAGTTATCTGTAGGGCCTGTGGTTGTATTTATGTTATATTGTGCGGTGTTTTGTTTATATTCTCCCTTTAAGCTTTTAATTTATGTTCTATGAGTACCACAGTGATTTCACCAATAGAAATAATATTGGGTTATAAGGCAATTTCTTCGTTTATTTTATGTTACTCAGAAGTAGCAGTAACTTTCACTTGTACCAAAACTAACAATCATAATGAATTTCCTACTTTTTTCATAAGTCACATCTCGCCGTTACATTACCTTCCTGTCCACGGAATGAATATTCCTCCATAAAGGAATATTGCAAAATGGATTTGATCGAAAGGAATCAGCCTAAAACCACATGAAACCTTAACATGTCATGAAACTAGCGGGAACTTTATACTCATGTCTTCTAATGCTGGTAAAACAGCGTATCCTAACTGTGAAACGTACTCACTACCACGTGCAGGGGGAAAATTTCAAGCTTTCATTCGCATTCAGATGAGAGATGGAAATTCATTAACGCATCTAACATATCGTCAAAGAGACATGGTACCGAATCCTCAATCCATAAGACATGGATTCTTCTTCAGTGAGCACGAGAAATGAAGCAATGAAAATGTTCAAATCATTAGTAGACACAGCCAAAAGAGATGACTATTGGTTATATACTAAGCCCTAGTGTGTGTTGGATGTGGTTGCTTCTATTGCAGGGCTGATCTATGTTTCAGTCGTAATTGCTACGAATTTAACGAAAGGAATGTACGACTCGTATTACAAAGAATTCCTGCATTTATTGGAGACATACGAAAGCTCTATCGATATTTTACACTGACACGTTGAAACGGAACTTATTCGAGCTGCTATAGTCAGTCACACGCGATAGCCACCAAGTTTTCAGCTGCTAAGAAAAGTATGAAGTTAACTGCCGCAGTCTGGCGAAGTTGAAAGGAGAGAGATGCTTTTTACTGCTAAAATCTGGTATATTTCAAAGAATTCAGACTTTTTCCGACTTCTTACCTGCAAAGGACGAACCCCAGCAATGTGGCGTTTGTGTGGGTACCATTTTGAAGGGAAGATGCGAAATTGGCGTACTGCCTCGTGTTTTGAAGTCCGTGCCTCAAGAAGTGGTTCGAAGAAAAGTAAGTAGTGTTGATTCCGATTTCGTTCAGTTTTTGTCTGACAAAAATTGGTCAGTGAAAACGTAAAAATCGGTAACCGATTCTTTCTGGAAGTAGCGTTTGTTGAATCTGTTTTTCAATAACTGAAACCTATCCAACGCTTTCTTGTAGGCGAAGCACAGATGTGTGAGCTGCGTTGAGATCTTCCGCAAGGTCCCGTGCGTGAATTCTGTTTTTTTTTAAATGCTTGCTCTCTTCATGAATTTTTAGAGTGTAACAATTTAAAACAGCCTTCCGCAACTTCCTTCACTCACGGCGTTTTCCATATTAGCGTTCAGTGGAGATCTTTTGTTCAAATTCCATTGCTAACTGAATGAAACTTAGGGCGTAAAATATTACTAACATGATATTAAGAGGTCAAGCATGGGTGCATATTTTGCTGAAAATAAAATAAAACTTGACATGAATTATTTGAAATAAAAAGGCAAATATCCGTCACAACGACATTACATAACTATTACAAGAAACTAACAGTCTATAAATTGCTCCTGAATTTATCGGTTTTACTTTCTACCAAAATGTCGCTAAGTCAACGAAGCATCACAAATTTTTCATGCTAATTTGTTCGTTTGACCTTCGATTGCAATTACTTTCTCTATACTCTTTGTTATTTACATTATATGGATGAAGTTCCCGTGCAATTTAGATCGGATTTTGCTACACGATTTTCTGAGACCTAATTTACAACATACGTTTTTTTTTAATTTTCCTAATACTGTCATGTCAGTCGAAGATACATTTGTGAAGAGATTTTTAAAATTTGTATGAAATTCATGGTAGTCAAGCTGGATGTACTGAACACATCATCATCTACGTTGAATACAATCTTCGAGGCTAAGAGTCCGAGTAAACAATAGGAAGTTACTTGACGAGATTTGATTGTATTGTCTCGTACAAATGACATATTAGAGTTCGCGCGTTTCCTGCATTTCTTCCCTCTAAACAGCAATACTTGCTCTATGTGTCGCCAAAAATCGTACTCCATAAACGAAGAGTTTTTCATCGAGAGCAACACCGAATTTCAGGACTCCTACAACAAGAAGGCGAGGTAGACCCCTAAAAAGAATCATCGATGAGCGACATCCTCAACTCAACCCGAGACGAAAACGAACTTTGAACTTCCTTTACACAGCGCCAGCAAGATTAAACGTCCACTTCTGTCTTATAATCTTTCATTTAAAAATAAACTCTTTGATTTTGATTTTTTAGAGAGCCTTCTATGAGTTGAATACTTGTATCGGCCGTCATCATCATTTTATATCATCAAATGGGAAAAGACTCATGAAATGAAAAATGCACATAACTTTCATGCTGAACTTCTGTGGCCACCTCACCGTGTAGCCATGGGTGTTCAGGTGTTGCTGAAGGCATTCTAAGTCAAAGGAGCAAACATTCACTCGAAGACTACGATGCTTTAGTTCACTTGTGGGTCCTGTTGAATCTTGTTAACGAGAACTTATAACTCAATATGTAATGCAACAGAATGATTGAATTTATTGTTGAAAGATACTCACTTTGACTGAATTTTCCACTGAATATGCCATGAATTTTGTCCAAAAATTGAAAATACGCTCAGACGTACACTTTAATACGCATTAAATTACCTGTTGAAGCTTTCTTTTGAGAATTGGAATCCACTTTGAAACATGCCGTCGCGAGAAATGAAAGGTGGAACAGAAAGTCATGTAGATAAGTAGTCGCTCTCGAATTCTTTCGGCAACAACAGGAGAGGGAAATTTCTGTTGACAAGGCACAATCGATTTGTTTGGTCTGTACAAAGCCACGAAACGATGTTATTGCCAATGAAATTGAAACCAGCGGACCTGACTCCATCCAATATCTTGATTTACTGCTGAAATCTCAACGCTCGGTGAAGGTACGCTGTAACCTGAGCTCCTCGAAATAACTTCCTGCATAGCGATAATTTCTCGCTGTTGCAGCCTAAATTGTGCATGTTCCATAGTTATATTGTCTAGAGGTAAAAATTACATCAAGTTATGCTCAATTATAAGCTAAATTACTCAAGATTTTACAATTGAAGTGCAATCAACAATAACTAGATATTTTACATCCAAAACTCGAACAGTGTTTTATTTAGACGACATCCTCCGCCTGGAAGTGTTCCTTAACGAACATTAAAACTCCTCACGCATTGCACTTATAAGTATATCTCTGCAAGTGACAACTCAGCGCCTTAACGCCTCCAGACTTCAGAAATGCTCCGATACGAAGGCGACGCTGAGTCAGGGTGCGTTCACACCACAAGAGGAGCAGGTGTTCACGTGTAAGCAGAGCAGAGCGACCTACACAAGAATCAGTCGCTATGGAGCATTTCGTGAGTGCATTCCTACAGCTCGACAGCAAAACACAGAAACGGAAACACTGGGTTCACCCACCAACGCGAGGAGAGATCGCTTTGTAGAATGCCACTATCTCTTCGAAGCACTGAGGAGATAGCAGTCGCGATTCTTCAAGTATTTACTGATGAAACCGGCAAATTTTGATGTACTAGAATCCCTTATAGCAGGAAAAATTTCCAACGACATAAATAAATTCACTATTCAGCAATGATTAACAAATATTTATTGAGAATACATGTAGAGCAAAGAAGCTTAAGCAAAATTGAAGTCTTTGCATAAAGGTTGTGTCAATTTATAGGACTACATGTTTTTGTAGGTCAGTAGGAACGGAAGAGCGTCATGTGGGCACTTCAAGGTCAGTGCAAGTAAAATAATTATTTTCAAAAATTTAAGGTCGTGAAACAGAAAGCTAAGTGAAAATACTGACTAATACAAACTTTTCCTGACCTAAAAATCCTTAAAATACTGAAAAGTTTTCCGTTAGCATTGAAGAAAAATCACCCAAGCTCATAATATTTTACAGCTTATGTTGTATCAGATACTTGTTAAGGCCTCCCCCTCACCATACGGCGTCCTTTTTCTCCCATTTTATGGAAAAATTGAAAACTTCATTAAAAATCGTTCATAATTATTCCTTTTACAAGTTCATAAAGTATAATACAAAACATAACAATACAAAAACTGCATAGCAAGGGAAATAAAGGCAGATTCATTAAATTAAAAGAATAATTTAGATAACATATCAGAAAAAAGCAGAAGAGAAAAGGAATAAATACCTAATGAATCCAAATGAACAGAATAAATAAATTATTATACGTTACATTATTAGTCATAGTTGTTATTTGATTAGTTGTATATATTAATAGTTATATATTACAATTTTTTAAAATCAAGCAACAATTCCAACCCTGTAAGATATGAGGATTCAGAGAGGGAACCGTGGAGAAACGCTCGCAACGAGCGTCAAAAAAATCAACAGAATTTCCCGAGCTCTGCTCCTCGCTGCTCCGTTCCGCTTGCAGTGTGAACAGCCAGGCATTTCTGCATTCAAAAATATGCAAACATTAATGCCGCTCTGCTTCGCTCCGCTTGTAGTGTGAACACACCCTTACTGAGAAATGATGAAATAAGACAGTGTATTGAGGATCAGAGTTGCAACCTCCCATTCTTCGCTGCCATGACCTCAGTTCTCTCATAATAGAACGCAGCTCTCTTGCTCATGCTGCAGCGTCTAGTGAATGAAAACTGATTTAATCACAGGATGACGAACATCAATATACTGTTTGAAAATTGTTCATGGATATCAGAATTTGGAAAAATATCGTCCGTCATGTTTTCATGTGGTTATTTGCTGACCATCTCTATACTTGAAGGTGATAGTAACGAGATAGAGCACTAAATGGTGTATGGTTTATGGCTGAAGCCAGGCATAGGGGAAAAATTCCTTACAATCATTTCAATGTCTAATTTTTTAAAAATCAAAATAAAACTGTAAAGTGCTGATAAAAATTAATCAAGGTTGTTAATTTCAGGAACTTCCATAACAGCTCGAGCACCAACATGATAGCAGATGAGAAGCCCTGCCAACCTGCGTTTCTGATCTAATGATTACATCTTCATTCTGGAGGCCGTGACTAACAAACAGAACAATAGCTGGTACACACGGACTGCCGAAGGTAGCACAAAACCTGATGCATGTAGAGACCAGGTCGACATGGTCGGGGAGCGCGTGAGACACGGTGAGACAGGCCACAGAACACCCATGGCTTCACGGTGAGGTGGCCCCAAAAGTTCGGCACGGAATTTATGTGCATTTTTTATTTCATCAGTCTCTTTCCTATTTGATGATATGAAATTACTATGACGGCCTGAACAATTATTCAACATATGGATTTTCAAAATCCCTGTTTCCTCACCTCCAGCAAATGCCTGAAAGCAATAATACACTTCCAGGAAAGAAATTATCACTTCCATTAAAAGATCTCATTCAGAAGAATATTAAGAGCATTAGAAAATTTGAATATAAGAATGAAATTCGGCAAAATTGAAAAATTTAATTAAGTTTTAACTGACTTAGCAGCGTAGAATAGCTAAATTTACTGGTAGGACTGCGCGTCGAGCGACCGGTGACGTGCACCAAGCGTTTTTGTGAGTGAGACTTGATCTTCCTATCCAAGTCTCTTGGGAAGCTACGTGGACAAAATTTACTCGATAGTTAAATACTCATTAAAGAAAAACAGTCGTGTTTCACCGAAATTTTTGCAACTACTTCCTAAAAACTAATGAAATAACTCGATTGTTTAACTCGAATTCATAAAGTCCATCGTACAGCATTCTAATTATCAGCAGTGGCTCAGCTGAAGACCGCAGCGATGTTTCATTTCGGAAGCTAAAATTGGATTTTACGACGAACAAAATGTAATTTGTTACACAGTCGCGTGCGACGCACTGTTCGCCTCTTAGTACTTATGCAGGGATGTAATTCACATGTGTACTTTAAAAGCATATTCTTATTATTCATTAGAGGAAGTTGACTATCTTTGTTATTGTAAGTTATTATAATACCTTTAAAGTGAACCTTAAAGCTCCAAACCTATTGAAAATCCAGTTCATGGCTGCTATAGAAGTAAAATACAACTGCAGTGGTGAGAAGAAGAGACGTGGTTCACAGACCATGAAATTTAGTTACGCAGGCAAACAAAGTTTTTATTGGCGGATGGAAGCTCAGATAGCCTGAGGCGTCGGCCTTATACCACCGTCCCAGGGTGGGCACAGCACAACAACTCGAGCATACGAGTTCTGGCGCTCAAACTGTGGAGGTGTTCCTAAACCCATCAGTGTTGGCTACCGCTTCAGTTTTTTGAAGTTCTGAACATAAATTGTGAAAAATTCAATCCAGTGAAGGTGAGTTACTTTTTAAATCAAACTTGTTTATTACAGTATTGATGGATTTCCAATGATTGTGAGTTATGATGAAGTTTTACAGAGTTTAGTGATGTTCAAGATCCGGCAATAGGATTAAGTGGTTTCAAATATCTTTGGGAAAGCAAAATAAATATACGGAAAAATTAAACCGATGTGAAATTCGTTGAATTCGATTCTATTCTAAAAGGTTTAGAAAATGTGTTACTGTATTTGAGTGGCGACCGCCATAGTGAGCGCAGTTTTGAAGCGTCTTCCGGCGGTGTGAATCATGACCATGGTAGAACCACATACACATCGTGCATTATTGCTGCATTTCAATGTTAAGAACATGTTGGCCGGTGCTGGTGCGCTCGCGATTTGTGCTGCTCGCAGAGGCAAAACGTCACGTGAAGTTGAATCTCGAAAACATGCGGGCACCCACGATCGTGTAGCTGGGAGACAAGATGGCCGGGGGACATGGTGCCCTGGATTCTTATTATTGCTAATAAATCACTGAAATTTTACAAATTAGCTACAACTTATAAGGATACAAGAGTTAAAATCAGATATGATGTTCTTCACAATGACACGGAGTTTTTTGAAGTCATTAGCTTCTGTTTCTTTGAAATATATCTAATGCATCTTTTTTATCCATACCCTATCTTCAAATCCTGAACCACAAAATAATGAACTAATTTCTTTACATTGTGGCTTCATCATATTAATCAACCACATTTGATCACGTTGAAAATATTCGTTGAATTTTCTGATAAGCAAATACTTCACGAAGGGCGCATTTTATTGTAGAGTGTAAATAGAGGCTTCAAATCTCTTTGGAATGAAGCCAAAATTCGATTTACTCGTATGGTGAATCGAAAAGAATTTTATGAATGGTTTTGTTGGTGGTCTGGGCTGATATCGGGAAATAAAGTGTATTGCTTCCTGTATTTTCGATTGCTGTGATGCGATATTTAGCATTGATGATTATTTTTACATACATCGCTTATTAACGAGTGCACCTTTACCTTGCAGCTTGCTCGTTGCTAAATTTCTTAGGGAACTGAGGGCGTATTGTCGGCTAACTCAGTTGTACCCGTGTTTGTATTATTTGTGTTATCTGAGTTTGAGAGAGCAGACTTTTAGGTAAATCTCCTGAGTCAACGTTGGCAATTTCACGAATAAATGTCGTATGCACTTTGTGATCCCGCAACCGTCACCTTTGAATAAAAACTAGGTGGCCGAATGTTGACTTAGCAACGGTACGTTATTTAAATTATGTTCTTCAGGAATTATTTCTCCTGCGCAGAAATTTTTGAAGCGTCATGAATAGACTCATCAGCTGTAATCGATGTATGACTACTTGACGGGGCTTTTACACCAAATAGATATAAGGCCATTAGTATTAAGAGAAAATTTTAAATTTGATGTGTTGAATCAACTCTTGTATCTAGTTTTAGGAAATAAATTGTTTATTCTTTAAATTAGTAGTTGGTGCTAGGGATGCATGAACGAAGAATTTTACTTCAGTGGCCAACACCGAATTTCAAGACTCCTACAACACGATGGTGGGCGAGACTCCTAAAAAGAATCATCGATGAGCGACATCCTCAACTCGACCTGAGACGAAAACGAACTTTGGACTTTCTTTACTCAGCGCCAGCAAGATTAAACGTCCACTTCTGAGTTTTAATCTCTCATTTAAAGATAAACTCTTTGTTATTGATTTTTTGAAGAACTTTCTATTTTTTGAATAATTTTACCGACCGTCATCATCATTTTATATCACCAAATGGGAAAGAGACTCATGAAATGAAAAATGCACATAACTTTCATGCCGAACTTCTGTGGCCACCTCACCGTGTAGCCAGGGGAATTCAGGTGTTCATGATGGCATTCCAAGTCAAAGGAGCGAACATTCACTCGAAGACTACTTTAGGATAAAGTTACAAAACGATATTATTTTGCTAATTGAATTTAAACCAGCGGACCTCACCACATCCAGTATTTTGATTTACTGCTGAAATCTCAACGCTCAGTGAAGGTGCGCTGCAACTTGAGCTCCTCGAAATAACTTCCTGCATGGCGATAATTTCTCGCTGGTGCAGCCTAAATTGTGCATGTTCCATAGTTTTGTTGTGCTCAGAGGTAAAATTTACACATAGTCATACCTAATACGCAGCCTAAATTACTTAAGATTTTACAATTGATTTGATTGATTTTTGACTTTACAATTAGCTATAACTAGATATTTTATAACCAAAACTCGAACAGTGTTAGATTTAGACGACATCCTCCGCCTGGAAGTGTTCCTTAACGAACGTTAAAGCTTCTCACGCACTGCACTTATAAGTAACGTATGCAAGTGACAACTCAGCGTCTTAACGCCTCCAGACTTCAGAAATGCTCCGATAAGAAGGCGACGCTGAGTCAGGGTGCGTTCACACCACAAGCGGAGCAGGTGTTCACATGTAAGCAGAACAGAGCGACCTACACAAGAATTAGTCGCTATGGAGGATTTCGTGTGTGCATTCCCACAGCTCTACAGCAAAAAACAGGGACAGAAACACTGAGTCGATCCTATGAACGCGAAGGGAGATTGCTATGGAGAAAACCACTATCTCTTAGAAGCACTGAGGAGAGATAAAACGCGATTCGTCTAGTATTTACTGATAAAAACAGCAAATTTTATGTAATGTAATCCCTTATGGAAGGAAAAATTTCCCACGAGATAAGATAAATTTGTTATTTAGTAATAATTCACATTTTTCATTGAGGATACACGTAAAGCAGAGTAGTTAAAGTAAAATTAAAGTCTCTATATAAAGGTTCATCATTTTATAGGACGACGGGTTTTCGTAGGTTAGTAGGAACGAAAGAGAGTCTTTAGGTGACTTTAAGGTAAGTGCGAGTGAAATAATTACCTTCAAAAATTCAGGGTTGTGCCAGAGAAAACCGAGTGAAAAATACTGACAAATGCTCACTTATCCGACCTAAAATCCTCAAAAAACTGAAATGTTTTCCGTCAGTATGGGAGAAAAATCAGCCAAGCTCAGAATGTTTTGCAGCTTTTTTGTATCCGACACTCATCAAGGCCTCCTCCTCACCATACGACCTCCTTTTCCTCCCATTTTACAAAAAAATGAAAACTTCATTAAAAAATCAACATAATTATTTTTTTACAAGATCATAAAATAAAATACACAACATAACAAGAAAATGACACTCCATAACAAGGAAAATAAAAGCAGATCCTTCAAATTAAAACAATAGTAAAATAACATACCAGAAAAGCAGAAAAAAAATAAATGCCTAATGAATCCCACAGTGCAAAATTGGAATAAAATATTATACGTTACAACATTGGTCATAGTTGTTAAATGATTAGTAAGACATATTACTAGTAAAATATTATATATTTTTTAAATCAAGCAACAATTCTAGGATATTATAATCCAAAGATGGAGCCGTGGAGAAACGCTCGCAGCGAGTAACAAAAAAATCACAGAGAATTTCCCAAGCGCGCCGCTCCGCTCTGCTCTGCTCCGCGCTACTTCGTTCCGCTTGCAGTGTGAACAGCCAAGCGTTTATGCGTGCAAAAATATATAAACATTAACGCCACTCTACTCAGCTTGCATTGTGATCGTACCCTTACTGAGAAGTGTTGAAATATAACACAGTGTATTGAGGATCAGAGTCGCAATCTCTCATTCTCCTCAGCACTCTCATAATACCTCTGACCTCAGCACTCTCATAATACCTCTGTCCTCAGCACTCTCATAATACCTCTGACCTCAGCGCTCTCATAATACCTCTGACCTCAGCACTCTCATAATACCTCTGTCCTCAGCACTCTCATAATACCGCTGTCCTCAGCACTCTCATAATACCTCTGACCTCAGCACTCTCATAATACCTCTGTCCTCAGCACTCTCATAATACCTCTGTCCTCAGCACTCTCATAATACCTCTGTCCTCAGCACTCTCATAATACCTCTGACCTCAGCACTCTCATAATACTTCTGACCTCAGCACTCTCATAATACCTCTGGCCTCAGCACTGCATTGTGATCGCACCCTTACTGAGAAGTGATGAAATAAGACAGTTTATTGAGGATCAGAGTCGCAATCTTTCATTCTCCGTTGCCCTGACCTCAGCTCTCGCATAATAGGACGAAGCTCTCTTGCTCTTGCTGCAGCTTCCAGTGAATAAAAGATGATTTTATAGCGGGATGACGAGTATCAATTTACTATTTGAAACCTTTTCATGGACATCAGAATTTGGAAAAAAGTTTTACGTCATGTTGTCATGCATTTTTTCATTGAACTTCTCTATACCTGAAGGTGATAGTAACGAGATAGTGCACTAAATAATGGTTTATGGTTGAAACCAGGCATAAAGGAAAAATTTCACACAATAATTCCAATGTCCGAGATTTTCTAATATCGTAAAATTGAAACTTGAAAGTGCTGGCAAAAAGTAATACAAGTTGCTAATTTTGGGAACTTCCGTAATTTGCTCGAGCATCAAAATGTTAGCAGATGGGAAGCCCCAGCCAACCTTCGTCTCTGATCTGATGATAACGTCTCCATCCTGGAAGCCGTGACTAACAAGCAGAACAATAGCTGGTACACACGAGCTGTCGAAGGTTGATCAGAAGGTAGCACAAAACCTCCGGCATGTAGAGACCAGTTCGAACTGTTCGGGCAGCGCTTTCGCCCGGATGAAATAAATAAGTAACACTTCGTTTTAAAAATAATGTAAGAAAAAATAAGGTTGTGTATTCCTTATTTCAGATATCTTAAAGTAAAATCAACTGTTCGAATCAGCATTTTTTGAGAATCCAGCTCTAGGATAAAATACCATTTAGAAATAATATTTTGCTATTTCTCGTAATTGTGAAGTGCGGCTTTACTATGTTAGGCTGTTGTGCGAATATGTTTTCAATGAGAAATGAAATGAACCTACCCAGTAAATAGCGTACAGTTCCGCCTGTTTGCTATAATATTAAGTAAAATCAAGTGTACACACAATAAATTTTAGTTGCCTAAAATGTTAGAATTATCAATTTCATTTCTGCAATAGCCACAGGTCATCTCCTTTCAGGAAGCAATTTGTGAGAGGTACAGCATTTTGCAGGGCACTCAATGTTCTGTCAAGAATTCAGTCGTAAGTAGAGCGCGGACTGGAAACTGATGGTAGGTAGCGGCGTCTTTACTCATGTGGTCCTCGCTTTTGCAGAGCTGAGATTTACCTACACCGTACATGTTTTAGTTGAGATTGAAAAAATATTTTTCATTTGGGCATAGCGACCCAACTAAGGCGACAGGGCAACAGAAACACCATACAAGCTAATGGGATTACCGGCTTGGCAATTTAGGCCTAACGCTGGGCCGGTTCGATAGAGTACGTCTGCTCTACCATTCCAGTTCGACCGTTTGTTGCGTGATGGTGTTCGTTTGTGTCGTGGGTGATAACATCTGTTAAATTTTCTTTTGGTATCAAAATACCGAAGTTTCTTAAATCAAAAAAACAAAGGTGTGTACCTAGTTTATATGTCTCTATCATACATATAGTACACTTACTTTGTGTTGTTAAGAGTGTGAGTAATTTTTCTTGGTTAAAATTTACTTACTCTCGAACAACTGAGCAGTGAAACGGAAGACTTTAATGCTATGTTTGCAGTTTTTGTCAGTTATTGTTCGTTTTGTGGTAGGTCGCACATTGATTTTTTTCATTCAAACTAAACTAGACTTGGAGGCAAAAATTAGTTAAGAATATTTTACCCAATATCATCTTGCAGCAATATGACAATTGAGCCAAGTCAATGCAGCTCGGAAGTAAAGACTATCCCCCACTTGAAGTTCATTGGTGGAGGTTGAGTGGAACAGCCCAGTTTATATTTCATTTTTAGTGAGTGTTTCTCATCTGAACGTTGTCTTATATTTTATGGCGAAGAACAGCACTCAAAATTCAGTTGTCATGTTGCTGTACATTCCTTAGCCCATGTCAATTTGAACGAGCGGCTCATATTTTCAGTTCAATTCATATTGCAGATGGACCTTAGTGGAGTTGAACACTACGAATAGAACAGTTTGTTCCTGAACGAGGTTTTGCATAGAAAATTAGGATTTTGAATGAAGTTTGACTTGTCTCTGTTGAAATTTCTTGATTGAACTTTTAGCCCACGTGGTTGAAGTAATGCGACTCTAGTGTCTGCACAAGCGAGTCAAAATTTGTGGTAAATAACAAACTCGGAAGCAGAAAGCAGAGATTGAAACTAGTGAGACTCGTGTTAAGGTTGATTTAAATATCATTGTGAATTGGCGTTAGTATGAACTTGCTTTGTACGGCGAGTTGAATGAACCCTCGAGTTGTGATTTTGAATAGTCTCTAATGGGAAAAGTACGTCATCAAATTTCACTCACTATACCTGTGGTTGTGCTCATCCATATATGGCAAATTGGGTAAAATTCTGCAAACAAAAAAAGACAGCAGTTAAGTGCAATAAAAATGATAATCAATGAATGGAAGAAACTAAAATAAACATTTTGTAATTTAAGCTTTATTTCACTTCAATGAGCTTTAAAAAGTAACAGACCTAAACCCGAGAAACATCGACCATTTTTTACTTATTTTTCAAGCATTCAGACTAACTCACTCAAGTACTAGCCTTGTAATCATGGGAATGTAAAATCTATGAGCTTTAGGATAAGTCGAAGCTGTGAGAGTTGAATGCAATTTTGATATGTATAAAAACGTCAACACTGTTACTAGGAGCCTTAAAGGTTTTTCAAAATTCATTGAACTATAAATTTCCCCATCTCTCTTCCTCGAAATCCTATGCTGTGAATTTTTTACGCATATTCAATGTTCAGCACTAGTGCTCACAATAACTACCTACAGCCATTTCCTGACATAACTCGTTTCATTAATTTTTTGTATTTGTTCATCGTTGTGGGTGCACGCATTTATATCAGTGTCCGTCATCCCTTCGAGGAGTGTGTCTCGGAGTGAATATAACTTGATTTGACCAGACATTTCTGACAAGGCTGGTGTAAGTGTCAAAGTTATCACTTGTGAGCCCAAATCATAGTATTCAAAGTATGAGCACAAACAAACAAGTATATTGTTGTTGCGTGAGCAGGCATAATTTCTCATTGACTCTTTTCAATTCCCCATAGGAATGGAACTCAAAATTGAGATTCTCCTTTTTTTCATTTCCGCTTGAGCAAATCAATCAATTAAAATTTTACTAAAATAATTGAAGTTTCAATACAAAACGATGAATCTCATTATCATGTTGCCAAACGTATAGGGTTCTGGATTTCAATGACCAAATCCAATAGGCAGGATAATTAGAAAAAGTGAAGCGCTCTCACGCTCTTATAACAAAGGAACTTTCTTTGAGGTCCCTCTCGGAATGTGGGCGCACTCCAATGCCGATACCTGCTCGAAAAATTTGTCATCATGTATTCCCGGGGCTTATTTGGTTGTTTTTACCACATGCCTTTCGTTTCGAACAGTTTTTTTTTATTTCAGTTTTTTTGGTTACAATTTATTTTGTATTGCATGTCAGGAAACGCATAAAAAACTGCGAGCTTACACCGAATTTTCAAGTTTTTTACTGTTTATCTGTTATGTAAATTACCGTCAATTACTTGCGTCTTTTTGAGTGACTTGAAATGTTTTTTACAGGTGATCTCCGCACAACTTCTACAGTAAACAGAATGGGCAGGAAAGGCAAAAACCACTCCTGCGCAGCTAAATGGGCGAGTAGAGTGGAACAGGCGATTCTTCATTACTAAGTGTATCAGTTTTATTTCAAAATACTTCTACTTGGAATAGTTATTGAAAGCTCAAAAATCTAATATTATTCCTTTCAGTTTCCTGGATTTTTTTAATACAATAGCCAGTATGCCCCGATGTAATTCTTCAAGGTTTTTATTTAGTTGACCACTTTTAATATTCAAAATCAACTTTGTGAAAATATTTGAGGAATTAATAATTTACACATATTTGTCTTCTAAAGGCTTTTGTATGCCAAAAACAATAATACATAATTAACAAAACATGTACGAACAAATAATAAAAAACATTTATAAATAGTGTACGATATAAATTATTTTTTCTTGTCTATTTGAAAAAACGACAGCTGTAGGTAACGGTGAACTATCGTCAGATCGTTTCTGTCAATCAATTATATAATAAAAAAATTGCAAATGATGGTGTATGAAATGTTGACTTTTGAAAAAGAACTAAGCATAACTTCCTCGACAATAATTAAGTGTATCTAAAGTGAGACGCTTTAAATCATTCATAAAGTAATTGGAATATAAAATCCACTGAATGACAAGTTTTGTCAATTACGTCAGAAATGCTCAAAACAATAAAAGGTGAAAGCAGTAACAATGATACAAATGTCACAAAATAGGGGCCCAGATCAAGTAAAAACAGGCAACATATGAATAAATTTAAATTTTCTGCAGAATGATAAAAACTCACTGAAATCAAACCGAAGCATTCGAGAAGAAAGTGAGTAACCAATTGGAAACATCCAACAGGAATGTACGTAACCAATCGAAAACATTGAAGAGGTGAGTAAGCAATCCACAGAAAGCACTCAAAAAGAGAGTAAAGAATCAATCAGAAGCACTAAAGAGAGTAAGCAACCAATTAGAAGCACTCAAGAGAAGAGTAATCAACCAATTAGAAACACTCCATAGGATAGTTAGCAACCAATAAGAAACTCTCAAGAGGGGAGTGAACTATATTAAATCCAGTGTGCTCACCTCGGTAACAAAGTCGTCTAGACATCGTTTCACCACACACTTGAGGTTTGAAGCACGGATGAAGGTGAGATTGTGAACTTGTCCCTAGTTTCAAGCATTATTATTATTATTGTTACTATTACCATCCATGCTTTTGCTTCTGAAAGTCAACCAGTGTTACCTGTGCCGGCGGAAGTTACTCTTGGTGCAACGGACGAGTGTTGTGAAGTTTCGTTGGTACTGCCATCAAGGCCCACTGTTTAGTATGAGGACGAACATTTCTGTTCATCTTCTGCTGTCTTCACTTTTCTCTTCTACCTGCATTTCATTATTCTGTGACACTTTTTTCCCTTGGGTGTTCTTAATTATTAATGGTAACCCAGTAATTATAAACTTACCTTAGCTGTCTTCTTAGAGAGGCAATTATTAACATACCTTTGCTGTCTTCCTCGAGAGGCGATTATTTTCTTACCTTTAATGTCCTCTTCGAGAGGCAATTATTAACTCACCTTCGCAGTCCCTTCGAGGGGCGATTCTTAACTTACCCTTGCTGTCCTCCTCGAGGGGCGATTATTACGGTACAGTCATCAGATTGCCTGTCCGCAATCTAGCTAGTATTAATTACTTCAAGTTAATATTAAGGCCAACGGGATTTTCTCTTCCGTGTTCTGTAGCTTCATTTGAGCCTTTCACCTTACTTATCACTAAAAGAGGAAAAACCTTACTGAGGAAAAATTTTTCAGGTAAGTTTTGATGAACCGTTGAATTAAGACAGTTTCTGAATCACATTGACTTCATTACTTCAACTTGCTTTTTGTGATCCATTTTTCTGATTAAAGCTTTTACAGTATAACTTTACTGCAGAGGTCCCTTCCCGTTGATCCTGCAAATTTTTTCCATTTGTCTCGTAATGCAAAGCATTTCGTACCAAACAAGCAGCGGTAATAGTGTAAGAGTGCTAATCTTAGATCTTTTGTGTATTCCTTTTCATTAACGAGTTATTTACCTTCATCCAGTTAACGTGACAAAGTAATCGTCTCAATATTTTTTCTCCTCTTGCAGTAAACAGTAGTACACCTTCTTCCTTTTCTCAAGAACAGAGTCAATAAGTCTGGAAAACTTCTTTCCAATCCTTGCTGGCTGAAGGAGACGAGGACGCGAGAGCACTTAGAAGAGAAGCGCTCGTCTTTGAGGTACAACAAGGTTTCCAACGCTGAGGAACTACCGGCGTCTCGACCTACGAGTCTAAACTATAGTTAAAGACTCACTTTGACGAGCATTATCAACCACCTTGTACTAGAGACTTGTATCGTACCTGTTCACGATTTTCCTTTTGACTTTGTTCCAGTTTATTTTAGTTTATTTTAGTTTAGTTTGTTTTTCTGTTCAGTGCATTACAATTAAAAACCTAAACCTGCAGTGCGTGTTATTTGCACGCACCAATTAGAAGCAATCAAAAAAAGATCAAGCAACCAATTAGAAGCACTCAATACATAGAAGAGTAAGCAACCAATTCCAGCACCTGGGGTTCCTGATGCCAGTCAATGGGCTCGTCCTTCACAGTAACGGCCTCCAGCTCAGCGTCAGGCACTTCACTTTTGATGCGAATTTCTTTTAGATGGCTTCCAGAGCTCAGGCTATCACCTGCAAGTGACACAAGCTCATTGAGAAAAATTTCATTTGAGATAACAAATCTTGTAACAGCTCTTTATGTATTAAAATACAAATTTAATTTCATGATTTTGACAATGTTAACAATTTTGTTAGTATTTTAACACATGAAAACTGGAATGATCTTGAAGGTTAGGAAAAGAAATCTAGTAATACTTATAACAGAGAACACATTGCAAATCTTTCACCTAAAAGTTAAGACTTCAAAAGCTTTGGAGATTAAATGAGCTTAATCATGTTTTAGTGTATATCAGCATACTTAAATGACCATAAGAAGCAAGAAATAAAGTCTTCAGAAAAATAGTACCTACAATTCATAATAAACTAGCAATCCCAATAAAAATTTGCTTTAAAAAATGTACTTCCCACTTCACTATATTTCTGACGGACATCATGATGTTTGAATTTAAAATAAGGTAAACCAATTTTTAAATCATTCATGAGGAATTAGAATAGAATGAAATCCAGTGAGTGACATGTTTTCTCAATTATGAACCATTTCTCAACCTTGTAGGAGGAAGTTTCACACTGAAAACGAAGAACAAAACTTGACACAACTTCTTCTACCACTGAAGTCCTCTTCTTTAACAGAGAAATACCAGTTTTTATGAAAGTTTTCAACTTGGATTATATGAAAATTTAGGCCTACTTATCCAACTCAGGTGTTGCAAAGATAGGAAGGATGAAGGAACCATTTAACATGGTGTTGAGGAAATGGGGAATCTATGCAGAAGGTGCATTATAAACAGCAAGTCAAGAAAACAGTTCATGAAACAAGATTAAACTTGATGCAGAAAGTATTGAGGTTAAAAAGGAAAACCAATGTGCCCAAGAATATCATGATCAAAACAAACATTTCGGATTGTAAAAAATTAATCTTCAGTGTTTTGTAATACAATAAATCGAAATATTAAAACATTGTAACTTTAAATCCTCTGAATGACTTGGATGCAAGACAATGAAATTTAGGACATGATAAAACAAAAAACTATGCAAAATTTGGACAAACAATGGAAAGTTTCACTGCCGTATCACATTCATTTATTGGTGGATGGTTTTTTAAAATGTATTTCGACTCTAAAATGCGGAGATTGGACAGATTTGATGGTGAATCCATATTTTTTTTAAATTTGTGGTTTTAAAAATATGGTTGTTCTTAAAACAGTGTTCTCTTATAGATGAGTTGGATGGTTTGGTCAGGTGACAGCCGGTGCAAAAGGAGATTCCCCTGTGTTGTGCCCACCTCACAAACAATTGGACGGAAATTTCTTAAAGAATATTTTTACCACTGAATTATCAAAATTTTTGAGTAGAAAGTTCAGTGCAAAGCCAAGAATTCTTACTGTGCCAAAGCTAAGATCGTATTTTCAGTTACCTTTCTTAGGATCCCGCACAGAGAAAATGAAAATGGAAGTAGTGTCAACAGTTAAGAGTTGTTTCCACAAATAAATCCTTGCTCATATTTAGAAAACAACAGGAAACTTGAATTATATTTTAAGCAAATGGATACTCCAGATGTGATGCTGCGCACCTCATTTGTATATCAATATATGTGTGACCGCTGCGAGAGCTCTTAACATTGGTAGCACTGGGCTCCAATTGTTTGTGAGGTATGCACAACAGGGGGGAATCTCCTTATGCACCGGCTGTAACTTGACCAAACCATCCAACCCATTTATAACAAAACATTGTTCTAAGAAAGACCATATTTTTAAAAATACATATTTGAAAATTTTTGTATTCAACATCAAATTTGTCCGATTCTGCATTTTATAATCAATACACGTTTTAAAAAAAACCATCCATCAATAAATGAATGTGATACGGTAGTGAAACTTTTCATTGTTTGTTGACATTTTGTTTGTTTTTTGTGTCATCATGTCTTTTTAATTTCATTGTCTTATATCCAATTTATCCAGAAGATTTATAGTTACAATGTTTTAGTACTTCAATTTATTGTATTACAGAACACTGAAGAGGGACTTTTTATAATCCGGAAAGTTAGTTTTTTATGATGATATTCTTAGCCACGTTGGTTTTCTTTTTATCCTGAAAATGTGATTTCCCAGAAATCAATCTATTTCATTTAGATAGAAAGTATTGAATACTGAAAAACCGGACAGCAGCAAATCACAACAAAATGGTCCATGATAAAACAAAAAATGCATTCTATTCAAAAAAAGGCCTACCTACTTCAGCACAGCACTTCACATATTTCCCCTGGGAGTGCTTATACCCATAGACACAATAATTGTTGTCCCATGAGGGGGTGATGGTTTTTAAATACTCAAAATTACACTCATAGGCATGGTTCAGCAGACAGGAAGAATAGAAATGTGATAAGGTTTACTCTGAGAGTAATTCTCATAAAAATCCACGGTGTGAATGCTCAGGTGGCTGACACTCAAAACTGTGTCATGTAAAGGAGTAATAAATGTGGTACTCCAATGATCTACTCCAAACAGTGATTTACATGTAGTATTACACTCCCAAATATTCACACATCTACAAACATGACTGTGTACACGTAACTGCAAGCAAAATGACAGCATAAACCCATAAACAAAAGTGGCAGATAATGTTGAGAACACGAAAACTATTTGTGTTTATTGTTGCCACATCTCCACTCACAGCATGGGACTTTCAATTTGGCTATGCTCCTGATAATGACAAAACATACGTACCAATTGCATTATGTTCAAACTGCCTCATCTTCTGTACGACTCAATAAATTTTATTCAAACCAGAATTGGCTATAAAGACCATGGAAAATAATATTTGGAGAGAAATATTTTTGTGCAATTTGGTTTTACTTCTGAACAAAATTTTTGCAACATTATATCCTATTAGTGTTCATGACCTGTCATGAATGAGATGTGACACTTTTCCTACATAAATCTACCAGATGTAAATGACAAACATCTATATTCATCCTGATAGTACCAGTGATTAAAATATTCTTAGTATCACAATTACGGTCAAGTATCCGTAACTCTTTGACTGCAGTCGGTAAAACTGAAGCTCAATATTCAACTCAAATTGAATGTCAATAGTAATAGGTAATTTTGAAACAAGCAATCATTAACAGAATCATACCCTCATCTAGCTTTAACTAAGTAATTATGAAAATTGAGTTTGCAACTGGTAAGTCGACAGCATTATGAAAATATTATCCAAGGCCACCAGCAGCACACATTGCAGTTAAGGCCCCGATACACTGGGCGAAAATCGCGGTGATAACCGCCAGCACGCCTCTCAATGTGCCTCCCATCCCTGCACACCAGCCAGTTGGCAGAGTGGCCACCGAGCTTTCAGCGATCCGAGCATTTCTGGATTAGGACGGTCGTCACTGCGACGAGCAGTACCATTTTAAACGTTGACGGGAGAGGTGTACAGCCATGACTTGCTTCGCAATTGAGTAGACAAAACTCAAACGCTGAATTCTATAGACGCACGTAAAAAATTCGACTGCTTGCAGAATGTGATGAGCAGCGCTTACAGAAGGCTAAAGCACAGCGCAACGTGCGCTTTGGTTTAATCCTGCGCTCCATACGGCTGGTCGCATTCGCGCACCTACCCGTACGACACGCTGAGGCAGACTGACGCCTTGCATTGCATTCCGCGGTGCTTCATCTTGCGTGCTGAGTGTATCATGTCGCCAGTTCTCATTTCAACTGGCGGACGGATCCACTGCCGCAATATCTCGAGTCATGAACGCCAGTGTATCGGGGCCTTTAGAGTGTTAAGAGCATGCCAAAGAGATGGACTAACCAAAAAAGCAACAACTGTGCATACATGTAGAAACTCTGCCAATTTTAATAAAATAGGAGAAATTACAACCTAAAAACATAGAAATTCATTTATTTAAAGAGATACTTGGATCTTTATTACATAAGGATAATTTATTTTCCATTGCGACATTTAATATCATAAGCAGCAGGTCTCACCCTCAAACAAGTGGGGAGAGCTTCTATCTTAATACCATTTTAGTTTATTTCAACACTATTAAAGCTTAATGTTCTACTTCAAGAACAACTGTCTTTGTCTAACACCCAGACCAGAACTAAGTCTTACCTTGCACCATGTTCTCCACTGCAGCTTCTTGCTTGATGTTTTCCTGCCTGCAGCACAGCCTCTCCACTTCAGCATCCGTTAGCTTGTGCACCATAACCACTGCACGCTCCATGCTGGGTGCTGAGGTACCTGAGCAATGGGATGCTTCTTTGCTCTAATATTTTAGAAAATTGAAGTTATAACTTGAAGAAATTAAAAACAAAATGCTGTTCTTCCATCATTACAGAAAATAATGAGTGCCCACACATTTCATTAATGCAAGATAACCACACATCAAGTGGATAGGACAATTCAAGATCATTTAATAAAAGAATAGAGTAACAATTTTTGCCTTGTGTTATAGTATGAACCACTCAAAGATTCGTTAGTGAGAAATGTACAAAATTCTGGTGAGGAAAGTAAATGGTCCCGATCATCCATTTTTCTGGCTGGCGAGTGAGCCGCACGGAAGATAGAGTAGAGCCTTGGCTGGGCCTTGGACAGGAGTTCGCCTTCATACTCTGCCACCACCACTGATCTTTGCCCAAGCTCTCCTGCACCTCAAGGAGGCCTACGTTGCACGCTCAACTTCACCGCCACCGCCATGGCCATTGGAGTCCCAGCCTCGAGAGGTGGAAAGGAGTGGTTCCCATACCTGGGGGCTCGACGTCACTCTTCGCGGTTTTCGTTTCTGATGCTGCAGCGCCGTGTTGTGACACGAGGTGAGGCTCAGCCTGACATTTCACTCGCCCCTGGCTCACTTCCAGTAATAAGTGGATGATCCCATAGGACCGAACCGTTTTGTCTAAACTTTCCCACCAGGTTTTTGTACCGCTAGTTGATTTTCTAGCATTATATGTTCATTCTAATTCTAGTGATTTATTCTCATTCTAATTCTAGTAATTTATTCATATTCTCATTCTAGCAATTTATTCTCATGCACATTCTCATTCTAGCAATTTATTCTTGTGCTCATTCTCATTCTAGCAATTTATTCTCATGCTCATTCTCATTCTAGCAATTTATTCTAGCCTTAATTCTAACTTCTCTTGTCCTGTGTGCAGGTGCCTGTGTGAGGTCCTGGCACGGACGAAGAGAGCGGAATCTGCGTTTCTTTTCAATAAAGAAAATATTGCGAATTTGGAAAGAGACAACTTTCCTTTTTACTTGAATATTTGTTTCCTTCAGCCTATAAACCGTAGTGGAAAGTCGGATTTAAACTGAATTTTCATACAAATCATGAGGATTTTTGTTCAAGAAAAAGTGTACAGTCAAAATAATTATTTAATTGAAGTGATACCTGTTTTCACAATCCTTTGGTTTTGCAAATAAAAAACGCACTATCGAATTACTTTGTGAGTTAATTCTTTAGTTTTTTGTTGTCTGGTTGCTTTATAACAATCAGCTAGTACAAGATGAGTATATTGGTTTTTGGGTCTCAAATGATCAATCAATAATGAATGGTTAACAGAAATCAAAGGTTCATATATCAACATGAACATCAAGTTGTGGAAATTACTTTCTTCATTAGGGTCTCCCCCATTGGTGGGACATCATCAAGTTAGAAGTGAATTAGTTGAAGGGCTGATTTCCTCAAAGACGAATTTCACCTAGATCAAGTATTCCTAAATCGAGATTCCCTGATTTTTGTCTTTTTTAGGTTTCATTCTTTGACTTCATAACATGAAGAGTATTTTGTATTGCACATTGCTCCACTGAAAAAACAATGCCAAAAAAGTCTTTTAACCTGTCGCCACGTCCTGGACTCTTAGAAGGTCAGCAAAGCTAGTACATGTTGCACATCAGCAAACCTAAGGTTGCCATATATGGTTTTAAGCGTCTCGTTGAGCGCCATTTATTGGTGGAAGGTAAAATAAGGTGAGGTGGATAGGGGAGGAGAAATAACAGTTTCAAATCTGTCTGCATTCTTCCACTCAGTGTGGCCTCTGAAGAGGACGGGTGAGTGTGGCTACCGGCGCTGCATGGCGTCTTAGAAGGCCAAAAGTGTTGCGGAGGCATGCCAGCACACACTCTGCCTCTTAGAAGGTCGCTTCATTGAGTGCAAAAGTGAAGTGATATTGCATTGAAATTTTGGTAAACATTGTCGAGGTATAGCAAAGGCACTTGCACTTCATGCTTTGATGAGAATATATGAATACTTCATTTATTTCAGTTATATAATTATGAATAAATAAAGTATTTATGTATTCTCATCAAAGCTAACAAAGTGTAACAAAGCAAGTGCTTTTGTTATACTACTATCATATGTATGTTTTTTCCATTCATAGGTTTCAGAGATAATTTTTGATACATTAGCCATGCCTTGCCGTTCGAAATGTTTAAATTCGGAGGAAATCCGAACCGCCCTCGAGGAGCTGGATTTGGAGTCAGAAAACCTCAGCGATGGGGTCTCTATGGCTGTGTACGAGGAGTGGGCTGATGAGAATGCAGAGTCCCAGAAGGAGGAGAAGGCCCCCGACTCGTCCGTCTTCACCCTGATGAGGGCCTTCAAGGTGAAGAAGTATGAAGACCCCTCCACCGACGGGGCATCCTCCTCGACATTGGTCCCGCTGCCTTCTGAATTAGTGGCCACGGCCACGATTGTTTCGCTACTGCTGCCACCACCTGCTTTGCCACAACCACCTGCCTTGCCACCACCGCCTGCTATTGCCTCTTCGTCGACATCTGCTGCTGCTGACCTTGTTTTCTCTAGTGACGACGAGGATGGTGGCATCGGGCCTAATAGCGCTTTGCCTTCACGTCAAGCAGCTAAGAACGTTGCTGACATTCCAGGGGATACAAGAGGCGGAAACATCATTGATGCATGAAGACTGATCCAGCCCTTGTAGAAATGCCCCAAGATCCCCTGGAAGAAGTCAGGAGAAGAGCATTCACTATGTCCCATTGATTTTAACCCCAAAACTCCAGGGATCCAAGTTGATATTCCCGACAAGTTTGATGGAGTGGATGCTCTCATGCTGTTTATGCCGGATGAAATTTGGGAGACCATTGCAGAAGCCGGATTTGGGTTGTCGGGGGCCAGCAGTAGCAATACTACATGCAGGGGAGGGGCTGGGGGGGGGGGATAAGTTATGTCATCATCATTATCATCATCATTTATCGTCATGGTCATCATAATCATCTTGGTTTTCATCTAGCAGCGAGCGGTAGGTCATCATCATCCATCATTTGGCGAGTACCTGAACTTTTGTTGTGTTCTTGTTTTTCTTGTTTGTAAAAATTATGTTTTTGCTCATAACTTCTGATCTATTTGTTGTAGGTAAAAAATAAAGGTATCATTGTTTTCAGCAGATAAAAATCTACAAGAATACATCATAATAATATATAATACTACCATATAAATGCAATAAAAAGTTATTTTTAACAATTTGTGTTCATTTTTTTCAAAATTGATGGTCCAGAATCCGCAGATTTCCTCCTCGGCAAAAAACAATACCACCATTGCATTCAGAAGAAAAGCTCTATGTATATAAAACTCTTTCCAAGCAATGAAACAGCTTGATAACAGCCTATGCAGAAAATGAACTAAAGAAACTGTAAAAACTGATTATTTTTTTAAAAATGTTTATAACTCCAAAACCATTGAACCTAGAAAAATTTTTTACATACCACAAGATTCAGTAGGTAAAAATCTATGACACTGCATCATAAAAAAAGGAAAATGCAATAGAAAAAAAATAGCTAATGATTTTCCAATTTTTTTTTGTATTTTACATAAATAAAAACTTTAATTCCGTAGATTTTTGTTGGGCTAGCAGCATTTTTTTTTCACTGACAAAAAGAGCAACCCTTCCCCTATACAATGAACTCACAACAAAACTGCTAACTTGAATAATGAATGTACAGTAAGGAGTCAAGTTTACTCATTTTTTTCATTTTTTCTGTTAGGGCAGCCGTGTGGAGACGGGTTAATTCATTCATGTTAATACTTTGAAGGATGTTGTAGCACAAATTGATATTCATATTGGTGAATGTCTTGAGCCTGGTGGTGGTTATTTTGAAAGCCAAACAAAACAAAATAAAATGTTCAATTTTAGTTCTTTCTATGCAATAAATTTCTTTCAATCTTTTCATAACAATTTAAAAATTGGAAGCATTTACAAACTGGCTACACTATTAACAGACACCTTGTAATCACCGAAGACACCAAAGATAGCTAACCAGCAGGAATCAGATTCACCCCTATGGTCAAACAACCCACAGATCGAATTATAAATTAGTTGAAGCCTCCCTAACCCCAACACAGGAAAGCCAAAAGGAGAAAATGAAGAAAACACTGCTTGGTATAGAGTTCAAGTATTATACTAGATGTTAGTTTAAGCCTTCCTTTTCCCAACAGAGGAGTTCTAATAGGAAGAAAGTTGGATGCAGCGTTCAGTTTCGAGTTGAGGCAACAAGGAGTCTACACGTAAGGTCTGCTGTCACACTGATTCCTCTGCACACAAGAAAAGCAGGTAAGGAAAAGAGTTTGAGACACAAAATTAAAGTTGAAGAAGAAAGTTATGGAAACAGAATAAAAGCAGTAACTGAAAAACTATGACCTGTAACAAAATGAAATTATTCTATTTTGAAAAAAAGAATAGCTTTTTACTCGATGCCTTGAATCGGAAAATTCCCTCAGGGAGTAATAAATACTAGACACAGAAGTTGTATCCTCCTGAGAGGACAATAATGTTTCTCTGTTTATTCTATTGCATATACATCTTTTGAGAGTCTCTACCACAGAAAGGCCCAACAGCACTATGTGGATTTACTCCTGCAGTTTTATAAGACTTCAAACATTCCAGACCTAAAGAATTGACACAATTACACGTCCTATTTACCAAACCTGGGTCACTCCAGCAGGCAAAAAACCTCCAGCCATACCCATCATTACAATCACAGTCAGGCACTCACAACCACTATCAACTCATCTTCTAAAATACTGGTGCAATGCTCTTTCAACACTATTCATTTATCTAGTTTTTGACTAACCTCTAACATTCCTTCTCCTTGCTTCTGACTTCACTGCTTCCTTCACCAACAATAGTAGTAAGGGCACTACCAATCAGAGCCCAATTCACCACAATTAGCTTGAAATGGAAATTACTTGAGAAAAAATTTTCATGAAAGATTTATCCTTGACGAATTTTTGCCTTTTTATAACCAGAAATCAGTTCCACAAACGACCAAGCCATTTTTAGATATAAATTCCTGTGTTTAATAAACAAAAACAATAAATAGTATGTTTAGGAATAATTCCATTCTTTGAAGTATTTTCTAGGAATATATGATTTATCAAAGTTTCGAAAATACCTACCTTTAAGTGGATGCCTGTCTTTATTAATAAAGATAAAATTATATGGCTCTTTGTAAGTGTTAGAACAAAACTCTTTAAATTCTTCAAAGGCATGTCCTGAGATATCTGTGTAAATGTTTTTCATATCAGTTGAGTCTAAACCAAAAAGAATCAGAACGTTGGCATTTGTTCTAATTGTTTGTCTTGGTAATAAATGATAATTTTGTGATAAGTAAATTGAACAACAGTTGTGTCTCCCTCTAGTGTAAAAGCTATTAGCTGGACTTTGATCTCTTTTAGTTGCTATATCATCATAAATAAAAAGATTTTTCTTTTTTGAATCTACGTCACTGGGGTCGGGAATAGCTGTCATATCTTGAAAATATTCAATTTTAGATTTTGAGTTTCTTTTATTAGGTAAATTTTCAAGAAAATCGTCAATATTACCATTTCCCTTTTCAAATAATTCAATTATTTCAGATTGGTTATAGCCTTTATCAAAAGCATTTTCTAACAATTTATATTCCGGTTGATGTATTGATTTACTGTACAGAAAAAGATGATTAAAATCGACAAATTTTTTTACCAGAAGCTTTATTAATAAAAGAAGTTTTACCACAGTTTGATTTCCCTACGATGAGACATCTCAAGCCGGGAGAAGGAAAAATGAAGTGACTCTTTTGATTATTTCATTTACTGTCTTTCCACATATACACCATTTCATATAACTAATAAACTACAACTGACTTTCCAAAATATATTTTCTGTTTGTAGCAATTTTAAACATTGTTTTTAAATCTGCTACTTCACTAGAAACATCTCTGATTAATGTTTCAAGATGAATGATATGCGACTGTAATTGATTTATATCTTTCCTATTCAATTTGATATCATTTTGAATTTGATTACTATCTAATTGCAACTGATTTATGTTTGCAGTATTGAGAACAACTTCTCTTTGAATATCTGTTATAATATCTTCCATTTTATTAAGTATAATTCTTCAATGTGTTTTTCTTTTTATTGGTTGTCTCGTTAGGCAATAACGAGAGAAGGAGCTACCTTTTGTGAAAAATATTTTTTCTCCATCATACACTAAACAGTTGTACATTTTAATATCTCTAGGGAATTTTTCACATCTAATTAGAAGAAGTGTTTTTTCAAATCCCAGTTGTAAATAAAGCAAATACATTGAGTCTACAATTTTTTAAGCATCTATTACTTCAAATGGAATATTGCTTTTCATTTTGATTAACATAAATTTTCAGAATACTTTAAAATTTACATTGGAAAAAACATTGAAATTTTTAAAATATGTTGAGAAAATAATTTATTAAAAATGGAACCATTTGATGAAACACATCTATCTAATACTAAGAATACAAAAAGGCAAAATAATTTAAAGAAAATTTCAGTAAAGATGACTTCAAGTAACAATTTTTGTAATATATGTAAAATATACATCATAAACTTAATAAGACATGAGAAAAGTATGAAACAATAAAAACGTGGGTAATCTATTAAACTCGGATCTGTATTTTGATGGAAACAAAGATTTCTGTAATATATGTAATATTAAAGTCTCTAATCTAAAAACACATCAAAAATCTACTAGGCATATTAAAAACATAAATCAAGAATTAATTTCCGATTCATATTTTGAGAAAAAGATATGTAAGATATTAAAGTAGAAGTAAAAAATCTACAACAGCACAAGAAATCAAAGAAGCATTTTAAAAACGTTTATGGCTGTAAATTCAAAGGAAAAAAATGTGCTATAAATGATAAATGCCTGGAATATATGTTCTCTGATATATCAGTTATAGATCCAACAGTTTTCATGAGGAATATGACACCGGTTGTGAGATCAATTTTGGGAGAGCAAAAGTTTGATAATATGAAGATTCAATTGGCAATTTTAGTTCAATTTTTTAAAAACAAAGAAAAAAATGAAAAGGTATGTTCAACAGCATGGATGAATACAGGTAAGTTTGTAGGCATATCGAAAAACTTCCCAAACATTGATGATCTGTATAAAGAAGCTATTAGAAAGATTGAAGAATATACAAAAAACTCCTCTAGCTGGATAACAGATAAATTATTAGACTTCAATGTAAAAATTATTGAATACAAACCTATCAAAGGTTCTAGTTATATAGAATTACCTGAAAAATTTCAAAAGTCGACTTATAAACTAATTGATATTAAAAATACCGATAATAAATGCTTTATGTGGATTGTAGCGAGATATTATTGCAGAGATGAGAAAAACGGTAATAGAATATCTAAAAGGTTAAGGGCACGGTTCAGGTCTATTTCCAGATTATGGTCATTTTTCGGTTTATAAACTCATCTTATAGAGATTTTTCTTGCGCATCCAACGATATAATTGGCTTTCAAGTACGTCAATTGGTTAGTCTTCTGGACGGGGTAAAAGACACGCACTAGTGACCTTGGGGTGCGCCAATGGATGGGTGACCTCCCTCTTCCCCCCCATTACGAGCCAGTGTTGAGTGTTTCTCTACGGGAATAGCATGCGACTTCATCCATGGCCTTACTTGAAATGCTTTCGTACTCAAACAAGACATTCTATTACTCAGTGATAAATTATGGTGTAATTGAGTGTTTATTATGAGTCCGGCTGCTGAGTCATCAGCTAATTAGCTGGCTATGTAAACATAAACGCCTCCCAGAGTTTTAGAGCTACAGGAATGGCAGTTATATCAATCGAAAGGGCTTAAGAAGAGCTACAAAGCAATACAGGACATTGCAAAAAAAATTTGCCAGCTTTAAAAAAAAAATTGTTGAAAAAAAACTTGTTCTGAAACTTGCATTTATTGACTTTTGATATGGATCCTTTTCCACTGTTTTGAAGGTACATAAGAACGTACAGAATCGCTGATAAGACTCGATTCAAAAATTAGTAACAAACGAGAATTTTTTTTTGGAAAAATGGCTTTTCTGAAAACTCACTGTTCGATTTTCGAAAACCTACTCCTCCCACAGTTTTGAAGGTACAGAGATGGCAAGCATACCAATCAATAGCGCTTGAAAAGGAAAATAGATCCGGTGCAAAAGTATTTTTTATTTTCAATTCACTTTGAAAATTAGAAGCAAATTATTCAAAAAAGTGGTAAAAGAGGTGATTTTTAGGGAAAAAAGTTCTCAATACCCAAAAAATCAAATAATCGAAAAACTTTTGCACCTGATCTCTGGACAAGACAAGTTGCTATTGTAATATCGTCGTTTTTCATCACGATATGAGGTTTACTAACTGTAGCTGCAAACTACAGTATCGGTAACTGTAACTACCGATCTGAAGCCTTAACTTCAGGAGTAGGAAAAGGAAACTCTTAGCTAGGTTCCTATTCTTGTACTGTCTCATCGGTACACCGACTCTGCTTATGCGCTATAGCACTCGGAAGTTAAACAATGCTCTTCCGGTGCATACCAATGCGATGCGTGTTGAAACCTTTCATGTAGCACCTTGAATGTATATGTGTATAATACTGATAATGTTACAGTGCTCTTGCGTAAGAATGTATTTAGACAGCACTATGCGTTGAGAACTGAGCTCATGGTTCTTGTGGATCTCTGCTCGTGGTTCTCGGGCTTGGCTGGAGCCTACTCCACCGCTACCCTTCGTAATGTAAACGTGTGTCCTGCTGTGTGTACTGATTATACAAACTCCAAGAGTCTCGTCTTCTTAACCTACGTCCATTAGGTTATGGGCCCAGTAAACCTTCCGATGAAGCAATATCAAGTGAGGTTATCTTAAGTCCCGAAGCGAAAAACAGCCCGGGACAGCGAGAACAGAAGTTGGTGATTTGTTAGTGCTGTGTGAGACAGAAACGGTGAAAGAGAAAGAAACATGGCAGGCTCCGTAAGTGAAAGTGCAAAGAACTGCCTCACGGCTCTTAATGATAAAAACTATCCTACGTGGAAGCTGCAAATGAAGATGATTCTGATGAAGGAAAAACTGTGGAACTTGGTTCGAGGAACGGAAACCATGCCACAGACTACGGACGAGACTGCTCGAAGAAAATTTGAAGAAAGACGTGACAGTGCACTTGCAACAATTGTGCTTGGTGTCGAAACAAGTCAACTTTATTTGTTGGGTGATCCTACTGACCCTGTGCAACTATGGCATAAGATTGAAGATACATTCCAGAAGAAAACTTGGTCTAACAAGTTCAGACTACGCAAAAGACTCTACAACATGAAACTAAAAGAAGACCAAGACTTACAAACTCATCTCAAAGCATTTGTCGAAATATTTGAGTCCTTGAGCGTGATTGATGACGCAGTTGATGAAGAAAGTCGTGTAATAATCTTGCTGTCGTCACTTCCCGACCATTTCTCCACACTGGTGACTGCACTGGAAGCTCATGAAAAACTACCGTCATGGGATATTGTGACAGAGCGTCTTCTGAATGAAGAAGCAAAACTGAAAAACCAAAGTGCTTCAGACTTCAGTGAAAAATCCCTTGTGACCTCCAAATTGAAAAACTCACGATGCTTCGAATGCGGAAAATTGGGACACCTACGTACCAAGTGCTGGATCTATCAAGAAAAATTGAAGAAAGAAGATGGGAACCACACAGAAAACCAAAACAATTTTGTAGCAGGTAAAACAAATTATATCGGTGCATTGTCTGTGATAAATATCAATAATTGTTGGGTAATTGATTCCGGTGCAACAGCACACATGTGTAATAATAGGAATGATTTTTCTTGTATGAATGAGCTATCTAGTCCAATTAACATTGAAGTTGGTGATGGTAGAAACTTGCAAGGTGTTGGTGTAGGTGATGTTGAAGTTATGGTGTTGTTGCCTAAAGGTCGAGTAGATACCTGTGTTGTTAAGAATGTCTTGTATGTACCTGGTTTAGCTTACAATTTACTTTCCGTGCCTCAGATTACAGAAAGTGGAAACTCAGTTTACTTTGACGAAAGCTCATGTAAGATTGTAAATAAAGACGATGAATTAATTGCCTTAGGCAGTAAAGTAGGAAAATTGTATAAACTTAATTGCACCCTTAATTCAGCCGCTAAATGCATGAACGTTTCCTCTGATGAAATTCTGTGGCATAAACGATTTTGTCATCTAGGATTCAATAATCTTAAGAAATTAGGCACTAAGAATCTTGTTAGAGGTTTTGATTGTTCTGTGAGTGGAGATAACATTTTTTGTGAAAACTGTTGTGATGGTAAAAATCATAGGCTTCCGTTCCCCAAAACAAATCACAAAAGGAAACGCCAACCCTTAGAACTTATCCACAGTGATGTGTGTGGCCAGCTTAATCCCATATCACTTGGGAGTGGAAGGTATTTTGTAACCTTCATAGATGACCACTCCAGATATACTTGGGTGTACATTATCAAACATAAGAGTGATGTTTTCAAAGTGTTTCAGGAGTTCAAATCCTTGGTAGAAAATCACTATGATCACAAAATTAAAATTCTGCGCTCCGATAACGGTGGGGAATACATCTCTAATGACTTTGAACAATTCCTAAAAGGGGAAGGAATTATCCATGAAAAAACTGTGCCTAAGACACCTGAACAAAATGGAGTTGCAGAAAGAATGAATAGAACTCTTCTTGACTCTGTCAGAGCTATGCTGTCTGGTTCAAAGTTACCAAAATCATTCTGGGGTGAAGCTATATCAACTGCCGTGTATGTCAAAAATAGGAGCCCTGCTAGTGCATTGAATGATATGACCCCTTATCAGGCCCTTAATGGACACAAGCCCAACGTACAGCACCTCAAAACCTTTGGCTGCAGTGCGTACGCTCATGTCCCCAAAGATGAGAGGGAAAAACTTGATCCAAAATCTAAACCGTGTGTTCTTGTAGGATATGGAAGTGGATCCAAGGGATATCGTCTGTATGACATAAACAGTAGAAGGATATTTTTGAGTAGAGACGTTATGTTCAATGAATCTCAGCAGATGCCAATTGAGAAGGAGCCTTCAGAAGTAAATGATGGTAATTTTTCTCTTCTTCCTCAGGATCCAGAGCCAGAAGACTCTGAGGGAGGGGTGGAGCATAGACAGTCAGATGCTGGGATGGAGGGAGTGCAGCCTAGACAATCAGCCAGATATCGACGGGCTCCTGATAGGTTTGGTGAATGGGTGTATTTAATGAAAAATGAGCTTGATATACCATCTTGTGTTCAAGAAGCACTCAGTGGACCAGAAGCAAAACTATGGGAAACAGCTATGGAGAATGAGATGGAGTCTATAAATCAAAACAGAGTATGGTCCCTTGTAGAGTGTCCTAATGACAAAAAACCTATCAAATCAAAGTGGATCTTTAAAAGAAAAACCGGACCCGACGGAAGCATTTGCTCGTACAAAGCTCGCCTTGTGGCTCAGGGCTACTCACAAAAATATGGCATCGACTACGACGAGACCTTCAGTCCCGTGGTTCGATTTGAGTCTGTCAGGACAGTACTAGCTTTGGCTGCCAAATGCAACATGCAAGTCCATCACATGGACGTTGCAACAGCCTTCCTTAATGGAGAACTGATTGAAGAACTATATCTGGTTCAACCTGACGGTTTTATTGTCAAAGGCAAAGAAAATCTGGTGTGTAAACTACAAAAATCGCTCTACGGACTAAAACAAGCTCCTAAGTGTTGGAATACTACACTAGATAGCTATTTGAAGAAATTGGGTTTTGTACAATCTAAGAGTGATGCTTGTATATACACTCGTGTTCAAGATAAGAAACTGTGTATTGTGGCGGTGTATGTAGACGATCTAATAATTGCTTCTGAGTCTGGTGATGAAATAAATCAAATAAAGTTGAGCCTTTCTACCCAATACAAAATGAAGGACCTTGGTGTGCTGAGTTACTTCCTAGGTGTAAGTGTTGTACAATTTAAAAACAATGTCTTCTTGAATCAAACTGCCTACACTGAGGCTCTGTTGTCAAAATTTGGCTTTGATAATTGTAAACCTGTTGCAACTCCCGCCGATGTAAACGTAAATCCGATATGCTCCCCAAATGATGTCGAATTTGACCCTGCCACTTATCAAAGTGCTGTAGGTAGCCTTTTGTATTTGTCAACCAGAACTCGACCTGACATTGCATTCGCAGTGAATAATGTTGCTAAATACAGCTCCAAACCTCTTGAACAGCATTGGATGTGTGTTAAGAGAATATTCAGGTACCTGAGAGGCACCTCTAAACTAGGTCTCTTGTATAGCAAATGTTCTGATACTTGCATTGGTTATTCAGATGCTGACTGGGCTGGTGATAAAAATGACCGAAAGTCTACCTCTGGTTACTGTTTCACCCTCAGTAATTCGGTAATTACGTGGAGATCTAACAAACAAACTTGTGTAGCCCTCTCAACTGCAGAAGCCGAATACGTTGCTCTTGCCGGTGCGGCTCAAGAGGCTGTCTGGTTAAAGCACTTACTCAGTGATCTAAATTTTGGGACTATGGAACCAATGGTTATAAACGAAGACAACCAGTCAGCCATCTGTCTTGCCAACAATCCCAAATATCATGGGAGGAGCAAGCACATCGATATTAAGTTTCACTATGTACGGGATCTTGTAAGTAACAAAGATATAGACGTAGTGTATTGCCCTACCGACGAAATGCTCGCCGACATATTCACCAAGAACCTGCCGATAGAAAAGTTCTCTAGACTAAGAACGAAGTTAGGAATGGTCTCATCTGACACACATTCAATGTGAGAAGGAGTGTTGAAACCTTTCATGTAGCACCTTGAATGTATATGTGTATAATACTGATAATGTTACAGTGCTCTTGCGTAAGAATGTATTTAGACAGCACTATGCGTTGAGAACTGAGCTCATGGTTCTTGTGGATCTCTGCTCGTGGTTCTCGGGCTTGGCTGGAGCCTACTCCACCGCTACCCTTCGTAATGTAAACGTGTGTCCTGCTGTGTGTACTGATTATACAAACTCCAAGAGTCTCGTCTTCTTAACCTACGTCCATTAATGCGCCCCGAAGGCACAGCTTCCGGCAGAGGTCTCATAAAGACATCTGACCTGAACGCGATATGGCATCCGGCGGCGCCAAGCCGCGCAAAATTCCGCTCCAGAACTCGTACTCATAAAACCAGTATCACATTATACGATGCATATTTTAATATACAACACCTATCTAGAAAATATATTCTCAGTTCAGTGAGTTCAAAATTGTAAGAGGAGTAGGATTTTCTGCACTACATGTTTTTTCATGTTTTTTCAAAAATAATCTTATTCATGTATGGTTACAAAAGATACGCACTAATAAAAAAAATATTCATAACAATTTACACTTACGGTAGATATCTCAGAAAAATCCACCGAGAACTTAGACTTTTTTTTACCCCGAACCGTCCCCTTAAAAACTGAAGCTGAAGTGTTAAATTTCAGAGACATAACATTTCCAGTGAAACTTAAAGATATCGATAAATTTGAGAGAAACAATAATGTGTCGGTAAATGTTTACAACTTTAATTACTTCAGAGAATTATGTCCTCTGAGAATAACAAAGGTAAAAAATGAAGATGTTATATCACTTTTATTGTCAACAGATGAAAATAAAAGTCATTATGTTTTAATGAAGTCATTAAGTCCATGTGTGCAAACTAAAGATGGTCATAAAAAACATGTCTGTCCATATTGTTTATGGCCATTCACAAAAGAATGCTTATTAAAAAACTACATTAATGATTGTTCAGTTCACACTCCAACAAAGTATGTTCTTGAAGGAGGTAAATTAAAATTTAAACATTACCAAAAAACAATTAAGCATCCTTTTGCAATTTATGCTGGTTTCGAATCAACGTTGGCAAAAATAGATACGTGTCAACCAAATCAAAACTCAAGTTACACCATGAACATTCAGAAGCACAACCCTAATTCATTTGTTGCTATACAAAATCTGAAGCAGATGAATATTCCCGTTTAGAAATATATAATGGGAAAGATGCTTTCCAAAAGTTTGTAGAATATTTAGAAAAAGAAACCACGAGAATTTATAGTCTGTTGAAAATAAATAAGAAAATGTATTTACCATCAGATAAATTTGAAAAATATAAAGAAGCCACAAGATGCTATGTATGTGGTGGAGAATTTACGGAAGATAACTATAAAGTTAGAGATCACAATCATTTGACAGGTCATTACAGAGGTCCAGCTCATTTAAAATGTAATTTAAAAATTAGGAATCCAAATTTTATACCGGTGTTTTTACATAATCTGTCTAATTACGATGCTCATTTGTTCGTGAAAGACTTGGGAAATATACCCGGAGAGTTGAACGTTATTCCACAAACAGATGAAGAATATACTAGTTTTACATAAACCATAAAAGTTGATCCTTATGTATGTAAACATTCAGGAAAAATTAAAGATATCACCAGAGACTTACGGTACTTAAACAGCTATAGGTTTTTACCTTCATCTCTGGATAAACTATCGAAGAATTTATCTGAGCACAAAGAATTGTTGAAGTTCTTTCTCAATGAAGAACAATTAGAGTTGATCAACAAAAAAGGTATTTATCCGTATGAATATGTAAATAGTTATGAAAAAATGAACGTTAATAGTTTACCAGCTAAAAGTGAATTCTACAGTAGATTAAATAATAAAAATATTTCAGAAGATGAATATCAGCATGCACTCAAAGTATGGAGAGCTTTTAATTGTACAACATTCAAAGATTATCATAATTTATATCTAAAAGTCGATATATTATTATTAACAGAAGTATTTGAAAAAATTTAGACTAACATGCATGAAAACCTATTCTCTAGATCCAGCACATTATTTTACAGCTCCAGGATTGTCTTTCAATGCTCTACTGAAACATACAAAAATAGAATTGGACTTGTTTGAAGATCCTGATATGCTACTATTCATCGAAAAAGGAATAAGAGGTGAGATTTCTACAATATCAACACGATATGCAAAAGCAAACAATCCATATATTCCACAAACATTCGATAAAGGAAAACCAAATAGTTTTATCACATATATAGATGCAAATAATCTTTACGGCTGGGCTATGTGTTGATCATTACCTACTGGAAACTTTATATGGAAAGATCCAAAGTCGAAACTCAAAGCAGATAAAGGTTACATATTAGAAGTGGATTTAAGTTATCCGAAAGACTTACATGCTCTACATAATGATTTACCATTAGCTCCAGAAAATATCAAAGTAAACGATGTAAATAAATTAGTTCCACATCTTGGAAAACGAAAAAAATTTGTTGTACATCTTAAATCTCTGACAAAATATCTAGATCTAGGATTGAAGTTGGAGAAAATTCACAGAATATTAGAGTTTGATGAAAGTCCGTGGATGAAATCATATATTAATATCTATACAAAAATGCGTCAGCAAGCTAAATCTGAATTTGAAAAAGACTTCTACAAGCTGATGAACAATTCAGTATTTGGTAAAACAATGGAAAATATTATAAATAGAGTAGATGTATGTTTAGTAAAGTCAGAGAAAGAATTAATTAAATTAGCAAATAAACCAAACTTCACCAGTTTTAAAATATTCTCAGAAAATTTGATAGCATGTCATATGCAAAAACAAAGACTGAAATTTGATAAACCAATCTACGTAGGATTATCTGTATTAGATATAAGTAAAACATTAATGTATGATTTCCATTAAAATCATATTAAAAAGAAATATGGCAATAAGGCAAAGTTGTTGTTTACAGATATAGATTCATTATGTTATGATATCAAAACAAAAGATTTGTACAAAGATATGGAAAGAAATAAAGACTTATATGATACATCAAACTATTCTAAAGAACACTTCCTATATTCAACTAAAAATATGAAAGTAATTGGGAAAATGAAAGACGAAACTTGTGGAATACCAATTGAAGAATTTGTCGGTCTCAGAGCAAAACTATATTGTTACAAAACGAAAAATTCCGTGAGTAAGAAAGCAAAAGGTGTAAGTAAGAAAATAACTGAGAACAATATCACAATGGGGGAATATAAGAGAGCATTGAATAATGAAACAGTATACAAAACGATGTACAATATCCAAAGTGTTAACCATGAATTATATACTAAAGAAATAAATAAGATTGCATTAAATGGTAATGATGACAAGCGACATATATTACTAGATGGTATCCACACACTAGGATTAAATCACTATAAAATATATTCAATAAATAAAGTATAAAAAATGATTGTCTACAACAATAATGACTTCTATAGCCAAGATTTATTATCTGTTGAAAATGAACAGTATTTGAATGATTTGAAATCAATAGTTAATGAAGAAAAAATACATTGCTTAGAAAACTTCCATTATCTGAAATGCATTTGAAATTGCCATCTAATATTCAATCTGAACAAGTCCCGAACGGTTCATTCAACAATAAACATACCTACTCATATTGCGGTCCAGGAACTAAGGTGCAGAAGCAAATTCAAGAAGGTTATCAAGGAGTTAACTCACTCGATCAGGCTTGTAAAAATCATGACATATTTTATTCACAACATCCAAAAACGAAAGACAGAAAATATGCTGATGATATTTTAGCAAAAAATGCCGCTGAAATTGCAACTGATCCAAATGAATCAGAACACGTTCGACAAGGTGCTAAATTAGTTAACGCAATTAGGGAAGGTAAATCATGGGAAGGATTTGGGCTTCCAAAAAATGTATTGACACGCTCACTGATGTGAGCGATAAAATCTTGAATGACTTATATTATAATCCAAAGACCGGTTATACTGGAATGATCAACTTGTTAAAAAATCCGGCTTATCTTCAACTCTTGTACGAAATTGGTTAGAAACTCAAAAAACTCACACTCTACATAAACCAATATAACAATTTTAAAACGAGAAGGGTGAAGGTATCAAAAATTGATGATCAATGGCAAGCTGATTTGGTTGACATGCAAAACTATAAAGATCAAGGAAAAAACTACATTTTTACAGTAATTAACATTTTCAGTAAATATGCATGGGCAATTCCAATAAGTAAGAAGACAGGTGAAGAAATCAAAACTTATTTTCAAAAACTATTTAAAATACAAATTCCTTCTAAAGTTCAGACAGATAAAGGCTTAGAGTTTACAAATAAATCCACTCAAGAAGTATTCAAGAAACATAACATTCAGTGGTTTAGTTCAGAAAATGAAACCAAAGCTCAATTTATGGAACGCTTCAACAAGACGTTAAAAACTAAAATGTGGAAATATTTTATACACATGAAAACTAAAAAATGGGTGAATATTTTACAAGATTTAATGCAAAATTACAATAATAGCTATCATAGAACAATAAAAATGACACCTAACCAAGCATCATTGGAAAAGAACATTAAACAAGTTTATGATATCTTATTCCCTCCAACCGAACCAACTTTCACATCACCGAAACTCAAAATTGGGGATAGAGTAAGAATAAGCAAGAAACGGAAAGACTTTCGGAAGGGTTATTTACCAAATTTCACTAATGAGTTATTCATTGTAACCGAAATACTGTCTACTGAACCAACTACTTATAGATTAAAAGATATGGATGGTGAAGAAATAAAAGGAAGTTTTTATGAACAAGAACTATCAAAATATACTAGTGATGTTTATGAAATTGAGAAAATTCTCAAGAAGAGTAAAGAAAAACTTCTGGTCAAGTGAAAAGGTTATGATGAACCTTCATGGATCTCAACAACTGAACTTAATGTCAGTTCAGAGTAAACTTATATTAAGTTAAAGTCTTTTTGAATTTTTCTCTTTAAAAAATGGCATTGATTGATATCAAAACTAAATCAGATTTACTAAACTTAGCAAAGAGTTTGAAAAAGCAATTCACAAATGATAAAATACTCAAACAAGATTTATACCATGATGTTAAAAAAGTTTACAAGCCATTGATTGAACCTTTACCCAAAATTGTTGACGAAACTAAACAAACTAGGTTGGCAATAAAAGGTATACCTCATGAAAAACTTGAATCTATCAAAGGAAAACCTGTTGAGAAACTAGCTTTGCCCTCTTCTGAATCCAACACTGTAGTTGGGCCTATCGCATTGAATTTCTTGCGTTTTGCATGGAAACCTGGAAATGAGTATGACAAAGCACTGTCATTCGTTGGGATGGAAGTAAAGTTATGCTAGGAAATAAAAAGGTAGATATTTTGGGTAATGATTTGAAAATTGGAGATAGAGTATACGAAGGCACAACAGGATTATGGGAACTATTAACAAAGCAAAATCCTATTGATTTTAGGGATGAAGATAAAAGAAATTATTTTGACATGTTGTATTCAACTGATGCTTATTTGAGGGAAGACGGTACCATAAAAGCAAATAGGGGTGAGAAATATTCCAAATTTATCAAACCCTTTTATCAAATGGTTCAACGAAGAAAAGCTCAAGCTGCAGTTGAAAAAATTAGATCAGTAAGTCCATCGAGTCGTGAATTAAGTCGTGAATCAAGCCCTGAGCCAAGTCCTTTGAGAAACCCAAGAGTAGTAGAATCCTCAATTCCGAGTCGACGCCCGAAGTCCTTCAACAAGCCAGAGACCATTTTTCGACCCTTCATGAAGGTCTACTTTTAGACCAACTCCTACTCCTATACCTTCTCCTATACCTCCTTGTCATCCTCCCAGAGAGGATTCAGACGTTTCAGGATCAGTTATTATTGTATTACCATCTAACATCAATGATCTTGTAAAAAGACACCAGTTATTTGCTCGGTTCGTTTAACGCTGGAAATACAGGAGTTTTTAATGAACTGCAAATACTTACACATGAACTCTTAAAGCAAGGTATATTAAATACTGCTGAAGTAAAGATGTTTGATGATTTATTGTTTAAAAAATGGAATCTCAAAGCATTGTAATTAGTGAAAGAAAAAGTGACATGAGTATAAATTTTAGTCCAGCAATAGAATTGAACAAAAATAAATTTCACGAAATGGCACTGGTTGGGTTAGACATGTATCATTCTATTCCTAACATTGATGAAAATAATAATAAATTTTAATATGAATTAAATGGCGTTGAAAATGTAATTACACTTCCTACAGGATGTTATGAAATAGAAAGTATGAACAAATTCATTCAAAAAACATTGGCAGGATTTATTGAAATCAAAGCAAACACTAATACATTGAAATGCGTCATAGCTCTCCATTCATCTACGTTAAAAGTATTTTTCAATAAAGAAAAATCTTTAAATACAATGTTGGGATTTGGAGAAATTATCTTAAAAGGTGTTGGAGAACATGAGAGTATAAATATAGTGAACATGTCTGTTAACGCAATACTCGTTCATTGTAGTGCAATTAACGGCTCATACCTAAACGGTTCTTTGCATAATATTTTATATTCCTTTCTCCCAAACGTCCCACCAAGATATAAAATAGTAGAAAATCCAAATAGACCAATTTATCTACCGATATATCAACCTTTACTCTATGATTTGAGAATTTGGCTTACTGATCAAAATGGACATGCTCTGAATACTAGTGGTGAAGAAGTAACTGTTCGATTACACCTTTAGATCTAGAAATTAAAATAATTTAAGAAAATTATCTTTACAAAATGGATTCTTTAAGATGGAATGAAAATATTAAAGTTGATGAATCAATTGAAAAAATTGAAACGCATAACTATGAACCACAAATAGGTACTGATCTGAATCGCGAACATAATGATATCAAGATCATTATCCAGAATCAAGATCAGTTTGTATTACCTAGTAAAAGTTTTATATATATAGAAGGAGCTTTGAATAAAGAAGATGGAAGTGATTATAATTTTAAAGATGAAAAATTAACAATAATCAACAATGGATGAATGCATTCATTTGATAGAGTTTCTTAAAGAATTGGAGATGAAGAAATTGAAGGTTATAGTTACCCTGGAATTACAACAACTCTAAAAGGATTAGTTAGCTATCCGCGAAATGTTAAAGAAAACATGATATTTTTCTGGAGCGTTGATACTAAGAAGAATGAAAAATCAAACAAAGGATTTAGCGATCGAAATGACTACTCAAGTTCAGCTAATGGGAAATTCAGCGCTGCTATCCCACTCGAACATGTGTTTGGATTTTGTGAAAATTATAAGAAGGTAATTTATGGAGTGAAACACACTCTGACTTTGAGAAGAGGTGATAATTCTAATGCTATATTCAAATTGGATGAGAAAGATGCAAACCAGCAAGATAAAGTAGTTGATGGTAAAATTACTATTACAACACTAATTTGGAAAATGCCAGCTTACAAACTATTTGATGAGTATAAAATCAAGCTAAATCGTCAAATAAAGGATAAAATAACATTACCTATTCCTTATTTGAATAGACAATTGGAACAAACAATTGTAAATTCTCAACAGAAATTCTTAGATTGGACTTTAAATCCAAATTCAGGATCTCGAAGACCTCGATACATAATTTTAGCATTCCAAACTAAGAAAGCTAATTCACAAGCTGTAAACAATGCAATTTTCGATCATTGTAACTTGACAAATGCATATGTTCAGCTAAATAATGAACGATACCCTGATCACAATTTACAGATTGATTTCGATTCCAACAATTATACTACAGCTTATAAGATGTTAATAGATTATGTACCTAATGAAAATTGTGCTATCGAATACAGACATTTTAAATATTTGTATCCCATCTATGTGTTTGATATCAGCAGACAAAATGAACGTATCAAAGAAACTACAATTGATATTAAAATTAACGCAGAATTTAAAATTAATATTCCTAATGATACACATGCATATGCACTGATTCTATCTGACAGAGTAATTTGATTGCAATCTGACGGTGATAAAATGAGTTTAAACCACTAAAAATTAAAACATATTCACATAATAATGTTTAAAAAATGTATTGTGTAAAGTGCAAGAAGAAAACTGATACTGATAATCCTCAATATTTAATTACAAAGAACAATAAGATACTGGTCAAAGGTATGTGTATTATTTGTGAAAATACAAAGACTTCTTTTGTTTCTAAAGATACTGCAAAAAAAAGGGGGTTTTATATTTACAATTCCAGCTTTATTAGCAGGCCTTGGTGCAGCTGGCTTTTAGGCTGGAGGTGCTGCTGCAATAGCATCCTCAGTTAATAAGAAAAAAGCTGATGATAAACTCTTGTCAGAAACTAAAAAGCATAATGAAGCCATGGAAAGTAAAAAAGGTCCAGGTATACGGTTAACTCCAAGAAAAAAAACCTTGTGGAAAGGGTCTCTACTTGAACCACCAAAAAAGTAATACCTATCAAACCATTATCTAAACATGATTTAGAATATTACATAAATATATTGAACATTCCGAATGTTCGAGGTATTTACATGAGAGATGCTTTACCTAAACACCCTCTAAAAATTGAATGCGGAATCCTTAATTTAGACACTGAAAAAGGATCAGGAACGCATTGGACTTGATATTATAAGAAAAACAATATATGCTATTACTTTGACAGTTATGGCTTGATTTATCCAATTGAATTTAAAGACTACTTAACAGATTGTGTTTATATTATTTTCTCTACTTACAAAATCCAGAAAATAGGTGATTTGATTTGTGGACATTTATGTCTAGAAATGCTGAAGCGTTTAGAAAATGAAAGCTTTCATTCAATTCTTTCAGATCTGTATAAAACCTCAACAAGTTTTTAGAAAATAAACTATAGGTAATTTTTTTCTTTTAAAAAATGTCTTGTGGAAATATTAATGCAGCAAAGTTGGTCTTTTCACCTTCCTGTAAAGAAAATCATGAACACATAAATAGTGAAAATAATTCTGAAGGACTTTTGCAAAATGTAAAGCAAATAAAATGTTTACTTGAAGATTGTAACGTAGAGTCATTGAAAGACACAATTGAAGCTCTCAAAAATGAAAGAACTGAATTGGAATCAATTATACACGAATATGATGAGAAATATGTGACTCTGAAAACAGATTTACAACTGAAATTTTCTGATGTAGACTCAATCATTAAATTCTTAGAGACGCTAATTGATGATTTATCTGAAAAGTTCGGTGCTCTTGAACCAAAAATTGTTTCAAATGATGAATGACTATCAAGCATAGCCTCAACATTGATGAAGAAAATTGATGAAATTGATGCTAAATTTTCAAACATTGATTCAAACATAATCAACCTAACAGACGTAAAAATTCTAGAGATTGGAGACAAATTGAAGAGTCTAGAGTCAGGTATTGAAACTAGAATTGATGAAAAGCTGTTAGTTAAAGAGTCAGTATTAACCGATCAGATTAAAGGAGTTGAAGCTAAATTTGAGGTTGTGGACTCTAAGATAACCAATTTGATTGATGTTAAAATTCCTGAGATTCAAGAGAATTTCAAGAATCAAGAGTCAGTTATAGAAAATCAAATGGATGAAAAACTGAAGACTTTAGAAACTAAAATTAATGATCAAATTGATTCAAAGAACAAATTAATAAGTAATAAAGTTGAAGAACAAGAAATTAGTATAATTAATGTTGTGAATGAAAAAGAAATGAGCTTGCAGACATCACTTAATGATCAAATTGAAGAAAAGCTGAATAATTTAGAATCAACACTGAACAATACTGTTGAAGAAAAAAGTAAAAGCTTAGAGGCACAACTAACTGAACCATGTGATAGAAACCTGTTTGTTATGGAAAGAACTGTAGCCTTAGCACCTTTGTTTGTTGAAGTTGGCAATAAGCTGAAAAATTTAGAGTCAACCATAACCTCATCCAGCGAAGAAAAATTCAATGATCTTAACAAAATTATTATGGAACTACGAGCAGAGTCAGTCCCATTAAGAAAAATAGAAGAACTAGCTAAGAACTTGAGTGATGTAGAAAGTCTTTTCCAGGAGTTTTCAAGAGACATTATTTCAAATCAGAATGAAATCAGCCAGTTCAAATTAATGCTTCAGAATGAAACTGATAAAAATGTAAAATTAAACCAGGAATTGGAAAGTTTGAGTGACCAAGTAAACAATTTGATATCAATGAGAGCTAGAGAAAATTTAGAGAATTGAAAATTCTATGTATAAGAAATGATAGGCGTAAATATTTTTGGACAACAAGGAAAAAAATCATTTTTATCTTCACAACCAGGACCTCCTGAAATAGGTTTTAAATATCTTGATGAAGATCAAAATATTGATTTAAATAATAGAAGACTCGCAAATATTTCTTTTCCAATCGAAGAACTTGACGCTACGAATAAAAAACATGTTGACGATGTTTTGGAAAATTTGAGGCATCATCTCAGAAAATATATAGAGGTTAAGAGAAAATCTTATCAATGAAAATTATCAGTTCAGAAGTGATTCTATCCAAGCATCTAAAGATGAGAATATTACAAGTTTTCAAGAAAAACAGTTAAATTATGACAAATCTCGATGAACATAGCAGAATATCTGAGGAAAAAATAGAGGTTATTCGTACAGGTACTTTAGAACACACAGACTTTTTGAAAAATGAGATAAAAGGTTGGAAGAAGAGGTAATAAAAATTATGAAATTAGACTACGCAAATCTCGGGAGAGTATTCAACAACATGAGTTCATACATTGAAACTTTTAGAAATAATCTTCATGAACAGGATAGAGAAACAATCATAAATACAAATGAAATAGTAAAATTGAAACACTCATCGCAGAAATTGGAGGATGATAATTCTGATATTAAAAACAGGTTAATATTGTTAGAGAATACTTTGAGACGAGAAACCGTTGAACCGCTGACCTAAAAAAACATGGTTTTCTAAAATGCTCCCGAATAGAGTAAAATTAGTTTCATATGTTAAAATACGTGTAGATTAAGCAAATTGAAATTTATATCTAAAAGATACTTGATCGTTTGTGTAAGTCGTTTCGGCTTTTTAAACAGTCAAAAATTTGTCAACGAATAAATCTTCTTTGAAATTTTGCCCTAATTAATTTATATTTTTAGGCAATTCAAGTATTTGAATTTACCTCTATTTCCTTCATGACGTATTTCCAGCTGCTCCTGGATTTCTATTGCAGGTCCTTGTAACTATGAAAAACCCTTATGGAAATCTCGGGAATCGAACCTTTAGCTGGAATTCATTTTCACAATGCTAGCCCGACACGTTGACCACTCTACCAATGAGTTCTACTCTGCTAAAGAGAATTTTGGACTATTTACAAACAAAAGTTATTTTGACTACAGGAGACAAAGTTTTTCGATTTTTACATATCACAGTCGTGCTATAACTTACTTTACTTTCGAGAGCTCAAAGTCTAGTCACCCCCAGAAACAGTTAATGAATCTGTTACGGTAAAAAGACAAAGACGAAAGACAAACATTGCTTTCGTTGTGCTTCGATCATCTTTAGTGTGATCGATAGCGCAGTCGATAGCGTGTTGGCGCGGTGACTTCTAGTCCTGAGTTCAAGTCTCACGAACCCCTCTTACATTTATTTCATTTGAAAAAACCTTGTGGAAGCAGTGTCTTCCCGTACTAGATTCATTATCTGTTTCTGGGGGTGACTAGACTTTGAGCTCTCGATACATATAGGAATAAAATATATCTGTCAGGACAGTGCGCCTGCGTTCACTGTGCCAAAACATTGCTTCCATTGTGCTTCGATCACCTTTAGGGTGATCGATAGCGCAGTCGATAGCGTGTTGGCGCGGTGACTTCTAGTCCTGAGTTCGAGTCTCACGAACTCCTCGTACATTTATAACTTTACTTTGATGCGGTAAAGAGACAAAAGAGAAAATATTTAATTTACGTATCAGCCCTACGTTTTGTCAACATAAAAAAACGTCATATTTGGTGAGATTCGAACCCGTGATCTCTTGGTGTTACGTTCTTGCTGCTGTGCCTTAGACCACTAGGTCACCACGAAAGGTGAAAGTTGGTGAAATTTATGTGTATACTTTTTACATATCTCTTCATTATATAAATTATATCATTTTAGCATCTCTGTTCAACATTCTATTTAGAATTTTAAATTCAATTTTGTTTGTTTTCAATAGATTTTTTTACGTAATAGTTCAGACGTAATCATAAAGAATTGAAATTTGACAAGTCTACAACGAATTTACAGATCATTTTCTACGTACGCCTTAGAAAAAATAGTTGAACGGGGAACTAATTTGAATGTCGAACAATTTTTTTGCAAATAAGGAAAATGATATTACGGAAGTAGTTTTTATTGATGAAACCCTTGTGGTGTGATTAAGAAAATTGAAATTTATATCTAAAAGTGACTTAGTCGTTTGCGTAAGTCATTTTGGCTTATAAAAAGTAAAAAAATTGTCAAAGAATAAATCTTTCAAGAAAATTTTTTCTTAAGTAATTTCCATTTCAAGCTAATTGTGGTGAATTGGGCTCTGATTGGTAGTCCCCTTACTACTAACAATTTCTTTTCAATTTCCCCATACGGCCAAACCACTTCAACAAATAGCAGTTCACACTTTTTGCCATCCTTTCCACATATGTAATACTCCTCAGCTCATTGATTTACCTATCCCACAATGTCACCCCAGCCATACTCCTTGGACACTCCATCTGGAGTACATTCAACTGACTCCTGTCAGCCACTTTTGAGCTCCAAGTTTCATATCCATCCAGCCCATCAGCCTGACACTCACACACTGTTAGAAGACATAAATGCCTTCCTTCTCAATACAGAAATGCTAAAGGTTCCAGAAGACTAGTCTCGCAGCAACTACAGAGCCAATAATTTAGGAACACTGACAGCAAACCTTATGAATGAGCAAAATATAACAGACGATCAAAGAAAACTACAAAATGGTGATATGGGTAACTTGTTAGCAATCCCAAAGGCTGCACATGAGAAAACTCATTAATTTCTATCAACACTGGAAATCATAGCACTAAATTAAATCAATAAAAAGTAGTAAGTTGAATTATTGATTATTGCAAAAATTCAAGATGACTAAACAAAAAACCTAGGATTCAACTAAAATTCTATAAATAAAATTAAAGAACTGAAAATAACTCAAAAAGTCTTAAATGATGTTACACATGCAATCAAATCTTGAACATAATTGTCTAAAAATTGAAGACAAGTCAAAACTAAACAAAACTCAAACTATAGAAACAAATGACTAAGAAACCAATGAGTTACAGGACTAGAGTGGTATGAAAGAAGTAGAGCAGGCCATGAAAACTCACATGTCAAACTCCAGAAGGCAATCAGTGGGTCCTACACTGCCAGGCACTTCAGCCAGCACCAACTCGCTGGTCTCCACCTGATCCTCACTGCTATGAAGGTACACAAGGACAAACAATCAAACAATCATAACCTTCAAAGTTGCAGTATGGCATCATCCTACTGTACAACTGCAATAGCAATATAAGAGGTCACTCATGAATGTTCTCCTAAATTGAAGAGAAAATGTGACTCCTCTGATCTCGACTATATTTTAACATTATCACAACAAATAGTTTTATCCTGCAATACATAAGAACTATAGTAATTAGAGACTGGCATCAGAAGCTATCTTTGAATAAAAGATGAATGACTTACCTAATGTGAGTCCTGATCACACAGGATATCCTTTTTTACAGGAAGGCAGGTTTTATGAGGTTATTCAAGTATTATATATATATTAATTGAATTTATATTTAATTATTTTCCTTCATTGTAAGATAAAGCTGAAAATAATTGAAAAAGCATTCAATAGAGGAACAAAACTGAATACAATAGAATGAAATATAAATACAAAAGTGAATTAGCTTCATTCAATGAATGAAACAACAAAATGCCATATTACCTAACAGTTCAATTTTTCTAGCATTTATAGTCAGGTAACTTTTCCTTATAGCTCCTTAAAAACTTTCCCATGCTTGTCACCAGCTTTAGTTTTCACCTCATCTTATTCATTATTAGTAGCCCATTGAACTCCCAAATACTACAACCAACTTTTGATTAACAATTCTTACCTTAATTCTTCTACAACCACCTGAAATCTTTTCATAAGAGACCCCTATAAACACTTACCAGTCTACAATTTCTATTTATCTTTGCTAATAATGCTAAAATATCAGCACAGAGTAGCTGCAATGTATTGAAGACTGCGCACCTAATCCTCCCCCCCCCCCCCTTCAGAAAAAAAGTTTTGCATTCACCTGACCAAAAACTCTATCTGTATACATATTTAACACACATAACATCATAATGTAAGAGGATGGGGGACTAGGGGTACTAACGTTTACCCATCGTTACACGTAGCTGTTTGTGAACCACATGGTGAGGGAGGAATGAAACTGGTTTAGACAAATGATAGTTTATTGTGGAACAGGTGATTGTACATGCAATAACAAGTGACAGGGCTCAGAAACAGTGAAGATAAATCAGAAGCCAGTATAATCAAAAAAAGCCCTGAAAACAGAAATCAAACATAAATAAAAATGCAGGAAAAAAAAAATATACCACCAGTCTTTTTGGATTCCTCAAAATTAAACTTCAAAATAAAGTAAGAAGCAGAACAAAATAAACCATGCTGAAAATGAATTCATGCTAAACAGACTAAAAATGTAACAAAGCAACTAAAAAAATGGACTACAAAATGAATATGAATGAAATTAAACTCAAATAAAATCATTCAACAACAAATTCATTGGAGTAACTCAGAAAAAAATATTACAAAAACGGTTTTGAAATATAGCAGAACTGAAAAACTTAATCTTTCAACAAAAAAGAAATGAAAGAACCAATATGCCAAAAGAAAACATCATGCTCAACATAAAGTAAATCTTAGCCTAAAGCATCAAAAAATATATACAAGCTAAGCAAACTGTACAATAAGCAACACTCACCAGATCAACACTTGGTTCTATAAGGTGATGGAATAGCTCTGCCAAGAAATATTTACACTAGTTTTACTGTAAATCTGAGTGACTGAAAATGAAAGAAAGACAGTGCATTAAGAAACTTTTCAAACACAAAAAGAACAGCAAAACCAAGAATGCAAAACAACCAATGTACACTTGAAATACATTTAAACTCTTAAACACATTGTAATATAGCGAGTAGTGTAAGTTCTAGTTAGAGAGACCAATAGTTGGCAACGCTCGAGACAGCAACACTCGCAGCAGTCTACAAGTGAACTCGGGCTCGACAACAAGTAAATGTTGACCGAGTGTGTAAATAATATTACCTACTGTGGTTGGTATCTAACTTCTTAATTTCTAAACTAATGTACTAATTCTATGCTACCCTATTCTATATATTCCTTTCTATCTCCGCTCTGCTCTCGCTAACCACATTCTGGTATCTGAGTATCTAGTTATGTTGTAAGGTATCCAAGAGGTGAGTAAACTATTCTACCTAACTTGATGTCTATTACTATGTTGTGTTTATGTCTATGTGAAACCTATACTGTGCTATAGTGTAGGTTGTGATATTGGCGACGAGGATTTGGTAGAACTGCTGGAAGTGACTAAGTGGTAGTGACTACGGACTAGTGAGGGAATATAAAATTTGCCTAATAATTTTTTTATTGTTGTTGTGCTGCTCACTGGTGTTGCTAGACTGGCTAGACTAGTGAAGAATCTCAGAATTGAGCAAGGGATTGTACTATTTGTGCTGTGAAAATTTTTTTTTTTTTTACAGTGTGTTTTTGACTTACTAAAAATTCAATATGCCATTGATAGGTTCAGTAGGAGAATTTAATCCTGTAGAGGAGGAATTTGGAGACTATGAAACTAGATTACACTGCTATTTTTTAATAAACAAAATAGAGGAAAATAAAAAAGCCCCCACCTTAATTTCACTAGTGGGTCCTAAAATTGCTAGGCTCATTAGAGACCTCGTGTCTCCTGAAAAAGTACTTGATGCTACTTATGACGAGATTGTGGAAGCGTTGAGACGGCATTTTAAGCCAACAAGAAATCAAATCTTTGAGAGGTTTAGGTTTCATAAGCGGAACCAGAGACAAGGGGAAAGCATTGCGGATTTTGTGGCTAGCTTGAAAGCACTTTCTAATACCTGTAATTTCAAACAGGAAGTGCTAGAAGAGACCCTGCTGGATCGTTTCATTTTGGGTGTGTCCAGTAATGAAATTCAAAATTGCTTGCTAAATGAGGCTGGCCTGACATGGCAAAAGGCCATGGATCTAGCTACTGCTAAAGAAACCACACTGAGAGAAACAGTGGGGTTGAGGCAACCAAACTCAATTCTAAATGTAGGCCAGAGCAGAGTTAAGCAAACTGCTATTAAGCCTCAGGGCAAAACTCAGACTCAAGCTAACCCCAAATCAGCATGCAGCGGCTGTGGTAATCTGCACTGGCGTAGAGATTGCCCCTATAAAGACAGTGTTTGTCATGGTTGTGGCCAAAAAGGCCATCTTAAGAAATGTTGTTTTAAATTGACAATTAAGAAATCTGATAAAGGCAACAAAAATAATTTTGTGCATGCTATGCATGAGAAAAGGGGGAGGGAAAACCACCCTAACCCTAATGGAACTAGCAATGGAACCAGTGCAGACTACCCAGCCCCCAATCCAGAATGTTATGGGGACATTTTTGCTTTAGCCGAGGAAATGAAACCCCCAATCAAAATAAAATTGTTACTAAATGGTGTGCCATTAGAGATGGAGGTAGATACAGGTGCTGCCAGGTCTATCCTTTCAATGGCCACCTACTCTAAAATTCCAGCTAAGTCAAGACCCGAGCTGAGACCTTCTGATGTTAAGCTTAGGACTTATGGGGGAGCTGAGCTGGTAGTTTGTGGGGAGATTAGGGCTAACATCCAGCGTGAATCTAGTGGTATGGTTCCTCAGCTAGCAACTATTGTGGTTGTAGACAGGGAGGGGCCAGCCTTGCTGGGTAGGGACCTGATTGATTTCCTTGGGCTAGCTATAGTTTCCAATAATGTCAACAAAGTGATCACTTGCCCTGAAGAGTTAGCAAATAAATTCCCCGACCTTTTTCAACCAGGTCTAGGTTGCTTTAAGGGAAGAAAATTCAAAATAGAAGTGGATCCAGCCATACCACCAAAGTTCTGTAAGGCCAGGAACGTGCCTTACACACTTAGACCTAAGGTGGAGGCTGAACTTGATAGACTGGTGCAGGAAGGTATCCTCACCCCTGTACAGTATTCAAGATGGGCGGCGGCGATCGTCCCTGTGCTCAAGGCTGATCAAAGCATCCGCATATGTGGGGATTACAAACTCACAGTCAACAGAGCCACTAGGCTTGATACCTACCCCATACCCCGAGTGGAGGATCTATTTAGCGGGTTAGCAGGAGGAGTTATATACTCCAAGCTAGATATGTCTCAGGCATACGCTCAACTACCCTTGGATGAAGTCTCCAAGGAACTCACGGTAATAAACACCCACAGAGGTTTATTTGCCTACAACCGTCTCAGCTTTGGAATTGCGTCCGCACCTGGAATCTTTCAGCGTGCCATGGAAGGACTATTGCAGGGCCTCCCAGGAGTGTTCTGCTACCTGGATGACGTCCTGGTGAGTGCCACTAATGAGAAAGAGCACAACAAGCGTCTCTATCAAGTCTTATCTAAACTACAGGAGGCAGGGCTAAAACTGAAAATGGATAAATGTCAAATTGGAGTGCCACAGGTATCCTACCTTGGATACCAAATCGACAAGGACGGATTGCACCCCACTGCCGAGAAGGTAGCAGCAATCCAGAATGCACCAGCTCCTACTAATGTGACTCAACTGAGAGCCTACCTGGGGCTGTTAAATTTCTATAGGAAATTTCTAAAATCCTCTGCAACCATGCTGGAGCCCCTAAATACCTTACTGAGGGATAAAACCCCTTGGAAATGGGATGCAAGTCAGGAGAGAGCCTTCCAGAAATCTGAACAAGCCCTCCTGGACTCTCAGACTCTAGTCCACTTTGACCCTCAGAAACCCATAGTGGTAGTGGCTGACAGTAGTGCGTATGGTGTGGGAGCGGTGCTGTGTCACCTTATTGATGGGATTGAACGCCCCACCTATTTTGCCTCCCGAACTCTAACAGCAACAGAACGCAACTACTCTCAAACTGAGAAAGAAGCCCTAGCTATGGTGTTCGCACTTCGAAAATTTCATTGCTACCTGTGGGGACAGGATTTCACTGTGGTTACGGACCACAAACCTTTGTTAGGACTATTTGATCCGGGTAGAAGCATTCCTCCGATGGCATCCGGGCGCATCCAAAGGTGGGCTTTACTACTGCAGTCCTACAAGTTCACCTTGCGTCACCGGTCTGGCGTGCTGTTGGGTACGGCTGATGCTCTCAGTCGTCTACCCTTGACAACTCCCGAGGAAGCCACACCTATTCCTGCGGAATGGACGTCCTTAGTAAACTTCCTCGAGTCAGCTCCAGTCACCAGCACCCACATCCGCGACAGCACCCTAAGGGACCCAGTACTTTCAAAGGTATACAAATACTGCCAAGTAGGCTGGCCTTCGATGGTAATTGGTGACCCTGATCTCGCTCCGTATACTAGGAGGCGAGACGAATTGTCCACACAAAATGGCTGTGTGCTCTGGGGAGCAAGAATTATTGTACCCCAAGCTCTCAGACAAGCCATTGTGGATGAACTTCACTCTGGTCATGCTGGATCATCCAGGATGAAGGAGTTAGCTCGCAGCTACGTGTGGTGGCCCCTTCTGGATAAAGATCTAGAAGAAACAACTAAGTCATGCAGCGAGTGCCTGAGCACTCGAGCCGCACCGACGAAAGCTGAACTCCATCCGTGGGAATGGCCTGCGAAGCCTTGGCATCGCATTCACATTGACTACGCGTGCCCAATGGATGGAAAATACTATCTAGTGATCGTGGATGCACACTCAAAGTGGGTTGAAATTTTTCCCACATCTACTACAACCTCTAGCGAAACGATCTTGTGCCTGAAACACACTTTTGCGACATTTGGATTCCCAGTAACAATTGTTTCAGACAACGCAACGTGTTTCACATCGGCTGAATTCCAAGAATTTGTGAAGGCATGTGGTATGCGACATATTACAAGCGCACCATACCACCCTTCAACTAATGGACTGGCAGAGCGCATGGTACAAACTTTCAAGAAGAATATACGGAAGTCAACGGAACCCCTACGCCTAGCACTAGACAGGTTCCTGTTCAACTATCGGCTAACACCTCACACGACAACAGGTGTTACGCCTGCCGAACTGATGTTAGGCAGGAAAGTTCGCTCTCGTCTTGATCTGCTTTGGCCGTCAGAAGCAATCGCGTCCAAAGTTGCTCAACGCCAGGACGCTCAGAAAAGATACCACCCAGGGTCTCGCGCGGTTGACATTCCGCTGGAGTCACCTGTGATGGTCCGTCAATACACGCCGGGTTCCCCAAAATGGACCCCTGCTACCACCATTGAGAAAACAGGCCCGGTATCCTACAAGTGCCAACTGAAGGGGGGAGAGGTCGTTCGTCGACACCAGGACCAAGTTATTACCTGCTCGAACACCATCCCTGAACCCTTGGAACAACCTACGGAGGAAACCATTGTGTTTCCACAACCTGCTCAAAATTCATACCCACCACCTCCGACCCATGAACCTGACTCCGAAACACCTGATTACCCGATTCCCACCCAGGAGGCTAGGATGCACGAGCCTCCAAGCGCTAGCATCTCGCGCAGGTCTACCCGAGCTCGGAAGCCTGTGGCGAGAATGGACCTTTAGGATTGACTATATTGAATAAGGGGACTGGGGATACAGGGGGGGTTTCTAATTAAGGAGGGAGGGGTGTAATATAGCGAGTAGTGTAAGTTCTAGTTAGAGAGACCAATAGTTGGCAACGCTCGAGACAGCAACACTCGCAGCAGTCTACAAGTGAACTCGGGCTCGACAACAAGTAAATGTTGACCGAGTGTGTAAATAATATTACCTACTGTGGTTGGTATCTAACTTCTTAATTTCTAAACTAATGTACTAATTCTATGCTACCCTATTCTATATATTCCTTTCTATCTCCGCTCTGCTCTCGCTAACCACATTCTGGTATCTGAGTATCTAGTTATGTTGTAAGGTATCCAAGAGGTGAGTAAACTATTCTACCTAACTTGATGTCTATTACTATGTTGTGTTTATGTCTATGTGAAACCTATACTATGCTATAGTGTAGGTTGTGATAACATTTAAACTCTTAAACACATTTAAACTCTTTTAAACTTTACACTCTCTATACTTAACATATAAAATCATTCAGAAGACTGGAGAAAACAGAACAAATTCAGACTGATGCATGCTGGATACTACAGACAATCAAAAAACCCTATTTGGGGACACGCCTACAATTACACACGACTGATGCAAACCCACAAGCACTCCACACCATTCACTCATTATCCTTTCAGTCCTCACACATGCTCTACTTTCATTATAATAGCTCATAGCTTTAACGTGAACGTCCAAGCCAAATCCAGGTTTTTATTGCTCTATTTGCTAGAGATATGCTTATTTCACAAGCTGTCAAATTTGCAGAACGATCTGAGCACCGTAAGAGGTGGAAATGAGGTTTGGAAGAGGGAAAGGGGTCCAATCAGCAGCCAGTTCCGACCAGCAAGTGCATGTGCCATGCCCCTGAAAATTCTTTTTTGTGGTTTTATTGATCTATTCAATACAGAAGTCCTTATTTTACAAGATAGCAAACGTTCAGATCGTTCTGGGCTTCATGAGAGGGGGGAACGGGGGGGGGGGGGTTCTAGGCATTTTACAGGGTGCACAAGCACAAAATCACTCACTAAGAAAGTCAAAAGACTGCTAAACCTCTCTAATGAATGGACAGTTGTGTAAAAAGAAAGAAAAAATTTTGGAGCAACTAACCACAGCTAAGCAGAGCCACACCTGGTCACTCTGAGCACGTCTGCAGGGAAGGGGGCAATTTAGAGGTGATTATGAGGGTTTGGGTTCCCAACACAAGTCAAATGACGTTTCTATGTAATAGAGGAAGGGCTTAGGAGATTTTCATGCAATTATCTCATTTTGGTTTTTGGCCCCAAAAAAGTGTTTGATTTTTTTAGAACCTTGCTCTTCACACCAGACACTTAAAGCACTTCAAACAACACTCCCTGATATACTGTTTCAACCACTTCACCATTTGTTTCACTGATAAAATCAGATCCATACACCCTCTATCCTACCAAAACTGAACAGCTTGTCTCCTATTGCCCTTTCTGTTTCTTTTTTCATATGATTTAACAATACTCTGCCATACAGATTACCAACTATGCTCAATATACTTATACTTAATGAATTGGAGTTCTCATACCTACCCCCTTTTATAATTAAATCACAACACACATTCTTCAAATAAATCAGCAATGTACCAACAACAACAAAAATTCAGCAACTACAACAATTTATCAATGTCACCCATCATTTCATTGAATGCTCAGATGCCACTCTGTATAATTCCTGTGCTTTATCCTAAAGTGTTTTTCCCATGTAGACTTCAACTTTTACTCTCTTGACCATTCATCTTTGGATGAATTATTTTCTCTAATTTTCACTGGCATAATCCTACCTTTTTTGTAGTTTATTTTCAGAAAAATAAAATTGTTCCAAATGATGCTTACCAATTTTTTTCAGCGTAAATCTGAAGACACCAAAACGCACAGCACAAACAAAACACTTTTTTTAGCCAATATCATAAGTTTATTCAGATATTCAAGTTCAAAGCCTTCTGTGACAATCGATTCCTAACAAATAGTGCACACGATCAGTCAAAAAGCAATATCCTAAAAGTTTAAGAAAGCGCTGAGAAAAACTTTTACGAGATTTAAAAATATTAAATAATTTTACTTATAAAATCATTGTGTTCAAATGATGAGCTTGTAATGACTAATCATTTTTCAATTCTTCCCATCTAAACCCTACGCATGCCCAAATGAAACTACGATATTCATCTCGATGATACCCTCGATGAATATGATTCATATGGTAGTAAGGTAATGGAACTTCTTTCAATATTAAGCTAATGAAATGTTATAACTTGTGACGGAAGAAAAATTTTCAGCTACACAACAACAATGATTACGAAATTCTCTATTTATACCACAAATGTCAAGTGCATGCATTTTGAGAACAGCATTCCCATTAAACTAGCAGGACCCGTGGAAATTCCACGGACAAAATAATCAATAAGCTTTGGGGACCCGTGAGAAAATTCTGTCAACATTACTCGAAAAATTTGAAGATAAGTTAGGTTAGGATAGGATGGTATAGGTTAGATTAGGATATGATAGGTTAGGATATGATAGGTTAGGATATGATAGGTTAGGATATGATAGGTGAGGAAATGATAGGTTAGGAAATGATAGGTTAGGATATAATAGGTTAGGATATGATAGTTTAGGATATGATAGGTTAGTATAGGAAAGGATAGGCTGTGATAGGATAGGTTAGGATAGGATAGGATAGGTTGAGATATGTTAGGTTAGGATAGGTTATGCAATGTTGACGGAACTTTTTCATGGGTCCACGTTTTTATGTTTGACATTATCATGATAGGATCGGTTAGCATAGGTCAGGAAGAGATAGGTTAGGATAGCTTAGGTTACAATGGGTTATGGGTTATGGTTAAAAACCTATCAATGGCTTTCTAACCTGTGCAATTTTCTCATCACTCAAATATAAATGAATTCATTGATGAAACCTCTGCGTTGAAAATTGTCCCAGTGACAACCCACAATGCAAAAGAGAAAGCCAATAAGTGTCAGTCAGCAAATGATGGTTGAGAGGCTAGGGTTAAGTTGCAAGGCAAGGGTTAAAAATTTATAGGGCCAAATACATATAGGGCAAAACAAGGAAGCCAGTAAAGTGAACTCAATTATTAAATTTCCTGCAAAATTTCCATGCCTAATGTTTGATAAAGAATAAGCTTTTAATAGAAAGCTCCGGCAATTTGAAGTCACAAAACAGAATAATAAGACGGCAATGCTCAATGTTAGAATGGAAAATAGCCATTTAATATGCCAATCAATGACAACAGAATAATATAAACTTTATATATTTCTATGACTGAATATTGTTAAACAGAGAAACTAGTAATCAGTAACAGAATTGATATTTTTCAGAACTAGTGATACAAAACAGTTTTATTTGATGGCAGTTTTTTTGTGCAAAAAAAAATGTTTTTTTTGCACACACCCAAATTCTGTGAGGTATATGTTTGTTTTTTTTGGTCACATAAAATATAATATCCATGTTTTTCAAACCTCATTCTTTTTATAATAAAAACATCAAAAGTAAACCATACAGTAAAAGTGGTGGCAAATAACCCACAATTACCTAGAGGAGTCTAAGAAAAAAAAAAGAAAAAATGTGTATTTCCAAGTTGTCACATGAGATACATGCCAACATAATGGCTTTTAAAAGTTTCTTAATATAGGACACCCTAAAACTAATGTTCCATACGAGGAGTAATAATTGACAAACTATCCAAAATGTACAAATAGATAAGCCATACGAGGCATAATAATATGCAAACTATATGAGGATTATGAGTTGTACTAATAGACAAGCTATCAGAGGTGTACAAATAGATAGACCGTACGAGGCATATTAATAGACAAAATATACGAGGCGTACTAATAGACAAACCATACGTGGCATGCCAATAGTCTATCTCTGTCATGGGTAGTTGAATGAGAAATGAAAAATATGCCCTAAAAATATGCAAAGCCCTATCACCATCAAAAACATATTTCATATCTTCTCGATATTCACCACAACATCATGCGGACATGGGTACATGGGATAAAATAGAGATACAGTGTAAGCCGGTTACCACTCATGATTGACAATATCTACAGAATATTGGCAGAAATGGGTAAACAAACATATACTCAATATCAAAATTCATAGCTTGTACAACATACGGACAGACATATAATTTTACTACGATTCATATGCTCAAATTGCACTTCATTTCATTTTTCATATTTGACATTAATCTGATTCATAGAAACGCCCTCTGGTGAAGTGATAGATCTATTTTTGAATCATTTTGCTAGTGCAATAAAATTTATTAACCGGATGGTTTTTGCGTAAAGAAATGAAATAGAAACATGTATATCTATTTATGTAGATACATATATATACCTACACACGTACACACACATATTAATATATATACTTATTGAAAATGAAATAGAAGAAAAATAAAAAAAATTCATATATAAAATAAAAAGATAAAAACAACCTACCATCTACCACACAGAAAATGGCAGTTGAGCTCACTGTAATCCTAAGAAATTTTTTGCAAAAAAAAATAAGTAAAAGGGAAAGAAGACTTTGAAAAACATAAAAAATGAACTGGTCTTTAATTTCTTCATAGAAATTTCTAAGAAAATTCAGGTTACAGTCAAGAAGCAACACAACTCTTCAGCATTATACGAACATGTGTACATGGGATAAAATGGAGTAACATTGTGGCCGGATATCACATCTGAGTGGAGAGTATTCACAAAATTTGGTACATATAGGTAGATTGGGCAATGATCCAAAGTGATCATTTTAATTACAGAAATTTAGAGTTTTTCCGATATGAAAGTTCAGTGCTAGAGTGCCCTGAACGCACGGAAAAAAATAAAAAGACTAAATGAAATGTTTAAATTACCCCCTGAAGTCACTTTTAACTCCATCAATATAAGTTTTATGGTCTAAGAGGAATAGTAGGGGCAACAGAACTTATACTGATGGAGTCAAAATTCAGAGCTTACTATCTCTACTATGTCTGACTTTATTTTTAAGTGCCAAAAAAATCAGACATGTAGATTGTAAGCTCTGAATTTTAACTCCATCAATATAAGTTCTATGGCTCCTTCTGTTCCTCTTAGACTTTTCTAGGTAATTGTGGGTTATCTGCCACCACTTTTACTGTATGGTTTCCTTTTGATGTTTTTATTATAAAAAATCATGACTAAAGAACATGGATATTACTATATTTTGTGACCGAAACAAAACCATGTTTTTTTAAAACGCTTTTTATGTCACGAAACAATGCTGGTTAGGCACGTAACGTATGAGGGCTTGCAACCTCCACTGATAAATATAATGTACACCTTTGTGCTCGCACGTTATCCACATATATAAGCATGGAGAATAATGAGCCTCAAGATTAAACACATTTATTTTTGAGTGAACACATGGAGCTGACACAGGGAAATTGGCACACGTAAACATATTTTTATCGCAACACTCATTTTCGCACCAGAGCCCTCAGGCAAGATGTTAATGATCTGCGACATGATAGTTTTATCCGGCATAATGATATGCTACATAGACAAACGGCGAAGATTCAAACACATTCTAATTAAGATGAACACGTTGATTGAATATGACACATGAAATGAGAGATTCAGGCTATAAAATTATTGAACGCCAGCGAACGATCACATGATTAACGCAAATCAGCCTCTCTTGGCAATCGTCAACCAGGAGATTCACGCACAAACAACATGAAATTAGAAACATTAACATGAACATCCTGGCTAGCACAATTCATATTAAACACTGCGCGCCAACCAAAGATCTGCACTGTTCGGCGTGCCTCTTCTTCCCTTCATTCTTCAAAAATTACAACTGGAGTAAATACCCTGTCGTTGGCCTGTCGAGGCTCGAACGCAGCCTCCAGGCTTCGTCATTGGCGTTGAATGCCAGGCTGGCTGCCCGCCTCAAGGTTGCGAACGCTCAGCCGGTTGTGTCGCTACAGGCCCTCGGATGTTAGGCGTTCACAGCCCACGTCTCCGCTATCTCAGCAGCCGCGTAGGCCAGCTGTCCCAACCCGCCTGTGCAAATAGTAAGCGGGGGTTGAGTAATCTATTCCCCGAGACATGAACGTTATATCCCCCTCTGAGAATTGACATGAAGCTTCAACTGACAATGTGGCTATTCCCGACATAGAATTAATTTTCTCCCCTTTTTACAAGAACAAATCACAAGCGCCCTTTTTGAGAACAAGGTCGAATGAGTCAATGAAAATGCTATGAACTAGTGGGCATTCTAATCCCCGCTTGAGAAAAATCTACACGTGCAAGCCTTGTGAGAAGTCATATCACGTGAACAATTCTAGAATGATTTGCAATCAAACCCACAGAATTAATTTGTACCCGAATTATGACTGTAACAAAATATGGTATTTGAAAAATACAAAGACGCTCCTAGCACAGAACACAGAATATCATCTCACCTCCCCTCTGGCCGTCAGGAAGCCTACATCCTAGCCACTACACCGGTCAAATAGGCCGGTCCCCGCGCTTGCTCTGCTTAAATACCCCCGCCGCACAAAGGACGCTCATTGTAGATGGTGCGGGCTACCCGCTCAAATTGTTAGTGACGTGGCATCTCGCGATTGGGTGCTTCTAATGCGTCACCTCTGACGTGTCCCCTTGCGTCACAAACTTGGTATTGCCACGCGCATTTCCCTCTAACATATTCTGCTCAGGTTCATATTTTCCACAGTTCCCTTTCCCGTTGGTAATTAATTTTAATACATAGTTTTTCTCTACTACACAATCAAGTTGTCCTTGTGTAATACTATGTGTAATTTTCCGAGCTATCTTCTTACATAGCCGCTGCCCCTTACGTACTCCTCCCATCTGCTGATGTGGTGCACCCCTCATCCCCTCACGATTCGCGCCCCGATGCAGAGCCGGTTACCTTGCTGCGTAGCGTCGGTTTCCATATATCCATGCCTACTATAAATTGTATCCTAACATCCCCGCGCCCTTCGCAAAATTTGAGCCAACGGTTCAAATTTTCTTATGACAATATCAAATTTATATAAGGTCGTTGACTTACATCCGTACTTTGCATATCCGCAGAAATGAACATAACTATTATGTTGTTGACGCACGCTGACATTGATAAACATAGACGTATGACGTTAATCAAACACACATCGCGTCCAAAAATCACATCCAAAAGAAACATCCTAGGGCTCGGAGGAAAACACAGCTAACATAACACACATATCGAGCAAATAGACACAAGAATATTGAAACACATATATCAAATTTATCTTATTTTCCGGCTTGCCTTCGGCATATATACCAACGACATTAGAGATTGTTTAATAGGCGTGTTCCTTACAAGGCAAACATTATCGCGCTTATCAGCCGCCTAACCACTTCTCTCTAAATTTGGGGCAATATTTCAACGTTGAATATCTTCTTATTGATCCTCAGCTCGTTCTCCTTCCAAGCAGTGGTGCATCATTATTGTTATCATCCTCAAAATCATTATCAGCATTATTATTACATTTTCTCGGCAACGTTATCATCAAAGGGGGGCCCCCTGGTTCATCAGGATTTGTAACCTACTAATCTTTAATTGTAGATTCATCCAATCCACTCTATCCTTGCGTCACGCTATCTGCGCGGAAAAGTTCGTTGAAAACCATCCTTGCGTCGCGGTTTACGCGGAAAATTAGACCTCGCGTCTTCGCGGAAAATTCTGTAGATTTATTACATCGTCGGAGCTCGTTAGCTGGGCTCGTCAGCCCTTCCTTCGTTTCCCAGGGTAACAATCATATTTCAGAGATCAACTCCCACCTACGATTTACCATCTAACATTGTCACTTAGGTGATCGATAGACATCGTACAGTTTGGTTCCTCTTAATTAATCATTCATTTCTCGTGAATCTTTCCAAGCCTACCCTGACTGGGCAGAAGTGAGATCACAAGAGTTTCAAATAAATTAATAAGTGCAGGTATCCACAATGAACTACAGACAAAGTCAAGAATGCTTCGGCGGTGTCACTGCTCATTTACTTTCACCTAACTTCCTAAACATGTACACAAATGAAATAACATATGCACAACGAGAGATTTACCAGGTTGGCCGATATCCCGTGTGCTTTTATTCAAAGAAAATAGAAATAGAGTGTTAACATTTCATCAGACTTACGCCACACTGCCGTGCACTGCAGTTTAGGCGATCTGATTACTCGTCCGCACCCACAAAATCATGAGAAAATACAATCACATCCTAATTACCTGATTTGCCAGCCCTTGAGACAGTTTAGCCTTTATTCATATCATGTCATTCCACTCGAAGAGACGTCGTTGAATTGCATGACATTATCAATGTATTTACATAACTCGGGAGCCTGCAGTATGTTTTCCATTCAATGACGGAGAGAGTCTTGTATCACCTTAACATAACTATTATACTAAGAAAATTAAATTAGCATATCCGTCGATGTTGGAGTACGAACAGTTTGAGTGCCTGGAACATCCCTATGCGAAGGAAACACCAAAACTTCGACACATGAACGCAGCGACAACTCACACTAAATTGTATCCAAAAGTTAGTACGTCAATCAGATAGTCTAAATCCGGTAAACATCGCAGTCACTCAACCTCAGAAAATAGGATATGCTTTTATTTTTCTCAGTTGTGCCACTGCAAATGTAGGTCAAAATCGCAGTTCCTATTCTCGTTCCCTCACACACCGTTCACCAGGTGGAAAGAAGCAAAGTTCCTGGCAACGCGCATGGGAGATTCAGAATTAAGGAACAGTTCTTATTCTATAACACTTAAAATAAAAATGTAACGTTCCCAGTACACCAAGATTCACGGGATTCCGCTTCAGTAAGAAAACGCAAAAAAACACACCGAGCGAATATACCTTCATGTAATCTCGCCACCCAGGAATAAGTCACATTTCTTTTGTGCAACTAAACATACTACAGTTTCGTGTCATGTGTTATCTATTTACAACGTCTGCAGTGAACCCGAATATCAATCATCCTACGTATTCCTTGCCAAGCCTGCCTAGAGTCTGACCTTCCAGACAATCCCGACATAGAAAACGATTTCATTATTCGCTCTGGTACTTTCATTAGCTGATAAAGGAATGGCATATGAAATTTTCCGCAAACATACAACTCGCAAAGACAGAGCACAGAAAACGAGCTATATTTTTCGAAGAAATTCCTGTCATTTGCAGTACTACGCATCTTTTAATTTTCAGTCGTCATATTTCCAGACACATTTCTATCTATATCCTGTTGTCATGTCCTCCTTTTTACTCTCAAGTGGTACCACACTCGATCCATAAAAGATGAGCCTCGACGAACAAGAATTTTTATGGTCCTGGGATCAGGACAGTGATAAAACTTACACACGTCTCCTCTCCGCTTCGCATCCTCCATCTCTAGCACACACATTAGCACAAAATTCCCGTTTATTCATTACAGTACTCAACTATCATTCATTACTAAAAATTTTCCAACAAAATCAAGGCTTCAATTCAATATATTGTATATTTTCATCGTAGAAAATAGCATATTCCAATGCGCCGAATTTTCCAATACAATTATGTGGACACATCCTCGATATAACATCGCAATTCGCTTGGAATTACGTACGTTACCGATATTGTTACCATCATTAAAAAAAATATATATGGGAAGATTCAAATAAAGTTTCCACTGAACATGAATTCACACATAGATCATGGTGGACGAATGCATTTAATCATCAATTTGACCTCGCAACTTGTGATTTCTATTACGGCCGGGTGAATAAACGCACCTAGGGGCGTAGATTCAGGCTCCAATAAAATCCTGTTTCACATCCAAAATTATATGAAAGCTTCATTAAACAACCCACTTTAAGACGTAGAAAAATACAGACCTGAATTCAATGTACGGTTCAGTAGATAAATGAAAATTCATTCCTCGCCTATCTTCACTTACTTAGTCAAAAGAAATTGGCATTGACAACTCCACGTGTCCAGTCTAAAACTAAGTACACTTAAAATAATATTCCTTTCCAACTAGAAGAAGCTGAGATTGAATTACCTTTAAATTAATACGCCTAACACGGTCGACATTTTCAAAATTATATTTTTCTTGAATTTGAAGAAACTGGAGCATAACACAGCAAGGATTTTGTGCCAAAAAAAAATTTGAGAAAGCCCCATACTGAAACACCATTAATTAGAACTTAGGTCCGTCGCTGCATCAACTATTCATCACACACATCAACAATGTGGCACCATATAATTGATGCTATCACTTATTAACACAAATTCAAATGTTCACTTTTCAATTCTGGAGTTTAGCATCATACTGTTTTTTTTTACGGAGAAATCATGACAAAGGACGGGGTTTACTTCAATTGACACATGTGTAGGCGGCATTCATATGTTTCTAAGTAAGTAACTAAACTATGTCAAGAATTAGCTGCGTAGCATCTCAGAGATTCCACACGCATTCTCAAAATCCACTATACTAAATTATCGATAATCCTACACTCCGTCACTTAACTCAATTTACTCCTACGATTGGGAAAGGTAATCTTTCTCTGTCTATGATAGCGAGAAAAATTGAATTTCGAAACAATTCCATCACTCACATCAGAAATGGTAAAAAAAAATTTTATAGTTAAAGTACTCAAGATTAGCGAATAAAAATGTGAATTGCGTTAGACGTTAACGTTACGTTAAACAAAAATTTATGTTTACGTTAACCAGCAGCTCCCATAAAACGGAGTTCTTAAGACGCTTCAAAACTTGTCTTCAGATGTTCTGGCGAAGGCGATTTTTCCCTAAAATTAAGGCATTAACCTCCTGCGCCACCTATTTCTATTTCTACACAAAAATTTAGCAAATGCAATTGGTGGATCAATCATAGCTACACCCAAATTCACCGTACAAAATTTCACCCAACACATCGTCGAGAAAGTTCTTGCTAAAATGTTATTCTATCAAAAATGCAGCAGAATTAATTCTCTCAAAGCACACAGTTAAAGTTCAAGACACACTAGCATTCGACTGTGATTTTAATTAAAATTAAAGGATAATGGCTGCACCTCAGAACTCGAAATTATTATGATGGCCTTTACATGCTCCCAAAATAAAACACACTCAGAAGCTCCAACATTGTTACTCAAGATACGGGCGAAATTCACTGCAAAAATGATCAAAACTCCCGAGTATATACTTCTCTCATAACGTGTAGAAAATTTAATGGCAACGTGTAATACAACCCAAAACCTGCACACTAATTCACGTTCATATCAACGAGAACTCAGGACGGTCTGGCCGCAGCAAGGAGAGCTTCAATTTTTATGACTCTAACAGCCGACTCTCACGGTCTTACTCACAGCGGCATGAGCCTTTAAGCTTCAACTGAGACAATCAGGTTTTACTAAAAATTAAGGCATAAAATCCGGGGCCATCGTTCTAAACCTAAAGTTCGTAAATGGTAACAGGTGAAGACATCCTGGAAACATTCAATAAGAAAAACAGCATACTGGAAATTTTTATGAAACACATATGCAAGACACAGCTCAGCACGATCACTCGCTCAGCAAATGCATCGGATCCCGTTGTTTCACTTCATGCTGATTATATCCTCACTATAATGACACTCAAATGTCATTTTCTAACTGCCGAATAAATGAACAATTGAAAATCAATTTCGAGTGCAGCACTTCAGAATTTGAGAAAGTCATGCTGGATTACTGTGTTTACATTTCAACTGTATTCAACATCACTACTGCCACTCAAATTTGGGGAACAAAATTCAGCAAGATCTATGAGCTGCTCTGAGCCGTCTATCTGCAGCCAAGAGGACTGCCGTTTTATGGCCCTGCGGTAGGTTCGAACATCGGTGGTCTGAGCCTTCATGCTAGAATTTTACTTCAAAATTAAACTGCACTCAAAAGGACCAGGGGAAATGGCACGTAAAGACACACACATTTTACATAGAGCACTTGTTCGAACGAATTTATCATTTAAGAGAGCGTTACACACACAAAAAAATATTTTTGGATAATGAATGATTACTCATGCTCTTCGCATAGATGTCGGGCTCACCCTGTGCTATGCACAATTCTTTTACGTGTCTCATCAAACTGCGGCAGATATTATCAATTGATGCACACCGACAGTGCCTATCCCAAACATGAACAAGAGGCTATCAAAGAAAAAGAAAAATTCGAGAGCCAGTCCCTGCACAACAAAATGTTACTGCTTTTATCCTTCAATGTACTCAGACAAAAACACTCAATAGAAACATGAGGGTTTCCTAATACCCAAAAATATGCTCAGAAGACTCGACAGCCCGACAATTGAGCAACATATGTAACACTGTTGATATGAGCTTATTAACCTCCCATTACATTTACAAAAAAAAACAGGTACAGGAAGAAACATTGGTTTAATATCGGGCACTTGTTTGACCAAATTCACTGTTTAAGAGAGCATCACACAAGAATTCAAGAGCAAAAATGCGGCCGATTTCATTTATTAATGCACAACGATTACTTCCACTCATAACACATTTAATTGTAATTTTCCCACTGAAGAATGAAAGAATATAATCATGATGACTGCACTTCAGCATTTGACAAGACTTTGGATGGCTTTGCAAGTCTAAGAATTAAAATAATTTAATAAAAAGAAGCATTTAACTTACACACTAGATGTCATGCCAAATTTGAGCCAAGAATTCAACACTGAATTTGAATCGTTCATTGTGTCAAGAGAGTTTTCAGTAGAAATGTGGCATTCAATCTTTGCTTGACTCAGTGAGTGCTCTCCAATTATCTAAAATTTGAGCCAGACGCGTTGTGGTAGAGTCGCCGAGCCACACATTCTTATGTATTTATGACTCCAGCTCAATGTCCGGCAATTACACTACGGCACTGCAGCTCCTCAAGGCAATGCTCGCAGCCACAAACTCTCGGCTGTGCTCCACTGATTGTTATTGATATGAATGGAGCTACAAAGAGCAAGCGAAATATAATACTGAATAACTATTTGAAAAGTGGCTGGTAAATTATTTAAATCCTCTCTTGAGAGCTCATCACAACAATTTTTTAAGAATTTTGGCAAGTGAAGTATTTAAGAAAATTCTCCATGTTAATATACAGATATCGGCTTGCACAGTGCACTCCATGTATTTTTGCTGTCACGAAACAATGCTGGTTAGGCACGTAACGTATGAGGGCTTGCAACCTCCACTGATAAATATAATGTACACCTTTGTGCTCGCACGTTATCCACATATATAAGCATGGAGAATAATGAGCCTCAAGAATAAACACATTTATTTTTGAGTGAACACATGGAGCTGACACAGGGAAATTGGCACACGTAAACATATTTTTATCGCAACACTCATTTTCGCACCAGAGCCCTCAGGCAAGATGTTAATGATCTGCGACATGATAGTTTTATCCGGCATAATGATATGCTACATAGACAAACGGCGAAGATTCAAACACATTCTAATTAAGATGAACACGTTGATTGAATATGACACATGAAATGAGAGATTCAGGCTATAAAATTATTGAACGCCAGCGAACGATCACATGATTAACGCAAATCAGCCTCTCTTGGCAATCGTCAACCCGGAGATTCACGCACAAACAACATGAAATTAGAAACATAAACATGAACATCCTGGCTAGCACAATTCATATTAAACACTGCGCGCCAACCAAAGATCTGCACTGTTCGGCGTGCCTCTTCTTCCCTTCATTCTTCAAAAATTACAACTGGAGTAAATACCCTGTCGTTGGCCTGTCGAGGCTCGAACGCAGCCTCCAGGCTTCGTCATTGGCGTTGAATGCCAGGCTGGCTGCCCGCCTCAAGGTTGCGAACGCTCAGCCGGTTGTGTCGCTACAGGCCCTCGGATGTTAGGCGTTCACAGCCCACGTCTCCGCTATCTCAGCAGCCGCGTAGGCCAGCTGTCCCAACCCGCCTGTGCAAATAGTAAGCGGGGGTTGAGTAATCTATTCCCCGAGACATGAACGTTATATCCCCCTCTGAGAATTGACATGAAGCTTCAACTGACAATGTGGCTATTCCCGACATAGAATTAATTTTCTCCCCTTTTTACAAGAACAAATCACAAGCGCCCTTTTTGAGAACAAGGTCGAATGAGTCAATGAAAATGCTATGAACTAGTGGGCATTCTAATCCCCGCTTGAGAAAAATCTACACGTGCAAGCCTTGTGAGAAGTCATATCACGTGAACAATTCTAGAATGATTTGCAATCAAACCCACAGAATTAATTTGTACCCGAATTATGACTGTAACAAAATATGGTATTTGAAAAATACAAAGACGCTCCTAGCACAGAACACAGAATATCATCTCACCTCCCCTCTGGCCGTCAGGAAGCCTACATCCTAGCCACTACACCGGTCAAATAGGCCGGTCCCCGCGCTTGCTCTGCTTAAATGCCCCCGCCGCACAAAGGACGCTCATTGTAGATGGTGCGGGCTACCCGCTCAAATTGTTAGTGACGTGGCATCTCGCGATTGGGTGCTTCTAACGCGTCACCTCTGACGTGTCCCCTTGCGTCACAAACTTGGTATTGCCACGCGCATTTCCCTCTAACATATTCTGCTCAGGTTCATATTTTCTACAGTTCCCTTTCCCGTTGGTAATTAATTTTAATACATAGTTTTTCTCTACTACACAATCAAGTTGTCCTTGTGTAATACTATGTGTAATTTTCCGAGCTATCTTCTTACATAGCCGCTGCCCCTTACGTACTCCCCCCATCTGCTGATGTGGTGCACCCCTCATCCCCTCACGATTCGCGCCCCGATGCAGAGCCGGTTACCTTGCTGCGTAGCGTCGGTTTCCATATATCCATGCCTACTATAAATTGTATCCTAACATTTACTAAAAATTCATGACTAAAAAAATGGATAATATATTTTATGTGACGAAAACACCATGCTGTATTATTTTAAATTTTTTTTTTACAAAAAAATCTTGATTTTACAAAAAATCTTGATTTTTTAAAATCATGTTTTTTTAAAAACTTATCCAAAGTAAAAAACATGAATATTAATATATTTTAAACGACAAGAAAACATGTTGTTTTTTTTCAAACATGTTTTTTATAAAAAAAAATAATGATGAATAAACTTGACTATTAATATATATTATAGGACCAAAAATACCAATGCTGTTTTTTTTAAACATGTTTTATTTTTTTTTTGTCCCATAAAATATATCAATATCCACGTTTTTTAGTCTTGATTTTTCGTAAAAATATTTTTTTTAAGAAAGCAGCATGGTTTCTTGGTCACATCTCTATCAATGACCATAAGTAAAGATATATTATTACAACATACTATTTGGGAAGTTGAAGGTGATTCACATGCATTGTAAAATAAATGAAATATCAAAACATGAGAGCACAGAAAATGAAAAATTTCATATAACCAAAGAAAACCATGAATTATGAACAGAAGTATGCTGTTTTATTTTATAATCTGATATGAAAAACAATGTAATGTGGTTCTTTTCCTTGCTGAGTTATCTTCAAACAAAGTATTTAAAAAATCTAAAATATCCAAATTTTTTGGCCATGTTTTTTTGCAAAATAATTTTTTTTTCAAAACAGCACGATTTTTTAGTCACATCTCTATTCAGAACAAATTGAATATGGAAAAAGGAACTATTTTAATGATTGATTGGAAAAATCTTAGAACTTTTTAATCCTGAAATATTATTAACCCATTAGTGCCCATGCATAGACTTTTCTACCCTCTATAAAAATGTTATAAATTTACTCAACCTAATTTTAAGGTTTCCTACAAGCCTATGCAAGCATTATAGACTTGTGCTAGCTAAGAACGCATTTCAAACGCGTACTGCAGATGTTTTATACACAATCAAACAGTGCATGCAACATAGCCGCTGCACGTTCCAGCACAACTCACTCGTGAGTTACTTTAGGTATTTCTCACAACATGACCATTTTTGTTAAAGTATGTATAATCAAAAGAAAGATAAAAGGTTAGTTTACAAATCGAAATGCATCTTTACCATAAAAAATTACAAAGTGAAGGGGAAATTTCTATTCAAAGTTTTCACATAGATTTTTCTACGCCCAGGCACTACGGCATGGTAAGTTCAGCAGAATTGCAGCTCAGAATGCTCTGAGCTAGTGTGTATTTATTTACCCTAAGCTATTATGCCATGATTAGCTTTATGTAGACATTTATGTTAATATTTATGTTTCTATGTAAGGAAGTGCTTTTATGTCATGGATAGTTATTGAAATACTAACATATTTAGATGTTTAACTGGGCTTTTTTCCCCTCAGGATGAATACGGATGAAGTATACAGTTTTATGGAAGAACTACATGTGTGACGATGGCCTTCCTCTAAGGTGTTTCAAAGCATATCACACACCTTTATAAGCACTTAGCCTTGCTTTCATTATGTGTGATGGTGGTAAACATTCTATTCTGTATGCATCATTATATCTTCTATTAGTAATGTCACAGTGCTTTAGTGAATGGAATATTGTTCAACATTGTTGTATCATAAATATCTACCTAGGACAGCTTTTGGATGTTTTTTCTATAAATAAATCCATTGATTTTTCTGTAAACTTTAGGCAGATTTTTGCCTGGAATACCAGTGAGTAGATTTTTTGACTTGACAATATCTCACCTTCTATCTGTACTAACTTTATTATGAAATTTATAATGTATATCAGGTATAATATCTAAAGAATTTCTGCCAAGTTTTACTGTCCTACTACTATTTCTCAACTTTCAACCTTAAGGGCATCATCCAGGCCCCTGCCGCTCCGATGAGCGTTTTTCATGCTTTTGTTGAGAAAGGACCCTTAGGTGGTGGACTATTCAGTCCTAAAATTTTATGGCACTACGGACAATAGATCCCCCCCAGGGGAGAGTAAGGGAACAAAAATCTTGAATTTTCGACTCCATTTTGACCCCATATAAAAAACAAAACAGGAAATGGATGATTTGAAAATATACTTTTGTTAGAAATGTTTCAAGAGTTCTAAAACTCTCTTTGGTTTTGTTCTAGCACAAAAACTCAATGAGTCCTCTTTTGAAATATTAATACATATGAACTAAAAAACCCAATATGTCCAATATTTTTTAAAAACTAAGGCTTGAATCAAAAAAATGAATAAACGAAATTGTGTTTCTTTTCAAAAGTTACATAATGTAGCCAAATTTCATAAGAATCAGACTGAAAATAAAAAATTTCAGAATTTTTTTGAAAAAAAGTTTCCTTTTTTTTGGTAATTACAATTCTCAGTGTGAATATGAAGTCATGCATGGAGGTTATCAAAATAAAAATGAAAATAGCATTCAATTATGTGAATTTTTCACTATATTACACATTTACACTTCAACCAAAAATTTTGTTATAAAGCTTATATCCAACACCTCTAACTTTCAACATTCAAAAGCCTAAAAGTCTTGGAGTTTTGATGCTAGAACAAAACCAAAGACAGTTTTAGAATTCTTGTAACATTTTCTAACAAAGTTGCATTCTATTTTCTCCAAATTTGAGAAAAAAAATTATATAGCTCGAAACCCATAAATAATTTATTTATGATGTAATGCCAATATATCACCTATCACAAAATGAGTTTTTTCAAATGTTAACATTTTACAATATAACTTTGTTAGAAATGCTTGAAGGATTCTAAAACTGGCTTAGGTTTGGTTCTAGCATCAAAACTCAATGAATTATAGGCTTTTGAAATATCCATATAAATGTAACATAAAAACAATTTTCCATAAAAACATAAGGTAATTGATGAGGACTTAACCATAATTGGTTTTCGAATTTTCGATGCCTAAATATTGTTAATGAGATCAAAGGAAACAAGTTTTCTTCAATGCACTTTCCGTCGTAAATGGGTATTTTAAAAGTTATAGCAGTAAATGAGTTACCGGAACTCCAGTGTTTGAGGCGGAAATAAATGAATAAGGAAAGCATCACCTTATTACAAACGTTAAGAGGTTGGGTCGTGAGGGGTAGCCACAGTTCTTTTAGTGAAAATTATATATCAATTGAAATTCTACTATGCATAAACATAGTTAATGAGATGACGAGTTATATTGTCGATGCGAAAGACTTAATTCGAATGCTCCCAGATACGTCGAACCCACACTATACCGGGGTTGAAGTCACGGACGGACCTGCGGTCATCTCAAGGCCGCCAGTTACGTCGAAGCAGCGGTGATGGCTAAATGTGTTTCGTATCATTTTACATAATGGGTCGGTTACAACTTTTCTTTATATTTTTCACTAAAAGAACTGTGGCTAACCCTTTCGACCCAACCTCTTCACGTTTGTAATAGGGGATTTGCTTCTCTTATTTATTTTTTCTTTCCTTAAACAGTGGGGTTATGGCAAAGTTGGCTTGGTTGGCGCACGGCAACGCCTGTTTACTTTCACGTCAGACCACGCGGTATATTTTTTCCCGCCTCAAATACTGGAGTTCCGGTAACTCATTTACCGCCATAACTTGTAAAATACTCATTTCCGACGAAAATTGCATTGAAGAAAAACTATTTATTTGCATCTCATTAACAATATTTAGGCATCCAAAACTAGAAAATCAATTATGGTCAAGTCCTCAACATTTACCAAACATAAGGCCTAAATCAAAAAAGTTACGTAAGTAAAAAAAGTTTACTTTAAAAAAATACATTGACTCGCCAATTTTCAAACGAATTGGACAAAATAAGTAGAAAAATCTTGATGATCCCCTTGAAGGACCAAAATAAATTAAATGTCACCCTGCTAAGATGCACTTTTCTTCAATATCTTCAGAATAAATTTCAATATCATTTTATCCACTTTTAGTGATAAAATTAAACCTGAAAAAAAACCATTTCCTAAAGCATGCAAGGAATTATTGACAACAGTTTATACACCTCATGAAAATTTTCTTTTGTTAATATTAAGAGTGAGAATTTATATTAAATCATTGTAACATTTCACTTATGGAAAAACGTGATTACTCCAGTATTCAAAAATTTATATAGTTGAATTTATCATTATTGCAATGAAAATTAATTGTATTTCTACATATTGACTATTTTAATTTGTATTTCAAACTTATTATATAAGCATTAAATAAAACAAGCTATTGATCAAGTTTTAACAATAAAATAAACTCAAACTCTCTTTCTAGTTATTAAATTTCAAGACTTCAAATAATAGCCATTAACAAAGAACTAGTATCAAGAAAATAGCCTCTCCAGTCAACAGTGAAGAAATTCAAGAATAAAGTCACTACATTTGAGGTAAACTAAAATACAGTATTACTTATGTGTACAGAAGATGATAAAAAAGCAGCAACTTAAAGTTTATGGGTAAAATCCAGTGGAATATTGAATTTCCTAGCCAGATTACTAAGCTTATACAGTCATATCTCATCTTGCAAAAGGCATAAAGAACAAAACAGTTACAAAACAGTTTTACGTAAAATTTTTATCTCTGAGAATAAGAGAAAATTCATGTTAGAAAACGCATATCTCAAAAATTCAAACAATGCATACTCGGCTTTGCAGCAGCAAGAGCTCCCCTATAACGTGAATTCACTTGTAGCATCAAGCATTTTTTTTAAAATGGTTCAATATGAGTAAACAGTAAATGATTTGCATGTTTTATTAATTTTAATGTTTTATAACCAATTTTCTTTTATTTTGAATACATGTTTCATATAAGATTGGTAAACTTCTAAAAAAAATAGGAATTTTAGGAGGGAGTATTGGGGGCTTTGAAACAAATCAGGCCTACTACATGTAAAATGCAATGGTACGTATTAAAAATCATGTTACAAAACCACTTTGGGAATTAATTAATTTTGTTAGATGAGATATGACTGTAGAACCAAACTTGAAATAAAATTTATAAAAAGAAGACAACAATAAAATGACAAAATGTATGAGCCCAACTCAGCCTTGAAGAAAAAGAGTGATCTAAATACCAAAGATTACACATGGTACAAAGATCTGGTCAATTAGAAAGAAATGCTCATCAGTCAATATATATTTCTGCTAAGGTATTATGGAGAGTTTGATACAACAGAGAACCAGGGCACTAGTTTTGCAAGTCTACTAGGGTAATTCATCAAATATCGAACTGAACTGATTATCGAACAACTTCGAAAATATGCGCGTAATAAATTTCGTAAGCATCAAAACTTGCACATTGCCGGTGATCTTACATCTAGAACTCCTATTTTAGTGATAACAACTCATTTATGTGAGCTGCAAACTGCTACCAGCTGTTACGAACACATTTTCTGTACGACCCTTACAAATTGGTCATATTTTTTCACTTGAAAAATCTTACGCACCTCGGGAAAATTGCGACGGTTTAACTGTTGTTGTGCCAACGTCAACCTCCCGTAATAACTAGAGAGTAGTGTTGCCAAATGATGTTCTGTTGCAGTATTTTTTTCTTTCCCGATAAAAACATGATAATTATTCCATGTTCGACATTCAGTTCCTATTTCATGTCAGTATTAAATACTGAACAAAGGTGTTCGAATCAAAATTCCTCAAAAATAATGAATTTATGCCTCGAACAAGGCTTTTCGATTCTTAATTCTTTTAAATAACTGAATCGATCTATTGAACGCCTGTTTCATTTCCTTAAAATATTGTATTAACGCTTGATAATAACATTGAATAGTTGAAGATGGCGACCAATCAGCTGCTGGTGTTCCAAGGCGCTCAAGATCATCAATGATTCGTCTGGCTACATTTACTGATGATCAATCCCTTGCCAAGAAAACTGATGCAAGCATCAATAATAATTCATTGACGAGTGCTCTACACTCTACTCCAAAAAAGGTCACACAGGTTGATGACCACAATGATGGTTCAACAAGCACTGCAAATGAAACATCGACATCATATTCAAATTTTGATAACTCTCCATTCAAATGCTTCCTGAAAATAAGTAATGAGACAGTTATTTCAAACAAACAAACATCGGCATCTTTGGGATGCTTTATTTCCAATCAAGCCTGATACAAATGATCTTAAGCATTGGTTTTTCAAATGTCTTATAACTAACACTATACATAGGACACCATGACGGTTCCCCCGTAAAGCCGGTACCCATTTCCGACACCTGGGTCGAGTGGGGTATTGTGCTTGAGCTTTCCATTATACCCAACGGGGAAAATCGCAGCGCCAGCGCCGGGATACGAACCCGCGACTCCTACATACAAGTCCGATCCCTTAACCGCTGTGCCACCGCAAGCACTTCCAAGAAAATCCAGTGCACCAAAGATAAAAAAAAGAAAGAAAAACGTTTCTTTTCCAAGTGGCCACATGAAATACATGTCAACATATTGGGTTTTAAAAAGTTTCTTAATATAGGACGTCCTAAAACTAAAGTTCCACACGAGAAGTACTAATTGACAAACCATCAGAGGTGTACAAATAGAAAAACCAAACGAGGCATAATATTTGACAAACTATACGAGGTGTGCTAATAGACAAACTATCAGAGGTGTACAAATAGATAGACCATACAAGGCATATTAATGGACAAAATATACGAGGCGTACTAATAGACAAACCATACGTGGCGTGCTAATACTCTCACAAAAGTTCCATACGAGGAGAACTAATTGACAAACCATCCTGTTCGGATCAAAATTCTTGTTCGATTCATGTTCGATATTGATGAAATTATGTTATTAAAGAATTCAATTTTTAGAACAATAAATAAATTCGGTCAATGTGAAGTTTAATGCAATCACGGAAATTGATAATTATATTCCAAACAATCACTAAAGAAACCCATTTAAGAACGTTTTTCATGAACGACATTCTGCTCGCTGATGCGTTATTTTCGAATTATTGAACTTTGAAGTTGGCCGTCGCGCGCCCAAGGAAGCGAGCGTTTTTTAATTAAAAACGGAAGCTAACCCCCTATTACAAACGTAAAGAGGTTGGGTCGTGAGGGGTAGCCACATTTCTTTTAGTGAAAAGTATAAATAAAGCTTCTAAACCACCCATTAGGGTGACGACCGCAATCTTGTTTACATCGGGTCTAACATGGCGACCACCATGGGCGCCGCCATCTTGGACCCGATGTCAACAAGATTGCGGTCGTCACCCTAATGAGTGGGTTAGAAGCTTTATTTATAATTTTCACTAGAAGAACTGTGCCTCCCCCTCACGACCCAACCTCTTTACGTTTGTAATAGCTTCCGTTATTAATTAAATTCCGTTTCACGCGCCCGCTCCCTTTGGCGCCAAGGCCAACTTCAAAGTTCAATTATTCGAAAATAGCGCATCAGCGAGCAGAATGTCATTCATGTAAAACGTTCTTAAATGGGTTCCTATAGTGATTCCTAAGATCGGAATTCTTATTTTCCGTGATTGCATTAAACTTCACATTGACCATAAATTCCAACAATCTACGTTGTCTTTAAGGCGACATCACAGAACAAGAAAGCAACTGTTCAAGAATAATCTTGAGGCCCGCAACAGTTATTCAGAGCAAAAGTTACCGATTTATGAAGGTTGTTTCTAGACACGCGTGGTTTCTGTTCGATATTTGATGAATTACCCTACAGAGATGGTCACTGTCTCACTAGTCTCTTCCTCAACTTTGTACTCTTTTACTTCCACTTTCTATGCATTACTTATAGCTCACTATCTTCAACAAGGATTATATATCATAGCATCAAAGATTAGAACTACAACTTTCTATCATTCTTTTCAATATAAAGCCAATGAAACTAGTTTACAACCATGGACAGGCATCAATCAAACAGACATAAATTACTAATTATTTAAACGAAGAAATTTAGATATAATAAAATCACATGAGCAAAACAGAACAGAGAGAGAGGAAAAAATTACATTAATGACATTTAGAGTGAAGATATCTAAAGCTACAGATTGCTCTTCACCCTAGAGCAATTTTCTCATCATTCTTAACCATTATTGCACGCATCAATTTCGGTAAATCTGAAGGAGATGACAGTTGTCGATTTTAGTAAATTTCGATGCCTTAGCATAGTTAATTAGATCGAAATAAACAAGTTTTCTTCTATGTTTTTTTTTGTCTCAAATGAGTATTTTATTAGTTATAGCGGTAAATGACTTACCGCAACTCCAGTCTTTGAAGCGGAAAGAAATTCTTTGATCGAGTTGTATGGCAATACTGCAATGGCGTCTCGCTTCCAGCGCTCTGTCTTGAAAGACGAAACCAAACCTACCGCTATACCTCGTTAAATACTCATTTGACGAAAAAAGTGTATGGAATAAAAGTTGTTTATTTCGATGTTATTACCATGTTTCAAGCAACAAAAATTCGAAAATCGATGAGTAGCTGTTTATTCGAGCGCATTCGTCATCAATGACGAAACTAAACTTACCGCTATAAATCGTAAAATACTCATTTGAGACGAAAAAAGAATGGTAAAAAACTTGTTTATTTTGATTCAATTAATTAGGTTCAGGCACCAAAAAGTAGAAAATCGACAACTGTCATCTCCTTCAGATTTACCTCAATTTTTCACTGCTCCAGCATCAATACCTGTTGGTCAGCATACAAAAGTTGTGATAATATGGTGAGCTTGCTTTTTTCTATTTGTAATCCTTGCCAACAAAATGTTCCTACCCCACAATGAAAATGCATCGTCCATGAAATTGTGTTGCCTCTTAAGGCCCTTTTACATTGACGGTGTCTTCGCGCTCCACACCGTCGCTCCATCCCGCGAGTCAAATAAGCTCCGCCCACAGCAGAGTAAAATGACCCTTATTGCCACGCTCACGGTGAGGAGCGGCGACATTCTGCATGCTAAATATTGGCGGTGTGCACTGCCAGTCGACAGCGTTCAGTTTCTCCTGAGACCATAGAGAGCATGTGTAGTAATGGCTTACATATTATGGAGCAAAGAAGAAATTGAAACTATTATCAAAAAATGTAAAGAATTTCCATGTTTATGGAACATTAAGCTCGCGGAGAAATTAATTGACCGGCTAGCCATTTTAGAGAACCCATCTAAGACCCTTCCCGAGTTACCCTAACAAAAGGGTAATTTCTAAACTATAAGACGTACAATCTTGAAATTAATACCAAATGAACGGGTGTGAAGAGTACAATTTATTTATGTAATTCAAAAATTTTTTACGCCCCTGTGGGGGGCAGGAAGAGGGCCTCTCGTGGCCCGTCAATGGTCGGCCGATTTTCTCTATAAGCCTCATTTTATTCCGCTCATAATTTCTGAACTATTGCACTTAAAAATTTGAAATTAGGTTCATTTTAAGCATCAATTCATTCTCCAAATGTGAGTGTATAATAAAACTGTCATACGCTCCCTGGAGGAATATGAAGAGCAAGTTTCTCCTAGCCTCTGAATGGTCGACCGATTTCTCAAAAGGCTCATTTTATTCCACTCATAATTTCTAAACTATTGCACCTAAAAATTTGAAATTGGGTTCATTTTAAGCGTCAATTCATTCTCCAAATGTCAGTGTATAATAAAACTGTCATACGCTCCCTGGAGGAATATGAAGAGCAGGTTTCTCCTAGCCTCTGAATGGTCGACCGATTTCTCAAAAGGCTCATTTTATTCCACTCGTAATTTCTAAACTATTGCACCTAAAAATTTGACATTGGGTTCATTTTAAGCGTCAATTCATTTTCCAAATGTGAGTGTATAATAAAACTGTCATACGCCCCTTGGGGGAATATGAAGAGCAAGTTTCTCCTAGCCTCTGAATGGTCGACCGATTTCTCAAAAGGCTCATTTTATTCCACTCATAATTTCTAAACTATTGCACCTAAAAATTTGAAATTGGGTTCATTTTAAGCGTCAATTTATTCTCCAAATGTGAGTGTATAATAAAATTCTCATACGCCCTTTGGGGGATGACAGAGAGCAAGGTTTCTCCAGCTTCTCCTAGCCTGGTAATCCGCGCTGCCGAAGGCCGCGCTCACCTAAGTTATGAAGTGCTGTTTGAATTCTTGTCCATAGCCTTGTCGTTCCTACATCGTGGTTCTTCGAATCCCGGAGGTGACGATATTTTTTTTCTCAGTTGTAGAATAATCATTTTCATGTGTCTTGCTCATGTAAACTTTTGTTAGACAATATTATAAGTAGAGCTGTGCAATTGCATAACTTGCATGTATGCTCTCTTAAGAATCTTTTATGCATTGCAAAAAATTATCTTGTGCATGTGCAAAATCTCATATGCAATTAATTATCCATGTACACTATAACAGATGTAATATGAAAAGTGCTTTAAGCATATGCACAATATCATTGAATATATCATGTAAGGCGAGTGCTGTAATTTCATTGTCCTGTTTTTAAGGGAAAACTGTAAATTTGTTACTTACTCCAGAAATTTTGTACATTTATGGGAACTCCTGCATACATACTCTCACTTGCAATCATCATCACAAGTTTTACCCGGTGCACTGTCGTCAGTACCTGATCCCCAGGTTACGTTTTTGACCTGTTCTTCAGTTGTTAAATATGGTTCATCAATAAAATACAATAGAGGTGTCCGAACTGAATTTAATGAAGTTTGAAGTATTTCAGGATTGCATAGCGTGATAGTTTTTGTACATCAAGTGATAGTTTTCTTGTTCTCTTCTACACATAGGCCTACCTATACGTACAAAAGTGTTCAAGTGAAAATACAACTGTGAAATTTGTATCAATTTCAGAAGCGAAAAAGAAAAAAGAAAGAGAAAGAAAAAAGTTTATTTCCAAGTTGCCACATGGGAGACACGCCAACATATTGGCTTTTAAAAATTTCTTAATATAAGACGTCCTAAAACGAAAGTTCCATACGAGGAGCACTAATTGACAAACCATCCGAGGTGTACAAATAGAAAAGCCATACGAGGCATAATAATAGACTAACTATACGAGGTGTGCTAAGAGACAAACTATCAGCGGTGTACAAATAGATAGACTGTACGCAGCGGTCTATCAAAAATCGCTGCGCAGCGATGTGATTCGAACCCGTGACACCTTCAAGGAAGGAAACTGGGTCATGCGATCACCAAAAGTTGGTTTGGTAAGTTGGATTGATAAGTTCTTTCTCATTTTTTAATGAACAGTCAGAGCACAGCAGAGGTAATTATTATTACTTCACTAAATGCAAATGTTTGGTTTGACAACAATATGACTTTCAATTCACACGTAGAAACAATGTGCAACAAAATTAACGGAACCTTAATGTTTTTTCATCGCATTAACAACACACTTGACGAAAAATCAAGATTATTAGTGATTCAGTCTTTAGTTTTATCGCGTCTGGACTACTGCAGTCTTGTGTGGGGAGATTTACCTCAATGTCGTCAGGAAAGAGCTGCAATAATGTGTAAACTTCGCCGCCAAAGTAGTATGCAAAGGAAATTTCAATAAATACGATCATGTCACCCCTCTTTTAAAAAAACTCGACTGGATCCCAGTACCGAACAGATTCATGATCCAAAAAGTTCGGCGGGTGTTCTCCTCTCTGTACCTCCCCCAATGTAATGCAGAGGTGGTAAAATTTTTTCCATCTAATATCCCAAACGAAAGACCAAACCGGAGGAACGATGTTTTAGTCAGGTACCGTTCATCGAACGTGGGACAAGAAACTCTCACAGTTTCTGGAGCTTTTTTGTGGAACAAGCTTCCCCAGCATATCAAAAACTCTAAAACTGGAAAAGAATTTAGAGTAAATGTGTCACGTCATTTTGCATCTCTGTCATAGGGCCTGCAGCATCTCGGTGTGAACTTCCCATCTATCAGAAATTTTAATTTTCCTGAAATTTCTGTTAGAAAATTATAAATTATTTCATTTTATGTTCGTTAAGTTATTCTAATATTGATCTTACTTATTTCTATCGACAACAATGAACACCACAGCCGTCAGTTCAATGCAGCAGAACGAACGTTTTTTCCATAATCAGGAGTATTTCCTCATCTATATCTTTATTTTCTCTTTCCTGTATTTTTATTTAATATCCGTATGACAAACATACCCGGAAATACATTTTGTGTGTACATCAATATACTAGTTTATCGCAGAGCTTTAGGTGAACTGTAATGTGTCGTGAGGTTTTGCTTTTCACGCAAAAAGTAGGAATAGAAATATCTATACGTACAAGTGCGTATATATATATGTGCAAACGTGTGCATGTGTACACAGATATATAGACATTCATATTTGCGTCTGCACATATATACACACACATGCACACACACACACACGGGCTCTTTCTGCGTATAAAATGACAGCAAAAAAGCTCTTTGTAATCGTAAGAAATAACCTGAGGAAAAATAATGAATTGGAAAAGGACTTCGAAAAACGTATATATGAAATGGATTTTTGATTTCCCAAATGAAATTTTAAGAAAACTCGAGTTACTGTCCAGGAACAACAACAACAACAAAAAAACATATTTCATATCTTCTCGATATTCTCTGCGACATCAAGTGGACATGGGTACATGGGATAAAATGGAGATACAGAATAGGCCGGTTACCACTCATGATTGACAAATATCTACAAAATTTTGGCAGAAATGCGTAAACAAACATATACTCAACATCAAAATTTATAGCTTGCACAACATACGGACCGAAAGATAATTTTACCACGATTTGTATGTTCAAATTGCGCTTTATTTCATTAATGGTATTTGTCATTAATACGATTCACAGAAACGCCCTCTGGGGAAGTGATAGATCTATGTTTGAATCATTTCGCTGGTGCAATAAATGTGTTAACCGGATGGATTTGATATATATGTATATATATACATATATGTATATATTTTTAATTATAGATAGATAGATAGGTAGATAGATAGATAGATATCTTATGTAGATGTATATATATATTCCTATATACGTAAACACACATATTAATATACATGCTAATTGAAAATGAAATTTAATAAAAAAGAAATACATTAATAAAAAGATAAAAAACAAACCTACCATCTACTACACCGAAACTGACAGTTGAGCTCACTGTAATCCTGAGAAATTATTTGGAAAATATAACTATAAGGAAAAAAAGACTTTGGAAAACGTAAAAATGAACTGGTTTTTAATTTATTCATAGACATTTTTTAAGGAAACTCAGGTTACACTCAAGAAACAACACAACTCTTCAGCATTATACGGACATGTGTACATGGGATAAAATGGAGTAACATTGTGGCCGGATATCACATCTGAGTGGAGAATATTCACAAAATTTGGCACATAGAGGTAGATTAAGCAATGGTCCAAAGTGATTATTATAATTTCGTAAATTAAGGGTTTTTTCGATTTGAAAGTTCAGTGCTAGTGTGCGCTGAACGCAAGGAAAAATATAAAAAGAATAAATGATGAGCTTAAATTACCCCCTCCTCCGAACTCAGATGAAATCGATTGAAAACATCTTCGAGAATGATTTTGAAATAGCGAGACAACGTTAGCGAAAATTTAATTCATTAAAAACTTCGCACAACTCTCAACCTGTATATTGGTGTACACACAAAATGTATTTCCGGGTATGTTTGTCATACGGATATCAAATAAAAATACAGGAAAGAGAAAATAAAGATATAGATGAAGAAATACTCCTGATTATGGAAAAAACGTTCGTTCTGCTGCATTGAACTGACGGCTGTGGTGCTCATTGTTGTCGATAGAATTAAGTAAGATCAATATTAGAATAACTTAACGAACATAAAATGAAATAACTTATAATTTTCTAACAGAAATTTCAGGAGAATTAAAATTTCTGATAGATGGGAAGTTCACACCGAGATGCTGCAGGCCCTATGACAGAGATGCAAAATGACGTGACACATTTACTCTAAATTCTTTTCCAGTTTTAGAGTTTTTGATATGCTGGGGAAGCTTGTTCCACAAAAAAGCTCCAGAAACTGAGAGAGTTTTTTGTCCCACGTTCGATGAACGGTACCTGACTAAAACATCGTTCCTCCGGTTTGGTCTTTCGTTTGGGATATTAGATGGAAAAAATTTTACCACCTCTGCATTACATTGGGGGAGGTACAGAGAGGAGAACACCCGCCGAACTTTTTGGATCATGAATCTGTTCGGTACTGGGATCCAGTCGAGTTTTTTTAAAAGAGGGGTGACATGATCGTATTTATTGAAATTTCCTTTGCATACTACTTTGGCGGCGAAGTTTACACATTATTGCAGCTCTTTCCTGACGACATTGAGGTAAATCTCCCCACACAAGACTGCAGTAGTCCAGACGCGATAAAACTAAAGACTGAATCACTAATAATCTAGATTTTTCGTCAAGTGTGTTGTTAATGCGATGAAAAAAACATTAAGGTTCCGTTAATTTTGTTGCACATTGTTTCTACGTGTGAATTGAAAGTCATATTGTTGTCAAACCAAACATATGCATTTAGTGAAGTAATAATAATTACCTCTGCTGTGCTCTGACTGTTCATTAAAAAATGAGAAAGAACTTATCAATACAACTTACCAAACCAACTTTTGGTGATCGCATGACCCAGTTTCCTTCCTTGAAGGTGTCACGGGTTCGAATCACATCGCTGCGCAGCGATTTTTGATAGACCGCTGCGTACAGTCTATCTATTTGTACACCGCTGATAGTTTGTCTCTTAGCACACCTCGTATAGTTAGTCTATTATTATGCCTCGTATGGCTTTTCTATTTGTACACCTCGGATGGTTTGTCAATTAGTGCTCCTCGTATGGAACTTTCGTTTTAGGACGTCTTATATTAAGAAATTTTTAAAAGCCAATATGTTGGCGTGTCTCCCATGTGGCAACTTGGAAATAAACTTTTTTCTTTCTCTTCCTTTTTTCTTTTTCGCTTCTGAAATTGATACAAATTTCACAGTTGTATTTTCACTTGAACACTTTTGTACGTATAGGTAGGCCTATGTGTAGAAGAGAACAAGAAAACTATCACTAGATGTACAAAAACTATCACGCTATGCAATCCTGAAATACTTCAAACTTCATTAAATTCAGTTCGGACACCTCTATTGTATTTTATTGATGAACCATATTTAACAACTGAAGAACAGGTCAAAAACGTAACCTGGGGATCAGGTACTGACGACAGTGCACCGGGTAAAACTTGTGATGATGATTGCAAGTGAGAGTATGTATGCAGGAGTTCCCATAAATGTACAAAATTTCTGGAGTAAGTAACAAATTTACAGTTTTCCCTTAAAAACAGGACAATGAAATTACAGCACTCGCCTTACAGGATATATTCAATGATATTGTGCATATGCTTAAAGCACTTTTCATATTACATCTGTTATAGTGTACATGGATAATTAATTGCATATGAGATTTTGCACATGCACAAGATAATTTTTTGCAATGCATAAAAGATTCCTAAGAGAGCATACATGCAAGTTATGCAATTGCACAGCTCTACTTATGTACAGAAAACTTACAGGCTATCCTGTAATCGTTTTACAATTAATTAAATTTAAGCTTGTTTCCTCGTGAACTTAAAATTAAGGAATAAGATTAAATTAACATTTAACTTATAAGTAAAACTTAATCTCAGAATATTGACTTTAAAATTGATGTAGCAGCAAAAACTTGTTACTTTAATATATAAAAATTCCATAACCCAGCTCTAGGCTCGTCTTTGGTTTTTGAACTGTAGTTTACCATCCTGAATACAGCCAATTGAATACAACATTTGAGCCAAACTGCACTGACCTCTCAAATTTTCTCGAGGTCGATTCAGATCGCCACTAGCCATTGACCTCACAACTTCAACTTTATTACTGGAGCCTACACAGCCTTTGCCGTTTCCACCGGCCTCCGCATCCCCAGCGGAATCTCCCGTGCTGCCAACGCAGGGACGCCAGTGGGGTTTCCTTCGCATCGCTATGCTGCGCTTCTCCGTTCCACCGAGGACCGAGCGGACAGGGATGACGGGCTAAGGCATCCTACTTGCTGCTGACTGCTCCGCTCACCATCCACTCGCCTGACTCCGCTTCCCGGCACGTCCTGATGCTAACGAGCTCATTGGAGGTTTGTGAACTATTAGTTCAGTAACCAATCACTTGCCATGCCGTGAGCTGGGTGGTTGGGACGATGTTTCCCCATGCATTCTTAAAACTTATAACTTACCTAAAAACTTATAAACTTATAACCTAAAAACTTATAAACTTATAACCTAAAAACTTATAAACGTATTACCTAAAAACTTATAAACATATTACCTAAAAACTTATAAACGTATTACCTAAAAACTTATAAACGTATTACCTAAAAACTTATAAACGTATTACCTAAAAACTTATAAACGTATTACCTAAAAACTTATAAACGTATTACCTAAAAACTTATTTTACAACGTAAACCGTATTAAACCTAAGACTAAACACTATATCGTAACTAACTGCAACTAACTCCACAGAGCACGGGTGCTTGCTTCCTACGACGGCAGTCAAAGATTGCAAGTGGACCGCCCGCCTGTCTCCCAGAAGACCGGCTCTGAAGGACTCTTACCTTTGTTGCCCTGAGTTTTAGCGCATTAGTCTTGTTTAAATGTCGTTCTGACATTTGATGTAATAAATTACGGTAAATTTTCCCATTACGGAACTCCGCATATTTCAATATCCTATATATAACATTAATCAATCCTTTATTTTCTTTAACTTATAATATTGTCTAACAAAAGTTTACATGAGCAAGACACATGAAAATGATTATTCTACAACTGAGAAAAAAAATATCGTCACCTCCGGGATTCGAAGACCGACGATGTAGGAACGACAAGGCTATGGACAAGAATTCAAACAGCACTTCATAACTTAGGTGAGCGCGGCCTTCGGCAGCGCGGATTACCAGGCTAGGAGAAGCTGGAGAAACCTTGCTCTCTGTCATCCCCCAGGGGGCGTATGAGATTTTTATTATACACTCACATTTGGAGAATGAATTGACGCTTAAAATGAACCCAATTTCAAATTTTTAGGTGCAATAGTTTAGAAATTATGAGTGGAATAAAATGAGCCTTTTGAGAAATCGGTCGACCATTCAGAGGCTAGGAGAAACTTGCTCTTCATATTCCCCCAAGGGGCGTATGACAGTTTTATTATACACTCACATTTGGAAAATGAATTGACGCTTAAAATGAACCCAATGTCAAATTTTTAGGTGCAATAGTTTAGAAATTACGAGTGGAATAAAATGAGCCTTTTGAGAAATCGGTCGACCATTCAGAGGCTAGGAGAAACCTGCTCTTCATACTCCTCCAGGGAGCGTATGACAGTTTTATTATACACTGACATTTGGAGAATGAATTGACGCTTAAAATGAACCCAATTTCAAATTTTTAGGTGCAATAGTTTAGAAATTATGAGTGGAATAAAATGAGCCTTTTGAGAAATCGGTCGACCATTCAGAGGCTAGGAGAAACTTGCTCTTCATATTCCTCCAGGGAGCGTATGACAGTTTTATTATACACTCACATTTGGAGAATGAATTGATGCTTAAAATGAACCTAATTTCAAATTTTTAAGTGCAAAAGTTTAGAAATTATGAGCGGAATAAAATGAGGCTTATAGAGAAAATCGGCCGACCATTGACGGGCCACGGGAGGCCCTCTTCCTGCCCCCCACAGGGGCGTAAAAAATTTTTGAATTACATAAATAAATTGTACTCGTCACACCCGTTCATTTGGTATTAATTTCAAGATTGTACGTCTTATAGTTTAGAAATTACCCTTTTTGTTAGGGTAACTCGGGAAGGGTCTTAGATGGGTTCTCTAAAATGGCTAGCTGGTGAGAAATTGCCAATTATTCTGCCAGTATTGCAAGAGCAATACTGACGAACAGGGCTCCCACTGAAAATGTTCAGATAAACCTAGATTGACCATGAAAAAAATCCAGATTCGTTAAAAATAAACGTAGAAGTGTAGTTTTAATAAGAAAAAACTAAAAGTTAACATTCGTTAGTAGAAACAATGACGGTAATGCTGATTTTATTCCTGTATTTCCTCCTAACTCTCTTCTGCAGCCCAAATTTCAATATTAAGTCGACTTTTCTGTTGTCCAAGGCGCTTTTCATTACGCTGGTGACATACGCTGTTGATGACATCTCGTACCAATTTCGGTTTAAGCTTCCAACCGTGACAGGTTTTTCATAACTTCCATTAACCATTCTTCTTTGAAAAACTGCGTATACCTCTTTTTAGACATCGTTTTTGGAGGGCTAGACATTTTGAATACTAGTGCGGCAATATTATGAAAATTTGAATGTCTGAAAAAATTAATTTTTAGGCATTCATTTAAAGGAATGCACGACCAGCTTAACTATCGAAATGAGTGTCATCTCACTGTAACGTGCCAAGCAAATCGAAGCAACACAAGTGGAGTGCCGGCTATCCCTGGCTTGGCCGGGCTTGCAAGTTCGTAAGATACTCGTTCGTTACGCGTTTTTAAGGTCGAGAAACAGATTGAACACGTTCTACCCCATCCGATAGGCGTGGTTTTAAATCAGATATTCATTTGCAAACGGTGTTGAAACAATAATTCTTAACTGCATCATCAAATTTACTTCAGTTAATGATGAATTTACTGTCTCGACTTGATTAAAAAATCTATTTAGCAATAGATCAAAAATTAAACCTAGCGACCCAGGAGGGATCGAAAAAAACAAGATCTCGGTGGACAAACCCAGGAGGGGGAGCCCTGCGTGACGATTGCTTTCTCTCGGGAAGGAGCGTTGTATTGAGCGGCAATGTAAAAGCAAGTCGGTGTGCACTGACGCTCAATCCTCTCGTGGGCGGAGCTATTGCAAGTTCACTGTCGCTCCACACCGCTAGTGTAAAATGAGCTTTACATTTGAACTTGAGGGCCGACAGCGTCGGGGCCTTTGTCACGGCCTACAATTCCCTCCACAACTTTCCCTCCAATTATATTTACATGCATCATCACATGTAGATTGAGCAACACTAGGAGGGCAATCCCTAAAACACGGAACGATGGAACGCCCGGAACGGAACGTTCCTTGTCTCTGATATTACTGGTCCTAAAATCCGGAACAACCAGAAGAGTACCGGATGACTGGAACAAGTGTAATGTAGTACTGTTGCAAATGGGTGGACATGAGGGTATGAAAGAACTCAAAAATTACAGACCAATTGCACTGGCTGACACTGTATGTATGATCTTTTGTGGTATTTTGAATGAGAGAATGAAAAATTTAGTTGAGGAATTAGGAGTCCTGGGTGACGAACAGAATGATTTTAGGCAGGATAGACGTGGGGAGGATAATTTGTTTGTAGTGAGTGAAATAATTGAGCGAATGAGGAAGGATGATATGAAGGTATCTTTATCATCCCTGGATATTGAAAAGGCGTATGACAGAGTGGATCGGGTTAGGCTCTTTGAAATTTGAGAAAAGTTGTGTTTAGCAGAAAATTAGTGAAAATCATACAAAATCCGTATGAGAATACAAGCGCTATCTACAGGTGAAGAAATTTGGAAACAGGGCAATTGAGGAGTGTTAGAAGGGTGAGACAGGGCTGGACTCTAGACGTCTCCCCTGTTGTTTGGATTGTACACAGAAAAATTAGCAGTTCGACTGAGAATGAGTGGCTTAGGACTGAAAGTTAGTAATGAGAGACTGAGTTGTTTGTTGTTTGCTGATTATGTGGTTGTGGGTAGTGAATGTGGACAAGAACTGCAAGGGATGCTTGACATTGTGAATGGATGTAGTGCAGATTTCAAGATGAACTTTGGTGCCGAAAAAAGTAAGGTTATGGTTATAAATAATGATGAGACTGATAGAGACAGACTGTGGAATATTAGTGAAATCAGAATATATAGAACAGAAGAATAAAAATATCTTGGTTGAATGATAAGTGAAGATGGATGCACTAGAACTAAGGGTGAGGAAGTGGCAAAAGATATGCAGTGGAGTGGACGGTTAAGTAGTGTGGCCAGATACAGAGCAAACATGTATGAATGTGTGTGAGAGGAATGTGGAAGTATGTTGCCGTACCTAGTGTCATGTATGGTATGAGTGCTCTTGCCTATATGCACAGGGTCCAATCTCGCAGGATTTCTACACCGCCCAGCCTTCTCCCTCAACCTCTAAGCAGCTACAGCACCACCTCCAAGCAGTCACAAAAATGTTAGGTTAAATTAATTTAGGTTAGGTTAAGTTAAGTTAAGAGGTTAGGTTGTTTGAGATGTTCTATGATGGTAGTTTTGAAAGTCAACTCTTGTTTGCTGTGAGATGTGTCATTAAGTGTGAACAAACGTACATGGAGGTGGAATGAGAATACTGGCAGATTATGTCGGCATTGTAAGAGTGGAGTGGAGGAAACAATTGTGCATTTGTGCTGACATGTAGTAAGTATGAGCAAGAAAGAGAGAGTTTTATGAATGTGGTGTTTGAGCAGTATGGAGAGAATGAGTGGTATGCCAGATGTGCTGAAGATGATTGCGGTATGAGCTGTATTGTTGGATAGGATCAGGAGTGTAATTTGAGTATCATTGAAGCTATGAAAGTTTTTCTTGTACGTGCCTGGAGTGAAAGACAGTGACTGGTATGAGCCAGTCATGTAAAGTGGGCTGTAATAACCCTGCATGCCTGGGGATGGTGTCTTGACGTACTGGTTGTCCCAGTGATGCCATCAAGTGGCAGTTGTGACATGGATTGGTGGATCCCGAATAGTATTGGACAAGTCCGGTACACAGGCGCTGAACCCTTTGTGTGAATATTGTATTGAGGAGGGAAGTGTAGGCCGTTACAAAGGCCCCGACGCTGTCGGCCCTCAATTTCAAGTTCAAGTTCAAGTTCAAGTCCCTACTTGCTATACAAGGATGAAATGCCGACATCAGCTATTGAAAATAATTTGAACTTTTACGAGCATAGGCTTCATCTGCAGGTTTTTTGTTTCGAATCGTGATTTGTGTGTTCAAATTAGATCATGAATTGTACAACCTGTTATCTACACGTGATATTAGTGAACAAGTGTAGTGTGATTGACTGTTTTGGGTCCTCAAAATAGATGATAATTCTTAGATGATAATTCTTAACATATTCCATAATTAATTTAAATTGTGTAAGTCGTAAAAAATCATTAAAAATGTCATTTTCTTTTGTGTTTTAATATTTCATGACTCACTATGACAAAATAATGTGCACGTAAGAAGAGACATTCGTTTCCTAATTCATTTCTATGAGTGTTTAGGAAGGTATTTTTGCGATTACTATCATTCAGCCTAATATTTATCATTGTCCCATTGCAAAAAATAATAAAAGTCGAAATAAATCCGACAGTGACGATTAAAATCAGTATTCATGATATAAATATCATATAAATTCATGTAACTCATTAATGTACATATAAATGAATTTAAAATGTCTTTTTAGACATTTACATGAACATAGCACTTAGCATTGAAGTCCGTTTGATGTAAATACTTATCACTTAAGTTCTTTCAAAGATCCTAATTCCCAGCTCCGTCTGTTCCAAATTTCCCGCTTTAGGATCACTAACTCCCGTTTAGGTGGAGCCAGCAGGGCAGCCTCAGTGACAGTTGGTCACTTCGATAATACTTCAATCGATCAAAGGAAACTATAATCCCATCCGTATCATACATGTAACATGAATGCCTACAGTGAACGTAGCTGTTGTATGAAAATGTATGAGCTCCGTACCTACACCAGCACCGTACCTACACCAGCACCGTACCTACACCAGCACCGTACCTACACCAGCACCGTACCTACACCAGCTCCGTACCTACACCAGCACCGTACCTACACCAGCACCGTACTTACACCAGCACCGTACCTACACCAGCACCGTACCTACACCAGCTCCGTACCTACACCAGCACCGTACCTACACCAGCACCGTACCTACACCAGCTCCGTACCTACACCAGCACCGTACCTACACCAGCACCGTACCTACACCAGCACCGTACCTACACCAGCACCGTACCTACACCAGCTCCGTACCTACACCAGCTCCGTACCTACACCAGCACCGTACTTACACCAGCACCGTACCTACACCAGCTCCGTACCTACACCAGCACCGTACCTACACCAGCACCGTACCTACACCAGCTCCGTACCTACACCAGCACCGTACCTACACCAGCACCGTACCTACACCAGCACCGTACCTACACCAGCACCGTACCTGCACCAGCACCGTACCCACACCAGCACCGTACCTACACCACCACCATAACAACAAATACCACAACGTAACAATAAGAACAAAACGGTAATGTATTGATATTTACATTCATGTAAATGTAAGAAGCGATATAGCATCAACAGTGGAAGTCAGCATGTTGTTGTTCCGTGGAATTGAAAACTAGAGTAAAAATTCCTTCAAATTCATCCCAACACCTGATCATCAAAATAAATCAGTTAGCCTTAAATTTTTTTTACTCTTTCGACTTATTTTGTGTGAATGTAACAGAAAATGCTGAATTATTTCATCGAAACAAATTCTTTCAGTTTCCCATAGTTCAGAATTTCAGAATTATTGGTATTACAAAACAATGTCAGGTTAATACTACAGCTTCTCAAATGGATATACTGCAACTAAACTGGGTTCGAGCAGTCGCGTTGTTAGATACGATTTCCACAAAAATTCCGAACTTCTTGAACACTTTTTATAGCCGCTCGAGGCGCCTGACACTGTCGACATTTTGGACGAAAAAATACGGTTGTATAGTAATTATTACCTTCTGAATTGCTGAGTATTGATAAAAATGTCTGCACGTGAGAGTTTCGATATGTCATCTGAGATAATTGACTTCCAAACAAAACAAACAACGGCATCTACGGATGCTTTATTTCCAATTCAAGCCTGATACATATCACCTTGTACATTGGATTTTCAAATGCCTTATAACTAACACCAGGACGCCATGACGCTTTCCCCCGGTCAAGGCCGGTACCCATTTCAGACACCTGGGTAGAGTGGGGTATTGTGCTTAGAATTTTTCCCCTATACCCAACAGAGAAAATCGCCCCCCAGCGCCGCGACTCGAACCCGCGTTTGTCCGCACGGAGGCAGACACACGGCTTTGGCGAGCACAACCTGAGGTCAGCTTTGTAAGCACGCCGCCATTTTTACTAAGCAGCTTACTGCCTGAATATACAAAATTGCATCGTTTAGCCGCAGGTAATGAGACATTAGCTGATGGTGGTGGGGACATTGCTGTGAACACACCTGCAGACGCAGTAACTAGTGGCAGACAACACCTGCAGACGCAGTAACTAGTAGCAGAAAACACCTGCTGACGCAGTAACTAGTGGCAGACAACACCTGCTGACGCAGTAACTAGTGGCAGACAACACCTGCAGACGCAGTAACTACTGGCAGACAACAACACCTGCAGACGCAGTAACTAGTGGCAGACAACAACACCTGCAGACGCAGTAACTAGTGGCAGACAACACCTGCAGACGCAGTAACTGGTGGCAGACAACACCTGCAGACGCAGTAACTACTGGCAGACAACAACACCTGCAGACGCAGTAACTACTGGCAGACAACAACACCTGCAGATGCAGTAAATAGTGGCAGACAGCAATACCTGCAAACGCAGTATACTTGTGGCATATGAGCTTCCTCATTGGGCCATGCCTCAATGTTACGAGCCTCCTCATTGTGCTGGTGTAGGTACGGTGCTGGTGTAGGTACGGTGCTGGTGTAGGTACGGTGGTGGTGTATGTACGGTGCTGGGGTAGGTACGGTGCTGGTGTAGGTACGGTGGTGGTGTAGGTACGGTGCTGGTGTAGGTACGGTGCTGGTGTAGGTACGGTGGTGGTGTATGTACGGTGCTGGTGTAGGTACGGTGCTGGTGTAGGTACGGTGCTGGTGTATGTACGGTGCTGGTGTAGGTACGGTGGTGGTGTATGTACGGTGCTGGTGTAGGTACGGTGCTGGTGTAGGTACGGTGCTGGTGTAGGTCCGGTGCTGGTGTAGGTACGGTGCTGGTGTAGGTGCGTTGCTGGTGTAGGTACGGTGCTGGTGTAGGTACGGTGCTGGTGTAGGTGCGTTGCTGGTGTAGGTGTGGTGCTGGTGTAGGTACGGTGCTGGTGTAGGTGCGTTGCTGGTGTAGGTGTGGTGCTGGTGTAGGTACGGTGCTGGTGTAGGTGTGGTGCTGGTGTAGGTACGGTGCTGGTGTAGGTGTGGTGCTGGTGTAGGTGCGGTGCTGGTGTAGGTACGGTGCTGGTGTAGGTCCGGTGCTGGTGTAGGTACGGTGCTGGTGTAGGTGCGTTGCTGGTGTAGGTGTGGTGCTGGTGTAGGTGTGGTGCTGGTGTAGGTGCGGTGCTGGTGTAGGTACGGTGCTGGTGTAGGTACGGTGCTGGTGTAGGTCCGGTGCTGGTGTAGGTACGGTGCTGGTGTAGGTGCGTTGCTGGTGTAGGTGTGGTGCTGGTGTAGGTGTGGTGCTGGTGTAGGTGCGGTGCTGGTGTAGGTACGGTGCTGGTGTAGGTACGGTGCTGGTGTAGGTACGGTGCTGGTGTAGGTACGGTGCTGGTGTAGGTACGGTGCTGGTGTAGGTACGGTGCTGGTGTAGGTACGGTGCTGGTTTATAATTACACAATGAGTAGAAAAAATGGGTTCGAAGCAGGCGCTAAAATGTTAACACCGTCTAATTTCATTGGAAGATAGCATGTTTCATCACGGGATCATGAGCCTGAGTGAGAAGGAGCAGCAAGAGGACGGTCCGTGCGACAACACCTGCCGGGATCTACCACGAGAGCCTGATATGTTCGTGTGGCAGAGTGTGCCGGCTGCAGTTATCGCACGAACCCTCTTGCTACTTCTTCTCAAAGAATAGTGTGGGAAAATTCTTCACGGTAACCATAATATTACGAGAATGTAATGTTTGTTCGCGTTTTCATGGAGTGGAAAATATATTTCACGCTGATTATGTGACTCTTTGTGAGCCCCATCGATGTGTTGAGTGTTGTTTCCTGTTGCCCCTATCGTTATTTTTCCATATGATCTGATGCATTGCTATTTCAGCCTCTAGTTGTTATTGCCTGCAGTTACATAAAGCTTTTTTATTTAACGAACGCATTTGTGGCACAGCAGCTGTTGGTGCGCTAGACGTAAATGGCAAGTATTGATATGAGCATGTCTATTGTAGTATAAATCAGCATGTCTATTGTAGCATTGATCAGCATGTCTATTGTAGCATAAATCAGCATGTCTATAGGAGATCACATCAGCAAAATAATCCATCAATCTGGCCATGAATCCGCTTGGCTATAAAATGAATTAGAGAGTGACAAAATTAGCAATTCACCCCAAAATATTTGGAGATCCATCTTGCTCCAATTGATCCTCATAAAGTGGATTGTGAAGTGAGCAACACACTCTCATACATGGCCGACGCCTACATCTGAGTCCCGCAGTGAAGCTTACAAATTTGCTATGCATCTAATAAAGTGTCTCTCTCAAAAGCTGAGTGGTTTGTGAATGTCTGCGTTATTACTTGATACTCAGGATCTTTCGTGACTTTATTTTCCTTTGTAAGTTAGGAAGAATAGATGAGATGATGAGACTGTTTACAAATGATATTGAATCCTTAACCTTGAATATACGGCTCTGGCGTCACGCTTATAGAATATAATTAATTGACCATAATGAAATTTAACAGATAATGGATTTATATGAAATAATAACATTTTTTTGCCCAAATATTGGGCTGATGGCAGTCATATAATCCCTAAACGAATATGATACGGTCGAATGAACGCCAATTCCGATATACGATACATCACATTGAGATAATTTACGGAGAGCTTTGACAATAATGCGACTTAAGTACGATTATCAAGAGGAGGTCATTGTAAATTACAATAGAGTGGCATTTGTGCAATAAAAACTATCATAACAATCTGCCTCTAGCTACTGCGTCTACAGGTGTTGTCTGCCACTAGTTACTGCGTCTGCAGGTGTAGTCTGCCACTAGTTACTGCGTCTGCAGGTGTTGTCTGCCACTAGCTACTGCGTCTACAGGTGTTGTCTGCCACTAGTTACTGCGTCTGCAGGTGTAGTCTGCCACTAGTTACTGCGTCTGCAGGTGTTGTCTGCCACTAGTTACTGCGTCTGCAGGTGTAGTCTGCCACTAGTTACTGCGTCTGCAGGTGTTGTCTGCCACTAGTTACTGCGTCTGCAGGTGTTGTTGTCTGCCTCTAGTTACTGCGTCTGTAGGTGTTGTTTTCTGTCACTAGTTACTGCGTCTGCAGGTGTTGTCTGTCACTAGTTACTGCGTCTGCAGGTGTTGTGTTCTTGGCAATCGTTCTAAAGTTGCCCTCTAACATTCATCCCCACCATCAGCTACACATTTGTCTCCTCACTCACGGCCAAACGATGCAACATTCAACATTCAGGCAGTAAGCTGCACAGCAAAATGGCGGCAGCTCGCAGAAATTGAGAACAGGTTTATGGTCAGGAAGTCGGTTACTTCAATGACGGACTAAATCGAGCGAACAGCTTCCTTTTAACGCTTCTTGTACTTCGTCGGAGGTAGCGTGCACGTCAAGGTATCCAGCCTACGCTATCTCTACGGTGGGGCTACAATGAGGTAAGCCAGAATAGGCTATAAAAATATGTTAAACTAACATAAAAAAACAAATATAAACGTCGTGTTGTGGCAATTGGCTTCGTTCCACCTAAATTTTAGGAACATGAACTTGATGACTTCACATATATGTCAGGTTATTGCCAAACATTGATATGATTGGAAATTCAGTATTCTAAAATTTTCAACAAGTTTATTTATTAATCGCAGTTCTAATAGTATTTTTATATCATCTCCCACAAAATCTGATTTGAATTTTTTAAACTTGATGGATGAGTAAATTATTTTAATATAGAGCTATCAAAGTTATTGTGTAGTAGGTTTTCACTTCAGTGTTCAATTCTACATAGCATCAACGCGCCAACCACAACCGTTGATGCTGTTTGCGTTATTATCGTTCGTTAAATTATCATAGTCGTAGAAATCAATACATTACTGTTTTCTTCTTATTTTATACTTTAAGACATCAGTTGTTATGGTGCTGGTGTAGGTACGGTGCTGGTGTAGGTACGACACTGGTGTAGGTACGGTGTTGGTGTAGGTACGGAGCTCATACATTTTCATACTACAGCTACGTTCACTGTAGGCATTCATGTTACATGCATGATACGGATGGGATTATAGTTTTCTTTGATCTATTGAAACATTATCGAAGTGACCAACTGTCACTGCGGCTGCGCTGCTGCACCTGAACGGGTTTTGGTGATCCTAAACCGGGAAGTTTGGCACAGACGGAGCTGGGAATTAGGATCTTTGTAAGAACTTAAGTGATAAGTATTTACATCGAACGGACTTCAGTGCTAAGAACTATGTTCATGGAAATGTCCATCAAAACATTTTAAATTCATTTATATGAACATTAAATCATGCATACAGGGGTTCACTGCCACTTTCAGATTTAATTTTTGATTTTCAATGTTCAAGTAATGAGACAGCAATAAATAATAGGCTGAATAATAGCCATCGCAAAAATAGTTTCCTAATCACTCACGGCACTGAATTAAGAAGCAAATACCTCGCTTCAATTTCACATTTTTTTTATTTTAGTTAGTCATAAAATATTACGACATAAATAAAACGAATTTATTTGAATGATTTTTCATGTCTTACACAATTATTAACTAATTAGGTATTAAAAATAATTAACATTTATTCTGAGGACGGAAACAGTGAATCACATCACATTTGTTTACCAATATCTCGTATAGATCGCAGTTGGTACAATCCATGACCTAAATTGAACACACAAATCACGTTTCAGGAACTAATTGATTCAGATGATCGTAAAAATGTCCATTATTTTCAAAAGCCGTTGTCGGCATTTTATCGAAGTATAGTATGTTTGCGCTACAGCAAATGGAGAGTGCAGCGTACGCATGGGTGTGTCCTTGACTGGTGGGTGTCGTCTGCCACTAGTTACTGCGTCTGAAGGTGTTGTGTTCACGGCAGTTGCATTATAGTAAACTAACAATTATTTCGACCATTATCACATTCATCAGCTAATATGTCTTATTCCCTATGATTTAACGATGCAATTATGAATCATGCAGTAAGTTGCCTCAGAAAACTGTCGTTGTGCTAGCAGAAACTAACCACGGTTTTGTGTTCAGGAAGTCGATTATCTTAGATGACAAAAGCCTAATTTAACAAACTATATTTCTTATATTTCAACAGTCATGTATATATTTCAGCACTAAAATCACGGTCATCAACAGATGGCTATTTAGTACTTGGTTGTACATCAAAAGGCTTAGGATCCTCAACTCCTGACGAAGGCTAATTATTCGAACCGGCTTCTGGGGCGAGTCTCTGGTGCTACTATAGGGTGAGATCTACCTCTAGCTAGTACTATAGCATGAGGTTAGGTTGCTAATGGATAACAATTATTTCAATACATTTAATTTAGAGATAAACACTGAATTTGCACATCTCAAACTGCACCTGGGTAGGAGAGATATAGCGGCAGACCTCACGCTACAGTAGCACCGAGTCCCTGTATTTGTTACCGAGGTGTGTAATGAAGACCGTTTCTTGCCGAGATATCGAGGTTGCCATTGTATGCATAACCAGCTACTAATGAAGGTTTCTCATTGTAAGTTATTTTTTAGATCGCGTTTCCTGAATTTCTAGTGAGCTTCGTCTCAATATTGATTCTTCCGTTATCATGCTGAAGTGTTCTGACACTATACTTTATATATTTGAATGTGGTTTCTTCATAAGAGTGAGAATTTCACGATTCACCTCAGTCTGGGAACACTTTTTCAACTTTCATGTTTCTTCTAGACGAGGATGTTTCTGTTTCAGTCCGCCTACTGTGTTTGTGCCGAGTGGACGAAATGGAGCCGATCAGTGGAGGTGTCTTTCTTTGCTTCTTGCCTGAGGCCCATTATTTATTGCTTGGCTCCATTCTTTACCTGAACTCAAAAGGAAAAAGGAACGAGCGACTGGCTTACCACAATTCCTGAAAATGCCCCATTCCAGTAACTTGGTCCGCTGACGTCACAATGATGTCCTTAACTCAAAGATTGTCTGGGTTTCATCTCTCGGAGCCAATTGATTCTATTCACATGAACCCTAAGTAACGGACGACGCACGAAGACAATTGTTTTTCCCACAAGTGTTTGAACAGTTTAAAGTAAAAAAATGACGGAGATACCACACCACAATAAAGTAACTCCTTTAATCCATCCGACCTCACCTTAACTCGAGGGCAGATTTCGTTAACTCTCTGCGTAAATTTCTCAAATATCTTATTAGTTCAATAATTTTTTGTTCTAGCAACACTCGATTATTCACACCGGTGACACAGCGCTTACGTTTTGCTTGAGGCGTTATTGATAATTGTTGCGTGCCATTGCCATAGTGTCGCTTTGCACGACCTAAGGATTGAATTTCAGTTACCTATTGGTAATTTGCTCGCAATGCTTATTAAAATCTTGTAGTAACTAAATTAACGTGTATTTCTGGCTAAGTTTGTAACAGCCAAGCTAATCCATTAACAGTTTTCAACAGTGGTAGTTGACCTCGTTAATTCTGGAAGCTCAAAATTCGTATTTTTACCGACTAAAACACTAAAAAAGGAAAGCAGGTTCTCTATTACGATTTCGATACAGCGGACTGAAATATGAATTATTTCTTCATACTAGATCCTTTACAAGTAAAATTTTCACGAGATCCTTTCGCATATCACAGCAGTTTTTAAAGCGCTATCTATTTCGGGTAATGATAGCGAATTTCAGAGCGAAACATTTCTTCAGAAAACAACTGACACAAGAAACGTTGGAATTTATCTTAGTTTAAATCAGAAAATTCTACTCAACTACGCCTGCCATCGATGATGGATAAAGTGGAAAAGTTCACAACTTTTTCCGTCGATTTTTAAGATTAATTCTAGTCTAAATAGTAGTAGTAGTAGTAGTAGTAGTAGTAGTAGTAGTAGTAGTAGTAGTAGTAGTAGTAACATGGGTTTGCTAGCGCTTCAGTTACTCAAACTATATCGCACCGAAGGTCACGTATTTTAATTCGTATCAGACATTTCCAAATCACCACACAAGATGAACATCTCTACTATTTGAAACATCAAAATTATAGGAGCATCATGATCATAATTACAACTCAAGATTACAAGTGTCTCCTCATTAAAGTCTGTACACAACACAGTACATTCGAAACCGACTGAGCAGCCAAACCCCGTAGAAGGCTTCAGCTGCCCACCCATTTATGGCCGGACGCCTTACTCACGCTGAAACCCCCGAGGTACCAGCGCAGCGCGCCCGGCCGCACTCACGTTAAAGTTGCTCCACTCCGTGTGCGTGAGCGAGTCTGTGTACGTGCATGGCTAGTCAACGTCATCAAAAACCATGCCCACTTCAACAGCTGCCACGCGTCGCTGCGTGACATAATTGTGATACAAACATTTATTATGTTGTACACTTTGCCACTGAAGTATCATTTAACAATGGATTAAAATTCTCTATGTTTCACTGTACAATTAAACGTCTCAGCCGTCTTGAACGACACATACATGAGTTAGATCAAATAAGAGCACCGTTACCGCGATTCTACCGTGTCATAATGCATCGTTCGTATGCCACGAAGTATTGTTTGCAATGCAAATCTCTTTGGTTTATGTTATAAATATGTAGTTCATTCGAACAATTAACCCATTCTTTTTAAGTGAATAAAAGTATTTTATTCACTTAAAAAGTAAATAAAAGTATTATAACTGTTTCATTATAATATGCATTAAATTAAAGTATTCAAGTGCTGAAGCGTTCTGCAAGATGCCTTTTATGCATATTGACGCCAAATGAATTCGATTAATTTAATTTTACAAATTCAGTGGAAAACTTGATGAGCTCATATCAGTATATTCACTAGCCACTTCCTTCCCGTTTAATACCATACTATTTTGGACGTAAAGTGCAAAGTAAAGTAACCTCGGTACTTTCATTGGCGATAAAGAAAACTGGACGCTAACACAAGAAAAAATGAATGTTATAAATTGCATCACAAATGTTTCACCTTTTTAGTTTCCCTCGGGAAATAGTCCCCCTTCCCGTGTCACATATGACATACAAATATGATGTTTCATCAATAACGATTTTTTTCAGTTGCTCAGGCGATGAGATAGTTTTTAAATGAATATCAAAGCTCGTGGCCACAGTATTTAATGCCACCAAGTTAGTTATTTTTTGTGTCTTTACGTGACAACTATGATAGATTGGACGATATTTAATTTCATTTTCAAAACTTCTTACATAAGTAATGAAAAAAACATTCTAATTGAAAGATAGTTGCATGCAGTAATATTTATATGTATATGTGATACATGCTTTCATAATTTATTATGAATTTAATCACGATCGCTTTTCAACTTCTCAACTCTACGAAATATTTTCAGTTCTTCACGTGTTTAAATAAAATAGAATTCACTTAACATTTTTTACTGCAAAAGGCCAATCGTTAAAATTCTATGCCTCTGCCAACCTATAAAATGCAACTTTTCGGTGCAACTATCATCTTTGGGCTGAAAAAGCTAGCCTGCTGGTGATCGTTATTTCTACAGTACAAAATATCGCTCCTATATAGTCGTCTTACAATGAGAACTTTGTGTTTACTATGTCTGCTTCTACTTGAACAATTGATTGTCATTTTCTATCAATGTGACCGTATAAAAATATGATTTACTTAATTTTTCAGCCCGAAGGTAGTAATAGTTTCATCGAAACGTTGCATTTTTTAGATTGATAGAGGTCTAAAATTTTAACGATTGACATTTTGCAGTAAAAAATATCACGATTGCTTTATTGAACAAACTTCTACACAAATACATCTAAAAACATATGAAAGATGACTTTTTTGAAAGCATTATTGCTTGCGATGAAACACTACTGAATTGCTGAATTCTGCACATTTCTAAATATACATATTAAGTGATATAATTTTCTTTCTTTTCAAATATTATGCGAGTGCATAACGAACTGCATTGCGGCATCTGGTCACTCATAGTTGGACGATACAACGACTTCTGGCAATGAGTTCAACTCTGGACCAGTGCACATGACGAACCCTACACGCACACGGCCGCTGAAACACAAGTACACAAAGTGGAGCAACTTTGACGTGGGTGCGGCCGGGATGCCACGTTGTGTGTGCCCTCAGATCTCGCACCCCTTCTCCTCTGTAATTCCACGAACAAAAGCCTCCCGATTCTTCACGTCAACTCATAATATAGCTCTCGCCTGATTCATTCTCAAAAGGTCTAGACTGTTCTAAGCCACAGAGAAAGTCCCTCAATTTTGATTCGTTGGATGCTTGCATGTCCTGAAGTTTCGCACTCTGATTGGCGCACGCTCGATACCCCAAACACGTGATTCCTTAGAGAGCACACCATTGGTGTAGATGGTGCCGCTTTCTGCTTAAGCCTTAGGCCCCTTTCATACAGTGCGTGAAATCACGCTGCGTGTAAAAATCACGCAGCGGGATTTCACGTTGAATCGTTCACACGAGGCATTTTTTTACGCTTGATTCTGTCAGTTTTGCATTGCTGTTCTCCGAGAGTGCTCACGAGTGTTTGTGGACTGGGTAATAATGGCTGGTCAGAGTAAAGTAAAGAAAGCTCTCCTTTTATACTTGCTGTATAAAAGACAGCAAAGGAAGAGAAGAAGGCGGTGCTGGGTACATAAGATAGTCAGTTTAAGGCGCAAGAAGGAGAATTTGCCACACTATTTGCAAAATTAAGCAAAGATGAAGCCAAATTCTTCTATTACTTCCGTATGTCTGCCGAAAGTTTTGACGAATAGCTGTCATACGTTCAAGGCAAATTAACCCGCAACAACTCGCAGATGAGGGATGCTGTACCTGCTATTGAAAACCTGGCTTTAACCCTCAGGTAAAGTATTTCGATCTTGCTAAGTAAGTAGGTTGTAATAATGGCAATATTAAAAAAATCGTTCTTTAGTATAAGAAACGTTTACTTAGTATTCCAATCCATATAAAAGATATGTAAGAAATAAACAATAACACAACACATCCACTCTGACCTCATCCACACATCCACTCTGACCCACTCTCTGAACCGCACTGCGAGGCGGCGTGAAAACACGCATAGTGTGCAAGGTAGACTTGAACACCATTGAAAGCTAAACTTTTGCGTGAAATTTCACGTTAGGTTTTTAGCAGACACACGCTCGGCATCAGGCGTGAACTTTCACGCTGCGTGAAAACCTGTCGCGTGTGAATAGAAGTGTACATTATCTATGTCCGCTTAAGTTCGGCGTGAAATCACGCAGTGTGATTTTATACACGCAGCGTGATTTCACGCTCTGTGTGAAAAGGGCTTACTCCTTTTCTTTTAAATCTGCCCTCTCGCTACCCAGTTCAGCCAAAACCTCTGCCTTTTGATCCCAAGCCTGCGTGTGTGTGTGTGTGTGTGTGTGTGTGTGTGTGTGCGCGTGCGTGTGTGTGTGTATTGTGTATCCCCAAGGTGGCTTGTCGATGCTCGAGAGCTTGCAAGTTTGAACGAGGCGCCAACCGCAGGTTTACGACTACACACATTCCAACGCTTGTAGCCCAGCAGAATGTAAAATTTCTCAAAATTTGTCGCAGCTTTCCGTGATCTTGCGAAAAAAAATATGTGATAGCTGTATTGCAACGTATTACAACATACGTAAACACAGTTCTCCAATAAAGCCGGAAGCAAAGGGTGAGCCAACACACCTAAATGAAATATTATGACATATAAATGTCATAGAGAAGTGCTGGCTGCATGCACACCAAAATTTCGATTCCACCTATTATAATGACGATGAATCATTGTAGTGCATTTTTATACGTATTGTCTGGATGTAATTTTTTCTATTGTGTCGCAGACCCCCTGGGACCTTCTCAGGGCCCCAAGTTTGAGAACCACTGACATAAAAACATTAGAGAAGGTTGCCAGAAATGTACATTTTCTCACAAACACAAAAAAAAGAACAAGAAACAATTCAAGATTGTGACCGTCAATCCTGGATATAAACGAAAAAAAAAGAATTTGCAATGCAAGTCTGACAAATGTCACACGGATGCGACAAGAAACACTTCGAAATAGAATATCAACGGCTGATTTTCATGCGTCATCCTAAAAAGCCACTCAGCAACTGAAAGAAAGTTCTCATTTCATTCGAAAAGACACATTATAAATTAAAGAAAATTGCGCAGAATAGCACGCAAAATGAAGAATGGATGTTAGGAAGGAAATAAAATTTCACCTAAAACAACTCAACCGAGGCGTTACTTACGTTAAATAAGATAGTTCAGACATGTTTAATTATAAAAGTGGTTTTAAAAGAGGAAGGAGAAGCCATCATTAAGAAACCACTTATGGGAATGCAGGGTTTATGCACATGGTTTATAGAAACTGCACGTTTCACAGAAATTTATGCAACAAGATGAAGTTGAAGGCCTAACGAATAATGAAAAACAGCACTGCAGTAAACAAAAAAAAGATGGTCCTTAACACAACTAAAAACATTTCCACAGAAACATGATCCCCTAAATTTTGGTTCAGGACCTCACATATTCCTCTCGTGAGCACTAATTCCAATGGACACAAAAGTTACATTCTCCAGAGGGAGAAGCCCGTAAGATCTTTGACCACACGGAAGAGCTACAATCTTTAAAGAATGTGAATCGTGATGCAGTGATTAGACATTTGAATAGCCCATAAATCTGCATTTCACATCTTGTAAGAAAACGCATTAATGTTTGCTTGCTAGGTGTTTTTCAACTTTACACTTTCGAGCGGAAGAATAGTTACATAATTCACACTTGAACAGCTGACCTTCACCATGTTTGCTGGCTAGGTGAAGTTTAAGATTACCCTTTCGAGCGGAAGAATAGTTGCATAATTCACACTTGATCAGCTGACCTTCACCAGCTGACCTTCGCCTGTAAAACCGACTTTGAACATGTCTGCTTATTTGAGGTCTTATTTTGCGTTTACCAGACAAACACTGCGTCAAGTTTCCTTCATTTGCCGAAGAATATTCGCATACTTCACACATGTACACCATACTATTGTTTAATGCACCTTTTTTAGGTGAATCAGAAATGGACTTGACGACAAAACAAGAGTTACATAAATCACATTTGCGCTCTTCCTGACCATGTTTATTACGTGGCTGTTCCCCCGTCATTTTCACACCTGGATATTGGTTACCCCCGGGTAGACCTTCGTACCGGCTTTCCTTGTCATGCTGCTCCACTACATGCTGCTTCAAAATACTTATGTACATAGTGGAGTAATCACACAACCCACAATCGTAGTAACATCCTAATTTGTGCCTGACACGGAGATGCAGCTCCATAAAGTCCTTCCTACCAGTGATGTTATTACAATGTTCACACAGTAAGTGCCGTGACATGAGTCTGTCAGCAGGTGCGGCCTCAACACCAATGCCGCTACTTGACATATCTGATGGTAGCGAGTCAGCGCTCCCTTGAGATGATGCAGCAGGTCCCTGCTGAATAGCATCCGTGATGCACGCACCAGAGCTGCCTTCCCTCAACTCGTCCTCCGCTTCTGCGTGCCCTGAACGTGCCTCAGTGCAGTCATAGTCTACTTCCCTCTTGAAAGTAACTGCATGAGAGCCTGAACTTAAACTGGCCTGTGAGGAAGAACTTTACTCGATTATTACTGGCAAGTGCTATCAAAAAAAAAAACACATAATATGAAAAATTGCAATTAAAAGCAACTATGCACTTGGTAACCATGTACTTTAGAGTCGAAGTTGTGCTCTTGGGCATATGTTCTTACTTTAATCTTGAGCAAATGCGCTCAACTGTTCAAAACATAACAAACAATTTATGCAAATAATACAGGAAGCAAAAAATAAAGAATATACGAAAGAAATTTGAAAAGCACATTCTGCCTTCCCTACCGGTTAATACTTGAATATAGAGCAAAAGTTTAACGAAGTATTCGTGCAATTGAAAATTACATAACAAGACTCAATACAATACCGACAGTTAAAGATAGTCACTCTACGTGGTACCACAATTTTTGAAAATAAGATGTATTACACTAACCACCAGTAAGCAATCAAATAGACAATAAATATCAATTTAACGGAATTGAAACTCGAGAATAATGGAGTGTGCAGTGAAATTATTTTCTGGAACCAGAGTAAAACATAGCTTAACAGCTGATGAGATATTAAATTCTAGTGCCCCCTCAGTTACCCCTCAAATTAGATTCTAGTCTTTTTTTGTGTACAGTTATCTTAATATGTCTCAATGTAAATTTATTCACTAAAAAGTTCCAACTCCTCCACTGCGTATCAACTGCTGAAGCAGCAACACCTGGGCTCACAATTGGTGACCCCAGACATTTCATTTAAAATTGGTGACCCTAGTCAGCCTCTTTCAAATCGGCACCCTAGCTGCTCCAACAACTGGAGACCCCACAATCTTCAGCGGTTCCACCAACGGGCTGAGGCTTCAACATCACTTGCCCCTTACAACTGGTGAAGCTAGCAGCTCTCCAGCGGTTTCGCCATCGGGCCAGGCCGATGCTTCTAAAGTGCCTGCCCCTAACAACTGGTGACCCGAGCAGCACTCATCGCTGCTCTCCAATGAAGCATCCAATCGCAATTTCCGCTAAGTGTTTCCACCATCCAAGAACATTTAATGGAGCGCCAAAACGCACAACCACGCCTACACCACGGCCTCATCGCTCCACCTTATCGCACGGACGGTCCGCCTCATCGCTCAACACCAACGTTCTGCAGCATCATAAATTTAATTCACTAAATTGTATCATTCGGACTTCTTTCTCTCTAGGGGGAGGGTACGTGTAGTGCCCTACCTCAGTTATCCTTCAAATTAAATTCTAGTATTTTTTGTGCTCAGTTATCTTAATATGTCTCAATGTACATTTATTCAACAAAAAGCTCCAACTCCTCCACTGCGTATCACCGATACCAACCGCAGGAGGAGCATATGAGTTAGGCCGCTGCTTCACTCGCCTCAAACGGAACTCAATGGCCAGAGCAACAACACCTGGCCTTGCAATATTATTATTATGTAAGACAGTTTTAGCCTCCCTTAACCATGACAAAGATGTTCTAAGAGAGGAAGGAGGGAGGCACAATTTATTATGGAGTAGAGGAACACAGAATCTATGCACAAAGTGCACAGAAACAGTAAGCCAAGAAAGAAGTTCATGAAACCAAAAAAAAGATGGTCTGTAACAGAAAAAAAACCTATTCTATTTCAACAAAAAGGAAGCCTACCTAACCTTTAGCTTGGGCCCTCACACAGCCCCTGGGAGCGCTAATTCCCAAAGATACAACAGTTGTATCCCCCTGAGGGGTGATGAAATGGTTTAGCAATGAATTAAGCATATCTAAAGTGAGACGTTTTAAATCATTCATAAAATAATCGGAATATAAAATCCACTGAATGACAAGTTTTGTCAATTATGTCAGAAATGCTCAAAACAATAAAAGGTGGAAGCAGTAACAATGATATAAATGTCACAAAATAGGGGCCAAGAACAAGTAAAAACAGAAAACATTTGAATAAATTCAAATTTTCTGCAGAATGATAAAAACTCCCCTGAAATCAAACGGAAGCATTCAAGAAGAAAGTGAGTAACCAATTGGAAGCATCCAACACGAGTGTACGTAACCAATCGGAAACATTGAAGAGGTGAGTAAGCCATCCACAGAAAGCACTCAAAAAGAGAGTAAAGAACCAATCAGAATCAGAAGCACTAAAGAGAGTAAGCAACCAATTAGAAGCACTCAAGAGTAGAGTAATCAACCAATTAGAAACACTCCATAGGATAGTTAGCAACCAATAAGACACTCTCAAGAGGGGAGTGAACTATATTAAATACAGTGTGCTAACCTCGGTAACAAAGTCGTCTAGACATCGTTTCACCACACACTTGAGGTTTGGAGCACAAACGAAGGTGAGATTGTGAACTTGTCCCTAGTTTCAAGCATTATTATTATTGTTTCTATTACCATCCATGCTTTTGCTGCTGAAAGTCAACCAGTGTTACCTGTGCCAGCGGAAGTTACTCTTGGTGCAACGGACGAGTGTTGTGAAGTTTAGTTGGTACTGCCATCATGGCCCACTGTTTAGCATGAGGACGAACATTTCTGTTCATCTTCTGCTGTCTTCACTTTTCTCTTCCACCTGCATTTCATTATTCTGCGACACTTTTTTCTCTTGGGTGTTCTTAATTATTAATGGGTAACTCAGTAATTATTAACTTACCTTAGCTGTCTTCTTTGAGAGGCAATTATTAACTTACCTTCGCTGTCTTCCTCGAGAGGCGATTATTGTCGTACCGTTGCTGTCCTCTTCGAGAGGCAATTATTAACTCACCTTTGCAGTCCCCCTCGAGGAGCGATTATTAACTTACCTTTGCTGTCCTCCTCGAGGGGCGATTATTACGATACAGTCATCAGATTGGCTGTCCGCAATCTAGCTAGTAATAATTACTTCAAGTTAATATCAAGGCCAACGGGATTTTCTCTTCTGTGTTCTGTAGCTTCATTTGAGCCTTTCACCTTACTTATCACTAAAAGAGAAGAAACCTTACTGAGGAAAAATTTTTCAGGTGAGTTTTGATGAACTGTTGAATTAAGACAGTTTCTGAATCACATTGACTTCATTACTTCAACTTGCTTTTTGTGATCCATTTTTACGATTAAACCTTTTACAGTATAACTTTACCGCAGAGGCCCCATCCCGTTGATCCTGCAAATTTTTTATTTTTGTCTCGGAATGCAAAGCATTTCGCACCAAACAAGCAGCGTTAATAGTGTAAGAGTGCTAATCTTAGATCTTTTGTGTATTTCTTTCCATTAACGTGTTATTTACCTTCATTTAGTTAACATGACAAATTTATCATCTCGATTTTTTTCTCCTTTTGCAGTAAACAGTAGTACATCTTCTTCCTTTTCTCAAGAACAGAGTCAAGACGTCTGGAAAACTTCTTTCCAATCCTTGCTGGCTGAAGGAGACGAGGACGCGAGAGCACTTAGAAGAGAAGCGCTCTTGCCTTTGGAGTACAACAAGGTTTCCAACACTGAGGAACTACCGGCGTCTCGAGCTACGAGTCTAAACTATAGTTAAAGACTCACTTTGACGAGCATTATCAACCACCTTGTATTGTAGTAGAGACTTGTATCGTACCTGTTCACGATTTTCCTTTTGACTTCGTTCCAGTTTATTTTAGTTCGTTTGTCTGCCCAGTGCATTACAATTAAAAACCTAAACCTGCAGTGCGTGTTATTCGCACGCACCAATTCGAAGCATTCAAGAAAAGATCAAGCAACCAATTAGAAGCACTCAATACATAGAAGAGTAAGGAACCAATTCCAGCACCTGGGGTTCCTGATGCCAGTCAATGGGCTCAACCTTCACAGGAACAGCCTCCAGCTCAGCGTCAGGCACTTCACTTTTGATGCGAATTTCTTTTAGATGGCTTCCAGAGCTCAGGCTATCACCTGCAAGTGACACAAGCTCATTGAGAAAAATTTCATTTGAGATAACTAATCGTGTAACAGCTCTTTATGTATTAAAATGCAAATTTAATTTCATGATTTTGACAATGTTAACAATTTTGTTAGTATTTTAACACATGAAAACTGGAATGATCTTGTAGGTTAGGAAAAGAAATCTAGTAATACTTATAACAGAGAACTCATTGCGATTCTTTCACCTAAAAGTTAAGGCTTCACAAGCTTTGGAGATTAAATGAGCTTAATCATATTTTAGCTTACACCGGCATATATAAATGACAATAAGAAGCAAGAAATAAAGTCTTCAGAAAAAATAGTACTTACAATTCATAATAAACTAGCAAGCCCAATAAAAATTTGCATTAAAAAATGTACTTCCCACTTCACTATATTTCTAACGGACAGCATGAAGTTTTAACTTAAAATAAGGTAAACCAATTTTTAAATCATTCATGAGGCAATTAGAATAGAATGAAATCCAGTGAGTGACATGTTTTCTCAATTATGAACCATTTCTTAACCTTGTGGGAGGAAGTTTCACACTGAAAACAAAGAACAAAACTTAACACAACTCCTTCTACCACTGAAGTCCTTATCTTAAACAGAGCAATACCACAGTTTTTTTCAAAATTTTCTACTTGGATTATATGAAAATTTAAGCCTACTTATCCAACTCAGGTGTTGCAAAGATAGGAAGGATGAAGGAACCATTTAGTATGGTGTTGAGGAAATGGGGAATCTATGCAGAAGGTGCATAGAAATAGCAAGTCAAGACAGCAGTTCATGAAACAAGATTAAACTTGATGCAGAAAGTATTGAGGATAAAAAGGAAAACCAATGTGACCAAGAATATCGTGACAAAAACAAACATTTCGGATTGTGAAAAATTAATCTTCAGTGTTCTGTAAAACAATAAATCGAAGTACATAGATTTTAAAAAACCGTCCATCAATAAATGAATGTGATACGCGGTGAAACTTTTCATTGTTTCTTGACATTTTGTTTGGTTTTTGTTTTATCATGTCATAAATTTCATTGTCTTAATCCAAGTCATTCAGAAGATTTAAAGTTACAATGTGAAACTTTGAAACTTTTCATTGTTTCTTGACATTTTGTTTGGTTTTTGTTTTATCATGTCATAAATTTCATTGTCTTAATCCAAGTCATTCAGAAGATTTAAAGTTACAATGTTATTGTTAATGAAGTACATTTTTTTTTAAATGTATTATTAAAACATTGTAACTTTAAATCTTCTGAATGACTTGGATTAAGACAATGAAATTTATGACATAATAAAACAAAAACCAAACAAAATGTCAAGAAACAATGAAAAGTTTCACCGCGTATCACATTCATTTATTGATGGACGGTTTTTTAAAATGTATTTCCACTCTAAAATGGGGAGATTGGACAAATATAATGTTGAATCCAAATTTTTTTTACAATTTATGTTTTTGAAAATAGGTTTTTCTTAAAACAGCATTCTCTTATAGATGAGTTGAATGGTTTGGTCAGGTTACAGCCAGCGCAAAAGGAGATCCCCTATGTTGTGCACACCTCACAAACAATTGGACGGAAATTTCTCAAGGAATATTTTTACCACTGAATTACGGAAATTTTTGAGTAGAAAGTTCAGTGCAAAGCCAAGAATTCTTACTGTGCCAAAGCTAAGGTCGTATTTTCAGTTACCTTTCATAGGGTCCCGCACAGAGGAAATGAAAATGGAAGTAGTGTCACCAGTTAAGAGTGTTTTCCAAAAACAAATCCTTGCTCATATTTTGAAAACAATAGGAAACTTGAATCATATTTTAAGTAAAGGGATACTCCGGATGTGATGCTGCGCACCTCATTTGTATATCAATATATGTGTGACCGCTGCAAGTGCTCTTACATTGGTAGCACTGGGCTCCAATTGTTTGTGAATTGTGCACAACACAGGGGAATCTCCTTTTGCACCGGCTGTAACTTGACCAAACCATCCAACCCATTTTTAAGAGAACATTGTTTTAAGAAAAACCATATTTTAAAAATGCAAATTTTAAAATTTTGGATTCAACATCAAATTTGTCCAATCTCCGCATTTTAGAATCAATATACATTTTAAAAAAACATCCGTCAACAAATGAATGTGATACGGTGGTGAAACTTTTCATTGTTTGTTGACATCATGTTTGGTTTTTGTTTTATCATGTCTTTTAAATTTCATTGTCTTACATCCAATTTATTCAGAATATTTATAGTTACAATGTTTTAGTACTTCAATTTGTATTACAGAACAGTGAAGATGGTTTTTTCATAATCCGAAACGTTAGTTATTTATGATATTCTTAGCCACGTTGGTTTTCTTTTTATCCTGAAAATGTGATTTCCCAGAAATCAATCTATTTCATTTAGAAAGTATTAAATACTGAAAAACCAGACAGCAGCAAACCACAAAAAATGGTCCATAATAAAAAAAAATGTATTCGATTTAAAAAAAAGGCCTACCCACTTCAGCACAGCACTTCACATATTTCCCCTGGGAGTGCTCATACCCATAGGCACAATAATTGTTGTCCCGTGAGGGGGTGATGGTTTTTAAATACCCAAAATTACACTCATATCCATGGTTCAGCAGACAAGAAGAATAGAAGTGTGATAAGGTTTACTCTGAGAGTAATTCTTATAAAAATCCATGGTGTGAATGCTCAGGTGGAAGACACTCATAACTGTGTCATGTAAAGGAATAATAAATGTGGGACTCCAATGATCTACTTCAAACAGAGATTTACATGCAGTATTACACTCACAAATATTCACAGATCTACAACATGACTGTGTACCCCAAAATGCATGCAAAATGACAGCATAAACCCAAAAACCAAAGTGGCAGATAATGTTGAGAACACTAAAACTATTTGTGTCTAGTGTTGCCACATCTCCACTCACAGCATGGGACTTTCAATTTGGCTATGCTCCTGATAATGACAAAATGTACGTACCAATTGCATTATGTTCAAACTGCTCCATCTTCTGTATGGCTCAAGAAATTGTATTCAAACCAGAATTGGCTATACAGACCATGGTAAAATAATAATTGGAGAGAAATATTTTTTGTGCAATTTGGTTTTACTTCTGAACAAAATTTTTGCAACATTATATCCTATTAGTGTTCATGACCTGTCAAGAATGAGGAGATGAGATACTTTTCCTACATAAATCTCCCAGATGTAAATGACAAACATCTATATTCATCCTAATAGTACCAGTGATTACAATATTGTTTGTATCACAAATACGGTCAAGTATCCGTAACACTTTGACCGCAGTTGGTAAAACTGAAGCTCACTATTCAACTCAAATTTATTGTCAATAGTAATAGGCAATTTTGAAACAAGCAATCATTAACTGAATCATACCCTCATCTAGCTTCAACTAACTAATTATGAAAATTGAGTTTGCAACTACTGGCAAGTCGACAGCATTATGAAAATCTTATCCGAGGCCACCAGCAGCACACGTTGCAGTCAGAGTGTTAAGAGCATGACAGAGAGATGGACCAACCAAACAAGCAACAACTGTGCACACATGTAGAAACTCTGCCAATTTTAATAAAATAGGAGAAATTACAAACTAAAAACAGAAATTCATTTATTTAAAGAGATACCTGGATCTTTATTACATTAGGATAATTTATTTTCCTTTGCGACATTAAACGATATCACAAGCAGCAGGTCTCACCCTCAAACCAGTGGGGAGAGCTTCTATCTTAATATCATTTTAGTTTATTTCCACACTATTAAGGCTTGATTTTCTACTTTGAGAACAACTGTCTTTGTCTAACACCCAGACCAGAACCAAGTCTCACCTTGCGTCATGTTCTCCGCTGCAGCTTCTTGCTTGATGAAATCCTGCCTGCAGCACAGCCTCTCCACTTCATCATCCGTTAGCTTGTGCACCATAACCACTGCACGCTCCATGCTGGGTGCTTAGGTACCTGAGCAATGGGATGCTTCTTTGCTCTAACATTTGAGAAAATTGAAGTTATAACTTGAAAAAATAAAAAACAAAATGCTGTTCTTCCATCATTACATAACATAATAAGTGCCCACACATTTCATTAATGCAAGATAACTATACATCAAGTGGATCGGACAATTTAAGATCATTTAATGAAAGAATAGAGAAACATAATTTTTGCCTCATGTTATAGTAGGAACCACTCGAAGATTCTTCAGTGAGAAAAAGCGTCCGGTCAAAATAATTATTTCATTGAAGTGATACCTGTTTTTTCAATCCTTCGGTTTTTCAAATGAAACACGCACTATCGAATTTCTTTGTGAGTTAATTCTTCAGTTTTTTGCGGTCTGGTTGCTTTATAAAAATCAGCTAGCACAAGATGAGTATACTTATTTTTGGGTCTCAAATGATCAATCAATAATGAATGGGTAACAGAAATCAAAGGTTCATATATCAACATGAACATCAAGTTGTAGAAATTACTGTCTTCATTAGGGTCTCCCATTGGTGAGACATCATCAAGTTAGAAGTAAATTAGTTGAAGGGCTGATTTCCTCAAAGACGAATTTCACCTAGATCAAATATTCCTTAATCAAGATTACCTGATTTTTGTCTTTTTTAGGTTTCATTCTTTGACTTCTGTAATATAGCGAGTAGTGTAAGTTCTAGTTAGAGAGACCAAAAGTTGGCAACGCTCGAGAGAGCAACACTCGCAAGTCAGTCTGCTAGTGGCCTCGGGTTCAACAACAAGTAAATGTTGACCGAGTGTGTATATAATTACCTACTGTGGTTGGTATCTAACTTCTTAAGTTCTAAACTAATGTACTAATTCTATTCTACTCTATTCTATATATTCCCGTCTATCTCCGCTCTACTCTTGCTAGCCACAGTACTACAAATTGAGTAGTAAGTTAAGGTATCCAAGAGGTGAGTGAACTATTTACCTAAATTGCTGTGTCATTGCATTGTCTATGTGGAACCTATACTGTGCTCTAGTGTAGGGTTGCCTAATTCATTATAACTTCATAACATGAAGAGTATTTTGTATTGCACATTGCTCCACTGAAAAACAATGCCAAAAATGTCATTTAATTCATTTATGTTAATACTTTGAAGGATGTTGTAGCACAAATAGATATTCATACTGGTGAATGTCTTGAGCCTGGTGGTGGCTATTTTGAAAGCCAAACAGAACAATATAAAATGTTCAATTTTAGTTTTCTCTATGCAATAAATTTCTTTCAATCTTTTCATAACAATTTAAAAATTGGAAGCATTTACAAACTGGCTACACTATTAACAGACACCTTGTAATCACCACGGTCAATCCCCTCCACAAAGATAGTCAACCAGCAGGAATCAAATTCACCTCTCTAGTCAAACAACCCACATATAGAATTATAAATTAGTTGAAGCATCCCTAACCCCAACAAAGGAAAGCCAAAAGGAGAAATGAAGAAAACACTGCTTAGTATAGAGAGAAAGTATTATACTAGATGTTAGTTTAAGCCTTCCTTTTCCCAACAGAGGTGTTCTAATAGGAAGAAAGTTGGAGGCAGCGTTCAGTTTGGAGTTGAGGCAACAAGGAGTCTATACGAATGGTTTGCTGTCACACTGATTCCTCTTCATACAAGAACAGCAAGTAAGGAAAAGAGTTTAGGACACAAAATTAAAGTTGAAGAAGAAAGTTATGGATACAGAAAAAAAGGAGTAACTGAAAAAATATGACCTGTAACAGAATGAAATTATTCTATTTTAATAAAAAGAATAGCTTTTTACTTTAAGCCTGGAATCTGAAAATCTTCCAGGGAGTAATAAATACTAGACACAAAAGTTCTATCCTCCTGAAAGGACAATAACTTTCAACTGTTTACTCTATTGCCTTTTGAGAGTCTCTTCCCCAGCAAGGCCCAACAGCACTATGTGGATTTACTCTTGCAGTTTTATAAGACTTCAAAAATTCCAGACCTAAAGAATTGACACTATTACACGTCCTATTTACCAAACCTGGGTCACTTCAGCAGGCTAAGAACCTCCAGCCATACCCATCATGACAATCACAGTCAGGCACTCACAACCACTATCAACTCATCTTTAACTGTTGATCATCTTCTAAAATACTGGTGCAATGCTCTTTCAACTCCATTCATTTATCTAGTTTTTGACTATCCTCTAACATTCCTTCTCCTTGCTTCTGACTTCATTGCTTCCTTCACCAACAATTTCATTTTAATTTTCCCATATGGCCAAACCACTTCAACCAACAGCTGTTCACACTTTTTGCCATCCTTTCCACATTTGCCATACTCCTCAGCTCATTGATTTACCTATCCCACAATGTCACCCGAGCCATACTCCTCGGACACTCCATCTGGAGTACATTCAACTGACTCCAATCAGCCACTTTTGAGCTCCAAGTTTCATATCCATCCAGCACATCAGCCTGACACTCTCATACTGTTAGAACACTTAAATGTCTTCCTTCTCAATACAGAAATGCTAAAGGTTCCAGAAGACCAGTATAGCAGCAACTACAGAGCCAATAATTTAGGAACACCGACAGCAAACCTTATGAATGAGCAAAATATAACAGATAATCAAAGAAAACTACGAAATGGTAATATGGGTAACTTGTTAGCAATCCCACAGGCTGCACATGAGAAGACTCATTAATTTCTATCAACACTGGAAATCATATCACAAAATTAAATCAATAAAAAGTAGTTAGTTGAGTTATTAATTTTTGCAAAAATTCAAGATGACTAAACAAAAAACCTAGGATTCAATTAAAATTCTATAAATAAAATTAAAGAACTGAAAATAAAACTCAAAGGTCTTGAATGTCAAATCTTGAACAGGGTTGTCTAAAAATTGAAGACAAGTCAAAACTAAACAAAACTGAAACTATAGCAACAAAGGACTAAAAAACCAATGAGTCAAAGGATTAGAAAGGTATCAAAGAAGTAGAGCAGGCCATGAAGGCTCACCTGTCAGACTCCAGAAGACAATCAGTGGCTCTCACACTGCCAGGCACTCCAGCCAGCACCAACTTGCTGGTCTCCACCTGATCCTTGCTGCTATGAAGGTAAACAAGCACAAACAATCATAACCTTCAAAGTTGCAGTATGGCATCATCCTACTGTACAACTGCAATAGCAATATAAGAGGTCACTCATAAATGTTCTCCTAAATTGAAGAGAAAATGTGACTTCTCTGATCACGACTATATTTTAACATTATCAAAACGAATAGTTTTATCCTGCAATACATAAGAACTATAGTAATTAGAGACTGGCATCAGAAGCTATCTTTGAATAAAAGATGAATGACTTACCTAATGAGAGTCCTGATCACACAGGATATCCTTTTTTACAGGAAGGCAGGTTTTATGGGGTTATTCAAGTATTATATATATTAATTAAAGTTATATTAAATAATTTTTCTTTATTGTAAGATAAAGCTGAAAAGAATTAAAAAAGCATTCAATAGAGGAACAAAACTGAATACAATAGAATGAAATATAAATACAAAGGAGAATTAGCTCCATTCAATGAATGAAGCAACAAAATGCCATATTACCTTACAGTTCAATTTTTCTAGCATTTAGAGTCAGGTAATTTTTCCTTATAGCTCCTTACAAACTTTCCCATGCTTGTTACCATCGTTTAGTTTTCCCCTCATCTTATTCATTATTAGTTAAGTAGCCCATAGCCCTCCCAAATACTACAACCAACTTTTGATAAACAATTCTTATCTTAATTCTTTTACAACCACCTGAAATCTTTCCATAAGAGCCCCTATAAACACTTACCAGTCTACAATTTCTATTCATCTTAGCTAATAATGCTAAAATATCAGCACAGAGTAGCTGCAATGTATTGATGACTGTGCACCTAATACCCCCCCTCCCCCCAAAAAATAAGGGTCTTGCAGCCATCTGACACTAAAACTCTATCTGTATACATATTTAACAAACATAACATCATTACACACAACTGATGCAAACCCACAAGCACTTCACACCATTCACTCATTATCCTTTCAGTCCTCACACATGCTCTACTTTCATTATAATAGCTCATTGTTTTAACATGAACATCCAAGCTAAATCCGGGTTTTATTTGCTCTATTTGCTAGAGATATGCTTACTTCACAATCTGTCAAATTTGCAGAACGATTTGAGCACTGTGAGAGGAGGAAATGGGGTTTAGAAGAGGGAGAGGGGTCCAATCAGCAGCCATTGCCGACCAGCAAGTGCATGAGCCACGCCCCTGAAAGTTCTTTTTTTATAGTTTTATTGCTCTATTCAATACAGAAGTCCTTATTTTACAAGATAGCAAAGGTTCAGAACGTTCTGGGCTTTGAGAGAGAGAGAAACGGGGGGCAGGGGTGGTGGATTCAAATCAAAAAGTGCCGGACAGTAACTGCTTATTATTATTAGGCACAAACCAGAAATATCTGGATTTTATTTTGTTGGTCTATTTGACACAGAAATCCTTAGCTTACAATCTAGCAAAGCTACACAACGTTCTTTGCTCTGTGAGATTGGAAAACATAGGCAAGAGAGGGTGTTGCGCGTCGAGGATGCCGCAGCATGCGCACCTGGAGCTGTGGTTCATATCAGTGACGCCAGCTCCATGCATATCTGTGATGCCTGTGGTACCAGTTCATTCAAAGACCAACAAAAAACTTACATGAAAATAAATTCAAATGTTCAGAAAGCTTTCAGAACATCAACCGAGTCAATTTTTTCAAGTAATATAGCTTGCAAAGGAAAATATGAAAAATTGTAGAAAAATGCACTTACAGATTAGTTGAAGGTAAAAGTTCAAAATCTATCTCCTCTGAAAGTTATTATCGTAATGATTCAAGTCTCATTGAATATGTGAAATGTTGCTGCATAACTGGATGTGGGTTCCCATTGAAATTCACAGTAATTTACTAGTTACATAAAAAAGATACAGAAAAATGAAAGATTAAAAAGAAGTAGTTTCAAATATAAAAAACAGCGAATTTCATAACAAGCCCACGTCCAGCTATGCAGCAACATTTTGCGCATTCAATGAGACATAAATCTTTGCTCTACAATAATAACTTTTGAAGGAGATGGCTTCTGAAAATATCCTATTTTTTCACTCTTTATTTCCTAAAGTTGAAAAAAGTTAGGGATACACACCTATGACTTTAAGAAGAATACATGCCTATGCCAAATTTTATAGAACTAGTTCCCATACAACAAACTACAATCAGAAAAGTGGCTGTCACTTTGTTGTATGGGAACTAGATCTAAGAAATTTTGCATTCGTGTGTATTTTTGATAGGGTAACAGTTGCGTACCCCAAAATTTTTTTCAATTTTTTAACTAATTACTGAGACAATGGGTAAAAATTTGTGAAAAAATTTGGTACTTTCCAAAGCTATCTCCTCTGAAAGTTTCCATTGTAGAGCAATGATTTAGGTTTCGTTGAATGTGCAGAGAATTGCTGCATGGCTGGACAAAGAATGGATTCAAAATTTGTGAAAGTTTAGTTTTTATGATGATACAATTTTTCTTTTCAAAGGTGATGGTTTTTCCATAGATTTTTCAATGTAACTAAAGAAGTACAATGAATTTCATATTGATTCTCCGTCCAGCCATTCAGCCACTCTTTGCTCATTCAATATCTAAATCACATTGCTCAAGATGGCAGAAAATTTCAAGATGGCAGGATCATTTTGATGGCAGAAAACTTTTGGAGATAATAGCTTTTGGAAATACCCTATTTTCCTATTTTCAACTGTTCAGAGCAAACATATCTCTAAAATTTTACTTTTTTTTCATATGCAAGCTACATTGCTTGGAAGAATTGACACGGTTGATGTTCTGAAAGCTATCTGAATATATAAATAGTTTTTCATGTAAGTTTTTTTGGTTCCTTTAAGGAACTTGTACCAGAGGTATCAAGAGACATTTGGAACTGGTATAATAGATACGTATCACCGCTCCAGGAGCACCCAGGCTACGTCCTCCTTGATGCACTCCTACCCTTCCCACCTTCGTTTTCCCCTCTCACGCAGCAAAGAACGTGAAGGTTTGCTTGATTGTAAACTGGGGAGTTCTGTGTTAAATAGACCAAAACAAAATAATCCAGATATTTCTAGTTTATGTCTAATAATTTTACGGAAACGTGTCTAATGCAGTGACTGTCTGGCACTACCAGCTTGGATTCAAAACCACCCCTTTCCCCCCTCATTTCCCCTTCTCACAAAGCACAAAACGTTCAGCATATTTGACAGCTAGTGAAGTAAGCATATCTCTGATGAATTAAATTATAAAACAAAAACCAGGAATTTTCCGGATTCTGGGTATACGTTCCCCTTCAGAGAATCAAACAATTTGACTCACTGAAATATTCAAAAATTTATGCAAATCCTTCACAAGTGAAATAAGCTCTAATGTATTCATATGTTTATAACATTCGAATAGACATTTATAGCCAGAAATTTTATGGAATTTACCCATACCTCATTTCTCCCACTTCCTCCCCCTGAGGAAAATTTCTTCAAATTGCTATTTTTCAGCCAAGATTGTGCAGAGATTTTTTTGTTAGATTTGCAATAGACATATCTACAAAATTAGGATTCAATGTTTTTAAATTGTTTCAGAAATATTGTAACATTTTTTTCATTTTCAAACATTTTTCCTGATTCAGCAAGAAAAAATTAATAAAAAATTCATAATCAACTGATCAAAAACTACCTCTCAATTTTATAGTACTCTCCTTGATCTTTACAATGCAAAAAAGATCCTTGATCTTTACAACTTTTTCTTCTAACCTTCAAAACTGTAGAAGAAATAAGTGGCTAAGTTGGAAGTGTTTCAGAGAAAATGGCATTCAAAGTTACCGAGCACCAGAGCGCATATGACACTGTTTCATACCATTGTTTTCCGCCAAAACTTACAAACTAAAAAACTAATAATAAGTCTAAAAGATTTTAGACAAGTCTTCCATAGTTATTATAAATCAGTAAAACTAGTAAAACTAAGGCGGGTAACAACATCTTTCACAAAATCTCACAATGTATTTTAAAAAAAAAGCTTTCGAGCATATCCATACTCATTTTCAATATCTGGAATGATAAATTGAAACATGGTAAATACAGTACATGAATACAAATTGTTAATGGAAATTAAATGAAAAAATCTTAACAAGATATTTAGGTTTGCAAAGATGACATATCATTGAGACTTGGTTTAAATTGATGAATTATGATACTTTGTAGTAACTTAAGGCTATGTTTATTACAAGTTGAGACCATTTTGAAATTATCAGTGCGGATTGGATGGTCAGATTCTAATGCGTGATCTCTTATACTTCTTATACTGCTGTGCAATGGGTTTGACACTATTTCCCGTATGGACCGACACCCCCTTGTGCTCAGCTATGCGTGTTGCAAAATGGCGAGCAGTCTCACCATAATAAGTGGCCCCACACTGGCCACACGTATATCTATAGACCACGCAGCTAAGCAACAAAGTGGGCATCTTATTGCCGTACCGGAAAGAACTGCCAATGTTGAAAAAATTCCGGAAAATTCAGACATAGAGATTGTAAGCTCTGAATTTTAACTTCATCAATACAAGTTCTATGGCTCCTGCTGTTCCTCTTAGACTTCTCCAGGTAATTGTGGGTTATCTGCCACCAGTTTCACTGTATGGTTTACTTTTGATGTTTTTATTATAAAAAATCATGACTAAAGAACATGGATATTACTATATCTTGTGACCAAAACAAAACAATGATATTTTTTGAAAAAACTTTTTTTTACTAAAAATTCATGACTAAAAAACTGGATAGCATATTTTATTTGATCAAAAAACCATGCCGTTTTATTTTACATGTATTTTTACAAAAAAATCTTGATGTTACAATAAAATCTTGATTTTACAAATGAATCTTGATTTTACAAATGAATCTTGATTTTACAATATAACTTGATTTTTTAAAATCACGTTTTTTTACAAAAACTTATCAGAAGTAAAAACATGAATATTAATACATTTTATATGACAAAAAAACTCGCTGTATTTTTGAGAACATGTTTTTTGCAAAAAATCATGATGAAGAAACATGACTATTAATATATTTTATGGGACCAAAACAACCAATGCTGTTTTTTTTAAAACATCTATTATTTCAAAAAAAATCATGACTAAAAAAAGCTGATAATATATTTTATGTTACCAAAAAACCATGTTTTTAAAAAAAAAATTTACAAAAATATCATGGTCAACAAGTTATAAAAAATGCACATTTTTATATTTTATTTGACTAAAAATTCATGCAATTTTTAAAAAAAAATATAAGTTTTTTAGGCACTATTTTTTTGTATAATATGATTTAAAAAAAAACAGCATTTTATGGTCACATAAATTATATTAATATCCACTATTTCAGTCATGATTTTTTAGTGAAAAAAGGTGTTTTTTCAAAAAAAACAGCATGGTTTTTTAGTCACAAAAAATATAATAACATATGTACTTTTTAGTCATGATTTTATTGTGAAAAATATGTTTTTTGAAAAACAAGCATGATTTTTTTGGCACATAAAATATGTTAATATGTGTTTTTTAGTAATAAATTATTCTTACATGAAACATGTTTTAACAAATAATAGCATATTTTTTTTGGTCCCATAAAATATATTAATATCCACGTTTTTTAGTCCTGATTTTTTGTAAAAATAAAGTTTTTTAAGAAAGTAGCATGGTTTCTTGGTCACATCTCTACCAATAACCATAAGTAAAGATATATATATTATTACAACATACTATGTGGGAAGTTGAAGGTGATTCACATGCATTGTAAAATAAATGAAATATCAAAACATGCAAGCACAAAAAATGAAAGATTTCATACAACCAAAGAAAACCATGAAATAAGAAGTATGCTGTTTTATTTTATAATCTGATATGAAAAACAATGTAATGTAGTTCTTTTCCTTGCTGAGTTATCTTCAAACAAAATATTTTAAAAAATCCAAAATATCCATATTTTTTAGCCAGGTTTTTTGTAAAAAAAAATTTTTTAAACAGCATGGTTTTCGAGTCACATCTCTATTCAGAACAAATTGAACATGGAAAAAGGAACTATTTTAATGATTGATTGGAAAAATCTTAGAACTTTTTAATCCTGAAATATTATTAACCCATTAGTGCCTATGCATAGACTTTTCTACCCTCTATAAAAATGTTATTAATTTACTCAAACCAAATTTTAAGGTTTCCTACAAGTCTATGCAAGCATTATAGACTTGTGCTAGCTAAGACGCATTTCAAACGCGTTCTGCAGATGTTTTTAACACAATCAAACAGTGCATGCAACATAGCCGCTGCACGTTCCAGCACAACTCACTCGTGAGTTATTTTAGGTATTTCTCACAATACGACCATTTTTGCCTAAGTGTGTATAATCAAAAGAGAGTTAAATGATTAGTTTATAAATCGGAATGCATCTTTACCATAAAAAATTACAAAGTGAAGGGGAAATTTCTATTCAAAGTTTTAACATAGATTTTTCTACGCCCAGGCACTACGGCATGTTAAGTTCAGCAGAATTGCAGCTCTGAATTCTCTGAGCTAGTGTGTATTTATTTACCCTAAGCTATTACGCCATGATTAGCTTTATGTAGACATTTATGTTAATATTTATGTTTCTGTGTTAGGAAGTGCTTTTATGTCATGGATAGTTATTGAAATACTAACATATTTAGATGTTTAATTGGGCTTTTTTTCCCCTCAGGATGAATACAGATGAAGTATAAAGTTTTATGGATGAACTACATGTGTGACGATGGCCTTCCTCTAAGATGTTTCTACGCATATCACACATCTTCATAAGCACTTAGCCTTGCTTTCATTATGTGTGATGGTGGTAAACATTCTATTCTGTATGCATTATTATATCTTCTTTTAGTAATGTCACAGTGCTGTAGTGAATGGAATATTGTTCAACATAGTTGTATCATAAATATCTACCTAGGACAGCTTTTGGATGTTTTTGCTATAAATAAATCCATTGATTTTTCTGTAAACTTTAGGCAGATTTTTGCCTGGAATACCAGTGAGTAGATTTTTTGACTTGACAATATCTCACCTTCTATCTGTACTAACTTTATTATGAAATTTATAATGTATATCTGGTATAATATGTAAAGAATTTCTGCCAAGTTTTACTGTCCTACTACTATTTCTCAACTTTCGGCCTTAAGGGCATCATCCAGGCCCCTGCCGCTCCGATGAGCATTTTTCATGCTTTTGTTGAAAAAGGACTTTTAGGTGGTAGACTATTCAGTCCTAAAATTTTAGGGTGCTACGGACAATAGATCCCCCCCAGGGGAGAGTAAGGGGACAAAAATCTTGAATTTTTTACCCCATTTAAAAAACAAAAAAAGAAATCGATAATTTGAAAATGTACTTTTGTTAGAAATGTTTCAAGAATTCTAAAACTGTATTTGGTTTTGTTCTAGCACAAAACCCAATGACTAGTCCTCTTTTGAAAATTAATACAAATAAACTAAAAAACCCAATATGTCCAATTTTTTTAAAAACTAAGGCTTGAATCAAAAAATGAATATAAGAAATTGTGTTTTTTTTTCAAAAGTTACACTATATAGCCAAATTTCAAAAGAATCAGACCAAAAATAAAAAATTTCAGAATTTTTATGAAAATTTTTTTTTATTTTTTTTTGAAATTACAATACTCAGTGTGAATATGAAGCTATGCATGGAGATTATCAAAATAAAAATGAAAACAGTAATTAATTACGTAAGTTTTAAATTATATTACTCTTCAACCAAAAATTTTGTTTTATGGCTTATATCCAACACCTCTAACTTTCAACATTCAAAAGCCTAAAAGTCTTTGAGTTTTGATGCTAGAACAAAACCAAAAACAGTTTTAGAATCCTTGTAACATTTTCTAACAAAGTTACATTCTCTTTTCTCCAAATTTGAGAAAAAAAATTATATAGCTCAAAACCCATAATTTATTTATGTTATGCCAAAATATCACTTATCACATAATAAGTTTTTTCAAATGTTAGAATTTTACAATATAACTTTGTTAGAAATGCTTGAAGGATTCTAAAACTGTCTTTGGTTTGGTTCTAGCATCAAAACGAAATGAATTTTAGGCTTTTGAAATATCCATATAAATGCACCATAAAACAATTTTCCATAAAAACATAAGGCCTAAATCAAAAAAGTTATGTAAGTGAAAAAAGTTTACTTTAAAAAAACATTGACTGGTCAATTTTCAAACGAATCAGACAAAAAAAAGTTGAAAAATCTGGATGATCCCCTTAAATTAAATGTCACCCTGCTAAGATGCACTTTTTTTCAATATCTTCAGAATAATCTTCAATATCATTTCATCCACTTTTAATGATAAAATTAAACCTGAAAAAAATACACTATTTCCTAAAGCATGCAAGGAATTATTGACAACAGTTTATACACCTCATGAAAATATTCTTTTGGTAATATTAAGAGTGAGAATTTATATTAAATCATTGTACCATTTCACTTATAGAAAAACGTGATTACTCCAGTATTCAAAAATTAATATAGTTGAATTTATCATTATTGCAATGAAAATTAATTGTTTTCCCACATATATTGACTATTTTAATTTTGTACTTCAAACTCATTATATAAGCATTATATAAAACAAGCTATTGATAAAGTTTTCATAATAAAATAAACTCAAGCTCTCTTTCTAGTTATTAAATTTCAAGACTTCGAATAATAGCCATTAACAAAAAACTAGTACCAAGAAAATAGCCTCTCCAGTCACCAGTGAAGAAATTCAAGAATAAAGTCACTACATTTGAGGTAAACTAAAATACAGTATTACTTATGTGTACAGAAGATGACTAAAAAAGCAGCAACTTGAAAGTTTATGGGTAAAATCCAGTGGAATATTGAATTTCCAAGCCAAATTACTAAGCTTATACAGTCATACCTCATCTTACAAAAGGCATAAAGAACAAATGATTCAAGTTTCACAAGAGTTTTACGTAAAATTTTTATCTCTGAAAATGAGAGAAAATTCATGTAAGAAAACGCAAATCTCAAAAATTCAAACAATGCACACTCGGCTTTGCAGCCGCAAAAGTTCTCCATAACGTGAATACACTCGTAGCATCAAGCATTTCTTTTAAATTGGTTCAATAAGAGTAAATAATAGGACATGATTTGCATGTTTTATTAATTTTAATGGTTTAATGAACAATTTTCTTTTATTTTGAACACACATTTCACACAAGATTGGTGAACTTCTAAAAAAAATTAGGAATTTTAGGAGGGAGTATTGGGGGCCTTGAAACAAATCAGGCCTACTACATGTAGAATGCGATGGTACTTATTAAAAATCACGTTACAAATCCACTTCGAGAACAAATTAATTTTGTTATATGACCTATGACTGTAGAACCAAACTTGAAATAAAATTTATAAAAACAAGACAACAATAAAATGACAAAATGTATGAGCCCAACTCAGCCTCGAAGAAAAAGAGTAGGTAAATCTGAAGGACATGTCAGTTATCAATTTTCCACTTTATGATGCCTGAACCTAATTAATTGAATCAAAATAAACAAGTTTTCTTCTATGCACTTTTTGTCTCAAATGAGGTTCAATGTGAAGTTTAATGCAACCACGGAAAATAATAATTCGGATCCAAAGAATCACTAAAGGAACACATTTAAAAATGTTTTACATGAATGACATTGTGCTCGCTGATGCTTTCTTTTCGAATTATTGAACTTTGAAGTTGGCCTTCCCGCGCCAAAGGAAGCGAGCGTTATTTAATTAAAAATGGAAGCTAACCCCCTTTTACAAACGTAAAGAGGTTGGGTAGTGAGGGGGAGGCACAGTTCTTCTAGTGAAAATTATAAATAAAGCGTCTAACCCACCCATTAGGGTGACGACCGCAATCTTGTTTACATCGGGTCTAACATGGCGACCACCATGGGCGCCGCCATCTTGGACCCGATGTCAACAAGATTGTGGTCGTCACCCTAATGGGTGGGTTAGAAGCTTTATTTATAATTTTCACTAGAAGAACTGTACCTCCCCCTCACGACCCAACCTCTTTACGTTTGTAATAGCTTCCGTTATTAAATTAGGTTTCACACGCTCGCTTACTTTGGCGCCAAGGTCAACTTCAAAGTTTAATTATTCGAAAATAACGCATCAGCGAGCAGAATGTCATTCATGTAAAACGTTCTTAAATGGGTTCCTATAGTGATTCCAAAGATCGGAATTCTTATTTTCCGTGGTTGCATTAAACTTCACATTCACCCCAATGCGTATTTTACGATTTATAGCGGAAAGTTTAGTTTTGTCTATGATGACGAATGCGCTCGAATTAACAGTTACACATCGATTTTCGAATTTTTGTTGCTTGAATCATGGTAATAACATCAGAATAAACAACTTTTCTTCTATACACTTTTTTCGTCAAATGAGTATTTAACGAGGTATAGCGGTAGGTTTGGTTTCGTCTTTGATGACGATCGCACTGGAAGCGAGTGCGCATTGCAGTGTTGCTGTCCGACGTTCGCCTTGAATTACTTGCCGCTTCAAACACTGGAGTTGCGGCAAGTCATTTACCGCTATAACTAATAAAATACTCATTTGGGACGGAAAGTGCATAGAAGAAAACTTGTTTATTTCGATCTAATTAACTATTTCTAAGGCATCGGAATTTGCAGAATCAATAACTGTCATATCCTTCAGATTTACCAAAGAGTGATCTAAAAATCAAAGATTACACGTGGTACATAGTTCTAGTCAATTGGAAAGGAATGACCATCAGTCAATAGATATTTCTGCTAAGGTATTATGGAGAGTTTGATACAATAGAGAACCAGGGCACTAGTTATGCAAGTCTACTACAGAGATGGTCACTGTCTCACTAGTCTCTTCCTCAACTTTGTACTCTTTTACTTCCACTTTCTATGCATTACCTGTAGCTTACTATCTTCAACAAGGATAATATATCATAGCATCAAAGATTAGAACTACCACATTCTATAATTCTTTTCAATAAAAAGCCAATGGAACTAATTTACAACCATGGACAGGCATCAATCAAACAGACATAAATTATTAATTATTTAAACAAAGAAATTTAGACATAAAAAAATCCCACTAACAAAACAGAACAGAGAGAGAGAGGAAAAAAATTACATTAGGGGCCTAATGACATTTAGAGTGAAAATATCTAAAGCTACAGATTGCTCTTCACCCTTGAGCAATTTTCTCATCATTCTTAACCATTATTGCAAGCATCAAATTCTCAACTGCTCCAGCATCAATACCTGTCAGTCAGCATACAAAAGTTGTGATAATATGGTGAGCTTGCATTTTTTCAATTTGTGTTCCTTGCCAACAAAATTTTTCATTTTTCAAAAAAATTGGCATTTAAAGTGTTCCTACCCCACAATGAAAATGCATCGTCCGTGAAATTGTGTTGCTTCTTACAATTATATTTACATACATCATCACATGTTGATTAAGCTTCTTCTTCTTCTTCTTCGGGGAGATCCAGGAGGATCTTGAAAGTCGATGGATTTCTTCAGCAGAAATCCGTGCAACCTGACAGCTTGTAGGGGTACTCAAGGGCACAAGCAGCTCCGAATAGCAGAAAGAAGTCAGGTACACTTATAATGCTGAATCTCATGTGCACAAATTAGTTGAAGAGATCACAGAGTTTTCCATCTATTTATCATGGTTATGAAACCAATCAAAGAATGGAGGATCCTTGAACGAACAGAAGATGGGTAATTACCACATCCAAGAACATTCTCAAGACTGAGTTCCAGATTGAGTCTAGAGAGACACATGTTAACACGTTGCTTGCGATACGACCCATCGATGGGTCGTAGTTAGGTTTTTCCTGCTGCGAAACGACCCATCGATGGGTCGTTTTCAAAAATTCTAACAACCTTTCTAAATTAATGGAATTTAACAGGCCCAGTTAATGTTTGATATTTACAAATTTGCTTATCAATTCTGACTTAAAATTCAAGTTGAATACTGAATTTCAGTTTAACCAATCGCAACTAACGTGTTAAGGTTCAATCTAGCCAGAGCATACCTTGGGCACACCAACAGGAAGTGCTCAATGGTTTCAGGAGTGGAGCACTCCGGACACAATGGGCTAGGGCACATATTAAACCTATTCAGGTGAGCAAAGACACCAACATGTCCAACACGGAATCGGCTAACAATACATTGACATTTCCTTGAAAGATTCACATCCAATCGAAACTGCGGTTTTCTGCTCAACTCAAAATAGAATCTCCCCTTCCCAGAGCCCTCCACCTGTCTGTGCCAGCACCCACCCCAATGGTCCATCATCCTCACCTTCAGCTGATTCACATTCTCCTCATAGCTGAGTTGAGTGAGAGCTGATTTTGAATTTCTATGGCCCAGTTTTGCACATTTATCAACAATTTCATTGCCTGCTATTCCAATATGGGAAGGAATCCACTGAAGGTGGATGCTGGGTGAGGCTTCAAGCAAAATTCTCTGGATATTCCTACTAACAGTTTTATATGGTGGATTAACAAAATTAGAGATAATACTCAAAGCACTTTTAGAATCAGTAAAAATTATCACTTTTTGATTTAAGATGCTACCTTTGATCAACTTTATTGCATTTAGGATGGCAAACAGCTCTGCTCCCACCATTGAGTGACCAGGATTGAGCAGCCAAGCCGTGGATAAATTCAAATGTGGAATGTACACAGCAGCAGATGTAGAACCTGACTCCAGTTTAGACCCATCAGTATACACCCTGCAGCAATTGCCATATTGCATCACAACATAATCCTCAAATTTTCTATTGATCTCATCTCTACTAAGGGACTGCACATCCAGAAAGGTTGTGCAAACAGGCAGAGTGGGAAGTTCAAATGCAGCAACAGGGAGTTCAGTGTTTACCTGCAGGTGAGGAATAGTGAACTGAATGCTATTCAGTATTCTCACTCTTTTAAAGGAAAAAAAGCTTTTACAGGGGGAAGCAAATAGTCCAATTTTTGAAACAAATTCTGAAGGGTCACAGATAGAATTGCTGTACCTCAAACACCACTTAATATAGAGGAAATGCAAATACAGCTTAAGAGGCAAAATGAAAGCTTCAGCCTCCAATGAAGATATAGGAGATGTCTTTTGAACTCCCAATATACACCTGAGGGCTGAGTTTTTGGATTTTATTTAGAAAATTCAGGCTCCTTTTTGTAAGTTCAGGGAAAATCACATGACCATAAACAAGTTGGCTTCTTACAAATGAGACATACACTTGACACAGTAATTTTTGGGAGGATCCCCAGGAGGTCCCAGACAGCGCTTTAAGTACCTGTACCCGTCTTTGTCCATCTATTTGGAGATCTTTTACGTGAGGGAGAAAGGTAAGTTTTGGTGCATCAAAAATAATTCCAAGCACTTTTTGGGTTCCCGTCCCACTTATGTGCTCGGAATTCAGCCGCAAGTTGGGTCTAGGAACATTTCTCTTTCTGGTGAATACTTGATACTTAGTTTATTTGTATTGACTGTTAATTTCCACGTAGAGAACCACCGAGTGAGGGCATCCAAGTACTCCTGCATTGTCCGCTGAACCTCCCCAGGGGATCCCCCATTTGTGATGATAGTGATATCATCTGCATATGAAACACATTCAATTTTCTCCATCTGGGTTAAATCATGCAACATCACATTGAAGAGCAATGGACTCAAAACTGCCCCTAGAGGCAGGCCACACTTCAGAATTTTGTCCTGAGATTGCACGCTCCCAACTCTCACTCTAATTGTTCTATTTGATAAGTACGAACGCAGCCAGAGAAGAGTGCGCAGGTCGCAGCCCAATCTCCGCAGCTTATAAAGGAGACCCGCATGCCTGACAGTTTCAAAGGCACTTTCTAAATCAATGTAGACCGCCAAACAATAACCTCTACAGGCAAAAGCACGAGTGACAGCATTCTTGATAAGAGCCATGGCATCATAGGTGGATCGTCATTGACGAGATCCAGTTTGGCAGCATGAAAACACTTTATTTGCTTCGAGAAAAGAAGTTAGTCTGATTTTAATGACTTGTTCCATGATCTTAGATAAACATGACAATAAGGTTATGGGTATATATCCCTCAGGAGTTGACTGGTTTTCCCCAGCTTTTTGATAGGGCAGATTATTCCCAATTTCCAAGCCTTAGGAAAGTAACCAGTAAAATAACTAAGATTGAACAAATAAAGTATATGCTTCCTAATTGTCTCAGGTGCTTCCAACAGAAATATGTAAAGAATTTTATCATCTCCAGGGCTTGTCTGCTTTATTTTCTCCAGATTTTTATTAAGTTCACTCAGTTTTAGTTTGGAGTTATACATTGTCTCCTCTATCTCTACTGGAGATATACTTGAAATGGTACTCTCCACCAATGTACTATGCAAATCTGTTACATTTATCTTATGTCTAGTAAAATAATTCAGTAATATAGATGCTTTACCAGCTGAGTCTTCAGCAATATCACCTACCTGTATTCGGGGGCTTGCAGTACTACCCTTCATTGAACGAATTAGTCTCCAAAGATCTCCCACCCCGGTTCTGGAGTCTAGGCCACTAATGAAATTATTCCAGCTGTTTTGCCTTTTCTGCTTTGTAACATTTTTTGCTTCCGATTCACACTTACGATAGGCATCCAAATTATCAAATGTTGGGGATCTAGCCAGAGCATTGCGGGCCCTGCGCCTCTTTGCCACAGCAAGTGCACACTCTTGATCCCACCAAGGTATTCTACGGGTAGCTCTTCCAGCTGACGAGGTTTTAGGAATATTGTTATTTGCAGCGCTTAACCCTTTAATGGTCACATGTAGAATTTGGGTAGTCAAATTTTTTTTCATATCAAATTCCTTTATCTTTGAAGTAGAGTAACAACTTTTGTTTGAAAATTTTATTAGTGCCTAGCATATTTCTCGAGTTACGAGTCTCAACAATATTGTTGAGCTGCCACATTACGGTAGCTACAATTTTGTTGAGCTGCCTGATTATGGTAGTAAGGTAGACATGCATACTGACTCATTATATCATTATATTTTTCACAAACAATAACATAAGTAACAAACTTATTTCATTCTAATGTTATTATGAAATATAAAAAATGACGGGTAAACTGGAAATCAACATTTTGTGGACATATCAACTGAAAATCTTTGGGTTGTTCTGTATCAAATAAAAAAAGGTTTTTGGATGGGTTTCAGTGTAACTGGAAGATACGACTGGAGTCACTTGCTATCACCGCCCTGGCGCATGTTCACTTCTTGTGACAATCAAAGCAGCAAGTTTGCTTATTTTTTAGGTACAAGAATACATCACACTTTACACAATATTGTTAAAAAGTTATCACAAAAACAACGGCTGATTGAGGGTTAGGGGCAGATCTTGTCATTATCAACAACACCTTTTAACCAAGCAAGAGGTGTTTCTCATTTTCTTCCAAGTTTTCTGTGATAATGTTTTTCCTTGAATAGATAAATATTGTTTTTACTTGTGTTTTTCCTTGAATAGTACATCATGAATGATTTTACTACAGCTTGATCTACAAAAGATCTTGAAGCCCCACTTATTGGGTTGATTTCTAATGTACTAGCAAAGTTTTCCTGCCCTAGTGCCTTTGTAAGGCACCATTTTTTCATCTACACTCTGGTATGGGATGCCCTCAACCTTCTTACAGTGGTCACAAAGCATTTCAAAATTTATTGTGTTCACTATTGTTGTTAGTAAAATGTATATAAATATATACATATATATTCGGAGATATTAACCTTGGTACTTGGTCCCTCTAGCTGTTAGTTTGAGCTACCTTCATTAGCATGCAATATAGTAGTGCCTTTATCACATGTATCATTGCCTTCATCAATGTCATCAGCTATAGTACCACTTGTGTTGGGAATGAAATCAGGATCAGCAACATCGTTGTCTGTGTCCATGCCATCATCAGGATTGTCAGCATAATTTGGAGCCCCACCATCCAGATATCTATTACTGGTACCATTGAAACCTGACACATCCATTTTGGGGCCTGTGAAGGTTAAATGCAATGAATAACTGCTATAAATAACATAGTTCAACAATTTTGTTGAGCTGATTCTCTACTCATAATTTTTACCATGAATGGGCAGCTCAACAAAATTGTGGACCAATATTCAAGTATCTTACACGGTGTCATAATTGCATAATTATCTGCAAAACAAGTATTCAAACACGTCTACAACAACAAATTAAATATCTGATGTATAATAGGCATAGATTATTTACTAGTTATACCCTGAAATTGAATTAGGAAAGTTGAGAAGTTTGGCGACACGTACACAGGGATCAAAAAGTTGTTGATGTTGAGGCTTGCCACTACCTCAAGGCCATCTATTGCCTACTTTTTGTACCTACCTGACGCGTTACAATTCTGTTTAGCCGCTAGAACAAGAGAAAACATTGAGTAACTGCAATTTCATATATTTTATTAGGCTTAAAAATACCTCGACAATTTTGTTGAGCAAACCATTAAAGGGTTAAAAGTTTACTGGTTATTTGGGAATTTAGTTCATCAACTGATGATGGTAGAATTAAACTTATTTTATTGTGGTACAGCTCTTGCTGAAAGCCCACCCAGTTAGCTGCTTTGGTGATCCACCTTGGAGGGTTCATAATATCTAATTTTTTAAGAGCTACACCAAAGGAACACTCAATGGGAAAATGGTCGCTGCCAAGATCTGCACCACTCTGCAGGGAGCCACAGGCCAAGAGGGTTGGAGGAGCTATACACAAATCCAAAGTGGAGCATGTACCTGTTCTGGCATCTATATAAGTGGGAAGATCAGGAGGGTTAAGTGCACCTAGTAAATTATCATCCATAAATTGAATCAGACTCCGACCAGTGGCGTTCCATCTTTGTCTGGAGTCACAAAGAGGTGCATGAGCATTGAAGTCTCCAATAATAATAAATATTTCACACAATTGACTAAAGTAATGATTAAACTCATCAACAGTAATATGAGCATTAGGATTATAAATGTTAAGAACATCAAGATAACCAGAAGAAGAGGACACCCTAACACATGAAAATTCTAACTTTCCATTTGGAAAGGAAAGGAGTTTCTTTTCACAAAAATTCACATCATTTCTAATAACAAAACACATACCACCTCTATTACAATTTTCTCTATGGAGCCATACACACTGATAGCCAACAAATTTTGGTTCATGATCATTGACCCTAGTCTCACACAAGCAGAGGATATCAGGTTTTTTGGTATACAAATATAGTTTTACTTCTGAAAGCTTACACTGCAATCCATTGCAATTCAATAGAGAGATTTGAAAAAGCCTTTCTGATTGACCACTTCTTTGAATAGATTGGTTATATATTTTAAATTTATTTTGCAATTTTCTTTGTGGTCAGTCCTTGCTGTTTAACTCCTCTATGTTGAGCCAGGGTTGTCTTTGGAATTCTGCTTGTTCTAGTTAATCTACCTTTCTGCTGAGACTCATGTGGAGAAATGTTTTTATCTGGTATTACACAGTTATTTTGAGAGGCTGCCACATTATGGTACTCATTCAACAGTTTACTCCCTATTTTTTGTCCAAAATGATTTCTAATCATGCTTAACATCAACAAACTACGTTCATGTTTATTTTCAAATGTCAAACTAGAGGAAAGAGCTTCAACTATGAACTTACCCAGACGAGTAAAAAGATCCTCAAACATGGACTGCATATAAGACTCTATCATTTCTTTAACAGAAGGTCCAGAGTCAACAGAGATGCTACTGTCCGCTGGAACATCCCGACTTCTAGAACAGTCTGCCAACACATTTTGACTTCCTCCATCACAATTAACATAAGGCTCAGAATACTCCAATACATTTTGGCGGTCTCTATTACAATTACGGTTGGGAACCCTTCATGGCAAGTAGTAGGACCCCAGCGACTGGTGGACATCAGCATGAACCACTTTTTTGGGTTGAGCACTCTCCAATAATGAGGCATAGGTTTTATTGCCACTAGTTTTGATTGCAGTTTGGCTACCCAAAATTTGGTGATTGGCGGACAGTTCCTTATCTGCAATTAAACTTGGCTCATGCTGACTCTGGGAGTGGATTTCCACAATTTGAGGAGGGGTACTATTTGCTTTACTTCCAGATGTAACCCTTCTACGTGCCTCCAAAAAGGATACACCTTCACTCATTAGAGATCTGATCTCTATGGAACTCTTAATAAGAGGGCAGTACCTAGAACTTGCCACGTGAGCTCCCCCACAATTTGCACAACAAGGAACATTAGCAGTGCACTTATCTTTAGCATGATTACCACTGCATAAGAGGCAACGCTCCACTGATGTGCAACCACTAGCAAAATGCCCATGTCGCTGACATTTATAACTGATGATGATGATGATGATAGTCGGGGTGGAGGAAGAAGAGGTCTTCCTCATAAAGTCGCTGGTTTTCTTCAACAGAAACCCGTCGGACCTGGTATCTTCAGTGCTGTATTCAAGGCTTTGACGTGGTTCTCACTGAACTTGATGCAGCGCAGAGCTTGGGCCCAGTCAGAGCCAAGGTTGTCAGATGATGGCGAGTGGCTTAACATCCAAATACACACAACTCTTCTTTCCCACAATTTCACACAAAAAGGGTGGCATCACTAAGAATGTATAATTCCATTTACAGTAAAAGCTGTCTCATATGGCCAACATAAACATTTAAATGGCGCTCATCATAAAGCTGATTCAAGTGTTGCACAAGTCATTTTATAAGGAGGGTACAGGAATTTTATATGTTATAACTTTCAAAGTACATCTAATTTATCACTGCCTCTAAGAAAGCTGCCAAGTAAATGAAATATTTTCCTTTGGACATTGACTGTGTGGTTTCCACAGCCCAACAAATTTTTAAGGTCAACTTCTACACCCATGCAGTCAAGCTGCAAGGTTAACATATACCTTTGCCTGGCATACTTATGACAGTGCAATAGAAAATGCTCAACAGTCTCTGGAATGCTACATGCTTCACAATTAGGAGATGGACTCATATTAAACCTAAAGAGATGTGCCAATACACCAGCATGCCCCATCCGCAGTCTGCTAACTGCACACTCTATCCGTCTATGAGTTTCCACCTTATATGTTAGCCTCCTCGGTCTATCCAACAAATCTCTGAGGAAGCGACCCTTGCCAGAGGAGTCAACTTGTGCATGCCATTGGTGCGTCCAAACATTAAGGAACTGGTTCCAAATTTGACTTTGAAACTCCTCATAATGGAGGTTTGTCCAAACGCATTTGAGATTCTGATGACCAAGCTTTGCACATCTATCTGCAATTTCATTTCCCTGAATACCTGAGTGACCAGGGACCCACTGCTAGTGATGCAAAAAAAACGGTTTTATTTGATTGCGGTTTTTTTGCAAAAAAAACGTGTTTTTTATGTGTTTTTTTTTTTGTTTTTTTTTGGTTTTTTTTGCTCACCTAAATTTTGTTAAGCATATGTCTGGGTTTTTTTTTGGACACCTGAAATATATTAATATCCATGTTTTTTAGTCATTTCATTGTTATAAAAACATCAAAAAGAAACCATGCAGTAAAAGTGGTGGCAGATAACCCACAATTACCTAGAGGCGTCTAAGAGGAACAACAGGAGCCACAGAACTTATATTGATGGAGTCAAAATTCAGAGCTTACTATCTCTACTATGCCTGATTTCATTTTTATGTGACCAAAAAAATCAGACTTTGCAGAGATAATAAGGGTAAATCTGAAGGATATGTCAGTTACCGATTTTGTAAATTTTGATGCCTAACCTAAGCATAGTTAATTAGATCGAAATAAACAAGTTTTCTTCTATGCGCTTTCCGTCTCAAATGAGTATTTTATTAGTTATAGCGGTAAATGACTTACCGCAACTCCTGTGTTTGAAGCGGCAAGTAATTCAAGGAGCACGTCGGACAGCAACACTGCAATGCGCACTCGCTTCCAGCGCGATCGTCATCAAAGACGAAACCAAACCTACCGCTATACCTCGTTAAATACTCTTTTGACAAGAAAAGTGTATAGAAGAAAAGTTGTTTATTTCGATGTTATTACCATGATTCAAGCAACAAAAATTCAAAAATCAATGAGTAGCTGTTTATTCGAGGGCATTTGTCATCAAAGATGAAACTAAACTTATCGCTATAAATCGTAAAATACTCATTTGAGACGGAAGGTGCGTAGAAGAAAACTTGTTTATTTTGATTCACTTAATTAGGTTCAGGCACCAAAAAGTGGAAAATCGATAACTGACATATCCTTCAGATTTACCATAATAAGCTCTGAATTTTGACTCTATCAATATAAGTTCTGTGGCTCCTGCTGTACCTCTTAGACTCTAGGTAATTGTGGGTTATCTGCCACCACTTTTACTGTATGGTTTCTTTTTCATGTTTTCATTACAAAACAATGACTAAAAACCATAGATATTAATATATTTAAGGTGACCAAAAAAATATGCTGTTTTTTTAAAAACATGTTTTTTTACAAAAAATTCTGGGTCGATGTGAAGTTCAATGCAATCAGAAAATAATAATTAGCGATCCCAGGAATCACTAAAGGAACCGATTCAAGAACGTTTTATACGAATGACATTCTGCTCGCTGATGCGTTATTTTCGAATAATTGAACTTTGAAGTTGGCCTTTGCGCCAAAAGAAGCGAGCGCGTGAAACGGAATTTAATTAATAACGGAAGCTATTACAAACGTAAAGAGGTTGGGTCAGGAGGGGGAGGCACAGTTCTTCTAATGAAAATTATAAATAAAGCTTCTAACCAACCCATTTGGGTGATTACCGCAATCTTGTTGACATCGGCTCTAAGATGGCAGCGCCCATGGTGGTCGCCATCTTAGAGCCGATGTAAACAAGAGTGTGGTCGTCACGTTAATGGGTGGGTTAGAAGCTTTATTTATAATTTTTGCTAGAAGAACTATGCCTCCCCCTCACGACCCAACCTCTTTACGTTTGTAACAGGGGGTTAGCTTCTGTGTTTAATTATATCACGCTCGCTTCCTTTGGCTTGAGAAGTCCAACTTCAAATTTCAATGATTCAAAAATAAAGAATCAGCGAGCAGAATTTCGTTCTTGTAAAATGTTCTTAAATGGATTCCTTTAGTGATTGTTTGGAATATAATTATTAATTTCCATGATTGCATTAAACTTCACATTGACCAAATTCTGACTAATAAAAATGGATATTAATATATTCTCTGGTACCAAATATAACCATGCTGTTTTTTTTACAAAGAATCATGACTAAAAAACAATATATTTTATGTGACCTAAAAAGCCTCATGCAGTTTTTTAAAAAAAACGTTTTTTACTAAAAAATCATGACTGAAAAAACATGAATAATATATTTGAGACCAAAAAAATGTTTTTGTACTAAAAAATCATGACTAAAAAAAACATGAATATATTTATGAGACCTAAAAAACCCCATGCTGTTTTTTAAAGAATATGTTTTTTTACAAACAATGATTTATAAGAAAACCTGGATATGAATATATTTTGTGCAACCAAAAAACCATGCTGTTTTATTTTATGTATTTTTCATAAAAAATCGTGTCTTAAAATCATGGATATTAACATATTTTATGTTACCAAAAAATCCTTGTGTTTTTAAACATGTTTTTTTATTAAAAAGTTAATATTATTCATTTTTTTGGTCACGAATTCTTTGTAAAAAAAACACCCCTCAGGGGGATACAATTATTGTATCTATGGGAACTAGCGCTCCCAGGGGGACAATTTAAGGGCCCAAGCTGAAAGTTAGGTAGGCCTTCTTTTTGTTGAAATGAAATGTTTTTGTGATGTTAAGGACCACCTTTTTTTTGGTTCACTGCTGTCCTGTTTTTCAGCACCTACTACTGTCTTCTTCAACTTTGATCTTGTTTCATAATCTTCCTTCCTCTCTTTGGATCGCATTTGTTGCTGGGTAGGGACGCTAAAACTAATGACTAATCTAATCTGTAAAGAAAACATAGATATCAATTTATTTTATGTGACCAAAAAACCATATTTTCTGAAAAAAAGATTTTTTACAAAAAACATGAGTGTTATTAAATTTTATCTGACCAAAAAACATGACATTTTATAAACCATGTTTTTTTCTCCAAAAAGTCATTTATATCCATGTTTTTTAGTCATGATTTTTTTTGGTTAAGAAAACATGATTTAAAAAAAACAGCATGTTTTTTTGGCACATAAAATATATTAATATCCACATTTTTTAACCATGATTTTTCTGTAAAAACAGATGTTTATTTTAAAAAATACAGCATGGTTGTTTATGGTAAAATAAAGTATATTAATATCCGTGTTTTTTAGTCATGACTTTTTTGTAACAGAAACATTAAAAAAACAGCATGGATTTTTTGGTCACATAAGATATATTAATATCCATTAGAACCGTCCTAGGCCTTGGAATAAAATATCCACAAAGAATCTATTCACTCTATAAAACCTTTCGGAGACTAGCTCCATCCTCAGTAAGTCATTCAGTCAAATGTTTTTCAAAGGAACAGTGAAAATTCATTGTCCATTTCACCAAATTTTACAGAATGACTGAGGATGGAGCTGGTCTCCGAAAGGTTTTATGGAGTGAATAGATTCTATGTAGATATTTTATTTTAAGACCTAGTACAGTTCTAATAAACATGATTTCAATATTAACAGCATTCTTTGTTTATAAGTTTCTAAAGACAATTCGATTAAAGAAAACTAACTTTGCTGATATTTACATCCGTGTTTTTTTAGTCATGATTTTTTTAAATGTTTATAAAAAAAACTTTTTTGGTCCAATAAAATATAATAGCCATGTTTTTTAGTCAAGATTTTTCTGTTAAAAAACAATGTTTTAAAAAAAAACAGCATTGGATTTTTAAGGTCACAAACATAATAATTTCCATTTTTTTAGTCATAATTTTTGTATAAATAACATGTTTTTTAAAAAAAAACAGCATGGTTTTTTATTCACATCTCTATCAATGACCATAAGTAAAGATATGTTATTATAACACACCATTTTGGGAGTTTGAGGTCATTCACATGTATTGTAAAATAAATGAAATATCAAAGCATGAAACCGCAGAAAATGAAAAAGTTCATAAAACCATAGAAAACCATCAATTAAGAAGTATGCTGTTTTATTTTGCAATTTGACATGAAAACAAATAATGTAATGTGGTTCTTTTTCTTGCTGAGTTGTTTTCAGACAAAATATTTAAAAAAAACCAAAATATCCATGTTTTTTTTGGCCACGGTTTTTTTTGTAAAAAAACGTGTTTTTTTTAAAAAAAACGGCATGGTTTTTTTTGAGTCACATCTCTACCCACTGCAACTGTACTGAATGAGAGGAGTTTATTAGCAGTACTTTGATTTCCAAACAGAATCCTCTATATGCATCCTTTTTATTATTTAGCAGCAGTCCAAGTGCCGTCTGTGAATCACTCAATATGACAAAGCTGTTCCCTGGTTGGTTTTGAATGTATTTCAGAGCCTGCAGTATGGCAAACAACTCAGCTCCTACAACTGAATGGGATGGGTTCATCCGCCAGGAAGTTGCCATCCCAGATGATGTAACATATATGGCAGCAGCCACTGATCCTGATGCTACTTTGGACCCATCCGTGAAAATCCTCTCGAGGTTACCATATTTCCTAGCCAAAAACATCTCAAAGTTTACATTAGCCTCAGCTGGCACCCATGATTCCCTATTTGGCACATCACAAGAAATAAAGTTACTGAGCTGTCACAGGTGGAATGGCATACAATGAAATTCTACATGGTTTTGGATGTATCTCCAGATGGGTATCACACAAAATCTTATTTACCCTAACAGAAATGTCACTCCTTTCTGATGCAGCAAACAAGTCTAGCATTGAGGAGACTTCCCTAGATCCAAAGTTACATTGTTTTTGACAGCACCACTTCACTATGAGAAACTTAAAATACAAATTGAGAGGCATCACAAAGGCTTCAACTTCAAGAGAGCAGATAGGGGTGGTTTTCCATGCACCCACAATACATCTCAGGGCAGAGTTCTGCAAAACATTCAAAAAGTTCATATATTTCTTATTAAATTCAGGATAAATGATAGCGCCATAAGAAATTTTGCTTCTAATAAACCCTATATATAACCTTCTCAGTAGCATTTGAGATGATCCCCATTTAGAGCTTGATAGAGCTCTCATAACATTAATCCTCTTTAGGCAGTCAGTTCGAATGTACTCAACATGGCCATGCAGTGTTAGCTTAGGTGCATCAAAAATCACCCCTAACACTCTCTGATTCACAATAGGCAAGATAAGAGAGTTACTCAGTCTCAACTCTACATCATAGTATCCTCTTTTGTTATGAAATAGTTGGTATTTAGTTTTAACGGGATTGACTTTGAGCTTCCAAGTTTTCAGCCATCTATCAAGTTTATCCAACATGTTCTGCATTTTTGTTTTAACTCTAGGCAATGACTCGGCCGAACATAGTATGGTTATATCATCCGCATAAGACACCACTTCCACATCAGTATAGCAAGGCAAATCATGCACCATAACATTGAAAAGGAGAGGACTCAGGGCAGACCCCTGAGGTAAACCACAGCCAAGAACTCTTTCTGTAGACAGTGTTGAATTAATCCTAACTTTAACAGTTCGGTTCCTTAAATAAGCCTGAATCCATTTCACTGTCCTAATATCACAGTTCACATTCAATAGCTTATATATCAACCCATCATGCCATACACAGTCATATGCACTCTCTAAATCTAGGTATACTACTGCACAAAAATGTTTATTTTTAATGGATCGTCTAATAAAATTACTGATAAGCATCAGTGCATCAGTCGTTGATTTTCCACGCCTAAAACCAGTCTGATATCCCGAGAACACATTATGAGACTCAAGAAAATGATTCAACCGAACCTTCACAATCCTCTCCATCACTTTTGCAATGCATGGCAGGAGGGTTATTGGACGATAGCCATGAACAGAATTTTGATCTTTGTTTGGTTTCTTTATTGGACACATGATACCAGTCTTCCATGAGGTCGGCACAACTCCCAAGAAAAAGCTTGTATTAAATAGGTATAGCAACCTGGTAAGGAACAGATCAGGCAACTTCTGAAGCATAGCATAAGGAATATTGTCACTCCCTGGACTGGTCTGTCTCAACCCCTCTAATGCTCTCTTAATTTCAAACAACACCAAGGGGGCATTGTGGCAATTTTCATCTATAGTCATGTGCTCAATATTTTTGATCCTGCTTCTAATGGTGTTTGCAGAATAATCTGATGTTGTGATTTTATGTCTTGTAAAGTGTTCAATAAACAGTTCTGCCCTCTCTGAATTTGTGCTGTTTGTGCTGCCTATTGGATAACTAGTTCTGGATGTTGTTAGACCACTCATGCTACGCACTATTCTCCACACCTGTGCAACATTTGTATCAGAACTCAGTGTTTGAACAAAGGATTTCCAGCTGTTTTGTTTTTTATTTTTAATGACATTTTTGGCATGTGTTTCAGCCTTGAGATATGCTTCCAAATTTATAGTGTTTGGACTCTTAGACAGGATGTTCTTTGCTTTGCGTCTCCTAGCAACTGCTGCTGCACACTCTGAGTCCCACCAAGGAGTTTTCCTATGTAACTTAGGTTTTCCTGAGGTTTGGGAGAAAACTTTTAATGAACAATTATTTAGATTAGCAACAAAATTATCATATAAATCATCAACACTTGCAGGGCATACAATATTGTGACACTTTCCTAGTTCAGTGGACCACTCCCTCCACCTAGCATTCTTAAGAATCCAGCGCTTTGGGCCTGCTGGGTCAGATTTTGTAATGCCCACTCCAAAAACACACTCAATAGGAAAATGATCGCTTCCCAGATCCGCTCCCCTACGTATGTTTCCCTGTATAAGAAGTGAATGAGAAACCAAGCACAGATCCAGGGTTGAGGCAGAACCAGTTCGTCTGTCTATATACGTTGGAAGATCAGAAGGGTTCAATAAGCCCACTGGGCATACTTCCATCAATCTCTCAATGCTAGCTCCTGTGAAATTGTGCCTTCCTCTGTGATCCCAGACTGGAGAGTGAGCATTAAAGTCCCCAACAAAAATAAAATTACTAGACATTTGAGAAAAATAATGCACAAATTCTTCAAGTTCAACATTATGATTGGCATTGTAAATATTTCACACATCTACTCTTCCTATAAAGGAATTAATTTGAATAGAACAAATTTCCAATCTTCCATTTTGAAATAAATCAAGCCCATTTACAGAATATCCAATATCATCACGGATTAATATTCCTAGACCCCCTCTAGGAGCAATATCACGATGCAACCACACAGCCTGGTATCCCACAAATTTAGGTTCATTCTGACCTAGCCAGGTTTCACATAAGCAAACAATGTCAGGTTTGTTAATATAAATGTAGAGCTTAAGTTCTGATAGTTTGCTAGATATACCATTACAATTGAACTGTACCAGTATGAGCTTATTTTCCATGTTCAGTTGTCTCTTCAGTTTCTGCTTCTTGAGTAAAAAGGTGGAATTCATTTTCTACAGGCAGTGTTTTCTGGATGGAACTCTCTGTTTCTGAGGTTTTTTCCTTGACCCAGCACTTGCAGAGGACACTTGCTTTACACTTTTGCTGCTTTCCAGTAGGCCTTCCTGGTTCTTCACCGCAGCTTCCTTTCCCCTTACCGGAACTTGGTCCGGCGCAGACATCACCGTCTGAGACGTGTCCTCCGATTGGCAAAATTGCCCAAGGAGAGCCTCTCCAATCTGGGACCCAAAGTGGTTGCGTGCCATTCCAATGAGAAGTAAGTCTCTTTGTTTCTTGTTTTCCTTTGATAAGTTGGTAGACAGAGCTTCACTTATGAACTTGGTTATTTTTGCAAATATTTCCTGAACTGCTGTCTGCACTAAATTTTGGCACTTTTCAATAATCCCTTTCTCTAGTTCATTACTTACAGTTGTCCTGATGCTCTGCATAATGCTCGCTTCCATCACTTCACTGCAGGATTTTTGGTGTTGCTGATTTTGCATCTGAGATATCACTGCATTTGCATAGGACTCTTTCTGGCGAGGTACTTTTCGAGGGATGTAATAGGACCCCTGCGTTTGATGGACATCGACCTCAACTTTCACTGTCTCCAAAGGTTGGTTTGGTGTCAAATTTGCTGTATTTCTTGGGCCTGAGTTGAGGCTAGCATCTCCAGAGGGCACTGTATAATGTGCGACTGTTCCTGCATAATTTGGTTGGCTTGCATTTCCAGTACTTCTTTGCCCTTGTTTTGCTTTTCTCTCTTCAATCACTTGCTTGCGAGCCTCATAAAAGGTGAAACCATCCTGTTGCAGGGCCTGTAGTCTAGCTGCATCTTGCATCATTGGGCACTCTCTCGCACATGCAACATGTTGTCCTCCACAGTTTGCACATTTTGGCAATGCAGCCTGGCAGTTTTCCTTGGGGTGATTTCCACTACAGATTAGACATCTCATTGGGGCTGCGCATCCACTGGCCAAGTGTCCCAGTCTCTGGCATCGATAGCATCGAAGAGGAGGCAGCTCAAATAGCCTCACTTTGTATTGCACAAAGCCAAGTCTCAGGTGCTGCGGAATATTTTTTGTGCCAAACATTACCTTTACTGACCGTGTAGGTTCCTTGCATCCGTTTGAAAACTTGTAGATTCTTTGCATTTTCCTTATTTTTGCTCCCTCACAGCTGGCTACTGACAGCAACTCTTCCAGGTCAACATCCTCTCCAATGGGGCCAATCACTCCATAAACAGTGTTTTGTTCTTCTGCTGTAGGTAAGTGGCACTTAACAGCGTACTTTCCGATGTGTCCCACTTGTAAAAGTTTTCCAATCTCTGGGGTGGTTGAGCTCTTGAATTCTACAGCAATAACATTTCTACGTTTGTTGACTCGCACATCTTTCACCACACTGTAGTCTAGCCCAGAGTCTAATCCTTTTGATACACAGATAGGGTCAAGGGTAATTTTTCCCTTTGAATCCCAGTTGACCTCACTTGACTCAACTTGTTTAATGATCACTGTGCAGTTCTTTCCTAGGGATTCCTGAGTTTTATTACCAGGGCAGTTTGGATATGGTCTGTCTCCATTTTCTGTTGCAATGTATTTTCTGGCCGTGTCCCGAGCCGAGTCACTTGAGGTTTCTGTTGTTGTCCTTGTCCGTTTTGATCTTTCGTTGTCTTTAAACCAGGTTCCTTCTATCACTGCCGTACCCGAAAGCTCAGATTGACTTCCCTCTCTTGCCCTGTAATCTTCCAGTTCCACATCGTCGGCACTGATCACGTCCTCACTCAGTTCATCCTGATCTCCCGGTTCCTCTCTGGTGTTTGCCAAGTTGGGTTTTAACTTTGGAGGCATGATTGGAGGCGACAATCCTCCGTCCGGAGGGTCACGCAGTTAATTTTGCACGCCGGTCTGGCGGTAACTGCATCAAAAGGTTTGGCGTCGCGATAATAGCTGAGTCACCACACGATCACAATTTCCGAAGACGAGACTGAACCTCTCACTTCGAACACATGCAATCGATGATAGTTTTTTGAAAGGGCTTTGTTTACCAAGATTTAAATGTACCTCTGAAACAGTCCATTTATAACTGTTGATTAAGCAACACTAGGAGGGCAATCCTTAAAGTACGGAACGATGGAACGCCCGGAACGGAACATTCCTTGAAGCGCTGATATTACTGGTCCTAAAACCCGGAACACCCAGAAGAGTACCGGATGACTGGAACAAGTGTAATGTAGTACTGTTGCACATGGGTGGACATAAGAGTATGAAAGAACCTACAAATTACAGACCAATTGCACTGGCTGACACTGTATGTAAGATCTTTTGTGGAATTTTGAATGAGAGAATGAAAAATTTAGTTGAGGAATTATGAGTCCTGGGTGACGATCAAAATGATTTTAGGCAGGATAGACGTGGGGAGGATAATTTGTTTATAGTGAGTGAAATAATTGAGCAAATGAGGCAGGATGATAGGAAATTATATTTAGCATTCCTGAATATTGAAAAGGCGTATGACAGAGTGGATCGGGTTAGGCTCTTTGAAATTTGAGAAAAGTTGGGTTTAGCAGAAAAATAGTATAAATTGTACAAAGTCTGTATGAGAACACAAGCGCTATCTACAGGTTAGGAAATTTGGAAACAGGGCAAGTGAGGAGTGTTAGAGGGGTGAGACAGGGCTGTACTCTGTCTCCCCTGTTGTTTAGATTGTACACAGAAGAATTAACAGTTCGACTGAGAATGAGTCGCTTAGGACTGAAAATTGGTAATGAGAGACTGAGTTGTTTGTTGTTTGCTGATGATGTGATTGTGGTTAGTGAATGTGGACATGAACTCCAAAGGATGCTTGACATTGTGAATGGATATAGTACAGATTTCAAGATGAACTATCGTGCCGAAAAAATTAAGGTTATGGTTATAAATAGTGATGAGACTGATAGAGACAGACTGTGGAATATTAGTGAAATCAGAATATATTGAAAAAATGAATACAAATATCTAGGTTGTATGATAAGTGAAGATGGATGCACTAGAACTAAGGGTGTGAAAGTGGCAAAAGCAATGCAGTGGAGTGGACGGTTAAGTAGTGTGGCCAGATACAAAGCAAACATGTATGAATGTGTGAGAGGAATGTGGAAGTATGTTGCTGTACCTAGTGTCATGTATGGTATGAGTGCTCTTGCCTAGGATGTAAGTGATCTTGAAAAGCTGGATGTAATACAAAATAAGGTAAGACGTTTAGCATTGGGCCCTCCAAAATGAACAGCTACAGAAGCCATTAGAGGTGACCTATAGAGCCTATTTTCAGAAGGAATGATGAAAGCGGTGCTGAATTATAAGGTGAGAATTGAAAGAATGCAGAATAGCAGATGGGCAAAGCCAACTTTTTAATGGAATCTGAGTGTAAGCTATTGGGAGAAAGTGTGTTGGGGGCATACAAGGAAACTTAGTATGCAAAAGATTATTCATGTTAGAATTGGGAGACCTGTGGATGACTGGAGTTCAATAAATGCTGGAGGAGTAGGGCTTGAGTGGGACTGCAAGAGGTGGAAAAAAGAGTTTGAGAGGCAAACAAAAGATTGTGGATTGAATAAGTGGAAGCTTAGCATGATGCGGAAGCCTACACTTAACTGGTATATGAATAAGGAAGCACCTAAGTTTGAGATGTTCTATGATGGTAGTTTTGGAAGTCAACTCTTGTTTGCTGTGAGATGTCATTGAGTGTGAACAAATGTACATGGAGGTGGAATGAGAATAATACCAGATTATGTCGGCAGTGTAACAGTGGAGTGGATTAAACAATTGTGCATTTTGTGCTGAAATTTAGTAAGTATGAGCAAGAAAGAGAGAGTTTCATGAATGTGGTGTTTGAGCAGTATGGAGAGAATGAGTGGAATGCCAGATGTGCTGAAGATGATTGTGAAATGAGCTGTATTATTTGATTGGATTAGGAGTGTAATTTGAGTATCAATGAAGCTGTGAAAGTGATTCTTGTACGTGCCTTGAGTAAAAGACAGTGACTGGTATGAGCCAGTCATATAAAGTGGGCTGTAATAACCCAGCATGCCTGGGGATGGTGTCTTGACGTACTGGTTATCCCAGTGATGCCATCAAATGGCAGTTGTGACAAGGATTGGTGGATCCCGAATAGTATTGGACAAGTCTAGTACACAAGCGCTGAACCCTTTGTGTGAATATTGCATTGAGGAGGGAATCGTAGGCCGTTACAAAGGCCCCGACGCTGTCGGCCCTCAATTTCAAGTTCAAGTTCAAGTATCTACTTCCTATACAAGGATGAAATGCCGACATCAGCTATTGAAAATAATTTCAACTTTTACGAGCATAGTATAGAAAAAAAGGGATTGATTACTTATATATAGGAGGTTGAAATACGCGGAGTTCTGTAATGGGAAAATTTGCCGTAATTTATCACGTCGAATGTCGGAACGACATTTCAACAAGACCAAAGCAATAAAACTAAGGGCAACAAAAGTACGAGTCCTTCGGAGCAGGTCTTCTGGGAGACAGGCGGGCGGTCCACTTGCGATCTGTGACTGGCGTCGTAGGAAGCAAGCACCCGTGCTCTGTGGAGTTCGTTGCAGTTAGTTAAGGTTTAAGGTTTAGTCTTAGGTTTAATACAGTTTATCGTTTTAAGGTAAGTTTATACGTTATCAGTTGTAAAGTAAGTTTATACGTTATAAGTTGTAAGGTAAGTTTATACGTTATAAGTTTTAAGGTAAGTTTATACGTTATAAGTTTTAAGGTAAGTTTATACGTTATAAGTTTTAAGGTAAGTTTTAAGAATGCATGGGGGAAACGTCGTCCTAAGTACCCAGCTCACGGCATGGCAAGTAATTGGTTACTGAACTAATAGTTCACAAACCTCCAATAAGCTCGTGAGCATCAGGACGTGCCGGGAAGCGGAGTCAGGCGAGTGGATGATGAGCGTAGCGAAGCGAAGGAAAACCCACTGGCTTCCCTGCGTTGGCAGCACGGGAGGTTCCGTCGGGGATGCGGAGGCAGGTGAAAACGACGGAGGCTGTGTAGGCTCAGTTATAAAGTTGAAGTTGTGTGGTCAATGGCTGGAGGCGATCTGAATCAGCCTCGAGAAAATTTAAGAGGTCACCCTAAATACAATGTCACATGGAAACCACATGGTTACGACATGGATTGTCCATGTTTGCCATATGGGTTCTACGCGCCCATGTTATGTGGAAAGCGCATGGACTTTTGGAAAGTGGCCCCATGTGGTTCCCACCAGGTTAAGACACGTGTGGAGGATGTGGGTCCTACATGGAAACCATATGCCTCATGGCCATCACTCGCTTCTGCCAGCTAGGATCCATGTGGTAATTACGCATGGGTTCCATCTATAAATCAAGCAGACTTACCATGAATTCTGCCGACGTGTATTATACATTGTTTCCATGTGGTGATCAAAGTTGGTTGGTCGCTCCGGTGCCGTTGTATTGCCACGTCTGGTAGCAGATGACCTGTTGAGAACACGTCCCCCCAAAATGCCATTCTCATCACTCACTGAACCTTGATACCGTACATGGTTGTGCTATGTAACTGATCGCAAATGTTTCGCGTTTTCTTTGAAGTAATTCAGCAGCCGGTAGAGTGATTAGCGACGAAACGAAAGGCGTCTCAGTATTCATAGGGTTTCATGGCAGCCTCCACCACTCGTTGTTGCGTGTTTTAGTGACATATATACAAGTATTACACTCATATTTATGTCACAAGACTGTTAATTCATAAAAGCGCGCATGCATTGTGAAGGAAATATCAACCGACGATCTCGGAGCAACTTGCAAATTGCGATATTTTTTCCCGAGTGCAAAAAGTAGGGTTAACAGCCAGGCTAAGATGCAGTGAATAATTCCATTATTCAAACATTTCCAATTTTCTTTGTACTCATTGACTTGTATTATGAGAAATTCAAAAATTGAATGCATCTATAAATAAGGCTTTCATAGAAGAACACAGACCATGAACCCTCCACAGCATAACTTACACCACGCTATACCGGGTGTCCCATGAAAATGTCCCCGACTTTTCAATTGATTATATCTCCGCAATAAATTAACGTATTTGAAATGTATTTTTTTCACAGTGTAGCAAATTTAGTTTCTTTTTCGAATTATTTAAGTTTCTGAAAATCGTTTAATAACCACTTAACAGTGATCGATTTACTGAAAGAGGTAGAAAAACTAATTGTTGGAAGGAAAGTTTTAAAAACAACACTGGTGATCTTCTTCATTTCTCAATACCTACTGTTAAAAATAATTTCATAAGATGTATCCTACATACCGCCAAGTCTTTAAACCCTCTGAGAGGTTATTTACTTTCTTGTTTCATCATTTGAAGACACTTAAGATGCAGCTCACTAACTATCAATGAGTTTCCATCGTATTGGAATACGAAGCAATGGAAATCTATAAAAAGTTAAAAAACCAATTAATGAAACATTCCCGGAAGGGAATTCACCATATAAGAAGACTGTGCTTCTCACTGTTAGAAAATTTGAAAGAAAATTAAATGCTCTTCTTACTTTTTTACCGCTTTTCGTTGCTTCATATTCCAATACGATGAAAATTCTTTGATCGTTAGTGAGCTGCATTTTGAGTGTCTTCAACTGATGAAACAAGAAAGTAAATAACCTCTCAGAGGGTTTAAAGTCTTGGCGGTATGTAGGATACATCTTTGTGAAATAATTTTTAACAGTAGGTATTGAGAAATGAAGAAGATCACCAGTGTTGTTTTTAAAACTTTCCTTTCATCAATTAGTTTTTCTACCTCTTTCAGTAAATCGATCACTGTTAAGTGGTTATTAAACGATTTTCAAAAAGTTAAATTATTCCAAAAAGAAAGTAAATTTGCTACATTGTGAAAAAAAAAGACATTCCAAATACGTTAATTGATTGCGGAGATATAATCAATCGAAAAGTCGGGGACATTTTTGTGGGACACCCGGTTTGGGTGTTCGTAGTAAAAGCACGTTCATAAATTTTATCCAGGGCAGATATCCACCACATTAATTCGGAATGGAAAAAACTGACCGTCAGCAAGGAATTTTTTGTTTAATTTTGTAATGATTTTTAGAAAAAATTAAAGTCCACTAATACTATGGCAGGGAATATCAATATTCAAACTCGAAAAATCATGATGACAGATGAATTGTTCAGTTATGAACTGTAACATTTTTATTAAAGCAAATCAAATTTCTGTAATATAATGGCACCGCAAACATCATCAATCAAAATCGAGAAATTGTACTAACTGAATTGTTCATTTTTGGATTTTGTTAACATTTCTTAGAAACAAATTCAACTCCTTAAATATGATAAAATGGCAGCGCTAACTTCAATGTTCACATTTGAAACATCATGGTTCTGTAAAAAATGAACTATGAAGAATGAATTTACCCTTCAATTGCATGAAAATTTTCTAACAATTCACTTCCAATTCGTTCAAATTCATATATAATGGTTGTGAATACATGTTTATGCATTTTAGGGTGTAAATTTGTCCTTCATCGTACATTTCTATTGTGTCATGACAAATTTAGAAAAAACATTGCAAAATGAATTATACTCACAAACCTCATCCATAATGTGAAGACTGATAAACCCTCAAAATGAAGGCTAACAAAATAAATAATGAAATAAGAAACAACATCCTACCAACGAATAATTGTAATGATGGATTTCTTAGGCGATATTTCAAATTAAAATGCTTACGCAAATATATCTTATAGCATAAGTACCACAAAGCAACAAAATGAATCACAAGAAAAAGAATTATACGACATTTTATTCTTTCGGCGCAAACGAGAAATGACGCAATTAAAGTCATCATTGTCGTCGAAAGGTTTACAAATATATAAGAACTATAACTCTGTATAATAATCTCACACGATTTCCAGCGACTTATCACTTCTCATCACAACGGCGTGCTTATGAGAGAATTATTGTAATAAAATCAGCTTATTGTTCACGGCTTCAGTACCAAAATGAGCTACAGTTCAACAGAAAGTAATGGAGAGAAATTAACCAGCCGTATCGCTTTAACCAGCAGCGCATGAGAACTATGCTCAGTTGTAATGTCTCTAATATGGACAGTGAAAAGCTCGTCTTGATAATTACCCCTATCTTCCACTTAGATTCATTAATACTGCGAATTGAATGATGTTCCTAGAAATACACAGGAGCACAATTAACACGATCACGTCTTGAGCAGAACTAAGTAACGGTCACGGAAGACGGAGCACGGAAGTTTGAATAGGAGGCGCCACAACGTCTGAGAGGAGGGGTAGTTGCCAGATGCACATTCTTTCGAAATCGAAACGTCAAAACTTATCCAAATAGTTCCATGTGTGTATATCAATTTATTCATTGGTGTGTTCTGTCTTTCAATATTATTTTACGAAAGCTTTTGAAATTGCACCAGACGCATTTATAGAATTTAGTTATCCCAATTTTTGGTTCAAAGAGATTATCAGCTAATATTTCATAAGCAATGATTACTTTATTAGTTATTAAAAATGTTTAAAATGAGCATTAAAACTGAATAAGACACAACTAAGTCTTAAAAAGGCGAATGTTAGATTTTTTAGCACAAGGAGTTTCTACCTCAGCTTGAACCTGAATACTTCAAATAATAACGTATATATTTTTGACCATCAAGCAAATAATGGTTAAATTTGGGACTAATCTGATGTGTAAACGGGTAATTGGTCATAAATGCAGAATTTAATATGTGCTCTGAAAGGAATCTTTGACATTATATCAAAAACCTACAACAAAAATTTTAATATCTATATATACACAATATTTTCTTGAAAGCCGTTCATAAGCAAGTACGTTGCATACACACGTACCTCCCATGTGGAAAAAATTTATTTGAAGGCAATGTGGTAGCTAATAGGAAATCACACGTGGATCCCACGTATCAAATGCTGCCTGCAACGTACTAATATGGCTATGATGAGTATATTCAGTGGTAAATCCATTTTGCCAACTAAAATCCACGTAACCAGCACCTAACCACGTGGCTTCCATGTGACATTGTATGTAGGGCTGTGCAGCTTGGCTCAAATGGTGTATTCAATTGGCTGTATTCAGGATGGTAAACTAAAGTTCAAAAACCAAAGACGAGCCTAGAGCTGGGTTATAGAAATTTTTATATATTAAAGTAATGAGTTCTGCTACAATAATTTTAGATTTAATATTCAGAGATTAAGTTTTACTTATAAGTTGAATGTTAATTTAATTTTAGTTCTTAATTTTGTGTTTATGAGGAAACAAGCTTAAATTTAATTAACTCTAAACGATCACAGGATAGCCTGTAAGATTTCTGTACACATAGGTTTCATCTGCAGGTTTTTTACTTCGAATCGTGATTTGTGTGTTCAATTTAGGTCATGAATTGTACAACCTGTTATCTACACGTGATATTGGTGAACTAATGTAGTGATTGACTGTTTTGGTCCTCAAAATAGATGATAATTCTTAGATGATAATTCTTTATTTTTTCCATATTTATTTAAATTGTGTAAGTCATGAAAAATCATTCAAAGAATTTCGTTTTCTTTTGTGTTTCAATATTTCATGACTCCCTAGGACAAAATAATGTGCACGTAAAAAGAGACATTCGTTTTTTAATTCATTGCCGTGAGTGTTTAGGAAGGTATTTTTGCGATTACTATTATTCAGCCTAATATTTATTATTGTCTCATTGCAAGAAAATTAAAAATCGAAATAAACCTGACAGTGACGATTTAAACCTGTATTCATGATATAAATATAATATAAATTCATGAAGCTCATTTATGTACTCAAAATTGAATTTAAAATGTCTTTATGGACATTTACATGAACATGGCACTTAGCACTGAAGTCCGTTTGATGTAAATACTTATCACTTAAGTTCTCTCTAAGATCGTAATTCCCATCTCCGTCTGTGCCAAATTTCCAGGTTTAGGATCACCAACTCCCGTTCAGGTGCAGCCAGCAGCGCAGCCTCAGTGACAGTTGGTCACTTCGATAATATTTCAATCGTTCAGAAGAAACTATAATCCCATCCGTCTCATACATGTAACATGAATGCCTACAGTGAACGTAGCTGTTGTATGAAAATGTATGAGCTCCGTTCCTACACCAGCACCGTACCTACACCAGCACCGTACCTACACCAGCACCGCACCTACACCAGCACCGCACCTACACCAGCACCGCACCTACACCAGCACCGCACCTACACCAGCACCGTACCTACACCAGCACCGTACCTACACCAGCACCGTACCTACACCAGCACCGTACCTACACCAGCACCGTACCTACACCAGCACCGCACCTACACCAGCACCGCACCTACACCAGCACCGCACCTACACCAGCACCGTACCTACACCAGCACCGTACCTACACCAGCACCGTACCTACACCAGCACCGTACCTACACCAGCACCGTACCTACACCAGCATCGCACCTACACCAGCATCGCACCTACACCAGCACCGTACCTACACCAGCACCGCACCTACACCAGCACCGCACCTACACCAGCACCGTACCTACACCAGCACCGTACCTACACCAGCACCGTACCTACACCAGCACCGTACCTACACCAGCACCGTACCTACACCAGCACCGTACCTACACCAGCACTGTACCTACACCAGCACCGTACCTACACCAGCACCGCACCTACACCAGCACCGTACCTACACCAGCACCGCACCTACACCAGCACCGTACCTACACCAGCACCGTACCTACACCAGCACCGTACCTACACCAGCACCATAACAACTGATGTCTTAACATAGAAAATAAGAATAAGAAGAAAACGGTAATGTATTGATTTCTACAACTATGATAATTTAAGGAACGATAATAACGCAAACAGCATCAACGATGGTGGTTGGCGCGTTGATGTTCAGTTGAATTGAACACTGAAGTGAAAACGTACTTTACATGAACTTTGGTAGCTCTATATTAAAATAACTTAGTCATCCATTGACAATGATTAAAAATTTTCAAAATTTTGTGAGATGATATTAAAAATACGATAAAAACTGCGATAAAAAACAAACTTGCTGAAACTTTTATAAGACTGAATTTTCAATCATATCAATGTTTGGCAATAACCTGACATATAGGTGAAGTCGTCAAGTTCATATTCCTAAAATATAGTTAGAGCGATGCCAATTTCCCCAACGCGACGTGCATGTGGATATCAAGGGAAAATTCATATATTTTTGTAGCCTATTCGGCTCATATCGCTGTAGTTCTACCGTAGAGATGGCGTAGGGTGGATACCATAACGTGCACGCTACCTCCGACGAAGTACAAGAAGCGTTGAAAGAAAGCTGTTCGCTTGAGTTAGTCCGTCATTTAAGTACCCGACTTCCTGAACACAAACCTGTGCTCAATTTCTGCGAGCTGCCGCCATTTTGCGGTGCAGCTTACTGCCTGAATATTGAATGTTTCATCGTTTGGCCGTGAGTGATGAGACATTGGCTGATGGTGGGGATAAATGTTAGTTAACAATTTTAGGACGATCGCCGTGAACACAACACCTGCAGACGCAGTAACTAGAGGCAGACAACACCTGCTGACGCAGTAACTAGTGGCAGACAATACCTGCAGACGCAGTAACTAGAGGCAGACAACACCTGCTGACGCAGTAACTAGTGGCAGACAACACCTGCAGACGCAGTAACTAGTGGCAGACAACACCTGCTGACGCAGTAACTAGTGGCAGACAACACCTGCAGACGCAGTAACTGGTGGCAGACAACACCTGCAGACGCAGTAACTAGTGGCAGACAACACCTGCTGACGCAGTAACTAGTGGCAGACATTTAACCTGCTGACGCAGTAACTAGTGGCAAACAACACCTGCAGACGCAGTAACTAGTGGCAGACAACACCTGCTGACGCAGTAACTAGTGGCAGACAACACCTGCAGACGCAGTAACTAGTGGCAGACAACACCTGCAGACGCAGTAACTAGTGGCAGACAACACCTGCTGACGCAGTAACTAGTGGCAGACAACACCTGCTGACGCAGTAACTAGTGGCAGAAAACACCTGCTGACGCAGTAACTAGTGGCAGACAACACCTGCTGACGCAGTCTCTAGTGGCAGACAACACCTGCTGACGCAGTAACTAGTGGCAGACAACACCTGCTGACGCAGTAACTAGTGGCAGACAACACCTGCTGACGCAGTAACTAGTGGCAGACAACACCTGCAGACGCAGTAACTAGTGGCAGACAACACCTGCAGACGCAGTAACTAGTGGCAGACAACACCTGCAGACGCAGTAACTAGTGGCAGACAACACCTGCAGACGCAGTAACTAGTGGCAGACATCACCTGCTGACGCAGTAACTAGTGGCAGACAACACCTGCTGACGCAGTAACTAGTGGCAGAAAACACCTGCTGACGCAGTAACTAGTGGCAGACAACACCTGCTGACGCAGTCTCTAGTGGCAGACAACACCTGCTGACGCAGTAACTAGTGGCAGACAACACCTGCTGACGCAGTAACTAGTGGCAGACAACACCTGCTGACGCAGTAACTAGTGGCAGACAACACCTGCAGACGCAGTAACTAGTGGCAGACAACACCTGCAGACGCAGTAACTAGTGGCAGACATCACCTGCTGACGCAGTAACTAGTGGCAGACAACACCTGCTGACGCAGTAACTAGTGGCAGAAAACACCTGCTGACGCAGTAACTAGTGGCAGACAACACCTGCTGACGCAGTCTCTAGTGGCAGACAACACCTGCTGACGCAGTAACTAGTGGCAGACAACACCTGCTGACGCAGTAACTAGTGGCAGATAACACCTGCTGACGCAGTAACTAGTGGCAGACAACACTTGCAGACGCAGTAACTAGTGGCAGACAACACCTGCTGACGCAGTAACTAGTGGCAGACAACACCTGCTGACGCAGTAACTAGTGGCAGACAACACCTGCAGATGCAGTAACTAGTGGCAGACAAGACCTGCAGACGCAGTAACTAGTGGTAGACAAGACGTACAGGCGCAGTAACAGTGACAGACAACACGTGCTGACACAGTAACTAGTGGCAGACAAGAACTGCAGACGCAGTAACTAGTGGCAGACAACACCTGCAGACGCAGTAACTAGTGGCAGACAACACCTGCAGACACAGTAACTAGTGGCAGACAACACCTGCAGACGCAGTAACTAGTGGCAGACAACACCTGCTGACGCAGTAACTAGTGGCAGACAATACCTGCAGACGCAGTAACTAGTGGCAGACAACACCTGCAGACGCAGTAACTAGTGGCAGACATCACCTGCTGACGCAGTAACTAGTGGCAGACAACACCTGCAGATGCAGTAACTAGTGGCAGACATAACCGGCTGACGCAGTAACTAGTGGCAGATAACACCTACTGACGCAGTAATTAGTGGCAGACAACACCTGCTGACGCAGTAACTAGTGGCAGACAACACCTGCTGACGCAGTAACTAGTGGCAGACAACACCTGCTGACGCAGTAACTAGTGGCAGACAACACCTGCTGACGCAGTAACTAGTGGCAGACAACACCTGCAGACGCAGTAATTAGTGGCAGACAACACCTGCATACGCAGTAACTAGTGGCAGACAACACACGCAGACGCAGTAACTAGTGGCAGACAACACCTGCAGACGCAGTAACTAGTGGCAGACAACACCTGCAGACGCAGTAACTAGTGGCAGACAACACACGCAGACGCAGTAACTAGTGGCAGACAACACCTGCAGACGCAGTAACTAGTGGCAGACAACACACGCAGACGCAGTAACTAGTGGCAGACAACACCTGCAGACGCAGTTACTAGTGGCAGACAATAACACCTGCAACAACACTTGACAGCAACACCTGGCCACAACACCTGCATGTGAATCGTGTTTGGTGTGTACAGTTTATAAAAATTATTGTACAAATGCAGGAAATGGTGAAATCGATCAAAAAAAAACATGTAAATGATTTATTTGCCTGAAAATATGTGAATAATAGATTTCCTTACCCAAGGTATAATTTTCAAAGTCATTGCCATGAAAAACCATTCGAATTGTTTCAATTTAATTCAAAATTCATGACTAACTAAAGAAATTTGCCATAGGCCTCCAGTGTAGAGATATTCTGCCTCCCACCACCGCCAGAAGCGCACCTTTCTGTGAGGTCGGCCGAGCGAAGTCGGTGGGAGGCGCTTTTAAATATAGGGAAGTTGTGATGGAAGCCTTGACTCGTGTTTGTATTACGTTTATTGTAGCTATTTTGTTATTTTGTGTATTGTAGGAATGATGATTGGAAATAAAATTGTTACCCATAACGGTGACAACAAGCAATGACAATAGGGACAATAGCAATGCATTAGATCATACACAGAAGTAACACTAGTAACAACAGCAACACATTGATGTTGCCCACAGCGGGGTACATAAGGCAACGTCAGAGCTTCCTGCCATTCAGTAACAACATGTATGTGGCAATTACGATGAACACACAAACTCAAAATTTGTTTAGTTACCGTATTATTTTCCAAATAATGAATTTGCCAGACTTTGCTAAAAAGGGATGAAAAAAACTAATACTGAAGAAATAATTTCGAATGAAATGCCATATTTTCCATCTTATTTATAGTGATTTCAGTGATTTTTTTAATTCAAACAATTAAAATCACAAATTTACCTGATGTGAGGATCAGTATTTTGAAAATTGTTACTTTCAGCCGCCTGCACAAATTTCAGATAACTTCTGTAGGTTTCATCCTACCAGATTTTACACAATTTTGGCAGCCGTTCACGGCTCACATCAAGAATACCAGCCCACAATTCTGTATGAGGTGGGCCAAGTGGAGGACCCGCTGCAGTCACCACGTGTAGCCAGGATACGACTGCACACGGGGGAGGTGGGTTGTGTTGATGCATGTTACGGTAGGCGTTCTCATTTGGACTACAATAGACATGCTCATATCAATACCTGTTAGTTGATTCTAGCGCATAGTTCTCTACGTTATTTATGTTCTCAAGGGAAAAAGCTTTATTAATCATTCTCTATTTGTATTATTTGCCTTGTTAGATGGTGAAGTTTTCACTGAACAGAAAAGTCGTGCGTGTGGGGGTGTGTGAGTGTGTGTGTGTATGGGTGCGTGAGTGTATGTGTGTGCAATGATTCCAGAGTCCATGTCACTAATCACGTAACACCACCTGCACGTCACGTGAGTTTTGTAAGTCATTTCCAGGCGAAGTACACTTGCTATTGTGCCATTACTGTCATTGTGTAATGTGATGAACGTTATAAATAGTATTGGTATGATTAGCTCCAGCATTATATGCATGTGATCGCTGGTAACTATGATACCACTTCTCACGCTGTCACCATGTCGTCATCCCATCGTTACCACAATAGATATAACCATTCAGGGTGCAATAGCTCACAGATCGTCAGCCCTTTCGGGTTTCAAAAATATTTAAACGATTCACACAGTGTTTGGAGACACTACTTGTCTTCGTTTCGCATGGAGTCTGTTTATGAATAACGTGTATTATTCATAAAATGAAGTCAACTGTCCTCAGTTATAATAAATATTATTTATTCGAACTTCAAACTATAACCAATGGTAAATAAATAAGATAAATCACATGATTTATTTGTTCATTCCATATAAAGCATTTTTCGTCACAGCATCAGAATATTTGTTTTTGGATAACTCAAGTATTTATAACAGTAAGTTCCAACCACAAAATATGTCCCCACGGAGTGGAAGGAAGTTTCCCCGCTGCCTCATGTGACCTGCTGTGAGCACCATCGCTGTATTGAGTGTTTTGCTGCTGTTGCCTCTATCGTTACTTCGGTGTGTGACCTGACGCAGGGCTGTTGTTCTTATTGTTTGCACTTGTTTCGTCGTTGTACGAACGATTTTTTACTTCCATAACTAGTGTGACCCTCAAATTGGTATCAACTTCATTTGTGTGCGTTCTGAGCAATAGATAATCTGTTACACGCTTAGAACCTTGATATAACTGCTCTAATCACTTAAGATGGATAAGTGTTGTTCATGTTAATCTGGGTCGAAATGAACGTTGTCCTGTCACCAGAATATACACTCACAAATCTTCTCAGAAATAAACGTAAGGAAATAATTGATGTTAAATATCATGCGCTAAATAATTCAACAAAAGTGCACTAAATATTTGAGAAAGGCAACACGAGCTCCGTCTCCGTCTCACAAGCCCCCTGTACACGCGGCGCTGTAGGCGCGGGTCTCCCAAGTGACGTGCTCTCGTCGACTATATCGAGTGCTCAGTCGGGACTGTGCAAACAGAAATTGTGTGGCGGTGGGTAACTGTGAGACTGATAGTAGAATTGCAACTATCAACTGAGATCTGTGTCCCGTTATAGAAGCTCGCGTTGTTTTCTCCACAAAATACCCGATGGGTGGAATGGTGCCATCTGAAGCCGAGCGAATCAGGTTTGTCAACCGATTGCGATTCGAATAACCAACACTAGTGGCCAGGTAAACATCAACATGTTGCCAACATTGTGCACCCCAAACTCACGGTAGGAATAACCAACACTACAGCATTTTAACTTTAGTATAAAAAAGCTTCAGTTCAATTTAAAAAAACACAAGTTTCATTTAAAAAGGTCAAGTTCAATTTAAAAAAGATCAAGTTTAATTTAAAAAGTCTCAAGCAGACTATATTTAAAAAAAAAAGATCAAGTTCAATTTTGAAAAGCTTATGTTTCTAAAATTGCATACTTAAGTAATATTAATATAATTGAAGTTTATTCATGCGAATGCATATTTATTTAAAAGTACTTGCACTGAAAATAGAGTAAATCGAATATCAGACAAGGCCAGCTGCTGTGATGTTGTACTTAATTTGGCATTCTTTAGGTTTTACTTATGAATCATTTGCTAAACAGATCATGGGTACTTTTATCTATTGACAAAAATAATGCAAATAAACTTCATGTAATAAGTAACTGTATGACAATTAGCAAACTGCACTGACTGAAAAATTGAACATTACTGAGCTTCAACTTTTCAGTCAGTGCAGATTGCTAATTGTCCCACAGTTACTTATTTCATGAAGTTTATTCGCATCATTTTTGTCAATAGATAAAAGAACCGATGATCTGTTTAGCAAATGATTCATAGGTGAAACTTAAAGAATGCCAAATTAAGCACAGCATCACAGCAGCTTGCCTTGTCTGATTTTCGATTTACTCTATTTTCAGGGCCAGTACTTTTAAATAAGTATGCCTTCTGACAAATAAACTTTGCTTATTTTATTATTACATAGGCATGAAATTTTAGAAACATTAGCTTTTCAAAATTGAAATTCATCTTTTTTAAATATAGCCTGCTTGAGACTTTCTAAATTAAACTTGATCTTTTTAAAATTAAACTTGAGCTTTTTTAAATTGAGCTTGAACTTTTTTAAATTAAACTTGACCTTTTTTAAGTTGAACTTGAGCTTTTTTCAATTAAACCTGAGCGTTTTTAAGTTGAACTTGGGCTTTTTAAAATTAAACTTAAGCTTTTTTGAATTGAACTTGAGCTTTTTTAAATTAAAGTTAAAAAGCTGTAGTTGCCAGATATAGACAGTTAACTGGTAAATACCAACATTTTGCCAACATACAGCACCAAACTCCTCACAACATGGCAACAAACGCTGCGTTTACCGAGGTGCCCTCAGCTCGCTGGGGCGGCAGCGTGCGGTCACGTCTGACGTGGTGCGAGCGTAAGTTGTGCCTCCCCGACTAACGGACACTTGTACACACAGCGGCCTTTTGTGGTGGGACGTGATGGCCTGGTGTGAGTGTTGGTTCATTGTAAAGTATTTCATTGGGAAAGTATGGTTTATATCAGGTTTATCAGCAGTTAATATAGCATGTTTATGAATGACACGAAGGTGAAAAATATCTGAGATCTTATTTTGAATTAGTTTTGAAGAATTTATGATGGACTAATGCCAGACCACCACACGACACCAGCTGTAACCACCACACGTCACCAGCTGTAACCACCACACGTCACCAGCTGTAACCACCACACGTCACCAGCTGTAACCACCACACGTCACCAGCTGTAACCACCACACGACACCAGCTGTAACCACCACACGTCTCCAGCTGTAACCACCACACGTCACCACCTGTAACCACCACACGTCACCAGCTGTAACCACCACATGTCACCAGCTGTAACCACCACACGTCACCAGCTGTAACCACCACACGTCACCAGCTGTAACCACCACACATCACCAGCTGTAACCACCACACGTCACCAGGTGTAACCACCACACGTCACCAGCTGTAACCACCACACGTCACCAGCTGTAACCACCACACGTCACCAGCTGTAACCACCACACATCACCAGCTGTAACCACCACACGTCACCAGCTGTAACCACCACACGTCACCAGCTGTAACCACCACACATCACCAGCTGTAACCACCACATGTCACCATCTGTAACCACCACACGTCACCAGCTGTAACCACCACACGTCACCAGCTGTAACCACCACACATCACCAGCTGCAACCACCACACATCACCAGCTGTAACCACCACACGTCACCAGCTGTAACCACCACACGACACCAGCTGTAACCACCACACGTCACTAGCTGTAACCACCACACGTCACCAGCTGTAACCACCACATGTCACCAGCTGTAACCACCACACGTCACCAGCTGTAACCACCACACGTCACCAGCTGTAACCACCACACATCACCAGCTGTAACCACCACACATCACCAGCTGTAACCACCACACGTCACCAGCTGCAACCACCACACGTCACCAGCTGTAACCACCACACGTCACCAGCTGCAACCACCACACGTCACCAGCTGTAACCACCACACGTCACCAGTTGCAACCACCATACGTCACCAGCCGTAACCACCACACGTCACCAGCTGCAACCACCACACATCACCAGCTGTAACCACCACACGTCACCAGCTGTAACCACCACACGTCACCAGCTGTAACCACCACACGTCACCAGCTGCAACCACCACACGTCACCAGCTGTAACCACCACACGTCACCAGCTGTAACCACCACACGTCACCAGCTGTAACCACCACACGTCACCAGCTGCAACCACCACACATCACCAGCTATAAGCCTCTCCATTACACCAGCACCGTAAGAACTCGCGAAGTAATGTACATAACACTACAAATACAGTTGATTTATGCTTATTGCGGGCTTAAAAAGTGAATATTATGCCTATGGCATCAATAATGAATGCTTGGATGTTTGTTTTTCGTAATTATATCTGAATTGACATCGCTGTAACCTGTACATTTCATTTCAACCAAGACATCTTATATCTGCCGTTACTTAGAGTGACATGATCTATAACTCTATCATTTATGATCGTTCGAAACGCGCAAAATTGTACTTCGAAGCGTAAAATTAACAACCTTGTCTACATACTGAGTCGTCAGTCCCCATGCCGAATTACCTACTAATTATATAATGAAATAAAGGCAATGTTTGAAAATAAGGCATTGCCGATATTCATAATTTCGAAAAAATTTCTTTATTGTCATGAAAAATTTCATTTAAATGCGAGATTCCCAATTCTGATTTTTTATATTCAAGCAAAAGTATTTTTTCATATTTTTGGTGTTCGATGAGTGAAGGAGGCCTACACGTTTTTCGGTATTTATTTGTTGATTACAATTTTCGTTGCTCACAAGAACAACACGCTGACTCTCATTGTTGATGTTACTGGTATTACTGTAGCTTCTTATATTTTGACTCTCGTACAGTAAATATATCACACATTTATTTGTTAAAATATACATTAAAATAAGGAGGAGAACCAACATAGTATCGAACATTGTATTATTTGTCCTGGCCTACGTCTAGGAATTTAACAATTCCGTCTTCAGTGCTGGAACACAACAAAAGACCAAACTCTCAACACACAGAACAAGTCCATAAAATGAGTAAAGAAACACCTACACAACTGAGATGCCAATGCTGCTGGCAAAGCAGCACAACCGCCACACAGCCTCAGCGGGTCACTACGCGGGTAGGGAGCGACAACGCTGCCGACATCAACAGTCGGCGTCTTCTTCTTGGCTGCGAATGTTGACGGAGTTGGGTAGTTATAGCCATTAGATTGCAGTTCCCTATTTTGTATTTTATTTATCCAGCCCGCGAAATAATTTTTCGAATTTATAGATTTTGTTTGTAGATTAATTTGAGGCGCAAATAAAATAACTGTTCGAGAGAAAAACTAATTTTTTTAAAATTATGTTTCGGAACAATGTTCTGAGTTTGAGGTATTTTTTATTAGAATGTCAACATATATTTACAGTTCTTAACATATCCCTTAGAAAATTAGTATAGGTATCAGCACACCTAGCCAGACTTAAGTAGTCTTCCACCCTGAAATTAACAGTTTTCAAATTTTTAAGGCCCTTCCGGTTGAACTGCGCGTTCACGCAGCGCGGATTTTCTTACTTGATGTATAAATTATTGTTTAATTTTATTCTATGTGTATCAGGCCGCGTGATAAGAGGATGGATTAGAGTTAGTGCAATTTGTGTTATGAAATATGTGTAACTTTATTGAAGGTGCATGATATTAATTGTAGGATATTATTTGTTTTTAAAGCAAAGGAAGTAATATCGCATGAACACCGTGTAAAGCAGCGGTAAGGTACAATATCGCATGAACACCGTGTAAAGCAGCGGTAAGGTACAATTACATATCAATATTATGTAAAATGAACTTTTCATTAAGTTGTTAGGCTCAGTTTTGTCTTATTCTACTCATATGAGATGCAGACCGAGCCTTGCAGACAGCGACAAGCAGACTAGTGAGATGAATTACTCTCATAGAAAGGATGTAGTCTAATTATAGATCTATGCAATGTTGGAGGCTAATTGAAGATATGAGAATTTACATATCAAAACATATCCTTCTAATTATACACTTCTTAGATGATAATATTCCGACCTAAAGACACTTGTATTTTGATCAGGTTTAGAAATAAAATTATCACCCAAAAAATAACTCATCGATTTTAATGAATATGTTTCGTGAATATGAATTAATTGTTCAAACAAAATAAATAACTAAGTGAACAATATACGAAGTCAGGTGTTTTCACATATATTTTCATCATATTGTTAAATAATTGTAAAATTAATAAATAAAACAGCATTTGACGTTTCTAATATAGGTTTATGAAGCCCCCACAATTACGTTCAATGACAGTCATCAATATTCGGATTATGATAATTGCAATAGAAATTTTGCAGCCGCAAGGCTATGACAGGAAGGAAAAGTAGTACTGGGAAGAAAATACATGTATCTTGGTCATGTAGCTACAGTCTCATTCTGGGTATTGGCTCCTGCGTCCAGTATTGGACAGGCAATCACTGAGTATTGGCTTCCACATCAAGTTATGGATATTATTCTGTTAATTTCCATTCTAGATAATAATTTCGAGCTAATATAGAAATAAGTTCATGCAATATTGGCAGTAGATTATTTTAGCATTGGATGGTTAAGGATAGATTGGGTGCTGAGATTATTGATTGACTTGTCTTTGGATTAGTGATTGATTTGTGATTATATTTGTTATTGCACTTGTGATTGGATTTTTATTTGATTTGTGATTGAAAAATGAAGATGAATAATAGCAAAAGAAGTATTCTGGTGTAGAAACCCGCTAAAAACTTTATTAAATATTCTCATAAATGATTTAATTTCTACGAGTAATTTAAACTAGTAATATACTGGACAAAATTATTAATAGTAGTTATTCCAAGCAATAATACTGAAAATCGTTATTGCAACAAACCCAGCACCCAATACTCAATCAATCTAGGGCCAATATTGGCTGAACTAAATTTTCAATGCAAGAAAATTATCCAAAACATGACGCGGGAGCCAATACTCGGTAATTGTATCCAATACTGGAAGTAGGATCCAATACTCAGTATTGAACTGTTCTCACATGCACACTTCGCAGGCACAATACTGACAATGTACTCTATTTAGATAATTTTTAGCCCGTGGGCTGTAAATATTCGTTCGTAATTCAAGTTTGGGCTTAATAGAAAGTTGATTTACTGTTTGTGAAGCCATTCATGGTTGCAACACAGCCTTAGATCTCTGTTCTAACATTTAATGTAAGTGCGTCTGTTGCCAAGCGTAGCAATTCTGCTACTGTGCATGGGGTGGGGTGATGTGGGTGTTAGGTACTGACTTCATTTGACGCTTATACGTCACACTACGGCAGGTGTCGTGTTCACGCAAGTGTACTATAGTCGTTAACTAACAACTATTGCCACCCTCACCAGCCAATACGTCACACTACGGCAGGTGTCGTGTTCACGCAAGTGTACTATAGTCGTTAACTAACAACTATTGCCACCCTCACCAGCCAATACGTCACACTACGGCAGGTGTCGTGTTCACGCAAGTGTACTATAGTCGTTAACTAACAACTATTGCCACCCTCACCAGCAAATACGCCACACTACGGCAGGTGTCGTGTTCACGCAAGTGTACTATAGTCGTTAACTAACAACTATTGCCACCCTCACCAGCCAATACGTCACACTACGGCAGGTGTCGTGTTCACGCAAGTGTACTATAGTCGTTAACTAACAACTATTGCCACCCTCATCAGCTAATACGTCACACAACGGAAGGTGTCGTGTTCACGCAAGTGTACTATAGTCGTTAACTAACAACTATTGCCACCCTCACCAGCCAATACGCCACACTGAGGCAGGTGTCGTGTTCACGCAAGTGTACTATAGCCGCTAACTAACAACTATTGCCACCCTCACCAGCCAATACGCCACACTAAGGCAGGTGTCGTGTTCACGCAAGTGTACTATAGCCGTTAACTAACAACTATTGCCACCCTCACCAGCCAATACGTCACACAACGGCAGGTGTCGTGTTCACGCAAGTGTCCTATAGTCGTTAACGAACAACTATTGCCACCCTCACCCGCCAATACGCCACACTAAGGCAGGTGTCGTGTTCACGCAAGTGTACTATAGCCGTTAACTAACAACTATTGCCACCCTCACCAGCCAATACGCCACACTACGGCAGGTGTCGTGTTCACGCAAGTTTACTATAGTCGTTAACTAACAACTATTGCCACCCTCACCAGCCAATACGCCACACTACGGCAGGTGTCGTATTCACGCAAGTGTACTATAGTCGTTAACTAACAACTATTGCCACCCTCACCAGCTAATACGCCACACTACGGCAGGTGTCGTGTTCACGCAAGTGTACTATAGTCGTTAACTAACAACTATTACCACCCTCACCAGCCAATACGCCACACTACGGCAGGTGTCGTGTTCACGCAAGTGTACTATAGTCGTTAACTAACACCCTCACCAGCCAATAAGCCACACTACCTACGGCCAAACGATGCAACTCTGCACACTCAGGCAGGAGCTGCACAGGAACACGGCCGCGTGCTGGCAGCAACCGACCGCAGCTGTGTTCAGGGTGTCAGGTTTGTCGCAACCAACTAATTACTGCAATCGACTGTTTTTAGCGAGCGGCTATCGGTAAGACAACCAACGATCAATATTCGAGCTATCGTTAACTCTCAAAAAATATTTTACTTATTTAACAACAATTTGCCCATCAGTGTCGTTATACAAACTGTTTGGCGACCATACTAGTTTACCATTTGTAATGTTGCAAAGTTTAGTTTTATCCCGAAAAAACAGTGTTTTTCGTGAGATGTCAGTTCATCATTTTCAAAAATTGTATGTTCTTTAATTCGAATATAAATCAATAAGTTAGAATTGAACAAATTGCAATGAACATCAGTAAAAAATCTTAAAATATGAGGGGTGACTAATTTATTTTTCAATGTGGATTAAAATTCACTAAATGAGTTGTTTGCGCCTACTGATGATTGCTAATGAATTGATTCAATAATTATGTAATTTACAGCTAAAATGCTTTTACAGGAAACTGTAGCTTGACCACACGCCAACTAACCCCCAGCTCGGCCACCACACCATACCTAACAACGATAACTTGACAACACAGGCAGGACAACAACGATAACTTGATAACACAGGCAGGACAACAACGATAAATTGACAACACATGCAGGACAACAACGATAACTTCACAACACAGGCAGGACAACAACGATAACTTGATAACACAGGCAGGACAACAACGATAAATTGACAACACATGCAGGACAACAACGATAACTTTACAACACATGCAGGATAACAACGATAACTTGACAACACAGGCAGGACAACAACGATAACTTGACAACACATGCAGGACAACAACGATAACTTTGAAAACACAGGCAGGACAACAACGATAACTTGACAACACAGGCAGGACAACAACACAAATGTTGTACACCAAACAATACAAAATTGAATGGCTGAGAATCGATCAGTATATTTTATCGGTTATTTGCGTCCACCCAATGAAAAAATTTCACATTTTTTATGTACACAAAAAATATTCATTAGTGTAACTGATTTATTATTACAATGGTCTTTAGTTTCCTCATTGGCTGCAGTAAATGTATATTGTACGTAAAGACTGTGCGTTGACTTGTGCTTTTGTTGCGTGCAATTGTGTCTGGATGCGTGTTGTTGTGCTGCTGTTGTTGGTGTTGTTGTTGGTGTTGTTGTTGTTGTTATTGTTGCTGTTGCTGTTGGTATTGCTGCTGTTGCTGGCGTACATGATCCGTCACATACACATAACTTTACAGAACTCTGCAGTTTCATTTCCTTATTCCTGTCCTAAAATGTTCCCGTTAGCCTTGTGTGGCAATACTTGTTTTCTTACGCCCGTGAGTATATGATGGCAACACTGTCTTGCGTAGGTAAGTTTTCGTGCTGTTCCAGCTGTGTGGCAAATGCATCGTACAACGATCCTTCTCACGTCTTTGTCTCCGGTGAACTCTTTCGTACCGGTATTGTTAGCGTAGGAAATATCGTAAATTAGCGTTATAGTCGATAAAAAAAGTGCAGACAATAGGAACAATAGCCCTGCGTCAGGTCACATACCGAAGTAACGATAGAGGCAATAGCAGCAAAACACTCAATACAGCGATGGTGCTCACAGCAGGTCACATGAGGCAGCGGGGAAGCTTCCTTCCACTCCGTGGGGACACATTTTGTGAATGGAACTCACTTTTCTAAATACTTGAGTTATCCATCAAAAAATTTTTGTGGTGCTGTGAAAAAAGAAATGTTTTATAAAAATGAAAAAAAAATCATGAAATTTATTTCATTTATTTAACTTCTGTAAGATTTTGAAATTCGAATAATGATCATTTATTACAATTGGTGTAAGTTGATTTTATTTTAAGAAAAATATAAGTTATTTGCAAACAGACTTTATGCGAAACGTGGAGTCCATCATCTCATCCCAATCGTGGTTCCCATTCAGAATTTTGAAACCCCAAGGGGCTTAACGGCTAGCGTAATCAACACTCTGAATGGTGATTACGAGGAGTGGTTATGATGGTATGAAGACATGGTGATAGCGTGAGAAGTGGTATCATAGTTACCAGCGATCACATGCATATAATGCTGGAGCTAATTATACCAATACTATTTATAACGTTCATCACATTACACAATGACAACAATGGCACAATAGCAAGTGTAATTCGACGGGAAATGATTAACAAAACTCATGTGACGTGCAGGTGGTGTGACGCGATTTAGGAAGTGATAGAACTGGAAATGGATATAACTTTTATAGGTATTTTTTTTAGTACAGGTATTGTTAGGTAGTACCAGCGATAGAACTGGAACTGTAACAGAACTACAATAGTTACCTTTCCTTTAAAAAATCTAATACTGTCGCAAAATTTTTTGTTTTCAAATAATTTTAGTTTTACATATGAAAATCATTTTCTTTTTCGTGTACGAGTACACTGACTTACATTTGATTCACCCACAATGAAGAGTTATATGAACTTACATAAGAAACACTGGCCTACAAATTCCCACGGATGCAATCACACCCAGAAAGATAGGACATGTGTATGAGTGCTGTGAAACAATTCTTTGTGGCCTTTATATGTTGCTATATTTTGTTGTGTCGGTACATGCTAAGTTGTGCATGTAACTAGTGGCAGACATCACCTGCAGACGTAGTAACCAGTGGCAGACATCACCTGCAGACGTAGTAACTAGTGGCAGACATCACCTGCAGACGTAGTAACTAGTGGCAGACAACACCTGCAGACGTAGTAACTAGTGGCAGACATCACCTGCAGACGTAGTAACTAGTGGCAGACAACACCTGCAGACGTAGTAACTAGTGGCAGATATCAACTGCAGACGTAGTAACTAGTGGCAGACATAACCTGCAGACGTAGTAACTAGTGGCAGACATCACCTGCAGACGTAGTAACTAGTGGCAGACATCACCTGCAGAGGCAGTAACTAGTGCCAGACAACACCTGCAGACCCAGTAACTAGTGGCAGACAACACCTCTAAACGCCGTAACTAGTGGCAGAAATCACGTGCAGATGCAGTAACTAGTGGCAGACAACACCGGCACACGCAGTAACTTGTGGCAGAAATCACCTGCTGACGCAATAACTAGTGGCAGACAACAACACCTGCAGACGCAGTAACTAGTGGCAGACAACACCAGCAGACGCAGTAACTAGTGGTAGACAACAACACCTGCAGACGCAGTAACTAGTGGCAGACAACACCTGCAGACGCAGTAACTAGTGGCAGACAACACCTGCAGACGCAGTAACTAGTGGTAGACAACAACACCTGCAGACGCAGTAACTAGTGGCAGACAACACCTGCAGACGCAGTAACTAGTGGCAGACAACACCTGCAGACGCAGTAACTAGCGGCAGACAACACCTGCAGACGCAGTAACTAGTGGCAGACAACACCTGCAGACGCAGTAACTAGCGGCAGACAACACCTGCAGACGCAGTAACTAGCGGCAGTGGGTTGTGTTGATGCATGTTACGGTAGGCGTTCTCATTTGGACTACAATAGACATGCTCATGTCAATACCTGTTGCTTGCTGCTGGCGCACCAAGAGTTTTCTACGTAATTTATGTTCTCAATAAACAAAAAGCTTTATTTAGCTGTTGTCAACAAAAACATTAGGCTGAATACGATTAGAATAATTCTCAATTGACAACTAATGATAGCTCCCAACTCTTGTTATAATGTACGGGTGAGGATATTCTCTATTTGTATCATTTGCCTAGTTAGATGGTGAAGTTTTCAGTGAACAGAAAAGAGTGTGTGTGTTTGTGTGTGCAATGATTCCCACGTCCATGTCGCTCATCACCTCACACCACCTGAACGTCACATGAGTTTTGTAATTTATTTCTTGTCGAATTATACCTGCCATTGTTGTCATTGTGTAATGTGATGAACGTTATGAATAGTATTGGTATAATTAGCTCCAGCATTGAATGAATGTGATCGCTGGTGATTGTGTTGCCATTTCTACTGGTATTCGTAAGTCTTCATACCATTATTACCACTGTCTTCATCACATACCTTCACAGTTGCCATCGCTGTCTTCATTCTATCGTTATCAATTTTCGAATTACTATTCAGTCTCCAATAACTCGGTATACGTAAAGCCCTTCCCGGTTTCAATATATATTTTAGCAATCTAATGAAATAGGACAATGAACGTAAGCCCTTATTTTGCGAAAAGTCCGTTTGCAAATAACTTATATTTTTTGTAAAATTTAGTCATGTTACATCATTTGTACTAAGTAATCAAAATTCGATCTTCTAAATCTAACTAATGGTAGAGAATTTCAATAAATCATATGATTTATTTGTTCATTCCATATAAAGCATTTGTTTCAATGCAACAAACTGTATAATTTTTGGATAACTATAGTATTTTGCAAAGTGAGTTCCATTCACAAAATGTGTCCCCACGGAAGGAAGCTTCCCCGATACCTCATGTGACCTGCTGTGAGCACCATCGCTGTATTGAGTGTTTTGCTGCTGTTGCCTCTATCGTTACTTCGGTGTGTGATCTGACGCAGGGCTGTTGCTCCTATTGTCTGCACTTGTTTTATCGACTATAACGCTAATTTACGATATTTCCTACGCTAACAATACCGGTACGAAAGAGTTCACCGGAGACAAAGACGTGAGAAGGATCGTTGTACGATACATTTGCCTCACAGCTGGAACAGCACGAAAACTTACCTACGCAAGACAGTGTTGCCATCATATACTCACGAGCGGAAGAAGACAAGTATTGCCACACAAGGCTAACGGGAACATTTTAGGACAGGAATAAGGAAATGAAACTGCAGAGTTCTGTAAAGTTATGTGTATGTGACGGATCATGTACGCCAGCAACAGCAGCAATACCAACAGCAACAGCAACAATAACAACAACAACAACACCAACAACAACACCAACAACAGCAGCACAACAACACGCCGCCAGACACAATTGCACGCAACAAAAGCACAAGTCAACGCACAGTCTTTACGTACAATCTACATTTACTGCAGCCAATGAGGCAACTAAAGACCATTGTAATAATAAATCAGTTACACTAATGAATATTTTTTGTGTACATAAAAAATGTGAAATTTTTTCATTGGGTGGACGCAAATAACCGATAAAATATACTGATCGATTCTCAGCCATTCAATTTTGTATTGTTTGGTGTACAACATTTGTGTTGTTGTCCTGCCTGTGTTGTCAAGTTATCGTTGTTGTCCTGCATGTGTTGTCAAGTTATCGTTGTTGTCCTGCCTGTGTTGTCAAGTTATCGTTGTTATCCTGCATGTGTTGTCAAGTTATCGTTGTTGTCCTGCCTGTGTTGTCAAAGTTATCGTTGTTATCCTGCATGTGTTGTCAAGTTATCGTTGTTGTCCTGCCTGTGTTGTCAAGTTATCGTTGTTGTCCTGTGTGCGCACAACGCAGGTAGAAGTAAACTCGGAGTGAAGGCTGGGACGATTTATTGGTAGATGTTCTTGGTGTGGACAGCAGTACAAGAGTGAACCGCTAGATGTTATCAGCAAGGGAAGCAAAACAGGAGTGAGCGGCTATGCCTCGACATGATCGGCTTATATCACCTCTGTTTAGTACTAATACCCAGATAGATGACTGCATATAACTCCCCCCCCAAAACGAGTGAAAGCTACACTTCAAAATGAACTGAATTAATATGCAAAATTAATGGAACTAATTGCCCAGCTAAACTTACTCAAACCAATTAACTCACAAGTTTTTCTCAAAGCTTAATTAAATATCAATTAATTTACTGCAAAATAAAGCAAATATCAAGCTTTAAAGAACCATATGATGTGCAGGCATCTTTACGAATCGTTCTTCGTAAATATCAAAGACCAAATTACGTTTACTCTACAACACTCATAATAGCAAAAAAAAATTTATTAATCAAATGTTTAATCGCACCAGCCAATCGTTATTATAATATAGAAAAGAACAAGCAAAACAAAGTATGCCTCCGCGAACAATATTGCACATACTTGCTTAAAAAATAAAACGCTCGATACGCTACTGTTAACTTAACCCAAAAACGCAAGATAACTGTCACCAAAGTTCTAACCTAAACAGGATAAACCATGTGCTAAATGCTAAAAGAAAAATGCTTAACTAACTTATCCCCTGCCAATCAGGTTAGTTATCCACATAGTAAATTTAAAACGCAAAACACTATAAATTTAAACACATGTTTAGGATCATTGAAAATTGAATTAATAAACCGAAACATCAGTAAACGTAGAACACCGCATTCTAAAAAAAAATTTTACTTTTTTTTCAAACACCTCTTTCTTTAAAACTTAGTTTATAACCGCAATCAAACCACAGCCTGGATTAAACATAACCAAAGCTCAGCATGATCGCAAATACAGAAAATTATTGCATATTCTCATATAAAAAGCAAAATAAGCAAAAACGAGTAAACACGCAGTTTAAAACTGGTAAAGAAGAACCGTTAACACTACTAAATATTTTATTGGTTAACGCAAGCAAAAGATTATAGTTAAAGCGCATTAAACTAAAATGCATTAGCAAAAAAACATGTTAGAACCTCGAGAAAAAAAATAAATTAATTAACTTACTAATTTCAAGTCGCAGAAACATGTTAACTAAAGAAAGAAAGAAAAAAAAATATTCCCTATTAATACTTTAACACTTTACCCTCTCTGCTAATACAACCTGGCGTATTATATATTAACCAAATATAAAACGCCAAAACGAAAAATACGGTTAGGTAAATTCTTTAGAAATTCAAGAAATTAATTTTATGCACCGAAACCACAGTCACAGTTTCTGTTAAACAGCTACCTTTTTACCACAGACAACCAAAAAAACATAGCATTTAAAAAGAAATAATTTTTTTTTTTTCAAAACGCTCCAACCAGAATAATTATAACGCATTTGAAAAAACTAAGAAAACTTAATAATTAAAAGCATCAAAGCGAAGCATGCAAAAAAAAACGAAGCTGCTGACTTACCGTGCTCTCATACAACCAGCACGTCGACAGCCGCAGAACGTCGTAAAGGGTAAAAGTCAAACGCCATTCATATTGATAAAAATAATCCTCGGTAGACCGAAAAAAATAAACCAACATCCTACATCATCGCAACTAATTTCCCATTTTCGCAATAACCCCTATCAGAATTAATTCACACATTAAATAAGTTAATCGCAACAAATTTTTTAAATACCAATAGGGAAAAGAAATTTTCATGTTTCGATTGTTTTCTTTTACCAACATTAAAATTAGAAATATCAAAACCTCTAATACCCAAAATAAATAATGAATGTGCTAATTAAAATTTTTGCGTCAATATTAAAAATAGCATACTTAAATTAAACATATGGGTTAAATAGATTTAAACATAGATTAACGAGACACCGCGCGCATATTGTATCGCGTGTTTCATGCGATTTGCGTTTCATTTAACCACTGCGCGCCAGATTTCAAAATTTTCAAGCCAATTTTCAAATTCAAACACTTTTCCAATTAATAAATTTTCACGTATTTCAATTAAATTTTCCATCCTAAATAATTTGAAATAAATCATTTTCACGGCAAGCTTATCACCCCAGTTCATTAGTGTTGATCTCGCAGACTAAGTAAAATTGTTGATCTCCTATGAAGAGTATGAAGGATCATGGCGAGTCCTAACGTCGACAATAGGATGAGGATCGCTATCAGCGCGATCTCCATGCTATTGAACTTCTGGTCAAACGCCATTGACGTGCAGATGACCAAAAATTCGTCATTTCCAGCGAAGGTCGTCGCCGCACCCGCGACAGCCTCGCCCTCAAACGCCTCAGCCATAGTTGACTCGTCCCGCGCATGGGCTGCAAAGAACAAATACAGAAAGATTAGCACGGCCGTTTTAAATAAAATAAATACAACATACAATTTGGTATCAACTCTCGGTTGTCTGACAACTGTCCTTGACAACCACGATAGGTCTCGCATAAAGAGAATAAACGCTGATCGTATTGAAAAAAATTATCTCCGGTGACAAGCCACCTTTCTCACCAATGCAATCTAAATTTGCTGATCGCCGGACATTCCGACGGAACAAAAATAGCTCGGCGCGAGACTGTAGCATACGGCCGCAGCGTCAAAACAACTCATCTCGCAAGGTGAACAGCAACCTCAGCTATTTGCAATTCGACGTCGTCGCATCCGTTCATCATTAAAACTGTCAATTTAGCAAAACGGATGTCTGAATGAATTCAATTAAAAAATGAATGAAACGTCTTAGCGACAGCTAGACGAGACAGTACAAATTCCTCTGGGGTAAACGTCTAACATTTACATCAAATTACTTGAGCATAAAGCAACAATAAGATTAACATACAAACATACAACGCATTGATTAATATGAATGCAAGCATATTGCATATAGCGAAGAAAATGCTTCTAAAATTATGATTATATCTCTTAACATTATTGATAAACAAACGGTAAAACAATGGTAAACGGTTAAAAACGGTAAAAGGGTAATATTACGCGTCGATTAGTTAGCACGTCACATAGTCCAATGAATTCATCCTTTTAACTCACAGATTTTACCTTTTTAAGCGGTAAAAGATGATTAAGGTTACTTCTAACGATTTTAGATCCAATTTTAATATCAGCGTAATTACGTTTAACCTTTTGGACGACCGCAGGCCCAATCCAAGTTAATTCCAATTTATGGGTCTTGTTATGATTCCTTAATAGGACTCTGTCACCAACTTGAATATCCTTATTGCGCCGCTTAAGGTTTCTATAAAGATTTCGCTCTGTTGTGTTGTTAATAATTAAATTTCGTATATTTTCTACTGTTCGAACGGCTTCTCTAGCTCTAATATTCACTAAATCTATTTCTTCATCAAAACTGTAAATTACTGAATCGAAATTGTCAGCTTGATAATAGGCACACGTATCGCGATTGAACATTATATAGCTTGGTGTTTCGCCAATAGTAGAGTTTAAAGAATTATTCAAGGCATTTTCTACTACTTCCAATAATTGGTCCCACTCTACATTAACAATACTATTTACATATAGTTTTAACAGATTCGTAATTTTTTTATTGTTGCGCTCCACGACGGCGTTAGAATGCGGGCTGTAAGCCAGAACTTCCCTTTTTGAAATGGCATGTAATTTCGCAAATTGCTTGAGAGCCACTGATTTAAACTCCCAAGCATTATCTGAAATGAGCGTCTTAGGGTAACCGAGTAATGAGAAACAGTTGCTTAAGCAAGAAATCACTGTTTCTGTATTTCGATTTGAAATGGCATATAAACGACAAAATCTCGAGAAAAGGTCAATCACAACAAGAATATATTTATTTCCATTATCAGTTACTTTAAGTGGGCCAAGCAAATCAATTGATACAACTTCGAAAGGTTTTGTAGCTATTGGGGCTGTTAAAATTTTGATTGGAACTGAAGGTTTTGCTTTAATAATTCTACACACCTCGCAATGCTGAACAAATTTCCGTACAATAGTTTTCTCTAATTGATTCCAATATTTCAATTTAAATTTGAACAAAGTATGCTTGTGATCTACGTGATACAAACTATGTATCGCTAGGACAGCTTTACTCATTAATGAATTAGGGACAACTGCAGTCAAAATTGTACTCGGTCGATTATCAATTTCTCTACGTCTATAAAGAATATTATTTAACATTAGAAATTTATCTAAGCCAGGAATAGTCGAAACACTGTCATGCAACAAAGCATTCTTAATCTCTATACAAAAAGCGTCGTTGTTTTGTTCGTCGATAAATTCCTTAATCGTCCACGATATCTCAGCTTCAGTTGGTACGTAGTCTATCAGCGCGGGTCTAGCGCTTTTGTCTGCTGCACTGTCAGCATCGTCTCGAGTCGAGGGCAGGTCAACTACCTCGCTTCCTGTCGTTCGTTTGTGTCGTGCTCGAGTCTCCACAACACAAACTTCTGATTCAAATGCGACTTCCAAATCATCACAAGAATTTAGTTCTTTAAGATTTAATTTCTCGTTATTAACAGGTAATCTGCTTAAATAGTCTGCAACAACGTTCTCTTTACCAGGCAGATATTTTACCAGGGGTTCAAAGGAATTTACATCTATGCACCAACGAGCCATGTTAGTGTCCTCAGGTAATTTTTTATTAAACAGTGGTGCAAGAGGACGGTGGTCGGTGTAGACGCGAACCGTATATCCTGTAATTAAGTATTTAAAATGCTTTAAGGCAGCGTGTATCGCGTAAAATTCTTTTTTGGTAGTCGAGTACCGACGCTGGCTGGAGTTTAAATTTTTACTATAATAAGCTATGGGTCTTAGAATTTTGTCGCTTGAATCATCCGCTTGCATTAATACAGCTCCTATTCCTGAATTGGAAGCATCAGTAAACACATGAAAGTCCTTGTTATAGTCGGGATGTCTCAGAACTGTGTCAGAAGTCAATAAAGATTTCAGGAACACAAAGCTTTTCTGACATTCATTAGTCCAAGTGTAACCTACATTTTTTCTCAAAAGATTGTACAAGGGACTTGCTACTTCAGCGAAATTTGGTAGGAAACTGCGAAAATAATTCGCCAAACCTAAAAACTGTTGTAATTCTTTAACATTGGCTGGCGCTCGGCATTCTTGTAATTTTTTTGAATATTTACATTTAATTCCATCTGCGGCAATGACATGGCCCAAATACTCGAGTTCTTTTTTAAAGAAATGGCATTTCTCAAGCTTTAAGGATAAATTACCGGCTCGCAGCAATTTAAGCACCATTTCTATATCAGTTAAATGTTGAGTTTTATTTTTAGAAAATACCAAGATGTCATCGAGGAATACAAACGCGAGCTTTCCCAAAATGGGTGAGAGCGCTGATATCATGAGTTTTTGAAATATTCCCGGACTCGTTGAGAGTCCGAACGGTACCCTACAGAACTGGTACTTACGGTAATTGACGCTAAAAGCGGTATACTTCCTACTTTCTTTTTCTAATTCAATTTGATGGAATGCGCTGCGCAAATCAAGGTTAGAGAACCACGTGTTACCTCCTAACGTTGCTAGTATATCATCAATCCGGGGAATGGGATATGAATGTTTAATTAAAACTTTATTCAAAGCACGAAAGTCGATAACGGGCCGTAAATCGCCTGACTTCTTTTTAACTACAATGACAGGGAAATTAAAATCAGATGATGATTCCTCTATTATTCCCTGATCGAGCATGTCGTTAGTTATTCTCATTACCTCTTCTTGGTACTTATGAGGTATGCGGTAGGGGGCTAAATTTAACACAGGCGCATCAGTCTTCAACTGAATATGATGCTTCAAAATATTGGTTACACCTATTTTTTCTCCTTCCAAAGTCACTACGTCACGGAACTTATTTAACAAATTAACTAAAGGTAATTGAATGTCTTCTTCATTACAGGAAATATCATTTATGGTCAAGTTACGTCGTAACTCCTTTTCTCCACCTTCTCCACTCGATTCTAACTTCTCATTATCGACAATATCAACAGAAATTGCACCTCTGCCACGAGTATCAGCTTCCGAACAAAGTTTCCTATCAACTATGGCATTCCTTCCGCCACATGTCGATTTAACTTCCATCGTATCTGACCCCGCAACAAAATTTACTTCAACCTCACACGCATCTCTGAGCGCTGTGTCAACACTTGTTAAATACATTTCGCTCTCAATATCATCAGATTTTATCAATTCCACGTGGCATAGCATCGTGTTCTCAGAGAAGTACAACGTCTCCTCGTTAGCATTTAGAATCATGACAGGTACCACACCGTCTTCATTTACTTGCACAATTGAGTCAGCTATTAAGGCACCATTGTCAAAACATCTCTTGAGAACCATATATTCTCCTACAATTGGTTTCCTAATGAACCCATAAACAACGTTAAGCGAATTACCAGGTACTTCAGCCTGATTACAATGAACAATTAATTGTTTTGTTCTCATTGTCTGTGCCTGAGCTACCGCAGCTCTCATGCTCTGCCTCTGAGCTACCTCAGCTCTCATTGTCCTGCAGTCAGCATTTTCTCTCCTGCAGTCAGCATTGTTTCTGCTGCAGTCAGCATTTTTTAATTGACTCTTGGTCTTTCTGGCGACTGCAATCTCTGATAATAGACAATCACTCTTCATTATTTTTTGCATTACCGCTTCTCTACTTAACAGAGGTTCCACATTTAGATCTTGAAAAGGAATTGCAACATTATTCCAAAGAAGTTCCTTCTCTCTGAAATTTATTACGGCGTCTTTTAAGACGTCACGGCCTAGAATTAAATCATAATTAAATTTGGCTTCACGAACAATAAGTGCACTTGTTTTAATTACTTTACTTGTGCCCGGGATTTTAATGGATAACTCTACCTCTCCCGTCACGTCGCTCTTCCCGCTTATTCCCTTGACTCTTAATTTACTCGGCTTGACTTCATCACTCAAATTTTTAATCTGTCTGTAACTAATAAGGCACTTCTCCGATCCACTGTCAATTAAGGCATTCAGATACTGATCGTTATTTCGAATAATTATAGTCGGCTTGTTGCAATCCTTAAATGACACTAATCCAGAATTTTTATCAACATTCTTTACAACGGACACAGAAAAATATGATTCCACCGTTTTGCCTTGACAATGGTCATTTTCAAGCTCTTCTTCTTGTAATAAACTATATCTATTTTTACAGTTAAACACAGGGTCAACATACGATTTGGTTATTTCGGTGGTATCTGGGATTGCCACGGTTTCTAGTTTAACGAGGTTCGTACCGTTAAATACCTCGGGCTCAATCTGCTTTAACTCTCCCTTACTTCCTCCACCTAGCTTAAAAAACTACTTGACTCGGTTTCCGCCCAATGGACTTCATTTTTACCTCGATTTGAGTTACCTCTACCGCGTAGATACGCCCTATAGTTGCGGACTTCCGTACCGCTCGCTCTACAATTCTTTACTACATGCGTTCCACCGCAGGCAAAGCATCCTCTCGGAAAAGTACCTCTTTGCGGTCGACACTCAAAGTGCCCTACCATTGAACAGGAGTTACAGTACGGGAACCCGGGCTTTTTCGTGCCTGAAATTCCTCCTGAATTTCCTGCAACCTGACCACTAGAACTACTACTCTCAGACTTGATCATATTACACTCTAAGGCACCAATTCCTCGATCACCTACATAACTGTTTAATTCTCTACCCCTAATACGGGTATTTCGTGCGAGCCAGGGTCTAGGTACAATCCTACGTACACCTGATCGAAAATTCCTACGATAATTTCCAACTGTGCCGTAGCACACCTCACTCTCTGGGAACTGATCTTGCTCTTCCAAAACTTCCTCGACTTCACTAGTCACTTCACCTACGTAACTCTCACTGTCCTGTCTGACATGATACTTTTGTGCGAGAATTTTCTTAGACTCGCTTTGGCTTCGCACTGCGGAAATTAACTTAGCCAATAACTCCTCTGCAGTGGAAAATTGTGTTTCAAAGATTTTTCTAGCGAACGACTCATCAAATAAAGGACCTAGAATTGATAAAGCTAGACTGTACGACATGCTGTCGCCCACGAATTTTTTTAACTCGGCCTGCGTGGTGCAGTTCTGGAAATAAGCGTGGCGCTGCCACCCGAGTGAGTTTGAACTAAGAATACTCTCGGTTAACTTCCTTATTTTCGAAAACGCGTTCACGATCTGAGCAGCAAGTGCATTATTTTTAACCAATTTTAACTCGTTTAGATCGCAAGCCAATGCATGGATACTCTTTTCTCCTTTTGATACGTAAATGTCCTCAAGTATTTGAACGACCTGATCGAAAGAATAATTCAAGTCGGCGTTAACCAGCTTAGTTACTACACTATTGAAATCACCTATGTTCTTGTTAGCGGAGCGTACTAGGAATTCCTTACGACGTTCATCACTGGTGGCATCAGGCAACAAACTTAGATATGCCTTTAAATTTTGTATGTGAGTGTGAAAACTCTTATTTTCGAGAAACTCAGAATCATGGACCCGTCGTCTTCCCCTGAAGGTAGGAAGCTCTGCATTAGTCATAATCGTTCCCATAGGTTGGACATTCATGTTAGCAGCAATATCACGTGCAAGTTGTGTTGCGTTTACATTACTAGGAACACTAGAACTAGGTCCAGCTGTCGCTGCCGTAGGAGTCGTCATCTTGCTAACTACTGGTTTACTCACTCGTCCGTATTTAGTTACAGTATGTTCAGTTCGAACTACTTCGTCCTCACTGTCCAATGAATCAGGATAATCCGACATAAATTCCCTATTCCACTAAAAATCAACAATTCAATACCCGAATTCTCTGAAAACTCATTCAAAAATTAATATCGTACTCCCAGAATGACAATAAACACCCTAAAACCAGTTAAAATGATAATAGACACCGTAAATGCATTTAGAACACCCAAAAATTAATTAAAGACACACCTCGAAGAACCACCAAAAAAAATTAATAATCCCACTTGAATTAATAACCACAAACAGTAGCTAGGAATCAATAGAACACTTCTAATACGTACAAAATACACAGTAAATGCAAAAGCGTTAGCGTTAATCTCAATAGTATTCACAAGGCATCAATAACGCTAATACAATTACGTAACCAATACTTCCAATTAAATTCAGTAAATAGTGGCACCTTCAAACACCACAATCAGTGCAAATCTTTGCGACTTCTCAATAAAACGTGCAGAGTGCACGTGAATGCTGAAGCTTACGGCAAGGCGGTAAAAAAAATATTGCTGCTGCACAGCAAAAACGTTAAATTCTATCACATTAAAGCTTTAAAAATTGAAATCGAAGTGATTTAGACACCTTCACTATCACTCCTATCCTATTACACAAAAAAATCTGACACTTACGATGGTAAGAAGGTAAGGAGTTGTTTACCACCTAAATCCAGATACGTAGTACGCGGCTGCCTCTCACAAAGCTTAGAAACAACTGCTGCCTACCGAGAGTACCGAGCTATACAGGAAGTGGGCGCGGAAAAAAAACCACGGCAATAAGTGCAACAAAAAGACTAGCTGCCCGGGAAAAAGCGAGGTAGCACTAAACAAAGAAAAAAAAATTTTCCACAAAAGACTTAACTGTGTAAAAAATTGAAGACGGCTGAACACGTCTCTTGCAGGCAATGATGGGCCGCTGTGATGCTGTGCTTGTAGACAATGTTGTCGGCTGGTACAGCAAGATTATACTGCCTTTATACTGTGCACCACGTTGAAGAATTTACACTTGTAAACTGAAAGTACGTGTCACTTCACTGCTACAGTCACTGCTACTGTTTTTCGTGCAATCTTAGTAATTTATCTCACACAAATTAAATTGTTCTTAGCACTTGTAGATTTGAATTCACCTCTTGTAGAATTGTAGATGTAGAATTCACACAATGGTTGACGCTGGGAACGCTGCAATCTTTACTTGAAACACCAATTCAATAGTGTCGTTTTCACACTCGTAGACCAAAATTTTCGTACGCAGGGGTGAATATAAATTAAGAAATACTGTAAATCTACAGTAAGCTGCCGCCAACAATTCCTTAGAGACGATGATTCCAAACACGATGACCGTTTCTTCAGGTTGCCAGAGCTGGTTGTTTTCGCTGGAACACATGTGGATTTTATACTGTTCGAAGGACGTTAACACAGAACTCTTGAAATCCACTGTAACACTTATGAGTTCACGAATGTGGGTTGAGTTCACCACATGCTGTGCCACCAAAATGTGCGCACAACGCAGGTAGAAGTAAACTCGGAGTGAAGGCTGGGACGATTTATTGGTAGATGTTCTTGGTGTGGACAGCAGTACAAGAGTGAACCGCTAGATGTTATCAGCAAGGGAAGCAAAACAGGAGTGAGCGGCTATGCCTCGACATGATCGGCTTATATCACCTCTGTTTAGTACTAATACCCAGATAGATGACTGCATACCTGCATGTGTTGTCAAGTTTTCGTTGTTGTCCTGCCTGTGTTGTCAAGTTATCGTTGTTGTCCTGCATGTGTTGTCAAGTTATCGTTGTTGTCCTGCATGTGTTGTCAAGTTATCGTTGTTGTCCTGCCTGTGTTATAAAGTTAACGTTGTTGTCCTGCATGTGTTGTCAAGTTATCGTTGTTGTCCTGCCTGTGTTGTAAAGTTATCGTTGTTGTCCTGCATGTGTTGTCAATTTATCGTTGTTGTCCTGCCTGTGTTGTCAAGTTATCGTTGTTGTCCTGCCTGTGTTGTATAGTTATCGTTGTTGTCCTGCATGTGTTGTCAATTTATCGTTGTTGTCCTGCCTGTGTTGTCAAGTTATCGTTGTTGTCCTGCATGTGTTGCCAAGTTATCGTTGTTGTCCTGCATGTGTTGTCAATTTATCGTTGTTGTCCTGCCTGTGTTGTCAAGTTATCGTTGTTGTCCTGCATGTGTTGTCAATTTATCGTTGATGTCCTGCATGTGTTGTCAATTTATCGTTGTTGTCCTGCCTGTGTTGTCAAGTCATCGTTGTTGTCCTGCCTGTGTTGTCAAGTTATCGTTGTTGTCCTGCATGTGTTGTCAAGTTATCGTTGTTGTCCTGCATGTGTTGTCAATTTATCGTTGTGGTCCTGCCTGTGTTATCAAGTTATCGTTGTTGTCCTGCCTGTGTTGTCAAGTTATCGTTGTTGTCCTGCCTGTGTTGTAAAGTTATCGTTGTTGTCCTGCATGTGTTGTCAATTTATCGTTGTTGTCCTGCCTGTGTTATCAAGTTATCGTTGTTGACCTGCCTGTGTTGTCAAGTTATCGTTGTTGTCCTGCCTGTGTTGTCAAGTTATCGTTGTTGTCCTGCCTGTGTTGTAAAGTTATCGTTGTTGTCCTGCATGTTTTGTCAATTTATCGTTGTTGTCCTGCCTGTGTTGTCAAGTTTTCGTTGTTTTCCTGCCTGTGTTGTAATGTTATCGTTGTTGTCCTGCATGTGTTGTCAATTTATCGTTGTTGTCCTGCCTGTGTTGTAAAGTTATCGTTGTTGTCCTGCCTGTGTTGTCAATTTATCGTTGTTGTCCTGCCTGTGTTATCAAGTTATCGTTGTTGTCCTGCCTGTGTTGTCAAGTTATCGTTGTTGTCCTGCCTGTGTTATCAAGTTATCGTTGTTGTCCTGCATGTGTTGTCAATTTATCGTTGTTGTCCTGCCTGTGTTATCAAGTTATCGTTGTTGTCCTGCCTGTGTTGTCAAGTTATCGTTGTTGTCCTGCCTGTGTTGTCAAGTTATCGCTGTTGTCCTGCCTGTGTTATCAAGTTATCGTTGTTGTCCTGCATGTGTTGTCAATTTATCGTTGTTGTCCTGCCTGTGTTATCAAGTTATCGTTGTTGTCCTGCCTGTGTTGTCAAGTTATCGTTGTTGTCCTGCCTGTTATCAAGTTATCGTTGTTGTCCTGCATGTGTTGTCAAGTTATCGTTGTTGTCCTGCCTGTGTTATCAAGTTATCGTTGTTGTCCTGCCTGTGTTATCAAGTTATCGTTGTTGTCCTGCCTGTGTTGTCAAGTTATTGTTGTTGTCCTGCCTGTGTTGTCAAGTTATCGTTGTTGTCCTGCCTGTGTTGTCAAGTTATCGTTGTTAGGTATGGTGTGGTGGCCGAGCTGGGGGTTAGTTGGCGTGTGGTCAAGCTACAGTTTCCTGTAAAAGCATTTTACCTGTAAATTACATAATTATTGAATCAATTCATTAGCAATCATCAGTAGGCGCAAACAACTCATTTAGTGAATTTTAATACACATCGAAAAATAAATTAGTCACCCCTTATATTTTAAGGTTTCTTACTGATGCTCATTGCAATTTGTTCAAATCTAAGTTATTGATTTATATTCGAATTAAAGAACATACAATTTTTGAAAATGATGAACTGACATCTCACGAAAAACACTGATTTTCGGGATAAAACTAAACTTTGCAACATTACAAATGGTAAACTAGTATGGTCGCCAAACAGTTTGAATAACGACACTGATGGGAAAATTGTAGTTAAATAAGTGAAAGATTTTTTGAGAGTTAACGATAGCTCTAATATTGATCGTTGGTTGTCTTACCGATAGCCGCTCGCTAAAAACAGTCGATTGCCGTAACTAGTTGGTTGCGACAAACCTGACACCCTGAACACAGCTGCGGTCGGTTTCTGCCAGCACGCGGCCGTGTTCCTGTGTGCAGCTCCTGCCTGAGTGTGCAGCGTTGCATCGTTTGGCCGTAGGTAGTGTGGCGTATTGGCTGGTGAGGGTGGCAATAGTTGTTAGTTAACGACTATAGTACACTTGCGTGAACACGACACCTGCCGTAGTGTGGCGTATTAGCTGGTGAGGGTGGCAATAGTTGTTAGTTAACGATCGACTATAGTACACTTGCGTGAACACGACACCTGCCGTAGTGTGGCGTATTGGCTGGTGAGGGTGGCAATAGTTGTTAGTTAACGACTATAGTACACTTGCGTGAACACGACACCTGCCGTAGTGTGGCGTATTGGCTGGTGAGGGTGGCAATAGTTGTTAGTTAACGACTATAGTACACTTGCGTGAACACGACACCTGCCGTAGTGTGGCGTATTGGCTGGTGAGGGTGGCAATAGTTGTTAGTTAACGACTATAGTACACTTGCGTGGACACGACACTGCCGTAGTGTGGCGTATTGGCTGGTGAGGGTGGCAATAGTTGTCAGTTAACGACTATAGTACACTTGCGTGAACACGACACCTGCCGTAGTGTGGCGTATTGGCTGGTGAGGGTGGCAATAGTTGTTAGTTAACGACTATAGTACACTTGCGTGAACACGACACCTGCCGTAGTGTGGCGTATTAGCTGGTGAGGGTGGCAATAGTTGTTAGTTAACGACTATAGTACACTTGCGTGAACACGACACCTGCCGTAGTGTGGCGTATTAGCTGGTGAGGGTGGCAATAGTTGTTAGTTAACTACTATAGTACACTTGCGTGAACACGACACCTGCCGTAGTGTGGCGAATGAGTGTCAAATGAAGTCAGTACCCAACCCTCACCTCACCCCACCCCATGTACAGTAGCAGAATAGCATCGCTTATCAACAGACGCACACACATCAAATGATAGGACAGAGATCTGAGGCTGTGTCGCAACCATGAATGGCTTCACAAATAGTAAATTAACTTTCTATTAAGCCCAAACTTGAATTACGAACGAATATTGACAGCCCACGGGCTAACAATTATCTAAATAGAGTACATTGTCAGGATTGTGCCTGCGAACTGTGCATGTGAGAACAGCTCAATACTGAGTATTGGATCCTACTTCCAGTATTGGATACAATTACCGAGTATTGGCTCCCCCGTCATGTATTGGATAATATTCTCTTGTTGGAAATTTAGTTCAGCCAATATTGGCCCTAGATCAATAATTGGGTGCTGGGTTTGTTGCAATAAAGATTTTCATTATTATTAAATAAAATAATCACTATTTATATTTTTCTCCAGTATATTACTAGTTTTAATTACTCGTAGAAATTAAACCATTTATGAGAATATTTAATTGAGTTTTTCAAAGGTTTTTACACATGAATACTTATCCTGCTATTATTCATCTTCATGTTGCAATCACAAACAAATAAAAATCCAATCACAAGTCCAATAACAAATCTAATCACAAACCTATCACAAATCCAAAGACAAATCCATCAATAATCTCAGCACCCAATCTATCCTTAACCATCCAATACTGAAATAATCTGCTGCCAATATTGCATGAACTTATTCCTATATCAGCTCGAAATTATTATCTTGAATGGAAAATAACAGAATATTATCCATAACTTGATGTGGAAGCCAATACTCAGTGATTCCCTATCCAATTCTGGACGCAAGAGCCAATACTCAGTGATTCCCAATCCAATACTGGACGCAGGAGCCAATACTGAGTGATTGCCTGTCCAATACTGGACGCAAGAGCCAATACTCAGTGATTCCCAACCCAATAATAGACGCAGGAGCCAATACTGAGTGATTGCCTGTCCAATACTGGACGCAGGAGCCAATCCCCAGAATTGGACTGTAGCTACATGAACAAGATACATGTATTATCTCCCCAGTACTACTTTTCCTTCCTGTCTTAGCCTTGCGGCCGCAAAATTTAAGTTAAAAATTTTTGTTTTAATGTTGCTAAGCGTCATTGAACGTTATTGAGGGGGCTTCAAGAACTTATCTTAGAAACATAAAATGCTGTTTAATTCGTTACTTTCACAATTAATTAACAATATGATAAAAACATACAATAAAACATATGACTTCGTATACTGTACACTCATTCATTTATGTTGTTTAAACAAATAATTCATGTTCACGAAACATGTTCATTAAGTTCAATGAGTTATTTTTTGGGTGACAACGTTATTTTTTACCTGATCAAAATACAAGTGTTTGCAGGCCGGAATATTACCATCAAAGAAGTATACAATGAGAAGGATGTGTTTTGATACATCACTTCCCATCTCTTCAGTTAGCCTCCAACATTGAATAGATCTATAATTAGACTACATCCTTTCTATGAGAGTAATTCTTCTCACAGTAGTCTGCTCGTCGATGTCTGCAAGGCTCGGTCTGCATCTCATACGAGTAGAATAAGACAAAACTGAGCCTAACAACTTAATGAAAAGTTCATTTTACATAATATTTACATCTTATTGTACCTTACTGCTGCTCTACACAGGGTTCATGCGATATTGTACCTTACCGCTGCTTTACACAGGGTTCATGCGATATTGTACCTTACCGCTGCTTTACACAGGGTTAATGCGATATTGTACCTTACTGCTGCTTTACACAGGGTTCATGCGATATTGTACCTTACTGCTGCTTTACACAGGGTTCATGCGATATTGTACCTTACTGCTGCTTTACACAGGGTTCATGCGATATTGTACCTTACTGCTGCTTTACACAGGGTTCATGCGATATTGTACCTTACTGCTGCTTTACACAGGGTTCATGCGATATTGTACCTTACTGCTGCTTTACACAGGGTTCATGCGATATTGTACCTTACTGCTGCTTTACACAGGGTTCATGCGATATTGTACCTTACCGCTGCTTTACACAGGGTTCATGCGATATTGTACCTTACTGCTGCTTTACACAGGGTTCATGCGATATTGTACCTTACTGCTGCTTTACACAGGGTTCATGCGATATTGTACCTTACCGCTGCTTTACACAGGGTTCATGCGATATTGTACCTTACTGCGGCTTTACACAGGGTTCATGCGATATTGTACCTTACTGCTGCTTTACACAGGGTTAATGCGATATTGTACCTTACCGCTGCTTTACACAGGGTTCATGCGATATTGTACCTTACTGCTGCTTTACACAGGGTTCATGCGATATTGTACCTTACTGCTGCTTTACACAGGGTTCATGCGATATTGTACCTTACCGCTCCTTTACACAGGGTTCATGCGATATTGTACCTTACTGCTGCTTTACACAGGGTTCATGCGATATTGTACCTTACCGCTGCTTTACACAGGGTTCATGCGATATTGTACCTTACTGCTGCTTTACACAGGGTTCATGCGATATTGTACCTTACCGCTCCTTTACACAGGGTTCATGCGATATTGTACCTTACTGCTGCTTTACACAGGGTTCATGCGATATTGTACCTTACTGCTGCTTTACACAGGGTTCATGCGATATTGTACCTTACCGCTGCTTTACACAGGGTTCATGCGATATTGTACCTTACCGCTGCTTTACACAGGGTTCATGCGATATTGTACCTTACCGCTGCTTTACACAGGGTTCATGCGATATTACTTCCTCTGCCTTAATTACTAATTTTATCCTACAAATTATATCATAAACCTTCAACAAACTTACACACATCCCTTAACACAAACTGCACTATTTCTAACCCATCCTCTTGTCACGCGGCGTGGTACACAGAGAATAAAATTAAACAATTTATACATGAAATAAGGAAATACGCGCTGCGTGAACGCGCCAAGTTCGGGCAATGATTGCTGTTGTGTTTGTTCGATGGTTAACTTAATTGCCTACATCGAAATTACCTTAATTATTTTAACCTTAATTACCTTAATTACCTTAACCTTAATTACTTACATCAGAGCCTTCGAAAACTTTGAGTACGATAATTCTAAATAAGATGTCTATTGTAGTCTAAATGAGCGTGTCTATTGTAGTCTAAATAAGATGTCTATTGTAGTCTAAATGAGCGTGTCTTTTGTAGTCTAAATGAGCGTGTCTATTGTAGTCTAAATGAGCATGTCTATTGTAGTCTAAATGAGCGTGTCTATTGTAGTCTAAATGAGCATGTCTATTGTAGTCTAAATGAGCGTGTCTATTGTAGTCTAAATGAGCGTGTCTTTTGTAGTCTAAATGAGCATGTCAATTGTAGTCTAAATGAGCATGTCTATTGTAGTCTAAATGAGCGTGTCTATTGTAGTCTAAATGAGCATGTCTATTGTAGTCTAAATGAGCGTGTCTTTTGTAGTCTAAATGAGCGTGTCTATTGTAGTCTAAATGAGCGTGTCTATTGTAGTCTAAATGAGCATGTCTAATGTAGTCTAAATGAGCGTGTCTATTGTAGTCTAAATGAGCGTGTCTATTGTAGTCTAAATGAGCGTGTCTATTGTAGTCTAAATGAGCGTGTCTATTGTAGTCTAAATGAGCGTGTCTATTGTAGTCTAAATGAGCGTGTCTATTGTAGTCTAAATGAGCGTGTCTATTGTAGTCTAAATGAGCATGTCTATTGTAGTCTAAATGAGCGTGTCTATTGTAGTCTAAATAAGATGTCTATTGTAGTCTAAATGAGCATGTCTATTGTAGTCTAAATGAGCGTGTCTATTGTAGTCTATATAAGATGTCTATTGTAGTCTAAATGAGCATGTCTATTGTAGTCTAAATAAGATGTCTATTGTAGTCTAAATGAGCATGTCTATTGTAGTCTAAATGAGCATGTCTATTGTAGTCTAAATGAGCATGTCTATTGTAGTCTAAATGAGCGTGTCTATTGTAGTCTATATAAGATGTCTATTGTAGTCTAAATGAGCATGTCTATTGTAGTCTAAATAAGATGTCTATTGTAGTCTAAATGAGCATGTCTATTGTAGTCTAAATGAGCATGCCTATTGTAGTCTAAATGAGCATGTCTATTGTAGTCTAAATGAGCATGTCTATTGTAGTCTAAATGAGCATGTCTATTGTAGTCTAAATAAGATGTCTATTGTAGTCTAAATGAGCATGTCTATTGTAGTCTAAATGAGCGTGTCTAATGTAGTCCAAATAAGATGTCTATTGTAGTCTAAATGAGCGTGTCTATTGTAGTCTAAATGAGCGTGTCTATTGTAGTCTAAATGAGCATGTCTATTGTAGTCTAAATGAGCGTGTCTATTGTAGTCTAAATGAGCATGTCTATTGTAGTCTAAATAAGATGTCTATTGTAGTCTAAATGAGCGTGTCTATTGTAGTCTAAATAAGATGTCTATTGTAGTCTAAATGAGCATGTCTATTGTAGTCTAAATGAGCATGTCTATTGTAGTCTAAATAAGATGTCTATTGTAGTCTAAATGAGCATGTCTATTGTAGACTAAATGAGCATGTCTATTGTTGTCTAAATAAGATGTCTATTGTAGTCTAAATGAGCATGTCTATTGTAGTCTAAATGAGCGTGTCTATTGTAGTCTAAATAAGATGTCTATTGTAGTCTAAATGAGCATGTCTATTGTAGTCTAAATGAGCGTGTCTATTGTAGTCTAAATAAGATGTCTATTGTAGTCTAAATGAGCATGTCTATTGTAGACTAAATGAGCATGTCTATTGTAGTCTAAATGAGCATGTCTATTGTAGTCTAAATGAGCATGTCTATTGTAGTCTAAATGAGCATGTCTATTGTAGTCTAAATGAGCATGTCTATTGTAGTCTAAATAAGATGTCTATTGTAGTCTAAATGAGCGTGTCTATTGTAGTCTAAATAAGATGTCTATTGTAGTCTAAATGAGCATGTCTATTGTAGTCTAAATGAGCGTGTCTATTGTAGTCTAAATGAGCGTGTCTATTGTAGTCTAAATAAGATGTCTATTGTAGTCTAAATAAGATGTCTATTGTAGTCTAAATGAGCGTGTCTATTGAAGTCTAAATAAGATGTCTATTGTAGTCTAAATGAGCATGTCTATTGTAGTCTAAATGAGCGTGTCTATTGTTGTCTAAATAAGATGTCTATTGTAGTCTAAATGAGCATGTCTATTGTTGTCTAAATAAGATGTCTATTGTAGTCTAAATGAGCATGTCTATTGTAGTCTAAATGAGCGTGTCTATTGTAGTCTAAATGAGCGTGTCTATTGTTGTCTAAATAAGATGTCTATTGTAGTCTAAATGAGCATGTCTATTGTAGTCTAAATGAGCGTGTCTATTGTAGTCTAAATGAGCGTGTCTATTGTAGTCTAAATAAGATGTCTATTGTAGTCTAAATAAGATGTCTATTGTAGTCTAAATGAGCGTGTCTATTGTAGTCTAAATGAGCATGTCTATTGTTGTCTAAATAAGATGTCTATTGTAGTCTAAATGAGCATGTCTATTGTAGTCTAAATGAGCGTGTCTATTGTAGACTAAATGAGCATGTCTATTGTTGTCTAAATAAGATGTCTATTGTAGTCTAAATGAGCATGTCTATTGTAGTCTAAATGAGCGTGTCTATTGTAGTCTAAATGAGCGTGTCTATTGTAGTCTAAATAAGATGTCTATTGTAGTCTAAATAAGATGTCTATTGTAGTCTAAATGAGCGTGTCTATTGTAGTCTAAATAAGATGTCTATTGTAGTCTAAATAAGATGTCTATTGTAGTCTAAATGAGCATGTCTATTGTAGACTAAATGAGCATGTCTATTGTTGTCTAAATAAGATGTCTATTGTAGTCTAAATGAGCATGTCTATTGTAGTCTAAATGAGCGTGTCTATTGTAGTCTAAATGAGCGTGTCTATTGTAGTCTAAATAAGATGTCTATTGTAGTCTAAATAAGATGTCTATTGTAGTCTAAATGAGCGTGTCTATTGTAGTCTAAATAAGATGTCTATTGTAGTCTAAATGAGCATGTCTATTGTAGTCTAAATGAGCGTGTCTATTGTAGTCTAAATAAGATGTCTATTGTAGTCTAAATAAGATGTCTATTGTAGTCTAAATGAGCGTGTCTATTGTAGTCTAAATAAGATGTCTATTGTAGTCTAAATGAGCATGTCTATTGTAGTCTAAATGAGCATGTCTATTGTAGTCTAAATAAGATGTCTATTGTAGTCTAAATGAGCATGTCTATTGTAGACTAAATGAGCATGTCTATTGTTGTCTAAATAAGATGTCTATTGTAGTCTAAATGAGCATGTCTATTGTAGTCTAAATGAGCGTGTCTATTGTAGTCTAAATAAGATGTCTATTGTAGTCTAAATGAGCATGTCTATTGTAGTCTAAATGAGCGTGTCTATTGTAGTCTAAATAAGATGTCTATTGTAGTCTAAATGAGCATGTCTATTGTAGACTAAATGAGCATGTCTATTGTAGTCTAAATGAGCATGTCTATTGTAGTCTAAATGAGCATGTCTATTGTAGACTAAATGAGCATGTCTATTGTAGTCTAAATGAGCATGTCTGTTGTAGTCTAAATAAGATGTCTATTGTAGTCTAAATGAGCATGTCTATTGTAGTCTAAATGAGCGTGTCTATTGTAGTCTAAATAAGATGTCTATTGTAGTCTAAATGAGCATGTCTATTGTAGACTAAATGAGCATGTCTATTGTAGTCTAAATGAGCATGTCTATTGTAGTCTAAATGAGCATGTCTATTGTAGACTAAATGAGCATGTCTATTGTAGTCTAAATGAGCATGTCTGTTGTAGTCTAAATAAGATGTCTATTGTAGACTAAATGAGCATGTCTATTGTAGTCTAAATGAGCGTGTCTATTGTAGTCTAAATAAGATGTCTATTGTAGTCTAAATGAGCATGTCTATTGTAGTCTAAATGAGCGTGTCTATTGTAGTCTAAATAAGATGTCTATTGTAGTCTAAATGAGCATGTCTATTGTAGACTAAATGAGCATGTCTATTGTAGTCTAAATGAGCATGTCTATTGTAGACTAAATGAGCATGTCTATTGTAGTCTAAATGAGCATGTCTATTGTAGACTAAATGAGCATGTCTATTGTAGACTAAATGAGCATGTCTATTGTAGACTAAATGAGCATGTCTATTGTAGTCTAAATGAGCATGTCTATTGTAGTCTAAATGAGCATGTCTGTTGTAGTCTAAATGAGCATGTCTATTGTAGTCTAAATGAGGATGTCTATTGTAGACTAAATGAGCATGTCTATTGTAGTCTAAATGAGCATGTCTATTGTAGTCTAAATGAGCATGTCTATTGTAGTCTAAATGAGCATGTCTATTGTAGACTAAATGAGCATGTCTATTGTAGACTAAATGAGCATGTCTATTGTAGACTAAATGAGCATGTCTATTGTAGACTAAATGAGCATGTCTATTGTAGTCTAAATGAGCATGTCTATTGTAGTCTAAACGAGCATGTCTATTGTAGACTAAATGAGCATGTCTATTGTAGTCTAAATGAGCATGTCTGTTGTAGTCTAAATGAGCATGTCTATTGTAGTCTAAATGAGCATGTCTATTGTAGACTAAATGAGCATGTCTATTGTAGTCTAAATGAGCATGTCTATTGTAGTCTAAACGAGCATGTCTATTGTAGACTAAATGAGCATGTCTATTGTAGTCTAAATGAGCATGTCTATTGTAGACTAAATGAGCATGTCTGTTGTAGTCTGAATGAGCATGTCTATTGTAGTCTAAATGAGCATGTCTATTGTAGTCTAAATGAGCATGTCTATTGTAGTCTAAATGAGCATGGCTATTGTAGTCTGAATGAGCATGTCTATTGTAGTCTAAATGAGCATGTCTATTGTAGTCTGAATGAGCATGTCTATTGTAGTCTAAATGAGCATGTCTATTGTAGACTAAATGAGCATGTCTGTTGTAGTCTGAATGAGCATGTCTATTGTAGTCTAAATGAGCATGTCTATTGTAGTCTAAATGAGCATGTCTATTGTAGTCTAAATGAGCATGTCTATTGTAGTCTGAATGAGCATGTCTATTGTAGTCTGAATGAGCATGTCTATTGTAGTCTAAATGAGCATGTCTATTGTAGTCTAAATGAGCATGTCTATTGTAGTCTAAATGAGCATGTCTATTGTAGTCTAAATGAGCATGTCTATTGTAGACTAAATGAGCATGTCTATTGTAGTCTAAATAAGCATGTCTATTGTAGACTAAATGAGCATGTCTATTGTAGACTAAATGAGCATGTCTATTGTAGTCTAAATAAGCATGTCTATTGTAGACTAAATGAGCATGTCTATTGTAGTCTAAATGAGCATGTCTATTGTAGACTAAATGAGCATGTCTATTGTAGTCTAAATGAGCATGTCTATTGTAGACTAAATGAGCATGTCTATTGTAGACTAAATGAGCATGTCTATTGTAGACTGAATGAGCATGTCTATTGTAGTCTGAATGAGCATGTCAATTGTAGTCTAAATGAGCATGTCTATTGTAGTCTAAATGAGCATGTCTGTTGTAGTCTGAATGAGCATGTCTATTGTAGTCTAAATGAGCATGTCTATTGTAGACTAAATGAGCATGTCTATTGTAGTCTGAATGAGCATGTCTATTGTAGTCTAAATGAGCATGTCTATTGTAGTCTAAATGAGCATGTCTATTGTAGTCTAAATGAGCATGTCTATTGTAGACTAAATGAGCATGTCTATTGTAGACTAAATGAGCATGTCTATTGTAGTCTGAATGAGCATGTCTATTGTAGTCTGAATGAGCATGTCTATTGTAGTCTAAATGAGCATGTCTGTTGTAGTCTAAATGAGCATGTCTATTGTAGACTAAATGAGCATGTCTATTGTAGTCTGAATGAGCATGTCTATTGTAGTCTGAATGAGCATGTCTATTGTAGTCTAAATGAGCATGTCTGTTGTAGTCTAAATGAGCATGTCTATTGTAGACTAAATGAGCATGTCTATTGTAGACTAAATGAGCATGTCTATTGTAGACTAAATGAGCATGTCTATTGTAGTCTAAATGAGCGTGTCTATTGTAGACTAAATGAGCATGTCTATTGTAGTCTAAATGAGCATGTCTATTGTAGACTAAATGAGCATGTCTATTGTAGACTAAATGAGCATGTCTATTGTAGACTAAATGAGCATGTCTATTGTAGTCTAAATGAGCGTGTCTATTGTAGACTAAATGAGCATGTCTATTGTAGTCTAAATGAGCATATCTATTGTAGTTTAAATGAGCATGTCTATTGTAATGTTGATCAGCATGTTCATTGCAGCACAAATCAACACGTCTACAGGACTACACACCAACAAAATAACACACCAACACGCCCCCTTAACGCATCTGCAAGTGCGTCTCGTACACAACACCACACTGGTCCATCTTGTTCAGCTGCCGTGTGCCCTACTGGGCTGTAAAAGTAAAGCATAACATTAAGGAATGCAGAATTTACCGCAAGCATTCGACATTCCAAACATATATTGTTTCATTCATATATAGAATATACAAATATAATAAAATTTTATGAATTGCGGTTTATCATTTATATGTTATTTGAATTTGTTATAATTGTTTGATGTAATAGATCACATTGATATTTTTGCTCTTATTGAGGCGATGTCTGGCGAAGTTATGTTTTTTGTAAATTCTAAAAACTCATCGGTAACTAAAGTATTAAAAAAATACAGGTCTTTACATTTATCCCACATATGCGACTAAATGTTAGGCAGCGCATCATTCAAGACAAAGAGCAGTGTACACAGAATATATCAACATGGAATAGAACAATTGGGGAATAGTTGTAGAAGTTCTCCTTGTCCTTTCTCCTAGTTCTCCTTTCTTCAACTTCCTAGAAGTTGTAGAAGTTGTAGAAGTTCTCCTCAGACCTGAAAGGTTGCCGTACTGTACAAAGGCTTGCGATAGATTGGGAGTTTCATCAAAGGCGCACAATATCATTAGTGTTCCCTTGAGGGACTACAATGATGGTGTTGGGTATTGTGTACAAACTTGGTACAATGAGTGTATGAAAGCGTGGGCTGGCTACATTTGAGGTGATAACAAGCAGTTGTGGCACAAGTAGATCGTGACTGACCAGGCGTGCTCGAGTCCAGGGCCTCGTTGGATGGTCAAGTTGTTGGCACGAAAATGAGAACTGCACACAAGCAAATGGGATAGTCCCCGCTAGCATGGCGCCATATTTGCCCTCTAATTCCTTCCTTATCAGCGGATCTCATGAACATGCAATCAAGGTTCACAGATATTATAGTGATGAATACACTGGAAAATTATATTGATCATGATATTACTAAGTGCATGCAAATACAGATGTTTAAAAAACTCGGGATAAAATTTACACCGAAACGAAAATTACTTAAGTTAGCCATGAAATCTAACATATTCAAATAACTCACCTTGAAATTTCTTTACACATGCTAAAAGTATTTTACGCTGTATAATGATTGATAAATATGATTTTTGAACTTCTCATCCCATTTCAGTTTTGTTTTTCTGAAATAAGTAATGATAGAAGTATTTTTAATTTTAAAATTCGAAATGGCAAACACGCATCTAATTTCCACTAAGTACCATTTGGGGTAGAAAAAAACAAAAGTTAAACTAATGAAAATTTTGCAGCCGTAAAACGGCGGAAGGAACGAATACAATTATGGAGTGAAGATAAGAGATGTTCAGCATGTATTTCGATTCATATAACGTAAAAATTGTGAATAGTCGGAAATGTGGTGTTGTTGCTGTTGCTGCTGGCCTTATTGTTGTTGCAGTTGGTATTGTTGCTGGTGACATTATTGCTATTGCTGTTGGTTATGTTGCTGTTGGCATTATTGCTGTTGGCATTGTTGCGGTTGCTGGGGGTATTGTTGCTGGTGGTATTGTTGCTGTTAGCATTATTGCTATTGCTGTTAAGAACTTACCTACTAAACTGTACTACCATTAACCCAACAACAGAATGTAAACGCCCGTACGTAATTGCCATACGTGCCTGCGACTCAGTACAGGTTTTTGATCGTATCTTCTATGAAATCTGGCGTGACGGTCAAAAATATATTTTTCGCATTTATCGAACACAAGTAAAGTAGCTACGATGCTCACACTTTAGTCGAACAAACCTTACCTCACATTTTATCATGAATGCATTGGTTATCATAGAACAGAAAACTTGAACTTTTGCTTGCACATTTTTATTTTTTTTTCATTTTAACAAGTACAATTTTTAAGCGCTTTGATATTCCAAACGTCATATCACACACTATATTTATAAAAACTTGTTTCTACAACTTCAAAGTTATTGATAAATGACTAAATCATTTTTGAAATAAATATTTCGTTATTGCTTATATTGCTCCCCACATGTTGATTTATGTGTACAAAAGCGTGGAATAACGATAACTTGACTACACAGGCAGGACAACAACGCTACTTTTGTGTACCAAACAACACAACACAGGCAGGACAACAACGCTAATTTTGTGCACCAAACAACACAACACAGGCAGGACAACAACGCTACTTTTGTGTACCAAACAACACAACACAGGCAGGACAACAACGCTAATTTTGTGCACCAAACAACACAACACAGGCAGGACAACAACGCGAAGTTTGTGTACCAAACAACACAACACAGGCAGGACAACAACGCTAACGTTGTGCACCAAACAACACAACACAGGCAGGACAACAACGCTAACGTTGTGCACCAAACAACACAACACAGGCAGGACAACAACGCTAACGTTGTGCACCAAACAACACAACACAGGCAGGACAACAACGCTAACGTTGTGCACCAAACAACACAACACAGGCAGGACAACAACGCTAAGGTTGTGTACCAAACAACACAACACAGGCAGGACAACAACGCTAAGGTTGTGTACCAAACAACACAACACAACAGGACAACAACGCTAACGTTGTGCACCAAACAACACCACACAGGCAGGACAACAACGCTAACGTTGTGTACCAAACAACACAACACAACAGGACAACAACGCTAACGTTGTGCACCAAACAACACAACACAGGCAGGACAACAACGCTGACGTTGTGCACCAAACAACACCACACAGGCAGGACAACAACGCTAACGTTGTGTACCAAACAACACAACACAGGCAGGACAACAACGCTAACGTTGTGCACCAAACAACACCACACAGGCAGGACAACAACGCTAACGTTGTGTACCAAACAACACAACACAGGCAGGACAACAACGCTAACGTTGTGTACCAAACAACACAACACAGGCAGGACAACAACGCTGACGTTGTGTACCAAACAACACAACACAACAGGACAACAACGCTAACGTTGTGCACCAAACAACACAACACAGGCAGGACAACAACGCTGACGTTGTGCACCAAACAACACAACACAGGCAGGACAACAACGCTAACGTTGTGTACCAAACAACACAACACAGGCAGGACAACAACGCTAACGTTGTGCACCAAACAACCCCACACAGGCAGGACAACAACGCTAACGTTGTGCACCAAACAACACAACACAACAGGACAACAACGCTAACGTTGTGCACCAAACAACACAACACAGGCAGGACAACAACGCTAACGTTGTGCACCAAACAACACAACACAACAGGACAACAACGCTAACGTTGTGCACCAAACAACACAACACAGGCAGGACAACAACGCTAACGTTGTGCACCAAACAACACAACACAACAGGACAACAACGCTAACGTTGTGCACCAAACAACCCCACACAGGCAGGACAACAACGCTAACGTTGTGCACCAAACAACACAACACAACAGGACAACAACGCTAACGTTGTGCACCAAACAACACAACACAGGCAGGACAACAACGCTAACGTTGTGCACCAAACAACACAACACAACAGGACAACAACGCTAACGTTGTGCACCAAACAACACAACACAGGCAGGACAACAACGCTAACGTTGTGTACCAAACAACACAACATTGAATGGCTGAGAAATGATCAGATAATTTCCTCGGTTATTTGCATCACCTAATACAAAAGTTGCATAGTTTCAATGTTCATAGAAAATAATTATCAGGGAAACTGATTTAATATTGCAATTATCGTTGAGTTTGGTTATTGCCTGCAGTGAATATACATTGCATGTAAAGACTGCGAGTTGACTTGTGCTTTTGTTGCGTGCAACTGTGTCTAGCGGCCTGTTGTTGCTGCTGTTGTTGTTGGTGTTGTTGTTGGTGTTGTTGTTGGTGGTGTTGGTTTTGTTGTTGTTGGTGTTGGCATTGTTGCTGTTGCTGGTGATATTGTTGCTGTTGTTGTTGGTGTTGCTGCTGTTGCTGTTGGTGTTGTTGTTGTTGCTGTTGGTATTGTTGCTGTTGCTGGTGATATTGTTGCTGTTGTTGTTGATGTTGCTGCTGTTGTTGTTGGCATTGTTGCTGTTGCTGGTGATATTGTTGCTGTTGTTGTTGGTGTTGGTTTTGTTGTTGTTGGTGTTGTTGTTGTTGCTGTTGGTATTGTTGCTGTTGCTGGTGATATTGTTGCTGTTGTTGTTGGTGTTGCTGCTGTTGTTGTTGGCATTGTTGCTGTTGTTGTTGGTGTTGTTGCTGTTACTGTTGGTATTGTTGCTGTTGCTCTTGATATTGTTGCTGTTGCTGGTGATATTGTTGCTGTTGTTGTTGGTGTTGCTGCTGTTGCTCTTGGTATTGTTGCTGATGTTGTTGGTATTGTTGCTGTTGCTCTTGATATTGTTGCTGTTGCTGGTGATATTGTTGCTGTTGTTGTTGGTATTGTTGTTGTTGCTCTTGGTATTGTTGCTGATGTTGTTGGTATTGTTGCTGTTGCTCTTGGTATTGTAGCTTATGTTGTTGGTATTTTTGGTGATGTTGTTGGTATTGTTGCTGTTACTGGTGTACTTGATCCATCAACACTATGACAGAACGTATGCGCACTTGATTTGTTATATAAACAAATTTTTATAGAACATCACTATTTTATTTACTTATTCCTGTCCTAAAATATTCACGTTAGTCTTGTGTGGCAATTGTTGTTTTCTTACGCTCGTGAGTGTATTATGGCAACACCATGTTAAGGTGTAAACTTTTGTTCTGCTCCAGCTATGTTGCAAATGCATTATACAACAATCCTTCTCATGGCTTTGACTTCAATGATCTCTTGTGTGGCAGTATAACGAGGGTGAGAATCATCACAAATTTGCTTTATGGTAAAATATTTCATTCTCTCCGAGCTCATTATTTGGCTCACTAGTTGATACGTTAGTTATATATTTGTATATTGATGGACACGACCCGTCAAAAATGACGGGATTCGATATTTTTAAAACACAAATCCTCCATATGTGGATGACAAATAAATATATCCATCTCAATAGTACCCGCCATTAAAATATTCGTGTACTTGTGCACTGGTAAAAGTAGTATCACAGATACGGTCATTGAGCACCCTTTAGTGAGGACAGGTAACGGCCTGGCTAAGTTTAGGTGGGCAGGTTAGGTTAGGAAGCGCAGCGTTCTGTGGTGTCGACAGCGAGCGAAATCGTTGGACGGCTCTTGATAAAATGGGAAAATTGGGATGGAAGCCTAACTGATGTTTGAATTACAATTAATATTGCTTATAGTTATTTTGAGAACTGCAATAATTACGGAGGAAATCGTGAAATTGTAACGTAGAACGACAAAACAAATAATTAAAATACGAACAATAGCCCTGCGTCAGACCACACACCGAAGTAACGCTAGAGGCAACAGCAGCAAAACACTCAATACAGCGATGGTGCTCACAGCAGGTCACACAAGGCAACGTGGAAGCTTCCTTCTATTCCGTGAGAACACATTTTGGAAGTATCCAACATGTTTAAAAAAATTGTAGTTATCCCTGAATTGAAAAAAATGTGGATAAAATAAAACAATGATTCATATATTTAATTTTACTTATCGACAATTTGCTCGATTTTTAAGTTCAAACACTGATGATTTATTACAATTTAGGTAAATTAAATTCTTATAATGAATAATACGAGTTGTTTTCAAACAGAACTTTCGCTAAGAATTTATGCAATTAATTTCCAAAATAGATGAAACTAATCATATTTTGAAGCTTCGAAGGGCTATGCAATTGGTAAGCGATTCCATCTGAGATGGTATGGTAAGTGTAGAGGTGATAGCATAGGAAATGGCACCATAATTACCAGCGATCACATTCATATAATGCTGGAGCTAATTACACCAATACTATTTATAACGTTCATCACATTACACAATGACAGCAATGGCACAATACCAAGTGTAATTCGATGAAAAATGATTTACAATACTATGTCCTGCCGATTGTGTAACTTGGTTTGTGAACAAAAATAGCGTAGTTACTCTTTCAAACAAAAAAAAATGTACATTCGAATGAGGTGTGTTTATTCAAATTTTGATTAATTTACGAATTAAAAAAAAGTGTTGCAGCAGGATGAGTTTTTATGTTTGATAATTCATATAATTTTTACACAATGAGCAATGCTACAAGTTTAAAAAAATTAAAGTTATAAATTTGAGCTACCAACATTCTAGCACCGAAATAGTAAGAGTTAGAGCTAACAAAATAATTATATTTTAATTATTAATTATGACTGTTAACAACCCTAGTCTGGATTTGAGATACTACGCACGCGACAGGGGAGACAACCGCTATTGAGTCTTCGCAAGTGCCACAGCAGGAGGCAGTGAAACAGGGGACGTACGTGAACTCTGTTTTATAGAGCAGTGATTTAAAGCTTTTATACCCGCTGCGACCCCGTATGAAATATTTTATTTGTGTACGACCCCTTGAATTACATCCAACAAAAAAATGCAATATATATGTAGCAGAAAATTTGAATGTTTATTATAAATCTATTGATACCGTCAGTGGTATTGAACAACATTACTTGCATTCAGTTCGTGGGATTGATGCGCCTGCATTATCTCACACAGAAAGTCAAATCTTTCCTCTATTTTGTTAATGCTGGCCTAAGTACAGCTTCAACATTTCCCAGACGCGATCGCTGCTTCGTTTTGAAATTAGTTTATGCTGAAAAAACCCGTTCACATAAATATTCTGACGCGAAAGGTAGAAGAGCATCCCTTGCAAGTCGTGACGAGTTTGGATATTCCAATGGATGCAACCCAAACCGAATTTAGACTCATTTTATCAAACATAATTTTTAGAGAAGAATCAGAAGGAAGTTCTGCAAGTTCTGCTCGTGTCTTTAGTGTGAGATGACTCGCTTTTTCGATTTCAGCATCAAACGTATTTTGGATCCAATCAAATCAGCTCATGCCTGATTCTTAAAACAATACCTGTTACGATTTTCCCCTGAGTCTATCATGTGCCTAATTATAATTGATTCAATTATTTTAAAATTTAGCTAATTTTCTGAGATGAACCCATCCAGACATGGAGATATCTCACATGAGTCGGTGTTTACATTCATCAACCATACATTGACTTGCTTCAGGAACGCTTGAATTTTTTATGTTAATGTGAGAACATTTATTTATTGCCTTGAAATGATTTAATGAGGTTATTAAGCTTGTCAAGAATATCTGATATATAACACAGATGGGAAAGTCAATTTCTGTGTTGGAAATGTTTCCTTAATTTTAAGTGGTTAACAGAATAAAAAACATGACTTTATGTTTTAAAGCGATGAGCCTTGTGGAGGCTTTTCCCATTCTGTGAGAACACAATTTGAAAATAGCAAATACATTTGAAAAATACTTTGGTCGCTGATGAAACAAAAGTTTAATCTGAAAAGTTATTAAATTTTTTCAAAAAAGAATAGAAGAATAATTCATGAAGATAAGTTCTTTTATAGATATTTGATAGGATATTAAAGATTAAATATTGATGCTTCATAACAATTTATGCCAATGAATCCAAACTAATGAATGATCGACGTTGTGTTAAGACGAATTTTTAACGATAAGGCTCCTAAAGTTAATTTCCAAAAAGTTAATAGATAATTTTTGAAGCTCAAAGGGCTAAGCAATTGGTGAGCACGTCCATCTGAGATAGCGAAACATGAAACGGAGGTAGGGATCGTACGATGATAGTGTGAGAAATGGCATCATTAATACAGGGTGTTGTGTAATTCGATGCACATATTTTAACCACAGGTAGAGAAAGTTTTGAAAAGCAAACTCTGTGGTGATCTCATTGTTCAAAAAAACAAATTTCGAAAAAGAGTTACATCACTACCAATTTTTTTCCAGAATATACTTTTGGTTATAAAAATTACGTTTCGTGGCTGATTTTGATGAAAATTTAATTCAGGGTCATACGTAGCCTACTTCTGAAGTATGTATTGTAAAAACTACAAAATATTAACCCAAAAAGGAATTTACGGAGGTCTAAAGCCAAAGCCAAATACGTTTATGTTCTCTATTGACAATGTACAAAAAACTTATTCCGTCACAAGATTGACGTTAAGAGCTTTCAAATGATGTAATAAAATTAGTAGTCATGTTCTACTTTACTACTTCAAAATCAATTTCCACGACCAAAACAGCCGCCCGGCCCTGCGTGTAGCCTCACTACAAGGCCGCTATCGTCGCGTCGCGCCGGGGTGTGACGTAAACTAACTTGTTTAACTTGTAAAGTGAAGTACTGTGGGTCTACGGGCACATTTTGTTCCCGTGTAAATCACCTTCAAATTTAAACAAAGCCTGCGCACAAACTGAACGAGATGATTTAACAATGTGTTCGTATTTCAGAACTTGAATAAATTAACAAGGAAGAAACAAGTGACTTATTTATAAACTTATCTAAATAAACAAGTATGAAACACGTAACTTGTTTATAAACTTATATAAATAAACAAGTAAGAAACAATAAGCTTATTTATTCAAATTCTGAAATACGGAGACAATGTAAAATCGCCTCGTTAAGTGTGTGCGCAAGCTTTGTTTAAATTTGAAGGTAATATACACGGGAACAAAATGTGCCTGTTTTGTTCAAGCAAACTTCGCACGGTCGACCTCAGCTTACGAATATTATTTGGCTGTATTTAATGTCAGAATCTACCATGATTCTCAAAAAATATAAAAATGCAACAAATGAAAGAAAAATTCTCCAAACTTGGCTTGGCTTGGCGATGCTTATAGAGAAGACGGAAAGAGAGTTTGACACCGAGTGTGTCGGGAAGAGAAGGGGTGAAACAGAAAAGGATAGATAGGGAACCAATAGAGATGCGCTTTGCGCATATGATGCTAGTGTTGTGGGTATTTTTTGTAGGTAGTTTAATTAAGGGTGGTAGAAGTTAATTACCCGTCAGGGATTTGTATGGGTGGATCTTTAGTTAGTAGGCATCTTTAGTACTGGACGTGGGTGGGTAGGCTTGCCGTATTGGTTAAGTCTCCTCTATCACAAAATATTCGCAGGAGTCGGTTGTGGTCCGTCGAGTCTGTCCGTCCGTCTGTTCGTCCGACGTTAGTGTCGTGTTAAGTGTATTTTGGTCTCGGTTGGGGTGCGAGTGTTCTCATTTTGGAGCTCTGGAATTGTTTGTGTGGTCTTGCGGGAATGTGAGTTGTAGGTAGAGTTGTGGGTGCGTGTCGTGAATGTTTTGCCAGATTCTTTTTGCGTGTTTGTGGAGTGTAATGTTGATTGGTTGCAAGTTTGCTCGGCGATGTAGTTGTGCAGAGATGGAGAAATCTTGCCATTCTGAATTTGTTATGTATCTCGTGGCTCGGTTTTGTACGCGCTGGAGTGTTGAGATAGATGTTGGTGGAAGTGTGTGTAGGGTAATGGTTGGGTAGATGAGAGTGGATCTCACTAGAGCGATGTATAGTTGGCGTTTTCCTTCTGGGTTCATATGTTTGAATCGGTAAAGGCGTGAGAGGTTTTGGTGTGCTAATGCTGCTCGTTGTCTGGTGTAGGGTGCATATCCGGTTGTGCTGGTTGTGAGTCCCAGAACTTTGCCTGAGTTTGTGTAGGGGTGTGGGGTGTTGTTGATGTGCACTGTTGGGTGTTTGCGACGACTGATGGCGATTATTTTGAATTTGTTTGCATTGATTTGGATTTTCCATTTTCGTTCGTAATCGTTGATTTGGGCGATGGCTCGTGTTGTTAGAAGAGCTGCCATGTTATATGAATGGTTAGCGGATGTAATTTGTGTGATTTCGTCTGCAGAAGCTATGTAGTCAGTATTGGGTATTGGTGGGGAAGGTCGTGTGTGAATTAGTTGTACAGTGTTGAGGAGAGGACTGCTCCATGGGGGACACCTGACTTGATGGAGAAGGGTAGGCCAGTGTAGTTTGCGATTCGTATGGCTGCGGTGCGGTTAGTGATGAAGCTATAAAGGATTTTTGTGAATAGGGGGTGAATTTGTAGCTGTGACAGTTTGAATTTGAGTCCTGTGTGTCAGACTTTGTCGAAGGCCTTGCTTACATCTGGTAGAATGATGTCTGTTTGGTTTCTCTGTGTTTGTTTAATGTAGAGAGTCTCGTGTAGCGTGGCAAGTGCGGTGTGTGTACCTCTTCCGTGGCGAAATCCGTGTTGGCGGCTGCTGTAGATGTTGTTGATGGTTAGGTGGTATGTTAGCCTGTAGGTTAATATCTTGTCTAGGAGCTTAGCGTGGGTGTCGAGTAGGGAGATGGGGTGGTAATTTTGCACCTCGTGTTGGGAGGTGGAGGGCTTCGGTAAAAAGATCATTATTGCGTGTTTCAGTTTGTTTGGGAAATAACCCACTGAGAGGGCGTTGTTATATATGTTCAGAAACAACTGGAGCATGTTTTGCAGTAAGTGTTTGAGGTGGTGTGTGGTTATTTTAGTTGGTCCTGGAGCTTTTTGGGAAAACGTCCGAAGTGCGTTTTTGAGTTCTTCGATTGTGATTGCTGGGTAGTGGAAATTGTGAAGGCGGGAAGTGTCTCCTGTCTCGTATGGTTCGTTTTGGGGAGCGATGTCGTTCATTTGTGTTTCTATGGTGTGTATGTGTTCAGTGTCGAAATCGTTGTTGGGCTCATCAATACCTGATTATATGTTTGACCAGTGTTATCGGAACAAAGGTTCCTTGGATTGTGGTGAGTGGTAAAAGATGCCGCCTTCTTTAATGTAGGGGGTGCTTTGTTTTTTATTGTTGCCTGACATACGTTTGATAGCGGACCAGAATTGTTTGGGGTTGTCCATCTTTTTGATGTTAGCGATGGTGTTGTTCCATGTTGCCGAGTAGATACGTTGATATGCAGTTTTTATCTGTTGTCTGAGGCCGAGGAGTTCTCTGTATAGGTGGGGTGAGTGGCCGTGTCGTTGGAGATGGTCGCAAATGTGTTTGTGTCTCGTTTGAAGGACGAATATGGCATGAGTGGGTTTGATGCCTGGTGTGGTTCTGTGTGTGATAGTTGGAATAGATTGGTTGGAGGCTTCGTTGATGTGGGATTCCCATGTGATTAGGTGGTTGTCTATTTCCTCTAGTGTAGGGCTTAAGTCTTGCGGTATTGTGTGTTCAGCGAGAAGATTGCGGTATAGTTCCCAGTTTGCATTGTGGAAGGAGGGTCGTGGGCGGATGGGAATTTGTATTGGGTTGGCTGATATTGTAGCTATGATGGGGATGTGGCCGGAAGGTGTTATAGTGGACCTGGTTCGAGTATGATATTGTGGAATGTTTGCGTGTTTGTTAGTACGATGTCTGGGCTAGTACAAGCGCGGTGAGTGATTATCGTGGGGAAATTGGGGCCTATGTGGAGACATTTGTTCCTGTCTATTAGTGAGTGGACTTGTCTCCCCTTCCTGTTTGCGTATGTGTATCCAAAGGTGGGGTGTATGGCATTCATGTTGGCTAGGAGGTAAGTGGGGTGTTTTCGGTTAAAGAGAGTGTGCATGTCGATGTAGTTTATGTAATCAATGCGTGGAGGTATGTAGGTTGTGGCAAGTGTGATTGGGCCTTGTGGTGTTTCTACTGTGATGGCCAACATATCTGTGTGAAAGGTATCGTGAAGCTTGAATGGGAGGTCTTTGCGAATTGCTATTGCTACTCCTGCGTGATTTTCATTTGCTTTGTTTGTGGTATATGTATTGTAATTCCAAATTTTGATGGGGGTGTCGTTTCGCATGCAGTGCGAGTTTAGCAGAATTATGTGTGGATCGTATTGACGGTAGATATTGCACAGTGCGATTTTATTATTTTGCCAGTGTTGGACGTTGTGTTGGATGACGGTTAATGTTTTGTACATATTGTGTGTATCCATTATGGAGTCGAGTGTTTGGGTTTCTTGTGGGGGGTGTCAGGTTTCGAGCATGTGTTCATCATGTCGAAATGTTCGTGTGGGAGTGTGGCTATGGGTTCGTCTTCGAGGTAGAATTAGCCGTCAATGATTTCTTTCCAGATTTTGTCCGGGTGTGGATGTGCGACGGCGATTTTGAGGCCAGGGGGTTTTGCGGTTACTTCTTTCACTATCTGATCGTTGGTGGGTTTGCTTGGAATATGCCGTGAGTGCGTGTCGCTGCGGAAGAGTGTAGCCTGGATTGTGTCGTCGTGTGCAGAGGATTCTTCCGAGGAGGGTTGTCTCTTTTTTTCCGTTGTTTTGTTTTCTTCTTCGGGCTGGACTGCGTTCTCCAATTTTCTTTCAAGTTGTCGTCGCTGGTTTCGTCCTGGGTTGAGTTCTCTTCTGTTGAGTGGTGGCTTGTGTCCATTTCGTCTTCGTTGGGGTCAGTGCTTGCTTGTTTTGCAGGTGCCTCCGTTGTGTCTGCTTGGGGTAGTTTGTCGGGCTGCACGAACATGTTGATGATTTTTCGGGAGTCGCGATCAGAGAACTTGGTGTTCACGTCGTAATTGTCTTTGAGGGATTTCGATAGGATTGATCCGAAATCCCCTCCTTGTGTGAGGCTTGCGATGTGCGCCTCAATGATGATAGCGGCTAGTTTTATATGCATCTCGCTGGTGAGTGTGAGTGTATGTTCTGTTTATGCCGTTTGTTGGATGGCCGTTTTTGCGATTTCGATGTATGTGCTCTTGGTTTGGTCTGTTACTTGTTTTTGGAGTTCGTCGTTCTTCTTGCGGATAGCTTCTTTCCTGTATGGGCAAGAAGCTGCGAGGGTGCGGTGGTTTCCTTGGCAGTTGAGGCACTTCTTGTATGGTGAATTGCACTGTTGGTAGGTGTGGTCGTGTGCAGCGCATTCAGAGCAGTTTGGTGTCTTGGCAGTGCATTGATGTGTAGAGTGGTCCTCAATTTTGTAGCATTTGAAGCAGATCCGTAGGTGAGTGTATTTTTCAAGTTCCATTTGCGATGGTGTGATCTTTGTGTTGAACATAAGGAGCCCATTCTGGAGAGCGCGCTGTGTCATGGCAGTGTCGGTGAAGGTTACTTTTATTACGTGTGTAGTTTTTGATTTTGTTTATTTCCATGATTTTTGCCCATTGTTGTACTCGTGTTATTTCTTCTTGTATTTCTTGCGGTTGGCGTTGGCCAATGCTGCTGTCCAGTTGTCTTATGAAGATGGTTCTTTTGGCTCGAAGATCTGGGGGGATGATAGGTTTCAGATTTATTTTCCGAAAGTGTGTGGTGGCTTTGACCGAGGTCAGTTTATCAATGGCAGTGATGTCATCAATTATGGCGTAGAATCCGCTTGAGTTGCTGGTGAGTCGTATGAGAGGGGCTTCTAAGTGTTTGAATGTGGTTTCAAAGACTTTTTTTCGGTCTGTATCTTGGCTGGGGTCGATCTTGCGGAGTTGGACTTTGTAGGTAGTGTTGGATTTTTTGGCAGGCTGTGCTGGGGGGGTTGTGGTAGTTTGCTTGGTCGTTCGTGGTTGAGTGTTGTTGCCAAGGGTGGCGTTGGTGCGTGTGTTGGTGTTATGTTGCATAGTGTTAGGTCTTATATGGGTGGGTGTAGGTTGTATGGCGCGGGAAACCTGGCTATACCCAGCTCTCCATGTACCTCGACTTCCTTGGTGGGGAAGCATGGTGTTAGTCCTAAGTGTTGGTGTATAGTCTCAGGCGTCGGATTTGTCCGGAAGGCGGCTGGTGCCCTACTTGTACCCGCTCCCCCCCTACTATAATGGGGTTTGCCCAGTTGGTCTGGGGCCTTTCGGTACACCAGACTCTACTACCTTCCGGCGACGCTCAACGGTCGGTAAACCTAAGAGCTAAATAGGAGAGGGCTACTCACACCCGCTTGGGAGGCTATGGCTCGGCAAGCGAGGTAGGAAGTCGGCTGCTGTTGTGATATCTTGGTAGTGAGAAGGTCGTTGCTGAAGGTTAGGTGCTTCTATGGCGATTTTCACTGGTGAACTCTCCAAACAGTTGTGTTAATAATTAAACTCATGGTAACTTGCGAAGTTTGATATTGTTAACTTCAATAACATACCGACCATAATTTATTTTCAAGTGGAAGTTCATGTTGATATATTTTTTCAATATTAATTTAAATTTTCTCAAAAATATTGTTTCAAACATCCTAAATAGAAGGTTTTTCTACAACATATCCTCTAACACAAATGAGAATTTTTTGATTGGTAACTGATTCATTTTAAAGTAGAATTAGTTGACCACAGCACTCACACCACCACTGTACCTACACCAGCACCGTACCTACACCAGCACCGTCCCTACACCACCACCGTACCTACACCAGCACCGTACCTACACCACCACCGTACCTACATCAGCACCGTACCTACACCAGCACCGTACCTACACCAGCACCGTCCCTACACCACCACCGTACCTACACCAGCACCGTCCCTACACCAGCACCGTACCTACACCACTACCGTGCCTACACCATCACCGTGCCTACACCACCACCGTACCTACACCTGCACCGTACCTACACCACCACCGTACCTACACCAGCACCGTCCCTACACCACCACCGTATCTACACCAGCACCGTCCCTACACCAGCACCGTACCTACACCACTACCGTGCCTACACCAGCACCGTACCTACACCACCACCGTACCTACACCACCACCGCGACAACCAACAATGTAATCCACATATTAATTACCCTTTACGCCCTGAATTATTTTCCAAACATCTAAAAAAATAATTTTTGTTCTATTTATGACAGAAAGGTGTACTGGAAGCATAATATGCATTTAAATCACCCAAAATTATTTTTTTGTCAAAAATAATTTTTTGTGACGAATTCGTCACATCCGCGAGCTAAGGTGTATAAGTTATACAAGGTAATAACATCAAATTCTTTATTGAATAGTATTTAAGATCTCTTTCACACGTTGCCATCACTTTATTTACTGTGGATCTCAAGACACATCCTCAGCCTAAAAAAATTCGGAGAAGGGGGATGGGGGGGGGGGGGGGAATGTATGATCCCCGGCGAATAATTTCGGGGGTGCGGCAGACATCAATTATTAGCAATCTTTTTATTTTTGCTCATTGTTTCACTTAAAAGACAAACTGAAACTGGCCCCCAACTCAGAATTTCGAGGGGGGGGGGGGTGCGGGGACCACGGTCCCAGTGGCCCCTCTCCCTGGCTGCGCTACTGGGTAAGAACTTAGTAACAAATATTGGTACATTTTATTCAAACCTGTTTGATTTAGCAATGAGACAAAGGCATACATTATATTTCTTATAGTAAACAGTTCTTCCAATGCAGTTCTCTCTCTTGCATTTGTTTATCGTTTCAGCAATTCTGGGCGCAATGGCCTCCCCAATGTCAGGACATTGCTCTCCAATAGTGGTCTTGCTCATAGACTCAAAACGATGTAACATGCAAGTCCAAACCACTGTTTCAGCTCTTTGTTGGTCACATTCAGAGGTTTGTTGAGGTTACTCTCAATTTTTGGTTTTTCGAATTACTGGATCAGTGAAATCCTCTGATAATTGCTTGGAATTTTGCAAGGAAAAAAGAATATCTTCATTACCCATTATGTCAGGTCCTAACAGAGCCATCGTTTATGATGTATTATAATCTTGATGAAGAGTAGACCACTGGCGGCGACGAGTGCGCGGTTGTGGTCTGCTTCCTCTAGAAGCAGATGCTGTGATCTCAATCCCAACTACTGAATTTTCCATTATTCCTGACGGATCGTCGACGTCAATTGCCGTGTTCAAATCTGAAATAAAATACAACGCATTGATCGAACATGTAGTTAGAATATAAAATTGGCAATTCGTCAAGGAAATACATTTTTATGACTGCAATAATTACAAATATTTTTTTAAACACTGATTAGCAACGTAACTTTTTCCTCGTCCTTATCGGATTCGGCAATTACTCGGGATCTACCACGTCGTCTTCATCTAATTCTTCAATTTATCACTTGCATCTCCAATCGAAAAAATAACTTCTCTATCGCGGTTGTTCCTGTTGCCATAGAATAATCTTGGTGGGAAAAATGATCCTGTAAGAAACAAACTCTCGTATAATAGTACATTACGTCAATTTACATAAATGAACAGAAGTACTCCGTCACTTTTTTCATAAATAGCATTATTTCATTTTATTGTAATTTTTAATTATATTTTCATCTTTAACAAGGAGTAAATAACATATATATTAAATTTGGCTAGCATCTAAGACGGTACTGGCATTATAAAAGAGGTAGGTTTGCCTGCATTCTTCGGCTGCCATGCAAACATGGTATCAGCAAAACGTGCTTTGTGTCCCTGATGTGACGAAAACGTCACACTGGTGTAACTCAATATTTTTTTCTTTCTAACTCTTCAAAACCAAATTTCCTTTGATGAACGTATTGTACAGACGTTACTTATTATTCAGGAATTTTTACACGCATGTAACTCACCTGAGATTTCATCCATAGCGTTTCTTATTTAGCCAGTAGGAGCGATGCGAACCACACGTCACCCACGCGCGAAGTTTGTCCATCAACTGAGGTAGCGCGCGCAAAACTAGCACAACACACTACTCAGCCTGAAGAGAACATGTATCTGCGTCTTCACATTCGTTTGCAAGAAGCTCTGTTTGTAATTTACTACGTGAGAAGCTCGTACTTGTTGTGTGACGAATTCGTCACACTCGGGCGTAAAGGGTTAAGCAAAAGAGTGATGTGTTGACATAACAAGAACCAAAACATAAGCAGCAACAACAATGCCACAGCACCAACAAAAGAGTCGCGTGTTGGTGTTGTGAGCAGTCCGACCCTGAAGGCAACGAGAATGTCCCATGTGACAAATGTGCTGTTTTTGATAAAAACATGAGTCACTCCTTCGCAAAATTAGTTCAGCCAACATCGACACTTGTGTCAAAATGGTTAAAAACAAACATCCAAAACAGGCATTGATTAATAAAGATGTTGTAATTTAGTGTATTAATTCATAGATAAGCATATTTCTGTAGCACAATTCAACGTGTCTGCAAGAGCTTACCCCAACACAATGACACAGCACATCTACCCCTACACCCCCTCCCACCGCAGTACACACAGAGAAATACGTACACGGGGGAGTGTGCGTGTCTCATGTTAGCCGCCACACTCTGCCATCTCGTGTGGCTGTCGCCGTAAAATGTCTAATTTGACGTTTCAACAGTAAATACTATAGTTCTCTTCACTCGCTCGAACATTTTCAATTTCAGATATCTTATAAAACTCTCATATACGATGAAATTTAACAAATTGTGGTAAATATTTCATATCTCACCCAAAAAATAACAAATTTTATATGATGTAGTCGATTATGTGGAAATTTTTGTTTGTTTTATTTGAAATTTTATGTATATTTTTTGTTTATTTATTATTTTGTTTGTTATATTAATTTTTTATGTGTTATTTTTTCATTTGTTTTGTTTTTATTTATTTTTATATTATAGTGCCTGACCAAATTATGTTATACACAAAACATGTCTTTTGATTGGTAACTAAAATGTTAAGCGAACAAGTTTTGATGTCAACTCCCACATTTGCTGCTGCATGTGAAGTAGCGTAACTTTCAAGACAAAGAGCAGTGTACATAGAATATATTAACATGGAATAGAACAATAGGGGAATAATTGTTCAGAAGTTTTTCTCAGACCTGAAAGGTTGCGGTATTGTACAAAGGCTTGCGATAGATTGGGAGTTTCATCAAAGGCGCACAATATCATTAGTGTTCCCTTGAGGGACTACAATGATGGTGTTGGGTATTGTGTACAAACTTGGTATAATGAGTGTATGAAAGCATGGGCTGGCTACATTTGAGATGATAACGAGCAGTTGTGGCACAAGTAGATCGTGACTGACCAGGCGTGCTCGAGTCCAGGGCCTCGTTGGATGGTCAAGTTGTTGGCACGAAAATGAGAAATGCACACAAACAAATGGGATAGTCCCCGCTACCACATCGCTAATTTGCCCTCAAATTCCTCCATTATAGTTGCCTAGCCAACAACATAAATATTTTGCATCGCGTTATATGTCGTCCCGAGCCCAGTGAGCCTAAAGAAGAGGTTAGTGATGTCCTAAATATGGGTTCCTATACTACAATGTCAGGAACAAATACACTGGTAAATAAGACCGATCATAATGGAGGTAAATGATAAGTTCAGGGGATGAAAGAAGAAACATAGTAACCAAAGTAAAAAAGAAGAAACAAAGTAACTAGAGTTTCCTGTGTACAAATCCCATTACAATAGTATACCTTCAAAAATACAAAATGAATATCTAATTGCTGCATGTTCAATTTCGATAGTTTCTTATTTTCGTACCTGAAATACGCATGACTGAAAATTCATATATTGATTTTCATTGAACATGTGACGTTCATATTTTGAATGATGACACTATGTATTTGAAATGGTGTTGAAATTAGCCAACGTCAAATTGTTAGACCACAATTTTATTTTCTAGATTAAAAGGGGCAACTAGATTTATAACGCGAACGTAATCTATATCATGACGTAGGCTACGTATCACCAGTCAACGTGCGACGTGAGTGGAAGGAGCGCGTGTAGTGGTGTGTGCAATTGTTGTCTGCCACTAGTTACTGCGTCTATACGTGTTATTATACATTCATTGAGCATATTCAGAAATTGAACTGGCAGATAAAGACCTTTCCTGACAAGAATTGCATAAGAATTTTGTGAGATTCTTAAGACAATTTCTGGTCAAATAAGCAGTTCTTCATGATGCACAGCCGAGCATTGAAGTTGTCAGAGAGTTCCATTGCCCATGGAAACATTTAATGAAAACTTCAACTTCACCCAAAGATCTCAAGGCACTCAACGCGTTGACTGCGGTAGGGAGCTATTGCAAACTTAAAGAAATAATGGACGCAGTTAATATTTGGTATCTATAATGTTGCGAACAAATATTAAATTTAAATTATAGTTGAATACTCAACTTCAGTTTAACCCATCGCAGCCATTGAGTTAAAAGAAAACATGGTGAACCTCTGACTCCAGTACAGATGTTTTGCAGACTCTTCAAGGAGACTGTCAAGACTCACAAACATGTAATTATATTTTATACTAGAACCTATGAAATTTTAATAACTTACCACGCGTAAGTCCAACAATACTTATCGTATATTTTATCAAGAAACGTAATCATCAGTCAGGAAACTTGATTTTCTGCTCAAACAATTTATTTTTTCTTTTAAAATTTTTATAAGCAATATTCTTCACCTTTTTGCTGTTCGAATTGCATGCTAAACTTTATATTTAACACGCAAAATTTCTACAACTAAATCATTTTTAAAACTAATATTGTGTGATTGCTTCATTCCAATTTGTTGACTTCTTTATGCAGTAGCGCACAACAACGGTAATTTGTAAATGCATTCAGAACAACAACGTTAATTTTGTGAATGGAAAGCATGGAAAGCAACTATAGAGAAAGCATGGAAGAATGAAATCTCTAGAATTCTGTTTCGATGTAACTCAAACTACTACGGCTGACGATAATGATTTACTGCTGTGTATTTCAAACAGCCCTTCTACTAGATCATATTTCACTCAAATGACTTTAAAATATTTCACAGGAATTGGAACGACCACCAAGCAAAACCTCATTTGTACAGCGTAAGTTGCCGGTAAATAAAAAAAAATTTGAAACCGTTTTTCACCATGGTTCTCAGAACGCTAGGCAATAGCATGTGTATATACATATATAAAGACTTCAAATCTTCAAAAAGTCACACAACTGGAGCACATTCCGCAGAATATACCCTTAAAATTTCGGTTATTTATAAATTAAAAAGGTATAAAACTACAATTGGCGAACTTACTGAAACAGAATAAAAGTAAGTAAAACGCTGCAGCGCACCTACACCTTTCTACCCTCAATGGTTTTCTGTGTACTGACACGATTTGTCATCAGCAACTCGGCGCAATGAGCAATGACTACTGCGGTTACGATATATACCATGACTACGGTACCGTGGTGATGGTTGATTACTTGAATGTGAGAGCACTGGCAGCAATTATGAATGAAGAAATCAATGTCGCTACAAACGGAAAGCATGCTTATAGTCAATAATAGCATTATTTCGAGCAATTTTTGTTCTCTGGCATTGAACAACAACAAAATCAGAACGTAGAATATTATTTTGTCAACCTTTAAACTGTGCTTTCAAAATCTATTATCATAACTCACATAAATCATGCAAGGTAATGTATCAACTGGTTTTACTGGACACAAGTGTGTCAATCAAAAATTTTATTGGAGCACAATTCCTATTTCTTATTTTGTGAAGTATGAAATGTTTTCGGTTATTCTATCGAACTTTATCGATAAAAATCCATTGAAAACTGGGGTGGAATAGTTTTATCGGACATCAAATGATTTTGAATTTACGATAAATTACATGCAATATATTGTAATTATTTTTCTGATGAATTTCAATGTTTACATGTCTCATTGCGTCCTGGGTATTTGGGGGTTAAAAGGATGATATAGGTGCGTTCAAGATGATATAAGAAGTTGTGATAGCTCTAAGGTGATTGTCGACCGCCTAGAGTGACCTCAAGGCTCCACCCCCCCCCCCCCCCCCAAGAAGATTGAATGATCCAGTGACAGGTTGAGAACAATAGCTGTATAGTTGTGGTTCTGACTTTTATTTTAGCAGTATGTTTGATACAAGGTTTAAGGTAAGGAGTAACTGGGACCTGGCGAAGAATAAAATGACGAAAATAATCGAACAAAATTGGGAATTTTAAACTACTAGCAGGAATAATTTCAATAATAAAAAATAAAATTAATAAAATTTGCCAGAATTACGATGCTCCTTGCAAAAAGTTAAATGACGTGAATTTTTATCTGATTTCGAGAGCTCCGACACACGTGCAAAAATGCATCTTAAAACATGGCTTTAATTTAAAATATGCTTTTACTGGAATATGAAACGCCACACCGGGTTACTACACAAAAACACACAAGGTAACCGGTTATTATAACTATTATAATGTAACTACTGCGCTAACCTGGGATTTTGGTAAAACTAATGCGGGTTACAATTTAGCCTAATTTCAACAATACGACATATTTTTTTATATTTAGCCATCAACAACCAATTACGGTAATACTAAATCCTCTACCATTGTTAGAATACTACATATGCGTACAGTGAAACATATCCCTGTATAGTCAGGGCTTTTTCCGGCTCGGCGGACGTACGCTTGGGAATGTCTTGAATTGGTTGGGATTCATGATTCCGGATGATTCCAACCAGGGCTGCCACACCTTGGGAATTTTCCCTAGATCTTAGGAATTCGGACATTGTCTAGGGATTTGGGGAATTCGATACAAAAAGGCCAAGAATCTAGGGAATTTGGGGTGTTTTTACAATATTCTGCATGTAAAAACTAAAATTGCCTAAATAATATTTGCGTTCAACATAAAGGTACAGAAACAATTAAAATTTCCACAATTCGATCTATAAATTAATCAAATTATCAGCACAAGGAGCCTAAGTCAGCTTCGCGAATGCATCATGGTAGAATAATACATGTTTGTATGGGATCCGAATGCAGCGCACAGTGGCACCTCATGGAGGGCCTGGCTCAGTCACTCATTTGGTATTGCTGAGGTGCTGCCTCTTATAATGTGCGCTTAAAGTAACAGCGCTACACGTAGCGGTGTTGCTTTGTCCTTATTGCATTATCAGCTTGTAGTTAAACACAATGGAATCACCTAAAAATTGGAACAATAAAATTTTTTTGGAATTCAAAGACTGGCTATAGAAAGATAAAGATGGGAACCGTCTCGGTTGTAAATGTTGCATAATCATGATCGAAAGTGCGAACAAGTCTACCCTACAGATACACAAGGAATCCGAGAAGCATAAGAAAACTTGTGAACTTCCCAAATCGAAAGTTAAAAAAAATTCAAATAGAAAGCGCCTAACGATGATGATCAAGTATCCCCTCGCTTGATGATGAAGCTCAGTTAAATAAGATAGACGACGAGTGGAAAAGTTTTCATCTAATTGCAGCTGACCTATCGGTAAGGAATGCACAATTCCCCGGTATTGGAAATCATTAGGGGAAATTAAAGATGACTTGGGCGACCCTAAATTTGGTATCTATCATATTTTATGACTTATCTCACTTGCTACGCTTTCGTCTGCATCTATTGAAAAAAATATTTCCTTACCTTTATTAACTGTATAAAAAAATAATCAAATCCTTAAAACCAGAAACTGCAACTTCCTTGCCAAGCAAAAATTAGCAAGAAATAATGCAAAGTGTGCTACTTGGGATCCACTAAAAAGTTTAAAAACTGACCAAGAATTAAGTGGAGCCGCCTTTCAAAGATACCAAGACCTATTGAAACGATTGAAAGAATCAAAGTCTCTTGGCTTTCACGCTGACATTAATGTCGAAAATGAGAACTAAACCTAAAATGTATTGAAGATAAGCATAAATTTCATATTTATATCATTTATTAATATCTGGGGATTTCTTTTACGATCTGGGGAAATTTCAGGGGTCAGTCTGGGGATTTTGGAAAAAGTTTACTGGCAGCCATGATTCCAACCAATTCCGGTTGGATGAATCCGGATAGTTCGTTTGGCGTTGAAGGGTGAAGGTGCAAACGGTGAAGGGTGAGTCAAGTAACCTGACTGAGTAACCTGGTGGTGAGTAACCACCACCAGGTAACTGAGTAACCTGGTGGTGAATTAAAGTGAAGTTTCAGAAAAACTGGTATAGTTTGTATATTCACGTGAGTACAGTGTGTGACTTTGTATGGAGTGCTCGTGAGAGTAGTTTTTTGTTGCGTGAGAGTTGAGACTGAGCATTGGTGTGGTGACTTGCAATTTTTGGCTGTTTTGTTTTGACTGGTAAGCTTTCTTTGCAAATAAAGAGTATAGTGTGTGACATTGTAGAGAGTGACTGTGAGAGTTAAAGTTAGGTAACGTTTTTTGTTTCTTTTGGTTTCTTTTTGTCTGGATGGTGTAAAAGAAGTGGATGATAAGGCAAATGATGGTGCAAGGAGTGTGAATGCAGTAAATGATGGTGCAAATGTGACAGATGAGAGTAGAAGGATGAATGAGCATGATGAAAGAGGCACAAATGGAAAGAGAGTGAATGAGCGACCTGTTGATGTGCCACATGAGGTGCAGGAGCCTGTAGTGGAAGCGAATGAAAGGAAGATGAATGGAAAGAATGATCTGAGTAAAAGAATTGAGCAAAAGAGCAGCATGAAAGGGCGAGTGAGACCTATGATTAGAATATGTGGGAATAGCATGGTGGAGAATGTTGATAGGTTCATATATATGAGTGACAGTAGCGGTTGTACGAGCATGAGAGGGAAAGGAGTGGAGGAGATTTGTAGGCATGCTGAGAGAGTGATAGATGGAATGGATGAAGGAATGGTTGTACTGCAAGGAGGTGGCAATCAGCTGCTTGAGTGTGGGAGAGAATGTACGGTGAATGCAATCATGAGTGTGGTTGAAAGGGCACGGAAGAAGAATGTTAGAGTGGCTGTGACCAGCCTGCTGAGAAGGTCTGCGTGTGATGAGTATGAAAGGAGGTGAATAGGGAGGTGCATGAAAGGATTATGAGAATGAAGGCTGCGAGTATGAGAAACCGTGAATTGGGTTCCAGCTTCCTTGATATCGATAGCGTGATCCAGGGTAGATGTTTTCGTGGAGATGGAGTCCACCTTACACAAGAAGGTGAGATGAAACTCTCCAGGAGATACATCCAGTGGATCGGGTCAACTCATATTGCAATGGAAGGTGGAACAGGATAAATGAAAAGCTGTCAGAGAAAAAATAAAAAATGTTGTGAATTGTCCAATGGTGTTCTGAGGTTTGGATGTATAAATGTGCGTGGATGGAATGCAGGAAAGTTAGATGACCTTGTAGCAGAATTTGAGAATGGAAATTTGGATTGTGTTGGTGTAGTAGAGTCCCGAATGCGTGATAGAGTCAGTTTAAAATTTAAGGAGAGTAAGTACTATATGATAGGAAAAGGGTGTGTAAGTTGGCAAAAAAGAGGTGGTGGAGTTGGTCTGATTATAAAGAATGCTCTAAATTGGAAATTAGAGAAACTTCCTGTTGGAAATGAACCTGAGAGTGAAGATTTGTTAGCAATTAAGTGTAAAAGAATGCATGCCAGAGAATGTATTGTTGTGATTGTATGTTATATGACAACTGATGGGATTTTAGCTCATGAAGAGAATGTAAAAAAGTAAGAAATATTAACAAGGATTGTACGAGAACACTGCAGGTGCCCTCTGATTGTGATGGGGGACATGAATGGCCATGTTGGTATACTTGGTGAGCCTGCGAATGCAAATTGACAAAAATTGATAGATTTTTGTGATGAGAATGAACTTGAAAACCTGAATGTCAAAGTAGGAAATGGCTTGCATACATGACAAAGCAGGGAATGGAAAACTGCAATTGACCATATGATTCTGAATAGTAGAGCAAGAGAGTATGTCAAAGAATGCGTGATAGAGTCATTATGGTAAGTCATTCATCTTTAATTCAAAGATCGCTTATGATGCCAGTCTTTAATTACCATAGTTCTTCTGTATTGCAAGATTGAACGATTTGTTGTGATAATGTTGAAATATAGTCAATATGAAAAAATTCACATGTTCTCTTCAATTTAGAAGAACATTTATGAGTGACTTCTTGTATTGCTATTGCAGTTGTACAGTAGGATGAGTTAATGCCATACTGCAACCTTGAAGGTTATGATTGTTTGTCCTTGTTCGCATTCAGAGCAGCGAGGGTCAGGTGGAGACCAGCGAGTTGGTGCTGGCTTCAGTGCCTGGCAGTGTTGGGGCCACTGATTGCCTTCTGGAGCTTGACAGGTGAGTCTTCATGGCCTGCTCTACTTCTTTGATGCCCCTCCTCAAATCCTGTGACTCCTTGGTTTTTTTAGTTATTTGTTCTTATCCTTCAAGTTGTGTTTGGTTTTGAATTGTTTTCAGTTTCTAGATAACTATTTGATTGCATGTGTAACATCATTCAAGACCTTTAAGATATTCTTAGTTGTTTAATTTTGTTTCTAGAATTTTAATTGAATCCCATTTTTTTGTATAGCGAGCTTGATTTTTTTGCAAAAGCCAGTAGTTCAAGTTATTACTTTCATTGATTTAATTTTGTTCTATGATTTCCACTGTTGATAGAAATTTATGAGTCTTCTCATGTGCAGCCTTTGGGATTGTTAACAAGTTACTCATATCACCATTTTGTAGTTTTCCTTGATCCTCTTACATTTTGCTCATTCATAAGGTTTGCTGTTAGTCTTTCTAAATTATAGACTGTGTAGTTGGTGCTATGCTGGCCTTCTGGAACCTTTAGTATTTATGTATTGAGGAGGCTGACATTCAAGTATTCTCCTAACAGTATGAGAGTGTCAGGCTGATTTGCTGGATGAATATGAAACTTGAGGCTCAAAAGTGGCTGATACAAGTCAGTGGAATGTACTTCAGATGGAGTGTCTGAGCAGTATGGCTGGGGTGACATTCGTAGGATGGGTGAATCAATGAGCTAAGGAGTATGAAAAATGTGGGAAGGGTGGCAAAAAGTGGGAACTGCTGTGTGTTGAAGTGGTTTGGCCATATGGGGAAATCAAAAAGGAATTGTTGGTGAAGGAAGCAATGAAGTCAGAAGTGCAGAGATGGAATCTTAGAGGTTTGTCAAAAACTGGATAAATAAATGGAGTTGAAAGCATGTTGCACCAGTGTTTCAGAAGATGATCAACAGTTAAAGATGAGTTGATAATGATTGTGAGTGTCTGACTGTGATTGTCATGATGGTTATGGCTTCAGGTTCTTAGCCTGCTGGAATGACCCAGGTTTGGTAAAAAGGACATGTTATTGTGTCAATTCATTAGGTCTGGAATCTTTGAAGTCTTACAAAGCTGCAAGAGTAAATTCACATAGTGCTGTTGGCCCTTGCTGTGGAAGAGACTCTCAGAAGATGTATATGTAATAGAGTGAACGGTTAAAAGTTATTGTCCTCTCAGGATGATACAACTTCTGTGTCTATGGTAATTACTGCTCCCTGAAGGAATTTTCAGATCCCAGGCTTAAGTTAGTTAGGTATTCTTTTTATCAATATAGAAAATTTTCATTTTGTTATAAGTCATCTTTTTCAGTTACTGCGTTTTTTCTCACTGTATCCATAACTTTCTGCTTCAACTTTAATTTTGTTTCTTAAACTCTTTTCCTTACTTGCTGTTCTTGTATGCAGGGGACCCTGTGTGACAGCAGACCTTGCATTTAGACTCCTTGTTGCCTCAGCTCCAAACTGAACGCTGCCTCCAACTTTCTTCCCATTAGAACACCTCTGTTGGGAAAAAGAAGGCCTAAACTAACATCGCTAGTATAATACTTTAACTTTATACTAAGCAATGCCTTCTTCATTTATCCTTTTGGCTCTCCTATGTTGAGGGTATGGAGGCTTCAACTAATTTATAATTCAAGCTGTGTGTTGTTTGACTATAGGGGTGAATCTGATTCCTGCTGGTTGGCCTTATTTCCTTTGTGGAGGGGATTGACCTTGGTGATTACAAGGTGTCTGTTAATAGTGTAGCCTGTTTGTAAATGCTTCTAATTTTTTGAATTGTTATTAAAAATTTGAATGATATTGCTTTCAAAGAGAGGACTAAAATTTAAATTTCATTTTGTTCTGTTAGGCTCTCAAAATAAACACCACCACCAGTCTGATGAAATTTACCAATATGAAAACAATTTGTGCTACAACATCCTTTTAAGGGGGTCCTTCCGTCAAAATTGAATTTGATCCAATTGGTCTGAAATTTGGCCACTATATATATTTTCGCAAGAGAAACATATTTTATTCCAGAAGTTTTTGATTTAGGCCTTAGTTTTTTTTCAACTCGTTTTTTGGTTCATTTTGGGGATGTTTTCAAAAGAATAAAAGTCAACGAATTTTTATGCTAGAACATATACGTAGACAATTTTGAAATCCTCGTAACATTGAAAACAAACTGATAGGTCTGAATTTTCTTTTTGAAATTTTTTTTTGTATGCGATATTTGATCAATACCTAAAATATACCAAATTTTTGTTTTGAACTAGCAGAAAAAAAGTCAACGTACAAATTGGAAAATCGAAAGCTATCAGTTTGTTAGAATTGTTCCAAGGATTCTAAAACTGTCTTCGTTTTCTTCCTAGCATAAAACTCAATGACTTCTATTCTTTTGAGTTTTGAAAAAAGTGACTTACAGTATAGGCCAAAAACAAAATTTTTTATTGAAGTGTAATATAATGGAAAATCTATGTAATTGAATGCTGTTTTCATTTTTATTTCGATAATCTCCATGCATAACATCTTATTCACACTGTGAATTGTAATTTACAAAAAAAGAAAAATTGAAAAAATTTTACTTCCATAAAATTATGAAATTTTTTGTTTTCAGTCTGATTCTAATGAAATTTGACTATAATATGTAACCTTTGAAAAGAATCACAATTTCTTCTATACATTTTTTTTGATTCAGGCCTTAGTTTTTGAAAAAATGTGACATATTGGTTTTTAGTCCACTGGTTTTGATATTTCAAAAGAATAGAACTCATTGAGTTTTCATGCTAGAACAAAAACAAAGACAGTTTTAAAAATCCTTGGAACATATCTAACAAAAGTACATTCGCAAATTTTCCAATTCTTCTTTTGTTTTCTTTTTATATGGGGTCAAAAATTTAAGATTTTGGTCCCCTTACCCCCCCCTCCCCCCCCCCCTGTTGGTGGTGGTACTTAGATGGTCCACCACCTAAGGGTACTTTTCTAACAAAAACATGAAAAATTACCATCTGAGAGAAAAAGGGCCTCGGAGGGCCCCCTTAAAGTATTAACATAAATTAAATAACTTCTCTGGCATTGTTTTTCAGTGGAGCAATGTGCAATACAAAATACTCTTCATGGTACCTATTAAAAAAATGAAATCTAAAAAAACAAATCAGGTTATCTTGTTGACTTAGAAAAATTTGATCTATGTGAAATTAGACATTGAGGAAATCAGCCCTTCAACTAATCCATGGTTTCATGTGCAATGTGGGCTGTAGTTCCATTTTGTTGAGACAATTTATCAAGTTGTGTTTCTAGGCAAAATTCTTTTCACAATTTACTTGTACATTTGAGAAGTCATTACGCCCATCCATGTCTTTACATACCACAATAAATTCTTGCAAAATTTTCTGTGTTATGCTTGTTTTGAATCTTGTGGTGGCTATTTCAAAAGTTGCACATGAAACAGAAACTATTAAAAATCTTGTTCTCTTTGATGAAATGCATATCAGTCATTCATCGCTTCAGCTTTACAAACACTTGCCATCACAGCCTTGATTTTTTTAAATAAACTACCTTTTTGACATATTAATTAGCATCAATTGCATCAATTTCATCGCTGAATCATGATTTAAAAATACATTGTGAGAACACTAGGCTTAGCTTGAGAAGTCCCTAGTAGTCTTAGGTGCTCTCTGTGGCACAGCGGTTAAGGGATCGGACTTGCATGCTGGAAGTCGCGGGTTCGTATCCCGGCGCTGGCGCAGAGATTTTCCCCGTTGGGTATAAGGGAAAGCTCCTGCACAATACCCCACTCAACCCAGGTGTCGGAAATGGGTACCGGCTTTACGGGGGAACCGTCATGGTGTCCTATATATAGGGTTAGTTGTAAGACATTTGAAAAACCAATGCTAAGATCATATGTATCAGGCTTGATTGGAAATAAAGCATCCCAAAGATGCCGATGTTAACCTAACCTTTAACCTCATGAAGCTACTGTTCATCTAGTTAGTCTGAGCTAAATGAGAAATTTCCTCCAGCTTTTGAGTTGTCTCACCTTTGAATAGACCTGTGTGTTTTCTATGTTTTGTGCAGTACCCACTTATCTTCTATGGGTTTTCATATTTTTTCATTACTTTTTGGTTTTAAGCCCCCAAACTTTCTGTTTTAATGTATAGGGTAGCTTGTATAAGAACATATTATGTTCCATGACTCTACATATGTTCTTTAGTTTATACTATATTATCTTATGTCTTTTCTCTGTGAAAACATTTGTGCAATAGTAATGAAGCCTTAAACAAACTAACACTTAAGTGTTCAGCATCTGTGATTTTTTTGCAATGTTGGATTATTTTTTTTACCTGCTGTTGATTATTGCTGGTTTTTAAATGCTGTTTGATGTTTTAGTTCAATCCTAATTACTAAGCTTATACAATCATTCTTCACCTTACCAAAGTTACAAAACTGTTTCCAAGTCACGAAACAGCTTTACGTAAAATTTTTGTCTCTGAAAATGAAAGAAAATTCATATCTCATCAATTTTCACTTTTTTTGGGTTTCAATTCCTTTAACATTTGTTTGTTGCAGCCAGAAAGAGGGATGAAGTAAGAAATTGAAGCTTTTAACATTGTCAAAAATACTGAAGATCAACAATTTAAAGAAATTTCAGTCAATGGTAGCAACCTCTATAATATTTGAACTTGTTTCGAAATTTCATCTATTAATTTTTTTTCAGGATAATTACCCAAAATTAAAGGGTGTCTTCATTTTTTGAAATGACAATTAATTGCATAACCTTATATAGGCCCCTCATGGGGATACAACTATTTTATCTATGGGAATCAGCAATCCCAGGGGGACTATTTGAGGGCCTGAGCTAAAGGTTAGGTATGCTCTCTTTTTGTTAACCTTGAAGAGGTTTTTGTTTTGTTACGGACCATCTTTTTCCGGTTCACTGCTGTCCTGTTTTTCAGCACCTACTACTTTTTTCTTCAACTTTTTCTTGTTTCATGAACTTTTTTCTTAGCTTACTGTTTCTGTGCACCGTATGCATAGATTCCACATTTCCTTACACTTTGACTGCGACTACTAAATATTAGGTTCAATGCCAAACTTAAATTTAAAGTCAATTGGGGTAAATTATTTTGAAAATACCAAACATGAGCTGGTTTGTGCCTTCATTTAGCGCAGATTAAGTATTTGTGAAAATTGAATTTGCGACTAATGGTCAGTCAGCAGCATTATGGAAATTACCCCTGTGTACCACCGGTGGCGCACGTCGCAGTCAAAGTGTTAACTCCATACGAAATATTGCCTTCATCCTTCCTCTCTTACAACAACTTTGCTGTGGTAAAGGGAGGCTAAAGCTTTCTTAAATAATAATAACTAACCTTATACATGGTGTTAGTAAATTCATTATACAAACTTTGCCAGTGGGTAGAACAGCTGAAAATAAGTTTTTAACAAATATAAAGAGTCTGGAAATCTATCGTTTACAAGATATAGAATCGTGTTTCTCTACAGCCAGAAGGTACTTTAACCTAAGATCATGAATGGATGTACTTTACAATAGATGCTCAATATGGCCATCTTCTGCTACAATGCAGGTTCTGTACCAATGCAGTAATGATTCCTGGACATGATTAAACAGTTGTGGATCATCCTTAAAGCATCCTGCAGCCTCTACTATCCTTCCAATCAGATCCATCTGTCTAGTGATATCGACATAGCGTCAAACTACAGACCAATCAGTCTCCTGCCTGTTATGTTCAAAATATTAGAAAAAGTAATAACAAACCAGCTCTCGTCTTACATAGACGAGTCACATCTACTGCATCGCAATCAATATGCTTACAGAAGGAATACCAGTACTCAGGACGCCCTGTTAAACATAACAGAAAAAATTTACAATGATATTGACCAAAAAAAATCAACTCTCTTACTATTGCTTGATCTCTCCAAAGCTTTCGACAGTGTTGAGCATAAGAAACTTCTACAAAAAATTTCAAACCTCAGAATAGACACTCAGTGGTTTGAAAGCTACCTACTAAACCGCTCTCATGCAGTGTGCTTGAATAACAAAATGTCATCATTCATACCAAATAATTTTGGCGTTCCTCAAGGTTCAATCATCGGCCCACTCCTATTTTCAATTTTCATCAATGATTTCCCCACCATGCCGGCAAACACAAAAATCTCAGTGTATGCTGATGACGTGCAAATTGCCATGACAAGCTCAACAGCGGGTTTAAAAGAAACACAAGCCAACGCTGAAAACCTTCTGAGAAATCTGAAATTGTGGTATAACCATAATGGCCTCAAACTTAACGCAAGTAAAACGCAATGCATTGTTTTTGGATCACAGAATGCGACTGAAATTTTACCACCATTCAAGCTAACATTCGGAGACGATACAATTAAACCAGTAGATGAGGTTAAAAATCTGGGTGTTTGGATTGACAAAAATATGACTTTCAATTCACACGTCGAAACAATGTGCAACGAAATTAACGGAACCTTAATGTTCTTTCATCGTATAAAGAACACACTTGACGAAAAATCTAGATTATTAGTGATTCAGTCTTTAGTTGTATCGCGTCTGGACTACTGCAGTCTTGTATGGGGAAATTTACCTCAATATCGTCAGAAAGAGTTGCAAAAATGTCTTAACTTCGCCGCCAAAGTGGTATGCAAAGGAAAATTCAATAAATACGATCATGTCACCCCTCTTTTAAGAAAACTCGACTGGATCCCAATACCGAACAGATTTATGATCCAGAAAGCTCGACGAGTATTCTCCTCTTTGGACCTCCCCCAAAGTAAAGCAGAGGTGTTAAATTTTTTTCCATCTAATATCCCAAACGAAAGACCAAACCGGAGGAACGATGTTTTAGTCAGTTACCGTTCATCTAAAGTGGGACAAAAAGCTCTCTCAGTTTCTGGAGCTTTTTTGTGGAACACGCTTTCCCAGCATATCAAAAACTCTAAAACTGGAAAAGAATTTAGAGTAAATGTGTCACGTCATTTTGCATCTCTGTCATAGGGCCTGCAGCATTTCGGTATGAACTTCCCATTTATCAGAAATTTCAATTTTCCTAAAATTTCTGTTAGAAATTAAGATACTATTTCATTTTACGTTTGCTAAGCGATTCGTATATTCATCTTACTTATTTCTGTCGAAAACAATGAGCACCACAGCCGTCAGTTCAATGCAGCAGAACAAACGTTCTTTCCATAATTAGGAGTATTTCCTCATCTTTATTTTGTTATTTCTTTCTCTTTTCTGTATTGATATTTAACGTCCGTATGACAAAGATACCATGAAATACATTTTGTGTGTACACCAATAAACAAGTTTATAGATGTGAATGTTGGGCAAATGAATTAAATTTTGGCTAACGTTGTCTCGCTATTTCAAAATCATTCTCGAAGATGTTTTCAATCGATTTTCGGCTGAGCTGGGGGGAAGGGGGTAATTTAAGCATTGCATTTACTCTTTTTTTGTTTTTTTTTTTCGGGCGTTTCAGCGCACACTAGCACTGAACTTTCAAATCGGAAAAAACTCTAAATTTCTGTAATTAAATTTATCACTTTGGATCATAGCCTAACCTACCTATATGTGCCAAATTTTGTGAATATTCTCCACTCAGATGTGATATCCGGCCTCAATGTTACTCCATTTTATCCCAAGTACACATGTCCGTATAATGCTGAAGAGTTGTGTTGCTTCTTGACTATAACCTGATTTTTTCTTTAAAAATTTCTGTGAAGAAATTAAAAACCAGTTCATTTTTATGTTTTTCGAAGTCTTCTTTTCCTTTTAGTTATTTTTTGCGAAAAATTTCTTAGGATTACAGTGAGCTCAACTGTCATTTTTTGTGTAGTAGATGGTAGGTTGCTTTTATCTTTTATTTTATACATGTATTTTTTTTCTAATATTCCATTTTCAATAAGTATATATATTAATATGTGTGTGTACGTGTGTAGGTATATATATGTATCTACATATATAGATATACATGTCTCTATTTCATTTCTTTACGCAAAAACCATCCGGGTAATAAATTTTATTGCACTAGCGAAATGATTCAAAAATAGATCTATCACTTCCCCAGAGGGCGTTTCTGTGAATCGGATTAATGTCAAATATAATTAATGAAATAAAGTGCAATTTGAGCATACGAATCGTAGTAAAATTATCTTTCTGTCCGTAGGTTGTACAAGCTATGAATTTTGATATTGAGTATATATTTGTTTACCCATTTCTACCAATATTTTGTAGATATTTGTCAATCATGAGTGGTAACCGGCTTACACTGTATCTCTATTTTATCCCATGTACCCATGTCCGCATGATGTGTTGAATATCGAGAAGATATGAAATATGTTTTTGGTGGTGATAGGGCTTTGCATATTTTTAGGGCATATTTTTCATTTCTCATTCAACTACCCTTGACAGAGATAGACTATTGGCATGCCACGTATGGTTTGTCTATTAGTACGCCTCGTATATTTTGTCTATTAATCTGCCTCATATGGTCTATCTATTTGTACACCTCTGATAGCTTGTCTATTAGTACACCTCGTATAGTTTGTCTATTATTAAGCCTCGTATGGCTTATCTATTTGTACACATCGGGTGGTTTGTCAATTAGTACTTCTAGTATAGAACTTTTGTTAGACTACTAGCACACCACGAATGGTTTGTCTATTAGTACGCCACGTATGTTTTGTCAATTAATATGCCTCGTATGGTCTATCTACTTGTACACCTCTGATAGTTTGTCTATTAGTACACCTCGTATAGTTTGTCTATTATTATACCTCGGATGGCTTATCTACTTGTACACCTCGGATGGTTTGTCAATTAGTACTCCTCGTATGGAACATCTGTTTTAGGATGTCCTATATTAAGAAACTTTTAAAAGCCAATATGTTGGCATGTGTCTCATGTGACAACTTGGAAATACACATTTTTTCTTTCTTTCTCTTTCTTTCTTTTCCTAACAGAAAACTCACTGACGAGTTCTCTTTTGAATGTTGAAATTTAAAGGTTTTGGGTATAAGCCATAAACAGAATTTTTGGTTGAAGTGTAATATAATGGACAATTTATGTAATTGAATGCTGTTTTCATTTTTATTTCGTTAATCTCACACTATGAATTGTAATTTACAAAAAAGTATTTATTTTTTGTAAAAATTATGAAATTTCATATATGTAGTCTGATTCTTATGAAATTTGACGATTATATGTAACTTTCGAAAATAAACACAATTTCATCCATTAATTTTTTCGATTAAGGCCTTAGTTTTTTGACAATATTGAACATATTGGTTCGTTAGTTCATTTTTATTGATATTTCAAATGAATAGAACTTACTGAGTTTTTTATGCTAGAACAAAACCAAAAACAGTTTTAGAATCCTTTAGCATTGTAAACAAAGTTACGGTTTCAAATTTTCCATTTCCAGTAGTGTTTTGTTTTTATATGGGGTTAAAATGAGGTCGAAAATTCAGGGCTTTTAGTCCTCTTACCCCCGGGGGGGGGAGGGGATCTAATGTCCGTTGCACCATAAAATTTTAGGACCGAATAGTCCACCACTTAAAGGTCCTTTTCCAAAAGCAAAACAAAAAAAAAAGCTCACCGGACCGGCAGGGGCTTGGCAGGGGCCTGGGATGATCCCCTTAACACGTTTCCTGCGAAAGGACCCACCGGTGGGTCCCCTACATTTCTGTGTTGCTGTGGAGGGATTCACCGGTGGGTCCCTGATGAAAAATCAGTAATACATATAAATCTATTAGAAATGCCTGATCCAGTCCCAAAATGCACTGTTAAAGTGCTTCAACGTTATATTGGAAGATTAATAAAGCACAGTAATTGAAAGAAAAACTAAGGCTTATTTTTTAAGAAGTGCATTAGTTCCGTTGAAAAAATGTTTTCTATACATCTTAGTATAGATCTTGATGCTTTTTCCATTTATCCTGCATGTTTTGAAACAAAGCATGAAACGCAGAGGTAAGGGGACCCATCACATAAGCCACAATAGGTTGATACTTTTCTTGCTTTACGTTTGGCGGCTTTATTGTCCTCATTTTTAGAGATCGTCTCGTAGCATCCTGTGCAGCGCTTTCTTTTCTTTCTCTTTTGACCTTCAGCTTCTTGGAGAGAGTGTACTGATGGTCCTGATATGTGTGAAATTCTTTTACCTGGCCTGTTTGGCTCCTTGTTTGTCGCACGCGTGAAAGAGAGAATAAGCGATTCCTTGAAATTACGATTTGAATTTTTTTTATCAGCGTAATAACTGTTGTACAGCACCCACGCATTTACTACAGAAGTACCAGTTAGTAGCTCGATGGCTACTTTTTTGTACCACTTTGGAGACTTTCTGAGAGGGGAATAATATGAAGACATTTGATCCGATATGTCAACACCTTTTTTTACATGCATTATAGTCCAAGACACTTTGGGGTTTCTTTATTGGAACACCTGTTTTCGTAACTTTTCCAGTGGCAATTAGTGTGACATCGTGTTCGGGGACCGTCGGTATTGTCAAAACATTTCTTTTGTCTTTTCAATTGAAAACTTTCACTCCTTTTTGACTTTCCATGCCAATTATTTCACCTCTTTTCAGCTTGGCATTTGTTACAGCTTTTGGAAAATTCTTCCTGTTGAGTCGCACTGTACCACACATATAAGTTTTTCTGTGAAGCAAATATTCGGCTAAGAAGTTGGAACAATAGTAGTTGTCAGCTAACAATGTAGTTCCCATATCTTGGAACTTTTCAACCAGTCTAACTACGAGAGATTCAGTAAAACTTAGTGGAGGATTTGCTACTACAAACCCACAATATAACTCTAGATTTAGAGTATAGCCATCAGGAGTGCAAAGTTTGAAAAGCTTGCAGCCATATTTGTGGCTGTTTCCAGGTATATACTGCCGGAATACAACGCGTCCCCTGAAAGGTTTCATGCTCTCGTCGATCACAACATTAGGTCCTGGTGTATACATGGTTTGATATTGTGCTACTACCATGTTGAGCAGTTTTTTATTTTACAATCTTTCATAACATTTACTTCTTCATTGTTGGAAAAGTGAAGCATTTGCAACAAAAACTGAAAGCGGTCTCTAGTCATCGTGTTTGGCACTAGATTGTTTTTATAAAGACTCATTTTTGACCAATAGAGTTGTATGTCAGGTAGTGGAACCAGTCCCATATAAATAATAAGGCCAACAAATTTTTCAATTTCTTCATTAGTAATAGGCACCCATTGAACTAATTTTGATTTTCGAGTTACAACCTTTGAAGCCATTTTTTGTTCGGCGTACCGATCAGCCACCTGTACAGTCATGTCGACAATTTCAACAGTTATTATTTTTTTATAAAAATCAATTGAAAAAACATTTCCATCTTCATCTGAAGCTGACACTCTCACATTTAGCTCTTCCCTGCCAGTGAATTCAAACTTTCGATTTTTCTTAGTAGTTTCCTTCCATTCTGTGTCATGCAAATGTTCATTATTGATTTCCTCGGTGTCATGCAAATGTTCACTATAGATTTCCTCAGTATCATTGTTATTGTCTTCTTCAGTTGTATCTCCGTTTGATGTGGTACTGTCAGTATCTGAAGAGTAAGTTTAAAAATCTAGGTCTTCTTCACCCATCTGCGAAGGGTCATCTGTGTATGAACTGGAGCTAACTTGAGTGTCACGTTGCGTTCTTTCGTAAAACCGACTAGTTTCCATGGTGAAGGCTGTAAAATAATGAGAATAAATGTAAAATACAGTAAATAAAATTGCAGAAAACGAAAAACGGCAAAAATAACAAGATTTATCAGGGGACCCACTAGTGGCCCCCTTCGTATTATAACAAGAAAGTCTCATGGCAAATGCGAAGGGCACCACCCGTGGATCCAGCCTTTTCTTACCTCAGACAACAGTAAGCAACCAGAGTAGCACACATACAACATTTCAAGGCAGTAGCACGAGGTGCACTGCTGTCACTTTTGCACTGAAGTTGAAGATGAAGATATCGTTAAATGAAATTAATGAATGCATTGCCGTGAGCGGGAAGGGGAAACCCTGTTTCCAAGAATCGCCGGAAACGTGTTAAGAAATTCTCTGTCCGTCTTTTCAAGTTTTTTGAGAAGTTAAGCTTTCGCTGGGTAGTTAGGGTGGCCAGAGGCTTCATCTCCTCTGCGTCATCGTCGTCGAGACTCTTCTGAGATGAGGAGCTCGAAACGCAGCCGTTCTCCTTCGGCAGCAGCTGCTGGTTGGAGACCCTGGAGTCCTGCGGCCGTCCATCGATGCCGGTGGTCATGGATGCCATGGTCTTTAGGTGTAGGCCATTATCGCGCATGCCAGGCTTTAGTGTCTTACGATCCACTTCTTCTTTTTTGGTTGGCTCAAGCACCTTCTCATACAGCGGACACTCCTTGTCCTTTTTGATGTGGCTATTATGGGGGGTCTTTTTGAAGAGATGTTTCAAAGGAGCACCGTTGCAGTTTAGTTTAATGAATTCATCCTTGTTTGTTTGCAGCTGCTTCTGTCCTTCAGATTTCTAATTTCTTCTCTATTTGCACTAGCTCTTGTAGGGACATGAGAGGTTTCAATTATGATTGGAGGCGTGTGTTCTTCTTCAAAGGATGTAGTTCATGGCACACGTCCTAGGATTACTTCGGTTGCAGGGTTATCCATCTCTACGACTGTGATGTTGCCTCGATAGTATGGGCAGTCAAGTTTTACGTTTGCTAATAGCACTTCGAAAGTTTGGCTGTCAGCTAACTTGACGGTGATTTTGTTTTTAGATATATTTTGTTCTGGCACTAGGGTTTGATTTACAAATGCTGCTGTGGCTCCTCCGTCCAGCAAGATTTCGACTGACTTGTTGTTGAGTTGGCACTTTTCAATTTTCCTAGTAATAGTTCGGTTGTATCTGAAGTTACCGCGGCATGATTGGATTCGACGGGTGGCAGGGTATATCCTGGGGACTCCTCTACGATAAAATTTATGTGGGCAGTAGGTTGTGCTGCGCCTCCTTCATTCCGGAAAGAGTTCTTTTGTTGAGATTGCGGGTTAAGTACTCGGCACTCCGCACTAGAATGGGTTGGATTTTCTCCATGGTGATCACAGAAGAATGTTCTCTAGCTCATCGGCGGACGGTTAAAGTAGTTGGGTCTGCCTCATACATGAACAGGTTCAGTTGTCCTTGGCCGATACTGGAAATTCTGATTCTGGGGCGGTAAAGGTCGATACTGGGGATTTTGGTTCTGAGGAGGTGAAGGTCGATACTTGAAATTTTGGTTCTGGGGAGGTGAAGGCCGATAGTTTCCGGTTGTGATATTAGAAGATCGATTCGCTTGAAAACTTCTGGAAAGTTTACCCGTTGAAGATTCTTGACCGTCGTTCTTGTTTACGGACGGTTCTCGCAAAGTTTCTGGATAGTTGTATTGGGTCGGGCTTGTAGAAACTTGTCCTCTTGTTCAGCTAAAGTTTCTAAGATGTTACAGCTTTAGTCCTTTAGTTGAGTAGCAAGGAAAGACGGTAAACTGAAGTAGACCCTATCCATGAGCATGAAGTTTTTCAATTTGTCGTAGTTTTCTTCTACAAGGCTCCCGGTAAGCCATGCGTTAAGCGCTTGTTCCAACCTCCTAGTGTATCGACTCATGTTATCTCCTTCCTCAGGCTTCAGTTCAAAGTAGTTACTGCGCAATTTAGCGGGGGTTATCTTGTGGGACTCCAGTAATAGATTTTTGATTTCTCTAAATTGGTAGCGGTCGACAGCGGCCAATGTCTGGATGAGTCTCCTTTCCTTAGCAGTTACTAGATTTTCTAGTGCAAGAACAGCCTCAAATTCCGTGTATTCGAGTGCGTTGCTGTGACTCTCGAAACACTGCATAAATTCTTGGATCCCTTCTTGCTCAGGGTTAGATACAGCGATATCGGGTATTTTAACCCGTCTGGCTTCTGATGCCCTTGGCTGGTTGAGTTGTTGGAGACGGGTTTCATGCTCTCGTTGAGCTTGTCTCTTACGGTCTTCTCTTTCTCTTTCTGCTTTTTCTCTCTCCCATTCTCTTTCTCGTTCTCGTTCTGCTGCTTCTTCCAGCTTTTGGAGTCTTTGGAGGAAGATCTCACGGTAGTCTGACTGCTCCGGAGTGAGGCCCATAGGGCAGTCATGTACTCTCGGGCACGTTGGACACATCCATTTTTAGATTTTTCTTTCGCTTCGCTTCAGGGAGTTGAGATTCTTTTTCTTTTGCATCGTGAATCGAAGTCCTGTATTTTTATTTTTATTTAGGGAGTCGAGTCTTTCTTTATTTTTCTTCAGGGAGTCGAGTCCTCCTTTATTTTTTATTTTTCTTCAGGGAGTCGAGTCCTCCTTTATTTTTATTTTTCTTCAGGGAGCGTTCGGGAGCCAAATTGTTAAATAGTTCGTTAAGGCAGTCCCCGTTCGAGCGCCAAATTGTTAAACATTTAGTTAAGCAGTGAATCCTCTCGGGCGCCAGTGATAGGTTATTTTGGTGGGCGAGTTTTGTTCAGCCCGATAGATAATTATTTAGGCTGGTCCTACTTGGGAGCCAGTTGATCGATTATTTAGGTGGGCGAGTCCTGTTCGGCTTGATTGATAATTATTTGGGTTGGTCCTTCTTGAGAGCCATCTTTCGATAATTGTCCCTATCTTAAGGATTCTGAGGGCCGTATTTTCTGAGGCTTTTCCTTCCGGAGGAATCTTCCTGATGTTTTCGGGGATGAAAGAAAAGTCAGGTTCTGCTGACTCAATTTTATTAACCCTTTCGGTACGATAATTCAAATTGTTTGGGTAAAAACTTCCTGGGGAAAAAGTTGTCATTACCCTGAATTGTCAGTGAAATTGTCCTAGTGTGGTGCTTTTAGCTTAAGTAAGTGCCTTCTTCATTATTTTAATTTTAAAAATTTTTTGAATCTTTGAAGCTCGATGCTTGGCGACAGAAATTTTTGATGTTGATAATAAAGTTTTCGTATTTACGAAGAAATTATTTATACGTTTTTGCCCGAATTTACCAAAAATCAACAAAGTTCAGAAAAAACTTGCTCAAGTTAAATGAAAAGGGTATTGAATATGTTGCTCGGGTCCTGTAGCATGAACTTACGCGTGCTACAGGGTCCTATGGTAATTACAGGGGCCTATGGTAACCTATGGTAATTTACGCGTGCAGATTTCTGGAATTGTTTAAAAACTAGTTTAATGAATGTTTGTAATTTCCCTAATTTTGTTATTACTCCAAAATATTCCCTCACTAGTTAAATTAGTTTAAAACTAGGTTAGATGCCCTAAACTGGAAGCACTAGCCAACTTGGCACTGGAGTAGCCGTCAGGACCGAAAGGGTTAAGTTGGTGTTCATCAACTGTTTTCAAGTGCTGCGAATAACTTCGGAATCCTTCAGAGTTTCGAGCTGATTACAGGTCTTGGAGATTTTTAGCTGTTTTCGAGCTTTGAAGTTTTTCGAGCGTTGATAAAACAAGCTTCCACTTTTGAGCCGAACTGAATCAAGCTTCGGAGTTTTCCGCGTTGATAAATTTTTGAGTTGTCAAAATAAGCTTCAAATTTGAGCCGAACGAAATCAAGATAGCTAAATTTTGACGTTCGCGATGGAAGTACGTTGTGCATGTATCTGTGATACGCGACCTCAGATATTTGCGAGAAGAATTATTCTTCCTCCGCAGAACAGAGGCATCAGTAGATTTATCTTGGCTTCTGGCCTAACACGCATCTATATACTTACCACCAGGAGCAAATGTTGAATTACAAGAACTCTCAAACACCCTGAATGCACTACCCAAGCCGGTTGTGGTGATGGGGGACTTCAGACTTCAATGCTCACCACACCGATTGGGGAAAAAAGACAACAGACCGCCGAGGCCATTTGGTGCAGAATGCCCTCACCAAGACAAATCTCAACATCATAAGTGACAATTCAGCTACACACATATTTGGCTCAGTGATCGATCTTGCGCTAAACCTCTCCTGACATAACACCCGACGTAAATTTTACAGCACTGTCTTTAGTATTTAGCAGTGATCATTATCCGATTATTTTGTCAATTACTGTAAAGTACAGTGACGGGAGAAATGAAACGGTGGGGTGGAACTACAGAAAGGGTAATTGGAAAGAATACCGAAATGACTCTGTATGGAGAGAAATACATCGGCAGGAACTACCAAAAGACCCTGAAGCAACAGTCGAGGAACTTTACACGAGATTCAGGTCCACTCCAGAAAAATGGATTAAACAAATAAGACGCGACGACAATATGCAAAGCCTTGGTAGCCACTGAGTGCAGGAGAGTGCGGCGAGACCGGGAGAAGTGTTGCAGGGACTACAAAGCGCACGAATGCGCTCGAAGACAAGCTGAAATGAAAAAGGTCGAGAGCGGCGGTAACACGTACCCTCAGAGAAGCGAAGCAGAATAGCTGGGGCGAGTATGTGTCATCGCTCAACGCAACCACACCGAGCAGTCATATTTAGGAGAAGGTGAATAGAATTCGTGGCAGAACAAAGAGACAAATAAAAATATTGAAAGAAGAAAACGAACTTTTTCAACAGTATCAACCATCGCGGTGAAATTAGCACCATCTGGTGGGTGCCCGCCCCCGTGGGGATCAGCGGGAATGAGTGTGCGGGCAGAGCAGCAAAAGAAGCAGCAACGAGACAGTCAGAATTTGCCCTCATTCCTTACAAAGATTTGTTCCCGTTTATAAGAACGTGGGCGTATGAAATATGGAATGAGAAGTGGCAGCGAGACCGAAGCGTTTTGAGAGAGATGAAGAGCAGTCCCGGAAGGTGGAAAGTGAACCGGCAGAAGTTGAACCGCCAAGAAAAGGTCATAATTAATAGGCTTCGATTCAACACACCACCCTCACCCATAACTATTTATTGAACCCAGAAGCCCTGGGCCAGAGACCTATATGCGGATGGTGCGGAGATGCGGTGCTGACGATAAAACATATAATTGACATGTCCTGCTCTGTAGCAACCAAGAAGTATCCTCTGCGGAAATGTCAGTGGCAGGAGCGTCGGTGACTTGTTGAAGGATGGTGGCCCAGTAGGAAGAGTGCTAGAATATGTTAAGGCTATCAATGTGTATGTAAACCTGTAAATCTCACCATCCGGTCAGGATATGTGCTTGGAATTATGCGAGACATATTTTGTTAATATAGGAATCTGCATCTCTATTTAGGCTTTTGATGATAAAACCGCAATATGGCCGGGCGCACTGTGTTGGTACCTCGGGGGGTTTCAGCGTGAGTAAGGAGCTCAGCCATAAATGGGTGGGCAGCTGAAACCCCCAAGGGGTCTGGCTGCCCGAAATGTCCGAATTTTGCCTGGTGTGGTGGATATTAAAATTTTGATCATTTGTGACGGTAACGATAATAGTGGTGGTGTAAGGGTTGGATTAAATTCAATGGTGGCTTGGGCCATATTTTGAATTGAAAACTGTGAGTGTGAGACCAATGTAACTATAAATTAGTTTTCTTTGACGAAGGTATGTGAACGTTGATTTTGAGATTTTGAGACTCGCCATTCAGTGTGGTTTTGGTAGTTGAATTACTAGAAAACCTGTGTGTGGTTTGGGGCTACAACACTGAAATACCCTGCACTCGCCCGTGTATTGTAATGTCTACCTGCTCATTTATAGTATCTCGTAAAGTAAACTAACCTAAAATAAAAAGGGCCCAAGCAGATCTCTATTCATGGCGCTCGCTGTTTGACATTCAGAAAACGTGTGTAATCCTAAAAACACTCAATGCGTTATTAACTTTGGCAAAATCACCAAAGCGACAGCTATACAGTCTTTGACCGAAGCTGTCGTCAAATGAGTTTCTTATTATTTTCTTAAATCATTAACAATTCCTTTATTGTAATATAGATGAAGGAAAGCCTGTCTTCTCTGTAGTTCTTGACTTACGATAAGCATTCGATTGTGTGGACCATAACATATTACTCTCGAAACTACACTGTTATGACATTAGAGGGGTTACCCATGATTGGTTCAGATCATACTTAACAAATCAGAAGCAGTACGTTGTCATTGACGGTGCAAAATTGGACCCACAGACAATTAACCATGGAGTTCCGCACGGATCTGTTCTTAGGCCTCTCCTATTTCAGATTTTTTTCAATGATATTATTAAATCTATATCATTTTTCAAATTATCACTTTTTGCCGATGACAGAACGCTTTCTGCGGTGATTCCGAACCAAAATCCTACTATTATTTCGAAGAGTATAAATAATGAACTCCATAAGCTTTCATTGTGGCGTAAAGTTAATAAAATAAGCCTTAATATCGATAAAAAATATATTACATTTGCATACAAGAAAAATATGTCTCTTCCGTGCAGTAAAATTGGCGAAGGTGAAATCGAAAAAAACAACTTGTCACGATACGTCTTAGATAAGACGCTACGATTGAGGAATTTAAATCTCGATAGTATAAGAAGGAAAGGAAAATTTAAGGTGTAAAATACACAGGAGGAGAGGGACAGCAAAAGTGGAATTAGAAGTAGCAGTATGAGCATAATGTGCGCTTCGCGTCTACCTAGTCAAGTTGCATGGGAAAAATGATAAAATTTTGAAAGATTTAAAAAATTTTTATTTTAATGTTGATAACGTGAGTAAAAATATGAAGATTGTCGATAAATACATTCTGACAAAAAATGACACACATAAATGAGAGATGTGCGCTTCGAATTGTAATGAGCGATAGAGCAACGATTGCATGATTTAACGTTACACAAAATTTTATGGCAACTATCAATAGAAGGTTTACGCACAATGTATCGGAATTAGAAAAACATAGTAAATAGATGGGCTAGCGTAAGCACGAAGTATTAAGGATATTACATAACAGCAGAACCTTGTCCTCAACCAGTAATTATGCATTCACAATCTCTCGTAAAATGTGGATGGCGTCGACCTAATACCGCTCCCAATACTGCTTGAAGGATGCACGTAGAGCTGATCAGACCGTTCCGCTGTTCCCTTGCGCACGTAGGCTGGTGCTGATCATCGGCGGCACTGCACTCAGAGTTCAGAGTTCCAATTTGAGCTCTGATTACCGGAAAAGCTTGACCACTGCAGAACTCGCAGTGCCTGGCATTGTCGTAGACTTTGAAGCTATGCAATTCCAATCGGCATACTGGAATTTCTTGCGAGCTTGGAGTTACGTAGAATTCTCCATGAATTTTTTCGGTTGAGTCGTTGACATTCTGTGCCACTCGCCATCTTCTTCTCTATGATGCTTGGCGTTCACGATGTAAAGATGAATACGATGCTGCTTCTCCCCACATTAACGTTGGGTTTGGTATACTATATTTTTGGTATTTGGTTTTGAGTTGTTTCTCTGCCGGGAACGCCAGCAGCGGCAGTTCCCGGCCTGTTCACAAAATGCAGCGACTCTTGTAGCGTAACCGAGAGAAAAAAATTCTTCTTGTGAACTCCTTATATGTATTCCGGCTTGGTTCGTTCCAGAAGGTTCATGAATGTTCGTGGCAAGAAGACAGCATTTTAATCCTGATAAGTGGAATTCTTGCTTGTCCTGACGTCTCGAAATTTCATTGGCTAGGTGCTCGCTTCCCTCTGCCACACCTTCGACGCGCGGCACGCTCATTGGCTCAGGTGATGTGGCCTTTGCTTAAGCCATCCCTCACCTCTTCGAGGCTGCCCTTCGAGCTCCGAGGCTCGACTGTTGCTCGGTTATCACGCCTATGCGGCACCGGCTTAACGCTCTGATATTCCAATGTCTGTCGCTGCTTTCCGTGCTTAGTCCACCCAACGAAATATCATATTGTGAGAAAATTCTCACCGTTCTATTCAGGTTTTTTTCTCTCGAGATAATGATTGATTGTATTCACTGGTTTTGGTAGGTTTGCTCGGGGTTAGCGGCGCGCTAGTAAGACAGAACCTTTTTAACGCCTGGTCGCTACGCACTGGCTGGAGTGCGCTCTCGGGACGCTGCGGAGATTCGGCAGTGGCTGGATAAGTTCTTTCCTTCCTGAAGTTCTGTTTCCCTATATTTTTTGTTTGTGTGATTGTCGTGAGATTTTCGTTATTTTCAGTTGCCCTCTATCAATGCTTAATTATCATCTATAGTGCTTCAGGCTACTCAAGTCAAACGATTAAAATTCAACCTAATCAATTAAACTTCACGTAAGTGTTGAGTTCCGCGCGGCTAAAATCGATCCGCTCTTAAACACGCTGATCTTGCGCTGAAACTCTTACTTTATCAGTGAACCTTAGGTTCCGTCAAATTAACTTTATTTTCTATTTCTCAAATAAAATCTTCAACTATACTTACTATTTTTCCAGCCTGGAGCACTTACCTTCGACTGATTTCCTCTAAATTTCTTAAATAAGACCTCCAAAAGTGTACACACACACTGAGTGCACAATTATCTCAGGTCAGTGGGTTTCCGTCGATAGATAACACCTCAAAGTTTGTTAAAGTGCGTAAATCCAATAGTCTGATCTAAAATTCCATTTCTTTACAACTGTACTTTGTTTTCATCAACAGTAATACTGTCGTTCCTACCGCTGCCACTCCAAGTCTGTAGCGGGTGAAGTTTTTGGCCGTGCGACAGCCCTGACCGAGCTCCGGTTCTTTTGACGGTACCGACGTCATCGTTCAGTGTCAGCTTGAGCTACGCCTGGCCTTCCTTTCCGTTGCATCTGCAACGACGTGGAGCTAAATGAGACCTTGGTTCCAGCTTGGGTAGCGACCCGGCATAGGGAGCATCACGTTAAGCAGTCGTCTCTTCGAAGAGGCTTGGAGACTGGAGACTGCTCCTTACTGGCGCTTCTCCTATTTTGCGTCTCTTATTTTAACAAATATTAATCCTTTCAATAAATTTACTAATCCGTCTCTGACCTGATGTCAGAGACAGCCTTATGTTATACGTTGTTCCGAATTTACGCCGCTAATTTGAAGCGGCATTTAGTTGAATGTCAAATTAAATTAAACGTTAAAATTGTATTACCTATCCTTAAAACGATTGTGTGAAATAGTCACAATATATCATTACAAACTCTTGTAAGTTTCTGGGAATCATAGTAGATAAACATCTGACCTTCATCGAGCACATCGCTCATATTAGTTTTAAATTATCAAAATCCATCGAAATCCTAAATAAAGTTAAAAATTTTCTGGCTGAAACAGCTTTACAAATGCTTTACAGAACGCTAATTTCATCATACTTGCAATACGGAATAGAAGCATGGCACGGAACTGATAAAAATAAAACCTTTATAATTTTTACCCTGCGGAAAAGAGCCATCAGAGCGGTAAAGAATCTAGAATATAATGCTCACACAAATGATTCATTCAAAAATTTACAAATGCTTAAACTTTCGGATCTCTACAAAATCTCCATTTGTAATTTCATTTACAAAACATTAACAAGTGATGGCGACAATAGCCTAAAACAATTATTGACCGCGCAAGCTGGTCATTACGATCATTTAACGCGAAATAGAAGTAAATTCCTGTTTCCTTATTATACAAAGGCCCGGTCGCAACACAGTATTCTCTTAGTTGGAACTAAAACTTGAAACTCAATACCTGCGGAGATCCGTGAAAGTAATTCTTACAAGGTATTAAAAAGAAATCTTCAGTCTCACTTCCTGTCAGAATACTACTCGTGTAAGATTACCAAGTCAAATCTTGTCTCCTAAATGACTGGTCCTAATAATTTAATTTTCCATGGGTAATATCGCCGATCTTCAGTCTGTTCTTAAATCGTTTATCGAATATATTGTTAAATATAGTCCATATGACCTAGATTGTAAAATGAAGCATCTAATATCGAGTTAATTACATCATTGATCAGTCTAATGCGCAACCAGGTTAAATGAATTAGGTTTAACATTATTGTACAACTTAGAATAACGTTGATGGTAGGATGCCCCAGAAGTCGCTGAACTTATTCTGGCCCACAGGTAGCTATACTCAAATTTGACCTTTATACTAGACTCAAGATGCATTCTACCTCTGTATCACTTGTGGTAAATAAATTAAGTTGTTTTAACTGATGAACAAACCGTAGGAAGCAACAATAGATGTGTCAGAGGGAATATACAATCTTTGTATATTAAGTAGACGCGAAATTAAAGTCTATTCTTTACGATATTTTTGTCCAAACACTTGGATTGTGGCTTATATATACTTTATATACTGGTGCTGTAGACACTGGTGCTGTATAAACTGGAACTGTAAATACTTGGGCTGTAAATACTGGTGCTGTAAATACTGGTGCTGTAAATACTGGTGCTGTAAAAACTGGTGTTGTAAATACTGGTGCTGTGAATACCGGTGCTGTAAATACTGGTGCTATAAATACTGGTGCTTTAACTACTGGTGTTGTAAATATTGATGCTGTAAATACTGGTACAATAAATATCGGTGCTGTAAATACTGGTGCAGTAAATATTAGTGCTGTATACATTGATGCTGTAAGTACTAGTGCTGCAAATACTGGCGTAACGATTCATAGTTTCATTATCGATAGTTTAAGCCAGCGATATCTATTGCGCTGCTCGCGATGACTCAACTCACGACTCTGGAAAAATATTTCATTAAATAATTGATGTATAATTTACATAAAATACTCTAACTTGCGGTGGCTGCGGCTCTCTCAATCAATGCGTTTAACCAAAGAAGCTCGCTTGCAAGAAATTAGTGACTTACACTGGTTTGAGCCATTCTAGATACTTAGTACAATGTCAAATTTCCACAGATGAAGCACAAATATGCAAACACAATCACAAACATGGTGCCGGTTCATTTAAACTTAGCGAGTTGCGAACAGTACACTAGTGTACTGAGCACAATGACAGACTGTCGTCATAGAAAATGCTTCAAACTGCAGCACTGGTGGATATTTTTGTTTCTAGCAACAGCATACCGTTTATGCACGAAACTAATTAAAATTTCATGGCAACTGCCTACACCTGTTTAAAAAGGTAGCTACAGAAATAATGATGCAAAATCTCTAACGTAAACTGAAGTTGAGTCAAAAATATCAGTCACTTGTCAGCTATTGGGTTATATTCCTAATTTGTTTGGTGCATGAAACCGAAATATTTCATGCCGAGGAACATCTAATTCATTATACCTTTCTGAACATGAATTATCTCAACCTCAATTCAACCGTAGTTACAGTTTCAACATTTTCTCTGAAACATTTGCTATACTTTATTTTGCTTAAGTCCCTCTTTCAATGAAATTTGCAAAATTTTCTATTGGCAAGCTGCATAGAAAATGAAGAATGGGTGCACGACGTACTCCCGTGCACCGAGCTCAGGGGTGTTGGGGTACGCGATACCACAGTTTGTGCACCACTGCGCTAGGGGCTGTGGAATGATATTATTCTACATCGCATGTCATTTACAAAACTAATATCAGCTTCATTTCCAAGCTTGCAAGAATTTTGCAGTCCGTGAGACACGCCTTGTAGAAAACGGCATGGGAAATGCGTAGTTGTGATCGACAAGTTCACTACATGCACCGTCTTTTCATCATAACTTTTGTTTGAGTCACTCAAGTTACACTCTGATCTCAAATTTGGTATCAGAATCTAAAAAATATTGTGAAGTGCGCAATTGTGCGCAGTTTTAATAATCAGCGCAACATGTGGACCTGCCACATTTTGCCTTTCTTTTGCACTATCGTCATAAAAATCGGTTTCTTATGTGCTAATAATCAGGGCCGTGTGTTTTCCCGTTTCTTGTGTTCATAACGGAAATGCTTTCCTACCTAATACATTTCACCAGGCCATCCGGTTGTCGAGCAAAACGGTTCTAACCTTATGTTAAAGTTCGTTCAACCAAGTATTAGCCAAAAGGTATTCATTTTTATCTGAATTTATTTGCAATACCTAACTTACAATAAGTCAACAAAGTAAACGTGTTATACCTTATCCTTAACTGTTAGTTCGATATTTAACATGGCTGCCAAGATGCACATATACATTTATGTGTCCAGAACATTGAAAAATCGTCTATATTGTTGGTTTTTTATTGAAAATAAAATGTTTTACTTTCTTTTTGTACTTATTGTCAACATTGCTGAAAAATGTCTTTTTATATCTCATTAACATAAATTCATTATCGAGAAAGAATCACCTCACATATATCAAAAACTAAGCAATGCACTTACAGAAAAGTTTGACAGAATGTAGGCACTTAGCTGCGCGCAAGCTCGAGAAAGCTTAGCATGCTCATGGTAAGCTGCAATGAATAATGGTATTCGCTCTGAACAACTGGAGGTCTTGCGTGTCGAGATATTATCGGAGGTGTTTGAAACACGTCAAAGACGTGAAATAATTACTTCTATTCTTTGTTTCTGTATTGATATGGAACTGTAAGCATAGAAATAATCACGAAAACCGTTAAATGTTCCACTATTTTAATATAAATGAACATACGAGCATCTTTGTTCATGAACTGACGTCACGGTAGAAGAAAGTAGAAGTAAGGTCAATCCAATCGTTTTTTAGTCGACCGTGTGGCCTTGTTGACGTCATGGCAACAAATCAATAGCAGCATTCATATTGCGTCTGGTACCACTGCGTGCCCCAAATCTAGCACCACTATCGGCGAACGACATAGCGCCTTGGTGACTTCATGAAGTCTGTTTGAAACGAAGCAGTTCTATTGGCTAGCCGAACAAGAGGGGTATTTTCTCCCTCCCATTGAAATAACCCTGCCTTGTTTCCTCTATCTTGACTTACATTCATCCGTGTGAAGTTTTTCTCTCTTTCTTCCCTCCTCAGGTTTTATTGTGTTCTAATCCGGGAAATATGCAGTGCAATTGACGATCTGATGCTAATTTTTTTAAAGCTACTCAGTTGTTGACTTGCATGCGAGGAGCGTTATCTTACATGGAAATATTAATTTTCATTATTGGTAAGCAATTAAAAACAGATCAAAGCTATTTAAAGTTATATTTAGCCTTACATTCTGGCTAAAGCGACATAATCCGGTTATTTCTCCCAGAATTTATTTGCTCATTTTTGACCGAGAGAAAACAAATCAAATGAAGACCAAGACCGGTCAGTATCATCGGTATTAAAATTTGTATACTCGGTAAAAAATACAGAAACAGTTGAACATGCCGACATTACCTTGCCGTATATAAAAAGAAACCTCCTTGGCACCACATCCCGAATTTTTTATAAGAAACATAAAACGGTGCAATTCCTGAAAGTTGATACAATAAATTCAACACAATGATTTTCAGAAAAATCTTAATAGAAAGAGCGTTATATCTAATTTGAGGAGAAACCGCAGTACCTATTGAAATATCTAGAACAGTAGCTAAATTAACAGAGGACATAGCGGTAAAAGTGCATCCTTAGCTACATATTAGAAAACACACAGTAATGTAAAATATTCTACTAGTAAATTAGCTTGGAAACGTTAATCCTTGATGCAGCAAGAGTTCGAAGGTTTATTTCCAAAGAAGTTATCAAACGAAATTCATCACAACCAATTTCAACTTTGAGAAATGCTTAACGTAAAGAGGTTAAATATTAGATTAGTCGTTAGTTTTAGCCTGCCTACACGCAGCAACAAATGCGATCCACAGAGAAGAAGGTACCATTTAATATGGAGTTAAGGGAACGCGGAATCTATGCAGAAAGGGCATAGAAACAGGAAAATGTGAAAGAAGTTCATGAAACACGGTCAAAGTTAAAGAAGATGAAAGTAGTAGGTGCTGAAAAACAAGACAGCAGTGAACCGAAAAAGATGATCCGTAACAAAAGAAAACCTATTCTATTTTAACAAAACGAAAGCTCACCTAATCTTTAGCTCGGGCCCTCACACAGTCCCCCTAGGGGTGCTAATTCCCATAGATACAATAGTTGTAGCCGCCTGAGGGGAGAAGAAAGTAGTATGTGCTGAAAAAAGGGCAGCAGAGAACCGAAAAAAGATGGTCAGTACAAAAAACCTATTTCAACAGAATGAAAGCCTACCTAATCTTTAGCTCGGGCCCTCACATAATCCGCCTGGTAGCGCTAATTCCCATGGATACAATAGTTGTATCCCCCTCAGGGGAAATCATTCGCAGGGAACGCAGAGTTTATACATTGATTATAGAAAAAGCAAGTTGCAGAGAAATTTATGAAATAAGGGTAAGTTAAGGCATAACAGACGAGGAAAACAAGGACTGGGGTAAATTAAAAAAGGTCCTTAACACTACTAAAAACATTTCTTTTCACATAAACATGACTTCCTTAACTCTTAGTCCAGGACCTCACATATTCCCCTCGTGAACGCCAATTCCCATGAACACCAAAGTTACGTTCTCCAGAGGGAAAAGTCCGTAAGATCTTTGGCCACACGGAAGTGCTAAAATATTTAAAATATGTGAAGTGTGATGTAGAGATTAAACATTTGAATAGCCCATAAATGAGCATTTCACATCTAGAAAGGAAACGCATTAGTGCAACAATGTTTGCTAGCTAGGTGACGTTCAAGCTTACTCTTCAAAGCAGAGGAATATTCACAGAACGCACACTTGAACAGCTGACCTATACCATGTTTACTGGCCTGGTGCAATTTCACACTGTACATTGTAGCAGAGAAATATTCACAAAATTCACATTTGAATAGCTGACCTTTACCATGTTTCCTAGCAAGGTGAGGTTTAAGACTATATTTGTAAACAGAGGAATATTCACATAATTCACACTTGAACAGCTGACCTTTACCATGTTTTATACTTCTATGTTGTTTAAGACTATCTTTACGAGCATAAGAATATTCACATAACCCACACTTGAACAGCTGGCCTTCGACATGTTTGTTTGCTCGGTGTAGTTCAACACTACTCTGTCGAGCCGAGGAATAGTCATATGATTCACACTTGAACAGCTGACCTTTCCTATCTTTGCTATCTTGGTATGCTTCATGTTCGTTTCTATGAGCAGAGCCATTCAAGTTACGCTTGTAAAGTCCACTTTGAACATGTCTGCTTATTCGAGGTCCTATTTTGCGTTTACCAACCCGACACTGCTTCAAGTTTCCTTCATTTGCTGAAGAATATTTGCACATTTCACACTTGTACACCATACTATTGTCTAAAGCACTATTTTTAATTGAATCAGAACTGGACTCGATGACAAAGCGAGAGTCACAGAAATTACATTTGAGCTCTTCCTGACCACGTATATTACGTCGCTGTTCCCCCGTCATTTTCACACCTGGACAATGGTAACTCCCGGATACACCTTCGTGCCGGTTCTCATTATCGTGCTGCTCCACTACGTGCCGCTTCAAAATACTTGTGTACATAGTGGAGTAATCGTAATCACACAACCCACAACGGTAGTAACATCCCAATTTGTGCCTGACACGGAGATGCAGCTCCATAAGGCCCCTCCTACTAGTGGAGTAATCACAATATTCACACATTAGGGGCCGAGACATAAGTCTGTCAGGAGGTGCAGCCTCAACTCCGCTGCCGCTACCCGACACATCTGATGGTAGCGAGTCAACGCTCCCTTGAGGTGCTCCAGCTGGTCCCTGATGAACAGCACTAGTGTTGTTCGCACCAGAGCTGATTTCCCTCAACTCAGGCTCGGCTTTTGCGTGCCCTGAACGTGCCTCAGTGCTGTTATTGTCTACTTCTCTCTTGAAAGTAACTCCTTGAGAGCTTGTACTTGAACTGGCCTGTGAGGAAGAACTTAACTCGGTTATTACTGGCGAGTATTCTTAGGAAAAACCCATTAAACGAAAAATTGCAATTAAAAGTAACTATGCACTTGGTAACCATGTACTTTGGAGACAAAGTTGAGCACTTGAGCACACGTTCTTATTTTAATCTTAAGCAAATGCGGGGGAAATTAGAGAGTTGCATAACCAGAACGAATGTGAGCGCAATAAAGTACCGCGAAGTAGGTGCGTCAGATGGCATGTGAGTGCCTCAACGAATGAGCAACAGATACGCCATAACAAGCAACGTTTTAACCAATCGGCGTACGATTCATCAACACAAGGAAAAACATTCGAAAAGCTTCTAGATGAAAACAAGGGAAGTCTATAAAAGCTGAGCTCAAGAATCTTTTTCTCTGAGTTACGCAACAAGAGAGACATGGAATTGGTGCGTGTGAGGGCAGGGCGCCCGGCAGCCGCCGGCGTGCCAGGCATGAAGACAACACAAACCTAGCATCAAAATAAAGTAAACCGAACTACGCTAATGCTTCATGAGCATAGCATCGTCTCATCAGCAGTTACCAGCGTACCAATGCACTAGAAATGGCTGCGAGCGCATCAGCATTGCATCAGTGAACGCCAAGCATAGGAAGGAAGAAGATGGCGGTAGTCACAGCTTGTCAACGAATCTACGCCAGGTTTGTAAAATTTTCTACGTCCACTCCAAGTACGCAAGTACCTTCAACATGCCGATTGGAACCACGCAATCACGAAGTCAGCAGCGATACGGAATCAACCTGCTGGATCTACAATAACCAAGCTCCCTCAGCACTCCAAGGAACGATGGCAATCGAACGTGCATCTTACGCGCAGCTAAGCACTTGCGCAAGGAAGACTGAAGCGCTTCCCACAAGCCACAGCACGGGCAGCAATGAGGCTTAACTCAAAAGCTCAAAACAGAGTCAACACCAAACCAGCACCAGTCGCGCAGCTTCGCAAGAAACATGAACATGAGCGTCACGTCTGCACATCGGCGTCCTGGAGCAAGGAGGACAGTGAATCAACTGAATCTGGTCCGTGATGAGTTTATTTAGGATTGAGGCCATCATGTGTTTCAACAAAGATGCGTGGAAAAGAAGCCCAGATTTGTCAGCAATTAACGTCCGTTAATACGAGTGTTCATAACGAAAATGTGTTATTTTAGTGTGGTTAATTGTCATGGATGCCACTTACAGGTTTATTATGGAAAGCATATTTCCTACGCAATGCCGTTGGGGTGAGTGGTGCCTTTAAAGTTTTGTTTAAAGTTTAAACGAGTAGTGCGTTTACAGTTTTGGATTGTTCCGGTGCCGTAGCACATCTGGAGAAAGTGCTTCATCCAATTTGTCGTGCTTTATGATTCTCTTATGTGTGTCATATTATCTTGGGCAACATTAAATTGCGTAGTCACTCGTTGATAATTCGCTGAGTGCATTTCTCTCATTTGTGTAACATTTCATTTTAAATATTTATATCGGTAATATAAGTGTGCACTCTATATTTGCATTGTATTTTAGCCTCAAGTTGTGTCACATCGTTCCAATATTCTCTGTGTGATCGATCACACACATTAACTCACGTGTCCAATTCGTAATGTTAAATAAATTTAATTGGTAAATGCCCATTGCAGTTTTTATTATCCCGTGCTGATCAGGGACTTACTAAAGTGGTTATGTGAATGCACACGGTTGCTAATCCTGCAATTTCTATTTTCTGCCTTTTCTGTCCTCTCTCATTCTGGACATTCTCCTCTTTAATTTCCTTTCCCTCTTTGACTATCAAGGTTTCAATTCCTCTATTGAAGATGAAGACTTATCTCTGTTTTGTGACACATTAAAAATAACAGGAAGCAAGAAATGAAGATTGCACAAGAGAAATTTGATAAGCACATTCTGTTTTCACAGCCGGTTGAGCAGTATTCCGGTTGAGCAGCAGTATAAATTTAAAGCAGTATTCCTGCAATATCTTCTACATGTAACAGCGTATGTCATGAACCCAAATTTGGGATAAATATTCCTGCACAAAATTTTACTTTTTCCACAAAACACAAAACTAACTTGATTGTTCTTTTTAAATTTATAAGCAACTTTAGTTGTATTCGAAATATTGTCTTAATAACTGAGAGTGGCTGAAGTGATTTTTTACACTAGCAAAACAACCCAAAATTATTCATTCGTTGGTCCCAGACACAAAGCAAGAAACACGTATAAAAAATCAGAAATCAACGCCTTAAGTAATTAATATGGTTTCGTGCGTATCAAGAGTTTCATAAGGACATCTTTTTATAAAATATTTGGCAGCAAATGTTTGAAGAAGTTGAGAAGGCGAAAGAAAGACTTCAAAGCATCTTGAAACGATCACTGCGAAAACCAGTAATAATGCGTTGTTCAAATCAACACACAGAGGCACAACGCAATTAAGAAAGGCCTCAACAACACTGGGGATACAAGAAGCATGATGAAAATGGCCTTGATACTATAAATCAAGGGACCATAGCTCACTCGACACTAGCTGTGGTTGTTGAATGGGATAAAGTGGTTCACATCGAGAATAACAAAACAAGACTCAATACCAGCAGTCAAATATACAATCACTCTATGACAGGCACAACAATTTTTGAAAATAGGATGTATTACACTAACCACCAATTAGGCCATCAAATAGAGTATAAATCTCAATTCAACAGAATAAAACTCGAGAATAATGGAGTGTGCAGTGAGACTGTTCTATGAAACCAGAGTAAAACATAGCTCAGCAGCTAATGAAACAGTTTAGCAATAAATTAAGTTAATCTGGATGCTTCAAATCATTAATAATACAATTGGACTAAAATTAAATCCACTAAGTTACAAGTTTTGTCAATTATATCAGAAATCCTCGAAACAATGATAGGTAGAAACAGAAATAATGATCAAATATCACAAAGCAGGCCACAAATAGGTAAACAAGACTACCTGTGAAATGAATTCAAATTTTGCGTGTAATAATTCACATTCCTCTGAAATCAAACGAAGCATTCAAGAAAAAAGTTAGCAATAATTGCAAGCACTCAAGAGGAGGGAAATCAACCAATTAGAAGCACTCAAGAGAAAAATTAGCAACCAATTACAGCACCTTGGGTTCCTGATGCCAGTCAATGGGCTCATCTTTCACAGTAACGGCCTCAAACTCAGAGTCAGGCGCTTCACTTTTGATGTAAATTTCTTCTAGATGGCTCCCAGAGCTCGGCCCATCACCTGCAAGTGATACAAGCTCATCGAAAAAAGTTGCATCCAAAATAGCAAATCTTGTTACAGATCATAACATGTTAGAAACAATGATAATTTTATAATACTGACAATGATAATAATTTTCTGTATTATTATAACACCTGAAAAACTCGACTGATTTAGTAGGTTAGGATACAAAATCAAGTAATACTTATAGCAGGGAACTCAACACAATTCTTTCAACTAAATAATTAATACTTTAAAAACTTTGGAGATGTAAATGAGCTGAATCATATTTTAGCTTACACCAGCAAATTTGAAAGACAATTAGAAGTGAGAAATTAAGTAAGCAGAATAAATAGTACTTATAATTCATACTTAATTTGTACTTATAACTAATCCAATGAAAATTTGCATTAAAACATGTATTATGCATTGCACTATATTTTTGAAGGAATTGCAAGTTTGAATTAAAAATTAGTGTAAACCAAGTTTTAAATCATTCATGAGACAATTGAAACAAAAACAAAATCCACTGAGTGATATGTTTTCTCAATTATGGCAGCATTTCTTAACCTTGTGGGATTAAGTTTCACATACAAACAAATACCAGGCTTTTCCTCCTTTCGGGAGGGTAGCCGACAGCAAGTGTTATGGAGCCTTCTCGATGTCATTCTTTCTTTTTATTCATCTTTTTTAGCTCTCTTTTGACGGGCGTGATTGAGGATCACTTTCTTATATTTTTGTTAGCCAGAGATGAGCTGGGACTTTTCAACGTCCACGAATTTAATTAATGAATGAGCGGCAAATTAAATGAACGGCAAATTAAATGAATGGCAAATTGGTAGCGTGGAATTAGTATAAATTGGTAGCATGGAATATTCCTCTCCACAGATAATGATAACTCATCTTCCTAACTAGCAGGAAATTATACACAAAGGCACATCGACATTTATTCCCTAATCTCGTCACGAAAGGTTATCGTTCTAAAGTAAAGAAGGTCTAACGCACTAAATTACACTTCGATTGATATTGAAGACAAAACATAAGATATGCTGAAGGCATGATGATATAAATGAATGCTTAAGGCATAATACCGATAATCCTACGCCCAGAAGGGAGGCAATGAGGATGTTTCCTAAGGGGCTTATGACATGGTGGACTTATCTTAGTTACAGATTCCGGAAGATGGCAATATCGTGGGTACGCCGAGACATTTATCAATTACTTTAATTTAACAGGTATGATGAATCACTAGTAGTACACATTTCAAAGGAGAAACAATGCCTAGCCCGAAGGCAGGCGTTCAAGATGTGTTAAGGCGTTCTTTCTCTGAGGGAGGCCTCGGACGTACTGACTCTTGCGCTGGGAGCTTACCCTCTCGGTCGTTCAGCGTCACGCCCTTCTCAAAGCGGTAGCTTACATTGTAATCTCAATACAGATTATTCCTCAATCAAGCGATTATGCACGACTTTAGCGTATCGAATTATATAAGCAAAGGGAAACATTAATTCTCGCTAACCGCACAAATGATCTAATTAACATGGGCTATTGAATAATGACAGAAATAACAGTGAAGAATCTCTCTTGTGTCGGTATTCGGCAGCTCCTTCAGTCCGTTGATGTCTTTGCTTCTTCCGCGATCTCGGAGTCGACGTAGAGGAGACATAAAGGGGAAGAAGAATAACTACTTAGAACGATTCGCGAAGTCTGATAACCGTTTCTGCGGCATACGACGTCCCTCTCTGGCCGCTTTGAATCATTTCGAATACGTAGAGGCGTCCCCCCGTTCAGAAAGATCCTTACGTTGTGGTAGAGTCACAACATCTCTCCCCGTCGTCGTTTGAAGAAGACGATCTCCTGATCGTGACTTTCTCTACAGCTTTTGCGTGCCGTGGTAGAGGAAAACGTTGATAAGTTGGATCCTTTCTTTTTTTTATATCCACGCAATCCAGCTGTGATGATTTTACGGCAGCGATTACTGGATTTGCTCTTCTGACGAGCTCTGAATCGAAGTCCCCCGACAAGGCTATGTTCCACGTACGCTTTTGGCAAGCGATGGTCCCCGTAGATGCACAGCGAAGACTTCTCCAGTACGCGGAATATTTCTAGAAAATATTCAATGAAATAAAAATTTCATTAAAGGACACGGGACAATTAAAGTCTCGGTCGCCGTGATCATACTTCAGCAGCATCCAATTATGTGGAAGGATAGACATCCTCGCAATGCCTGTGTTCGAGAAAGTCATTTTAACCGCGCCTTATCATACACGATCTCCTTCGCGATGGGGTTTTATTTTTGAGTCCTGAAGACTTCTTTTAACAGCCATGAAGTCACGTCGATGTCGCAAGAAAATCATCAAAGCCTTTGTAGTTGTAGTTCTTATCGTTGTTCATGATGCGCTAGTATATCCCGGAGCTTCGTCGTAGTCGTGTTCCTTCTTCTTCTTGCCGATGTTATCTCCACTCAGGCTCCGTGATTCGAAATATCCTCCCAGAAAATTTTAAAGTAGTTGACCCAGTCAGCTGGCGGACGGTTTTCTTTAGTCGTTTTCCTCGAGGTCGTGCGTCTAGCTCAGACTGTTCTTGTGGCTGAAGTGTCGCTGAGCCATGTTCTGGCGGTCAGTTTTCTACGACGTTTTCTCCGCGTCAGTGCGTTGAGCTTGTCGGTGTGTCGTTGTTGTTGTTGCCGCCGCTACCATGTCCATGTCCGACCCACGTCGACACGTAGTGCAGGCCACGTGAACGCGAAGTCCGCCGCAAGTGTGGTAGCTTAGGCACCGAGGTAGAGAGTGGGCTGGTTGTGTGGGGCTGGTAATGAAGACGCAGCAGTCCACCCCGTCCGCTCGCAGAGCCCACGGCATCAGCTGAAATTACCGTTATTGTTATTTATCGTTCTTGTGAATTTTATTCATTCCCAGACAAGCCACCATCACACGCGGACATATGCCCAAACATCTCGTCTCATACCACCCTTCTGTGCTTACAAACAGGACACACATTGAGCTTAAACCTATTTCGGTACTTCCACTGTTCGCTTATGACGTTAAACTCTAAAACATTTCGTAGAGAGGAAAAACAGAATTTCCCTAGTATTACATTCACGTTGAGTGTGTCATATGACGAAGAACTTCTGCGATTAAATTAACATCAAGGGTGTTTTCATCATGATCGAATTTTTAATTGGTTACAAATTCCATTTTCCTGATGACGAGATAATTCATCACTTAAATCACATGACGCTGATATTTACGCTATCACCCGATTTCGGAGAAGTATTTTATGCGCATAAAGCGTTATTCATTTATCTTTAAGTCGTGATCTGTTAACAAAATTCTTCATATGACAAGTAAATTCAAATTTTTAAATGAATGAAATTATTACACACTCACGCTATTATTTATCACATGTTCACAATATTACATCAAACTTAAATCATTAGGTAATTTATCCTAGGTTCAAAATTATTGAATCTTTCAGCGTAAAAAAAATTGTTACGTAAAGAAGTGATCAAAAGACGGCGAGTATCCAAGTCTGGTATCGAGCTCGCGAGGTAAAGTATGCTTGTGCGACAGTTAGGCCTTTTCTTTGAACGAGAGCGAAGAGGGGAACTATCCGAGGTTTAGAGGATTGGAGAGAGAAGGGGGAGGGGGTGAAGTTGGGTGATTTGAAACAACGCGAGAGTAGAGTTGGTTCTAGCTTGAGCGCATACACACACCGCACAGCGATCCCTTCGCACAGCCTCGCCCCAACAGGCATTCCATCACTCCAAAACATCCAGGCAAACGTTCATCACAATTACATGGTTAAAACAATACCTAGGAATCAAATTTGGACACGAATATCCTAATAAAATGAAATAAATCGTTCTCTGCATGATCATTTCTAATTAAATGAAATTTACTTCTAGATGAATTCCTTTAAAGTAGAACATGATTGAATTTCAAAAGATAATTTGATGAATATAATTTAAATCACTCATGAGGTCAGACTTAGGGGAAATTTTTTTCAATTCATCTTCCATGTCTCACTAGAGTTGGTTACGTGGCAGATTGGTAAATACTACATCATTACACCTACAACATTAACGAAACATTAAACATTCCATCAACACTTAGTTCAAAGTCCATCCTTTGAGTTTCTTAATGCGACGGCCTGGCTAACCGTTTCTCGAGGTAGAATTCGTGAAGCGAACGTTACAATTGGAACAAAGAAGAGAGAGATGGAGATGGAGAGAGAAGCAGGAGAGGGCTAGCATGCACTGGCTGCCGGATAAAGGGGCGGCGTAGAGGTTTGTTTACGAAACAAAATGAGTACGGGCACTCGAGAACTACCCTCTACCACACAACTAGCTGGTCTTAGAATTCTCTCACATCTCAACACGTATAATCACGCAACATTCATGATGATTATAGGGCTGAAATACATAGTCAAAATGGTGCATTGAAATCGTAGCCTACACACGGATATCTGAATGAAAGTTGCCCTATTTTTAGCATTATGACATCTGTGATAATTACACGAACGTGAACTCTAGTAGCGTAAATACTTTCTGATTATATGAAGTTTACTTCCGAATGAATTTTGTTCTGCGTATAAATATGATCGAATTTTAAGTATACCATTTACTGAACGTCATTTATAAGTCGAATATAAAGGAATGTCTCAAATTATTACATTTTATATAAGTATAATTTTGCGATACGAAGATTCAGAGTTTAAAATGAATAGCACGTTAACTTGTTCATCATAAATCAACAAGTTGGATTCGATGCGTCCGTTATTCTCGGAGTTGCCTTGGCTCCATTCAAACAAATCAGAAACAAAATGGCGAAAAGTGCGTCAGTCTAGAGTTGGTCATATGGTAAATTGAAGAACTTTATATAGCATATTATCATTATTTCCACATAAATCCACGAAGCACAGTTTAGACGAATAATACACTAGATTGAATGACAAAAAACATTAAATTCGCATTAAGTAATCAAAATGGTTTTGATAAAATAGTCGAATTATCGGATTCTACGTATTTCAAACGGCTTGACATATTAAAAGAATTCATACGCAATGATCAACGCACACCTACTAATGGTTGATACATGAAGTAAATTTTAATTAGTTATTAAAATAAAGTTCACACGTAAATGGTAAATTATAAATGCATGATAAATTGTTTCACAGAAATGAAATAGAAAGTAAAATAAACGCAAAGCGATAATGGATTCACAGAAATGAATTAGAATTTTAGCAAACAAGTTTATATGAATATGAGATATTCGATAGATTACACAAATATCCTAACGTAGAGATGAAATTATCAAGATCTGTTGGAGGTTTATTTAATTTATTTTGTTTTGTAGGCACGAGCTTTATTTTTATTCCGGAGGGAGTGAGCAAGGGAAATTTAACTCTTATTATAAAGAATAGGAGTCAAATCCCACCCCCGCTGCACACCAAATTGTTATGGAGCCTTCTCGATGTCATTCTTTCTTTTTATTCATCTTTTTTAGCTCTCTTTTGACGGGCGTGATTGAGGATCACTTTCTTATATTTTTGTTAGCCAGAGATGAGCTGGGACTTTTCAACGTCCACGAATTTAATTAATGAATGAGCGGCAAATTAAATGAACGGCAAATTAAATGAATGGCAAATTGGTAGCGTGGAATTAGTATAAATTGGTAGCATGGAATATTCCTCTCCACAGATAATGATAACTCATCTTCCTAACTAGCAGGAAATTATACACAAAGGCACATCGACATTTATTCCCTAATCTCGTCACGAAAGGTTATCGTTCTAAAGTAAAGAAGGTCTAACGCACTAAATTACACTTCGATTGATATTGAAGACAAAACATAAGATATGCTGAAGGCATGATGATATAAATGAATGCTTAAGGCATAATACCGATAATCCTACGCCCAGAAGGGAGGCAATGAGGATGTTTCCTAAGGGGCTTATGACATGGTGGACTTATCTTAGTTACAGATTCCGGAAGATGGCAATATCGTGAGTACGCCGAGACATTTATCAATTACTTTAATTTAACAGGTATGATGAATCACTAGTAGTACACATTTCAAAGGAGAAACAATGCCTAGCCCGAAGGCAGGCGTTCAAGATGTGTTAAGGCGTTCTTTCTCTGAGGGAGGCCTCGGACGTACTGACTCTTGCGCTGGGAGCTTACCCTCTCGGTCGTTCAGCGTCACGCCCTTCTCAAAGCGGTAGCTTACATTGTAATCTCAATACAGATTATTCCTCAATCAAGCGATTATGCACGACTTTAGCGTATCGAATTATATAAGCAAAGGGAAACATTAATTCTCGCTAACCGCACAAATGATCTAATTAACATGGGCTATTGAATAATGACAGAAATAACAGTGAAGAATCTCTCTTGTGTCGGTATTCGGCAGCTCCTTCAGTCCGTTGATGTCTTTGCTTCTTCCGCGATCTCGGAGTCGACGTAGAGGAGACATAAAGGGGAAGAAGAATAACTACTTAGAACGATTCGCGAAGTCTGATAACCGTTTCTGCGGCATACGACGTCCCTCTCTGGCCGCTTTGAATCATTTCGAATACGTAGAGGCGTCCCCCCGTTCAGAAAGATCCTTACGTTGTGGTAGAGTCACAACACAAGCCACAATCATTCATCCTTAGCCACCAGGCGGCGAGAGAGGCGCACAGGCCACACTAGACCTGCCGGATCACTAAGCAGCCCAGCACAACTCTTTTCCAGTCAGGCCCAACAGCCATAGCTGGTTTACCTGACCGCTTCATTTGTGAGCAGCCTCCCTCATACATGACAGGACACACTGTAACTCCATCACATGCGGGCAAGCTTCCTGAGACCGAGTCAAATAATTACATCATTATCCACTGCTTCCACTCACTTCTGTTCGCAGTCATCTTTCTCGCCACGTCCACAGTCAGATCCATCTCATATTATACACGTTTAACCCTATCTATCCAACTCATCCGTGGCCTTCCTCGCCCTCCAATACCACTCACCTACGATGTATAAATCTTTTTACCAGCCGCTCAACATTCATTTTTTGAACATGCCAAAACCATCCAAGCACTCTTTCTTTCACCCGCCAGTTCATCTTTTCAACACCTGTTTGCTCCTTAACCAACTCATTCCTAACCTATCTCTTCTTGTTTCTCCAAACATGCTCCTCAAAAACTTCATCTCAAACACTTCATCTCAAACACATACAGCTACTTCCTCTCAGCTGCTCTCAAACCCCCAAAACTCTGCTCCATGAGGCAAAAATAGCACGATTAGGCTTTCAGAGTCCCCTTTTTGGGCACTCATACTCCTGAACTAAAACAAATTTTTACCCAATGTCTTGCACCCTTCACTCACTCAATGTCTCACTACTACTTCCATACTTCACAGCCACGTCCAACAAGAGGTACTTAAAATGCTCTATCTCCTCCAACACTTTACCATGCATCCTCACATCCCACCTCTTGAATACCTCAACACCTTGCTTTTATTTACATTCACTATCAACTCACACCTTTCACATACACTACCAAACTCTGCAACCAGTCTCTGCAATTTTTCCTCCGAATCAGCCACAAGCAAGGCATTATCTGCAAAAAACAGCTGACACATTTCAGGAGTTGTACCATTTTGTCCTACCAACTGCACTTTTGTTCCCAACACTCAACACCTCACATTCACTTCTCTCACTACACCATCCATAAACAGATTGAACAACCACAGCGACGTCACTGTCTCACACCTGTCACAAGCGGAAACCAATCACTCACCTCATTCCCTACTCTCACACATGCTCTGCTATCAATGTAAAAACTCTTGATCACATTGAACAGTCTCCCACCCATTCCATACAAGCCTACCCCACCTGCCATAATGCCCCACGGTCCACCCTGTCATACCCCTTCTTCAAATCCATGAATGCCCAATACACATCTTTTTCTTTTGCCAAGTATTTTTCATTCACCTGTCTCACAGCACATATTTGATCCACACCTCTACCACTTCTAAAACCACATAGTTCTTCATCAAGCGCACCATTCGCCATCACTCTCACTCTTCCAATTAAAACTCTTCCATACAGCTTCCCAACATCCCTCAGTTGACTTAAACCTTCGGAATTACTGCACTCATACTTGTCACCATTCCCCCAATACAACGGAACTACACACGCGCTACTCCAATATACAGGCACTTTACTAGCATCAAAACACACATTAAACAGACGTAACAACCATTCCACAATCGCATTTCCTTCTTTCTTTAGACATTAAACCATGCAGCCATCCATACCTGAAGCCTTCTCACATTCAACGAACCTTTCACTTCTTCACTTCTTAGTTGACTACTATTCACTTCTCCAAACAGAGGGATTTTAACATCACCTCCAACAGCTAAAGCTCTCCCAACCCTATCATCCTTCACGTCCAGCTGTTCCTCAAAATACTCCGCCCATCTCTTCCGGACATCACATCCCTCCACTAGCAGTCTACCATTAGCATCCTTTACTCTTGCCTCACTCTTCACTTCCTTCCAAAAAACCTTCCTTCTCTAAATGAAGTCGCCTCCTGACTTTCTCTCCCACTCTTATCCATTGCCCCCTTTGCTCTCCTTACCATTCTTCCTACTTCTATCTTTCTTTCTCTATACTCTTCGAAATTATGCTGGCTGCTCCTTTGCAGCCATCTTCCAAAGGCCCCAACTTTGTTCTCACAGCTACTTCTACATCTCCGTTTCACTATTCACTCCCCTTTCTAATCCCTCCTCCAAACTTCCTTACCCCACACACTTCTGTTGAACACTTTATCAAGTATCTTTGAATAACCTCATTCCCTTACACTCCACCAACCTCTCTTACCTTCACCCTCTTAAATTCTTTTATCTTCTCCTGATCCTCACATTCACGCTCAGATTTATGCAACTTTTTTACATCGATCACCTCCCTTCCTCTCCTCCTTTTCGCACCTTTCGACACTGTACTTGCTCTCAACTTTCCTTCTACCAACTAATGATCTGATATCCCATTCATCTCACCATGGTATACAAGCACGTCAAGCATCCGAACAACCACTCCCCTGCTAATTAAAACATAATCCATCAATGCAGTCTTTCCACTATCACACCTCCATTCACATTCACATACGTGTATTTGTTTATACTCCTTTTCTCAACATACTATTCTCAATCACTAACTCACATTTTACACACACTTCCATCAAGCACTCAACACTCTCATTCCCCCAACTACTCCAAACCTGCCAATGACACCATCCACCACCACATCACCTACTCTCGCATTCAGGTCCCTCATCACCACAACTCTACAACCATTCCCCACTCTGGCAACACACTGGGACAACTTCTCCCAAAACTCCTCTCTCGCCTCCCTACTCCTCTCCGATCCTGGTCCATACATGCTCACGAACACTCGTGACTCTACACCCCATTTTACTCACACCCACATTATTCTTGCTCACACCTCACAGCATTCAACTACTTTCTCTCAGATTCTTTCACTCAATAATATAGCCACTCCCTCTCTTGCATGTCCCTCACACACCAGAAATTATTCCATACACATTCCCAAACATTGTCTCACCACAACCCTTCAACTTAGTCTTACTCAAGGCCAACACATTCATTTTCCCCCTCATCATCATTCTTCCTATCTCATCTTTCTTACTCTCAGTCGTTCTACTTCCACACCCCCTTATATTCATAGATCCTAGTATTAGGGTTTGAGGGGTCTTTTGAACAATGAAGAAAACAAACCAACAACAAAACTTCTTTTACCACTGACATCATCTTTAACAGAAAAATGTAATTTTTTGAAAGCTTTTAATTTGGATTAGATGTAGGTTTAAACCTATTTAAACCTACATATCCACAACTAAAGTGTTCCAAAGAGAGGAAGGAGGAAGACACCATTTGGCGTGGTGCCCAAGAAACGCAGAATCTATGCACAAAGCGCATTGAAACAGTAAGTCAAGAAAGCAGTTTATGAAACAAAATTAAACTTGACACAGAAGTAATAAATGCCAAAAATCGAACAGCAGTGAACAGCAAAAAGATGGTCTGTAACAGGATTAGGATTATACTCGTAAGTTAGTTTAACCTCCCTAACCGCTACAAAAATAGAGCGTATCGAAGAGAGGAAAGAGGAAGGCACCATTTAGTATGGAGATAAGAAAATGAGGAGTCTATGCTGAAGCAGCATAGAAACAGTAAGATGAGAAAGAAGTTCATGAAATAAGATAAAAGTTGAAGAAAAAAGTCAGAGGTGCTGAAAAACAGGACAGTAGTGAACCGAAAAAAAGTGTTCCTTAACATAACAAAAAACATTTTATTTCAACAAAAAGACGACCTACCTTACTCTTAGCTTGGGCCCTCACATTTTCCCCTGGGAGCGCTAATTCCAAGATGGTCCGTGACAAATTTATTTTATTCTATTTGAAAAAGTAAGGCCTACCTAACCTATAGCTCAGCACTTCACATATTTCCACTGGCAAATGTTAATTCCCATAAAAAGAACAGTTGTATATCCATGAGGGGTGATGGTTTTTAAATACATATTACACTCATTGCATGGTACAGCAGATAGAAAGGATATCAGTGAGATAAGGTTTACTCTGGGAGTAATTATTATTAAAATCTAAGATGTGAATGCTGAGGTTGCAGACACCATGAATTTTGCCATGAAAATTAACAATGTATCTGGTACTTCAATGATCTTCACCAGAGACATACAGGCACTGTTGCATTTTCAATTATTCGTACATTATTTCCACACATGGCTGGAACACCAAAATGCATGCAAAATGAACGCATAGAAACCCAGGACAATAAGTTGCAGATGATGTTGAGAACACTTCAACTATTTGTGTCTAGTGTTCCCACATCTCTACTCACACCATGGGACTTTCAAGTTGTCTATGCTCCTGATAATCACAAAATGCACACACCAATTGCATCATATTCAAACTTTGTTTCATCTTTTGTTTGACTCAATAAATTTAATTCGAACCAGAATTGGCCACACAGACCATGTCAAAATAATGATTATAGAGAAATGTTTAACAAGCAATTTTGTTTCTTTGTGAATGAAATTTTTGTGACAAATCTCATGACAAACAACTATTTAAAAAAAATTTCCTAATAAATACTGCAGTTAAGGATTCTCAACACTTTGAATGCAATTGGTAAAACTGAAGTTCAATGTTCAACTCAAATTTAAAGTCAATTGTAATAGGCGCAATCATTAACTGAATCATACCGTCATTTAGCTTTAATTAAGTAATTATGAAAATCGAGTTTGTCACTACTGGTCAGTTAGCAGCATTATAAAAATCTCCTCCATGGCCAGCAATTGCACACCTTGCAGTCAGAATGATGAGTGAGAGAGAGACAGACTAATCAAACAAGCAACAACTGTGTTTAAGTGTAGAAACTTGGCCCATTGTAGGTGAAATTACAAACAAAAAATATATATATTTATTTATTTAAATACACATGGAGTTTCATAATACATGGATAACTTTTTTTTTTGCCTATATGTTGCATTCCATGATATAAACAGCAGGTCTTGCCCTCAAACCTGAGTGGAGAGCTTATAACTTAATACCATTTCGGTTTTCTACACTAGAAAGTCTTAGTTTTCTGCCATAAGATCATAAGATCAGCTGTCTTTACCTCATATCCAAACCAGAACTAAGGCTCACCTTGCACCATGTTCTCCTCTGCTGCAGCTTCTTGCTTGATGAAGTCCTGCCTGCAACACCGCCTCTCCACTTCAGCATCCGTCAGCTTGTGCACCATAACCCCTGCACGCTCCATCCTGGGTGTTAAGGTACCCGAGCAATGGGCAATGGAATGCTTTTCTGCTCTAATGTTTGAGAAAACTAAAGCTACAACCTGCAAAAATTTTTTAAAATATAACACTCTTCTTCCATCATTGCAGAAAATAATATGTAGCCATACATTTCAATGATGAGATATCCATGTATCAAGTGGACTGGACAATTTGAATTCATTCATTAAATAAATAGAGTAATAAAACTTTGGTCTATGTGTAATGGTACAAACGATTCACAGCTTCTTTAGTGAAAAAAAGAGCTTGCAGTCAATTTCATTGAAGTGAAACCTATTTTTTATTTCCTCTGGTTTTTAAATGAAACACGCACTTTTGAATTACTATGAGTAATTTTTGGATTCTGTATGACCTGGGTTCTATGGGATCTATTATGAGTAATTAACAGATATCAAAGGCTCATATGCCAACTTGATTGAGTTGTAGTCTCCCATTGGAGGGAGATCAACAAGGCAGAAGAGGTCTGCTAGATTTAGTTTCTGAACATTATCTGTTTATTACATATTAGGGTTCTGTACAGAAAACTTACAGGCTATCCTGTAACCGTTTTACAATTAATTAAATTTAAGCTTGTTTCCTCGTGAACTTAAAATTAAGGAATAAAATTAAATTAACATTTAACTTATAAGTAAAACTTAATCTCAGAATATTAACTTTAAAATTGATGTAGCAAAAACATTTTACTTTAATATATAAAAATTCCAAAACCCAGCTCTAGGCTCGTCTTTGGTTTTTGAACTGTAGTTTACCATCCTGAATACAGCCAATTGAATACAACATTTGAGCCAAACTGCACTGACCTCTCAAATTTTCTCGAGGCCAATTCAGATCACCTCCAGCCATTGACCACACAACTTCAACTTTATAACTGAGCCTACCCAGCCTCCGTCGGTTTCATCTGCCGTCGCATCCCCGACGGAACCTCCCGTGCTGCCAACGCAGGGAAGCCAGTGGATTTTCCTTCGCTTCGCTGCGCTTCTCCGCCATCGAAGACTGAACGGCCGAGGGATGAGAGGCTGAGGCGCCTTACGTGCTGCTGACCGCTCCGCTCACCATCCACTCGCCTGACTCTACTTCCAGGCACGTCCTGATGCTCACGAGCTTATTGGAGGTTTGTGAACTATTAGTTCAATAACCAATTACTTGCCATGCCGTGAGCTGGGTGGTTAGGACGACATTTCCCCATGCATTCTTAAAAACTTATAACTTATAACTTACCTTAGAGAACTTATAACTTATAACTTACCTTAAAAACTTATAACTTATAACTTACCTTAAAAACTTATAACTTATAACTTACCTTAAAAAACTTATAACTTATAACTTGCCTTAAAAAACTTATAACTTATAACTTGCCTTAAAAAACTTATAACTTATAACTTATTTTACAACGATAAACCGTATTAAACCAAAGACTAAACACTATATCGTAACTAACTGCAACTAACTCCACAGAGCACGGGTGCTTGCTTCCTACGACGGCAGTCAGAGATTGCAAGTGGACCGCCCGCCTGTCTCCCAGAAGACCGGCTCTGAAGGACTCTTACCTTTGTTGCCCTTAGTTTTAGTGCATTAGTCTTGTTTAAATGTCGTTCTGACATTGACGTAATAAATTACGGTAAATTTTCCCATTACGGAACTCCGCATATTTCAATATCCTATATATAACATTAATCAATCCTTTTTTTTCTATAGGTTCACAAAATGGTATCAATTACATGTTGTTTGCACCTATGTTGTGAGAATTTGTGAGTTATGATGGATGATATCCTTCTGTCATAATTAAGAGTGATCCTTGAGAACCGGAGTAGTAAATTCAAACGTAGCAACAATGTTAGAAGCAGTAAATGAGACCTTCATTCACACATACAATCAAAATTGAAATGAATGAATCGCCAACAGAAGCAAGGAACAATGCTACATAAAAAACATTTCCCACTTATGCTCATGAACATGTTTCAACCAAGATCATTTATGAAATGGAAACAAAAGGTGATATACATTGCATGTTACAATATACATTACATATAAGGTTATGCAAATATTTGTCATTCCAAAAATTGATGACTTCCTGCAATTTTGTGCCATTTTCCTGCAAAAAAATTGATAGATAAAATTTCGAAACAATTGTAAATAGCATAGAGGCTGCTACCATTCACTAAATATTCCTTAGATTGTTAACCTTCAGTATATCTGACAGTGTTTGAAGATCCAATTTCTTACTTTACTCCTTCTTCTAGCCCCAACACACAACTGTTAAACAGACTGATATAAAAAAAATAGGCAAAAATTGATGAAAGCAGTTATCAAACAGCAATCAAAAATCAACAAAAATCAACAGCATATGTAAAAAATTATTCAAAATTGCAGAAGAAAACACAAATGCTGAATACTTTAGTACTTTGTTTGAGGCTTCATTAGTATTGCATAAATGTTTTCACATAGGAAAGACAAAAGATCACATAGTTTAAAGTAAAGAAAATGAATAGTCAATGAACATAGTATGTTCATATACAAGCTACCCTATTTATTGATGGGGTCACTCCAACGATTTTCAAATATTGATCTGATTCGTTTGAAATTTGGCCAGTATATGTATGTTTGAAAAAGAATTTTATTTTGCTCAAGGAATTTTTCAATTCAGGCCTTAGTTTTTCTTCTGAGAAACTTGTGCTTAGGTGCATTTTATATGGATATTTCAAAGGAATAGAGTCATTGAGTTTTTATGCTAGAACAAAACCAAAGACAGTTTTAGAATCCTTGAAGCATTGCAAACAAATTTAGAGTGGGAAATTTTCTATTTCCAACTTATTGTTTTTTATATCTGATATTTCATCACTAACATATATAGTGGTACCTCGAGATACAAGCAGCTTGAAAAACTAGTTTTTTGAGATACAACCCGGAGCTCTGGCCATATTTTCTTTCAAGATACGAGCTCAAATCCAAGATACGAGCCATTTCCAGAGCATCTCGCTAGTTGGTGCGCAGGGTCGAGCATCATCCGAGAGCTTCTCTTGCTCAGTCGCACATGTGACCGGCTTGAGTCAAAGTGTATCTTGTGTGCTGCACTGGTTTTTGCTTCATTTTTGTGTGATAACTGAAGTTTTTTATGTGTTATGGGGCCGAAGTTAGTGCTAAGGACAATGGTGGCAGGAAGATGTCAATAGAACTAAAACAGAAAATAATAGAAAAACATGACTGTGGCATATGAGTGATTGGACTCGCATGATCTATGACCGTAGTACATCGACAATTTGTACGATATTGAAACAGGAGGATGCCATCAAGAGTGCTACACCAGCAAAGAGAACCACAATTCTTTCCCAATTAAGGACAAATATCCACGAGGAAATGGAGAACCTTCTGCTCGTGTGGGTGAAAGGAGTTGGCAGGAGATACAATGACGGAGATGGTAATATGCACGAAGGCACGGACATGGTGACTACTGATATTTCATTTGCAAATTTTACTACTTTTTACTACCTTCAAAGGGAAAAAATTACTACCTTTTTTTTACACAATGAATGTTATCCAAATGTTCAGATGTGAGTAATCGGCCTATAATGAGTAATTTGAGTCAATAATATACGCAATACCAAAGGTTCAAAAAAAGCTCCAAGTTTCTCAAGACTTAAAATAATACTGAATGGAGCAACCAAAGCTTTACTGCAAAAAATTACCTAAATTCCCTAAGTACCCCATCCTAAATGGACTCCAACAAAAGTTTGGTAAAGACCTTGTTTAAACATCTTTCAACTATGAGGACAACAGTTCATCATTTGGAGAAAATAAACTGACTGGAAACTAGTAGACACCAGGGGATTGTCAGATCCCTTTACAGCAGGGTAGAATATCAAGGAATTTCATTATGACTAAACACTATGGCACTTCGGAAATATGAGCTTGTAAACTATTTCTATCGTACCTCAAAATCTAAATCGTCATCCTAATTGCGATCAATAACAACAAATAGGTTATGAACATGTTATACTATGGAACCAATCACAAAAATGCAAATTTCATGTAGCTTTCCTATATACATTTAGTAGAAGAATGAACTTTGATTACATGGAGCATCTCCATGCTATAACGACATCCTGGAGGTAACTGAATCGCCAGGACTGCCAAAAGGAACTTCAAAGGAACTAAACTCGCGTTCAAATGATGACATATTGTCTTAAAAGATAACTTTAAAGCATAATTCTTTCTGTATTTGGACATAAATTAACGTCACTGGAAAAAGAAAACTTTCAGCTTCACAAAGAGGTAATTAAAAAAAAAATTTATAGTTTCAGTTAATCGTTGTTCCCCAAATCGAAGTGGACAGAATAAACTCCTCTTTTCAAAGGAAGGTAATACTGCTCACAGTCAAGCTCAGGTCCAAAAAACCACTTTCTGGATAGGAATGAACCAGGGAGAAGTTCCTTTGACGTCTTGCAATGTTTCTATCCTGCCGCAACAATATGGAGTGTGAGAATATTTGTCATGGAATAAGAATTGGAACGCTACATCAAGTTTATGATAAACAAGACCTTAACAGCCAAAGATATGACTTTGAATTAAACATTATTCATTAGGAGAAATTGAAATGTAAGAAGTTTGATTCACGACTTACTCATCTGAAATTGTAGCAGGACTTTCTAAAAGCTAACTGAGAATAATTTTATTTCTGTGCTTACGTTTGCGAATAAAATACTTTAATTTTTGAGTATCGAGTGCACAAAAATAACAATTATGCCAACTATGCTATATCTATATCTTATGGGCAACTGCATCCACTAAAGATGATATCCAATAAAAAGTAATAGTTATTTAGTGATAAGTAGAACTTCCTATTTGAAAATTTTGGCTAGTTAATGTTTATTCATAAAATTTGAAAATAAGTTCACAAGATGTTTTACATTTAAAAGACTCATAATTCATAATAAAATATATATTTTACTTGACAAACATATCTCAATCAAAGCCAATTGATATGCGTCCACATGAAAATATGTAGCATATGCTACATATTTTTTGTAGAAAATATGCTATTTCATTTTTCCTTCAGATCGTATAATGCATATTTGATACGTAAGAAAAAAATGTTAAGGAGATCGTCCCAGGCCCCTGCCAGGCCCTTGTCGCTCCGCTGGTCATGTTTTATGTTTTTTGTAGGAAAAAGACCCTTAGGTGGTGGACTATTCGGTCCTAAAATTTTATGGCGTTACGGACAATAGATCCCGCCCCCAAGGGGGGGGTGAGGGGACCAAAATCTTCAATTTTTGACCCATTTTGACCCCATATAAAAAGACAACAAAACGGGAAATGGAAATTTTTGCTTCATTTTCTTGTAATAAATGTTTCATGAATTCTAAAACTGTCTTTGTTTTTGTTCTAGCATCAAAACTGAATGAGGAGATACGTCTTGAAATATCAATATCAGTGAAACATCAATATCTAAAAATCAATATATCAAATTTTTTCAAAAACTCAGGCCTAAATCGAAAAAATTAATAGATGAAATTATGTTTCTTTTCAAAAGTTACATATTATAGTCAAATTTCATAAGAATCATACTGAAAATAAAAAACTTCAGATTTTGAAAGAAAAGCAATTTTTTTTTTAGATTGCGAATCAAAATTCTCGGTGTGAATATGAAGTTATGTATGGAAATTATCTAGATAAAAATTAAAACTGCATTCAATTACATACATTGTCCATTATATTACACATCAACAACAAATTTTGTTATGGCTTATACTCGAAAAAAAACAACTTTCCAACATTCAAACTGTATCTCCTCATTGAGTTTGGATGCTAGAACAAAACCAAAGAAAGTTTTAGAATCCTTGAAACATTTCTAACAAACTCAAATGGGCTTTTTGTCAAATTCAAGTTTTTCGAGAAAACATATAGCTCTAAACCCCAAAAATTACTGTTGTTTTAAGAAATTTCAAAAAATTTGAAAAAAATGGAAAAAATTTGAATTTGAAAAAAAAATGAGTTTGTTAGATATGTTCCAAGGATTCTAAAGCTGTCTTTGGTTTTGTTCTAGCATCAAAACTGCATGAGGAGATACATTTTGAAATAAATATAAAAATATACCAAAAAACAAATTTTTCGTAACAAAATTAAGGCCTAAATCGAAAAAGTGACACGAGTAAAAAAGGTTCACTTTCACAAAATACATATACCGGCCAATTTTCAAACGAATCAGATGAAAAAAGTTGAAAAAGTGGGACGATCTCCATGTCGACCTCATAATCATAAATGCACAACTTTTAAATTCTCATTTTATTTTCAATACTAATCCCTGATATCACAAATTTCTGAGCTTGTATCTCAATGTAAGTGCGCACTAATAAAAGTGTTTTCAACAATGCATCGCCACTGGTATTACATTTTTTAAATTTATATTTATACAATTTATGAAACCTCGATTATGGCATCAAAGCGAAAACTGTTTTATTGTTTTCTCTCAATAATTTGTTAATAATACAATGGCTCCAATGAACCTTCCATCATAAAACAACTAGATAACTTTCAGATCAAATGGATTGAGAAGAAAAAGTGAACTTTTTTCACTGTTGTTTGCAAAAATTTTGAAACTTTTTTATATTTTGTGTGCTCCAATCCTAAAATAACATCCCACTCTCCAGGAATATTTCCCATGAATCGAGGCAATTTTCTGATTATGGGAAAAATAAATTTAAAAAATCTTTAGACTCTAGCCTATATAAATATGCAACATTACTTTAAATTTTTAAAAAATTATTCCACTTGACAATTTTTTTACTACCCTGAAGCAAATTTTACTATTTTACTTTTTTTCAAATTTTACTGTTTTTTACTACTTTTCACTACTTTACTACCTAGTAGACACCCTGTTGGAGTATTTATGCAGACTTAGTGATGAAAGAAGCATCAACTTCTAAAGAGGCATCAGAAGAAGCATTTAAGGCAAGCCATGGCTGGTTTCATAATTTTACGAAGAGAACTGGCATCCATTCAGTGGTGAGGTATGGCAAGGCTGCGAGTGTGGGCGTGAAAGCAGCAGATACGTACATCCCAGATTTTGCTGCGCTTGTTGTGAGGAAAAACTACATCTCGCAATAGGTGTTTAACTGCGATGAAATGGGCCTATTATGGAATAAAATTCCACAGAGGACTTGCATCACAGCAGATGGTATATAATGGTTTGTTGATTTTTCATAGGGCCAGAATAAATTAAATGGCATTCAGTTATTTAATATGGGAAAAATTCGTTTGAGATACGAGCTGATTGACTTACGAGCTCGATTCTGGAACAAATTAAACTCATATCTCGAAGTACAACAGTACTAATTTTGGGTTTTTAGCATGATTAAGAAAAATATTTTGGAAAATTGGGGAAAAAGCTACTGTAACTTTGTTTGTAATGCTTTAAGGAGTCTAAAACTGTATTTGGATATTTTCTAGCATGAAAACTCACTGACTTCTATTCATTACAATGTTGAAAATTAGAGGTTTTGGGTATAAACCATAAACACAATTTTTAGTTGAAGTGTAAAATATTGGACAATTGAAGTAATTGAATGCTTTTTCATTTTTATTTTGACAATCTCTATGTATAACTTCATATTAACACTGTGAATTGAAATTTCCAGAAAAAATAAAAATTAGGCAAAATTTTCTTTTCTATGCGAATTATGAAATTTTATATTTGTAGTCCGATTCTTATGAAATTTGACTTTAATCTGTAACTTTGAAAAAGAAACACATTTTCTTCTATTCATGCTTTTGATTCAGGCCTTAGTTTTTTCAAAAAATTGGACAAAATGGTTTTTAGTTCATTTTTATTGATATTTCAATTGAATAGAACTCGTTGTGTTTTCTATGCTAGAACAAAATCAAAGACAGTTTTACAATCCATGAAGCATTGCAAACAAAGTTACTGTTTCAAATTTTCCATTCCCCTTTTTTTTCTTATTATATGGGGTCGAAAATTCAGGATTTTTAATCCACTTACTCCCCCCCCCCTCCCTGGGGAGGGGGATTTAGTGTCTGTAGCACCATATATTATTAGGACAGAATAGTCCACCACCTAAGGGTCCTTTTCCAACAACAAAACAAAAAAAGCTCACTGGACTGACAGGGGCCTGAAGTGACCCCCTTAAAACAGAAAATTTGGAGGAAACAAAAAACCAAACAGTAAAGAAGCGGTGTGAAAACCCTCAGAAACTAAGTGGGCACTACACGAAACATAGATAACACACAGGCCTATGCAAAGGTGAGACAACTCATCAGCTGGAGGAAATTTCTCATTTAGCTCAGGCTAACTAGACAAACAATAGTCATTACTCCTAAGGACTTTTCAAGCTAAATCTCATATTCTCTAGAAGTCTTTCTAAGTCAGGATTCAGCCATAAAACTGATGCAAAGTGATGCTAATTTAAGCCTTCAGCAACCAAAAGGACCATACGATCCTCTTTTGAATAATTCCTTCAATACGTAAACAGTGAGCAATATGAGGTTCTACTAGGTTTTGAACACGTCAGAACAGGTTGCATCGATCTGTTGCCCGCCTGGCTCAGTGCGCTGCATTGCATGAGTACAGACGGTTTTTAAGAGCAGTAGACGCACTGTTCTGCTTACCTGCAAAATTCTTTTTCTTGAACTAAAATGACATCTACAACAGGCAAGATTCAAGTCTAAGTAATTTATGGATAAATGAAGAGTATTTAGTTTGAAACATGAAGAATTTAGAGTGACGATTCTGATTTTAGTATGATAGTTACGTCATATATTGTAAACAGGACTATACAGTCTTAATGGTCTGTAGAATGGCACAAGTAAAAAAGGACTGTATGTTCTAGTTGGTCTTGAGAGTTCATTTTCAGAATATAACTACAGTGGTACCTCGGTACTCGACCATAACCCGTTCTGAGGTGGTGGTCGAGAATCGATTTGTTCGAACACCGAAACCAATTTTCCCATAAGAAATAATAGAAAGTAATTTAATCCGTTCTTACCATTGAGAAAAATACCAAATATATTATAAGAACGTGTATCTAACAACAATGAAGACGTAAATGTGCACAAGCAGTACATGATAACGATAAATAAAGCATTACTTCACTAATGCTGTCCCCTGCCAACATTTTTGCCTTGATGAAGAAAAGAAGTAACTTCTCCATTTCTTCCATTATCTGAGGCCTTTGCTTACTAATTCCTGTCACTCCCAATGCAATATCAGCTTTCTTCAACACTTCCTTATGCTTCAAGATAGTGGAAATGGTTGATTTCGCCATTTCGTACTGCGACGCGCGGTCGGACACTCGTACACCACTTTCATATTTTGCAATAATTTCCTTCTTCAGTTCAATAGTGGTCCTCACTATTTTCCTCTTCACCTTCCCCTTATCACTGTCTTTCTTTGGACCCATTATTAAGGGCTAGAGCGACACAAAAATGTTTAAATCTGTGAAAAAATACTCGAACAAACTGCGAACGTCTTACTCCGCTGGTGGTCTGAGTCGAACTGACTCTTACCCGCTGGCCTAGAAGCGTGTTTGGGTCGACTCAGCTAGTCGAGTTCCAATGTGCCGCCTCAAGTATTGGCGGCTGAAGGGTTGAAACAAAGAGACGCGAAGACTTTTAAACGTGTACTTAGTGTAGAGGGACAGCAGACCCAAATGCGCCCCAAGGGGGCTCCGCACTACCTTATATACTTAATATTTGCTTAGGTCAGCATACGCACTGCGGCGGTACCCGCACAGGGCGTCGACCTGAATACGTACGGACAGATGCACAGAGAGAGTACGCACTTGTGACGGCATACACCTCCCCCCATGCCCTGGTTATTTACCAATATAAGAATCAATCAATTGAAGTTTTAAGAATCGTAACTTACAATTTTAACACAGGAAGCTAAAAACATCCTAGGTAAAATATCTCCAATTGAAAATTACAGTGTAGCAAAACAACTATCATTTTAGGAAAAGAAACCACGCATCGAATTAAAATTGACTGGACATTGTTAAAAATGAAATCATTCACACCCCCACCACCAAGAAAACGGAAAAGCCGCTGCTCAAATACACATTATGAACGCAAAAATCCTAAGTTAATAACAGAATACACGTCCCGAAACATAGTCGTGAATAACGCAACACAAAAAATCCGTTAACTAAAAACTATAATCGGCATCCAAAAACGGTAAAAAAAAACTCCACGGTTTTCGGAACCAGGATACAACTAACTTTTCAGTGTAGGAACACGTTAGCAACATATCGAAAATAAATGCTAAAAAAAAAACATCGTTGAACATGAAAAAATAAACCTTCCCAGAAATATTCGTTAAGGATTAAGGCAATCAGGCAATATTTATTCAAAAAAATTTTCCTTTCGTACGCAGAAGAAGGTACTAAACAACTGGGAATCGTTACACATAAAAATTAAACGCCGCAAGAATGTGCTACGGACAACTTCGTTGACAACCACAGAGTTTGGTTAGTATGAAAACAATATAACTCGTAGAAAAAAAAATATACACGCATTGAAATTTGTATTGAAATTCCTATCCAATTAAAATATCATCATTGTCGTAGAAATAAATTTAATTTAACGAAATTGAAAGAATACATACAGTATACTTGAACATCGTAAATTCTTGAACGTCGATCCGAACAAGAGAAAAAAATCAATACCAACTCATCAATGTAGAAAAATAATAACTGAGTATCTTAAGACTAATTCCTGAGTATATTTTAAAAGTAAATAATACTACATCCGTTTACAATGCATGAGAGCTAATAGCGCCTAATTGGCGACACGTAAAAAAAATGAACTTCCGCCCATGCTTCACTGACACCTAAACTTCGCTATTTGCTTGCAGGTGACGCAGCGGTTGGTCAGCATTGCTCGACCTCAGCTGCTGGCGTCGGAGTAACGCATCCTCGGCGCGAAGGCGATCCGCCAATAAATTTATTTCACGACGAAGATAGAAGAAGGAAACTCCTAATTCCAAAGTTATAGGAAAGAGAAGAAGGATACCTAAATCAGCTACCCTATCTGGGAGGATGTCGACGAGTGCATTCGCCTTCACCCAATCGTTGGACACCCTTCCCTGATGTTGCTCCAGGGCATTTGTCAGTGCCTCCACCGACACATGGGTCATCCTATTACCCATCGTGGAAGACAGGAACGGTAGCGTGCTCGGTCTGAAATTGAAACAAATACAGTTCAATTAGCATGGCCACACAATTTAAAAAATTTAATCAGTTATTAATACGTCGATTTAAAGAAAGAAACCAATGGTGACAGCTGGTTACAGCTGCAAGGAAAAGAACAAACAGCATATCTGCACGCTGCAGATCCCACACGGTCTCGACAGCTGCACATCTAATTGCAAAACAAATCGGGCGACGGCGCTCCAAAACAACTCGGGAGCCAGCACTTCGCTCCCACAGCAATGAGGGGCCTCGTTTGTAAACACTGGAGGTTATTGAACCGTGCAAGGCTCTCGGGCAGATGCAAACCATGGTGGTAAAATGAAATGCGTACATTCTCAATCACGCACGTAAAAACTACGGTACACCAAAGACGAAAAAAAATATAAGGCAAATACATATGGTTATATAAGGAAAGTTCCAATTAAAAATATACGTAAAATTAACATCGAAGCAAGAATCACACAATAGTATTATGTGAACATAGTAACATAGTCAGTCGTAAGTCGCATAGTTTTCATTCAACACTTTTTACGTAAAGGTAGTACATGATTTTTATTACTCCTAAATGTTTTATTACCAATTTTGATTTCTACGTAATTTGTGATAATTTTAATTTTTGTGATAATTCCCGGCCCATTCCAGGCGAGATCTAGTTTGTTTTTTCGCATGTGATTGCGCAATAATACACGGTCACCGAGTTCAAAATTTTTATTTTTACGTCGAAGGTTGTGATACATGGTTCTTTCACTGGTGTTATTAATTATCACAGCTCTAACGTTTTCAACAATGCGGGCAGCTTCTTGAGCTCGAAATCTTATTATATCCACGTTCGTGTCGTGACTGTAATTAGGTTCGAAAGTTACGGCGCTAAAGCTCGGACACGTATCGCGATTGAAAACAATGAACGAGGGTGTATCCCCCAATGTGGTATTTAAACTATTGTTTATCGCGTTCTCTGTGCTGTTGAGACACTGATCCCATTCGGTATGCGCTAAAGAGTTAATATATAATTTTAATAAATTCGTAATCTTGCGATTATTTCGTTCAACAATAGCGTTACTGTGAGGACTCCAAGGGAGGACCTCTTTTTTCGCAATACAATGAATTTGAGAGAATTTTTTAACTGCCGCAGATTTAAATTCAAGAGCTTGGTCACTTAGAAGTGTTTTGGGATAGCCAAAGGTTGAGAAGCAGCTGTCTAGACAAGAGACAACTGTATCTGCTAATCGATCTGCTGTCGCGTAAAGCTTACAGTAACGCGAGAATAAGTCAATGATAATTAGAATATATTTATTCTGCTGATCTGTGACAGGTAGAGGACCAAGAAAGTCCATTGATACCACCTCGAACGGTTCTTTAGCGATGGGAGCGTCTAATATTTTAATAGGTACAGTACTGCTGGCTTTAAGAATTTTACATACATCACACATTTTTACAAATTTACGTATGATACTCTTTTCTAATAAATGAAAATAACGCAACTTAAATTTAAACAAGGTATGCGTCGCATCAGTATGATACAAAGAGTGTACACTGAGCACCGCCTTGTTCATTAGCGATGTCGGTATAACCGAAGTGAGAATAGTACTTTCCCTAGAGTCTATTTGTCGTCGTCTATAAAGTATGTCGTTCAGAATTAAGTATTTTTGTAAGTCAGGGATCGTAGATTTACTACTAGATAGTAATGCGTCTTTAACCTCAGAACAGAATGGGTCTAGTTGTTGCTCATTTCGAAATTCGTCTAAAGTCCATGATACGTCTTTTAACTGAGGTACGTAGCCAGTCAGTCGGGGTTTAGCAGTCGCCTCTGGCGCCACTTGATTAGAGTGCGTCGCGTCTGTTTCGTCTACGTCGGCGGTCAGCGCACCACGGCGTGTAATTACTGCGAAGGCGTCAACCTCATCGAACTCTGAGCATTCTTCAAGATCAGAAATAGTTAAATGCTCGGGCAATCTACTTAGGCAATCTGCAATTAGATTTTGTTTCCCGGGGAAATATTTTACTACCGGTTCGAAAGATTGAACTGTTAGACACCATCTAGCCATAGCTGAGTCGTCAGGAAGCTTTTTGAAAAATAAAGGTTGTAGCGGTTTATGATCTGTGTACAAGAAAATTGGATAACCAAGAATGAGATATTTAAATGCTTTCAATGCGCTCACGATGGCGAAGAACTCTTTTTTCGTCGTTGAATAGCGCTTTTGTGTTGAGTTTAGACTTTTACTGTAGTAAGCAATAGCCTTCATAGATTTATTTGAGTCATTATCGTGTTGCAAAAGTACCGCACCGATACCAAAATTAGATGCATCAGTAAATACATGGAAGGGCTTACTAAAATCAGGATGCCGTAAAACGGTATCTGATGTCAAAACAGATTTAATTTTCTCAAAAGCTTTCTGACATTCAGACGTCCAGATAAATTCAACGTTTTTTCGTAATAACTGATAAAGTGGATATGAAATTGAGCCAAACATTGGGATATGCGTCCTAAAGTAGTTTGCTACACCTAAAAAACTTTGCAATTCCTTCACATTTCTTGGAATCGGAAATTTTTGAAGCTTCTCTGATTCTTTGCATCGAATTCCGTCTGCCGACACGATGTGTCCAAGTTATTCAATTGAGCTTTTTAGAAAATGACATTTTTCAAGTTTAAGTGATAAATTTCCACCACGTAGCTTCTCAAAAACACTCTGTAAATCTTTCAGATGTTGGTTCATGGATTTGGAAAATACTAGTATATCATCAAGGAACACAAAACATAATTTACCGATGATATTTGTAAGAACAGAAGAAATGATTCTTTGGAAAACTGATGGACTCGAGGATAACCCGAATGGCAACCTCTTGAACTGAAATTTCTCGTAACCGATACTGAACGCGGTGAATTTACGGCATTTTTCCTCTAACTCGACCTGATGAAAGGCAGAGCGTAGGTCGAGGCTCGAAAAAATGCTATTACCCCCGAGGGCAAACAGCAATTCGTCTATCCTCGGAATAGGGTAAGATTCCTTGATAAGTAATTTGTTTAGTTCGCGGAAGTCAATAACGGGGCGTATCTCGCCTGACTTCTTTTTCACAACGATTAAAGGAAAATTATATTCAGAGCTTGAAGGCTCGATAATCCCTTGATCCAACATCTGTTTATTTGCTTGCAACAATTCGTTTTGATACTTATGTGGAATTCGATATGGTTGGATGTTAAGTACTGGAGCATCAGGCTTTAATTGAATCTTGTGTTTCATAATATTCGTAACGGCAATAGTTTCGTCTTCGAGAGTAATTACGTCTCTAAAGTCGTTTAATAGATTTAACAGTAATGGTTTAGCTTCTTCATCATCACAATTCACATCGTTACTGGTCAGAAGGCGTCTCTCGTAACTACTTCTCTCCGGTACAACATCTTTCTGTGCATTAATTCCTACTTCATCAACACGAAGATCGTTACAACAATGCATCGATTCTACAGAAACCACCCCAACGTCTTTACCAGAGATGGCATTGAAACTTCCACCATTAACACTGTCGACTTCGGGTAGATCCGCATTACCGTAGGCATCGCACAAATTTGCATCTCGCACAGCTTCGTGCACGGTAGACATGTAAATCTCGTGTTCAATTTCCATGTCGTCAATTTCTTCAATCGTACTTAACATCGTATTGTCGCTTATATATACCACGTCCTCCGAGACGTTCAAAAGCATTACCGGGACAAAACCATTTGACTTGATATCCACAACTGATTCGGCGACATAAATACCATTCGCGAGAATTGTTTTATTCATAATATACCTTCCGGGCTTAGCCTTTTTGACATACCCATTAATAACACGTAAACAATTCCTTGGCATTTCCACTGCTCCACAATGAACAACTATTTCTCGTCTTTTACTATTTTTTAAACTTCTCGCATGTTCCTTAGTTTCTCTTATTTTCTTCGCATGCTGTTTATTTTTTACTTTTCCATTTTTTTCTCGCCCTGCCGTTGGGCTTGGGGTACCCCTCTCTTCTGCAGTATTTATCTCTAGGCCATTTTTATCGCCACTTTCTTGGCTCGCAATTTTTGATTCTCTCTGCTTCAGCAGATATTTCCTTATTTTCCTCCTATTCGCAAGCATGTCAGCCATTAGACATTCTGGATTACTTATGGTATTGAAAAATACCTCTCGCTTACTCTGCCCGTGCAATTCTTGCACATCATGAAACGGTACTTTCACGCCGTCGAGAACGATGAATCCTTCTTTAAAATTAATCACTGCATCTTGTAGAATATCCCTACCGAGGATTACATCATATTTAAATTCGCCATCCTTCAAAATCAAAGCGCTAGTATTGATTTCTTTATTATTAGGCAGCGTAATACAAAGATCGAGTTCGCCTGATACCTGGCTTTTGGAATTTACACCCCTGATACTCAAGGCACTAGGCTTAATTCGCTCGTTTATGCCTTTTAAATTCCGGTAACTCACTAAACATCTGTCGCTACCGCTGTCGATGAGAGCGCTCATCAATTTGTTATCATTACGTAATATAATTGTAGGCTTCTTAGAACGCCGTAATGAAAATAAACCGTCGCTTTCCTTCCTTAAACGACCTTCCTTCATAATCGTCGCTGACAAACAAACTTCTACAGGTAGTTCAGAATTTGCACCTACATCAAGTTCTTGTTCACCTAGTAATTCGAATTTATTTTTACACAGGAATAGCGGATCCACCTCTTCCGTCGACTTATTAATAGTATCTGGTTTCAACGCCACATCATTGGTAACGGGGATTGTAGCTGTATCCTCGGGCACTGGTAACTTCCTCTCTACACCAAGACTCTTTGAATTTTCCGATTTTTCTCCGTCTACTCTAAAAAATCTTCACCCTCGCAAGATGTAGCGTAGTACGCTTCACCTCGTCCTCTACCACGAACACGCGAATGACATTCACGTGCAAAATGGCCCGTCTTGCCACAATTGTAGCAAGCATGACCACGGAAATTTGATTTGCTTTGGCCTCGCTTAGTCGTGCACATACTTTGAACATGACCTGCGGTATTGCACAGTGAACAAAACGATTTAGATTTATCTTTACTAGTCTGTTGTGGGTTTACCACCTGAGCTTCGTTGCACTCCAAAGAACCTAAAGGTCGATCTCCAAAATATGAATATTGTCGGCCCCTTTGAAATCTAGCAGGTCTCCAATTGCTTCTGAAAAATGGCCTCCGACCATGAAAACGTCGGTTGTTGTTTTGTGAAGCATAGTAAGCCTCGGGAAACGAGTCCTTCTCGTCCCACTCACTCTCTTCAGGTACAACCGCAAGGTAAGTCTCTCTGGTTTGATACGTGGACTGGGTATTGTTTTTGCGCGCAAGTATTTCTCTACCCTCAGGATTATTACGCACAGCGGAAACGAGACGAGCTAACAATTCTTCAGAGGTATTGAACGGCCTCGAGAAGATTTTTTTACAAAAGTTCTCCTCTAAAAGAGGTCCGAGAACTGCTATAGCTAGACTGAAAACTACTAAATCACCAGAGAATTTTTTTAATTCGTTTGCGTTCGTACTAGCAATTACAAATGGATGTCTTTGTAATGCTACTTCTGTACTATTTAGAATGTGATCACTCAAATTTCTTATTTTCGATATTGCCATAACCAATTGGGCTGCCAGCCCTTCATTACGTAACAACCGTAACTGATTTAAATCGCACGCTAAGGCATGAACTGAACGCTCCCCCTTAGACACGTAGATGTCATCTAAAATTTCGATAACCTGATCGAAGGAATAATTAACATCAGGGTTTACTAATTTCGTGACTACTCCATTAAAATCGCCAACGCTTTTGTGTGCGCTACGCACAAGTAACTCTTTTTTGGCGTCATCGGAATTTAGATCGGGTAACAAGCACATATAGGATTTTAGGTTTGCAACATGTGTCCGAAAAGTCTTTGTTTCACAAAAGATTGGGTCACTGAGACGTTGTCGGCCTCGGAACAATGGAAGCTCTGCACTGGACAGTATAGTACTACCCCTTTGTAAAGTTGTGGTTACACTACCACCCGTCATCGGTCCACTAGAGGACGTCATTGTTGTCACACTTGGCGTACTGAACGACACAGTCTGGGTACTAACAGTAGTCGTCACTACCGTCGTGGTCTGTGGTCCAGAGATAAACACACTTGCTGGATTATGGTCGCACGTACCAGGTAACGTACCACTAAATGCCGGAACAGAAACCCTACCGCTACCTGTCGTCGTTGCCGTCGAACGAATAAATTCAGGTTCGGAATCAGAATCTCCCATAATGAATCACAGTTACTAACCAATTTCTCTCACAACGCTAAAAACGTAACTCACAATTATAATAATCCCAGAGCTCAACGCAAAAATCCTACGCAAAAAAATATAACACCGCAGAACCCTAAAAATCTAACCTCTTAAAAAATAATCACATAACAGAACGCTAAAACCCACGTTACTAAAATGGATGAAGCACACGGTTAGAACTTCATTAATAATTACAAAAATATCAGCACTGAAAACTGTTTCTGCGATTTTCAAACGAACCTAATCCAATTACTAAACAGGGAAACTCTTTACACGAATTCAATGGTATCTATCCCAACAATCTTTTAAACTACACGAAGCCACAAAAATAAAAAATCGACGATGTCACAGAAATTATCTAATTATCCCATACAATAATATTATAATTTACAGAATACTCAACTTGGAATCAGCAAACGGCAGCAGTGCAGCCACGGCCAGTCAGGCGTCTCGGCCAATCTCAAGGACGAACTGCCCAGCGATGGCAGAACAGGTGCGACCAGCTGTTTGAAGGTCGTCTGCGTGCCACAACCTCAGCACAGGCAGGCGACGAGATCCAAGGTCGTACACGCAGCGCTGGCACACAGCGGACTAGCAATGGTAGCACGAGCACGGTCTTGTAGTGTTTACGTATGTTCACGGTTCCACACTGCGCGTAATCGCACAGCTCACTGTTTATGTATACGTATTAATTACGTTAACACAGCTTCTGTAGAAATTTGAAACAACACTGTTCGGTATGTAATTTCCTATCACATACACAGTACACAATTGTTCTCGTAGAAATAGAACACTGCAACAGTTCGTAGAATTGTTCTGAACTCAGCTACTTATGCGTACAACTGTCGAACGACCACGTCGCTATTTGCGATGGAAATTCACGCACAATTTCATAACGCAATGGTCACCATCCTTTTCCAGATCGACACGAGCTGTGTAAGGTACTCCCACAGGAACGTCTAGTTCTAAAGCATAAGGAGAATTCGTCAGAGTTTCTTCAGGGATACGCTTAACGACGAACCTAAACACGTTCTTATATACTTGCGGTGCTTCTTCAATTTCTCTTCCCGTTGCTGTAGATTTCTCCATAGTAGTATGATCGATGTCACCAAAAATATTTCCCGCTCACGAAGCGAAGCGTAGACCACCACACGTAGAATCTCCACGAATTTCCGTAGACACGTGATCCTCAAATATCACCGTCTAAAATCCAGACTAATTTCACGATATCTTCAATCACATAAGTCGTTGAAATCACATCACAGCACAAGGATCAAGTACAATTTCACGTCGTGGGTTCGATCTTACTGCGCCACCAGATGTGCCGCCTCAAGTATTGGCGGCTGAAGGGTTGAAACAAAGAGACGCGAAGACTTTTAACCGTGTACTTAGTGTAGAGGGACAGCAGACCCAAATGCGCCCCAAGGGGGCTCCGCACTACCTTATATACTTAATATTTGCTTAGGTCAGCATACGCACTGCGGCGGTACCCGCACAGGGCGTCGACCTGAATACGTACGGACAGATGCACAGAGAGAGTACGCACTTGTGACGGCATACCAAAATTCTGTTCGAGGTCCGATGCATTTTCTACTTGAATTTTTTTGGTTGAGCACCGAATTGGTTGAGTAAAGAGGCGGTCGAGTACCGAGGCACCACTGTATTTGTTACTGCCAAATTATCTGTCTTACTAGATTTTTAGGCAGATATTAAAAATAACAGTGATCCTCTTCATTTCAAGACAGTGTAGTTGTGCAAGTAATTGTAATCCATATATATTTCTAGAGTCTGATATTTGCATAACCCTGTAATATGACATGATCGTTTTATTCAAATCTGTGAAAAACATCTACAATGTAAAAAACAGATGCAGATGTTACTATTTGAATATTATGGTTTAATTTAGACTCTTATCAGCTATTCTGAAGCAGCAAACATGACTTGCTAGGGAATTTTACAATTTAATAAAATAATAAAATTAACAATCATAATTATTTGTTGATGTACTTGTATCTTAGCAAGTATTAATTTTTAGTTTTGGTGTGGTGAGCCGAAATTGCACAAGTGCCATCTCAACAAGTCCTTTTAGATGAGAGCCAAATTTATATTTCAAGTTTCTTGTTTCCAGGTACCTCTTCTACATTCTCTGTAATATCCTTCTACAGTATTACGAGGATAAAACACTGCAGAATGGACAGTGAAGTAGCTTCACTAGATTGAGCAGGTGATGTGGAGTCAGATTGCCTGAAGACAATGTTCTAGATCCCAATTTTGAAGTGCTCATACAAAATATAAGCCTAGAAAACACGATATAGATGATCGAGAGGACTGATTTGCTGAAGAATGTAGTGTTGACACTTCAGTAACAAGCAAAACGAAGAAATCTAACTTAATTCATTGGGATTCTGTGAGAACATCACCACATATGGAAAAGGATGTTCATGTATTTGTAAGCCATCCCATCAAAAATGACAACATTGAGTTTCCACTGTATTACGTCAGGAGTCTAGTATCTGAAGATATTGTAGAAAATTTGTGAACAAACTAGTCTGTTAGCTCTGCAAAATGATCTGTCAAAACACCTCAATCTAAATAACCTTTAATTTATACTTTGGTATTTGTACGCAAATATCTGTGACCAAAATTGATAAAGCCCTCATTTCCATTGGTCAGCTTATGCTCTAAATGAAAATAGTTCTCAAATTGCCACATAAATGATGGGAAGATTTAAACTTGAATCTACATTTGGTTGATAACTGCTCATCGGGCAGAGGTTCATTTGATGAACATGTGGCTGAAATTGATGGGGTTTCAATCCCTGCTGTGAAATGGCATGATAGCAGGTCTGTTTGGTTTGCTTCTAGTTTCCTGATGTCTGTTCCATTACATCAGTGAGAGAAATTTGATTGCAAAGCAAAAGAGAAGATAGAGGTATCAGTTGCTAATATTGTGTGGTGCATTGGTTTGATATGGCAGTGGTAAACAGCTACTTACTCTTGCGTTGAGCTGAAAATTCTGAGGGAGTTGCATATTATAAGACGTCAAACTAAAGCTGCCCAATTCCTTGATCAAAAGCAGAAAGTACTCAGATGAGAGCAAAAGTGTGCAAAAAAAAGGTAGACAGGGAAAGCATCAATACCAATTCCAGGTGAAAACATCAGGCATGATGGTGGCAATTACTTACCAATATTTCATGAAAACAGGGTCATGTGTAAAATCCTGGTTATAAAGGCAAAATACACATGTTTTGCATAAAATGAAGGCCCGAATTTCAAGGCTCCTTCATTTAATATTTTTCAATAATCTGATACTTCTCGGTAAAGACAAACGAGGGCGCTCCAATAATGTCTTCGTTATAATATAAGATTACAAAGATGATGACACAAGATAACATATAACACAGTTTCAAATTATTGAGTTCTTGGTAAAGATTGATCTGAAACAAACGATATATTCTTAATACGAAAAAATAATCAAAGTTCAGAACAAAATAGCTTTGAGTTGTCCACATTTATTGGCAAATATTCATTCAATAATTACACAGGTTGGTTGTATGACAAATCTAAGCGTATAAAGAAAAAACGAAAATAATATAACGGTGCTACCTAAAGGAATTCCTATAATCACAGTTAACAAAGTAGTATGCGAAGCGGAGCTCACGAGCGTAGATGCTTACGCTACGATCTTGTTCTGCATGTTCGCATTCACGGGTGCAGCGCTTACACCGGCCCCTAATTTGCGAATAAACCCAGTTAGGAGCAAATTACATTGAATCAAAACACTTAAGAAACTAGAATGAATAACAGTTACAGAAGTTACAGAAGTTCTACAGAACGCAACAGGATCAGCTTGTTGATAGGACGTTTAAGGTTAACATCGGCATCTTTGGGATGCTTTATTTCCAATCAAGCCTGATACATATGATCTTAGCATTGGTTTTTCAAATGTCTTATAACTAACCCTATATATAGGACACCATGACGGTTCCCCCGTAAAGCCGGTACCCATTTCCGACACCTGGGTTGAGTGGGGTATTGTGCTTGAGCTTTCCCTTATACCCAACGGGGAAAATCTCCGCGCCAGCGCCGGGATACGAACCCGCGACTCCAACATACGAGCCCGATCCCTTAACTACTGTACCACGGAGAGCACAGTAGTTTAACCACGGAGTTTAACCAACGAATTATCTAACTTGAAGGTATTTGGTTTGACATTTGCAATTCGAACATCCACAACATGAACGTTGCCTAACTTATTCACATAAGTTCTTTCGATGACGCCCAAGGGCCAACAATTACGAGGTGAATTTTGATCACTAACTAAAACTAAGTCTCCAGCTCTGTGGGGTCGTCTGTCGACGTCCCACTTTTGGCGTTCGTTCAAAAGTGTGATATATTCTTTTCGCCAACGGGACCAAAACAAGTCTGCTAAGTACTGGACTTGACGCCAACGTTGGCGTGTGTAGGATCATTCTCATTAAATAGTCCAGGTGGGAAAGTTACTCCTGCATTTAAAAGTAACAGATCATTTGGAGTCAGAGGTTTGCAATCTTCAAAATCGCTGGTAACAGTTGTGAGAGGTCTTTTATTCAAAATGGCTTCTACTTCGCACATTAGTGTGCTTAGTTCCTCATTGGTCAATTTGAGAGGCTGCTCCCTCATCAAGGCTGATAGAACACTTCTAACAGAACGAATCAGCCGCTCCCACACCCCACCAAAATTGGAGGCATTAGGAGGGTTGAAATGCCGCGAATTCTGACGCTGGTGGAGGTAACCAGCAATTTTAGAGCAGTTCCAATCGGCAACAGCATTTTTTAGTTCTTTGGAAGCTCCCACAAAATTTGAACCATTATCGCTGAACAATGACTTTACATTTCCTCTCCTGCTAATGAATCGTCTGAGAGCATTAATGAAAGAGTCTGTACTCAAAGATTCAGAAATTTCTAAATGGATAGCTCTGCTAGACATACAAATGAATATTACACCATAACGTTTGACAGACTTTCTGCCTTCCTTTATTAGGAATGGCCCAAAACAGTCTACTCCTGTGCTTTGGAAGGCTGGCCCGTCGCCCTGAACCCGACTCAGAGGTAGGGAAGACATTAGTTGTTCGCTAGGCTTGGCTAAACGCTTCCTACACGCGATACATTTGCGACAAACCTGTCGAACCAAAGAATTACATCCAATTATACAATATTTTTGATGCAATGAAGTCATTACTGACTCTCTACCAAGGTGCCCAGAATTTCGGTGGTGAGCATCTACCAAAAGTTCTATGATAGAAGAGTGTGCAGGTAATATAAGTGGATGCTTGACGTCGTACGAGTAAGGAGAGTTCTCCAGGCGACCACCGACCCGCAGCAGACCCTCGGCATCGACAAATGGACGCAGCTTACGAAGGTGAGAATTCTTTGTTACAGGTTTTTTGCGAGACAACAGATCAAAAACATTTTTGTAGTATTTTTGTTGAACGAATTTGAAGATCGAATACTCCGCTTCTTCCAAATCTTGTAGAGAGACCTCTTTCGTGCACCCTTTAGTTTAAGAAATTTGATAAATTTCAAAATCCACGCTACCTTTTTTTTAAAGGATGCCACTGTGAAGACGAGTTCAATAGAACGTCAGTAGGATTTTGTTCATGCATTTCCGTTTTGAGGACGTTAGGTTTTTGTTTCAGCTCCTTGTCATTTTCTTCGAGAGCCGAGTCGAAGTCTTGGGCAGGTGCCACTTTATCGTTTCTGTATAAAAATTCTATACCTCTAGGCCAAAGGCTTGAATTTTTCAGGTCCTCCGCATGCACGCCACGAGTCAGAAGATCTGCCGGGTTTTGGGATGAAGGAACATACCTCCAATGTGAAGGATCAAAGAAATTTCGAATGAACGCAACCTTATTCGCCACAAAGCGTTGGTAGCTCTTCGTTTCGTTCCTTATGTAACGCAAAACTGTTACACTGTCAGTCCAGAAGGTCATCTGCTTCGCAGAAGTGATTTCTCTTCTCACGACTTTGGCCAACTCTACCGCCAACTTAGCACTGGTAAGTTCTATGCGAGGTGTGGTTTTGAGTGTGGAGTTGTTTAAAGGAGTGAGTCTACTTTTTGCCATGATGATTCTTGAGTCTTGCGAGGCAGTGTCGACAGAAAGAGCGTAAGCGACTGCGCCGTAGGCCGTTTCACTACCATCACAAAAAATGTGCACTTCGAATGAGCAGTTAGATGGGTTAATGCTTCTAGGGACTGAGAAGAAAGATAAAATTTTCACTTTATCAAGCCAAGTGTTCCACAGCTTCTCTAAGGGTTCTGGTATAATTTCATCCCAGCCCAATTTCATCCTGCAGGACTCTTGAAAGATTTTCTTGGCCTTCACTAGAGCTGGTGAAGCTAATCCCAAAGGGTCGTAAATTGAGGCTAGAGTTCTCAAAATCTTCTTCTTCGTCAAAGCTTCCTTCTTCATTTCCAGAGTGAACCCTAGCGCATCTGTCCCGGTAATCCACTTCACTCCTAGAGCTTTGCTGGATTGAAGTTCGTTAGGGCCTTTAATGTTTTTGACACGATCCGTCGAGTCATCGCGTGCAATTTGATGAAGGAATTGTTGGGAGTTGCTGTTGAATGCAGTCAGATTGAAACTGTAGTCTGCCAAAGTTTTCTTTACTTCGGATGCTAGATGAATTGCCTCTGATACTGTGGCAGCCGACTTTAATAGATCACCTACATAGAAATTTCTAAGGATTGTATCTCTGACTTCAGCATCCAGATGTGGGTTTTTCAGAGCAGTCATTTGAAGAGCAAAATTTGCTATACTGGGCGAACTTCGGGCTCCGAACACGTGAACGGTCAATCTAAATTCACGCACCATACCATCTTTAAGCCAAAACAGCCTCATTAAGTCCGACTGATATTTAGGAACTTTCACCTGAAAATACATTTTTTCAACGTCTGCTGAAAATGCAATTGATTCTTGTCTGAAGCGAAATAGCACTCCCAGCAGGTTGTTGGTGATGTCAGGTCCCTGTAATAGTTTGTCGTTCAAACAGACTCCCGAAAAGCTCAAAGAACAGTCGAATGCAACTCACAGTTTTCCTTTTCGTTTGTGCCTCACTGAATGATGGGCTAGATGCCAAACCTTTCCATCGTTCCGGTGCAAGTCTTCGCTCGGAATTTCTTCTATGAAGTTGTTCGTAATCATGACCTCCATGAATTGACTGTACTCTTCAAAAAGTTGTGGGTCCTTATGCAATTTTTTTAGCACTCCATAGAACCTGTCTAAAACTTGTTGTCTATTGGACGGGAACTTCACCTCTGTCTTTTAACGGCAACTCCACTTCAATATTCTTGCCCACGCGTTTAGCACTAGAGGTAACAATCTGTAACCACTTCTGATCTTCGACGGAGGACAAGTAGTCGTTCGATGTGTCGAGGAAATCTTGTTTGAAGTACGTGTCTATTTGATCCTCAAGTGTTTTCAAATTTGCAGTTTGAAGTTTGAAGTTGTAAGATGCTCCTCTCCTTCTGACAGGTCCGTTTACGGCCCAGCCTAAGAGGTGCAAGGATGCGTAAGGCTCATCCGGATGGTTGTCTACGATCTTCAACGGTTTCAGGAATAAGGGAATATTAAGTCCAACAAGAATGCCGACTTCAGCTTGCACGAACTGAAAAGGTAAGTTACGTAAATGTTCAAATTCTTCCACATCTTCTTGCTTCGGCTCGTCTTCCTCGGTAAATGGCCATTTCGAATCTGACTTTGTGAAAACTACTGGAATGTGTACACAATTATTTCTGTCGAGGTCGGTCAATGTAACGCCATTAACCACCTTTGTTCGAGTCTCACTGTTCTTATTTTCCATCGTAGTTAGGCTCACATTTTTTTCTGGGAAGTCTATTCCTAATTGTTCAAGTATTTTCTCGTTCATCCAACAATCTGATGAGCAGTTGTCTAGAGCCACGTTCACAATTATTTATCTGCCGCAATTTCCTATGCTAAGACGGGCAGGAACAATAGGGCAAAGAATTTTTGTGGGGTTGTGTTCACTCTCTTTCATTTTCAACGAAATAATGCACTGATTGGAACGAGTCTGCTGATTAGGCGGCAATTCAGAAGGAACTGCTGCTGGTGCAGTAGAAGGTTGCTCAGTCGAGACTTTGGATAGCAGATTTTCTTCTAATTTCTCTTGCGTGTTAGCAGCATTCGATGATTAGACATCAACATTACGATAAATGTGCAATACTGTTGGGTGTTTGCGCTTGCATATGGCGCTCGTCGCTCTGTTCTTGCAAGCTTTAGAGATATGGTCTCGTTTTAGGCAACCGAAGCACAAACCCTTCTTTTTCACGAATTCAGATTTTTCCGAAGGCGATTTACGCTTGAAGAAAATGCAGTCGATTATTTGGTGATTTGTCTTTTTGCAGCATTCACAGAGCGCTTCTACCTTAGGCGCAGAGACTGTAGCACTTGTTATAGACAGTGATCGCTTGCACTTATCTGCACCTACACTGGGTTTTTTCTGTTGGACTATATCTTTGTAAATCTTGCCAAAAAGAGGTTGCCTTCTTACATTAGTTTCAAGTTGCACGAAATCGACTAGGTCCTTGAAGACAATTTTTCCCGTAGTCTCCATAATGGTGAAGGTTTTTCTCCTCCAACGGTCTCGCATCGATGACGGCAGTTTTTCAACTATTTTCATGATTTCGTTTGGGCTCTGGAGTTGATTGCACGAGTTCATGTTCTGAAAGTAATGAAAGCAGTCTAAAAGGAAGATGCAAAGGTTTTGAAGGGCTTCGCAGTCTTCGCTGTTGATATCTGGCCAGCTGTCCAGTTTCACAAGGTAAGCATTAGCTGTCTTAAATTCGTTACCGTATTCCTTGGCAAGCAACTCCTTGGCTTTAGCGTAACCTGCTTTGGCATCGTAGTGGCAACACGTTTGTACGAGATGCTTCGCTTGCCCCGTCGTAAACTGTTCAAGATAAATTAATTTGTCTTCTTCATTGCAGCATTTGGATTCGATAGCCCTTTCGAAATTCAACATGTACGTTTTATACTTGGTTATATTCTCTCCACTAAAGGGCTCAATTTCCTTTTTAGGAAGCAAGATATTTTCTTGAGCAGCGACCAAAGCTTTGGTTATGTCATTTTGACACTCTAGCACATTCACAATAGAAGGAACTTTCACGGTTTGCTCATTCTTACCATTTGTTGTTTCAGGATCTTCTCCACTGGCGGCCGTGGTGATCTGCACTGGTGGAGCCAATGCAGCTGACAGGGCCTGAGACTGGACTGAAGATTCATCCTTTTCGATGTTGTCCAGCTCCCTTTCTAGGAAGTCCGCTTCGAACTGCACTTTGTTTTGTTCTGCCTCTAGTTTCTTGGTTTGTAGCTCCAACTGTTGTTTCTTTATCCTCAACTCCTCTTCGGCAAGTTCGTTCGATTTTATCAAAGAAAACTGCAAAGCAGCGGCTTTTGCTTTCTGTTCCGCTAATTTCACTCTTACCGATGACCAAGAAGACGAACTCTTGTTGTGCGACGACTTCCGTGACACAGACTGAGGAACAATCGGGTGTAGAATATTCTCTATTTTTTCTCTGAAGTCACGAATCGGTTGTTCATGGGGTACTAGCCAATCTTTCCATTCTTCATTATCGCACGATGCATATAAATTTTTGACACGAGTTAGGTATTCATTAAACTGAACCCTTAAGTCATCAATTTTATAGTTAGGGTCATCAAGGAGAGTTTCTATTTCATTCTTCTTTCTAGTAAGTGCTGCTAGCCTACCAGTTAGTCTCTTACTTGGCACTTCAATCGAATCTGGAAGCGAAGGCTCCTCCATGGTCACCGACGAGGAATAGGTTCAATTGGAATTTATTTTTCACCACACTTCTCTGATCAAAATTAATTTGAAACGAAAACTGAAGGCCCGAATTTCAAGGCTCCTTCATTTAGTATTTTTCAATAACCTGATACTTCTCGGTAAAGACAAACGAGGGCGCTCCAATAATGTCTTCGTTATAATATAAGATTACAAAGATGATGACACAAGATAACATATAACACAGTTTCAAATTATTGAGTTCTTGGTAAAGATTGATCTGAAACAAACGATATAATCCTAATACAAAAAAATAATCAAAGTTCAGAACAAAATAGCTTTGAGTTGTCCACATTTATCAGCAAATATTTATTCAATAATTACACAGGTTGGTTGTATGACAAATCTAAGCGTACAAAGAAAAAACGAAAATAATATAACGGTGCTACCTAAAGGAATTCCTATAATCACAGTTAAGGGGATCATCCCAGTTTGAGACCTTTTTTTTCCGATTCGTTTAAAAATTGGCCAGTATATGTCTTTCGTGAAAGTAAACCTTTTTTACTCCTGTTATTTTTTCGATTTAGGCCTTATTTTTTTTGACGAAAAATGTGTTTTTTGGTATATTTTTATTGATATTTCAGATTGGAACTCCTCCTTCAGTTTTGATGCTAAAACAAAAACAAAGACAGAATTAGAACCCTTGAAACATTTCTAACAAACTCAAGTTCGGGTTTTTGCAAATTCAAATTTTTTCTATTTATTTTAAATTTTTGAAATTTCAAAAATCAGCAACAATTTTTTTGGGTTTAGAGCTTTATATTTCTTGAAAGAATTCGAATTTGAAAAAAAGCGAACTTGAGTTTGTTGGAATTGTTTCAAGGATTCTAAAACTGTCTTTGGATTTGTTCTAGCATCAAAACTCGAGGACGAGTCCCGTTTTGAATGTAAAAAAGTCAACTTTTCACAGGAGCCCATAAACAAATTATGTCTAGTTAATTTGAATATAACGGAAATTTTTTGTACATGAATGCAGTTTCGATGATCTATACCGATGTACGAACAATGAGCATCATTTTTCTTGTGAATTTCAAGTAAAGATCTAAGAAATATCGTAGTTATGAGTAAATAAAAATAATACATTTTATTTCAGTATTCACCATGATGAGACTTTATCAATTTTTTCCGCCCGATTTGTTTGAAAATTGGCCAGTATATGTATTTCGTGAAAGGAAACTTTTTTATTCGTGTCACTTTTTTGATTTATGCCTTAGTTTTTATTTTTTTTGACAAAAAAAAGAGTATTTCGGTATATTTTTTTGGATATTTCAAAACAAGACTCGTCATCGAGTTTTGATGCTAGAACAAAACCAAAACCAGTTTTAGAATCCTTGAAACATTTCTAACAAACTCAAGTTTGCTTTTTTCAAATTCGAATTCTTTGAAGAAATATATAGCTCTAAACCCCCAAAAATTGTTGCTGATTTTTGAAATTTCAAAATTTTTTGAAAAAATTGAAAAAATTTGAATTTGAAAAAAGCCGAACTTGAGTTTGTTAGAAATGTTTCCAAGGATTCTAAAACTGTCTTTGGATTTGTTCTAGCATCAAAACTCGAGGACGAGTCCCATTTTGAATGTAATAAATTTGCCCTCAAAATCTTCATTTTCGGTCCCTTTTTCAACCCCCCCTGGGGGGGTTCTAGTGTCCGTAGGGCCATAAAATTTCATGGCATAATAACCCATCCCCTAAGGATCCTTTTTCAACATAAAAAAATTGGGCCTAAAAATCGTCATTTTCGGTCCCCTTTTCACCCCCCTGGGGGGGTTCTAGTCTCTGTAGGGCCATAAAATTTCATGACACAATAACCCATCCCCTAAGGATCCTTTTTCAACAAAAAAAAAATTTTCCGTGGGGGGAGCCGGTGGGGCCCAATTGGCTCGGGATGATCTCCTTAACAAAGTAGTATGAGAAGCGGAGCTCACGAGCGTAGATGCTTACGCTACGATCTTGTTCTGCATGTTCGCATTCACGGGTGCAGGATGGCGCTATTCCAAAGAGGAATAGAAACTGCTTTGATGCTTTCCATCAAACTAAATTGTTTTGAAATTGAAACTGCAAGAGGCTTGTGTGAAATTTCTTTAAATTGCTAGTAATTCAATTTTTTTATCATTGTAACATTTTATGTTCAACTCTGCAAGATAATACACAAAGAAAGGAAATATTTTTCAGTAATTTGTCTGAAGTTTTCCCTCAAGTCCAATAGGACAGTATGGTCCTCCTTTGTTAAGCACTATTTCAGGTCCAACTGGATCACATGGTCCTCTTGTAATATTTCTCTTCAAAATAATTCTTGAAGTTAAGATGTATTTTATTGTGCCCTACAAATATTTAAGTGAGACAAATAATCATATCATTTTTTCCAAACTAGAAAAATATTGGTAGCTAAAGGGTTAATCAATTAAAAAAAGGAACTTCATTTAATAAAATGAAGGCTGGGATAGCAAGCATTTGGAAACAGTGGTGCTAAATGACTGATGTACATTTCAACAAAACAACATGATTGTTAATATTTTCTGTTTTGTGTTTAACCTTTGCAATGGCCACTACAAAGCCAAACATCAACACAATGAAATAATTTGCTAAAATTTTTCATGTTCAGTGGAGACTTGAACGAGCATAATGGCTTCTCAAGTATACAATTAAATTGTGAACAAAATTTAGCCTGGAAGCAGAACCTGATAAATTGTCTCAACAAAATGGAACTACAGCCCGCACCATTTGTAAAACCACGATTTAGTTTAAGAGCTGATTTCCTCTATGATTAATTTTGCATATATCAAATTTTCCCCAGTCACAAAGTGTGCCTGATTTGCATCTTTTATAATATCTATTTTTTGATTTGGTAACATGAAGGGTATTTTGTAATCGACATTGCAACATTGCTCCACTAAAAACCAATGATAAACAAGTCATTTAAATTATTTATCTTAACACTTGGAAGGATGTTGCAGCACAAATTGATATTCACAATGATGATGTCTTGAGACTTGGTGGTGGTTATTCTGCAAGCCAAGCAGAACAAAATAAAATGTTTGATTTTAGTCCTCTATAAAAACAATTTCATTCAAACTTTTCATAGCAATTTGAATATCAGACACATTCATAAACTGGCTACACTATTAACAGACACATTGTAATCAGCAAGGTCAATCCCCTCCACCAAAGAAAGATAGCACACCAGCAAGAATCATATTCACCCCTATTTTCAAAAAATCCAGATTGAATTATATAATATTTGAAGCCTCTCTAACCCCAACAAAGAAGAACCAAAAAGAGAAATAAGGAAGGCACTGCTTAGTTTAGAGTTGAAGTATTATACTAGATAGGTCAGTTTAAGCCTTTATTTCCCAACAGAGGTGTTCCAAGGGCAAGAAAGTAGGTGGCAGCAATCAGTTTGAAGTTAAGGCAACAAGGAGTCAACACACAAGATCTGCTGGCACACAGAGACCCCTGCATACAAGAACAGCAGGTAAGGAAAAGAGTTTAAGAAACAAAATTAAAGCTACAGAATTAAGTTATGGATACTGAGAAAAAAAAGCAGTAACTGAAAAAAATGGCCTGCAACAAAATGAAATTATTCTTCAACAATAAAAAGAATTCCTTCCTAACTTTCAGCCTGGGTTCTCCCAATTCCCCCTGAGAGCAGTAATTCCCACTGAAACAGAAGTTGCATCCTCCTATGAGGACAACCACTTTTAATTGTTTTCTCTCATACATCTACATTGCTTGGGCATCTCTTCCGCAACAAGGCCCACCAGCACCATGTGAATTTACTCTTGCAGTTTCATAAAACACATGATATTTCAGACCAACAGTACTGATCCCATTACACATCCTATTTATCAAACCACAGTCATTCCAGCAGGCCAAGAACCTCCATCCAGGAACCTCCAGTAATACACCAAATCATGATTCAGTCAGGCACTCACAATCACTATCTACTCATCTCTGAAATGATGGGAGAACATACTTTCGAATCTGGTCATTTGTCTATTTCTTGGCTAACCTCTAATATTTCTCCTAGCACTTCTGACTTCGTTGCTTCCTTTACCAACAATTCCTTTTTCATTTCTAAATATGGTCAAACCACTTCAACACAGCAGTTCATACTTTTAGCCACCCATCCCACATTCATCATACTCCTCGCCTCATTAATATACCAACCTCAAAATGTCACCCATGCCATATTCTTCAGACACTTAATCTGGAGTACATTACACTGACTCCTATCAGCCACGTTTGAGCCTCAAGTTTCATATCCATCCAGCACATCAGCCTAACACTCTGATACTGTTGGGAGAACACTTGAATATCTGCCTCCTCAATAAAGAAATGCTAAAGGTTCCAGAAGGCCAGCACAGCATCAACTACACAGTCTATAATTTAGGAACACTGACAGTGAACCTTATGAATGAGCAAAATATAACAGAAGATCAAAGAAAACCACAAAATGGTGATATGGGGAACTTATTAGCAATCCCAAAGGCTGCACATAGAAGACTTATGATTTTTTATCAATACTGGAAATCATAGCACAAAATTAAATACTGTAAATAAGAAGTAGTAACTTGTATTATCAACTGTTTCAAAAAATTCAAAATGAATAAACAAAAAACTAAGATTCAATTAAAATTCTATAAATAAAATTTAAGAACTAAAAGGTCTAAAATGATGTTACACACGCAATCATATCTTGAACATAGTTATCTAGAAACTGAAGACAATTCAAAACTAAACAAAACTCAAACTATAGGAACAAATAACTGAAAAACCAAGTATTTTGAATAGTACCATGTATTTTAAATTCCTAAAAAACCAAGTAGTCACAGGATTTGAGGAGAAGTATCAAAAAAGTAGAGCAGGCCATGAAGGCTCACCTGTCAAGACTCCAAAAGTCAATCAGTGGCCCCAACACTGCCAGGCACTCCAGCCAGCATCAACTCGCTGGTCTCCACCTGACCCTCGCTGCTCTGAAGGTAAACAAAGACAAACAATCATAACCTTCAAAGTTGCACTCATAAATGTTCTTCCAAAAAGAAAAAATGTGACTCTTTTGATCTTCACTATATTTCAAAATAATCAGAACAAATAGTTTAATCCTGCAATACATAAGAACTATAGTAATTAGAGACTGGCATCATAAGCTATCTTTGAATAAAAGATGAATGACTTACCTAATGAAAGTCCTGATCACACAGGGTATTCCTTTTACACAAGGGAAGGTTTTATAAGGTTATTTGTTGTATTTATTGATTTAGCTAATACTATCAAGTTATTTTATCTTTATGTGAGATAAAGCTGAAAAGAATTAGAAGAGCAATCTGTAAAGGAACAGAACTGACTACAATATAATATTTAAATACAATAGAGAATTAAGTACATTTAACCAATGAAACAACAAAATACCTTATTTCTTTACAATACAATTTTTCTAACATTTATTATGGGGTAACTTTTCCATACAGCTCCTTACAAACTTTCTCATGCTTGTTACCTTTACCTCATCTAATACATTAGCATCCCCAAGCACTCCAAAATACTACAACAACTTTTCATAAACCATTCCAGACTTCATTCTTATTTACAACCACCTGGAGCTTTTCCATAAGAAACCCTGATAAAAACTTTCACCAGTCTACAGTTTCTCTTCATCTTAGCTAATAACATTAAAATATCACCATAGAGTAGCTGCTATGTATTGACGACAGTGCTCTGAGCAGCCAACATTTACAACCCCCCCCCCTCAAAAAAAAGTCTTTCCATCACCTGACACAAAACTCCATCTGTATACATATTTCACAAACATAACATTACACACCACTGATGCAGACTCACAAGCACTTCAAAGCCATTCATTCACTACACATTCAGTTCTCACACATGCTGTATTTATATAATAGCTCTTAAGCACCATACTGTTTACACCAGACTCTCAAAGCACTTCAAACAACACACCCTGATCAACTGTATCATCCACTTCACCATTTGTTTCACTGCTATAATCAGATCCACACACCCTCAATCCTGCCAAAAATTGAACAGCTTGTCTCCTATTGCGCTTCCTGTTTCTTCTTTCATAGGATTTAAAAGCACTGTGCTATACAGATCACCAACCATGCCTAATATACCTAATGAATTGGAGCTCTCATCCCCTTACTTTTATACAATTGAATCACAACACACACTCCTCAAATCTATCAGCAATGCACCAACAACAAAAATAATTTAGCAACTACAAGAATCAATCAGTCACCCATCATTGCATTGAACGCTCAGATGCCCCTCTGTTTAATTACAGTGCTTTATTCTAGAGTTCTTTTCTAGTGTAGACTTCAACTTCTACTTTCTTGACCATTCATCTTTGGATCAATTATGTTCTCTTATTTTCACTTGCATGCTCCGACCTTTTTGGTAGCTTAATTTCAGAAAAATTTAATTGTTTATAATAATAATGGTTTCCTATTTTATTCAGCATAAATCTGATGACACTAAAATTTACAGTGCAAACAAAAAAATTTTCTGCCAACATTATATCTTTGATCAGATATTCAAGTCCAAAGCCTTCAATGACAATCACTTACTAACAAATAGTGCACACAATCTGTTAAAAAGCAACATCTGAAAAGTTAAAATGTGCACTGCACAAAATTTCAACTGGTATAAAAAATATCATCAAATAATATTACCCATCAAATTATTAAGTGTAAGTGATGAACGTGTGATGACTGTGATCATTTTTCAATTTTTCCCATCTAAAGCTTAAGGAATTTAATCTAAAGCTTAAGTCTACGTGGAAATTTGAAAGGTGGCTGATTTTCTGTTTTTAAATGCATCTTATATAGGATTTTCTTGCACTTCTATTGGTACTACTTGCTCGCGTCTACTCCGCTTGGTACGGTCCCCCCAGAGAGGGGAGAGTGAGGGGGTGGCATGACTTTGAAGCAGTGTGACCCCTCCCACCCTTTATATGGGGGGTCAATTGGGCGTGTTTCTTTGCAACAATGGCAATAGAGTTTGTTCATGGGCTACTCAAAGTGCTTTCATATTCAAACAAAACATCCTAATGCTGACTAATAATTTTTAACTATTTTAAGATTCCAGCTGTTCTGTTTACTTCTGTTCACACACGCTCTCATTCATAGCTCGATGACAGCCGCAGTATCACAGATACGGCTATGGCAAGCATACCAATCAAAAGGGCTTGAAAAGAGCTACAAAGCAGAGGAGATCACTTAGAAAAATTTGTATTTTGGTAAAAAAAAATCTTTTGGGGGGGAATAGTGTTTTATGAACACTTATACTTATTGTCTTTTGATGTAGATTTTCTCCCAGAGTTCAAAAGCTACAACACTGTCAAATATATGAATCGAAAATGCTCAAAAAGCACTACAAAAGCTCAGGATTTCATTGTAGAAAACACCTAGTTTAAAAAATAGGAAGAAAATTATTTTGTAGCAAAACACGTTTTCTGGAAATTTGCTAATTGGCTTTTTCAAATCTATCTTCTTCCGCAATTTTAGGGTTACATAAATGGGATGTATACCATTTGATAGGGCTTAGCGAGCTACATCCATAAGCAATACAAAATTTCTAAACAATCCTCATTTTGAAAATTACACGACATGAAAGAAAAAATAGAAAAAAAAAGTTGAATTAAAAAAAAAAGCATTCCCAAAATTCCATAAATAAGTTTATCAAAATTCCACATTGCTTACGGACATGTGGGTATATAAACTATATAAAAACGAATTTTCGGTTCTGTAACTTCAAAATTGTGGAAGATAGATTTTGAAAAAAAAACTTTTTTTGCCATTTTTTTGAAAAAAAAAGAAAAAAGTTCAGATACAAAAAAAACACATCAATACTGAAATGATATTTGCATCATTGCACACCTACTGTGAAAGTTTCAGAGAAATCCCTCCGTAAATAAAGATTTTTTTGGGTAGACGGCCGCCTTAAGCATGACCAAATGAAACCACTATATTTATCTCAATGATACTCTCAACTTGAATGTGCTTCATATAGTAGGATCCTGGAACTTCTTTCAATAATACGCCAATGAAGTGCTATGACTTGTAACAGATGGAAAAATTTTCAGCTGCACAAAAATGATTACAGATTTCTCTATTTACATCACAAATGTCAAGTATATGTAAAATGCTAACAGCATTCCCATCAAATACCATGAAGGACATTTTTCTATGAAATTGTTTTCAGAGCAACACAGTATCACTGTAATAATGCAGCTTCAAGCCAAATTTTTTGAATGCCCATTCCAACAAGGTCATCCTAGCATCAAGAAAAAGCCAAAAAAAAGTGATACACAAACATTCCATCTATATTAACAGTCCCTGAGAAATACTTAACCACTTTTCTAACCTGCACATTTGTCTCATCACTCAAATACAAATGCATTCATTGATCAAACCTTAACTTTGACAATGGTCCCAGTGACAATACACAATGCAACAGAGGATGCCTATGCATGTCAGTAAGCAAATGATGGTTGAGAGGCTAGGGTTAGGTTGCAAGACTAGGTATAGGTTTCCATTGATTCATGATTCAGCATATATTTTATTCAATTTTCATGAATTATAGCTAAAAAAGAAAACCAGTTAAGTGGACTGTATAATTAAATTAATTAAAGTACAATTAAAAGAATAAGGTTTCCTGGAAAGCTCCTGCAATTTGAAGTTATGAAACATAATAATATGACAGGAATGCTCAATATTAAGACGGAAAACAGCCATTTGAATAGCCAATCAATAACAGAATAATAGAAAACTCACTTATTTTTTTAACTGAATATTATTAAACAAAGGAACTAATTATCAATAACAGATTTGATATATTTTAGAACAAATTTAATCTTGAAAAGGAACTATTTTTACAATTAATTAGAAAAAACATAGAACTCTCTAATCCCAAAATATTATTAACCCATTAGTGCATATGGGTAGATTTTTCTATCCTCTATTTATCTATAATAATTTTGCTCAAATCTAATTTTAATGTTTCCTACAGGTCTATGCATGTGTTGAATACTTGTGCTAAGGTATGAACGGGTTTGAAATGCGTTCTGCGGCCGGTTTACACAAGCAAACAGTGTATGCAACATGGCGGCCGCACGTCCCAGCTAGAGATGTGACTCAAAAAAAACCATGCCGTTTTTTTTAAAAAAAACACGTTTTTTTTACAAAAAAAAACCATGGCCAAAAAAAAAACGTGGATATTTTGGTTTTTTTTAATATTTTGTCTGAAAATAACTCAGCAAGAAAAAGAACCTCATTACATTATTTGTTTTTATGTCAAATTACAAAATAAAACAGCATACTTCTTAATTGATGGTTTTCTATGGTTTTATGAACTTTTCCATTTTCTGTGGTTTCATGCTTTGATATTTCATTTATTTTACAATACATGTGAATGACCTTAAACTCCCAAAATGGTGTGTTATAATAACATATCTTTACTTATGGTCATTGATAGAGATGTGACTAAAAAACCATGTGTTTTTTTAAAAAAAAAACATATTATTTATACAAAAATTATGACTAAAAAACATGGAAATTAATATATTTGTGACCTTAAAAATCCAATGCTGTTTTTTTTAAACATTGTTTTTTAACAGAAAAATCTTGACTAAAAAAACATGGCTATTATATTTTATTGGACCAAAAAAGTTTTTTTTATAAACATTCAAAAAATCATGACTAAAAAAACACGGATGTAAATATCAGGAAAGTTAGTTTTCTTTAATCGAATTGTCTTTAGAAACTTATAAACAAAGAATGCTGTTAATATTGAAATCATGTTTATTAGAACTGTACTAGGTCTTAGAATAAAATATCAACATAGAATCTATTCACTCCATAAAACCTTTCGGAGACCAACTCCATCCTCAGTCATTCTGTAAAATTTGGTGAAATGGACAATGAATTTTCACTGTTCCTTTGAAAAACATTTGACTGAATGACTTACTGAGGATGGAGCTAGTCTCCGAAAGGTTTTATAGAGTGAATAGATTCTTTGTGGATATTTTATTCTAAGACCTAGGACAGTTCTAATGGATATTAATATATCTTATGTGACCATAAAATCCATGCTGTTTTTTGAATGTTTTTGTTACAAAAAAGTCATGACTAGACACGGATATTAATATACTTTATTTTACCATAAACAACCATGCTGTATTTTTTAAAATAAAAATCTTTTTTTACAGAAAAATCATGATTAAAAAATGTGGATATTAATATATTTTTTGTGCCAAAAAAACATGCTGTTTTTTTTAAATCATGTTTTCTTAACCAAAAAAATCATGACTAAAAAACATGGATATTAATGACTTTTGGTGAAAAAAACATGGTTTTTAAAATGTCATGTTTTTTTTGGTCAGATAAAATTTAATAACACTCATGTTTTTTTGTAAAAAACCTTTTTTTCAGAAAACATGGTTTTTTGGTCACATAAAATAAATTGATATCCATGTTTTCTTTACAGATTAGATTAGTCATTAGTTTTAGCCTCCCTACCCAGCAACAAATGCGATCCAAAGAGAGGAAGGAAGATAATGAAACAAGATCAAAGTTGAAGAAGACAGTAGTAGGTGCTGAAAAACAGGACAGCAGTGAACCAAAAAAAAGGTGGTCCTTAACATCACAAAAACATTTCATTTCAACAAAAAGAAGGCCTACCTAACTCTCAGCTTGGGCCCTTACATTGTCCCCCTGGGAGCGCTAGTTCCCATAGATACAATAATTGTATCCCCCTGAGGGGTGTTTTTTTTACAAAGAATTCGTGACCAAAAAATGAATAATATTAACTTTTTATTAAAAAAACATGTTTAAAAACACAAGGATTTTTTGGTAACATAAAATATGTTAATATCCATGATTTTAAGGCACGATTTTTTATGAAAAATACGTAAAATAAAACAGCATGGTTTTTTGGTCGCATAAAATATATTCATATCCAGGTTTTCTTATACATCATTGTTTGTAAAAAAACATATTTTTTAAAAAACAGCATGGGGTTTTTAAGGTCTCATATATATATTCATGTTTTTTTAGTCATGATTTTTTAGTACAAAAACATTTTTTTGGTCTCAAATATATTATTCATGTTTTTTCAGTCATGATTTTAGTAAGAAACATGTTTTTTTTGAAAACTGCATGGGGATTTTTAGGTCACATAAATATATTGTTTTTTAGTCATGATTCTGTGTAAAAAAAACAGCATGGTTATACTTGGTACCAGAGAATATATTAATCTTCATTTTTATTAGTCAGAATTTGGTCAATGTGAAGTTTAATGCAATCATGGAAATTAATAATTATATTCCAAGCAATCACTAAAGGAACCCATTTAAGAACATTTTACAAGAACGAAATTCTGCTCGCTGATGCTTTATTTTCGAATCATTGAAATTTGAAGTTGGACTTCCCGAGCTAAAGGAAGCGAGCATGATATAATTAAAAACGGAAGCTAAAATGTAACAAATGTAAAGAGGTTGGGTCGTGAGGGGGAGGCACAGTTCTTCTAGCAAAAATTATAAATAAAGCTTCTAACCCACCCATTAACGGGACGACCACAATCTTGTTTACATCGACTCTAAGATGGCGACCACCATGGGCGCTGCCAGATTAGATTAGATTATAAGTTAGTTTAAGCCTCCCTAACCGCTACAAAAATAGAGCGTATCGAAGAGAGGAAGGAGGAAGGCACCATTTAGTATGGAGATAAGAAAATGAGGAATCTATGCTGAAGGGGCATAGAAACAGTAAGATGAGAAAGAAGTTCATGAAATAAGATAAAAGTTGAAGAAGAAAGTGAGAGGTGCTGAAAAACAGGACAGCAGTGAACCAAAAAAAGGTGGTCCTTAACATAACAAAAAAAATTTTATTGCAACAAAAAGAAGGCCTACCTAACTCTCAGCTCAGGCCCTCACATAGTCCCCCTGGGAGCGCTAATTCCCATAGATACAATAGTTGTATCCCCCTGAGGGGCCATGGGCGCTGCCATCTTAGAGCCGATGTCAACAAGATTGCGGTCATCACCCAAATGGGTTGGTTAGAAGCTTTATTTATAATTTTCATTAGAAGAACTGTGCCTCCCCCTCTTGACCCAACCTCTTTACGCTTGTAATAGCTTCCATTATTAATTAAATTCCATTTCACGTGCTTGCTTCCTTCCTTTGGTGCAAAGGCCAACTTCAAAGTTCAATTATTCGAAAATAACGCATCAGCAAGCAGAATGTCATTCGTGTGAAACGTTCTTAAATGGGTTCCTTTAGTGATTCCTGGGATCGCTAATTATTATTTTCTGATTGCATTAAACTTCACATTGACCCAGAATTTTTTGTAAAAAAAACAAGTTTTTAAAAAAACAGCATATTTTTTTGGTCACCTTAAATATATTAATATCTATGGTTTTTAGTCATTGTTTTGTAATGAAAACATGAAAAAGAAACCATACAGTAAAAGTGGTGGCAGATAACCCACAATTACCTAGAGTCTAAGAGGTACAGCAGGAGCCACAGAACTTATATTGATGGAGTCAAAATTCAGAGCTTATGGTAAATCTGAAGGATATGTCAGTTATCGATTTTCCACTTTTTGGTGCCTGAACCTAATTAATTGAATCAAAATAAACAAGTTTTCTTCTACGCACCTTCCGTCTCAAATGAGTATTTTACGATTTATAGCGATAAGTTTAGTTTCATCTTTGATGACGAATGCGCTCGAATAAACAGCTACTCATCGATTTTCGAATTTTTGTTGCTTGAATCATGGTAATAACATCAACATAAACAACTTTTCTTCTATACACTTTTCTTGTCAAAAGAGTATTTAACGAGGTATAGCGGTAGGTTTGGTTTCGTCTTTGATGACGATCGCGCTGGAAGCGAGTGCGCATTGCAGTGTTGCTGTGAGACGTGCTCCTTGAATTACTTGCCACTTCAATCACAGGAGTTGCGGTAAGTCATTTACCGTTATAACTAATAAAATACTCATTTGAGACGGAAAGTGCATAGAAGAAAACTTGTTTATTTCAATCTAATTAACTATGCTTAGGTTAGGCATCAAAATTTACAAAATCGATAACTGACATATCCTTCAGATTTACCCTTATTATCTCTGCAAAGTCTGATTTTTTTGGTCACATAAAAATAAAATCAGGCATAGTAGAGATAGTAAGTTTTGAATTTTGACTCCATCAATATAAGTTCTGTGGCTCCTGCTGTTCCTCTTAGACGCCTCTAGGTAATTGTGGGTTATCTGCCACCACTTTTACTGTATGGTTTCTTTTTGATGTTTTTATAACAATGAAATGACTAAAAAACATGGATATTAATATATTTCAGGTGTCCAAAAAAAAACCCAGACATATCCTTAACAAAATTTAGGTGTGCAAAAAAACCAAAAAAAACAAAAAAAAACACATAAAAAACACATTTTTTTTGCAAAAAAAAAACCGCAATCAAATAAAACCGTTTTTTTGCATCACTAGTCCCAGCACAACTTACTCTGGGAATTATTTTTGGTATTTCCATTTGTTGTTGAAGTGTGTATAATTAAAACAAAATTAAGTTATTAGTTAACAAATCGGAATGCATTTTTACCATAAAATATTATAAAGTGAAAGGGAAATTTCTATTCAAAATTTTCACACAGATTTTTCTACACCCAGGCACTAGGGCATTTAAAGTGCCATAGAATTGCAGCTAAGATTGCTCTGAGCAAGTGTATATTTTTTCCCATATGCTATTATGTCATGACTAGCTTTATGTAAACATTTATGTTAGTAATGTTACTGTGTAAGTAAGTGCATTCATGTCATGGATAGTCAATGAAATAGTAACATATATGGATGTTTAAATGTGCTTTTTTCACCCAGAATGAATATGGATGAAGAACCAAGTTTTATGGAAGAATTTTATGATAATGAAGAATTCTACATGAGCTTCCAAAAAGTTAAAAAATAGTCGGACAGCAATAGTGTCAAATCAGATGAAGAAGCAGAAGGTAATTTCAAAAAAGACTCAGTCAACTTCTCCTTGAAGCTCCTGCTCCTATTGCCCAGGATGAAGAGGAAGACGTTGAAATGGAAGAGAGTCTTAAACCTAAAAGTAAAATGAAGGCATGAAGAAAGTAGCTGAATAAAAATAGGGAAACTACCATCTCACAATCATGCAGCACAACATTGTCATTTAATGAAGCTATGCCATCAGAAAGTCCACAAAATTTTTCGAACTGTCCAAATGCAATTCAAGCAAATTTGTAAGCAGCACAGCATAATAAAACTTTAGGTGTAACACCGAGGACTTGAAAATTATCCTCGGGGCATGTTTCTCACTTCTATCTTTACATTACTGCCAAAAAAGAAATCCTGGCCTTAGATGATCATGCTCTGAAACTTCTTTCAAACAGCTTGAGAAAAGATTGTTCTCTAGATAGTTTACATCACGTTTTTGAGATCATAGCACAACAACACCTGATTGTGCTGCCAAAGTGAGGTCATTACTTGAGCACCTACAGAGCAAATTCATGAAAGGTGGTAGTTATCCTGAATATCTTGCAATAGATGAAAGCATGATACCTTCCTTTGGAAACTCATTTGTTTTGGCTTTAAAATGTGGGCAATGTGCTCCAAAGGAGATGATTTGCATCCATTTGATCTCAACCTTGGCATAAATGAAACCCAAATAACTTCTTATATTTCAACTATTGGCTAAGGAAGAAATATTCTGCTGAACTTGATTGCAAAAGCAGAACTTCCCTCTTAAAATGAACACAAATAATTTTTTCATAATTATTTTAGAAGAAATCCATATCTTGGGATAACAGAACTTGTGTCAGATATCCAAGAAAAACTGGTTGAAAAACTCATAATAGCTATTTAATACAGAATGAGGGGTGATTTATTGGTGATGAAATAGAAAGACAACAAAGTTACTGACGTTAGCAATTTTGATTCCACAGCAAAGAAGTCTGCAAAACAATACAATCGGAGAGATAGGATATATAAATCTGTTTCTCAGCCAGTTTGCATTCAACTCTACAATGTTGACATAGGATCCGTTGATGTTATGGACCAAGCTGTTGGAACATCCAGGATGAGAATGCAACATAGGAAATGAGGGAGGTCAGTTATTTCCTCTATGCTGACAAGTCACTGTAAAGAATGCACAATAGTAAATGAAAAAGAAAGGCACATCACTGTCTCAGTATAACTGTATGGAAGCCCTCTAACACCCTCTATATCTGCAAGTCTAATGGACACAATCATTGCTAAGAAAGGTAACATCAAGGCTGACAGACATTGTAAGACATGATTACAAGGACCACTGGATTGTGCAGAATGAACAAGCAAAGGTGTGCAGACAGTGCTATGGCAGGGCATCGTTCTTGTGCAGATGTGATGTTGGCTTTCATCCAAGATGTTTCAAAGCATATCATACAATTTTGTGAGCACTTTGCCATGCTTTCATTATGTGTTATGGTGGTAAACATTTTATTTGAGTCATTAAATCTTTTTCTAGTAATGTAACATTAGCTTTAGTGAATGAAAAATTGTTCAGCATTGTGGTATCATATATATCCATCTAGGTCAGCTCTTGGATATTTTTGCTAGAAATTCAAATAAATACATTGGCATTTCTATATACTTTAGGTAGTTTCTTGCCTGACATGCCTGGAGTAAATTTTTTGACTTGAAAATGTCTCACCTTCTATCTGTACTAACTTTATGAAATTTATTATGTACATCAGGTGTAACACATAAAAAATTTCTGCCAAGTTTTACTGTCCCAACTATTTCTTATTTTACAGCCTTAATGGGTCAAATTCAATGAAGTATTTTCACCCTGCTGAGATGCACTTTTTCTCCAATTTTATTTTCAGAATAATCTTCAATACAATTTCATCCACTTTTAATAATAAAATTAAGCCTAAAAGAACCACATTATTTTCTGAAGCATGCAAGGAATTATAGACAATATTTTATACAACTCACTGTAAAAAAATTTTCTTCTTAATATTAAGAATGAGAATTTATATCATATCATTGTCAAATTTCAATTATGGGAAAACAATGTGATTTCTCCAGTATTCAAAAATTAATATAGTGAAATCAATTATCATTGCAATAAATAGTTTTTTCTATGAATATTGACAATTTCAACTCCGTACTTCAAACTCATTACATAAACATGGAATAAAACAAGCTAATGGTCAATTTTTTAACAATAAAATAAACTGAAACTCTCTATCTCTAAGTTATCAACTTTCAAGACTTAAAATAAAAGCCATTAACAAAGAACTAGTATCAAGAAAATGGCCTTTCCAGTCACAAGTAAAAAAATCCAAGGATAAAGTCACTACATTAGAGGTCAACTAAAATAAAGTATCACTAATGTGTACAGGAGATGATTAAAATAGCAGCAACTGGAAATTTATGGGAAAACTCTAGTGGAATATTGAATTTTCTAGCCAAATTACTAAACTTATACAGTCATACCTTGCCTTACAAAAGACCCAACAAACAAATTAATCGAAGTTACAAAACGGATTTCTGAGAAATATCCATTCATTTCTGAAAATGAACAAAAATTCATCATACACAATGCAAATCTCGTAAATTCAAATAATGCACACTCGTCTTTGCAGCTGCATGAGTCCCTCATAACGTGAATACACTCGTAGCATCTTGCATTATTTTAAATTGGTGAAACTGTAGAGTCAAACTTGAAATAAGATTTCAAAAATGACAATAAAATGACAAAATATGTGAGCCCATTTCAGCCTTGAAGAAAATGACTGATCTAAAAACTAAAAGTTACATGTGGTACAAAGATCTGGTCAACTGGAAAAAAATGAACATCAGTCAATAGATATTTCGGTCAATATTTATTTTAGGTGCTGCACGGAAATTAATAATTTGGGGGCAAATAATCATGGTAAATCTGAAGGAGATGACAGTTGTCGATTTTGTAAATTTCGATGCCTTAGCATAGTTAATTAGATCGAAATAAACAAGTTTTCTTCTATGAACTTTTTGTCTCAAATGAGTATTTTATTAGTTATAGCGGTAAATGACTTACCGCAACTCCGGTCTTTGAAGCGGAAAGAAATTCTTTGATCGAGTTGTATGGCAATACTGCAATGGCGTCTTGCTTCCAGCGTCCAGCGTCTTGCTTCAAGAAGGTGAGATGAAACTCTCCAGGAGATACATCCGGTGGATTGGGTGTACTCATATTGTAATGGAAGGTGGAGCTGGATGAATGGAAAGCTGTCAGAGCAAAAATGAAAAATGTTGTGAATTGTCCAATAGTGTTGTAAGGTTTGGATGTATAAATGTGCGTGGATGGAATGCAGGAAAGTTAAATGACCTTGTAGCAGAATTTGAGAATGGAGATTTGGATTGTGTTGGTGTAGTAGAGACCCAAATGCGTGATAGAGTCAGTTTAAAATGTAAGGAGAGTAAGTACTACATGATTGGAAAAGGGCGTGTAAGTTGGCAAAAAAGAGGGGGTGGAGTTGGTCTCATTGTAAAAAATGCTCTAAATTGGAAATTAGAAGAAATTCCTGTTGGAAATGAACCTGAGAGTGAAGATCTGTTAGTAATAAAGTGTGGAAGAATGCATGCCAGAGAATGTGTTATTGTGGTTGTATGCTATATGACAACTGATGGTATTTTAGCTCATCAAGAGAATGTAAAAAAGTATGAAATATTAACAAGAATTGTGCAAGAGCATTGCAGATGTCCTCTGATTTTGATGGGTGATATGAATGGCCATGTTGGTATACTTGGTGAGCCTGTGAATGCAAATGGACAAAAATTGATTGATTTCTGTGATGAGAATGAACTTGAGAACCTAAATGTAACAATAGGAAATGGCTTGCATACATGGCAAAGCAGGGAATGTAAAACTGCAATTGACTATATGATAGTGAATAGTAGAGCAAGAGAGTGTGTCAAAGAAATGTTTGTAGATGAAGATGATTTTGATATTGATAGTGACCATAAAATGCTTGTACTAGAATATAATTGGGGTGGAAAGGAGCCGATGCAGAAGGCCAGCAGAGTAAGAGAAAATTGGCGTATTAAAATGGCAAACTGGGAAGAATTTAGAAATGAATTGAGTAGATGTAACTGGAACAGGTGTGGAAATGTAAATGACCTAAATAAGGAGATTGCAAGAACCTTGTATGATGTGGCAGAGCAAAAGATCGGTAGAATGAAATGCAGGAAAAGTACAGGGAATGCTAGGTGGTTTACGAGTGAGATAAAGGAAGAACGAACGAGAAGGAAGACTTTAAATAAAAAACAACGCAGTATGAGGAAAATGTATGAAAGACGCAGAATTACTGAGGATGAATGGCAGAGTGTATGGAATGAGTACAAGGACCAGCAGAAGAAAGTAAAGAGAATGATCAATGAGGCTAGGGTTAAAGAAGAGAGACACCAAGTTGAAAATCTAAGAAAGAAAGGTCCAGATGGAATAAAAGATTGGTATAGGTTTATACAAGGTAATGATAGAGGTAGTGAAGTTCAAGTTGATGAATTAGTAGTCAATGGTTGCAGTGTGCAAGATAGGATGCAAATGGTGAAAGCAGTTGAAGAATACTGGGAGGACATTGGTGGAATGAATGAGCAGGTTACAGATGATGAACCAATAAATTTTCTGATAGATGCACATGAACTGCAAATGGAAGACAAAATCACTTGTGAAGAGATTGTAAGTTTTTTGAAGAAAGTGAAAAATGGAAAGGCATGTGGCCCTGATAAGATACCATATGAGCTCTATAAATGTGGAGGAGAGAGTGTAGTCAGTATGTTGAAATGTTTATTTGATGAGATATGGAAGAGTGAAAGAGTACCGGATGACTGGAACAAGTGTAATGTAGTTCTGTTGCATAAGGGTGGACATAAGAGTATGAAAGAACTTAAAAATTACAGACCAATTGCACTGGGTGACACCGTATGTAAGATCTTTTGTGGTATTTTGAATGAGAGAATGAAAAATTTAGTTGAGGAATTAGGAGTCCTGGGAGAAGAACAGAATGGTTTTAGGCAAGATAGACGGGGGGAGGATAATCTGTTTGTAGTGAGTGAAATAATTGAGCGAATGAAGAAGGATAACAAGAAGGTATATTTAGCATTCCTGGATATTGAAAAGGCGTATGACAGAGTGGATCGGGTTAGGCTGTTTGAAATTTTGAGAAAAGTTGGTTTTAGCAGAAAAATAGTGAACATTGTACAGAGTCTGTATGAGAACACAAGTGCTATCTACAGGTTAGGAAATTTGGAAACAGGGCAAGTGAGGAGTGTTAGAGGAGTGAGACAGGGCTGTACTCTTTTCCCCCTGTTGTTTGGATTGTACACAGAAGAATTAGCAGTTCGACTGAGAGGGAGTGGTTTAGGACTGAAAGTTGGTAATGAGAGACTGAGCTGTTTGTTGTATGCTGATGATGTGGTGGTGGTTAGTGAATGTGGTCATGAACTACAAAGGATGCTTGACATTGTGAATGGATATAGTACAGATTTCAAGATGAACTTTGGTGCCAATAAAAGTAAGGTCATGGTTATAAATAGTGATGAGACTGATAGAGACAGACTGTGGAATATTGGAGAAATCAGAATAGGTAGAACAAAAGAATACAAATATCTAGGTTGTATGATGAGTGAAGATGGATGTACTAGAACTAAAGGTGAGAAAGTGGCTAAAGCAATGCAGTGGAGTGGACGGTTAGGTAGTGTGGCCAGATACAGAGCAAACAAGTACGAATGTGTGAGAGGAATGTGGAAGTATGTTGCTGTACCTAGTGTCATGTATGGTATGAGTGCTCTTGCTTGGAATGGAAGTGATCTTGAAAAGCTGGATGTGATACAAAATAAGGTAGGACGTGTAGCGTTGGGTGCTCCAAAATGGACAGCTATAGAAGCCATTAGAGGTGACCTAGGGTGGAGCCTATTTTCAGAAAGAATGATGAAAGCTGTGCTGAATTATATAGTGAGAATTGAAAGAATGCAGAAAAGCAGGTGGGTAAGGCGAATCTTTGAATGGAATCTGAGTGTAAGCTATTGGGAGAAACTATGTTGGGGGCATGCAAGGAAACTCAGTATGCAAAAGATTATTCATGTTAGAATTGGGAGACCTGTGGATGACTGGAGTTTAATAAATGTAGGAGGTGTAGGGCCTGAGTGGGACTGCAAGAGGTGGAAGAAAGAGATTGAGAGACAAACAAAAGAGTATGGATTGAATAAGTGGAAGCTTAGCATGATGCGGAAGCCTACACTTAACTGGTATATGAAAAAGAAAGCACCTACGTTTGAGCTGTTCTATGATGGTAGTTTTGGAAGTCAACTCTTGTTTGCTGTGAGATGTAAGTCATTGAGTGTGAACAGACGTACATGGAGATGGAATGAGAATAATAACAGATTATGTCAGCAGTGTAATAGTGGAGTAGAGGAAACAATTGAGCATTTTGTGCTGGAATGTAGTAAGTATGAGCAAGAGAGAGAGAGTTTTATGAATGTGGTGTCTGAGCAGTATGGAGAGAATGAGTGGAATGCCAGATGTGCTGAAGATGATTGCGGTATGAGCTGTCTTGCTGGATTGGATCAGGAGTGTAATGCGAGTATCACTGAGGCTATGAAAGTGTTTCTTGTGCGTGCCTGGAGTAAGAGACAGTGACTGGAATGAGCCAGTCTGGTAGAATGGGCTGCAATGACCCAATGTGCCGGGGGATGGTGTTTTGACACACTGGCTGTCCCGGTGATGCCTTCCAATGGAGGCTTGTGACAAGGATCGTAGATCCTGAGTAGTTTAGTGGACAAGTCTGGTACCAGGCGCTGAACTCTTTGTGTGAAAATTGTGGAGAGAATTGTAGGCCGTTACAAAGGCCCCGACACTGTCGGCCCTCAAGTTCAAGTTCAAGTTCAAGGAATGACCCAATATGCCTGGGGATGGTGTTTTGACGCACTGGCTATCCCAGTGACGCCATCCAATGGCAGCTTGTGACAAGGATTGGTAAATCCTGAGTAGTTTAGTGGACAAGTCTGGTACCAGGCGCTGAACTCTTTGTGTGATAACTGTGGAGGGAATTGTAGGCCGTTACAAAGGCCCCGACGCTGTCGGCCCTCAATTTCAAGTTCAAGTTCAAGTTCAAGCTCTGTCTTGAAAGACGAAACCAAACCTACAGCTATACCTCGTTAAATACTCATTTGACGAAAAAAGTGTATAGAATAAAAGTTGTTTATTTCGATGTTATTACCATGTTTCAAGCAACAAAAATTCAAAAATCGATGAGTAGCTGTTTATTCGAGCGCATTCGTCATCAATGACGAAACTAAACTTACCGCTTTAAATCGTAAAGTAGGGTAATTCATCAAATATTGAACTGAACTGATTATCGAACAACTTTGGAAATATGCGCGTAATAAATTTAGTAAGCATCCAAACTTGCTCAGTGCCAGTGATCTAACATCTAAAACTCCTATTTTAGTGATAAGAACTCATTTCTGTGAGCTGCAAACTGCTACCAGCGGTTGCGAACGCATTTTCTGTACGACCCTTACAAATTGGTCGAATTTTTTAACTCGAAAAATCTTACGCACCTCGGGAAAATTGCGACGGTTTAATTGTTGTTGGGTCACCGTCGACCTCCCGTCATAACTAGAGAGTAGTGTTGTCATATGATGTTCTGTTACTGTATTTTTTTCTTTTCAGCCAAAAACTTGATAATTATTCCATGTTCGACATTCAGTTCCTTTTTCATGTCAGTATTAAATACTGAACAAAGGTGTTCGAATCAAAATTCCTTGGAAATCATGAATTTATGCCTCGAACAAGGCTTTTCGATTCTTAATTCTTTTAAATAACTGAATCGATCTATTGAACGCCTGTTTTATTTCATTAAAATATTGTATTAACGCTTGGTAATAACATTGAATAGTTGAAGATGGGAATTCTGGTGAGGGGCTACCAATCAGCTGCTGGTGTTCCAAGGCCCTCAAGATCATCAATGATTCGTCTGGCTACATGTACTGATGATCAATCCTTTGCCAAGAAAATTGATGCAAGCATCAATAATAATTCATTGACGAGTGCTTTACACTCTACTCCATAAAAGGTCACACAGGTTGATGATCACAATGATGGTTCAACAAACACTGCAAATGAAACATCGACATCATATTCAAATTTTGATAACTCTCCATTCGAATGCATCTTGAAAATAAGTAATGAGACAGTTATTTAAAACAAACAAACAAAACAAGCATCGGCATCTTTGGGATGTTTTATTTCCAATCAAGCCTGATACAAATGATCTTAAGCATTGGTTTTTAAAATGTCTTATAACTAACACTATATATAGGACACCATGACGGTACCCCCGTAAAGCCGGTACCCATTTACGACACCTGGGTCGAGTGGGGTATTGTGCTTGAGCTTTCCCTTATACCCAACGGAGAAAATCGCAGCGCCAGCGCCGGGATACGAACCCGCGACTCCAACATACAAGTCCGATCCCTTAACCGCTGTGCCACCGCGAGCATTTCCAAGAAAATCCAGTGCACCAAAGAAAAAAAAGAATGAAAGAAAAACGTTTATTTTCCAAGTAGCCACATGAGATACATGTCAACATATTGGGTTTTAAAAAGTTTCTTAATATAGGACGTCCTAAAACAAAAGTTCCATACGAGGAGTACTAATTGACAAACCATCAGAGGTGTACAAATAGGAAAGCCATATGAGGCATAATAATTGACAAACTATACGAGGTGTACTAATAGACAAACTATCAGAGGTGTACAAATAGATAGACCATACGAGGCATATTAATGGACAAAATATACGAGGCGTACTAATAGAAAAACCATACGTGGCGTGCTAATAGTCTAACAAATGTTCCATACGAATAGAACTAATTCACAAACCATCCTGTTCGAATCAAAATTCTTGTTCGATTCATGTTCGATATTGATGAAATTATGTTATTAAAGAATTCGATTTTTAGAACAATAAATAAATTCCAACAATCTACGTTGTCTTTAAAGCGACATCACAGAACAAGAAAGCAACTGTTCAAGAATAATCTTGAGGCCCGCAACAGTTATTCAGAGCAAAAGTTACCGATTTATGAAGGTTGTTTCTAGACACACGTGGTTTCTGTTCGATATTTGATGAATTACCCTACTCATTTGAGACGAAAAAAGAATAGAAGAAAACTTGTTTATTTTGATTCAATTAATTAGGTTCAGGCACCAAAAAGTGGAAAATCGACAACTGTCATCTCCTTCAGATTTACCATAATCATTAAAGGAACACATTTTAAGAACTTTTACACGAATGCCATTCTGCTCGCTGATGCGTTATTTTTTAATTATTGAACTTTGAAGCTGGCCGTCACGCGCCAGAGGAAGTGACCGCGCCAAGCGTAATTTAATTAATAACGGAAGCTAACCCCCTATTAGAAACGTGAAGAGGTTGGGTCGTGAGGGTTAGCCAAAGTTCTTTTAGTGAAAATTTTATTAAAGCTTCAAACCCACCCAATAGGGTTACAACCGCAATCTTGTTTACATCGGCTGAGCCGGCTCCAAGATGGCGGCGCCCATGGTGGTCGCCATCTTTGAGCTGATATAAACAAGATTGCGGTCGTCACCCTAATGGGTGGGTTAGAAGTTTTATTTAAAATTTTCACTAAAAGAACTTTGGCTAACCCTCACGACCCAACCTCTTTATGTTTGTAATAGGGTGTTAGCTTTTGTTATTAACTAAATTACGCTTGGCGCGGTCACTTCCTTTGGCGCGCGACAGAAACTTCAAAGTTCAATAATTCGAAAATAACGCATCAGCGAGCAGAATGTCATTCATGTAAAAGGTTTTTAAATGTGCTCTTTTAGTGATTCTAAGCAACGACATTTCTAATTTCCGTGCAGCACCTAAAATAAATTTTGACCGATATTTCTTCTAAAGTAATAATGACAGTTAGATACAATAAAGAACCAGGGCACTAGTTATGCAAGTCTACTACAAAGGTGGTCACTGGCTCACTGGTCTCTTCCTCAACACAATAATCACACTTCCAATTTCTATGCATTACTTTTAGCTTACTATCTTCAACCACGTTACGATATAGGTTACATATATATATATTCGTAGAGAGGATAAGCAGGCAACCGGCAGGTTGACGCAGCGCGGCATACCGAGGAGTATTATGGTGTGCCGTAGTGCAGCAGCCAGTACCTCAGGAGCCGGGAGGAGCACGTAGGGGGTAGCGGCTGTTTTGAAAGCTAGTGCGCAAAACTTTACACATAATAAGATGAGGGCAACCTGAATACATAGCACAGAAAATAGTAGCTTAAAAATTTAATTTCCTACGAGTTAGGGAATAAGGGGTTTCTGGGTTTATTTTAGAGATATATGCGTAGCAATATTGTGAAGTAAGGGACACGTCAGTATAGTGAGGTGACGCTCAAAAGTTAGCCAATCGCGAAATGCCACGTCACTTTCAGTTTTTGTGGGTGTAGCAGGGCCCACGGTGCGCGTTCTTTTGTTCGAGGAAAGGTATAAATAATGGAAGGAGTAGGGTAACTGGTCTATTTGGCTTTGGCCTGGTGCTAGACAAGATGTAGGACAATGAGTTCTTCAATGGGGAGGTGATAATCAGTCTTTGTATTTGCTCAAATACCATTTTCAACTGGGGTGTGTCAATTTTATTTAAAATGGCATAAAATGGAAATTCAGAACATCTGTGCTTTATTTTAGCAAAGTGAAGTCTTTATATTTCATTGAAGTTGTTGTCTAGGTGGGGCGCAGTGATTTTGATTATTAATATTAGAATGCAAATTAGTTCGTTCGATTCTCATTTTAAAATTATTCTCGATTTGTTCTCGTGTTTAGAGTTTCACTTTAATATGGCGGGTGTTAGACCAGAGAGGCCTCATTCTATCTTGGAATAATAGAGTACGGCAATGATTATAAGTATGAGTGTGGGGTAGAGAAACACAGTAGTTAATCTAGGAACTACATGTACGTCTGTCGGGTACGACGGCAAAAACAAGAAGGAAGAGCTCGATTGCTCTACACGGGCAGTTAACACATGAACATAGAAAACGGGACGGAAGTAATTTAATGGGTGACTGAGACAACTCATATATGATATTATTAATATATACTGAAGTTGGATCTCAACACACCCCCTCTAACTGAAGTATTCCATCCCACTATGCATCAATTCACATAGTAATCAATTAGAGCTAACATTTCAACGTTCAGATCTTTCATTGAACATTGAACAGCAGAAAAACAACATAAAAAAATCATCAGTGTAGATCAACAGATTACACTGAGCACGATACAAAAAAAATATAACGCCCAATAATGCATAGTCAGCAATAGCGTTAAGAAAGAAAAGAAAAGAAAAAGAAAAACCGTTTATTTCCAAGTTGCCACATGAGATACATGCCAACATATTGGCTTTTAAAAGTTTCTTAATATAGGACATCCTAAAACAAAAGTTCCCTACGAGGTGTACTAATTGACAAACCATCCGAGGTGTACAAGTAGATAAGCCATACGAGGCATAATATAGACAAACTATAAATAATAGACAAACTATACGAGGTGTACTAATAGACAAACTATCAGAGGTGTACAAATAGATAGACCATACGAGGCATATCAATTGACAAAATATACGAGGCGTACTAATAGACAAACCATACGTGGTGTGCTAATAGTCTAACAAAAGTTCTATACTAGGAGTATTAATTGACAGACCATCCGAGGTGTACAAATAGATAAGCCATACGAGGCATAATAATAGGCAAACTATACGAGGTGTACTAATAGACAAACTATCAGAGGTGTACAAATAGAAAGAAACTTTATTTCAATAGAGATTGTACAATATTACAATCATTGGTTTTTAAATATCTTAAAGTTAATACACTTAGATGATACACACACATGAGTCTTGTAATACCCATGTCATTAGTCGAAAAGAAATGATTGAGGGCAATGTACTCCTAATCTTACTTAATCTACATTTGATAATACATGTAATGATAATTATAAGAGATAACACAATTTCATGGACGATAGATGATAAGATAGATGAAATACATTTTCATTGTGGGGTGAAAACACTTTTGACAGTTTACATGTACATGACATAAAACTTCGCAATTATTGATGCCAGGAAATAATATATGAATCGCTTGTTTCGGCCAAGGTTCAAAAGTGTCATTTATGTACAGATATATGTGTACATATATATGTACACATAAGCATGAGGACCATGAGTATTGTACTCAAGAAAGTTCAACCTTTTCTTGCAATTGGTGTACACAAAGCTAAACTAGAAACATGTCAGACACAGTAACTTGGAATTAAGCACACACTTTGAACTTGAGCAACGACTGTCTAGTAACAGGCTTTGTGAACATGTCAGCCATGTTTTCCTCTGAAGGAACAAAGCGCAAAACTGCTTTATTGTCTTGAATGATTGCTCGAATGAAATGAAATCTAATGTCTATATGTTTCGAGCGTTGATGATGAACAGGGTTTTTGGCTAAGTCAATAGCACCTTTATTATCAACAAAAATTTCAACAGGTTCATCATATCCATCCATATCACATAGTAGCTGTTTGAGAAAAATTCCCTCCTGCACAGCATAAATCAGGGCAATGTACTCTGCTTTGCAGCTTGAAAGAGCAACAATATTTTGTTTCTTGGACTTCCAAGATATCAGTGAACTGGTGCTAGATGATTTAAACACGTATCCTGATATGCTCTTACGGTCAGAGGATCCATCCCAGTCGGAGTCAGAGAAACCTGTAATTTTTACGGGATTCTAGGATTTCACAAATTTCACACCATATGAAATAGTACCTTTAAGATACTTCAACACAAATATACACAAATTCAGGTGAGCATTTGTTGGACAAGTTGAATGTTGCAACAGTAATGTAACAACATAGCAAATATCAGGCCTAGTACAAGTCATCAAGTAGATCAGGCTGCCAACTATCTCACGGAACAGTTTTGAATTGCACAAATTCCTAGAATCAGAGCTTACATCAAGCTTGTTGGCACTGGGATCACATGGAATAGACTTAGGCTTACAATCAGACATCCTAAATTTGGACAAGATTTTCTGAACGTACTTTGACTGCTTCATCTCAATTGAGTCATGCTTCACATCAAATTCAATGCCTAAAAAATATGAAATTTGTCCAAGATTTTTCATTTTGAATTTATTTGACAATGAACACTTGACTTCAGTCAATACAACAGCGTTAGAAGAGGCCAAAATTAAATCATCAACCCATACAATAATAATCACTATACCAGAGTCGCTTTCCTTCACATAGACACAAGTATCACTGAGAGATTGAACAAAATCTTGTTCAAAAAAAAAAATGATGCAAGAGGTTGTTCCAGTTACGGCCGCTTTGCTTCAAGCCATACAAAGATTTTTTGAGTTTGCAGACTAACTTCTCTCCATTTTTGTCAAGTTCAACAAATCCCTCAGGCTGTTCAACAAAAACATCACAGTCTATTTTTGCATGAAGATAAGCTGTGCACACATCCATCTGATGCACAATATATGACTTTTGCAAAGCAATATCCATCAGCATTCTAACAGAAGTTAGACGTGCTGTTGGAGAGAAAGTTTCTGTATAGTCTACATCAGCTACTTGGGAATATCCCTTGGCTACATAACGAGCTTTGAAAGTTTCCTGATCATTGGGTCTTGATTTAACACTATAAACCCATCGTCCCCCAATAACAGATCTATCTTTTGGCTTTTCAACGAGTTCGTACGTCTCATTATCGGTTAGTGCAGCCATTTCATCATTAATTGCCTTTTGCCACTCAACAGAGTCTGGGGATGAAATTGCCTCAGAGTAATACTTAGGGATACTGCTCACTCTGTAGCAATAATCAACACAATGATTAGTGATATCCAATTCATCTGGGTCAACATAGTCTTTTAAATAAGCTGGGGCTTCTTTTCTCTCACACAAAATCTTCGGTAAATCTGAAGGATTTGTCATTTATTGATTTTGTAAATTTCGATGCCTAATCATAGTTAATTAGATCGAAATAAACAAGTTTTCTTCTATGCACTTTCCGTCTCAAATGCGTATTTTATTAGTTATAGCGGTAAATGACTGACCGCAACTCCAGTGTTTGAAGCGGCAAGTAATTCAAGAGCACGTCGGACAGCAATGCTGCAATGCGCACTCGCTTCCAGCGCGATCGTCATCAAAGACGAAACCAAACCTACCGCTATACCTCGTTAAATACTCATTTGACAAAAAAAGTGTATAGAAGAAAAGCTGTTTATTACGATGTATTACCATGATTCAAGCAACAAAAATTCAAAAATCGATGAGTAGCTGTTTATTCGAGCGCATTCATTATTTAAGACGAAACTAAACCTACCGCTATAAATCGTAAAATACTCATTTGAGACGGAAAGTGCATAGAAGAAAACTTGTTTATTTTGATTCAATTAATTAGGTTCAGGTATCAAAAAGTGGAAAGTCGATAACTGACATATCCTTCAGATTTACCGTAATACCTTCTAGGCTCAACACATCTTTTACATTACAATGCCCAAGAATATTGTGCCACTCCTCTAGAGTGTGTTCACCAACAGCATTAATAGAATCAACAGAGCTTACAGAATTTAAATAATACAGCTTACCACATTTTTTAATATTAAACGCATTCCCATCTGAAGCAAACAACTTTGAGGCGTTTTGACTGAAATTAAATGATGCACCCTGATCACTAGCAGCCTGGACAGAGAAAATATTCTGTTTAAAACTAGGAATACAAAGAACATTTTTTAAAAGAACATCGTGTTTCCTATTTTTGGCATCAGTCAGGGTAATTCCTGCATCACCTTTACAATCTACAATATTGTTCATTCTAGAACCATCAGCTAATTCAATGAAATGCTTACTAGGATCAAAACCTTTATCGAAAGATACAAACTTAGATTTATCACAAATAATGTGAGCAGTAGCTCCACAATCCACCAGGTACTTTGCACTGTCTACAACAGAAGCACTTTCTGAGTCAGGTGATACTCTAAAGCTCATTTTACACTAGCGGTGTGGAGCAACGGTGTGAAGCGACAGTGAACTTGCAATAGCTCCGCCCAAGAGAGGATTGAGCGTCAGTGCACACCGACTTGCTTTTACATTGCCGCTCAATACAACGCTCCTTCCCGAGAGACAGCAATCGTCACGCAGGGCTCCCCCTCCTGGGTTTGTCCATCGAGATCTTGTTTTTTTCGATCCCTCCTGGGTTGCTAGGTTAAATTTTTGATCCATAGCTAAATATTTTTTTTTAATCAAGTCAGACAGTAAATTCATCATTAACTGCAGTAAATTTAATGATGCAGTCAAGAATTATTGTTTCAACACCGTTTGCAAATGAATATCTGATTCAAAACCACGCCTATCGGATAGGGTAGAACGTGTTCAATCTGTTTCTCGGTCTTAAAAGCGCGTAACGAACGAGTATCTTACGAACTTGCAAACCCGGCTAAGCCAGGGATAGCCGGCGCTTCACTTGCGTTGCTTTGATTTGCTTGGCACGTTGCAGTGAGATGACACTCATTTTGATCGTAAAACTGGTCGTGCATTCCTTTAAATGAAGGCCTAAAAATTAATTTTTTTAAACACTCGAATTTTCAGATTATTGCCGCACTAGTATTCAAAATATCTAGCCCTCCAAAAACGATGTCTAAAAAGAGGGATACGCAGTCTTTCAAAGATGAATGGTTAATGGAAGGAATGAAAAGCCTGTCACGGTTGGAAGTTAAACCGAAATTGGAACGAGATGTCATCAACAGAGTATGTCACCAGCGTTGTGAAAAGCGCCTTGGACAACAGAAAAGTCGACTTGATATTAAAATTTGTGCTGCAGAAGAGAATTAGGAGGAAATACAGGAATAAAATCAGCATTACCGTCATTGATTCTACTGACGAATGTTAACCTTTACTTTTTTCTTATTAAAACTACACTTCCACGTTCATTTTTAACGAATCTGGATTTTTTCATGTTCAATCTAGGTTTATCTGAACATTTTCAGTGGGAGCCCTGATCGTCAGTATTGCTCTTGCAATACTGGCAGAATACTTGGCAGAACAATTTGCAGAAGTATTTACAGAATATTTTGCAGAAGTAAAATGCTAATATTCTAAAAAACTTTAATACTACCCAATTACCTTAAAAAAAACACTGAAAATAGAAAGAAAAAATAAATACCAATTACTAATTTGTAGCTGCACATTTTTACTTTTGCTTTAATTTGCACAATCTTCTAATGACACCTGCCGAATGTTGTTCGTCTACTTGAAGTACTTTTCCTGAGAGCAATGCACACTGTATAATTTTAATTGCACTGTAATTAATTTTACGTTCACACACGCTGTGTGTGTTCCTCTGATATTTTGAATAGTGAAAGCTGTTCCCTATCTTGGCCTCTCAGTGTTCGAATTTTCATTTTAACCATTGAAATATTATAATTTGGGAAGTGAGATGCTATATTTTTAAAAGCATCTTCTTTGGACACTCTGTTTTTATTCTCCGACAGCTTAACGTTCCATAAACATGGAAATTCTTTACATTTTTCGATTAGAGTTTTAATTTCTTCTTTGCTCCATGATATGTAAGCCATCACTACACATGCTCTCTATGGTCTCAAGAGCAACTGAACGCTGTCGACTGGCAGTGCACACCGCCAATATTTAGCATGCAGAATGTTGCCGCTCCTTACCGTGAGCGTGGCAATAAGGGTCATTTTGCTCTGCAGTGGGCGGAGCTTATTTGACTCGCGGTATGGAGCGACGGTGTGGAGCGCAAAGACACCGTCAGTGTAAAAGGGCCTTAAGGGTGCGTTCACACTACGAGCGAAGCAATAATGTTTGTACAGGTTTGAATGCAGAAACGCTTGGCTGTTCACACGACAAGCGGAGCGGAGCGGCACGCTCGGGAAATTCGTTGGGATTTTTTGACGCTCGCGTCGAGCGTTTCTCCTCGGCTCCGCCTTTGGATCGTCATATCTTACAGGGGTAGAATTGTCGTTTGAGTTAAAAAATCTAGTATATAACTATTTATTTGTACAACTAATCATATAACAATTATTACTGATAGTGTAACATGTATTATTTTAGTGTAATTTCACCCATTTGGGTTCATTAATCATTTATTTCTATTTTCTTCTGCTTCTCTGATAAGTTATTTTATTATTGCTTCAGTTTAAGGAATTTATTTTGCTTTTCTCGTGATGTAGTTTTATCTCTCCTGTGATGCTGTGTATTTTATTTTATGATCTTGATTAAAGTATAATTTTGTACTATTTTTTAATAAAGTTTTCATTTTTTCCGTAAAATGGGAGAAAAAGGAGGCCATATGATGATGAGGAGGACTCAATGAGTGTCAAATACACAATAAGTTGCAAAATTTTATGAGCTTGGGTGATTTTTTCCAATACTGACGGAAAACATATCAGTGTTTCGAGAACTATTTGGTCAGGACAAGTCAATATTTGTCAGTATTTTTCACGTAGGTTTCTCTGGCACAACCCTGAATTTCTGAAGGGAATTACTTTACGTTCACTCACGTTTAAGTCGCCACAAGACTTTTTTTGTTCGTACTGGCCTACGAATACCTGTAGTAATATATGTGATACAGCCTATATGGAAAGACTTTAATTTTGCTTAAACTACTTTGCTTTACATGTATCCTCCATAAAAATTTGTGTATTGCTAAACAGCAAATTTATCTAATCTTGTTGGAAATTTTTCTTTCTATAAGGGATTGTAGTACATCAAAAGTTGCAGGCTTCATCCGTAAATACTCGTAGAATTGTGATTCATCTCTCCTCAGTGCTTCGAAGAGATTGTGGTATTCTCCATAGCGATCTCTCCTCATGTTGATGGGATGGATCCAGTGTTTCCGTTTTGACGTCGAGCAGCAGAAGGGAATTCACGGAACGCTCCATAGCGACTGATGCTTGTGTAGGTCGCTCTGCTCAGCTCACATGTGAACACACGCGCCGCGCCGCTCCGCTCCGTGCCGCGACGCTCCGCGCCGCTCCGCTCGCTCCGCTCGTAGTGTGAACGCGCCCTAAGACAATAAGAGATTCTCACATCTTTGCTATCAGTAGCCATCGCTTTCGCGGTATCTTTTCTTCGGCAAAAATTAGTATCATGAGATGCACTTTTACAAATTGAACACCACCGATTTTTCTTTGTACTTTTGTAGTATTTACACTCAGATTTCTTGTGACCTGACTTACCACATAAGTAAAAAGTAATTTTAGTGTCCTTCACTTTCATGACGCTTTCTTCACATTCACTGTAGCCTTGTCGGGTCTTCTTTGTTTCCTCTTCACTCTTGAGAGCCGATTTAAACTTTTGAAAGTTCATTTCTGCACTGTCACATTGCGTGATGACTGTAGAAAAAGCGTTGTAGGCATCTGGCAATCCCCTGATAATCATGGCGATTATCAGTCCATCGCTGATATTTTCGCCGGCTTTCTTCAGGTAGGATGCAGTTGTCTCTGCCCGCAGCAAGTAGTCGGTTACCGTCTTGCCATTTTTCATCTTCAGCGCGGCCAAATCGCAATACAGAGAAATAATTCTCGGCTTACTGCTGCCGAGGTAATGATCACGCAGAATCTTCATGGATTTTCTTCCATCTCCATAGGTGTCTCTGATAATCAACGAGAGACTTTTATCATCGACCTTTGCACGAGCTCGGAGAACACTTGCTTGTTCTTCTCAACATCCAGACTTGATTCTTCACCCTCAAGGACGGCATCTAACGACTTCAAGTCTAGGTAGGCCCGAAATTTCACCTCCCACAACTCATATCTTTCATCATTGCCATCAAAAGTTAGGGTACTGGGCCCATAACCTGTTAGACCAGAGAGGCTTCTTTCCATCTTGGAATAATGGAGTACGGCAACGATTATAAGTACGAGTGTGGGGTAGAGAAACACAGTAGTTAATCTAGGAACTACATGCACTGTACGTCCGTCGGGTACGGCGGCAAGAACAAGAAGGAAGAGCTCGATCGCTCTACACGGGCAGTTAACACATGAACATAGATAACGGGACGGAAGTAATATAATGGGTGACTGCGACAACTCATATATAATATTAAATATATATACTGAAGTTGGATCTCAACAGGGGGTGAAAGAATTATTTAAATTATTTCTCAGATGGAATTCATTTGATTGGGATGCTCTAGAGAATAAGCTAAATTCATGGTGTGGGGAAAAGCTAGATTGTCTGTTAAAGCTTCGGAATTAATGTACTTTGTTTTTTTTAGTATACATACAGAGGGAAATGAATAATATTTTTTAGTAGGTTGATTCTTTAGGGGGATTTAATGACGTTCATGTCTTAGGGAATGGATTATGCAACCCTGATCATTGTTTTCAGGCGGGTGGGTCTTTTTGTTCGCCGCAACCTGGGCGATCTCTGCAACCAAGGGCTCTCGACACAGCTGGGGAGACTCGGGCACTTGTGGGGCCATTTCGAAGCGATGCGAGAATTACAATGATTCTCACCCGATCGTGGGGTGACACACCAAAGTGTCGTCATTAAACTCCTAAGCCAAAGAAGCTTAGCCGCATTTGCATCTACACAAAGGGTAGTTATGGCGTGGCAGTCTAATGCACAGTCGCTAGTGCGTAAAGAAGAACGCGGCGCTAATCTATTCTTGTGCAGCTTATAGATAGGAGCCATGTGTTAGTTGACACTTTGTTAATTGTGCTTATTCACGCGCGCTGTGATCTCCTGGGGTTGGATAGGATGCGTTTTCTACTAGGTTGTCTTGGTAGGGTTGTGTTACAAGTGCGTGCAAGTAATTCACTAGAGCTGTGTTTCGTAATTTGCTCAGTGTTTGCTGAGGGAGCTCATGTCAATCACGTGTTCATTAGTTCACTTAAAATAAAGTAATCAATAATGTACCATTAACTGAGTGTTTCATTTTCCCGTGTTATCTAGAGGCACTGGTGTGGGTGAGCAGATCAGTGGTTATTTTGTCTGTATTTTCCACCTGCTCTGCATTTCCTCCTTCTGTGTTTTTCCGCTCTGTGTTTTTCATTTTTCCTCTTTTACTATGAGGTTTCGATTCCTCACTACGAATAAGGATGAGGCACCAGGCTTGTCCTCTTTTCGTGACAACAAGGATAATATAACATGACATCAAAGATTAGAACTACCACGTTTCAACATTCTTCATAATAAAAAGCCAATGAAACTAGTTTACAATCATGGATAGGCATCAATCAGGCATAAATTATTTAATTGGAAAAATTTAGATATTATAAAGTCACACTAAGAAAACACATGAGAGAAAAAGGACAAGAATTACAATAATGGCATTCGGAGTGAGAAAATCTAAAGCTACAGATTGTTCTTTAAGCTAACGCAATTTTCTCATCACTCTCAACCATTATTGCATGCATCAATTTCCCAACTGCTCCAGCATCAATGCCTGTCAGTCAGCAAATAAAAGTTCTTATGATGTGATGAGCGCGCATTTTTTCCATTTCCGTTCCTTGCCAACAACAGTTTTCCTTCAACTTTTATGATCCCTAGGTGAATGTTAAAACAAATAGAGTGGAGCATTATAATTGAATTTGGTGAAAGAGAATTCAAATGCCTAACATATGATATATATATTTTCCAATAAGCTCCTTAAATTTGGGATTTCCAGAGCTGATAATTAAAAAAAACATTTACTGTTAGATAGAAAGTAGCCATTTATTTTTCCTGTTAAATATACACATAATGCAATGAACTGAATTTGGTTTTTAAAAAATTAAAAATCCTTGAATTACTTGTTCATTACCTTTTTCATTAGGTAAAAAATGTCCACATATATTCATCGCAAAATTTTTTCAAGCAAATGAAATTTTTCTCATAAAACAAATTTGATGTGTAATGCCAAAAAAATTGAATACAATTGTGCGCAGTCACCTTAACAAGTGGACTCAACTTCCCGTAGTAACGGGCCCTAAGGCACACAAATTTACCGGGCACCCATCTGGGGCCTGGTAACGCTGAAAATTAAGATAATTAAGCATAAGCGAAGCGTCATTAGCGGGAGTCACACCTGAAGATCTTCGAAAACAATGTTCAGGCGAACACTCTTCACTGTAGCCGGCTGTCTAGGACCCAAAAGTCCTTTGTAGCGAGGGCAGAATGCCGAGTCACGCGCAGCACACGAGAAGAAGGTGCGCTCGCGATCACAGCCGATTTCAATCTGACGTGGCAGCCTTCAGGCGCCGCGCTCTTTGGCTTGCTCGAATCCGTCGCGCTGGCTTAGGACTCGAACAAGAAGATCAGACGAACGTTTCGGAATTTAAGTTTATATTTTTCGCCGTAGACGTGAGGACCCCCGCCATTGCTCCGCTTAGTCGAAAAATTATCAGCGTTATTAATTTTTTAGGCTTATTAGATGGAGCACAGCCTTTGCCCCTTATTGCGGAAGGCCTTATGTGCCTTATAAAATCTGCAAAGAACCTCAGCGTTCGAGCAATGACTGGAATCTCGACACAATCCTGGCAAGAGAAAAAACGGAGTTTTCATCAGAAATTTCCGTTAAATAGATTTAACATTTAAACATTTTAATATATTATTGTTACTTTCCAGAGGAAGCATAGAAAGAACACCAATTACATTTATGTGCATATTATTTTTAAGTGCAATAAGGTAGGAAAGGACATTAGAGGTAACCTCGCCTAATTAAGTTTGCAAGCTTGCTTCGTTGCTGGCGAGCTGCCTGCCGCCTAGGCCGTGCAGCTGCCTCAATTTCAGGTTCTTCGGAAGTTTCCGAGGAGTCTGATTCAAAAGAATAATGCTGACCTCTAGGGCGTTCAATTGAAAAAAGAACTACCCTCACGAGAAAAAAAACTCCCGGGAGGCTCGAAAGAAGGATGTAACTCTTCACTCGAACTTCCCTCTGCGCTTTCCCACCCCTCCTCTGAAGCAGTATCAGAAACAGCTAACTCCAGGGGGTAAAGTAAGGAAATTTTGACGGCAGACTCGGAGTTATCAGCCTTGATAGTTTTAACAACTCGTACCTTGCCATCGCGTCCAGGAAGCAGCGCGATGATACGGACTAAGGTCCAAAAAGGTCTAGGTTTTATTGGATGCCTTAATAGGACAACCTGACCTACAGACAAGAATTTATTATTAAGAGGTAAAGATTTAAGAGGATATGGACCTCTTAGGGTGATTAATTACTGTGAGTACCAAAGCTCCCTAAACTTGGCCACCATGACATCGCGTCTCTCAAGCACGGAGAGCAGATGCTCTCGACGTTCATCGTCCTCGGTTTCCAAGTCAGGGACCTCATCAGAAAGGATTAAAGAGTTAGACGTAGGGTAAAGTTGAAGGAATTGAATAGGCATGATAGGCAAAATAGTGTCCTTCGTCTCTGTGTAGGAAAGAGGACGACGATTAAGATTAAGAAAGATGTCAGAAACTGCAGTGAGAACGTAGAGTAAGGATAAGTGCTACGGCCAAAAAGCTTGTACAAACTTTCCTTGATGGACTTAAACAAGCGTTCCCAGATCGCACCAAATTGAGAACTATAGATTGGGATAGTTTTAAATTTAATGTTAAAAGTGCGGAAGCGTTCTTCATACAAGGAAGAAGTTAAAACTTCTGCTAAAAGGTCAGAAGCAGCTACGAAAGTTTTAGCATTATCGGAATACACGGTGTTAGGGACATTTTTTTCGTTCGTGAAGCGAATGAAGGCAAAACAAAATTCTTCCAACGTCATGGAAGGAAGAAGCTCTATATGAATAGCTCTAGTTTGAAAACACGTAAACAGTAAAAGATACACCTTTTGTTTATGGCCAAACGGATCCAACACCCAGAAATGAGCTGAAAAGTCCATTCCTGTTGTAGCGAAAGGTCTCACAAAATTAGTCCGACTATCTGGCAAAGCTGGAGGGTCAGGATAAGAGAAAGCCTTAGCGTTCACCCGCTTGCATATTATGCATTTGGATAGAACGCCACGCACAGTACGCTTACAGCGCGGTATCAAATAACCGTCCATTTTAAGTTTTTGTTCGGTCGATTCAACACCCTGATGGTTTAGAGTTTTATGGGTTTGCAATATTAAAAGATAGGTTAGATGAGAAGAACTAGACAACAGAATAGGATTCCTAGTGTTGTAATCTAATTCCTCGGCTATGACAATGCGGCGGTTAGATCTAATTAAATTATGAGAGTCAAGAAACAAGTTGAAAGATCTAACAAGCAAAGGCGGACGAGGATTCTTCATTTCCAAGGCCTAAATCTTGCTGGCAAAATGCTCTCTTTGCATAGAGGAAATGAGGTAAAGAAAAGCACGCAGTTTAGACTCCCCCGGATCTGCCCGTTTCCAGACTGCTACAGCCCTAAATACCTTCTCTACCACACCTAGTAGTCTGGGGTAGGAGGAAAATCGCTCAATTTCCACAATCGAAGCTTCACCTGGGTGAGCAACATTAACTGCGATACACGTGTCTGATAAAAATTGCTGCTAAATGCATCCTAAGTGACCCTTAGGCCACTTATCTCTACTTTCTCTGATCCAAGAAGGACCTTCTAACCATAACAATTTACACTCTAGAAACTTAGATCCTTTAATACCCCGTGTCAGCATGTCTGCAACGTTAAACATCGTGGGTACATATTCATAGCTGAAGGCAGCCAAAGTCTCACATTCTAACATTTTACGCATGGCTTCTATTTCTTTTATTCTGTTGCTTACAAATACATTTTTTCGAGGAGGTTTACCGCTCAAGAGCCAAGCTAGGGTCACTTGAGAATCAGTAAAAATAGTTACATTAGTCACTTTATAAGGAAAATTAACATCACACAGAAGAGATACAAGACACTGGAAGGCAAGAAACACTGCCAAGAGCTCAAGGGAAGGAGGAGTTCGCTGGCGAGAAGGCGAAACTTTAACTTTAGAGAAAAGTAATGCGCTGCGATCCTCTTGGACGCCATAAATACAGGTACCAAAGGCGCTAGCACAAGCATCACAGAATACAACGAGTTGGGTAGTTTTGGTCTCAGCCAAATTCATCCTAGGAAACTCATAATCCCTCAACTCCGAAAACTCCCGACAATAGCTTTGCCATTCCTTACACAAATCTTCCGGAACATCCTGATACCAACCTAGCCTTAAGGGCGTCAATTTTCTCAAAATGAGCTTACCTCGCACAGAAAAGAGCAACAAAATTCCCAAGGGGTCGTAAATAGACGCTACTTCAGAAAGAATTTTTCTTCGTGTTTTACACGAAGAGTCCAACTTTTTTACAGACAGAGAAAGAAGATCAGTAGAAGAGTTATAGTCATACCCTAGCACTCTGGAGTGCACTTCGGCACTACATAGAGCAGGGTCAATTTGGGAAAGAAGTTCAGAATTATTGGACTTCCATTTGCGCAACGGAAATCCACTCTCCTCAAATGCACTATTGGCGCTTCGAAATGTGCTAAGCGCTAGTTCAGGACTCTCTGTCGTAAATACAAGATTATCGACGTACAGCTTATTCGCCATAACGTCTCTAACTGTCTAATCAGTAATAGTTTGAGCGTGCAATTTAAGTAGATAGTTAAGAATATAAGGCGTTGCAACAAACCCGAACAATAGAGTTGTATAACGGAAATACGAAAATTTGCCATCCTTGAAAAGGTTGAAGCTAAACTGATTGCGGTCAAAATCACAAGCAAGTTTCACCTGCAGGAATGCTTTAAATATGTCAGGAAGAACTACTATGTTATTTGCACGGAAAAAACCAACAATCCTAACAAATTGTTTAACAGATTAGGACCTACATAAAAGGCTTCGTTCAGACTAGGCAAACCATTGACTTTCAACGAGCAGTTAAAAACTGGTCGGATTTTGGAAGTTTCAACATGAGTTCTAATAACTGGCCTATGCGGAATCCATTTATGCGCCCGCACATCTATCCTTTTGACAGAAATAGGTTCTATTATCCCTAATTCAAGCTGCTCAAGGAAGACGTCATTATAGGCCTGTTCAATCCCCTTTTGGGAATTGTCATTCGCCACTTTTCGAGCAAGATATCTTGCTAACACGAAATTATTATGTACTCTAGCTAAAAGTTCGCGATTCCAGGGTAAATTGACAGAATATCTACCTTCTTCACACACAACACTATCCTTGAAATCTTCCAATTCCTTATGATTCTCTTCCTCCTTAGAGGGTATACCAATAAGCTCAATGTCAAGCAGCTGATCTAGTCCAGTCTGAACTACGCACTGCTCAGAAACGTCTAATAATGATGAACAAACTTTTGGAGTTTCAAAAAAGTTGGTAAGAACATTACGGTGACGATTTTCGTTCAACTTACATTTGGCGACTTGCCTTTTAGTTTTTGTTTTAGTTTCGTTGTCAAGAGACAGAGGAGGTTTACATAATTTATTACTGACATTTCCTTCAACCGAAGTTTTAAGATCATTGGTTAGCTTCTTAGTTTTAGAAGCAACAAGAGAAGATAAATAAGGAGTTATAACATTTTAACTCCTCAAAGGGTATAAACCCGTTAGAAATGCGCATGGCCTTGTAGCCATTTACGTGTTGAAACTCTAACACGCTAAAAGCTTGAAGAGCATCTACACCCAAAATTCCACGTATTGGGATGCTATCATTTATAACTTCCGGATAGAAAGTCGACAAAGGGAGTTTAGTTTTCAAAATATTGAGTTTATCCTTCAAATTTCGCATACCCATCTGGAGGTTTAAATTTCTCATAGCGAAAACATCAAGCTCATGCTTCTCACTGTCCGGAAGCACGAGTTCAATGCTAATTTGCTTACCAATTAAAGGAACAGAAGCACCTACAGTGTTAATGGTTTGCTCCTGCAAGTCTGTATCTGAATAGTCGGAACTTACGGTATCCAAATCAATAAGCGACGACTGACTGCCGCTATCAATTAGAAAATTAACACGCTTGGTTACCCCACCATACTTGGTGGTAGGAGCAACAAGGGGGCACATCCTTAGCCTTAGACGTGCCTTTAACCGTCATGAGGAGGTTGCAACGAAGGCACTGGATTCAATAAATTGTGGACACAAAGGGCTAACATGATTGTTAGCTTTACACAAGGAGCACAAGAACGGGAGACCCTTGACTTTGGAGGGACACGCACTAGACAAATGCTTACTACTTAGACAGGTAGAACATAAATTTAATTCACCAGCCCGTTTCACACGCTTTTCGTGCGAATTAAATCGCCTGCACGCGAACGAAGCATGGTTAACCTGGTTACAAAATTTACACACCTTAACATCGGGCGACTTATTAGGTTAAGGTAAATATGACGTTTTGTCCCTCACCTCAGTACGGGTCACCAGTTCTGTTTCTTTACTACGGAATACATGAGACGGTTTGGATTTATTTTTGGTTTCCAGAAGAGAAAGCACTTTGTTAGCATTCTCGAACATCTCCAAAGAAAAGAAACTCGCTTTAAAATAGCAAAGGAGTTCCATCAGGAAAAATTCAGGAAGTTTAGTTTAAATTACAGCAGAAAACAGTAGGTTACCCGACTTCTCATTAGAGAAATCCAAACCCAACTTGGAAAGCTCCAGAAGGCAAAATTTAACCTTAGAGATGAAAGAATTTATTTCGGAAAGACTCTGAACACTGGGACAGCTCAGGATCTCATCAAGAGCTAACGAGATTAATTTGTCTGCGTTAAGAAAATCTCGCTTAAGCAATGCCCAAGCAGATAGAAAACTAATTTCTTCGTTAGGAAGTCCCTCTATAAGACTGAGAGCTCTTCCCTGAAGCAGATTTTTGAGGAAGATAAACTTTTGTTTCTCACTCATGTTAGGATAAGCCTGAAGGGCATTAGAAAAGGACTCTTGAAAGTGCAAGAAGTTGAAAGGGCATCCCTCATTGTCACTGAATTTTTTCAGTGTCAACTGAGGTGCTCTAAAGATATTCAAAGGAACATCAGAAGTAGAAACCTTAGACACAGAAGGTTCACCGGTAGCACTAGAGTTTAGCACCGGGGAAGTTGATATGAGTTTTTTAAGTTCTACCATAAGTTCTATGACCTGAACCTCATATTCCGACCTCCTAACCAGCTCCTCCTCAGAAACCTCACTAACATCTGAAGGAATAGTAGAGGACAGAATTCGAAAGGACTGTAACAGCCCACCTAATTGAGGAACAGCTTCAATAAGAAAGGCCGGATCACAGTTTGGAGTAAGAGCTTTTTTTCTAATAGATGTAATGCTACACTTTATGCCTCGCAATTTAATGCTTAAGGCTAAGGCAGTACACTTTTCCATTTCCATAATTAATAATCAAATTTCTATTTCAAGACTTATTAGAAAAAATTTCAGCTAAACAGAGAGAAGTCTACACTTTAAAGTGGACAAGTTATATCCCCTTTAAAAGCATAGAAAAACACATTAATGACATAGAAAATACACAAAAAGTTCCACTTACCCCACCAGTTAAATTCACAACATTTCTATGTTTAAAGTTTACACTCAAATTGAGTTGAAGAATAATTTCCCATATTAATGAGAGAACCTAACAAGAGTTAGACGAGGCTCAAAAAGGCCAGAACCTGTAAAAAATGTAAGGTTCTTAAGCAATACAACACGGAACCTCGCCTAAAATACAACACAGGTTTCATTCGACTTACACCTAAGGAGACTGAAATTCGGCTCTCGCTACACCAGACAGCGGCGCCAATGACGCAAAATTTGACGCGATAAAATTTCCTCTTAATTTTTGAAAAAAAAAGAAACAATTCAAGAAGAAAGAAAAAATAGATAGATACCAGGATTTATCCTGCCGGGTTCCAGCCAAGCTCTACCATTAACTAGATGGCGCTGAGATCCAGTCGGTTTAATTGCCGTTTAGGCAAACTGCGTTGAAGCAGCACGGCTTAGAACATTTTTAGTTCTTTTTAGATGTGTCTCTTTACGAAAAAAAGACATCATTTTTCGAATTGAAATTTCGACAATGAGAGTTTGAGATTTTATGATTATACAATGAAAATTGTTTTCGAATCAAAATTTATGCGCAGCCACCTTAACAAGTGGAATCAACTTCCCGTAGTAACGGGCCCTAAGGCACACAAATTTACCGGGCACCCATCTGGGGCCAGGTAACGCTGAAAATTAAGATAATTACGCATAAGCGGAGCGTCATTAGCGGGAGTCTCACCTGAAGATCTTCGAAAACAATCTCCAGGCGAACACTCTTCACTGAAGCCGGCTGTCTAGGACCCAAAAGTCCTTTGTAGCGAGGGCAGAATGCCGAGTCACGCGCAGCACACGAGAAGAAGGTGCGCTCGCGATCACGGCCGATTTCAATCTGACGTGGCAGCCTTCAGGCGCCGCGCTCTTTGGCTTGCTCGAATCCGTCGCGCTGGCTCAGGACTCGAAGAAGAAGATCAGACGAACGTTTCAGTATTTAAGTTTATATTTTTCGCCGTAGACGTGAGGACCCCCGCCATTGCTCCGCTTAGTCGAAAAATTATCAGCGTTATTAATTTTTTAGGCTTATTAGATGGAACACAGCCTTTGCCCCTTATTGCGGAAGGCCTTATGTGCCTTATAAAATCCGCAAAGGACCTCAGCGTTCGAGCAATGACTGGAATCTCGAGACAATGGAGAAGTAAACTACTTTACCTAATGGTAAACAAAATTTTGTGACTTTTTTCAACTTGTGTCCTCCAATTCTGAAACTACATCCAGCTTCTCAACATTTCATTTTAATTTTTTTTATTGCTGTTTTCACTCATTTAATCCATATTGTAGTATTTCAATGTACTTCTATTCTTTCTCCCAATATGTGCAATTTACTTCTAATACCCCACAAAAACCAGTCATTTAAAGGTCTGCAATACCTTGAACATAGCTTTTTAAAATCCAGCTTTTCAGCAGACCCCTTTCAAATATTTTTTTTAATATTTTTTACCCAACTATTACAAGTCTGCATTTACTCAGGCCTATGTAATCTTATAATTGAACTTAGGACAACAATGGTTCAATAAAAAAGATTACACTCTCAACACTTTTTGACAGTTTCCTAAGTAAATACTGATTTTACTGCTGTAAAAATTTTGTTGCCACAGTTAGGTAATTGGATACATTTTAAGACATTTTACATGAATGATATTGCACTCACAAATGTTTAGTTTTTGAGATACGAAATTAATAACATTCGAGTAAAAATGGTATCAACTTGCACTCAAAGTTGAGGGCCAACAGCGCCGGGGCCTTATAACGGCCTACAATTCCCTTCGCAATGCTCCCAATATTCACACAAAGGAGTTCGAGTCAACGCCTGTGTACCAGACATGTCTAACAAACCACTCAGGAACCACCGATCCTTGTCACAGGCTGCCATTGGACGGCTTCACTGGGATAACCAGTACATCAAAATACCATTCCAAGGCATGGCGTGTCATTACAGTCCACTCTACATGACTGGCTCATTCCAGGCACGTACTAGAAAAGCTTTCATAGCTTCAATGATACTCAAATTACACTCCTGATCCAATCCAACAATCCAGCTCATACCACAATTATTTTCCGCATATCTGGCATACCACTCATTCTCTCCATACTGCTCAAACACCACATTCATGATACTCTCTCTCTCTCTCTTGCTCATACTTAATACATTCCAGCACAAAATGCTTAATTAATTCCTCCACTCCACTATTACACTGCCAACATAATCTATTATTATTCTCATTCCACCTCCATGCATGTCTGTTTAAACTCAATGACTTACACCTCACAGCAAACAAAAGTTGACTTCCAAAACTACTGTCTTAGAACATCTCAAACTTAAGTACATCATTTTGCATATACCAGTCAAGTATAGGCTTCCACATCATTCTAAGCTTCCACTTACTCAATCCATACTCTTTTGTTTGCCTCTCAATCTCTTTTTCCACCTCTTGCAGTTCCACTCAGGCCCTACTCCTCCAACATTTATTAAAGTCCAGTCATCCACAGGTCTCCCAATTCTAACATGAATAATCTTTTGCATACTAAGTTTCCTTGCATGCCCCCAACACACTTTCTAACAATAGCTTACACTCAGATTACATTCAAAAATTCGCTTTACCCATCTGCTATTCTGTATTCTTTCAATTCTCACCATATCATTCAGCACCGCTTTTAACATTCTTTCTAAAAATAGGCTCCCCCCTAGGTCACCTCTAATGGCTTCTGTAGCTGTCCATTTCGGAGCACCCAATGCTAACCGTCCTACCTTATTTTGTATTACATCCAGATTTCAAGATCACTTCCATTCCAGGCAAGAGCACTCATACCATACATGACACTAGGTACAGCAACATACTTCCACATTCCTCTCACACATTCATACTTGTTTGTTCTGTATCTGGCCACACTACTTAACCGTCCACTCCACTGCATGGCTTTTGCCACTTTCTCACCCGTAGTTCTAGTGCATCCATCTTCACTTATCATACAACCTAGATATTTGTATTCTTTTGTTCTACCTATTCTGATTTCTCCAATATTCCACAGTCTGTCTCCATCAGTCTCATCACTATTTATAACCATAACCTTGCTTATGTCGGCACCAAAGTTCATCTTGAAATCTGTACTATATCCATTCACAACGTCAAGCATCCTTTGCAGTTCATGTCCACATTCACTAACCACAACCACATCATCAGCATACAACAAACAGCTCAGTCTCTCATTACCAACTTTCAGTCCTAAGCCACTCCTTCTCAGTCGAACTGCTAATTCTCCTGTGTACAATCCAAACAACAGGGGAGACCGAGTACAGCCCTGACTCACTCCTCTAACACTCCTGCATTTCCCTGTTTCCAAATTTCCTAACCTGTAGATAGCGCTTGTGTTCTCATACAGACTTTGTACATTTTTTACTATCTTTCTGCTAAATCCATCTTTCCTCAAAATTTCAAACAGTATAACCCGATCCACTCTGTCATACGTCGTTTCAATATCCAGGAATGCTAGGTACACCTTCCTATCATCCTTTCCCATTTGCTCAATTATTTCGCTCACTACAAACAGATTGTCACTAGGGAAGAATTTCAGGGAAAATTTTTATACTGGGACACAATGTCAAATTGGAACTAGATGTATTAGCCCAGGAAATTTTTTTAACTATTTAGAATTACCATAAAATCAAAATTAGCACTATAACTTACAACCTAAAATTACGCTATACAAGGTTTTATCATAAAAATAATGGTTATTATAAGCATCTTTCATTTTCAACATGAAAGAATGAACTTAGAATGGATTGAGTTATACGAGCATCACACATCTCCTTAGACTATTTTTGTTTACATACTGAGGCAAGACTGCAACTGAAAGGAACGGAACGCATTCTGAGCGTTTGTCATTCATATCAAAAGACAATTTTATACCATTTATCTTGTTTCAAATGGCATTCAAATTATTCCATTAGAAAGCAAAAACTTTCAGCTTAACGAATAGACAAGTTTTGGGTCAAAAAACCCATCAGAGTAGTAGTAAATCATTATTGTTCCCTGTGAACAAGACGGGGAAAAATTAATCTGTTATTCCTATGAGGAATATTCGGCCTTTGGCCATGTTCCAGACACAAATTTGGCTCATTCCTCAGAAATAAACTTTGGAAAAGTTCCAGTGGCTCCGGAGAGTTGTTTTTCCCGCACCACAGCTACCTGGCAGCTGTATGCATGGTAGAGTATACAACGTGCGGTAAAATAGCTATATTTTAAATTCTGTTTTTCCTTTAGAATACGCAAATACTTACATTTTATTTTGGTTTGTTTTATAATAAGTTGTTAGGGTAATTCATCAAATATCGAACAGAAACCCCGTGTGTCTAGAAACAATCTTCATAAATCGGTAACTTTTGCTCTGAATATCTGTTGCGGGCCTCAAGATTATTCTTGAACAGTTGCTTTCTTGTTCTGTAATATCGCTTTAAATACAACGTAGATTGTTGGAATTTATTTATTGTTCTAAAAATGGAACACTTTAATAACATAATTTCATCAATATCGAACATGAATCGAACAAGAATTTTGATCCAAACAGGTTTTTTGTTCGAATTTTGAATCCGAACACAACTTACTAAAAACTATATATGGCAATATATACGGACGTGTTTAACATTACAAAGTGTATTATAAGGGTCAAAGGTCAATTTCATTACTGAAGAATATATTTGTTACGAAAATAAGTAAAATATAATATCTCCGTCTTAACTTTATACAAGCTCGGTAGACCTTCCCAGACGATATAAGTTTCAGTACTTAGCCATAATCGTAAATCTAAGATTTTGAAAATGTATTGTAGTATAAAGAAGAAGGCGCTCCTCAAATATATTGATATATCTCTTTATATTGATATATATAAATATCAATATAAATATTTATATTGATATATCTCACATATTATATTTACATTGATATATCTCACAGCGAACACCTTTGTTCACTATTTAATACTGACATGAAATGAGCTGAAATTCGAATATGGAATAATTATCAAGGTTTTAGCAGCAGGAAAGAAAAGAATATAGCAACAGAATATCATATGACAACACTATTCTCTAGTTATGGCGGGAGGTTGACGGTGGCACAACAACAGTTAAACCGTCGCAATTTTACCGAGGTGCGTAAGATTTTTCAAGTGAAAAAATACGATTAATTTGTAAGGGTCGTACAGAAAATGCGTTCGCAACAGCTGGTAGCAGTTTGCAGCTCACAGAAATGAGTTTTTATCACTAAAATAAGAGTTTTAGATGTAAGATCACTGGCACTGAGCAAGTTTGGATGCTTACTAAATTTATTACGCGCATATTTTCAAAGTTGTTCGATAATCAGTTCAGTTCGATATATGATGAATTACCCTAGAGACTTTTAATCATTTGTTTATAATTTGATAGTGTCATGAAGTTAGAGAAAGCTAATTTCTGCCAACCATTTGATGACTTGAAAGTCAATATTAGGTATTAGAGCTAAAAAAATAGGAATGTGAGCACAGCGTGACATCCAAAATGACAGTGGGTGTCTTGAAGAGGTAAATATTTGGGAATAATTTTCATTCTTTGTTTACATTCGTAAATAAAATGCAATGAACTGTTTTTGACACAAAGAAAACATGTATGTAAAACAATAAAATTTATCACACAGATAATTCCAACATTGATATATCTAATTGATTGTAAATTCAGTAGTTATTTGATGTCTGATGAAATTACTCTACCCAAGTTTTTACTGGATATTTCTTGATGAAGTTAGATGTGACATGAAAAAAGGAAAAAAAAACCGTTTATTTAAAAAAAAATAAATTGATACAGAAGATGAAGTACTACATATTGGGGTTTAAAAATTTCCTAATATAAAACGTCCTTAACTGATTTCATAAAAAATTCATATATCAACAAATTACTAATTTCTATCATCATAAAACATAATATTTAACATGACACACTTGTGTTCAGTAAAGCCAGTTGATACATTTCCTTACATGATATTTGAGAGTTATGATAAGAGAAGATTTCAAAATTCAATTTTAAATGTTGAACAAAATATTTCCCTACCATACTGTTCTTTGTTCTTGTTCAATGCCAGAGAAAAAAATTGTTTAAAATAATGCAATTAACGTCTCTAAACATGCTTGGCAATTTGTAAAGACATTTAGTGTTCCATTTACAATTGCAGCCAGAGCTTTGACATTCGAATGACCAACACATCCACAGTTATTGCACTGATGCTAATTATTAAATCGTGTCTTACTTACTTTGGTTACTTTGGTCCAATTAGGCACATCACCAGTCACAGGTAAGAGTGCCAGATGTCACAGCAACTAGAACGTGGGGCATTTAAATTTGATTTTTCATTTTAATATTGGCAATGAATTCAAGGATCAGCTCAGCGCTGAATCCTTCGCCAAGCACGCTACTTGTATCAAAGGTTGCTTTTTGGTCTCTGGCTAGTTCTCTCATTGTTATCCACTGACGTTCAAATGCAGGGCAATCAATCAATATATGATATATGTTCAAGTTACACCTACAGTGGCTACATTTGGGTTTCATTTCTTTGGTAAATAAGTGTCTGTACGTTATTTGCGTAGTAAGAAGCCTTAGCCTGGTTAGTATCACCTGATTCTTCCTTGATACCTCAGTATTCACAGTGGGTTTTAATATAGGTTTAATTTTGCTATACGGGGATTGTTCCCCATCCCATTCTTTTTGCCATTGTCTTCTACAATGCAAGTGTATGTATACTCCCAGATCTGTGTATTGAATTAGATTTGAACTATTGGTATTAAGAAGACAAGCTGTTCTTGCCAAATGATCTGCCTTGTCATTTCCCATTATTCCTACATGGCTTGGGATCCATTAAATGATTAGTTTTCTAGGAGGAAGGTGCTGAAGCAAATGTTTAATTTTGGCAACTAGATGGTGTTTAGATGGATGCAGTTGATTTATAGCCTGAATAGCGCTGAGTGAGTCTGTGTACAAAATGAAGTCTCCTATTTGGGTTTCTGAAAATTTCAATGCATAGTAGATAGCAGTGAGCTCTGCTGTGAGAATTGTAGACCTATCTGGGATTCTAGCCAGCATACTAACTTGTTGAGACCAAACTCCCGCTCCAGCATTAGGACCTTGAACTGGACCGTCAGTGAACAATGCCGTTCTATCTTTGTATTCTTCGTGCAGTTGGTTGTATAGCTGTTTCCAATTGCTGTCTGATATGCAATTTTTTTGAAAGAACCCCAGACTGACTTGACAATTGCGACTGATTGTTTGGTATTTGCATTTGTTTGGGATGAGGCCAATATCTTCCATTTTAACTTGTATCTCCTGAAAGAGGTTATATACGCGACCAGTGACTGGGAGAGGTTTGTTACTGTTTTGAAATCGCTGGTATGGGTAATAGTCTAAACATATTGCTCGAACTGGATGGTTAGGAACACTGAGTACTCTCAATGCATATTGACACAATTGGATTTTCCTTGCATATTTAAGTGGTAGTAAATTTGCTTCTGCTTCCACATTACTAACTTTTGTGCACCTCAATGCACCCAGCATCAAGCGAGCAGCAGCATACTGGACTCTGTCCAAGGACAACAGGTGGGTTGCACAGGCAGTGTCAAACAGAAAACTTCCATGTTCTATTTTTGGCAATATAATGGTATGGTAGATAATTTTTAGTATTTTGTATTCTGCTGACCATTTCAGGTTGGATAAAATGCGCAGAAGCCTCAGGTCTTTTTGGCACTTTTGTGTGACTTCCTTGATGTGCAAGCCCCATCTCAGTTGTGAGTCAAGGTTGAGTCCCAAGAACTTGAACTTCTTTACAAACCCTATATTTGTGTTGTATTTTAGTTGGAAGGCTTTGAATGTTTATGAGTAAACACCATGCATTTGGTTTTTTCAGTAGATATTTGAAAGCCCCAGCATTGCGACCAACTTAGAAGAATGTCCAGAGCTTCCTGCAAGGTACTGAGAGCCTGAGCCATGTTTGGATGAGTTATCCAGAATGCTCCATGGTCTGCATAAAGAGATGTTTCTAGCACTGGAGGAAAGTCCTGGAATATATCATTGATCATAACATTGAATAGTGTAGGGCTTATGACTGATCCTTGAGGAACACCAGTATTTAATGTGCATACCCTAGATAAGACATTATTTATCCTCACTCTAATGTTGCGATTTTTTATAAAGGATGCAATTGTTTTAGGTAGATTTCCCTGAAGACCCATTATTTCCAACTTTTTTAGCAGTCCATGATGCCATACCGTATCAAAAGCACGCTTTATATCAATAAATATGACAATGCAATAGTCCTGAAGAATGAGGGCTTTACGAATTGAATTTTCTAGGCGAGACATTCCATCTAGAGTGGAGTGACTGGCTCTGAAGCCACTTTTGTTTTTATCAATTAAATTATTACTCTCCAGATAAATGAGGAGTCTCCAATTGACGATTTTTTCAAATATTTTGCATAATGTATTTGCGAGGGCAACTGGTCTATATGACTATGGGTCTGTAGGATCTTTGCCAGGTTTCAAAACTAGACAAATTACAGCTTCTTTCCAAGGCATGGGAATTTCTGAGTTCCAAACTATGTTGAATAGCTGTGAAACTGTATTTTTTTGGTTTTTATCCATATTTTTAATGAAGTCTATAGGGATCGTATCAGGACCTGGTGTTTTGGCCTTGGAGCTTTTCAATGCTCTTTCAAGCTCAGCATAGGTAATTGGTTGGTTATATTGATGATGAGGGGCAGGAGTGAAATGTATAGGCAAATTTTCACTGGTAACCTTATGTTCAAAAAATAAAGGATCATGAGTCTCACCTGTGCTATAGGATTTATAATGTTCTACTAGAATATCAGCCACATCTTTAGGACATGTGACCACCTCATTACGGATTTTCAAGGTTATTTGACTTCTGTTTCGCTTCCCATTTATTGCTCTGATTTTTCTCCACACCTCTGTTGACGAGCTATTATCATTTAGACTGGCTACGTAACTTTTCCAACTTTCCGTTTTTGCTTCGAGGACTGCCTTTCTAAAAATAGCTCGAGCCCTCTTAAATGCAATCCATTTTTGTAGGTTTCCACGGTGATTTTTATATTGATTGTGTGCCCTACGATATTCCCTGCGACTTTCTACCCTTTTCTATTCCACCAACAATTCACTTTCCGTGTAGCTGGGCCCATGCTACTCTTTTTCACACTGCCTTCTGTTGCATTAACAATTGACTGTGTTACCGCTCTGCCAGCCTCATCACATGTTAGGTTGTTAAGATTGGGGAAGATCATGGTTTCTCTAAACTTGAGCCAGTTGGCTTATTTAAGGAGCCACCTATCTGAAAAATTTACCTGCAATATTTCTATATTTGAGCCCATGTACACTGGGAAGTGGTCTGACATCATGGTGTCTGGATGAGTTTCCCATGTTAGGAGGGAGTGCAAATCTTCTGTCACTAGTGTCAAGTCAATATGAGTGTAGTTTCCATTTGAGGATAAAAAAGTAGGGGCAGTGTTGTTTACCACGATTAGATTATTGTTGGTAATCCAGTTCTCTATAATTCTGCCTCTTCTATCTATAAAGTCTGAGCCCCATGAATAGCTGTGGGCGTTTGAATCCATCAGAATGATGCTGGATCCCCTATTCAAGTTGCTTATCTCTAGTAGATTATGACCTATTATATCATTATCAAGTGTTGGTGACAAATACATATTGATAATATTGACTGGTTTCTTATTAATATACACTCTACATGCTACAACTTCTAAAGGAATGTCGATTTGGATGGGTATACAAGGTATAGTATTATGAACATAAGTCATTACCCCACCTCCTCTATTATCTCTATCTTTCCTGTATGGTGGAACATAGTTTTTAGTTTAGTTTGTCTGTGATTTTGTTGGTGGGTTTCTTGTAGGCAAATAATTTTTGGTTCATATTGGTTAATAAGCAGCTGTAGAAAGGGAAGTTTAGAGAAATATCCTCTCATATTTTATTGCAATAATGATAGGTTCATTATGGGCTTATTAAAGAGGTGACATTTAGTTTAGCTAGCACTTCTCTTATAAGGTCTTCTGCATTCAGGATGTTACCAAGCTCTGTTAGTAGTTCAATGCGCTCAGTGATTGAATTGGAGATTAGCATTTTGACAATTGTTGGGAGAAGTTTGAATATTATAGTTTTGAGAGATATTTCAATTTCCTTTTCTGAGATACTTTCATTGCATTGCTGGTTTTTAGAGGCAGGGGAGTTCCTTTTATTCAACTGAGAAGTTGCTATGTCACTATTAGTAACCATTGAGTTGTAAGTTTCTTCTGTGTTCTGTAAGGTTGGAGTATTATGGTTCACAAGTTGACTAAATTCTATAGCTTTGTTTTCCTTTTATTTTTTTTTGTGTAGTCTGCTGTAATCCTAGCCTTTTATGAGCATGCACAAGGGTGCCAGGATTCTGTGTTGATATGCCACAACTATAACCCGAGTTTCCTGAATTGATTGCATTTGCATATGTTTTATGTGTCAAATTTTGAGATTCTGTTTGGGTTCCTGATAGTAAAAGTGGGGGAAGGAGTGTCTTGATTCTAATTCTGGAGGGGTATCTTGCTGCTGGTGGACTTGGGTTTGATTTTGAATTATTTTTCTTGCATCTACAAATGAGATATTTTGACTTGCTTGGAGTTTACCGACATTGTGTTCTTGTACATAAATGGGGCATTCTTTTGAGGCAGCTGTGTGGTTTCCTTTGCAGTTTGTACATACTAGATTTTCAGCGGTGCAGTCCTTTTCATCATGTTCTCGAGATGAGCAATTTTTGCAGACTTTTCGGTTTCGGCAGATTGAGGTAGAATGTCCCCATTGCCAGCATTTGGTACATCGAATGGGATTGTTGTAGTAAGGATCCACTTTTTAATTTGAATAGCCTGCTTTCAGCTCTGTAGGGCAAGTTCCAAGGAAGGTGAGTACAAACAAGGGTGAATTGGCACGCTTTGGATCCATGTACATCTTACATATACCGACAAAACCAGAAGAGGCAAGTTGCTGCAACAAATCTTCCAGTGGATCTGACAAAAATTCTGGGGCATAAACCTTTCCATAGGAGGTACAAGCCCTTCATACTATTTGAGTCTTAACTGGTATTTCACCAAACTTGATAAGGTTCATCAACGTTTTTACTTGGCTTTCCGTTTTAGCTTTTATAATGAGGTTGCCTGACCTTTTGTACTCCACTTTTTCAACTTCCCCACAAATTTGATTTATTGTAGCATGTACTTTAAATGGATTCAGTTTTGTCAAGTTCTGGCTATCATCTTGTGCATTTATTAGTACATGCCTAACTTTATTTGGAATTTTGTCTGCATTTTCTGATAAATTAAGGTCTATTTTAGCAGATTTTATCCCTGCAGTGTATTTAAGGTTTTGATTTAGCTCTTCTTGATTGTTTGGGATCCCCAAAGTTGATTCAAATAGTGATACATTGCTGGAAAGGACTCCTGAGAGATCTGAATCACTGCGGAATTATAGGTTGTGCTGGGACATTTCTGAGTCCGAGACATTATGAGTTTCCCTCTTTTTTTTTTGCTCTGCAAGTCCAAAAACTCCTGGCTACTTTCCAATGTTCGCTTAGTTGTATTGTTACAGGAGCCTTTAATCTTTTTTTTTTGGGCCCCCATTGTTAGGGTTTGCTGTTTGGGTTTCTTGTCTTGAAGCTGGCTGTGATTCACTTTTAGGAGTAGAGGTGGTCATGGGGTCATTTTTGTTGGGTTTCCTGGCCTTGTTGAATTCTTTTTTCTCTGACTCTGAGATACGTTGAGCGTAAGTGCGGGTAAATTTTCCCTTGGCCCTATTTTTACCACCCCCAGGGTCATCCGGAAGTTTGCTTTTGGGAGGCATTGAATTATCAAGTTTTTGATAATTTTTAAATTTCCCCATGATAGTATTTATTGTTTGGTGGTGATTTGTTCCTGTGTACTACTCTACTCACAAAAATATTGTTGATTTTTGTGCTATTTGTAAGATAATATCCTTTTTAAATATCAGTATTATCAAAGGTACGGCAAAACAAAGATATGAATTTTTGGTTTACTGGGGGCCTAGGGCCCCAGTAGCTGTTTACCAAGAAAGGAGGTAAAACTGTTTGATTTGGATCAGTTTCCACCAACAGACAGGTTTTCAATTAAATTAAGTCACATGCCAATAACAGGTAAATTTCTCAGAAAGTTCCGTCTGATAAGCCACCACGTCCTAGCGCCACAACATCCAACAAAACTCTCCAAATCGTGTCTAAACTATTGAAGGTTGAAAAGTGCGGATGTACTGGAGCGTTCCTACTTACTTTTATTCTGATTCGGTGAGTATGGCAATTGTAATTTTTTACCTCTTTTATTCGTAAATAACCAATGTTTTAAAAATATATTTTGCAGAATGTGCTGCAGTTGTGTAACTAGTTTGAAGATTTGCAGTCTTTATATTAGTATATACACATGCCGGTGTATTGCCTAACATTTTGACGACTACAATGAAAATACATTTTTAAAATGTTTTTTTTACCAGTATAAAATGAGGGTCAATATGCAGTTTGATCCATTCATGGAAATTGAAAATTCCGTTCCCAACAATCACTAAAGGAACACATTTAAAATGTTTTACATGAATGACATTCTGCTTGTTGATGCGTTATTTTTGAGTTATTCAACTTTAATACTGTTCAGGTTGTAGACAGAAACCACAATTTCAATATGGCAGCCATCGTAGATGGTGTCTACGGAATGGTGTTCTCCGACCCTGTTTGAGTGTATCAAAGATTATTTTGATGACAATTATGCTGGTACGAAAGCATTTGTTGCGCATGGAGTTATTCATGCAAGTGAATAACACTTGCATTGCAGTTACACTACGAACAGCAGAAACCGTTACGTTCTGCGACGATCGAACGATGATGCATCTAACTGGCTGGCTCGGTAAACATTAGCATAACCATAGGAGTGAATACCCTAGATTTAGGTTTTCACTACTCCAGTCTCGCTAACATTTTTGGGTGATAAACAATTTAAACAATTTAAGCAATTTCAACAATTAATTTACCACATGTGATACAGAGATAGAATGTTTCTTAAGTCTAGTACAATGGTCAAATTTGAGTATAGCTACCTGTGGGCCCGAATAAGTTCAGTGACTTCTAGGGCATCCTACCATCAACGTTAGTCTAATAATGTTTAACCTAATTCACTTAAACTAGAGACGCATTAGACTGATCAATGAGATAATTAACTCGAAATTAGATGCTTCATTTTACAATATAGTTCATATGGACTAGATTTAACAGTATATTCGACAAACGACTCAAGAAAAGACTGGAGATCGGCGAAATTAACCATGGCAAATACATTATTAGGACCAGTTATGTAGGGGACAAGGTTTGACTTTGTGATCTTACACGACTATTAATCTGAAAGGAAGTGAGACTCAAGATTTCTTTTGAATACCTTATAAGAATTACTTTCACGGATCTCCGAAGGTATTGAGTTACAAGTTTTAGTTCCAACGAAGATGATACTGTGTTGTGACCGAGCCTTTGAGTAATAAGGAAGCATGAATTTACTTCTATTGCGGATTAAATGGTCGTGATGACCAGTTTGCGCAGTTTATAATTGTTTTGGGCTATTTTTGCCATCATTTGTTAATGTTTTGTAAATGAAATTGCAAATGGAGATTTTGTAGAGATTCGAAAGCTTAAGTATTCGTAAATTTTTGAATGAATCATTTGTGTGAGCATTATATTATAGATTCTTCACCGCTCCGATGGTTTTTTTTTGCAGGGTAAAAATTTTGTTGGTTCTATTTTTATCAGTTCCGTGCCATGGTTCTATTCCGTATTGCAAGTATGGTGGAATGAGCGTTCGGTAGAGCATTTGTAAGGCTGTTTGAGGCAGGAAATTTTTAACTTTATTTAGGATTCCGATAGATTTTGATAATTTAGAACTAATATGAGCGATGTGCTCTTTGAAGGATAGATGTTTGTCTATTATGATGCCCAGGAATTTACTTGAGTTGGTTTCTTCGATTTCACCTTCGCCAATTTTAATGCGTGGGAGAGATATATTTTTCTTGTATGAGAATGTAATATATTTTGTTTTATCGATATTAAGGCTTATTTTATTAGCTTTAAGCCACAATGAGACCTTACGAAGTTCATTATTTATACGCTCCGCCATCCTAGCGGGATTTTGGTTTGGAAGGACCGCAGAAAGGGTACTGTCATCGGCAAAAAGTATGAATTTGAAGAATGATGTAGATTTAATGATATCATTGACAAAAATCAGAAATAGGAGAAGCCCAAGAACAGATTTTTGTGGAACTCCATGGCTAATTGTCTGTGGGTTTGATTTTGCGTCGTCAAAGACAACGTATTGTTTCCGATTTGATAAGTATGATCTGAACCAATCATGGGCGGCCACTCGATTGCCATTACAGTGTAGTTTCGAGAGTAATACGTTATGGTCCACACAATCGAATGCTTTTCGAAAGTCAATTAATACGGAGAAAACAAGCTTTCCTTCATCTATATTAGAATGAAGGTATTGCAAATGATTTAATACAGTTTGTGTCGTAGATTTTTTTGATCGAAAACCGTATTGTTTGTCGTAGAGGAAAGATTTTTGTTCAAAATACGAATACACTTTTTTATACACAATTTTCTCGAATATTTTGCTAATAATTGGTAGTACAGAGATAGGTCTATAATTATTGATGCAATTTTTATCACCATTTTTAAAAATAGGGGTCACTCTGGCAATTTTGAAAGAGTTGGGGAAGATACCTTGAGAAAGAGATTGGTTGATAATATATGATATGCACGATGCTATCATATCAGCTATAGCCTTAAGAACTTTACCCGAAAATTTTTTCAATCTACTTGATTTATTTTTCAAGTTGTTTATGCACGTAATTACATCGGAGGGATTAGTTAGCGTGAAAAAGAAAGAGTTGGGTTCACGGACATGGTCCATGTATTGCAAGTGGTCTGTGGGTTCACTGAAGACACTATCGGCTATATTTTTTCCTATGTTTACAAAAAAGTTGTTAAACACTGGTGCAATATCTTTTTTCTTGTGGTATTTTACATTTTCGTGAACGACGGACTCAATTGTTTTCGTAGTATCATTATTCGGTTTATAGCATGAATTAAGCAGGCGCCAAGTTTTTTTAATATTAGTTTTGTGTTCAGTAAATTTGCGTGTGAAGTAGTTTTGTTTTGAGGTTCGTATTTGATAAGTTACATGATTCCTGAATCTGTTATACGTTACTTTAGATATTCACCCTCCGTATAGTAAGGCTAGGTACGCTTGACGTTTCTTTATATTGATCACGACATCTTCAGTAATCCAGGGCTTTTGCCTATTTTTCGGCGTAATTGTGCGGGTGATTATTGGACAACACTGGTTATATGCGGTCGTTATAATTTCAGTTAAATTTAGTATTGCTTCATCAATGTTGATCGCATTATTGTCCCGTTCATAGATGTCTAATGATGGCATTAATTCTTCTAGAACAGTTCGCATTGTTCCCAAGTTATATTCGCTTACACAACGAAATGAATAAGTATCAGCCTGTGGGCTGGTAAAAGGACTATAGACATTTTTCTTGATGAGAAACACCGGGAAATGGTCAGATAAGTCAGAAATTATTATTCCGGTAAGAAAATCAGTCGGATCTAACATAAAAATATTATCGAGTAACTTAGCCGATTCAGAAGCAACACGTGTAGGTTTCAACGCGTGATAACCTTCATTGTGTTATTAACTAGAAGATCCTAGAAGTGGGTTCAGGCTCCACAGGGTCGGCTAATGATAGATTACAAAGTACCCAAATGTACTTTGACAGCTCAAGCGCGTAACGGCTTCTGCTGTTTGAATGACTGGAACTGCTATGGAACACGAAACCATAAAAGTTGAATAACTCGAAAATAACGCATCAGCAAGCAGAATGTCATTCATGTAAAACATTTTTAAGTGTGTTTCTTTGATGATTCATGGAAACGGAATTTTTAATTTCCATGTACGAATTAAACTGCATATTGTCCCAAATGAGGTTTTGTTTAAATAAATTTTAAAAATATTTTTACGGGATTAGAATGAAACATTATCGCGTAGAAGGCCTGTTTGAAATACACGCAACTAACTCATTATTGCCAGTCGTAATAGTTTGAGTTACGTTGAAAAAGCGCTTTATCGGAGGAGCTGAGTTCTAGAGATATCATGTTTTCCATGCTTTCTTCATAGTTTTATTTTGCTACAAGAAAATTAACTGTGCTCAAGAGTTTGGTTTGGAAAAAAGTCAATTTTTGTCTTCTGGGAGTCAACAAGTTCTTGTAAGTAACAACTTATATGGCAATTACGTAGTAATATTTTTTTGCAATAAATGAAAATATTTCCAAATTTTGCTCTGCTTCACCCAACGACAAGAGAAAGCTGAGAACTTTTTAAGGATTCCTCTGGATTCCCGAAAAAGACAAAGTTGGACAGTGCAAGAGAAGCCAAGTAGTTGAAGAGTTAAGATTCTTTCATTATCAGTGCTTTGCTGGTCTCTTTTGTTCTAAGATGTTTTTATGGTAAATGTGAAGTGTTTGCCAGTAATAGTTTTTAAGGTTTCGGTGTCTTAACATATGTAATTAGATCAAAATAAACAAGTTTTCTTCTATGCGCTTTTTGTCAGAAATGAGTATTTTACGAGTTAAAGCGGTATGTTAATTTTCACCTTTGATGACGAATGCGATCGAATAAACGGCTATTAATCAATTTTCGAATTTTTTTTGCTTGAATCATGGGAATAAAATCGAATAAAACTACTTTTCTACCATACACTTTTTGCGGAAAATGAGTATTTTACAAATTATAGCAGTAGGTTATACTTTTAGCGCAATCGAGCTGTTAGATTACGTTTGAATTCTTTGTAATTTATTTTTAGCTCATGCCGCGGAGCTTGAACCCACTTCTAGGATATTTTAGTAAATAACACAATAGAAATTATCACACAAAAATATACGAGTTATTGCGGTATGTTAACTTTCGTCTTAGTTGGTGGGAATGCGCTCGAGCGTTCGAGCGCGTCGGAAGGGAACGTCCATTGCAGTGTTGCCATACGATGCGCTCGACGAATTTCTTTCCCCTTCAAACACTAAAGTTACGGTAAGTCATTTACCAACCTAACTCGCAAAATACTCATTTCCGACGGAAAGTGGATAGATGAAAACTTGTTCAGTTTGATCTAATCAACTATGTTTAGGCACCAAAAAATGTGAAATAAATAACTGGCAAACACTTCACATTTCCCGTTTTTATTTTCTAGAACATTGCGGAGAAGCACATAGAACTCAAATTATGAATATTACAAGAGAAAAATACAAAATATCATAGTCATAGCAGTTCTGCGTATTATGTAATTTAATTTTGAGACTAATATAGACGAGCACAATAATTTAACCAAATGCAATGTTGAACAACATTTTTTGATAAAAAATAGGGTCAATATTGATTTAGGGGATCTACGGAAATTAAAAATTCCATTCCAAAGAATTACTTAAGGAACCCATTAAAAAACGTTCTATATGAATGACATTCTGCTCGCTCTGTTATTATTATTATATAAGAGAGTTTTAGCCTCCCTTAAACAATCACGACAAAAATGTTCTACGAGAGGAAGAAAGAAAGAAAGAAAGAAAGAAAAACCGTTTATACAGTACGGCACCTCGATCCGTTAGGGTATTAGATACATTATTGATATTTCAGAAAAACGCACACAAACCAGATTGCTCTCCCAAGTAAAAAGGATATTTCCAAGCAATATGGTAACAATACTTTTGGAATTTCTCAAAGATCTTTTTCATTCCATCATAATGCTTACGTAGCACTTCCATGAAAATTCCGAGTCGAAAATTTTTACAATCGTATAGAGATGATCTATCCTGAAAATACCAAATTAGATTATAAGTTAGTTTAAGCCTCCCTATCCTCAACAATTGAGATCCAAAGAGAGGAAGGAAGAAGGCACCATTTAGTATGGAGTTAAGGGAACGCGGAATCTATTCCGAAAAAGCAAACAAACAAACAAAACTATTTATTTACAAGTTGCCACATGAGATCCATGCCAACATATTGGCTTTTAAAAACTTCTTAATATAGGACATCCTAAAACAAAAGTTCCATACGAGGAGTACTAATTGACAAACCAGCCAAGGTGTACAAATAGATTAGCCAAACTAGGCATAATAATAGACAAACTATACGAGGTGTACTAATAGACTAACTACCAGAGGCGTACAAATAGATAGACCATACGAGGTATATTAATAGATAAAATATACGAGGCGTACTAATAGACAAACCATACGTGGCGTGCTAATAGTCTAACTCTGTCAAGGGGTAGTTTAATAAAAAATGAAAAATTTCATCTCCTGGATATTTTATATTCCAAGAGATTGCTTACAACTTATAAATAATTCGAATACCTTATAAAGAATTCTTCGGAACTCCCAAGTTATCAGTTGAAATTATCGAAGTAAGAAAAAGACAAAAAACGCTATACCGGAGCAGATTGAAGCCCCATCGTAAATGACAATCAAGTATTGAGAAGAGGTCAGTCACTAAGTAATTTATAAAGAACATCGCGCAACACAGCACGCACACCTAGAAATGCGTAAACAAACTTACACTCAAAAATAAAATTCATGGCTTGTTCGGCATACAAATACAGAGATAATTTTTGCACGATCACTTTATTTCATTTGTCTGTTTATACTTTTAATTTCTTCTATTCACAGAAATGCCCTTCGGGGCCGTGATAGATCGATTTATGAATCATTAAGCAAGCGCAATCAATGTGTTTATTTCTGGAATTTGGTTCAGTGTTAACTGCTAGCAAAGGTTTAGGTAAAATGTGATTTGTCTCGAGGTTTTGCTTTTTACGCAAAAAAATAAATAGAAACATATATATATGAACATGTGTGTATATGTACGTGCGAACGTGTGCATGTGTACACTGATATATAGACATTCATATTTGTGTGCGCACACATACACACACATGCCCACACTTACACACACATATTCATATATATACGTATTGAAAATGAATATAAGAAAAATGTTAATAAACGTAAAAAATAATCTTGCTTTTTCTACATTTAAAATGACAGCCAAAGCTTTGATGAATCGTAAGAAATAACCTGAAGAAAAATAAGGAATAGAAAAAGGACTTCGAAAAAACGTTTAAATGAAGTGGTTTTTAATTTCCTAAAATAAATTTTAAGAAAACTCAAGTTACCGTCGAGGAACAACAACAACAACAAAAAACATAATTCATATCTCCTCGATATTCTCTGCAACATCATGTGGACATGGGTACATGTGATAAAATGGAGATACAGTGTAAGCCGGTTACCACTCATGATTTACAAATATCTACAAAATTTTAGCAGAAATGCGTAAACAAACATATACTCAACATCAAAATTCATAGCTTGTACAACATACTGGCAGAATGATAATTTTACTAAGATTCATACGCTCAAATTGCGCTTTATTTCATTAATTGTATTTGACATTATTCCGATTCACAGAGACGTCCTCTGGGGAAGTGATAGATGTTTTTTGAATCATTTCGCTGGTGCAATAAAATTTATTAACCGGATGATTTTCGCGTAAAGAAATGAAATGGAAACATGTATATCTATTTATGTTTATATATATTTATACCTACATACGTACACACACATTTTATCATCTATACTAATTGAAAATGAATATAAGAAAAACAATACAAATATAAAATAAAAAGATAAAAAAGCAACCTACCATCTACTACATCGAAAATGACAGTCGAGCTCACTGTAATCATAAGAAATTATTCAGAAAAAAATAATCAAAAGAAGAAGAAGACTTCGAAAAACGTAAAAATGAACTGGTTTTTATTTTCTTCATAGAAATTTTTAAGAAAACTCGGTTACAGTTAAAAATCAACACAATTTTTCAGTATTATACGGGCATGTGTACATGTGATAAAATAGAGTAACATTGTGGCCGGAGATCACATCTGAGTATCGAATATTTACAAAATTTGGCACATATAGGTAGATTGAACAATGGTCCAAAGTGATAATTTTAATTTCGGAAATTTAGAATTTTTTCGATTTGAAAGTTCAGTGCTTGTGTGCAATGACCGCACGGAAAAATATAAAAAGAATAAATGAAATACTTAAATTACTCCCTCTCCCTAGCTCAGCCGAAATCGATTGAAAACATCTTCGAGAATGATTTTGAAATAGCGAGACAACGTTAGCCAAAATTTAATTCATTAAAAACTTTGCACAACCCTCACATCTATAAACCTGTATATTGGTGTACACACAAAGTGTATTTCAGGGTATGTTTGTCATACTGACGTTAAATATTTACAGAAAAGAGATAAATAACAAAATAAAGATGAGGAAATACTCCTAATTATGGAAAAAACGTTCGTCTGCTGCATTGAACTGACGGCTGTGGTGCTCATTATTGTCGACAGAAATAAGTAAGATGAATATGCGAATGGCTTAGCAAACCTAAAATGAAATAGGTTCTAATTTTCTTACAGAAATTTCAGGAAAATTAAAATTTCATGTAGATGGGAAATTCACAACGAAATGCTGCAGGCCCTATGACAGAGATGCAAAATGACGTGACACATTTACTCTAAATTCTTTTACAGTTTTAGAGTTTTTGATATGCTGGGGAAGCTTGTTCCACAAAAAAGCTACAGAAACTGAGAGAGCTTTTTGTCTCACGTTAGATGAACTGTAATTGACTAAGACATCATTCCTCCGATTTGTTTTTTTTTTTTTGGATATTAGATGGAAAAAAAATTTACCATCTCTGCATTACTTTGGGGGAGGTACAGAGAGGAGAACACTCGTCGAGCTTTTTGGATCATGAATCTGTTCGGTATTGGGATCCAGTCGAATTTTCTTAAAAGAGGGGTGACATTATCGTATTTGTATAAATTTCCATTGCACACCACTTGTAAAGTTTAGCATCGAAGTTTATACATTTTTGCAACTCTTCCTGACGATATTGAGGTAAATCTCCCCACACAAGACTGCATTAGTCCAGACACGATAAAACTAAAGACTGAATCACTAATAATCTAGATTGTTCGTCAAGTGTGATCTTAATGCGATGAAAGAACATCAAGGTTCCGTTAATTTTGTTGCAAATTGTTTCTACGTGTGAATTGAAAGCCATATTTTTATCAAACCAAACACCAAAATTTTTTACCTTATCTACGGGTTCAATTGTATCGTCTCCAAATGTTAGCGTGAATGGTGGTAAATTTTTAGTCACATTCTGTGTGCTGCCACCCGCCCAGTGGACACAACCCCGAATTAACGGGCCCTACGACACACAAATTTACCGGGCACCCATCTGGGGCCGGTAACGCAAAAATAGTGATAAGTAAATGACAAGCGAAGCATAATCTGGCTGGAGGGCTCACCTGACGATTTCGAATATAATGTTCAGGCGAACACTCGTCAATGTAGCCGGCTGTCGAAGACGTAGAAGTCCCCGGTAGCGAGGGCGGTTTGCCGGAGTACCGCGGAGCACAAAGCAAGATGCACCCGCGCTCACAGCTAGGTCTCTTCTGACGTGTCGGCCTCTGGCGGACACGCTCGTTAGCTTGCCCGATTCCGTTGCTCTGGCTTTGGACTCGTAGCAAGATGGGCAGACAAACGTTTTTAGTGTTTGCATAAACATTTTTCGCTGAAGATTTGAGGAACCCCCGCCATTGCTCCGCTTAGTCAAATATTACCCGCGTTATTAATTTTTTAGGCTGATTAACAGGATCGAATCCAGAGAACTTTATTGCGGAAGGCTTTTAACTCTGCCTTACAAAGTCCGCAAAGGACCTCAGCGTTCGAGCAATGGCTTGAATTGCGACAATTATGTGATCCAAAAACAATACATTGCGTTTTACTTGCGTTAAGTTTGAAGCCATTATGGTCATACCACAATTTCAGATTTCTCAGAAGGTTTTTAGCGTTGGCTTGTGTTTCTTTTAAATCCGCTGTTGAGCTTTGCATGGCAATTTGTAAATCATCAGCATACATTGAGACCTTTGTGTTTGGGCATGATGGAAATCATTGATGAAAATTGAAAATAGGAGCGGGACGATGACTGAACTTCGGGGAACGCCAAAATTATTTGGTATGAATGATGACATTTTGTTATTCAAGCACACTGCATGAGAGCGGTTTAGTAGGTAGCTTTCAAACCACTGAGTGTCTATTCTGAGGTTTGAGATTTTTTTTTGTAGAAGTTTTTTTTATGCTCAACACCTTCGAAAGCTTTGGAGAGATCAATTTAAAACAATTTTAAAAACAAGAAAAAAAAAATTATTCACCACAGGTGATACAGAGGTTGAATGTTTCTTAAGTCTAGTACAATGGTCAAATTTGAGTATAGCTACCTGTGGGCCCGAACAAGTTCAGCGACTTCTAGTAATAAATAAATAGAATATCAATCAAGCAATAGTAAGAGAGTTAATTTATTTGTCAATATCATTGTAAATTCGTTCTGTTATGTTTAACTGTCTTGAGTACTGGTATTCCTTCTGTAAGCATATTGATTGCGATGCAGCAGATGTGACTCGTCAATGTAAGACGAGAGCTGGTTTGCTATTACTTTTTCTAATATTTTGAAAACTATTGCTTCAGAATCAAACTTGGATTAGAGTACTTTTTTCGTTCGTTATTATCGTCCTTAACTCGTTCAGATTAGAATTTTTACTGTTTCAAAATGTTTATGTTCAGATAAGTTATCAAACTTAGTTGAGAATTGTATACACTTAATTATTGATAGAAAGTTATGAAAGAAATTATTTTTTTTCCGTGTATGAATAAGTACACTGTACCCTGTATCATTGTTTCTATATGATCTTCCTCATGAAAAATTTAAATTTGGAGCTGTTCTAGTGAAGCAAATATTTGTATGCATATTTTTGCTTAGCTAATAACATGTGCTTCCACATTTTTGCTTAGAATGTAGCATATATGCATCGAGTGCTTCTGCATATTTTGTGGTTTTACTAGCATAGTTCTTGCCGAAGCTTTCATATTTTATGCTGCATATGCGCTACAAAAATCCTCAAATTTGCAGCATAATTTTCACATCCCTATTGGTTAAAATCAGTTTCTTATGTGCTAATAATCAGGGCCGTTTGTTGTTCTGTTCCTTGTGTTTATAACAGGAATGCTTTCCTACCTAATACATTTCATTCGGCCATCCGGTTGTCGAGTAAAACGGTCCTAACCTTATGTTGAAGTTCGTTCAACCAAATGTTAGTCAGCAGGTATACATTTTGACCTGAATTTATATGCATTAACAAACCCACAATAAATCAACAAGGAGAAAATGTTATATCTTTCCCTTAAGGGGGTCCTCCGAGGCCCCTTGTCTCTCCGATGGTCATTTTTCATGTTTTTGTTGGAAAAAAGGACCCTTAGGTAGTGGACTACTCGGTCCTAAAATTTTATGGCACTACGGACAATAGATCCCCCCCAGGGGGGGGGAGGGGGACCAAAATCTTGAATTTTCGACCCCATACAAAAAGAAAACAAAACGGGAAATAGATAATTTAAAAATGTATTTTAGTTAGAAATGTTCCAGGGATTCTAAAACTGTGTTTGTTTTGTTCTAGCATAAAAACTCAATGACTTCTATTCCTTTGAAATATGTAAAAATGACTCAAAAAACTAATATTTCAATTTTTTGGAAAAACTAAGGCCTAAATAAGAAAATTTTGCGATTCAAATATGTTTGTCTTGCAAAAATACATATACTGGCTAATTTCAGACCAATCGGATCAAAAAAATATTTGTTTTGGAGGACCCCCTTAACCGTTGGTTCGATATTTAACATGACTGCTGAGATGCACATATATGTTTATGAGTAGAGAACTTTGAAAAATCGTCGATATCGTTTGTTTTTTATTGAAAATAAAATGTTTCACTTTCTTCCTATACTTTCCGTCAACTATGCTGAAGAATGTCTTTTTGTATCTCGGTAACCTAAATTCATTATCGAGAAAGAATCCCCTCACATGCATCAAAAACTAAGCAATGAACTTACTGGAAAGTTTGACGGAATGTAGGCACTTTTGATGCGCGCAAGCTTGGGAAAGCTTTGCATTCTCATGGTAAGCTGCAATGAATAATGGCATTCGTTCTGAACAACTGTAGGTCGTGCATGTCCAGCTATTATCGAAGGTTAATGAAACGCGTCAAATACGTGAAATAATTACTTCAATTCTTGGTTTATGCATTGATATGGAACTGTAAGCATCTAAATACTCACGGAAACTATTAAATGTTTCACTATTGTAATTCAAATGAACATATATATGGCAATAGCATGATACATGCATTCTTTCTTCGGGAGGACATGAATAAATTGTAGATGCATAGAATTTTATGATTGTAAGATCTTATCGCAGTATTTTATGTCCATAGGAGCTTCTCGCAACTCATCTTTGTTCATGGACTGACGTCTCGGTAGAAGAAACAAGGTAAGGTCACCGTCAAACCACTCTTTTTTCGTCGACCGTGTGGCCTTGCTGACGTCATGGCAACCAACCAAAAGCAGCGCTCATATTTCATCTGGCAGCACTGCGTGCCTCAAATCTAGCACCACTATTGGCCAACGACATATCGCCTTGGTGACGTCATAAAGTCTGTTTGAAATGAATGCGTTCTAATGGTTAGCCGAACAATAGGTGTATTTTCTCCCTTCCATAGAAATCACCCTGCCTATTTTCCTCTATCATGACTTACGTCCATCAGCGGGAAGTTTTTCTCTCAAAACCCTCCTCAGATTTTATGGCGTTTTAATCCAGGAAATATGCAGTGCAATTGATGTTCTGAACCGTAAGTTTTCTGAAGCTACTCATTAGTTTACCTGCATGCGAGAGGCGTTATCTGACATGGATATATTATTTTTAATTAATGAAAAGCAGTTAAAAACAGATCAAAACTATTTAAAGTTATATTTAGCCTTACATTCTAGCTTAAACAACCTAATCCAGTTATTTCTCCCCAAATTTATTTGCGCATATTTTACTGAGAGAAAACAAATTGAACTGAAGACCAAGAATGGTCAGTATCATAGTTATGAAAATATATATGCTCTGTAAAAATACAGAAACAGTTGAACATGCTGACATTATCTTTGAGAATCTAAAAAGAAACCTCCCTGGTACCAGACCCCTAATTTTTTTAAAGAAACATAAAACGGTGTAATTCCTGAAAGTTAATACAACAAATTCAACACAATGATTTTCAGAGAAACCTCAAAACAAAGCGCGTTATATCTGATTTGAAGAGAAACCGCAGCACCTATTCTAATATCTAGAACAGTAGCTAAATTAACAGAGGACATAGCAGTAAAAGCGCATCCTCAGCTACAAATTAGAACACATGCAGAAATGTAAAATATTCTACTAGTAAAACGGCACGGAAACGTTAATGCTTTCGTTGATGCATTAAGAGTTCGAAGGTTTGTTTCCACAGAAGTTATACAACGAAATTCATCACAACCAATTTCAATTTTGAATAATGCTTAACGTAAAGAGGTTAAAGTAAAAGATGCACCGTATGAAGTAGACATCAGCTGCGTTAGAGGTTGAATACTTGATTGACTTATATGAAATAAAAATCTATTCCCTTGGATATCTTCCTTTACACACCAGGACTGGAAGCTCATCAATACCGTCAATACCACTAAATAATGCCAGGCCGGACAGCCTCCTCTTACATTTACACAAGAGCTCAGGCTGCCGCAGCTGTAGTTAATTTTGTTGAAGGTATAATGGGGGAAACAAATTATTTTGCCTCAAATACAAAAAGTCGATATCGTGGAAATTTGAAATTAATTTTTCCTGTGTACATGCCAATAAAACGCTACTGCTAACTCGGCAGATATGATTTATAATACAACAAATTCTTGTCTTCAAATTCTTACCAAAATAGGCTGGCACAAAAGATTCCCAGTAAACAGACACGAGTAAGAGCGGCCGTCGCACAAGGCTAACATAAACATTTCACCATCAAAAAGAACTCTGTACGAAAGTGAAAGTTTGTTGAAAACATAAAAGGTAATGTTGTGGATTATATGGAACTCCTCAATATAAAAATTACTGATGTCTACTTAGTCGTAGTTAAATAAAATGTATTCAAATGTCCACGACAAAAGTTGAAATCAACCACAAGCCATGAAATAAAAATGTTTGCTTTATGTTGGGAAAAACGAAAATACATTAAACACTTGATATAATACACCGAAATGCCATCCTCAGTGATGTTCAAGAACTGGGAAATAGTTAGCAAAACAATTATGAAAAACACAGCACAACGCGCACGTCTAATAGAAGGTACACGCAGAAATGCAATCAAATATAGGCATTCTAAAAAAGAATACGTGATGAAATTCATGCATATGCCATCTTTGTACCAAAACATTTTCAAGAAAAATTCCAAGTTTTAATTCAAAATTTTTGAATTTGAGATAAGTTTGTTCAGCCTTCCTCCCTATCCGCAACACAGGCGTTCTATAAGAATAAGAATGAAGGCACCATTTAGGATGGAGTTGAGGGGACACAGATTCTATGTGCAAGGAGTGTTCGTAACCAGGACCCCCAGCACATAGAAACAGTAAGTTAGGAAATAAAGTTGATATGATATTAAAGTGGAAAAAGGAAGTCGGAGGTGCGGAAAATCGAACACCAATGAACTGAAAAATTGGTCCTTATAAACAATATTTCAATTCGACATAAAGAAGACTCAACTAAATCACAGCTTAGAAACCTTACATTTTCTGACCACTTATTTCCATAGTCGGATTCGGGTACGAAATATCCGTACGAACACTGTTTCTATGACATAAAACAGAAGTTCCTAAACTTTACCATGCCAAGGACTCTCAGATATTCAAGCCCCATCCGAGAACCCCCAGCCAATCAAAAGTTATTATTGCCATACCAAGATATCTAATACATAATTAGTATGCAGTATATATACCATTTACATATTTCTATGTTAACAAAATATAAAAATATGCTTTTAAAATATTTTTCAAATTTTTTACTGTTTTAAACTCAATTCCAAATAAAATCAGGAGAAATACCCACCGTAGATAGATGCTTACACTCATTACAATATGTACAGTCAACACAGATAACTAAAAAACGAAAAACCCTCATAAAAAAGTACAGAATTTAACACAAAAGCTTTCAAATATTTTTTGTTTAGTAGGATGGATGGGCTTGATGGCTCCTACACATTTGATCAATTCGGGGCTTGATGTTAGTGAGTGCCAAACGCATGTCGTTGTTCAACTGTAGGCGTTCTCTGGGCTTAGTTTTCGTTACTGTCAATGTTGAGAATTGAGAGTCCTTTTTCACAAAAGTAGGTTGTGGCGAATGGCAAAATGAATTTCAGAGTTTTCTCATCCAGAGCATGATATTCAGTTCTTGAGAAGATCCAGAACTCTGTCAATGGCAGAGAACTTAATTTTCATACCCCCATCATTTGATAGTTCAATGAGTTTCTCTCATTGAACCACACACATTCTGGAAAAAAACCACCTCACACATTCACATTCAAACCCATCACACACATTCTGGAGAACAAAACATACACACCTCAGAGGTAAACATAGTGCTCCAAAAAGAAAGAAGCGAAGGGTGAGCCAACAAACCTAAATGAAATATTATGACAAATATAAAAATTAAATAGAGAAGTGCTGGCTGTTTACACAACAAAATATCGATACCACCCATTGTAGTAACAGAGAATCAGTGTTGTATATTTTTATATATATTTTTGTCTGAAAGTAACTTTTTCATTGTATCGCGGACCCCCAGGACCTTCTCAGGGACCACCAAGGGTCCGGGGACCCCAGTTTGGGAACCACTGATATAAAACATCGGATTAGGTTACCGGAAATGTACATTTTCTTACAAACAAAAAAAAAAAAGAACACGGAACAAGTCATGATTGTGACCGTTTATCCTGGAATATAAACGAAGAAAAAAAACTTGCAAGGTAAGTCTGAAAAATGTCATAGGGATGCGAAAAGAAACACTATGAAATAGAATGTGAACAGATGATTTTAATACGTCATTCTAAAAAGCCACTCAGCAACTGAAAGAAAGTTCTAATTTCAGTAGAAAAAGACACATTATAAACTACTAAAAATTGGCCAGGATAGTATGTAAAAAAAAGGAAGCAGTTTTCGGAAGCAAATAAAATTTTACCGAAAACAACGCAACCGAGGCGTTACATTGCATTAGATGATACTTTAGGCCTGTTTGTTTATGAAAAGTGGTTTCAAAAGAGAAAGAAAGAAAAAATCATTCATTAATGACTTATGGAAACGCAGGGTTTATGCACACGGTTCTTAGAAACAGCAAATTTCATAGAAATTTATGAAACAAGGTAAAGTTGAAGGCGCAAGCAATGATGAAAAACAGGACTGCAGTAAACCAAAAAAAGATGGTCCTTAACAAAATTAAAAACATTTCTTTTCCAAAAGAATATGACCTTCTTAACTATTAGTTCAAAACCTCACTTATTCCCCTCGTGAGTACCAATTACCATGGACACATAAGTTACATTCTGCAGAGGGAGAAACCCGTAAGATCTTTGATCATACGGAAGAGCAACAATATTTGACAAATGTGAAATGTCATGTATTGATTAGACATTTGAATAGCTCATGAATTTGCATTTTACATTTATAAAAAAATGCTTTGGTGCAACAATGTTTGCTAGCTAGGTGTTTTTGATCTCTAACATTTCGAGCAGAAGAATAGTCACATAATTCTTACTTGAACAGCTGACCTTCACCATGTTTGCTGGCTAGGAGACGTTCAAGATTACCCTTGGGAGCAGAGGAATAGTCACAAAATTCACACTTGAACACCTAACCTTCACCATGTTTGCAGGACAGGTGAAGTTCAAGATTACTCTTGAGAGCAGAGGAATACTCACATAATTCGCACTTGAACAGCTGCCCTTCACCATGTTTGCTGGCTAGGTGAAGTTTAAGATTTCCCTTGAAAGCAGAGGAATATTCACATAATTCGCAATTAAACAGCTGACCTTTACCATGTCTGTTAGCTAAGTGCAATTTAACATTACGCTTTTGCGCAGAGGAATAGTCACATAACTCACACTTGAACAGCTGCCCTTCACCATGTTTGCTCGCTAGGTGTGATTTGAAATTATTCTTATGAGCAGAGGAATATTCGCACCATTCGCACTTAAACAGCTGGCCTTTACCATGTTTGTTAGCTAAGTGCAGTTTAACATAACGCTTTTGCGCAGAGGAATAGTCACATAACTCACACTTAAACAGTTGACCTTTACCATGTTTGTCAGCTAAGTGCAGTTTAACATTGATCTCTCGAGCAGAGGAATAGTCACAGAACTCACACTCTAACAGTTGTCCCTTCCTATCTTTGCTTGCTTGGTATGGTTCATGTTCGTTTCTACGAGCTGAGTCATTCAAGTTACGCCTGTAAAGTTGACTTTGAACATGTCGGCTTATTTTAGGTCCTATTTTGCGTGTACCAGACAAACACCGCTTCACGTTTCCTTCATCAGCTGAAGAATATTCGCTCACTTCACACTTGTTCACCATACTGTTGAGCAATGCACCTTCTTTAGGTGAATCAAAACTGGACTCGTCGACAAAACAAGAGTTAGAGAAATCACACCTAAGCTCTTCCTGGCCATGTTTATTACGTCGCTGTTCCCCCGTCATTTCCACACATGTATATTGGTCACTCCCGGATAGACCTTCGTACCAGCTCTCATTATCGTGCTGCTCCACAACATGCCGCTTCAAAATACTTATATACATAGTGGAGTAATCACACAACCCACAATCGTAGTGACATCCCAATTTGTGCCTGACACGGAGGTGCAGCTCCATGAGGTCCCTCCTACCAGTGGAGTAATCACAATGTTCACACATTGAGGGCCGTGACATGAGTCTGTCAGGAGGTGCGGCCTCAACACAACTGCCGCTACCCGACACATCTGATGGGAGCGAGTCACCGTTTCCTTGAAATGCTCCAGCTGGTCCCTGATGAACAGCACTTGTGTTGCACGCACCAGAGCTGCCTTCTCTCAACTCATCCTCTGCTTCTGCGAGCCCTGAACGTGCCTCAGTGCTGTCATTGTCTACTTCTCTCTTGAAAGTAACTGCATGAGAGCCTGAACTTGAACTTGCCTATGAGGAAAACATTTCCCGATTATTACTGGCCAAGATTCTCAGGAAAAAAACGCATTATACGCAAATTGCAATTAAAAGTATCTATGTACTTGGGGCATGTACTTATGAGACTAAGTTGTGCATTTGTGCATCCATTCTTATTTTAATCTTAACCCTTTCGGTCCTGACGGCTACTCCAGTGCCAAGTTGGCTAGTGCTTCCAGTTTAGGGCATCTAACCTAGTTTTAAACTAATTTAACTAGTGAGGGAATATTTTGGAGTAATAACAAAATTAGGGAAATTACAAACATTCATTAAACTAGTTTTTAAACAATTCCAGAAATCTGCACGCGTAAATTACCATAGGTTACCATAGGCCCCTGTAATTACCATAGGACCCTGTAGCACGCGTAAGTTCATGCTACAGGACCCGAGCAACATATTCAATACCCTTTCCATTTAACTTGAGCAAGTTTTTTCTGAACTTTGTTGATTTTTGGTAAATTCGGGCAAAAACGTATGAATAATTTCTTCGTAAATACGAAAACTTTATTATCAACATCAAAAATTTCTGTCGCCAAGCATCGAGCTTCAAAGATTCAAAAAATTTTTAAAATTAAAATAATGAAGAAGGCACTTACTTAAGCTAAAAGCACCACACTAGGACAATTTCACTGACAATTCAGGGTAATGACAACTTTTTCCCCAGGAAGTTTTTACCCAAACAATTTGAATTATCGTACCGAAAGGGTTAAGCAAATGCGCTCTACTGTTAAGAAAACACAACAACAATATATGAAAAGTAATACACAAAGCAAAAAATAACGACGGCACAAGAGACATTTGAAAACCACATTCTCTCTTCATAGGAGGTTAATACTTCAAAATAGAGCAAAAATTTAACGAAGTATTCATGCAAAATCTTCTACATGCAATAGCGCTTGTCATGACTACATTATTTTGGATAACGATTCGTGCACAAAATTTTACTGTTAACGGTTTTCTCTTCAGAACACAAACCAAACTTGATTATTCTTCTTAGATTTAAAAGCAACTTCAATTGTCTCTGAATAACTAAGAGTGGCTGAAGTGACCACTCATACAGGCAAAACAATAAAAAATTATTCATTCGTTAGTCTCACACGCAACGCAAGACACACACATAAAAATCATAAATCTGGCGAATTAAGTTATTAATATTGTTTCACGAGTGACAAGAGTTCCACACGGTCTTCTTCAAATCACAAATTTGACAGCCAATGCTTAAAGAAGTTGAGAGGGCAGAAGAAAACTTCAAAGTATCTTGAAACGATCACTAGCGTAAACCAGTTATAATGCTTCGTGCAAGTCAACTCACTGAGGTACAACGCAATTAAGAAAGGGCTCCACGATACTGGGGATACAAGAACATACTAAAAATAGCTTTAATGCTATTAATCAAGGGACCATAACTTGCTCAACACTGGCTGTGGTTGGGGAACGAGAATAAAGTGGACCACAGAGAGAATTGCAAAACAAGACTCAATACCAGCAGTCAAAGATACAATCACTCAACGACAGGCACAACCATTTTTGAAAGTAAGATGTATTACACTAACCACCAATAAGCAATCAAATAGACAAAAAATCTCAATTCAGAAGAATTGAAACTCGAGAACAATTGAGTGTGCAGTGAGACTATTCTCTTGAACCAAAATAAAAAGTCGTTCAGCAGTTAATGAAACGGTTTAGCAATAAATTTAGCTATTCTAGATGCTTTAAATCATTTATCAAGCAATTGGAGTATAATTAAATCCGCTGAATGACAAGTTTTGTAGATTATGTCAGAAATGCGCAAAAAAATAAGAGGTGAAAGCATTAATATTCATTTAAATGTCACAAAACAGACTACATATGAATTAAATTCAAATTTTCTGTGGAATGATAAATACTTTACTGAAATCAAATGGAAGCATTCAAGAAAAAAGTGGGTAATCAATTGGGAGCATTCATGAGGAGGGAAAGTAACCAATTGGAATCATTCACGAGGAGAGTAAGCAATCCACAGGAAGAACTCAAGAAATGAGTAAGCAACCAATTAGAAGCACTGAATAGAAGAGTAAGCTACCAATTGCAGCACCTGGGGTTCCTGATGCCAGTCAATGGGCTCGACCTTTACAGTAACGGCCACTAGCTCAGCGTCATGCACTTCACTTTTGATGTAAATTTCTTCTAGATGGCTACCAGAGCCCGGCCCATCACCTGCAAGTGACACAAGCTCACTGAGAAAAATTGCATGAGATAACAAATCAAGTAACAGCTTTTTATGTGTTAAAATACAAAGATAATTTCATGATTCGACAATGCCAAAAATTTGGTTTATATTTCAATACATGAAAACTGGAACAATCTATAAAATTTTAAATAAAATCTAGTAATAATTATAGCAGGCAACACAATGCAACCCTTCCAACTAAATAGTCAATACTCCAAATGCATTTGAGATTAAATGAGCTTAGTGATATTTTAGGTTACACCAGAAAATTTAAGTGACAATATTGAGCAAGAATCTAAGTTTTCAGAATAAATAGTAGTTCCAATTCATAATAAACTAGCAATTCCAATAAAAATTTCCATTAAAAAATGTACTTTGCACTTCATTATATTTCTGAAAGATATCATGCAAGCTTGAATTAAAAATTAGTGTAAACCAATTTTTAAACCATTCATAAGACAATTAGACTAAAATTAAATCCAGTGAGTGACATGTTTTTTTCAATTTTGACAGCATTTCTCAACCTTGTGGGAGGAAGTTTCACACTGAAGACAAGACCAAAACTCAACACAACTCCTTATACCACTGAAGTCCTTATCTTTAACACAGCAATACCACAGCATTTTGAAAGTTTTCAAATTGGATTAGATGGAAGTTTATGCCTACCTATCCAACTCAGGTGTTCCAAAGATAGGAAGGAGGTAGGAACCATTTAGTATGGTGTTGAGGAAATGGGGAATCTGTGCACCAGGTGCATAGAAACAGTAAGTCAAGAAAGCAGTTCAAGAAACAAAATTAAGCTTGATGCAGAAAGTAAAGAATACTGAAAAACTGGACAGCAGCAAACCACAAAAAAATGGTCCATAACAAAATTAAGATGTATTCTATCTAAAAAAAAGAAGGCCTACCTACTTTAGCACAGCACTTCCCATATTTCCCCTGGGAGTGCTTATACCTCTAGAAACAATAGTTGTATCCCCATGAGGAGGTGATGGTTTTTAAATACACAACATCACACTCAAATCATGATTTACCAGACAGAAAAAATATCAGTGAGATAAGGTTTACTTTGAGAATAATTCTTATAAAAGTTCATGGTGTGAATGCTCAGGTGGCAGACACTAAAAATTGCATCATGTAAAGGAATAATAATAAATATGGTACTCCAATGATCTACTCCAAACAGAGATTTACATGCAGCACTGCACTCCCAAATGTTCACACATCATTTACACACAAGGCTGTGTACACCAAAATGAATGCAAAATTACAACATAAACCAAAAAAAAGTAAGTTGCAGATAATGTTGAGAACACTAAAACTATTTGAGTCTAGTGTTGCCACATCTCTACTAACAGCATAGGACTTTCAATTTTTCTATGCCCCAGACTTTCACAAAACGTTTGAACCAATTTCATTATGTTCAATCTTTGTTTCATCTTCTGTATGGCTCAAAAAATTCTATTCAAACCAGAATTGGCTAGACAGACCAAGTCAAAATAGTGACTAGATAGAAATATCTAATGTGCAATTTGATTTTATTTTTGAACAAAATTTTTGCCACATTATTTCCTATTAGTGTTCATGACCTGCCAAAAACGAGGGGATGTGAATTTTTTTTCTAAATAAATATCCCAAATATGAATGACAAGCAACTATATTCATCCTAATAGTACCAGTGATTAAAATATTCTTTGTATTACAAATACGGTCAAGTATCCATAACACTTTGATTGCAATTGGTAAAACTGAACTTCAATATTCAACTCAAATTTAACGTAAATAGTAATAAATAATTTTGAAACGAGCAATCATTAACTGAATCATACCCTCATATAGGTTTGACTTGGTAATCATGAAAATTGAGTTTGCGACGAATGGTAAGTCAACAGCATTATGAAAAACTTAACCGTGGCCACCAGTAGCATACGTTGCAGAAAGAGTGTTGAGAGCATGACAGAGAGACGGGTCAACCAAAAAAGCAACTGTGCATACATGTAGAAACTGGGCTAATTGTAATAACATCAAAGAAATTACATACAAAAAACATAGAAATTTATTTATTCAAAGAGACACCTGAAGTTTTATTATATAAGGATAATTCATTTTCCTTTGCGACATTAAATATCACAAACAGCAGGTCTTACTCTCAAACCAGTGGGGAGAGCTTCTTTCTTAATACCATTTTAGTTCATTTCCACACTAGAAAGGCTTAGTTTTCTACTTTTATGTCAACTGTCTTTGTTTCATAATCAGACCAGACCAAAGTCTCAATTTGCGTCTTGTTCTCCGCTGCAGCTTCTTGCTTGATGAAATTCTGCCTGCAGCACGGCCTCTCCACTTCAGCATCCGTCAGCTTGTGCACCATAACCACTGCACGCTCCATGCTGGGTGCTTAGGTACCTGAGCATTGGGATGCTTGTTTGCTCTAATGTGTGGGAAAACTGAAGCTATAACTTGAAAAAATTAAAACAATAACACTGTTCTTCCATCATTACAGAAAATGATAAGTGGCCACACATTTCAATAATGCAATATAACCATATATCAAGTGAATCGGACAATTTAAAATCATTTATTAAAATAGAGTAATATAATTTTCATCTTGATGTTATAGGATTAACCACTCATAGCTTCTATAGTGAAAAAGTGTGCAGTCAAAATAATTATTTCATTGAAATGATACCTGTTTTTTAAATGCTTTGTTTTTTCAAATGAAACACGCGCTATTGAATTACTTTGCGAGTTATTTTTTTTTGTTTTTTGTGGTCTGGTTGCTTTATAACAATTAGGTAGCACAAGATGAGTATATTTATTTTTGGCTTTCAAATGATCAATCAATGATGAATAGTTAACAGAAATCAAAGGTTCATATATCAACTTGAACATCAAGTTGTAGAAGTTACTGTCTTCCTTAAGGACTTCCATTGGTGGGACATCACCAAGGCAGAAGTACGTCTAGATTTAGTTTCAGAATGTTATCTGTCTGTTACAAATTAGGGTTCATAAAATGGTTGCAATTACATATTGTTAGTACCTATGCCATGAGAGTTAGTTAAGATGAAAGAAATCAATCTGTCATAATTAAAACTAGACCTTGAGAACTGGCATAGTAAATTTAAACGTAGCAACAATCAAGGAACAATGCTAAACATAAAAAATGTCCATTCACATACATGCTCATGAACATTTTAGTTCAACTAAGATTATTTCTGAAATGAAAACGAAATTCTAACAGATGACACTTCTTTTCTTCTTCCAATATACAATCCATACACACAGGGTGTTTGTCAACTCATGGTAAAATCTTCGGCAGTGGGTAGAAAAATTGAAAATAACTACTATTTGATGAATAACAAAAAGTTTGAAAAGCGATCGTTTCTGGGAAATCGAATGAGATGTTTCACAACCCCTGAATCTGGCAACATTTGTTTATGTGTGTGGTCCATGGTGAGACATTGTTCAACACTTTGAATTGCTTCCCAAATTACAAAAAAAACAGATATGCACATGGCATACGGTTTGGCAAATGGCAATGCAAGATTGACAGCTAGACTGTATACAAAGCAGTTTCCCAACTGTCATGTACCTGATCATCGATTCTTCACAAAGTTGCATCAACGTTTGCAAGACGCCTGTAGTTTTGAGGTAAAAAGAAGAGAAGTAGATGGCCAAATTCCCGCTGAGGATGAAGAGTGGATACTACAACATTTTGAAAGAAACCCACGTACAAGCACTTGAGCTGCTGCACATAATCTTAGAAAATGTTGAGTATGGAACATACTCTATGCTGACGGCCTGTACAGAATACAAGAACTGCTTGATTTGACAATACAAGAACTGCTACCAACCGACTTTCAGCCCCATAAACGATTTGCAAGCTGCTTCATAAATAGGAATACTGCATATAATGAAATTTTCAAAGTGTGTACTCTCCACTGATGAAGCAACTTTTACGCATGGTAGAATGTTCAACAAGCATAATTTACACTTGTGGTAACCTCACAACCCACATGCTTAGCATCAGTACAACCACCAAGTGAGGTTTACTGTAAATGTAAGGGCAGGAATTATTGGCAACTATTTGGTTGGATCGCATGTGCTTCCAGCACGTTCAACGGGGAAACACTACGAAAATTTTTTCAGGGAGTTATTACCTGACCTAGAAAATGTACTTTCGGACATTCGACTCAACAAGAGGTTTCAACACAACGGAGCTCCACCACATGTCACTAGGGATGAGCGTCAATATCTTCACTGTTGCTTTCCAACGGATGGATAGGACGATTTGAACCCATACCATGGCCAGCTCGGTCACCAGATTTAACACCTTTGAACTTCTACCTTTGGGGTAACCTGAACAGTTTGGTTTCTGAATAGCCAGTGGAGAAAAAAAAAGAAAAAAAAAGAAAAAATGTGTATTTTCAAGTTGTCACATGAGATACATGCCAACATATTGGCTTTTAAAAGTTTCTTAATATAGGACATCCTAAAACAAATGTTCCATACGAGGAGTACTAATTGACAAACCATCCGAGGTGTACAAGTAGATAAGCCATACGAGGCATAATAATAGACTAACTATACGAGGTGTACTAATAGACAAACTATCAGAGGTGTACAAATAGATAGACCATACGAGGCAGATTAATAGACAAAATATACGAGGCGTACTAATAGACAAACCATACGTGGCGTGCCAATAGTCTATCTCTGTCAAGGGTAGTTGAATGAGAAATGAAAAATATGCCTTAAAAATATGCAAAGCCCTATCACCACCAAAAACATATTTCATATCTTCTCGATATTCACCACATCATGCAGACATGGGTACATGGGATAAAATAGAGATACAGTGTAAGCCGGTTACCACTCATGATTGACAAATATCTACAAAATATTGGTAGAAATGGGTAAACAAATATATACTCAATATCAAAATTCATAGCTTGTATAACATACGGACAGAAAGATAATTTTACTACGATTCATATGCTCAATTTGCACTTTATTTCATTAATTATATTTGACATTATTCCGATTCACAGAAACGCCCTCTGGGGAAGTGATAGATCTATTTTTGAATCATTTCGCTAGTGCAATAAAACTTATTAACCGGATGGTTTTTGCGTAGAGAAATGAATTAGAGACACGTATATCTATATATGTAGATACATATATATACCTACAGACGTACACACACATATTAATATATATACTTATTAAAATGGAATATTAGAAAAAAATACATATATAAAATAAAGATAAAAGCAACCTACCATCTACTACACAGAAAATGACAGTTGAGCTCACTGTAATAATAAGAAATTTTTCGCAAAAAGATAAATAAAAGGAAAAGAAGACTTCGAAAAACATAGAAATGAACTGGTTTTTAATTTCTTCACAGAAATTTTTTAAGAAAAAATCAGGTTATAGTCAAGAAGCAACACAACTCTTCAGCATTATACGGACATGTGTACGTGGGATAAAATGGAGTAACATTGAGGCCGGATGTCACATCTGAGTGGAGAATATTCACAAAATTTGGCACATATAGGTAGATTAGGCTTTGATCTAAAGTGATAAATTTAATTACAGAAATTTAGAGTTTTTTCCGATTTAAAAGTTCAGTGCTAGTATGCGCTGAAACGCACGAAAAACATAAAAAATAAAAAGACTAAATGCAATGCTTAAATTACCCCCTTCCCCCCAGCTCAGCCGAAAATCGATTGAAAACATTTTCGAGAATGATTTTGAAATAGCGAGACAACGTTAGCCAAAATTTAATTCATTATAAACTTTGCCCAACCCTCACATCTATAAACCTGTTTATTGGTGTACACACAAAATGTATTTCATGGTATATTTGTCATACGGACGTTAAATATTAATACAGAAAAGAGAAAGAAATAACAAAATGAAGATGAGGAAATACTCCTAATCATTGAAAGAACGTTCGTTCTGCAGCATTGAACTGACGGCTGTAGTGCTCATTGTTGTCGACAGAAATACGTAAGATGAATATACATACGAATCGCTTAGCAAACGTAAAATGAAATAGTATTTAAATTTCTGACAGAAATTTCTGGAAAATAAAAATTTCTGATAGATGGGAAGTTCATACCGAAATGCTGCAGGCCCTATGACAGAGATGCAAAATGATGTGACACATTTAATCTAAATTCTTTTTCAGTTTTAGAGTTTTTGATATGCTGGGAAAGCTTGTTCCACAAAAAAGCTCCAGAAACTGAGAGAGCTTTTTGTCCCACGTTAGATGAACGGTAACTGACTAAAACATCGTTCCTCCGGTTTGGTCTTTCGTTTGGGATATTAGATGGAATAAATTTTACCACCTCTGCATTACTTTGGGGGAGGTACAAAGAGGAGAATACTCGTCGAGCTTTCTGGATCATAAATCTGTTCGGTATTGGGATCCAGTCGAATTTTCTCAAAAGAGGGGTGACATGATCGTATTTATCGAAATTTCCTTTGCATACCACTTTGGCGGCGAAGTTAAGACATTTTTGCAACTCTTCCTGACGATATTGAGGTAAATTTCCCCATACAAGACTGCAGTAGTCCAGACGCGATACAACTAAAGACTGAATCACTAATAATCTAGATTTTTCGTCAAGTGTGTTCTTTATACGATGAAAGAACATTAAGGTTCCGTTAATTTTGTTGCACATTGTTTCGACGTGTGAATTGAAAGTCATATTTTTGTCAAACCAAACACCCAGATTTTTAACCTCATCTACTGGTTTAATTGTATCGTCTCCAAATGTTAGCTTGAATGGTGGTAAATTTTCAGTCACATTCTGTGATCCAAAAATAATGCATTGCGTTTTACTTGCGTTAAGTTTGAGGCCATTATGGTCATACCACAATTTCAGATTTCTCAGAAGGTTTTCAGCGTTGGCTTGTGTTTCTTTTAAACCCGCTGTTGAGCTTGTCATGGCAATTTGCACGTCATCAGCATACATTGAGATTTTTGTGTTTGCCGGCATGGTGGGGAAATCATTGATGAAAATTGAAAATAGGAGTGGGCCGATGATTGAACCTTGAGGAACGCCAAAATTATTTGGTATGAATGATGACATTTCGTTATTCAAGCACACTGCATGAGAGCGGTTTAGTAGGTAGCTTTCAAACCACTTAGTGTCTATTCTGAGGTTTGAAATTTTTTGTAGAAGTTTCTTATGCTCAACACTGTCGAAAGCTCCCAGGTAGCAAAATTTATTGACCTATTATTGAGCCAATATACAGTCCTCAATATTGACTGGATATTCAAAATGAACATTGGTGCAATACCTCATTTTGGAAAATTCGGTTGATATTAGAAAAATATATTGGCCCAATAATAATATTATCATCAACCCAATATCAACTAAATATTGCGTCAATATTGACTTGATAATGAAGTGTTCCCTTCAATAACATTGGCCTAATACTCAATTCCTGATAGGTTGATATATGTAAAACTTATGGCCCCGATAATGATAATTTCACGAACCCAATGCTAATTATTGTGTCAATATGGACTTCATTTAGAGCTGTATCTTAGAAAACTATTGGCATGTTAGGCCTGGAGGAATTGCTCCTTTGGCAACCGAGTTACTCTTGCGGCGAGAGAAGCTGCGACCTTTATATTAGGTGGATTTTCTACTCAAGTATTCGTAGAGCTTAACTTACTTTTTTTTTAACACTTTCTTCTTTGAAAATGTTACATTTACACGTATTAGTATTACTGAACACAAATGGACTAAAACTGAGTTTGAGGGGTAACTAAGGTAGGGTACTACAGGCCCCATACTTATTTTCTTACATCAAGTGGATATTGGTAGAATATATTGTCCCAATAATAACTTATTTTTAACCCAGTATCAGCAAATTACTGTGTCACTATTGACTTGATATTGAGGTGTTTCCTTAAACAAATTACTCCGTATTATTGGCGTACAATATCAACCCAATGTTTGGGCAATGTCGAAGATATCAAATATAGGGGTATGTGTGTTCAATGTCTCCCATAGCTTTTGCCATTCTTTCTCGCAACTTCCTTGAATACAACCATTAGCTAGTGCCCTCTGAACGCAACTTATACATTTCCTCTGGAGAGTTTTCAACAGTTTCAGCACATACCTATGGGCACTGACGGATTAACCAACTGGACTCTCGCTTCTTCGCCGCACTTTAAGATCACCACATGCATCGTTCTTGTCACTTCGTCATCAGTGGCATAAGGATGATGGACTAAATCCTAAACAAGTGCCAGCCTCCGTTCAGCTCGTCGAGTCTGCCTCTCTGGCTCGCCTTCTAGACGCTAGGGAGCAGGACCATTTTCCGCCCACACGCCTACCCTGCACCTGTGCATCGTGGGAATATTCAGCGTCTGCAGCGATAGCACGCCTTACCAATTGGCATTCAGAGGTTAGTTGCTGGTAAGCTTGGCTCTAGCTTATGGGTGATTCTGATGTCAATTTAGCACAACTACCGAACCTAATTGCCTGGTATATATCCAAAAATTTCTAATTTCTAATTTCTAATTTATAACTCATAACTTATAACTTGTTACTTATAACTAATCGTGCCTAAGCGCACCCTTATCACTAATCGTGCCTAAGCGCACCCTTATCACTAATCGTGCCTAAGCGCACCCTTATCACTAATCGTGCCTAAGCGCACCCTTATCACTAATCGTGCCTAAGCGCACCCTTATCACTAATCGGGCCTAAGCGCACCCTTATCACTAATCGTACCTAAGCGCACCCTTATCACTAATCGTGCCTAAGCGCACCCTTATCACTAATCGTGCCTAAGCGCACCCTTATCATTAATCGTGCCTAAGCGCACCCTTATCACTAATCGTGCCTAAGCGCACCCTTATCACTAATCGTGCCTAAGCGCACCCTTATCACTAATCGTGCCTAAGCGCACCCTTATCACTAATCGTGCCTAAGCGCACCCTTATCACTAATCGTGCCTAAGCGCACCCTTATCACTAATCGTGCCTAAGCGCACCCTTATAACTAAAGCCCGGACTTTTGCCATAAATGCCTAAAATGCCTAAAGCGCCATAAGTGCATATAGTGCCACTAATGCCTTCATAACGCTATAAATGCCTTCATGATGCCATAAACGCCTATTTATGCTGCCTGTGTAAGATTTATTATTTCTAGAGTTTTGCAACCTAACATAACTTGTGTATACAATCAGTAAAAATTCCTAAAGAGAAAAGTATTCGGGAGCTTCATGTGATTGCTTATTTGGAAGTGACCGCATATACGGTTTGAGTTGCTGGTGATAACATCATTGTACGGAGCGATGTAAGCCAAGTGTGCGAGGCTACGCCCGGAGCAAAGCGTGTGTTAATAACGCGGTCGTGGATGGGTTATGTTAGTTGTTTTTAGGTTTCCGGTTATCATATGACGATGTGTCAACGATCGCAAGGTGTGACACTTTTATGGTAGCCGGTTTTACTGTGTTTTTTTTTGCGGTGGTCGTTGTTACATGAATCCAAATAATAACCCTAACTGAAATTTGATGATTAATGTGTTCCCAGTTGATTGTGTTACATGTGTTTTTAACTTTTTCTTCACTCTCCCCATTTTTATTTTTTCACTCTCCCCATCTTTCAAGATTACTGCTACTAATTAGTATAAAATTAGTCCATTTGCTATCCATTCAATGCCTAAAGCTAAACAAACAGATGCAGTCAAGATTATTGGTTACATAGCAGAATAGTGCGAAAATGATTTTCTTGCGTTGCAAACAATATATTATGCTGCAATGAATGCAAGACACGGAGAAATGTGAAAAAAGATATTTTGCGCACCAACACCTACGGTCTAAGCGGCATCGACAAGACGACCTGGAAGTCGACACTTCACAACCGTCAGGAAGTGCGGCCAGTACTGCTAACGCGTCTACTGTTCAGTATTCGCCTAACTTGGACCGTACGTTTAAAGAGGACTTGCGCAAGACTTTCATTGATGCTAACCTCGGGAAAATTGACCAATGGAAGACTTAGATCATTTCTCGAAGAATATATCGGAAAGAGCATCCCAAATAAATGAGCTCTGAGATAATACTATGTACTCGTAGATAAAAACTACTCTAAAGCCGTAGATAAAATAAATAAAAATTCGTGATAAAAACATTTAAATTTCAATTGATGAAACTACTGATCCACTGGGAAGACATTTAGTGAATGTGATTGTAGGCACCTTAGTAGCGTCAGATGAACAAAGCTTACATTTACTAACAACAGAGTCTGTTTTGTCAACCAACAGTTCAAATATTTTACGAGTATTCACCACTTCTGTTGCAATATTATGGTCAGATGGCATCAAGTCTAACAACGTATTTCTATTTGTTACGGATGCAGCTCCCTACACGAAGAAAGCAGCTAGAACTTTGCAGGTTCTGTTTTCTCGCATGATCCATGTTACGTGTTAAGTGCATGGATTTCAAAGAATATCCGACGAAGTTTGCTCGCTATTTCCACCTGTGGAAAGTTTGATTGCAAATGGCAAGAAAATTTTTCAAGTCGCTTCACTTTCGTGAATGTGCCACAAGCCTGAGCTTGCCCCCAAAACCAATTATCACGAGATGGGGAGCGTGGTTATCAGCTGTCTTTATTATTCTTCCTACTTCGAAGCTCTAAAAGACATCTTCAACACTTTGGATACTGAAGACGTTGCCCGTTGCCTGAAGACGCATTGTTCAGGAATTGATATGTAATTCTAGTTTGCAGAACGATCTCTCTTTCATCGAAGCACACTTTCAAACGCTACCGCAAACCATGCAAGCGCTAGAAAAAAGAAACATTCCGCTGCATTATGTTTTAGATTTGGTTGATAGCACTGTAGAAAAATTGAGGAGCACTCCCGTTGAAAAAGGCAAACACACAGCTAAAAAGTACCATAATGTGTTTGATTCTAATGTTGGCCTACGAAAAAGGAAAGATATTGCACATGTTCTTAACGGAACAAATGTTCAATGCGTTCGTAATCTTTCACCGAGCGATGTAGCATGTTTCAAGTTCTCCACCGTTACATCTGTCAAAGTTGAAAAATGACCATTCTCAAAACTTGAGCATATATTCTCGGATCGACAGTTGAGTTTGACCTGTGAAAACGTAAAGAAGCTTGTAACAGTGTATTGACTGACGAATAACAATGTATTATAAAAGTTTTTGGTTGTATCTATAAACAAAGTTCATGTATTATCAATGTTGTTGAAGTTAAAGTTTTGTTACACGTTACTATAAAGTTCATTCCATGTTGCAAAATAATATCTGTATTACATTTGTATAATGACTTTCAATTGTTTAAAATGTTTTCTCGTGAACATTGCAGTAAATATAATTCCTTTAATTCGTTTAATTCTTTCCATTTCATACCTTAAAACACATTTTTACGATAGTGCAGAACCGGCTGATTATCAGGGAAAGCATGACTTGTTCAATTCTAAATAGCCTGCATTGGATGACTCAAATGCCTACGAAACTGCCATAAATGCCTATGGATAGTGCCATAAATGCCTACGAATACTGCCATAAGCGCCTATGGTTAAGTGCCATAAGTGCCTATGTTTTAGTGCCATAAATGCCGTTTTATAAATGCCTAAACGTCCGGGTTCTACTTATAACCAATCGTGCCTAAGCGCACCCTTATAACCAATCGTGCCTAAGCGCACCCTTATAACCAATAGTGCCTAAGCGCACCCTTATAACCAATCGTGCCTAAGCGCACCCTTATAACCAATCGTGCCTAAGCGCACCCTTATAACAACTGTCAATCTTAATTACTTACTCCTAATAAATAAAACTAAACTCACCTTTTCCTCTGTTCCAACCAGGCAACGGGAGATGAAGGGATTGGCAGAGGATGAGCGCCTTGTCGTCCTTCGAAACGCCGAAAGTTCTCGGAGCAATTTGTTAACGTTTAAATTCATCCGCAACGGTATTTGCTATGTTACCACTTTCTCAGTAAATCAAAATGCTCCCGGCTATATCGGCGTTTATTTTCCTAATCCTTTCTAAAATCTTTCGTAGGCAATAATAATTTATATTTTAACAAATTTTATTAAATTGCGAGGTTTTTAATAATTATGAGATAGTTTCCACTCATATGAATATCGTACATATATATATATACACTGTTAGTTTAATATTAGAAATAAAACTATTCACTACATTGTCCCAATAACAAGTTGATATCATAAATAAATATATCTTTTTTCGATATTGTCTTGTTATTAGCTTATTATTGTAATCCAAGATTCCAATATCAGGTCAATAAATAATAATCAACCCAATATTGGCCTAAAAATTTCTTGCTACCTGGGCGGTTTAGTAGGTAGCTTTCAAACCACTGAGTGTCTATTCTGAGGTTTGAAATTTTTTGTAGAAGTTTCTTATGCTCAACACTGTCGAAAGCTTTGGAGAGATCAAGCAATAGTAAGAGAGTTAATTTTTTTGGTCAATATCATTGTAAATTTTTTCTGTTATGTTTAACAGGGCGTCCTGAGTACTGGTATTCCTTCTGTAAGCATATTGATTGCGATGCAGTAGATGTGACTCGTCTATGTAAGACGAGAGCTGGTTTGTTATTACTTTTTCTAATATTTTGGACATAACAGGCAGGAGACTGATTGATCTGTAGTTTGACGCTATGTCGATATCACCAGATTTATGTAATGGCTTAATAATGGATAGTTTCCATGGATCGGGAAACTTGTTTGTGACTATAGATGTATTTATTATCAAGCGAATAAGGGGTGCTGTGACAGGGAAGCTGTCTTTTATATGTTGGAGGCTTAGGCCATCATGTCCAGTCGCTTTAGTATTCTTTAGTGAGTATAAGATTTTTCGTATCTCTATGACGCTAACTGGCTTTGGTCTCCACTTGTTGCTACTATTTGGGGGAAAAACAAAGACAGTTTTAGAATCCTTGTAACATTACTAACAAACGCAAAGTAGCAAACTTTCAAATTTTGGAAAAAAATTATATAGCTCAAAACCCAAAAATACTGTACTTTTGATGTAATGATAAAATATCGCTTATCATAATTTTTTTTTCAAATGTTCCAATTTTCTACTTTACGTTTGTTAGAAATGCTTCAAGTATTCTAAAAATGGGTTTAGTTTTGTTGTAGTATCAAAACTCAATGACGAGTCTTCTTTTGAAATTTCCATAAAAATGTACCAAAAAACTAATTTTTCGTAGAAAAAATAAGGCCTAAATCGATAAAGTTACCTGAATAAAAAAGTTTACTTGCAACAATTACATATACTGGTCAATTTTTAAAAGAGACGGATGTATAAAGTTGAAAAATCCGGATGATCCCCTTAAGTGTTCTTGATAAGCTATCTGATGTACAAATGTGTCATTATATAATTTCTATGCTGAAAAGCACAGTCGAAATCTGGCTTAATGGCATATTTCTGACATTACTTGCAGTAATGTCGTCTCAGTAAGGGCATGTTAGGCCAGAAGCCAAAATAAGTCGACCGCTACCTCTGTTCTGCGGAGGAAGAATAATTCTTCTCGCAAATAACTGAGCTTGCGTGTCACAGATACTTGCGAAACATAATTCCATCGCGAATTTCAAAAATTAGCTATCTTGATTTCGTTCGACTCAAATTTTAAGCTTATTTTGACGATTCAAAAATTTATCAACGCGGAAAACTGTGAAGCTTGATTCAGTTCGGCTCAAAAGAGAAAGCTGGTTTTATCAACGCTCGAAAAACTTCAAAGCTCGAAAACAGCTAAAAATTTCCAAAACCTGTAATCAGCTTGAAACTCTGAAGGATTCCAAAATTATTCGCAATACTTGAAAACAGTTGGCGAACACCAACTTAATAATATCAAATCAGCAGAACCTGACTTTTCTCTTATCCCTGAAAATATCAGGAAGATTCCTCCGGAATAAAAAGCCTCAGGAAATACGGCCCTCAGAATCCCTAAGATAGGGACAATTATCAAAAGGTGGCTCCCGAGAAGGACCAACCCAAATAATTTTCAATCTGGCTGAACAGGACTCACCCACCAAAATAACCTATCACTGGCGCCCAAGAGGATGCGCCGCCTTAGCTAAATATTCAACAATTTGGCACCCGAACAGGGACTGCCAAACTATATAAATATTTAACAATTGGATTGTCATAATTTTATTGTGCGTTAGATAAATTCTTGCTCCAATGATCTGTAGCGACGACTGAACTTCAATTTCTTGGGTCGGTACTGAAGAATGAATACATTATGCGACTCCTCCGTGATATCTATGGTTGTAATGGCTTTGTTTACAGAATCCGTTGTAGCCAGCTATTGGTGATATGTTATCATTACCATAAAATGTCTCTTGAACAGCTACACCTTTTCTCGTTTTATAACCACATTTTTTAAAAATGTACCGACGAACTGCAAATTTAACAACGACGAACCATTGAATATAACAGGGAATAGAACTATGGAAACAGTGGCGCAAAAAATAACAACAACGACAAATTATAGCGGCACCCAGAAAAATGAATGACAGTGAAACTATACATCAAAACAAGGAAACGGTGTGTAGTGACAGAGTAGGCTTATTGTAACAACGTTCAAAAAGGATAACAATTATGCAAAAAATTACAACGTGCGTAAATATTATTGTTACAAATTAACAATTTCTGACATAATAATTTATAAGCAAAATAAACAGTTAAGTAGCCATATAGTGTAGTACATACACCTTTTCTCGTTTTATAACCGCACGTCACGACATTATAGCAACAGTTTGCACAATCATATAACACCGAATAAAAACTAACAACAGCGGCTCAGAATATAGCAACATCCAGGCTAAACCCAGTGACGACGCTGAAAAATTGATAACATATGCAAAATGTAGTGACGGAGACAAATAAATAAAACGTTGCTTCAAATTGTATAACACTCCCAGAATGTTGCAACAGACGTTCATTTTCTGTAACAAATAATCAAATCTTGCCACAATGCATCATATAGCCAGTTTCACAGGTTCAAAATAATGTAAACGATGCAAAAAATAGTAACGAAAAGTCATAAGATGTAACAACATGATTTAAACTCATATTGACCAGAGAAATCACTTTTTTACACTTCCATATTAAAAAAATTGAAAATAATGGGTTCACTTTGAAATCCCGAATATCAAAATTCCAGAAGTCAAAATCTCGAATATCTAATTCCCGACCAAATTTGGCAGTGAAATACATACTGTACATGCCATTTGGTAATCGTGATTACAACATTTGGAATTTTGATTTTTGGGATTTAGATATACGAGATTTCGACATTCGGGATTTTGACTTTCGGGAGTGTGAATGCCACCCGACAATAATACATGTAGTACTACGTACACTCCACTACTTCCCGGTCAGTGGAAGATGCAATATTCGCTGACCGGGAAGTAACGGAATTTTCCAGAACAACTCTGACGTGGCCGGTTCACGTGTGATACATATGATGTTCATTCTTTATTGTAATTATCAATAATTTTGTATGCGTAGTTTCAAAATGCATTATGAACTACACTATGTGGCTACTTAACTGTTTATTTTGCATATAAATAATTGTGTCAGAAATTGTTAATTTGTTACAATAATATTTACGCACGTTACTATTTTTTGTATAATTGTTATCCTTTCTGAACGTTGTCACAATAAACCTACTCTGTCACAACAAATTGTTCCCTTGTTTGGATGTATAGTTTCACTGTCATTCATTTTGCTGGGTGTCGCTAAAATTTGTCGTTGTTGCTATTTTTTGCGACACTGTTTCTATATTTCTATTCCCTGTTATATTCAATGTTTCGTCGTCGTTAAATTTCCAGTTCGTCGGTACATTTTGAAAGAATGCGGTTATAAAACGAGAAAAGGTGTAATGCATTTTAAAACTATCCATACAAAATTATTGATAATTACATCAAAGAATGAACATCTTATGTATCACACGTGAACCGGCAACGTCAGAGTTGTTCTGGAAAATTCCGTTACTTCCCGGTCAGCGGATATTGCGTCTTCCACTGACCGCGAAGTTATGGAATGTAGTCCTACATGTATTATTGTCGGGTGGTATTCAGACTCCCGAAAGTCAAAATCCCGAATGTCGAAATCCCGTATAACTAAATCCCAAAAATCAAAATCCCGAATGTTGTAATCAGGGTTACCAACTGGCATGTACAGTACATTTTCACGGTCAAATATGGTCGGGCATTAGATTTTTGAAATTTTGACTTCATGAATTTTGACATTCGGGATTTCAAGGTGAACCCATTATTTTTAATTTTTTTAATTTGGAAGTGTAAAAAAAATTTTCTCTTCAATAGGAGTTTAAAAGATGGTGTTACATCTTATGACTCTTCGTTACTATTTTTTGCATCTGTTGCATTATTTTGAACCTATGATACCGGCCATATGATGCATTGTTACAAGATTTGACTATTTGTTACCGAAAATGAACGTCTGTTGCAACATTCTGAGAGTGTTATACAATTTGAAGCAACGTTATATTTATGTGGCGTTGAAGAATTAGCCACCGCAGCTCCCAAGAATAGGGATCTGGCTGCTGGCTGTCGACTGGCCGACTGGCTGTCGCAGCCTTTCCTGGCTGCCGCCACTGACTGGCGGCGCGTGAGTCGAGTCGAGCAGTATTGGAATGGACACGGTGGAGTGTAGTCGCACGTGTGATTTCGCTCTTCGGATCTGCGTCGTGTGCCGGTGTGTCTCTTTCGTTGCGTTTGTGAAGCTAGGCGGGTGCCTTGCTTCCGGTGTTCCTCTAGTTCTACGAGGAAGGTCAACTAGCTGTGGCAGCTGCTTGACGGTTCTGCTGGCGGTGAAGGCACCGAAGCAGAATTTGACGGTAAGCCAACAAGCTATCTAGGCTTTTGGCGGCGGTAGCCTTCTTGTGGGCATCAAGATGGCGGCGGCTGGAACGGCTGCGTCGGCTGAGGTGGCTGACGCAGCTGGAAAGGCTGCGGCAGCCGGAGCTGGCGATGCGGCATCGCCAGCGCCGCCGGCGGGGAGCATGCTAGCAGGCTAGCATGTGGATGCTAGCCTGCTGGCGAACATCCTGACTCAGGCGCGTGGGCCGATCCTCGACCGACTGTCTAGGCAGTTGCCTAAGCTGACGGGCGATGGGTCGGTCGACGCGCTTGAGTGCCTGGAGAGCTTGGAGAGGCTCTGCCAGCTGGAGCGGGTAGCTCCGACCGACATCATCGGGTTCATGCTCGACGGCAACGCCGCCCGAGTGTTTCGCTCGATGACTGTCGGTGATGCGGGACAGTGGCAGGCAGTTAGGGCTGTGCTGGCCTCGCAATTTGCTTTGCCTATGCAGGAAGAGTATAGGCGGTTCACCGACCGTCGGCTTGGGGCCGGGGAGTCGGTGGACGTGTACCTGGATGACCTGGCGCGTCTTGTCGACCAAGAAGGATTTGATTTTTAGGGTCAAATTCTATGAGGGTCTCCCCACTACTCTGTATACGTGGGCAGTTTCGCGGGGGGACGCGTATACTGCGCAGTTCGACGAGGTGGTGTCGAGAGTGAGGGAGAGGATGGCCGCACAGAGGGCTGCTGCCGGGCGTGGCCAGGAGGCCAGGCGCGGAGCAGACCTTGCTGCTGCGGGGAAGCAGGGCAGTGGTGGCAAGGGTGCTTGTTACCGCTGCGGCGGCGCACACCGCGTGCGGGTTTGCCCGCAGAAGCCAGGCGCGGCGGCGCCTGCTGGTAGGGGGGCCATGAAAACTCCCGCCAAAAGGAGGTTTGCATGCTTTGCATGTGGGGAGGTCGGGCATTTTGCCTGCGACTGCCCGGCAGTAGGTAGGCCTGCGGTTGGTGGGTCGGGTTTCGCTGCGGAGGACGCCAGTCGGGGCGACGCGTCCTCCTCAATGGAATCCGCGTAAGCCAAGCTTACCGGAGGTCTCCTCCCCCCGAGGGAGGTGACGGCGCCCCCTCGGAGAGAGGGACCTTGAGCGGCACGGGTGTGTCGCTGGGTCGGGGCGATCGAGAATTGCTCGGAGCGACTGGCGTTACGACGGGGCGTCGGTTGCCAGTCGTTCGTGCCATCTTGAATGGGCATTGTTCTTGGTGTCTGGTAGACTCCGGGAGCGAGCGGACGGTGGTTTGTCCGCGGGTGGTGGTGGGCCAATGCCCCCGGCCGGGGTGGCCGTTGCTAACGGCGGACGGCAGAACTTCCCATGTGGGGAAGCACTGTCGTGTGGTAGTCGGGTTGCAGGGGCATTGTTTTGGTGTCACTGCGCTCGTCATGCCGGAGTTGGGGAACCTTGGCGTGGACTGTCTACTCGGGAGTGATGTTGTCGATCACATGGGGGGCGTCACCGTCAGAAGAGGTCCTGACTCGAAGTATGCGGTTGACTGGGGGAGATCTCGGTCAACTGGATGCTGTGGGGGGCCCAGCAATGGACTCACCCGTGCCAAGCTGGGAGCCGGCCTGGTGACGGGGGCGGGGTCGGTGGGGTCGAAAGGTGCGCCAGCACCGATCGAGATCGTCGACCCTGACTTTGTTGCTAGGTTCGCTGACGGTCGGTGGACCGTCAGTTGGCGGTGGTCCGAGAAGCCGCCCGAGGGGTTGCAGACTCGGGTCGCGGAGTACGGATGTACTCAGGCGCCTCACGTGCGGGAGCGCTATGAGGCGGAGATTCAGAGTTGGATCTCAAAGGGTTGGTTGAGGCGATGGCATGGCCCCATCCCGGGCGTCATTCCGTTGCTGGCCGTCGTGCAACCAACGAAGGACAAAGTCCGTCCAGTCATGGATTATCGTGAATTGTACGGCTTTGTCGAATGTCATACTGGCGATGACATGGTCGCTGTGTGTGGCGACAAGATTCGGAAGTGGCGGCGGCTGCGGGGCGAGCTTAAGGTCGTCGACCTTAAGTCCGCGTACCTGCAGATCCACGTTTTCGAGGATCTGTGGCGGTACCAGATCGTGAAGTTTAAGGGTGTGCCTTACGCTTTGACGCGATTTGGTTTTGGCCTCTCGTGTGCGCCTCGAATCATGACGGTGATTCTCGGCAAGGTTCTGTCGCTGACCGATCGCGTTCGTCGAGGGACGGACCACTATATCGATGATGTAGTGGTGTGTGAGTCCATTCTCAGCGCGCAGGAGCTCCGGGAGCATTTGGCACGGTACGGACTTGTGTCAAAGGAGCCTGAGTGCCTAGATGGAGGTCGGCTGTTGGGCATTTCTTTGCGGAAAGATGCCAACGGACATCTTCGAATGTCGCGGGGGACTGCTCTCTCCGAGTTTGGCTCGGTGAATGCCGGCCTGACGAAGAGAGGGCTGTTCTCCTTGTGCGGGCGGTTAGTCGGCCATTACCCCGTGGCGGGGTGGCTGCGTCCTTGTTGCAGTTTCTTGAAACGGCTGGGGTGCAGCGGTTCTTGGGACGACCCGGTTGACGGGTCTGTCAGCTCGTTGGCGGCGGAGCTGTTAGCGCGGGTTCGTCGGGACGACCCTGTTGGGGGCGTGTGGGGTGTCGACTCGCACGGCATGGGTACCGTGTGGGCCGACGCCAGCTCCATCGGAGTGGGTGGGGCCCTTGAGGTCGATGGCCGCACTGTGGAGGATGCGTCCTGGCTCCGAAAAAAGTCGGCCCACCTTCACATCAATGTGGCCGAGTTGGAAGCGGTGGCGCGGGGTATCAATTTGGCGATTGCGTGGGGTTTCGAGACCTTCACGGTCGCCAGCGATTCCCGGACAGTCGTCACATGGATGGACAACACTGTCGATGGTCGCAGTCGCGTTCGCACGAAGGGCGCGGCGGAGATGCTCGTGAAGCGACGCCTTGGGGTGATCCGTGAGACGATCGCCGAGCACGGTCTGGTCGTGACTGTTCGCTTCGTCTCGACGATCGAGAACAAGGCCGACCAGCTGACCAGGGTACCTAAGAGGTGGCTTAGTTACCGCGATGGTGGGGAAGCCGGCGCAGAGGTGGCGGCCGTGCTTGCCACTGGAGAGAGTGTCGAGGATGCCATTTGGGCGGCTCATTTGCCGCATCATTTGGGCATTGACCGAACGCTCTACTTGGCGCGTCAGATCCGCAGTGATCTGTCGCGCGAACAGGTGAAGCGGGAGCTGCCTGGATGCGAGGCCTGCCAGCGGATCGACCCTGCGCTGCGGGGGGAAAATCTCGTGGAGCGGGGGGATCTGTTTGTGGAGGAGAGTTGGCGCCGGGTTGCGATTGATGTAACCCACTATGGCACTAAGCTCTACCTGTCATTGGTTGACTGTGGTCCCTCGCGGTTCGCTATCTGGCGACGGCTGCTGAATGAGTCAGCAGCGAGTATTGTCGCTCACTTGCGGGAAATCGTAATTGAGCGAGGGCCGTGTGACGAGTTGCTCCTGGACAATTCGACGGCGTTTCGATCAGCGACTGTGGCACAGTTCGCTGATGCGTGGGGGATTTCGCTGCGATTCCGTGCCGCCTACGCCCCGAGCGGCAACGGGATCGTGGAGAGAAATCATCGGACGATCAAGAGGATCGCCGCCAGGGGAGGTATCACTATTGAGGAGGTTACATTCTGGTATAATGTGACGCCTCGGAAGGACACTGAGGCGGGCTCAGTCCCTTCGAGCGGTATTTTTCGGTATCGCTGGCGAGTGCCGTTTGACGTCAATCTTCGGGTGATTGATGGCTGCGCGAGCAACAGCTTTGCTGTCGGCGATGAGGTGTGGGTGAAGCCCCCGCTGCCTTCATGCACGAAGCAGTGAACGTCAGGTGAGGTTACCAGCGTCGTGTCAAAGTACGTGGTCTGCGTAGACGGCATGCCCAGGCATGTGCGCGACGTCAGGAGACGTCGCATTGGGGGTGACCGGGGCCGTGTCCCCGAGAATCACAGGGGCGCTGATGGCGCTGCGGCGCCCGACGTAGTTATCTTCGGCGGAGGTGGCGGCGGCGCTCCTCTTGCGTTGCCTGAGAGGGTGGTGGTGGACGCATTAAACGCGGCGCCAGTGGCGCCGGCGGCAGATAACGAGTTTAGTGAAGACTCACTTGAGGAAGAGGGCGAGGAGCCTGCCGCTGCCGATGGAGAGGCAGAGCAGCCCCAGGGAGAGCCGGCGCAATTAAGGCGGTCATGCCGTGAACGACGGCGTCCCTCGTACCTAAACGAGTACGAGTGCTAGGCACTGGGCGCCGTGAGTTTCGTGAGAAACTGGGGGAGATGTGGCGTTGAAGAATTAGCCACCGCAGCTCCCAAGAATCGGGATCTGGCTGCTGGCTGTCGACTGGCCGACTGGCTGTCGCAGCCTTTCCTGGCTGCCGCCACTGACTGGCGGCGCGTGAGTCGAGCAGTATTGGAATGGACACGGTGGAGTGTAGTCGCACGTGTGATTTCGCTCTTCGGATCTGCGTCGTGTACCGGTGTGTCTCTTTCGTTGCGTTTGTGAAGCTAGGCGGGTGCCTTGCTTCCGGTGTTCCTCTAGTTCTACGAGGAAGGTCAACTAGCTGTGGCAGCTGCTTGACGGTTCTGCTGGCGGTGAAGGCACCAAAGCAGAATTTGACGGTAAGCCAATAATTTATTTGTCTCTGTCACTACATTTTGCATATGTTATCAATTTTTCAGCGTCGTCACGTGATATATACTGGATGTTGCTATATTTTGAGCCGCTGTTATGAGTTTTTATTCGGTGCTATATGATTGTGCAAACTGTTGCTATATTGTTTTGACGTGTGGTTATAAAACGAGAAAAGGTGTATTACAGCTGGTTTGTACGTGTCAATAACGTTTACCAAGTCTTCCTCTGATGAGGCCATACCTTGCAGATTCCACTGCAAGAAAACTTCACCACCACTCTCCCTACTCACCGCCATTTCCCTCTACTCGATCCTGGTCTCTGTTGCCCGCTGTCTCTAGCTTGCCCTCTTTTCGGGGATGCTCGTCTGCGGTCTTCTCGAGAGGTTCCACGCGATTATCGTTGAGTCCTGTTCTTAGATGAAAGATTCGAGTTTCTAAGTTCTTCTTCATACATATCTCTGTCTACTTCCACCGCTTCTGTCTGCTCTTTGCTTATGTCGATGGTACTCGTTTCCTCTCTCTTTGCTCTTCTCTCTTCTTTTGGAGGCCGTTGTATCTAGATTCAGGAAAATTGTTTTTGTATAAATTCTTCCAGTGTTTGGGCTCTCACAGACCACTTCAGTCCCACCGCCACTTTGTCAATCAGCTCTCCGCCGCCCACTGCTCTCCATTGTCATGTTACCAGTTTGGGTTTCAGCTCTCTGATATTTGGTTGGCCTTCTGCACCATCATCTCCTGAAAGAGTAGGGGCCTCTTGCACCATCTTACACTGGAAAACTCCCTATATACTTTTTTACAAATTCTAAACACTAGTTCAGAAAATGACAAAAACCCTGATGTTAGAGGGCACCGCCCGCGTTGGTTCTAGCGAGAAGAACTAAATAAATGGAGAAATTTATAATCCATACAATCAGTTACAATGTAAATTGTACACTAACGGTATCAACTCGGAAAGGTGCGGGTCGGCTAGAGACAGACAAATTAATTAATGGAGGTAAGATACAATCAATAGCCTTGCCTGCTTTTGATGTTCCCTTTATCACAGTTATAATAAGTTCAATTAGATACCAGTAAAACTTCGTAAATGGAACTGTGAAAATTACTTGCGTGTGTTGCTGATTTTTTTCAGCGAAAGCCGTTTGTTCTTCATAGAGAAATGATTTTTATCCAAAATAAGAGTACACTTTTTATACACAATTTTCTCGAACACCTTGCTAATAATTGGTAGCACGGAGATAGGTCGATAATTGTTTACACAGTTCTTTTAATTATTTTTAAAAAATAGGGTTACTTTAGCAACTTTGAGGGAGTTCGGGAAAGTGCCTAGGAAGAGAGACTGGTTTATAATATTGGATATCAGCGGATCCACAATATCAGCAAGAATTTCAAGTACTTTAGTCGGAAACGTTGAAAGTAATTTTTTATATAATATTTAAAGTGAAAATGAAAATTAAATATGATACATGGAAAGAAATATTTATAACATAATTTCTGGAATTTGAGGTGTCAATTTTTTTTAGGGGGGGGGAGAGAAAAATAACATTTTTTAAATTTCCTAAACGTACACAGCCCGTTGGAAATAGCAAATGAGTGGAAAAAATTTATTATTTACATTGTCGTTATTGGATTAATTATTATCTTTTCTTTATTTGTATTTCAATTAAATTTTAATCAATTTTATTGGATATATTATTTAATTTTAATTTTTCGATTTGTGTATTTTTCCGATTTATCGAATGAGAATATTAAAATGTGATATGATCTTCCAAAATTTTTGTTGAGCACATAATTTATATTTGATAATTCAATTTTTTGTGAAATATTGCACGCATGCGAATTATAGGGTAAGTCGAATGGCCGGTCGGTTCAAATCGTCGGTCATTCTATGCTAATTTTCAATTTTCACGCTCAGTAGCGATCTAAAAACTCAACCCGTTAGGCGTGTAGTAGACTACATTACTACACGTCTCACGGGTTGGGTTTTAGATTGCTAAAGGTCGCAAACATTGAAAAGTGACATAGAATAACCGACGATAAGAACTGATATGATCCGAACGGCTATCCTAGACTTACCCTATATTGAACGATATAAGTAATTTATTATAGAGAATCATTTTTTTAAATCAACTTTCTCGAGCTCTATATTCTAGTGCAAAACAAGCGAGTTTCCTCTTGTAAGAATATGTTCATATGTATGTTAAAAAACTGGGAAAATGTAATTTGACTAACTAAAATCAGTTTTCTATACCAAATGAGTCCAATATTAGATTCTTCCATTTTTAATTGCCAATTCACCAATCCACCATTGGCTTCTTAAAAAGCAAACACCAAACAAATAAATGAACACACCAAAGGTATTATTAGGCAAGAGAATTAAATAATCGTTTTAATTTAATGTTGAATAGTTATTGTTTATAAATATTTGGATATTGATTAATTTGATATTTTTTAAATTTCTTTTCCCATAATTGCCCGTCAATATATATATTTAATAATATATATTTAAATCCATTTCATATAACTGCTCGTCAGTATATATAATATTTAAATCCCTCTCTAATAACTGCTTGTCGATATATTTAATATCTAAATCCCTCTCCTATAACTGCCCGTCGATATTATTATGGATACTTTAAGTACATTTGCCTTGACCCTCAAATGATCAAAGTTAGTTAATTAAGCAAGTCTTTCCAGCAAATACAAACAGAACAGACATTTCAAACGAGGTTCTTGCCATATGGGTTCGAAACAAAATTTGTTGAGACAAAGTTTTTCCAGTTTGTCGGGCGTGAGTGAGCGCGAGGATTTTAGCGCGGTGTAGGGAAGCACCGCGAGGTGAAGCGTGCTGCCCGTGTAGCACCCACGTCTACCTCGCACATTATCAGTGACGTTTAAGAGTCCGTGTACGTGTATAGCCCTTTTTACACTTGTACACATTTGGCCGCAGGCTCACGTGTACCAGCGCCTTGCGTGGCGCTTCACAAGAGCCAAAAGCGTTTAAACTAGAGACTGAGCGTGTAACGGAACGCGCGCTGCTCAAAAGCAGTCAGTGTGTGGCATGGTACACGAAAGAGAAGGTAGCGGCAAACCAGTCTTTTATTGAATCGTGTCGCGTGCAGGTGACGTCATAACACGCGCCAATTGCAGCGCTTAGATGTGGCAAAACTGCTAGCCCGAAATCTGGCCCCACTGTTAGGCTAACGAGTTCATGAATCGGGTACGACAATATTGCAGTTGCAGCGTCATTCAAAGTGTTTACGGGCAGAGGACGTCGCAATGGCGCCGCCTCGAGTTATAATAAAAAGTGTTCTTTTATTGCGTGCGAAAGTAATTCTAAAAACCGACCAAACTTGAGATATTACCAGTATCCTGATTCGAATTTTGAAAAAGTGGATTACTGCGAGTGGAAATGTCCAGTTAAATGATCTTAGTAAGTCGAATTTATGTGCACACTACCATGTTTGCAGCAGGCATTTTCAAAATGACCGATTACAGAAGAATCCTTTCGTAATATAAGACGCACGTTTCATTGAAAAATGGTGTTGTGCTGTTGCTTTATAATCACGGGCGTGCAGACCTGGAAGGTAAGAAATTTCAGTTTTATATGAATCTAATTTAAAAAATATGTTTTTTGACTGATTTTTGCGCTTGGCGTTGCATTTCTTAGAAAAATCTTTGAAACCAGACCTCAAAAAAAGGCATTTCAAATTTGAAATGCCGGTTTCATAGAGAATTCTATTAACTCACCTCAAATTTAATATACAAAGCAAAGAAATATAAGGTTGAGAATAGAATGTACTATAATTCGTTATTGATTAATGATATCCTGTTCATTTGTAAAACTTGTTAACTAATGTTTGATGAGCTTTTCATTCCAAAAAGGTAACAAAATATGGTAGCAGAGCGCCATAAGCTTTAATAGTCCTATTTAAATTTTGTCTGTGAATTTATTTGCAAGTTGTTGGCAACTTGTGAATTTATTACAAGTGTAAGTTGGCAAAAAGAGGCAATGTTGGTCTGATTATTATGAAGAGTCTGAATTTGAAATTATAAGAAATTCCTGTTGGAAATGAACTTGAAAGTGAAGATTTGTTAGCAATGAAGTGTGAAAGAATACATGCAAGAGAATGTGTCATTGTGATTGTATCTTATGGTAACTGATGGATTTTAGCTCATCATGAGAATGTTGAAAATTATGAGATATTAACATGGATAGTACAAGAACACTGCAGGTGTCCTCTGATTGTGATGGGTGACATGTATACTTGGTATACTTGGTGAGCCTGTGAATGCAAATGGATAAAAATTGATTGATTTCTATGATGGAAATGAACTTGCAAACCTGAATGTCACAGTAGGAAATGGCTTGCATACATGGCAAAGCAGGGAATAGAAAACTGCAATTGACTCTATGATAGTAGTAGAGCAAGAGAGTGTGTGAAAAAAATGTTTGTAGATGAAGATGATTTTGATATTGATAGTGACCATTAAAATGCATGTGCTTGAATATAATTGTAGTGTAAAGGAGTCAATACAGAAGGTCAGCAGTGTGAAAGAAAATTGGTGTATAAAAATGACAAACTGAGAAGAATTTAGGAATGAATTGAGTAGATGTAACTGGAACAGTTGTGGAAATGTAAATGACCTAAATGGTTTGCAGGAACTTTGTATGATGTGGCAGAGCTGAAGATTGGTAGAATAAAATTCAGGAAAAGTACAAGAAACGCTAGGTGGCTTACAAATGAGATAATGGAATATCAAATGAGAAGAAAGACTTCAAATAAGAAACAATGCAATATGAGGAAAATAAATGAAAGACAGAATTACTAAGGATGAATTGCAGAAGAGTACAAGGACCAGCAGAAAAAAGTAAAGAGAATGATTAATGAGGCTAGAGTTGAAAAGGAGAGACGCCAAGTTGAAAATCTGAGAAAGATAGGTCCAGATGGAATAAAAGACTGGCATACGTTTGTACAAGGTTATGATAGATGTAATGAAGTTCAAGTTGACGAATTAGTAGTCAATGGTTGCAGTGTGCGAGATAGGGTGCAAATGGTGAAAGCAGTTGAAGAATACTGGGAGGACATTGGTGAAATGAATGAGCAAGTAACAACAGATGATGAACCCATAAATTTTCTGACTGATGAACAAGAGCTGCAAATGGAAGACAAAATTCCTCGTGAAGAAATTTGAAGTTTTTTGAAGCAAGTGAAAAATAGGAAGGCATGCAGCCCTGATAAGATCCCATATGAGTACTTTGAATGTGGAGGAGAAAGTGTAGTCAGTATGTTGGAATGTTTATTTGATGCGATATGGAAAATTGGATGAGTACCGGATGACTGGAACAAGTGTAATGTAGTCCAATTGCATAATGGTGGACATAAGAGTATGAAAGAACTTAAAAATTACAGCAATTGCACTGACTGAAACTGTATGTAAGACTTTAGCGGTATTGTGAATGAGAGAATGAAAAATTTAGTTGAGGAATTAGGAGCCCTGGGAGAAGAACAGAATGGGTTTAGGCAAGATAGACGTGGGGAGGATAATCTGTTTGTAGTGAGATAAATAATTGAGCGAATGAGAAAGGATAATAAGAAGGTATATTTACCATTCCTGGATATTGAAGAAACGTATGACAGAGTGGATTGGGGTAAGCTGTTTGAAATTTTGAGACAAATTGGGTTTAGCCAAAAGATAGTGAACATTGTACAAAATCTATATGAGAACACAAGCGCTATCTACAGGTTAGAAAATTTGAAAACAGGGCAAGTGAGGAGTGTTAGAAGAGTGAGACAGGGCTGTACTCTATCTCCCCTGTTGTTTGGATTGCACACAGAAGAATTGGCAGTTTGACTCAGAATGTGTGGCTTGGGATTGAAATTTTGTAAGGAGAAACTGAGTGGTTTGTTGTATGCTGATGATGTGGTTTTGGTTAGTGAATGTGGACATGAACTACAAAGGAGGCTTGACATTGCGAATGGATATAGTTCAGATCTCAAGATGAACTTTGGTGCTGATAAAAGTGTGGTTATGGTTTTAAATAGTGATGAGACTGATAGATACAGACTGTGGAATATTGGGGAAATCAGAATAGGTTGAGCAAAAGGAAACAAATATCTAGGTTGTATGATCAGTGAAGATATATGCACTAGAACAATTAAAGGGGGAGAAAGTAGCAAAAACAATGCAGTAGAGTGGACGGTTAAGTTGTGTGGCCAGATACAGAGCAAACAAGTGTGAATGTGTGAGAGGAATGTGTGAGAGGAATGTGGAAGTATGTTGCTGTACCTAATGTCGTGTATGGTATGAATGCTCTTTCTTGGAATGGAAGTGACCTTGAAAAGCTTGATGTGATACAAAATAAGGTAGGACGTATAGCATTGGGTGCTCCAAAATGGACAGCTACAGAAGCTATTAGAGGTGACCTAGGGTGGAGCCTATTTTCAGAAAGAATGATGAAAGCTGTGTTGAAATATAAAATAAGAATTGAGAGAATACAGAATATACGATGACCAAAGCAAATTTCTGTATGGAATCTGAGTGTAAGCTATTGGGAGAAGGTATGTTGGGGGCATACGAGGAAATTAAGTAGCAAAAGATTTGTCGTGTTAGAATTGGGAGACCTGTGGATGACTGGCTTGTATTGAATGTTGAAGGCGAGGGACCAGAGTGGGACTGTAAGAGGTGGAAAAAGGAGATTGAGAGGCAAACAAATGAGTATGGATTGAATAAGTAGAAGCTTAGCATTACATGAAAGCCTACACTAATCTGGTATTTGCAAATGGAAGTACCTAAATGTGAGATGTTCTATGATGGTAGTTTTGGTAGTCAATTCTTGTTTGCTGTGAGGTGTAAGTCATTGAGCATGAATAGACGTACAACGAGGTGGAATGAGAATAATAGTAGATTATGTCAGCAGTGTGATAGTGAAGTGGAGGGAAAAATTAGGCATTTTGTGCTGGAATGTAGTATGTATAAGCAAGAGAGAGAGTCTCTTGATGGTCTTTGAACAGTATGGAGAGAATGAGTTGTATGCCAGATGTGCTGAAGATGATTGTGGTATGCGCTGTCTTCGATGAGATCAGAAGTATAATTTGAGTATCATTAAAGGTATGAAAGTTTTTTTTGTACATGCCTGGAGTAAGAGACATTGACTAGAATGAACCAGTCATGTAGAGTGGGCTGTAATGACCCAACATGCCTGGGGATGATGCTTTGACGTACTGGATATCCCAGTGATGCCGTCCAATGGCAGCTTGTGACAAGGAGTGGTCGATCTCTAGTAGTTAGTGGACAAGTCTGGTACACAGACGCTGAACTCTTTGTGTGTTTATTGTGGGTATTGTGGGGAGAATTGTATGCCGTTACAAAGGCCCCGACACTGTTGGCCCTCAACTTCAAGTTCAATCAAGTAGGATGTGATGACTTATTTTAATGGGTTCAAAATGAAAAATCTTTATTGTCAATCCAAAAAACTTTGTTTTCACATGTAGATCCATATTAGCTTGGAGCAAACTGTAAACCGACAGTGCTCAGAATGAAAGCTAGTTTGGATTGTCATACTATAAAAGTTGTGTTTAGTGTGCTGAATGCAGCTTAAAAATAGCTTTTTTGGTTGTGTAGTCTATCATATTGAAAACTTTCAGATAAACTATATTAATTTCCTACCTTGTAGCTAAAAGTTTAGTGTTTAGCAGAGAGATGCAAAACCTTCTCTATGATTTGTCTACACATAATTCTAATTTTGGTTGATTTATACTTCAATGTGCTCACGGAATGTGCCCTAGAATTGCTGAAGGAACACATTTAAGAAAGTTTTATACGTATCACATTTTCCTGGCTGATGGATATTTTTTGCGTTATTTAACTTTGAAGTCATAAGAACATTGTATATGAAAGTGAAGAAACCGACAAACATAAACTAAGTTGAAATAGCTTAACTTAACTTAGCCATACCAAGGCTGATGTCCTCCCACCAAGAATCTGTACATTTTCCAACAATGGGGCGATTACGCTTGCAACTCTATAGTGTTATTCTTACCTGAATATTATTCATTAATGTTATATCTCAAAAATTACACATCAACGAGAAAAATCTCATCCCTGTTAAATTTCTTTAAATGTGTTCTCTCATCAATTTTGGGAAACTATGGTGTATTGGTTAAGATAATAGTAAGATAGCCTATACCAATACACATAGCAATTCTACACTAGACTTCACCACAGTGTTATCCTAACACCGACACAGCGTAGGTTAGACATCACATTGACATAACGACATCATGGACACCAATAGACATGAGGGTACAGCAATAGCAATATTGATACATCAATAATAATATGAGGGCAATTAGGCACTCACCTCTTGGGTATCTCTAAGCTATAAATATGCGGTATTATATAAACATGTGGCTAGTGAGAGAAGAGCGGAGATAGATTGGAATTATAGGATAGAGTAGAATAGAATTAGCAGTAGGTAGTTAGAAATAGCTAAGATTAGTACTAACCACACCTTGATAATATATACACACGCAGCTCAACATTTACTGTGTGGCTGGCTGCGGCCAATAGGGAACTGACTGCGCTTGTTGCTGTCACGAGCGTTGCCAACTTTTGGTGTCTCTAACTAGAACTTACATTACTCGCTATATCATACCCCTCCCTCCTTAATTAGAAGCCCCCCCTGTAACCCTACCCCCTTATTTGATCTAGTCAATCCTAAAAGTCCATTCTCACCACAGGCTTCCGAGCTCGGTTAGACCTGCGTGAGATGCTAGCACTAGGAGGCTCGTGCATCCTTGCCTCCTTGGTGGGAATTGAATAGTCAGGTGTTTCTGAGTCAGGTTCATTAGTCGGAGGTGGTGGGTATGAATTTCGAGCAAGTTGTGGAATCAACACGGTTTCCTCAGTAGGTTGTTCCATGGGTTCAGGGATGGCGTTCGAGCAGGTAATAACTTGGTCTTGGTGTCGACGAACGACCTTTCCTCCCCTGCAGTTGGCACTTGTAGGACACCGGACCCGTCTTCTCAACGGTGGTAGCAGGGGTCCATTTTGATGAACCCGGTGTGTATTGACGGACCATCACAGATGACTCCGGCTGAATGTCAACCGCGCGAGACCCTGGGTGGTATCTTTTCTGAGCGTCCTGGCGTTGAGCGACTTTGGCTGATTGACTCCCTAGGGCTAACTATAGTAGACAATAATGTGCATCAACTGCTTACCCAACCAGAAGGGCTAGTAGCAAAATTTCCCAACCTTTTTCATTCAGGTCTAGGTTGCTTCAAAGGAAGGATTTTCAAAATTGAAATTGACCCACAGTGGCCCCAAAGTTTTGTAAAGCCAGGAACGTGCCTTACTCACTTAGAGCTAAGGTGGAGGCAGAACTAGATAGGCTGGTGTAGGAAGGTATCCTCACCCATGTACAGTACTCTAGATGGGCAGCGGCTATTGTTCCCGTGCTCAAGGCTGATCAAAGCATTCGAATCTGTTGTGACTACAAATTAACTGTATATATGGCCACTAGGCTAGATACCTACCCTATAAGCAGGGTGGAAGATTTATTTTGCAGGTTACCCGGAGGAGTTATATACTCCAAGCTAGACATGTTTCAGGCATACGCCCAACTGCCTTTAGACGAAGAATCTGAAGAGCTCACCGTTATCAACACCCATAGAGGTCTGTTTGCTTATAATAGGCTGAGCTTTGGCATAGCATCAGCCCCCGGAATCTTTCAGCGTGCCATGGAAGTACTACTACAAGGCCTCCCAGGAGTGTTCTGTTACCTCGATGATGTACTCATTAGTGCTACAAATGAACAAGAGCACCCCAAGCGTCTCCATCAAGTCTTATCTAAACTACAGGAGGCAGGGCTAAAACTAAAATGGATAACTGCCAAAGAGGAATATCACAGGTATCCTACTTCGGATATCAGATTGACAAGGATGGGTTGCACCCAACGGCAGAAAAGGCAGCAGCTATCTGGAATGCCCCAGCTCCTACTAATGTGACTCAGCTGAGAGCTTACCTGGGGTTATTAAATTTCTACAGAAAATTTCTAAGATCTTCTGCAACTATGTTGGAGCCCCTAAATTCCTTACTGCGGGATAAAACTCCTTGGAAAGGGGATGCAAGTCAGGAGAAGGCATTCCAGAAGTCTAAACAAGTCCTCCTAGACTCCCAGACTTTGATCCATTTTGATCCTAACCTACCCATAGTGGTAGTGGCTGACAGTAGTGCGTATGGTATGGGAACGGTGCTGTGTCACCTTTTTGATGGAATTGAACGCCTCGCCTATTTTGCCTCCCGAACTCTGACAGCAACAACAGAGCGTAACTACTCCCAGACTGAGAAAGAAGCTCTGGCTATGGTGTTCGCACACCAAAAATTTCATTTCTACCTGTTGGGACAGGACTTCACGGTAATCACCGACCACAAAACCTTACTAGGACTATTTGATCCGGGTAGAAGCATCCCTCCGATGGCATCCGGGCACATTCAAAGGTGGGCTTTACTGCCGCAGTCCTACAAGTTCACCTGGCGTCACCGGTCTGGCGTGCTGTTAGGCACGGCTGATGCTCTCAGTCGTCTACCCTTGACAACTCCCGAGGAAGCCACGCCCATTCCTACGGAATGGACGTCCTTAGTAAACTTCCTAGAGTCAACTTCGGTCACCAGCACCCACATTTGCGACAGTACCCTAAGGGACCCAGTACTTTCAAAGGTATAGAAATACTGCCAGGTAGGCTGGCCTTCGACGGTAATTGGTGACCCTGATCTCGCTCTGTACACTAGGAGGAGAGAGGAATTGTCCCCACAAAATGGCTGTGTGCTCAAGGGAACATGAATAGTTGTGCCCCAAACCCTCAGATAAGCTATTGTGGATGAACTTCACTCTGGTCATGCAGGATCATCCAGGATGAAGGAGCTAGCTCGCAGCTATGTGTGGTGGCCCCTGCTGGACAAAGATTTAGAAGAAACGACTAAGTCATGCAGCGAGTGCCTGAGCACTCGCGCTGCACCGAAGAAAGCTGAGCTCCATCCGTGGAAATGGCCGGCGAAGCCTTGGCACTGCATACACATCGACTTCGCGGGCCCAATGGATGGAAAATACTATCTAGTGATCATGGAAGCACATTCTAAGTGGTTTGAAAATTTTCCCACAACTACTACAACCTCTAGCGAAACGATCTTGCGCCTGAAACACACTTTTGCAATGTTTGAATTTCCAGTAACAATTGTTTCGGACAACGTAACGTGTTTCACATCGGGTGGATTCCAAGAATTTGTGAAGGCATGTAGTATGCGGCATATTACGAGCGCACCATACCATCCTTTAACTAATGGACTGGCAGAGTGCATGGTGCAAATGTTCAAGAAGAATATACAAAAGTCAACGGAACCCCTATGCCTAGCACTAGACAGGTTCCTGTTTAATTATCGGCTAACACCCCACACGACAACAGGTGTTACGCCCGCCGAGCTGATGTTAGGCAGGAAAGTTTGCTCTCGTCTTGATCTACTTTGGCCGTCAGAAGCAATTGCGTCCAAAGTCGCTCAACGCCAGGACGCTCAGAAAAAAACCACCCAGGGTCTCGCGCGATTGACATTCTGCCGGAGTCATCTGTGATGGTCCGTCAATAAACACCGGGTTCCCCAAAATGAACCCCTGCTACCACCGTTGAGAAAACGGGCCCGGTGTCCAACAAGTACCAACTGCAAGGGAGGAGAGGTCGTTCGTCGACTCCAGGACCAAGTTATTACCTGCTCGAACGCCATCCCTGAGCCCATGGAACAACCTACTGAGGAAACCGTGTTAATTCCACAACTTGCTCGAAATTCATATACATCACCTCCGACTAATGAACCTGACCCAGAAACACCTGACTATTCAATTCCCACTAAGGAGGCAAGGATGCACGAGCCTCCTAGTGCTAGAATCTCACGCAGGTCTAACCGAGCTCGGAAGCCTGTGGTGAGAATGTACCTTTAGGATTGACTAGATCAAATAAGGGGGTAGGGTTACAGGGGGGGGGGTTCTAATTAAGGAGCGAGGGGTATAATATAGCGAGTAATGTAAGTTCTAGTTAGAGAGACCAAAAGTTGGCAACGTTCGTGACATCACCAATCGCAGTCAGTTCCCTATTGGCCGCAGCCAGCTACACAGTAAATGTTGAGCTGTGGGTGTATGTATTATCAAGGTGTGGTTAGTACTAATCTTAGCTATTTCTAACTACCTACTACTAATTCTATTCTAATTGTGATGTTGAAGTGTTTGCCGCCGCAAGAGGGCGCTGTAACGGTGTGCGCTCCGCCACCGAAGTTTGAGATCTTGCCGCCGCTGCCGGGCGGCTGCGGGCGCCGGCTGTCAGTGTGTTGTTATAAGTCGTCGAGTGATCACGCAATTTTCTTCGTGCCTGATTTTTCGCGTTGCGCCTCTGCTCAGTGTTGTGAGCCAGAGACTGTGTCGTCTTGCTTGTTCTAGCGGTGGAACAAGTGTATTGCAGCAGGGAAGCTGTGCAGTTGGTCCCGGGAGCAAGAACGACTGGCGTAGGAAGGTGAGTCTTCCGGTTAAGCCTACAAGCTATCTAGGCCTTTAGCGGTGGTAGCCATCTTTGTTGCTAGATGGCGGCGGCTGGGAAGGCTGCGGCGGTTGAGGCAACTGTGGCCGCTGATAAGGCTGCGGCGGGTGGGGCTGGCGATCTGGGATCGTCAGTGCCACCGGAGGGAAGCACGCCGGGATTGCTCGTGGATGTTAGCATGTTGGCTAACATCCTGACTCAGGCGCGTGGACAGATCCTTGATCGGCTAGCTAGGCAGCTGCCTAAGTTGACCCGCGATGGATCGGTCGATGCGCTGGAGTGGCTGGAGAATCTGGAGAGACTCTGCCAGCTGGAGCGCGTGGCGTCGACCGACGTCATTGAGTTTATGCTTGATGGCAATGCCGTTCGGGTGTTTCACTCCGTGACTGTCGGTGATGCTGCTCAGTGGCAGGTAGTTAGGTCTACGCTAGCCGCGCAATTCGCGTTGCCTTTGCATAAAGCTCATAGGCGGTACACCGAGCGTCGGCTTGGAGCTGGCGAGTCAGTGGACGTCTACCTGGATGACTTGGCGCGTCTGGGTGGAAGAGTGGGACTGACCATGGGAGATTTGATCTATAGGCTCAAATTTTACGAAGGTCTCACCACTACTCCGTACGCGTGGGCAGTTGCGCGTGAGGACGCGTATACTACGCTGTTCGACGCTGTGGTGTCGAAAGTGCGGGACAGAATGGCCGCACAGAAGGCTGTGGCCGGGCGAGGCCAGGGAGCCAAGCTCGGAGCAGACCTTGCTGCTTCTGGGAAGCAGGGCAGTGGTGGCAAGGGTGCTTGCTACCACTGGGGCGGCGCGCACCGCGTGAGGGTGTACCCGCAGAAGCAAGGTACTGCGGCACCTGCTGGCAGGGGGCCGCGAAGGCTCCCGCCAAAAGGAAGTCCGCATGCTTTGCGTTCGGAGAGATCTTGCATTTTTCTTGTGACTGTCCGACGGTAGCTGGGCCCACGGTTGGTGGGTCGGGTTTCTCTGCGGAGGACGCCAGTCGGGGCGACGCATCCTCCTCAATGGAAACCGCGTAAGCCAAGCTTACCGGAGGTCTCCTCTCTCCGAGGGAGGTGACGGCGCCTCCTCGGAGAAAGGGACTTTGAACGGCACGAGTGTGTCGCTGAGGCGGGGCGATCAAGAATCGCTCGGAGCGACTGGTGTTACGACTAGGAGTCGTTTGCCAGTCGTTCGGGCCATTTTGAATGGGCATTGTTCTTGGTGTCTGGTAGACTCCGGGAGCGAGCGCACGGTTGTTTGTCCGCGGGTGGTGGTGGGCCAACGCCTCCGAGCGGGGCGGCCGTTGCTAACGGCGGACGGCAGAGCTTCCTGTGAGGGGAGGCACTGTCGTGTGGTAGTCGGGTTGCAGGGGCATTGTTTCGGTGTCACTGCACTCGTCATGCCGGAGTTGGGGATTCTTAGCGTTGACTGTCTCCTAGGGAGTGATGTTATTGATCACATGGGGGCGTCACCGTCAGGAGAGACTCTGACTCGAAGTATGCAGTCGACTGGGGGAGATCTTGGTCAGCTGGATGCTGTAGGGAGTCAAACAATGGATTCGACTGTGCCAAGCTGGGAGCCGGCCTGGTAGCAGGGGCGGAGTCGGTGGAGTCGAGAGGTGCGCCAGCGCCGATCGAGATTGTCAACCCTGACTTTGTTGCTAGGTTCGCTGACAGTCGGTGGACCGTCAGTTGGCGGTGGTCCGAGAAGCCGCCCGAGGGGTTGCAGACTCGGAGCGCGGAGTACGGATGTACTCGGGCGCCTCACGTGCGTGAGCGCTATGACGCGGAAATTCAGAGTTGGATCTCGAAGGGTTGGTTGAGGCGGTGGCATGGCCCCATCCAGGGCGTCATTCCGTTGCTGGCCGTCGTGCAACCAGCGAAGGGCAAAGTCCGTCCGGTCTTGGATTATCGTGAGTTGATCGGCTTTGTCGAGTGTCATACTGGTGATGACATGGTCGCTGTGTGTGGCGACAAGATTCGGAAATGGCGGCAGCTGCGGGGCGAGCTTAACGTCGTTGTCCTTGAGTCTGCGTACTCGCAGATCCACGTTTCCGAGGATCTGTGGCGATACCAGATCGTGAAGTTTAAGGGTGTGCCTTACGCTTTGACGCGATTAGGTTTCGGCCTCTCGTGTGCGCCTCGAATCATGACGGTGATTCTCGGCAAGGTTCTGTCGTTGAACGACCGAGTTCGTCAAGGGACAGACCACTATATCGATGATATAGTGGTTTGTGAGTCCGTTCTCAGTGCTCAGGAGCTCCGGGAGCATCTGGAGAGGTACGGACTTGTGACGAAGGAACCTGAGAGCCTAGATGGAGGCCGGTTATTGGGAATTTCTTTACGGAAAGATTCCAATGAACATCTTCGGATGTCGAGGGGGACTGCTCTTTCCGAGTTCGGTTCGGTGAATGCCGGCTTAACGAAGAGAGGGCTGTTTTCCTTGTGTGGTCGGTTGGTCGGCCTTTACCCCGTGGCGGGGTGGCTGCGTCGATGTTGCAGTTTCTTGAAACGGCTGGGATGCAGCGGCTCTTGGGACGACTCGGTTGACAGTTCTTTCAGCTTGTTGGCTGGGGAGCTGTTGGCGCGAACTCGTCGGGAGGACCCTGCTGGGGGCGTTTGGGGTGTCGATCCGCATGGTACGGTTACCGTGTGGGCTGATGCCAGCTCCCTCGGAGTCGCATTGTTGAAGATGCGTCTTGGCTCCGAAAAGAGTCAGACCACCTTCATATCAATGTGGCTGAGTTGGAGGCGGTTGCGCGGGGTATCAACTTGGCGATTGCGTGGGGTTTTAAAACCTTCACGGTCGCCAGTGATTCCCGGACAGTCATCACCTGGATGGACAGCACTGTCGATGGCCGCAATCATGTTTGCACAAAGGGCGCGGCGGAGATGCTCGTAAAGCGACGTCTTGGGGTGATCCGTGAGACGATCGCTGAGCATGGTCTGGTCGTGTCTGTTCGCTTCGTTTCGACGATCGAGAACAAAGCCGATCAGATGACCAGGGTACCTAAGAGGTGGCTTAGTTACTGCGACGCTGGTGAAGCTGTCGCAGAGGTGTCTGCTGTGCTTGCCTCTGGAGAGAGTCTCGAGGATGCCATATGGGCGGCTCATCTGCCGCATCATTTGGCCATCGATCGGACGTTTTACTTGGCTCGTCAGATCCGTAGTGATCTGTCATGAGAGCAGGTAAAGCGTGAGCTGGCTGGATGCGAGGCCTGTCAGCGGATCGATCCCGCGCTGCGGGAGGAAAATCACGGGGGGCGAGGGGGTCTTTCTGTGGAGGAGAGCTGGCGTCGGGTTGCGGTTGACGTAACCCATTATGGTGACAAGCTCTACCTGTCTATGGTTGACTGTGGACCCTCGCGGTTCGCCATCTGGCGACGGTTGCTGAATGAGTCAGCAACGAGCATTGTCGCCCATTTGCGTGAGGTCGTAATTGAGCGAGGGCCGTGGGACGAATTGTTGTTGGACAATTCGATGGCGTTTCGATCAGCGACTGTTGAGCAGTTCGCTGATGCGTGAGGGATTTCTCTGCAATTCCGTGCCGCCTACGCCGCGAGTGGTAACGGGATCGTGGAGAGAAATCACCGGACGATTAAGAGGATCACCGCTCGGGGAGGCATCTCTCCTGAGGAGGCCACATTTTGGTACTATGTGACGCCTCGAAAGGAAACAGAGGCTGGCTCGGTCCCGTCGAGCGGTATTTTCAAGTATCGCTGGCGAGTGCCGTTTGAGGTCAACCTTCGGGTGATTGATATGGCTGCGAGAACAACAGCTTTGCCGTTGGTGATGAGGTGTGGGTGAAACCCTCACTGCCCTCATGCACGGAGCAGTGGAGGTCATGTGAGGTCACCAGCGTCGTGTCTAAGCACGTAGTGTGCGTAGGTTCAAACCGTTCAAAAATTTTTCTGCTATATTCAATCCTTGAGACTACGCTCTTTTACGGAATCTAGCTAGAAAAAAAGATTTGATTGTCACTCGGCCCGATAAGAGTAACGACGTAGTTTTGTTAGATCGAAAGAATTATGTCGAAAGCCTAGTCACTATAATTTCAGACTCCACTAAATTCTTGGAAATGAAAGAGCCAGTGCACCATCTTATTCAGAGAATTGAAGACAAAATCAATAATTTTTTACGCAAACTGAAGCAATCTGAGCTAATTTGCGAATTTCTTTACAAAGATCTGTATGGCTCGGGCTCAGCACCTGGTGTACTTTACGGTCTTCCTAAAATTCATTAGGTAGATTTTTTATCTAAGATTCAAATGCGACCAATATTTGCTGCATACAAGTGTCCTACCTTTAAACTAGCGAAATATCTTGTCTCTGTTTTGAATCCATACACCTCTAACCAGTTCACTGTTACGAATTCTCAACAATTTGCCGCTGAAATCAGTAACTTGAAAATAGATATCCCTTGTTTTATGGTCTCGTACGACGTTGATAATCTTTTTACTAATGTGCCTCTTCATGAGACAGTACAAATTTGCTTAGGTTACCTGTATCAGTCTAGTCAATTAGTGTTAGGTTTGACTATGAATTATTTCAAAACCTTGCTCCAAATGGCTGCTGAATTCTGTTTTTATGTTTCAAAGTAGATTTTATCGGCAAACAGAAGGTTCAGGAATGGGTCTGCCATTAGGACCGACTTTATGGGGGTACTAATGGATATAAATTCTTGAAAACAATACTACCAGATAGATGAAAAGAAAAATATGTATAGCAGGATGTCTACTGATATATTTCATTTCCAAATTTCAATAGTTTTTTACTATTTTTTACTACCTTCAACATCAAAAATTACTGCCTATTTTCTACATAATGAATGTCATCAACATGTAAGCAAATCAGCCTATAATGAGCAGTTTGAGCCAATAATACACTCAATAACACAGGTTAATAAAAGTTCAAAGTTTGTTAATATTTAAAACACTTAATACTAAAAGCAGGAACCAACGCATTATTGTCAAAAAGTTACCTAAATTCCTAATATAACCTGTCAAAAATGGACTCTTAATAAATGTTCAGCAAAGACCTTGTCTTGTCTTAACATCTTCCAGGTATAAGAGCAACAGTTCATCACATAAACAAATACACAGACCAGAAACTAGTAGACATCGGTGGATTGTCAGATCCACTGACAGAAATATTTCCAATAAACTGCAGCAAATTTCTGATTATTGGAGAAAGAAATTGCTGAAAATCTTTACACTCTTTATAAATAAACATATAACTGTCAATTTTTATGGAATTATTCCACTTCATAATGGAATTATCACACTTATCATACAACCTAGATATTTGTATCCTTTTGTTCTACCTATTCTGATTTCCCCAATATTCCACAGTCTGTCTCTATCAGTCTTATCTCTATTTATAACCATAACCTTACTTACAATAAAAAAGAGAGAACCAGGAAAATGGTATAAAACATTTTTCATTAAAATGTATTCTTGAGACTGTGAAAAGACTCGTAAAAAATAGGACGTTTCGAGCCTTCGCTCATCATCAGCAATAGGTACAAATTCGAAAAAAGTCATCTGTAAAATACAAAAAGAAAACAACTCAAAAAAATGCATGATATTACTTATTGACTAGGGATAAAGGAAATGAGCTAAGATGATAATTTAAAACAGGTTTCGTTTTAAAAATGAACAGAGACTCTAAAATCCGCAATTCTGAACACAATTTTGCCCTGGCTATGACTTTGAAGCTATTTTTATTGACTGCTGTGTCGCATTCAAAAGCGTGATTACGGATGGCTGAGTTAGATGGGCTTGCTAAAATGTTTCCCGTCCGGTAGCTCCTACCTTGATGCTCGGCAATCCTACATCCCAGAGTACGGGTAGTCATACCCACATACTCAGATGCACAAAGTGCACAACTATATTTGTATATTAGGGATGCCTGCATCTCAGTAGGAAGTCTATCCTTGAATCTAAAAAATGATTCAATTTTGTGATGATTGACCAATATTATTCTGAATTTTACATTACTGAAATATTTTTGTAGTAGCTCCAGTATTTGTTTTTTCATTAATTCTGATTGAGGACCAAAGTAAGGGAAACACAGAGAGAGCGTTCGTACAGAGTCTGCTGCTTGTTGAAAGCCCGGAACATTTGCATATTTCTTATCTAAAAATTTCCTAATTTGAGAATCAACAAAACCACTAGAAAAGCCATTATTCCTAAAAAATACTTTCAAAAAGGAAAATTCCTCGTGTAGAAACCGATAAGAGCTGCACACAATAAAAGCACGGCATAATAAAACTTTGACGAAATTCAATTTAAAAATGAAGGAGGAAAAACTGTAAAAACTAGTACCTAGACTTGTGAAAAATGTTTTATACCATTTTCCTGGTTCTCTCTTTTTATTGATAACCTTACTTATATCAGCACCAAAGTTCATCTTGAGATCTGTACTTTATCCATTCACAATGTTAAGCCTCCTTCGTAGTTCATGTCCACAGTCACTAACCACAATATCATCAGCATACAACAAACAACTAAGTCTCTCCTTACCAACTTTCAATTCTAAGCTTCTCATTCTGAGTCGAACTGCCAATTCTTCTGTGTACAATCCAAACAACTGGGGCGACAGAGTACAGCCCTGCCTAATTCCTTTAACATTCCTCACTTGCCCTGTTTACATATTTCCAAACCTGTAGATAGCGCTTGTGTTCTCATACAGACTTTGTACAATGTTTACTATCTTTTGGCTTAACACAACTTTTCTCAAAATTTCAAACAGCGTACCACAATCCACTCCGTCATATGCTTTCTCATTATCCAGGAATGCTAAATATACCTTCTTATCATCCTTACTTATTTGCTCAATAATTTCACTCACTACAAACAGATTATCTTCCTCACGTCTATCTTGCGTAAAATCATTCTGTTCTTCTCCCAGGACTCCTAATTCCTCAACTAAATTTTTCACTCTCTCATTCAAAATACCACAAAAAATCTTACATACAGTGTCACCCAGTGCAGTTGGTCTGTAATTTCCAAGTAAAGTAATATAAGCAAGGAATTTTGGTAAATGTGTAGCGTTTTGTAAGAATCGACGTTTGAATTTTTGGTGCCATAACATTGTTAAATATATCGAAATTAACAAGTTTTCTTCTATGCACTTTCTGTCACAAATGAGTATTTTACGAGTTATAGCGGTAAATTAGTTACGGCAACTCTAGTGTTTGAAGCGGCAAGTAATTCATCTACCGCATGTCTGGCATCACTGTCATGGACGCTCTGATCCGACACGCTCGAATGCTCGAGCGGTTCCCACCATTGACGATGAAAGTCAACATACCGCTATAATTCGTTATTTTTGGGTGATAATTTCCATTGTGTTATTAAATAAAAGATACTAGAAGTGAGTTCAGGCTCCGCAAGCTCTGCGGGATGAGCTAATAATAAATTATAAACTATTCAAACATAATCTAACAGCTCAATTGCGCAAAATATAAAATCCACAGCTCTAAACTCGTAGAATACTTATTTTCCGCAAAAAGAGTATATAAGAAAAGTGGTATATTTCGATGTCATTACCATGATTCAAGCAACAAAAATTTGTAAATCAATTAGTAGCTCTTTATTCGAGCGCATTCGTCATCATTTCATAACTAAACCTACCGCTATAACTCATTAAATACTCATTTGCGAAGGAAAAAGCATAGCAGAAAAGTTGTTTATTTTGATGTGATTACCATGATTTAAGCCAAAAAAATTTGAAAATTGATTAGTGTGTTGGTCTGAAAATTTACTCAAATTTTAAAAAAATACCAGTGAAGTTCTTGTCAAATTTTACTTTAATGTTGTCAACGATTTTCATAATTTCATTGTCAAAAATCAATAAAGGAACACATTTAATAACGTTTTACACGAATGACATTGTGCGCGCCGATGCGTTATTTTCGAATTATTCAACTATGAAGTTGGCTTGTGCGCTCCAGGAAAGCAAGCATGCCAAGCGTAATTTAATTAATAAAGGAAGCTAACCCCCTATTACAAACGTAAAGAGGTTGGGTCGTGAGAAGTAGCCACTGTTCTTCTAGTGAAAATTTTAAATAAAGGGTTCTAGTGATGTCCGTTTATATCATCTCCAATGACGGCCACCCGGTACCCAAGATGGCGTCCGCCATCTGGAGCCGATGTAAACCGTCGTCACTACAAACGTGTATTTATAATTTTCAGTGGAAGAACTTTACCCCTCACGACCTAACCTCTTTACGTTTGTAATAGGGGGTTAGCTTCCATTTCAACTCTGAAATTGCGCACAAAAGGCCATTCAGGAGCGCCGCTCGTATAACTTCAAACTTAAATAACTCGAAAACTAAGCATTTGCGAGCACATTGTCATTCATGTAAAACGTCCTAAAATTGACTATATTACTTATCTATAGCAACAAAATTATGAAAATTGTTGACAACATTAAGGTAAAATTTGACCGAAGTTTTTTTTATTGTAAACCTGGTAAAATTTGAGATCACATCCTACTTCCAGAATAATTTACACACAGAAATTTAGATACAACTGAAGCTGATAGCACCTACCACAAGATTTAGGTCACCTTTTTGAAATGAAAAGCTTCAAGGTATCAATAAAATTGAAAATAGGCAGTATGTCATTTTTTGGCATTGAATTGTAGCACATCATATTCCTATTTTTTTATTTCCTTTATATTTTAAATTTCAGCCGAGTCAACAGCATTTTCCCATGGAACTAGCATATCAAATTTGAACTGTTCTAATTGTATCTGGGTTCAAAGCTTTGATAAAGAGATGTAACTTCATTCAGTGAAAAAAACAGTTTTCAGCCATCCTTTTTAAATTATATTAAAATATTAAAAGTTTAATTACTTACCTTCCCGTTCCACACTCCAGTGATCATATAACAACAGCACCACACCACTTTCATTGAAATGTGCGTCTTAAATGCTGATAGGATTTTTCCGTAGTCGGTCTTTTTGAAATGGCTGCTGCTAACATAAATTAGAGTTATTAATTAAAATTAAACTGGACATTTCAACTCGGCAAAATCCATTCTTTAAAATCGAAACCAAGACATTGAAATATCTTGGGTAGATTTTTAGAATTACTCCGACATTAAATGAAGGAACACTTATTTAATTTCACGTGAGGCCGCGGCATTTCACTTCGCTTGACTCGATCACACTTCGATTGAACGGCACGCCTGATTGTCGTACCAGTAACGCTTCGCTTACAGTATTGCCAGATTTCGGGTTAGCAGTGTTGCCAGATTCAATGTAAGCGGCGCTGCTAATGGTGCGATGCCATGACGTCACTCGCACGTAGCACGATTCGATAAAAGACTGGTTTGCCGCTACCTCCTCTTTCGTCTACCATGCTGGCTACTGAGAACAGGGTCTGCGTGCATGCCATATCTATCATGCAGAGAGCGATCACAAAATTCGACACTCGTTTGAGGTGGAACACCTCCACAGAGAGAAGAGTTGCGACAGAAAGAGAGGAAATGGGTGGAGCTAGCGATGCCGCGTGCAAATGTTCACACTCGTTGTCACCGTCTCATATGGGCTTTTAAGCAATGTAGACGCTCTCCTTGCGATGTCTCACCGGTCAATAGCCACTGTTACTGGAAGGTGTCCCTGTGGCCATTCGTTTATTAATGTGGTTCCAACACGGATAGAGCTTCTCTATTGGTATTGGTAGTTCAACAAACTTTCAAACAAATGACATTGATGAACTTTACTTATAAAACTTGTTGCGAAATTTTTAATTGCATATTGAATAAACTGATAAAATGATTGTGTCTTATTTTCATAAGCACACTTTTGGTATTGGTAGTTCAACAAACTTTCAAACAAATGACATTGATGAACTTTACTTATAAAACTTGTTGCGAAATTTTTAATTTCATATTGAATAAACTGATAAAATGATTGTGTCTAATTTTCATAAGCACACTATTGTGAAGAAACTAACTGGTTTCTCAAACACTGAACACACACTTACGCTCAGTGGTGCAAATTACGTGCCTGTTCAGTCACACAAAAGTGTAATGTCATTATGAATTTATGAGCAGTACCGCTGCATGGCACGTAATGAACACACTACCCGGGCATCGCAATTGCACATCTGAAATTTAAAAACAGATATTACACACACATGTCTTGAATGTTCCATTGAAGTAAATACTCGTCGGTTTATTGTTTACATCAGCCATGTTTTATTTGTATTTTACGAAGGTTGGAATAAAGCTAACGCTTAATTATTCAGTGAAATTTTTAAACGTCAAATAGAAATTATTTTATTTATGAAGAATGGTCCTGAATAATAAAAAAATCGAATAACTATTGATGAATTTTGAGAAGTGTTGTATTAAAAGCATCATTTTGTCGACCACTATCTTTTATCTTCGGTGGCAGTATATGAATCACCTTCACAAGTTTAAATTTTTTCCTTGTTTCAAGAAATTTAATAAGTCGTGTTCTTAACTTCTAAATTCCACGGGTGAATTCTCCAGCCGTCATTTGAGATTAATAGTCATTAAACTGTACAATAGTCTGTTAGGTGGGCTGCTTGCCTTGTTGATGTCATCTCAATTTTAGTGATCGTCGTTCTTATTATATTCAGTTCATAATGCCGATTTCATCGATCATGTTACTGATATTGTTGCTCGTGATTTTACTGGTCATATTTTAATTGTTAATCTCGATATTACTGGGAGTATTACTGCTCCTGTCTTTTGCGTTATTAGTGACATCATCTTCTATTAGTGAGAGTAATGTTATTTATATTACCTCTTAAAATGTTACTCGTGATATAACTGACACTGTTGCAAATTCAATCGTAACATTTTGCAGTGAACTACAGTTTTTCTTCTAAATCCTATCCGGTGGGCAACTCTAACAGCAGAACTAAGCCCTAATTCCTTCCTATTTTAAGATCCTGTTCACGCTGCCAGTAACTCTGCCATTTCCAACATATTTGTTTACGTGTGTTGTTAACTGGTGCGTGAACTACAAAACATGGCAAGTGTAACAGGTTTGTTCGAAGTCACAACCACATTAACTGAAGCCTGTCTGATTAGAGCGCTCGGTGGTGGAGTGAACAAATAGTAATTTCAAAGCCAGAACGCGCTCAACGAACGGTCGAGTCGAGTTCTTGTGTTCAAGTTAGGCTTTACAACGGGCTGTCATTGATTAAATTCTACCATTTGTTAATACTCGTACATCCCCGCCTCAGAAGTTGCGGCAGTGCACAACGTTCTTGTTAATAACATGCACTCATACATTTAGAAAACAGCGGAATAAATAAATTCTTAATGTAACGAAAAATAAATAAAAACTAACTCAGTAAAAAATAATAAATAAAATAAAGAATAACAACAAAATAAAATAAAATATATTAAATAAAACAATAAAAAATGAAAAACGAACACAACAAAAAAATACCAACACAATTAATGAATGAAAAGCATTAGACCCCTAGAAATAAGCTTTTTCTCCTCAAAATCGTTAGCTTGACAAATTTAACTAAATACTTTTCAGAAAAACTGATAACAGGCCAAAAATACCTGATTTGGCATGTATAAGGCATAACTAATTTAATAACATTTTCTATCACTAATCTGTATAAGTTGGGGGATATCTTGAAACCCATTGATTTACAGGAGTATGGCGTTGTGGGCGAAATAAAGGCGAGAAGTGACTTGAACAAATGTTCAAGTCAAGGAAGCGTCGGTCGGAGATGGCGCGGAATCAAGAACGGGACGGCGCTAGGTCAAACAAGACAGAGCGAGACGAAGATCAGAGGCAGCGGGACGGGCGCAGGAGCGGCCTTGGCTTCCGGTAATGACGTTCACTCGCAAATTTGCACCTGAGAATTTAACGAAGATATTGGCTCAATACTTGAGAAACTGATTTGTCGTGTTCCATGTGGGTGTCACGTGTCCTGCGTGCGTCACGAACATTATCAGGTAAAATAAAAACAATAAATTAGGCAATAACATTGACAATTTATTCAGTATATATTCATATAAATAATTATCGAGTCACAAATTTAGTTATATTTTACTTATTAACACTACAAAATTTACAATTCATATTACTACTAAATAGATTTGTCATATCAGTAGGAACATTTTATGTACTATTATCAATAATACTTGCATGAAACAAAATGTGTGTAATTATTTGAAATAGGAACGCAACAACATCAATATAATCCTTTGTTCATGCCCATAAACAAGCGAGCAAAATCATAAGTAACACAGACAGAAACATTACGAGTACATGATCAATACTATGAAGATGGGCAATTCAAACTCTGGATATTAATTTTAAACCTAAATTTTTCATTTGGGCTTAAGGGGGTCCTACGAAGCCCCCTTTCTCTCCGATGGTCATTTTTCGTGTTTTTGTTTTAAAAGGACCCTTATGTGGTGGAGTATTCGGTTCTAAAATTTTATGGCACTACGGACAATAGATCCCCCAGGGGGGGGATCCATCACATTATGAAGGGGATCATTATGATCCCCTTCTATCACATTATGGAGGGGATCTATCACATTATCACATTACGAAGCACCAAAATCTTTAATTTTCGACCCCATATAAAAATAAAACAAAACGGGAGGTAGAAAATTTGCGATTATACTTTTGTTAAATATTTTAAAACAATTCTAAAACTGTCTTTGTTTCTGTTCTAGCATAAAAACTCAATGAGTTCTATTCTTTTGAAATAGCAACACCAATGGACTAAAAACCAATATGTCAAATTTTTTTCAAAACATAAGGCCTGAATCAGAAAAATGTATGGAAGAAATTGTGTTTCTTTTCAAAAGTTACATATTGTAGTCAAATTTTATAAGAATCAGACCGAAAAAATTTCACAATTTGTATGAAAAATTTTTTTTTGTGGAAATTACAATTCAGAATGTGAATATGAAGTTATGCATGGAGATTACCGAAATAAAATTGAAAACAGCATTCAATTACATAAATTTTCCTTATATTACAATTCAAAAAAAAATTTTCTTTATGTCCTGTACTATAAAGTCACTTATTTTCAAAGTTCAAAAGAATAGAAGTCATTGAGGTTTTATGTTTGGAAGAAAACCAAAACAGTTTTAGAAACCTTGAAAAACTTCTAACAAAGATAAGATCTTATTTTTCTAATTTGTACATTTTAAATTTTTTCAAACAAAAAATTCGTTCTACTTTATATAATGTGGTAAGATATCGCATATATAAAAAAAATTCATATACAAAATAACAGACCATATCTATGTTAGAAATGTTCCAAAGATTTTAAAACTGTCTTTGAATTTGTTCTAGCATACAAACTTTCTGACTTCTATTCTTTTGAAATATAAAAAAATGACTGAAAAACTAATATTTCAAATTTTTCGGAAAAACTAAGGCCTAAATCAAAAGAGTTCTCGAATAAAACAAGTTTCTCTTTCTATAATACATATACTGGCCAAATTTCAGACCAATCGGATCAAAACTCAGATTTGACGGGAGCACTGAAACGGCACTGTCCATAATGACACGTTTACACTCCGGTGTGGCAGAATAAATACGCAATTGAAAAGAACAAGAATATATTACCAATGTTGAATAAGCCAGTTATTTCATCTCACCTAATGATACCCGTTGTGTGTTTATTTTTATATTCATTTGTATATTTATTTATGTATTTATTATATATTTGTTTGGTGTCCGCTTCTTAAGAAACATTGTATGCATTTTCATTTGTTCGGTGTCTGTTATGCTTTCGTCCGAGTTTGCGGCATCATGGATGACGAATTCCTGTGTAACATTAAATGCATTTGATTTTTCAACATTTTATCGTGATAGGTGAGGTTAGGATAGGCTCGGATAGGTTAGAATAGGAAAGGTTAGGATATGTTGGTTAGGATAGGTAACGTCAGCATAGGTTAGATAATGATGATGGAAATTTTTCACGGATCGACTCAGAAATGATGGCATTGTCCGTGGAATTTCCACTGGTCCTGCTACTGCCTATAATACGCTTGGTTTATTTGTTTGTAGTCCGCTTCCCACATTTCTGTGTCATGTCTTAAGTATAGTTATAATGACCGCATCTGTCATACATGTTTCACCCGTGAACACAAACAACAATAGTTTTATCACGGGAATTGTCAGGATTTGTGTTGGTGATCCACATCTGCAGGATTCATTCAAGGAAAATACCGAATCACTCCATTTTTATGGGCCTTCTACACTAGTTCACAAATAATTATCTACATGGAATTGGACAAACCATTTCCCGTTTTATACAGCATGTAGAAAGAGATCCATGACAATTAGTTAGAGTAATTGAAACTTCTTCATTTGAAATTGGTTGAACCAATTGTACCAAAAAAGGTACCAGTGAGACGTCGTAAGGAGAGCGTCAACACTGCTTAGAAGAAAAAGATCTAGTACTTAACGTCTCTCACATGTGTGAGATTATTTGAGCAAATGTACTTGCAAGTTCTTGCCAGTTTCAGGACAGTAGAACTGAACCCAGTAAGGACACTACGCCAATTGTCAAGATTCAATAGACAAGAAACGAGTGCATGAACTGTTCAATATTTACACGCAATGGAGGCAGGTAGACTAAAATTACGGGTTTGATTCGTGCGTTAACGACGTAACATTCTTTAATTGCGCAACTCCTACACATCACATTACGAAGCACTCATAATACCATGAGATATTAAGCTCGGAAATCATTAAACTTACTTACGTCATTTCAATTTAGCAATTTCCGCGAGTGCTCCAGATAAAGACAATACTTTAGTACTCGTATAAGAGTTTTAAGATTGATTTTCCAGCTCCTCCTGTAGAGAGAACACTTCTTATGGTGGCGTTACATCTTTCACACCTTCACGGTTCCATTAAATTAGATTTCCATATACTTCATCCTTCAGGGCGTTAGCCTTCTACAATTGTGTCGAATTCAGTTTGTTAGAGTAACTTCAGTCACATTTAATCAGAATTCGGGCTCCAATAACTGATGACTTTCAACACCATCTTCGACAAAGTAATTTGGATATAATAAATGAATGGGCTAGCGTAAGCACGAAATAGACGGGAATAATGCAATGTGTAACAGCAAAAACCTTGCTCACCACAAGGTATCCAAAGAAATATAAGTAGAAAACTTCGCATTACGCATCACTTGAACTCTTACTTTGTAACCGAACCACCCCTTTCTGCTAAGTGCACAACCCCACAATAGAAACACAAATTAATTTTTATAACTAGCGCGCCATTTGTAGCACTGTTCTATGTGCTGTTTGCATCTGAACTTGCACTACTATCACCATTTTTAGAGTTCTCAATACCACAAAACACTCGCACTTTTGATAATGTGTCGTTGCTCTTTAGCTAACTCCGTTTCCGATGCCGCTTTTAAAGCCGCCTCCACCCTCACAATTCAGCCGGAGTTGCTGTCCAAACCCGCGCCAGGCCATCTTCGACGGTCCTGTCACAGTGGTGTTGCCCTCATCCAGCGCTCTGATTTGAGCTCCGCTCGTTTGAGAGTCGAAGGAGCTTGATTTCCGTAGATCTCGTAGTTGACTCGCATCGTTGCAAACTTCGTAACTGTGCAGTTTCAATTTGCATGCAGGGATTTCTTGCCAACTTGGGGTTGACGTCGAAACATTTTGAATGCTTTCAGTGGAGTAGTTGTTGTGCTGGTCCTTAATGTTCATCTCCGCGACGCTGATATGCTTCAAGCGGATTACTTTTGCAAGTTAGTACTTCGACGACTGCAGGTGTCCGACGTTGTCTTCTTGAAACTTCGATGTGCTCATTTTACTCATATGTCAAATTTGCTGCTTATGTGGAATGCATACTTCTGAAGGACCAACTCAAAATCAACCTGAGTAACTCTGACATCACTACAGCGAGTAGATTGGGAAAAAAACTCCACCCGGAAACGTCGATAGAAGAAACGTTTCTTTTGAGCTACGACAATACGAAAAGAAGCAAGAATTTCTGAGAGCCTGCCGTGTGACTAAACCGGAATTCTACGTGAATGAATACTTAGTACCTTCGCGAGCAAGTATAATGTACACTCTGAGATTGGCCAAACGAAAATTTCCGGAACAAATAGGACCCGCTAGAAGTTTGGATGGCAATATCAACGTCTTCTCTCCAAAGATACCTAGACAAGTAACTCAGAGACCTCTAACCATCAATTCACCGGAAGAACTAGACAAGTACTTGTTGCAACATGTCGGCAAGTCCTCAGAGGAAATTATTCGTAATTAGTATTTTTTTGGACTGACGTATTAAGTTTAATATTATTTTGATATCTGTCCACATGTTTTCTTCTTGATTTTTGATTGAATTACCTTTACCTTTGCAAGGCATCCACGTCGACCTTGCAGCTTTGTTTTGCTGTTTACTAAATTGTTTTTTCAATTTCTTTCTTTTCTCCTTTTTTATCGAATGCTCGTACCGAACTTGCTGCTCAGACTTAACTCGTGTATATGTTTCTAAATCTGGAAACAATTTAGATAGTCAAGATTTTTAAATTCCATAAATAACTTCACTGTCATTTCGTTTTTAAATCCATTTCGTCCTTGCTACATCTTATAAGTGTTATATGCGGATACCACTGGAACGACAGCCTTGTAACTACATTATTTGCCATTTATGATCCCTAATGTTCATGCTCATGGACTGAGTTTGCGCTCTCCTCATGAAATCATACTAGGTTTTAGACAATTTAGACTAATAATCTCTGTGTGTTTTTAGTTTCTCTTTTTTAAAATTTAATTATAAGTAGGAATGTCCTTTTTTTTTACCTTGATCCTGTAGTTTGTATCATTTTTATTTTTACGTTACATTTTACTTACTGTCTCTTAATTCTAATGACTGACCATGTTGATTTATTCGACAATATTGATCCAGATCTCAATCATTTGAATAGACTGCACCCTTTGGTCCTTTGGTGAAGTTCAGACGCTCTGGTCCAGGTCACGCCGAAGGCGCCGCCCCACAGCGCTGTCGCGCCGCTACAGTTGTTGCGCCCTTCGATGGGCGAGCTGCTGCAGCAAACTGTTGCCTGGAGCAGGCTGATAGTAGTGAGGTAGCGGTGGCTTGTCCGGAACCGTCCTCAAAAATTCATCCAGTTGCCTCTTAAATGCCTCCAGCGACCCGACATGCTCTCTCAGGGTGCGGGAAAGACAGTTAAAAAGTTTGGGAAGACAGTTAAAAATTTTAACCGGAGTTTAACCCAAACCTAAATGAAACTGGAAACTGTAAATACCTAAATATTAAAAATTCAATGAATCGATGAGGAAGACCTGTATCGATTTTTCTCTATTATGTTGGAACTGTAGATCCATTTATCCGAAAATAGATGAAATATCTTGTACTATCACTGAGCTGAACAGCAATTTTGATGTTCTCAGTTTCACCGAAAGTTGGCTAGATGACTCACCTAAAGACCTGATTCAAATTCAAAACTATTATAGCCATCATTCACTCCGTAGTAACAAACGTGGTGGTGGCATCGGTACGTACATATCTAAACATATATCTTCGAAAGTCATTTTAAGTGCAACTATGAATCGTGAACATATTGAGACTTTATTTATAGAACTAATGAAAAATGATAAACGGATTATGCTTGGGACAGTATATAGGCCCCCAACAGCTTGTAACGTCTCTTTCCTGAACGAGCTTCAAAGCATAATATCTCAGTTCAACAAGTCTCTATATAATGACATAATAATCTGCGGGAATTTCAACGACGATCTTCTACAATATGATAGCTGTGAGCAAATCTCAAACCTCATAAATGTTTTTCAGTCTAGCTCCTTCCTTCCAATCATCACGAAACCTACACGTGTTGCTTCTGAATCGGCTACGTTACTCGATAATATTTTTATGTTAGATCCGACTGATTTTCTAACCGAAATAATAATTTCTGACTTATCTGACCATTTCCCGGTGTTTCTCATCAAGAAAAATGTCTATAGTCCTTATACCAGCCCACAGGCTGATACCTATTCATTTCGTTATGTAAACGAATACAACTTGGGAACAATACGAACTGTTCTAGAAGAATAATTAATACCATCATTAGACATCTATGAACGGGACAATAATGCGATTAACATTGGTGAAGCAATACTAAATTTAACTGAAATTATAACGACCGCATATAACCAGTGTTGTCCAATAATCACCCGCACAATTACGCCGAAAAATAGACAAAAGCCATGGATTACTGATGATATCGTGATCAATATAAAGAAACGTCAAGCGTACCTAGCCTTACTATACGAAGGGCGAATATCTAAAGTAACGTACAACAGATTCAGGAATCATGTGACAAATCAAATACGAACTTCAAAACGAGGCTACTTCACGCGCAAATTTACTGAATACAAAACTGATATTAAAAAAACTTGGCGCCTGCTTAATTCATGCTCTAAACCGAATAATAAAACTACGAAAACAATTGAGTCTGTCGTTCACGAAAATGTAAAATACCACGAAAAAAAGATATTGCAACTGTGTTTACCAACTTTTTTGTAAACATAGGAAAAAATATAGCCGATAGTGTCTTCAGTGAACCCACAGACCACTTGCAATACATTGACCATGTCCGTGAACCTAACTCTTTTTTTTTCACGCCAACTAATCCCTCCGATGTAATTACGAGCATAAACAACTTGAAAAATAAATCAAGTGGATTGAAAAAATTTTCGGCTAAAGTTCTTAAGGCTATAGCTGATATAATAGCTCCGTGCATATCTTATATTATCAACCAATCCCTTTCTCAAGGTATCTTCCCCAACTCATTCAAAATTGCGAGAGTGACCCCTATTTTTGAAAATGGTGATAAAAACTGCATTAATAATTATAGACCTATCTCTGTACTACCAATTATCAACAAAATATTCGAGAAAATTTTGTAGAAAAAAAGTGTATTCGTATTTTGAATAAAAGTCTTTTCTCTACGACAAACAATACGGTTTTCGTTTTAAGAAATCTACGACACAAGCTGTATTAAATCATTTGCAATACCTTTATTCTAATATAGATGAAGGAAAGCTTGTTTTCTCCGTATTTCTTGACTTTCGAAAAGCATTCGATTGCGTGGACCATAACGTATTACTCTCGAAACTACATTGTTATGGCATTCGAGGGGCTGCCCATGATTTGTTTAGATCATACTTAGCAAATTGGAAACAATACGTTGTCATTGACGATGCAAAATCAGACCCACAGACAATTAGACATGGAGTTTCACAAGGATCTGTCTTTGGGCCTCTCCTATTTCTAATTTTTATCAATGATAACAATTAATCTACATCATTCTTCAAATTCATACTTTTTGCCGATGACAGTACCCTTTCTGCGGTCCTTCCAAACCAAAATCCCGCTAGGATGGCGGAGCGTATAAATAATGAACTTCATAAGGTTTCATTGTGGCTTAAAGCTAATAAAATAAGCCTTAATATCGATAAAACAAAATATATTACATTCTCATACAAGAAAATTATATCTCTCCGACGCATTCAAATTGGCGAAGGGGAAATCGAAGAAACCAACTCAAGTAAATTCCTGGGCATCATAATAGACAAACATCTAACCTTTAAAGAGCACATCGCTCATATTAGTTCTAAATTATCAAAATCTATCGGAATCCTAAATAAAGTTAAAAATTTCCTGCCTCAAACAGCCTTACAAATGCTCTACCGAACGCTCATTTCACCATACTTGCAATACGGAATAGAAGCATGGCACGGAACTGATAAAAATAAAACCAACAAAACTTTTACCCTGCAAAAAAGAGCCATAAGAGCGGTAAAGAATCTAGAATATAATTCTCACACAAATGACTCATTCAAAAATTTACGAATACTTGAGCTTTCGGATCTCTACAAAATCTCCATTTGCAATTTCATTTACAAAACATTAACAAATGATGGCGACAATAGCCTAAAACAATTATTAACTGCGCAAACTGGTCATCACGACCATTTAACCCGAAATAGAAGTAAATTCATGCTTCCTTGTTACTCAAAGGCTCGGTCACAACACAGTATCCTCTTCGTTGGAACTAAAACTTGAAACTCAATACCTGCGGAGATCCGTGAAAGTAATTCTTATAAGGTATTAAAAAAAAATCTTGAGTCTCACTTCCTATCAGATTACTAGTCGTGTAAGATCACAGAGCCAAACCTTGTCCCCTACATAACTGGTCCTAATAATGTAATTTGCCTTGGTTAATTTCGCCGATCTTCAGTCTGTTCTTGAATCGTTTGTCGAATATACTGTTAAATCTAGTCCATATGAACTATATTGTAAAATGAAATATCTAATTTCGAGTTAATTATCTCATTGATCAGTCAAATGCGTCTCTAGTTTAAGTGAATTAGGTTAAACATTATTGTACTCCTTAGACTAACCTTGATGGTAGGATGCCCCAGAAGTCACTGAACTTATTCGGGCCCACAGGTAGCTATACTCAAATTTGACCATTGCACTAGACTTGAGAAACATTCTATCTCTGTATCACCTGTGGTAAATAAATTGTTTAAAATTGTTTAAATTGTTCAAATACCGGCAGCGGGCCGGTATGCTACGTTAGGGTGCCTTCAGTCACGCGCACCTTCTCTTGTGTAACTCCACGAAAAAACCCTCCTTTCTCCTTGTGAACTCCTTTTATGTAATTGACCTGGTTTCTTCTAGAATGATCCAGACTGTTCGACGCTACAGAGGCAGCATTTTAATTCTGATTGGTGGAATCCTTGCTTGTTTCGGCGTGTTAAAATCTCATTGGGTAGCGCCTCTGACACACCATCTACGCGCGTCATTTCAAGAGCTCTCATTGGCGTGGGTGATGCAGCCTTCTGCTTTCGAGAACCCTCGCCCCCCCGACGCTCAACCGTTGCCTCGGCCTCGCTGTTCTCACGCCTATAGCGGCACCGGCTCAACGGTCTGACATTTCATTGTCCCCTCACAACGCAGTGTCTCCGTCGCAGTTTTTACTTTATCTAACCCAATAAAATATTATGTTTCCCAACAATATTCCCTAGCAGCACCAGAAAATTTGAGCCAAATTGCTAAGTTGGTTCTAATTTTGAACCGTTAATGACTATTATATTCCGTGAGGTAACCCCTTACATATCTTATTATCAACTACCTACTGCAACACGCTTACTGTGATGCGTTATCCATAAAAAAACATTTTTATTAATACCTGACACACACTAAATAATTAAAACACACATTTCTTACATACATTATCTTAGAACGCAAAAAGAAAGAACACAGCAAAGGTAACACACATTTCGGACAGACATAGACGCATAAAACATATTAATAAAACACACATCACATTTCATTATTTACGGCTTGCCCTCGGCAATCCAACGGCACATATAAAGCACGTAAATTAGAGATCGTCTAATAGGCGAATGTAGTACATAGACAGACATCAGTCAAGCATCACTCTTGTAATCCACCTAACAACAAAATCTTAAAAATGGAGGTAATCTTTCAACCTCAAATATTTTCTTTTTTTATCATCAGTCCATCTTTCATTTCATTACAAGTGCACGCTAAAGGGTGCCCTCTGGGTATCAGGTATCACTCTCTGCTAATGTTTTAATTGAAATCCTTGCTTTGCGTCGCGCTATTTCCGCGGAAAATTCCTTGCAATCCATCCTTCGCGTCGCGTCCGCCAACACACGGAAAATTCAATAGATAACCGCGTCAATACGCGTTTAGATTTCATCGGTGGAGCTCGTCAGCCCTTAAATTTTTCCACGAGATATAATATATATTCATTTACGAAAGCCATCAGGTTCGGCTGGGCATTCTCTCGTAGCCTAGAGATTGGTAACTCCTGAGGTTCGCGTTAAATTGCTAATGATCGCCGTCATAAATTCGCTATTGGGTCTAACATTGTCCCGTTGTGATCAAGAGACAGCGCACTGCTTCGTTGAACAATTAAAGTAAGAGTTGCTTTCTCTCATTTCTTTCAAGCCTGCCCCGACTGAGGCGGAAGTGAGCTTATACATGAATTCCTCCTACATAAGTAAAAAGAAATAATGCATTGTGCTTCCACCAACGTACGACTAGCCCCGTTTTTATTCGAAAGCGCCGATCACCTTAGCACAAGACTATATAAACATTCATACAAAATAATGTACGCAAAATCGAGAGTTTTGCCGAGTGGGCTGAAATCCCAAACGCGATATGAAAACATAAAGTATTAAAATTTCGTCAGACTTACGCCATTTTACCGTGCACTGCAGTCTAGGCGATCTGATTCTATGTCAATACACACGAAAAGCACAGCAATAAATAAACCATGTCAATACACCATATACCATGTCAAAATATACGATGTCAATACACACAGCACAGCAATAAAACTCACTTACATCCTCTACAATGTCGAGACCCGGCGCTGGTGGCAATTTTCTCTGTTGGGTATAGGGGAAAAATTCAAAGCACAATACCCCACACTACTCAGGTGTCTGAAATGTACTCATTAGCAAGCACAACCATGGATTTGAAATATATTATAACACAAAATAGTATTTTTTTGTGTACGTGTAAAGGGTATTTTCTCTTTCTCTTCCTGACGGGTGGCGCAAAGTCTGTGAGTTGGATACTCCCAGAGATCAGACATCATATACCAGGGTTGGCTCCTGTCAATTTTGATAGCAATCGGCTGTCTAATTTTTTTCTGTGGCAATTTTTCTAATTTATTTAGATTTTTCAAAGGATATTCGTTACCCTCTTATATTTTTCCTAAACTCAATCCAACATACAATTATCAATTATATGCAGGTTTAAATCAAGCCTAGATACCTTAAATTTAGTATGTTGCAATTATTTAAAAAAAAAATTTAAATTTACTATAATATATTAATTTTCAAAAATAGGGTATAATATACCCATGATTAGCGTTAGCGTTACTAAAAATATAGTTAGCGTTCTAGGGTTAAAATCATATATTTACGTATCAAATTAGGTTGTGCGACTCGACATAGCTTCAAAATGAAGGAAATAGCAAAGCTATCGATTTAAAACACATTTATATTAAAAAAACGAAGGTTTCGACCCCTAAGGTCATCATCAGCGGATGAGCAAAACCTTTCAGACGGGGAATAAATAAATGATCGGAGCTAACTTTTAAGTGTTAATTTAACCGTAGAAACGGTCTGGTTAACGGTTTCGAAAGTTTATCACTCAAAGCTGGACTGCTGGTGCCCGGTGAAAGTTCGTGCGACCCGACTTCTCCCGTGTAAAACACGGAGAAATAGGCACATGGGTGCACCCCCGTCTGGGCCTGCTCCTCTCATGACTACCACCTGCAATGATAAAGTTTCATGAGCATGTTGCAGAGCACTTTGGAAGTTATCCACTCTGCAAAAGAATAATCGTTAAAAATTTCTAAACAAAACCTAGCGAAATTTATAGAATAAAGAAGTGGAAAATTTGGACGAGTATAAACAAATTTGCTCTTATTGGAGGCGTAAGTCATGAGATTAATATTTTAATGAATTAAAGCGAATTGCCTATACTTCAAAACTGAAGTTTTACAGTGCCTCAATCACCTCAAAGAGTGCTTTTCGTTTAGGGCGACGTACCTAAGACAAAGCTGGGCAGCAGAGCTATGCTGCGGTGTGCTGCCATCTCCAGGCTGCGTTGAGTGGCCAAGACGAGACGTGGGCCCCGGTCGGAGCTAGCTCACTCCATCACGATAGCGAAGCTGCTATACTAATCAAAATGATGATGATGATGGTTCCAAGGCACTCGTATTACTAGACAACAGCCTAGTACAGAAACAAAATGTAACAAGTAAGGAGTGAGTAGGCTGGGCATTGCCCTTTAAGGTCATTCTAGCTTCTGCTTGATGCGCCACCACCGGTGCTTGAAGCAGTCACAAATCTATGTCTTTTTCTTCAAGCATGAAGAAAGGCGGGAAAAACCAAGGTTCATCACCCGTTACGAAAGGCACATTGACATCTGTAGTTAAATAAATAACCAGTTATTTAAGAGCAAATTTGTGTTAAGACAGATTAGAACATTGGGTAGGGATGCATAAAAATTTTATGTAAAATTTCTGAACAGCGGATGTCTACAAAATACACGGAAAAATAAACATTCATAAATTGAAGAAAACTACACAAAAAAATACGGTGAAAACTTAAAACAGAAGCTATTTTTAAGGGGTGTGACGACTGCATATCGTTTAGATCGGGTTTTGAGCCACTAATGAAGAGGGATTCGATAACTCGTAAATTAGTGACTGAGTTAGCGAACTTTAAGACGGAAAAGTCTTGCTGCAGAACGGGAGATTTACACTGATCTGAATGAATTCGTATATCTGAGTGAGGTGGCTTGCTTAGTGGATTACCGGATCTGAAACTCTTACCAATATGCTCAAATACTCTACATCTTAGTGCACGTGTGGTAGAACCAACATACACTGACCCATACAATGGGCAACAATATTTATACACGATGGAGAAGACAATAGACATAGGTAGTTTATCCTTGAATGAAAACAGAGTACCGATTCTAAAATTGTTCACTAATATAATCTGGAGGTCAATACACGTAAAATATTTCATTTTGAGACAACATAATTCCTTCTTCAGCTTCTCGGACTGAAAACCAAAGAACGGCATCGACACGTACAGTTTCTTTTTTTCTACTGTCGGCGGCATCGTAGCAGAATTATATTTGGTTTCGCTCAGTTGCCGGATACATCTATTGAGTAGATGAAGCGGATAGTCATTGTCCCAAAAAAATTATTTGAGAAATGGAAGCTCATTATGCAGTGATAAATAAGTGAAAATAATTTCATACGCCCGGAACAATAACGTCTTGATACTATTGATTTTAAACTGTAACGGACAAAAACTAGAGAAACTTAAACCCATGCCAGTAAACGTATCTTTTCTATAAACAAAGGAGCGAAAAGTGTTATTTGTGCGCTGCACCAAACAACCTAAAAAGGTAATTTATCATTAGCTTCAGTTTCCATGATGAACTTGATGCTAGCATGTTTTGTATTAAGGTAGTCAAGAAATAGACCGGCATGTGTTGGATCACGAAATAAAACAAAGGTGTCATCAGCGTACCTACGATAAAGTACTGGCTTAAAAAAAAGGAACTGGGCACTCTGAGAGCCAATTTTGTTCATTCAACTGCCTCCGCTTCCTGGCATCATTTGTGCCATCTAAATTCACCATTCTCGCTCGTTCCTACGTCTCTATAGATATACACTGGCAAACAACCCATAATAAATGAACTGAACGGGAATTGTAAACAAATAAGACATAGAAATGAGCAGCAGTAACAACATTCCTCATCAATTTGGCGATACTTTCATCTTTAATAAAGTTATTTTCAGCTTAAATCCAACGATTTCATTTATAAGTTAAACCACAGTATTACTTAAACCGTCTAAAAGCATTCGTGTAACTTGAATAAAAAACGGAAACCGACGGGTATTTTTACTCTAGAGGAACACTCAAGACATGTGTGAGTAATATTTGTTTCTGTTTCTAAGCCCCAGATATGTAGCAGATGCATGGGTAGCATGTTCATTACGTGCCATGCTGCGGTACTGCTTATAATGACACCTTTATATTTTTTTGTGCCTGAAGAAATGAAAAATTCTAACGGCAAATTTGTGTGTGAGCGCGACGGTTAGTTCAGTTGTGTTCTCATTTAAAATAGTTACCAAATTATTAGTTATTAACTGCAAGTCGTCTTTAGTGATCAAATGGATCAATAAAGTTCCCACCCGTGGATTCGGAAGAAAAATTCTATAAAAGTTTAGTTTTTATATTTGGAACCCTGTGGGACATTTAACGAGGGATGTAAGAGTCAGATCTAAAAGAGTATAAGCGGGTGCGTCTTGATAAGACTGCATTATAAAGTAGTTATTACAAACGAGGCTAACTGACTTCCCACAATGAAGGTGAACAACTTATTTTTTGTGATGTAATGCAAACAATGAAGTAATGGCATGTGTTCACTACCCGAAGTAACGCAGGAGCTGAGACCGGTGTCATGCGACCCGTGACTGGGAGTGGTGTGCGGCGGCGGGGCACCTGCTGGTATACTTGCTCTGCTAATTTCTGTGTCTTATTTAATTACAATTATTGATCACTAGGTATGGATTGCTCAACCGTGTATCTGTATGCATGTAAGAAAGGTCGAGAATGTCAAATTTAGAGAATGAAAATAATGCTAGGAAGCTGATGCAGTTGACATTGGAAATCAACACGTTGTTAGCGATGTTAGCCACCGGGGTTCACAGAAAGTATTTTCATGATGCTGCAGCCCGACCAATAGCCACAAACTCAGTTTTCACGAATACTTGATCAACGCTAAATGAAAGCATCATCTAGTTAATGTTCGCTACTCCCAAAATTGCTCACTCAAGTTGACTTCAAATTTGAGTTGAATATCAAACTTAAGATTAACCGATCACGGTCAACGTGTCAACATGAAGATCAATTTTCAGATGATCTTGAAAGAGCTTTCCAGCCAATACCGTTTTTATTTTTCTGCCATTGTCCATAATTTGTAGAGTAGTCACCGAGTATGCGCCTTGAGCGACCAAGCGCTTGTAAATTCGTTTGTTCAATTACTATCAAGTATACACCTTTTTCACTTCAAATTAATCCAAGTCAAGTTCAAATAAATCCGAGTCAAGTTCAAATTAATCCGAGTCAAGTTCAAATTAATCCAACCCTCAACTGAGTAATAAAACGACATATTAATTTATTAATTTGAGTTTTTTGTGTTAAGTATGTATCTATTCGATGTTATAAGCAAGACTGGTTTCGAGGATTTATTTACAGTCATAGATATTTACATACGTGAAATTCCGCTTTATCACATCTATTAAATCATATACATGCAAATACAAAAGGTTATCATTGAACGATATGTAGATTTAATCTTTAAAAAAAATTACAAATGCGATTCACTGAGTACTATATAAATGTACGATTCCATTTGATTACAATTTATACCTATACATTACTACCTAGATACATTCTTGCATTAGCAATATAAATGTGACCATCCATTCTAATTCTGTGTTAGTCAATGTGAAGAAATGTAGGATCCACTAACAATACACAATAATAATACAAGAAACAATGTTTCTAACTTAATACTTGACTTAATACTTGACTTAAGAATTGACGTGACTTAAATTGAACTTGACTTAGATGAATTTGAAGTGAAAAAGGTGTAGTTCGAGTATATAAAGGCTGGGCTTTCGACCGCAAGTGACATTCAGTCTGCCGAAGGTATTAAAAAAAAGCGAAACTCTTCTGAATTAAAGTAGTGCGAGACCCTGTGTGAAAGACATATTCAAACCGACCAAAACGTGTACCTAACGGAATTATATTTGACTTGTTTTTGTGTGTGCTTTACTAGCATGAAGAAGTACATGTACTTCTCACACATGAGAGTGAAGGTGTTATTAAGAGCAGTACCGCTCCAATGACTTCAGCAATGTAAAATGAAATACATCAGCATTGTAAAATCAATAACCTCCAACGAAAAAAGCAATCGGGGAATATCAAATTCAAATACAATAGACTAAAGTTTAATAATATCACCCAAACAATTAGTATTGGCGGTAGGGAAAAATAGATGGCCTGATGGAAATAAATTAGTTGGTGAAGAACGATGGTTTTTGTCCATGAGGATCTGTCAAAACAGTGTATCCATTGATACACGCATCTGCACTCGATACGTAAACTTCTTCAGTTTAAATGCTGTCATCGCCGTTAAAAGTTTCAACTGGAGCAAGACCGATATCGTCTCCATCACCACCATCATCATCTCCATGCTAGACGAACGAGAAGATGCACTTTCTGGATCACCTGAAAATTCACCAAGAAAATCAACTTGCCAGTGTCAACTGAATCAGCTTCCTGGTATCATTTCTTTGATCTAATATTTAGCATTCTTTCACATGAATCTATTTTATGTTTAGAAAGATGCCCTTTAAAAAAGGAATAATATGTGGAAAATAATTATAAATCCATAAGATAAAGAAATGAACCGCAGTACCCAGAGAGTGCGTACTGCTGTTCATAAGAGAATGTGAGCAGAGAAATAATACCAGCAGGTGGCCCGCCAACGCACAACACTCCCAGTCACGGATATTATGACACCAGTCTCAGCTATGTGACTGCCAAAAAATTTTCTGCTGGTCGTACCAAAACCTCCATGAAAACGTACGAATAATTATTAAAACGTACCAAATCTATTAGACTATTGATAAAACGTAAAATTCAAACGCTTTTCTTACATGTTCATTTAGAATGAAGCTTCCTCCTCTTCTGTATCCTTCCTAGAGTATCAATGTTTTTTATTCAATTGTGGATTACGATCCCGTGGTGGCTTCCATTTTTTGCAATTTATGTCTTCTACAATAGATTTCGATCGCATTAATGCGTCTAGTGTTGCCGTTTTTAATGAATTCGTGTTTTTTTGTTTTTGTGTTGTTGAGGGTCGAAAAGATCCTCTCACTTGCAGCAGAAGAATGCAGCAGAAATTTTAGCAGGTAAAGATACTAATTTTGCCTTGAAATTTTAACCTCTCTATATTTATATCTAATGTACTCATAAAATTTTAGCCTGTAGAAGTGCAGCGTAATACTGCCGAAGATACGAGTTCTAAACTTTTATCTGATATCAAGCCCGTCGCGAAACATTGAAGGTCACACATTTCGTTTAATTTGCCTCTCATTTTTATGCTATTTTATACCTGTCAAAAATAAGGCTAATATTTCTTGGGATGGCACAATTTCATGAGTGAGTTATAGAAACATTTAAAATGTACCAAAATTCAGCGCTTTAGATTACCTTCGTACCAAATGTAGAACGTAGTGTCATATGGAACAGATTGTACCAAATTTATATGAACGTACCAATTTCGAAAGCCCTGCTCAGCTCCTGCGTTGCCTGGTATAGTGAGCACACGCCTTTGATCCCAGCGTTGTTTTTTATACATCACCGATAAGGAATTATGCCAATTCATTTCTCATCCCCATAGGGATGATTCGTAACCAGACTTGGGGTACTGTTACCGACTTCCATTTCTAAGAGTAGTTACCATATTTTTTCACCCAACATGCCCCCAAGCGGAATCAGAAATAGGTTTAATCAGTTTGATGCTGAAAGATGACACATTTAAACGCATAGGTTCATCTGACGATCCATCTGATAAGTACTGATGCGACAAAATTTAATCTTGAATTAGGTAACTATGCCACATGTGAGAAGAACCAATTTGAATTTCGATTAGTTCAGGCATAAATTTTCCATTATAATTTCTCATTTGTTGTCACACAGAAATGTAAAGATGCCGTTATGAACAGTACCCACGATAGAGGAAACAAGGTAGAGCCATTCCTAAGTGGGAAAATACACCACCTCTTGCTTGGCTAGCCAATAGAACGGCTATATGACGTCACCATTGGGACATTGTTAGTGGGTGTCGAATTGCTAAAAAGGGGATAGCTTTCTCTATTGCCAGAAGACTTCTAAGAAAAGGGAAGGGAATAAACAGAAGCGTTCTTGTATACTTATTACGGGAACACAGATAATCAGCGTAAATTATACAGGGGGTGCTACGGAATCAGAACTAGAAGTTAAGAAAATAGGAAAAAGTCACGAAACAATGAAACCACAGAGCCTAGGAGAGCCCCAGAAATGGAACGTGGGTGGGAAACATAGGCGTCTGGCACATCAGCTGGAACCAAAAAACAAAAAAGGTGAAACTAAAAATAATGATAGTCGGCTTCCTAAAAGCCAAAATATCACAAACAAAAGCTCTAATTGACAAAAATAACAATCGACGGACAAGGTAAGTTTTAAAAAGTAATAAATGATGATAGAATATTGAAACAGAAAGTACAATTATTAAAATCAACAATTTGGATGAATTTCACGCTTAGACCGACATACACGAATTTTGATAAACACATAACTAAGCATCTTCTGAATCCTTCCATTTCAAAGACAATACACATACAAATTGAATAATAAAATGAGAAAAATATAGTTTATCAACTGAACACGCTATGAATAGAGTTTATTCACAGTTAAAGCTTAATCAAGTTTATTAACTGAACAAACGAGTCACGCACACAAGAATAGAATCCTAACTAATGGAAGACCGGAACTTGGCCGAGCATATATATACAATACACTTACCTTAGCCACAGTTCCTGCATACCAGAAATTCTTGTTTCGTTGGACAATTCATTTTTAGTTAGACAATTAATCAATGATAACTGGAATTACTGAAAATGATAAAAATGAGTAGGGTTAAATACACGTTCAACAGGTCACATGTCCTAGCGCCCCATTCTCACAAGTCTATAAGTAACACCACCACATGACAAGTCCGAGCAACGTATTTACTGATAGGTGTAGGTAAAACCTACATTTCGATAGTTGAAATAATGCAACGGCTTGGTTGGTAATTGAAATTCTTTAGAGTACAATTGAAATCATCTTTTTTTGCGATTAATGAACTTGAACAATCAAAAAATGAAAATAACTATTGATAAATTTTTGAAAATAGTTTTATAAATGCACAATATTGTTGAAAAGTTCAAGAATTTTTTAAGATGGTTTATCCATCGCTGTTTTAAGTCAACATTTATTTCCATGTGTTCAAGAAATCTATCAATTCGTGTTCGTCATTCCTGAATAATTTCTGAATGAATTCTTCAGCCGTCATTTCGCATTCATGTTCATCAAACTTTGCAGAAGGGGCGTCTGCTTGATGGGCTGCATGTGTTGTTGATGTCATCTTCATATTAGTGATCATGTTACTCATTACATCCAGTTTACAATGATGGTTTCATAAATCATTTTACTGATATTGTTGATCGGTTTTTTCATCATATATTTATTATTCTTACATATCTAGTTCAACGACAAGTTCGTAAAATTTATTTATTTAACTTGACGATTGAAGAAAATTTGCCCCGATATAACTCTTTCTGCTGATACTTAATATAGGTTATTTTTTCATTTCTAAGAAAAAATTAATAAAGTAGATAAATAATTTTTCTTCATTATACAGCATTTCGATTAAAAATTTCATGCGTTAGAACTTACAAAACATCAAAGACTCGGTTGCTTCCAACATTCAGTTCAGCACTTGCACTACGTGCTACCAACTTCACACCCAGTTTGATAATTTAGCTTTCTTCTGCGGAACAACTGTCACTGAATTGACTCAGATCTGGTGTATTATACTGGTAGATAACATTCATTGTCTTGAATCATATTGATATATTTCATTACTATATGCGGCTCTGAAAACACTGGAGGCGTTCCTGGACTCAGTCCCGTAGCTCCTTCATTGCCAACGCTCACCCTGGTGTGAACTTAGGTTACTTGCCCTGCGGAGCTCAGGAGGCGCTCTTTGCGCTCGCACGAGTTTGGCTCTGCCGATTTAGCTTCCTGAGGGTGACCGGTGGCCGTCAGGGCTACTGGAGAGGCGGCCGTGTCCCGTTTACCTGTTGCCCCCCCTAAATTTGTCCGAGGCCTCACTAGTGGTTCTCCTGCGCCTGAAGTGGTTCCTGCGCCTGTAGTTGTTCCTGCGCTTGACGCCAATTTAAACCTTCAAAATAATACAGGAATTTTCAATTTGAATAAAAATATCGTACGGGGACTAACTTGTCCCTTCTGAACTATTAACGTATACAGCACGGAAGAGGAAACAAGGAAACGAACCAATAGCAGCGCTCATATTGCATCTAGTAACACTGCTAACCCTAAATCTGGCTCCACTATTGGCCTAACGACATGACGTTTTGGCGACGTTGTGAAGGTTGTTTGAAATAAAGCCTACCTTTTAAGGGTACATTTAACCACTTGTAGCGTTGAGCTACGAAAAATGAAAAGAAACAGTAACCTCTAAGTTACTTCCTCGATGTGGAGAGGCACTGTAATATGATCAATATTTGACCTTTCTGTGTCCTTGAAGTTTTCGTTCATATTCAGCGCTAAAAGTAAAGGAATCAAGCAGTAAGTGCAGTGGAAATTGCTCGCAATACTACAAACTGATGCATTTTCTGTAATCTGCGCTTTAACATTCATTCATGGCCAAAATTTCATTCAAATTCTGGATGTTAATTTCAAGCCTAAATTTTTCGTAAGGGCTTCAGCATTGCAACCATTGTCCACAATGACACGTTTACACTTCGGTGTTACAGATTAGATACGCAATTGAAAAGAACGTGCATATATTACCAATGTTGAATAAGCAAGTTATTTCATCTCACCTACTGATACCCGTTGTGTGTTTATTTATATATTTATTTGTATATTTATTTATGTATTTATTTATATATTTGTTTGGTGTCAGCTTCTTAAGAAACATAGTATGCATTTTCATTTGTTTGGTATCTGTTATGCTTTCGTCCGTGTTTGCGGCATCATGGATGACGAATCCCTGTGTAACATTAAATGCATTTGATATGTTGAAATCAGGATAGGTGAGGTTAGGAGAGGTTTGGATAGGTTAGGATAGGAAAGGTTAGGATATATTGGTTAGGATAGGTTACGTCAGCATAGGTTAGATAATGATGACGGAAAATTTCCACGGATCTACCTAGAAATGATGGCATTGTCCGTGGAATTTCCACTGGTCTTGCTACTGCCTACTAATACGCTTGGTTTATTTGTTTGGAATCCGCTTCCCCCATTTCTGTGTCACGCTCTTAAGTATCGCTATAATGACCGCATCTGTCATACATGTTTCACCCGTGAACACGTATAACAACATTTTTTATCACGGGTACTGTCAGGATATATGTTGGTGATCCATATCTGGAAGAGTTATTCAATTAAAATATCGTATCCCTTCATTTTAGACGGGTCTTCTACACTATTTCACAAATAATTATCCACAGGGAAATGGACAAATCATTCGCCGTTTTATACAGTATGTAGAAAGAGACGCCATGACATTTGGTTTCAGTAATTGAAACTTCTTCATTTGAAATTAGTTGAACCAATTGTACCAAAAGAGGTACCAGTGAGACGTCGTAAAGAGAGCGTCAACACTGCTTAGAAGAAAAAGATCTCGTACTTAACGTCTCTCACATGTGTGAGATTATTGGAGCAAGTTTACTTGCAAGCTCTTGCCAGTGGCAGGACAGTGTAGAACTGAACGCAGTAAGGACACAACGCCCATTCTCAAGATTCAACAGACAAGAAACGAGTGCATGAACTGTGCAACATCTACGCGCAATGGAGGCAGAAGGACTAAAATTGCGGATTTGATTCATGCGTTAACGACGTAACATTCTTTAATTGCGTAACTCCTACACATCACATTACGAAGCACTCATATTACCATGAGATATTATGCTCGGAAATCATTAGACGTACTTACGTCATTTTAATATAGCAATTTCAACGTAAGTCCAGATACAGACACTACCTTAGTACTCGTATAAGAGGTTTAAGACTGATTTTCCAGCTCCTCCTGAAGAGAGAACACTTCTCATGGTGGCGTAACATCTTTCACATATTAATGTTCCCATTCAATTACATTCCCATATACTTCATCCACAAGGGCGTAAGCCTTTTAAAAATCTATTTTTAGTCTCTTTTGGTAGTTTAATGTGCCACATTTCATTAGGATTCGGGCTTCAAAAACTGATAACTTTCAATGAAATGTTCGACAGAGTAATTTGGGGGATAACTAATGTAAAATAATGCACTAGTGTATGTATATATGTGAATGTTCCGGGTAATCTTGCAATTCGCAATTGTACGGTAAAAGTATGGCGTTGTGGGCAAAATAGAGAGGAGAAGTTACTTGAACCTATGTATTGGGAAGCGTCGGTCGGAGATGCTGCACGGCGCGGGGTCAGGCAGAACAGAGCGGGACGAAGATCAGAGGCGCACGAGCGACCTTGGTTTCCGGTAATGAAGTTTGCTCGGAAACGCACGTGCAAATTTGCACCTCAGAAGTTAACGAGGATATTTGATCAATACTTGAGGAACTGATTTGTAGTGTGTCCTGTGCATGTCACGTGTGCTGTATGATCGTTAAAATACGAACAAAAGAGTAGGCAATAATACTAGTAATTATTTCATTTTATACATACGTAAAATTATCAAGTCATCTGATGAATTATACCTTAGGCACCAATATAACAAAAATTACTTTTCTTCTTATCGCTAGTCAAATCTGTAATATTATATGGAATTGATGAGCAGAAGTTTCAGAATGATACTATGTTCATACCAGAAATAAATCCTGATAGTTTTTAGGTAACACAAAAATATTATGAGTACATGATCAGTATTATGAATACCGACCGCATCGACATCACTGGCAGCCCAACAAGCAGACGCTACTATTACTATAGGCCCCCTCACACGTACAAATATGTAGGCAGACAATCTGAACTGAATTTGGTTTGTCGGTATCAAGGCCCCTCACACGATGAAAACATCCCACTGCAAACTTGACAAAGACTGGCGCACGCTTCAGTATGCCAGTAGCAGCTAGGTGGAGAGCGCGCACAAAAGTAGCGACTCCAGACGGCGAGTTCGTAGAAGTGGTGGGATTCGCTATAGTTGCAATTAATAAGAAATAAAAGAGATGTAAAAGCTCGCTCAAAATGGGCTAAAGAATGGTTCCTAAAAAGTAGTGAATATACAAATGTGAAATTGCCCATTGAAGTGCATAAGGAGAGAGAGAGGCAGAGTACAGTCGTGGACCACACACGAAGGCTGGCGTGGCCGTGGAGGGAGTTTATATGGAGGGAGCATAGACGTGTGTGAAGTTAACTCTTATTATAAACCGAATCACGCCGATAAAAATAAAATTGGATATATCACTCAAGATAATGTATAATACCATGAGAAGAATGAAATTGCTAATCTCTTCAACAACTTCTTTGTAAACGTAGGGAAAACTATAGCCAATGGTATTCCAAGTGAACCTACTGATCACCTGGAATTTATGGATCATATTCGAGAACACAACTCCTCTTTCTTTACGCCAACAAAATCCTCCGATGTAATTGCGTGCATAAACAACATGAAAAATATCGAGTGGGTTACAAACGTTTCCAACTAAAATACTTAAAATAATTGCTGATATTGTGGCCCGCTGATATCCAATATTATTAACCAGTCTCTCTTACTAGGCACTTTCCCGAACTCCCTCAAAGTTGCTAGAGTAACCCCTACCTTTAAAAATGGTGAAAAAACCTGTGATAACAATTATCGACCTATATCCATGTTACCAATAATTATTAGCAAGGTATTCGAGAAAATTGTGTATAAAAAAGTGTACTCTTATTTTAAACAAAAATCATTTCTCTATGATAAACAATACGGCTTTCGCTGTAAAAAACCAACAACACAGGCAATATTAAATCATTTACAATTCCTTTATTCTAATATAGATAACGGAAAGACTGTCTTCTCTGTATTTCTTGACTTTCGAAAGGCATTCGATTGTGTGGACCATAACATATTACTCTCGAAACTTCATTGTTATGGCATTCGTGGGGTTGCCCATGATTGGTTCAGATCATACCTAACAAATCGGAAGCAATACGTTGTCATTGACGACGCAAAATCGGACCCACAGAAAATTAGCCATGGAGTTCCACAAGGGTCTGTTCTTGGGCCTCTCCTTTTTCTGATTTTTATCAATGATATTATTAAATCTACATCATTTTTTAAATTCATACTTTTTGCCGATGACAGTACGCTTTCTGCGGTCCTTCCGAACGAAAATCCCACTACGATTGCGGAGAGTATAAATAATGAACTCCACAAGGCTTCACTGTGGCTTAAAGCTAATAAAATAAGCCTCAATATCGATAAAACAAATTATATTACGTTCTCATACAAGAAAAATATATCTCTACCATCCATTAAAATTGGCGAAGGTGAAATCGAAGAAACCAACTCATGTAGATTTCTGGGCATCATAATTGATAAACATCTGACCTTCAAAGAGCACATCACTCATATTAGTTCTAAATTATCAAAATCCATCGGAATCCAGAATAAAGTTGAAAATTTCCTGCCTGAAACAGCCTTACTAATGCTTTATCGAACGCTCATTTCACCATACCTGCAATACGGAATAGAAGCATGGCATGGAACTGATAAAAATAAAACAAATATAAATTTTACTCTGCAAAAAAGAGCCATCAGAGCGGTAAAGAACCTAGAATATAATGCTCACACAAATGATTCATTCCAAAATTTACAAATACTTAAACTCTCGGATCTCTACAAAATCTCCATCTGCAATTTCATCTACAAAACATTAGCTAATGATGGCGACAATAGCCTTCAACAGTTATTAACTGCGCAAACTGGCCATCACGACCATTTAACACGAAATAAAAGTAAATTCATGCTTCCTTATTATTCAAAGGCCCGCTCGCAACATAGTATACTATTCGTTGGAACTAAAACCTGGAACTCAATACCTGCGGAGATCCGTGAAAGTAATTCTTACAAGGCATTTAAAAGAAATCTTGAGTCTCACTTCTTATCAGAATACTAGTCGTGTAAGATCACCAAGTCAAATCCTGCCTCCTACATGTCTGGTCCTAATAATGCAATTTGTCATGAGTAATATAGCCGATTTTCAGTCTGCTCCCAAATCGTTATCGAATATACTGTTAAATATTGTCCATATGACCTATATTGTAAAATTAAACATCAATATCGAGTTCATTATCCTGTTGATCAGTCTAATGCGAAACTAGGCTAAGTGAATTAGGTTAAACATTATTGTACGCCCTAGAATAATGTAATGGTAGGATGCCTTAGAAGTCGCCGAACTTATTCGGGCCCACAGGTAGCTATACTCAACTCTGACCATTGTATTAGACTTAAGAAACATTCTACCTCTGTATCTCCTGTGGTAAATAAATTGTTTAAATGTTAAGCATGACCCACCGATGGGTCGCTAACACATTGACTGCGACTACTAAATATTAGTTCAATGCTAAAGTCAAATTTAAAGTTAAGTGCAGCAAATTATTTTCAAAATGCCAAACATGAAGTGGATCGTGCCTCCTTCATTTAGCTTTGATTGAGTATTTATGAAAATTGAGTTTGCGACCACTGGTCGGTCAGCAACATTATGAAAATTACCTCCGTGTACCACCGCTGGTGCACGTCGCAGTCAAAGTGTAAAATAGTGCGTCCATCTTTCTACTTGGGAATACTTTGTTGAAGCTAGAAAGGCCTGAACTAACTAAAGGCTCCAGATATAAGTTTTCTAAAGAATTGTGTACGAATAAATACTTGTTAGTGCAAAGTCCAGTAGACTAAATTGGTTTGGGCTGGTGGAAGTGTTCTGTAGTATCTCAATATAGGCCTCGGAGCCGGATGTCCTTATCACACTTGGTTTGGGATATCGCGGTCACCGGCGGAAGTGTCATAAATGCAACCGACGGATGCAGCCATGTTGTGCATTTACCGGAGGGGCTTTGTTTAACTTCCGGGGGCGCTCTAGTCTTAAGGCATGTGTGTCCCTTTTTGAGACCAGTACAATACTGAAGTCCTGCTGTGTGTTTCCTTTGCTCCTGCCTGGTATTCTGCTGGGAGAATTGAAGTTGAAGCTTCCTCTTAAAATAAACCTTATGTCGGACTGAAAATAGCGACATTGCAATTGGCGACGAGAATTTCGAATCTCCATAGTAAATTTGAACGTTACAAGTGCTCTGAAATTAAGATGTCGTATTCTACAGTCAGCTGTCCTCCGTTCGACGTTGAAGTGGAAACAGTGAGTGAATTCTCAGGGCGCTGGAAAGTCCAGTGTGCAGACGCTCTTCAGAAAGCAGGAAATAATGGCGGTAAAAACGCTAGTATTTTAATTAAAGCATTGCCTGTAAACATAATTACTGGTCTACAACGAAGAATTAAACCTACATTACTAACTCATGCTGCATATGAGGAACTTGAAGAAAAGTTAATTCTGCAATTTGAAATCAAGTAATCCATTGTCGGCGCATCTGTTACATTTTTAAATAGAAAGCAAGGTGTTAATGAATCCATAGAAAGTTATGCTAAAACGTTAAATGATTTAGCATCTGCGTGCAACTACGAAAATTACTGTCGCGACCGTCTCATGAGAGATGCTTTCGTGGCTGGTCTGCATTCATCGGAAATTCTCAGTGCAGTTCTACAGAAGTGTGATCGCAAAATATATATTCAACGAATGCGTTGAACATGCAAAACTCATCGAACAGTTGAGCTCCGATGCTCAAGATATTATTCGTGAGGATTCGCCTTCATCGTTTTTCACAATAGAAAAACTCTCGCCGAACTACATATGCATTCGCTGCGGAACCAGGCTGAAGCACCTTGCAAAGAATTGCTATGCTTTGAAACTGAAATGCCAAAAGTGTGGAAAAATAGGCCAAATTTCTAAAGTCTGCAAAACTAAAACGGCAGCACGACCTTTTTCGTTCTCCAGCAGAAAAATCTGAAGCCATTCACTCATACGCTGTGCAGCCGGAGACGAGCGGTTGCCGTTGCAACGTCAGAAGAGAAGACGTGTTAATGAAGAGTTCACGGGTGCCTCTACAGAAGAAGAACGAAGTTGTTCTACAAAAATCTAGGAATGGAAGTGGTGACGGGAATTCTGTACATGAATTTTCTGATTATCCCTTAAATGATTCTAATTTTTTAGAGTAAACACCCCTGTAATTCCCGTTACTAAAGAGCCTACTATGATTACATACAACTTAAATGGTAAACCTGTTGAACTTCTCCTGGATAACGGCAGTGTCGTGTCAACTATACGTAAAAGAGATGCACTTAAAGTTGGTGCTGTTGTAAATCCTATTTGCAGCAAAATTCTCCGGTACAGTGGTGTCTCTGTAAATTTGCTTGGTCAATCTTCAGTAACTATCACTTCAGTCTTAGTTTTGATCATGAGTTTCTCATTGTAGAAGATGATAGACTCAACTTGCTTGGCTGAGATATTTGTTCTAAACTCAACCTAAACGTTGTCATTATGGATGAATACGACTCCATAAATAAAACGGATTGTCTTAATTTGCCGAGAAGTTTGTTGTTGAAGTATGATTCATATTTTTCATCTCATTCACAATCTAACGTTAGAGAAACAGTTCATCTTGATTTGTTGCCTAATGCAGTTCCTGTGTTTTGTAAAGCACGCCCTGTTCCTGTAAGACTAAGAGACTCTGTCAAAACCGAACTGGAGCGCTTGCAGAGTATGGGCAAAATGTCTAAAGTGTATTATAGCCAATGGGCATCTTCTACCGTTAATGTTCTAAAGTCTGACGGCAGTGTGAGAATCTGTGGAGATTTTTCAGCCTCCATTTATAATTTTCTGAATCCAGTTCAATCTGTACTATCTGTTATTGATGATGTCATTTCTCAAGTCGGAGACGCCAAGTTTTTCTCAAAAATTGATTTGTCTAACGCGTTTTAGTAAATTCCGTTGGACGAAGAATCAAAGAAAGTTACGTCCATTAACACCTCTGAAGGTCTATTTATGTACAATTACTTATTCTATGGTTTACGTGCAAGCCCTGGCATTTTTCAAGCATTCATGAATAGGACTCTTTATGGCACCGATAACATCATTGTGTACCAGGATGACCTACTCATTTTGACCCCTTCATATGATGCTCATTTGAAAGTTCTTGACAAAGTCCTGTCTGTCCCTAAAAATGCTGGAATTCGCTTAAATCTGTCTAAATGTGCCTTTCTAACTGATCGTGTGTCTTATCTAGGAAACGTTTTCGATAACAAGGGTGTTCACCCTAACAATGAAAAAGTACACGCTATTCTCAATGCTCCTGTTCCTAGAAAACCTCAAACAGTTGCAAGCCTTCATCGGATTGTGTAATTTCTATAGTCGTTTTGTACCCAACTTTTCTAATGTCATGTATCCTCTGTATTCGTTGCTTAAGAAAAATGTACAGTTCCGGTGGACTCCAGAACAGGATAAAAGTGTCCAGATACTCAAAGACATCTTTCGTTCGCATAAACCTCTAAAGTTGTTTGATCCCAACCATGAAACTCTTCTTGAAACTGATAGTTCGGGTTATGGAGTTGCTGCCATACTCATGCAACGCAATAGTCCTTCTCATGATTGGTGTCCTGTTCAATTTGTTTCAAGATCTTTAAATAGTGCAGAACAAAACTACTCTAACATTGAAGGAGAGAGCCTTAGTGTTGTTTTTGGCGTGGAGAAATTCAAGAAATTTCTACTTGGTGCTAAGTTCATTATCCATAATGATCAAAAACCTCTTTGTAAACTTTTTTGCACATAACAAGGGTGTACCTCTCAACTGTTCCGCTCGAATTCAAAGATGGGCTCTCAAACTTTCCCAGTTTGACTTTGTTTTCAGCTATCCGAAAGGTAAATGTAACGTAAATAGCGATTGTCTCAGTAGGCTGCCACTACCCACGACTGTAAAAGAGCTAGTACCGTACGAAATGATTTTTGCAGTGAACTCTCTTGATAAAACTCCTGTCACGTGTGAAAATATAAAAACTCATACTGATATGGATAGCGAACTATGCCAACTTGAACAATACATAAAGTTTGGCATGCCTCCTAAGCCTAATCCTAATTTGTCTAAATTTAAGAATCTGCTACCTCAGACGACCATTATGAAAGGTTGTATACTTTATAAAGAACGGGTTTTTATTCCCAAGTCATTGCTTAGTTTAGTCCTTGAAACATTTCATGATGGACATCCTGGCATTTATGGCATGAAATCGTTGGCCAGATCTGTTATTGGGTTTCCCGGAATGGACAAAACTATTGAAGACATCGTAAAATGTTGTCCCCAATGTCAATTAAATCGAGCAAAACCTAAGTCTAGAAATGTAGAATGGCCCACTCCTACTAGTCCTTTTGAACGCATTCATGTCGATCACTTTTCTACGAGAATAAAATTGTTTTCATTTCTGTAGATGCATTATCTAAATGTATTGAATGCAAAGTGGTACCATCCACGAGTGTGTCAGATACTGCGATGCGTTGAGAATGATTTTCAGCTGAAACGGGTTGTGTGATGTGCTCGTAAGTGACAATGCTTCTAACTTTTCCTCTCAAGACTTTAAAGATTTTCTTATTTCCAACGGCATTGAGCACCTCACACCTCCGCCCTACTCTCCAGCAAGCAATGATCAAGCTGAGAGGGGGGTAAGAGTCATTAAAGACTTGTTGAAAAAACTCTCTTCTTTCGGATCGTTCAAATCCCGTCTAGCAAAAGCATTATTTCAATCGTATTGTATTCCGCATAGTGTTACAAAAATTGCTCTCTCTGTTGCGCTGAACAATCGTAAATTTGTTACTTCCAAAGATAGAGTTCATCCTAAATTTTCTGTGTCCAGGTCTAAGCCTATGTATGTAACTCAATTTGATGTCGGTGATCATGTTCTTGCTCTGTATTTAAGAAACTGTCCCAAGTGGCTGAAGGGCATTATTGTTAGTAAAGTTGCTGTTAATATCTTTCATGTTCAAATATTAGCATTAAATGTAATCTGTTGCATAGTAGTTTGGGATCTACCGGGAGTGGGGCAGCAGAGATTCCAGCTTTGCAGCCTGTTAGCAGTTCACCTGCGCAAAATGAACCTCGTAGATCAGGTAGAATAACTAAACCTGTTATGCGAATAGGTTGCTGAGTTCATCCTTCCTTGTGTCATATATTCACCTAAAAGGAGGGAAATTGTAGTATCTCAATATAGGCCTCGGAGCCGGATGTCCTTATCACACTTGGTTTGGGATGTCGCGGTCACCGGCGGAAGTGTCAAAAACGCAACCGACGGATGCCGCCATGTTGTGCATTTACCGGAAGGGTTTGTTTACCTTCCGGGGGCGCTCTAGTCTTAAGACATGTGTGTCTCTTTTTGAAACCAGTACAATACTAGAAATCCTGCTGTGTGTTTCCTTTGCTCCTGCCTGGTATTCTGCTAGGCGAATTGAAGTTAAAGCTTCGTCTTGAAATAAACCTAATGTCGTACTGAAAATAGCGACATTACATGTTCCTAGTTAAAAAAATTGGTAACCTCAAAATACTCTCGAAGTCCCTTGCAGGAACCAGGGGAAGCTAGTCGAAGTTAGACTTTATTTCGACCCTCTGTATTATGAAATGTATAAAATCGGTTTTTATTTTATCATTTCTTCTTGTTTATTGTGTCATTTCTTCAGAAATCTTCCAATGCAGAATGAAATTTTTTCATTTTTAGGATGTTATAAACAGCTTGTAAATATAAACAATTATAGCATTCTTCACCACCTCATCACCTGCTTTTGATTATACCGGCGTCCTTCTCGAGTGTGAGCTATCATTGCGGGCCGTGAAGTTCTACCTTTAGCGCGGTGGAAGAGCGGAGCTCTGGCACTACCGGTCCGTAAGGGTGGTCGTTGCAGAGGATTCAGGGACTCTGTGATTGCTGAGGTAGTTAAGCCATTTATGGTTTTAGCTCTCTGGAGCCCGAGCCCTTTTACTTACAACTTCTTGAACTACGTATTAGTAGTACTTCGCAATTTAGGAGGGAGACCCTTGAGGGTGGTGTCTACGTCTTTGTCTTCAAGTTCTTCTTACGGAATCCAAGGGCGGATCTCATTCCTCTTCCTCTTTATTTATAAAGTTTTGTGAATGGCGCCCAACGTGGGGCTCGAGGTTTCAGCTCTTGTGTACCTGCGTTTCTGTGTGTGACTCTCACCTATTAATGTGCCCTGTAATTAGGTTTGCTCTCGAGAAGCTCTTGTTTTGTTATATCTTGATATTTTGTGCTTTCATACCGAGGGCCTTTGATGGACCGATTTAGCTGGTGTTGATGCTCGTATTAAGCAACTTTTCATTGTTAGAGGTGGTAAACGCCAATCTCTAACGAAAACTTTGACTGCCGTCGAGAAGCCAGACCTGTCTATTGATGAATATGAATTTTATATCGAGAAACTTCAGACCCTAAAATGTGAATTTTGTGACCTTACCGTGAAAATAAATGATTACATGCTCTCTAAAGAGAAGTGGGATTTTGATGTGTACACAAAGCACTGTGACTCTGATGAAGAGTATATGGACAAGTTAGGTAAAGCATTGATATCTCTGAGCAACGAACTTAAAACTTTGAAGGGCGTGGCAGACGTTGATGATTCTGTTGTGTCTATTGAGAATGATCATGTTCAGGCTGGTGATTCTGCTTCATTTACTAACCATAAGATTTCTTTACCGAATATTGACTTGCCGGTTTTTGATGGTAGTCCAGAGTTGTACCATCGATTCATAACTTCTTTTGAAAGCCTCATTTCTAAGTACAATTTGTCCTCTTAAGAAAAATTCTCCTATCTCAGTAAGCAATTGTCAGGCACGGCCAAAAAACTGTTGGATTCCATTTCTCTGGAGAATCTTAACTACGAATCTGCTGTCCACTTGCTGAACGATGCTTACGGTGATAAGCTAGAGCAGCAATACTCTGTTATTCGTAAGCTGTGTGCCCTAAGACTCCACGAAACTGAGCGCGACGCTTTTCGGTGGATTAGCGAGGCGAAGGTTTTGTGTGAGCAGGTGAATTCTCTAGATATCAGCGGGGACATTTTCTTGCAGTATTTTCTCTGGCATAGTATGTTACCAGGTACTAAGAAGCAGTTTGTGGCCATTTCCAACAAGTCGAAGCCTCCTTTGGCAGAGATTCTGGGCAGTCTGTTTGATGCAAATTTCAGATTCATTGATAATCAAAAGCTGCAACTACGTAATCGTGACCTTACTGCTGCCGCAGTTGCCATTGACTCTGTTGAGGAGAGTAAATCGTCCTTACCAAAGTCAGGGTGTTCACTATGTATCAATGATAAATCCTTGAGTGCTCACGATCATAGGCTTGGTGTTTGTACGGTCTATCCCGATGCAGAGAGTAAGGTTGCGGCATTGAAAAAACTCGGCTGATGCATAAAATGTGGCTCCGTTTCTCACCAAATTAGATTTGGTCGTTTCAAATTTTTTAAGCCTTGTTTCAAATGCAAGAGAATGCACATGGCATATCTTTGTCTAAACTCCAGTGATAAGAGACCAGATGGTCATAAGGTTTCAAAAAAAACCTCTCGGTCAAAGGAATGTCAACGGTCTCGAGAAGATCCTCGAGTTGCTTCCAATAATATGGTGACATTCTCGTCTGTCAGTTCTTCCTATAACGTTGTAGTTTTGCCCACCGGTGCGGTGTACGTATCTAACGGTAAGAGGAAATTGTCTTGGCGGGTATTTAAGGACCTTGGTTCTCAAGCCACATTTGTGGAAGGCAGTCCCAAAGATATCCCAATTGTACGATTTTAGAGCAGACTACCATAGGCATTAGGGGAATTAAATCAGAGCAGACGAAAAATTCTACTATTTTTGAATTCCCGATTGATGTACCTGGTCAGGGAACTGTAAAGATGACTGCCATTTGTATTGATAAAATTAACACTCGCATTTCTGTACCTAATTTGTCTCGTGCCGTGAAGCGCTCAAAGAGAAAGGGCTATTCTCTCGCTGATAAGCATTTAATGCACGATGACTTGAAGGCATCAAAATACTCTCGGTAGTGATCATAGCCATGTAATCCCTATTCAGCAGGAAAACTTTCTCAAGGGCGATAAATCTTGCATTTATCACACCCCATCAGGGATAATGCTGGCTGGTAGTGTGTCTGCTTATTTGCGTGACTTGGCTTCCTTACCTGAACAGGCTAGCAGCACTTGACTAGGGACTAGTAACGCCTCGTCAGTGGCTGTCTCGGTGAATATCAGTTCGGAAGAAGAGCAGGCTTGTCTTGAAAATTTATGAACTTACCTTAATTATCCCTCTGAAGAAGAGGTAGACGGTTTTCTAATCAGGGTGCAAGTTTGGTAAGTTATGTTCTGTCCAATCTATCTAGAGACGAGATCAGCGGAAGGTTGATTGTACCTGCTTTGTGGAAAAAGGACCTTGAAGGATTGTTGTCATCCAACTATAAGTTGGCCCGTTCTATTTTGATTTCTCAGCGAAAACGCTTGCATCGATCTAAGTTACTAGAGTACGATAAAGTTATTAAAGATCAGTTGCAAAGCCATATTATTGAACGTGTCGATAACATAGATAAATTTGTTAACCGTAATAGCGTGTCCTTTCTCGCCCATAATGCCGTGTTTCGTGAAGAGCTTGACTCTACTAAATGCCGTGTGGTATTTTTATCTAACTTGAAGGATCAGAATCAGGGTGGCTTGTCTCATAATCAGTGTTCGCTAATGGGGGCAAATTTGAACAGCAAGCTGAAAATGGCTGCTTTGTTTCTCAGATTTGACAAATTTGTCTTTCGCTTCGATTTGCAAAAAACGTTCCTTCAGTTGCAGCTTCGGCTAGAGGACACAGAAAAATTATTGTTCCTGTGGTTTAGCGATGTATCCAAAAATGATTACCGCATGGTAGGATATCGTTTCACTAGGGTACCTTTTGGAATGCGATATTCGCCATTTTTGTTGATGGTATCTCTCTATTATATTCTTGTCCTCCGTGCTACCTTTGACACAGAAGAAGCTCGCAATATGAAGCGCTTAATGTACAATTTGGCTTACATGGAAAATCTAGCATTCTCAAACGATGATCCTGTAAAGTTGAGAAAGGCGGTGCTACTCTTTATAGATACTTTTAAGGAATATGGTTTTAATCTCCAGCAATGGGCTACCAATTCCGACTCTCTGAAGCAAAATTCCAAAAGCATTTGTGAGTTCGCTGAAGGTAGCATGAAATTCTTGGGTTTGATGTGGGATACCACTAGTGACACTCTTGCGACTCGTAAACCTAGCTCGTTGGTGGATGCTACTACTAAACGTAAGATACTGAGCACCTTGCAGTCAAATTTTGACCCCGTTGGCATGAATTTGCCTGTGCTTAACAGGGCTAAACTTTTCTTGCATGGCTTACAGTGCGACCAAGCTGTTAGCTGGGATTCTCCTTTAAATCCAGAAAGGCTAAAGGAATGGCGCAACATAGCCAAGCAGGTGAACAGCGGCCCAGAGAGTGTCATTCCTCGTAGCATAGGTGCTCGAGGGGCTAAGTATGAATTGTCTGTGTACTGCGATGCAAGCAAAGATTTTATAGGATATGCAGTTTATCTTAATGTTGAGAGTGCGGAAACTTCGTCCTTTGTTATTGCCCGTAACTCTGTTCTTGCTAAAGGTTTAAAGTCTAAATTGATCCCGGCTTTGGAGCTGGCTGCATTGGTCCTGGGAATTGAGACGGTTATGGAAATCTATCGGAGTTTTCAGTCAGCTGTTTCTCTTATTGAAGTAGCGAAAGTCTATGCTTTATTGTCTCGTTGATTGTTGTTGGTTGGATAAGGATGAAAGAATTTGACTTGGGAAAAATTGAACGTAAAAATGTGTTCGTAAATAATAAACTTGATAAAATTGCTGAAATGTGTAAGACACGCGCCATTACTTTTGATCATGTTTCGGGGGATAAAAACCCTGCCGATGTTGTAACTAGGTGTGTATCCGCTAAATTATTGAAATGTATAACTTTTTTATCTGGTCCTGTTCCTTACCGATCTGTTTCTGAGCACACCGTTATTGTACCGCGATTTTGTCCTGCTGCAGCTACTGCTGCTTCTTCCGAGTGTCACGCTGGAGTCGTAGAGCAGTTTCACGATAGAGAATTTGTAATTCCATTGAGTAGATTCTCATCGTTTGCTAAAGCCGTCGGAGTACTAATGGTCTTTTTTGGATTTATCAGAAATTTGAGAAGTACATTAGCTTCGAATGTCCCTCGCGAGCCGAACGAAGGCGAATCACTTAAACTGTTCACACATTGTTCAAGTTACTTGCTCAGATGCGCACAGTTCGAAGCCTTCCCCGGCATAGTGAAGTCTCTTTCTGCACGTCTCTTTACCGACCCATTGGTTCAGAAGTTGAACTTGTTCATGGATAAGGACGGCTTAGTTAGAGTGCAGAGTAAGTTGAGAAGGTTAAAGGCTGACTACGCTGAGCGGTACCCTATACTACTGTCGAAAAACTGTCCTATTGCGAAGAGCATCATTTGTGATGCTCATGTTAAACTTGGTCATGCAGGTATATTTAGGATGCTTGCGTTCGTGCGCCGAGAATTTTGGAAAACAAATGCTTTTGTAATTGTTAAAAAATTTGTTAAAGATTGTGTTGCGTGCCGTAGACTTAATCATCGGTCGATTAAGGTGAGCCAAAATGCTTACCGCGTTTTTAGAGTGAATCCTGAAGCAATTCCCTTCAGAAATGTGGCGGTTGACCATTGTGGACCTTTTTTATAACTGAACACGGCAATAGAGTAAAAATCTATGTGTTGGTGATATCTGGCCTGTGGTCGAGAGCCGTAAACCAATTTGTGTGCAAAAAAATTGATAAATGTGTTTTTTGCGAGCTCTGCAGCTTCATATCTTTGAATATGGCCTGCCGTCCTTTGTATTGAGTGATAATGGCACTCCCATAGTTTCTGGAATGGAAAAGACGGTAGAGTATTTAAGGGGTGACTTATCGGTTAACTTCATGAAGCTGCACGGCATCACCTCGCTTGCATTTCATCCTTACCCGGCCGGCGCTTCAAAGCTCGGAGGTGTGGTCGAGACCATGGTCAAACAGGTGAAGAGACTTTTAACCGCTTCTGTTGGTAATAGATTGCTTTCGCTTGACGATTTCCACTATTATATCAGTGAAGCGAAAATGGTGATCAATAAACGCCCGATTGCTTTTAAGAATTCTCTGAATGAATTAGATTTTACAGAAGAGATCCCTATTCCTTTAACTCCGGAACTGATATTAAAAGGTTACGAAGTTCCATGTTTTAGCATTTTGCCACAATTGGAGTTTGATACTGATGCATTGATAGATCCAAATTTTGAGCTAGGGTCAGATTTTTTGTGGGATAATTACGGAAAATTGAGAAATGTGCGCCTTAACTTTGCGACTGTGTACCGTACTGAGTTTGTCTCGACTTTGTTACAGCAGTCGATTGACCGGAGGGACAGGTATAAGCAATCAAGTCATTTTGATCTCGCGCCGGGAGACTTGGTTAGCCTCAAGTGTGCTATGGCTAAGCCGTTCACTTTTCCTCTCGCGATTGTAAAGGAAGTGGAACGCAGTGACATAGGAGAGGTTGTGTCCGCACATGTCCGAAAGTCAAAGGGCGAGGTTGTTCGTAGACATGTTGAAGGTCTAATATTCTTGCATCGCTCTTAAGCTCCCTCGAAAGTATCACCTATACCTTCGCAAGGTGCACCATTTGTTCCCGAACGTGCGTCAGAACAACGAACGCCTAGAGTAGCAGCTGTTCGTTCGAGAAATATAACTAAATTTTTAGCAGATACTAACCTTGTGTGATGATGTAAATAACCTTGTATGTTTGTAAACTTTGTTACCTTGTTACCTTGTTACCTTGCTTGTTCGTTAGATTTGAATGTTTAGAATTTATGTAAATACTTAGTTTACCTTGTTTCACATTTTGTACCAAATGTTCACCCGCCCCCGCCAGTGTACAAAATCAGTTTTTATTGTATCATTTCTTCCACACTTCTAAAAATCTTCCAATGCAGAATAAAATTACTTCATTTTAGGATGTTATAAACAGCTCGTAAATATAAACAAGTATAGCATTCTTCACCACCTCATCACCTGCTTTTGATTATACCGGCGTCCTTCTCGAGTGTGAACTATCATTGCGGGCCGTGTAGTTCTACCTTTAGCGCGGTGGAAGAGCGGAGCTCCGGCACTAGCGGTCTGTAATGGTGGTCGTTGCAGAGGATTCAGGGACTCTGTGATTGCTGAGGTAGTTAAGCCATTTAAGGTTTTAGCTCTCTGGAGCTAATGAGCCCTCTTACAACTTCTTGAGCTACGTATTAGCAGTACTTCGCAATTTAGGAGGGAGACCCTTGAGGGTGGTGTCTACGTCTTCGTCTTCAAGTTCTTCTTACGGAATCCAAGGGCGGATATCACTCCTCTTCCTCTTTATTTATAAAGTTTTGCGAATGAAAAAATTTAAAGACTAAATTGATAAGCTTTTTTGTTCACCCAGGCCACTTATGACCCGCATCTCCTAAGCCGTTTCGATGCGAAGTGGTTCGACAAATTCAGCATCGTCTTTATTCAGAAAGCATCTGAAACACTTTTTTGACACTGTACCGCAACACCGTTTTTTTAACGAATGTATACTAACATCCGAACGGTAAATTTTCAACTGAGTTAGCATTTTTGAGAACAAAGCTCTATGACGCGAGGCCCCTCAGAAAGATACAACTATTGTATCTATGGGAATTAGCGCCCTAGGAGGAAAATGTGTGAGGGCCCGAGCTGAGAGTTAGGTAGGCCTTATTTTTGTTGTAATAAAGTGTTTTTGTTATGTCAAGGACAACCTTATTTCGGTTCACTGCTGACCTGTTTTTCAGTATTTACAACTTTTACCTCGTTTCATAAACTTCTTCCTGAACTTACTGTTTCCATGCCTCTTCTGTATAGATTCCGCATTCCCTTATCTCCATACTAAATGGTGCCTTCCTCCTTCCTCTCTTCGATATGTTTTTTTTTGTAGTGGTTAGGGAGGCATAAACTCACTTTAAATCTTAACACTTTGACTGCGACTACTAAATATTAGGTTCAACACCAAACTTAAATTAAAAGTCAATTGTAGTAAACTATATTGAAAATAACAAACATGAACTGGATCATGCCTTTATTTAGCTTTGATTAAGTATTTATGAAAATTGAATTTGCAACTACTGGTCGATCAGCACAATTATGAAAATTACCTCCGTGTACCACCGGTGGCGCACGAGGCAGTCAAATTGTTAATCTATGACACGAGGCTGTCTTGTGAATATTGATGAGCAGACGGCAGCTGTTAAGTTTTAATTTGAAATTAATTTACCATTTGTTACATGTGTGTTATGGAACTTTTAGGTCAAAATTCACGGCAATTCAAAGCAAGCTAAAGCTTTTAGTGATAAATTCTTCGGCTGCTACTACAGCTTGTAACACTCCTAAGCAAACTATATAATGTTTGATGACAGCCTTCATTGAAGAATTGTCAGTTTTCTCCGTCATTTTGACGCGGTTCATTTTCGGACGGTCCGTTATTGATGATCTGCATCGGAAGTTCTGGAGTCTTGGTACTTTGATTACGTGTTGGTACATATTGGGTACCACAAAGTAAATTGCTCATTTCGCACCGGAATATGAAAATAATGTTTCGACTTTTGTGCTACCTTGTCCGAAATAAATTTTGAAGTATAAGATAACATACTAGTTTAATTTTATTCTTCGCGCGTTTCAAAAAGATTGGAAATGTATTACAGCAGAAGAGCCTTTTTTCCAGTTCACCTTCTTCCATCCTAACCAGACTGACCGTAGCAGCCACACTACCATAGGCAGTGTGTCAAAACGAGCATCCTCCAGAAAAACAGTAATGCACTATATTATTCGTTGCACTCATCGTTTTCTGATATACCAGGCCAGGACTTATGATCACGGTAGAGAAAACAAGGTAGGGTCATTTCTATGGAGGAAAATACACTTCTTCTTGTTCGGATAACCAATAGAAAGGCTTTATTTCAAACAAAATTTATGACCTCACCAAAACGCAGTGTCGTTAGGCCTATAGTTGGGACTGATTTGGGGGTAGCAGTGCTACCAGTTGCAATATGAGCGCTGCTTTTGGTTCGTTGTTGTGACGTCAGCAACCCACACAGTAGTCGAAAAAAAACTGGATTGACCCTACCTTGTTTTCTCCACCGTGCTCATGGTACTGCCTATTTACAGCATGCCACACAAAAAAGAGTATCTATTTTCCCGTCTCAGTAATACTATCATAAAAATTCCTTAAGCATTTAATTTCAAGCAAAATTATCCTTCAAAATTAACTTAAACGCTTATGATATTCTTATGATGGTATTACTGATACGGGAAAATATATACTCGGTTCGGGTTATAGTGGGACGTGCTGTATATTGTGGAACATGCTGTATAGTGTGGGACATGCTGTATAGTGTGGGACATGCTGTATAATGTGGGACAAGCTGTATAGTGTGGGACATGTATAGTGTGGGATATGCTGTATAATGTGGGACATGCTGTATAATGTGGGACATGTTGTAAAGTGTGGGACATGCTGTATAGTGTGGGACATGCTGTATAGTGTGGGACATGCTGTATAGTGTGGGACATGTATAGTGTGGGACATGCTGTATAGTGTGGGACATGCTGTATAGTGTGGGACATGTATAGTGTGGGATATGCTGTATAATGTGGGACATGCTGTATAATGTGGGACATGCTGTATAATGTGGGACATGCTGTATAGTGTGGGACATGCTGTATAGTGTGAGACATGCTGTATAGTGTGGGATATGCTGTATAGTGTGGGACATGCTGTATAGTGGGACATGCTGTATAGTGTGGGATATGCTGTATAGTGTGGGACATTTATAGTGTGGGATATGCTGTATAATTTGGGACATACTGTATAATGTGGGACAGGCTGTATAGTGTGACACATGCTGTATAGTGTGGGATATGTTGTATAATGTGGGACATGCTGTATAATGTGGGACATGCTGTATAGTGTGGGAGACGCTGTATAGTGTGGGACGTCCTGTATAGCGTGGGACGTACTGTTTGGCGTGGGACGTGCTGTATAGCGTGAGACGTCCTGTATAGCGTGAGACGTGCTGTATAGCGTGGGACGTGCTGTATAGTGTAGACGTGCTGTATAGTGCGGGACGTGCTGTATAGTGTGGGACATGCTGTATAATGTGGGACATGCTGTATAATGTGGGACATGCTGTATAGTGTGGGACACGCTGTATAGTGTGGGACACGCTGCATAGTGTGGGACATGTATAGCGTGGGAAGTGCTGTATAGCGTGGGTCGTGCTGTATAGCGTGGGACGTGCTGGATAGCGTGGGACGTCCTGAATAGCGTGGGACGTCCTGTATAGCGTGGGACGTCCTGTATAGCGTGGGACGCCCTGTATATCAGCCAGTACTATAACTCCTGACCGTTTTCATGTAGTAACAAGTTTGAACTAGTATTACAGAAAAAGATGCAAATTCGTGATCAACTTTCGGGGTGATAAGTTCATTGTGGTCTTCCCCACACTTGGCAGAGACATGCTTGTGGATATTTAATAATTTTTTAAGATGGAGGCATCAACCATCAACGATAAACCACGTGCATGCGTATCTTTGTATTCCCGTCAATTGCAAACTCGTTTTTTGGATAGGCTTGTTACCTGAGACGAAAAGTGGGTCATGTCCAGCAATATTAAACTTCAACATCAATAGCTAGGTCGACATGCAAGATCAGAATCAGCACTACACTCGAGCGAAAATTTGTTGAAGAAAGCTATTGAATCCTGTCATTTTTGACGGGATTCAATACCTCCCTTGAACAAATTTTCGTTTGAGGGGAGTTTCCATGTTTAAACATATTCCAAGGGTAACTTATTTTTCTTGTGACATGAATAACACTTGGGTACAGTATTCTGAAATCGCAGTAGAAGTAGTTATAGCCATTTGTGTCGTATTGTGGTGATCCCAGCGGCAAGCCGCGGACCTCCACAAGACCTGAGAAAAGCTGCCTCCAGACTACAACCGCATCCGTTCCAGAGCACCTCCGGACCCGAAGCGCCTAGTCAACCAAACACGGGACCTGAGAGAAGCCGCCTCGCGACTATGAGAAAAGGTGCCCGTAAGCTACAACGGCTTCCTGCCTCCAACACCACAGGCCCACAAACTCGCGACCAATCAGGACTCACGCCCGGACTCAAGGCTTGCACTCGAGGCCTACATAAGGCGACCCCAACAAGGCTCGCGCGCACTCAAGCACTCGTCCTCGTTCAAGTCACATCTCCAGCACCAGCCTCGTGTTCCTGCATCTAGCTTCCGAGATCGACTTTGTCTCTCGCGTACCTGCACCAAGCTCCGGAGACCGGCCCTGCCTATCGACGCTTCAAGGTGTTTCAAAGCCTTAAAAAAGTCACGTTGCGACGCCCCGCGCCGACGTCGTCGGCCAAGCCGCTCTACGACATCTCTCGCCCGCTCCGGCCGGCTAGCCTCGCCGCAGCTACTTACCAGCTACAACGGTGAACCGCGTGGCGGCTGGCCCGACCCAGCTGACAAGCCTCGTCTCGGCGCCCCGCTAGCACCAGCTGACCTGTTCGTAACAGTCGCACGACGTAGCACCAATCATCACGTCTCGCCGCTGCGTTCGTAAGTAGCGTCCTCGCGGACGTTACCCGCTATTAGTGCTGTGTTTCAATCATTACGCAATTTATGTCATTTTCGAATAGGGTTGTATTTCAATCATCACGTATTAGTACTATTCTCGCATAGGATTGTGTTTCAATCATTACGTCATTCCCGAATAGGATTGTGCTTCAATCATCACGTATTTGTGCTATTCTCGCATAGGATTGTATTTCAATCATTACGTCATTCCCGAATAGGATTGTGCTTCAATCATCACGTATTTGTGCTATTCTCGCATAGGATTGTATTTCAATCATTACGTCATCCCCGAATAGGATTGTGCTTCAATCATCACGTATTTGTGCTATTCTCGCATAGGATTGTGTTTCAATCATTACGTCATTCCCGAATAGGATTGTGCTTCAATCATCACGTATTTGTGCTATTCTCGCATAGGATTGTATTTCAATCATTACGTCATCCCCGAATAGGATTGTGCTTCAATCATCACGTATTTGTGCTATTCTCGCATAGGATTGTGTTTCAATCATTACGTCATTCCCGAATAGGATTGTGCTTCAATCATCACGTATTTGTGCTATTCTCGCATAGGACTGTATTTCAATCATTACGTCATTCCCGAATAGGATTGTGCTTCAATCATCACGTATTTGTGCTATTCTCGCATAGGATTGTGTTTCAATCATTACGTCATTCCCGAATAGGATTGTGCTTCAATCATCACGTATTAGTACTATTCTCGTATAGGATTGTGTTTCAATCATTACGTACTTCTCGAATAGTATTGTATTTCAATCATCACGTATTAGTACTATTCGCGCATAGGATTGTGTTTCAATCATCACGTACTTCTCGAATAGTATTGTATTTCAACCATCACGTATTAGTGCTGTGTTTTAATCATTACGTAATTTCCGAGTAACGAACAGTGCTCATAGTAGTCACCGAGGGCCCTGTGTAATGGTCCGTGTTCCGTGTACCTAACAGTCACCAATATAACTACCGTGTTACCCCCGTGTTGTCCATATCCTGCCGAATACGGTTGTACCCCAGGCACTCGCTTCGGGCTATCCTATCAAGAAAAAGATAGCTCAAAGTCTGCCCGAAGCGTGTTGCAGCCTGGGGGAGAACACCACACTGGTTGACCCCAGAGGTATTCGGCAGGCAATAGGAGGCATGGCTGGGAAAGATATCCGGTTGCCCGCATTCAGCGGAGATGTGAAAGGATGGTTACTGCATTGCGACGTGTTCCTCGCACAAGTACCAAACCTGGACGACAGCGCAAAGTTCGGAGCGTTACTAGGAGGACTCCCAACACACATCGTATCCGAGATCCAAGAAATACTCCTGAACCCACCGGCAAACGACAAATACGACGCATTAAAAGCCGCATTAACGCACCGTTTCGTGCGACACGACGAGGAAGCAAACTACGACACCATCGTCAAAACTACCATGGGAGACAATACGCCATCAGAATTGCTCCTCGAAATGAAACGACTGAACAGCTGCAGGCAAGCACCCCTACCACCGTCCGTCATCCGTTCCATGCACCTCGCAAAGCTACCAATCACAGCACAACCGCTGATCGAGGCACTAGGCAGGGGAAAAACGGACGAAGAATACAGAGTAATCGCAGATCAGATCATAGCAAGGCAAACCGCTTGCCAAACTGCCATGAGTGAACCCATCGCCGTTACTGCCATCAAACAACCACCATCTCTTACCGTCTCAAGAGCGGAATTTGACAAAGCCCTACAGGAAATAGCAGAACTCAAGAAAATGCTGGAAAACGCTTTACGCCCACAGGAAAACAAGAAGCAAGCAGAAAATTGGCGAAACCAAACCCCAGGACCTAGGTACGGAAACAGAAGTAATACAAGAATCAAGCAGGACCAAGCAATCTGCTAATACCACCAAACTTTCGGTAACCGAGCAAGAAACTGTACCCAACCTTGCAGTTTCGCGAGAAAACGACGACCGCGGAGAATGGTAAACGCCCCAGTCTCCGCACAGACAAAAAAAGGCGAGCTAATGTACGTCACAGACACCGGCAACGTACGATACCTCATCGACACCGGTTCAGCCGTCAGCCTAGTACCAGCTAAAAAGAAACACACGCTCAAACCCCCGTCCTACGACTTACTCGCCGCCAACAACACCCCCATAGCTTCTTACGGGACGACTGAGCGCATCATCCTGCTCAACCCCCTATGGCCCGTAAGTTGGAACTTCATAGAAGCGGACGTGGGACAACCGATCATTGGCATGGATTTCCTCGCCGCACACCAGCTAAGCATCGACACCGCAAACGCAAGCCTATACGCCCAAACTTCCGGAACCAAAGTACCCTGCAAACGTGTCGTTTCAAGAAGCCAACGAGTGCACAGGATCGAACACCAAACCGCCCCGGAATTCAACACATTGTACGAGGAATACCCCGGAATACTACCGACCTCCCAACACATCCGGCACACACAAAAGAAAATCGACGTAGAACACCACATCGAAACAACCGGACCCCCAGTATATGCACGACCAAGGAGACTGTCTCCGGAAAAATTGGAAGCGGCGCGACAAGAATTCAAGGAAATGCTGGAACATGGCATCATCAGGCCGTCGAAGAGCGCCTGGGCATCACCCATGCACATGGTACCAAAGGCAGCCGAACCCGGGGCATGGAGAATCTGCGGAGACTACAGACGACTGAACGCAAGCACCAAACCTGACCGTTACCCAATACCACACTGTCAAGACTTCCATTACAAACTGCATAACAAAACAATCTTCTCCAAAATCGACCTCGTCAAAGCCTATCACCAAATACCCGTCAAAAACGAGGACATCCAGAAAACGGCCATCACCACGCCATTTGGGCTGTACGAATACACCGTGATGTCATTCGGGCTGCGGAACGCAGCCCAAACGTTCCAACGATACATCGACGCGGTAACAAGAGACATGGACTTCGTAACGGCATACATCGACGACATACTGATAGCGTCCGCAAACGCAGAGGAGCACCAAAAACACCTCCGACAACTCTTCCAACGGCTACAAGGAGAAGGACTGCGCGTGCACCCCGCCAAGTGCATTTTCGGAGTGCCCGAGCTAGACTTTCTCGGACACAGAGTGTCAGCCGGCGGAATCTCACCACTCCCTCAGAAAATAGAGGAAATATGCAGTTTTCCCCAACCAGCAACAGTAAAAAAGCTACGACAATTCCTAGGAATAGTCAACTATTACCACCGATTCCTCCCAGCCGCAGCAGAAAAGATGCAAGCTCTGACCGGATTGACAAAAGGATACTCCAAAAACTCAAAGAAGATTATCAACTGGACAACAGAACTAGACGCAGCGTTCACTAGCCTAAAACGCGAGATCTCGCAACTGACCTTGCTAGCGCACCCCGCTCCAGAAGGCAAAAGCACCTTAATCACAGACGCATCAGGAACCGCAGTCGGCGCCGTACTACAACAAAAAGTCGGGCAAGAACAGCGCCCCGTAGCATTTTTCTCCAAAAAACTAGACGACACCCAACGTAAATACAGCACCTACGACCGCGAACTAATGGCGATATTCCTCGCAGTGAAACACTTCGAGCATTTTTTGGAAGGCCGAAGCTTCGAAATCATGACAGACCATAAACCGCTCTGTTTTGCCCTGCAAAAAGCCACGGAAGGCAACAGCCCCCGGGTAGCAAGACAGCTCTCCTACCTCTCACAGTTCGACTGCGAAATCAAGCACATCAGCGGCGACAACAACACGGTCGCAGACGCGCTATCACGTCTGGTGTCAACAATAATACCTAAAGGACCCGCGATCAACTACGACAAAATAATGACCGAACAAAACAGAGACGCAGAATTAGAAGAACTGCTGCACCCAGCATCAAAGAACGCGCTCAAACTACGCCCCATAATCACACAGACCGGTAAACCACCCCTCTGGTGCGACGTGTCAACAGGCCTACGGAGACCATACATCCCGGAATGCTGCAGAAAGAACGTATTTCAGCATTTCCACGGGGCGAGTCATCCCGGCATACAAGCAACAAGGGACCTCTTGAGGCAGCGAGTAATCTGGCCCGGACTCAACAAAGACGTCGGCAAGTGGACACGCGAGTGCATTCCATGCCAGACAAGCAAAATAATAAGGCACACCAAATGCCCGCCCGGGAAGATGCCGGTACCCAAGGAACGGTTCCAGACGATACACATCGATATCGTCGGACCACTACCCGTGTCACAAAACAAACGGTACCTGCTGACGTGCATTGACCGCTTCACCAGATGGTGCACCGCTACCCCAATGGCCGATTGTACGGCAGAAACAACAGCACGGGCATTCCTAAAAGACTGGGTAGCATCATTCGGCGCTCCAACAACGATCATCACGGACCAAGGCGTCCAGTTCGAGTCTAACTTATGGAAAAACTTGCTGACGGCGCTGGGCGCTGAGAGACAGCGAACGACAGCGTACCACCCGCAGAGCAACGGACTGGTGGAGAGGATGCACAGAAGATTGAAGGAGGCGTTAAAAGCTACGGTCACTGACGCAGACTGGGCAGACGCACTACCCCTCATACTGCTTAACATCCGAGCCACGCCACACACGGACGCAAACATCTCCCCCGCCGAAATGGTATACGGACAAACATTGCGCCTAGCAGGAGAGCTACCCGAGAAAGAAAAAGGAGACCGGCCCGCCAGAGAATTTCTACAATGCCTAAAAAAACGAGTGACAAACCTGCAGCCAATACTGCCACGACAACAGGGACCCCAAAAAGCCAATGTCCCGAGCGCTCTATACAAGGCGACCAACGTCTTCGTGAAACACGGGGGGCACAGAAGACCCTTACAGAAACCCTACGCAGGTCCCTTTCCCGTGCTCCAAAGGACACCAAACTACATCACCGTAGATATACAAGGCAAAAAAGCTAACATCGCGACGGAAAGGGTCAAAGCAGCGTACCTACCCACCATCGAGGATAAACCTCAACAACAGGCTAAGGCCCGAGAGCAACAAACTACGAAGTATACGAGGGAGTTCCGTTCCCTGGAACAGGCACAGCAATCCCTGAAACAGCAAAACAGGCAGTATTCACTAAATACGGCAGAGAAAGCAGACCACCAGTGAGGTACTAAGTGTTAAAAAAAAAAAAAAAAACAGGAGGGGGACACCTGTGGTGATCCCAGCGGCAAGCCGCGGACCTCCACAAGACCTGAGAAAAGCTGCCTCCAGACTACAACCGCATCCGTTCCAGAGCACCTCCGGACCCGAAGCGCCTAGTCAACCAAACACGGGACCTGAGAGAAGCCGCCTCGCGACTATGAGAAAAGGTGCCCGTAAGCTACAACGGCTTCCTGCCTCCAGCACCACAGGCCCACAAACTCGCGACCAATCAGGACTCACGCCCGGACTCAAGGCTTGCACTCGAGGCCTACATAAGGCGACCCCAACAAGGCTCGCGCGCACTCAAGCCCTCGTCCTCGTTCAAGTCACATCTCCAGCACCAGCCTCGTGTTCCTGCATCTAGCTTCCGAGATCGACTTTGTCTCTCGCGTACCTGCACCAAGCTCCGGAGACCGGCCCTGCCTATCGACGCTTCAAGGTGTTTCAAAGCCTTAAAAAAGTCACGTTGCAACGCCCCGCGCCGACGTCGTCGGCCAAGCCGCTCTACGACATCTCTCGCCCGCTCCGGCCGGCTAGCCTCGCCGCAGCTACTTACCAGCTACAACGGTGAACCGCGTGGCGGCTGGCCCGACCCAGCTGACAAGCCTCGTCTCGGCGCCCCGCTAGCACCAGCTGACCTGTTCGTAACAGTCGCACGACGTAGCACCAATCATCACGTCTCGCCGCTGCGTTCGTAAGTAGCGTCCTCGCGGACGTTACCCGCTATTAGTGCTGTGTTTCAATCATTACGCAATTTATGTCATTTTCGAATAGGATTGTATTTCAATCATCACGTATTAGTACTATTCTCGCATAGGATTGTGTTTCAATCATTATGTCATTCCCGAATAGGATTGTGCTTCAATCATCACGTATTTGTGCTATTCTCGCATAGGATTGTATTTCAATCATTACGTCATTCCCGAATAGGATTGTGCTTCAATCATCACGTATTTGTGCTATTCTCGCATAGGATTGTATTTCAATCATTACGTCATCCCCGAATAGGATTGTGCTTCAATCATCACGTATTTGTGCTATTCTCGCATAGGATTGTGTTTCAATCATTACGTCATTCCCGAATAGGATTGTGCTTCAATCATCACGTATTTGTGCTATTCTCGCATAGGATTGTATTTCAATCATTACGTCATCCCCGAATAGGATTGTGCTTCAATCATCACGTATTTGTACTATTCTCGCATAGGATTGTGTTTCAATCATTACGTCATTCCCGAATAGGATTGTGCTTCAATCATCACGTATTTGTGCTATTCTCGCATAGGATTGTATTTCAATCATTACGTCATTCCCGAATAAGATTGTGCTTCAATCATCACGTATTTGTGCTATTCTCGCATAGGATTGTGTTTCAATCATTACGTCATTCCCGAATAGGATTGTGCTTCAATCATCACGTATTAGTACTATTCTCGTATAGGATTGTGTTTCAATCATTACGTACTTCTCGAATAGTATTGTATTTCAATCATCACGTATTAGTACTATTCGCGCATAGGATTGTGTTTCAATTATCACGTACTTCTCGAATAGTATTGTATTTCAACCATCACGTATTAGTGCTGTGTTCCAATCATTACGTAATTAACGAGTAACGAACAGTGCTCATAGTAGTCACCGAGGGCCCTGTGTAATGGTCCGTGTTCCGTGTACCTAACAGTCACCAATATAATTACCGTGTTACCCCCGTGTTGTCCATATCCTGCCGAATACGGTTGTACCCCAGGCACTCGCTTCGGGCTATCCTATCAAGAAAAAGATAGCTCAAAGTCTGCCCGAAGCGTGTTGCAGCCTGGGGGAGAACACCACAGTATCCTGGATGCATAAATTCAGCAACTGCGACCTTGTAATGTATTCCCGTCAATTGCAAACGCATTTATTGGATAGGCTTGTTACATGAGACGAAAAGTGGGCCGTGTTCAGCAATATTAAACTTCAACATCAATAGCTATAGTAATTTGCAGTCAAATATATTGTAATTTGCAGTACAGTGTATTGTGATATGCAATACAGTACATTGTGAAATGCATTACAGTATATTGTGATATGCAGTACAGTATATTGTGATATACAGTACAGTATATTGTGATAAGCAGTTCAGTATATTGATATGCGCTACAGTATATTGTGATATGCTCTACAGTATATTGTGATATGCGCTACAGTATGTTGTGATATGCAGTACAGTATATTGTCGTGATTGTGGTTCGCCGGCTTCCAGAAGCATCGTTGAATGCTCTAGGACCCGGCTGTTCATTACTATCAAACACACAACACATGGTGGCAGAGCGACATGTATAGCTAGTTCGAGAACACGAGAATTGAATTAATAGTTTTCTGACCCATAATCACACTACCAAAGGACATAGAAACTCAAAATTATCCGGGGTGAAGTTCTTTCCACGAGCACTTGAGTCAAATAGAACGTTGCATCAGTCTTGCGGACCAGTACGGATCTGCAAAATGTTGCCGCATTTTTTTTTCCAAAATTTGCGTCTTGTAAGACGCGACAGCTACAGTATGTTGTGATATGCGCTACCGTATGTTGTGATATGCGCTACAGTATGTTCTGATATGCACTACAGTATATTGTGATATGCGCTACAGTAAATTGTGATATGCAGTACAGTATATTGTGATATGCGCTACAGTATGTTGTGATATGCGCTACAGTATGTTGTGAAATGCGCTGCAGTATGTTGTGATATGCGCTACCGTATGTTGTGATATGCGCTACCGTATGTTGTGATATGCGCTACCGTATGTTGTGTTATGCGGTACAGTTTATTGTGATATGCGCTACCGTATGTTGTGATATGCGCTATCGTGTGTTGTGATATGCGCTACCGTATGTTGTGATATGCGCTACCGTATGTTGTGATATGCGATACAGTATGTTGTGATATGCGATACAGTATGTTGTAGTATGCAATACCCCGCCGAACTCGGTATCCAAGATTCGAATTAGACCATATAAGGCTGTGGAAATCTCTAAATATTTTGAAAGTGACTTATAGAGCACTTTTACAGGGAAAATGAGTTTGATAATTTACAGGTGAACTGAGACCAAGACCGCCAGTGTCAATTCCCTCGCATCTATTCTTAAGAGCGTGACACTGAACATATATAAACACACGACAGTTATTCTTACAATTAGACTAAATAATTTTGCTCCTTTGAACATTAAGGAAATCAAACACTGCAAGGTTTTCAAAAGTTTTTAATTTGGTAACGTAACCAAAGACAAGAACGTAGAAGTTTGACAAAGATTGAGGCAGGAATGGAATCGTATTCCGTTCAGAAATTGGTTGATAAGGCCCCGCTTCCTCCTAGCTTGCGAGTGTTCGGAGAGAGACTGGAGGTACCGTTTTCAAGTATTGAATGGTGCCTCCAGAAGGGTAGGAACCTCGGACAAAATTAGGAGTCAGATGGGCGCTCAACAAGAATTTAGCGGGGCCGAAATGACGCCCTCACCTGCTGTCGGGTTGAAAGCAGACCGGACCCGGCCGTAGTGGCGGTATACTGCGCAAAAGAAAACGGTAGTAAGCTTGCGAAATACACAAAACTAGCAAGTTTCTTTCAGTTATTTTACCAAAAGTGGAATGTAGAGCACAAATCTAAGTTCAAGATAAGTGAAGTCCTGATAACCCTCACCTAAGGAATTACTTCCCGAGTGAAGCCATTGGAGCTTCTTTTAGAAAGAGGTTAGGCGAGAGATGGAAAAATAACGAAAAGACGATAGTGGAAGAATGCCATTCAGAGCAAGTATCAACAAGAGTTAACGTTTTGAAGGATGGCCCAACGGGCTCTTAATACACGAGAGTAGCTTGACAGCTAAGTAAGTACGGCTCAACAGAACCGGAAAGTAAGTAAGTACGGCTCAACAGAACCGGAAAGTAAGTAAGTACGGCTCAACAGAACGGGTAAGTAAGTACGGCTCGACAGAACCGATAAGTAAGTACGGCTCGACAGAACCGATAAGTAAGTAAGTAGGGCTCGACGGAACCGATAAGTAAGTAAGTACGGCTCGACAGAACCGATAAGTAAGTAAGTACGGCTCGACAGAACCGATAAGTAAGTAAGTACGGCTCGACAGAACCGATAAGTAAGTAAGTACGGCTCAACAGAACCGGTAAGTAAGTAAGTACGGCTCAACAGAACCGGTAAGTGAGTAAATACGGCTCAACAGAACAGGTAAGTAAGTAAGTACGGCTCAACAGAACCGGTAAGTAAGTAAGTACGGCTCAACAGAACCGGTAGGTAAGTAAGGGAAGAGGCGGCTAGAAAGCCTAGTAATTAGTAATACCGCTCTGAATGGCTAGTAGAACAAAATAAACATGAAACACACACATTCACACAAACCAAAACAGGAGTACGGTCAAAGAAAAGAACCAAGATTACGAGAAGGTTGTCGAATGCAGTGGCGATGTGCAGCACTCTTTAGTTTCACGTTACTCCATTAAGGTACACAGGACGAGTAGACAGTTCAGTCAAGTCCGTCGTGTAATGGTAAATATTAAGCCTCTTGCCTCTTAAATGAATGTAAAAAGGTCTCACCGACATTGCCTCCTCCTCCGCCCCCGGTCAGCTGAAAGCCTTTAAAGTGCAAACTGCCAAGTACCTGAGAGGCGCTCACGGAAATTCTCAACAGAACATGATTGTTTTGTAAGAAACCATTTCACACTGAAATAAGCAGTTTTTGTCCTCAATAAAGAATTGTCGATTTAGTTAATGCCCTGACTAGTCAGCACACGAATAAAGGCCTCGCAAAACAAACATTTAATTTCAAACGTTTATAAATATATCTGTTGAACAACGGTGTTTATTGAACTTCTGTAAAATAAGTTGCGAACTGCAATTGATGAACTGAAATATGAAGAAAGTAGTTTCAATTGTCGCAATAATTTCACTAATTTTATTTCTTTGAAAACATTCCTTTTCTAATTAATTTTTTAATCTGTTTGTGAACCTCGCTGGCATTCATCGGTCATCTAGACACTGTAGTAGACTTTTAAGGAAGATACGACACTTGTAACTATGAGAGATAGCGCTCCCAGGGGGAATATGTGCGGTTATGAGCCAAGGTGAAGTAGGTATTCTTTTTGTTGAATTTCAATAGTTTCTTAGTTTTATTGTAGTTTTTCAGCTCACTGCTGTCCTGTTTTTTTAGCACCTACTTTGTTCAACTTTAATCTTGTTTCGTAAATTTCACTCCCAACTTCCTGCGCCTCAGGGGGACACAACTATTGTACCTATGGGAATTAGCGCTCCCAGGGGGACGATGTGAGGGCCCGAGCTGATAGTTAGGTAGGCTTTCTTTTTGTTAAAATAGAATAGGTTTTTGTCTTGTTACGGACCATCTTTTTTCGTTTCAATCCTGTCCTGTTTTTCTGCACCTACTACTGCCTCCAGTTTTTTGTTTCATGAACTTCTTTCTTAGCTTACTGTTTCTGTGTACCTTGTGCATAGATTCTGCGTTCCCTCATTTCCATACTAAATGGTGCCTTCATCCTTCCTCTCTTGGGACATCTTTTTCATGGTAAAGGGAGGCTGAAACTTTCTTATATAATAAGAACAATAATTAGAACTGTGCCATTGCAAAACTTGCATATATGCACGCCAAGAGATATACAGAATGTTCTATGCAATGCAAAGAATTATCTTGTGCATATGCAAAATCACATATTCAATTTTGCATATGCAATATAACAGATGTAGTATGCAAAATGCATTATGCAAATGTACGATATCATTGCATATATCGCAATGCGAATGGTGTAATTTGATTTTTTAATGTAAAACTGCAAATTCGTTCCTTGATCCAGAAATTTTGTACATTGATGGGATCACTCGTATACACTCTATCAGTTGCTAAAGCAACATCTCAAGTTTTACCCAGTGCGCTATGTTCAGTACCTGATGCCCAGGTTTCTTTCATGACCTGTTCTTCAGTCAAATTTGGTTCATAAATAAAATACATTAGAGGTGTCCGAAATGAATTTAATGGAGTTTGAAGTTTTTAAGAATTACATGGTGTAATAGTTTTTGAACACCTAGTGATAGTTTTCTTGTTTTGTTCTACACATAGGCCTCCCTATATGTACAAATTGTTAAAATGGAAATGCAACTGTGCAGTTTGTATCAATTCCCGAAACATATGCGTTTAGTGAAATAATAATGAATATCGTTGTTGAGCTCTGCTTGTTAATAAAAAATGAGAGCAAACTCAATAAGGTAATTCCTCGAATTCCGAATATGCCACACATTCTCAAAATTTGCATCGTTATAGTGATTTAGCTTCCCGGACTTACATAAGACTATCAAATCTGCAATTGACATTTAGTGATCATGTGCTGAATTTTTTTTTTTTTTGTGTTGAAATTCACGGATGTATTGGATAATATGTTGATGAATGAAGAAATGAACAAATTTCTTTCAGTATTCTAATGATTACCATTATTTATTAGTTACGCCATCCTAAAGAACTTTAAAGTGTAAGGAATGATACTTTCAAGAATGAATTCCCAGAATATGACTTTCAGGATGGAAAACTATATTGTACCTATTGCCGGAAAACTATGGGTTTGTCATGCAATATATTATGAGAGTATACACTGTTACTGTCAAAATATCTGTTGTGACTTCATTGATATGAACAACGAAGATAATCCTTTTGGTTCAGCATAGAGTTAACCGATATTGACCCCCTTTCATCTACGATATAATCATCGAAAGCTGGAATTTTAAGCTCCATGTCTCATTTAACGTAAGAAACCAACTTTTAGTGCTCGCCGTGGCCGAGTCGTTGAGAACGCACCCTTCCGTGAAGGTGTCATGGGTTCGAATTCCGGCACTGCGCAGCGATTTTCCCCGTTGGGTGAAAGGAAAACTCAAACTCAATACCTCTCATTACCCAGATATCTGAAACGGGTACCGGCTCGACATGGGAGTAACCGTCCTGGTTATAGTTATACGGCACTTGAAAAATCAATGTACGAGATGATATTTATCATGCTTAATTGATTGGAATAAAGCTTTTTTTCTAGATTTCTAGCACGAGAAGATTTTCCCATGGTAAAGAATGTCAACTCTATTTTTCATGGCTATCCTGTTGAGGAACGAAAACCAATTTGTTAGACCAGAGAGGCCTCTTTCCATCTTGGAATAATGGAATACGGCAACGATTATAAGTATGAGTGTGGGGTAGAGAAACACAGTAGTTAAACTAGGAACTACATGTACTGTACGTCCGTCGAGCACGGCGGCGAGAACAAGAAGGAAGAGCTCGATCGCTCTCAGCAGGCAGTTAACACATGAACATAGAAAACGGGACGGAAGTAGTTTATTGGGTGACTGCGACAACTTATATATATGCACAAATATATATACTGAAGTTGGATCTCAACCAACACATCCCCTCCAACTGAAGTATTCCATCCCACTATGCATCAATTCACATAGTAATCAATTAGAGCTAACATTTCAACGTTCAGATCTTTCATTGAACATTGAACAGCAGAAAAACAACATAAACAAATCATCAGTGTAGATCAACAGATTACACGGAGCACGATACAAAAAAATATAACTCACAATAATGCATAGCCCGCAATAGCGTTAAGAGTATTGTATTCAAGAAAGTTCTACCTTTTCTTGCAATTGGTGTACACAAAGCTAAACTAGGAACATGTCAGACACAGTAACTGAGAATTAAACACACACTTTGAACTTAAGCAACGACTGTCTAGTAACAGGCTTGGTGAACATGTCAGCCATGCTTTCCTCTGAAAACAAAGCGCAAAACTGCTTTATTGCCTTGAATGATTGCTCGAATGAAATGAAATCTTATGTCTATTTGTTTCGAGCGTTGATGATGAACAGGGTTTTTGGCTAGGTCAATAGCACCTCTCTATTATCAACAAAAATCTCTACAGGTTCATCATATCCATCAATATCACATTGTAGCTGTTTGAGAAAATTCCCTCCTGCACTGCATAAGTCACGGCAACATACTCAGCTTCGCAGCTTGAAACGGCAACAATATTTTGTTTCTTGGACTTCCAAGATATCAGTGAACTGTTGCTAGAAGACTTAAACACATATCCTGATATGCTCTTCCGGTCAGAGGATCCACCCCAGTCAGAGTCAGAGAAACCAGTAATTTGCACGGGGTTCTCGGATTTCGCAAATTTCAAACCATATGAAATAGTACCTTTAAGGTACTTCAACACAAATTCAGATGAGCATTTGTTGGACAAGTTTAATGTTGCGATAGTAAAGTAAAAACATAGCAAATATCAGGCCTATTACAAGTCATCAAGTAGATCAGGTTACCAACAATCTCACGGAACAGTTTTGGATCGCACAAATTCCTAGAATCAGAGCTTACATCAAGCTTGTTGGCACTGGGATCACATGGAATAGACTTAGGCTTACGATCAGACATCCTAAATTTTGACAAAATTTTCTCAACATACTCATTTCTCATTCTTCCTATATATGCCAGTTTTGTGAATATTCTCCACTCAAATGTGATATCCGGCCACAATGTTACTCCATTTTATCCCACGTACACATGTCCGTATAATGCTGAAGAGTTATGTTGCTTCTTGACTATAACCTGATTTTTCTCAAAAATTTCTGTGAAGAAATTAAAAACCAGCTCATTTTTATGTTTTTCGAAGTCTTCTCTTCCTTTTAGTTTTTTATTGCGAAAAATTTCTTAGGATTACAGTGAGCTCAGCTGTCATTTTCTGTGTAGTTGATGGTAGGTTGCTTCGATCTTTTATCTTATATATGTATTTTTTCTAATGTTTCATTTTCAATAAGTATATATATATTAATATGTGTGTGTACGTGTGTAGGTAAGTATATATATATATATCTACATGAATAGATATACATGTTTCTATTTCAATTCTTTACGCAAAAACCATTCGGTTAATAAATTTTATTGCAATAGCGAAATGATTCAAAAATAGATCTATCACTTCCCCAGAGGGCATTTCTGTGAATCGGATTAATGTCATATATAATTAATGAAATAAAGTGCAATTTGAGCATATGAATCGTAGTAAAATTATCTTTCTGTCCGTATGTTGTACAAGCTATGAATTTTGATATTGAATATATGTTTGTTTACCCATTTCTACCAATATTTTGTAGATATTTGTCAACCATGAGTGGTAACCGGCTTACACTGTATCTCTATTTTATCCCATGTACCCATGTCCGCATGATGTGGTGAATATCGAGAAGATATGAAATATGTTTTTGGTGGTGGTAGGGCTTTGCATATTTTTAGGGCATATTTTTCATTTCTCATTGAACTACCTTTGACAGAGATAGACTATTGGCAAGCCACGTGTGGTTTGTCTATTAGTGCGCCTCGTATATTTTGTCTATTAATATGCCTCGTATGGTCTATTTTGTACACCTTTGATAGCTTGTCTATTAGTACACCTCGTATAGTTTGCCTATTATTATTATGCCTCGTATGGCTTATCTATTTGTACACCTCGGATGGTTTGTCAATTAGTACTCCTAGTATAGAACTTTTGTTAGACTACTAGCACACCACGAATGGTTTTTCTATCAGTACGCTTCGTATATTTTGTCAATTAATATGCCTCGTATGGTCTATCTACTTGTACACCTCTGACAGCTTGTCTATTAGTACACCTCGTATAGTTTGTCTATTATTATGCCTCGTATGGCTCATCTACTTGTACACCTCGGATGGTTTGTCAATTAGTACTCCTCGTATGGAACATTTGTTTTAGGATGCCCTATATTCAAGAAACTTTTAAAAGCCAATATGTTGGCATGTATCTCATGTGACAACTTGGAAATAAACATTTTTTTTGACTGCTTCATCTCAATTGAGTCATGCTTCACATCAAGTTCAATGCCAAAAAAACATGAAATTTGTCCAAGGTCTTTCATTTTGAATTTATTTGACAATGAACACTTGACTTCTTTCAATACAACAGTGTTAGAAGAGGCCAAAATTAAATCATCAACCCATACAATAATAATCACTTTTCCAGAGTCGGTTTCCCTAACATAAACACAAGTATCACTAAGAAATTGAACAAAATTTTGTTCAACAAGAAAATGATGCAAGAGGTTGTTCCAGTTACGGCCTCTCTGCTTCAAGCCATACAAAGATTTTTTGAGTTTGCAGACTAACTTCTATCCATTATTGTCAAGTTCAACAAATCCCTCAGGCTGTTCAACATAAACATCACAGTCAAGAATTTCTTAAATGCTCCAACAGAATCACTTTTGCGTTTTAGAAAATAAACAAAAATAAGACCTGAAAAATCCTCCACGAAAGACATGACATACATGGAATTTTCAAAAGAGGTAGGGCTTATGGGTCCAGCTAGGTCACTATGGACTAGCTCTAAAGGTTTTTTTGATTTTTCATCAGGGTCTCTGTTTCAATACTGACACATTTTACCCTGGACACAGATCTCACAATCGAAATTATGCTTGTTGGTAATTTTCATTCCTTTAGTAATACCTTCTAGGCTCAACACATCTTTCACGTTACAATGCCCAAGAGTATTGTGCCACTCCTCCAGAGTGTGTTCACCAACAGCATTAATAGAATCAACAGAGCTCACAGTTTAAATAATACAGCTTGCCATATTTTTTAATATTAAACGCATTCACATCTGAAGCAAACAACTTTGAACCATTTTGATTGAAATTAAATGATGCACCTTGATCAATAGCAGCCTGGACAGAAAAAATATTCTACTTTAAACTAGGAACACAAAGAAAATTTTTTAAAAGATCATTGTGTTTCCTATCTTTGGCATCAGTCAAGGTAATTTGCGCATCACCCTTACAATATACAATATTGTTCATTCTAGAACCATCAGCTAATTCAATGAAATGCTTACTAGGATCAAAACTTTTATCTAAAGATACAAACTTAGATTCATCACAAATAATGTGAGCAGTAGCTCCACAATCCACCAGTAACTTTGCACTGTCTACAACAGAAGCACTTTCTGAGTCTGTTGATACTCTAAGACAATAAGAGCTTCTCACATCTTTGTTATCAGTAGCCATTGCTTTCGCGGTATCTTTTCTTCGGCAAAAATAAGTACCATGAGGTGCACTGTTACAAATAGAACACCACCGATTTTTCTTTGCACTTTTGTAGTACTTACACTCAAATTTCTTGTGACCTGACTTACCACATAAGTAACAAGTAATTTTAGAGTCTTTCACTGTCATGACTCTTTCTTCATTTTCGGTGTAGCCTTGTCGGGTCTTTTTTGTTTCCTCTTCACTCTTGAGAACCGATTAGAATTTTTGAAAGTTCATTTCTGCACTGTCACTTTGCGTGATGACGGAGGAAAAAGCGTTGTGGGCAGCTGGCAATCCCCTGATAATCATGGCGATTATCAGTCCATCGCTGATATTTTCACCGGCTTTGTTTTTTCGTGCTCGTCGTGTCGTGAGACTAGCGAACTTGCCTCCGTCCAGGCAGACCCTGGTTCGAGTCCCGGCGCTGGTGGCGATTTTCTCTGTTGGGTATAGGGGAAAAATTCCAAGCACAATACCCCACTCTACCCAGGTGTCTGAAATGGGTACCGGTCTTGACCGGGGGAAAGCGTAATGGCGTCCTGGCGTTAGTTATAAGGCATTTGAAAATCCAATGTATAAGGTGATATGTATCAGGCTTGAAATTGGAAATAAAGCATCCGTAGATGCCTTCATTGTTCTGGTAGGATGCAGTTGTCTCTGCCTGCAGTAAATAGTCAGGTACCGTCTCGCCATTTTTCATCTTCAGCGCGGCCAACCCGCAATACAGAGAAATAATTCTCGGTTTACTGCTGCCGAGGTAACGATCACGCAGAATCTTCATGGATTTTCTTCCATCTCCATAGGCGTCTCTGATAATCAACGAGAGACTTTTATCATCGAGCCTTTGTACAAGCTCGGAGAACATTTTCTTATTCTTCTCAACATCCAGACTTGATTCTTCGCCCTCAAGGACGGCATACAACGACTTCAAGTCTAGGTAGGCCCGAAATTTTACTTCCCACAACTCATACCTTTCATCATTGCCACCAAAAGTTAGGTTACGGAGCCCATAACCTGTTAGACCAGAGAGGCCTCTTTCCATCTTGGAATAATGGAGTACGGCAACGATTATAAGTATGAGTTTGGGGTAGAGAAACACAGTAGTTACACTAGGAACTACACGTACTGTACGTCCGTCGAGCACGGCGGCGAGAACAAGAAGGAAGAGCTCGATCGCTCTCAGCAGGCAGTTAACACATGAGCATAGAAAACGGGACGGAAGTCCCTTAATGGGTGACTGCGACAACTTATATATATTCACAAATATATACATTGAAGTTGGATCTCAACACAATTAATCAAATTAGTTGACCAACGAAAAAGTTGGTCTACTCTTTCCATCTGACATAGAGAATTTTAAATTTGCTCCCCTGGTGCCGTACGATGTAGAAAGAGTGTTTTCGCAATACATAAGTATTCTTGCCAATAAGCGAAAAAATGTCATATTTGCAAACGTTGAAAAAACATTCTTATTACATGTAACCACATACGTTCAACCTTGTTTTACTTTGAAATCTTGTGAAATCCTATTTTCATGTTTTCTTCATTAGTAGCAAATGCTCGATATTGCAAATATTGAACAATATTGTATTGAATCATTACCTTAGAGTTCAATATGTGCAATATCGAACAAGTTACAACTAACTGAAGTCGGTCATTCAGCCGGGCATGTGCAAGACTTGATTGCGTATTGTTTGCATATAAATGCGAGTACGGTGCATATGTAGGATTTGACGGTTTCAGGGGTTCCGTCGTCCCGATGAATCTGAATTCATCCCTAAGTTCCTTGGATTTCTCCACACAGAATTGGTTATAGAGATCGTGTCAGTTTCTTTTGTGAAGGGGGAGGAGAATTACACGCAGCTGGCGATGTCCCTTTATTGTTGGTGCTGAGATATACAATAAACAGTGAACGGGCGGGGCAGGGCAGCGCCCCAGCACCGCTGTGCAGCGCGCACACGCCGTGAGCTCGGCCGGCTGCTTTCGACTATCTGAATGCCTGAATGCTTTAACATTACAGCGCGTTATATAGGTAGCAGTATCTTCGGCGGACCTTCCTATATTGATACTAGTATAAGAATAACAACACAAGAAATCCTGACTCCGACATGGCTCCCCTTTTTCCGGAAGTGGGTCCACCCACTTCAAAACCATCACACAATGAAAAAGGTTCATGATGTTGATGAGGATACCTTACGTTAAAAATGGAGAAAAACCCAATATAAATATACATAACTAGTGGTCTCATTACTAGTTGAATTTGGATAATCATAATCGAATTTTTTATCTTAAGGAAGGAACACTGCAAAAGCTAGAATAAATCACAACATACAATAGTGATGACGCAAAGCGAAACTAAACTAAATGACATTCACAGTCATTGCTGAAGAACTATTATCTTCAGGGGCGTACACACTTGATTTTAGGAAACCTGGGAAACCAGAATTAATTAAAATAATGAATGTAGGGTAATGTCAAAAGAAATATGACTAAAATCGTAAATTCATCAAAACGGTAAAGTCAATGTTCCAATTAAATCTATGCGTTCAATCATAATGTAATATAGTCATGAATGTATCTCCATATTTCGCAATCCATCAATAAATCGACCGTGAACACTTCAATGAATAAAATACACATGAAACGAAACAAAACACTTAAGTACACAAATTAATAATGGCTGGAGAGCATGTTACACAAAAATATGAGAGAACCTCACGACACGTTATCGCAAGGACCGGAAACGGCCAGCAGCAAAGTGCACGCCTGCAGCGCGACAGCTGACAGCTGAACACAAATATTGAATGCACATGAACACAAGCACCAAATGCGCAAAAAAAAACATGCACACAAAACATAGAAAGAACACTGAACAAAACACAAACAAAACGACATGTAAAACCAATTACGCATCGCAACACGTATAAAAGAATACACAGATAAAAGAACAACATACCCAAATCAGAAATAAATCAAATGAACATGACAAAAAATGAAGAGAGAATAGAAGGAAAGGTACAACACAATTCAAACGGGAATACTGAATGAAACGAAAATCAAAACTTAAACACATGTTCAGGAACGAACTGAACACAGTGAAAACTTTGACAGGCTTTACGGGCAACGGGCAATGAAAAGACTTACGTCCCGTGTTACTTTGAAGATGTTGTCGATGCCCTAACTTCGTCGTTAAATAGAAAAGTTGTTTGGAGGGAATTCATTTAAAATTTTGAGGAATAATATTCATACAATATAGGAATAATAAATAAATTTTAGGCAGTATTATTGATTAAAACAAAATAGGACTGAATGAAATTAACATGCCCAGACCAGAATGATAGTATCCATATTAAGTCTTTTAACTTGACTGACTGGTGAACTTTTAACAAGTTGGACTGAAGTTGGTGTAGGTCGAGCCTTAAAATTAATTGAAAGTTTTTCAAGTTGTTATCCACCGAAAGCCCCAGTCGTTGCTGGCTCGGTATCCACTCCGTATCCGCTGTTGACACAAACACGACGGCTTAGTACATCCTGTTTACACCAATTCTACCGTCGGGCTTGCTGCAGGTTTCTCCACGACCTAATCTGTTGTGGGGAATCCTCTATCAGATAACTGAACTCTCTATCGTCTTTTTCGTTGTTTTTCCCCAACGTGGCTTTTCCCAACGCCAGAGCACGTCCGCTCCGCATCTCTTAACAACTTTCCATAAAAAAAAAAATCTTATAACGAATACATCAAAATCATATCAAAAATCACATTTACAGTAATTCATAAATCGCATAAATAACTAAATCGCATCGAACACCATTATACAGAACACCATCCCTTCCACTCTAGAAGAGATTGCTCCGTGATCAAAATCCGCACGCGTCACAATACACGTGAAAAAACTATAAAAATTTCGGGAAAATACAAGTACAATGGAACAACATGCACCTGTTAAACAACATAAAAAACATTTCATAAAAACATCTCGACAATATGTGTGTCGAAACTAAGCACGAACAATCTGCATATGCTACACAACTTGCCAAAACATCTCAAAATAACATTTCAAAATGAAACCAGAAATGAAGTACAGAATTCGCGATGCAACAGTAAATGAACAGAAACAGGCACGTAACAGTAACAGTAACGTGTAGCTCCACGAGCCACACAGCTCGCTATCGCTTGGATCGGATGCCGCAAGCAACACTGATATCTGCAAGGCAGACATCTCACCGCAGCGCAACCGTAGTTACACTGACAAAATCAATACAGCATACAACCTACACTGTCATTCATAATACAAAAAAAACCTAAGTTTAGAATCACCTCTGATTCTATTTTCATGAAAATGGACTCCTATACCGTCAATTCTTGCTCGTGAATGCAAGCTATGAACTCACGTGCAAATCGAGCTTCGTCGCCCAGAAAAATACGCAACCCGTAATACTGCGCTCACCAACTGTGAACGAAAACAACAAAAAAATAAAACTTTGTATCCACGTTCGGACACTTCCAAAAACAACTTAAATCATCATCGTCAGGAAACGGCGCTGGGTCATTCGATAACCGCGAATAAATTCACTCCCAAGTGTTGGACATTCGACCGAATACCGCTGCTGAGCGTATACACAGATCATATACTAGAAGATCCTCAACTCATTACTAAGCGAGTTTCAGCCCTGTCGACAATGACGTAGGTGCGAATGGGCCAATGACGGAGCCGATAAATTGTTACGTGGCCCTTGTTAGAATCTGAAGTCGTTAGTCGGCTGTGAGCCTGCGACAGAGGTGCATCGAAAATTGCAGCAGAAACGGCTCCTTACGTTTAAAAATTGCTCAATGAAAAATTGTGCTACTTATTTATAGCAGTTTTTATCACTCAAACATCTTAATTTATTCATTATCGTGTTGTTTCGACTAATATTAGAATCTGGTGTTTAATGGTTTAAAGGTTTAAAATGGTGATGAACTCTCCAAAAAACTTAGTATACGGCACCGACGTTTTATCACATTTAGAACCTGAGTCTTATTTAAATGCACCTTAGTTTTTAAATATAAATTGTATATATGTTCATGAATGCACATTCACGTTCATGTATAGTGAAGGACAATATAAAAAAGTTTTATCTATATAATCGAAATGTACTGCTTTGGCTTCCACTATTCTTATTACGCCAAGAAACGTTTCATACCTTTTGAATAAAAACTTGAGTTCCAATCCGAATGAGTATCATAGTAAAGCCTGCTGGAGACGCAGCCAATTGAAAGCCTTGGCACCAATGACGTCAGCTGCCAGTCATGGCTGCTAGAAGCTGATTGGTTGGCGTGCGTGAGTACGTTTGTGTAGACCGGAGTGCGGTCCACCGTAGTTTTGAACTTCTTCTTATGTAACTGTTCTGTGGCGTATACTTAGTGACGCCCAACTTCAGAGTTATGCGGCCAACACGAACTCGAAGCAGTCAACACTCTTTCTACGTTCACTTTTTTTTCACGGCGACTTCAGCCGTTTTCCCCCCAAAAAACAAACGAAATGCTGGACTTCAAGTTACAACGTACGACGAAACGGCTTTCACCTTGGAAAAAAAATACGAACACGAACAGCATTATTCTCTCACAGTATTCAGTTCTCGTATCTTCTCACAGTTCGTAGACTGGCTCTCACACGATTGCAGAAAACACATTTTTGCTCCTTGATAAAAAAAAGATGGGCTTCTGGCCATCCGGAATCAGCTATCGTATCTTGCCATATATGATGATCACGCGTTTCGTTCTTGATACTTCTGTCCAGTCGTCGGGAAGTTCCGCATCTTCCGCACCTGATTCGTTGGTTGTAGTTGGGTGCGTCGTGAGGTCGTTTCGTATAATAACGAAATATATAATTTCTTCGTCACGGTGCCGCCATCACGCAGGATAATATTCCCCCACGGAACTGCCTCCGTGGTCTCCATCTTCTCTGGAATGCTGATGAACACTTAATAGTAGCGGTCTCCGCGGATTTAATGAGACGCGTTGCTCGTTTCGTATCCGGAAAGTCCCAGCACTGTCACTTCACTATTTTACTCCCCCTTCACTCTCAAGAAATCCTGAAACTGTTAAACTAAACTGTTCGGGCGCCAATGTAGGATTTGACGGTTTCAGGGGTTCCGTCGTCCCGATGAATCTGAATTCATCCCTAAGGTCCTTGGGTTTCTCCAATCAGAATTGGTTATAGAGATCGTGTCAGTTTCTTTTGTGAAGGGGAAGGAAAATTACACGCAGCTGGCGATGTCCCTTTATTGTTGGTGCTGGGATATAATGAACAGTGAACGGGCGGGGCAGGGCAGCGCCCCAGCACCGCTGTGCAGCGCGCACACGCCGTGAGCTCGGCGGGCTGCTCTCGACTATCTGAATGCCTGAATCTGAATGCCTGAATGCATGAATGCTTTAACATTACAGATGTCGAAAAAGTGCCTTTTTTATGTGAACGGTTATATGGGAACAGAGCCTTACAATTTAATTACGAACACTTCAATAGTACAGTTGACAATTCTATATCTTACAACCGGCATAGCGATTTACGCTGTCGACATTTCATTCACTGCCAACTGACTTTTTCTCAAAGCACTCATCAGATCCAATCTAAGATCTGTTGCGCCCAAAATCATCAGACCCTCTTCAGCCTTCACCAACAGCGCATCAACTCCTGGATTTCTGACGCTCCGCTACCGCACCATCCGTCACGGCTTCTTCCGCCGTCCATCCATTCAGTGTGCTCTGGTCTTGTTGACGCACCACGGTCGGCATGGTAGGAGGCGGCTAAGCACCCTGTGAGCGCGAGTGCGCACCCGTCATCATCACCTCACTCACCGCATGAAGACACTTCGCTTCGTCATTAGAGCAGTAAGTCGCAGTGCTGTCGTGTGTCGTGCGTAAGCATTAGATTGTTCGGCTGAAGCTCATTGAAGTGTTACGTTCCCTCCTGTTAAATTATAGCGCCTAGGGTAATCAATCTATATATTAACTAGTTAGAATTAGATCGGAGGTGTAGATCAGATCGGGGTGTGTTCATTTACGGGTTTAGGTGCAGATCAGATCGGGGTGTGTTCATTTACGGGTTTAGGTGCAGATCAGATCGGGGTGTGTTTATTTACGGGTTTAGGTGCAGATCAGATCGGGGTGTGTTTATTTACGGGTTTAGGTGCAGATCAGATCGGTGGGTGTAAATTTAGTTGGTGTTTGAGATCAGATCGGTGGGTGTAAATTTAGTTGGTGTTTGAGATCAGATCGGTGAGTGTAAATTTAGTTGGTGTTTGAGATCAGATCGGTGAGTGTAAATTTAGTTGGTGTTTGAGATCAGATCGGTGAGTGTAAATTTAGTTGGTGTTTGAGATCAGATCGATGAGTGTAAATTTAGTTGAGGTGTTTGAGATCAGATCGGTGGGTGTTAATTTAGTTGGTGTTTATAGGTATCAGATTGGGGTTAGTTTGGGTGTGTTTAACTGATTTATTCTCCAAGCCCGTCAGATCATCATACATCGTATTTACTCCTTTTATTTAAATTTTGCTATTTTGTTTCACCTAGGTGCACTAACGGAAGGCGCGGGGTTTGCGCCTGGAGTCACGACAGCGGCTCCGACACTTCGGGCCGAGTCTCCGACGCAACCATCGAACGAAAGCCATCGTTCTCCATCACCTAATTTATTTTTCATTGCACGATTATTTGTTTATTTTACCGGTATTGTCAAATATTCTGGTGGTATTATTAAACTTTAATTCTACTGTCTGCATTTCAAATTCCCCCCCGCTCGTTTTTTTCGTTATGGCGACCTTGCCAGGGGGTTCGAGCGGACTTCATATGTGGGTGTGGTGACTGGTGCGGGAGCGTGCTCGTGTTCCGTGCTCCTAATATTTCTTGTGCTTTCAGATTTCTAGAGTGTGGCGTGATAGCTGAATTGGTCTCTGTTACTAGTATTGCCAAATCTAAAAATTCTTGTCTAATTTCTTAAATCAAAATTTCTAAAAATGTCGAAATACGACTTTTCAGTAAGGTGCCGCGGATACGTTCGGGCCCAGATTACGAAACTCTGTGATAAAATTCACGAAAATATCAATTCACTTACCCGCACCGAGAAATTGTCTTCGCTGAGTCGTCTCGAGCAGCTGAGCCTGGACGTCCGAAGTCTCGACAGCGAGATTGCTACTCACCTTTGCAAGACTTCCACGGATGACGGTAAGCTGGCTGCTGAGTTCGATTCATGTGAAACGTATGCGGTGAAATTATCAGACGCTTTGGCTCTCCTTAGAGATCATATTTCTGCAGAGAACGCATCAGACTCGGCCACGGTTTCGGCTGCCCCGGCCTCTGCACGTCTCAACAAACTGAAGCTACCCGAGGTGCCTTTACCTACCTTTGGTAACGAGCGTACTGAAAATTTAACCAATTTCTTGCAGAACTTCGACAGTAGCATCGACAAATACGAACTGTCAGGTTATGAAAAATTTGTATACCTGAAGAAGCAGCTGCGCAATGATCCCCTAATTTTGATCAACTCTCTTTCAGGCTCTGACCAGTCGTACGACAATGCTAGGCAGCTGTTGGTGAATGCGTTTGCGCGCACAGTTTCACAGCAGTTCGATGCGATCAAGCGCCTTGCGCAGTTGCATTTGAGCCAGCATGAGAGCCCGTACGAGTACGTCAGTGAGATGCGCTCTGTTCAAGATCTCTTTCGTAATCTTAACATCTCTGTCGACCTTGTCCTTAATTACTTTATCTGGAATGGGATGAACATTTCATTCCAAATCAAATTTTTAACATCTGTAACAATAATAAACCTACCTTACCCGAAATTAGCAATAATATTTTCCGTGCTATTGATAGGTACCAGGAACTTCGCAATCAAGAAAAGCGCAAAAGTGGTAACGCTAAACAGAGTTCCTCGGTACACAATTTGGCCACTAATGTCACAACTTTTCCTAATGAAACATTAGGAACTGTTAAAAAATTCTCCTTCTGTTCGCTCTGCAGCGATGGAGAAGACAACCGCGAATTCTCTCATTCCACCAAAGATTGCACCGTTTACCCGACTCCAGATTCAAAGAGAGAAAGATTGGAAGACCTAAATGCTTGTGCTCGTTGCGGATACATCAACCATTCCACGAGTAACTGTAAGTTCAAATTCAAAAGGCTTTGTTTCAAGTGTAACGGACAGCACATGACCTTCTTATGTTCATCTCAATCTAATTCTAATCCTTTCAAAGGTTCCGAGTCGAGGCGCAGAGACTCGACTGAGCTATGTGCGGGCGTCAGCACAGGCATGGTATGGACAGAGTCAGCCCTTCAGAGCGATGTGGGGACTGGAGTGCTCCTACCTACTTTTACTGGTAAGGTGGGAAACTTTCTCCTTCGAGCTATGAAGGATACTGGTTGCCAGACGAACTTCATCCTCACGTCTGTCGCTGATAAATTAAGTCTGCCCGTTCTAACATCTAATTTTCCAATAGTGATAAACGGCTTCAATGAGTCGAAACGATACATGACAAAGATCGTGTCTGTAAATTTAACCTTAGGAAACAAAACTACTAAACTGGCAGCCATTTGTGTTCCACCTATTAATACCACTCTGAAAATACCTGGCTTGAAAGGTGTCATCGAAACCCTTCTCAAAAAGGGCTACACTTTGGCGGATTCTCTCATAGGGGAGTCTAATGAAATTTCTAATATTTGCTTTGTCCTTGGAAACAAAAATCCCGAGGTTCTATTGGAGAACCAGATTTGTTTCGGAAATGATGAACCTTCTGTTCTTTCAGAGACGCACGCAGGGCTCCTACTCTATGGTGACGTCACTCGCTTGGTTAGAAATTTGCCATTCTTACCTGATGTACTCAAAGGTTCTCCAACTATCTCTAATATAACAATGCCTCATTTTCCTGCAGCCAGAGACCGGCGCGATCAAACTAAAGGCCTATTTCAGAACACCGTGAACATTTCGTACGTTCCCGGCCGGGATAGTGGCTGTGAATTAAGCCCTATTCCCACTGCTCCTGAGTTTTTAATCAAAGGTGGGAAATTGTTTACTCCTTTTATTTAAATTTTGCTACTTTGTTTCACCTAGGTGCACTAACGGAAGGCGCGGGGTTTGCGCCTGGAGTCACGACAGCGGCTCCGACACTTCGGGCCGAGTCTCCGACGCAACCATCGAACGAAAGCCATCGTTCTCCATCACTTAATTTATTTTTCATTGCACGATTATTTGTTTATTTTACCGGCATTGTCAAATATTCTGGTGGTATTATTAAACTTCAATTCTACTGTCTGCATTTCAAATTCCCCCCCGCTCGTTTTTTTCGTTAACAGAGCGTTATATAGGTAGCAGTATCTTCGGCGGGCCTTCCCATATTGATACCAGTATAAGAATAACAATACAAGAAATCCCGACTCCGACACATACGACAGTCCGCAATCGCATGAAGCTGCATATTTTGTGCGCTCATGATTTCGTATGCGCGTGCATATACGCATGTGCATATTGGCACAGCTCTAATAATAATCATTCCAACTTCCTGTTTCTACGTAGTCACTTATTGCACAAATTCCACGTTACTTAAAGTTCATAATAAACAGTACTTTCCTACTTCCTCTCTTCGGAACTCCTTTGGTGTGGTTAGGAAAGCATAAACTAACCTCTAGTTCCCTGTCCAGATGGTATGTCATTAAACTCAGCTCTTCGTTTTAGTTGGTTTCTTACTTTGAGATGGTTTTTCATCTCCTGATGTTTGCTCTGGTCAAATGGCTCAACCACCGTCCAGTGACCACCTTGCACGCCTCACAAAACTCTTGCTAATTCGACTTAAAATCTACACGCTCGAACATCACTGGCGCCTCGTAACTTTGGATTGCATTTCAGAGAGATGCTCAGCTCGGCCTGAGGCCTGGAGAGCTCATCGCGACATGTGGACTTCGTGAGAGGTTTTTCCGTGGCAATCCTGCTGTCTCTGCCCTTCTGTGGCAATCCTGCTGTCTATGCCCTTCTGTGGCAATCCCGCTGTTTTTGCCCTTCTTCGGCAATCCCGCTGTCTCTGCACTTGTGCGGCAATCCCGCTGACTCTGTCATTCTGCGGCAATCCCGCTGTCTCTGCCCTTCTGCGGCAATCCCGCTGTCTCTGCCATTCTGCGGCAATCCCGCTGTCTCTGCCCTTCTGCGGCAATCCCGCTGTCTCTGCCATTCTGCGGCAATCCCGCTGTCTCTGCCCTTCTGCGGCAATCCCGCTGTCTCTGCACTTCTGCGGTAATCCCGCTGTCTCCACCCTTCTGTGGCAATCCTGCTGTCTCTTCCCTTTCGCGGCTATCCTACTGTCTCTGCCCTTTCGCGGCCATCCCGCTGTCTCTGCCCTTTCGCGACCATCCCGCTGTCTCTGCCCTTTCGCGGCCATCCTGCTGTCTCTGCCCTTTCGCGGCCATCCTGCTGTCTCTGCCTCTTCGTGGCCATCCTGCTGTACGCTCTTCGATACGCTTTTTATTTGCAGCGGCTACGGATGCCTGAACTAACATATCGATAGTCTTATACTTGAAATTAGGCAGGCATAATTTTTTTCTTCAAACCCGTGCTGGAAGCCGGTGCACCACCGACCACTTGCACAAGTAGCATAAGTTCTTATTTTCAATATTTTTTCTTTCATTTTCATTATTCTGAAGTAGCGAGCAGTGCGATAAGAGGCACTGAAGCATTGCTCCATTTTATTATCCCCTCAGGGGGACACAACTATTATATCTATCGGAATTAGCGCCCCCAGGGGGACACTGTGACGAGTTGTTTGTTAGGTAGGCCATATTTTTGTTAAAATAATATGCTTTTGTTATGTTAATTTAAGAAACATTTTTTTCCGGTTCACTGCTTTCCTGTTTTTTTCAGTACCTACTACTTTTTTCTTAAACTTTGATCTTGTTTCATGAACTTCTTTCTTACCTCATTGTTTCTATGCCCTCTCTGCAGAGATCCCCCGTTTCCTTTACTCCGTACTCATTGGTGCCTTCCTTCTTTCTCTCTTTAGATCGCCCTTGAAGCGGATAGGGAGGCTTAAACTAATTGATGATTTTAATCTCCTGTAAAAAACAGCGTCTGCGCTGGTAACGCCTTGTGTGCGGCATCAGTGGCCATCTTCATCTTACTGGGTCAGTCTCGCCAGTATTGCATTGCTTCTGTTTCTCTAGAAATACCTCATTTGTTATCGCAATATATGTAATGGTGTAGAAATCCTCTGACTTTTTTAACAGACGTTATAGTAATGAAACTATGGCTACATTATTGTTGGTAGAAATGAATTCAATACAGCAGCAGTCTCTCCTCTGGGGATGTAATATCTGTACGCCATGCCGCTGCCAGAAGGAAGACAAGACCCGAAGGTATGAGTAGATAAACATTCTTCTCTTGAAATATAATTAGTTCGTGTTTTGTTGTGGACAACTTATTTTCGTTCCCAGCATTTACTTCGTACGCAAATGCTTCGGTGGTCAAGTCTTTTTTTCTTTCGTTTTTCTTTGTACCTCCTTCAAGAATGTACCTTTTTTCAGTTCCGCCAGCTCCAACGTTTACTCACTGCAATGAGATAGGAGAAACAATTTACGCCGTTTAAACTATTTATTTTTCACGAGCGATAGATAGTAGATTGTTTCAGTCTGGTGTAACGGACCCACTTGTGGATAGCTAACTGCGAGCTCGAATACTTTTAGGGCATTCTCTCATTAACGCTATTTTGAAGTGTGGAACTATGTGTATTCAACCTAATCTCCTCAACCTAGTTGTGGGCTAGACTGGTATATGGATTAGCTCATTAAGATTTGATTCGTAATTTTAAAATAATAGCTTCTAATGCCAAGAAGGGAACAGTAGTATGCTAGAAAAGCTTTGAGACTGGACGAAGACCTTTGTCATTATTTATTGCAAATGAAATTATCAAGTTTAGCAAATGGCACAAAGAGTTTGACTTATGTCCCTAATCAGATTGTTAACCAACTGAAGGCTATGGGAAAATTTTTTTTCACGGATTTCAGCAGGGCCTCAAGGCGTTATTATTCCTTTTCTCGTTGCCCCTTTGGAGAACACTGATATTGTATCTATGGGAACTAGAGTTTTCCTGGGGAAGGGGGAGGTTTGAGCTGAAGATTAGCTAGATATTTCTTATTAATATGGAACAGGATTTTGTTTTGTTTAGGACCACCGTTTCTAGGTTCATTATGTCCTGTTTTTCAGCACCTACTCTTTCCACCCCTCTTGTCTCGTGAACACTGATCACAACCAGGGTTGCAGAGTCGGAGTCGGAGTCGGGAGTCGGAGTCGCCGGAGTCGGATGTTTTAGGGTGGATTCGGAGTCGGAGTCGGAGTCGCTTCTCTGAAGTGTGGTGGAGTCGGAGTCGGAGTCGGAGTCGCTACTCTGAAGTGTGATGGAGTCGGAGTCGGAGTCGGAGTCGCTTTTCCGAATGTGGTGGAGTCGGAGTCGAAGTCGGAGTCGTTCATTCGGATGTGGTAGAGTCGTGGTTGGAGTCGCTCTTTTTTGGTGTCTTCGATTCTAATTTTTGCTAAAAATTATTTATAATTCTTTAAAACTAAAAGTAAACCAAAACAGAGTTAGAATGCTTTGCTGAAAAATCTAAAAAATACGCAATGTTTTTGTTGATTGTTTTGTTCTAAGTATGAAACAGCGTATTTATTCCTATCACCTAATACCGTCATGTTATCTAGTCATTGAGGGCTTGCACAGATATATATGAGAAACTTACGAGTGCGAAGTATAATTTTTGTACCCAGCATTGATGTATATTTTGTAGTTAAAAGCAGGAATTAGTAATTGAAAGCACAGCAAATTCATTCTGTATATTTCTGTTTTGTTCATTTTTCCTTCAATTAATACATAGGAACTGGAAAATAGTATTAAATGTGTTGCAAGTTACTTGTAGAACATTTCAGCTGATACAATACATTGTACTCACATAAAGAGTGGTAACTCTGTATGCTCAAAATGATGCATTGATTGATAATGATCATAAACATTTCTAGTCTTTAGGTTATGATTCATTGCCAATGAGTAGTTTCTGCCGAAACCTGAAGCTATGGTCTAGTGCACAAAGACTTCTAGTTTTCAAGTCATGTTATCAAAATTGATATGGATTCCGTGTTTTTAAGTCAAGTTAACATGTATTAATAATAAAAATTTCTGCTCATTTCTCAAGTTATTCCTTGAATGTAATTCGGTTCTTTCAGAGTTATATTGTATTTCACTATATCATCATCATGTTTAATTTTTATCTTCGTATCACTCCCCAGTTTCTAAGCAAGTATACGCTGAAATGGAGAATTTTATAATTATCTTGATACATTTTTAAAAACTGAAATATTATTCGTTTTGTAGCATTATATATTTAATTACTTCTTGTTAAGGAAGATTTGGAAATGTTGTAAGGTTATCTATATCGGCATTGAGACACTTGAAAAAAATTAAAATACGATGTAAACGAGCTGCGATGAAAATAATTACACACACCAGCAAAAACTTCACTTACAGTCACACACACATTGTAACTGAAAACAATGAACTATCTCAGCTGCAATGGTTTTTGCATTTATGCGATAGTACAAATTCTCTTGCTGGAAACGTTTCAAATTGCTCCAAAAAACACGAAATGAGAAGAACCTGGGCGTTTATTAAAATAACAAAGTGTCCAATACAAAGTAAAAAGTTAGACGAAAATAAGAGTTAGTATCATATTACACGCAAAGAAACTAGCAGTGACTTTTATTCGTAAAAAAACGTTCCGAAAACGTCAGAACCCTGCGATGAAAGCAGAACAACTTTTGCTTATTATATATAGCCGAAATGTAACATAGAGTTGAGCAATAATATGACACCTTTTCTGCATTGTTACCCTGCATAGTGTAGGTACAGAGAAGAAAAGGCAGTGTGCAAATCTGGCCTACCTTATCTACACGTATACATAATTTTGGGGATTTGAAGCATAGTCATTGAATTAACTATTATAATTTCAATGAATTAGTGCATACTTCGTAATAAAAAACTGTTGATACATATCTATGCTTCTCAGTGTAGACAATGCCTACAACACCTACTCAGAAAACACTTGTCAGTAATATACAGGGTGTTTCAGATTCAGAATAAGAGGCCAAAAATTGCACACCAACTAGAAGATACCCAAATAAAAACTTTTTCTTCTATAAAATTTTCCGAAGAAAGAGACATTGAGATATTAGCAGTTTATTGTTTTTAAGGGTGAAATTTAATGAATAAACTACTCGCAATATTGATTTTGAATTTACGCTGATCCGGCGAAATGTGCTAGTTGCATGACCTCCTAGATCTCCTGACATGACTCCACTCGATTTCAATTTTTGGGACACGTGAAGAGCTTTGTCTATGCTACACCCATTGAGTCTGAGGAAGATCTTGTGGCCAGAATTGCAGTGGCTGCAGGTGAGATACCTGAATGCCAGACGTGTTTCCTAATATTCGGCAGCCGTTAAGGCTAACATTCGAAAAGTGCATAGATGTAGGGGGAACACATTTTGAGCAATTTTTGTAGAGTAAATTCAGAATCAATATCGCGAGTAATTGTGCCATTAAATTTCAACCTTAAAAACAATAAACAGCTAATACCTCCCAACCCCGATTTTTTGGGGGAAAATTTCATAGGACAAAAAGTGTTTATTTGGCCATTTTCTAGTTGATGTGCAATTTCGTACCTCGTGTTCTGAAACACTCAGTATACATAATTGTGTACACGACTCGTCATAAATGACGGGATTCGATATTGTCTGTATAGAAATCTTTCAGATGTGGACCATAAAGAAATATTTCCATCCTAATAGCACCCGCGATTAAAATATTCAATACTTGTGCACTTGTGAAACTCGCATCACAGATACAGTAGTTAAGCATCTTTAAGAGCGTGAAAGGGAGACAGATCAACCAACAAAGACGAACAGCCAATTTTGTTTGTTCTATGAAATTTCCTGTCGAATATTTTCCGTATTTCTGATGGCGGCTTTGTGGAAGAAAAAGTTTTCTTCAGTTGGCCTCTCTTAGTTCACAGACAAAAATTTGAAACTGATGAAATGAGATCTTTTTGTTCGTTGTTTTTAGTTTTGCAGCTGCATCTTTTCTTTTCGATTTTTGTGTTTAAATTTAACTTTCTATAATTAAGCACGTTTGCGCTTCTAGCAGACCTGCATTAACCTTAAATAGCTTTAATTAAAATTACTTGTTACGCTTTGGCGTTCACTAATTAGATTATCTTTGAGCTTACTCTGCTTGTGCAGCATGTCGCCCTTTCAATATTATAAAAGTGGGTCTGGTACCTCTAACTTATTTCTCTTGCGTAAAAAGTAGTCTCTTTCTGCGACTTGAACTCCTCGACCCGGCTTTTGCAGCCTCTTGAATAGGCACTAATTGTTGAAGGTAATTAATTGTCAAATAATTGTTAAAATCTTAGTGCTATATGCAATCTTGCAATAAGATACGATATTCACCTAGTCGGCGACCAGACTTCTTAAAACTCTGTATCTCTCTACTCAGAACGCCTCTAAAATTCCCTACCGGAGTACCGTACTGATGACCGGCCGCGTCCATTGGGTGTCTTCTATTTTTAGCGAGTATCGTTTTAAAAACTAACCTTACGTTAAAGAAGATCTTCGGTCTCTATTTTGAAGGAATTTAATAATAAAAATATTACAGAGGACGCTGCTGAGCGTACTGTTGGAATCCTCAAGATCTGCCTAACTTGGGTACGGTTTCTCTTTTTGCGCAGGAGAAAAGGGAAACGACTTGCTGTTGTTCCCTTGAAGTTCTTCTGTATTTGAAATAAATGTTCGAGCAGTTGCCCTTAAGTTTTAAATCCTAAAACTCCATTGTATTAACATAGGAGAGATTACGCTCACGAAATAGCTAAACCTATTTATTAATTTGTTCAGAGGAGACACTTGACCATTTATTGTATAAGAACAATCAATACTATACCGGGTGTCCCACAAAAATGTCCCGGACTTTTTAATTTATAATATCTCCGCTTTAAATTAACGTATTTTAATTGTCTTTTATTTACAAATCAAACAATTTTGTTTCCTTTTGAAATAATTTAAGTTTTTGAAAATCAGTTGAGTAAACTTTAAGATGATCGATTTACTGAAAGGGGTAGAAAAATTGTTCAAAGGGAAAGTTTTAAAAACAACACTGGTGTTATTCTTCATTCCTCAATACCTACTGTTAAGAATAATTTCATAACGATGTATCGTACATACAACTAAGTATTTAAACCCTCTGAGAGGTTTCAAGTTTCAAGTGTTCTCAATAATAGTGTTTCAAGGACTGAGAAGAAACGGTGGAATAATGGGTAAAACTCTTCGTTCAATGGTGGCCAGAAGTAATACTTGCCTTGAGAGAAATGAAGGGTATGTCGTTGGATACTAAAATTACCTCATTTATTTAAACGTTATATAAGGTAATGATTTGTTACTCCTTAAAATTTTTGTGTGTTCAGTTTTATGGAAACTACAAAATAAGGAAGAATATCAATATTGTTTTAAAAACTTTTCCTCTGAACAAATAATTTTTCTGCTCGTTTCAGTAAATTGGACATTGTACAGTGGTTATTCAACCGATTTTTAAAAATTTAAATTATTCGAAAAGGAAACAAAACTTACTACATTGTGAAAAAAGGCAATTAAAATATGTTAATATAAAGTTGAGACATAATTAATTAAAAATCGGGGACATTTTTATAGGACACCCGGTATAATAAAAAGCCAGGTGCCCGTCAATGATAAGTATATGTTCTCGTGCGTAATTTACCCTATCTCATTACAATAAGAATCTGCTTGCTTGGACAGTATCATAAATACCATCGAAATATGAAAAACCTGGCATCTGCTCACTTATGTTTATAAGTAAAAAACATTGCGTGAAAATCGGATCAACTGTCAAGAAAATGCGACTCATTGCATTTAAATTTCAAAGGCATTTAAATGCTTAAGAGGTATGGCAAATTTTTTAAAAACCTCTTGCGAACAATAATTTAAATTACAATTCAGGTAGGTATTATGTTATACAATTTGCTTGGTTGTTGTGTGCGTTTGTGACGTTTTTGAAGATGCTTAATGACCGTATCTGTGATACGAGTTTTACCAGTGCACAAGTACGAGAATACTGAATTTTAATCGCGAGTACTATTAGGATGGATATATTTGTTTGCCATTTTTATCTTGAGATTTTTTTAAAACGATACCATTGGATCCCGTCATTTTTGACCAATCATGTACACTAGTATCTTGATTATTAACAATTCAATTTAAAAGTCGTTCGCTAATAAAGAATATAATGAACATATGCACAGGTTTCAACACCTGCAACCGTTTACTACTAAGAATTAGTGTCGTGTGTTTATTTATACGTTTTTTGTCACGCTGTTAGGAATAATTGATAGGAAAAAAATAGCACTGGCGGTCTTGGTTCCAGTTCACGGTCAATTAATACACTCATTTTCGTTGTGCAATAGCTCTGTAATAAGTCACTTTCATCACAATTAGAGCGATCCAGAGCCTTATATACTCAAGTTTGTATCGTGAATACCGAGTTCGGCGGGGTATTGCATATTGAAATATGCTGTATTGTATATTACAATATACTGTATTGCAATGTACTGTATTGCATATTACAATATACATACACAAGTTCGCAGTTGCTTTCAGTAATGCTGAATTTCTGTATCTTGGATACGACACGAATGGCTATAACTACTTCTCTTGCGGCTCAAAAATGCTGTGTTCTGAGTGTTTATTACTCTTATAAGAAAATTAAGTTACCTTTGGAATAAGCTGAAAGCATGGAAACTCCACTCAAACGAAAATTTGTTGAAGAAAGGTATTGAATTTTGTCATTTTTTACGGTCTGTGTACACTAGTTAAGAAATAAAATATTCATCTTATAAATTATGAATAAGTGAAGTTGGAGTCACAAAATTGTGAATAGGCGGAGTCGGTGTTGGAGTCGCCAAATTCTGGAGAAATGGAGTCGGAGTCGGAGTCGGAGTCGCCAAATTCTGAAAAGGTGGAGTCGGAGTCGGAGTCGGAGTCGCCAAATTCTGAAAAGGTGGAGTCGGAGTCGGAGTCGGAGTCGCCAAATTCTGAAAAGGTGGGGTCGGAGTCGGAGTCGGAGTCGCCAAATTCTGGAAAGGTGGAGTCGGAGTCGGAGTCGCAAATTTATTCCACCGACTCCGCAACCCTGATCACAACGTACTGTTATCACGTACCATGTGCGTACATTCTGCACCCATTCAAATCCTTACTGAATGGGGCCCATCTCTTTCTTTTTGGAGCATTTATGTGCGATAAGGGAGTAGTAAATAAACCGCCAACACTCTTACTCTCCTGATCCGAACCTTTCTTCCTTCACGACAACGAGGCAACACAAACCAGGTACGTGTGACGGCGGGGTGAGGGGTGGGGTAGCTATGGGTAACGAGAGATGGTGGTATAACGGGTGGGGTAGTTGTGGATAGGGGGATGTGGGGAATAAAGGGTGGGGTAGCTATGGGTAGGGGGAGGTAGGGGTTCTATTCTGGCAGGGTGCAACTTAACGCGGAAGCCTGTTGGGAAGTCCACGGATGTCTGCGGGGGGGAGCCCTCACTGGAGAGTCCCATAGGGGCGCCTTCTCGTGGGGCAAAACTCACGCACAGGGGCGTGGGCCTCCCCTATGGGGGTGGGTCTTGGGGTGGGGGAGTCCCTTGCAGGGGCTGGTGCCCACGAGGAGGCCCTCCCTAGCATGAACCCGACAGCCTATCTATTTTTGAGAAAACTTCGTCCGGGGCCAACGTTGACATTTATCGGGCCTTTCGTGCGGGGGACCGAGGGACTCGCCCTACGTTGGGGCTCGAGGGGCTCGACCCACGTGGAGGCTCAAGGGGCTCGACCCACGTGGGGGTCCGAGGGGCTCGCCCCACGGGGGGGGGGCCCGAGAGGCTCGCCTCACGTGAAAGCCTGAGGAACTTGCCCCACGTGAGGGCTCGAGAGGCTCGCCCCACGTGAGGGCCCGAGGGGCTCGCCCCACGTGAGGGCCCGAGGGGCTCGCCCCACGTGAGGGCCCGAAGGGCTCGTTCCACGTGGAGGCATAGATCCAGCAGCACAAACCACCCAAGAAGAAGGCTCGCGGGTTCAGTCGACGGCCCCTCGGGATCTCAACCACGGTAGAGGAAACAAGATAGGTGCGCTTATATGGGAGAAAATACACCTCCTTTCGTTTGGTTAGCCAATATAAATAAAATAAAACTTTCAAACGGTTTCAAATAAAAAAAAAAGGTTTCAAATAAAACTTTACGTCACCAAACCGCCGTGTCGTTAGGCCAATAGTGGAGCCAGGTTAGGCGTAGCAGTGCTACCAAAAACAATATGAGCGCTGCTATTGGTTCGTTACCGTGACGTCAGCCAAACGTTACCCTCGACGAAATAAAGACTGGTTTGATCCTACTTTGTTTCCTCTACCATGACCTAACCGAGCCTTCCCCTTCACCTTGGGTGGAAGTACCTTCCCATCTCGGTAGGACACCTTACTCCTCTCCAGCGCGTCCCTCCGTCTTCGCCGTCACCACCTGCAACTGAACACATCTTAGCTGTAGTGTCTGATGCTGTTCTAAAAAAATTCATGTTAGTAGACATCTCAATAAACTATAATTCATTGGCGCCATAATTTTTATCATTCAAATTACGACAGGTACGGTAACTTGGACGCGTACTTGAATTGTAACACAGCTTATACCCGTTGCGAAAAGTCATATCTGAAAAGGTGATGTACAGGCACTAGAGGCGTACGTGTCAGATGACATGGTCAGCTTTGTTATGTTATGGCTTGATAGTCACCAACTGTACCGTACATTCTAATCCCTGGCCATGTGGTCCCCTTCCCCTCAACACCAACTGTAGATTATGAATTTAAGCCTCCCTATCCTCAACAAATGAGATTCTAATAGAGGAAAGAAGAAGGTACCGTATAGTATGGAGTCAAGGGAACACGGAATCTATGCAGAAAGGGCAAAGAAACAGTAAAATGAGAAAGAAGTTTTTGAAACAAGACCAAAGTTGAAGAAGAAAGTAGTTTGGGCTGAAAAAACAGGACAGCAGGGAAACGATATAAGTTGGTCCGTAACAAAACAAAACTTTATGTTATTTTAACATATATACCTAACCTTTAGCTCGGGCCCACACATAGTCTCCCTGGGAGCGCTAATTCAATTAGATACCATAGTTGTATCCCCTTGAGGAGCCACCAACTCTAATTCCTGCTGTCCACTCTACGTGAGTAAGACAAGATTTGTTATCCTCTCTAACGGCAACGAAGACAACCCAAGGAGAGGATGGAGGAAGGTACCATATAGTATGGAGTTGAGAGAACGCTGAATCTATGTAGAAACATGATAGAAAGTGTGGGTTGAGGAACACGTTTATGAAACCAGATCAAAACTGAAGAATAAGTTAGTTGCTGAAAAACATAGTATCAGTCAACCGAAAAAATGGGAGTCCTTAACAAAACAAAACCATTTTATTTCAATAAAAGGCATGCCTAACTCTTAGCTCGGGCCCTCATAGTGCCCCTCGGGAAGTTCAAATTTCATTCTTCTAATAAATAATAAATAAATAAGTAAATAATGAAGGCATCTACGGATGCTTTATTTCCAATCAAACCTGATACATATCACCTTTTACATTGGATTTCCAAATGCCTTATAACTAACGCCAGGACGCCATGACGCTTTCCCCCGGTCAAGACCGGTACCCATTTCAGACACCTGGATGGAGTGGGGTATTGTGCTTGGAATTTTTTTCCTATACCCAACAGAGAAAATCGCCACTGCCAGCACCGAGAATCGATCCCGGGTCTGCCGCACGGTGGCAGAACCCCTAGCCACTTGCGTTATGGTGAGCACTATAATACAATAGTTCTATCCCCCTAAGGGGGTGCGACTCAATATTGGTTCTGACAATAAAGGGAGTTTGTCATGAGGAACTACGCCGAACACACTGAATGCGTCTAGGTGCACGCGTGTAAACTGCTCAAATACATAAAGCATTTGAACTATAATACATTGACAATGACTTTACCATTGAAGGCTACATTACCGCTCGCTTGAATCTTCGACATTTAGAACGATTAAAAACTCACACGAGTAGTTACACCGGCTTTTCAATACCTCTTTCTACGTAACAGATTGTCAAGATTGTTACAGCGCTGATTGTTAAAATGCGTTGATAGTTAAAGTACGTTGATTGTTAAAGTGCGTTGATTGTAAAATGCGTTGATTGTTAAAATACGTTGATAGTAAAAATGTGTTGATTGTTAATGCCTTTGGTCTGCTCGGAAGAATCGATTTGAAAAGACGAGTCTAAGTTCTTTCCTGGTGACAAAATTGTTCCAAGAGAGGAAGGAGGAAGAGGAGACCATGAACTAGGAAGAAACACTCCGCACGTAAGGAATGAAATTAAAAAAATGAGTAATATAACAATTTGGAAAAAGAAATAAATGATTACTAACAAAACGAGAGCAGTTACTCGCCTTCAACTGGAAATGAATTCCATTTCGTTATCATTACGAGACCAGCGTACCTCACCTACAGCTCAGAACCTCGCCTATTTCCCTGGAAACCCCTAATTTTTGAGACAATTGTTTTACCCCCATCAATGGGATATTAATTGTAGAACCATAGAAAAAAGTAAAACGGTTAATATACGCTTTATACAACTTTACAGACACACTTTGCCATATCAGAAATTCTCGGTACAATATAACTTCTGGTCGCCCTTGTATTCACGAATTGTTTGGTAGGCAACGGGACGCACGAGGGACGCATTTAATTTAGGGGACAAAAGTTATCGAAATTTTGCGATAACGCGCAGCAATTGAATTATATTTAAACCTTATACGAGCAGAACTGAGTTGAACTTCAACGACCACTTCGGTGTCCGCTAAGTTGTGAGGAATGTTCACCATCGCCTTGGAAATATTCAGGCTTCAGCGAAGTTTAGGTATAATTGCTATTACTCTAAATATTTGCCATTACCCTAAATATTTCCTGGTGTCTGCTGTATCTATGAATGCGTACCATTACTTTTCAGATTAGAAAGAAAGAAAGAAAGAAAGAAAAATGTTTATTTCCAAGTTGTCACATGAGATACATGCCAACATATTGGCTTTTAAAAGTTTCCTTAATATAGGGCATCCTAAAACAAATGTTCCATACGAGGAGTACTATTTGACAAACCATCCGAGGTGTACAAGTAGATGAGCCATACGAGGCATAATAATAGACAAACTATACGAGGTGTACTAATAGACAAACTGTCAGAGGTGTACAAGTAGATAGACCATACGAGACATATTAATTGACAAAATATACGAGGCTTACTAATAGACAAACCATTCGTGGTGTGCTAGTAGTCTAACAAAAGTTCTATACTAGGAGTACTAATTGACAAACCATCCGAGGTGTACAAATAGATAAGCCATACGAGGCATAATAATAATAGGCAAACTATACGAGGTGTACTAATAGACAAGCTATCAGAGGTGTACAAAATAGATAGACCATACGAGGCATATTAATAGACAAAATATACGAGGCGTACTAATAGACAAACCACACGTGGCTTGCCAATAGTCTATCTCTGTCAAGGGTAGTTGAATGAGAAATGAAAATATGCCCTAAAAATAAGCAAAGCCCTATCACCACCAAAAACATATTTCATATCTTCCCGAGATTCACCACATCATGCGGATATGGGTACATGGGATAAAATAGAGATACAGTGCAGGCCGGTTACCACTCATGATTGACAAATATCTACAAAATGTTGGTAGAAATGGGTAAACAAACATATATTCAATATCAAAATTCATAGCTTGTACAACATACGGACAGAAAGATAATTTTACTGCGATTCATATGCTCAAATTGCACTTTATTTCATCAATTATATATGAAATTAATCCGATTCACAGAAACGCCCCTCTGGAGAAGTGATAGATCTATTTTTGAATCATTTCGCTCTTGCAAAACAAATTATTAACCGAATGGTTTTGCGTAAAGAAATGAAATAGAAACATGTATATCTATTTATGTAGATACATATATATACCTACACACGTACACACACATATTAATATATATATACTTATTGAAAATAAAATATTAGAAAAAAGTACATATATAAGATAAAAGTTAGAAGCAACCTACCATCTACTACACAGAAAACGACAGCTGAGCTCACTGTAATCCTAAGAAATTTTCCGCAAAAAAAATAACTTAAAGGAAGAGAAGACTTCGAAAAACATAAAAATGAGCTGTTTTTCAATTTCTTCACAGAAATTTTTAGGAAAAATCAAGCTATAGTCAAGAAGCAACACAACTCTTCAGCATTATACGGACATGTGTGCGTGGGACAAAATGGAGCAACATTGTGGCCGGATATCACATCTGAGTGGAGAACATTCACAAAATTGGCACATATAGGAAGGTTAGGTCTTGATCCAAAAGGATAATTTTGATTACAGAAATTTAGAGTTTTTTCTGATTTGAAAGTTCAGTGCTAGTGTGCTCTGAAACGCACGGAAAAAAATAAAAATAAAAAGACTAAATGCAATTCTTAAATTACGCCTTTCCCCCCAGCTCAGCCGAGAATCGATTGAAAACATCTTCGAGAATGATTTTGAAATAGCGAGACAACGTTAGCCAAAAATTTATTTCATTATAATTTTTATAGGTTAGTTGAAGCCTCCACAACCGCTACATAAAAAGAGCTTATCGAAAAGAGGAAGGAGGAAGGCACCATTTAGTATGGATATTTGGGAATGTGGAATCTATGCAGCAGGGGCATAGAAACAGTAAGTTAGGAAAGAAGTTGATGAAATAAGATGAAAGTTGAAGAAGAAAGTCATAGGTGCTAAAAAACAGGACAGTAGTGAACCAAAGAGGATTCTTAACATAAAAAACATTTTATTTCAACAAAAAGAAAGCCTACCTAACTCTCAGCTCGGACCCTTATATTTTCCCCCCGGGAGCGCAAATTCCCATAGATACAATAGTTGTATCCCCCTGAGGGGACCATTACCCTCTAAAGGTTAGGGCATTTATGAATACGATATTAAAATTAAAATATCGAGACACAATCTGGGGTACACCGACAAGAGAAACTCGATGCCTGAAATAAGAAAATTGCTTTGAGGAGTATATCATGCACGTAAAAATTTAGGGTTTATGAAAAAAATTGTAGACCCAATTTATTACGAGTGTATGAGAGGTTGAACAAATTTTGGATAACCTGGCAAATTTTCCGTAACTCAAATTAAAGGTAAATCTGCGAAGAGCAGCAAAACTTGAAGTTTAATTCGTAATCTGTGCAGAGATATTAGTTGTACGCCAAGCTTTTTTCCAGTTGATGACAACGATTGAAAATTCGGAGACGTTCACCAAATGTGGCATTTTTGGTTTAAAAATTTGAAAGGATATTAGATTATTGATCCAAGTCTTCCTCACCGCAAGAAATACTGTAAAAAGAAAGGAATTATGAAGACGCTTCTAGAGAGGAGTTGAGGGCATATTATGCATACGAACAGTGGTTCTTAACTTTTTTTGGCAGTGACAGTGACCCAAAATTTTTCCAAAATAACTTCTGCGACCCAGCCTTCATAACAATACAAAGGGTTTCTATATTTATGTTACACAATTCCTTAGCGACCTAATGAAATGGCTTGGCGACCTAATTTGTTGGTCGCTAACAAACTGTTAGTCAAGAAAGAATGCTATGAAACAAGATGAAGGTTGAAGAAAAAAGTTAAAGTTTCTGAAAAACGGGACAGCGGTGAATCGAAATTAAACGGTCCTTATAAAAACTAAAAAAATCTTATTCAATGAAAAGAAATTCTTCCTTTTTCTGAGCTCGAAGCCTCCCGTTTTCCTCCCAAAGAGCGTTAATTTCTATACCCATAGTACGACCAGAATGAAAATGACCATATAGGGGCGGTTCCCAGAAATGCACGGTTGCCAAATCACAAACCCCTACCCATCGAAAACATGAGACAGCAACGATAATTAAAGCAGAAAATAGGTAAATTCTATTTTCAAAATATGTTTATTAAAATATTCTTACATGCATTGAGCGACATGTGTATATTGCATGGTACGTTTGGCACAAATTTTCTAGGAATTCATACATTTTTGCCACATCTTAATCGTGTCACGTGGTTGCCATCCGGTGCCAGATGTCTTCCTGTCGTGGTACGCTGAACACCCATTCGGTTGAATTATTGATATTATTATTGGTAATTATTGAATTGTTAATTATTTGATTATACCAAGTACATATTCTTGGAATCGATATTTTTTCCTGCCTGAAACAAAACAACTCATAAATTGGTTGGCCCTAAATACTATTTGCAGTAGAGAAAATAGACGGCATTCGTAATTTGGCAACGTGGATGACGTTTCATGCCCCTCCCCCAAACGGTCATTTCATTCTGGTCGGACTATAATATTGTAATAATCTTAAGGCTTCATGCAGAAAAATCTTGATGATAATTCATCAATTTTTAGCATTTATTCAGAACCTGAATGCGAGCTACTCGTACCAGTACCAAACTCGAAGGTGGCACCCGATCGAGCCAATTGCGTGCTCCCACAGCGGCCTGAGCCGATACGCTCTACCTTCCTGGCTGAGAAGAGATTCGATTATATGTTAGCTTAAGTCTCCCTAACCCCCACAAAGACGTTCCTTCGAGAGGAAAGAAGAATGCACCATTTAGTGTAGACTTGAGATTAAAGGGAACGCAGAATCTATGCACAAGGTGCTCGGAAATAGCTAGTTGAGAATGAAGTTCATGAACCATGATAAAAGTTGAAGATAGTAAAAAGTACTGAAAAAAAGAACAGTAAACCGAAAATGGTCCGAAAAATATCTAACGCAAGGAATGTCAGCCCAACCTTTATCACAGGACAAAACATATTCCCTCTGAAAGCGCTAATTTTCACACATGCAATATTTTAATCGCTCTGTGTGGTCGAAGCTTTAAAGGATAGCTAGAACATAGAATATGGACTTAACGAACATCTGTTTAGCAGATGAGGATAAAATAGTCGAGTTTGCAGACCACCAAGAGAGGGCTCCATGAAGTTACTGCCTCCTCATTGGGAAAGAATGAATGTTAATTCAATTTTCCATAATCGCTACAAAGAAAAAGTGTACCGAAGAGAGAAAGAAGGAAGGCCCCATTGAGTATGGAGTTAAGAGAATGTGGAATCTATACACAAGAGGCATAGAAACAGTAAGTTGAGAAAGGAGTTCATGAAACAAGATAAAAGTTGAAGCAGAAGGTAGTTGGTGCTAAAAAATAGGACAGTAGTGGACCGAAAAAAGGTGGTCCTTCACATAGCAAAAAAAATTATTTCACAAAAAGAAGGCCTACCTAACTCTCAAGTGGGGCCCTCACACATTTTCCCCCTGAGTGTGCTAATTCTAATAGATACAATAGTTGCATGCCCCTGAGGGGCTCTAAATAAGAAAGCATTTACGGTATTCAATACGAATGGAAGAGGTTGTATATTGCGAACATTCACTTGTCTACATTGTTGTTTTACTAACTCCTTAGTCATGCACACAAATTTCGATTAATAAAGAAGAGAATATTTGTGTTTCCCACTGCATCTCTCATACGCAAACTTTAATTTGTGAAAGACGCAATATTTTACAACACTGAACTACATTGAAATATCCCAGAGCGATTCACAAAAATACTGCAGCGTAGAGGACGGGTGAGTTTTGCTGGCTGCAATTCGTAATGAATCAGGTTTTTTGTCTAACTTCGAAACATAGTGGGTTTTTTCTTGTCAATCACTTGTTAAAAGAGAAAAACAACTTGTTTTCATAATTATGGTAACACTCAATCTACAAAATTCTATATCCCTGTTATTTATAAAATGCAATATTGCCATTCTACCATCATCATCTTCTGGCTGACACTATACAAAAAAGTTATATCACGTTGATGAAGATATGAATCCAACGCATGAGCAAAATCAGAGCAATAAAATTAAACAAAAGATCACATTGTAAGATGAATATATGGGAACAATTTTGTGCAACAAGAATATTGATCGCCAGACAAGTATTTATTGTACAAGATACATGCTCACGACACCAGAGCGGAGGCGACATGGACGACCCAGCGGATGTTTCAAACTTCTAAGCTGCAGTTCTATGAAGCAGTTTTAGAGCAAAAACTTATTAGTATTGTCATTGAGGACCTGTTAAACTTTCTGAATATGTAATACTTCTATAATTGATTGAATATAAGAAAGTGTTAGCGTCCCTCTACCACAACAAAGATGCTCAAAGAGAGGAACGACGAAGGCACCATTTCGTATGGATTTAAGAGAACGCGAAATCAATCTACAAGGGGCATACAAACAGTAAGTTGAGAAAGAAGTTCATGAAACAAGACAAAAGTTGAAGAAGAAAGTAGTAGGTGCTGAAAAACAGGACAGCAGGGAACCAAAAAAGGTGGTCCTTAACATAACAAAAAACATTTTTTTCAACATAAAGAAAGCCTACCTAACCTTTAGCTGGGGACCTCCCATAATCCCTCTGGTAGCGCTAATTCTCATAGACACAATAGTTTTATCCCCCTGGATGAAGCCTTTGTATTTTTAATATGCTCTTAGTAACGAAAGGTATGAAACTTTAGTCCTTGAATTCAAGTCTTCATTCGAGTGCTTACCACTACAATCAACATAGAAATGATAAAAAATAAATTTCGATATTAGTAGGCAATCCATCTTTGTTTCAGGGTCACTCTAGTCACAACAGTCTAGCATTTATTGAGAGACTTGCATTCTCTTATGCCACACCTGAACTGGTATATCACACTGGCTCTGGAGATATTTCTTACCACTAGATCACGAATTTTACAACTTTTTAAAATTTAAACGTACTGTACTTACCGTGTTTGGATCTATATATTTATATTGCAATACCTAATATGTCTTTCTGTTAATATAATTATAGGATTATCGTGTTAAGAAATTTTAATAAAACAATGTTTAAACAGTTGTACCAATTTTACGTCTCTTTTATATAATCTGTTTACCATTGAAAAACATTTTTTTCAACTGTTTACCATAGCAAACAGTTTTCTACTGCTCCAGAGAAGGAGAAGGAGAAGGAAGATAACACGTTTGAAAACAAAGTGCTTGTATATGAAAGAAAAGAAAGAAAAATAGAAAAACCGTTATTTTCGAAAAGGGTTGGCACATGAGATACATGATAAACATATTGGCTTTTAAAAATTTAACAATTTAACAATTTTAACAATTTATTTACCACAGGAGATACAGAGATAAAATGTTTGTCAAGTCTAGTACAATGGTCAAATTTGAGTATAGCTACCTGTGGGCCCGAATAAGTTCAGTGACTTCTAGGGCATCCTACCATCAAGGTTAGTCTTAGGAGTACAATAATGTTTAACCTAATTCACTTAAACTAGAGACGCATTAGACTGATCAATGAGATAAGTAACTCGAAATTAGACACTTTATTTCACAATATAGTTCTTATGGACTAGATTTAACAGTATATTCGACAAACGATTCAAGAACAGACTGAAGATCGGCGAAATCAATCAAGGCGAGTTACATTATTAGGACCAGTTATGTAGGGGACAAGGTTTGACTCTGTGATCTTACACGACTAGTAATCTGATAGGAAGTGAGATTCAAGACTTTTTTTGAATACCTTATAAGAATTACTTTCACGGATCTCCGCAGGTATTGAGTTCCAAGTTTTAGTTCCAACGAAGAGGATACTGTGTTGTGACCGAGCCTTTGAGTAATAAGGAAGCATGAATTTACTTCTATTTCGGGTTAAATGGTCGTGATGACCAGTTTGCGTTGTTAATAGTTGTTTTAGGCTATGGTCGCCATCATTTGTTAATGTTTTGTAAATGAAATTGCAAATGGAGATTTTGTAGAGATCCGAGAGCTTAAGTATTCGTAAATTTTTGAATGAGTCATTTGTGTGAGCATTATATTCTAGATTCTTTATCGCTCTTATGGCTCTTTTTTGCAGGGTAAAAATTTTGTTGGTTTTATTTTTATCAGTTCCGTGCCATGCTTCTATTCCGTATTGCAAGTATGGTGAAATGAGCGTTCGGTAGAGCATTTGTAAGGCTGTTCCAGGCAGGAAATTCTTAACTTTATTTAGGATTCCGATAGATTTTGATAATTTAGAACTAATATGAGCGATGTGCTCTTTAAAGGTTAGATTTTTGTCTATTATGATGCCGAGGAATTTACTTGAGTTGGTTTCTTCGATTTCACCTTCGCCAATTTGAATGCGTGGGAGAGATATATTTTTCTTGTATGAGAATGTAATATATTTTGTTTTATCGATATTAAGGATTATTTTATTAGCTTTAAGCCACAATGAAACCTTATGAAGTTCATTATTTAAACGCTCCGCCATCCTAGCGGGATTTTGGTCTGGAAGGACCGCAGAAAGGGTACTGTCATCGGCAAAAAGTATGAATTTGAAGAATGATGTAGATTTAATGATATCATTGATAAAAATTAGAAATAGGAGAGGCCCAAGGACAGATCCTTGTGGAACCCCATGGCTAATTGTCTGTGGGTCTGATTTTGCGTCGTCAATGACAACGTATTGTTTCCGATTTGCTAAGTATGATCTAAACCAATCATGGGCAGCCCCTCGAATGCCATAACAATGTAGTTTCGAGAGTAATACGTTATGGTCCACACAATCGAATGCTTTTCGAAAATCAAGAAATACGGAGAAAACAAGCTTTCCTTCATCTATATTAGAATAAAGGTATTGCAAATGATTTAATACAGCTTGTGTTGTAGATTTCTTAGAACGAAAACCGTATTGTTTGTCGTAGAGGAATGATTTTTGTTCAAAATACGAATACACTTTTTTATACACAATTTTCTCGAATATTTTGCTAATAATTGGTAGTACAGAGATAGGTCTATAATTGTTAACGCAGTTTTTATCACCATTTTTAAAAATAGGGGTGACTCTCGCAATTTTGAAAGAGTTGGGGAAGATACCTTGAGAAAGGGATTGGTTGATAATATAAGATATGCACGGTGCTATTATATCAGCTATAGCCTTAAGAACTTTAGCCGAAAAATTTTTCAATCCACTTGATTTATTTTTCAAGTTGTTTATGCACGTAATAACATCGGAGGGATTGGTTGGCGTGAAAAAAAAAGAGTTAGGTTCACGGACATGGTCCATGTATTGCAAGTGGTCTCTGGGTTCACCGAAGACACTATCGGCTATATTTTTTCCTATGTTTACAAAAAAGTTGTTAAACACAGTTGCAATATCTTTTTTCTCGTGGTATTTTACATTTTCGTGAACGACGGACTCAATTGTTTTCGTAGTAATATTATTCGGTTTATAGCATGAATTAAGCAGGCGCCAAGTTTTTTTAATATCAGTTTTGTATTCAGTAAATTTGCGCGTGAAGTAGTCTCGTTTTGAGGTTCGTATTTGATTTGTCACATGATTCCTGAATCTGTTATACGTTACTTTAGATATTCGCCCTTCGTATAGTAAGGCTAGGTACGCTTGACGTTTCTTTATATTGATCACGATATCTTCAGTAATCCAGGGCTTTTGTCTATTTTTCGGCGTAATTGTGCGGGTGATTATTGGACAGCACTGGTTATATGTGGTCGTTATAATTTCAGTTAAATTTAGTATTGCTTCATCAATGTTAATCGCATTATTTTCCCGTTCATAGACGTCTAATGATGGCATTAATTCTTCTAGAACAGTTCGCATTGTTCCCAAGTTGTATTCGTTTACACAACGAAATGAATAAGTATCAGCCTGTGGGCTGGAACAAGGATTATAGACATTTTTCTTGATGAGAAACACCGGGAAGTGGTCAGATAAGTCAGAAATTATTATTCCGGTAAGAAAATCAGTCGGATCTAACATAAAAATATTATCGAGTAACGTAGCCGATTCAGAAGCAACACGTGTAGGTTTCGTGATGATTGGAAGGAAGGAGCTAGATTGAAAAACATTTATGAAGTTTGAGATTTGCTCACAGCTATCATATTGTAGAAGATCGTAGTTGAAATCCCCGCAGATTATTATGTCATTATATAGAGACTTGTTGAACTGAGATATAATGCTTTGAAGCTCGTTCAGGAAAGAGACGTTACAAGCTGTTGGGGGTCTATATACTGTCCCAAGCATAATCCGTTTATCATTTTTCGTTAGTTCTATAAATAAGGTCTCAATATGTTCACGATTCATAGTTGCACTTAAAATGACTTTCGAAGATATATGTTTAGATATGTACGTACTGATGCCACCACAACGTTTGTTACTACGGAGTGAATGATGGCTATAATAGTTTTGAATTTGAATCAGGTCTTTAGATGAGTCGTCTAGCCAACTTTCGGTGAAACTGAGAACATCAAAATTGCTGTTCAGCTCCGTGATAGTACAAGATATTTCATCTATTTTCGGATAAATGGATCTACAGTTCCAACATAGTAGAGAAAAATCGTTACAGGTCTTCCTCATCGATTCATTGAATTTTTTAATATTTAGGTATTTACAGTTTCCAGTTTCATTTAGGTTTGGGTGCAGTCTATTCAAATGATTGAGATCTGGATCAATATTGTCGAATATGTCAACATGGTCAGTCATTAGCATGAAGAGACGGTAAATAAAATGTAACGTAAAAATAAAAATGATAAAAACTACAGGATCAAGGTAAAAATAAGGACATTCCTACTTAGAATTAAACTAAAAAAAAGAGAAACTAAAAACACACAGATTATTAGTCTAAATTGTTTAAAACCTAGTATGATTTCATAAGGAGAGCGCAAATTCAGTCCATGAGCAGGAACATTAGGGATCATAAATGGCAAATAATGTAGTTACAAGGCTGTCGTACCAGTGGTTTCCGCATATAACACTTATAAGATGTAGCAAGGACGAAATGGATTTAAAAACGAAGTGACAGTGAAGTTATTTATGGAATTTAAAAAAATCTTGCCTATCTAAATTGTTTCCAGATTCAGAAACACATACACGAGTTAAGTCTGAACAGTAAGTTCGGTATGAGCATTCGATAAAAAAGAGAAAGAAAGAAATTGAAAAACAATTTAGTAAGCAGCAAAACAAGGCTGTAAGGTCGACGTGGATGCCTTGAAGAGGTGAAGGTAATTCAATCAAAAATCAAGAAGAAAACATGTGGACAGATATCAAAATAATATTAAACTCAATACGTCAGTCTAAAAAAATACTAATCACGAATAATTTCCTCTGAGGACTTGCCGACATGTTGCAGCAAGTACTTGTCTAGTTCTTCAGGTGTATTGATGGTTAGAGATCTCTGAGTTACTTGGCCGGGTATCTTTGGAGAGAAGACGTTGATATTGCCATCAAAACTTCTTGCGGGTCCTATTTGTTCCGGAAATTTTCGTTTGGCCAATCTCAGAGTGTACATTATACTTGCTCGTGAAGGTACTAAGTATTCATTCACGTAGAGTTGTTCCGGTTTTGTAACACGGCAGGCTGTGAGAATTTCTTGCTTCTTTTCGTATTTTCGTAGCTCAAAAGAAATGTTTCTCCTATCGACGTTTCCGGGTGGAGGTTTTTTCCCAATCTACTCGCTGTGGTGATGTCAGAGTTACTCAGGTTGATTTTGAGTTGGTCCTTCAGGATCTGGCACACAGTTTCTATGCAAATTTCTTCAGGACGTGATTGCGGCAGTTCCCCTGATATAACCAAAGTGCGTTTTTTGTTCTCCAATTCTTCACGTTCTTCTTTCCGTTCGAGTCGCTCTAGACGAGAGACTAAGGTATTTATTTTCTTATCTTGTTCTTCAATTCTTGCATTTTGATTTGATTCTTTCTTCGTTTGTGTTTCAATCATCGTTTTCAAGTCACTAATTTCGCTTTGAAATTTCTTCATTACTGATTTGAAGAGATCAATTAGGATGGAAACTACTCGCTTAGTCTGTTTTGGCAGACCTTGTACGTCTGGATAGTCAAGCTCCAGCATACCCTCGCTGTTGTTGTCCTTGGTTGGGCTTGTCGCCATCTTGTGAGAAGGGAGACACTCTCAAAAAGAAGCAAGGGTTGAGTGCTTGTTCTGATGGAATATCACACTTTTTGTTCGATTTTTTTCAATTTGGTTAGATAAAATTTATTCTTGGATTCTCATGGTCTGAGTGGGCACTCTTTTTTGGTTAGAAATGCATGATCATTAACCAGTTGGGCACTTTGTTTCGGAGCAAAGACACAGACGTCCTCACTGCCTCACTGCACTCACTGCCTTCTCTACGTTTTAGTAAAATTTCTCAATATAAGACGTCATTAGACAAACGTACTATACGAGGAGTACTAACATACAGACTATACGTGGTCTACTAATACACAAACCATACGATGTGTACTAATGGACAAACTATCCGAGATGTACAAATAGGTAAACCATACGAAGCATACAAATATGTAAGCCATACGAGGCGTACAAATAGACAGAACTATCCGAGGCGTACAAATAAGTAAACCTTACGATGAGTACCAATAGACGCTCCGTAAGTGGCGTACAAAATAGATAAACCCTTTCATGGGCTAGTTAATTCAAAAATATTATTTCTTTGATATTTTATTTCCCTAGAGACGGCTGACAACTTATAAATAATTCAAAATACTTCTAGAGGCTTCTTCGGAATTCCTAAATTATTTCTTGAACCGAAAGTATGAATATACAAAAACGCTATACCGAAGCCGCTCGTAAACACCGTTGTAAATGACTATCAATTATTGAGAGAAAGTTAGTCACAAATTAAGTTTTAAAGAACATCACGCCACACAACACGCACATCTAGAAAATAAATGCGTAAACAAACTTACACGTAAAAAGAAGTTCGTGGCTTGTTCGGCATAAGTACAGAAAGCTGATAATTTTTCACGTCTTCTTTGTCTGCTCATATTCTTCATTTTTCCTATTCACAGAAACTCTCTCTAGGGTAGTGATAGATCTATTTTTGAAATACTCTCACAGGAGCAATAAAATTAATTAACTATCAGAAATTGCACAATTTCGCGGGTAGCGTATTTTCAGTATGAATAAAATCACAAAAGCATTATATAAAAATATTTACTCTTGGCATTCAGACCAGCTGGTTTCGACTAAAACAATGTCATTATCAATGAATACCATCTGTAAACAGAAAAAAACATACATGCCGTTTATTTAAAGTAGAGAAATATATAACAGTGAAATATAAAGAAATTCTAAGATATAGTGAATAGAGGAGCAGCAGATTGGTCAATATTTGAAACAGGCCTAAGTTTAAAAATGTACAATGATTCTAAAATTCGCAAATCAGTATTAGAAGTACAATCTAAAATTTTAAAATGATTCAGAGATAGAGGATGCTTGGTGTTGTCACAGTGCTGTCTAGGAGATGAATGAGGTGCGACTGAAAGCGGGAGTTTGGTACGGAAAGATTTGCCCAAATGTTGATAGAATCTAATGGCGGACTGTTTCTGCGTACTCCCAATGTAGGAGCTCTGGCAAGCTCCGCATTGAAATTCATAAATAATATTGGAGATTAACACAGAAGGCAGCCTGTCTTTGAATTGAAAAAAGTTTTTAATAGAGTGATTATTCTTTAATGATATATGGAAATCTAAATGTGGGTAATACTTCGCTAAAACATTACTAAAATATTCGGTCATTGAGTATGAATTTGGACCAATGAACGGCAGTGATACGAATATCTTCCGCTTACCCACTGTGTAAACCGGAGGTTTTGGTACAAAAATTTTGTTAAGGAATTTACGAAGAATATTATCGAACATCGTATGTGGGTAACCATTATTTTTAAAATAAGCCCGGAGGATATCAGCTTCTTGTGAAAAAATGTTGAGGGAAGATGACAATGAATATGCTTTATGAACAAGCGTTTTCATACTATTGATTTTGAATATCATTGGGCAGAAACTGAAAAAACTGCATCCTAGACCAGTAAAAGTGGGCTTCCGATAGATTGAAGTGGAAAAATTTGCATCAGATTTTTGAATTTTGATATCTAAAAACGCTAGAGAGTTGTTAGATTCGCTTTCCATAGTAAAATTTATATTTGGATGATACGTATTTACATGATTTAGGAATGAATGAGCATGCGTTTGGTCATTAAAAATAGCGAAGGTGTCATCAAGGTAACGTTTGTAAAATATAGGTTAGGTCGAAATTCTCGTGCGTTCCACGAGTCCCTAACTGCAATTCCAGCGAAACCGAATTACTTTATGGTCAGTTATGATGTATCTTCGCTCTATACTAACGTTCCATTGTTGGAAACCCTTGAAATTGTGTGCAATAATATTTTTTCATCTAGTCATGTGTACGATGGATTTGATCGTACAAATTTCTTGAAACTTTTAAAATTAGCAGTGACTGAAACCTATTTTTACTTTCAAGGCAAACTGTATAAACAAATCGAAGGACTTGCAATGGGCAACCCCCTTGCCCCTACTTTAGCTAATATTTTTCTGTGTCATTTAGAAACTAAATTTCTCGCAGAGTGCCCAATGGAGTTTAAACCTATATTTTACAAACGTTACTTTGATGACACCTTCGCTATTTTTAATGACCAAACGCATGCTCATTCATTCCTAAAATTAATCATGTAAATACGTATCATCCAAATATAAATTTTATTATGGAAAGCGAATCTAACAACTCTCTAGCGTTTTTAGATGTCAAAATTCAAAAATCTGATGCAACTTTTTCCACTTCAATCTATCGGAAGCCCACTTTTACTGGTCTAGGATGCAGTTTTTTCAGTTTCTGCCCAATGATATTCAAAATCAATAGTATCAAAACGCTTGTTCATAGAGCATATTCATTGTCATCTTCCCTCAACATTTTTTCACAAGAAGCTGATATCCTCCGGGCTTATTTTAAAAATAATGGTTACCCACATACGATGTTCGATAATATTCTTCGTAAATTCCTTAACAAAATTTTTGTACCGAAACCTCCGGTTTACACAGTGGATAAGCGGAAGATATTCGTATCACTGCCGTTCATTGGTCCAAATTCATACTCAATGACCAAATATTTTAGTAATGTTTTAGCGAAGTATTACCCACATTTAGATTTCCATATATCATTAAAGAATAATCACTCTATTAAAAACTTTTTTCAATTCAAAGATAGGCTGCCTTCTGTGTTACTCTCCAATATTATTTATGAATTTCAATGCGGAGCTTGCCAGAGCTCCTACATTGGGAGTACGCAGAAACAGTCCGCCATTAGATTCTATCAACATTTGGGCAAATCTTTCCGTACCAAACTCCCGCTTTCAGTCGCACCTCATTCATCTCTTAGACAGCACTGTGACAACATCAAACATCCTCTATCTCTGAATCATTTTAAAATTTTAGATTGTACTTGTAATACTGATTTGCGAATTTTAGAATCATTGTACATTTTTAAACTTAGGCCTGTTTTAAATATTGACCAATCTGCCGCTCCTCTATTCACTATATCTTAGAATTTCTTTATATTTCACTGTTATGTATTTCTCTACTTTAAATAAACGGTATGTATGTTTTTTTCTGTTTACAGATGGTATTCATTGATAATGACATTGTTTTAGTCGAAACCAGCTGGTCTGAATGCCAAGAGTAAATGTTTTTATATAATGCTTTTGTGATTTTATTCATAATTAATTAACTGGATTATTTCCAAGTTAAAAATAGAGATAGGAACATGTTTATATATACATATATATATATATATATGTAGATATACATATACCTACATACGTGTGCACAGATATATCCATATCTCAGGTTTCACATCCTATCGGTACTATCTTCAGCATTATATGGACATGGGTACATGGGATAAAATGTAATACTATTTTGCTAGATATCACTTCTGAGTGGCAAATATTTCCAAAATTTGGCAGGTAATGGTAGATTTAACAGTATTTCCTGAGTAATAATTTTAATTTCTGAAGTTTGAAATTATTTCTGATTTGAAAGTTCAGTGCTAGAGTGCGCTGAACGCACAAAAAAATTAATAAATTTTAAAATGCTAAAACGCTAGATTCCCTCTTCCCCCCAGCTTAGCCGAAATCGGTTGAAACACCTTTGTGAATGATTTCAAAATAGTGAGGCAACGTTAGCCAAAAATTTATTTATTAAAAACATAGCACAACCCTCACATGTGTAAACCTGAATACTGATGTACACACATAAATGCATTTCAAAAGTTTGTTTATCACACGGATGTTAAATATAAAATACACAAAATAGAAAATCAAGAAAAGGAAGATGAGAGAATATGAGAGAAAAAATGACCTTCATTCCGCTGTATTGAGTTGACGGTTACGTTGCTTATTATAGTCTACAGAAATAATTAAAATATATATTAGAATGACTTAGCAAACATTGAGAGGAAATCATTTCCAATCTTCTAACACAAATTGCAGGAAAATTAAAATTTCAGGCAAGTGGGAAATTCACACCGAAGTGTTGCAGGCTCAAATATAGAGATGCAATATGACGTGACACATTTACTTTAATTTTTTTATAGTTTTAGAGTTTTTGATGTGCTGGGGAAGCTAGTTCCACAAAAGAGATCCAGAAACTGAGAGAGCTTTTTGTCCCACGTTCGTTGAACGGTAACTAACCAAGACATCATTCATCCGATTTGGTTTTTTGTTTGGGGTATTGGATGGACAAAATTTTACCACATCTGCATTGTTCTGAGGGAGGTACAGAGATGAGAACACTCGTTGAGCTTTTTGGATCATGAATCTATTCGGTATTGTGCTCCAGTCGAGTTTTCTCAAAAGAGGGGTGGCATGATCGTGTCTCTTAAAATTTCATTTGCATACAACTTTGGCTGCAAAGTTAATACATTTTTGCAATGCTTTTTGACGATATTGAAGTGAATCTACTCACACAACACTGCAGTAGTTCAGACGCGATAAAACTAAAGACTGAATCACTAATAACCTGGATTTTTCGTCAAGTGTGTTCTTAATGTGATGAAAGAACATTAAGGTTCCGTTGATTTTGTGGCACCCTGTTTCTACGAGTGAGTTGAAAGTCATATTTTTGTCAAACCAAACACCAAGATTTTTTACTTTATCAACTGGTTTAATTTTATCGTCTCCAAATGTTAGCGTAAATGGCTGTAAATTTCTGGTCGTATTCCGTGATCCAAAAATAATGCACTGCGTTTTACTCGCGTTGAGTTTCAGACCATTGTGGTCATGCCAAAATTACAGAATTATTTGAAGGTTTTCAGCGTTGCTTTATGTTTCCTCCAAATCCGCTGTCGAACATGTCATGGCAATTTGTACGTCATCCGCATACATTGAAATTTTTGTGTTTGCCGGCGTAGGGGGGAAATCATTGATGAATATTGAAAATAGGAGCGGGCCGATGATTGAACCTTTAGGAGTGCCAAAAATTTTTTTTGTAAGAATGGTGACATTTTGTGATTCAAGCACACTGCATCAGAGCGGCTTAGTAGATAGCTTTCAAACCACTGAGTGTCTATTCTGAGGTTTGAAATTTTTTTTAGAAGTTTTTTATGCTCAACACTACCGAAAGCTTTGGAGAGTTCAAGCAATAGCAGGAGAGTTATTATTTTTGGTCCATATTATTGTAAATTTTTTCTGATATGTTAAGCAGCGCGTCTTGAGAACTGGTGTTTCTTCTGTGAGTTTTTTGATTGCGCTGAAGTAAATGTGACTCGTCTAAGGAAGACGAGAGCTGGTTTGTTATTACTTTTTCCAGTATTTTGAACATGACAGGCAGGAGACTGTTTGGTCTGTAGTTTGACGCTATGTCAATATCACCAGATTTAAGTAATGGCTTAATAATGGATAGTTTCTATTGATCGGAAAGCTTGTTTGCGGCTATAGATGTATTTATGATTAAACAAATCAGAGGCACTGTGACGGGGAAGCTGTCTTTACAATGTCACATGGATGCCACATGGTTAGTTAGTGGTTTCGTGGATTTCAGCTGGCAAATGGATTTGCCACTGAATATACTCATCATAGCCATGTTAGTACATTGAATGCTGTTTTTGATATGTGGGGTCCACGTGGGATTTCCTATTGGCTACCACATTGGCTTTACATGAATTTCCCATATGGGAGGCACGTGTGTATGCAACGTACTTGCTTTCAAACGTCATTGTTAAAAAACCATTGTATAGACATATAATGAAATTGTGGTTATACGTGTTTTGATAAAATTGCGGAAATGTCTCTCAGAGCTCATATTAAATTCTGCATTTAGAATCAATAACCATCTTACACGTCTGATTAGTCCCAAATTTAACTGCTGTTAGCTTCTGGGTCAAGTATATTCTTCATTTTTTGTAGTATTCATTGTGAAGCTGAAGTAAAAGAAATTCCATGTGCTAAAAAAACTAACATTCGCCTTAGCAAGGCTTAGTTGTGTCTTATTCAGTTGTAATGCGTATTTGAAACATTTGGAATAACTAATAATGTTATCTACGTGTAAGAAGTAGTATGCTGATATCTTTGGACGTAAAATTGTGATGATTAAATTCTATATATGCGCGTGATACAATTTCAAAAGCTTTCGTTTGATAATACTGACAGACAGAAAACACCAATAGGTAAATTGATAGGCACACAAGTAGCTATTTTGATAAGTTTTGACGTTTCGATTTCGAAAGCATTTGCATCTAGCAGCTCAATCGTTCAGACTGGATTAAACGACGAACAGATCCCCCTCTCCTCCCTCTCCTCTAGACGCTTGGGCGGCATTTGGCGCCCGTGTTCAGCAGAGACCGTTAGTTCAACTGAGCTGCTCAAGACATGATCAGTGTTAAGTGTGCTCCTCCAGATTTCCATGAACATCATTCAATTCACAGTACTAGTTGAATAATTAATGAGACAAGTTCTTCACTGTCGATGTTAGAGACAATAATTCCATGCGCTGCTGGTTAAGACATTATTCGTTGCTTTTTGTTGAACTGGAGCTAATTTTGGGGCTGAAGTTTTCCTACTCTGATATTAATAGTACTGGTTTTTCTCTCTTAAGCACACCGTTGTGACGGGAAATGATACGACGCTGGAAATCGTTTAAAAATATTATGCAAATCTCTTAATCTTAAAGATATGTAAACCTTTCCCTGAAGGGTTCCCAGAAGTGTTGGATTGAAACAAATGTTGCTTCTAAATTGTGGGTACAAATTAAGTTCTCTTAATAACAAGGCGATGCAAATGATAACTAATTTAAATTTTTGTTTGAAATCAATAGTAACAACTACTACGTTCAAGGTGAAATAAAAGTTTGTATTTAAGCACAGGAGGGCGCGTGCACCTACAGTGAACAGAGAAAGCTTTAATATTTCAAGTGAATGTGTGCATGCTTAAGAATATTTTCTACAAATTCGATTAGGGCAGTAGAAGTTCTTTCAAAAATATGCATTCATCATTACCATTACATTAATTCATTATGTACCTGAGTCAAAATATGATACTTCTAACGCGTGTGGCAAGAGCTCATTTTTAAGGTTATATGACTTGTTCACCAAAAATTTGAAATGTTCGGGTGGTCTTTCAGAAGAAAATGTGGTGAACTTCTATATTTATTTTCCGTTGTCGACGTTAATAAGACTTTAACTGCGTAATTTTTCAACCTGTGCTGAAAGAATATGACTTCTTCTAATTCATAATGTTATACCAGACTGGTCATAATCATAATTGCAAATAGTATATATGGAGGTTCGTTTTTTGTCAACAGTTTACTTTGGTATTTGAGCTAGAAGATTTAAAAATGTATTCGAAAGCATTTTAAGCCTAAAATACTCATAACAAATCCATCAGTGCAATTCTTTGCTTGATAAGTTTCGTTTCTTATTTCTTACTTCGTGAATTACTTCGCTACCTTTTATTTTGAAGGTTTATCAGTCTTCATAATATTTTTAGGGCAATGCTGTTTCCTAGGAATTATTCTAGTCCAAAGTATTATTTGATTATTGTCGTACGTGAGTGTACCCTGGTAAAACAAATGAGAGCACGTCAGCTGGCAAAAACCTTGATCGGGTGCGAGAGAATGATTAATTTTACGTCCCCATAAGCTGTAGTTTTTTCTATTTACACAAGCATTGTCATCTTGATAACGATAAAGAAGCATCAAATGACTAATTTATTTTTCAGTTATACTTTCAGTTCATATTTGATGGGGAGGAAAAGGAACTATTATCAAATTAATAAAAACTCTCAGTTAATTTGGAGTGAAATTGAAAATGAAGCTGCATTGAAAAAAATGGACAGACCCAATAATTTAGCGAATCCGGATGAAAATACCAGTGAACCTGACTGCACATATTCACAAAGTTCGAGAGAACAAAGTCTCTTTGAAGTTCCGTCATTGTCACGCGTGAATGATGAAAAATTATCTGATGCTAGAGTTGGAGATTCCACGGAAACCGAAGTGACGTTGCCGAATGAAAGTGAAGATGATATTATTGAAAATGAATCAAACGAAACGGACAGGCTGTCTTTCAATGATTTGGAAGAGTTATCTGAATTGAGTGAAGTTGAAAATGCTAATGCACCTGAGAGCGAAGGCACCATTAAAGACGATTTAAGACAACGGGCTATTAGGAATAATCATTCTTACCAATCTATCAATGAATTACTGTCCATAATAAATAAACATCACCCGGACGACAACCTACCTCAAGATGCTCGAACGCTGTTGCGAATTAAAAGCAGTCACAATATTGTAGCTTGTGCAGAAGGAAAGTTTGCATACTTTGGTATTTTGAAAGGTACAAATGAGTGTTTCAGTTCTAACTATAAGCTAAATTCGGAACAATTGGTTTTTAATTTATCTTTCAACATGGACGGTGTGCCACTTTTTAAATCACGTAGCATTGCGTTTTGGCCAATACTGTGTTCCGTTAAATATTTCGGAGACCGAAATCCATTTATTTTGGCAATATATTGTGGACCCGGTAAGCCTGATCTCAATTTATATTTAAAAGATTTAATCGAATCGATGAATAAAAGAAAATGTTGAGCGATGGAATAACGATTGGTTCTACAACTTATGCAGTTAAATTACACAACTTCATTTGTGATGCTCCTGCTCGTGCATTCCTAAAACAATGTAAAAGCCATGGGGGTTACTTTGCATGCGAGAAATGTACTGTAAAAGGTGTTTACAAGAATAACGCGATAACTTATGAGTGCTTGAACTCAGAGTTGCGCACAGACGAATCTTTTAAAAATAGGACTCAAACTGAACATCATGTTGGTGGTTCCCTGTTGGAAAATCTAGCTGTTGGATTGGTAACCAAATTTACCTGTGACCCTATGCATCTACTTTATCTTGGATTTATGAGGAAGCTTATGCATCTATGGTATCATGTTCGCCCGTACAAAATGACTCCTCACAGTAAAACTAGCCTAAATCAATCACTGGAAGAAGTATCGAAGTAGACTCCGATCGAGTTCACAAGGAGACCAAGAAGCTTGAAAGAATTAGAGAGATTCAAGGCAGTTGAGTTCCGTACATTCCTTTCATATATAGGACCTGCATGCTTATCAGATATAATCAATGAAGAAATGTATAACCACTTTTTAATTCTCTCAGTATCAGTTAGAATTCTTAGCGACCCAAAGCATAAAGATAGTGAAAATTTAGACTATGCCAACAAATTGCTTGAACAGTTTGTTTATAGATATTCAACCCTATACGATCTTTGCAGCGTTTCTTATAATGTCTATAGCCTAATTCATATAACTTCTGACGTTAAATTTTACGGGCCTCTTGATGCATTTAGTGCATTCAAGTTTGAAAATGTGTTGGGTATGTTGAAAAGAAGAATTCGTTCAGGAAAAATGTCAATAGAGCAAGCTTGCAATCGCGTTTCAGAAATGAACTGTTTCAAATCTTTCAAAAATAAAGCACCAGAGGTGCAAAAAGTCGCAAACAAAACTGCATTTACCCAATGGGACAATTATACCGAGCAAAAGGAAGGACTCGTGTTGTTTGCTCAAAAATTGTGAAATTGTTTTCGTGATGCAAATTACAAATCAATGTGTCGTAGCAAATCTTTTCCGTAAAAAATCCAGATTATTTAGATACCCCTGTGATTCATCCATGTTGAAAATTTATAAAGTAAGCTTGGATTTAAAGAAAATAACAATTAGTGTGAATGATATTGATCTGAAATGTTACATATTTCCTAGAAAACAGGGCTACGCTATATTTCCTATGATTTGAAAACTTAAATGTCCTTGTATTTTCTAGTCAGACGAAATGTTTTCTGTCGTTATCTTCGAAGATGCCAATGAGGTTGAAATTGTTCCTTCATCATGGTGCGAATATTCAGGGAACAAGTTTTTTGTTAATTGGCTTTCAGGAATGTCCATGCAAAAAACGTCTGTGATGATAAAAAAGTGCGTGAAGCCTGAATGGCGAAATTGGAGTCCCCATCACTGCATCTTGAAAGGCACTTCAAAAACGTACGAAGCGGCCGTAGCTAAGCGACATGAAGCTGAGTTCATTACGGAAACGGAAAGTTGCAGTGGCCCTGAAGTGACGAAGCGGAAAGCTTCACCGAGAAATTCGGTTGATTTGCGCTGTCCTTCGACTCCTCCTCCTCCTAAGAAACTCCATGTTGGTAGCGCACTGCTTCAACTTCTCCTCTCTCAACCTCCAGGGCTATTTAGGCTTCTGGTTGTAAGTAGATATCGATAGGAATAATATTTTTTGTTCACTAGTAAAAAAAAATTTTAAACTATGAAGTAACTGCTGTAATGACGCCATTTTCGTTGTTGCATGCTAAATAGTTTTTCATGCCTTTAGTTTTTCTTATTTTGACTTAGTTGGAACTTTCAGTATTTTATATAATTAGACCTGCAGTAATATCATTCATTCCTTATCAGCTTCTGAAGTACATAAGAGCGACTGGAAAAAACAATTTGAGGAACAAGGTTTAGAAATTTTAAGCAAATTAAATATTGTTGTTGTAGCACAGCAAAAGCTCTTCAAGGAAATTGCTGGTGTGAAAGACGATTTGAAAACGGTAAAAAAATATACAAAGCCACTTCAAAATGAACAAGCGACAATGTTTCCGACTATTTTACCAGAACTGCCTATCAAAAGCCTTGATGAATTGGATAAAATGGAAAAAACGCTCGAAAATGAGAAGAAACGTGTTCAAGTAACTAAGGAACTTTCTCTAATTGGAGTGTCAAAAAGCTCAAGCGTTGTGTTCAACATCATGAACTCATTATTGGCAAAAGATGTCGCTAATAAATTCAGTCTTCTTGGGAAAAAACAGAAACGGCCATTCAAAAGTTTAAAAATCTACGATTGTGTAATAGGTAGGTTTTTTTATGTCATTTAAAACAGTCTGCCATCTGACATACATAGATATATTATAAAACAATATATTTAACCTTATTTATGTCTATATATAGACTAGAAAAATGGAGTGCATTATTCGAGTAACATATTGTTTATATTCAATACGTATGCGCGATGATGGAATGGCTTTTGTTTCTAACGATAGAAGCAGCAAAGAAGTCACCACACTGTAAAGAGCTCTCTCTACATGACCTCAACAAGTTCCTGTCTGCCAGCCTCAACAACGCAAGAGATAGGAGGAAGGGCTGATCGAACGAATCCCGCTGAGGAGTCAACAGAGCAAGCATTTGATTGAAAAAGTTTACATCAGCTCGACGAAAAGTAACTAACATTTTATCATGAAAATGGATGAGGTTTGTTGGTAGTATTTATTTTGTCAATGTTTTGTCGTTATACGATAGAAATATACCATGAAGAACAAATTTACACCACAAAATGCATAAACATGTATTAATAACTATTATATATGAATTAGAATGTTGTAAGTGAATTGCTAGGAAATGTCAATGCATTTGGAGGTCAAATTCATTCTTCATAGTACATTTATGTAAACTCATGATGTTTCGAATTTAAAAATTAGACTTAGCGCTGCCATTTTATTAAAGGAATTTACTTTGCTACCTACAAATGCTAAGGAAAATCAAGAATGAACGATTCAGTTAAAATGTTTTTTCGAGTCTGAATGCTGAGGTTTGCACTGCGATTTAATTATAGGAATTTGGTTTACTCTGAAAAATAGCTAAAATATCATAACTGGATTATTAATCTAGTAGCATGATTTATGAATTAGAATATTTAACTATCACTGTATTAGTGGAATTTCATTTTTTCTAAAAATTGTTGCGGAATTAAAAATAAAGCAAAAATGACTTCTTGACAGCACGTTTTTTCATTCCAAATTAATGTTGCGGTTATCTACTCCGTAAAAAGTTGATGAATGTGCTTCTACCGCGTATACATTTATAGCGTAGTATATAAGTTATGCCATGGAGGGTTCATAGTTTTCATTCTTCTTTCGGGGCGTTAATCTAGAAGAATTCCATTGTTTTAATTTCATATAATATAATAAAGGAAAAAAGTACAAATATAAGTGAAAATGCTTGAACTAAAGACTAAACGTTGCATTTTAAGCTTCTAACCCAAATTCTACGTTCTAGAAAAAATATTGCGATTCGTAAACTGTTCCGAGTTCGTCGGTTGAATAGTTTGATTCACAATGTACGCATGCCTCTTTAAATAACAGCCTTGTGAAATAAATGTGAGTATAATATACTCGTGAATATGTCACTAAAACACGCTACAACGAGTGGTGAAGGCTGCCATGAAACCCTATGAATACTGAGATGCCATTACTCTTCCCGCTGAATTCGATACCGGTTGATAAATAACTACTGAACAAATCGCGAAGCATTTGAGATCAGTTTTCATAATATGACTATGTAGGGTATCCAGGTTTAGTGCAGATGAGAATGGAATTTTGGGGGAACGTGTTCTATATTTTCTCAATAGGTCATCTGCTACAAGACGTGGCAATACAACGGCACCGTCACTCCGGAGTGACCAGCCAACTTTGATAACCACATGGAATCAATGTATAATACTCATCGGCAGAATTCATTGTAAATCTGCTTGATTTATAGGTGGAACCCATGCATGATTACCACGTAGATCCTAGCTGGCAGAAGCGAGGGATAGCCACAAGGCATGTGGTTTCCATGTAGGACCCACATCCTTTACACGTGTCATAACTATGTGGGTACCACATGGGGCCACTTTCCAAAAGTCCATGTGCTTTCCACATAGCACGGGCTCGTAGAACCCATATGGCAAACATGGACAATCCATGTCGCAACAATGTGGCTTCCATGTGACCTTGTATGTAGGGCATTTCCTGTCGCTTCAGTATTTTTCAGTGGGTGTGAGATTTTTCGTTTCTCTGTTACGCTAACTGGCTTTGGTTTCCATTTTTTTCCAGTATTTGGGGATGGAACATCACTCAGATTTGCACCTGTAGATGTATCTGAAACTGTCTTAGACACTTCATTGAAAACATCTTCACCAACTTTTGAGAAGAAAGTGTTAAGGTCATTCGCTGTTTTTGAGGGGTTGTCAAAAGTGCTTCTGCAGTCGGATTTTTTATACTGAGCAGCTTCTCTTATGATTTCCCAAGTTCTTTTTGTTGAAACCTTTATTGTAGCACCTTGAATGTGTATGTGTATTATACTAAAAATGTTACAGTGCTCTTGTGTTAGAATGTGTTTAAATAGTACTCTGCGTTGAGAACTGAGCTCATGGTTCTCATGCTTTGCTGGAGCCCACTCCACGGTTACCCTTCACGATGCTAACTTACGTCCTGCTGTGTGTTACTGACAATACATAGATCCTCGGTGTCTCACTTTACTTACCATTTTAACAGGTTATGGGCCCAGACAACCCTCCGAAGAAACAATTTCAGTAAGGTTATCCTAAGTCCCGAAGCGAAAAACCGCCCGGACCAGTGAGAACAGACGTTAGTGATCTGTTAGTAAGTGTGAGACAGAAACAGTGAAAGTGAAAAAGAAAGAAACATGGCAGGCTCCGTAAGTGAAAGTGCTAAGAACTGCCTCACGGCTCTTAATGATGAAAACTATCCTACGTGGAAGCTGCAAATGAAGATGATTTTAATGAAGGAAAAGTTATGGAACTTGGTTCGAGGAACGGAAACCATGCCACAAACTACAGACGAGACTGCTCGAAGGAAATTTGAAGAAAGACGTGACAGTGCCCTAGCTACAATTATTGTGCTTGGTGTCGAAACGAGTCAACTGTATTTGTTGGGTGACCCCACTCACCCTGTGCAACTGTGGCACAAAATTGAATATACATTCCAAAAGAAAACTTGGTCTAACAAGTTCAGACTACACAAAAGATTCTACAACATGAAACTAAAAGAAGACCAAGACTTACAAACTCATCTCAAAGCATTTGTCGAAATATTTGAGTCCTTGAGTGTGATAAATGACTGTTGATGAAGAAAGCCGTGTAATAATCTTACTGTCATCACTTCCCGACCACTTCTCCACACTGGTGACTGCACTGGAAGCTCACGAAAAACTACCGTCATGGGATGTGGTGACAAAGTGCCTTCTGAATGAGGAAAAAACTGATAAACCAAAGTGCTTCAGACTTCAGTGAAAAATCCCTTGTGACATCCAAATTGAAAAACTCAAGATGCTACGAATGCAGAAAAACAGGACACCTACGCGCCAAGTGCTGGATCTATCAAGAAAAATTGAAGGAAGAAGATGGGAAAAACATCCTGAATCATACATAAGACCAGAAAGATTTTGGAGCGGGTAAAACCAACTATATCAGTGCATTGTCTGTGATAAATGTCAATAATTGTTGGGTTATAGATTCTGGAGCAACTGCACACATGTGTAATAATGGGAATTCTTTTTCTTAAATGAATGAGCTATCTAGTCCAATTAACATTGAAGTTGGTGATGGTAGAAACTTGCAAGGTGTTGGTGTAGGTGATGTTGAAGTTAGGGTGTTGTTGCCTAAAGGTCTAGTAGATACCTGTGTTGTTAAGAAAGTCGTGGATGTGCCAGGCTTAGCCTACAATTTACTATCTGTGCTTCAGATTACAGAAAATGGAAACTTAGTTCACTTTGACGAAAGCTCATGTAAGATTGTAAATAAAGACCACAAACTAATTGCCTTAGGCAGTAAAATAGGAAAATTGTATAAACTTAATTGTACCCTGAATTCAGCTGCTCAAGAAAAAAGAAAAGAAAAACGTTTATTTCCAAGTTGCCACATGAGGTACATGCCAACATAGTGGCTTTTACAAATTTCTTAATATAAGACGTCTTCAAACAAAAGTTCCACACGAGGAGTACTAATTGACAAACCATCCGAGGTGTACAAATAGATAAGCCATACGAGGCATAATAATAGACAATGCCTGAACGTTTCCTCTGATGAAATTCTGTGGCATAAACGATTCTGTCAACTAGGATTTGATAATCTTAAGAAATTAGCCACTAACGGGGTGTTTACACTAGGGGACATTTCGGCTTGAGGCGCGACTCGTGTAGACGAGGCTCACCACAGAGGCTCATATTTGTGTGTGTGAGCCCGAAGTTCCTTATTCGCTCTGATCGAATTCGTGAGGCGCAAAGCACGTGAGCCTCGCAGCTCAGCAGGGCTGCCACTCTAGATTTTTATCCCTAGATCTAGATGTTTTTGCTAAAGCCTAGATGTAAAATTTGGAACCTAGATATTAGCTAAAAAATCTAGATAGTTTTTCAGCATGCTAAATATTTTCTAGCTATAATTACAACTCAGCTATGTATATGATAGATTACTGTAAATTCAAATTAGGAATTCACTATTATGGTTGGTTACTACTTCATTATTATTATATTTGTTAATTTGCTTAACTAAAATTGTTTGAATAGTGAACCAACCACATTTTGATCATGTTATGTTCAGATTATGAACGACTCCAAGACGGCTATTTCAATGTTTTTGTGCTGCCATCTCCAATTGCAAAACCAGTGATGATATCAAAAATTCATCCAATAAAATGCACATACATTATCAAGAATGTATTGTGGCCTCATTTCGACGAAAGACTGACCAATGATATAGGGAACAATGAGTTGAGTTTGTTGCTAAAGCAATGGAAGCAATGATATTCCTATAATGAAACTACTTGGTGTATCAGTTATATACTAAAGTCATGGATATAATTAAGTAGAATCAACTTACTTAGTAATTGCAAAATTATTAAAAGTGATGCAGATGGCGTTGTGAAAGCCTTAAAACAATTGGTGAGAAGTAGGGATCTGAGCATTGATAATTGCAATGCAATAGAGACTGACCTTTCTACTCGCAATACGTGTGAAATTGAAGAATATTTGGATACCAAGCTTTTTAATGATAAATATCAGGATACTAGATAATTTATATAAAGATAAATTGCCTAATATAGAGCAATTTATGATATAAATATTGTTATATGCGATTGTTTAACTATTTTATTATAGTAAATTTTATTATAGTATTATGTTTTATTTTTAAATCTAGATGCTTCAAGATATTTTTTGAGGTCACACTAGATTTTTTTGGTCAAAAAAAAGTGGCAGCCATGCAGCTCAGTCCCCGGTCAGTGTGTAGTACAGTGGTGTGTAGTTAGCAGTCATCAGGTGAGGTGTAGCCCTTTGCTCATCGATTATGGCTGACAAAACCCTGCTACGAGAAACTACATTGCATTTAATTGAAATTTAATAAGCCCATCAATGCATTTGGCAGACCAAAAGCTGCGAATATAAGGAGGCTGCTTGCCATTATGTTTGATTGAAAATAAACGAATATATTATCATTTCACTCCTGCAAATAAAAAAGAGATTAAGTAGTTTATGATGCAGCAGCAATATTCAGACAACCTCGTCGACTGCACGCTTCTCTCATAGCAGGTGGCCACACACTGACTGATTTTGAGCAGCGCGCGCTCTGTGGCACGCTCAATGTCTAGTCTAAACGCACATGACTCTTATGAAGCTCTACACGAGGCGTCTACACGTGAGCCTACAGCAAAATGGATACCAGTGTAAACAGGGCTTAAGAATCTTGTTAAAGGTTTTGATTGTTCTGTGAGTGGAGATAACAATTTTTGTGAAGGTTGTTGTAATGGTAAAAATCACAGGCTTCCCTTCCCCAAAACAAATCACTAAAAGAAACTTCAACCCTTAGAACTAATTCAGAGTGATGTGTGTGGCAAGCTTAATCCCAAATCACTTGGGAGTGGAAGGTATTTTGTAACCTTCATAGATGACCACCCAAGATATACTTGGGTGTACATTATGAAACATGAGAGTGATGTTTTTAAAGTGTTCCAGGTGTTCAAATCTTTGGTAGAAAATCACTATGATCACATAATTAAAATTCTGCGCTCCGATAAAAGTGGGGAATACATCTCTAATGACTTTGAACAATTCCTAAAAAGGGAAGGAATTATCCATGAAAAAACAGTGCCTAAGACACCTGAACATAATGGAGTTGCAGAAAGAATGAATAAAACTGTCCTTGACTCTGTCAGAACTATGCTGTCTGGTTCAAAATTACCAAAAATATTCTGGGGTGAAGTTATATCAACTGCCGTGTATGCCAAAAATAGGAGCCCTGCTAGTGCATTGAATGATATGACTCCTTATCACGCTCTTAATGGACACAAGCCCAATGTACAGCACCTCAGAACCTTTGGCTGCAGTGCGTACGCTCATGTCCCTAAAGATGAGAGGGAAAAACTTGCTCCAAAATCTAAACCGTGTGTTCTTGTAGGATATGGAAGTGGATCCAAGGGATACCGTCTGTATGACATGAGCAGCAAAAATATATTTTTGAGTAGAGATGTTATGTTTAATGAATCTCAGAAGATGCCAATTGAGAAGGAGCCTTCAGAAGTAAATGATGGTAATTTTACTCCTCTTCCACAGGAACCAGAATCAGAAGACTCTGAGGAAGGGGTGGAACATAGACAGTCAGAGGCTGTGATGGTGGGAGTGGAGCCTAGACAATCAGCCAGGTATCGACGGGCTCCTGATAGGTTTGGGGAATGGGTGTATATAATGAAAAATGAGCTTGATATACCATCTTGTGTTCAAGAAGCACTCAGCGGACCAGAAGCAAAACTATGGGAAACAGCTCTGGAGAATTAGATGGAGTCTATAAATCAAAATAAAGTATGGTCTCTTGTAGAGCGTCCTAACGACAAAAAACCTATTAAATCGAAATGGATCTTTGAAAGAAAAACCGGACCTGACGGAAGCATCCACACTTACCAAGCTCGCCTTGTGGCTCAGGGCTACTCACAAAAATACGGGATGGACTACGAAGAGACCTTCAGTCCCGTGGTTAGATTTGAGTCTCTCAGGACAGTACTAGCTCTCGCTGCCAAATATGACCTGAAATTCCATCGTATGGACGTTACAACAACCTTCCTAAATCGAGAATTGAGTGAAGAACTTTACCTAGTTCAACCTGATGGTTTTATTGTCAAAGGCAGAGAAAATCTGGTGTGTAAACTACAAAAATCGCTCTACGGACTAAAACAAGCTCCTAATTGTTGGAATACTACACTAGATAACTATTTGAAGAAATTGGGTTTCGTACGATCTAAGAGTAATGCTTGTATATACACTCGTGTTCAAGATGAGAAGCTGTGTATTGTGGCGGTGTATGTAAACAATTTAAACAATTTATTTACCACAGGTGATACAGAGATAGAATGTTTCTTAAGTCTAGTACAATGGTCAAATTTGAGTATAGCTACCTGTGGGCCCGAATAAGTTCAGTGACTTCTAGGGCATCCTATCATCAACGTTGTTCTAAGGAGTACAATAATGTTAAACCTTATTCACCCAAACTAGGGACGCATTAGACTGATCAATGAGATAATTAACTCGAAATTAGATGCTTCATTTTACAATATAGTTCATTTGGACTAGATTTAAGAGTACATTCGACAAACGATTCAAGAACAGACTGCAGATCGGCGATATTAACTATGGCAAATTACATTATTAGGACCAGTTATGTAGGAGAAAAGATTTGAATTGGTGATCTTACACGACTAGTATTCTGATAGGAAGTGAGACCCAAGATTTTTTTTGAATGCCTTATGAGAATGACTTTCACGGATCTCTGCAGGTATTGAGTTCCAAATCTTAGTTCCAACGAAGAGGATACTGTGTTGCGACCGGGCCTTTGAGTGATAAGGAAGCATGAATGTACTTCTATTCGGGTTAAATGGTCGTGATCACCAGTTTGCGCAGTTAATAATTGTTTTAGACTATTGTCGCCATCATTTGTTAATGTTTTGTAAATGAAATTTCAAATGGAGATTTTGTAGATATCCGAAACCTTAAGTATTCGTAAATGTTTGAATGAATCATTTGTGTGAGCATTATATTCTAGATTCTTCACCGCTCTGATGGCTCTTTTTTGCAGAGGAAAAATTGCATTGGTTTTATTTTTATCAGTTCCGTGCCGTGCTTCTATTCCGTATTGCAAGTATGGTGAAATGAGCGTTCGGTAGAGCATTTGTAAGGCTGTTTCAGGCAGGAAATTTTTGACTTTATTCAGGATTCCGATATATTTTGATAATTTAGAACTAATATGAGCGATGTGCTCTTTGAAGGTTAGATGTTTTTTTATTATGATGCCCAGGAATTTGCTTGAGTTGGTTTCTTCGATTTCACCTTCGCCAATTTTAATGCGTGGGAGAGATATATTTTTATTGTATGAGAATGTAATATATTCTGTTTTATCGATATAAAGGCTTATTTTATTAGCTTTAAGCCACAATGAAACCTTACGAAGTTCATTATTTATACTCTCCAATCCTAGCGGGATTTTGATTCGGAAGAACCGCAGAAAGGGTACTGTCATCGGCAAAAAGTATGAATTTGAAGAATGATATTGATTTAGTAATATCATTGATAAAAATCAGAAATAGGAGAGGCCCAAGGACAGATCCTTGTGGAACTCCATGGCTAATTGTCTGTGGGTCTGATTTGGCGTCGTCAATGACAACGTATTGCTTCCAATTTGCTAGGTATGATCAGAACCAATTATGGGCAGCCCCTCGAATGCCATAACGGTGTAGTTTCGAGAGTAAGATTTTATGGTTCACACAATCGAATGCTTTTCGAAAGTCAAGAAATCCGGAGAAAACAAGCTTTCCTTCATCCATATTAGAATAAAGGTGTTGCAAATGATTTAATACAGCTTGTGTCGTAGATTTTTCAGAAGATTTGTCGTATATTTTTTAGAATTTTTATGTAGAAGATTTAATTCTTGCTTCTAAGTGTGGTGACGAAATAAATGAAATAAAGATGAGTCTTTCTACACAGTACTAAATGAAGGATCTTACTGTGCTGAGTTACTTCTTAGGTGTAAGTGTTGTAAAATCTAAAAACAATTGTTCTTAAATCAAGCTGCTTATTCTGTGGCTCTGTTGTCAAAATTTGGCTTTGATAATTGTAAACCTGTTGCAACTTCCGCTGATGTAAATGTTAATCCGATTTGCTCCCCAATTGATGTCGAATTTGACCCTGCTACTTATCAAAGTGCTGTAGGTTGCCTTTTGTATTTGTCCACCAGAACTCGACCTGACATTGCGTTCTCGGTGAATAATGTCGCTAAATTCAGTTCCAAACCTCTTGAACAGCATTGGATGTGTGTTAAGAGACTATTCAGGTACCTGAGAGGCACCTCCAAACTAGGTATCTTCCCAATTGAAATTCTGAGCCTTTTACAGATCGTTTTCAGGTAGTTATAAGCCAAGAGTTTAGTCGTTTTCGAGCAGTAAATTAGCCTTTTTCGGAGCAAATGTCTAGTATTTTTAGCCCATTTAAACGGCTATTTCTGGGCATCGAAACGGCTAATGCAACGGCCATTTTGGGCTTCTCTACTACTTGAACGAGGCTATTCACGACCATTTTTGGCTTTTCCATTGCTTGGTCGAGTCTCGTCCTGGCCTTTTTGGGCTTCCTTACTGCTTGATCAAGGCTAATACCGGCCCTTTTGGGCTTCCTTACTGCTTGATCAAGGCTAATACCGGCCCTTTTGGGCTTCCTTACTGCTTGATCAAGGCTAATACCGGCCTTATTAGGCTTCCGTACGACTTATAGTGGGCCTTGCAACGACCTCAAAGAGCTCCAACATCAGATTTTTTATACGATTTAAAAAGTTTGTAAGGCCGGGTCTTGTGGCTGCTTCGCCTAGTGAGTTCCGATTTGAGGCGAGTGAAGCACGCGGACTTACGTTTATACTTCTCCGGCTGTAGGTATCGATGATAAGCGGCGGAGAAGTGGGAACTTTTTCTAAAATAAATTTACATTGGGATATATTAAGATTACTGAACATAGAAGGACTAGAATCGAGGTTTGAGGGGTAACTAGGGTAAAGCACTACAAGTTGAATGCTCAGCGTTCGACAACCCAAGTGTTCCAACAGTTATAAGCTATCATTCATATTTATTTTATATAATGCATTAATAAAGTGCCAATTTGATGTTATGCTCAGCAGTTAGCTTTTCTATCCTAGTTTTCATGTTGACTGGATGAATTATTTATAGTATTGTTGAAGATGTTTAACGAACCTTACCTAATCTAACTTAACTAAGTTAGGTTAGTTGAAATTCATTTAGTTCTTTACATTTACTGAAGTAATACAACTTGTACAACATTTACGATTACGAGTCTTTTTACAATCTATTACGCGTCCAAATAGAGGTCGTCGAAAAGGCTTGAAAACGACTTTAAACGACCCGAATGAGCCCGCAAACAGCCATTGACTAGACCTATAAAAGGCCAGTTGAATGAAGAGCCCTTTTCAAGCCCTAATAGGCCAAGTATAGGTAGGAGTCGGTTTGAAGTCGTGATTTTTGGCCCTTTTGGGCCGTTTTCGACCTTTTACGACTAATTTACTACCTGAAAAGAGCGATAATTTTCAATTGGGTTGTATCGCAAATGTTCTGATGCTTGCATTGGTTATTCAGATGCTGGCTGGGCTGGTGATAAAAATGATCGTAAGTCTACCTCTGGTTACTGTTTCACCCTCAGTAATTCGGTAATTACGTGGAGGTCTAACAAACAAACTTGTGTAGCTCTCTCGACTGCTGAAGCTGAATACGTTGCTGTTGCCGGTGCGGCTCAAGAGGCTGTCTGGTTGAAGCACCTGCTTATTGAAATAAATTTTGGTACTATGGAACCAATGGTTGTGAACGAAGATAACTAGTCAGCCATCTGTCTTGCCAACAATCCCAAGTATCATGAAAGGAGAAAACACATTGGTATTAAGTTTCACTATGTGTAGGATCTAGTGAGTAACAAAGATATCGACGTAGTGTATTGCCCTACCGACGAGAAGCTTGCTGACATATTCATTAAGAACCTGCCCGTAGAAAAGTTCTCCAGACTAAGAACGAAGTTAGGAATGGTCTCATCTGACACATTCAATGTGAGAAGGATTGTTGAAACCTTTATTGTAGCACCCTGAATGTATATGTGGATTATACTAATAATGTTACAGTGCTCTTGTGTTTGAATGTGTTTAAACAGTACTCTGCGTTGAGAACTGAGCTCATGGTTCTCATGCTTTGCTTGAGCCCACTCCACGGTTTCCCTTCGCGATGTTAACTTACGCTTTTCCTGCTGTGTGTTACTAACAATACATAGATCCTAAGTGTCTCACTTCACTTACCCTAACCTAATTTTAACACTTTTTGGGTTTTGTTTTACCGCCAACAGTTCATTGTTGAAGTAGTCTCGTTTTGCTTCCTTAACTTTTCTTCGTTGGATTTTCTCATGATCTTTATATAGCTTTCTAAGCGTACCGTCTGATTTGTTCGGTTAGTACTCACGCTGCAAATTTCTTTTAGTTTTGCTCAACTCTTTTATCTCGTCTGTTATCCATTTAGAAATTCTTGGCTTAACTTTCTTCGTAGTGAAAGGTGCGCATTCGTTAAGGGCTGATACGAAATTTTCATTGAAAAGCGAAACTTATAGATTGACATCATCGGTGTTTTTCATGGCATGAAATTCATGGGTTTATTTTACGTAGGTTATGAACTGAGAAGCTATCAGAACTCTAAATAAATGAGATTTTTAAAGTCTACTGGATGACGAGGTTTTTTATGTGGTTTGACTATTGTCCCAGCACACACTCAACAGAGGAATTTTGTTCGAGAGCGCAATCGGAAAGGAAACATGACGGACACAGGTACTCAGCTTAGTTAATTTATTTGGGGTGCCGGCAGGATCGTAAAGTCGTGAGGTCTTGAACGGGTGGAGACAAACTCTTGGCTGAAGATTTTTAGCAGCTCAGAAGATAGCTGACCCGGCAGGCTGGAGATGTGTGTATGTTGGAAATAGGTCCAAATCCCCAATTACATTCAAAATGGGAGTTACGTGTCAGAGGTTGGGCATGGATTCCCATAGGCCCTATGAATGGTTCTCAAGAGTTATGCATAGATTCCCATCAATGATTCTCAATAGTCGTGCACAGATTCCCATCAATGGTTTTCAAGAGTTGTGCATAGATTCCCATCAATGATTCTCAGTCGGTAACCGTGTGGATGAACTAAGGAATAACCACAGGTTAAAACAGACGATTAAGGGTTGAGACTAAGATGAATGGTTAAAGGCCCAGGTGCGTGTGGGTGTGTTGTGCAGACTTCGGAGGTGATCTGAAATTCAAGAAGCGCTGGATGACGTGTTTCCAGGTGATAGAAGAAGCTACAAACACACACTACAATTACAATGAAAAATTCACACCTTCCAAGCTCCTGAGGTTCTCTTTCATAAAGTCACGGCTTATGACTTGTTTTTTGCAACTCAAACAGGTGAGAGAGTACAATGAAAGTAAGATTTATTACAGTAAAATATGACGCTAATACTCTCAACTCATTGCAGTATACTCTGAACAAAGCAAGAGAAAACTACTTAACATCGAGTATGTTAATCTGAACAAGGCAATAGAAAATTACTTGACATCGAGGATGTTAATCAGCGTTAATCCTCGCCAGATTTCCTATAATTTAGGAGAAAATTTAAATAGCTCAATTTAATACTAAATAACAATCCTGCAGCCAAAGCGTCTTCACGCGCACTTACAGGCGCGAACTGTACCATTTACAACGAACTCACAGAACTTATCCTAAAGGCACTTACTTTCGGAACTAGGTTCCTGCCTAGTTAGTAATACCACAAGGAAATACTTAACACAGTGTAATATAGCGGGAAATGTAAGTTCTAGTTAGACATACCAAAAGTTGGCAATGCTCGTGGGAGCAGCACTCACAGCCAGTCTCCAATTAGTCTCGGGCCCAACAACAGTGGATGTTGGTCGAGTGTGTGTATATAATTACCTATTGGGGCTAAGTATCTCTCTCTCTAATTCTAAACTAATGTACTTAATTCTACTCTACTCTTTTCTATATATTCCCACCTATCTCCGTTCTACTCTTGCTGGCCACATGTTTGGTAGTTGAGTATTCAAGTTGTATGGTATCTAAGAGGTGAGTGAATTATTTACCTAATGTGATGTGTCACTGCATTTGTCTATTGATGTGTTATTTGTGTCTTGATGAGGTGTACTAATATTATCTCTGTCTGGATCTATAACATAAATTGGCGACGAGGATTTTGGTAGATTTCTGTTTAGCAAAAGCTGTGTAAAAATGTCAATGTTAGGCTCAGTGGGAGAATTCAATCCTTTAGAGGAAGAATTCCCTGAATATGAAGCCATGCTAAACTGCTTCCTGAGTATTAATAAAGTGGAAGATTCAAGTAAAGCCATAACATTTATTGCTCTGGTGGGTCCTAAAATTGTGAGGCCAGGCTAGCTAAGGACCTGCTCTCCCCTAAAAGACTTCTAGATGCTACCTATGATGAGATCATGGAAGCGTTAAGACGGCATTTTAAGCCGACACGCAACCAGATCTTTGAAAGTTTTAGGTTCTATAAGCGGAACCAGAAACAAGGGGAGAGCATTGCTGACTTTGTGGCTAGCTTGAAGGCCCTTTCAGACACCTGTAATTTCAAACAGGAAGTGCTGGAAGAAACACTTCTAGACAGGTTCATACTGGGTGTAGCCAGTAATGATGTTCAAAATTGCTTGCTGAATGAAGCTGACCTCACATGGAAAAAAGCCGTGGATCTGGCAACTGCCAAAGAAACCCAACTGAGAGAGACAGTTGTGTTGAGACAGCCTAATTCCATACTAAATGTTGGTCAGCATAGAGCACAGCAAACTGCTAATAAGCCCCAGGGCAAAACTCAGGCACAAGTTAGCCCCAAATCAGCATGCAGCGGCTGTGGTAATCTGCACTGGCGCAGAGATTGCCCCTATAAAGACTGTGTTTGTCATGGTTGTGGCCAAAAAGGCCATCTTAAGGAATTTTGCTTTAAGGGAAAGAATAAAAAATTTGCTAAAGGCAACAAAAATAATTTTGTGCATTCTATGCATGAGAAAAGGGGGAGGGAACACCACCCTAATCCTCTTAGAACTAACAATGCAACCCGTGCAGACTACCCAGTTGCTAATATGGGCTGTTATGGGGAGATTTTCTCAATTGCCGAGGAAATGAAACCCCCTATTAAAATAAAATTATTGCCAAACAATACCCCACTGGAAATGGAGGTAGACACTGGTGCTGCCAGGTCTATCCTATCAAAAGCTGCATATTGTAGGTTACCCATAAAAGCAAGATCCGAGTTGAGACCTTCTGATGTTAAGCTTAGGACTTATGGTGGAGCCGCACTAGTGGTTTGTGGGGAGATTAGGGCTAACATCCAGCGTGAAGCTAGTGGTAGGGCCCCTCAACTAGCAACCATTGTAGTGGTAGACCGGGGAGGCCCAGCCATGCTGGGTAGGGACCTAATTGATTCCCTAGGGTTAACTATAGTAGCAAATGATGTCAACAAATTGACTACTTGCCCTGAAGAGTTAACGAATAAATTCCCTAACCTTTTTCAACCAGGTCTAGGCTGCTTTAAGGGAAGGAATTTTAAAATAGAAGTGGATCCATCAGTACCACCAAAGTTCTGTAAGGCCAGGAACGTGCCTAACACACTTAGACCTAAGGTGGAGGCAGAACTTGATAGACTGGTGCAGGAAGGTATCCTCACCCCTGTACAGTACTCTAGATGGGCAGCGGCTATTGTTCCAATGCTCAAAGCTGATCAAAGCATCCGAATCTGTGGTGACTACAAACTAACCGTCAATAGAGCCACTAGGCTTGATACCTACCCTATACCCAGAGTGGAAGATTTATTTAGCGGGTTAGCCGGAGGAGTTATATACTCCAAGCTAGACATGTCTCAAGCGTACGCCCAGCTTCCGTTGGACGATGAATACAAGGAGCTCACCGTGATCAACACCCATAGAGGTCTGTTTACTTATAAAAGGCTAGGCTTCGGCATAGCCTCGGCACCTGGAATCTTTCAGCGTGCCATGGAAGGACTGTTGCAGGGCCTCCCAGGAATATTCTGCAACCTGGATGACGTATTAATTAGTGCTACCAATGGGCATGAGCCCTCCAAGCGTCTCCATCAAGTCTTATCTAAACTACAGGAGGCAGGGCTAAAACTGAAAATGGAGAAGTGCCAAATAGGAGTATCACAGGTATCCTACCTCGGATATCAGATTGACGAGGAGGGGTTGCATCCCACGGCTGAGAAAGTCCCAGCCATCCGGGACACCCCAGCTCCTACTAATGTGACGCAGCTGAGGGCGGCGTACCTGGGGTTATTGAACTTCTACAGAAAATTTCTAAGATCTTCCGCAACTATGTTGGAGACCCTAAATGCCTTACCGCGTGATAAAACTCCTTGGGAGTGGGATGCAAGTCAGGAGGGGCATTCCAGAAGTCTAAACAAGCCCTCCTGGACTCCCAGACCTTAGTCCATTTCGACCCTCAGGAACCCATAGTGGTGGTTGTTGACAGTAGTGCGTATGGTGTGGGAGCGGTGCTGTGTCACCTTATTGATGGAATTGAACGCCCCGCCTATTTTGCCTCCCGAACTCTAACAGCAGCAGAGCGTAACTACTCCCAGACTGAGAAAGAAGCTGTGGCTATGGTGTTCGCACTCCGAAAATTTCATTGCTACCTGTGGGGACAGGAATTCACGGTAATAACCGATCACAAACCATTACTAGGACTATTTGATCCGGAACGGAGCATTCCCCCTATGGCATCCAGGCGCATTCAAAGGTGGGCTCTACTGCTGCAATCCTACAAGTTCACCTTGCGTTACCGGTCTGGCGTGCTGTTGGGCACGGCTGATGCTCTCAGTCGTCTACATTTGACAACTCCCGAGGAAGCCACGCCCATCCCAGTGGAATGGACGTCTCTAGTAAACTTCCTCGAGTCAGCTCCGGTCACCAGCACCCACATTTGCGACGGCACCCTAAGGGACCCAGTACTTTCGAAGGTATACAAATACTGCCAGGCAGGCTGGCCTTCGACGGTAATCAGGGACCCCGATCTCGCTCCGTACACTATGAGGAGAGACGAATTGTTCACACAAAAGGGCTGTGTGCTCTGGGGAGCAAGAATAATTGTGCCTCAAGCCCTCAGACAAGCTATTGTGGATGAACTTTACTCTGGCCATGCAGGATTATCCAGGATGAATGAATTAGCCCGCAGCTGCGTGTGGTGGCCGCTTCTGGATAAAGATCTAGAAGAAACGACTAAGTCATGCAGCGAGTGCATGAGCACTCGAGCCGCACCGACAAAAGCTGAACTCCATCCGTGGGAATGGCCGGCGAAGCCTTGGCATTGCATACACATTGACTACGCGAGCCCAATGGCTGGAAAATATTATCTAGTGATCGTGAACGCACACTCTAAGTGGGTTGAAAATTTTCCCACAACTACTACAACATCTAGCGAAACGATCTCGTGCCTGAAACACACTTTTACAACATTTGGATTTCCGGTAACAACTGTTTCGGACAACGCAACGTGTTTCACACCGGCTGAATTGCAAGAATTCGTAAAAGCATGTGGTATGCGGCATATTACAAGCGCACTGTTGAATAGTTGGGGAGGCGTATCCACATTGGGCGCCAAATTGTAGATAGTTGCAATTTTTGCTGGTCCTTCTTGGGAGCCAGAATTTCAGAGTCTTCTTATCCCGGAAGGATCTTCCTGATATCTTCAGGGAAAATGGAAAGTCAGGTTTTGGCGACTTAATTTATTAGTTGGGGCTTGCCCACAGGTTTTCAGGAGGCGAATTATTTTCCAGCAGTTGAAATTTTAGCCGATATAAAAATCAAGCTTTGAAGTTTTTAGAGCCGAAGAATTTCTGGCTATGGAGCTTTTCACGCTGATAATGCAGCTGTCGAAAATTAGAGCTGAAATGAAATTCGAGCTGCGAAATGGGAGCCGATATCAAAATCGAGCCTTGAAGTTTTAGAGCCGAAGAATTTTCTGGCTGTTGAAATTTTGAAATCTGTGATGGATATAGGGTTCGCAAGTATCTGTGATACGCCAGTTCTATTATTTGCGAGAGAATTATTTTTCCTCCCGCGAAATTACAAAGCACTAGTCGGCATCTCTGACAATAGCCTGACACGCCCTTACCGAGAAGACATTACTGCAAGTAATGTCGCGAACATGCTATTAAGCCCGATGTCGACGGTGCCTTGGCCTATAAATTAATATAATGGTGCATATGTACATCAGATAGCTTATAAAGAATACTTAAGACTATTTCTAAACAATTTGAAACACTTATTCTAATACAGCTCAGGAACAGTCTTGTCCTTTCTTTTCTGAAGAGGCCGACTCCAGTTCTGGTTGGTGGGGAGAGCGGGATAAGAAATCGGCGAGATGGTTCTCCACTCCAGGAATGTGTTCCGCTTTAAATTGAAAGAGGCTGAAGTATAAAGCCCATCGTTTAAGTCGTGGGTTTAGTTTATCCGCTTGTTGCAGATACAGAAGAGGTCGATGGTCGGTTTGCAATATAAACTCCCTCCCATATAGGTAGGTTTCAAATTTTTGGAATGCCCAATATATGGTCAGAGCTTCTTTATCGATCGTTGAATAATTCGTTTCTGCTCCTCGCAGGCGTCGGGAAGCATAAGCGATGGGTGCATAATAGCGGAAGTCGTGCTTACTGGGTTGCAGTAGTACTGCTCCTAATCCAATTTGAGAAGCATCCGTTCGAAGGATAAAAGGAAGCTTTGAGTCAGGTAATTGCAGGACCGGATCTTGAGTCAAAGCCTTTCTTAAAGTCTCAAACACATCCTGTGTAACATCAGTCCAGGGAATTTCATCTGGAACGTTTTTCTTTAGCAAGTCTTGGAGAGGGGCAGTTTGCTCGGTGTAATGCGGAATAAATTGCTGGTAATATCCTATGCTACCGAGGAAGCTTCGAAGCTCGGTTTTTCTTTTTGGTAGAGGAGCGTTCTTTATAGCTTCGATCCGGTCATTCATAGGCCGGATTTGTTCACTGCTCAATTGGTGGCCTAGGTATTGGATTTGTCGGTATCCGAAAGAGCATTTTGAAGGTTTAGCGTTGAGACCATGTTGAGCAAGAGCGGCCAACAATTGGTCTAGGGCGATGAGGTGGCTTTCCCAGCTATCAGAAGCGATGAGTATATCGTCCATGTAGACTTCAACGTCCTTGAGACCGGAAATTACTTGGCGGACGAGTCTTGAGAAGGTGGCTGGGGCATTTGCGAGACCGAATGGCATAACCTTAAATTCGTAGAGTCCAGAACGAGTTTTGAAAGCAGTATATGCTTGAGACTCTTTTTGGAGTGGCACTTGCCAGTATCCACTAGTTAGATCGATTTTACTAAAGATGGTTTTTCCGGCCAGTCGGGAAAAAATGGCGGAAATATCAGCTATGGGTTCCGCATCAAATTGAGTTTGGCTGTTGAGATGGCGGCAATCTAAACAGAAACGGTGGCTCCCGTTTTTTTTTCGTACGGCTAGCAAGGGTGAATAATGGGGAGAGCTGGATGGCGAAATGATTCCTAATTTAATCCATTGCTCCAGATTTTCTAGGAGTTGAGGTTCCAATGCTAGTGGTAGAGGGTACGCATGCTGCAATCGTAGGTTAGCAGGATCTTGGATTTTGATCTCATGTACGACTGTTTGAGTTTGTCCGGGAATATCGGTGAAGAGATGTTTATATTTTTCTAGGAGCTCCTTTAGTTGGGCTTGCTCTGATGGGGATCGTGTTTCGTCGATGGCGCAGTGTTCAACATTTTCACCAGAACTCAGTGGAATTTCTGGGTTCTTTTTATCGAGTTCTTCTTCGTCTTCGGTTGGTTCGACAGCTATGCACGCAGTGGTGAATGCTTCTTTCACTACTGCTCCTTCCATTTCTTCTATTTCTAGATAATTAATTTCGGGCTCCTTACTTAAGTTTTCAGGCTCTTGATATTTCCGGAGTAGGTTAATGTGATAGAGTTTTTCTTTTCCATCGACGTCTAACAAATAGGTGTAGGTTCCCAGGCGCGTATTAACCTTGTAAGGACCTTTCCACGTCATTGTTAATTTATTACGGGAGTCTGGAACGAAGATTAGGGCTTGATCACCAGGCTGAAGACTTCTAAGTTTTGTTTTTCTATGGAGGTACTTCACGGCTTTCTCTTGGCTTTTCCCGAGGTTGTCACGAGCTATGGCACATGTCTCTTTGAGTCGGTGCTTTAATTCAAGCAAATATTGCTGAGTGTTGAGATCGGTTTCTTCGGAAGTCTCGGTAGTCCAGTATTCTTTCAATAGGGTTAAAGGTCCTCGAACTCGATGGCCGTAGATTAGTTCGAACGGTGAATAACCAGTGGCAGATTGAGGCGCGTCACGATAGGCGAAGAGCAAGGAAGGTAAATATAGATCCCAGTCTTTGGGTTGTTCGGCCGCTAGTTTCCGTAGCATCATTTTTAGAGTGCCGTTAAACCTTTCCACTATGCCATTTGGTTGGGCATGATACAGTGGAGTTTTGTGATGTTGAATTCCCATTTTCTTTAGAAATTCTTCGAAGCACTCGGCCGTAAATTGCGTTCCGTTGTCGGTGGTCATGGTTCTCGGGTATCCGGTCCGAGTACAGATTTCATTGAGCGCGTCTGCAATAGTGACTGCGTCAATATGTTGCAAAGCCTTAGCGTCTGCATATCGGGTAGCCTGATCAACTACCGTTAGGATGTATCGATTGCCGCGACTGGAAGAAGGTTGAATGGGTCCTATGATATCTACACTTAGTGCAGCGAAAGGAGTTCCAGCCAAGGCTGGTTTTGCGAGCGGGGCTTTAGGAGGTCGAGCTGGAGCGTGAATTTGGCACGTATGGCACGAGTGGCAATACCGGATGACGTCTCTGCTGAGATAAGGCCAGCAAAAGTCACGTTCGATTCTTTGCAGGGTTTTCTTTTGTGAGTAGTGACCTGCTAAGGGATTATCGTGGCCCAGTTCCATGATTTGTTCCCGCAGCTCCAATGGTGCGACGAGTTGGAAGGTTGATTGGCCATCTCGGAGGGTCTTCCGATAGAGAACTTCTTGATGAAGCTCGTACGTAGTGATTCCGCCATTTCTCTGGTGCTCCTCAGTTTTGTTATCGGCCTTTTTGAAAAGAGGTTGTAAGGTGGCGCAGTTTCGCTGTAGTTTAATTAACTCTTCCTTGTTGGTTTGCGGCTGTTCTGGTTCCTTAGATTTTTCATTTTCTTCTCTCTTTGCGCTCGCTCTGGTAGTGACATGAGAGGTTTCAATTTTGATAGGAGGCGTGGGCTCTTCTTCAAAGGATGTGGTTCCCGGCACACGTCCTAGGATTACTTCGGTTGCAGGGTTATCCATCACTACAACGGTGATGTTGCCTCGATAATATGGGCAGTCAAGTTTGACGTTGGCTAATGGCGCTTCGAAAGTTTGGCTGTTAGCTAACTTGATGGTGATTTTGTTTTTGGATATATTTTGTTTGGGCACTAGGGCTTTCTTCACAAACACGGCTGTGGCTCCTCCATCCAGTAATATTTCTACTGGTTTGTTATTGAGTTTGCCCTGACATTTTTTTAATTTACCTAGTAATAGCCCGGTTGTATCCGCAGCATGATTGCATTCAACGGGTGGCAGGGTATATCCTGGGGACTCCTCTTCGATATAATTGATGTGGGCAGTAGGTTGGGCCGCACCTCCTTCATTTCGGGAAGAGGTATTTTGCTGAGATTGCGGGTTAAGTACTTGGCACTCTGCGCTAGAATGAGTTGGATTTTCTCCATGGTGATTACAGAAGAATGTTCTCCAGTGGATTGGCGGACGGTTAAAGTAGTTGGGTCTGCCTTCTACGTGAGCTGGTCCAGTTGTCCTTGGCCTATACTGGAAATTCTGATTCTGAGGCGGTGCAGGTCGATACTGGGGATTTCGGTTCTGAGGAGGTCGATAGTTGAAATTTTGGTTCTGAGGAGGTGAAGGTCGATAGTTTCCGGTTGTGGTGTTAGAAAATCGATTCACTTGAGAACTTCTGGAAGGTTTTCCCATTGAAGATTCTTGACCTTCGTTTTTGTTAGTCGACAGACGGTTCTCACAGAGTTTCTGGAGAGTTGTATTTGGTCGGGCTTGTAGAAATTTGTCCCCTTGTTCAGCTAGAGTCGCTAAGGTGTTACCGCTTCTGTCCTTGAGTTGAGTAGCAAGGTGAGACGGTAGACTGGAGTAGACCCTATCCATAAGCATGAAATTTTTCAGTTGGTCGTAGTTTTCTTCTACTTGGCTTCCGGTGAGCCATGCGTTAAGCGCTTGTTCCAATCTCCGGATGTATCGACTCATGTTGTCTCCTTCCTCAGGCTTCAGTTCATAGTAGTTACTGCGCAGTTTAGCGGGGGTTATCTTGTGGGACTCCAGCAGTAAATTTTTGATTTCCCTAAATTGGTAGCGGTCGACAGCGGCCAATGTCTGGATGAGTTTTCTTTCCTTAGCCGTTACTAGATTTTCTAGTGCGAGAACAGCCTCAAATTCCGTGTATTCGAGTGCGTTGCTGTGACTCTCGAAACGCTGCATGAATTCTTGGATCCCCTCTTGTTCAGGGTTAAAAGCAGCGATATCGGGTATTTTGACCCGTCTGGCTTCTGGTGCCCTTTGCTGGTTGAGTTGTTGGAGCTGGATTTCATGCTCTCGTTCTCTTTCTCTCTCTCGTTCTCTTTCTCTCTCTCGTTCTCTTTCTCGTTCTCGCTCTTCTCTTTCTCGTTCTTCTCTTTCTCTTTCTCGTTCTTCTCTTTCTCTTTCTCGTTCTTCTCTTTCTCTTTCTCTTTCTCGTTCTCTTTCTCGTTCTTCTCTTTCTAGTGCTCGTTCTCGTTCTTCTCTTTCTAGTGCTCGTTCTCGTTCTCGTTCTTCAGCTTCCTCCAGAATTCTTATTCTTTGAAGGAAGGTTTCACGGTAGTCTGGTTGCTCCGGAGTGAGGCCTAGGGCAGTCATGTACTCTCGGGCACGTTGGACGCAATCCATTTCTCTTTGCTTCAGGAAGTCGAAGTTCCTTTTTATTTTTCTTGGTTTTCAGGATTCAAAGTCCTTCTGTATTTTCTTCTGCTTCAGGGAGTCAAGTCCTCTTGTTTTTATTTTAGTTTTTTCTTAGCTTCCAGGATTCGTAGTCCTTCTGTTCGGGCGCCAAATTGTTGAATAGTTGGGGAGGCGTATCCACATTGGGCGCCAAATTGTAGATAGTTGCAATTTTTGCTGGTCCTTCTTGGGAGCCAGAATTTCAGAGTCTTCTTATCCCGGAAGGATCTTCCTGATATCTTCAGGGAAAATGGAAAGTCAGGTTTTGGCGACTTAATTTATTAGTTGGGGCTTGCCCACAGGTTTTCAGGAGGCGAATTATTTTCCAGCAGTTGAAATTTTAGCCGATATAAAAATCAAGCTTTGAAGTTTTTAGAGCCGAAGAATTTCTGGCTATGGAGCTTTTCACGCTGATAATGCAGCTGTCGAAAATTAGAGCTGAAATGAAATTCGAGCTGCGAAATGGGAGCCGATATAAAAATCGAGCCTTGAAGTTTTAGAGCCGAAGAATTTTCTGGCTGTTGAAATTTTGAAATCTGTGATGGATATAGGGTTCGCAAGTATCTGTGATACGCCAGTTCGATTATTTGCGAGAGAATTATTTTTCCTCCCGCGAAATTACAAAGCACTAGTCGGCATCTCTGACAATAGCCTGACACGCACCATCTCACCCTTCCACTAATGGACTAGCAGAGCGTATGGTACAAACGTTCAAGAATAATACGAGGCCTGTCGAAAAAGTATCCGACCTTAATTTTTCCCGCGCAAAGTAGTGATTCTAAGGCGGCGCCACTGTGCACGGTGGAAGGAGGAATCTTAATGCGCATGCTTGACTTTTTTCACCGCATTCACTTGGGCCATTCACTGGCTGGTGGTCGCCAAGTAAGGTGCTGTTCTAAGTATTTGTCGGATTTAGTTTTCTTGCAAGATGACTGAACGAATTGAGCAAAGACACTGCATCAAATTTTGTCAAAAGCTTGGTGATTCTCAAATTGAAACAATTCGTAAGATTCAGCAGGTGTTTGGGGACAAAAAACAAACCCAGTTTGGGGACCCAGAAACAAAAAGACAGTCATCCCAATGGAAGCATCCCGAGTCTCCAAGGCCGAAGAAAGCGCGGCAGGTGCGAAGCAAAATCAAGGTGATGCTGACTGTTTTCTTTGATGTCCGTGGAATTGTGCATCACGAATACGCACCGGAAGGACAAACAGTGACAAAGGAGTACTATCAGGATGTTCTCCGGCGACTTCGTGATGCAGTTCGGCGCAAAAGACCAGACATGTGGACTGCGAACAACTGGCACTTGCATCACGACAACGCGCCCGCACATTCATCCCATTTGATCCGCAATTTCTTGGCCAAACATGGAATTACGACCGTTCGCCAACCTCCCTACTCTCCAGACCTGGCTCCTTGCGACTTCTGGTTGTTTCCAAAATTGAAGACACCACTGAAAGGATCCCGTTTTGAGAGTAGAGAAGAGATAATGCGGAACGCGACGACAGAGCTGAACACCATTCCAAAAGAAGACTTCCAGAGGTGTTTCCGGCAGTGGAAGGATCGGTGGGCTAAGTGTGTGGAAGCACAAGGAGCCTACTTTGAAGGGGATTAGGGTCCCAACCCCGTCAGGTTGTTGAAGTATTTTTTCTGGCCAAAGGTCGGATGCTTTTTCGACAGGCCTCGTATACGGAAGTCAATGGAACCCCTACGCCTAGCACTAGACAGGTTTCTGTTCAACTATCGGCTGACACCCCACTCGACAACAGGTGTTACGCCGGCCGAGCTGATGCTAGGCATGAAAGTTCGCTCCCGTCTTGATCTACTTTGGCCGTCAGAAGCAATCGCGTCCAAGGTCGCTCAACGCCAGGACGCTCAGAAAAGATACCGCCCAGGGTCTTGCGCGGTTGACATTCCACCTGAGTCACCTGTGATGGTCCGTCAATACACGTCGGGTTCCCCAAAATGGACCCCTGCTACCACAATTGAGAAAAAGGGCCCGGTATCCTACAAGTGCCAACTGAAGGGGGGAGAGGTCATTCGTCGACACCAGGACCAAGTTATTACCTGCTCGAACACCATCCCTGAACCCTTGGAACACCCTACGGAGGAAACCGTTGTGTTTCCACAACCTGCTCAAAATCCATACCCACCACCTTCGACTAATGAACCTGACCCATAATTACCTGACTACTCGATTCCCCCTCAGAAGGCCATGTTGCACGAGCCTCCAAGTGCTAGCATCTCACGCAGGTCTAACCGGGCTCGGAAGCCTGTGGTGAGATTAGACCTTTAGGATTGACTTGGTACAATAAGGAGGTAGGGTTTACAAAGGGGGGGTTTCTAATTAAGGAGGGAGGTGTGTAATATAACGGGAAATGTAAGTTCTAGTTAGACATACCAAAAGTTCGGAACGCTCGTGGGAGCAACACTCGCAGCCAGTGTCCTATTGGTCTCGGGCCCAACAACAGTGGATGTTGGCCGAGTGTGTGTATACAATTACCTATTGTGGCTAAGTGTCTAACTCTCTAATTTCTGAACTAATGTACTTAATTCTACTCTACTCTTTTCTATATATTCCAACCTATCTCCGCTCTACTCTTGCTGGTCACATGTCTGGTAGTTGAGTATTCAAGTTGTAAGGTATCTAAGAGGTGAGTGAATTATTTACCTAATGTGATGTGTCATTGCATTTGTCTGTTGATGTGTTATTTGTGTCTTGATGAGGTGTACTAATATTATCTCTGTCTGGATCTATAACACACACAGATAAAAAAGATCCCACGATGAAGATGTGAAGTTTTGCCTGGTGGGCGTAATTTAAATTTTTACTTATTTGTTTTAAGAATACCAGTTTGATTTGCTGGTATTATCATATTATAGGTAATTAGGTTATTACGTTTGACAGGGTCACCAGATGCCGGGGAAGGCATCAATAAATTGAATGAATTGATATGGCCTTTTGACTCAGAAGGAGTGGGTAATCGGGTGCTCTACTGGCACCGTGGTTTTCATATCACTCGCGCAACTTTATCCTCTGTAGGTCAGTAATACACGACATATCTCTCGCCTGGTATATTTGGGTCGCCTATGGGTGCCGTGACTACGGTCAATCTTGTGGGTGGATCCGCTTCTTGAGAAAGGAGGTCCGGGTCCAGTAAGGCGATGTACTCCAGCCGCGTGCCGTGCCTCGCGGGAGTCCGTTGTGGATCCAGGCGAGGAAGTAAATGTTAGTGTAGTTATCCGCGGATGCGGGTGGTAGTATGGCTTAATTAGTATGTCTCAAAAGAGGCAGCACCTGGTGGGGTTGCTGCGTGTGGAGCCGTGTGGCTGAGTGAGTCTGAGTGTGAGCCGTGTGGATAATGAATCTGAGTGTGAGCCGTGTGGCTGAATGAGTCTGAGTGTGAGCCGTGTGGCTGAATGAGTCCGAGTGTGAGCCGTGTGGCTGAATGACTCTTAGGGACGTCTCAAGTGGGTCTGAGGAACGTCACGATTTTTGGACTCAATGGCGGGGATCAAGGACTAGGTGGTTGTGTTTTTGTGTGTGGGGCCTCGTAGGTTCTTCTGTATGGGGGAGAGAAGGCGGATCATTTGTTCAAGCACAGTTAAAGAGGGAGAGCAGTCGCGGCACAAGCCAGGCTGCGAACTACTGCTAATTTACAGGATTGCCTCGGATCGAGGAGTCTCTATGCAGGTACCTCAACCGTATTCTGGCGCCCGAACACGGCCGACGGCAATCGCACAATTTAGTAATTCGTATGGACAATCATAAAATTCCCAGGTGCAATTTTTTCATTTCTCTAACCCAAGACTATGCTCAGAATACTACTAGAAGTGAGCGGGGCATATCTTTCGAATGTCTCCTGCGTGGAGTGCAAGGTCAGTCTACGAGATACAGGGTCGTTACTGGATACGACGACGTAAGAAGGTTTGGCTGATTTTAAATAAGGAGGTTGCAGCAAAATACTCTAGGGTACACTTAATAGAATACACAAGTGCCTTAGGACTGGCAGTTGCTATATTAGAACCATTTACACTAGGCAAACCGAGCATGTAATCACAAAAGAATAAACAACTAGAAGTAAAATATCTACAGCACTGAGATAATGCGAAAATAAGGAATTTCTAAACAGCGAGTATGAGAAAAAGGTGAATCCTCTAAATATGAAGTTCCGAGCAGCAAGACTAACACCATTCCAGCTTAACACCTAACTACTTTCAAGAAACAAAACGGCTGTGATAGCTTAATTCTGGCTTCCAAGAAATAACTGCTACTCCAACACATCAGGCAATTTATTTGCAAAACAATAGTTGAATAAAAAATGTTACTAAGTTAATACATGAATTGAGTCCTACATGACTTGAATTTAACATGAATACATTAACAATTTATTCCTGCTGAAAAACGACGCCAAGCGTCAAAAATCAACTCAAATTCCTAGCTACCTAACCAGTCCTCCAAACATCCATGGTATGGAGAATGTTTCCAAAGTATTTATATTGAGAATACAGGTTCTATTTATAAAAACATGTTGTCACATGTAATCAGGTATCTATTGGGATAGTTTTGAGCAAGACTTCAGACATAATTATTTATGTCAATTGATTCGAAATGAGCAACTAAAACAATGAAAACTCTGTTAGCTGCGATAACCTATCAAGGCTTTTTAAATTTGGGCTTTAACCGTTGACTGTGCAACTATCAAACTTCATAGTTATTTCAATACCTAATTTAATTGAAAAATGCAATAATTGAGGGCACAAAGATTAGTCAGAGACTGGGAACACAAAAAAAGGAAAACAACGATGACAAAATGGTGAAGTAAGCTTGAACAACCTGTGCCCGCCTAAGCGCTTGCACAGAATAACACAAAAGAAAAGATGTTCCTAAGTTAATTACATGCACTGAGTTCCAAAATTAACTTGACTTAACATGGATTCCCAAACCATTCTTCACTCTGAAAATGACTGCCTAGTGGCAAACATCCAATCAAATTACCAGCAAATTTAAATGTAAAAATTAATTAGAGACAAGGGAGAATCGGATAACTTAGTGAAGAGATAAAACAAATGCACAATAAAATCGACTCCTGACCAACAACGACTCAGCACCTAAGTTTGCTCAATACTTCTTACGCTATCTAAACTAATAATACCAGGCACATGGGATAATCCTATCATCTCGCTCCCAAGCACAGGCGTTATTGACAATAGGGTTTTGGCTTACGAGAAGTTGGGCGGGAAAAATGACGCCAAACCTAAGGAGCAAGAACGAAACCCAATGCTCGGGACATAAGGGTGACATGACTAAAGTTTTTGACAACCTGGCATACTCACGGAACAAATGTACCCAATATTTAACCGTAAAGCACTCGAGAACACAGAGTATAGTAATTAAAAATTTCACCCGAGGAGACAAGGAACAGGTGAAGCACACACACCGAGTCAGTTTGTAAAAGTGAGCTTGTTGGCGACTGGTGTTGCCACGGTGCGTCTCTGAGAGGTCTCTTATTTTTTTTAACTGAATTCTCCAGAAACATAATTTTTTGGTACACAATTTTAATAGATTATAGGTAATGTTGAGTAAATTTCTTACTGTAAAAATAATGAGAGTGATTATTATGCGATACTTGGATTTTTAGATGGACGTTTCAATAATTCGTTAATTTTGGGTGGTAAGAGGCTGGAAACGTTCACTACAAAGACATGGCACATCACAATTCTTAACTTAAAAAATATCGCGAAGTTCCCTATTATCGACTTACGCGAAGAGCTAAAACACTCAACACACGGCGGCTGAAGGCAGAATGATGCCGAAACGAGGCTCAGCTTGTCGATGTGGCCGCACGGTTCTCTAACACTATATTTGGCGAAACGTGATGTTTTTATAGTATTTATGTGAGTCACATAAAACGTTAAGATTAATGATTATATTTAGGATTTTATTAGTAATAAATTACAGTAAGATAGTTCATGCAAATAATTATGCAAATTAATACTAAATGAGAATTTTACTATTTATGTGTCACGAGAAATGGTCCCTTCACCTCCTTGTTAACAATTCATTAACAAGAAGATCAGGTTCTCGGAATAGAGGAATGGCACACCTCCAGGCTATATACACAACACAAATTAAATGAATAATAATCGGCACTCACCGTACATATACTAAAAAAGAAAAGGTACTCACCGATGAGTTGATACACGACTTACATCCGCGCGATTCTGTGCGCACCTGTATCGATGAGCTGCCTTTGCATTGACGGATATTTATATACGCCATATGAATTCAGCATGAATTTATAATTACGGCAGAACTGATACAATACGATAACATTGACTCACAATCTATGAACATGTCATTAGAACCCAGTTCAATTTTACAACCTGCCTCAAAGCCTACCCTACTGAATTACACACAATTGATATCCCAGTAAATCTGGCCGGCCAGCCCTTCCCTCACTTTCCCACACATGAATATGACAGAATACCCCTCAATTATTGTGGCGTTCAGCAGTACAGATGTGGTCATAACGTTCGTTCACACGTTCCTTCTCAAAGGCACAAATCCAGTTCAGTCTCCACAAGTGATTCTCAGTTCAAAAAAATTTATGACGACCACCTTCCAAATCTCCACTTCTGACTTCTAGTGCGTAACCTACAATCACGTTAGACATCTGCGACGACCGCCCTGCCTGCAAATGATTTATCAGCTCGTTACTTCTTTTAATTGCCGAAAAATTGTGCTCAAAATTATTATAAATTTTTACGTTAATGTGACATTATTTTTCATGACTTTTATTTCAAAACTTCTTTTCAAAAGGAACTGTATATCTTATGATCCGAAATACTCCTTACCCGCCCAACTGTCGTTCGAATTATTACTTCATATACTGCACAGTTTGGTTACGATGTTTTCATTTCTGGAAAATAGACGTGACATTTTTTTAATTTCATTTTAATTTACGGGCTCAAAACAACTTATTCAACTTCCTCTATACGTTCAATATATTCAATATTTTCACTTATATTTTTCAGAATGCTTTTCCAGTATGACACTTGGTTACACGTACTTCTTTCTATGATGATGCACCGCGTTAGACTGCTCGCCTCTCATCAGCTCTGTCCCTCCGTTCAAAAGCTGTACTCCTCCTTTTCTTTGTGAGACCAATCGTGTTCTCACGGGCTTCTTGAGCGTCCTCCTAGACTTCCCTCTAACGTTCCCATTGGTTTTCCCTGAGGCTGTCCTTTTCTTATTTGCTGTTGAAATGTTTTGCCAAGCGCGCCGTAATCTCCGCCTTCTTCTGAGGTTGTTTGCTTTTCGATAATATCGCTCGCTCTCTAACGGACCTCCTAAGCCTACCATGGTGTGTCATAAATCTGTCACCCTCTTCTGTCCAGCGTCCTCAGCCCCAACGCTTACAAGTGCTTCCAATAAATATCTCTCCATGTGGTTGAGCCGAACCCTCTCAAGTTTCGCTGGCCTCTTCTCCCCATGTTATTTTAAGATCGCCCTGTCTACAAAAACTTTTGTGGAAAGGTTTCTCTGCCCTGTAAGAGATCTTGTAACCAAGTTCCCTCACACATTCCTTCGTGGTAAAACAAATACAAAACTGCCCGATGCTCTTCAGAATGGCCTTACCAAAACATTCTTTCAACGAACGTGTGGACTCGATCACTCTCTGTACTGCTGAATGCGAACCCTACAATGTTTTTACAACACATAAAGCAAAACCCACTGAAGTACTTTTTTTTTTTTTAAAGTACAAAATTTGTTACACGTAAATTTATTACACATGATCAAAAACTCGAATTTATTACACATGGTTAAGATTTTCCCTAAATTCTCATTTTTAATTCGAAAATTGATTATTCTTAACAGATTCTCGACATATGTAGCGAATGCTACAGATTTAAATTGAACAATTAAAGGATGTACGTGAATTTTGACTTAACCCCTCAATTGGATGGAAACAAAAGGAACAAACCAATTTTCACAAAGATTTGAAGAAACCAGTTGATTTTTTAGTTCGTCAAAATTATAAGAAAAAAGTTGTATCTAAAGCGTGGTTCATTTGCCAACATTTTACATTTTAAGAATATATCCGCTCTATTGGATTCGGAGTTGTGACACAGCACAAGTGACGAAAATTTTTGTGACGAAATGGGCGCGGAAGAAGAATGTTAGAGTGGCGGTGACTCACGCACAGGGTCCAATCTCGCGAATTTCTGCACCGCCCAACCACCTCCCTCCGCCTCCAAGCAGCTACAGCACCACCTCCAAACAGCTACAGAAATGTCAGGTTAAATTAATTTAGGTTAGGTTAAGTTAAGTTAAGTTAGGTTAAGAGGTTAGGTTAAGTTAGGTTAGGTTGGGTTAGGTTAGGCCAAGTTCAGTTAGTTTAAGGTTAACTTAAAAAGTTTAAAAACGCATGTTTTTGCGTGCCGAGATGGAGGGTCGAATAGCCAAACACCAGCGGTCGTTGTCAGAACTTATTATAATGATTTAATATAGGTTAACTTTGGCATTCCGCTCAAGTATCTACTTACTAAGTACTTGTAGTGGTTATAATGCAGTGATTAATAATAAATGTATAACGAACAGATAGGTTAATAAACCTCACTAGTACTGCATAGTTCAATAATTGGCGCGAATGGCAACTTTATGTAGCTGCTTGTAGGTGGAGGGAGAGGGTTGGGCGGTGTTGAAATTCGCGAGACTGGACCCAGTGCGCCCTGGACTAGCCTCCATGGAGCTAGGATATATGGAGGGAGCATAGCCGATTCCAATCGGGTTCAAATTAGCTGCAAAAGTTGGGAGACTGGGACCTTGGCAAGGCCCCACACGTGAGCCAACCACAGACACTTGGCTCAAGTTGGCTCCTCCTCGCCTCCTCTACAACTCGTTCATTTGCCAAAGCAAGATTAGTACTGCTCCGCAAATCGAAGGATGAGATGCGCGTGCAAGTCGCTCTCTAATTTGTTATATTCAAGGGCCTGTAATCTTTAAAGTTTTCAACTCTTAATGTATCTTTGCTAGTAATTTTGATTTTATTAAGTGTCCTCGAGTGAGGAAACACAATTTATTATCTTTCGGAGTCTTAGAATCCCAAATTAATGATTACGATAAACTCAACAGCTGGAAGAGCAATCAGCGAGCATGTGCGCACCCTAGCGTAGTTAGTAGGTACTGACTTCCGTGCTGACGTCACACTTGCAAGACGGCTATTGGTTACCACAAACATAGGAGAAATCTCAAAAACTGGTTCTCTTCACAGACGGCTATGCTCCCTCCATATATCCTCCCTCCACGCTAGCCTCCTAAGAAGGCCTGCGTGATCAGTTCCGCGGCGTGCTTTGTGGCGATTGCAGTGTCTGTGTGTGTTACCTTTCACTAGAACACTTGACTAAAATAACTTTATTCTTGTACTTGATATAGTGGTGTGAGTTAGGTGGAAGCGTTTTGTGAAGAGTTTGAGGTGAGATGGGGCCGGGCCGACGTGAAAACTCCACGGTTAAGAGTAGCTACTCAGCACAGACCAAACCTAAGAAGAAAAATGGCAACAACATTTCTTCATCAGCTCCTCCAACAACCACCGTTAAAAAAGACCCTCAGATTCTGACTACATCCAGAAGTATACCAGGATATTCAACTAAGCGAAAAGCCGAAGACCAAAATTCTGAAGAAACTCCTGCAAAAAATCCTGCTCCTGCTGACACTGAAGAACCTGCAGATGAAGAACTGCTTGAGGGTGTCTCCATTGGTAGTGGGATAGTTTCAAGCTCTGACTCCGATGTATCCCTAATTGGAACAACCCCTATGCAAACAAATGCCCAGTCTACAAATAAGTCAGTAAGCATTAACCTAAACAAGGAATTTGATCTTGGAAACCTCCCATAAAATTCAAGGCAAGTAATTATGCATAGTGCAACAGGTACCTACAACCTAGCAAGAGTGAACCCAATAAAAATTGCAAAAGCAGTAGACTCACTCTGCGGCGCTGTAGACAAAATTGACCATAAAAAATCAGGCTGTATCATCATTACTACGAAGACCCTGGCGCAAGTTAAAACACTTCTCAACACTAAATGTATTTCATTGAATAACGACAGTGTCTCAGTAACTAATGCAGTGGCATGGACAAACAAGCTATCATACGGAAAAATATGGGCCCCTGAGTTCATGGATGATTCACTTGAAGACTTACTGGAATACCTAAAGCCCCTTAAAGTTGTAGCAGTCAGAAAAATGTTGTCAGACCCCACAAAGTCTCATCTCCCACTATATGTTCTCACTTTTCTATGCCCTGCCCCTCCTGACCAAATCAAAATAGGATACAGCATCTACAAAGTAGATAAATTTATCCCTGCTCCTCTACGCTGTGGCAAATGCTGCAAGTATGGCCACTCACGCGGAAAATGTACTAGCATTGCTGAAACTTGTGGGCACTGTAGCAAGAAAGGACATGCCTTCATAAACTGCCCATCCACCAACTCTATTCCAACATGTCCAAACTGCAAAGGCAACCACTCAGCGCTGTCAAAAGAATGCCCACATTATTTAACTGAAAGTAAAGCATGCCAGCGTGTTGCTAGAGAAAATCTAACCTTTTCGGAAGCAAGAGCAAGAGTAAGATCTGATCCTCAACCCCCTACAACTTGTACTAACACAGCAGCAAGAACAGCAACAACAACACTAACTAGCTTCAATTTATCAAGTGCACAAGATTTTCCATTGCTGCAACGTAGAGGTAACAACTCAAAGCCCTACAATGAAAGTCACAATAATCTGGAATCCCAGACATCTCTAGATTCAACCTGGCTTACCCAAGAACAGCCAACTCCTCAACCTGCATCTAAAAACAGTATGGAATGCTCATCATTTACTTTACCCTCTTTGTCTCAATTTGAAGACACTAGAGAAGAACCTGCCCGGTATGCATGCAATCGGAGAGACTACGCAGACATCCTACGCAACAGTCGCACTCTCAACTCGGGTAATCCTAATATCTGTACTGTGCCTACTAAACCTATCTCTAACGTAGTAATAGATGAGCTGAAGAATCTTCTCATGAAACTTCTTACAATTTTTCTAAAGCTCTGCATGTCAAGCCAACTAACTGAAAAAGTAGAATGCTTATCTGAAATTGGCCTGAAACTTGGCATCGAAAAATATATGAGCAAATTCATTAGCAATATATGCACTTCATCATTAGACTCTTCCCAATGAATCTGAGAATAATACAGTGGAACCTTAGAAGCTTTACAACTCGTCAGCCCCACCTAAAGGTACTCCTACACGACAATTGCCCCAATATAGTATGCCTACAGGAGACTAATCTTAAACCTCAGACAGAAGCCCGACTACCAGGCTTTGGAAGCCCTGTGGTTCGCAAGGACAGAACAGACCGGTCGGGAGGTGGGGTAGCCATTCTATGTCAGTACTGAGATTCCACAACAACCATTGGTTTTGAATACATGCATGGAAGCCTGTGCCACTCGTGTGCATTTTAATGGTATCTCCCTGACTATATGCAATATATATATGCCCCCCAATTTAACAAACAATATTCTGACTGCAGAGCTGCCTCGAATACTAAGAGCACTTCCTGAACCTTTCATAATCTGCACTGATGCAAATGCACATCATCAAGCTTGGGGTTCTGAACAGACTGACAGCAGAGGAAACCTTATACAACAACTGATAGATAACAATGAGCTTGTTCTGTTGAACAGCCAAGAGCCAACTTTCCTAACCGGTAATGGTAAATATAGTCACATAGACCTTACAATTTCTTCCCCATCTATAGCATCAAAACTCAACTGGCGTCCTGAACCCGAGCCTTACACCAGCGATCATTTCCCTCTGATAATCTCCACAGGGCAACTTGGATAGGCGAACTTTCTGGAAAATCAAGTCAGCAGACTGGGAATCTTATCAACAGTCTGTACTGCTACCTGAAAAATTCAAATCTCCTACAGAAGCCTGCTCTGATATAGTTAGTAACCTCTTAAGGGCTGCTGATCTACACATCAAAACCTCCTCTGGAATAAAGCCCAAGAAGAGGCTACCTTGGTGGAATAAGGAGTGTGCAATTAAAAAACGGATCAAGAACAAAGCACTATCAAGATACCGAAACCACCTAGGAAATATGGAATACTGGATCTCATACAAAAAAGGTAGGGCACAGTTTAGGAAAGCTTTGAAGGAAGCAAGGAAGGAGTCTTGGAATTCCTTTGTGGCCTCCATAAATGCCCATACCCCCTCTGCTAAAGTCTGGGAAAAATAAGGTCTCTCTCAGGAGGAAATAATAAAAGAGCAATATTACTAATTAATAATAATGTGACTATAACTGATCCAACACAAGTAGCCAACATATTTGCTGAATATTTTGCCAACCAGAATACTATGTCTAAAGATCACAACTTTTTATTGCACCAACAGTCAGTGGAAAGAAACTATACTTCATTTCCAAGATCATCTCAACCATGGTACAACTCTCATTTCACATATCAGGAACTCCAAGCTGCCTTGGGCTCATCGCGCTCACACTCTCCAGGCTCCGACAGCATTCCATTCATCTTTCTCCAGAACCTAAATTGTAAACAGAAAACATCTCTCCTTCATTTCTACAATTACCTTTTTGTGAATGGCTTCCCAGAACAGTGGAAAGAGGGAATTATTGTCCCAATTCTAAAACCAAAGAAAACAGCTACCACCCCAGAATCCTACAGGCCAATTACATTAACTAACTGCATATGCAAAATAATGGAAAAAATGATTGTGAGGAGGCTAAAGGCATCCTTGGAGCAAATTTCATTTTTTAACCCGACACAGAGTGGTTTCAGAGCAGGCCACAGTACCACCGATGCAATAATCAGGCTGGAAAGCTCTGCCAGGGAAAGCTTTCTAACAGGCAAATGCTGTGCAGCTGTGTTGTTGGATGTCTCAAAAGCTTTTGATAGTGTCTGGCACCATGGACTGTTACATAAGCTGAAAAAGTTGGGCCTCACAGGTAACCTTGCGGCATTTGTGGAGGACTTTCTGAAGGAAAGAATCATCCGAGTGCGCAATCTGCACAAGCTCTCTTGCCCAGTAAATATCTCGTGTGGCCTTCCCCAGGGTTCTGTGTTAAGCCCGATTCTTTTTACTATTTATATAAATGATTTGCTAGAAGACAAAATGGAAGGTATTCAGCACTCAATGTATGCAGATGACATAGCCATTTGGACCACACAAGCCTCAATATAAGACACCCATGCAGTTCTAAAAGTTGCACTCTCCAAAATGGAAGCCTGGTCCCTCAAATGGGGTCTTATACTATCTCCAGCTAAAACTCAAGCTATGTTTTTTCCAGGAAACTTAAAAATTTCCCTCAACCCTTGTTACTATCAAATCAAGCAATCCCTATGGCAGCAAAAGTGAAATTTCTAGGTATGGTGTTTGATCATGGTCTTCGTTGGTCCCATCATATAGATGCTCTAAGAGATCGCTGCCTGCGAGACATAAGCACAATGAGAGTCATTGCAGCCAAAAAATGGGGGGCTGATTTCACTTCTCTGAAGAGATTCTACAGTGCCCGAATATTGTCCAAACTAGACTACGGCTCCTTTTTATATGACACTGCAGCAGAAACCCATCTTCTCAAATTGGATCGCATACAGTATGCCTAAGCAAGAATAATGCTTGGGGCACTGAAATGTACACCCGTCTTCAAACTTGAGGCTGAAGCAAACCTGTGTCCTCTTTCCATCAGACGTCAACAAATCCTTACCACATATGCATACAGAGTCATCAGCATAACCCGTCATCCTGTACGTGAAATGATACAGAACCAGGGTTGGCACATAAAAAACCCACCCAAAAAAAAACACCCAAAAAAGCCCAAAAAAACCCACATTAAAAAACCCACTAAATAGTGGGTTTTTTGGGCTTTTTTGGGTTTTATTGGTGCTATTTGAATTTCACTTGTTTTCAAGCTTATAGAATCAAAATGAGCTAAATATTTATATTGTCAAAATTTTGTCCAAGGCATTTGCATGACTATGACAATAAATAGTGAAAAAATACCACTATAAAAATAAAATAAGAAAAACCCTAATCACAAAAAAAATTCGAGGGGCTAGTATATTTCCAGGAGTTCCATTTCCAAAGTAAAAAACAAAAACTAAGAAACAAATGCAGTTTGACAATTTGGGAGTAAAGAGACTTCTGAATTCTTCCTCTGTCTTCTAGACTAGACCGCTACTACAGTACTACTTTATTTCTCTTTCTACATCCACTGTCATTTTATCGTTGTCATCCACATCTTGATCATTTGTGAGGTGGCGATATAATGAGACAGATTTCTGTGCGCGTTCCGATCCTAATCTATTTCTCAATTTATTCCGCACAATTCCAAATGTTTAGAAAATTCTCTCAACGAATCCTGAACTTGCGAAGAAAGAATGAAGATTGCTTATAAACTTGCAGAAACCCTCTGCCAGTGTTTTTTTCAGGAATCTGCATTTTCTGCTGTTTCATGTCTTGAATATCCCACCATCAACGAGGAGGCGTTGTCTTAGTGATATTCATGTTGAACATGTGTTTTGGGAAGATGTTGAAGTCCTTCAATTTATACAAACAAATCGCACCGATCAACTCCGGATTGTACTCAGCCAACCACTCTTCAATATCTGTCTCCTTTGAGAGCTTTGCCGGAAATAAGTCTAACAATTATAGTCAGATGGGGCAAGACACGACCGCAGCCATCATGGGGTAAGAAAGTAAATAAACGACTGGCCTATGGTGAGCTTTCAAGCTGCACTGGAACAAATTTGACGATGGAATCTGTTAGAGCATTTATTTCTAATCATTTTGGGGTTTGTTGCTATCCTGAACTGCAAAAAGTAATTTTTTTGACAAATTTAAAAAAAAAATTTTTGGCATGTCACTACATGTTGTAACATGTAATAGTGTGGTTGACTGACTTGGCTTGCGCTGCTAAGCCCTCCAGCTCACACAATACACATGTTAAATTGTTAATAGCATGACTGTTAAGTGATGTGCAGCTGTCTTGCTTCAAGTTGCTTGTGGTGGTTACTTATGATCTGCATAGTGCTTCCCTCTCACACAACTTGCGTGACTCTGTCTTCTGCTAAAACAACTTACAATGAATTGACAAGCATAGCGATTCTCTTTGCACATCTTATATCTTCACAGACTGCACAGCAATGTCCCTATGCATATGGTAATTGGTAAGTGGTAATTGTGATGGACAAACTTAATTCATATATTGTTCATAGAATGTAATAATTCATATAATGATGTAATATAATGTTGGAAATAAAGTAATCTAATAACAATATAAACTCAATAAGTGTATATAAATCTGGAAAAGAGGCAACTGGAGCTATGTGAATAATTCTTTTAAACAAAAAAAGGTATTACAAAAAAACCAATAAAGCCCAAAAAACCCAATAAACCCAAAAAAACCCAATTTAACCCAAAAAAAAACCATGTGGGTTGGGTTTTTTTAAAAAACCCAGGGTTTTTTCCATCCCTGTACAGAACTACTACCCATTTGCACTTTATAATATACTACCTCTCCCAAACCCAGCATCTGGTAGAATCTTAGAAGAGTTTGAAAAGTTAAACATTGATATGAATAGCCTTCCAACCATCTCAATGTCACTAAGATACGGAATTCCTGAATTACCTATCAAGCAGTCCCTAAAGATATGCAACAAAAATTCCTTCAGCCCTGATCAATGGCAAACCATGTTTACAGATTGGACGGCTAATAGATATCAGTCTCATAAGCAGATTTACACAGATGGTTCTCTGACAGACGGAATAGCATCATGTGGAGTACATTCCAGCTCATTTCAAATTAAGGCAAAACTTCCTCAACATTCAAGCATATTCACAGCAGAGCTGTATTCAGTGTATATTGCTCTTCAGTATGTACTTCCACTTATAAATGATGATAAATACATCCTCTTCACAGACTCTCTCAGTGCTATCAAAGTTGTCCTCCTTTAACAGACAAAGTCACTACCTGATCCAATGGATTACTCATCTACTGCTACAATTTCCATCTGAATCAATAGTAATAGAATGGGTACCTAGCCACTGTGGAATTAAGGGAAATGAAACAGCAGACAAGCTGGCCACGGAGGCTCTCAGTCTCCAGCAAACTTGCTTCATTCCCCTCAGCATAAGGGATAACAGAGTGAAGATAAGGACTTTCTACAAACAGAAATGGGAAAGTACCTGGGAATACACTTCTCCAAACCTGCGTACCTTCAAACCCTCCTTGGGTGAATCAGTGCCCACAAACCTCTCACGGCTACTACAAGTAGCTGTAACCAGAGTTCGCCTCGAGACTACCAACCTAACGCATAGGCATTTCTTCACCAATAGTCGGCCTACCCTCTGCAACTACTGTAAGAATCGTCTGAACCTGCAGCACCTCTTCTTGGAATGCCCTCATTACTCGGAAGAACGGAGAAGATTGGTCAAGTCCTGCCCAGTTAAACTGAAACCGCTTACCCTGCAATCAATAACATCCCATGGGTTCCCAGCGGGCGCCATTGCAGCCTTCCTGGTTGGAAGTGGAAAGATCCACGAAATCTGAGCTCACCAGCTGATGCGGACAAGGGCTCCCAGGCCCTCTGTGGTTGGACGCTACATCTCAACAAAGTAACAAAGTAAGCAAGGCCTGCATGTGATGGGGAGTATGAAAGGGTGCGAAAGGAGGTGAATAGAGAGGTGCATGAAAGGATTATGAGTATGAGAGCTGAGAGTGTGAGAAAGCGTGAGCTGGGTTCCAGCTTCCTTGACATGGATAGCGTGATCCAGGATGTCTGTTTTCTTGGAGATGGAGTCCATCTTACAAAAGAAGGTGAGATGAAACTCTCCAAGAAACATATCCGGTGGATCAGGGCTACTCATGTCATAATGGAAGGTGGAACTGGATGAATGAAAATCCGTCAGAGCAAAAGTGAGGAATGTCTGGAATTGTCTAATTGTGTTGTAAGGTTTGGAAGTATAAATGTGCTTGGAAGGAATGCAGGAAAGTTAGATGACCTTGTAATAGAATTTGAGAATGAAAAATTGGATTGTGTTGTTGTAGTAGAGACCCAAATGCGTGAAAGAGTCAGTTTAACATGCAAGGAGAATAAGTATCATATGATAGGAAAAGGGCGTGTAAATTGGCAAAAAAGAGGTGGTGGAGTTAGTTTGATTGTTAAGAATGCTCTAAATTGGAAATTAGAGGACCTTCCTGTTGGAAATGAACCTGAAAGTGAAGATTTGTTAGCAATTAAGTGTGAAAGAATGCATGCAGAGAATGTATTGTTGTGATTGTATGTTATATGACAACTGATGGGATTTTAGCTCATGAAGAGAATGTAAAAAAGTATGATATATTAACATGGATTGTTCGAGAACACTGCAGGTGCCCTCTGATTGTGATGGGTGACATGAATGGCCATGTTGGTATACTTGGTGAGCCGGTGAATGCAAATGGACAAAAATTGATAGATTTTTGTGATAAGAACAAACTTGAAAACCCGAATGTCACAATAGGAAATGGCTTGCATACATGGCAAAGCAGGGAATGGAAAACTGCAATTGACTATATGATTGTGAATAGTAGAGCAAGAGAGTGTGTCAATGAAATGTTTGTAGATGAAGATGATTTTGATATTGATAATGACCATAAAATGCTTGTGCTTGAATATAACTGGGGTAGAAAGGACTAGGAGTCAATGCAGAAGGTCAGCAGTGTGAAAGAAAGTTGGCAGATAAAAAAGGCAAACTGGGAAGTATTTAAGAATGAATTGAGTAGGTATAACTGGAACAGGTGTGAAAATGTAAATGACCTAAATGGTGAGATTGCAAGAACCTTGTATGATGTGGCAGAGCAAAAGATTGGTAGAATAAAATGTAGGAAAGGGACAGGGAATGCCAGGTGGTTTACAAGTGAGATAAAGGAAGAACGAATGAGAAGAAAGACTTTAAATAAGAAACAACGCAGTATGAGGAAAATGTATGAAAGAAACAGAATTACTGAGGATGAATGGCAGAGTGCATGGAATGGGTACAAGGACCAGCAGAAAAAGTAAGGAGAATGATAAATGAGGCTAGGGTTGAAGAGGAGAGACACCAAGTTTAAAATCTAAGAAAGAAAGGTCCGGATGGAATAAAAGATTGGTATAAGTTTATACAAGGTAATGATAGAAGTAGTGAAGTTCAAGTTGATGAATTAGTAGTTGATGGTTGCAGTGTGCAAGATAGGATGCAAATGGTGAAAGCAGTTGAAGAATACTGGGAGGACATTGGTGGAATGAATGAGCAGGTTACAGATGATGCACCCATAAATTTTCTGATTGATGAACGTGACCTGCAAATGGAAGACGAAATCACTTGTGGAGAGATTGTAAGTTTTTTGAAGAAAGTGAAAAATGGAAAGGCATGTGGCCCTGATAAGATCCCATATGAGTTCTATAAATGTGGAGGAGAGAGTGTAGTCAGTATGTTGAAATGTTTATTTGATGAGATATGGAAGAGTGAAAGAGTACCGGATGACTGGAACAAGTGTAATGTAGTTCTGTTGCATAAGGGTGGACATAAGAGTATGAAAGAACTTGAAAATAACAGACCAATTGCACTGGGTGACACTGTATGTAAGATATTTTGTGGTATTTTGAATGAGAGAATGAAAAATTTAGTTGAAGAATTAGGAGTCCTAGGTGAAGAACAGAATGGTTTTGGGCAAGATAGACGTGGGGAAGATAATCTGTAGTGAGTGAAATAATTGAGCAAATGAGGAAGGATGATAAGAAGGTGTATTTAGCATTCCTGGATATTGAAAAAGCGTATGACAGAGTGGATCGGGTTAAGCTCTTTGAAGTTTTGAGAAAAGTTGGGTTTAGCAGAAAAATAGTAAAAATTGTTCAAAGTCTGTATGAGAACACAAGCGCTATATACAGGTTAGGAAATTTGGAAACGGGGCAAGTGAGGAGTGTTAGAGGAGTGAGACAGGGCTGTACTCTGTCTCCCCTGTTGTTTGGATTGTACACAGAAGAATTAGCAGTTCGACTGAGGAGTGGCTTAGGACTGAAATTTGGTAATGAGAGACTGAGCTGTTTGTTGTATGCTGATGATGTGGTTGTGGTTAGTGAATGTGGACATGAACTGCCAAGGATGCTTGACATTGTGAATGGATGTAGTACAGATTTCAAGATGAACTTCGGTGCCGACAAAAGCAAGGTTATGGTTATGAATAGTGATGAGACTGATAGAGACAGACTGAAAGAAATCTGAAATTGACTGAAATTGAAGAAATCAGAATAGGTAGAACAAAAGAATACAAATATCTAGGTTGTATGATAAGTGAAGATGGATGCACTAGAACTAAGGGTGAAAAAGTGGCAGAAGCTATGCAGTGGAGTGGACGGTTAAGTAGTGTGGCCAGATACAGAGCAAACAAGTATGAATGTGTGAGAGAAATGTGGAAGTATGTTGCTGTACCTAGTGTCATGTATGGTATGAGTGCTCGTGCCTGGAATGGAAGTGATCTTGAAAAGCTTGATGTAATACAAAATAAGGTTGGAAGGTTAGCATTGGGTGCTCCGAAATAAACAGCTACAGAAGTCATTAGAGGTGACCTTGGGTGGAGCCTATTTTCAGAAAGAATGATGAAAGCAGTGCTAAATTATAAGGTGAGAATTGAAAGAATGCAGAATAGCAGATGGGTAAAGCGAATTTTTGAATGGAATCTGAGTGTAAGCTATTGGGAGAAAGTGTGTTGGGGGCATGCAAGGAAACTTAGTATGCAAAAGATTATTCATGTTAGAATTGGGAGACCTGTAGATGACTGGAACTTAATAAATGCTGGAGGTGTAGGGCGTGAGTGGGACTGCAAGAGGTGGAAGAAAGAGATTGAGAGGCAAACAAAAGAGTATGGATTGAATAAGTGGAAGCTTAGCATGATGCGGATGCCTACACTTGAATGGTATATGAAAAAAGAAGCACCTAAGTTTGAGATGTTCTATGATGGTAGTTTTGGAAGTCAACTCTTGTTTGCTGTGAGATGTAAGTCATTGAGTGTGAACAGACGTACATGGAGGTGGAATGAGAATAATAACAGATTATCTCGGTAGTGTATTAGTGGAGTAGAGGAAACAATTGAGCATTTTGTGCTGGAATGCAGTAAGTATGAGCAGGAGAGAGAAAGTTTCATGAATGTGGTACTTGAGCAGTATGGAGAGAATGAGTGGTATGTCAAATGTGCTGAAGATGATTGCGGTGTGAGCTGTGATTTTGGAACGCGGTGAAGAACGAGAGCTGGAAGGACGTGGTGGCTAAAAGAACTCTAACGCTTTGTGGCAAGTACCAGTAGTTTTGTAACTTGAAATTAAGTTGAAATAATTATCATCTCAATCTTTAAGGTAATATTACCGGCGTTGAAACCGCTGGGGCCTTGGGCCCTCGGCATTTACCAACTTATATTGTTTTTGTTTCAGCCCTCAGATAATTTTCCCAAGTGAGCCTAAAAACTCCAATATTTGAAATTCCATTTTTGCCTATTTTACGTTGGTAACTTTGGATCCTATCAAAAATAAACTGCTGAAAGTCCTTGAAAGATTGACCTACCCAATGGCCTCTAAAGAAAACCCCCCTGGAGGCCCTGGGAAAAGCAACACCAAGGGTAAAAAAGGAGTGCACTCATACTCTCAACCTGTGCCAGGAAAGAATGGAAATATCAAATCTTCCAAAAAAAATTCAACCTAAAGCCAGGAGTTCAACCCCCAAAAGTTCTGCCCTAACTCAACCAACTGTATCAGAAATGCATAGTCTTGACAGCAATGCAATATTTGCAGTTACAAATGAAACCGAAAAGCCCAATAATCCACAGGAACGAACGCTTGACCAAAGCCCGGAGACTGTTGGAAAAGAAGCTTATGTTAAAAAGAAAAGAAACTCATGCAACAACTTGGAATTTTGTACTACAGACTTGTCCTTTGAAAGCAACCCATCTGGAGTGATATCTAGGGATAGGTCTCCAAATAAAACCATAGATACCATTCCTAACAACCAAGAGCAATACAAAAACAATTGTGCAACTTTCTCACAACCCAGATCGGCTAAAATTGATTTGAACCTGCCTGAAAATATAGATAAAATACCTGATTCATCCCGACATGTCATAATCTCTGCCAGTGATGAACAGATCAAATTAACCAAACTGAGTCCCTTCAGAGTACAGACCCTCATTAATCAAATCTGTGGCCCAGTGGAAAAAGTGGAATATAAAAAAACAGGAAGCTTAATTATAAAAGTGAAAACCTTTGAACAAACAAAAATACTACTTGCTGCCAAATCTTTGGACAAAATAACTGTAACTACTCAAATAGCCTGGGGAGCCTCTACTGTATGTGGCAAGATCTATGCGCCTGAATTTCTTGGGGAGTCCCTGGATGAACTGCTGCTGCACCTTGCCCCATCAGGAATAGTAGGTATTAGGAAAATGTACATGGACCCAAAACGAGCTGACTCTCCTATGTTTGTTTTGACTTTTCTAGGAACAGAATGCCCCAAGGAGATCAAGGCAGGATATTGTAATTACAAGGTAGATCCTTTCTATCCAAACCCAATCCGATGCACAAAATGTTGGAGGTGGGGGCATACTGCTTCCATCTGCAGGAACAAAAAAATTTGTAGAAACTGTTCATCAGCAGAACATGACGAAGCAACCTGCCAATCAGAGAACTACCACTGCCCAAATTGCAAAGGGAATCATTCTGCTAACTCCAAAGACTGTCCAAAATATATTCAAGAACACGAAATTTGCAAAATCAAGGCCAGCGAAAATATTTCTTTCAATGAAGCACGAGCCATCTACTCTCAACGGCAGAAAACTCAATCAGAGATGAACTCTGAAGAATTTATTGACCTTGAATCACAGCACACATTCCCTGCTCTGACTCTGCCACAACAACAAAATTTCTCTCAGAATACATATGCAGCAATAAGCCAATCACATAGTTTGCACCCACTTGTCAACAGAACCAACTCTCAGAAGACAACAGCAAATAAGAAATATAGGCAGGTGGTAAACAGCCAAAGCTACAGGAATCAATCCATGCAAACACAAGCCACTACAAGGAGTCAGTACCCAACGTTGGGGCAGAGTACATTGTCTGAGACTGATGTAGCCCCTGCATATCCTCTGGAACACAGCATCATGATAGAAAGACAACCTCAAAAAAGAGGTGCGGACAACTCAAATGGAACAGAGCAATTGCCAAAGATCTCCCAGGAAAAACAAATGATGGGCTACTTTAAAAATCTAATTATCAAACTTCTTCCTGCTATTATCAAAATCTTACTAGCTAACACTATAACTGAAAAAATAGAAAGTCTGACAGAAATAGGAAGCCTACTAGAAGCTGGAGAACTAATTTCCGAGCTACTCACAAAATTAAATGTCACCTCCCTCATCAGTCAAGCATGAATTTAACAATCCTACAGTGGAATCTTAGAGGCTACTTTGCAAAACTACCATACCTTCACTTGCTTATTGATGAACATCATCCAGGAATCATATGTATTCAAGAATCATGGTTAAAAGGAGGCCACAACATAAAATTGAAAAATTACTGCAATCCTTCCCGACATGAAAGAAGGGAAGGTAGAGGAGGTGGGGTGATTACCTTTATTCACTCCAGTATACCAAACATAACAACACAATTGACTACACCATTAGAACTAGTGTTCTGCAAAATATTTATCAACAAAAAGCCTATCAATATAATAAATATGTATTTGCCTCCCCATTTGGAAAGTAATGGGTTAATGCAGAAGTTACAGGACATCAGCAATCAGGTTACAGGATCCAGCATTATTATGATGGACTCAAATGCTCACAGCTATAGCTGGGGATCTGACTTCAGTGATACAAGGGGTAAAATAATAGAGAACTGGATGACAGAGAACAATTTATTATTACTGAATAACACTGCCCCAACCTTCTTGTCCTCCAGAGGTACTTATACTCATATAGATCTAACAATAGTCACTGAGGACCTGCATTCTAAGTTTACATGGAACACTTGTAGCGATACTTTTACAAGTGATCACTTTCCACTGATAATTGAATCCACTTTAGCATTTCCTACGGCACAACTACCAAGAAAATGGCACCTGCGCAGTGCAGATTGGCCGAAATTCGAAAAAGCTCTAGTGTTTACGAACTGCTCAGATAGGTCAATATCTGATGCTTATCAATCCTTAGCCAAAGCTATACTGGCAGCAACTGAAGGTAACATAAGGGCTAGTCAAAGCCGTTCACCACTACAAAGGACTAATTGCTGGTGGACTAAAGATTGCAAGATAGCCCATAGGAAATATCATAAGGCATACAACCATTACAAAAATCACCAAGGGAACATTGAAAAATGGATTGCATTCAAAAAAGCAAGAGCAATTTTCCGAAAAACAGTACAAGAGGCTAAAGCCAACAGCTGGAAGGCATTTGTGTCAGGCCTCAGTACCTCTTCTCCAGCGGAGGTTTGGCACAAAATTAAAGCCATAAAGGGAAAACAAAGCCGGGGACAAATTGTGCTCAAAAACTCAAGCAATGAAATAATTACTTGCCTAAAGGAAATTTCTGACATATTGGTGGACCAATATGCTTCGAATAACAACCTAGAGTCTCATGATCCAATATTTGATGAACATAGAAACATCTGTGAACAAATTCCTATCTCATTTTCATTTGATACAGAGCATGATTACAATCGTCCTCTCACTATGGTAGAGCTCAAAAGAGCAATAATCAGCTCTAAAACTAAAGCACCCGGACCAGATACAATATCTCTAGAATTCATTAAACATATGAATGAAGACCAGACAAAATACATACTAAATTACTTTAATAGAGTTTGGGTCTCAGAAATCCCAGAGCAGTGGAAGGAGGCCATAATATGTCCGATCCTTAAACCAGGAAAAGTGCCAACAGACCCAAGAGCATACCGGCCAGTAGCACTCACAAATGTACTGTGCAAGCTTTATGAGAAAATAATAAACTGGAGACTTCTAAACTATATAGAACAAAACAAATGCTTGAACGAGAATCAGAGTGGATTCAGAGCGGGGCGTTGCACTCTGGATGGACTCACGCGTATTGAAAACTCCATTCGGAGAGCAATAACCCTGCAGGACTTTTGTGTTGTAATATTTGTTGATATAAAACAGGCCTTCGACACTGTTTGGCATTATGGTCTATTGCAAAAGCTACAGATTTTAGGACTTGAAGGTAACCTACCTCAAACCATAATGTCTTTCATCAAGGAGCGAAGAATAAGAGTCAGAATCAATGACACCCTATCCAAGCAGCGTTTCCTAAGGTCGGGTGTTCCACAGGGATCGGTGATTAGCCCAACATTGTTCAACATCATGATAAATGATATTTTCCAAGACTGTAACCCTCTACTACATACATCCCTCTATGCTGACGATGGTGCTGTTTGGGTTACTTGCTCTAACTTGACTGAAGCACTCTGCATGCTGCAAGATGCCTTAGATGCCATTCTTGTTTGGTCCCAAACCTGGGGGTTTCAAATCTCTCCAGAGAAAACCAAATGTATGATTTTCACTCACAAAAAAACTAAGCCCCCTTTCCACTTGAAATATCAGAATGTAAACTTGGAATTTGTCACCAAGTATAAATTTCTTGGTCTACTTCTTGATGCCCAACTTCGGTGGGGTCCACACATAAAAGAAGTAACCCAGAAATGTCATAAAGACCTAAGACTTCTTCGCATCCTCTCAAATATGAAATGGTCAGCCAATTTTGATATATTAATGAAAATCTACACTTCCATAATTTTGCCAAAGTTATCATATGGATGTTTTCTCTTTGACACTGCTTGTAAATCTCATTTGCTGTCTTTAGACAGAATCCAATATGCAGCACTGCGCTTTATTCTTGGTGCAATGCGATGTACCAAGGTAACTCATCTAGAAATAGAGGCAAACTTGATGCCACTGATGTACTTAAGGAAAAAACAGCTGTGTCAGTATGCTGTAGTGGGAGGCACTAAACGCTCACGACACTTACCGTAAGGTACTGTCCTACACCACCCCACGAATATTATGGCCGGATCGCACAGGGGATTTACATCGCGTGCCGCGGGTCAATATCATTGTGCGGACCGGTTTCTCTAATGCCTATTACTTTATATACGATGAACGTGATAATGATACAATCCAAGATTCGACGACTGCCACTGTTTTTTCTTTATTTTTGTAGAAATACCATCCGAAAGGATTACACACTTATATGGCCTATCTGTTACACTTTCTTTCTAATACTTATTAACTTTGCTCGCAAGCCTAACACAATATCAAACCTATGGGCAAAGCACGTGACCAGGCAACAATACATATAGTAATGGTTACAGGATTACACACACCACAGGCGCACGACTTAGCTGTGAACGAGGTAGTTGTCATGGAAGGAATACATATCACAGTGGTTAGGCCACTCTTGACTATAAATACTCTCTGAACATTAGGACACAGGTACGACAATACACCAATTCCCGGACCTCGCGATGGACTCCAGGCAAGAGTTCAATTCCTGAGATCCTCTGAGGTCTATGACTGCCCACAGGCTCTGGACGCTAGATGTAGATCGGCGGTGCTCTTTGATCTGGGTCCTCGGGGCTTGATCAGGGCATTCGGCAACCAATCCAAGGCTTTTACCCGGCCAAGCTGCTGCGTCTAGGTGACGCACGGGAGGACGGCCTTATCCGCTGATCAGCTGCGATGATGGCGCCTACCCGGCAGACAGCACGCCACGCAGGTAGCGGCCCTCGGATCAGCCGACACAGCTGGACTGATTGGCAGTGGGAGGCCTTCCCTGGATATCAGGGTGTCATAAATTGCGCTGTCTAATAATTACGTCTGCTGCACATCGTTTTTACATCTTAAACCTATTCAGATAATCAGAATTACACCACACATGGACGTCTTTTTGTTCTTAATGATAATGATTTACATATAAACCTGGTCAATCGTGCTACGCCACAAACTATCGATTGCTTTTATCTATCATAAACTGTATCTCTAATTCACACAACTAACCGACCATATTACATTGCAGAGTTTCATTTAATTCACAAGAAAGTACAGAGCACATCTTATCAACCATGTATCAATATCTACGTATTTCACAGCCTCTATCTATATTCATAGCAGTATACTATTCATTATACTTTCCAACGCATGAATACATATAATTACAAAAGTATTTATCTTGAACGACAACTCTAATAGATATAAACACATTACATATTATCACATGTTATCTCGATTATTACGTATCGTCTCAATTACATAAATTCATTCTTACCCTTTGGAGCTTGAACTCAAAAGATGCAGCCGTGCTACGGGTCTCTCCGTTTAGAGTTTATATAGAGATTTGTTTAATGGAAATTTTCTAGAACTCCTATTACCAACCGTTATTCTTTTTACTTGACTTATAATAAATTTACTGTCTTTCTGAAAAAATTAGAACAATCATTAACATTATTACACTTTTGATCATGCCTACCTATTGAACATTTTTCTCAGAAACAAAACATAACTTAGATTAACTTTACATTAAATAGTAGTGGTCTAGCCACTACATACCCCCCCACCAAGTACAACCTTAGTTGTACTTAAATTAATTTAAGTATTATCCATAATTTATTAAGCTCAATAGAGTTCGGTTATCGTATGTGGCTGCTCTTCTCAAGTTCAAGCTTTACAAAACCTACCGCATTTTCATTCACTTAGCATGTAAACCTTACAGACAGGTTCTGTAGTACAAATGAGAATACGACTTAATAACAGACACAATTACATAAAAAATTTACGCATCATATGTTAAATAATCTCACAATCTATTTTTTAACAATAGACTATTACTCTTCGTATGAACAATACAGTTTCTCCTTAATGTACACAGCAACTATTTCGAAACGCTGACCGCCCTCCTGCGGTTATCTCGAGGACTGGAGACTACGTTCAGCATACCCACAGACACACCAAATTTATTTTATTTTTTTTTTTTTTTTTTCACAACTGGGTGAAACTCACCCACCTGCCGGATGCCTCTCATCACAGGACTCTAATATTGAGTGAACAGTCGCACTGGATGTCGAAACTTGTTAGCAGTATATTTACACATTGATACAAAATCTATATTTTCCAACAATATGATTGTATCACGCAGGCTTGAACATTTAAGGGATCCTATTTACATATAACATAAGGCACGTTACACGTTTTTAAACAAACCCACACATATATATACACACACCCACACTTTTTTTTTTTTTTTTTTTTTTTGGTTATTTTATATATTTTTTTTTTTTTTTTTATAGATATGTCAGACACAATGGTAGGTTCTACTCTTCTTACGCTAGTTCTTATTCTTATACTCTAAAGTCTTAGCCTGTACATTTGGCAAGTCGAGGGCAGGCCCTCTTGCTCTGGTGACTCGTTGGTAATTCACATCCCCATAACTCCCAGGAGTAATCTTCAAACTACGCGTTTCGGGGTCCCTAATATTTACATCTACCCCAGTCTGTGAACCTAAATATCGCTTCTGCCAGACTTCTCTAAGAAAACCACTATTGGATTGTCGGCATTGGTCTGATCTGTTTTCACCCTGTAAAGCAAGTTCCTTCAACCTCCTTAATGTTTCTAATTTATGTACAAACTGTGAAGGTGCACTCCCCTCTTCAAATCCTACAAAGTTTGCTTCCTCAAACCCAGAAAATTGCCTACTTTCTGAACTTTGTGCATTTTCCTCAGTCCCAATACTTACCTTTTCACTTACTTCAACACCTTGTTCTTCCTCCATATTTCTCTGCTCGCCTTCAATTTGATCTATTACCTCTTGGGCTAAGCTTGCCTGCCAACTCCAAGCTCTCCCAGACCACAGCATAAAATTACCTATGGAAGACAAATCATCTACTTCATTAGGGTTGCTGGGTGACCCCCAGTCCCAGAAATCAACAGAATTCTTACTACTAAATACATGACCCTGTTCTAAATCTCTACTGGGTTTACTCCCCTGTACAACCGGTGTAGAAGTCCTTACATTACCATAATGTAAATTTAGCTCCTGAAGACCTTCCCCAGTACTTACCTTATCAATATTTACATCTTGAGCACTAGCTTCACTACATCTTAACTGCCTTAAATCTACCATTTCGCCACTTACCGTTGGACCTTCAACTCGACTAATTCTCCGTTGTCTTCTCCTAGACTTGGTCACTCCCAGTACTCTGGCTACTCTCCCTCCATAACTACTGTTTTTATCATAGTGACAACTCTTACTTCTACCAATTCCTTGGCTACCACCACCAGAGATACTCCCAGCATCACTGCTGTCAGTATCACTAAGACTAGAAGCACTACTGGCATATACTACTTGTTCATCATTATCTTCTGAACTTTCGGCCCTACCATAGAGTTTCTTTTTTGTGAGGCTGGGCTTTGGAGCCTCATCCCAATGTACATAAGGGGTCAAGTAAGCAGGAAGCTGCTTCCAAGGTTTCAATTGTTTGTAGTGTGCTCTGATGATGACATCCTCTCTTGAATTGAGAGCTTTCAATTCATATGTTAGGGTGTTAGACTGTACTTTAGTAATCTTAAAAGGGCCCTCATAGAGCTTAGACATTTTGTGATTCACACGGTTACCTATCTTTTGTACTTTCTTCAAGACCAATTGGTTCTCTTGAAAAGGTGAAAATGTTGGGTGGCCTTCTCTCCACATAGAAACAACACCACGATCTATAGGAAGACTTTTGTTAGTATCATGAGAATCTTGTAGCAAACATTGTGAAGGACTCATTCCTAACTGAGAGTGAAGTGTATGATTATACGTTGTGAGTAGTTTGGGCAGACAATCATCCCATGATCTGGGATTATCATTGATTAACCCCTTGAGCAACTGGATAACAGTTCTGTTGCATCTCTCCACACACCCGTTGGAAGAAGCTTTGTAAGGTGTAGAATAGGTGTGTCTTATGTTAAATGAGTCCAAGAGACTATTAAATTCCTCTGATTTGAACTCAACACCATTATCAGTTAAAACCCTATTTGGTAATTGTGCTAATGTAGGGAGAATATCATTCTTGAACACTGTAGTGACTGTATGAGCTGTCTTGTTTCGAATAGGTTTGACCACTAACCACTTGGAGAAATGGTCCACTGCAACAAGAACTGCCACATTACCTCGACTTGATTTTGGCAAGAGCATGAGGTCAATTGCAACCAGTTCAAATGGATATGAGGTCTCAATTTTTAGAGTAGGAGAACTGATGTGTTGCCTACTAGTTTTAAAATATTGACAATGAGGACAAGCTGCACAGATATCCCGAGTTACCTTGTCCAGTGCGGGATGCCAAAAGTTTCGTTGAATCAAGTCAATTAACTTATGCCTACCTATATGCGCCATTTGTGTGTGAACTTGGAAAACTATTTCTACGATTAATGCAAAGGGAACAACGACCGAAGAGTACCTCCCCTTATCTCTAAATAGAAGGTCTAGGCTAACCCTCAAGTCTTGTCGGTATCGTTTAAATTGGTTCAAGGCGCCTGGCCATGCTGATGAATCTAAATTTTCAGTGACACTTTTCTTCAAATTATAAATAGCAAAGTCATTATTTTGGATGTTCCTTAATCCCCCTTCAGATACCGTGTAAGTAACTTTAGGGCACAAAGATTCAATCTCTGAGTCAGAGTCACTCCTGATTGAATAGGAGTCATCAGTGTTACGGTCAGTAATGGGGTATATGTTCCCCAAGAATTCCCCTAATCCAAGCAAACAGGATTCTGTACTCCTTTGCAAGGGATATAGTTTGATAGAGTCGTCCTTGTCTTTCACTACAACTGTTGATGCTGCATAATTGAAAACGATTTTATTCTTATTAATGAAATTAAGTCCTAGAATACAACAACATGGCATTGCATCCTCACTAATTACCGCAAAAGGAACTGTTTCCTTTAACTCAGTTCCCAATAAGCTTGGTTTCAAGTTAACTACTCCCATGATGGCTGTAGAATTATTCCCTATTCCTCCCAGTGATTTACCTTCTCCATCGGTAAGCAAGTACTCTCCCTCATCTTTCACTGTATCCCAAACCTTCTTTGCAACTGCACTAACCTGAGCACCAGTATCTATGATGCAACAAAAGTGATGTGATCCTATGGAGATGGTGTATTTACCTTTCTTTGGTTCATGCTTACAGGTACTTATCACAGGACACATTGACAATTGTGGAACATCTGCATCTGAGTCCCCATTGCTATTTTTGAAACTCTCCATACTAGAACCGCTCTGCCCATCAACCAAATTAATATTCTTATCAGAGATTGCTTCTTTCATTGATTGGGTGCTAAAATGAGACCTTGTTGAAAGTGGATTAAAATGAATACCTGCCAGGCATTGCAGATGAATTACTGGGGCTTCCTTGGTCAATTTTCCAGCCCCGTATACAATGGGGAACTTCATACCATGATGAACCCAAACCTCAACTTGGTACACTTCACTTACAGCTAACAAAATTTCCTCCCAAGGCAACTCCCCTGGATTCTTCATTAGCTGCAGTTGTTTTCTTTTGAACTTATCTAACTGAATATTGAATTTCTTGGCATTATCTATCAAGTACTCGACTAATTGCCTTCGTAACGCTACGTGGTTATCCGGAAGCTCACATTGGTGCCCATCTGCTTCTAAGTCAGAAAGCAATACAAATAGGGATTCAAACATAGAATCGCCTCCCCCTTCCATTTTCTCACTCACCCTCAACCCTTTGGGCAAGTAAAACTGAGGCCTATCTCCATCCTCAACGTTTGACGACGGTATGACCCTTGAAAGTGTATCGGCTGCTTGATTTTGCTCTCCTGGCTGATATTTAATGACAAAATCATACTCGGCTAGCTCATTAATGGTTCTCATTAACCTAGAATTCTCACGAGACATATTATGCAAGTACAGTAAAGGCTTATGGTCTGTATACAAATTAAATCTGACACCGTACAAAAATGCTCTAAATGTTTTTACTCCCCACCGTACAGCAACTAATTCCCTTTCAGTTGTGGAGTACCTACGTTGTGTGTCAGTGAAGGCGGTAGATGAGTACCCAATGGTTTTATACTCCCCCTCTTGTTTTTGCATCAGACAAGCTCCAGCACCGACTCCTGAGGCATCAACATATAGTTCTAACTCCTCAGCAGTCTCTGAGTAATCTGGGAATGCTAATGTCACGTCTTCTGCCAGCTTGGTTTTAAGTAAGTCAAAGGCTACACTCATTTCAGATGTCCAACCGATTGGTTTCCTTTTAGGCCCTCCAGTAAGTTGGGTCAATGGTTTTGCTATTTCAGAACATTTATCTATGAATTTCCGTTGGAAGTTGATTAGACCCAAAAACTGACGCAGTTGTCTAACATTGGTAGGTTTGGGGAAGTTTAGAACTTTTTCTATGTATTCAGGAGATTTCTGAATGCCTTTATTGCTAATTTGGTGTCCCAGGAATGTAACCTGAGTCTTAAAGAACTCACATTTGGGGACTTTTACTTTTATTCCGTGTCTACCAAGGGTAGAGAGCACTTTTTCAACTAACACTAAATGTTCTTCAAATGTCTTGCTCATAATTAGAATGTCGTCAATGTAAACAATGATATTCTTGAAACAAAATTCTGAGACTATTTCTTGCATGTTCCTTTGAAATTGTATCCCGCTGTTCTTTAATCCAAAACTTAACCTCTTAAATTGGTATTGATTATGAACAGTGCTGAAGGCAGTGAGAGGTCTGCTCTCCTCATCAATTGGTATTTGGTAGTATCCCCTGACCAGATCTAACTTAGTGAAAATTTTAACACCATGGGCACTATAAACAGAATCAACTAAGTTGGGCATGGGAAATTTCTCTGGTTTGGTTACGCTTTTAAGTTTACGATAATCTACGCAAAGTCTAAGTTGACCATCAGGTTTTCGGATAGGTACAACCGGAGAAGACCAAGGAGATTGGCTGTGCTCTATTATATCAAGTGACTTAAGTTCTTCACACTGTTTCTCTATTTCTTCATTTATGGGTTCTGGAAAGCGGCGAGGTTTTTGCCAAACTGGGGTGTAATTAGTTAATTCAATCCGTTGTGGTGTAACCATTGCAGTACCTATATCAGAATCACCCTTACTAAGAGCCGAGTCAACTCCAGCTAACATAGAGTAGATTTGATGTTTCTGGGTTTCGTCTAAATCATTACCTACATCCAGTTCAGCGGCCATCCGCTCAGTGGTCCACTTACTGGCTTGCTGCTGTTCCTCTATTTCCACCACCGTGCTTATTCGCCCAACTAACTCTCCCTTTTTAATTTTTGTAACTTTGGACTGTTCTCCTGTTTTAGTACACACCAAGACCTGAGGTATCTCCCCTGTCAACGATAAAATTCCATCTACTCCTCTGATCTGTTTATGTTTAAGATGGCCATCATATTCATAGATTTTACTACTGCACATGCTACATATACAGAAGTTAACCGTAAGAGGGACCGTTACTGGTTCACCAGAATAAGGGACATCCTCTGCGGCGAACACTGGCAAATTCTCATACATGATATCCTCAAGTTTACCCTCAGTTCCAACATATAAGTCAACTCTGGCATTGTATTGGTCGAGCTTAGAAATTTTCTTCATACTAGTATCTAAAATTAATTTATTTTTCTTTAGAAAAGGAACTCCCAATATAATCGGGTAGCCAATTATGTCGTCAGACACTACGTGGAAATTAACAGTCTTCATAGGAATATGGAAAAGAGATAATTCTAGTGCAAGTGTTCCTAGTGTTTTGATGCTAACCATGCCTATCCCACAAAGGGTTGTGGACTGGGTGCTATTAAACTCCAATCCAAATTGTTGTACAACGGACCATTTAATTAAGTTGTCAGCTGCTCCTGTATCGACGAGAGCCTTCACAGGATGTGTTTCCCATTCCACCTCTACAAAAAGAAGGGATTCTGGCTCCAGAGAAGCTAAATTTGCTACTAAGCACTGATCTTCTGAAGTAATCTTTTGAGAAATATCTGCTACTTTCTGTGACTCCTCAATACCAGAGGATTCTTTATCTTTAGTTGTTAACTTTGCCGTTTTTACACTAGATATTTGGTTTGATTGTCCATTAACGGCGTCCATGCTATCCGCCGTAAGATGAGAACTGATCGGTTGGACTTCATCCTCATCAACAGTCCCTTCTTCTCCTTCATCCTCTATTTCTAAGCCCTCAAACCGGTTCCTTGTTTCGACAGGACTAAATAACTTGTAGGGGTACTTATAGGCTACTGGCTTACCCCAGCTTCTACCAGAGCCTACTGGTTTGACGAGTTTCTGTTTAAGCGCTGGTCACCATTGACTTGAGTAGGCCTTGAATTCCTACCCCCCTGCTGATGATGTCCTTGTTCCCCAGAATTTCTGCGATATAGGTCATCATCTCTGGCAGCATCTTCACCCTGGGGGTTCAGACCATATCCCACACGTGGAGTACGAGGACCATGAACCGATTGAGACCTACGGTGCCCCTGGTTTTGTTTATGACAGTCTCTGTAAAAATGTCCATGCTTGCCACATATATAGCATGCTTTGGCCAGGGTTCTACACTCAGATCTGGAGTGGCCAAACCTCTTGCAGTAATTGCACACAACATTCCTCTGAGCCAATGGTTTGTCAGGTCTCATTTCTTCCATTCTTCCTCTAGCTGGTTCCCCTCTCTGTGCATATTGAGGCCTGTAAGATGTTGACCTTGGCAACTCATTAGAGGAGAATCTTGACTCCCGTTCTTCAAAATTTTGAGAGTGATAGGTTCTTGTCTGCTTTGGGTATGCCCCATACTTACCTTTACAGTCATTGCTGACCGAAACAGACGAGAAAGAACTGGTTGGATTCTGGGTGGAAGCATCTCGCGTGTTCCTCTTTTGTCCCACATTAATTACAATTTCCTGGGGCTCATTCACATTGGACCGGGTACTTACCTCACTATCAGAATACTCACCATCCTCTTCCACGTCTTTGAAACGAGCACATTTCTGGATACTTGACCATTTGATCTTTTTATTACTCAATTTGTCACTAATCATCTGGTTGGAAAAAATCCTCTTTGTATCCCGCGAAATAGATTTTAAGAACTTCTTCCTTAAAATATGACTAGTTTGCACATTGTGCTTTGGGTAAGCTATTTTGAAAAGTCTCTCAAGCCTACTGCTGAAGAGATAAAGAGACTCTCCCTTCTGATACCTTACCTTATTGAAATCAATTCTATTTTTATTTTTTCTCGTTTCTCCCATGTCTTTGTACCACCTAAGAAGCTTGTTTTTGACGTCAGGATAAGAATCTCCCACGTCTCTTAAGGATCGGAATGCCTTCAAGGTTTCCCCGGACAACTGCCTCTCCAATTCACCTATCCAAAAGGATCGGTCCCCCTTAAAGTTGTGTTCACAGTGGGTTTCAAATTTCTGTAAATATTGCTTCAGGCTTTGGCCAGATTTCTCAGTAAATGGTTCTTGCACTGGTACCTTCCTATTGTCAAGCTTGGTGAGCAGCTGTTTGAAAGTTTCCAAGTCAGAACGTTTGGAAGACATCCTAACTTTTCCCCGGGAAGGTTTCCGGTGGGATTGGTCCTCCTCAGATTCCTGTGACCCAGGGTAACTCTCAGAGATATCGGAGTCATTGTCAGTAGCTGAAGAAGACTCACTATTTGAAGTGTCAGTTACCTCCTTAGGAGTGGGTTTTTCCTTCCTTACCTTTACCACCTCTTCCTTAGGAAACTGAGCCAGCTTCCTAGGCTTAACACTATCACCTACCTCGAAATTCATTTGAGCAAAATTATCTTTAATGTCCTTCAATTTCTGAAGAGATGACTGTGACAAAAGATTCAGATCTATTTGTTTGATGTTATCAAGAAATTTGTTAATATAAACACAATTCCCCAAAATTAACTGCTCCTCCTCTTCTGAACCATCCTCTCTTTGCCCAGTGTCAACCACTTCTTCAGGCTTAGCCTCCCCACCTGCTGCCTCCATGACTCTTCCTTAGAGCCAAATTATTGTTTAACTTCAAAAGTTCGGCTCCAAAAGTGAAGACCTCCCACACTCTTCTGTTATTTTACCCCCGACTCACCCAAGAAATTAATAGAGGTTACCTGTAATAAGTTAACACCTCTATATACTCAAGAAGTGCGGTGTTATTTGCATCAGTGTTTCCAAATGACAAAACAAAAGACAAGATCAATAAAGTACACAAAAATACATCACAATATAATCAGGCATACACAAGCACACAACGACACGACCTAACCTATCCTGGTCACGGCACCAAAGAAATAATATGTAGTGGGAGGCACTAAACGCTCACGACACTTACCGTAAGGTACTGTCCTACACCACCCCACGAATATTATGGCCGGATCGCACAGGGGATTTACATCGCGTGCCGCGGGTCAATATCATTGTGCGGACCGGTTTCTCTAATGCCTATTACTTTATATACGATGAACGTGATAATGATACAATCCAAGATTCGACGACTGCCACTGTTTTTTCTTTATTTTTGTAGAAATACCATCCGAAAGGATTACACACTTATATGGCCTATCTGTTACACTTTCTTTCTAATACTTATTAACTTTGCTCGCAAGCCTAACACAATATCAAACCTATGGGCAAAGCACGTGACCAGGCAACAATACATATAGTAATGGTTACAGGATTACACACACCACAGGCACACGACTTAGCTGTGAACGAGGTAGTTGTCATGGAAGGAATACATATCACAGTGGTTAGGCCACTCTTGACTATAAATACTCTCTGAACATTAGGACACAGGTACGACAATACACCAATTCCCGGACCTCGCGATGGACTCCAGGCAAGAGTTCAATTCCTGAGATCCTCTGAGGTCTATGACTGCCCACAGGCTCTGGACGCTAGATGTAGATCGGCGGTGCTCTTTGATCTGGGTCCTCGGGGCTTGATCAGGGCATTCGGCAACCAATCCAAGGCTTTTACCCGGCCAAGCTGCTGCGTCTAGGTGACGCACGGGAGGACGGCCTTATCCGCTGATCAGCTGCGATGATGGCGCCTACCCGGCAGACAGCACGCCACGCAGGTAGCGGCCCTCGGATCAGCCGACACAGCTGGACTGATTGGCAGTGGGAGGCCTTCCCTGGATATCAGGGTGTCATAAATTGCGCTGTCTAATAATTACGTCTGCTGCACATCGTTTTTACATCTTAAACCTATTCAGATAATCAGAATTACACCACACATGGACGTCTTTTTGTTCTTAATGATAATGATTTACATATAAACCTGGTCAATCGTGCTACGCCACAAACTATCGATTGCTTTTATCTATCATAAACTGTATCTCTAATTCACACAACTAACCGACCATATTACATTGCAGAGTTTCATTTAATTCACAAGAAAGTACAGAGCACATCTTATCAACCATGTATCAATATCTACGTATTTCACAGCCTCTATCTATATTCATAGCAGTATACTATTCATTATACTTTCCAACGCATGAATACATATAATTACAAAAGTATTTATCTTGAACGACAACTCTAATAGATATAAACACATTACATATTATCACATGTTATCTCGATTATTACGTATCGTCGCAATTACATAAATTCATTCTTACCCTTTGGAGCTTGAACTCAAAAGATGCAGCCGTGCTACGGGTCTCTCCGTTTAGAGTTTATATAGAGATTTGTTTAATGGAAATTTTCTAGAACTCCTATTACCAACCGTTATTCTTTTTACTTGACTTATAATAAATTTACTGTCTTTCTGAAAAAATTAGAACAATCATTAACATTATTACACTTTTGATCATGCCTACCTATTGAACATTTTTCTCAGAAACAAAACATAACTTAGATTAACTTTACATTAAATAGTAGTGGTCTAGCCACTACAATGCTCTCAGAGCACTTAGTGTCCCTGGTCACCCAGTTGCATTGCTAATCCAAGATTATTACCCCTTCCATGTCTTTGAACATAACCCAAACCCTCTTCCAGTAACAGGCCGGATATTCCACTTGCTACAAGAATTGGGCATTAAATCAAACTGCATTGGATCTACACAGGCTTCTGACAAATATGAAACTTTTGATATGAAATGCTTTTCCCATGTGAAAACATACCCAAAGGATGCACTAGGCGAAAATCAGTGGAAAGCTCTATTTAAACATATTCAAGCACAGTATACTACACGACAGGAAATATATACAGATGGCTCTAAACACGACCACAGAGTTGGAGTTGGCATTTGGTCGAGTGAATCCAATATCATGGCAAGACTTCCAGATAGGGCCTCCATTTTCACAGCAGAACTCACGGCTATTTTATATGCCATAAAATACATTGAAAAGAAACCAGGAAATTTTGTCTTGTTCACTGACTCATACAGTGCTATTCAGGCCCTCAACCAAATACTTCCCTCTAACCACTACCTGATACCTAAAATCAAGAGGAGGTATGAAGGTCTACCCCCAATAAAATTAATCATTGAGTGGGTTCCCAGCCACATGGGTATCATGGGAAATGAAAAAGCAGATCAACTGGCAAAAGCAGCATGTAACCTGGAAACAATCTGTTCACCCCATCTTCCACACCTTGATCTCATACCTCATGTCAGGCAACATTTCAGACAAAAATGGCAAGATGCATGGGACTCGAGCATTAGCCAATACCATACAATCAAATCTAAACTGGAGCCAACGGTAAATTCCTCAGTATCGCGCAAAAAGCAAGTGGTTTTGACGCGATGCAGACTACTTACCACTAAACTTACTCATAATTATCTTTATACAAGAGATCCACAGCCCTTGTGTCATCAATGCCAATGTGTGCTCAGTGTTGGACACATTGTGATTGACTGCCCTGCATACGCTGCACAAAGAATTAATTTAAAGAACTATGCATGTGCAAATAAATTTCAATTCAACTTGGAAAATATTCTGAGTGGCGTCGTTAATCATGAACTGATAATGAACTTTTTGGACAAACTTGACATCATCAATCAAATATAAAATGCTCCACGTCCTAAAAGCTTATTTATCAGGCACTCCTGCCTGTAATTGGTGATGTGCCTGAATTCACACAAGTATTCACACAAGTAAGTAAGTGTGAGCTGTCTTGCTGGATTGGATCAGGAGTGTAATTTGAGTATCATTGAAGCTATGAAAATGTTTCTTGTGCGTGCCTGGAGTAAGAGACAGTAACTGGAATGAGCCAGTCAGGTAGAGTGGTCAATAATGACCCAATATGCCTGTGGGGACGGTGTTTTGACAAACTGGTTATCCCAGTGATGCCGTCCAATGGCAGCTTGTGACAAGGATTGGTAGACAAGTCTGGTACCAGGATTGGTAGCTTAGTGGGCAAGTCTGGTATCAGGCGCTGAACTCTTTGTGTGAAAATTGTGGAATGAATTGTAGGCCGTTACAAAGGCCCCGACACTGTCAGCCCTTGATTTCAAGTTTAAGTGAAAGGCAGTTTCTCGGAGTGTGCTTCCCGTTGTGGCAGAGATAGGGTGTAGGGTGTGGAGCTAGGTCTCTAGTGGCAGACGGGACGATTGGCAGACAAGGTTACGATTACGTGGTGAGTAAATTTATTACCAGTATTTATGGTCAATATCAAGTATAACCAGTTCACGGAAATTAAAAATTCCGTTTCAAAGAATCATTAAATAAACACATTTAAAAATGTATTCCATGATCGACATTCTGCTTGCTGAGGCGGTATTTCTGAGTTATTCGACTTTGAAATTTTTGTCTGCCATAGGAGTTGCGTTACGCGCTTGAGCCGTCAGAGTACGCTTGGGTACTTTGTGTTTTATTATTTGCCCACCCTGCAGAGCCTGCAAAGCCTGAACCCACTTCTAGGATGTTATAGTTAATAACTCAATAACGGTTATCACCCGAAAATATCAAATTATAAAAATATGATATTAAATCTACGGTATTCACTATTACGATTGCGCTTATGTTCTACAGGGTGGCCGCCATTTTGAAACTGATGTCCAGCATATCGATTCAAGTCTTCACTAGTCCAGTCCCGTTAATATTTTTGGGTGATAACCTCTATTGTGTTATTAATTAAAACATTCTAGAAGGGAGTTTAGGCTCTGAGGGGTGGGCAAATGATAAGTTACGCAATTTATTGCAAAAATAATAACTTCTGTTCTGCACGGGAAAGTCATTTCATCAGCACTGTTCATGTAACTTCAAAGTTGAATAACTCAAAAATAACGCATCAGCGAGCGGAATGTCATTCATGTAAAACGTTTTTACAAGTGTTCCTTTAGTGATTCTTTGGAACGGAATTTTTAATTTCCGTGAGCAGGTTAAACTCTTTATTGACCGTATTTTCGGTCAATATTTACTTTAATGTTGTCAACAATTTTCATAATTTCGTAGCTGTAGATAGGAAATTTAGTCGATTTTAAGAAGTTTTACCCGAATGACAATGTGCCCGGAAATGCTTAGTTTTTGGGTTATTTAAGTTTGAAGTTATATGAACGGCGCTCCTGAATGGCCTTTTTTGCACAAAAAGTCATTGTTTTTGCAATGGAAACTGAAGCAGACCCCCTATTACAAACGTAAAGAGGTTGGGTTGTGAGGGGTTGCCACAGTTCTTTAAGTGAAAATTATAAATACAGGTTTCTAGTAACGTTTGTTTATTTATATCGACTCCTAGATGGCTTCCGCCATCTTCAGTACCGGTTGGCGCCATGGCGACAGCCACCTTGGAGTCGATGTAAAGAAACGTACCTAGAAACTTTTATTTATAGTTTTCACTAAAAGAACTGTGGCTACCTCTCACAACCCAACCTCTTTATGTTTGTAATAGGGGGTTAGCTTCCGTTATTAATTAAATTACGCTTGCCGCGTGCGCTTCCATGGCGCGTACAAGCCAGCTTCAAAGTTGAATAATTCAAAAATAACGCATCACTGGGCAGAATGTCATTCATGTAAAACATTCTTAAATGTGTTCCTTTGTTGATTCTTCACAACGAAATTATGAAAATCGTTGACAACATTTAAGTAAATATTGACCGTATTTTCTTATGGTAGAGACAAGTCCAGGCATATCGTTCCAATTTAGCTAGTATAATTATCTTGTACCGTAAATAGTAGGTAAGTATTGACTATCAGGAGAGTCGACAGACTCCAAGAACATGGCTCACTCTCCAGTGGATTTGAAGAGTGAGCTTGATGTCAGTGATGACTTGATGATTAGTAACTCGATGGATGATGGAGTTCTATCAGATTCAGTTCAAGTTACTGTTAATGAAACCCTGCCTGTGACTGTTTCAACTCCTGAGATCATCAATGCTGGGAGCCATAGATCTAGGGCACCCTTAGTAGTAGATAGCTATCCTGGAAATGCAGAATTATCTCAAGATATTTCAGGTACTGATAGTGACATGCTATGATAAAAATTATCAAAGCCCTCTCTACTCATCAATTGGTCAAGTGGAAGAATTCCAACATTTCAGGTTCTACCCAATGCAACTTGCAGGAAAGAACCAAATACTCAAAAAATACTAGATCTGAGCCTGCAAGCAGTAGGTTTGCTGTCTCAGTATCAAATACAGGCTCTAGATATTCATCTCATAGGCAAAGTTCATGGTCAAACTCCATCCAGCACAGATAGTAAAGCTGTGCACCAAAGGTCTCACACCCTCCTTGTTGAACCCATTAGTGGAAAAGCAGACATTGGAATATTCTTTTCAAATGAGCTGAGACTTTTAAAAGATATTCAGTCATCCAACTTTGCTCAAGTAAGCATCATTGGCGTTAAGAAATAAATGAGCCATAAACTGCTCATTATCAATGTCAAACCTATAAACTCAAAGATGCAATCACACCTGCTCTCAACTTTGAAGATGGAGGACTGGGAGGTCCAATGACAACTTCCACAAGCCCTAGGACAGTCTCTAGGAGTCATCTGGCCTTTTGGCCTGGACACTGGTGATGAAGAAATAAAGGAATTTCTCAGCCAAAAATACACTAACATTATCAGAGTCAAGCAAGTTACTAAGGGCAATAACAAAACACCAAACTTTCCAGGGACCAGAATTGCCAAAGTATGTCTACTTAGGTTACAAAAGATTTGAAGTTAGGATTTTTGTTGACAAACCCTGGCAGTGCTTTAATTGTCAGGGATTTTGACATAATGCCTCCGGCTGCAGTTTTAAACTAAGATGTGTGGTGTGTTCAGGCTCTCATAATTCAAGGAATTGCACAGAAAGAGAAAATGTAAGCCTGCTCTGTTGCAACTGTAAAGGAAAGCACACAGCTAGCAATGGGGGTTGTCCTCTAATGAAAAAAGTCAAAGTTATTGAAGAAGTCCAAGCTGAAAGCAAGCTTTCTTACCGTGATGCTGTTAAAATTGTTGGGGATCAATCTACTAAATTAACTGAAAAAAAAACAGCCCCTTACTCAATTTTAACGGTGATTCCCATGCTGAAACTACCTATAGAGGAAACAGAACTGCATCTGAAGCAGAAAGTGCTCTTCCATGCCCTAGAAATAACTTCAGTAATGCTGCCACTCAAACAACAAAAGAGATCCATGATAAAGCATATACATCTAGAGGAAACTACTCTTAGCACTGATATGGCAAAACAAATAGCAGTGATAGTTACAGAAATGTTCAAAACCTTGCAAACCTTGGGCAGGCCAGGTACTGCAAAAGAGATCTCAGGAGTTTTAAGCTAAGTCCTAAACACAAAATTTCCAGAAAGTGCCCTCCAATAAAAAAAGTCTGTAGTTGCAGTCAAGTTAAATCAACAGGAAGCAAACAGCACTGAAAATGATCAGGAAGGGCCCTCCCATGATGATCAACAAAAGAAAATAAAAAGAATTAAGCAAATAAAGATGGCAATCTCATCCTAGAAGTTATAAGCATCACAGAAGTCACACCGAGTCCTACCTTCAACTCACATCAGACAAAAATGAGCGCAGGTTTGAATGCTGGAAAGCGTAAAGAACCCCCTAAAACTCCTAGATAATTAAACCTTAAAAAAACATAAGCTCAAACAACCAGCTCAAAATTATTACTTGGAATGCACACAGCCTATACACACAGTTCTCATTTCAAAATTAGATTATATACCACTAAGCTCTGAGGGATTCACAGCATGTTTTTAACATTCAAATAAACATTTATAGCCCATGAAGTTTTTGGAATTTTCCCATACTCCCTTCAATATTCAAGCATTTATAAGCAATAATTTAATTTTTGGTTTATGACCCCAAAAAAAGTTGGCTTCCCTTAAGGAGAGCAAACGGGGTCCTTTTGGGTCTAGACATCATGTATGAGATTTTTGCGTGAAAATGTTCCTAAACCCTTCCCACATCACGTAGTGAAAACGGGAACCCTGTACGAGGCTTCTAACCCCCCAAAATACCCCCCAAAGGGGGTATTTTACCCTAAATAACCTCCAAAATGGGGGTACTTGAGGGGTATTTTTGAGGCATACCCAGAGGGTTACCATAATACCCAAAGGGAGAAAACAATGGAGAAACCAAGTGAAATATTATATAAAATTAGTTGTGTTATAGTTATTTTGTAGGAATAACAAAAACCTAAGTATCATGTATGGCAAAGTGCTCTGAAGGGTAGAATACCCCTTTAGGAAGAATTTCTTTGATATTGAACCTAGAGCAATGAAATTTGATACACTGATAGGAAATGCAATTTGGAATCATTTATCTTCAGTAAAAAAATGTGATTTTCTTAAAAAAAACTAGATATTCATAGAAAACGATGTTTTTGGGGGAGTTTTTCAAAATGCATCTCCTCCGACAGTTTTTGAGTATATGTAATGATTTTAGTGTCATTGGATGCGGAAATACTTGCACATTCAAAAATTAACATGGCATTCTCCAAACATTCAATTTAAAATGGAAAAACATAAAAAATTCCACGGCACGTCTTCTTTTGTAAAAAAAATGTACTTTATGACGTCACAACTCATGATCAAAAATGAATTTAGGATTACCCATTTAGTTTTTGAATTGCCCACGTTATTACGCATCCAATGATACCAAAATCATTACTGTAGCTCAAAAACTGTAGGAGGGAAGCATTTTGAAACCCCATAAACCATTGTTTACATTATAAGCAAAACAAAAAAACATGAACAATTCAAATAAAAAAATTTGTAAAATTTTTGGGTCAAGTTAGACCCCTGAAATCATTATAGAGTAATCCAGAGACATAGGAGATGACATAGCAACTTCGCGCCATGAAGAAAGTGCCATGGATGAGGTGTAACATGATAAAATACCACTTCCCCCTCCCCTCCCCCCCATTCTTAAAACCCTCGTAGCATCGGACCCAGTATACGTACGAAGCTAATTTTTTCACAGGATGTACCTGACATCTTACCCTTTTTATAGCACCTAAAAATCAATATCGGAGAAAACTCGCCAATCTGGGGGTATTCTCCCCTGAACAAGACCCCCATTTTCTCAGAATCAACTTTTCAAGACTTTGACGCTCAATTTTAGCCACAGTTTTCATCCGATTGGGGTCATCTTTTTTGTATCACCGAGAGCAATGTAAGTACTATAATCCCCTGGAGTTATTTTTTTGATAAACATGAAAAATTATTTTTTATGAATTTTTTTGTCAAAATAATAGTGAAAATATTTTTAAAATTTTTTTTCAAACTGCAACGAAAAACTATCCGCAATGTTTTGACCGCTGTTCATTGTGAATCAAGCAGAAAAAAACCTTTTGTCTCTATCTGCATTATTGGCTGAGAAATTGGCAGTTAAAAAAATTTCTTTTGGGCGGGGGGGGGGAGGTTTTGGGAAATTTCGAAAACTTTATAGGCTATACCTGTTTATTCGAATGCTTCAAACGTGCTATGAATATCTCAATGCTTATTTCAATCTGGAAGTATTTTTTTTTATTTTTTAAAGTTTACCCCGTTCGGACTCCTTAAGAATATCATGTCACTGAAATGTGGTAATGTTGTATTATTTCATTGTCATTGAATAAATTATTTTGATGAACAACACATTATTTGAAGATTTTCCATGTTTGACATATTTAATTCTGTTTAGTGCTTAAGGAGGATCTTAAGAGCAACATTTAGTGGTTATTTTCAGATCCTATCATGCAACCTTCTTGTCTTGTTATAATTATATTTGGTAATGTCAAATTGTAGGAGCTTTCTATGATGAAATTATTCATCATTAAACAAAGAACATTTAAATCATGCACTGTATTTAATAATAGTGCTCCACTCAATTTGTTTCCTTACTTAGCTATGAATCATGCTTGGTAAATAAAATATAGAAGCGGTAAGAAACTCGCTGAATCATGGAGCAGATAGAAAAAGATGCTTGCAACCTATCCCTAGCCTTGCAATTTTCATTTGCTGATTGACACACATTGGCATCTTTATTGGCATTGTGTGTTGTTTCTAGAACATTTGTCAAAGCAGAGATTGCATGAATGAATGTGTTCATATTTGTGAGTGATGCAAACATGGCCTGTGTTAGAAGCACAGTCTAAAATATTACAGGGGCTTGATATTGTGAGTGGAACATTTTTGTATAAAATTTTTTGGTTTTTTTGATGCTAAGATGACTTTTTAGAGTGCATACTTGAAAGTTTTGCAGAAAGCTACATCATTACAGCTATAATTTTATTTAAGATCTATTTAAAGAGTATGTTTGAAGAGATACTTGTACATAAAGCAACAAAATTACAGTGATAGTGTTGCATATTACAGTGATAGTGTTCAAAGCAATTTTGTACAAGAATATCTGCCATGAAATTTGATGGCAGTGCTCCTAGCATTTCACATACATTTGATATATGTACGTGAAATGAATAGAGTAATCCATATTTATTTTTGTTGTGGAGTTGAATTTGTTTGTCGGTTACAGGTCATCAGTATTGCATTATTGAAGAGAAGTTTCATTACCTCATATGATGCATATTTAAAATGAAGATGTCAAGATGGATATAGTAGTTTGTTGTGGGCATGTATAAGATTTAGATGGGAGAGAAAAGTGATCCCTGCTTTCACATGTTGATCACTTGAACACAGTAAGTCAGAAAGTAGTATGATTTGTTGATATTTTCTCATGAACAAAAATTTCTACAGAGCACTCATTCAAACTATATATATGGAGGTTAATTGCTGTAATTTTTGGCAGGTTGTGTTCCCTAGTCATCAGTAAGTGATTTGTTGTCAGAAAAGTTTTTGAACTTGAATCCTCTAAATAAGCAAATAATGTCAGCTAAAAATGTATTCGTGTGCAATGTAACCTTTTGTGTCAGGTATACTGGAATGAAAATTGGAAAGCATCATTTCTAATGATTTTACTTCCTTGATATTAAACTAGAAAAAAGGAAAAGAGAATGCCACTGAAAGGGAAGGAGGATTATAGTTGTTAAAGCCCTTAAGTTGAATCATCAAGAAAGTAAAGCTGTCACTTGCACTGAAAAGAACACAGTACCATAAAACACTGGATTTAGACACGGTTGCATCTGAGCATACAAAGAAACATTGGTTGACATATATTGATTGTTGCAGTTGTTGAATTTAGTGTTGTAGTAACATTGCTAAAAGATTTAAGGAGTTTGTGCTTTGATTCCATGGTATAAAAGTAAGAGGATAGGGGTGATAGCTCCAATTTTTGAAGTATAAGGATATTGAGCATGGTTGGTAACCTGTGTGGCAGAGAGCTATTGAATCGTGTAAAAGAGAAAATAAAGAGTCAATTGGAGACAAGCTGTTCAGTTTTTGGCAGGATAAAGAGTAAGAGGATTTGATTTAAAAAGTGCAACAAATGTGATAGAAGTAACAAGAGGTGTTTTGAGCTTACTAAGATTCAATGCAGTGGATGGTACAGTTGTTCAGAAAGTGTTGGAGGAAGTACTTAAGAGTGTCTGGTGTAAGGAGTTAGGTGCTAGAGGTCATGAGTTATCACGTCAATAGCCAAGCTTTGAGAATGGAAATGGAATAAATGAATGGTATGAAATTCTTGTGCATCTGCATCAGTGGTGTTTAACCCCTTCCCTGGCAGAAATGTGTACACTCGTTTTCACAAAATGTTTTTTTTCAGTCGTTGATGAGTATACTAGTCTAAAACTTCACCTTCAAAAACCAGCTACATACCTACATACTCATCAAGTTTAAGCCTTTGTATGTCATTTTACGTGTGAAACAAGTATTCTTGTCAAATCGTATGCCTGGCAGAGGTGATAGTGTAGAGCTGTAGGATTTCAAGGACATTGGTACTTGACTTGCTCCGATAGCCATTGCCGTTGGATGGGTGTTGTTTGCCTCCCCATTTGCATTCATTTTTTTTAGCTTTTTCAAGTGTACACCCCAATTGTCTAGTTCAACGTAAGATAGTGAGTATGAACCTTCCCTCAGAAGCTTGAATACTTCTGATGACTCTTCCAGTTCAACAGACAATGACTATTTCTTGACATACAAAATGAAAAATTAGCCTGTAAAAGAAACATTTTTAACAAAAAAATTGTTGGAGAAGGGGTAATATCACTATTTGTAAATATGCTTTCAGATGTAGTTTGTGTCAGATTAAGGAAAGGCAATTCTGTTGGGGCTGGAAATGTTGTTGGCACAGGGCACAGTCATCAATACTTGCAGCTTCTCTGTGCTAGTATTTCAACAGAAATAGCTACGTTGATGAGAAACTTTAAATTGTTGAAAGTGCTTATAAGGGTCTGTTATTAAAAGAAACTCCAGATGAATGTAAATGAAAATAAAGTTGAAAAGTGTTTGGAGAAAGGGTTTGTAAAGAATTAATGTAAGTTTGAATGAAAGAAGTGAGCTGTTTCTAGTATTTAGGACTGCTCAGGACTACTAATAATAAATTAGATGGGAAGTTAAAACCTAGAAGATGGTACAAAGCATGGGGAAGTTTGTAAGCAGATGTTAAGAAAAGGTGCCGGACTTTTAATGCTAAGATAAGATTGTACTGGAAGGAAATCAGACGATATGTTGTTTTATGGGTTGAATCTACTTAATTCTCCCCTGTATTCAAATTTTGAGCTGTTTTATTCATTTCTGTTTGTTTACTAAATGCTGTTTTATTTCTTTTCAGCTTGATTTGACAGTAAAAGGAAAATAACTTGATAGTAAAAATTTAATCAAAAAATGTAATACTAAAATAACCTTAGAAAACCTGCCCTACTGTAAAAAGGATATCTTGTGTAATCAGGACTCCCATTAGGTAAGTCATTCAGCTTTTATCGAAAGAAAGCTTATGTTGGCAGACTTCAATCATTATAGTTCTTATGCATTAGAGGATTAAACTATTTGTTGAGATAATGTTGAAATATAGTTAAGATCTAAAGAGTTACATTTTCTCTCCAGTTTAGACAAACATTTCTGAGTAACCTCTTGTATTGCTGTTACATTTGTACCATAGGATGCATTGACATTGCCCTACAACCAGAAATGTTATGACTGTTTTTCCTCGTTTACCTTCAGAGCAGCAAGGGTCAGGTGGAGACCAGTGAGTTAAATATTAGGATAAACAAAATTGGTTGACTTTCAAAATCATCCATTTTATTTTTTTCTTGCTTCCAAGTAATTTTGGTACATTATTGGAGTGTTAAAACAATTAGGCATAAGTATATTCTGAAATAGAGCTCTCAAATAAAAGTTTTTTCTTAAAATCATTCGCCACACCTGTAGCTCCAATTTGTTCAATCATCAGGTTGTTTCTAGGGAAAATTCTTTTCACTATTTATTGGTACATTTGAGAAGTCATTATGCCCATCCATGTCTTTACCTAGTACAAGAAGTTATTGCAAATTTTTTCTCTGTTTTATATTTTGAATCTTTTGGTCGCCATTTCAGAAGTTGAACAAGAAACAGAAACTATTGAAAATCTTAATCTTTTGAGAAAATCATTGAAGTCTCTAGTACTACACTCTTTGTCAAATGCTTGCTATCACAGCTTACATTTTTTTTAATAAACTTCCATTTGTATCAGTTTCAGGGCTGAATCTTGACTTTGAAATACATCTAGAGAGCCCAAGGTTTAGCTGGAGAAGTCCCTAATAATCATGAAGCAACTATTCATCTAGTTTGCCTTAGCTAAATGGGAAATTTCCTCTGGCTGTTGAGTTACCTCACCTTTGAATAGGCCTGTGTGTTGTCTGTTTTTTCTGCAGTGCACACTTAGTTTCTTTTGGTTTTCATACCTTTTATCTTCTCCTTAGGTTTTGTTCCCTCCAAACTTTCTGGTTTAATGCATAGGGTAGCTTCTATAAGAGCATATTATGTTCATTGATGACATGTTTTCTTTAGTCTATAGCATTTTTTTTGTCATTCCCCTGAAAATATGCTATGTTAATGAAGCCTTATCATTTTAAATTTCAACAGTTCAGGAAAGAAATTTCCAGGGAAAATGTTGTCAGTTTCCTGAAATATCATTGAAATAGCCCTAGTGTAGGTTGTTTCTTGCTGAAGCAAGCACTCACTTCTTTCTTTTAATTTGAAAAATTAGGAGTCATGAAAGCTGTATGCTTGGCAGAAAAAAATTTTGATATTGAGAGTAAAGTTTTTGAATTATCATTGGAATAATTCATAAGTTTTTGCCCAAACTTACCCAAAAAAAAAGATCAGAAAAAATTGCTCGAGGTAAAGAGAAAGGTTATTGAGTAAGTTGCTTGGACCCTGTGGCAGGAACTTATAGAGTTTAACAATGGTAATTAGCGCATGCAGGCTTCTGCAATGTCTGATAGATCGTTTCATGTATACTAATAATTTCCCTAATTTGTTATTTATTTTAATAAATCCCCTACTTGTTAAATTACTTTTAAATTGTGTTAGATACCCTAAACTGGAAGCACTAACTGTCTTGGCATTACAGTAATCGTCAGTACCCAATGGCTTAAACAAACTCTTACTGATGTATTCAGAATCTGGGAATTTTTGCAATGTTAGACCATTTTTTGCACATGCTGTTGATTTTTTGTTTTAAGGACAGCATCTCCTCACAGAAATTGGAAAAGTGGGGATAAAAAATTTTTTAACTGCAATGGGAGGTGCATAAGGTCAGGTACATCCTGTGAAAAAATGAAACTCACATGTTCACTCGTTCACCTGCTCTGGGGGTTTGAAGAATGGGGGGGAGGGAGGGGAGGGGGAAATGGTATTTTATCATGTTACATGTAGGTTTGTAATGTGAGGTTTCAAAATGCATCTCCTACAGTTAAGTTTAGTATCATTAGATGCAAAAAGCCAAGGGCTTTCCAGGAAGTCCTAAGCGGCTTCAAAATTAATATTTGTTCAAAAGCTATGATGTCGTAAATCTGCATTGTTTTAAACCAAACTTTGCTTCCAATTTTTTAATTTTTTTCATTTAAACTGGAAATTTAGGAAACGCCATAGGACTTCCTGGAATGTCCACATCTTTCTGCAACCAACGATACTAAAATCATCACTTCTTAAAATATGTTGGAGGAAATGCATTTTAAAACCCTTCAAAAATCTCGTTTTCTTTGAATATCTCATTTTCTGTGGGGAAAATCACATTTTTTCATAGCAGATGAATGATTTTAAATTGCATTTCCTATCAGTATACAAAATTTCATTGCTCAAGGTTCAATAATAAAGAAAAAAGTCCGTAGGTGGGGATGCTGTCCTTAATTCTTTCCTTCCCGACGGGAACTCATGCTCCTAACGTGAACTCGTCTTCCAGTTTAAGGAAATCGATAAAATTTCAGAGTAATTCAACTAGTAGGGAAATAATTTCAAGTAAATGACAAAATTATGGCAATTAATAATATTCCTGCATCTATGTTTTAGACACTTCAGAAGTTTGGCACGTGCAATTTGCTATTGACATCCACTCAATGTAAGCTTCATGGTCTATGCAATACATTTAATACTTTTTTATTTAACTTGAGCAAGTTTTTCATAAGAACATGTATTCCCTGATAAAATAAAGCTAAATCTAAATTGATATATTTCCTCAGATTTTTCGGTTATTTTTTGGGGTGGAAACATACATTTTTTAGGTATAAGTTATTTTTCAATTCAATACTTTGACCACGGAGTGGGACAAATGTGTACCACTTGGTAAATTTTTCATACATGCACCAATGTAAATGTATAAAATTTCAAACCATTTTGCGGCCTGTTTTTGAAGGAATTTCATCATGCCATGAAAATATTATTGAGCTCTTACATTTTGTACATTTCTTACAAAGGATGGAAACTTATTCCAACAAATACATTGATATTATTAGTCTGTTTATCACAACCTAACCAAATCAACTTCACAACATGTGCAATCGTAGTCAACGTGTTTCAAAGGAAGGAAGCACCTGCTTGTGCAGAAAAAAAAACCTGCTAGGGCAATTTTGATGACATTTCAGGGTAATGACTGAAATAACTTTAATACATTTTCCCCTTAACAATTAAAGTGTTGGGAAGGAAAGGGTTAATTGCTGTTTGATAATTGTTTTTTTTTTGCAATTTTCACCTATTTTTTTGGTTCAATCTGTTAAACAGTTGTGTGTTACTGCCAAAAGAAGGGGGTGAAGTAAGAAACTAGAGCTACTAACACTCTCAGAAATACTGAAGATTGACAATTTACCAAATTTTCAGTGAAAGGTAGCAACCTCTATAATATTTATAATTGTTCTGAAATTTTATCTATGAAATTTTTGTGAGAGAAAATATCATAGGGTGTTTTCAATTTTAGGAATGACAATTATTTGCAAAACTTTATGTGAATAAGATGTACATTGTAACACAAAAAGGAATGTCATCTGTTTGAATTTTGTTTCATTTCAGAAATGGTCTTAGTTGAACCGTAATGTTCATGAACATAAATGTTAATAGACATTTCTTGTGTAGCATTGTTCCTCAATATTTGCTATGCTTGAATTTACTATGCCAGGTCTCAAAGCCCAGTCTTAATTATGACAGAATGAATACATCCATCGTGACTAATTCTCATGACAGCTTCGAATGATGTAATTCATCCCCTCAGGGGGATACAACTGTTGTATCTATGGGAAATAGCACTCCCAGGGGGACTATGTGAGGGCCTGAGCTGAAAGTTATGTAGGCTTCCTTTTTGTTGAAATAGAATAAGTTTTTGTTTTGTTATGGAATATCTTTTTTTGGTTCACTGCTGTCCTGTATTTCAGCACCTACTACTTTCTTCTCCAACTTTTTCTTGTTCCATGAAATTATTTCTTAGCTTACTGTTTCTGTGCACCTAGTGAATAGATTCTTCATTCCTTCAACACCATACTGAATGGTGCCTTCTTCCTTCCTCTCTTGGAACATCTTTGTTGGGGTTAAGGGATGCTAAAACTTTCTTATATAATAATAATAACAATAATAATAATATGTAATGGCAACTATTATGTGAACCTAATATGTAATAGATGGAAAACATTCTGAAACTAATTTTAGAGGGCTACTTCTGCCATGTTGATGTCCACCAATGGGAAACTAATGAAGACATTTACTTCTACAACTTGATGATCAAGATGACAAATGGACCTTTGATTTCTGTTAACTGCTCATTATTGATTGATCTTTTGAAACACTAAAATAAATCCCATCTTTAGCTACCTGATTGTTATGAAACTACCAGACCACCAAAAACTAATGAATCAACTCACAAAGTAATTCGATACTGCGTGTTTTGCTTGAAAAACTAAAGGATTCAAAAAATAGGCTTACATCAATGAAATAATTGTTTGACTGCAAACTCATTTTCTCACTAAAGAAGCTTTGAATCGTTTATCCTATGACACATGGGCAAAAATTCTATTATTCTATTCATTAATGAAGTGAAGTTCATTTGTCCAATCCACTTGATATAGGTATATTGCATTATTGAAATGTTTGGCCACATATTTTCTGCAATGAGGGATGAACAGTGTTTTATATATATAATTATTTTGGCATGGTGTTGCTTTAGTTTTCTCAAATATTACAGCAGAGAAGCATTTCATTGCTCAGGTACCTAAACACCCAGCATGGAGCATGCAGTGGTTATGGTGCACAAGCTGACGGATGCTGAAGGGGAGAGGCTGTGTTGCAGGCAAGAGATCATCAAGCAAGAAGCTGCAGCAAAGAACATGGCACGAGGTGAGGCTTTGATCTGGTCTGGGTATGCGATAAAGACAGTTGCCATTATGGTAGAAAACTAAGTCTTTCTAGTGTGGAAATTAACTAAAATGGTATTCTGGTTTGAAAACAAGACTTGCCTATAATTATATTATGAAATGTAACATATTAGCAAAGAAAATATAATTGTTGAATATTGTGTCTCAAAAATTTTTTTTAAAAATTAAATTTCTAATTGAACATTTCTTCTTGATCAACATTTTGACGAGGGCTGTATAGCTAATTCTGATTGGAAAGGAATTTCCCCAACCATATAGAAGATGCAACAAAGTTTGAATGTGCTCTACTAGTTACATACATTTTGGGAATTTCAGGAGCATAGACAAATTTGAAATCCCACATTGTGAATGTAGATGTGGCAACTCTGAACACAAATAGTTTGAGCATTCTCAACATTATCTGCAACTTATATTTCTTGGGTTTATGCTGTAAATTCAGCCTTCATTTTGGTGTACATGGTGTGTGGAGATGATGTGTGAAAAATTTAAAATGGAAAACTTTGTTCATTTCACTGTTTATGTTACATCATTGACATACCGTATTTATCATTTCTTTTCAAGGCACAATTTTTAGTGTAAGCAACCTGAGCATTCACACCATGGATTTTTATAGGATTACTCTCAGAGTAAACATTTTATGCTCATACTCTTAATTTGTTGAACCAGGCATTGAGTGTAATGTTATGTACTTGAAAACTTTTATAAAACTATAATAACAGATATCAAACTAGAGTTTATCATTGCATTTTTCTAGCAAATTAAGTTGCAATATTCCTTCATTCTTTGTATGTTATTTTGAGAAACCCTAAAATTGTGACCAAAATGCTCAACTCAGCTCTGTTGAACGTGAGGATTTCAGTGTTCATTTGTATGAAACATTGTGTTGAGTTATGGTCTTGATATTTGTTGTGAAACTTCCTCCCGCAAGGCCATTTATTTTCAATTTGAATTCCCATAACCTCATTCAAAAAGTATTAGTGGGGTAAAGTTTATATTTTATTGCCAATTTTTGATGGATTTACCAGTTTTAGGTGAATTGTAAGTCCTTTTTATTCTGAAGACTTGATTTCTCTGTGTAAGCTATAATTGTTTCAGTTCATTTTGATCCCTCATGTTCTTCAGATATTAATACTTAGGCTGAAAAATTATTTTCTGAAACTGCTGAAAATAAGTATTACTAGATTTCCTCTACAATCTTGCCAAAATTGTTCCAGTTTTCTAGTGATGTACCAATGTATCGGTATTGGAAGTATCGGTCATTTGTACTGGTATTGGTATCGGAAAAATCTGGCGGAGACTTCACGGATACTTTCAAATAATACGTATTTTATCATAAAAATGAAGGTCATAAATCATGAAAGTAAACGTATAATAAGACAAAGAGCCTTTTCATACCTAGTAAATTAGTTAGCTAACTGTTAAATTCCAGCTGTTAATCAGGCCAACTATCTGAATTTACTATTTTACAAGGCACATTAGAAAACTACAGTTTCTCAACTTAAACTCTTTTCTGCTTCTTGTTTGACCAGGAAAGTTGATGAGTACCTCTCATTTTCAACAATATCAAGAGAATCAAACCCTGTAAATTGGTGGGTAGAAAATAAAACCTTATACCCACATTTGTCCACAGTTGCTAACAAACTCTTATCACTTCCGCCTTCATCAGTTGAGAGTGAGAGAACTTTAAGCATTGGAGGCAATGTGTATACTCCTCACAGGAATAAACTGAAGCCTGATAATGGAGTTCTTGATGTTCCTTAATTTCAATTTGAGATTATTCTATTTCCAGTATGAAAAATAATGGCTTACATTTTTGTTTTGATTTGTTTTGAGAGGTTGTTTTGGTTTGTTAAAAGAGATTTGTTTTGAGAGTTTATTTTGGAACCATTTTTGTTTTGATTTTTTTGAGAGATTTGTTATGAGAGATTGTTTTGAAACCATTTATGTTTTGATTTGTTTAAAGTTATTTTTGAGAGTTAATTTTGGAACCACATTTGTTTTGGTGAAATTTTCTCTGAGAGATTGTTTTCAGAGATTGGTTTGGAACCATTTTTGTTTTGATCTGTGTAGAAAAAGTTATTTTTAGAGTTTATTTTGGAGAGTTTGTTTTGTTTTGAGAGATAATTTTAGATCTATTTTTGTTTTGAACTGGTTTCAGAGATGGTTTTGGTCCACTTTTGGAACCAGTTTCTATTATAGCTAGTCTACATTACGTTGCAATGTGATTAGAAACACTTATCTATGGAATGGATTTCATTTTGTTATTTTTTCTCAACAATATAGTTACCATAGCAAGAGCTGTTTTATTATTCCTAATCAAAAACTTTATTGTCAACATTGTTATATTATTAGATATATTAGTAAATGATTTTATTATAACACCCATGTGGGGCTTATAATGTTTTTTTTAATATAATTTTAAAAGGATCGGTATTGGTTGTAGTATTGGTACTGGCCAAAAAATTGGTATGAGTATTGGCCAACAAAAGGTACTTGACTACAGTTTTCCATGTGTTGAAATACAAAAAATATTATCATTAAAATTTTTATCAGTAAACAGCTGTTACTACAGCTTTTTAACTTTAATATAAAAAAGCTCAAGTTCAATTTAAAAAAGGTCAAGTTTAATTTAAAAAAGATCAAGTTCAATTTAAAAAAGCTCGAGTTTGATTTAAAAAAGGTCAAGTTCAATTTAAAAAAGCTCAAGTTTAATTTAAAAAAGCTCAAGTTTAATTTAAAAAAGATCAAGTTTAATTTAAAAAAGATCAAGTTTAATTTAAAAAGATCAAGTTTTAATTTAAAAAGATCAAGTTTAATTGAAAAAGTCTCAAGCAGACTATATTTAAAAAAGGGTCAATTTCAATTTTGAAAAGCTTATGTTTCTAAAATTGCATACTTATGTAATAATAATAGTATAATTAAACTTTATTCATGAGAACGCATATTCATTTAAAAGTACTGGCCCTGAAAATAGAGTAAATCGAATATCAGACAAACTAAGCTGCTGTAATTTTTTACGCAATTTGACATTCTTTAAGTTTTACCTATGAATCATTTGCTAAACAGGTCATCGGTACTTTTAACTATTGACAAAAATGGTTCGAATAAACTTCATGTAATAAGTAACTGTAGGACAATTAGCAAACTGCACTGATTGAACATTACTGAGCTTCAACTTTTCAGTCAGTGCATATTGCTAATTGTCCCACAGTTACTTATTGCATAAATCTTATTTACATCATTTTTGTCAATAGATATAAGTACCGATGATCTGTTTAGCAAATGATTCATAGGTAAAACTTAAAGAATGCCAAATTAAGTACATCACAGCAGCTTGCCTTGTCTGATATTCGATTTACTCTATTTTCAGGGCCAATACTTTTAAATAAATATGCATTCTCACAAATAAACTTTACTTACATTATTATTACATAAGTATAAAATTTTAGAAACATAAGCTTTTCAAAATTGAAATTCATCTTTTTTAAATACTTTTTGAGACTTTTTAAATTAAAAAGCAAGGCGAAAATTGCTACAGGTAAAGTCATTTTTATTAAAAATGATCAAATAAAATTGAACGTTTCTAACTAACTGTACATCTTCAGCAAGAAAATTTCTGTAAAACGAAACCAAATAAGAGAAATTAAAGCACTAAAGTAGTATATATACAAAATCTAAACTTTGAAAAAACACAAACAACGGTAAAAATATATGTGAAAATTAAAGGAAAAACTGAATTACGTATTGGCAACATGAAGCGGGTAGCACTTTGGGTGTCATTGAGAGCAGGTTTCATTCTGTAAATATACAAAGATTCGAGAAGGTGCAGATCTGTTCTGTAGGAGGTACTGTTCTGTAAGAGGTTTCACTCTCAAGCTGAGAAGCATCAATGATGGACTTTTTAAATTAAACTTGATCTTTTTTAAATTAAACTTGAGCTTTTTTAAATTACACTTGAGCTTTTTAAATTGACCTTGAACTTTTTTAAATTAAACTTGAGCTTTTTTAAATTGAACTTGACCTTTTTTAAATCAAACTTGAGCTTTTTCAAATTGAACTTGACCTTTTTTAAATTAAACTTGAGCTTTTTTAAATTGAACTTGAGCTTTTTTAAATTAAAGTTAAAAAGCTGAATATTTATTTTCTTAAATGTATTTTTTCTCAATAAGCATTTGTCACTTGCAGGGGAGTGGCTGAGCTCTGAGAGCCATCTAGAAGAAATTCACATCAAAAGTGAAGTGCCAGACGCTGAGCTCGAGGCAGTTACTGTAAAGAATGAGCCCATTGACTGGGACCAGGAACCCCAGGTACTGTAATTCGTGGCTTCCTCTCCTCTTGAATGCTTCCAATTGATTGCTTACTCTTTTCTTGAGTGTATCTGATTGGTGGCTTACTCTTCTCTTGAGTGCTTTGAATTGGTGGCTTACTTTTTCTTGAATGCTTTGTTTGATTTCAGTGTAGCATATATCATTTCACACAAAATTTTGATTGCATTCATATGTTGTGCGTCTCTACCTCTTCCTGGCCACTATTTAGTGACATTTATATCATAACCACTGCTCTCACCTCTCGTTATTTTGAGCATTTCTAACAAAATTGGTACAACTTGTCTCTCAGTGAATTTAATTCTATTGAACTGTCTTTTAAATGATTGAAAGCCTCTCGTGGTAGATTACCCTAATTTATTACTTAAACTGTTTCATTGGCTGTCAACCAATGTTTTACCCTGGTTCCAAAAAATCGTGTCACTGCACACTCCATTATATTGGATTTTCTATTGTGTTGAATTGAGGTTTCTTGTCTATATGGATGCCTCAAAGGCGGTTTTGTAATTGATTTTTTTTAATTTTTTATTCCTGTCATAGCGTGGCAGTATCTTTTGACTGCTGGTATATAGTCTTGTGTTGTATTTCTCTATGTGCTCCATTTTGTTCCCATTCCCCAACCACAGCTAGTATTGTTTGAGCTATGGTCACGTCATCAATGGTATCAAAACTATTTTCACCATGCTTCTTGTACATTCTAGGTCTTGTACACCCTCTTTTCTTGATTCTGTTTTGCTTTAGTGAATTGACTTGAACGACGAATCGTAACTGGTTTACTCTAGTGATTGTTGTAAGATCCTTTGTTGTTTCCTTTTCCCTTATCAACTTCTTCAAACATTTGCTGCCAAGTTTATGATGAAAAGACATCAATGGGAACTCTTGCCACAATTGAAACCGTATCAATTACTTCTGAACGTCAAGTAGTTTGATTTCTGATTTGTATACATGTTCTTGCTTTATGTGTGAGACAAACGAATGAATATTTTTGGCTGGTTTGCTGGTGTAAGAAATCACTTGAGCCTCTCTCAGTTATTCAATTATAATAGTCCTTATACAATTGTTATTACTTATAGGTATAAAAAAATGTTGGTGTTAGTTTTGTGTTTTAAGTATTAAAATATTTACCTGCTGTGAAGAGAGATAGTGCTTATTAATTTTTTCGTGCTATTGTTATTTCTTGCTTCCTCTATTTTTAAAATATTTTTCTTGTATTTTGTTTGGAACTGTGAGGTGCATTTGCTTAAGATTAAATTAATAACTGATAATCAAGTGCACAATTTTGTCTCATAGTAAATGGTTACAAGTTGTTAATTTTAGTTGCAACTTGAATAAATGCTGTTATTTTGACAAATTCTGTACAGTAATTTTTCTGTAAAAAATTCTTCTTCACAGGTCAGTTCAAGTTCCGGTTCAGGTTCTTATGCAGTTACTTTAAAGAGAGAAGTAGACAATAACTGCACTGAGGCACATTCTGGGCCCGCAAAAACACAGGACGAGTTGAGGGAAGGCAGCTCAGGTGCGCCCAACAGAAGTGCTGTTCATCAGGGACCAGCTGGAGCATCCGAAAGGAGCGCTGCCTCGCCCCTATCAGATGTGTCGGGTAGCGGCAGTGGAGTTGAGGCCGTACCTTCGGACACACTTACGTCTCGGCCCTTACTGTGTGCACATTGTGATTACTCCACTGGTAAGAAGGATTGTATGAGACTGCACCTCCGTGCCAGGCATAATTTGGGATGTTACGAGTGTGAGTTGTGTGCTCACTCCACTAAGAACAAGAGTGCTTTCAAACAACACGTAAGAGAGCAGCATGATAATGAAAATCAATGGAAAGGTCAGTTTAGGTGTAACCAATATTCTGGAGTTAAAATGATGGAGGAACAGCGACCTGAAAGACATAGTCAGGAAGAGCTTGAATGTGAAGTCTGTGGCTCTATCATAGTCATGAAGTTCAGTTCAAAAGCGCCTGAAAAGGGTGCATTAGACAGCAGGAAGGTGTCCAAGTGTGAGGTGTGTGAAAATTCTTCAGCTAAGGAAGCAAACTTGAAGCAGTGTTTGTCTGGTAAGCGCGAAATTCATCAAATGATCAAACATCAGAGACATGGTCAGCTTAATATGCGAATTTTGAAGGACCATGCATCTGCTCGTAAAAACGAGCATGAAGTGCACCAAGTTTGTAACGATGGTAAAGGTGTGTTGTTCAGATGTGAATTATGTGAATATATTTCTGCTCGAAAGTATCTAGTTGAACTACACCGAGCTAGCAAACATGGTGAAGGTCAGGTATTCAGGTGTGAATTATGTGACTATTCCTCTGCAAGAAAGGATAGTGTTAAACAACACTTAGCTAGCAAACATGGTGAAGGTCAGCTGTTCAGGTGTGAATTATGTGACTATTCCTCTGCTCGAAAGGGTAATGTTAAACAACACTTAGCCGGCAAACATGGTGAAAGTCAGCAATTCAGGTGTGAATCGTGTGACTATTCCTCTGCTCGAAAGGAGCATGTTGAACTACACCGGGCTAGCAAACATGGTGAAGGTCAGGTATTCAGATGTGAGTTATGTGACTATTCCTCTGCAAGAAAGGAGAGTGTTAAACGACACTTAGCTAGCAAACATGGTGAAGGTCAGCTGTTCAGGTGTGAATTATGTGACTATTCCTCTGCTCGAAAGGATAATGTTGAACGACACTTAGCTGGCAAACATGGTGAAAGTCAGCTGTTCAAGTGTAAATTTTGTGACTATTCCTGTGCAAGAAAGGATTATGTTAAACAACACTTAGCTAGAAAACATGGTGAAGGTCAGCTATTAAAGTGTGAATTATGTGACTATTCCTCTGCTCAAAAGAGGGATCTCAAACTACACCGAGCTAGCAAACATGGTGAAGGTCAGCTATTCAGGTGTGAATCGTGTGACTATTCCTCTGCTAGAAAAGATCATGTTAAACTACACCGGGCTAGAAAACATGGTGAAAGTCAGCTATTCAGGTGTTAATTATGTGACTATTCCTCTGCTCGAAAGGATAATGTTGAACGACACTTAGCTGGCAAACATGGTGAAAGTCAGCTGTTCAAGTGTGAATCATGTGAATATTTCTCCGCTCGTAAAGCTTATCTTAAAAGACACCTAGCCAACAAACATGGGCAAGGTCAGCTGTCCAGGTGTCATTGATGAGGATATTTCTCACCTCGTAAGGGTGAGCTACACCTAGCCAGTAAACATGGTGAAAATGAGCTGTTCAAATGTGAATTATGTGGTACTGTTCTTCTGCTCGTAAGGATAGCGTTAAGCAACGAGCTAGCAAACATGGTTGCATCAATGCATTTCCATTATAGGTGTAAAATGCACATATATGGGCTACTCAAATACCTAATTACTTGGAATTTTCACTGTTCCCTTTACCACGTTTTACTGGTACCAAATTATTGAATTATTGAGCTTGGTGAAGGGAAAGAAGTCGTAGACAAGGATTGATACAGGAATACCTACTCACGAGCAGGTATCCAGCTGACCCGGCACCTTCTCGTGGTGGTACCGTTGAAATACCCAACTGCTCTTTCCTCTATCTTTTGAGTTTTCTTTCGAGGGATTAAGATTTTAGTTTTTTCCAAATCCCCGTTGTTGGGTAGAACAAAGTCGGGCGGCGGCCCGAGCTCTTCGGAGCTTGGGTTTCATTTGCGTATTTATTTTCTCTTTAATTTGCCCTATATTCCAGGGCCCTTAAATAACCTATTAGAATAGACTTAAGTTACGCAGACCAATAGTCCATTTTGGATTACTACTTTGGATCCCAAAGTAAAACTTTAAGCACTTCTGGCAACAATCAGCGAATACCTCAAACCCCGACTTCGAGGCGGGGAAACCCCCATCTGAAGCCGGGAGTATGTACGCCAAAAATAAAAACAAATTAAAACAACGAACAAACCCCAACAAAAACAACCTAAGCAATGCTACCAGCGTAGGTGCAACAAACCCCAAAACTAACACTATCACCAGGAAGATAAGCGAAAACAATGAAACATTTGACCAAACAACCGAAAAAACTCGACCGGAACCAAACGGTGCTACCTGTAAGGTGGACCAATTGGAGGCTAAATTAAATGAAGTGCTGAATAGACTTGCGGCAGGTGATGCAAGCAAATGCATCAACCCCAATAAACATGAAGTTGAAAAAGAAACACAAAATGTAGACGATCGAATAAGGAAAATCGAAAATACACTCGAAAAAATCCTAGAAATGACGAAAGCACAGAACATAAAAAAAACAGTAAAATCATGGGCTGCGAGAAAGAAAATGTGAGAAAACAAAGCAAAGCTAACAAATACACACCCATATCATTGAACCAAGAAATGACGAAGAACGACCATTATACAAAGTTCTTCTCGGTCAAATTCAAAATCGAAGAGAGAAACCAAATAAATCCATTTTGCCTCTGTTATATATTCCGTTTGGCTGTATCCTCTTGGGTGCCAAAAGTTAGATAGTTTCCTTATTTTAGGGTTCTGAGGGCCGTAAGTTCCAAGGCTTTTATTCCGGAGAATCTTCCTGATTTTTTTCAGGGATATGAGAGAAGTCAGTTGCTGAGTATTTATTTTATTAAGGCGAAGGCTTTTCAACAGTTTCCAAGTTGCGAATATTCGGTAATTTTTGGAGTCCGATCTGGTTACAAGGTTTGAAGATTTGAGCTGGTTTTTCAACTTTTCTAAATTTGAGTCGAGACAAATCAAGCTAAGTTTTTTGCGCTGGTATTACAGGCTTAGAAAGTTAGAGCCGAAATGAAATTCGAGCTATGGAGCTTTTCACGCTAGTAATGCAGGCGTCGAAAGTTAGAGCCGAAATGAAATTCGAGCTGCTATATTTGAGCCGATATAAAAATCAAGCTTTGAAGTTTTAGAGCCGACGAATTCTGGCTGTTGAAATTTTGAAATCTGAGACGGATATATGGTTCGCAAGTATCTGTGATACGTCAGTTCGATTATTTGCGAGAGAATTATTTTTCCTCCCGCGAAATTACAAGGCACTAGTCGGCATCTCTGACAATAGCCTGACAGCCTCCAAGAAGAAATAGTCAAAATAACTGGTTTAAAGGCGAAAAGAATAACTTGTTCAGGTAAAGATAGCTTTATCATAGAAACTCGAAACAAACCCCAATCTGAGCGCATCACCAGACTTAATAACGTCGACGGCATTAATTGCCAGATCACCGAACACCCATACTACAATCAATCCAAAGGACTAATTTATATTCAAGAATACGATGTAGATAATATGGAAGATTTTGTGGAAGGCCTGAAGAGCCAGTACAATATCAGTGACGCTGTCCGTGCCAGCTTCATTAAAACTCGATTCTCCCAAACCACCCCACTCCTACTAACCTTTAATAGCTACACTACACCAGACTCTATATATATCCCAGGCGAAAAATCAGATACGATAGTGTACCCATTTATTAATAGACCAATGATCTGCCACAAATGTCAAAACTACGGCCACACAGCCAAACACTGCCATAACGAAGCAAACTGTAAACGCTGCGGAGAAACAGGCCATGACAGCGAACACTGTGGCAGCGCCCTCTCCTGCATGCATTGCAAGCGTCAACATGAAACTGGCCATAGAGAATGCCCGAAACATATCATGGGAACAGAAATATGCAAGTCCAACAAGAACAACAAGTTAATAGGCGTCGTGCTGTATAGATAGTCACAGGACACTCCGAGATACCAATATCAGATACGAACACCCCCACAACTCATTTCAATATAACAATGCAGGAAAACGAAAAACGGAAAATTACTCCATGGCTCCTAGAAAACTGTATTGCAAACCAAATCCAAGGAAAACCCAAAACTATTCGATCGGGCGGCAGAAACACATTTATTGTAGAACTAGATCACACACGACAAAAAGATGAAATACAGAAAATCAAAGACATAAACAACATCCCTGTGCAAGTAACAGAAAATAACTATGTAAATCTATCAAAATGACTCGCCTACATCTATAACTACGACTTCACCAACTTCGAGAAATTCAAACAAGGTTTAATGGAAAACCATATAACCAAAAATGATGAACCAGCAAATTGGATAAAAAGCCGTAACACAAATGCAAAAGCAATACTTCTAACTTTCAGAGGCTCAACCCCCCCCTGAGTATATCGACATCCTTGGCCAAGACTGCAAGAGTAGGCTATATGAATACTTCGACCGCCCTATGATGTGTAAAAAGTGCTTGGAGTACAACCATACTGCTAAAAGATGTACCAGTGAAGAGTTCGTGTGTGGAAAATGCGCAACAAAAGGCCATGAAGCAACAAATTGCACGGAAAACAACTTGACATGCTACCACTGCGGAAACAATCACAAAACTGGAGACCGGACTTGCCCGGAACAACGCAAGCAACAAGAACTAATTTCTATCCGTACTAAACAAAACGTATCAAGAGAACAAGCCCTTATAATATACCACAAACGATCCTCACAACTCGATCAAAGCTACGCACAAATAACAAGAAATCGAACGGATCAAATACTTAAAGTACCAACACCCCAACCCTTTATGGCGGCTACCAAAAACCAAACGATCACCGAACAAAATATGACTCCCCCACTTTGTAACGAACCAGGTACAACTGATAACACAACCGATACACCAGAAACCAAACCACCGCAAACTTCACAACGCGACCACGAAACATGCGAAAAAGAGATACTCCGCATTAAACCCAACCCAACACAATTGCTCAAATCCACAATTAATATTGAAACTACAGCCGAAGGATCTGAAAATGAGGAAGATGGCACGAGCGAGTGCAACCCTATTATGAGACAAGAAGCCAGACGAATATTCAACGAATTCAAACCCCCAAAGCAGCACAAACCTTCCAAAACCCAAAACAAGAAGCGACCAAGATCACGATCAAAATCACGATCCCCCACCTACAGCCGCAACAGACATGATAACCGACAAATTTACTCAGATGAGGAACAACCACACTACTCTCGTGACTCTAGGATTAGAGATAGATCACCCAAATGAAAGTAACTAATTGAACGATTGAATAACAAAATCAAATCAAACACACCCTATGGCTAACGTAGGAATCCTGCAGTGGAACTGCCAAGGCATCAGGGGAAAGAAAGATGGACTAATGGGAACAATAAACAACCACCAACCCAGTATAATAGCACTTCAAGAAACAAAGCTATGGGATAACTGCCAGTTTAGAATAAACGGCTACAGTAATGTGCTACGACACGGTCATTACAACAGAACCCCCCATGGAGGTGTTGGAATATATGTCCATAGCTCAATAACTTTTTGTGAACTGAACCTACAGACTGAACTACAAAGCGTGGCCATTCAAGTAAACATAGGACAGCTGATAACCATCTGCAGCATCTACATACCCGGTAGACAAACAGTCACAAACGAAAAACTAAATAACCTAATCCACCAACTACCGAATCCGTTCATCCTAGCCGGCGACTTTCCCGGACACAGCACCATATGGGGCTGCAAGAATACAGATAATAGGGGGAAGCTGATAGAAACTGTTATTACAAACAATAACCTTTGCCTATTAAATACCGGTTCACCCACTAGAGTAGGATACAATTCAGAATCGGCTATTGATCTGACAATTTGCTCACCTACATTGGCCGTGCTATTAGATTGGGTTGCTTTCGACTCGCCGGGTGATAGCGATCATTGCCCAATTTTGATCACCTACCTTAACGAAAATTGTCCCAACCAACCCCCATCAACTATCTGGAACTACTCAAAAGCTAACTGGGATCTATATTCCAATAACAATGCATGGAAAAAGCCGATGTTGAACACAACAACTAATAACGAACAACTACTCACCGACTTATACCAGCGGTTCTACTCAGCAGCTGAAAAAGCCATCCCAACTTATATACCGGGAAAATACTACCCCAAACCATGGTGAACAAAAGAACTCCAAGAATCAAAAGAAGAAAGAGAAAACTTTACAAGAAATACCACCGCAACAAAAATCTTACTAATTTAATTAACTGGAAACGAGCAAGGGCAAATCGTAAATACAAAATTCGAGCAAGCAAACAGGAAACGTGGAAGAAATTCGTAAACCAACTTAATAAATACACATCAATGGCCAGAGTATACGAAACAATAAGGAAAATAAAAGGTCGAGTACAAAGAAAAGTCCATATATTGATCGAAAACAATATACACTACAGCACAATCCCTGATATTGTGAATAAACTGGCTGAGAATTTCAGCAAAGTGTCAAGAGATCAAAGCTATTCCCCTGAATTTCAACAAATAAAAACCGCAAATGAAACTATACCGATCCATTTCAGTTCGCCAAACGTAGAAATCTATAACCAAACTTTCCATATGCATGAATTTGAATCCGCCCTAAGAAAAACTAAAAACACATCACCAGGAAACGACAAAATAACATACGACATGATCAAACACCTAAATCTACCAGCTAAACAATACATCTTGAACACTTTTAACAAATTCTGGACAACGGGCTACATCCCACCACAATGGCAGCACTCAATAATAATACCAATCCTAAAACCTGGAAAAGACCACAGTAAACCGAACAACTACAGACCAATCGCACTAACGAGCTGTCTGTGCAAACTTATGGAACGAATGATCAATAACCGACTGATAGAATATTTTGATATGCATAACATAATAAATAAAGTGCAGTGTGGATGCAGGAGAGGGCGTAGCACTGTAGATCACTTGGTCAGACTAGACTCAACCGTAAGATTAGCCTTTGCAAACAGAGAACACTTCATTTCAGTGTTTTTTGACCTCGAAAAAGCTTATGACAGAACATGGAGATATCGGATTATACGTGACTTATTTGACATTGGACTCAGGAGTAGTCTACCAATTTTCATCTCCAAATTCTTAGAACATAGAACTCTGAGTGTCCGAGTGGATAACTATAACTCAAACACCTACGAACAGCGAAACGGAGTCCCTCAAGGCAGTGTCCTCTCAGTTACATTATTTGCCCTCAAAATAAACGACATAGCTAAACAGATTCCACCGGACAACAAGTTCCATTACTCTCTATATGTTGACGACTTGCAAGTCGGATACCACCACCAAGACCTCCAGGTCATTCAAAACAAAATGCAATCCTGTATTGATAATATATTTAAGTGGTCTCAAAATCATGGATTCAAATTTTCACTGAGCAAAAGTAAAGCAATTCATTTTAATATTATACCCGGACTATTCCTCAGCCCAACACTCAAAATCAATAACGAAAACATTCAATACACAAAATCACATAAATTCCTAGGCCTATTCTTCGACGATAAATTGAACTGGCAACAACACATCGCTGCTCTAAAGAAAAAAGGAAATGACAGCCTTAACGTACTGAAATCAATAACAGCTCAAAGCTGGGGAGCCGACCAAACCACAGTTCTCAGAATCTACAGAAGTATGACAAGATCAATTATCGACTATGGATCAATAATCTATAACTCTGCCAGTCAAACAACTTTGAAACTCCTCGAGTCAATTACGTGCGAGGCACTCCGAATCGCTACAGGAGCATTTAGATCCAGCCCAACAAATAGCCTATATATTATTTGCAATGAAATGCCTCCCGATATTAGACGAAATTATCTCTCACTCTGCTACTACTACAAGGTCCGAAGTCAGCACGGAAACCCCGCTTTTAGTTGCACTGTAACGGCGAGCAATAGACTACTCTTTCAAAATAGGAGAATAACCCCAACTTTGGCCATCAGAATGCAAATACTAATAAAAAAATTAAATTTGAGGGAAAACCGAATTAAACCAGACTTTTCCTACCGACTATTAAACATTGATACCCCTACATGGGCTTTAACAAAACCAACTATAAATACAGAACTAACCGAACTCCCAAAGAACGAAACTCCCGAATACATAATCCGGCGAGAGCATAAAAGAATAACAAAAGAACAATATGATGGATACGTGACCATATACACGGACGGCTCACGAGGGGAGGGTGGCACAGGAGCGGCGGCAGTATGTGGCACTATTGTTCGCACTGCAACACTTCCGAAGGAAGCCTCAATATATTCAGCTGAAATACACGCCATTCACTTGGCCCTTAACATCATTAAAGACAAAAGAGATAAAAAATATGTAATTTACTGTGACTCCTTGAGTGTCGTTAACAGCCTAAATTGCGAGACACATCACCCAGTATTACGCCGAATACAACACGAAATACATGACGTGCAAAAAAGTGGCAAACTCATCAACATATGCTGGATCCCCTCCCATGTCGGAATAGGCGGTAACGACGATGCAGATACCGCAGCTAAGAACGCTACCCGAAGACCCGAAAAATTTATTCTAATTTTCCACTCAGACTGGAAACCATTAATACAACAAAAGATGATTGACCAGTGGAAGACTAGGTGGGAAAATTGCAGAGACAGGTTGAGGGAAATACAGCCATCACCAGGCACGACATTGGAATCAGGTAAAATATCACGTAAAGAGGAAATAATAGTTAACAGACTCAGAATAGGACACACATTCTTAACGCATGGCTACCTGATGAACAACGAGATACCTGATATTGCACCAGTATGCGAGTTTTGCAACAACTCAACACTAACTATCAAACACCTAATCATAGAATGTAAAAGTCTAACAATTAGTAGAAATTGTATAAAGGCTCGCCAAACGCTACAACCTACCGTCGAGACGGTATTGGGACGCCATTTAGACGTCAAGGAATTAATGAACTATCTTCGTGTGATAGATGTCTACGACCTAATTTAAATGTTTCAGTAACTTTGCATTGCAATTGACTTACCTTTAATGATGAGTTTCTAAATTGACCTTTCGATCGCAGACGACATGCATAAAGGGGAGCAGTAAAGGACCCGTGTCCGTGCTTTAATGTTGATTGTATCAACACCCCTCATTATTATTATTATTCACCTCATTTCTGATATGTTATAATTCGCAGCTGTTCCGTGTGACCACAGATCTACGATTTCCTCCCTCATGAGATCGCAACTTAGATGTCCGTGGGATTTAGCGCTCACGAAGAGAATATGTGAGGTTCTGAACTGTGAGGAGGCCTTGTTTTGTGAGCATGAAATCTTTTTGTTTGTCAAGTACTATCTTTTTTTTGGTTTACTGCAGTGCTATTTTCTGACATCCATTAGGCCTTCAACCTTACCGTGTTTCATAAATTTCTTATGCAATTTGCTGTTTCTATGAACCATGTGCATAAACCATGTGTTCCCCTAAGTCATTACTGAATGATGGCTTCCTCCTTCCTCTCTTAGAACCGCTTTTTATAAATAAACAGACCTAAGCTAACTTATCTAATTTAATCTACCGCCTATGTAGTGTTGTTGTCAGTAAAATTTTATTTCCTGATTTAACTGCGTTCTTCGTTTTGCGTACTATTCTGCGCAACTTGCAGGAATTGTCAATGTGTCTTTTTTTGAATGAAATAAGAACTTATCTGCAGTTGCTGAGTTGCTTTTGAGTGTAATGCATGAAAATCAGGTTTTTTCGTTCAGTTCCGTACTGTTTCTTGTTGCCTCCTTGTGACATTTGTTTGACTTACACTGCGGGTTCTTTTTTTTCGTTTATATATTTTTTCGTGTGTTCGTAAGAAAATGTACATATCTTGCAATCTTCAATGTTTTACGTCATAGGAACAGTGTTCTGATGGGCTTAAATCCCGAATCCGACTATGGAAATTAGTTGGCTGGAAATGTGAGGTTTCTGAGCTGTGAGTTAGGTGAGTCTTCATTTTCCTGAGATGAAATTATTTGTTTGAACAATTTTTTCGGTTTATTGGTGTCCTGATTTTCCGCACCTTCGAATTACTTTTACAAGTTTTATCTCATTTCAACCTTATTTCTTAACTTAATATTTGTAGGCGCCGGTGTTCCTGGTCAGTAACACTCCTTGTGCATAGAATTTGTGTTCCCTCAACGCCATCCATAATGGTGCCTTCATTTATGTTCTTCTTGAACGTCTTTGTTGCGATTAAAGAGGGAGACTGAACAAACTTATCTCAAATTCGGAAATTTTTGAAATAAAATTTTAAATTTTTCTTCAATTTTTTTGGTATGATGACGAAATGTATAAGAATTATATCATAGCTTCTTCTATAGAATGATACTTCGATTCCATTTCTGTTTATGTCTTTTATTAGACATGCACTTTGTGCTGTTTTTCATATTTTTGGCAATTCTATTCCACTTTATGAACATCATTGAGGACGGTGTTTTGGTCTGTTCGGTCAAGTGTTTCGTGGATTTACGTTTGTTCAAACAGAAAACAAACATTTTTATTGCACAGATCGTAGTTGATTTGAAACTTTGTTGTAGGCATTAGAATACCTTTTATTTTAAAACTAGGTAGACATCAGTAATTTTATTATTGAGTTCTGTATTATCCCATGCATTGAGTTTTATGTTTCCACCAAACTTTTGTTTCTCATCATTTTTTATAGTGAAATGTTAATGTTAGCCTTGTGCGACGGCCGCTCTTCCTCGTATGGTACGATTTGGAAATTTTTGTGCCAGCATTATTTTGGTAAAAACTTGAAGACCAAATTTTGTTGTATTGTAAATCACGTTTCCCCATTTAGTAGGTACGTTTTTACTAACATATATGCAGGAAAAATTAGTTTCAAATTTCTAAATCGACTTTGATATTTTGGTCAAAAGAATTTATTTTCAGCCACTATATCTTCATCAAGATCAACTATCGCTGTGGTAGCCTGAGCTCTTGTGTGAATGTAAGAGGAGATTGTCCGTCCTATCGTTATTTATTAGAATTGATAGTATTGATAGGTTTCCAGTCCTAGCGTGTTAAGGAAAACATTCAAGGGAATAGATTTTTATTTCATGCGTGTCAATCATGCATTCAATCTCTAACGCAGCTGATGACTACTTCATACGGCCTGTCTGTTAATATAAGCCCTTTACGTTGAGCGTTATTATAACCATTATTCTAAATTTATATTGTTCGTTATGAATTTCGTTTAATAAGTTCTGTGGAAATAAACCTTCGAACTGTTACTGTATCAACGTATAAACGTTTCCATGTAGTTTTACTAATCAAATTTTATACATATCTGTATGTTTTCTACGAAATTTGTAGCTAGAGAAATGCACTTTTACTGCTGCTGTGTCGTCTATGAATTTAACTATTGTTCTATGTATCAAAATAGGTGCTGCGGTTTAGCCTCAAATTAGATATAAGGGTTTTTGTATCAAGAATTTTCTTAGAATCCTTGTGTTTAATTTATTGTATATATTTTCAAGAATTGTGCCGTTTAATGTATTTTGTCAAAAAATCAGGGGTGCGGTACCAGGTAAGTTTCTTTTTATATTACGAAAGGTACTATCATCATGGCTAACTGCTCCTGTGTTTTTTGCTGACTATATCAATTTTCAAATCTATAACACTGACCTGCCTTGTTTTTCAGTCCAATTTGTTTTCACTCGGTCAAATATGCGCAAATAAATCCGGGGGACAGTAACCGGATTAGGTAGTTTAATTTTAGCGCAAGTTTAATAATGAAAATGAACATTTTCATGCAAAATATCGCCTCTCGCATGCAAGTAAACTGAGTAGCTCCTAGAAAAGTTCTCTTCCGAACATCAAGTCCGCTGCAAATTTCCCGGATTTAAACACAATAAAACTTGGGGAGGATTCTGAGACACAAACTTCCCGCGAATGCACGTCAGTTCATGAACAATGATGAGTTGCGAGACGTTCCTATAGACATGATAAAAACTGCTGTGGGATCATAACATTACCGAATTTTATACATCTACAATTTGTTCATGTCATCCAGAAGAAAGAATGCATGTATCATGCTCACGCCGTATATATGTTCATTTAAATTACTTCCTCCCGCAGGGCCATTTCCTTCATTATTCTTTATGGGCATTGCTAAATCAATTCGGGATAAGAGATGGCGATGAGCTAACCAGACCAGATACCTGGACTACACTAATGTTCAATGACCAGATACCTGGACTACACCAATGTCCAATGACCAGATACCTGGACTACACCAATGTCTAAAGACCAGAGACTTGGACCACACCAATGTCCAATGACCAGGTTCCAGGATGATTGGACATGCAGTACACAAATGTTGCCGAATTTCTCATCTGTTGTTTTGTTGGTGCTCTGCTCATGCCAACCAGCCCCAGAAACCTCGCCCATGTCAAGACTTAGACACAGATGGACCATTTCTTCTATGTGTTCTGATTTGTTTGGCCGCGAAACCCATAATCAACAGTAGCAATTTTATCTTGAAATGAAATGTTTGAGTTGAACTCACTTGACTCATATACTGAGCTAGATCTTGCTCAACATCACATGGAAGGGATGGGGGAAGAAGTGGGATCCCGAGGTCAGAGCGAATCGCTCCCACCAGCGTGTGTGATGTAGAGTTCAATAGAGGGGCGTGTTGTACAATGCCTGTTCAACTAAAGGATAAGTTCCTTTTAATAGATCCATGCTAAGTTTTAAACTCATTACTACAGGCGACAGTGCGTGACATCGCTTGAGCTTTTGTTCGTGAAAATCAGAGTAAAATTTGGGAAAGAATGGTACGTGTTCGTTCTTGTGTTGAATCATCTTTACGCGGTAAAAATGCGGAGATTCGTATGAGTTTGAAATATTTGTTAAGAAAAGAAGCTCCATGTTTGACCAGTCACTTTTCGTATTCTCACTCCCTTGTATTCCTGCAAAAGTTTACTCGTAACCGTCTTCATGAATGCTAGGAATTTTGCTGCCTTTTTTTGTGAATTTAGTGTGTTTAAAACTGATGTTCTGCAAATGAAACCTGAAAAAACAATCTATAACACTGGCGATTTGATTTGAGTTGATGAGTCGGCACGATCAAAGATTTGGTGTATTTTGATTGAAGTCCTGCTCTGGTGTGAGGGATAACCTGTAAAACATAGTGGGATCCTTTTCATATACCTGAAAAATATTTCAACAGTCAGTGGACCCGAAGGGGCTGGACGTAGGAATCTTGCATAGTTTTATTTGTGTAGCTTGTAAGGCATATTTTTTAGGAATGTTCTACTTGATTTCATAACTTTTGGAGAGCAAGTGTTAGGTTTATCACAGCTTCGGTTTCCGTCACTCACCTTCTGTTGTAACATAAGTTCTGATGTTTTGTGTCGTATTATATCCTAATTTCCCATATTTTCTTCTGTTTTTTATAGCTATGTCACCATTCTTCACCGAATAGTTTCGTTTGGGTCGTGCTCTCTAAAGCTCATTGCTTTTTTCTGCGTTGTTGGAAGTGTTGGCGAACTTGGGTTGAGACAGCTCTGCAGAGGTCAAACTATCACACAAACCGAGGCGCCGCTCAGTTAATTCAAGAATGATCTGCTGATTTGAAAAGTTGACGTGGCTTTGTTCTTCAGTTTCTCTCTCATTTCGTTCATTTGTGTTTAATTACGAGCCTGCTTGTGCAGAGACGATAGACTTGACTTATGAAGAGACACGTCTAGAAAAACTCTTGCGACTAACAAAAAAATTTAATTAAATAAGAATTTTAGATTTTTAAGACTTTGTAAATGATTTTTAACGGTTCTGCATGATTAGGCTGAAGATTTAATAATTAAGAATAATTTAATTTTTTTGAGGATACTTCTTTTCAAAAAGTGATCACACAACGATATTTTAATTAATTAGGGTTAAGCAGCACCAAGCTTGATGGGGTTCAGTCACTAGAACAGACAGATTCGGCTTCTTCTTCTGAAACCGAATTTCAGTGTGAATTTGCATGTGTTGTGTTCCTTCACCGTAGCTGAGAAATATGCACTAAATAAAACTGCTCGCCCTCACGGAGTTTCATTGCTTCCTCGTTTGATATCTGCCAGAGTTTCATGTGAATGGAGGACAGACTAAGTTGCTCGGGAGCAGGTCTCTCCAGAGAGTATTTTAACGAGATCACTATTTCATAGAAAATATCTCCTGAAGTCATACATTCGGTCTAGTAAATTTTGTCATCACCTCAAACGTTCCAGTCGTGATCGAGAAAGCCAAATGTGATGCGTCCACTTAGAAAATTTTCCCAACTGAACAATTGAATTCATAAGCATAACACTAACATTAACATTAACATCGGCATCTTTGGGATGCTTTATTTCCAATCAAGCCTGATACATATGATCTTAGCATTGGTTTTTCAAATGTCTTATAACTAACACTATATATAGGACACCATGACGGTTCCCCCGTGAAGCCGGTACCCATTTCCGACACCTGGGTCGAGTGGGGTATTGTGCTTGAGCTTTCCCTTATACCCAACGGGGAAAATCTCCGCGCCAGCGCCGGGAATCGAACCCGCGACTCCAATGTGCGAGCCCGATCCCTTAACCACTGTACCACGGAGAGCACATGCACAGAAATCTTTTACAGCGTTGAAAGTAAAAAATCAAAGAGCAAACTTTGAACTTAATGAACGCATTGAGTATTTTGGTTTTACTTTTTAAAACTTTGAGCAAAAGACAGAAATCACGAATGAACGAAAAAATTAAAAGCACTGAGTGTGCCATTTCATCACATTGATAACTAATTTTAGAAAAAAGAGTGTTAGTATATGAATTCAGAGTGTGGTTGTATTCAGAAGTGATGCACCTGACCGCCGCTCGCGACCGATCTCACCAATGAACACAACCTATTGAAGTAACCCGAATAGAAATATCGAGGAATAAGAACCTGACACGTGAGCAAACAGGTTAGATTTATGCAAAATAGCCTATCAAAAACGTAAGTGCATGTACACCCTAACTGTGTTTTATCAGATCTTCTGTCAATGTTTCTAAAGTAATGGAAATTCTTGACTACTTTTATGCATGGGGAAATACGTTGTATACGTTAAAATTTTGTGCGTAAACAAAATCATATTACTTGACCATGAAATTCTCCCAAAACTTTTAAATTCTATTTTTAGAAAAAGTCGTAACTTACCAGCTGAATTCCTTTTTTTTTCTAGAAAAAATCAATGTGGGAATGATTTTAAAGCCGCGTTTTCCAACTCCCAAGTCATTCCTAGTGGAAGTCAAAGAATTTGTATCATTTTTATGAAGCAGAAATTTTTGTCAAAATCTTTGGGCTGGAACCTTACAATATTTTTTCATCTTTCCATTTTATGTTTCGAAGGCAATTAAAATTTTTGACCACTTCAATAAGTAATTTAGCCTCGGCGAGCCATACTCAGGGTGTGACAGATCACGTAAATTCACAAACCTTCATGCTACCCTATGAGTCTTGGCATGGCCTCATAGACTTCCACAGGGCCTGTCAACCCTTCACCTGGTCACAAAACCCTTCGCATGACCTAGGGAGCCCTTCACGTGACCTGAGAAGTGCCTCACACATCCCTACAGCGGCACGAAGGGCGCGTCTTGTGCTTCTGTCAGGGCAAGTTCATGAAGAGAAAAACCGCCAGTCGACGGAGTCGCTGGCCTCTGGGCGCTTGTTCCGCATTACGCCTTTAATGAACGGCACTCGCGTTGTCAGTTACGCGTTGGGGGGAGGGGAATATGAAGAGTAACGAACGTTTTTTTCTTTAAATTCACATTGCAAATATCTATCAAAACTAGGAAAAAATTTTGGATTTTCTCTAAAATATTTAATAAAAAATTTATGCCTATTTGCATATTATAAACATCATAATTCAATTTCTATGGACATTGAAAAATTTTAGAATTATAATTTTCAAAAAATAAATCCTAGCATTTATAGTACTTACATTGATCTCCACGATGCAAATAAGATCTCCTTCATAAGTGAAAAACTGAAGGAGAAATTGAGCGGCACAGCCGAAATTTTTTTTTTCTGAGAGAGAGCGTTCCAGATTTTTAATTATTTCTCCATTAGTTTTTTACTTATGGATAAGATCTTTTTTGCATCGTAAAGATCAAGGTGAGTACTATAAACCTGCGTAGTTTTGTTTTGATGAGTAAATTAGAAAAATGTTTTATTGCTATTTGAAATAATAACTAAAAGTTAGTATATTTTGTGATGAAAATTCAAAACCTTTTTACATTTTTGGTAAATCTGAAGGATATGTCAGTTATCAATTTTGTAAATTTCGATGCCTTAACATAGTTAATTAGATCGAAATGAACAAGTTTTCTTCTATGCACTTTCCGTCTCAAATGAGGGTAAATCTGAAGGAGATGACAGTTGTCGATTTTGTAAATTTCGATGCTTAGCATAGTTATTTAGATCGAAATAAACAAGTTTTCTTCTATGCACTTTCCGTCTCAAATGAGTATTTTATTAGTTATAGCGGTAAATGACTTACCGCAACTCCAGTCTTTGAAGCGGAAAGAAATTCTTTGATCGAGTTGTATGGCAATACTGCAATGGCGTCTCGCTTCCAGCGCTCTGTCTTGAAAAACGAAACCAAACCTACCGCTGTACCTCGTTAAATACTCATTTGACGAAAAAAGTGTATAGAATAAAAGTTGTTTATTTCGATGTTATTACCATGTTTCAAGCAACAAAAATTCGAAAATCGATGAGTAGCTGTTTATTCGAGCGCATTCGTCATCAATGACGAAACTAAACTTACCGCTATAAATCGTAAAATACTCATTTGAGACGAAAAAAGAATAAAAGAAAACTTGTTTATTTTAATTCAATTATTCAGGTTCAGGCACCAAAAAGTGGAAAATCGACAACTGTCATCTACAGATTTACCCAAAAGAGTATTTTATTAGCTATAGCGGTAAACAACTTACCGCAACTCCAGGGTTTGAAGCGGCAAGTAATTCAAGGAGCACGTCGGACAGCAACACTGCAATGCGCACTCGCTTCCAGCGCGATCGTCATCAAAGACGAAACCAAACCTACCGCTATCTACCGCTATAAATACTCATTTAACGAAAAAAGTGTATGGAAGAAAGGTTGTTTATTTCGATGTTATTACCATGATTCAAGCAAGAAAAATTCGAAAATCGATGAGTAGCTGTTTATTCGAGCGCATTCGTCATCAAAGACGGAACTAAACTTACCGCTATAAATCGTAAAATACTCATTTGAGACGGAAAGTGCATAGATGAAAACTTGTTTATTTTGATTCAATTAATTAGGTTCAGGTACCAAAAGTTGAAAAATCGACAACTGACATATCCTTCAGATTTACCACATTTTTTTCAGCGATATCGAAAAAACTGGATTTCTATTTTGTCGATGAGTTCATGATGAATCGAACAAAAAAAAACTTATCGTCTCTATGTACAATATAGGCTGAGAAATGAGACTTTTTAGAAATTTCCCTTTGAGAGGGTAGGCATGGGTAAATTTCTAAAAATTTAGGGCTCTGAACATCCATTCAAATGTTCTAAACATGTTGTGAATACCTTCAAGCCTATTTCGCTCCTACCCTCTTGAAGTGTTTTTTATTAATTTTTGAAGTTTTATACGAAAAAACCGTTCGAGTTTTAGCTGATCTAGGGCTCCAATTTAGATCATACACTGCGCTGATCTAGCCTCCTCAGGGAGTTACAACTATTGTAGCTGTGGGAACTTGTACTCCAAAGGGGGAAATGTGAGGGCCTGAGTTGAGAGGTAGGTCTGCCTACTTTTTTTGAAGTGAAATGGGTCAATATGCAGTTTAATCCGTTTGCGGAAATTAAAAATTCCCAAGAATCCCTAAAAGAACACTTTTAAGAACGTTTTACATGAATGACGTCTGCTCGCTGATGCGTAATTTTCGAATTATTGGTAAATGTTGAGGCTTAAGCGGAAATCAATTTTCCACTTTTCGAATCCTAAACATAGTTAATTTGATCAAAATAAACAAGTTTTCTTTCATGCACTTTCCGTCGGAAATGAGTATTTTACGAATTATAGCGGTAGGTTTAGTTTCGTCTTTGATGACGAATGCGCTCGAATGAACAGCTACTCATCGATTTTCCAATTTTTGTTTCATGAGTCATGGTAATAACATTGAAATAAACTACTTTTCATCTATACACTTTTTTGTCAAATGAATATTTTACGAGTTAGCACGGTAGGTTCAGTTTCGTCATTGATGACGAGCGCGCCGAAAGCGAGACTCCATTGCAGTGTTGCCAACGCCGGGCTCGATGAATTATTTCCCGTTCCAATACTTGAGTTGCGGTAACTAGTTCACCGCTTTAACTCGTAAAATACTTATTCACGACGGAAGACGCGAAAGAAGACTTGTTTATTTCGATCTAATTACTATGTTTAGGCACCGAAAAATCAAATAGCGATTCCCGGTTAAGCCTCAACATTTTCCGAATTATTAAACATTTGAAGTTATTAGAACGTCGTAAAAGTGAAGGAACGGACGCGTAAATATGCTGTAATGCGTTATTGACGTAACGATGGATCAGGTTAGGTAACATTAGTTTAGTTAAATAAACTAACTTAAAATAGCATAATTCAACCTAAAATAACTTACCTTAACTTAGCCAAACCGACGCTGTTCTTTTCCCGCCAGAAAGTGGGCGTGTCCCGCCAAGAAAGTGGGCTTGACCCAACAATGCGGCGACTAAGCAACCGACTCTATATTGTTATTCCCAACAATGTAATTAATAATATATATCGAAAATAACGCATCAGCGAGCATAATGTCATTCGTGTAAAACGTTTTTAAATGTGTTCCTTTAGTGATTCATGGGAATGGAATTTTTATTTCCGTGAACGAATTAACCGGCATATTGACGGTGAAATGTTTTTTTATGATACGAGCCATCTTTTCCGATTCACTGCTGACCGGTTTTTTCAGTACCTACTCCTTTTTTATTTAACTCTCATCATGTTCCATGAATTTCTCTCATAGCTAGCCGGGTTTTTGAACCTTGTGCATCGATACCTCTTTTCCTAAACTTTTTCGATCTATTGGCTCTTTTTCCACCCCTCTAATTGAAACACCTTATATTTTGGTTCGTAAAGCTTACAGTAACATCTGATTCGATGCCAAACATTTTCCTGAACAACAGGCATGGCAGAAACCAGTCTATCATTAATTGTATAACCATTTTCGATGATAAAAATTGCTGGGATAATCTATGGCCAGTGGGGGAAAATGCTTCAGAAAACTGAATGCTAATTTTTTTATAGGATCAGAGATCTGGAATCAAAATTTTCCTTATACCTATATTGATAAGGATTTAAATCCATCTTATTTATTACCTAAATTTTGTATGCTGTCAGAAACATTAGCTGACCCAACAACGATATTTTTCTTTATTTACTCTTGGCTATTTGAGATGTGGAGTGACAACAGCTATTTTTCTGCTCATCATAGCGGATGCTTTTTAATTTTTTTTTCACTCTCATCTTCTCGCAATACGTTTCATTCACCTGGTCAATAAATTCAATATACGGACAATGATCGATTTTCCAATTTTTGGTGCTTGAATGTAGGTAAGTAGATCGAAATATTACTTCTAAGCGCTTTCTGTCGCAAATGATTATTAACGAGTTATAGCGGCGACGTAATGTAGCTTAACTGAAATTATCTTAAACTAAAGTAACCTAACGTGAGGATCCCTCAAGCGCATAACAACCGTCGGAAAGGAGAGTCCATAAAGGGTCCTCCCCTCAAACTGACTTTTCCCGCTCTTCAAAGAATAGAAATGCTGTAGGAAAGCTATAGCTATACTCGTTAAATTCTCATTTGCGGCGGAAAGTGCATAAAATAAAAATTCTTTATTGTGATCTAATTACCAATAATCAAGCACTAAACTTGGGAAATCGATTATTGTCCTCTCCTTCACATATACCAAAAAATTCAACCTAAAGTATTTTCCTTGAGTTTCTTATTTGTTGCGGATATATTTAATTGATTTAGAGCAATAAAATATGGGCATTCCTCCTTCGCAAGTCATGCGAAGAATGCTTCATGTTTTCTAATTTCCGTAATGCCATGAGTAGCTATAGTCTAATACTGTTATACATTTGTGGGGTCTAATAGTGCGCGTGATTACCCTTCAGAGGCACAGGGTAGGGTGAGGTTAGTTGAGGTTGTCAACTTTGTCGTCGAAGGACCGGCACGCAGGGGGATACTGTTGGGTAATCTCAGCTATAGGTGAGCCTTGTAACCTCTTAGTTCAAGTGCCTAATTTACTTTGTCTTTGTGCTTTCTACACTTAATTACGGGGCTTTACCGGCTTTACGGGGGAACCGTCATTGTGTCCTATATATAGTGTTAGTTATAAGACATTTGAAAAACCAATGCTTAAGATCATTTGTATCAGGCTTCATTGGAAATAAAGCATCCTAAAGATGCCGATGTTTGATGTTTGTTCTAATGTTCGTACTAAACTTTGTTCTCTAGGGTTTGAACTCAATACTAAATGGTGCCTTCTTCTTTCTTCGCTTGGGATCTCATTTGTTGAGGAAAGAGAGGCTTAAACTAACTAATAATTCAATATAATCTCCAGGGTTCATTTTTTTCTGGGTGGAGAGAGTCTCACAGTAATATAGTGCTGAAAGTAGTCTGCGCAGGGATCGGACGGCGGTGAATGAAAGCAATATTTGCAGCAGTATTTATATTTAATGTCTTGATGTCGAGGTTTGTTGAGTGGATGTTATGGAAGTACGTGATATTTGAGAGAATACCTAATGGCACGTAACGCATTTTTCTCAAGTTTAATTCATTTATATGATGCTTTATTCCAATTAACCAAACCTGGTACACATCATTATGTATATTGGTTTTTCAAATGCCTCATAACTATCACCAGGACGCAATGACGGCTACCCCCAGGCAAGCCAGTACCCATTTCCGACACCTGTGTAGAGTGGGGAAATGGTGCCAGAGTTCTCCCTTTTTCCAACGGGGAGAAATCACCGCGCAGCGTGCCGAAATGATAACTGTCGACACCTTCACGGAAGGGCGCGTGCTTAACCCCTTTAGCCCCGACATTGGTAAGTCCGTTATAGCTGCTGGCGGGCTCGGGTATTTACAGAGATTATTTTAGCCTGAAATTTTGGAAAATGATGAGAATAATCTGAAGTTTGCACTTTTGAATGGAAATTGTCATGAATCTAATATCGAGAAAAGTGGATGGGCCTGGCGAGAAACTATGCCTAGTGACTATAATTAGACTGGAGAATGCATCGCATTTAAAAATTTAGATCTTTGTTAGCAGTATTCATATTTGAGCCCAAAAACCCATAATACTTCCTGGAAATGACCTGTTTAACAGCTGAAGGACATTTATGAGTGCAAGTTGAAGAAGAACAAGTGCGGGATCAGCAAACTGTCGCCAAAACAAGAGGTTTATCACTTCTTCATACTTTAAGGCAGGTTTTTTCAACACAAAGCTTCACATTAGCATTTGCTATTTCTTAAACGTATAGTTAGATATGTGCGTATTTACTACTCTGCTCTGTTTATTTTCCTAGTAATTAGTGGTAGCCCGTGTGAACAATTCTTTCCTTGCGCCGCGTTGCTTGTGTTGTGAAACTTCAGTCGTCAAAGCCAAAGCTTAAGTTGACGGTGAGGTGGAAGTGGCTATAACTGACAATAAGTTGATCTAGCAGAGGAATAATTGATTTCAAATATTTTTAACTCCTCAGGGATACAACTGTTGCATCTATGAGAATTGGTCTTCCCTAGAGGAAAATGTGAAGTCCTGATTTGTGAGTTAGGTAGAATTTCTTTTTGTTGGAATAAAATGTTATGTTAAGGACTATATTTTTTCGGTTAAGTATTCTCCTGTTTTCGACACCTCTACGTTCTACTTCAAATTGTCTTGTTTCATGATCTTTTTTCTCAACTTACCTTTTTTATGCACATTAGAAACCGATTCCGCGTTCACAATTAACCTAAACGCTTATGATATTCTTATGATGGTATTACTGATACGGGAAAGCATATACTCGGTTCGGGTTATTGTGGGACTTGCTGTGTATTGTGGAAAGTGCTGTATATTTTGGGACGTGCTGTATATTTTGGGACGTGCTGTATATTTTGGGACGTGCTGTATATTTTGGGACGTGCTGTATATTTTGGGACGTGCCGTATATCGTGGGACGTGCTGTATAGCGTGGGATGTGCCGTATAGCGTGGGATGTGCCGTATAGCGTGGGACGTGCTGTATAGCGTGGGACGTGCTGTATAGTGTGCGACATGCTGTATAGTGTGGGAGATGCTGTATAGTGTGGGAGATGCTGTATAGTGTGGGACATGCTGTATAGTGTGGGACATGCTGTCTAGTGTGGGACATGCTGTCTAGTGTGGGACATGCTGTCTAGTGTGGGACATGCTGTCTAGTGTGGGACATGCTGTCTAGTGTGGGACATGCTGTCTAGTGTGGGACATGCTGTCTAGTGTGGGACATGCTGTCTAGTGTGGGACATGCTGTCTAGTGTGGGACATGCTGTCTAGTGTAGGACGTGCTGTATAGTGTGGGACGTCCTGTATAGCGTGGGACGTCCTGTATAGCGTGGGACGTCCTGTATATCAGCCAGTACCATAAGTCCTGGCCGTTTTCGTGTAGTAACAAGTTTGAACTCCACCTTTTTAACTTCAAATTAATCCGAGTCTTGTTCAAATTAATCCGAGTCAAGTTCAATTTAATCCGACTCAAGTTCAAATTAATCCGACTCAAGTTCAAATCAATCCGAGTCAAGTTCAAATTAATCCGAGGTAAGTTCAAATTAATCCGAGTCAAATTCAAATTAATCCGAGTCAAGTTCAAATTAATCCGAGTCAAGTTCAAATTAATCTGAGTCAAGTTCAAATTAATCCAACACTCAGATGAGTTAAAAAATGACATACTAATTTGGTAATTTGAGTTTTTGTTAAATATATGTCTATCAGATTTGATGAGCAAAACTGGTTTCGAGGATTTATTTACACTCATAAATATTTATATACGTGAAATTCCACTTTACCATACCTATGAAATCATATATATGCAAATAGCAAAAGGTTGTCATTGAACGACATGTAGATTTAATCTTTTAAAGAAATATACAAATTCGATTCACTGAGTACTAATGCACGATTCCGTTTGATTACAATTTATACCTGTACATTACTACCCAGATACATTCTTGCATTAGCAATATAAATGTTACCATCTATTCTAACTCCGTGTTAGTCAATGCGAAGAAATGTAGGATCCACTTACAATACACAATAATAATACAAGACACAATGTTTCTAACTTAATACTGATTTTATTTGTGTGTGTTCACAATTACTACTATTAGTAATAATAATATTAGTAATAATAATATTAGTAATAATAATATTAGTCCTAATAATATTAGTATTAATAATAATTCCAACTTCCTGTTTCTACGTAGTCACGTATTGCACAAATTCCACGTTATTTAAAGTCCATACTAAACAGTACTTTCCTACTTCCTCTCTTCGGAACGCCTTTGGTGCGGTTAGGAAAGCATAAACTAACCTCTCGTCCCCTGTCCAGATGGTATGTCATGAAATTAAGCTCTTCGTTCTAATTGTTATATTAGTTTGAGATGGTTTGTCTTCTCCTGATGTTTGCTCTGTTCAAATGGCTCAACCAGCGTCCAGTCACCAACTTGCGCGAATCACAAAACTCTTGCTAATTCGACTTGAGATCTGCACGCTCGAGCATCACTTGCCCCTCGTAACTTTGGATTGCATTTCAGAGAGACCCACGCAACTTAGCGTGGGGCTGGTGCCCGCGAGGAGGCCCTCTCCCTCCCAAGCATGAACCCGACAACCTGTCCATTTTGAGAAAACTTCGTCTGGGGCCCACGTTGACATTTGTCGGGCGACCCGTGCGGGGTTCCGAGGGGCTCGCCCCGTAAGGGTCCGAGGGCCTCGCCCCACGTGGGGGCTCAGATTCAGCGGCACACACCACTCAAGAAGAAGGCTCGCCGGTCCAGTCGTCGCCCCTCGGGATCTCAACCACGGTAAAGGAAACAAGATAGGATCACTTTTATGGGAGATAATAAACCTCCTTTCGTTTGGTTAGCCAACATAAACGCTTTATTTCAAATGAAACTTCACGTCACCAAATCGCCTTGTTGTTAGGCCAATAGTGGAGCCAGATTTAGGGGTAGCAGTGCTACCAAAGTCAATATGAGCGCTGCTATTGATCCGCTACCGTGACGTCAGCCAAACGGTACCCTCAACGAAATAAAGACTGGTTTGATCCTGCTTTGTTTCCTCTACCATGACCTCAACCGAACCCTCCCCTTCACCTTGGGTGGAAGTACCTTCCCACCTCGGTAGAACACCTTACTCCTCGCCAGCGCGTCCCTCCGTCTTCGCCGTCACCCCCTGCAACTGAACACATCTTAGCTGTAGTGTCTGATGCCTTTCTAAAATATTCATGTTAGTAGACATCTCAATAAACTATAAGTAATTGGCGCCATAATTTTTATCACACAACCTACGACAGGTACGGTAACTTGGACGCGTACTTGAATTGGAACACAGCTTATACCCGTTGCGAAAAGTCATATCAGAAATGGTGATGTACAGGCACCAGAGGCGAACGTGTCAGATGACATGGTCAGCTTTGTTATGTTATAGCTTGATAGTCACCAACTGTACCGTGCGTTCTAATCCCTGACCTTGTGGTTCCCTTCCCCCCAACACCAGCTGAAGATTATTAATTCAAGCCTCCCTATCCTCAACAACTGAAATCCAAAGAGAGGAAAGAAGAAGGTACCATTTAGTATTGAGTCAAGGGAACACGGAATCTATGCAGAAAGGGGCATAGAAACAGTAAAATGATAAAGAAGTTTATGAAACGAGATCAAAGTTGAAGAAAAAAGTAGTATGTGATGAAAAAACCGGACAGCAGTGAACCGATACAAGATGGTCCGTTACAAAACAAAAACCTATGTTATTTTAACAAAAAAGAAACCCTACCTAACATTTAGCTCCAGCCCACACAAGGTCTCCCTGGGAGTGCTAATTCCCATAGATAGCATAGTTGTATCCTCCTGAGGGGCCACCAACTGTAATTTATCCTGTCCACCCCACGTAAGTGTGGCTTAAGATTTGTTATCCTCCCTAACGGCAACGAAGACAATCCAAGGAGAGGACGGAGGAAGGTACCATATGGCTTGGAGTTAAGGGAACGCTGAATCTATGTAGAAACATCATAGAAAGTGTAGGTTAAGGAATACGTTTATGAAACAAGATCGAAGTTGAAGAATAAGTTAGTTGCTGAAAAACAGGACATCAGTCAACCAAAAAAATGGGAGTCCTTAACATAACAAAATAATTTTATTTCAATACAAGGCATGCCTAACTTTTAGCTCGGGCCCTTATAGTACCCCTCTGGAAGTTCTAATTTCGTTCTTCTAATACAATAGTTCTATCCCCCTAAGAGGGTGCGACTCAAAATTGGGTCTGACAATATAGGAAGTGTGTCTTGAGGAACAGCGCCGAACACACTGAATGCGTCTAGGTACACGCGTCTAAACTGCTCAATTACATACAGCATTTGAACTAGAATACACTAACATAATGACTTTACCATTGAAGGCAACATTACCACTCGCTTGAATCTTCGACATTTAGAAAGATTAAAAACTCATACGAGCAGTTACGCCGGCTTTTCAACACCTCTTTCTACGTATCAGATTGTCTCGATTGTGACTGCGTTGATTGGTAAAATGCGTTGATTATTAAAATGCGTTTATTGTTAAAATGCGTTGATTGTTAAAATGCGTTAATTGTTAAAATGCGTTGATTGTTAAAATGCGTTGATTGTTAAAATGCGTTGATTGTTAAAATGCGTTGATTGTTAAAATGCGTTGATTGTTAAAATTCGTTAATTGTTAAAGTGCGTTGATTGTTAAAATGCGTTGATTGTTAAAATGCGTTGATTGTTGAAATGCGTTCATTGTTAAAATGCGTTGATTGTTAATGCGTTTGCTCTGCTCGGAAGAATCGATCTGAAAAGACGAGTCTAAGTTCTTTCCTGGCGACAAAATTGTTCCAAGAGAGGAAGGAGGAAGAGGGGACCATGAACTAGGACGAAACACTCTGCCAGTAAGGAATAAAATTTAAAAAACTGAGTAATAAAACACTTTGGAAAAATAAATAATGATTACGAACAAAACGAGAGCAGTTACTCGCCTTCAACTAAAAAATGAATTCCATTTCGTTATCATTACGAGACCAGCGTACCTCACCTACAGCTAAGAACCTTGCCTATTCCCCTGGAAACCCCCAATTTCTGAGACAATTGTTTTACCCCCATCAATGGGAGATTAATTGTAGAATCATAGAAAAATGTAAAACGATTAATATACGCTTCATACAACTCTACAGACACACTTTGCCTTATCAGAAATTCTCGGTACAATATAACTTCTGGTCGCCCTTGTATTTACGAATTGTTTGGTAGGCAACGGGACGCACGAGGAACGCATTTAAATTAGGGGACAAAAGTTATCGAAATTTTGCGATAACGCGCAGCAATTGAATTATATTTAAAACTTATACGAGCAGAGCTGAGTTGAATTTCAACGACCTCTTCGGTGTCCGCTAAGTTGCGAGGAATGTTCACCATCGCTTTGAAAACATTCAGGCTTTATCGAAGTTTAGGTATAATTCCTATTACCGTATTTACCATTACTCTAAATATATCCTGGTTTCTGCCGTGTCTATGAATGCGTACCATTACAGATTAGATTAGTTTAGATTAGATTATAGGTTAGTTGAAGCCTCCCTAACCGCTACAAAAAAGAGCGTATCGTAGAGAGGAAGGAGGAAGGCAACATTTATTATAGATATTAATGTGGAATCTATATAGAAGGGGCATAGAAACAGTAAGTTGAGAAAGAAGTTGATGGAATAAGATGAAAGTTGAAGAAAAAAGTCAGAGGTGCTGAAAAACAGGACAGTAGTGAACCGAAAAAAGGTGATCCTTAACATAAAAAACATTTTATTTCAACAAAAAGAATGCCTACCTAACTCTCAGTTCGGGCCTTTACATTTTCCCCCTGGGAGCGCTAATTCCCATAGATACAATAACTATATCCCCCTGAGGGGATCAGTACCATTTAAAGGTTAGGGTATTTACAAATACGATATTAAAATTAAAATATCGAGACACAATCTGGGGGTACACCGACAAGAGAAACTCAAAGCCTGAAATAAGAAAATTGCCTTGAGAAGTATTTCATGCACGTATTAGGGCTTATCAAAAAATTGAAGACGCAATTTATTACGAGTTGTATCAGAGGTTAAACAAATCTTGGATTACCTGGCAAATTTCCTGGAACTCAAATTAAAGGTAAATCTGCGAAGAGCAGCAAAACCTGAAGTTTCCTTCGTAATTTTTGCAGAGATATTAGTTATGCGCCAAGCTTTTTTCCAGTTGATGACAACGAATGAAAATTCGGAGACGTTCACCAGATATGGCATTTTTGGTTTACAATTTTGTATGGAAACTAGATTATTGATTCATGTCTCCCTCACCGAAAGAAAGACTGTACAATGAAAAGAATTACGAAGGCGCTTCTAGAAAGGAGTTGAGGGTATATTATGCATACGAACAGTGGTTCTCAACTTTTTTTGGCAGTGACCCAAAATTTTTCCGAAATAACTTCTGCGACCCAGCCTCCATAACGACACAAAGGGTTTCCATATTTATATTACACAATTTCTTAGCGACCTAATGAAATAGCTTGGCGACCTAACTTGTGGGTCGCGGCTTAACAAACATTTAGTCAAGAACGAATGCTATGAAACAAGATGAAGGTTGAAGAAAAAAGTTAAAGTTTCTGAAAAACGGGACAGCGTTGAATCGAAATTAAACAGTCCTTATAAAAACAAAAAAAAACCTTATTCAATGAAAAGAAATCCTACATTTTTCTGAGCTCAAAGCCTCCCATTTTCCTCCCAAAGAGCGTTAATTTCTATACCCATAGTACGATCAGAATGAAAATGACCATTTAGGGGCGGTTCCCAGAAATGCACGGTTGCCAAATCACAAACCCCTACGCATCGAAAACATTAGACAACAACGAAAATTTAAGCAGAAAATAGGTAACTTCTTTTTTCAAAATATATTTATTGAAATGTTTTTACATGCATTGAGCGACATGTGTATATTGCATTTGTAATCTCCGCATTCTTGGTACGTTTGGCACAAATTTCTAGGAATTCATACATTTCTGCCACATCTTAATCGTGTCACGTGGGTGCCATCCGGTGGCAGATGTCTTCCGATCGTGGTACGCTGCACACCCATTCGGTTGAATTAATAATATTATTATTATTGGTAATTATTGAATTGTTAATTACTTGATTATACCAAATACAAATTCTTGGAATCGATATTTTTTCCTGCTGAAACAAAACAACTTATTATTTGGTTGACCCTCACTACTATTTGTAGTAGAGAAGATTTACGGCATTCGTAATTTGGCAACGTGGATGATTTTTCATGTCCCTCCCCCAAACGGTCATTTCATTCTGGTCGGACTATAACATTGTAATATCCTTAAGTGGTTCATGCAGAAAAATCTTGATGATAATTCATTAATTTTTAGCATTTATTCAGAACTTGAATGCGAGCTACTCGTGCCAATACCAAACTGGATGGTAGCACCCGATCAAGCCAATTGCGTGCTTCCACAGTGACCTGAGCCTTACTGAGCGGGGCCAGAATAGCAGCCGACCCGCTTTACTTTCCAGGCTGAGGAGAGATTCGATTATATTTAAACAATTTAAACAATTTATTTACCACAGGAGACACAGAGGTAGAATGTTTCTCAAGTCTAGTACAATGGACAAGTTTGAATATAGCTACCTGTGGAACCGAATAAGGTCAGCGACTTCTGGAGCATCCTACCAGCAATATTATTCTAAGGTGTAGAATAATGTTTAACCTAAATCAATCAACCTAGTTTCGCATTATACTGATCAGTGAGATAATTTACTCGATAACAGATATTTCATTTTACAGTATTGGTTATATGGACTATATATAACAGTATATTCGATAAAAGATTCAACAGCAGACTGAGGGCAAATTACATATTACATATTACCCATGACAAATTTCACTATTGGAAACAGTCATGTAGGAGACAAGATTCGACTTGGTGATCTTACACGACTAATATTCTGATGGGAAGTGAGTCTCAAGAGTTCTTTTGAATACCTTGTAAGAATTACTGTCACGGATCTCCGCAGGTATTGAGTTCCAAGTTTTAGTTCCAACGAAGAGGATACTGTGTTGCAACCGGGCCTTTGAATAATAAGGAAGCATGAATTTACTTCTATTTCGGGTAAAGTGGTCGTGATGACCAGTTTTCGCAGTTAATAATTGTTTTAGGCTACTGTCGCCATCATTTGTCAATGATTTATAAATGAAATTGCAAATGGAGATTTCGTAGAGATCTGAAAGTTTAAGTATTTGTAAATTTTTGAATGAATCATTTGTGTGAGCATTATATTTCAGATTCTTTACCGCTCTGATTGCTCTTCTTTTCAGAGTAAAAATATGTTAGCTAAGTCTCCCAAACCACAACAAAGACGTTTCTAGGAGAGGAAAGAGGACCATTTAGTATAGACTTGTGATTAATTAAAGGGAATGCAGAATCTATGCACAAGGTGCTCGGAAATAGTCAGTTGAGAATGAAGTTCATGAACCATGATAAAAGTTAATGATACTAAAAAGTACCGAAAAAAAGAACAGTGAACCGAAAATGGTCCGAAAAAAATTTCTAACGCAAGGAATGCCAGCCCAACCTTTATCACAGGACAAAACATATTCGCGCTAATTTTCACACATGCAATATTTGAATCGCTCTGTGTGGTCGAAGGTTTGAAGGATAGCTAGAACATAGAATATGGAGTTAACGAAATCTGTTTAGCAGATGAGGACGAAATAGTCGAGTTTGCAGACCACCAAGAGAGGGCTCCATGATGGTACTGCCTCCTCATCGAGAAAGATTGAATGTTAATTTAAGTCTCCCTAACCGCTACAAAGAAAAAGTGTACCGAAGAGAGGAAGAAGGAAGGCCCCATTTAGTAAGGAGTTAAGAGAATGTGAAATCTATACACAAGGGGCATAGAAACAGTAAGTTGAGAAAGATGTTCATGAATGTAGTATCTCAATATAGGCCTTTCAGCCGGATGTCCTTATCACACTTGGTTTGGGATATCGCGGCACCGGCGGAAGCGTCTTAACCGCAAGACGGAGCCGACGGAAGCGCTTGTTGCGCATTGCCCTGTGTCCTTATCGTACTTGGGTTGGATGGGTCGGAAGCGCCCCGACCGCAGGCACCGGAACCGTGCCTTAGGGCGCATTGCATTGGTATGCACCGGAAGAGCATTGTTTAACTTCCGAGCGCTATAGCTTATAAGCAGAGTCGGTGTATGGATGAGTCAGTACAAGAATAGGAACCTAGCTAAGAGTTTCCTTTTCCTACTCCACGAAGTTAAGGCTTGATACGGTAGTTAAAGCTACCTTAGGCTAAACCTCGTGTCGTGATGAAAAACTAAGATACTACAATGAAACAAGACAAAAGGTGAAGAAGAAGGTAGTTGGTGCTAAAAAACAGGACAGCAGTGGACCGAAAAAAGGTGGTCCTTCCCTTAGCAAAAAAATTATTTCACAAAAAGAAGGCCGACCTAACTCTCAGCTCGGGCCCTCACACATTTTCCCCCTGAGAGAGTTAACTCTAATAGATACAATAGTTGCATGCCCCTGAGGGGCTCTAAATATGAAATCATTTCCGGTATTCAATACGAATGGGAGAGGTTGTATATTGCGAATATTCATTTGTCTACATTGGTGTTATACTAACTTCTTAGTCATGCACTCAAATCTCGGTAAATAAAGAAGAGAATATTTGTGTTTCCCACTGCATCTCTCATACGTTAACTTCAATTTGTGAAAGACGCCATATTTCACAACACTTAACTACATTGAAATATTCCAGAGCGAGTCACTCAAATACTGCAGCGTAGAGGACGTGTGAGTTTTGCTGGCCGAAATTCGTAATGAATCAATTATTTTGTCTATTGTGGGATTTTTCTTGTTTATCACTCGTTAAAAGAGAAAAAAACTTCTTGTCATAATTACGACAACACTCAATCTACAAAATTCTATATCCCTGTTATTTATAAAATGCAATATTGCCATTCAACCATCATCATCTTCTGGCTGACAATATACAAAAAAATAAGATCACACTGATGAAGATATGAATCCGACGCATAAGCAAAATCAGAGCAATAAAATAAAACAAAAAATCACATTGTAAGATGAATAGATGGGAACAATTTTGTACAACAAGAATATTGATCGCCAGACAAGTATTTATTGTACAAGTTACGTGCTCATGATACCAGAGACGGAGGCGAAATGGCGCCAGACAAGTTTTTATTGTACAAGTTACGTGCTCATGATACCAGAGACGGAGGAGAAATGGCGCCAGACAAGTATTTATTGTACAAGTTACGTGCTCATGACACCAGAGACGGAGGCTAAATGGCGCCAGACAAGTTTTTATTGTACAAGTTACGTGCTCATGACACCAGAGATGGATGCGAAATGGTGCCAGACAAGTATTTATTGTACAAGTTACGTGATCATCACACCAGAGACGGAGGCAAAATGGCACCGGACAAGTATTTATTGTACAATTTGCGTGCTCATTACACCAGAGACGGAGGCGAAATGGCGCCAGACAAGTATTTATTGTACAAAATACATGCTCATGACACCAGAGACGGAGGCGAAATGGACGACCCAGCGGATGTTTCAAACTTCTAAGCTGCAGTTCTATGAAGCAGTTTCAGAACAAAAAATTATAGGTATTGTCATTGAGGACCGGGTAAACTTTCTGAATATGTAATACTTCTATTATTGAATGATTATAAGAAAGTATAAGCGTCCCTCTACCACAACAAAGATGTTCAAAGAGAGAAAGGATGAAGGCACCATTTCGTATGGAGTTAAGGGAACGCGAAATCTATACACAAGGGGCATAGAAACAGTAAGTTGAGGAAGAAGTTCATGAAACAAGACAAAAGTTGATGAAGAAAGTAGTAGGTGCTGAAAAACAGGAGAGCAGTGAACCAAAAAAAGGTGGTCCTTAACATAACAAAAAACTTTTTTCAACACAAGGAAGGCCTACATAACCTTTAGCTTGGGACCTCACATAATCCCTCTGTTAGTGCTAATTCCCATAGACACAATAGATTTATCCCCCTGGAGGAAGCCTTTGTTATTTTAATATGCTCTTAGTAACGAAAAAAATATGAAACTGTAGTCTTTGAATACAAGTCTTCATTCGAGTGCTTACCACTACGATCAACATAGAAATAATAAAAAGTAAATTTCGATATTAGTAGGCAATCCATCTTTGTTTCAGGGTCACTCTCGTCACAACAATCTAACATTTATTGAGAGACTTGCATTTTCTTATGCCACACCTGAACTGGTATATCACACTGGCTCAGGAGATATTTCTTACCACTGGATCACGAATTTTACAACTTTTTACAATTTAAACGTACTGTATTTACCGTGTTTGGATCTATATATATATATATATATATATATATATATATAAAATATTTCAACAGTATCCCAAAAGATTTGCTCAACAATATTGTAGTTGTGGTGTATTTGATTTTCACAAAATATACGACGCGCATTTAGTCCAGGACTACCGCTAATGCTAAAAATTCGGATCAAAGAACCTGTTGATTTTCTTATTTGAGTAATAAGATTATTGTTGTTAATTAGCAATCTTTTGAGTCGTAGAATTTTAGAATGAAAACTTGCCCAGTTGCTGAGCTATGTTAATGAATACTTTGATGTATCTATTAAGAGCTTTATCTAACGAAGCATGAATTACGACTTTTCTATGCACCTGCAAAGCACATGATTCATAATTTATTGGAAAAATATTTCTGTATACTTTCAATCCATAAGATGGTTCGTAAGATCAAAACGATACTTTTCATAAATGCACAGTGATATAGAACTTTTTAGATTGAGTGTTTCAGTATACGAAATAAGCTATTTCATTTCTCTTTTAAGACGTGATGAACAATAAAAAAATTGTAGCTGTTGAAACGCTGGGGTTTAATATCGCTAAAATTAAATTATTGATCATATTATACCTGTGCGAACAAGTTTTTCACCCCAAACTATTCATGATTGAAAATAATGTCCACAGTTAACAGAATTGTTCATTTTTTCTGCAAATTTTCAATTTACACACACCTACGCTATCATAGAATCGGGTACACGCTATTTTGTTCATCATAACTCTATAAATGAGACAATTCAGGCATGTACCAATGTAAGTTTGACCCACGGTGCGCCTCAATGCTCCCCCGGAGAAGTAGACAGCCTGGCGGCAACACTGAACACCAAATGCTAGTAGCTACACGTAAGGCCCATTTCACACTGAGCTAGCAAAGCAGTACTCAGCAAGCTCTCATAGCTATCCAGTAGACGGTCTGCGAAACTGGTAGGGGGGAATAGCACTATTGCGAGCTGTTGCCTCAACACTGAACCCTCTCGTTTTATCCAGCATCCAGCATGCGAGGTGAAAATGCAATTCCCACCTACTAGTCTAGCAGACCGTCTGCTAGACAGCTCATGCGAGCTCGCTAGATGCTGCTTTGCTAGTTCAGTGTGAAATGGGCTTTACGCCAACTGCTGGACAGGCACTTCCGTCAGAGAATGCATAGTGAGCATCAACCAGAGCGCACTCACACTTTCTGCCTGGTTCTTATGGTTGTAAGAGGACAATGTAGATATTAGTAAGAGCTCTGCAGCACCTCTCAGACTTGTGGGGCTGTGTTCAGCCTCCGCTGGTGGGACATAGGAAAGGAAACCGCTTCCCAGACGCGGGAATACAGAGTGAAATGAACACAGCAAATGGAACCATGTCAATTGAGGAGATACTCACAACACACACACACACACACACCACACACAACACACACCACACGCAACACACACACAACACACACACAACATACACACAACACACACACACACACAACACACACACACACACAACACACACACACACAACACACACACAACACACACACACAACACACACACACAACACACACACACAACACACACACACACAACACACACAACACACTCACACCTGAGATTCCTAAAATGTAGTTTGGAGCACAGCTCCAGGCCACGATGAGTCGCCGCCTCACGACGCCGCCAACCTTCCCGCAGCGACGGAGTCCCAGGTCCCCAGCAAAGGGAGCCAGCAGCTCCACAACAGCCAAGGCAGGCCACGGCGCCTCCAGAACGAGCGGCGTCAGCCCTCTTTCCCCTGCCGGGGCAAGGTTAGGGAGCGGCCGCTCTCATGTATGTCAGCTGCTGCAGGATACTATTACCCTCAGCAGGCTGGTAGTAATGGGGCAAGGGAGGCTTGTCCGGGATCGTCCTCAAAAATTCATCGAGTCTCCCCTTGAAAGACTCCAGTGTCTCCTCAAGCTCCCTGATAACAGCCGGGAGACAGTTGAACAGTCGAGGTCCCGTAACAGAGAACGAGTTTTCATGCCTCGTCCATGTGCTCGCCAGCGCCATGCTGCTAAACGCTGCGATGATACAAGTTTTCCCCTGCCGAATGTGCCGCTGGCTGCAAGTCGCAGCGCTTGGTCCCTGAAATTCGGAGCCAAGCCATTGAAAACCTTCCAGGTATGTATGGTGAGGTACCTTTTACGACGACGCTGTAGCGAAAAGAAGGACAGGTGCGATAGCCGTTTCCAGTAGTCGAGCGACTGCATTTCTTCGATCCTTGCAGTAAAGGTCCCCTTTATGCCCTCTAACTTCTGAACTTCGCCAACAGTGCTCGGACTATACAGCTGGCAACAGTACTCTGCCAGTGGGACGACTAACGATTTGAACAATTTCAGCATAAGTGGGGCTTTCCTTGTCTTAAAGGTTCTTAGGATCCATCCAATCTGGTGTCTTCACCTAAGCACCACCTGGTTAATGTGCTATCCGAAGCCACCGTCATTCGAGATTACGACCCCCAGATCCCTGACCGAAGACTTGCGCTCGATCGCTGAACCACCAGTGGGGCTGTACGCATACGAGGCGTCAGGGTGCAAACCGCACCGCACCAACTCAAATTTATTTTCATTAAAGGTCATGTTGTTTCGCGTTGCGTACTTGCAAATCTTCTGGAGGTCACTCTGTAGAGCCTCACAGTCCTCCACCGTAGCAATAGTTTTCAAGACCCTGGTGTCGTCAGCGAAGGATGAGGCCTGTGAGTGCAACAGATTGAAATCGATGTCCGAAACGTGGATCAGGAAATGGAGTGGACCAAAAACGGAACCCTGAGGCCCACCACTCACCACCACCGACTCCGTCGAGCGGCTCCCGTCCACTGAGACAACTTGTTTCCTGTTTGTTAGAAAGCTATAAATCCATTCAAGGAGCCTACCACTGATTCCAAAAAGACGGAGCGTCCTAAGCAGCACGCGTTAATCTACTTTATCGAAGGCCTTAGCGAAATTCAGATACACCACGTCTAAAGCGAGTCCAAAGCCAAGCGCCTCCGTAACCTGCCGCTGATGCTCCAACAATTGTGAGAGGCACGACCGTCTTCGTCTGAAACCGTGCTGATTGTCGTTCAGTTGGTCATTGCTCTTGAGATATGTAACTAGTCGTTTAACTACGATCTTCTCAAAAATTTTAATTACATGGGATGTTAGGGCGATTGGACGGTAATTAGCAGGGGAATGTTTCACGCCCCCTCTGTGCACCGGAATAATTACTCCCAATTTGAGAGAAACAGGCACACATCCTTTATCCATGGATGATCTCCACAGTGCATGTATAGGAGCCTTCAATTCCTCACAACAGTTTTTTAAGAGGATCGAAGGAATCCCGTCCGGATCCGCTGCGGATGTGGACGGCAGCTCCCTTATGCATGTCACCAGCTCGTTCTCGCCGAACTGAACATCGTCCAGAAGGAGGGGCCTGTCTTCTTCGAGTAGTCCTTGCGGGAGACCTAGAGTGTCCGAGTCTCTCGGCCTACTGAAGACCGACTCATACTGCTTCCTCAGCACCTCAGCTTTGGCCGAAGAGTCACCAACGAGCTCGTCCCCAGCATAGAAAGGACCAATTTGGGACTTGGTCTTTGACATACTCCGTGCGTACCCATAGAAATACTTCGGGTTGTTGCGGATTGCTTCAATCGCCCGCCTCTCCCTAGTCGCAGTTTCAAGCTCATGCGACTGTATCAGCTGGTGCTCGATCAGCTCTGCCCTGCTCAGTAATTTCATTCTAATGGCCGAGCTGACAGCCCCGAGCAGCTGCCTACGTATACATGCTTTCTTTCGTATTAGGATCTTACGATCTCTTGGAATTGACGCCTGTCGAACTGCTGTCTTCGTCGGGACGTATTTTAAACAGACCTCTGTCCGGACACCACAGAGATCTTCATACATGTTCAAGGGAAGCATGCCCTCGCTTCTCGAAGCCCAGTCAATTCTTGCAAGCTCCTCCCTTATACTGCACCAGTCGGTTCGAGAGCTCATGAAGTTAAGTGAACCCAAGATACTCCCATAGTTCAGCTCAGCGTTACACTGTTGGTTGGCCCATCCAATATCAGCTTTAACTATTATCAGTCTGTGGTCCGACAACGTTGTGTCTTCCACAACCACGTCCCTCACCAGTTCACCGTGGTTGATACAGACTAGGTCTAATAAGCACTCCAGCCTAGTTGGACAGTTCACCGATTGTTCAAGCGCGAACTTGTCCATGAACTCGAGAAGAGATTTGGCCTGTAATCGGTCCTCTCGAGAGCCTCCGTAGACACTGTTTATTCTGGGAAAGTTAAAATCACCATGTATAATCAGAGTCGGCAGAGGTGTGCCCAGGTCCTCAATCCCTTCTGCGATATCAAGGAGAACCGGAACAAACCTCTCAGAAGGACACGCAGGGGGTCTGTACATAACAACAGTAACAAGTCTCATCGTTTCAAACAACATGACGATGTGCTCCACCCATCCATTTGAACCACTCATTAGCACCACTGCGGCTGCAGCCAGATCCTCACGGACAAACACTGCAAATGCCTCCTTTCTTGCTGTCAGAAGCCCTGTCAGCGCTGTACAAGCAGTAGCCCCTCATGCTCACCTCTGCATTAAGGATCTCCTCACGAAGGTTGGACTCAACCGCTGCCACAATAACCGCATACTCCAACGAGGCTCTCTCTTCTAATATCTTAACCATATGTTTCTGAGCACGTGGGTCCAAGCTTTCGATGTTGCAGGAAATAATTGTGGGGCAAACATTACTCTCTACAAATGGCTTCAGCAGCTGCACGGACGTAGCCCAGGTTCTGGATTTCCTGGACCTGCCTGCGAAGCTCTAAAAAAGACAAACTTTCAGTCTGTCCCGGACAAGACCCTAGTAGTCCAGCACCCTGGCCATACGAACCAGCAGGCTGCGTGTCCCTCTGGGCTACAACCGGCGCACTCTTGCTCACCATATCAGCATAAGACAGCCCTCTTTGCGGTGGTGCGCCCCTCGGTTCGCGGAGTTCGTTCCTAGGGAGCATTCTCGGCTCCTGGTCACTAATGCTCGACTGTTTCTCTCCCGACACAACCGAGATCAGTCCCCTGGGGTGATAGAATTTGCAGTTTTTCTACGGGGACTGCTACCCCCGTTCCACCCTTCAACACACAGCGGGATGGAGAAATTTGCATTCTCGGCCCTTTTTGCAACCTCCCGCTCGCTTACCTCCCAGCTTCGCAAACTTCTGGCAAATCTTAGGATGCTCAAACTTACAGGAGCTTCCTTTCAAACCATGCTTCACTGTCCCTTCAGGTAATGTCGGCACACAGCTTTTTCTCCACTCGCTCTTTCTCCACTCGCTTCCCCCGTTTTTTCAACCTCAGGGCATCCGGTCGTTTTGTTCAAGCTGTCCAAGCTCAAAGACTGCCTCATGTGCGCTGTGACCACACCCGACAGCGGTGGTGCATTAGGGGTTTTTGGCGCTCTTCCAGGGCTCTCCGGACCATTGTTTCCGGAACCTCTGAGCTCTTCCTCAATCGAGTCGAGAACCCCCTGGTACCTCTCGCCACTCTCCCTTGCTACACAGCCCTCACACCTATATGAGGTTCTGGTCAACTCCAGTCGAAAAGGTGGTACGACGGCAGACCCGAACATTTCAGGTGGGAGCAGCTAGAGCAGGTCTCGCACCTCAGCGAGAACTTCTCAACCTCTCCATCGCAGACTCCACACTCCACGCATCTGGGACTCCACACTCCACTTCCACTCGGCGAGACTCGGCAAAGGCGATTCATCCTGATCTGTTCTGCAAACACTGTTCCGAAAACACAGATCTGTTCAGTAAACGTGGTAAAGGGAACACGTAAAATTTCCACACACACACACACACACACACACACGTGCACACACACGTGCACACACACACACACACACACACATAGGCTTGGGATCAGAAGGCAGAGGTTTTGGCTGAACTGGGTAGCGCGAGGGCAGATTCAAAAGAGAAGGAGTAAGGCTTAAGCAGAAAGCGGCACCATTTACACCAATGGTGTGTTCTCTAAGGAATCACGTGTTAGGGGTATCGAGCGCGCGCCAATCAGAGTGCGAAACTTCAGGACAGGCAAGCATCCAACGAATCAAAATTGAGAGACTTTCTCTGTGGCTTAAAACAGTCTAGACCTTTCGAGAATGAACCAGGCGAGAGCTATATAAAGAGTTAACATGAAGAATCGGGAGGCTTTTGTTCGTGGAATTACAAAAGAGAAGAGGTGCGAGGTCTGAGGGCACACACAACGTGGCATCCCGGCCGCTGCCGGGATGCATACTACATAAGCAGCAAATTTAACATCTGAGTAAAGTAAACATCGAAGTTTCAAGAAGACAACGCCGTACACTTACAATCGCCGAAGTATTAACCTGCAATAAGAACCCGCTCGAAAAATCACGGGCTATGCACATCAACCACCCAACGAAAAATACATGGAGAATTTCCACGTTGAGCATGAGCTCCCAAGCAGCTTCAGCATAAAAATTTGGAACCATGCATTCACCAACAATGCGGAGGTCGACGGGCAAGAACTACAATAACCTAATCCCGCAGCACTTAAAAGAATCACAGGCGGGACAAGACTTCAAAAACTTTGCCAGTAACGAAGCGCATGTGGAGAACTGGAGCAGTGAAGCCAGCAAGATGGAGCGGGGAATTGGAGCAGCCGCCGAAACGAACTGCCGCGGCAGTGGCCGCCGACGAGGACAGGAGATGCTGAGCACCAGCAGCGGAAATAGTGAATATTAATCAATGAATCACTCATTATCAAGAGTGTGAGTGTTTATAATAGTGAGAGCTATGAAGATGGCAGACCTGATGCCGGGCGTCCCGCCACAACATCGCCGCCCGAAGCAGAGGCAGATCATCCCTATGTGCATTCTTCAAGCAGTATTGGGAGTGTATTAAGTCATCGTGATCTAGCAGTTACAAAAAAGTGTTAATACAAAATTACGGGTTGAGGACTCAGAAAAGTGATCTAAGTGCAATTTGAAGTACAAAGCAGCACATGGAATGGGGCACTCAAAGTGGCGCGCTAATTATATATTTAACGTGTGTTTTTTATTGTGGTGTTGTGCACTTAGCAGGAGGATGTGGTTCGCTCACAAAGCAAGAGTTCAGGTGGTGCGTGATGCGAAGTATTTTACTTAATTTTTGAGAACCTTGTGGTTAGCAAGGTTTTTGCTGTTATACATTGCATTATCCCCGGTTATTTAGTGCTTACGCTAGCCCATTCATCGACTATGTCTTCTGATTTTTTATTTATTGTGCGGGAAATTTTTTTTTAGTTATCATGAATTTTGTGCGACGTTAATGATGCAATCGTTGCTCTAGTGCTCATTGCGACATGAGGTGCATATTTCTCATTCTTGGTGTGTCAATTTAGGTCAAAACTTGCTTGTCGACGATCCTCATTTTTAATCCTCGTGTTCTCAAAATAAAACCTATTTCAATCTTTTGATTCTTTTATTTCCCATGCTGTTGTACGGGTTCACGCGAACACCAAATGTGTAATACTATTGTTTTATTTTCGAGGGTTGAGATTCCCCCATGTGTGCGAGGGGACGGCAGCCGCAAGGCTATAAACCACCACCCCTTCTCGTATCGCAACACTTTTGTGGTGTGTGTGTGGTATGTTCTCATATTTATGTGGTGAGTGCCTGCAGTGGCCAGCAATTCTACATGGCAGCGAGTCTGTGCGGAAAAATTGGTCTCAAACTGATTCCGCTGCGAACAAATGCAAAAATAGTTACTGTTAATGAAGCTTACAACAATGTCCGCAATTGGCCTATTACGCGAGAAGACACTCAGCATTTTCTTCAACAAATTGCTCTAAGATCACCTTTGAGACTAACTTCACATTTTATCTCCTGTGTCAGAAACTCCCAAAACCTGAATGAAGAAATTATATACTCCAATGAACATTCAAAACAGCAAAACGAGTTGAATGACTGCTCTAAGTTGACAGCCTTTCCACGTAAAGCCTTTCCCCGTGAAACTTCCAGCAGCATTAACCGATGTTTGCCTTCATATAACAAACCTTCTCCTCCCCTCTCCTCCCGATGTTTGCCCTCATATAACACACCCTCTCCTGCATCTGCCACAAAATAATATGCATGAGTGCCTACAAAAAGTAGGTTTTCATTGCTATCCGATGCTGATCGGGCGGAAGAAAGGCCCCTCTCAGGTACGAGTATAAATCAACATCCAATCACATACTCAGAAGCAATGAAATCAACAGGAAGAGAGAAATCGCTGCAAAATTGTAGTCGAAAATCGATGGAAAATCCACCGTCCAACTGTATCCACGATCATCACCAGAAAAATAAAAATGACACGAGCTTCTCTCAGTTCTCTGCAGGACCCCATACAAGAAATCACCACAGCCGGCCCATTCAGAGCCAGAAAAACGTAATTTCCCCGCACCTCTCCAAACCTTCAAATGATATGAAAAGTACGGAAAAAAACGTCTCCACTCCCATTTGTGAACGCATGAATTCCACAATGGATGAATTGAAACGATCATTTAAAATAGAGCTGATTCCCACCAAAGCTGATGGACACTGCCTTCTTCATGCAGTAGCTCATATACTTACGAAACAACCAGCATAAAAATGCAACTACAATTCCTTAGAGACGGCAATCAAAACGGAGAGCAATGCCAACAAAAGCACATACGCTAAATTTGTTGACAAGAACAGCGAAGACAAGCAAAACCTCATAAATAATTCCATTGACGACAAACATTTTGATCAAGCTGCTGTAGACCTTATACCACTTATCATCTCGAACGTGACAGGCCAAAAACTTCTCATCCTGGATGAGCAGGATCATTGTGTCTTGAAAATATTAGTCAATCCCTCATCAGAGTTATCAAATAATAACCCTCCACTATTGTTCCATCGTAAAAACGATCGCTAAAGTGCCCTTGTCACACAAGGCAAAAATCAGACTGGGGTTACCTCATCTTGACAAACTGATCCTGCCCAGCAAAATAGTAGACTTTCTTACATAGCAGACGCTGGGCCAAACACCCTGGGTAAGGTAGGCAAGATCGATAAATTCTCGGAACGATGCCATCGAGATAATAACTCTGCTACATTAAAATAGAGTCCTAATACTAGTAAAATCAAAATAAAACACATAAATGCTCAAAGCCTGAATGGGAAACTGGATGACATCAGAGTAATGTTGGTCACTGAAGAAATTGACATTTTGTGTGTTTCAGAAACTTGGTTCGATTCCCGAACCCAAAGTTCATTTTTTAACATTCATGATGACGTGTTGTACCGTTACGATGGCGCTAAAACCCGCCGAGGTAGTGGATCTTGTATTTATGTGAAAGAAATGTACTCAACATCTTCACTGCTAGCGAATAAAGTTTGCGAAGGCATTGAAATGGTTTGGTTAGAAGTGCAAATAAACAAACATAAATCCATAATCATTGGCAGCCTTTACGGGCACCCTGGGTCTCCCCTAAGTCTAACACTAGATTTCATTGAGGTAACCTTCAAAGAAATCCTTCAGGAAAAAAAATTCTTTGCTTTCGGAGATTTTAATGTCGACTTAACGGACAAGAACAATCAGCTAAGCAAACTTTTTTATAAACTAAGCCTATCACAAATGGTCAAAGAACCGACTCGCATTACTAATGTCTCTGCAACGTTCCTCGATCTGGCAATCACAAATAATCCCGCTGCAATACTTAGTACAGTAACATCACCTTTTATTTCCGATCACCACCCAATAGAATGTGAAATTAATATTGCACAGGAAAGACAAAAAATACCGGTTGATGACTTATCGCTCGAAAAGGCACTATTCTGCGGAACATTTCAAGAAAAACTACTCAATCGGTCCACCGAATTCTATAATATGATGCAATCTGACGATGTTGACATTCTAGTGTCCATCTTCAACGAGAACTTCACTGCAGCTCTCGACGAATGCGCGCCTTATGTCACAAAAAAAAACAAGCCAAAACGCACTGCTTAGATTAATGACGAAGTTAAAGAAATGAGCAGAATCAAGAAAGCTAACTTGCGAGAGTACAAAAACAATAGATCAAACTGTACCTCATACAACAGATATGAAGAACATGAAAAAATTCTTCGAAAGAAAATCACTGCAGCGAAACAAACTCACTTCCACCAGGAACTGAAAACGGCTAAAAATAACCCGAAACGAACTTGGGAAATCATTAGTGAGGTTGCGCCATATAAAAATTTAAACCGTACAAGTAATTTTGAAAATCCCTTGGCAACAGCCACGGATTTCAATACATTTTTTTCAAAAGTAGGGGCTCAAGTTTTCAGTGAAGTGTGTACCGGTCCAGGTGAAACGTCAATTGAAAATTCATGCCCCACTGCATCCCCGAGGGCTGATATCAGGGGGAGACCACGTCCTGTCGATTTACCGGAGTTAAGAAATATCTTATACTCGCTGAAAAATACTAAGGCAGTTGGACATGATGGCATCAGTCTTCAATACATCAAAGACAGTTTCCCAGTCACAGCACCATGGATTCGTCTGATAATTAATACATCAATAGCAACCAACACGTTTCCAAACCAATGGAAACATTCCATTATTAGACCGTTCCATAAAAGTGGTGACCTAAATACAGCATCAAACTACAGGCCCATCAGTCTTTTACCTGTAATGTCCAAAATATTGGAGAAAGTGGTGACAAATCAACTGTCATTTCACCTGGACGGGTCAAATCTACTCCACCGAAGTCAATACGCCTATAGAATAAACACTAGCACTCAAGATGCTCCACTCAACATCTCTGAAAAAATATACAGTGATATCGATCAGAAGAATGTGACACTCTTGCTGCTACTCGATCTCTCTAAAGCGTTCGATAGCGTCGAACATGATAGACTTCTGCATAAAATACTGAACTTGGGAATAGACACGCAATGGTTTGAAAGTTACTTGTCAAATCGATCTCATGCTGTCCGCATAGAAGATAAATTATCCCCATTCATTCAAAACAATTTTGGTGTTCCCCAAGGATCCATTCTTGGTCTGCTATTGTTTTCTATTTTCGTTAATGATTTCCCTCCAATGCCTTCTAATACACGGATCTCAATGTATGCAGATGATGTTCAAATTGCAACAACAAATTCTGTATCGGAAATACCACAGACGCAAATTAAAGCCGAAACTATACTGACTAGCCTGCAATCATGGTACGACCTAAATGATCTCAAATTAAATGTTAATAAAACACAATGCATTATCTTCGGATCCAATGATGCTATTAAAAAAACCTCAGATCTAACTCTCGCAGTTGGAAATGATAAAATTAGTGCATCAGAAAAAGTTAAAAATCTAGGTATCTGGTTCGATAGAAATATGTCCTTCAAATCTCACGTTGAGACTACTTGCAACAAAATCTACGGAACTTTAATGTTTTTTCATCGTATAAAAAGTATGCTAGACGAAAAATCCAGATTATTAGCCATTCAATCCCTTGTGTTATCGCGCATTGACTACTGCAGCCTAGTATGGGGAGACCTACCTCAATACCTTCAAAAAGATTTACAAAAATGCGTAAACTTCGCAGCCAAGGTGGTATGCAACGGTAATTTCAAAAGAACCGATCACGTAACCCCTCTCCTTAATAAACTCGGCTGGATTCCTATTCAAGAAAGGCTCCTCATGCAGAGAGCCCAATACGTATTCTCCTCGTTGTATCTTCCTCAGAGTAATGCTGAGATAGTGCGTTTCATCCACCCACTGTAACCAACCAAAAGCCGAACAGAAACAATAATGTCTTAGTCAACCATCGCTCATCTCGCATAAGGTAGAAGGCTCTGTCAATATCAGGCGCCTTACTGTGGAACAAACTTCCCCTAAGTATTAAAGTCCCTCAAAGTTCGAGTGAATTTAAAGTCAAAATAATTCGTCATCTTTCGTCTCAACGATAATTCTTAGTTCTAGAACATACTGAACACGTATTGACGAATCTCATTCTGCTGGTATTTCCATTAACTAATACTCTCCCTTGCTCACTTTCGTTATAATTCAAGACATCAAACAACAGTCTCGAAGTATGCGTATGTACTATGATTTGATTTCCTATACGCCGGGATTTATATAGGTAAACTATAAACACCAGACTTTTTTCTCACTCCCAACTTCTAACACTACCCAACACATCATTTTATTTTATTATTGTAAGGCAATCCAAAGCCTATATGTTTTGTACATGTAAAATGAGGTACCTATGTATGTTTATCAATTGCAGACATTCTGCGCCATATTTGAAAGAAAATGTGATTTTGTTTCCTAATACGACACCCTTACAGAAAATTCATGTTTCTTTCTTCCTCACGTCCAAAAATGCTCTTGGTAGGCTAGTGTAGCGCATATTATCATATCATCTTGTGCGCTTCAGAGTATGTTGTAACAACCGTACCTAAGCCTCGCGTACTTCTGGAAATATTCTGTACTTGGGAACCGTTGTAGAACAATCGTTTTCATGTTTCTGACTAAGGTAGACTGTTTTGTGCCAATGTTTTTAGACCAAAATTTTATAAAATTCATGCCATAATTAAAATAAAAGATATTTTCTCCGATTCCCTAGACTGGAATGCTAGTTTATACTGATTAGTCTGCCTGCGCTGATATTTGCGCACATGCTTACTTGTGTATATGTGTACTTGTGCGTTTGTGTACTTGTACTTGTGCACGCTATGCGTACGTAGATAGGTGAATGTGTCACAACGTAATACCTCATTTCACTTGACTATTGTACAGCATTTCTAAATTATATACATACAAGTATGTTTGTTGTGCGATCACCCACATATGATAAATAAGACGCTTATAATCCAATGATGTTTTCGATACAATATTTAATAAAAAATCGTTACAATATTTCATTAGGAACTGTAAGCAGCAACACGTACTGAAAGACTTGTCTTGAATTTTCCTTTGCTCATTATTTTATATTTCAGAACATCGCACAGCAATATTATAAAACGCGCATATTGTGATTGCCTCGATGCATAGAAATGTATTTGTGTATGTTTATGTGTTAAGTGTATGTATGTGCGTAGGTATGTATGAGCATGTATACGTGTATATATTTACATGTATACATGCACATAGGTGTGTACTAAGCTGACAACTGGCATTTTAACTAGAGATAATTTTTTTTCTGTTCACTCTTAACTTGTAACATTACCTAACTCGTCATCTCTTTATTATTGTAAAGGTAAAAAAACTCTTCATTTGTTGTATGACCATCCATTTATATTTGAATAAAAGGCCTATCAACTAATGGCCGTTATGCTAAAATTGCCTAATTAGAAAAATAAATCTTGTAATTTTCGTGGTCCTCAAGCTTATGTATATAAGTATTTATTTTTTTCGTTCTTCCTTAAAATGACATTTTTGAAAATCTTCCGAAACAAACAATTCAAATATTTCCTGGCGTCAAGAATTGCGAAGTCTTATAGCACGTATACGTTAATTGTCAAAAGTGTTCTCAACCCACAATGAAAATGCAACGTCCATGAAATTGTGTGGTCTCTTATAATTATCATTATGTGTATCTTCAAATGTAGATTAAACAAGATTAGGATTACATAGCCCTCAAACAATTCTTTTCGACTAGTGACATGAGTATTAAAATACTCAGGTGTGTGTATCACCAAAGTGTATTAACTTTAAGATATTTTAAAAACCAATGATGATACTTTTGTACCACCTCTATTGGAAATAAAATGTTTTTCTTTTCTTTCTTCCTTTTCTTTTCCAGAATATGAGTGGTGGGTTTTTGGTATGTGTGAAAATGTTGAAGAAAGCTCATGTATTGGTAGGTTTTTCTTACCATATTTTCAAATCAATATCATTAGCTTAATTTGAATTTATTACGACGTAGCAACATCAATCCTCTGTCAGTCCAACTGTCACGGTCGTGAGTCTTGTGATCGGCAGTCTGGCACCAAGTCCGTTTAGGCTTTGGCTGTCTGATCGGTCTGGCTGCTACACATTCGCATTGTACGCAGACAACGTTCGCTTTATTTTGCTATTATATTAAAAACGATTGTATATCGGTAATGAGTTTTTGATAATTGACAAAACTATATTTGGCAAGTTTGCCTAAATATCATGTAACTGTAGGCTGCTCTGTTTCTTTTCAATTACTAATTTTATTCATTCATGCTTCATTTTACGCTCACAGAAAGTGAGAATTGAAGATGCAGAAGTTTTAAAACTAAAATCGACAGATAAGCTTTCCACTGCTACTTCATCAAGACAATGTGAAGGAAGTAGTTTGGGTACAAAAAAAGAAAATCAAGACTTAGAAAGAATAATTCCTAGTGTATTGCATATGGGCTTACCTTTGTGGTGGAAAAACGTTGGAGTGGAGTACTCGAAGTGTGCCATCTGTCAAGATATACTTTCCAATGAAGGTATGAAACCATCGAAACTATCAAGACATTTACAACAAAAGGGAAATTTAACTGTTTCCTTTAACAATTTTACTGGTGCCGAAATGAATTATCTTTATGTGTGAACTGTGCGTCGTGAAGGACCATCTAATAGACAAGGATTTGATAAAGATTACTTGCTCTCAGCAAGTACTCTAGACCACCCACACCTTCCCTTGGTGGTACCGTTAGCATACTCACTTGGAGTTGTCTACTCGTTACATATAGTATCTGTAAAATTGAAAACTAAGTGCTAATAGGAGTATTTATTACAGTGTTGTCAGTGAGTAAAACTAACGTGGGGGGGCGCCCACTAACATATGGGTCTTTTGTTAGCTTTGCGTATTTATTTTCATTCTGTATCTTGTAACAAAAAAAGCAAACTAAAACTAATAAAGTATTATAAATAAAGCACACGACCCTGGTCCCGGGTGTTCAGTGCTCCGAGGACCAGGCAGAATGGCGAGGGGAGGCAAAGGATCGCGACCTAGCCAGAGAAACTCTGTGAAAGATCGGAAGACGTCCGCAAGAGAGCAAAAGAAGTCATCCGCCAAACCCAATGAGATAGAATCGATCAGGACGCCGGTTGCTGAAAATGCAAGTGGACCCAAAAGCAGCACATCGCTTTGTTCGACCTCTGCAGCAGTCGCGGGCCGTCAGATTGGTGAACAGGAGCAACAGGGGGACACGTCTGCTTGAATCACCAATATCGAGAGCAATATCGATCAAGTCATGAAGTGCCTGGATGGGGTGCTGCCGGAGCGTTATGTCGTTCGGGTAAATACAACGAGCCATGCCTCTGGTGCGCCCAACCTAATCTCCAATAAAGAAAAAATCGAGAAGCTAGAGAATACCATTAAAGAAATAACCAATGTAATATCCTCCCTTTTTTCCTCTGGAGGACGAAAGAGCTCAATCAACTCTCCCAAGACAGAAAGATAAAACAAGTTCATTCCTTTGGATTTTGCAAAACAGCCACCACCGCCAGTATTCACGCGCTTTTACAGCATGAAATTTGCACCAGAAACGAAGCGTGCAATCGACCCTTATTCAATTAAAATGTCAATTGTGGCTCTGACAAAATCGCCACTGAAGTCCATAACCACCAACGGCAAGACAGCTTCACTCTTGAGGTAAGAAACGAGAGCCAAGGTCAAACACTCATGACCATCACACACTCAACACCGTGCAAGGTCCTTCCCCACCCAAAACTCAACAAATCAATCAGACTTACCCTCCCTGTACACCCTGTCCTTGTCGTGGGGGGAGGGCTTGCGCGTCCCTGTGAAGTGCAGGGCCAAACTGACTAGGTGCAACCATGTCAGGCGGGCCTGCACCGAAGGACCTGACTAACGGGGTGGCATCGGTTGAAATGGCTTTGATTTGGACCCCAACTGGATCTTCCTTTGACCACCCCCTATAATCACTACAACTCTGAAGGAGACCTAGTCTCGGCTTCTTCAGTTTCGATCGAGTCAATTGCGGCGGCCAGGGATAGCCGAGGGAGCCCCGGGGTCAGTTAGGGGCTGTTTAAACGTGGTAGTGCGGAGCGGTGCCCGTTCCTGCTATTAGTCAAGCGCAGCATCCGTTTTAGATTCGTGGGCTTTTGAAGCTATATTTGCATGAAAGAGTGGTCCCGCTCAGACTGCGTGTGCCTGGCTTCTGGGATCCCCTTGTTGTAGGCCTAACATGACTGCCTGCTTGACGTGCGAATGACACCTAAAGAATCTTTTTCATGGAACCCCCTCAAACTGCGCCACTGACGACTCGGATTCAAATGGACCTTACTACCGAAATTTCCTCTCAAAAGCCGTTACCGCAGCTGCCATCGCAGGTTCCCCCTGTAAGTGAAGGGGATGCAGGCGGACATCCATATGCCACTGAACTTGCAATGGAACCCTACTAACGCCCTCTAACTATGAAAACTGACACAGCCAATGTTCCTGGTGGGAGATAAGGAAACCAGCCTCGCCGTGGAGGCCGCCGCAGCAGGCAACTGCACCTCTTGGCTGCTGACACCCATGATCCGATTCTTCCGACAGAATACAAACGGTTTTTCAACATCAAAGCTAACGACGGCTCGCCCTTGACCCATATAGATGTTATTGTAGCCCACCGTGATCTGTACCGAGGGCTGGGAGAAAGACCGGCCAAAATCACTGAGACTCGTGGAGGTGTCCCTTTGGTGGAGGTGCGCAACCAGGACCAAAGCCGTGCCATCTTGTGCATCCGTCAATTGGCTGGTGCGAGTATTGAGATGACTCCACATGGTAGCCTAAATGAAAGTAAGGGCACCATCTGGTATGCGAACCACCCACAATACACTGATGAGCGCCTTTTAGAAGAGTTGCAGCAGAATGAAGTTAAGGCCCTGTACCGAATGAAGAGACTGGAAAATGGCATTTTAGTACCCACTCCCATACACATCCTCACTTTCGACCGGTGCTCTTTCCTGCAGTCGGTGGACAATGGTTGGACGAGGTGTAGTTTACGGCAGTACGTCCCAAAGCCACGCCGTTGTTTCAAGTGCCAAAAATATGGTCACGGAGCAAAGAAGTGCCGATCTCTGCGGAGTGTATGTGCCAACTGTGCTCAAAATCATCACGAGCTGCCATGCGACCGACCTCCAACGTGCCCAAACTATGATAAGCAGCACTCTGCTGAATCCCGGGACTGCTTCTATTACAAAATGGAAGAAGAGGTGCTTGCCACGCAGACGACTCAAATGCTAGGTTATGGAGAAGCGCAACGGTTAGTTAGTAGCAGGTACATCACCGGTGGTACATCATACGCTGAAAGAGTGCAGGCCCCTCAGAGAAGACCAAGTGTTCTGACGACTGTGCGCCCAGTGGGACCAATCGAAACTCTGGTGCAGCTAGCCAAGAGCCACTGCCGCTGCGGGCAGTTCGTTGCGTGCTGCGGGCCGCTCTGATATGAATAGATCACAGCATGGCACTAAACCAATGCAGACTCCCAGACCCTCTTTTGCTGATGCTCTGATCGATTTGCAGCCAAGCCTTCCGAATGTTGAATTTTTCACGGGCGCTGTTGCCCCTACTGTCTTGAGAAAACGTGTTCCGAGCGTAACGTCAACTCTTACTGGCGCTGCCTCAGCAAAGTGGCGAGAGCTTTGACGGGGAAAGTCTGGAATAGAGATCGACCACAGTGCAAACGAAACAGCATGGTAAGCGGCAGCAGCGACGACGCGTCGCCGGCGCCTGGGGATGACGTGCAGCCATCTAGCGGCATGGGTTGTGTCCCGGACCCGGTGGTGGCTCGGACTGACGAGGATCCTGCAGCTTCGCGACGTTCTGATGTAAGACGCGACTCACTGACCTGTCGTGGTACGGATAACACCCGACCGAGCCGTGATGCCATCGTGGAGCGCGACTTCGTAGCGCAGCGTGTACGTTCGCTGGATCGCGTGATCACCGTACTCGAGGCCGTTTCGTCCCACTTGTCATAAGTATGTCCACCATCAAAACCTACCTCAATGCCCCCTCCCAAATTGCCTTTCCATGAATGGGGCAATAAACCTGGTCAGCATAATCCGCCATCTTTGCTAAAATTACCGTATCCCAAAAAGAAACACCCGGAAGATGAAACCTAATAGTGACATTTGATGACAATCATTATTCAGTGGAATGTTAGGGGGTACCGGAGTAACTACAGCGACTTGCGGACCCTCATAGAACAATATCAACCACTATGCATATGTCTTCAGGAAACAATGCTGGGAGACCTAACCCCATCACCTCCTGGGGTTAACAATATAGAAACTTTCTCCCATGTGCACGACCCGGTTCCCGGATCAGGACTGACCGTCCTCATCCGAAGGGATCTGGGCTATGCAAAGCTAGCACTGAATACCCAAATCCAGGCTATGGCGCTTCGCCTTTGGATTGGGAACAAACCTCTAACAATTTGTTACGCATACATCTCACCAGCAGAGCCAGTTTCCTTGCTAGACCTGATAAACCTGTATAGTCAACTGCCTGAATCCTCCCTTTTCATTGGGGACTTCAACGCAGAGCATCCAACTTGAGGCAATGTACAGAGGGATCAACATGGTAGAACGATGGACTCTTTCATTGTTAATACAAACTCCTGCATGATGAAAAACGGGGCGGTCACACACTTTCATGTCCAAACTGACACTACGACTGCAATAGATTTGAGCCTGTGCACCCCCGATGTCTTCCTGGACTTGAGATGGAGCGTGCTGGAGGATGCTAACAGCAGTGACCATTTACCAATAGTCATTCATTTGGAGCAGTATGAGCCAATACCTACGGAGCCACGATATATGATGAAGCGAGCAAATTGGAAAACCTATGAGGATATGACGCAGATGGACGAGGATGCTGAGTATGGGAGTGTGGATGAGCATGTAGAACAGTTCAACAGAACCCTGAGAAGCGCGGCGAACTTAGCTATCCCGGTGTCGCGCGGGGTTTTTCCAAACACCGCGTCCCTTGGTGGACCAACAGCTGCGCTGTGGCCAATGTTGAACGGAAGCGAGTACTGAGGCGATACCAGCGTATCGGTCAGCTAGCGGACAAGATAGCCTACAATAGGGCTAGAGCCAGGGCGCAATACCTCAAGGATGAAGCTCGCAAAGCCTCTTGGCGCAAGTATGTCACCAGTCTTAATGCAGACACGCCCATGTCCAAGATTTGGCAACGGGTTACAAAAATGAAGGGGCATTATAGTGTCAGCAAGCCTTTCCTGGAACTGGACGGTTCCCTCACGGCGGATCCGCAGCGAGTGGCGGATGCTCTGGCCGAGAATTTTTCTTCCGTAAGCAGTGACGCACACCACCCTCCTGCTTTCCGTGTGTATAAAAGGAGACAGGAACAGCTGAGACCGAACTTTACAGTTGAAGAGGTTGTCTCCTATAACGAACCACTCACCATCCGTGAAATCTATCGTGCCCTGAAGAAATGTAAAAACATCGCGCCTGGGCCTGATTGAATCCATTACAAAATGCTTACGAAAATGCACTCCTCAGCTTTCCGTCAACTACTCTTCATCTTCAATCAAGGCTGGAGCACTCATGAGTACCCAACACTATAGCACACTGCACGGTCCTCGCTTTTGCAAAGTCCCAGAAACCTCATGCTCGCACTGATAGCTATCGCCCCACCGCCCTCACAAGCTGCGTTGGGAAACTGATGGAGAAAATTGTAAACGTACGCCTGGTCAGATGGTTGGAGTCTGAAGAAATTTTAATCCCGGTTCATTTTGGCTACAGGCGCTGCGAAGGACTACAGACACTCTTGTATGTTTTCAGAACCATCTGGTTAGCAGCGGCCCGGAAACAGACTCTGACTGTCTTTTTTATCTTTATAAAGCTTACGACACTGTCTGGAGGCACGGGATCCTGCAGCGTGTGCATGAATGTGGCCCTCGGGGTAATATGGCGGTAATTCTTCAGCAGTTCCTGAGAAAGAGAGCTTTCGGTGTCAAATTGGGAAATCCCCTATTCCCGCTGCAAATCCAAGAGGAGGGCCTTCCACAAGGGAGTGTGATGAGTTGTACGCTAATCTCCCTCGCCCTCAATGGAATCACTTCTAGCTTGCCAACCGGTGTGGCTTCGTCGCTCTATGTTGATGACTTCATAATATACTCCTCTTCAACTTTTTTGCCGGCGTTGACACGTCGGATGCAGCTAGCAATAAACAGTGTGAACAACTGGGCTGGCCAGAACGGTTTTAGGTTTTCTCCTGCCAAAACCGCAGCTCTTTTTTTTCAAGGCCGATGTCGGCACGTCCCTCCGCAGTTGTTGCTTCGTGGGGAGCCGCTTAATTTTGTGCACAGTGCAAAGCTCCTCGGAATGATTTTTGACGACAAGCTATCGTGGTAGCCTCACTCAGCTACCCTCAAGGCGAACTGTACCAGGAGGATGAACCTTCACAAATGTGTCTCGGGTCTATCCTGGGGAGCGGATCGTGCCACGCTGCTCCGACTATACCAAACGTTAATTAGGAGTAAGCTGGATTATTGCTGTATAATTTACCAACATGCAAAAGAAACTGCGCTAAAAACTCTGAACCCCGTTCATAATGCCGCTATCAGACTCTGCACTGGGGCTTTCCGAACCTTCGATACGGAGAGTTTGTGTGGAAAGTGGTGAACCTCCTCTCTGGCTCCGCCGTGTACAGCTGAGCCTGCAGTACCCTGCCCGACTTGACCAGCTGCCTCTGTCTCCGAAGTGAGTTAGCGTACACGCACCCCTTGGACGGCACCTTCCTTTCCCATATTTTCTACCTTCGTCTAGAGGTTACCCGACATTAGTAGCCATGATACAACTAAGACCCACGAGAGTCCTTCCGGTACTCTTTGACAACTCTCCAACATGGCGCCTACCAATGGAGACTTTCTGCCCCGGGTACAGGATGCCAAAGAGTAGATGGAGTCTATGTGAGCTAACTTTCTCAGCATATTTCTATGGAGTGCTCGCGGTGGCACAGCGGTTAAGGGATCGGACTTGTATGTTGGAGTCGCGGGTTCGTACCCCGGCGCTGGCGCTGCGATTTTCCCCGTTGGGTATAAGGGAAAGTTCAAGCACAATACCCCACTCGACCCAGGTGTCGGAAATGTGTACCGGCTTTACGGGGGAACAGTCATGGTGTCCTATATATAGTGTTAGCTATAAGATATTTGAAAAACCAATGCTTAAGATCATTTGTTTCAGGCTTGATTGGAGATAAAGCATCCCAAAGATACCGATGTTTGTTTGTTTTGTTTGGAGCATGTGCTGGAGGTGCATGGGGAGTCTTTTAAGATCTACACAGAAGGTTCCAAAACAGGAAGAGCTGTAGGTTGGGCTGCTGTTTCTGGGGTAAGGATGAGGGCTAGAAGATTGCTACCAGAGACCTCGAGCTTCACCGCGGAGCTCTATGGTGTCTTGGAGACACTTCAACTAGTTAAGGAGCACCCGCATGATATATTCACTGTTTTTATTGACTTGAAAAGCTTCATTGACTCTGCTCAGGCTTATGATAGTACTCACCCCCTCATCGGCGAGATCGTCATGATGCTGGTGCAGTTTGTGCGTGAGCACAAACAAGTGAAATTGTGCTGGGTGCCCGGACACGGGGGGGTGTCAGGTAATGAAAGAGCTGACCAGGAGGCGAAGCGAGTTGCGGATAGTGATGAGGAAACTCTAAATCGAATGGTACCATTTCGGAACTACTATCCCGTGATTAGGGCCGCTGTAAGGCGTCTGTGGCAACAGGAATGGGGCAACAGAACGGACAACAAACTGAGAACTATTAAACAAACAGTTCTGAAATGGCCCTCGACGAGGTGTCGCGTCCGCCGGGTGGAGGTGCTGCTCTGCCGTTTTCGCAGTGGACATACCTGACTGACCCACCATTATCTAATCGAGCGACAACCTCAGCCGCGATGCGAGCGGTGTCACGTTCCTCTGACCGTGAAAAACATCCTTGCTGAGTGCCCGAGATATGCTGCTGAACGAAATGTATGCTTTCCAAACCTCCGTCCTATTGCCGTGGATGAGGTGTTGACCAAAATGCTCGCGGAGATCGATCGTGTAACTTTTAATGTGAATGTATTGGTGTTGTTTATTGAGAAATGCAAATGGCTGTCGGAAATCAGATCGAATATCGCAATTGGCCATCCCTATCGTTTTTGTATTTGTTGTCTATACTTTCACGTGCTCAGAAATGTATGTTTTTCTTGTACTACTTGAAGAGATTTAACGGGGAGCCGCGCTGTAGCGCATTATAGCCAGACGTGATATCGGCTTGGAAGTTTGAAGATGTAGAAACTGTAATATGACCGGGCGCGCGTCGTTGGTACCTCGGGGGTTTCAGCGTGGGTAAGTCGTCCGGCCATAAATAGGTGGGCAGCTGAAACCCCCTACAGGGTTTGGCTGCTCAGTCCGTTTCGGATGTACTGGCTTGTGTACAAACGTTAATGGGGAGACACTTGTAATCTTGAGTTGTAATTATGATCGTGATGCTCGATGTTTCAAATAATAGTGATGTTCATCTTGTGTGGTAATTTGGAAAAGTCTGATACGAATTAAAATATGTGACCTTCGGTGCGATATAGTTCGAGTAACTGAAGCGCTAGCAAACCCATGTTATTACTACTACTACTACTCCTACTAATACTACTACTACTACTACTACTACTACTACTACTACTACTACTACTACTACTACTACATAGACTAGAATTAATCTTAAAAATCGACGGACAAATTTGGGAACTTTAATGTTGTTGGATTTCCACTTTATCCATCATTGAAGGCTGGCGTAGTTGAGTAGAATTTCCTGGTTTAAACTAAGATCAATTCCAACGTTTGTTGTGTCAGTTCTTTTCTAAAGAAATGTTTCACTCTGAAATTCGCGATCATTTCCCGAAATAGATCGCGCTTTAAAAACTGCTGTGATATGCGAAACGATCTCGTGAAAATTTTACCTGTAAAGGATCTAGTATGAAGAAATAATTCATATTTCAGTCCGCTATATTAAAATCGTATCAGAGAACGTGCTTTCCTTTTTTTGTGTTTTAGTCGGCAAAAATACAGATTTTGAGCTTCCAGAATTAACGAGATCAACTACCACTGTTGAAAACTGTTAATGGATTAGCTTGGCCGTTACAAGTTTAGCCAGAAATACACGTTAATTTCTATACTGCAAGATTTTGATAAGCATTGCGAGCAAATTATCCATAGGTAACTGAAATTCACTCCTTAGGTCGTGCAAAGCGACACCATAGCAATGGCACGCAACAATTATCCATAATGCCTGAAGCAAAACGTGAGCGCTGTGTCACCGATGTGAATATTCGAGTGTTGCTAGACCAAAAAGTTTTTTAACTATTGATAGATATTAAGGAAATTTCCGCAGAGAGAGTTTACAGAAACTAACCTCGAGTAAGAACTAATCTCGTATGAATAGATGAGGTCGGATCGATTTATGAAATTATTTGATTGAGGTGTGGTATCTTCATCCTTTCACTGCTTTCAACAGTTCAAACACTTGAGGGGGGGGGGGAGACAACAATTTTCTTCGTGCATTGTACGTTTTTTAGGTTTCATGTGTATAGGATCGATAGGTTCCGAGAGGTGAAACCCAGACGATCTTCGACTTAAGAATGGGCCGCAAGTGCTGTTCGAGGGCTAAGTATAGAGATACGAGAAGGGATGTAGGGTTAAACCGGATAAGGGGCATGATCGGATGTTATAGAAAATGTTGCCAGACGGGCAAGAAGACTTTTAAAGTTATGAAGTTAATAGTGTACTTGAAAATCATTTGATTTATTCCTGAGCACCACAGGGTCTTGCTTGTGCAGTAGAGGAAAATTACAAGTTTCTACCCTGCTTTGGATTTATTGGATCTTTTTCAGATAAGCCCCGCCACTAACGCAACACATGAGTTCACCCACTTGTAACTTTCGAAATAATGCACCTATCGACTTCAAATTCCTTTCAAACGAAAGATTAAAACATTCTTTCGTTTGAGACTAATTTTAGGTCAATAGGTACATTTTTTTCGAAAGTTACAAGTGGGTGAACTTATGTGTTGAATTAGAGGCAGGGCTTAGTTGGAAAAGATCCGATTAATTTTGGAGACAAATCATCCCCAAGAGAAAAAATCGTGAGATGGTCATCTTCAGGAATTGTGGTACGCCAGTCACCCGTTTTTTTCTTTTGAGTTCAGGTAAAGAACCGAGTCAAGTAATAAATAATGGGCCTCAAGCAGGAAGCAGAAAAAGACACCTCCAATGATCGGTTCCATTTACCCCGAGTTCCATCGTATCTATTTCGTCCATTCAGCACAAGCACGGTAAGTGAACTGAAACATAGACGTGCTCGTCAAGAGGAAACGTGGAAGTGGAAAAAGTGTTCCCAGACTGAGGTGAATCGTGAAATTTTCACTCGTAAGAAGAAACCACATTCGAATAGGTAAAGTATATTGTCAGAACACTTCTGCATGAAAACGGAAGAATCAATATTGTGACGAAGTTCACTAGAAATTCAGGAAACGCGATCTAAAAAATAACGCACAATGAGAAACTTTCATAAGTAGCGGGTTATGCATGCAATGGCAACCTCGATATCTCGGAAGAAACTGCCCTCCTTACACACCGCGGTAACAACTACAGGGGCTCGGTGCTACTGTAGCGTGAGATCTGCCGCTAGGTATTGCCTACCCAGTTGCAGTTTGGGATGTGCAAATTCAGTGGTTTTCTCTACATTAAATGTATCTAAATATTTTTATCCATTAGTAACCTAACCTCACTCTTTAGTATTAGCTAGAGGTAGATCTCATGCTATAGTGGGGTAGACATCACGCTATAGTAGCACCGGAGACTCGCCCCGGCAGCCGATTTGAATAATTAACCTTCGTTCGGAGTTGAGAATCCTGAGCCATTTGATGTGCAAGTACTAATTAGCCATCTGTAGATGAACGTAAGTTTAGTTATGAAACATATTTATGGCTGTTGAAATATTAAAAATATATTTGGTTAAGTTAGGTTTTTGTCATATACGATAACCGACTTTCTGAACACAAAACCGTGGTTAGTTTCTGCTAGCACACCGACAGTTTTCTCGGGCAACTTACTCCATGATAATTCATAATTGCATCGTTTAGTTATAGGCAATACGCCATATTAGCTGATGAATGTGATGATAGTGGGGATAATTATTAGTTAACTATAATGCAACTGCCGTGAACACAACACCTGCTGATGCAGTAACTAGTGGCCGACCACTTATGATGCAACTAGTGGCAGAAAACACCCGCAGACGCAGTAACCAGTGACAGACAACAACACCTGCAGACGCAGTAACTAGTGGCCGACAACTTATGATGCAACTAGTGGCAGACAACACCTGCAGACGCAGTCTCTAGTGGCAGACAAAACCTTCCAACGCAGTAACTAGTGGTAGACAACAACACCTGCAGACGCAGTAACTAGTTGCAGACAACAACACCTACAGACGCAGTAACTAGTGGCGGACAACACATGCAGACGCCGTAACTAGTGGAAGACAACAACACCTGCAGACGCAGTAACTAGTGGCAGACAACAACACCTGCAGACGCAGTAACTAGTGGCGGACAACACATGCAGACGCAGTAACTAGTGGCAGACAAACAACACCTGCAGACGCAGTAACTAGTGGCAGACAACAACACCTGCAGACGCAGTAACTAGTGGCGGACAACACATGCAGACGCAGTAACTAGTGGAAGACAACAGCACCTGCAGACGCAGTAACTAGTGGCCGACAACACCTGCAGACGCAGTAACTAGTGGCAGACAACACCTGCAAACGCAGTAACTAATAGCAGACAACACCTGCAGGTGCAGTAACTAGTGGCAGACGGTTTGGTAGTTTTCATTCCACCAATGCCACTCTATTGCAAGATGTAATGACCTTTTCTTGATAATCGTTCTGAAGTCGCATTATTGTCAAATGGTCTCCGTAAATTATCTCAATGTGATTTATCGTATATCGGAATGGATATTCGACCGTATAATATTCTTTTAGGGATCATATGACTGCCATCAGCCCAATATTTGGGCAAAACAATGTTTTTATTTCATATAAATCAATTATTTTAGAAAGGTCATTATTTTCAATTAATTATCTTCTAAAAGAGTGAAGATAGAGCCGTATTTTCAAAGGTAAACATTCAGTATCAGTTTTAAACTTCGTCTCATCATCTCATCTACTCTTCCTGACTTACAAACGAAATTAAAGTCACGAAAGATCCTGAGTATGAAGTAATAACGCAGACATTCACAAACCACTCAGCTGTTGAGAGAGACGCTGGATTAGACGCGTAGCAAATGTGTAAACTCAATTGTGGGACCCAGATTTCGGCGTCGGTCATGCATGAGGGTGGGTTGCTCACTTCACAATCCACTTTACGAGGACCAATTGGGGCAAGATGGATCTCCAGATTTTTTAGAGTCAATTGCTAACTTTGTGACTCTCAAAGTCATTTTACAGCAAAGCGGATTCATGGCCAGATTGATGGATTATTTTGCCTATGTGATCTCCTAGATTTATGCTACTATAGACATGCTGATTTATGCTATAATAAACATGCTGATTTATGCTACAATAGACATGCTGGTTTATGCTTCAATAGACATGCTAATTTATGCTACAATAGACATTCTGATTTATGCTACAATAGACATGCTGGGATCAATACTTGCCATTTACGTCTAGCGCACCAACAGCATGCTGTGCAACTTATACGTTCGTTAAATAAAAAACCTTTATTTAACTGCGTGCAGTAATAACTATAGGCTGAAATAGCAATGCATCAGATCATATGGAAAAATAACGATAGGGGCAGGAAACAACACTCAATACATCGATGGGGCTCATTAAAGTCACATAATCAGCATGAAACATATTTTCCACTCCATGAGAACACTAACTAGACCCATAACACATTTTTAATATTTTAGTTACCGTAACAGAATTTTCTATACTTTTTTCGAGAAGAAGTAGCAAGAGGACGGGTCGTGGGATAACTTCAGCCGGCACACTCTGCAGCGCGAACATATCAGGCAGGGCTGCCAACGATATTTCTAGCAAAAACCCAAGATCATGGTTCTAAAAAACCCAAGACCTTCTTGGGTCAAAACCCAAGCATTGGGAGCCCTGATGTCAGGCTCTCGTGGTAAATCCCGGCAGATATTGTCGCACAAACCGTCCTCTTGCTGCTCCTTCTCACTCAGACATACGATCCCGTGATGAAATCGGTAATCTGTAATGAAATTAGACGATTTTAACCCTTTAGCCACTGCTTCGAACACTTTAGCCGCTGCTTGCTCGCCATAGCAGTGTGACTAGAGGATCTTTTGCCGTGCGGCAGACTCGGGTTCGAATCTCGGCGCTGGTGGCGATTCTCTCTGTTGGGTATAGGGGAAAAATTCCAAGCACAATACCCCACTCTACCCAGGTACTGAAATGGGTACCGGTCTTGACCGGGGGAAAGCGTCATGGCGTCCTGGCGTTAGTTATAAGGCATTTGAAAATCCAATGTACGAGGTGATATGTATCAGGCTTGATTGGAAATAAAGCATCCGTAGATGCCTTCATTATCATTATTATTGATAGGCGCATCATGGAATCCTTTTTTTAACGGAACCCTTTCTTGAATGACTCACAATTCGCTACTCCTTCGCAAGTGGTCAATAATTTTAATTAGTTTCACATCCCTTTTACATTTACCTTGGATGTTTTCAATTCATGTCAGAGCAATTTGTTGAAAATGACTCATCGAGTCGAAACATTTAAATTTAAGTGTGAAGCATTTGAATATACCATTACGTGCTGGAGCCTTATACCTCGCTATTGTTATCTTTATAATATTTTACAGTTACGAAAAACATTAAAACAAACACGGCGTGTGCATAGTACTCGACACACAGGCTCTATTTACGTAGGCATTTGCTTTGTTTGAGATCATGCCTGGCCTGCCGTTACCGCTTCCTTATTGGCGTTGACCCACGAATATATTAATTTTTAAATGTTATTTTTAGGATTAAAAACAACTGAAAACTGAGAAGATACTTCTTTGCTGACTTTCGTTCAATTTTATTCACATGAGTAATGTAGTAATTGCTGCTAGTTTATTTGTACGAAATTTTCGTTCGTATCATTATTCACTAGTGTACACAGCCCGTCAAAACTGACGGGATTCTACTTCTTTCTTAAATAAAGCTCCCAGATGTGGGTGACAACACATGTGTACGTCCTCATGGTATCTGCGACCCGAATATTCTCTTATATGTGCCCTGGGGGAGCACGTACCGGCTTAGACCTTCTAATGGGATGTGTTCACTGAGATTCTCATCGTAATGACATTAGAGATATTAGGTTCAAAAAATAAATATAGATTTATTAATTACTTTGATACTATAAGGAGACACCTGGCGTTATATTTTATCTTCATTGACGAGAAATGAACTATAATTATATCCCCAGTAAAAGTTGGTCACCTCGATTTTATTTCAATAAATCAAAGGAAACTCTAATCCCATCCGTATCTTACATGTTACATGAATGCCTACAGTGAACGTAGCTGTTGTATGAAAATGTATGAGCTCCGTACCTACACCAGCACCATAACGACTGATGTCTTAACGCATAAAATAAAAATAAAACGGTAATGTATTGATTTCTACAACTATGAAAATTTAAGGAACGATACTAACGCAAACAGCGTCAACGATGGTGGTTGGCAAATTAGTGTTAAGTTGAACTGCAAACTGAAGTGAAAACCTATTTCACTTGAACTTTGATAGCTCTTTTTTAAAAATAATTTAGTCATCCATGAAATACAAAAAAAATTCCCCCCGTATGTGTGAGATGATATTGAAATACGAATAAAAATGCTAAAAAAACAAACTTGCTGAAACTTTCATACGACTGAATTTTCAATCATATCAATGTCTGGCAATAACCTGACATATATGTGAAGTCGGCAAATTCATATTCCTAAATTTTGGTGGAGCAGAAGCAATTGCCGCTACGCGACGTTAGTAATCGTTTGTTGATTCAGATTATAATATTTTTATTGCCTATCCAGGCTCATTTCATTGTAGTGCTATTGTAGAGATGGTGTAGAGTGTTCACCTTATTAAAGTGAACTCTATTTCAGGTGAAGTACAAGAGGCATTAAAAGATAGTATTTCGCTTGAGTTAGTTCGTCATTTAACTAACGGACTTTCTGAACACAAACATCGCGTAAGTAACGATTCAACAATTATTATCATCAGTAGCAATGTACACAAATGTGCCCCAAAATTCCTCCCTTATAGTTGCCCTAGCCAACAACATAATATTTTGTATCGCGTTATAGGTCGTCCTGAGACCGGTGCACCTAAACAGGAGGTTGGTGATCCTAAGACGGGAAATTGGGCGCAGCGGATGTCCTAAACATGGCTTCATGTATTACAATGACACCAAAAAAAATACAATGCTAAATGACACTAGTCATGATAGAGCGAAGTACTGAGTTCGGGCGATGGAAGGAGAACCAATGTAACAATAGAAACCATATTATATGCGCATATACAATTTTCATAGTTAGTCTTCGAAAATAAGAGACAGTTATTTCATTACTGTGTGTTCAACTTCTATGTTACATACTTCAAATTCTTAGTCAACGAAAAATCAAAATTTTTATTATTATTTCGTTAATTTAGATAATATTTATGTTTCTTAATCGAGATCGTGTCGCAATTCTTTTCTTAAATTTGAATCGTCAAATTTTACCGACGGAATTTAGATCTCGATCTACATCTGTATTTCCTTAATTCTAAAATTAAAGTTATCAATTTTGTAAGCCGCTGTCGGCTAATCAACAACCAGTTCACACGCGCTACAGCGAGGGGAGAGTGTAGCGTGTGTGTTGGTGTGTCCTGGACTGGTGGTGTTGTTGTCTGCCACTAGTTACTGCCTCTGCAGGTGTTGTTGTCTGCCACTAGTTACTGCGTCTGCAGGTGTTGTTGTCTGCCACTAGTTACTGCGTCTGCAGGTGTTGTTGTCTGCCACTAGTTACTGCGGCTGCAGGTGCTGTCTACCACTAGTTACTGCGTCTCCAGGTGTTGTCTGCCACTAGTTACTGCGTCTGCAGGTGTTGTCTGCCACTAGTTACTGCGGCTGCAGGTACTGTCTACCACTAGTTACTGCGTCTCCAGGTGTTGTCTGCCACTATTTACTGCGTCTGCAGGTGGTGTTGTTCTCTGCCACTAGTTACTGCGTCTGCAGGTGTTGTTGTCTGCCACTGCGTTTACAAGTGTTGTGTTCACGGCAATTGCATTATAGTTATCTAACAATTATTATCCCCACTATCATTACATTCATCAACTAATATGTCTTATTGCCTATGACTTAACTATGCAATTATGAATTATCATGGTGTAAGTTGCCCCAGAAAACTGTCGGTATGCTAGCAGAAACTGACAACGGTTTTGTGTTCAGGAAGTCGATTATCTTAGATGACAAAAACCTAACGGACTATATATATTTCTAATATTTCAACAGTTATGTTTATATTTCAGCACTAAAATCATGGTCATCAAGAGATGGATAATTATTACTTGGTTGTACATCAAATGGCTTAGGATCCCCAACTCCTGACGAAGGCTAATTATTCAAATCGGCTTCTGGGGCGAGTCTCCGGTGTTACTATAGGGTGAAATCTACTTCTAGCTAGTACTATAGCGTGAGGTTAGGTTAGGTTGGGTTACTAATGGATAACAATTATTTCAAAACATTCAATTTGGAGATAAACACTAAATTTGCACATCTCAAACTGCACCTGGGTAGGCGATACCTAGCAGTAGATCTCACGCTACAGTAGCACCGAGCCCCTGTAGTTGTTACCGCGGTGTGTAAGGAGGGCAGTTTCTTGCCGAGATATCGAGGTTCCTATTGTATGCGTGACCAGCTACTAATTAAGGTTTCTCATTGTAAGTTTTTTTTTCGATCGCGTTTCCTGACTCTCTAGTGGACTTCTAAACTTCCGTTGATTTATCCAAACTTCTTTTTTTCATGCTGAAGTGTTCTGACATATTTGAACCCAGTTTCTTTGTACGAGTGAAAATTTCACGATTTACCTCAGTCTGGGAACACCTTTTCAACTTCCACGTTTCCTTTAGACGAGGACGTTCCTTTATCAATTTACCGTTGTTGTTGTTGTTGTTCCGAGTGGACGAAATGGAACCGATCAGTGGAGGTGTCTTTGTTTGCTTCCTGCTTGAGGCCCATTATTTATCACTTGGCTCAATTCTTTACCTGAACTCAAAAGAAAAAAAATGAGCGACTGGCTTACCACAATTCTTCAAGATGACCATCTTAAGATAATTCTCTTTGGTATGCTTTGTCTCCAAAATAACTCTAAAGCGGGGTTGAAACTTGTAGTTTTTCCTCTAGGGCACAAGCAAAACTCTGTAGTGCTCAGAAATAAATCTATGATTTTCAAATACACCATCAACTTCATAACTTTAGAAGTCTTCTCGCCCGTGTGGCAACATTTTCTCCTACATCCGATCATACCCCTTATCCAGTTACACCCTTCATCCTTTCTCGTATCTCTACACTGTTAAGGAAGGGTCTTGGCGGACTGTGAACGTCAGCGAAGGAGAAAGTGTGAATGCTTTCGGCTTGTAATTCATGCCCGGTCTCGTGATATGATTATTGTATCTAGTGAAGCATTTGATAATCGATTATTTTAACGGCTATTATACGTATTAAAATGCACACTCGAGTTAAGTTGCAGGAAAGTATCAAATTTGAAAAAAATTACCTTTGAATTATTTAATTTGCATAGCTTTGTGTAATGCAGTCAAATATTTATGGTTTTGGTAGCTGTTTGGGTCAATCCAGCTAATTTTATGTCATATGACAAATAAACGGACTTGGCTGTGAGAATTGCGGTGATGATTCGGACTCTATCAACGTTAACGCTCAAGTTGTGATTTGATTTGCGTCACGATGTATTTTAACAAGGAAGTGTTTTTGGAGCGTCAATGGAATTGTAGAGAAACACCGGAAGTTAGTGATTCATTTGGTTAAGGAAAGTTTGAAAATTAGCTTAATGAACTTTTCGTTACGCGAAGCATACAATGATTTGACTTCAGTAGTACTTGTCGTGAAATAAAAAGCAAAAACCTTTAGGCAGGTTTTAATCAACTAAAAATCAACTTTACCATTGAAAATACAGATTGCTTCGTACATCTATCCTAAACGCCGGTAGACAGGGCACACAACGAAGTTTTGACATTTCAATCTTAAAATGACATTCTTCCCCTCTGACGTTAATCCCATCTGACATTTTAATCACCACCCATAACGTTGAGGCTCTCGTCTCTCTCGAGTGGAGCATCGCAAAACTTGGGTGCTCCTTTCGGTATGGTCAGAATTTTTCATACCCGGCTGGTCCTCCACAACAACCAATTGCGGGGTTTCCTTGTCCACTTCAGGTGCCTCAACGGGCGAGAAGTTAGGTGCCTCACTTTGGCGATTTGGCTATAAGGAACAGGGAGCTAAGTCTTTCAGGGATACAGTGTTTTCACGACCATTCGGATACTTGATGTGGGCATACGCGGGATTCGCCTATACAAGTCCAACTTCGTCCACCAATGGTTCTTCTTTCTGAGTCCGACCGAAACGGCGCAGTAGTACAGGACCTGGGGTCATAAGCCAGGATGGGAGTGATGTACTTTGACAAGATCGTCTTGGGAAATTGAAAAATCGTTCATGTGGCGTAGTATTGGTAGACGTAGATAATAAAGAGCGTATCGAATGGAGAGCTTGCGGTAGAACTGATTCCCATTCTTGTTGATCTACGCCATGAGTCTTCATGGCCAATTGAATAATTTCCAAATGATGCCGTTATATCTTTCAATTTAGCTATTCCCGGTTGGATGATATGGAGTTGTCTTACTAGTTGCAACTCCTCGATTGATGAGGTATTCTCGGACATCACGAGATAAAAATGATTGCCCACGATCAGAATGCACATAGTTTGGCATTCCGCACAAAGAAAAGATGGTGTCAGACACCTCACGACAGTTTGAGATGTCATATTTTAACAAGGGATTGCGAAAGGGAATCGGGAAAATTCATCAATGGCTGTAAATAAGTATCTGTTCCCGGTACGCGATGGAATTGGACCCTTAAAATCAATACTTAATCTCTCCATTGCATGTGTTGCTTTAATAAGAACATTGTCCGATCGTGGCTTATAAAAATTCGGTTGACTTCTGCGCAGATTTGACAGGAAGAACACACGTTCTTGACATCATCAGTTGAAAATGGTAAGTTCCTGCTTCTCACGAAGTGTAGCATCCTAGTAATTCCCGGATGACAGAGACCATTATGAATTTCCACAAGGCGATTGGAACCGGACGTTGATGCACAGAAGGCGCGAGTAAAAGCATCGGGGGCAACGTTCTTTTTGCCTGGTCGATATCGGATGGAGTAACTGAAATTAGCGAGTTCTAGTCTCCATCCTTGTATTTATCATTCTTGATCTTTGTCCTTTTTCGGTTATCCAGCATAAATGCTACCGACCTCTGATCAGTAATTATAGTGAAATGGTGACCAGATAATATGTGAGTCCACTTCCTCACAGCTTCGATAATGGCAGTCGCCTCCTTTTCGACAGCCGGGTAGTGCTTTTCACTCGCATTCAGCGTTCTGGATAGAAAAGCGATCGGACGTCCCTCTTGGTTCAAGGTTGCCGACACGGCAACGTCAGAAGCATCACATTCCACAACAAAAGGAAGCGAATCGTCTATGCCGCTTAGTGCCGCTGTCCCAAGAAGCCTCTTCAAAGTTTCGAATGCGGTGATGGCCTCTTAACTCAAAGGGAATGTTTTAGCCTGGTACAAAGCTCGAGCCTTGTCGGAGAATCCAGGAATCCATTTTGCATAGTAAGCAAACATGCCAAGTGTTCTCTGAAGAGCAGCAAAAGTAGTGGGTGGGGGGAGCTGTTACAGAGGTTCTAGTCTGTCCAGATCTGGTTTGATTAAACCGTTTTCCAGTCTAAAACCGATTAAGTTAATAGATCTTGCAGGTGTCACCGTTTTTGATGAATTAAATGTCAACTTCCTCCGCTTGGCAGCAGCCATAAACCTCGCAAGATTCTTATCGTGTTCCTCTTAAAAGCTTCCAGCAATAGTAATATTGTCAAGGTACGGAAATGCCCCATTTAGGTGCTTTTCCCCAACAAATTCATCAATAGCTCTTTGAAATACGGCTACTCCATTCGTAACTCCGAACGGAACTCTCTTGAACTAGTACAATCTTCCATTTGCCTCAAACGCAATAAATGACTCATCAGAATCACGGATAGGAACCTAGTGATAAGCACTCTTGAGGTCAAATGTTGAGAAAACTTTGTACTTTGCCAATTCGTTCATCATGTTTTAAATTTTAGGGAGAGGATAGGCATCCAGATCAGTGTATCTATTGACCGTGGCCTCTATCGTTTCTCCCAAAAAATGCTCGACTACCGCCGCAGCTCCGTAAGGCCTGTAACCTTCTACGGTAACAGTGCTGCTAAAAGGGACATCGCTCTCAGGGCTTGTTGATACTGCAAGCACGAATAGTTATCTCAACGAGAAGGTTGCCCGTCGGCTACATCTATGTGTTGAGCCAGTACATCAGGAGATTACCCTTGCATCTTTTGCAATGACCACCTGCGCTCTCCAGGCTGACGTGCTCGGCTCAATGATACCTTCAGAAAGGAGATGACGAATCTCTTGAGCGATGAATTCGCGATCTGCTCGGCCAAAGTCCCTAGACTTGGTTGCTACCGGTTTTACATAATGAAAATAAAGAAGAAAAGAAATAAAGATATAGATATTTATAGATATTTACATAAATATAAATAACTATACATTACCGTTTTGTTCTTATTGTTACGTTGTGGTATTTGTTGTTATGGTGCTGGTGTAGTTATGGTGCTAGTGTCGGTACGGAGCTACATCCCTGTACCTACACCAGCACCATAACAACAAATACCATATCGTAAAAGTAGGAATAAAACGGTAATGCTTTGGTATTTACATTTATGTAAATGTAAGAAGCGATATAGCATCAACAGTGGAAGTCGGCATGTTGTTGTTCAGTGGAATTGAGAAGTAGAGTGAAAATTCCTTCCATTTGATTCCAATGTCAGATCGTAAAAATAAATTAGTTAGCCTATTAGAACGATTTGATCGTTTTGACTAACTTTGTGTGAATGTAACAGAATATGCTTACTTATTCAATTGAAACAAATTTGTTTAGCCTCCCAATGTTTAGAATTTCAGAATAATCGATATTACAAAACAATGTCAGGTTAATATTTTCACTTCTCAAATGAATAAACGGCAACTAGACTGTGCTTGAGCATTCGCGTTTAAAACTACTATGCATGAAAACGTTCAAGGATTTCAAAACAATTTTTACAGCCGCTCGCGGCGCCTCATACTGTCGACATTCTGTACGTCACGCATGGATGTGCAGTTATTATATCACTCTGAATTGACCTGTAGTGATGGAGATATCTGCACGGGTGAGTTTCGTTATGTCATCTGAGATAACTGACTTCCAAGCACACACCTGAGGTCAGTTTTTGTAAGCACGCCACCATTTTTACTAAGCAGCTTACTGCCTGAATATACAAAATTGCATCGTTTAGCCGTAGGTAATGAGACATTAGCTGATGGTGGTGGGGACATTGCTGTGAACACATCTGCAGACGCAGTAACTAATGGCAGACAACACCTGCAGACGCTCTAACTAGTGGCAGACAACAACACCTGCAGACGCAGTCAATAGTGGCAGACAACACCTGCAAACGCAGTAACTAGTGGCAGACAACACCTGCAGACGCAGTAACTAGTGGCAGACAACAACACCTGCAGACGCACTAACTAGTGGCAGACAACAACACCTGCAGACGCAGTAACTAGTGGCAGACAACAACACATGCAGACGCAGTAACTAGTGGCAGACAACAACACATGCAGACGCAGTAACTACATAGTGGATGACTACAACACCTGCAGATAAGGCACTATTGTCACAAATGAGACAATAGTTTCCTTTCATTGATTGAAATATTATCGGAGCGGTCAACTTTCACTGAGATAATGTCGATAGTTCACTTGTCATCAATTGATATAAAATAAAACGCAAGGTGTCTCCTCAAATTGTTAAATAAATGAATGTATTTATGCCACTCTCTGTGCGTAAGTTCACTTATTTAATTACAATGAGAATTTCGCTGAATAAATTAAATTGTTTGGTCCGTGTCTCTCTTCACGCTCTTAAAGGATGCTCAATGACCGTATCTGTGATACGAGTTCCACCAGGGCACTTTCTGAAGAACATTTTAATCACAGGTACAATAAGGATATATATATTTGGTATCATCTACGTCTGGAAGCTTTATTTAAAAAAAGTGCCATATCCCGTCATTTTTGACGGCTGTGTGCTGTAGTGAATGATGTTCGTTCAGATAAGACGGTCTTGTCACTTTAAATTATCTCGTATCCATCTCCATTTTCTTTCACAGAATTGATCCGTCAATTCGCACATTGCCTGGTCAATGTAATAATAAATTAGTTACCATGGGAAATATTTTCTACAGACATAGAAAATGTTCAGCATGTAAGGGTCCTAGACGCACTCGATCAACCGAGTAGTTCAATAGACATATTCATATAGCTTAACATTTAATTTTGTTTATTTTGCCCATTGAACGTTGTCCCTGCAACACACACGGTTGATGTATTAAATATCATTACTGGGCTTTGCTCAGCGTCCCAAAATACTGGCGTATAAAACGTGTATTCTGGGTGTTTCAAAACAAGAGGTAATTGCACACAAGGAGAAAATGGCCAATAAATCGATCATGATAATGAGACTAATTTTAAATTTTTAGGTGCAATACTTTAGAAATTATGACGAGTACAATATGACCAGCTAGCCATTTTTGAGAATTCATCTAAGATCCTTCTCGAGTTACCTTGCTCTCTGTCATCTCCCAGGGAGCGTATGAGAGTTTTATTATACACTCAGAGTTGGAGAATAAATCGATCTTTATAATGAAACTAATTTCAAATTTTTAGGTGCAATACTTTAGAAATTATGACTCGTACAAAATGAGCCGTTTGAAAAATCGGTCGACCATTCAGAGGCTAGGAGAAACTTGCTCTTCATTTTCCTCCAGGGAGCGTATGACAGTTTTATTATACACTCAGAGTTGGAGAATAAATCGATCTTTATAATGAGACTAATTTCAAGTTTTTAGGTGCAATACTTTAGAAATTATGACGAGTACAAAATGAAGGATCTCGGAGGGATCTTAGGTGGGTTCTCAAAAATGGCGCGCCGGTCTCGTAGAACAGCGGTGCCATTTTATTCGCCGTAATGTGGCGACGAATGACGTCACAAAAACGTTCTATATTAATTGTGATGCCAACGGTTCCCTAGAGGACGGCGGCCGCTACATAGCGGTGACGCCGGTCGCTGTAGCGTCGGCCACAATAAAAAAAAACGTTTATTTTTAGAGTTGCCACATGAGATACATGCCAACATATTGGCTTTTAAAAGTTTCTTAATATAGGACGACCTAAAACAAAAGTTCCATACGAGGAGTACTAATTGACAAACCATCAGAGGTGTACAAATAGATAAGCCATACGAGGCATAATAATAGACAAACTGTACGAGGTGTACTAAGAGACAAAATATGAGAGGTGTACAAATAGATAGACCATACGAGGCATATTAATTGACAAAATATACGAGGCGTACTAATAGACAAACCATACGTGGCGTGCTAATAGTCTAACTCTGTCAAGGGTAGTTGAATGAGAAATGAAAAATATCATCTCTTGGAAATTTTATATTCCAGGAGATGGATAACAACTTATAAACAATTCGAATACTGCTAACGAATTATTCGAAACTTCCAAGTTCTTAGTTGAAATTATCGAAGTAGGAAAAAGACAAAAAACGCTAAACGGGAGCAGATTGAAACACCATCGTAAATGACAACCAAGTATTGAGAAAAGGTTAGTCACGAAGTAATTTATAAAGAACATCGAGCAACACAGCACGCACATCTAGAAATGCGTAAACAAACTTACACTCAAAAATGAAATGCATGGCTTGTTCGGCATACAAATATGTAGATAATTTTTGCACGAGCGCTTTATTTCATTTGTTTGTTTATACTTTTAATTTCTTCTATTCACAGAAATGCCCTTCGGGGTCGTGATAGATCGATTTATTAATCATTAAGCGAGCGCAATCAATTTGTTTATTTCTGGAATTTGGTTCAGTGTTAACTGATCGCAGTGCTTTATGTAAAATGTAATGTGTCTTGAGGTTTTGCTTTTTACGCAAAAAGTAGAAATAGAAACACATATATTTACATATGCGCATATATATATATTTGCGCATATATATTTGCGCAGAAGTAGAGTAAATATTTCTTCCATTTGATTCAAGGGCAGATCATCAAAATAAATTAGTTAGATTCAAACAAATTTTTTTGTTTTGACGAATTCTGTGTGAATGTAACAGAATATGCTTATGTATTCGATGGAAACAAATTTTTTTAGCCTCCCGAAGTTTAGAATTTCAGAATAATCGCTATTACAAAACAGTCAGTTTAAAATTTTACCTTCTCAAATGAATATGCGGCAACTAGACTGGGTTCGAGCAATCGCGATTCACCAGCTTCGTAAGTAGTAAAATGAGATTATTATTTTCACAGCCGCTCTCGGCACCTCATTATGTCGACATTCTCTACGTCACATATGGTTGTGTAATAATCATTTCATTCTGAATTGGCCAGTATTGATAAGAATATCTGCAAAGGTTGAGTTACGTTATGTCATCTGAGATAATTGACTTCCAAGCACACACCTGAGGTCAGTTTTTGTAAGCACGCCGCCATTTTTACTAAGCAGCTTACTGCCTGAATATACAAAATTGCATCGTTTAGCCGTAGGTAATGAGACATTAGCTGATGGGGGTGGGGACATTGCTGTGAACACATCCGCAGACGCAGTAACTAGTGGCAGACAACACCTGCAGACGCAGTAACTAGTGGCAGACAACATCTGTAGACGCAGTAACTAGTGGCAGACAACATCTGCAGACGCAGTAACTAGTGGCAGACAACAACACCTGCAGACGCAGTAACTAGTGGCAGACAACAACACCTGCAGACGCAGTAACTAGTGGCAGACAACAACACCTGCAGACGCAGTAACTAGTGGCAGACAACACCTGCAGACGCAGTAACTAGGGGCAGACAACAACACCTGCAGACGCAGTAACTAGTGGCAGACAACACCTGCAGACGCAGTAACTAGTGGCAGACAACAACACCTGCAGACGCAGTAACTAGTGGCAGACAACAACACCTGCAGACGCAGTAACTAGTGGCAGACAACAACACCTGCAGACGCAGTAACTAGTGGCAGACAACACCTGCAGACGCAGTAACTAGTGGCAGACAACAACACCTGCAGACGCAGTAACTAGTGGCAGACAACAACACCTGCAGACGCAGTAACTAGTGGCAGACAACAACACCTGCAGACGCAGTAACTAGGGGTAGACAACAACACCTGCAGACGCACTAACTAGTGGCAGACAACAACACCTGCAGACGCAGTAACTAGTGGCAGACAACAACACCTGCAGACGCAGTAACTAGTGGCAGACAACAACACCTGCAGACGCAGTAACTAGTGGCAGACAACAACACATGCAGATGCAGTAACTAGTGGCAGACAACACCTACAGACGCAGTAACTAGTGGCAGACAACAACACCTGCAGACGCAGTAACTAGTGGCAGACAACAACACCTGCAGACGCAGTAACTAGTGGCAGACAACAACACCTGCAGACGCAGTAATTAGTGGCAGACAACAACACCTGCAGACGCAGTAACTAGTGGCAGACAACAACACCTGCAGACGCAGTAATTAGTGGCAGACAACAACACCTGCAGACGCAGTAACTACATAGTGGATGACTACAACACCTGCAGATAAGGCACTATTGTCACAAATGAGACAATAGTTTCCTTTCATTGATTGAAATATTATCGGAGCGGTCAACTTTCACTGAGATAATGTCGATAGTTCACTTGTCATCAATTGATATAAAATAAAACGCAAGGTGTCTCTTCAAATTGTTAAATAAATGAATGTATTTATGCCACTCTCTGTGCGTAAGTTCACTTATTTTATTACAATGAGAATTTCGCTGAATAAATTAAATTGTTTGGTCCGTCTCTCTCTTCACGCTCTTAAAGGATGCTCAATGACCGTATCTGTGATACGAGTTCCACCAGGGCACTTGTGAAAGGATATTTTAAACACAGGCACAATAGCGATATATATATTTGGTGCCATCAAAATCTGTACACTTTACTTAAAAAAAGGGTCTTATCCCGTCATTTTTGACGGCTGTGTGCTCTGGTGAATAATGTTCGTTCAGATAAGACGGTCTTGTCACCTTAAATTATCTTGTATCCATCTCCATTTTCTTTCACAGAATTGATCCGTCAATTCGCACATTGCCTGGTCAATGTAATAATAAATTAGTTACCATAGGAAATATTTTCTACAGACATTGAAAATGTTCAGCATGTAAGGGTCCTAGACGCACTCGATCAACCGAGTAGTTCAATAGACATATTCATATAGCTTATTATTCAATTTTGTTTATTTTGCCCATTGAACGTTGTCCCTGCAACACACACGGTTGATGTATTAAATATCATTACTGGGCTTTGCTCAGCGTCCCAAATTACTGGCGTATAAAACGTGTATGCAGGGTGTTTCAGAACAAGAGGTAATTGCACACAAGGAGAAAATGGCCAAACAAACGCATTTTTTTCCGTGGAATTTAAAAAATAAATCGGCTGAAAGAGATATTATCTGTTTATTGTTTTAAACGATGAAATTTAATGACACATATATTCGCAATATTTATTTGGAATTTACTTCACAAAAACTGTTCGAAATGTGCTCCACCTATATCAATGCACTTTCCACATCTTGGCCTAAACGACTGCCGGACATCAGGAAACACGTCTGGCATTGCAGAACTCTCACCAGCAGCCACTGCAATTCTGGCCACGAGGTCTTCCTCAGCTTCAATGGTTGTAGCAATGGATCCTTCTTGCTGAAACTTATTTCCCAAACTTATTTACCAAACCTGAAACTTATTTATCACTAAACTTATTTATCACTAAACCTATATTTTATTCCCGGCGCGCCATTTTAGAGAACCCATCTAAGATCCTTCCCGAGTTACCCTAACAAAAAGGGTAATTTTCATCCCCCAAGGGGCGTATGAGATTTTTATTATACACTCACATTTGGAGAATGAATTGACGCTTAAAATGAGACTAATTTCAAATTTTTAGGTGCAATACTTTAGAAATTATGACTCACACAAAATGAGGCTTATAGAGAAAACTCGGGAAGGATCTTAGATAAGTTCTCTAAAATGGCGCGCCGGTCCCCCACCGAGGGGCGTATGAGATTTTTATTATACACTCACATTTGGAAAATGAATTGACGCTTAAAATGAGACTAATTTCAAATTTTTAGGTGCAATACTTTAGAAATTATGACTCACACAAAATGAGGCTTATAGAGAAAACTCGGGAAGGATCTTAGAAGGGTTCTCTAAAATGGCGCGCCGGTCCCCCACCGAGAGACGTATGAGATTTTTATTATACACTCACATTTGGAGAATAAATTGACACTTAAAATGAGACTAATTTCAAATTTTTAAGTGCAATACTTTAGAAATTATGACTCACACAAAATGAGCCTTTTGAAAAATCGGTCAGAGGCTAGGAGAAACTTGCTCTTCATTTTCCTCCAGGGAGCGTATGACAGTTTTATTATACACTCACATTTGGAGAATAAGTCGATCTTTATAATGAGACTACTTTCAAATTGTTAGGTGCAATATTTTAGAAATTATGACTCACACAAAATGAGACCGGCGCGCCATTTTAGAGAACCCATCTAAGATCCTTCCCGAGTTACCCTAACAAAAAGGGTAATTTTAATCCCCCAAGGGACGTATGAGATTTTTATTATACACTCACATTTGGAGAATGAATTGACGCTCAAAATGAGACTAATTTCAAATTTTTAGGTGCAATACTTTAGAAATTATGACTCACACAAAATGAGGCTTATAGAGAAAACTCGGGAAGGATCTTAGATAAGTTCTCTAAAATGGCGCGCCGGTCCCCCACCGAGGGGCGTATGAGATTTTTATTATACACTCACATTTGGAAAATGAATTGACGCTTAAAATGAGACTAATTTCAAATTTTAAGGTGCTATACTTTAGAAATTATGACTCACACAAAATGAGGTTTATAGAGAAAACTCGGGAAGGATCTTAGATAAGTTCTCTAAAATGGCGCGCCGGTCAGAACTGGTCACATGCTTTCCTCCCCTTCGCATTCAGCAATGCGAGATCATTATCAGCAATTCAATAATCCTTTAAAATAAAGAATTTCTCCACTCAGTTCGGTGTAGTACCGTCGCTGTTATATATACAGGGTGTTCAGAACAAGAGATACAATATTGCACACCAAGTAGAAATTGACGAAATAAACACTTTTTCTTCTATGAAATATATGGAAAAATTCGAGCTTTTGAGATATTAGCAGTTTGTTGTTATAAGAAATGAAATTTAATTTCATACTAATTCGAAATATTTAGTTTGAATTTACGTTACAAACACTTTTATTCTATTACAGTTTACACTAATAAAATAACCGGCGCGCCATTTTAGAGAACCCATCTAAGATCCTTCCCGAGTTTTCTCATTAAGCCTCATTTTGTGTGAGTCATAATTTCTAAAGTATTGCACCTAAAAATTTGAAATTAGTCTCATTTTAAGCGTCAATTCATTTTCCAAATGTGAGTGTATAATAAAAATCTCATACGCCCCTCGGTGGGGGACCGGCGCGCCATTTTAGAGAACTTATCTAAGATCCTTCCCGAGTTTTCTCTATAAGCCTCATTTTGTGTGAGTCATAATTTCTAAAGTATTGCACCTAAAAATTTGAAATTAGCCTTATTTTAAGCGTCAATTCATTCACCAAATGTGAGTGTATAATAAAAATCTCATACGCCCCTTGAGGGATGAAAATTACCCTTTTTGTTAGGGTAACTCGGGAAGGATCTTAGATGGGTTCTCTAAAATGGCGCGCCGGTCCAGTTCTGTGGGAAATTCCTGAATGTTGGCTGTGTCTAATGAATTGTTGAAGTTTGGTACTACCAACACAAGTCTGCATACAGCAGTCACGTATAGACACATCCACTCCACAGGCACTTATCCAATCTTTCTTTCTTTCGTTCTAAAAATTAACTGATATTAAAACTAATTCTATGAAACACTCTGACGTCAACTAAAGAAAAAACTCTCTCCTTCGAGATACGATACATCCCTATCTAGTTCAGGGTTAAAAAAAACAAAACTGTAGTTCTACATAATTTTTCTGCTTTGCTCGCTCGAGGTGACAATACAGGGAGAGTATTTTTTATCCAGAACTTTTCGAATGGAATTATCCCTGATAAGTTTAGAAGACTTATTGTTAACACATAATTTTCTAAAATGTTAATTTTTTATGTGGAATATTTCGAAAGTCCTAGACACAAGATATGCACGATAAGGCAGAGTATTAGCGCAATATTTGACACATCCCTAGTAACTATAACTGAAACAGTTCGTACCAAGACCAGTGAACGTTGGCCTCCTGAAGACAGAGGTAATGAGCCTGGAGTTGGACGTTGTCACGAGTATATCTAATGACGGAATTTGCCCATTTAGCTCTACTTTAATTCTAAATTTAATATGGGACGAGATTGCTCTATTTCTACAGTGAATGTGATATTAGGAGGATATGTATCGATATATTCGTCAAAACAAGCAGCTCCATGTTCCGAGCGACACGAAACCAACACATTATCCAGATATCTACGCTGCATATCAACACATCGCTCCTACATCCGTGGGTCATCGCCAATGAGGAAGCGGTAACGGCAGGCCAGGCATGATCTCAAACAAAGCAAATGGCCACGTAAATAAAGCCTGTGTGTCGAGTACTGTGCACACGCCGTGTTTGCAGAATGTCTTTTGTAACCGTAGATTGTAATGAAGAGCTAAGAACTATCATTAGTTTCTGATCATTCCAATTGTATTCTGCATGTTGTTAGTTTTGCCTGTGGTTGAATAAAGCTTTTTGTTTATTGAACGCATTAGTTGCGCAGAAAGCTGTTGGTGCGCTAGAAGGAACTGGGGAGGATTGATAGAAGCGTGCCCATTGTAGTGTAAATAGGCATATCGACTGTAGCACAAATCATCATGCCTGTAGAAGTTCACAATCACAAAATAATCATCACAACCCACGCTCGCCTACAATTCCTCCACCACAGGTATACTCGGAGAAACGCCAAAACTTGGACGTATACAGGCGATTCTGTGACATTCTTTCAGTTGTGCAAGTAGCCTTTGACGGCTCCAAAATTTATAACATATATCAGAAAGGAGTACAACATTTGGAGACTAACATCGCTGCATGACGTAATCCGTTCTCAAATATGAAAACTCATAAATTCAATTTGGTAAACTGATATCAATTGATATAAAACACGGAAAATTGAACTCTAAAATCTTAGTATGTATTTAGTAATATATTTAATGTACAAAATTTGTCTTTATCCATGTTTAAAACAGTTTATAAAGCAATTTGGTTGATATATATATATAAATACATGATTAAAATTTCTACGGTAACAAAAATATTTAAAATGGATATTATTTTTTTCGAACGGGTTTCTATGGACTAGAAATAGCTATCACGTTGACTTGTGTGCCCGTTGTGAGCCCCATCGATGCATTGAGTGTTTTTTGCTGTCGCCACTATCGTTACTTCTGTGTACGATCTTATGCATTGCTGTTTATTGTACTGTCATTACTGGTTCTTATCGTTCTAAGTAACGATTTTACAATTACTCTCAAAATCATTATGATGGTCAGAATAATAAATACGAGAATAGCTACCATAATTGAAATCTAAACTTATGTTAAGGTTTACATTTCAATTTACCTGTTTTTACTTGAGCCGTTCAATGATTTCGCTCGCTGTCAACATCACAGAACGATACGCTGCCTAACCTAAACCTACCCACCCAAACTTGGCCAGGCTGTTACCGGTCCCCTTAACTCCAACCTCTATGGACGCAAGTATAGCACATTAATTTATGCGTGCTAAGTTTTAACCCAGCGGCAGATTTGGTTCAATTCTCAATAATTACCGTGAAGACAATAACGAAAATTTCACTGAATAATACTGATCACAAAGTTAGCGAAGATAACACTGATGGTAATGAAATAAAATAATTTCCTTTAATAATTAATTGAAATGATTTACTTTAGTTTAATTTATTTATACGTGTATGACATGCAATTTACAGTGTTGATATGAAATTATGCAAGCATATTATTTGTAGGTGATGGTACAACATGAATACAGCATTGAAGTGAAAAAATGTATTACACTTCAACACAAATGTATTTTTATGCCTTTTAGGTAAAACCTCATTTTCAAAATCAAAAGAATTTAAGTCAGAGAGTTTTCCCACTAAAAAGAAAGGTTCCCACTAAAAAAAGTTTTAAAATCCTTAAAACATTTCTAACAAACTAACAGATCCCGAGTTCCCAATTTGTGCATTTTATTTCTTTTATTACGGTTCAAACCAAAAAATTTGGAATATTTTAGTAAGTCACAGAAAATTCCACATCAAAATAAAGCGAAATAGAAAATAGGAAATTCGGAACTCTTAGTTTGTTTGAAATGTTACAAGGATTCCAAACCTGCATTTGAATTTGTTTTAACGTAAGAACTCATTGACTTCTATTCTTTTGAAATATCTCTAAAATTAACTAAAAACTAATATTTCAAATTTTTCCAACAACTAAGGCCTAAATCAAAGAAGTTATTCGAGTGAAATGTGTTTTTTCAACAAATACATTCACAGGCCAAATTTCAGACCAATCGAATCAAAATTTAAAAATCGCTGGGTTGTCCTGCCCAAATTAAGATTCGCAAGTGTAATCGTAGTTGCCACTAGGTGTTGTCTGCCACTAGTTACTACGTCTGCAGGTGTTGTCTGCCACTAGTTACTCCGTCTGCAGGTGTTGTCTGCCACTAGTTACTGCGTCTGCAGGTGTTGTCTGCCACTAGTTACTGCGTCTGCAGGTGTTGTCTTCCACTAGTTACTCCGTCTGCAGGTGTTGTCTGCCACTAGTTACTGCGTCTGCAGGTGTTGTCTTCCACTAGTTACTCCGTCTGCAGGTGTTGTCTGCCACTAGTTACTCCGTCTGCAGGTGTTGTTTGCCATTAATTACTGCGAGTGCAGGTGTTGTCTGCCACTAGTTACTGCATCTGCAGGTTCTGTCTGCCACTAGTTACTGCGTCTGCAGGTGTTGTCTGCCACTAGTTACTGCGTCTGCAGGTGTTGTCTGCCACTAGTTACTGCGTCTGCAGGTGTTGTCTTCCACTAGTTACTCCGTCTGCAGGTGTTGTCTGCCACTAGTTACTCCGTCTGCAGGTGTTGTTTGCCATTAATTACTGCGAGTGCAGGTGTTGTCTGCCACTAGTTACTGCATCTGCAGGTTCTGTCTGCCACTAGTTACTGCGTCTGCAGGTGTTGTCTGCCATTAGTTGCTGCGTCTGCAGGTGTTGGGTTCACGGCAACCGTTCTAAAGTTGCTCACTCACATGTATCGCCACCATCAGCTACACATTTGTCCCATCACTCACGGCCAAAGGATGCAACATTCAATATTCAGGCAATAAGCTACATCGCAAAATGGCGGCAGCTCGCAGAAATTGAGCACTAGTTTGTGTTCAGGAAGTCGGTTACTTAAATGACGGACTAACTCAAGAGAACAGCTTTCTTTCAATGCATCTCGACGATCTTGTACATTATCGGAGATACAGTTCACATTATGGCAATCACATTACTAAACTTCTACTAATTAGTAAAAATGGCGGCGTGCTTACAAAAACTGACCTCAGGTGTGTGCTTAGCAGTTAAATTCTGAGATGACTTAACGTAACTCGACCTTGGCAGATATTCCTATGCATTCTGAGTAATTCAGAATGTGACAATAACTATACAATCGTATTTATGTACAGAATATCTACAGCATCATGCGCCGCGAGCGGCTGGAAAAAGTGTGAAAAAACACTATTGAGAAGTTTACGACTGGTGCTCGTGATCGTCATTGCTCGAACCCATTCTAGTTGCCGTATATACATTTAAGAACTGAAAATATTAATCTGACATTGTTTTGAAACATAGGTTATTCTAAAATTTCAAGCTTAAGGAGGCTGAAAAAGTTTGTTTCCATCGAATAAATAAGCACATTATGTTACATTCACACAAAATTATTCGAATAAACTGTTATGTTGTTTAGGCTAACTAATGTAGTTTTACGGTCAGTCGTTGGAAACAACTGGAAGGAATTTTCCTTCACTTTTCAATTCCACTGAACAACAACATGCTGACTTCCACTGTTGATGCTATATCGCTTCTTACATTTACATAAATGTGAATATCAATACATTACCGTTTTGTTCTTATTGTTACGTTGTGGTATTTGTTGTTATATTGCTGGTGTAGGTACGGTGCTGGTATTATGATGCTGGTGTAGGTACGGTGCTGGTGTAGGTACGGTGCTGGTGTAGGTACGGTGCTGGTGTAGGTACGGTACTGGTGCAGGTACGGTGCTGGTGCAGGTACGGTGCTGGTGTAGGTACGGTGCTGGTGTTACGATGCTGGTGTAGGTACGGTGCTGGTGTAGGTACGGTGCTGGTCTAGGTACCGTGCTGGTGTAGGTACGGTGCTGGTGTAGGTACGGTGCTGGTGTTATGATGCTGGTGTAGGTACGGTGCTGGTGTAGGTACGGTTCTGGTGTTATGATGCTGGTGTAGGTACGGTGCTGGTGTAGGTACGGTGCTGGTCTAGGTACCGTGCTGGTGTAGGTACCGTGCTGGGGTAGGTACGGTGCTGGTGTGGGTACGGTGCTGGTGTGGGTACGGTGCTGGTCTAGGTACCGTGCTGGTGCACGTACGGTGCTGGTGTATGTACGGTGCTGGTGTAGGTACGGTGCTGGTGTGGGTACGGTGCTGGTGTAGGTACGGTGCTGGTGCAGGTACGGTGCTGGTGTAGGTACGGTGCTGGTGTGGGTACGGTGCTGGTGTAGGTACGGTGCTGGTGTAGGTACGGTGCTGGTTTAGGTACGGTGCTGGTGTAGGTACGGTGCTGGTGTAGGTACGGTGCTGGTGTAGGTACGGTGCTGGTGTAGGTACGGTGCTGGTGTAGGTACGGTGCTGGTGTAGGTACGGTGCTGGTGTAGGTACGGTGCAGGTGTAGGTACGGTGCTGGTGTAGGTACGGTGCTGGTGTAGATACGGTGCTGGTGTAGGTACGGTGCTGGTGTAGGTACGGTGCTGGTGTAGGTACGGTGCTGGTGTAGGTACGGTGCTGGTGCAGATACGGTGCTGGTTGTGGTAAGGTGCTGGTGTAGGTACGGTGCTGGTGTAGCACGTTCCTACACCAGCACCAAAATTTCAATGTATATATCAACAAAAAACGTCAGAAAACTGATTCATACAGTAATAAAACCATAAGAAGTGCAAATAACGCGAATAGCATCAACAACGAGAGGTAGCACGTTGTCCTACCAAGCATTGCACGCATGATCGAATACCTCGACCAAAAAATGAATCAGTTACCGATCGAATGCGAAATAAAGGAAACACTGTGTAAAGAAAATTGCCAAATTAGAAATGAATGAAAAATATCGGAAACATACTATAAATGCTTCATCTGCTTATGGAATTAGATCTTCATTATCTACAGAATGTTTCACTCCCATTATTCAGGCCTGCGATATTACATTTGGTAAATTCGTATGAGCGATAACTGCTTCCTTTTTCGAAATAATGTTCTGGTGGAATGTCACAATAGTGAATCTATTTTGTGATTCAAGTTTGACCTCTTATAAGAACGATGGATGCAACACTAATTGAGCATCAGACGCATGAGTGTAGTGGTCTATGCTCGGTTCAACGGAGTTATTCAGAAGTATTTGTTTGTCTTTGAATCCTAATGGTTAAGCAACTTGAATTCTTGAAACTTGTCACCCGAACGTATCATTTCGCTCAATCATTGTGAGAGTTGTTTGGCAGTGTATTTATTGTGTCATTGTTATACTTGAACCCAGATTTGGGACATCCGTCACTCCAAATTTCTTGGTTTAGGACCACCAAACTGATTTTTATTCTAGGGTAACTGCAAGAAAGGAATTACAGGACTATTTGCCGCTATAGCTAGCGGGGACTATACCATTTTGTTCGCAGTTCTCATTTTGGTTCCAACGACTGGACCATCCAACGAGGCCCTGGACAGGAGCATGCCGAGTTAGTCAGGATCTATTTGTGCCACGACTGATCGTTATCACCTCAAATATAGCAAACCCATGCTTTTATACACTAATTTGACCAAGTTTGAACTCAATGCCAGCACCATCATTGTACGTCTCCTAGAGAACAATGATGACGTACTCGTGACGTGATGATGTACTTAGATGTATGTGTGAAAAAGTCCAGATTCAACGTTTATTGGTCATGGTACGAACTAGAAAGAAAGAAAGGAAAAAAGAAAAACATTTTATTTCCAATAAAGTTCAAACATGAAATGTCGATACATTGGTTTTTAAAACACCTTAACATTAACATCCTTAAATGATTATAACACATTGGTATCGTAATACCCGTGTAAAATGTTGAAACAAAATGATTGATAGAAAAGTACAACAAAATTGAGTTCCTTTCCTTGCCTAATCTGATTTTGAACTAGGAGAGCACAATCCTCGCGACGTTCATTTGAAAAACACTTTCATTAGTACGCACAAGTATTGAAAAATGAAAGCGAAAAATGCATTCGAATACCTTAGCATAGAAACCCTTAATTGCTATTTGTACATGGTTATCGTAGTATCCATGTTAAGTGTTGGAACATATGATTTAGATCCTTAATTGCTATTCATACTTGGTTATCGTAATACACATGATGGTTGTCGACACAGGATTTAGGGAGAAGCACAAGTTAATAAAAAATAATCATTAATATGTATAAGAGGATCGTTTGCATTTGGAGGGCGGCACTAAGTTTCAGTTTCTGTGTTTCAATTTCTAAGTTTCAATTTCTGAAGTTTTTGCTAGGGATTGAAAATTTATCTTTATCTTATTTTACTTCGTTAAGTCATTCTAATATTGATCTTGCTTACTCCGGTCGAACAAAATGAGCATCACAACTGTTTGTTCCACGCAGCGGAATGAGGTTGCTTTCCACAATTACTAGTACTTCATCTGTGGTGCCCGGAAATGGAAATGGAGCGTATTATTTTTCTAATAAATTATCAACTCCAAAATCCAGGAATTCCTTTCGCCCATCCGACAACACTTCACTCCCTCCTCCGGTGATGCCCCGCACCCGGTCATGCCTCTACATTTGGTTACGCCTGCATTTGTTTATATCTTACATCCGGTGAAAGCCCACATCCGATCTTTCATCCTTATGCAAGGTGTCCCAACGATTATATTTGCTATAACAATACACACGATGGTTATGATATTTCTTACTTGCGCAAATAGTACTTTCGCAAAGAGTACATCGGGGTTAAAGACATGAAGAGTATTGTTTTACATCGCTAGATGTAATATTTTCAACATAGGTGGAACCTTGCAAAAGTTAACTATTTAAAATTAGTGTTGTCGTAGTGTATTCACGAGAATAAAAAGGTAAGAAGAGTTTATCACACAAAGCTTACGACAGCAATTCGAGACCAGAATAAGAAGATTAAAATGATGATTTTCAAAGTTATGACATTCGTCAGATCCGAGGCCTTTTCAAATGTTTCAACGAGATCGAAGTAGAGAAAGTATGTACTAAGATACCCTCACATTTGACATCCGCTCTCTCTCTTTGCGGTGATTGATTTGGGTTTGGAAATGCAAGATGAAAAGTGAGTCTCTAAGAACACAAAATCCCTGTGACACATAGCTGAAAATACTCTTGTTAGGGTGCGTGTTATTGGATCACGAGCCTGTAATATTTGCTACACAGCTGGAACACCGATATACACAAAAAAAATTGCTAATGAACTCCGTCGCATGTTCAAAAAGCTTCAACATGAGCGAAAAGTATTTACGAGTATCTTAAAGTTAAGACCATGACTTGAGATCGAATACATGAGGATCGTAATATTTATATTGATTGATTTTGAAACAAATGGTTGGAAGAAAAGTACAAAGAAAATGCATTCCTTCTACTGTGTTGATATCAAATACATGAGGATCGTAATATTTCTATCGGTTAAGTTTTGGAACAAATAATTAGGAGAAAAGTACGTAGATAAATGCATTCTCTCCCTTGTGTTGGTCTGATTTTAACACTGGATTTTATTTCAAGGGGTCAGGAAAACATTGCATATGTGATGCGTTGTTAAGAACACTCAAGTTGGTGCATTTACATATTGAAATTTGAGCTTGCGAACGTTGGAACTAGTGAAATGAGGGATTAAAGGTTGAAGGTACAACGGGTAGATCCAAAATTAATTTGCATCTTTGACTGCTAGGTTGATGTTATAGGCAGTTTTACATTGTTTTGTATCAACTGGTAAGCTAAAATACCTGGTATGGATGAAATGAACGATTTTACAACAACGGAAAAATTTAAATTTCGTATACTACAAGCTTTGGCACAGAAAAATTTACCGGATTCAAAATAGATGAGAGGGACCGATGTACAATGCCAACCGTAACATTATCAAGATTGCTGGGGCAAAACGAGAAAGTCAAAACCACCTCAAATGGTGTGGCCGAAAGCACACTGGAAGAGTGTAAAGGACGACACTGCGTCTCTACAGGATCAATATGAGCATTTTAAAAGGGAATACGTTCTAAACTTACAGACACGCACATACGTACACCGATATCCATACGCATATACGCACACACGTACTGCATGTATGCACCCCTCCAGCACGTGCTGCAGTTCACACTTATTGTGTTGACGCAAGATAGAGAGCCATTTTAGTTTTGAATTCTCTCAGTGTTTGAGGGGTTTTGAAGCTCTGGGGGAGTCTGTTCCATAGTAAGGCGCCTGATACTGACAGAGCCTTCTGCCCGATGTTGGATGAACGGTATTTGATTGAGACATCACGTCTCCTGTTCGGCCTTTGGTTCGTTATCACTTGTATTTACGTGGGACATGTAAAGTCTTGCATTAATACTCGATTTCATCGTGCAAACCTTGTGTTTAGGTTTTTTGAATATTCCACCGTGAAAATGAATTTATGAGAAAATTAGAGATCCGAATAAGTATCTAAAAGGTATCATTGAAAATTCCGTGCAAAAATTTCTAGATGAGAAATACTCTCCCACTGCTGTCACTAATTATAATAATAATAATAATAATAATAAAAATGGATGATCCTCAGGGTGCGGGACGCACCCCGGAACGCTACGCCTAAAGGGACCGAAGGCTGCAAAGGAAGGAAGAAAGGAAGAGGAGCGTAAAACACTCGTTACACCACTTCTGACTGGAACAACCTGAAGACAACCCTACACCAGCCTTAACAACGTGGCTGTGGATCTGTTTCAATAATTATGGCATCCACGGATGCTTCATTTCCAATTTCATGCCTGATACATATCACCTTGTACATTGGATTTTCAAATGCCTTATAACTAACACCAGGACGCCATGACGCTTTCCCCTGGTCAAGACCGGTACCCATTTCAGACACCTGGGTAGAGTGGGGTATTGTGCTTGGAATTTTCCCCTATGCCCGACAGAGAAAATCGCCACCAGCGGCGGGACTCGAACCCGGGTCTGCCTGCACTGCGGCAAGTTCGATAGTCACACGGCTAAAACGAGCTCAATTCGATAGTCACAATTTCAAGGGTTTCCAACAATGGAACGTTAGTATAGAGCTAAGATATATCATAACTGACCAATTGTGTGCAATAATATTTTTAATCTAGTCATGTGTATAATGGATTTGATCGTACAAATTTCTTGAAACTTTTAAAATTAGCAGTGACTGAAACCTATATCTACTTTCAAGGCAAACTGTATAAACGAAACGAAGGACTTGCAATGAGCAACCCCCTTGCCCCTACTTTAGCTAATATTTTTCCGTGTCATTTAGAAACTAAATTTCTCACATAGTGCCCAATGGAGTTTAAACATATATTTTACAAACGTTTCCTTGACACCTTTGGTATTTTTAATGACCAAACGCATGCTCATTCATTCCTAAATCATGTAAATACGTATCATCCAAATATAAATTTTACGATGGAAGCGAATCAAACAACTCTCTAGTGTTTTTAGCTGTTAAAATTCAGAAATCTGATTTAAATTTTCCGCTTCAATCTATCGGAAGCCCACTTTTACTGGTTTAGGGTGCAGTTTTTTCAGTTTCTGCCCAATGATATTCAAAATCAATAGTTTCAAAACGCTTATTCATAGATCATATTCATTGTCATCTTCCCTCAGCATTTTTTCACAAGAAGCTGATATCCTCCGGGCCTATTTTAAAAATAATGGTTACCCACATACGATGTTCGATAATATTCTTCGTAAATTCCTTAACAGAATTTTTGTACCGAAACCTCCGGTTTACACAGTGGATAAGCGGAAGATATTCGTATCACTGCCATTCATTGGTCCAAATTCATACTCAATGACCAAATATTTTAGTAATGTTTCAGCGAAGTTTTACCCACGTTTGGATTTCCATATATCATTAAAGAATAATCACTCTATTAAAAACTTTTTTCAATTCAAAGAGAGGCTGCCTTCTGTGTTACTCTCCAATATTATTTATGAATTTATATGCGGAGCTTGCCAGAGCTCCTACATTGGGAGTACGCAGAAACAGTCCGCCATTAGATTCTATCAACATTTGGGCAAATCTTTCCGAACCAAACTCCCGCTTTCAGTCGCACCTCATTCATCCCATAGAGAACACTGTGACAACACCAACCATCCTCTATCTCTGAATCATTTTAAAATTTTTGATTGTACTTCTAATACTGATTTGCGAATTTTAGAATCATTGTACATTTTTAAACTTAGGCCTGTTTTAAATATTGACCAATCTGCCGCTCCTCTATTTACTATATCTTAGAATTTCTTTATATTTCACTGTTATATATTTCTCTACTTTAAATGAACGGTATGTATGTTTTTCTGTTTACAGATGGTATTCATTGATAATGACATTGTTTTAGTCGAAACCAGCTGGTCTGAATGCCATGAGTAAATGTTTTTATATAATGCTTTTGTGATTTTATTCATTCTGAAAATACGCTACCCGCGAAATTGTGCAATTTCTGAACCTTAACTGTATAACTATACCTATAACTTACCTTGAACCTTAACGATATAACTATATGACACACCTTGAACCTTAACGGTATAACTATATGACTTACCTTGAACCTTAACTATAGGACTATAACTATAACTATTACCCTATAACTAGAAACATTACGTAACTTTATAACCGCTTGCCTACAGCGATCTCAATAAACGGAATAATTCCGTTGAAATGGAATTCATGTATTTTTCTTTCTATTTTCACCAGGGCACGACTAACTGAAGTGGCCCGAGAAGATCGCGCCCGTTGATCTTCTCTACTTGGTGGCCGTATGCAGCGTCGTCCAAATCTAACGAGCTGCTGGGAATATCTATGTTGTTCACTCAATTATTTGCCTCTTACCTGTAACTTTTCGCGAATAAATTCTCCCGGCCATCAAGGTTTATTTTCTCCACTTCGCCTAGTTTTTGGTATTCCTCTCCTTATTCGGCGATTCGAGATCACTGTCAGCAATTCAATCATCCTTTGAAAAAGAATAAAATTTTCACTCAGTGCACGTAGTATCGTCTCTGTTTCATAAGCATGTTTTAATAAGCAATTAATTTACTTGTTATAATAAGCCAGTAATTTAGGACGCAGTGCAAAGTCCAATAATGATATTTAATACATCGACCGTGTGTGTTGCAGGGACGGCGTGGAACTCAATTATTTGAGTTGGTCACTTTCGTTCATCATTTTCTATGGGTATGGAAATAATTTTTACAGTGACTAATCAATTATTACATTGCACCGGTAGTGTGGGAATTGATTAATCAATTCTGCGAAAGAAAATGGAGACGTATACAATATAATTTTAGGAAATACGAACGTGTTTTCCAATGGAATATTATTTATTTGAGCACACAGCCGTCAAAATAGACGGGATTTGACATTTTTCTTAAGTTAAACTTCCAGATGAGGGTGAAATCAAATGTATATAAAATATACAGTTATTAAGGTTAACATCGGCATCTTTGGGATGCTTTATTTCCAATCAAGCCTGATACATATGATCTTAGCATTGGTTTTTCAAATGTCTTATAACTAACCCTATATATAGGACACCATGACGGTTCCCCCGTAAAGCCGGTACCCATTTCCGACACCTGGGTAGAGTGGGGTATTGTGCTTGAGCTTTCCCTTATACCCAACGGGGAAAATCTCCGCGCCAGCGCTGGGAACGAACCCGCGACTTCCAGCATACAAGTCCGATCCCTTAACCGCTGTGCCACGGAGAAACTGAAGCATTCTTCATGAGCGTGAAAAAAAGACGGACCAGCCAGGCGTCTTCAGGTGTTGTCTGCTACTAGTTACTGCGTCTGCAGGTGTTGTTGTCTGCCACTAGTTACTGCGTCTGCAGGTGTTGTTGTCTGCCACTAGTTACTGCGTGTGAAGGTGTTGTTGTCTGCCACTAGTTACTGCGTCTGTAGGTGTTGTCTGCCACTAGTTACTGCGTCTGCAGGTGTTGTTGTCTGCCACTAGTTACTGCGTCTGCAGGTGTTGTTGTCTACCACTAGTTACTGCGTCTGCAGGTGTTGTCTGCCACTAGTTACTGCGTCTGCAGGTGTTGTTGTCTGCCACTAGTTAGTGCGTCTGCAGGTGTTGTCTGCCACTAGTTACTGCGTCTGCAGGTGTTGTTGTCTGCCACTAGTTAGTGCGTTTGCAGGTGTTGTCTGCCACTAGTTACTGCGTCTGCAGGTGTTGTTGTCTGCCACTAGTTAGTGCGTCTGCAGGTGTTGTCTGCCACTAGTTACTGAGTCTGCAGGTGTTGTTGTCTGCCACTAGGTAGTGCGTCTGCAGGTTTTGTTGTCTGCCACTAGTTACTGCGTCTGCAGGTTTTGTTGTCTGCCACTAGTTACTGCGTCTGCAGATGTGTTCACAGCAATGTCCCCACCACCATCAGCTAATGTCTCATTACCTACGGCTAAACGATGCAATTTTGTATATTCAGGCTTTGTACTACGTATTAAATATGGCGGCTTGCGTACAAAAACTGACCTCAGGTGTGTGTTCGGAAGTCAGTTATCTGAGATGACGCCTCCTAACTGAACCGAGCAGATATTTTTGAGCACACAGATCTATTCAGAATGATTTGACTGCCACGATCACCTCCAGTGGAGTACGGACTGCTGACAATTGTAGGCGCCGCAAGCGGCTGCAAAAATTGCAATACTTTGACCGATGAACGATTCAACTTTAGTTGCATATTCCTGAAATAATTGAAACCTCCTTCAATTTAATCCGTTTAATTTGAGAACTGAAAAATTATGCCTGTCATTGTTTTATTATCACAACTATATCGAAATTTCATCTTTGACAAGTTTTTTCAACATTTTTATTTTTTTGTGACATCTACGTCGAAAGTAAAACTTCACATAAAATCAGTTGAGACAATAAAATATTGTTGAAGGCTAACTAATTTATTCTGAAACTGAAAAACTGTAATTCGAGGGAAATTATTATTCACTTTAGTATTAATTCCACTGAACAACACAATAGGTACATATCAATACGTTCCCGTTTTCAGATGGCATTACTAACTCAACATTTTATATATGTATTATAATTACTGCAACTATTCTTCTTCTACCATCGTTCGTTCGATGCTTCGATGCTTATAGGAAAGAAGGAAAGAGAGTTTGACGCAGAGTGTGTCGGGAAGAGAAGGGGTGAAACGGAAAAGGATAGATAGGAAACTGATAGAGATGCGCTTTGCGCATATGATGCTAGTGTTAGGGGTTTATTTTTTGTAGGTAGTTTGAGGGTGGTAGAAGTTAATTACCCGTCAGGGTTGTGTATGGTTGAATATTTAGTTAGTAGGCATCTTTAATACCGGACGTGGGGGGGTAGGCTTGCCGTAGGGGTTAAGTCTCTCCTAGCACAAAACATTTGCTTGAGTCGGTGCTGGTCAGTCGAGTCTGTCCGTCCGTCGTTAGAGTCGTGTTAAGTGTATTTTGGTCTCGGTTGGGGTGCGAGTGTTTTCATTTTTGAGCTCTGGAATTGTTTGTGTGGTATTTGCGGAGTGTCTTGCGGGAATGTGAGTTGTAAGTAGAGTTGTGGGTGCGTGTCGTGAATGTTTTGCCAGATTCTTTTTGCGTGTTTGTGGAGTGTAATGTTGATTGGTTGCAGGTTTGCTCGGCGGTGTAGTTGTGCAGATGTGGGGAAATCTTGCCATTCTGAATTTGTTATGTATCTCGTGGCTCGGTTTTGTACGCGCTGGAGTGTTGAGATGGATGTTGGTGGAAGTGTGTGTAGGGGAATGGCTGGGTAGATGAGAGTGGATCTTACTAGGGCGATGTAGAGTTGGCGTTTTACTTCTGGGTTCAGGTGTTTGAATCGGTAAAGGCGTGAGAGGTTTTGATGTGCTATTGCTGCTCGTTGTCTGGTGTGGGTTGCATATCCGGTTGTGCTGATTGTGAGACCTAGTACTTTGCCTGAGCGTGTGTAAGGGTGTGGGGTGTTGTTGATGTGCACTGTTGGGTGTTTGCGGCGGCTGATAGCAATTATTTTGAATTTGTTTGTGTTGGTTTTGATTTTCCATTTTCGTTCGTAATCGTTGATTTGGGCCATCTCCTACCATCTCCTACAACATCTACGAACGCTACACAGATTACTGCTGTCGGGCGCCGGTGACGCCTAGTCTATTATATCACAATTGTGACAGCCAATGCCAGTAAACCGATGGCAAATGCTGAACACAACTTAAATTATGGCTATTTCATTTATAATCTACAAATATATAGCTAAAATTGTTTTTACTTATGATGGACAAGAATTTGTACCCTGAAAAGTTGGTAAAATTTGTTTACATAGCAAGAATAGGATTGGTTTTTTCGAGAAAAATGATATACACATTAAATCTGTATAAATAAAAACAAATATTTTGAAACTGACTGATTTCTTTTTACGTTCAGTCATCAAACCTTAGGTCAAATGATTTTCACTCAACCTCTCAATTCCATTGAACAACATCATGCCGACTTCCACTGTTGATGCTATATCGCTTCTTACATTTACATAAATGTAAATATCAATATATTACCGTTGTGTTCTTATTGTTACGTTGTGGTATTTGTTGTTATGGTGCTAGTGTAGGTACGGTGCTGGTGTAGGTACAGGGATGTAGCTCCGTACCTACACCAGCACCAAAATTTTAAGGCATACATTGATAAAAAACGTGAGAGAACTGATTTCTACAGCAACAAAAACATAGGCAGTTAGAATAATGCAAATAGCATCAACAATGAGAGGTGGCATGTTGTCCTACGGAGCATTTCTCTCGTGATCGAATAACTCTACCAGAAAATGGATTAGTTACCGTTTTTCTCAAAAACAACGACTTCACTTTGGAAAGGAATTCGCCCAATTTAAAATGAATGAATGACATTGAAAACTATTTATTAATGTATTTCCTTCTTATGGAATTCGAACTTTATTAAAAAAAAATCTTTCATTTTCATTATTCGATCTTCACATTTGCTAAATTAGGATGAGTGTCAACTATTCCTTAATTCATTTTAGTCATTGTTGATATAGTTCATTGTATCGTAAACTATATTTGTGAGTCAGGTTAGACTCCCACGAACGATGTCAGCATTACCTGTTGATCATTAGCCCTATTAGAGGAATCGCATTTCAATTGTTCATTATATCATTTAGTGAAAATTTGAGTCATGTGACATCAAAATTGCCCATGCGGCATTGAAATAACTGTTTTACGTTTTCGAAGACTAACTATGGGAATTTTATTTGTGTTTAAAATATGATATTTTAAAGAACTTTGTTTCCCTTCTCATCGCCTGAACCTATCATTTCGCTCAATCATGATCAGTGTTGTTTAGCGGTGTGTTTATTGGTGCCATTGTAATACTCGAACCCAGGTTTAGGACATCCGCTACTCCAGGTTTAGGACATCCGCTAATCCAGGTTTAGGACATCCGCTACTCTAGGATTGGGACATCCGCTACTCCATGTTTAGGACATCCGCTACTACAGGTTTAGGACATACGCTACTCTAGGTTCAGGACATCCGCTACTCAGGTTCACGACATCCGCTACTCCAGGTTTAGGACATCCGCTACTCCAGGTTTAGGACATCCGCTACTCCAGGTTTAGGACATACGCTACTCAGGTTCACGACATCCGCTACTCAGGTTCACGACATCCGCTACTCCAGGCTTAGGACATCCGCTACTCCATGTTTAGGACATCCGCTACTCCAGGTTTAGGACATACGCTACTCAGGTTCACGACATCCGATACTCAGGTTCACGACATCCGCTACTCCAGGCTTAGGACATCCGCTACTCCATGTTTAGGACATCCGCTACTCCAGGTTTAGGACATACGCTACTCAGGTTCACGACATCCGATACTCAGGTTCACGACATCCGCTACTCCAGGTTTAGGACATCCGCTACTCCAGGTTTAGGATCACCAACCTCCATGTCCTGGGTTAGGGCATTATGAGTGAAAACAAATTTTACTACTGATTTCCGTTTCATCTTATTTACAGCAGTAATGCAGTAATTGCTGTCATTTTTAATTGTACGATATTTTCAGTGAGGACCTCAGTGAACACATAAAGGGGTTGGTCGGTCTCTTTTTCACGCTTTTATAGGATGCTTAATGACTGTGTTTTTTGTATACATAAGATGTCACCCACATCTGGAAGCTCTATTTGAAAATAATGTCGAATCCCGTCCATTTTGACGGCTGTGTGCTCGAATAAATAATATTCCATTGGGAAACACGGTCGTACCACCTCAAATGATATTGTATACGTCTCCATTTTCTTTCCCAGAATTGATTAATGAATTCCCACATTGCAGATGCCAGATAAAAATTGATTAGTTACCGTAAAAACTATTTTCTATAGTCACAGAAAATGTTGGACGAACGAGACCAACTCAAATAATTGAGTTCAACGCCGACCCTGCAGCACACACGGTCGATGTATTAAATATCATTTTTGGACTTTGCACGGCATCCTAAATTACTGGCTTACTAGAACATTAATCGCTTATTAAAACAGGTTAATGAAACTGCGACGGTGCTATATGCACCGAGGGGAATTATATTTTTATTCATAATCGAACATTGAATAACTGCCAATGAATTCGAATCGCCGAATTAGAAGGTGAGGAATATCGATATAAGTGTCGTAGAGCGCCTCGAGTGGCTGAAAAGTTTGATTTACACACTTAAAGGATTACTTTCAGCTACCCGCAGTGAAAAAGCTTGTGACAGCACATCCTAGGTTTTCGAAAATTCATTTGAAAACCGCAGATTTATTTTTTATCATGGTTTTTGATATCAGTAAAAATGAAATTTTTCATTAAAATTGAATTGCAATTTTTTTTTGCTGTCGAAAAATGTACTAAATTTTTGTAGAAACTCCAAGTTTTCCAATATCGAACATAAAAATAAAAACCATAGTTGAAGACTAACACATTTATTTTTATAATGCTTCATCAGAATCGAAGGCAAAAAATTTTCCCTCTTCTTCTCAATTCCACTGAATATCAACATGCTGACTTACACTGTTGATGCTATATCGCTTCTTACATTTACATAAATGTAAATATTAATACATTACCGCTTTGTTCTTATTGTTACGTTGTGGTATTGTTGTTATGGTGCTGGTGTAGGTACGGTGCTGGTGTAGGTACGGTGCTGGTGTAGGTACGGTGCTGGTGTAGGTACGGTGCTGGTGTAACACAACGTCGGACAGGATCCATCATTATGATGATGTCAATTTCGAATGACCAAATTCAGATGACCCGCTTGTCAGATATCTATAATTATGTGTGATGTCAATAATTATGGTGAGCAGATATCGGCTACTCTCATGTGCTCTAGCCAGGTAAGAGCGTTTCTTCTTGGTGGTGCGTCCTGGACCGGTGGGTGTTTGTCACTAGTTACTATGCTGCAGGTGTTGTTGTCTGCCACTAGTTACTGCGTCTGCAGGTGTGTTCACGGCAATTGTATCATAGTTAACTAATATTTTCATAATCAGCTAATATGTATAATTGCCTACGGCTAAACGATGCAATTTTGTATATTCATAGAGTAAGCTGTATAGGAAATTTCGGCGTGCTGGCAGTAACTGACCACAGATTTGTGTTCAGAAAGTCAAGTTTCTTAACCCAAATTACTCTAACTCAAACGAATATCTTTTTAAAAGCTCCTTTAAGCCTAGCAGAGACTACTCCTCTCATAGAGCTAATGCTCAACAGGTAATGCTGACATCGTTCGTGGGAGTCTAACCTGACTCCCAAAAACAGTCAATGCTACTTTGAAGAATATTGAAAGTGACTTCGAAATTTAGAAATATTAGACGTTCGTACTAATTTAGTGAATGTAACATCGTAGGATTGAATAATAAAAGTAAAAGATTATTCATTTGATAAGGATAAATTCCACAAGCAGAAAATGCATTCATAATATGTTTTCGATGGTATTCATTCACTTCAAATTGGGCAATTTTTTTTCGAGGTGTTCTGATAGATTTTGACCAAAAACGGTAACTAATTCATTTTCTAGTAGAGTTATTCGACCACGAGAGAAATGCTCCGTAGGACAACATGCCACCTCTCGTTGTTGATGCTATTTGCATTATTTTCACTTCCTATGTTTTTGTTGCTGTGTGAATCAGTTCTGTTAAGGTTTTTTGTCAATACATACATTAATGTTTTGGTGTTGGTGTGTGTACGGTGCTACATCCATGTCTCTACACCAGCACCATAACAAAATATACCATGACGTAATAATAAGCACAAAACGGTAATGTGTTGATATTTACATGTATGTAAATGTAAGAAGCGCTATAGTATCAATAGTATAAGTCAGCGTCTTGTTGTTCTGTGGAATCGAAAACTAGAGTAAAATATTCCTTTCTGCTCGTCGTAGCCGTGAGACTAGCGAACTTGCCTCCGTCCAGGCAAACCCTGGTTCGAGTCCCGGCGCTGGTGGCGATTTTCTCTGTTGGGTATAGGGGAAAAATTCCAAGCACAACACCCCACTCTACCCAGGTGTCTGAAATGGGTACCGGTCTTGACCGGGGGAAAGCGTCATGGCGTCCTGGCGTTAGTTATAAGGCATTTGAAAATCCAATGTATAAGGTGATATGTATCAGGCTTGAAATTGGAAATAAAGCATCCGTAGATGCCTTCATTATTATTCATTCATTATTATTCATTGAATTCTGATGAATGATCATGAAAATAAATCAGTTATCCTTTCAATTCTTTCGAAGGTTTCGAATAATCTTTTGTGAATGTAACAGAATATGCTTATTAATTCGATGGAAACATAGTTTTTTAGCCTCCCAAAGTTTAGAATTTCAGAATAATCGATATTACAAAACAATGTCAGGTTGATATTTTCACTTCTCAAATGAATATACGGCAACTACACTAGGTTCGAGCAATGGCAATGCCCCTTAGATGTTGGTCAGTGCTGCTGACACTACAAAACTTTTTGCAGCCGCTAGCGGCGCCTCACACCGTCGACGTTCTGTAATTCAAATATGGTTGTATAGTAATTATTACACCCTGAATTGCTCAGTATTGATTGAATATATGCAAGAGTTGAGCTACGTTGTGTCATCTGAGATAATTATAATTGACTTACAAGCACACACCTGAGGTCAGTTTTTGTAAGCACGCCGCCATTTTTACTAAGCAGCTTACTGCCTGTATATACAAAATTGCATCGTTTAGCCGTAGGTAATGAGACAGTAGCTGATGGTGGTGGGGACATTGCTGTGAACACATCTGCAGACGCAGTAATTAGTGGCAGACGACACCTGCAGACGCAGTAACTAATGGCAGACAACACCTGCAGACGCAATAACTAGTGGCAGACAACACCTGCACACACAGTAACTAGTGGCAGACAACACCTGCACACGCAGTAACTAGTGTCAGACAACACCTGCTGACGCAGTAACTAGTGGCAGACAACACCTGCTGACGCAGTAACTAGTGGCAGACAACACCTGCAGACGTGGTAACTAGTGGTGGACAACACCAGCAGACGCAGTAACTAGTAACAGACAACACCTGCAAACGCAGTAACTAGTGGCAGACAACAACACCTGCAGACGCGGTAACTAGTGGCAGACAACACCTGCAGACACAGTAACTAGTGGCACACAACACCTGCAGACACAGTAATTAGTGACAGACAACACCTGCAAAAAGAAGTAACTCGTGGCAGACAACAACACCTGCAGACGCAGTAACTAGTGGCAGACAACATCACCTGCAGACGCAGTAACTAGTGGCAGACAACATCACCTGCAGACACAGTAACTAGTGGCAGACAACATCACCTGCAGACGCAGTAACTAGTGGCAGCTACACACCACACTGTAGCTAACTGTAATTTGTATGAATAATTTATATGTTGAATTGAACAAATTTGATCAACACCCGATACTTGGAAACAAAAAGAATATAAATCACTTGTTTATTTTTTACAAATGGAAGAAAATGAATTTGTTTATTCGTAAAATAATTTTTATGGTAAAGTTCATGAATAATTATTGTATTAATTCATTTTCTTGAATGTTTGTTAAAGTTGAGGACAGCAAATTAATTGATTTTCAATTTTTTTATAGGTTAATGATAATGAAATCTAAATAAACAACTTTTCTTCCATGCATTTTCGTCGCAGATTTAGTATTTAACGAGTTATGGCAAGGACGTAACGTAACTTAACTAATCTAACCTAACCCAACCCAACCTCACGTACCCTAGCGACCATTCGAGCGCATTAGAGCTGTCTGAACAGAGACTATCGGAGTCTACCTTTCGAAAATTTCAATGGAAGAAAACGCAACGATTTTTCCGGCTTGAAAGGCTTGTATTGCGGTAACTAACCTACCGCTATGACTCATTAAATACTAACATGTGATGGAGAGTGCTTGCAGAAAAGTTGTTTGTTTTGACGCCATTGACATGTTACAAGCTACAAAAACTTAAAATCCATAAGTGTGATGGCCTCAACAAATCCCAAGTGTTTTTCAACCTCGTGACCAGCTAAAGTAGTTTATTTTACTTATTTATTAGACGAACTTATTTTATTTCATTCCCATCAGTGTCAACTTTTCTATTTTTGCGATCAGTATTATTCAGTCAAATGTTTGTAATTGTCTTCACGGTAATTATTGAAAATAGAACCAAATCTGCCCCTGGGTTAGAACTTAGTACTCATAAATTAATGTGGTAAAATATACTTCCGTCCATACAATGCAAGTTAGAAGTTGGAGTTAAGGGGACCGGTACCAGCCTGGCCAAGTTTGATTGGGTAGGTTTAGGTTAGGCAGCGGATCGTTCTGTGATGTCGACAGCGAGCGAAATCATTGAACGGCTCAAGTAAAAACAGGAAACTTGAGGTGGAAGCCTAAACTAAAGCTTGCATTACAATTATTGTAGCTATATTTATTATTCTAACCATCATTATGATTTTGAGAGTAAGTGTGAAATCGTTACCTAGTACGAAGACAACCAGTAATGACAATTCAATAAATAGCTATGCATTAGATCATACACAGAAGTAACGATATAGGCAACTGCAGAAAACACTCAATACGTCGATGGGGCTCCAACGTGAAAGATATTTCTGTTCCATGGAAATACGTGTGGAAAAATTATCAGGTTTTTAAAATACTGCAGTTACCAAGAAAAATTGATTTTCAATAAACATCGCAATTCTATTAGAAACTGTTTTAAACAAAAAAATACAGACAAATTTCGGCCAATAAATTTGTGTTCAAATACAAATTAAGACATTAAAATGCAATGTTTCATGTTTTATTTCAAACGATATGATTTCGTCGTATTTAATTTTTGAACTTTGATATTTTGGTACGCATCACTTCGTACAGTACTCATGAAAATGGATAATTAATACATGTAGTCAGTGTATCAAGTTTTGGAGCCGACAAAGGCGACTTCCATAACTGAGATAATATCAGAAAAGCGCCCGTATGCCCGAGTGTTGGCGTCTCTCAGAGCATCCATGCGGTGGGGGAATTGTGGGCGAGCTTTGGTTGTGTTGGATTGTTTTGTGGATGTGAACTTCTGCAGGCATGTTGATTTGTGCTACTGTAGACATGTTGATTTGTGCTACTGTAGACATGTTGATTTGTGCTACTGTACACATGTTGATTTGTGCTACTGTAGACATGTTGATTTGTGCTACTGTAGACATGTTGATTTGTGCTACTGTACACATGTTGATTTGTGCTACTGTACACATGCTGATTTGTGCTACTGTAGACATGTTGATTTGTGTTACAGTAGACATGTTGATTTGTGCTACTGTAGACATGTTGATTTGTGTTACAGTAGACATGTTGATTTATGCTACTGTAGACATGTTGATTTGTGCTACTGTAAACATGTTGATTTGTGTTACAGTAGACATGTTGATTTATGCTACTGTAGACATGTTGATTTGTGCTACAGTAGACATGTTGATTTGTGCTACTGTAGACATGTTGATTTTTGCTACTGTAGGCATGTTGATTTGTGCTACTGTAGACATGTTGATTTTTGCTACTGTAGGCATGTTGATTTGTGCTACAATAGACATGCTGATTTGTGCTACAATAGACATGCTGATTTGTGCTACAATAGACATGCTGATTTATGCCACAATAGACATGCTGATTTGTGCTACAATAGACATGCCGATTTAGACTACAATAGACACGCTTCTACCAATCTTCCCCAGTTCCTTCTATTGCACCAAGAGCTCTCTGCGCAGCTAATGCGTTCAATAACAAAAAAGCTTCATTTAACCGCAGGCAATACGAACAATACGCTGAATACAATTGGAATAATCAGAAACTAATGATAGTTCTCAGCTCTTCATTACAATCTACGCTTACGAAAGACATTCGTCAAACACGGCATGTGCATAGTACTCGACACACAGGCTTTATTTACGTAGGCATTTGCTTTGTTTGAGATCATGCCTGGCCTGCCGTTACCGCTTCCTTATTGGCGATGACCCACGGATGTAGGAGCGATGTGTTGATATGCAGCGTAGATATCTGGATAATGCTTTGGTTTCGTGTCGCTCGGAACATGAAGCTGCTTGTTTTCACGAATATATCAATACATCTCTCCCTAAAGTTAAATATACAGTATAAATAGAGCGATCTATTCCTATATTAAATTTAGAATTAAAGTAAAGCTAAATGGGCAAATTCTGTACGTTGATGCACTCGTGAAAAAGTCCTACTCCAGGCTCATTACCTCTGTCTTCAGGAAGCCAACGTTTACTGGTCTTGGTACGAACTGTTTCAGTTATAGTTACTAGGGATGTGTCAAATATTGCGCTAATACTCTGCTTCATTGCTCATACCTTGTGTCTAGGATTTTGGAAATATTTGACATTGAAAGTTAACTTATTAGAAAATTACCGGTTAACATTGAGTTCGCTAAACTAAATCATTGATAATTCCTTTCAAAATGTTCTGGATTAAAAATACTCTCCCTCTATTGACACCTGGAGCAAGCAAAGCAGAAAAATTACGTAAAATTACAATTTTTGGTTTCTTTGAACCATGAACTAGAAAGGGAAGTTGTATCTCTGAGCAGTTAGTTTATTCTTCGGTTGATTTCATAATGTTTTGTAGAATTATTTTCAATATCGGTTCATTTTTAGAAAGAAAGACAGAGTGGATAAGTGCCTGTGGAGTGGATGTGTCTGTGCGTGACTGCTTCATGTAGACTTGTGTTGGTAGTACCAAACTTCAACAATTCATTAGACACAGCCAACATTCAGGAATTTCCCTTAGAACTGGTCACATACTTTCCTCTCCTTCGCATTCAGCAATTCGAGATCATTGTCAGCAATTCAATCATCTTTGAAAATAAAGAAATTCTCCACTGTACGGTGTAGTACCGTCGCTGTTATATAGGCGTGTTTTAATAAGCCAGTAATTTAGGATCGTTTGCAAAGTCCACTGATGATATTGAATGCATCGACCGTGTGTGTTACAGGGACGAAGTTCAATGGGCAAAATAAACAAAATTAAATGACAAGCATTATGAATTTGGCTGTTGAATTACTTCGGTTGATCGCGTACGCCCAACACCACCAGATGTTGAATATTTCTTAGGCTGAAGAAAACATTTGTTAGGGTAACTAATTTATTATTAAATCGGTCCGTCAATATGGGAATTGATGGATCAATTTTGTGATAGAAAATGAAGCCGAAAAAAATGATTCAAGGTAATAAGACCGTGCTTTCCAAAGGAATGTTATTCACTAGAAAACACAGCCGTCAATAATCACGAGATTCAGATTTTTTCTGAACTAAATCTTCCAGATGCGGATGGCATCAAATATGTATATTGGCCTATATCCTTATTGTACCTGTGATATAAATATTTGCCCTAAAACTCGTATCGCAGATACGGTCATTATGCAGCCCTTAACAGCGTGAAAAAGAGAAATACAAACAAATTTGATGATTTTATCATGATTCTCTACAGTAGAGAAATTACGCCCAAAAAAAAATATAAATACATGTATTTACAATTGAAGGAGACACCTGGCGTTTTATTACATAGTAATTGATGGGAAGTGAACTATCGATATTCCCTCAGTGGAAGTTGACCACTCCGACAATATTTCCACCAACCAAAGGAGACTATCACCACATTTGTACCGTAATGTAACATGAATGCCTGCAATGAACGCAACTTTGTGTGTAAACATATAACTTTTGGTAAATTTATGCAAACGCCGTCTGAGAGATGCACACACGTGACTAAGTGAAAGTCCCTCAGTTGTCCAACACCATCGCTGTAACCTTTCTTCTACTTCACCGCTTAGTGTGGATGCAGAATTCCAAACAAAGTTTACGATTTAATAATTCATACTACCGGGTGTCACAGAAAAAACGGAACCCAAAAATCAAATGTTTATAAAACGGAAACAACTTGATGCATTTTAGTTCTGTTTTCACCAGTGACTACTGAATCTTTTGAAATAAATGTCTTAAGTTTTAATAAACCAGCTAAAAAATTATTTAACCTGTAACAAGTTCACTGAAGGCTGTCGAAAACATATCTTTGCAAGAAAGACAAAAATAAAATGCTCATTTCATCACTTAGCTTTATTCTTCATTTTAAAAATGAATCCGTATGAATAAAAATATTAGTATAATTACTAGTAATACCTTTTAATAAAACCAAATTTCAGCATAGTATTTTAAGCAGCATTTCCCTCCACATGGCCTTCATTTCTGTTCACGCACTTTCGAGCTCTTGATCTCATTGATGAAAAAACTCGTTTGATTAATTGTCGATCATTTTTTAGTGCATTGAATTCGTTAGTGATTCTTTCTCTCAATTCTTCAACGTCTTGAGAAGGTGTTAAATAAACTTTTGACTTTAAATGGCCCTAAGGAAAATAATCACACGGTGTCAGATCTGGGGATCGGGGAGGCCACTCAATTTCGTGAGTTAAAGCCACTATGCGATTACCAAAAAGTTCTCTTAAAAAATTTTGTTTTAATAAAATGTATTACTAGTAATGATACTAATACTTTTATTTATATGGATTCATTTTTAAAATGTAGAATAAAGCTAAATGATGAAATGAGCATTTTATTTTTGTCTTTCTTGCAAAGATATGTTTTCGACAGCCTTCAGTGAAATTGTTACAGGTTAAATAATTTTTTAGCTGGTTTATTAAAACTTACGACATTTATTTCAAAAGATTCAGTAGTCACTGGTGAAAACAGAACTAAAATGCATCAAGTTGTTTCCGTTTTATAATCATTTGATTTTGGGTTCCGTTTTTTCTGTGACACCCGGTATAATGGATGCATCATTTGACAATAGGTAAGAAAACTGATATTTTATTCATCAGACAAAAATTCAGGGGTTTTAACGTACTCAGTGATTGATTAAAACTTTATTCATTTGAAGATATTGTGTAAAACACATTCAAAATTTCACAATTATAACAATATATTCTTTTTTGTCTCTTTCAACAAAATTTGGTCAGTTAACTTCGACAAACTACGAGAGTAACTTTCCTATCTTTCAGACTGAGAGAGTTGGCTGTGTGTTCATCTGTGTTGTTATTGAATGGAAGGAAGCTTTCGTGTTGACTTGTGTTCCGTTGTGGGGAATGTTGATCTCTTGACTGTTTTATTGTTGTTGTTGTAGTTCTTGTTGCTAATGTCATTTTTGTATATCTATTATAGCCCATTGATGTTTTTACCCTGACCGTTGTTTAATATTATTGTGTAGGTAACAATTTAACAATTACTATCATCAGTAGCAATGTACACAAATTTGCCCCAAAATTCCTCCCTTATAGTTGCCCTAGCCAACAACATAATATTTTGTATCGCGTTATAGGTCGTCCTGATACCGGTGCACCTAAACAGGAGGTTGGTGATCCTAAGACGGGAAATTGGGCGTAGCGGATGTCCTAAACATGGGTTCATGGATTACAATGACACTAAAAACACTGCTAAATGACACTAATCATGATAGAGCGAAGTACTGAGTTCGGACGATGGAAGAAGAAACAATGTAACAAAAGAAACCATATTCTATGCGCATATACAATTTTCATAGTTAGTCTTCGAAAATAAGAGACAGTTATTTCATTACTGTGTGTTCAACTTCTATGTTACATACTTCAAATTCTTAGTCAACGAAAAATCAAACAATTTTATTATTATTTCGTTAATTTAGATGATATTTATGTTTCTTAATCGAGATCGTGTCGCAATTCTTTTCTTAAATTTGAATCGTCAAATTTTACCGACGGAATTTAGATCTCGATCTACATCTGTATTTCCTTAATTCTAAAATTAATGTTATTAATTTTGTAAGCCGCTGTCGGCTAATCAACAACCAGTTCACACGCGCTACAGCGAGGGGAGAGTGTAGCGTGTGTGTTGGTGTGTCCTGGACTGGTGGTGTTGTTGTCTGCCACTAGTTACTGCGTCTGCAGGTGTTGTTGTCTGCCACTAGTTACTGCGTCTGCAGGTGTTGTTGTCTGCCACTAGTTACTGCGTCTGCAGGTGGTGTTGTTGTCTGCCACTAGTTACTGCGTCTGCAGGTGTTGTTGTCTGCCACTGCGTTTACAAGTGTTGTGTTCACGGCAATTGCATTATAGTTATCTCGCAATTATTATCCCCACTATCATTACATTCATCAACTAATATGTCTTATTGCCTATGACTTAACTATGCAATTATGAATTATCATGGTGTAAGTTGCCCCAGAAAACTGTCGGTATGCTAGCAGAAACTGACAACGGTTTTGTGTTCAGGAAGTCGATTATCTTAGATGACAAAAACCTAACGTACTAGATATATTTCTAATATTTCAACAGTTATGTTTATATTTCAGCACTAAAATCATGGTCATCAAGAGATGGATAATTATTACTTGGTTGTACATCAAATGGCTTAGGATCCCCAACTCCTGACGAAGGCTAATTATTCAAATCGGCTTCTGGGGCGAGTCTCCGGTGTTACTATAGGGTGAAATCTACTTCTAGCTAGTACTATAGCGTGAGGTTAGGTTAGGTTGGGTTACTAATGGATAACAATTATTTCAAAACATTCAATTTGGAGATAAACACTAAATTTGCACATCTCAAACTGCACCTAGGTAGGCGATACCTAGCAGTAGATCTCACGCTACAGTAGCACCGAGCCCCTGTAGTTGTTACCGCGGTGTGTAAGGAGGGCAGTTTCTTGCCGAGATATCGAGGTTCCTATTGTATGCGTGACCAGCTACTAATTAAGGTTTCTCATTGTAAGTTTTTTTTTCGATCGCGTTTCCTGACTCTCTAGTGGACTTCTAAACTTCCGTTGATTTATCCAAACTTCTTTTTTTCATGCTGAAGTGTTCTGACATATTTGAACCCAGTTTCTTTGTACGAGTGACAATTTCACGATTTACCTCAGTCTGGGAACACCTTTCCAACTTCCACGTTTCCTTTAGACGAGGACGTTCCTTTATCAATTTACCGTTGTTGTTGTTGTTGTTCCGAGTGGACGAAATGGAACCGATCAGTAGAGGTGTCTTTGTTTGCTTCCTGCTTGAGGCCCATTATTTATCACTTGGCTCAATTCTTCACCTGAACTCAAAAGAAAAAAAATGAGCGACTGGCTTACCACAATTCTTCAAGATGACCATCTTAAGATAATTCTCTTTGGTATGCTTTGTCTCCAAAATAACTCTAAAGCAGGGTTGAAACTTGTAGTTTTTCCTCTAGGGCACAAGCAAAACTCTGTAGTGCTTAGAAATAAATCTATGATTTTCAAATACACCATCAACTTCATAACTTTAGAAGTCTTCTCGCCCGTGTGGCAACATTTTCTCCTACATCCGATCATGCCCCTTATCCAGTTACACCCTTCATCCTTTCTCGTATCTCTACACTGTTAAGGAAGGGTCTTGGCGGACTGTGAACGTCAGCGAAGGAGAAAGTGTGAATGCTTTCGGCTTGTAATTCATGCCCGGTCTCGTGATATGATTATTGTATCTAGTGAAGCATTTGATAATCGATTATTTTAACGGCTATTATACGTATTAAATTGCACACACGAGTTTAGTTGCAGGAAAGTATCAAATTTGAAAAAAATAACCTTTGAATTATTTAATTTGTATAGCTTTGTGTAATGCAGTCAAATATTTATGGTTTTGGTAGCTGTTTGGGTCAATCCAGCTAATTTTATGTCATATGACAAATAAACGGACTTGGCTGTGAGAATTGCGGTGATGATTCAGACTCTATCAACGTTAACGCTCAAGTTGTGATTTGATATGCGTCACGATGTATTTTAACAAGGAAGTGTTTTTGGAGCGTCAATGGAATTGTAGAGGAACACCGGAAGTTAGTGATTCATTTGGTTAAGGAAAGTTTGAAAATTAGCTTAATGAACTTTTCGTTACGCGAAGCATACAATGATTTGACTTCAGTAGTACTTGTCGTGAAATAAAAAGCAAAAACCTTTAGGCAGGTTTTAATCAACTAAAAATCAACTTTAACATTGAAAATACAGATTGCTTCGTACATCTATCCTAAACGCCGGTAGACAGGGTACACAACGAAGTTTTGACATTTCAATCTTAAAATGACATTCTTCCCCTCTGACGTTAATCCCATCTGACATTTTAATCACCACCCATAACGTTGAGGCTCTCGTCTCTCTCGAGTGGAGCATCGCAAAACTTGGGTGCTCCTTTCGGTATGGTCAGAATTTTTCATACCCGGCTGGTCCTCCACAACAACCAATTGCGGGGTTTCCTTGTCCACTTCAGGTGCCTCAACGGGCGAGAAGTTAGGTGCCTCACTTTGGCGATTTGGCTATAAGGAACAGGGAGCTAAGTCTTTCAGGGATACAGTGTTTTCACGACCATTCGGATACTTGATGTGGGCATACGCGGGATTCGCCTATACAAGTCCAACTTCGTCCACCAATGGCTCTTCTTTGTGAGTCCGACCGAAACGGCGCAGTAGTACAGGACCTGGGGTCATAAGCCAGGATGGGAGTCATGTACTTTGACAAGATCGTCTTTGGAAATTGAAAAATCGTTCATGTGGCGTAGTATTGGTAGACGTAGATAATAAAGAGCGTATCGAATGGAGAGCTTGCGGTAGAACTGATTCCCATTCTTGTTGATCTACGCCATGAGTCTTCATGGCCAATTGAATACATTTCCAAATGATGCCGTTATATCTTTCAATTTAGCTATTCCCGGTTGGATGATATGGAGTTGTCTTACTAGTTGCAACTCCTCGATTGATGAGGTATTCTCGGACATCACGAGATAAAAATGCTTGCCCACGATCAGAATGCACATAATTTGGTATTCCGCACAAAGAAAATATGGTGTCTAGACACCTCACAACAGTTTGAGATGTCATATTTTAACAAGGGATTGCGAAAGGGAATCGGGAAAATTCATCAATGGCTGTAAATAAGTATTTGTTCCCGGTACGCGATGGAATTGGACCCTTAAAATCAATACTTAATCTCTCCATTGCATGTGTTGCTTTGATAAGAACATTGTCCGATCGTGGCTTATAAAAATTCGGTTTGACTTCTGCGCAGATTTGACAGGAAGAACACACGTTCTTGACATCATCAGTTGAAAATGGTAAGTTCCTGCTTCTCACGAAGTGTAGCATCCTAGTATTTCCCGGATGACAGAGACCATTATGAATTTCCACAAGGCGATTGGAACCGGACGTTGATGCACAGAAGGCGCGAGTAAAAGCATCGGGGGCAACATTCTTTTTGCCTGGTCGATATCGGATGGAGTAACTGAAATTAGCGAGTTCTAGTCTCCATCCTTGTATTTTATCATTCTTGATCTTTGTCCTTTTTCGGTTATCCAGCATATATGCTACCGACCTCTGATCAGTAATTATAGTGAAATGGTGACCAGATAATATGTGAGTCCACTTCCTCACAGCTTCGATAATGGCAGTCGCCTCCTTTTCGACAGCCGGGTAGTGCTTTTCACTCGCATTCAGCGTTCTGGATAGAAAAGCGATCGGACGTCCCTCTTGGTTCAAGGTTGCCGACACGGCATCGTCAGAAGCATCACATTCGACAACAAAAGGAAGCGAATCGTCTATGCCGCTTACTGCCGCTGTCCCAAGAAGCCTCTTCAAAGTTTCGAATGCGGTGATGGCCTCTTAACTCAAAGGGAATGTTTTAGCCTGGTACAAAGCTCGAGCCTTGTCGGAGAATCCAGGAATCCATTTTGCATAGTAAGCAAACATGCCAAGTGTTCTCTGAAGAGCAGCAAAAGTAGTGGGTGGGGGGAGCTGTTACAGAGGTTCTAGTCTGTCCAGATCTGGTTTGATTAAACCGTTTTCCAGTCTAAAACCGATTAAGTTAATAGATCTTGCAGGTGTCACCGTTTTTGATGAATTAAATGTCAACTTCCTCCGCTTGGCAGCAGCCATAAACCTCGCAAGATTCTTATCGTGTTCCTCTTAAAAGCTTCCAGCAATAGTAATATTGTCAAGGTACGGAAATGCCCCATTTAGGTGCATTTTCTCAACAAATTCATCAATAGCTCTTTGAAATACGGCTACTCCATTCGTAACTCCGAACGGAACTCTCTTGAACTAGTACAATCTTCCATTTGCCTCAAACGCAATTAATGACTTATCAGAATCACGGATAGGAACCTAGTGATAAGCACTCTTGAGGTCAAATGTTGAGAAAACTTTGTACTTTGCCAATTCGTTCATCATGTTTTAAATTTTAGGGAGAGGATAGGCATCCAGATCAGTGTATCTATTGACCGTGGCCTCTATCGTTTCTCCCAAAAAATGCTCGACTACCGCCGCAGCTCCGTAAGGCCTGTAACCTTCTACGGTAACAGTGCTGCTAAAAGGGACATCGCTCTCAAGGCTTGTTGATACTGCAAGCACGAATAGTTATATCAACGAGAAGGTTGCTCGTCGGCTACATCTATGTGTTGAGCCAGTACATCAGGAGATTACCCTTGCATCTTTTGCAATGACCACCTGCGCTCTCCAGGCTGACGTGCTCGGCTCAATGATACCTTCAGAAAGGAGATGACGAATCTCTTGAGCGATGAATTCGCGATCTGCTCGGCCAAAGTCCCTAGACTTGGTTGCTACCGGTTTTACATAACGAAAATAAGGAAGAAAAGAAATAAAGATATAGATATTTATAGATATTTACATAAATATAAATAACTATACATTACCGTTTTGTTCTTATTGTTACGTTGTGGTATTTGTTGTTATGGTGCTGGTGTAGTTATGGTGCTAGTGTCGGTACGGAGCTACATCCCTGTACCTACACCAGCACCATAACAACAAATACCATATCGTAAAAGTAGGAATAAAACGGTAATGCTTTGGTATTTACATTTATGTAAATGTAAGAAGCGATATAGCATCAACAGTGGAAGTCGGCATGTTGTTGTTCAGTGGAATTGAGAAGTAGAGTGAAAATTCCTTCCATTTAATTCCAATGACAGATCGTAAAAATAAATTAGTTAGCCTTTTAGAACGATTTGATCGTTTTGACTAACTTTGTGTGAATGTAACAGAATATGCTTACTTATTCAATTGAAACAAATTTGTTTAGCCTCCCAATGTTTAGAATTTCAGAATAATCGATATTACAAAACAACGTCAGGTTAATATTTTCACTTCTCAAATGAATAAACGGCAACTAGACTGTGCTCGAGCATTCGCGTTTAAAACTACTATGCATGAAAACGTTCAAGGATTTCAAAACAATTTTTACAGCCGCTCGCGGCGCCTCATACTGTCGACATTCTGTACGTCACGCATGGATGTGCAGTTATTATATCACTCTGAATTGACCTGTAGTGATGGAGATATCTGCACGGGTGAGTTTCGTTATGTCATCTGAGATAATTGACTTCCAAGCACACACCTGAGGTCAGTTTTTGTAAGCACGCCGCCATTTTTACTAAGCAGCTTACTGCCTGAATATACAAAATTGCATCGTTTAGCCGTAGGTAATGAGACATTAGCTGATGGTGGTGGGGACATTGCTGTGAACACATCCGCAGACGCAGTAACTAGTGGCAGACAACACCTGCAGACGCAGTAACTAGTGGCAGACAACATCTGCAGACGCAGTAACTAGTGGCAGACAACATCTGCAGACGCAGTAACTAGTGGCAGACAACATCTGCAGACGCAGTAACTAGTGGCAGACAACAACACCTGCAGACGCAGTAACTAGTGGCAGACAACAACACCTGCAGACGCAGTAACTAGTGGCAGACAACAACACCTGCAGACGCAGTAACTAGTGGCAGACAACACCTGCAGACGCAGTAACTAGGGGCAGACAACAACACCTGCAGACGCAGTAACTAGTGACAGACAACACCTGCAGACGCAGTAACTAGTGGCAGACAACAACACCTGCAGACGCAGTAACTAGTGGCAGACAACAACACCTGCAGACGCAGTAACTAGTGGCAGACAACAACACCTGCAGACGCAGTAACTAATGGCAGACAACACCTGCAGACGCAGTAACTAGTGGCAGACAACAACACCTGCAGACGCAGTAACTAGTGGCAGACAACAACACCTGCAGACGCAGTAACTAGTGGCAGACAACAACACCTGCAGACGCAGTAACTAGGGGTAGACAACAACACCTGCAGACGCCCTAACTAGTGGCAGACAACAACACCTGCAGACGCAGTAACTAGTGGCAGACAACAACACTTGCAGACGCAGTAACTAGTGGCAGACAACAACACCTGCAGACGCAGGAACTAGTGGCAGATAACAACACATGCAGACGCAGTAACTAGTGGCAGACAACACCTACAGACGCAGTAACTAGTGGCAGACAACAACACCTGCAGACGCAGTAACTAGTGGCTGACAACAACACCTGCAGACGCAGTAACTAGTGGCAGACAACAACACCTGCAGACGCAGTAACTAGTGGCCGACAACAACACCTGCAGACGCAGTAACTAGTGGCAGACAACAACACATGCAGACGCAGTAACTAGTGGCAGACAACAACACTTGCAGACGCAGTAACTAGTGGCAGACAACAACACCTGCAGACGCAGTAACTAGTGGCAGACAACAACACATGCAGACGCAGTAACTAGTGGCAGACAACAACACTTGCAGACGCAGTAACTAGTGGCAGACAACAACACCTGCAGACGCAGTAACTAGTGGCAGACAACAACACATGCAGACGCAGTAACTAGTGGCAGACAACAACACATGCAGACGCAGTAACTACATAGTGGATGACTACAACACCTGCAGATAAGGCACTATTGTCACAAATGTGACAGTAGTTTCCTTTCATTGATTGAAATATTATCGGAGCGGTCAACTTTCACTGAGATAATGTCGATAGTTCACTTGTCGTCAATTGATATAAAATAAAACGCAAGGTGTCTCCTCAAATTGTTAAATAAATGAAAGTATTTATGCCACTCTCTATGCGTAAGTTCACTTATTTTATTACAATGAGAATTTCGCTGAATAAATTAAATTATTTGGTCCGTCTCTCTCTTCACGCTCTTAAAGGATGCTCAATGACCGTATCTGTGATACGAGTTCCACCAGGGCTCTTGTGAAAGGATATTTTAAACACAGGCACAATAGCGATATATATATTTGGTGCCATCAAAATCTGTACACTTTATTTAAAAAAATTGTCTTATCCCGTCATTTTTGACGGCTGTGTGCTCTGGTGAATAATGTTCGTTCAGATAAGACGGTCTTGTCACCTTAAATTATCTTGTATCCATTTCCATTTTCTTTCACAGAATTGATCCGTCAATTCGCACATTGCCTGGTCAATGTAATAATAAATTAGTTACCATAGGAAATATTTTCTACAGACATAGAAAATGTTCAGCATATAAGGGTCCTAGACGCACTCGATCAACCGAGTAGTTCAATAGACATATTCATATAGCTTATTATTCAATTTTGTTTATTTTGCCCATTGAACGTTGTCCCTGCAACACACACGGTTGATGTATTAAATATCATTACTGGGCTTTGCTCAGCGTCCCAAATTACTGGCGTATAAAACGTGTATGCAGGGTGTTTCAGAACAAGAGGTAATTGCACACAAGGAGAAAATGGCCAAATAAACGCATTTTTTTCCGTGGAATTTAAAAAATAAATCGGCTGAAAGAAATATTATCTGTTTATTGTTTTAAACGATGAAATTTAATGACACATATATTCGCAATATTTATTTGGAATTTACTTCACAAAAACTGTTCGAAATGTGCTCCACCTACATCAATGCACTTTCCACATCTTGGCCTAAACGACTGCCGGACATCAGGAAACACGTCTGGCATTGCAGAACTCTCACCAGCAGCCACTGCAATTCTGGCCACGAGGTCTTCCTCAGCTTCAATGGTTGTAGCAATGGGTCCTTCTTGCTGAAACTTATTTACCAAAGTTATTTACCAAACCTGAAACTTATTTATCACTAAACCTATATTTTATTAGTGTAAACTGTAATAGAATAAAAGTGTTTGTAACGTAAATTCAAACTAAATATTTCGAATAATTATGAAATTAAATTTCATTTCTTATAACAAGAAACTGCTAATATCTCAAAAGCTCGAATTTTTCCAAATATTTCATAGAAGAAAAAGTGTTTATTTGGTCAATTTCTACTTGGTGTGCAATATTGTATCTCTTGTTCTGAACACCCTGTATATATAACAGCGACGGTACTACACCGTACTGAGTGGAGAAATTCTTTATTTTAAAGGATTATTGAATTGCTGATAATGATCTCGCATTGCTGAATGCGAAGGGGAGGAAAGCATGTGACCAGTTCTGACCGGCGCGCCATTTTAGAGAACTTATCTAAGATCCTTCCCGAGTTTTCTCTATAAACCTCATTTTGTGTGAGTCATAATTTCTAAAGTATAGCACCTTAAAATTTGAAATTAGTCTCATTTTAAGCGTCAATTCATTCTCCAAATGTGAGTGTATAATAAAAATCTCATACGCCCCTTGAGGGATGAAAATTACCCTTTTTGTTAGGGTAACTCGGGAAGGATCTTAGATGGGTTCTCTAAAATGGCGCGCCGGTCCAGTTCTGTGGGAAATTCCTGAATGTTGGCTGTGTCTAATGAATTGTTGAAGTTTGGTACTACCAACACAAGTCTGCATGCAGCAGTCACGCGTAGACACATCCACTCCACAGGCACTTACCCAATCTTTCTTTCTTTCGTTCTAAAAATTAACTGATATTAAAACTAATTCTATGAAACACTCTGACGTCAACTAAAGAAAAAACTCTCTCCTTCGAGATACGATACATCCCTATCTAGTTCAGGGTTAAAAAAAAAACTGTAGTTCTACATAATTTTTTTGCTTTGCTCGCTCGAGGTGACAATACAGGGAGAGTATTTTTTATCCAGAACTTTTTGAATGGAATTATCCCTGATAAGTTTAGAAGACTTATTGTTAACACATAATTTTCTAAAATGTTAATTTTTTATGTGGAATATTTCGAAAGTCCTAGACACAAGATATGCACGATAAGGCAGAGTATTAGCGCAATATTTGACACATCCCTAGTAACTATAACTGAAACAGTTCGTACCAAGACCAGTGAACGTTGGCCTCCTGAAGACAGAGGTAATGAGCCTGGAGTTGGACGTTGTCACGAGTATATCTAATGACGGAATTTGCCCATTTAGCTCTACTTTAATTCTAAATTTAATATGGGACGAGATTGCTCTATTTCTAGAGTAAATGTAATATTTGGAGGTTATGTAGCGATATATGCGTCAAAACAAGTGGCTCCATGTTCCGAGCGACACGAAACCAACGCATTATCCAGATATCTACGCTGCATATCAACACATCGCTCCCACATCCGTGGGTCATCGCCAATAAGGAAGCGGTAACGGCAGGCCAGGCATGATCTCAAACAAAGCAAATGCCTACGTAAATAAAGCCTGTGTGTCGAGTACTATGCACACGCCGTGTTTGCAGAATGTCTTTTGTAACCGTAGATTGTAATGAAGGGCTGAGAACTATCATTAGTTTCTGATTATTCTAATTGTATTCAGCTTATTGTTCGTATTGCCTGCGGTTATGTGAAGCTTTTTTGTTTATTGAACGCATTAGGAACGCAGAAAGTTCTTAGTGCGCTAGAAGGAACTGGGAAGGGTTGGAAGAAGCGTGCCCATTGTAGTGTAAATAGGCATATCGACTGTAGCACAAATCATCATGCCTGTAGAAGTTCACAATCACAAAATAATCATCACAACCCAAGCTCGCCTACAATTCCTCCACCACAGGTATACTCGGAGAAACGCCAAAACTTGGACGTATACAGGCGATTCTGTGACATTCTTTCAGTTGTGCAAGTAGCCTTTGACGGCTCCAAAAGTTATAAATAAAATCAGAAAAGAGTACAACGTAAGGACACAAACATCGCTGCATGACGTAATCCGTTTCAAATATGAAAACTCATAAATTCAATTTGGTAAACTAATATCAATTGAAATAAAACATGGAAAATTGAACTCTAAAATCTTAGTATGTATTTAGTAATAAATTTAATCTTCAAAATTTGTCTTTATTCAAGTTTAAAACAGTCTGCATGTCGTTCGAAAAAAATGACATCCATTTTAAATATTTTTGTTACCGTAGACGTTTTTATCATATATATATGATAAAAATGTCTACAAAAATATTTAAAATGGATGTTATTTTTTTCGAACGGGTTTCTATGGACTAGAAATAGCTATCACGTTGACTTGTGTGCCCGTTGTGAGCCCCATCGATGCATTGAGTGTATTTTGCTGTCGCCAATATCGGTACTTCTGTGTACGATCTTATGCATTGCTGTATATTGTACTGTCATTACTGGTTCTTATCGTTCTAGGTAACGATTTTACAATTACTCTCAAAATCATTATGATGGTCAGAATAATAAATACGAGAATAGCTACCATAATTGAAATCTAAACTTATGTTTAGGTTTCCATTTCAATTTACCTGTTTTTACTTGAGCCGTTCAATGATTTCGCTCGCTGTCGACATCACAGAACGATACGCTGCCTAACCTAAACCTACCCACCCAAAACTTGGCCAGGCTGTTACCGGTCCCCTTAACTCCAACCTCTATGGACGCAGGTATAGCACATTAATTTATGCGTGCTAAGTTTTAACCCAGCGGCAGATTTGGTTCAATTCTCAATAATTACCGTGAAGACATTAACGAAAATTTCACTGAATAATACTGATCACAAAGTTAGCGAAGATAACACTGATGGTAATGAAATAAAATAAGTTCCTTTAATAATTAATTGAAATGAATTACTTTAGTTTAATTTATTTATACGTGTATGACATGCAATTTACAGTGTTGATATGAAATTATGCAAGCATATTATTTGTAGATGATGGTACAACATGAATACAGCATTCAAATAGAAAAATGTTCATTATATTACAGTTCAACACATATGTATTTTTTTGCCATTTAGGTAAAACCTCATTTTCTACATAAAAAGAATTGAAGTCAGTGAGTTTTCACTCTGAAAAAAAACAGTTTTAAAATCCTTGGAACATTTCTAACAAACTAACAGGTCCCGAGTTCCCAATTTGTACATTTTATTTCTTTTATCACGGTTCAAAACAAAACTTTGGAATATTTTGGTAAGTGACAAAAAATTCAATATGAAAATAAAGCGAAATGTAAAATTGGAAATTCGGAACTCTTAGTTTGTTTGAAATGTTACAAGGATTTCAAACCTGCCTTTGAATTTGTTCTAGCACATGAACTCATTGACTTCTATTCTTTTTAAATATCTCTAAAAATGAACTAAAAATTAATATTTCAAATTTTTACTAAAACTAAGGCCTAAATCGAAGAATTCACACGAGTAAAATGTGTCTTTTTTCAAGACGCACATTCACTGGTCAAATTTAAGACCAATCGAATCAAAATTTAAAAATCGCTGGGTTGTCATGCCCAAAATAAGATTTGCAAGAGTGTAGTCGCAGTTGCCACTAGTTACTGCGTCTGCAGGTGTTGTCTGCCACTAGTTACTGCGTCTGCAGAAGTGTTCACAGCAATGTCCCCACCACCATCAGCTAATGTCTCATTAACTACGGCTAAACGATGCAATTTTGTATATTCAGGCAGTAAGCTGCTTAGTAAAAATGGCGGCGTGCTTACAAAAACTGACCTCAGTTGTATGCTTGGAAGTCAATTATCTCAGATGACATAACGTGACTCAACCGTGCGGATCTTCTTACACGAACTATACTGAACCAGCAGGGCCCGTGGAAATTCCATGGAGAATGTCATCAATAAGCTAGGTGGACCCATGAAAAAATTCGGTCAACATTACCTAACAAATTCTATCATAACATTTGAATCTTACACATCCTAACATAACATGTACCAACCTATCCTATCCCAACAAACTAAAAAAATTAAAATAATAAAAAAAATTAAAAAATATTAAAAAATTTAAAACATTAAACAATTTTTATCTTCCCCTGCCCCTATCCCTCCCTTCTCACCCTCTCTCCCTTTAATGCTAATAGAGCGCGACTCGACACGAGCCAACTCGTATCATAGATACTTCAATGATGTTGAAGGGCGTGATGCATAGGTTAGCGTATTAATATATAGATGTGGCAACTACTGGCACCATCTGTCTCATACAAGTTGATTACGATATGCGCCGTGAGCGGCTGAAAAAAGTGTTAAGAATAACGTGAGAGTGATTTTAATTTACTGTTACTACTTTGAAAACGGTGAAATCTAGCCTGATTATTATGAGTTCCTTTAACAGACTAAAATTTTTATCTTGAACTTGAACTTGAAATTGAGGGCCGACAGCGTCGGGGCCTTTGTAACGGCCTACAATTCCCTCCACAATTTTCACACAAAGAGTTCAGCGCCTGGTACCAGACTTGTCCACTAAACTACTCACAAGCTGCCATTGGATGGCATCACTGGGATAGCCAGTGTGTCAAAACACCATCCCCAGGCATATTGGGTCATTACTGACCATTCTACCTGACTGGCTCATTCCAGTCACTGTCTCTTACTCCAGGCACGCGCTAGAAATACTTTCATAGCCTCAATGATACTCAAATTACACTCCTGATCCAATCCAGCAAGACAGCTCATACCGCAATCATCTTCAGCACATCTGGCATTCCACTCATTCTCTCCATACTGCTCAAGAACCACATTCATGAAACTTTCTCTCTCTTGCTCATACTTACTACATTCCAGCACAAAATGCTCAATTGTTTCCTCTACTCCACTATTACACTGCTGACATAATCTGTTATTATTCTCATTCCACCTCCATGTACGTCTGTTCACACTCAATGACTTACATCTCACAGCAAACAAGAGTTGACTTCCAAAACTACCATCATAGAACAGCTCAAACTTAGGTGCTTCTTTTCTCATATACCAGTTAAGTGTAGGCTTCCGCATCATGCTAAGCTTCCACTTATTCAATCCAAAATCTTTTGTTTGCCTCTCAATCTCTTTTTTCCACCTCTTGCAGTCCCACTCAAGCCCTACACCTCCAGGATTTATTAAACTCCAGTCATCCACAGGTCTCCCAATTCTAACATGAATAATCTTTTGCATACTAAGCTTCCTTGCATGCCCCCAATACACTTTCTCCCAATAGCTTACACTCAGATTCCATTCAAAATTTTGCTTTACCCATCTGCTATTCTGCATTCTTTCAATTTTCACCTTATAATTCAGCACCGCTTTCATCATTCTTTCTGAAAATAAGCTCCACCCTAGGTCACCTCTAATGGCTTCTGTAGCTGTCCATTTCGGAGCACCCAATGCTAACCGTCCTACCTTATTTTGCATGACATCCAGCTTTTCAAGATCACTTCCATTCCAGGCAAGAGCATTCATACCATACATGACACTAGGTACAGCAACATACTTCCACATTCTGAGACTGTTTTGTAATATCTCAGAACTGAAAACTTAAACGGTGAAATGTTGCAAAAATAAGTATTGGGTAGAATTGTTTTTTGGAAGCAGTTGATATTCACATGACAGCAGACAATAAATGTAGAAAATATTGAAGGCTAACTAATTTACTTTTTCTGTTCAGTTCTCAATAACGACAAGTAAGTATTTATCACTTGAGTTTCCAATTCCACTGAACAACAACATGCTGACTTCCACTGTTGATGCTCTATCGCTTCTTACATTTACATAAATGTAAATATCAACACATTTAATTGTCTTTCTTATTATTACGCTGTGGCATTAGATGTTATGGTGCCGGTGTAGGGACAGGGTTGTAGCACCGTACCCACACCAGCACCAAAATTTCAACGTATATACTGACAAAAACGTTAGAGAACTGATTCACTCAGTAAAGAAACATAGATAGTGAAAATAGTGCAAATAGCATCAACAATGAGAGGCGGCATGTTGTCCTACGGAGCATTTCTCGCGTGGTCGAATAACTCTACCAGAAAATGAATTAGTTACCGTTTTGGCACACACCAATAAATGCACATTGAAAAGGAATCTGTCCTATTTGAAATGAATGAATAACATCGAAAACAAATTCGAAATGCATTCTCTTCTTGTAAATTTGGTCTTTCACTTTAATTTTTCAATCTCACGATATTACATTTGGTAAATTAGTCCGACTGTGAACGGTTGCAAAATTTCGATACCTCTATGTACTGCTTTTACTACAATATAAACTATTTATGGGAGTCAGGTTAGACTCGCACGAACGATGTCAGCATTACCTGTTGAGCATTAGCCCTATGAGAGGAGTGGTCTCTGCTAGGCTTAAAGGAGCTTTTAAAAAGATATTCGTTTGAGTTAGAGTAATTTGGGTTAAGAAACTTGACTTTCTGAACACAATCTGTGGTCAGTTTTACATACTTTACATTTTTTACCGTATTTTAGGATTATCTGACACAAAATCTGTCAAAAATGTCTTATTTAAATATTGGCTGAGTGAATTATTTTAATATTGGGTCTTTTAAGGTTTAAATTTCACTCAACAACAATACGCCGGCTACCATTGTTGATGCTATTGGCATTATTTTCACTTCCTATGTTTTTTTTCTGTATAAATGAGTTCTCTAACGTTTTTTCGTCAATATATACATTGAAATTTTGGTGCTGTTGTGGGTACGGTGCTACATGAGCACCGTACCTACACCAGCACCGTACCTACACCAGCACCGTACCTACACCAGCACCGTACCTACACCAGCACCGTACCTACACCAGCATCGTACCTACACCAGCACCGTACCTACACCAGCACCGTACCTACACCAGCACCGTACCTACACCAGCACCGTACCTACACCAGCACCGTACCTACACCAGCACCGTACCTACACCAGCACCGTACCTACACCAGCATCGTACCTACACCAGCACCGTACCTACACCAGCATCGTACATACACCAGCACTGTACCTACACCAGCACCGTACCTACACCAGCATCGTACCTACACCAGCACTGTACCTACACCAGCATCGTACCTACACCAGCACCGTACCTACACCAGCACCGTACCTACACCAGCACCGTACCTACACCAGCATCGTACCTACACCAGCACCGTACCTACACCAGCACCGTACCTACACCAGCATCGTACCTACACCAGCACTGTACCTACACCAGCATCGTACCTACACCAGCACCGTACCTACACCAGCACCGTACCTACACCAGCACCATAACAACTAATACCACAACGTAATAATAAGAAAGAAAGTTAAATGTGTTGATATTTACATTTATGCTATTGTAAGAAGCGATATAGCATCAGCAGTGGAAGTCAGCATGTTGTTGTTCAGTGGAATTGAGAAGTAGAGTAAAAAATTCCTCCCATTGAATTCTGATGACTGATCATAAAAATAAATTAGTTTACCTTCAAAAAGTGTCAAATTTTACAAGTAATTATGTGCGAACGTAGCAGAATAAGCTTATTTATTCGTTGGAAACAAATTTTCTAAGCCTCCTAAAGTTTAAAATTTCAGAATGAGCGATATTATGAAGCAATATCAGGATTATATTTTCACTTCCTAAATTAGGGTACCGTAACAATTACCGCCCACTTACTGACCTTCGACCTATAACACCATCTAATCGAATGTACGCAACTGAGTAGACTACATTTCAACATTAGCACAAAGGTTCATGTTTAGATACATTACTCTCAGAACCGCATCATGTGGCAAGGAATAAATGCTATAAATTTTTCATTGCGAAATATTTGGAACTGCACAATTCTACTGTTACCGCCCAGTGTTCGCGCAAATTCTATAGTTACCGCCCGATTATCGCCCACTGTTCTTCAAATGCCGCCCTTTGAATCGAATGTAAAATATAAGTGCGTTACGAATGAGCGTTAGAGGAATCAATAAGAAAACTATTTGGGAAGGCTAATAGAAAGATTTATTTTGCTGTAAAATATAGAAAATAGCATTTACACACCAAGCGGTGAACGTAGGAAAAAAAACCTTAAACCACTCATTGGTTTTGTATTACAGAAAAGCACGTATCTTGAACCTTCCCTGATGTAAATAAGTCTGTACTAGGCCTAGGCCCTAAATCAAAATAAACTTTAATATTGATGACCGCGTCAACATTATTAAGAAAATAACAATAACACAGCATACCTACTCCGTGCATAAAAAAACACATTCCTTAAACCACTCATTGCCTTTGTAGGTATCACAGAAAAATAAACTTATTTTGAACCTTTTAACATAATTCTGTACTAAATTGAAATTAACTTCAATGTTGATGACCTCAATGACCGCAATAAAGAAAATAACAGTATCACAGCTTACTCCGAGCGTAAAAAACAAACTCATTTAAGCACTCATTGGCTCTGTATCACAGAAAAACGAAAGGTACATCATATCTTGAACTGTTGAACACCTTAAAGTCCTTTGCTCATTGTCTCTTTTTATTTTTATGTGCCTAACTAGCTATACCTACCTATCAAAGAAGCTGTAATTTCATATCTAGGCCTACCTAATGCCTAAAACTGTTAGGCCTACTACGTAGGCGTAATAATGTTTGGCAAAGCATGGAAAAGCGAATAGGCCTATGTAGAACACTACTGGAAATTATTCCTGAAATTAATGTTTTTGCTTCTTGTTATTCTGTTTGTCACATTTTGCAGAAGAATTCATAGGCTTTCAACTCTTCACTCGTCATCGCTAGCACGTTTGCTGATGAGGCTACAACCCTAATACATGAAAAATTAAGCTAAACAAACACAAAAAATAAATAAAACAATACTAACAAGAAAACAAGTAATAGTAAAGACTATAAGACTACTCTTAATAAATAAATATAGCTTACGGGCGGTATTTCTGTAAGATAGCGGTATTTTTATTAGTTGTATCTAAACACCGCCCACCAATCATCGCCCAGGGCGGTTTTTAAAGAATGACAATTTTCTTTCTACAATTACCGCCCACCCAATAATTTAGCATTCTAATTACTCAGCGTGAAATTAGTATCTGTTATAGTTTGTTTACGTTTCGATCTGTGTCCCGCCACAGGCAACATGGCGGGAAAATAGTGAATGACTGTTTAATTAACTTTACTTTCACGCAAGCTAGTTTTGTGCACGGTTCGATTCTAATGCGGTCTGATACGTAGTTGCATACAATAACTTTTTTTTTCGATTCTATCATAAAACTGATTGGAAATCTGAGGAGATCTCCTGAAACTGGGGTTTTTATGGTTCGTAACAGCAAGTACGTGCTCACGACACTGTGATCTGAAAGAAAATAAGAGCGTTTTGAATGTACGCGGGCGGTAGTGTGATAGTGGGCGGCAATTGTTACGGTACCCTAGTATTCGGCAACAAGAACAGGTTCGAGCATTCGCAAAAATAGTTAATACAGGGGCTAACTTTGCAAGAAATACAAAAAAAAAATTTACAGCTGCTCGCGGCGCCTTATACTGTCGATAATCTCTACGTCACATATGGTTGTGTAGTTATTACTACATTCTAAATTGCTCAGTATTCATGAGAATACCTGCAAAGGTTGAGTTACGCTGTGTCATCTGAGATAATTTTACAAACCTGAGGTCAATTTTTGTAAGCACGCCGCCATGTTTTCTATGACACTTGGGTAGAGTGGGGTATTGTGCTTTGAATTTTTCCCCTTTACCCAACGGAGAAAATCGCCACCTAGCGCAGGGATTCTAACCCCTGATGCCCGCACGGAGGCAGGTCCTTAAACCTCTCGGCTATGACGAGCAATCTCAAAGAAAGGAATACTGGATAAGTGCCTGTGGAGTGGATGTGTCTATGCGTGACTGTTGCATGCAGACTTGAGTTGGTAGTGCCAAACTTCAACAATTCATTAGACACAGCCGACATTCAGGAATTTCCCCTAGAACTGGTCACGTCCTTTCCTCTCCTTCTCATTCGGCGATTCGAGATCAGTGTCAACAATTGAATCATCCTTTCCAAATAAATAAATTTTTCACTGTACGGTGTAGTTCCGTCACTGTTATATATACAGGGTGTTTCAGCACAAGAGGTTTAGAATTGCACACAAAGTAGAAAATTACCAAAGAAACACATGTTTTCTGTGAAATTTTCGGGAAAAATTTTGGTTTCTGAGATATTAGTTGTGTATTGTTTTAAAGGATGAAATTTAATTGCACAATTACTCGCCATATTTACTTTGAATGCTCGTTACAAACACTTCTATTCTAGGAGCGTTTACTGTTATAAAATTTAATTTTAGTGATATTTCATAACAAAGTTTTACCAATAAGGACCCATTGCTACACCCATTGAAGCTGAGGAAGATCTCGTGGCCAAAATTGCAGCGGCTGCTGGTGAGAGTTCTGCAGGTCAGACGTGTTTCCTAATGTCCGGCAGTCGTTAAGGCCAAGATGTCATAAGTGCATTGATGTTGGTGGAACACATTTCGAACAGTTTTTGTGAGGTAAATTCCAAATCAATATTGCGAGTATTTGTGTCATTAAATTTCATCGTTTGAAACAGTAAACAGCTAATATCTCATTCAGCCGATTTATTTTTTAAATTCCACGGAAAAAAATGCGTTTATTTCGCCATTTTCTCCTATTGTGCAATTACCTCTTGTTTTGCAACACCCTGCATACACGTTTTATACTTCAGTGATTTGGGAAGCTGTGCTAAGTCCAGTAATGATACTTAATACATCAACTGTGTGTCTTGCGGGGGCAACTCAATAGGCAAAATAAACAAAATTAAATGTTAAACAATATGACTATGACTAGGCCTATCGAATTATTTCGGTTTATCCCGTACGCCCTACACCATTCCATGCTGAACATTTTCTTTGTCTGTAGAAAATATTTCCTATGGTAACTAATTTATTATTACATTGACCTGGCAATGTTGGAATTGACGGATCAATTCTGTGAAAGAAAATGGAGATGGATACAAGATAATTTAAGGGGACAAGCTTGTGATATCTGAACAAACATCATTCACTGGAGCACACATCCGGCAAAAATGACGGGATTAGACACTTTTTGTAAATAAAGCGTACAGATTTGGATGGCACCAAATATATATCACCATTACGCCTGTGTTTGAAATATTCTTTCACAAGAGCCCTGGTGGAACTCGTATCACAGATACGGTCATTGAGCATCCTTTAAGAGTGTCAAGAGAGACACGGACCAAACAATTTAATTTATTCAGCGAAATTCTCATTGTAATAAAATAAGTGAACTTACGCACAGAGAGTGGCATAAATACATTCATTTATTTAACAATTTGAGGGGACACCTTGCGTTTTATTTTATATCAATTGATGACAAGTGAACTATCGACATTATCTCAGTGAAAGTTGACCTCTCCGATAATATTTCAATCAATGAAAGGAAACTACTGTCACATTTGTGACAAATAGTGCCTTATCTGCAGGTGTTGTAGTCATCCACTATGTAGTTACTGCGTCTGCATGTGTTGTTGTCTGCCACTAGTTAATGCGTCTGTAGGTGTTGTTGTCTGTCACTAGTTACTGCGTCTGCAGGTGTTGTCTGCCACTAGTTACTGCGTCTGCAGGTGTTGTTGTCATCCACTATGTAGTTACTGCGTCTGCAGGTGTTGTTGTCTGCCACTAGTTACTGCGTCTGCAGGTGTTGTTGTCTGCCACTAGTTACTGCGTCTGCAGGTGTTGTTGTCTGCCACTAGGTACTGCGTCTGCAGGTGTTGTTGTCTGCCACTAGTCACTGCGTCTGCAGGTGTTGTTGTCTGCCACTAGTTACTGCGTCTGCAGGTGTTGTTGTCTGCCACTAGTTACTGCGTCTGCAGGTGTTGTTGTCTTCCACTAGTTACTGCGCCTGCCAGGTGTTGTTGTCTGCCACTAGTTACTGCGTCTGCAGGTGTTGTTGTCTGCCACTAGGTACTGCGTCTGCAGGTGTTGTTGTCTGCCACTAGTTACTGCGTCTGCAGGTGTTGTTGTCTGCCACTAGTTACTGCGCCTGCCAGGTGTTGTTGTCTGCCACTAGTTACTGCGTCTGCAGGTGTTGTTGTCTGCCACTAGGTACTGCGTCTGCAGGTGTTGTTGTCTGCCACTAGTTACTGCGTCTGCAGGTGTTGTTGTCTGCCACTAGTTACTGCACCTGCCAGGTGTTGTTGTCTGCCACTAGTTACTGCGTCTGCAGGTGTTGTTGTCTGCCACTAGTTAGTGAGTCTGCAGGTATTGTCGGCCACAAGTTACTGCGTCTGCAGGTGTTGTCTGCCACTAGTTACTGCGTCTGCAGATGTGTTCACAGCAATGTCCCTATCACCATCAGCTAATGTCTCATAACCTACGGCTAAACGATGCAATTTTGTATATTCAGGCAGTAAGCTGCTTAGTAAAAAGGGCGGCGTGCTTACAAAAACTGACCTCAGGTGTGTGCTTGGAAGTCAATTATCTCAGATGACATAACGTAACTCAACCCTTGCAGATATTTCTATCAATACAGAGCAAGTCAGACTAGTAATATCAACTGCACAAACAAATGTAACGTACAGACTCCACAGTATGAGGCGCCGCGAGCGGCTCTAAACAGCTTTACTAATATAAAGAAAAAACACCAATTGCAGTGCCTACAGCGAATGCTGGAACCCAGTCTAGTTGGCATATATTAATTTGAAAACTGAAAATATTAATCTGATATTGGTATGTAGTATTAATTATTCTAAAATTGAAAATTTGGGATACTAAACAAATTTGTTTCCATCGAATCAATCAGCATATTTTGTTACATTCACACGAAACTAGTCAAAACTTTTTTTGAATGTTCAAGGCTAACTAATTTATTATTTTGATCAGTCCTCGGAATCAAATGATTGGACTTTTCACTTCACTTTTCAATTCCACTGAACAACAGCATGCTGACTTCCGCTGTTGATGCTATATCGCTTCTTACATTTACATAAATGTAAATATCAGTACATTACCGTTTTGTTCTTATTGTTACGTTGTGGTATTTGTTGTTATGGTGCTGGTGTAGGTACGGTGCTGGTGTAGGTACGGTGCTGGTGTAGATACGGTGCTGGTGTAGGTACGGTGCTGGTGTAGGTACGGTGCTGGTGTAGGTACGGTGCTGGTGTTGTTATGGTGCTGGTGTAGGTGCGGTGCTGGTGTAGGAAGGGTGCTGGTGTTGGTACGGTGCTGGTGTAGGTACGGTGCTGGTGTAGGTACGGTGCTGGTGTAGGTACGGTGCTGGTGTAGGTACGGTGCTGGTGTAGGTACGGTGCTGGTGTAGGTACGGTGCTGGTGTTGTTATGGTGCTGGTGTAGGTGCGGTGCTCGTGTAGGTACGGTGCTGGTGTAGGTACGGTGCTGGTGTAGGAAGGGTGCTGGTGTAGGTACGGTGCTGGTGTAACACAACGTCGGACAGGACCCATCATTTTGATGATGTCAATTTCGAATGACCAAATTCAGATGACCCGCTTGTCAGATATCTATAATTATGTGTGATGTCAATAATTATGGTGAGCAGATATCGGCTACTCTCATGTGCTCTACCCAGGTAAGAGCCTTTCTTCTCGGTGGTGCGTCCTGGACCGGTGGGTGTTTGTCACTAGTTACTATGCTGCAAGTGTTGTTGTCTGCCACTAGTTACTGCATCTGCTGGTGTGTTCACGGCAATTGTATCATGGTTAACTAATATTTTCATTATCAGCTAATATGTCTCATTGCCTACAGCTAAACGATGCAATTTTGTATATTCATAGAGTAAGCTGTATAGGAAAATTTCGGCGTGCTGGCAGTAACTGACCACAGATTTGTGTTCAGAAAGTCAAGTTTCTTAACCCAAATTACTCTAACTCAAACGAATATCTTTTAAAAAGCTCCTTTAAGCCTAGCAGAGACCACTCCTCTCATAGGGCTAATGCTCAACAGGTAATGCTGACATCGTTCATGGGAGTCTAGCCTGACTTCCTAAAATAGTTCATATCACGTTCTTACAGGTAAACGAAAACAATGTGATATGGGAACAGTTGACCTTATGTAATATCTTAAGATTCAATAATAGAAGTGAAAGATTGTTTAGTTATTAAAGTTCGAGTCCACAAGGAGGTAATGCCTACATAATTTGTTTCCAATGTTATTCATCCAATCATTTCAAATTAGGTTAATTTCTTTTGGGTGTTTTTTAATTTTGGAAAACAACGGTAACTAATTCATTTTCTGGTAGAGTCATTCGACCCCGACAGAAATGCTCCGTAAGACAACAAGCCGCCTATCATTGTTGGTGCTATTTGCATTACCATCACTTCCTATGTTTTTGTTGATATATAAATCAGTTCTTTATTATTTTTGTCAATATTTAGATAGATATTTTGGTGCTGGTGTAGGTGAGGAGCTACATCCCTGTACTTGCACCAGCACCATAACACTAGCACCATAGCAACAAATACCACAACGTGATAGTAACAAGAACAAGGAAACGGAAGTTCATGGTATTTACATTTATGTAAATGTAAGTAGCGATATAGCATCAACATTGGAAGTCAGCATGTTGTTGTTCAGTGGAATTGGAAGGTAGAGTGAAAATTCCATCCATTTGATTCTGAACAATCGTAAAAAGAAATTAGTTAGCCTTCAAATAGTTCCATCGTTTTCACTAATTTCGTGTGATTGTAACAGAATATGCTAATATATTCGATGGAAACAAATTTTTCACCCTTCCAAAGTTTAGAATTTCAAAATAATTGATATTACAGAAAAACGTCAGCCTATTATTTTCACTACTCAAATGAGGATACGGCAACTAGACTGGGTTCGAGCATTCGCGTTAAGTAAACTAGTTACCTGAAAAAAACATTGTTTTTGTCTTTATAAAAATTTATAGCCGCTCGCGGCCCTTGAAACTGTTGACATTCGGTACGGCAGACATGGTTGTGTGATATTTACTTAACTCTGAATTGCACCGTATTCCGAAGAACATATGAGAAGGTTGAGTTACGTTATGTCATCTGAGATAACTGACTTCCAAGCACTCACCTGAGGTCAGTTTTTGTAAGCACGCCGCCATTTTTACTAAGCAGCTTACTGCCTGAATATACAAAATTGCTTCGTTTAGCCGTAGGTAATGAGACATTAGCTGATGGTGATGGGGACATTGCTGTGAACACATCTGCAGACGCAGTAACTAGTGGCAGACAACACCTGCAGACGCAGTAACTAGTGGCAAACAACACCTGAAGACGTAGTAACTACTGGCAGACAACACCTGCAGACGTAGTAACTACTGGCAGACAACAACACCTGCAGACGCAGTAACCAATGGCAGGTAACAACACTTGCAGACGCAGTAACTAGTGGCAGACAACAACACCTGCAGACGCAGTAACTAGTGGCAGACATCAACACCTGCTGACGCAGTAACTAGTGGCAGACAACAACACCTGCAGACGCAGTAACTAGTGGTAGACAACAACACCTGCAGACGCAGTAATTGTTGGCAGACAACAACACTTACAGACGCAGTAACTAGTGGGAGGCAACACCTGCAGACGCAGTAACTAGTGGCAGACAACAACACCTACAGACGCGGTAACTAGTGGCAGACAACAACACCTGCAGACGCAGTAACTAGTGGCAGACAACAACACCCGCAGACGCAGTAACTAGTGGCAGACAACAACACCTGCAGACGCAGTAACTAGTGGCAGACAACACCTGCAGACGCAGTAACTAGTGGCAGACAACACCTGCAGATGCAGTAACTAGTGGCAGACAATACCTGCAGACGCAGTAACTAGTGGCAAACAACACCTACAGACGCAGTAATTAGTGGCAGACAACACCTGAAGACGCAGTAACTAGTGGCAGACAACACCTGCAGACGACTGGTTGGTCCGTCTCTTTTTCACGCTCTTAAAGGATGCTTAATGACCGTATCTTTTACATACATTTGATTCCGCCCACATCTGGAAGCTCTATTTAGGAAAAATGTCAAATCCCGTCTATTTTGACGGCTGTGTGCTCAAATGAATAATATTCCATTGGAAAACACATTCGTATTACCTAAAATTATATTGTATACCTCTCCATTTTCTTTCACAGACTTGATCGATTCCCACACTGCAGATGCAATGTAATAATTTATTTGTCGCTGTGAAAATTGTTTTCTTTAGTCTGTCGAGAATCTGTTCAGAATGATCAATTTTTGCGAATTAAAGGATGAAAATTCTTGTAATTGTGTGTAGCGAATTTTGTGCGCATTTTATTTTTTAGCTTGAACCTAAATTGTGAGTTTATAAACTGTATTCAGGCGGGCGCATTCCAACGGAACAAACGAGTCGCTCATGTGTGTAGAACTGAATGTTTACATTCAACATGGATTTATGTATCGGGCAAACGAAGCGGGCACTCGAGCTGAGGCTGGTGTTGTGCTTCGTAATCAAAACTCAAGAGCACGAACAAGAAAGGCAGTGTTGGGTTACCACAAAAGGCAAAATTTGTTGACCATAGGCAGGCCAAGGGCAGGGGTAGTAGAGGGGAGAAGCGTGGGAGCCTACTCGCCAACGGGCTCAGACTTCAAGAATTAACGCACAAAATAGGGGCGAAAAATGCGTGTTCGGCTCATAGCGAATAGGGAGCGTACAACCTCGGGAGCAGCCAATAGGACAAAGCAGGCAAAGGTTTGGAAGTGCAAGTAGTGGTGCCATTGGTCATGATTGGAGAGAGGGTCGTCCTAAAGGAACACTCTGGGTAGCGCGGAAAACATGAGTTAGTAAGTTTTTGCGAGCGTTCCGATAAGGTGCGTCGTGGCTAGGTGTCAGCTTAAAATGTTATACTCTGCGTCGGGACTGGGTGTTAACGTAAAATGTCATACGTTGAAAAATGAGTGAGAAGCAAAACCTGTCAAGATATAATTTTTCTTGAATCAACAAATTAAGAGTTTACATTTTTTTACTTTTGCAGAGGGAAGAAGATTCCGTAACGTGGAGGTCGTTCAAAGGAAAAATGTTTATAACTTCGTAAGGGAGGGTAAGGCTCGTTCTTTTGTTACGATAAACACCGCTGGAAAACGATGAGTTCATGTAACGTAAAAGGAAAATTAGTGCAGTTGAATTAAATGTGGAAAATGTGCATATATAGTTAGGTATGAGAAAATTGTAGATTCAAAGTAATCGAAAAATTTTGTTGCCCTACAGGAGGGCGGTTTTCTCCTATTGATTTCAAGCACGCCTTCTTCATAAACGTCTAAAGACAGTATCTGCACCGTGTAAGAGACGGGGATTGAACTGAAGCTGCTCTGGGTTGAAAGAACTTGTCATCCGAGGCTAGATGGCAATACCGTGTGGCGTTGGAATGCGCCTGCCCATCAGTTAGGCATTGTTTCATTGTATATGTTCCGTGTGTAATTTACTTGAAGATATTGACCGGTCAATTAGGCAGAGTAGCGTTTGTAAATGTATGTCATTTATAGCTCCAGTTATTTAGGTTTGATGCTTAGTACTAGGGTGTTTCATTATAAAAGTTTCTTTAGCACTTTAATGGCGTTTGAAAACCCGTTAACGCTGGCATCACATCTAACCGAAGAAAAAATAGCGCACAGAAACGCGTAGTAAGTGGGGCAGCTCTCGTCGGTGAGTACCACTCTGTTTTAGTATATGTACTGTAATGTTGATTGTTTTATTAATTTTTATGTGTTTAGGTTTGCAACTGGAGGTGTGCCATTCCTCTATTCCGAGAACCTGATCTTCTTGTTAATGAAATGTTAACAAGGAAGGCGGGACCTCTTCTCGTGACAAGTCATAAAAACGTTGGACGAACGTGGTTAACTGAAATAATTGAGTTCAACGCTGTCCCTGCAACACACACGGTCGATGTATTAAATATCATTATTGGACTTTGCACGGCGTCCTAAATTACTGGCTTATTAACCGTTTCACGCGTTACAGTAATTTTCTACACCTACCTGGATTAGCTCGAAAGCTGCAAAATTTTAATGAAATTAATAGATACGGAAGCACAGACCACAAAATGTACATGCGCTTTCGCGGACCATTCTCGATATTAAACCATAAATAAATATACTTAGAAATACTGTTATTTTCGAGAATTATTTGAAATAAGTATCCGGTAAATATCACAATCAGTTTCAAAAGTTACTTTTGGCGAAAAATGTATATTTCAAGAAATCGTACACCTAGATCGAAAGTTATCCTGCACTCATGTTAGGGATAACCAAAGTAAATATAGGTTTTGATTTTTCAACAGTGAGTTTCAACGCAACAAGACGCTCGCATCAACAACAGGATGTAACTATAAATTTATATGATAGCGAATTTGTTAAAACTCAATGTCAACTTATTCTGTACCTAAATGAAAAGTAATTTATCCCTAAATATCGAGTCAACTGAAGTTACGAAATCCATGAAATATTGAGTCAGCGTTGATTATTATTATTTTTCCTATATTATTTACACCCTTCTTCGGTGATTAAACGCTAAATGTCTCCCTAAAGTTTTTTAAATGAAAAACTGTTTATATTTTGCGCGTAATTTGTGCGATGCTATCACAATGGGCATGTGAGTGAACACATCAAATTGGTTGGTGCGTGTGTCTGTGACGCTCACAAGGACGCTCAATGACCGTATCTGTGATACGAGTTTCACCAGTGCACAAGTACAAGAATATTTTGATGGCGGGTACTGTTGGGATGGATATATTTGTTGGGCATCCACATTTGGAGGATTTGTCTGAAGGAAATATCGAATCCCGTCATTTTGTACGGGTCGTGTACACTAGTTACATATAAATCGCCCAGTCATGTGTACCAGAGTATACACACACACACAACACACACACATGTATATCCGCGCTCACTTTGCCATATATGAATGGCGCTGGCATGGCGGCGCTGGCATGGCGATTTTCTCTGTTGGGTATAGGAGAAAAATTCCAAGCACAATACCCCACTCTACCCAGGTGTCTGAAATGGGTACCGGTCTTGACCGGGTGAAAGCGTCATGGCGTCCTGGCGTTAGTTATAAGGCATTTGAAAATCCAATGTACAAGGTGATGTGTATCAGGCTTGATTGGAAATAAAGCATCCGTAGATGCCTTCATTATTCATTATTATTATTTGAATGCAAGGCTTCAAATGTAACCAAAAAATTCGGCACCAATTTCAGGCTCTACAGCACCAAAATTCAGGCCTAATTTGTTATATTGCAGGTTACCCTGCATTGTGAACCTTGATGACTGTTATCGTTAGTGAATTTTGTTTATGAAAATTGCAACGTATTATTTTACTGAGACGTTTTGCACAATGGACTGAAATTTCAAGAAACAAATGTTCTAAAAAATTATGAGTTCGGTATGTATTTGATATTTAGAACAGTTTATCTTATTATGTTTTTTGTACAATGGAAACTATTCAAGGGTAAACATATGTAAACTGTAGTCTCCCATACCAAGATCACGTGCAACTCAGCGCCTACATCAATTATATGGCACAGCTATATATCTATTATGATAGTGGATTAATCAAACCTCAATGTCAACTTATTCTACACCTAAATGTTGGAATATGGATTCCCATATATTGAGCTTACTATAAGTAAACAATGAAATAAGTTAGTTCATTTTATCTTGAGATCATTATTTTTGCAACATTATTCATCCTACAACCAATAATCCTTCAGCCAATACCCACCACAAACGCACACACCCACCAACAATAACCGCAACAAAATATCCCAGCAATAACAACACCATTCAATGAAGCCTGAAATATCAAATGAAGTTAGCTATCGAACAACCAAATCAACATCAACTTATGGCTGAACTTTGAGCTTTCACGCAGAGCGTCTATTTTTATTTCGCGTAAATAGGCCCTATGATTTATTATTATTCTATGTGTACTAGATTGCATTGAGGTTGCATTAGAAGGGGACTGATTCAAGTTAGTGGAATGTACTGTGATGTGTGTGACTTTATCAGTGGTGTGTGGTAGTATTGGTGATAAATGTTGAGGTAGTTATGGTATATGGCAAAATCCCTGTGTAAAACAGCTGTAAAATACAATATAAGCTGTAAAATAATGTAAAAAGAACTTTTCGTTCAGTTGTTTGGACAAATTTTGTATTATTCTACTCGTAGGAGATGAAGACCGAGCATCGCAGACAGCGAGAAGCAGACTACAGTGAAATGAACGACTTATTTGAAATTATTAAATCTAATTATACATCTGGTAAATATTGGAGTCTAATCTAAGGCAAGAAATGGAGAAATAAATAATATCTTTCCAATTATTTACCAATGTGTTGGATTCTGACTTTGAAATGCTTGTATTTCAAACACCTGAAAAAAATACTGATGTCACCGCAAAATTCTTTTACAGTTTTATAAATATGAAGTTTTTGCAATTATTCACTTTTTCCATCAAAAAAAGGTAACTATTGTTGTCGCAAATATAATATTTCATGAAAATTTCATTTTTTATTTGAAAATAAGAGTTTTTGAAGAAAGTGAATGTGAATTATATTTATTTGTACATTCATTTTTCAACTTTTACCGCACAACTGAAAATTTCGCGTCATGACTCCACTGTTCGGGTGCCAACGTTAAATATTCTATTTTTACAGCCTACGGGTGAACAAATACTGTATAGAGTACTATGTCCGCACCAAGCGTTCGATGTGGGTATATGAGAATAGTTCAATTCTGAATATTGGGTCCAGTGTCGGACAATGTTCCCTCAGTGCAGTGACACACTACGTGGTAAAGCGCAGTGCTCTGTGGCCGCGACTCCGGCAGCGCGTGTTGTTGTACGGGCCTGACGTACTAGAGAAACTGGTATGTCTGAAATACTAAAGAGACTAGTATGTCTGACATACAAGGGAAACTAGTACGTCTGAAATACTAAAGAGACTAGTATGTCTGACATACAAGGGAAACTAGTACGTCTGAAATACTAGAGAGACTAGTATGTCTGACGTACTAGAGAGACTAGAGTGTCTGACATACAAGAGAAACTAGTATGTCTGAAATACTAGAGAGACTAGTGTGTCTGACACAGGGTTGCGGAGTCGGAGTCGGAGTCGGGAGTCGGAGTCGCCGGAGTCGGATGTTTTAGGGTGGAGTCGGAGTCGGAGTCGGAGTCGCTTCTCTGAAGTGTGGTGGAGTCGGAGTCGGAGTCGGAGTCGCTATTCTGAAGTGTGATGGAGTCGGAGTCGGAGTCGGAGTCGCTTTTCCGAATGTGGTGGAGTCGGAGTCGGAGTCGGAGTCGTTCATTCGGATGTGGTAGAGTCGTGGTTGGAGTCGCTCTTTTTTGGTGTCTTCGATTCTAATTTTTGCTAAAAATTATTTATAATTCTTTAAAACTAAAAATAAACCAAAACAGAGTTAGAATGCTTTGCTGAAAAATCTTAAAAATACTCAATGTTTTTGTTGATTGTTTTGTTCTAAGTTTGAAACAGCGTATTTATTCCTATCACCTAATATCGTCATGTTATCTAGTCATTGAGGGTTTGCACAGATATATATGAGAAACCTACGAGTGCGAAATATAATTTTTGTACCCAGCATTGATGCATATTTTGTAGTTAAAAGCAGGAATTAGTAATTGAAAGCGTCGCATATTCATTCTGTATATTTCTGTTTTATTCATTTTTCCTTCAATTAATACATAGGAACTGGAAAATAGTATTAAATGTGTTGCAAGTTACTTGTAGAACATTTCAGCTGATGCAATACATTGTACTCACATAAAAAGTGGTAACTCTGTATGCTCAAAATGATGCATTGATTGATAATGATCATAAACATTTCTAGTCTTTAGGTTATGATTCATTGCCAATGAGTAGTCTTTGCCGAAACCTGAAGCTATGGTCTAGTGCACAAAGACTTCTAGTTTTCAAGTCTTGTTATCGAAATTGATATGGATTCCGTGTTTTTAAGTCAAGTTAGCATGTATTAATAATAAAAATTTATGCTCATTTCTCAAGTTATTCCTTGAATGTAATTTGGTTCTTTCAGAGTTATATTGTATTTCACTATATCATCATCATGTTTAATTTTTATCTTCGTATCACTCCTCAGTTTCTAAGCAAGCATACGCTGAAATGGAGAATATTATAATTATCTTGATACATTTTTAAAAACTGAAATAGTATTCGTTTTGTAGCATTATATAATTAATTACTTCTTGTTAAGGAAGATTTGGAAATGTTGTAAGGTTATCTATATCGGCATTGAGACACTTGAAAAAAATTAAAATACAATGTAAACGAGCTGCAATGAAAATAATTACACACACCAGCAAAAACTTCACTTACAGTCACACACACACATTGTAACTGAAAACAATGGACTATCTCAGCTGCAATGGTTTTTGCATTTATGCGATAGTACAAATTCTCTTGCTGGAAACGTTTCAAACTGCTCCAAAAAACACGAAATGAGAAGAACCAGGGCGTTTATTAAAATAACAAAGTGTCCAATACAAAGTAAAAAGTTAGACGAAAATAAGAGATAGTATCATATTACACGCAAAGAAGCTAGAAGTGACTTTTATTCGTAAAAAAACGTTCCGAAAACGTCAGAACCCTGCGATGAAAGCAGAACAACTTTTGCTTATTATATATAGCTGAAATGTAACAGAGTTGAGCAATAATATGACACCTTTTCTGCATTGTTACCCTGCATAGTGTAGGTACAGAGAAGAAAAGGCAGTGTGCAAGTCTGGCCTACCTTATCTACACGTATACATAATTTTGGGGATTTGAAGCATAGTCATTGAATTAACTATTATAATTTCACTGAATTAGTGCATACTTAGTAATAAAAAACTGTTGATACATATCTATGCTTCTCAGTGTAGACAATGCCTACATTACCTACTCAGAAAACACTTGTCAGTAATATACAAGGTGTTTCAGATTCAGAATAAGAGGCAAAAAATTGCACACCAACTAGAAGATATCCAAATGAAAACTTTTTCTTCTATAAAATTTTCCGAAGAAAGAGACATTGAGTTGGCAGTTTATTGTTTTAAAGGGTGAAATTTAATGAATAAACTACTCGCAATATTTATTTTGAATTTACGTTGATCGGGAGAAATGTGCTAGTTGCAAGACCTCCTAGATCTTCTGACATGACTCCACTCGATTTCAATTTTTTGGGACACGTGAAGAGCCTTGTCTATGCTACACCCATTGAGTCTGAGGAAGATCTTGTGGCCAGAATTGCAGTGGCTGCAGGTGAGATACCTTAAATGCCAGACGTGTTTCCTAATATTCGGCAGCCGTTAAGGCCAACATTCGAAAAGTGCATAGATGTAGGGGGAACACATTTTGAAAAATTTTGTAAAGTAAATTCAGAATCAATATCGCGAGTAATTGTGCCTTTAAATTTCAGCCTTAAAAACAATAAACACCCAATACCTCCCAACCCCGATTTTTTGGGGGAGAATTTCATAGGACAAAAAGTGTTTATTTGGCCATTTTCTACTTGATGTGCAATTTTGTACCTCGTGTTCTGAAACACTCAGTATACATAATTGTGTACACGACTCGTCAAATGACAGGATTCAATATTGTCTGTATAGAAATCTTCCAGATGTGGACCATAAAGAAATATTTCCATCCTAATAGCACCTGCGATTAAAATATTCTGATACTTGTGCACCGGTGAAACTCGCATCACAGGTACAGTAGTTAAGTATTTTAAGAGCGTGAAAGGGAGACAGATCAACCAACAAAGACGGACAGCCAATTTTGTTTGTTCAATGAAATTTCCTGTTGAATATTTTCCGTATTTCTGATGGCGGCTTTGTGGAAGAAAAAGTTTTCTTCAGTTGGCCTCTCTTAGTTCACTGACAAAAATTTGAAACTGATGAAATGAGATCTTTTTGTTCGTTGTTTTTTGTTTTGCAGCTGCACCTTTTCTTTTCGATTTTTGTGTTTAAATTTAACTTTCTATAATTAAGCATGTTTGCGCTTCTAGCAGACCTGCATTAACCTTAAATAGCTTTAATTAAAATTACTTGTTACGCTTTGGCGTTCACTCATTAAATTATCTTTGAGCTTGTTCTGCTTGGGCAGCATGTCGTCCTTTTAATAAAAGTGGGTCTGGTACCTCTAACTTATTTCTCTTGCGTAAAAAGTAGTCTCTTTCTGCGACTTGAACTCCTCGACACGGCTTTTGCAGCGTCTTGAATAGGCACTTACTATTCAAGGTGATTAATTGTCAATTAATTGTTAAAATCTTAGTGCTATATGCAACCTTACAATAAGATACGATATTCAGCTAGTCGGCGACCAGACATCTTAAAACTCTGTTTCTATCTACTCAGAACGCCACTAAATCTTCCTACCGGAGTACCGTACTGATGACCGGCCGCGTCCATTGGGTGTCTTCTATTTTTAGCGCGTATCGTTTTAAAAACTAACCTTACGTTAAAGAAGATCTTCGGTCTCTATTTTAAAGGAATTTAATAGTAAAAGTATTACAGAGGACGCTGCTGAGCGTACTGTTGGAATCCTCAAGATCTGCATATTATGGATACGGTTTCTCTTTTTGCGCAGGAGAAAAGGGAAACGACTTGCTGATGTTCCCTTGAAGTTCTTCTGTATTTGAAATAAATGTTCGAGCAGTTGCTCTTAAGTTTCAAATCCTAAAACTCCATTGTATTAACATAGGAGAGATTACGCTCACGAAATAGCTAAACCTATTTATTAATTTGTTCAAAGGAGACACTTGACCATTTATTGTATATGAACAATCAATACTATACCGGGTGTCCCACAAAAAATGTCCCGGACTTTTTAATTGATAATATCTCCGCTTTAAATTAACATATTTTAATTGTCTTTTATTTACAATTTAGTCAATTTTGTTTCCTTTCGAAATAATTTAAGTTTTTGAAAATCAGTTGAATAAACTTTAAGATGATCGATTTACTGAAAGGGGTAGAAAAATTGTTCAAAGGGAAAGTTTTAAAAACAACACTGGTGTTCTTCTTCATTCCTCAATACCTACTGTTAAGAATAATTTCATAACGATGTATCGTACATACAACTAAGTATTTAAACCCTCTGAGAGGTTTCAAGTTTCAAGTGTTCTCAATAATAGTGTTTCAAGCACTGATAAAAAACGGTGGAATAATGGGTAAAACTCTTCGTTCAATGGTGGCAAGAAGTAATACTTGCCTTGAGAGAAATGGAGGGTATGTCGTTGGATACTGAAATTACCTCATTTATTTAAACGTTATATAAGGTAATGATTTGTTACTCCTTAAAATTTTTGTGTGTTCAGTTGTATGGAAACTACAAAAAAAGGAAGAATATCAATATTGTTTTAAAACTTTTCCTCTGAACAATTAATTTTTCTGCTCGTTTCAGTAAATTGGACATTGTACAGTGGTTATTCAACCGATTTTCAAAAATTCAAATTATTCGAAAAGGAAACAAAATTTACTACATTGTGAAAAAAGGCGATCAAAATATGTTAATTTAAAGCTGAGATATAATTAATTGAAAATCGGGGACATTTTTATAGGACACCCGGTATAAAAAGAAGCCAGGTGTCCGTCAATGATAAGTATATGGTCTCGTGCGTAATTTCCCCTATCTCATTACAATGGGAATCTGCTTGCTTGGACAGTATCATAAATACCATCGAAATATGAAAAACCTGGCATCTGCTCACTTATGTTTATAAGTAAAAAACATTGCGTGAAAATCGAATCAACTGTCAAGAAAATGCGACTCATCGCATTTAAATTTCAAAGGCATTTAAATGCTTAAAAGGTATGGCAAATTTTTTAAAAACCTCTTGCGAACAATAATTTAAATTACAATTCAGGTAGGTATTATGTTATACAATTTGCTTTGTTGTTGTGTGCGTTTGTGACGTTTTTAAATATGCTTAATGACCGTATCTGTGATACGAGTTTTACCAGTGCACAAGTACGAGAATACTGTATTTTAATCGCGGGTACTATTTCAATGGATATATTTGTTTGCCATTTTTATCTTGAGATTTTTTTAAAACGATACCATTGGATCCCGTCATTTTTGACCAATCATGTACACTAGTAACTTGATTATTAACAATCTGTAGTCAATTTAAAAGTCGCTTGCTAATAAAGAATATAATGAACATATGCACAGGTTTCAACACCTGCAACCGTTTACTACTAAGAATGAGTGTCGTGTGTTTATTTATACGTTTTGTGTCACGCTGTTAAGAATAATTGATGGGAAAAAAATAGCACTGGCGGTCTTGGTTCCAGTTCACGGTCAATTAATACACTCATTTTCGTTGTGCAATAGCTCTGTAATAAGTCATTTTCATCACAATTAGAGCAATCCAGAGCCTTATATACTCAAGTTTGTATCGTGAATACCGAGTTCGGCGGGGTATTGCATATTGAAATATGCTGTATTGTATATTACAATATACTGTATTGCAATGTACTGTATTGCATATTACAATATACATACACAAGTTCGCAGTTGCTTTCAGTAATGCTGAATTTCTGTATTTTGGATACGACACGATGGCCATAACTACTTCTCTTGCGGCTCAAAAATGCTGTGTTCTGAGTGTTTATTACTCTTATAAGAAAATTAAGGTACCTTTGGAATAAGCTGAAAGCATGGAAACTCCACTCAAACGAAAATTTGTTGAAGAAAGGTATTGAATCTTGTCATTTTTACGGTCTGAGTACACTAGTTAAGAAATAAAATATTCATCTTATAAATTATGAATAGGTGAAGTTGGAGTCACAAAATTGTGAATAGGCGGAGTCGGTGTTGGAGTCGCCAAATTCTGGAGAAATGGAGTCGGAGTCGGAGTCGGAGTCGCCAAATTCTGAAAAGGTGGAGTCGGAGTCGGAGTCGGAGTCGCCAAATTCTGAAAAGGTGGAGTCGGAGTCGGAGTCGGACTCGCCAAATTCTGAAAAGGTGGAGTCGGAGTCGGAGTCGGAGTCGCCAAATTCTGGAAAGGTGGAGTCGGAGTCGGAGTCGGAGTCGCAAATTTATTCCACCGACTCCGCAACCCTGGTCTGACATACAAGAGAAACTAGTATGTCTGACATACAAGGGAAACTAGTATGTCTGACATATGAGAGAAACTAGTATGTCTGACATACTAGAGAAACTAGTATGTCTGACATATGAGAGAAACTATAGTATGTCTGACATACTAGAGAAACTAGTATGTCTGACATACTAGAGAAACTATTATGTCTGACATACAAGAGATACTAGTATGTCTGAAGTACTAGAGAAACTAGTATTTCTAGTATGTCTGACATACCAGAGGGGTATGTCGGGTACCGAAAATCGGGTACAATCGGGTACCGAAAATTCCTTTACTAGGCTGTGGATACGTCTGGTAAGTGGTATAGAATTACCAGGTAAATTTACCACCGAGGTTGAGTAATACTGTTGAGGAGTACTATTGAATTAATGCACGCAGACAGCGAATAAGCTTTAACACTAGCTGTTACCGTAGATTTCCGATGTGACTCTGACTTCAGTTCATAAATTGAGTGGTGAACAAATACCACTGATACCATGACGGGAAGAGGTCAGCATTGAAGATTGCAGTTGTCATTGTGCTGTCGAACAGAAGAAGTACCAAATGAGGAATAAAGAGAGGCGATAGACGCCCATTGACTAACCACACGCGGCGGTCTGGTAATTAGTTAAGAGTAACGGGTAACAAAATGCTAGAGTGTGCAGAGCAGCACGCAGCTCAGGCTGTACCAGGCATTGAACTCGACCAAGGCCGCGAGTGCCGCGTATTTCCGGTGGCTCTGGCAGGTAACTGAGCCCTGACGACAGCGTGACCGTGAATATGGCTAGGTGTGTAGCCATGAATATGACTAGGTGTACAGCCATGAATATGACTGGGTGTATAGCCATGAATATGACTAGGTGATTAGTTATGAATATGACTAGGTGAATAGTTATGAATATGTCTAGGTGTACAGCTATGAATATGACTAGGTGTATAGCCATGAATATGACTGGGTGTACAGCCATGAATTAGACTGGGTGTATAGCCATGAATATGACTAGTTGTATAGTCATGAATATGTCTAGGTGTACAGCTATGAATAAGACTAGGTGTATAGCCATGAATATGACTGGGTGTACAGCCATGAATATGACTGGGTGTATAGCCATGAATCTGACTAGTTGTATAGTCATGAATATGACTAGGTGTACAGCCATGAATATGACTAGGTGTACAACCATGAATATGACTAGGTGTACAGCCATGAATATGACTAGGTGAATGGTCATGAATATGACTAGGTGAATAGTCATGAATACGACTAGGTGAATGGTCATGGTTAGGTTAGTGGAAATGGCGGACTGTTCTAACGTCTTTGTTTTAATATAACAAATTATTAATTAATTGCGTGTGGTGTAGATTAGCAAACATTCTGTGCTGTTGAGGTCTATGCGTTTTTGATTGCAGTTTTATTTTGAATATCTTTTTGAATCTAAAAATTAATTTTTTATTTTTTTTCTCGGCCTATAGCATTCCTGTGTAAGAGGGAAATATGTGGCTTCCTCCGTACATTCGTGAGCTGAGCCGCGTAACAGCTCTCGTCGTGTCTGAACAAAAGCACCTTGCCAGCACGGCCCGCCGGTAGCCCCTGGCTAGCTAGCTCCGATCCCCAGTACACTGATGCAAACCTGCCAGCGTTTCCTTCCCTTCCTGACGACAACGGTAGCTCCAGAGCCGGGGCTTACATTCACAGTCCGGTTGTTTAGAGGACATCATTTACTCCAGCATGAACTTAACAGAAAGTTCTTGTGTACGCTATATAATAGTATTTTTGCAGCCCACGGGCTAACAATAATCAGATGTGGAATACATTCGGGAAGCTGAGCCCGGAATGTGATCATGTGGGACTGGTGTAATTCTGAGTATTGGATCCTTCTTCCGGTATTGGATACACGCACTGAGTATTGGCTTCCGTATCCAGTCTCGAATAATGTTCTCTTCTTTCCTATCAACGGTGTAATATCGATCTGATATTGGATATCAGTTCAGCCAATATTGGCCACAGATTAATGTAGTATTGGATGCTGTCCGTGAGTTGAATTGGGAGCTGATTTTATTGATATATTTGTGAATGGTTTTGTGATTGGATTTATTATTGGATTTGTGACTGGAACAATAAAATAAATAGAGCTGCTTAGACATTATATATTCGACGTCACTTAAGTATTTTGGTATGGAAACATGTGAAGAATTCTCTAAATATTCTAATAAATCATTTAATTCCTACGGATAAATTGTAGTAACGATATAATTATCATGTATTGTCATATATTTATTATTATTATTTGCGAATAATATTGGCATTATTGAACCCAGCACCCAATACATAACCAACCTGTGGCCAAGATTGGCTCAACTTATTTCTAATATCAGATCGATATTTTATATCAAGTAATAAACAAAAGAATATCATCCAATTCTGGACAAGGAAACCAATACTACTCAAAAATACACTATTCACACACACACACACACACACACACACACACACGGAAAGTACAATCACGAGAGTCCGCTATTCTCATCTACCGTTTAGCCCAAGGGCTGCGAAATTTATTAAGTGTTTAATTAACGCAAGTTGATATTTAGAGAAGAAGGCAACAATAGAGGTTGTTCAAATCACTGTAATTCTAGTGTATAAACACAATTCTTTTTTATTTGCTCAGAGTAGCAAACCGTAGAAGTAAATTATTCTTGCAAAACTAACAAGCGTAGTATGTTTTAATATTAATAATTTATTTTTAGTGTTATGAACAAAATAAGCGACATGTTCTCTAAAAGATCATATAGTTACTACGTCTGCAGGTGTTGTCTGCCACTAGTTACTGCGTCTGCAGGTGATGTTGTATGCCACTAGTTACTGCGTCTACAGGTGTTGTTGTCTGCCACTAGTTACTGTGTCTGAAGTGTTGTCTGTCACGAGTTACTGCGTCTATAGGTGTTGTCTGCCACTAGTTACTGCGTCTACAGGTGTTGTTGTCTGCCACTAGTTACTACGTCTGAAGTGTTGTCTGTCACTAGTTACTGCGTCTGCAGTTGTTGTTGTCTGCCACTAGTTACTGCGTCTGCAGGTGTTGTCTTCCACTAGTTACTGCGTGAGCAGGTGTTGTCTGCCACTAGTTACTGCGTCTGCAGACGTGTTCACAGCAATGTCCCTACCACCATCAGCTAATGTCTCATTACCTACGGCTAAACGATGCAATTTTGTATATTCAGGCAGTAAGCTGCTTAGTAAAAATGGCGGCGTGCTTACAAAAACTGCCCTCAGGTGTGTGCTTGGAAATCAGTTATCTCAGATGACATAACGTAACTCACCCGTGCAGATATTCTTATGAATATTGTGCCATATAGAAAAATGTAATTACTACACAACCATATGAGAGGTATACATTATCGACAGCCCCAGGCACCGACAGCGGCTTCAAAAAGTGGATATATGAACTTATAATAATTTAGGTGACTCATTAAATTTCGCGAACGCTCGAACCCAGCCTAGTTTCCGTATATTCATTTTAGAAGTAAAAATAATAACGTAACATTGTTTTGTTATACCAATTATTACGAAATTCTAAACTTTGGTAGAGTGGAAAAATTTGTTTTCTACAAAATAAATAAGCATATTCTGTTACATTCACACAAAATTAGACTCAACTATACAGGGTGTTTTTTTTACTTTGAACAAACTTCGAACTTAGGTACAAAAACTCAAAATAAATCGATTTTCATGAATGAAAAAATGTCCAAAACTCTTCAGTTTTCGAGTTATAGTTACTTGAAGAATATTAGAACTTCAAGTAGGATTGCACGCGCGCACCATTTTTAGTGCTACCTTTGATAGTTAAAGAGGTTTTTGGGCCCCACTAATGTAGTATTTTTGTAATTTCACAATGAAATTTGCGTGTACACGTTTTACAAATAAGAATAAATTGTCCTAAATGAGTAATTATTAATTATTATCATGTAAGCTAACTATTAATCAGTAAACATTGCAGGACACAGGTAAAAAACATAATCAATACAAACTTTAATGTAAGAATTTTAACGCAAGAACAAACTTGAATACAGTTTTATTACAACAGTTACTCGAAATGGCCTCCATGAACTTCAACACATTTACGACATCTAACAGCCAGTGAGCTCCTTACAGATTGAAACACGCCAGGCATTTCCGTAATTCGGCCAGCTGAGTCCACAATGCGCCCAACCAGATCCTGTTCCGATTCAACAGGAGTGGCATACAAGAGGTCCTTCATGGTTCCCCACAAGAAGAAATCCAGTGGCGTCAAATCACTTAACTTAATTGGTGTGCGGCCCAGTTATAACATGCACTTCTAAACATGCTTTGCGACGCCATAACTCGAAAACTAAAGAGTTTTGGACATTTTGTCATTCATGAAAATCGATTTATTTTGAGTTTTTGTACCTAAGTAAAAAAAAAATACCCTGTATAAAACAAAATAGGCTAAATTAGTTATTTTAATGGTCCGTCGTCGTAATCAAATGGAAGGAATTTTCACTCTACTTCTCAATTCCACTGAACAACAACATGCTGACTTCCGCTATTGATGCTATATCGCTACTTCCATTTACATAAATGTAAATACCATAAACTACCGTTTCCTTGTTCTTGTTATTACCTATCACGTTATGGTATTTGTTGCTATGGTGCTGGTGTAAGTACATGGAAGTAGCTCCGTACCTACACCAGCACCAAAATATCAATGTAAATATTGACAAAAATATTAAAGAACTGCTTTATACAGCAACAAAAACATAGGAAGTGAAAATAATGCAAATAGCATCAACAATGATAGGCGGCATGTTGTCCTTTGGAGCATTTCTGTCGGGGTCGAATGACTATCCCAGAAAATGAATTAGTTACCGTTGTTTGCTGAAACAACATTTCCACATTGAAAATGAATTTGCCTAATTTGAAACAAAAGAATAGCATTGAAAATAAATAGTGAGTGAATTCATTTCTAATGGAATGTGAATTTCATTAGATAAATAATTTTTCACGTGTATTATTTAAGTGCACAATATTATATTAGGTAAATTAGTATGAGCGTCAACTGTTTCATATACGGAGGAATTGATGTTAGAATAAAGGAAAAAAAATAAACATTTTTGCCAGTTCGGTTAGACTCGCATGAACGATGTCAGCTTTACCTGTTGAGCATTAGCCCTATGAGAGGAGTGGTCTCTGCTAGGCTTGAAGGAGCTTTTAAAAAGATATTCGTTTGAGTTAGATTATTATTATATATGAAAGTTTTAGCCTCCCTTAACCACGACAAAGATGTTCCAAGAGAGGAAAGAGGAAGGCACCATTTTGTATGGAGTTGAGGGAACGCGGAATCTATGCACAAGGTGCACAGAAACAGTACGCTAGGAAAGAAGTTCATGAAACAAGAAAAAAAGTTGAAGAAGAAAGTAGTAGGTGCTGAAAAACAGGACAGCAGTGAACCGAAAAAAGATGGTCCGTAACAAAACAAAAAACTATTTTATTACAACAAAAAGTAAGCCTACCTAACCTTTAGCTCGGGCCCTCACATGGTTCCCCTGGGAGCGCTAATTCCCATAGATACAATAGTTGTATCCCCCTGAGGGGTCGTTTGAGTTAGAGTAATTTGGGTTAAGAAACTTGACTTTCTGAACACAAATCTGTGGTCAGTTACTGCCAGCACGCCGAAATTTTCCTATACAGCTTACTCTATGAATATACAAAATTGCATCGTTTAGCCGTAGGCAATGAGACATATTAGCTGATTATGAAAATATTAGTTAACTATGATACAATTGCCGTGAACACACCTGCAGACGCAGTAACTAGTGGCAGACAACAACACCTGCAGCATAGTAACTAGTGACAAACACCCACCGGTCCGGGACGCACCACCAAGAAGAAACGCTCTTACCTGGCTAGAGCACATGAGAGTAGCCGATATCTGCTCACCAAAATTATTGACATCACACATAATTATAGATATCTGACAAGCGGGTTATCTGAATTTGGTCATTCGAAATTGACATCATCAATTTGATGGGTCCAGTCCGACGTTGTGTTACACCAGCACCGTACCTGCCCCAGCACCGTACCTACACCAGCACCGTACCTACACCAGCACCGTACCTACACCAGCACCGTACCTACACCAGCACCGTACCTACGCCAGCACCGTACCTACACCAGCACCGTACCTACACCAGCACCGTACCTACACCAGCACCGTACCTACACGAGCCCCGTACCTACACAAGCACCGTACCTACACCAGCACCGTACCTACACCAGCACCGTACCTACACCAGCACCGTACCTACGCCAGCACCGTACCTACACCAGCACCGTACCTACACCAGCACCGTACCCACACCAGCACCGTACCTACACCAGCACCGTACCTACACCAGCATCGTACCTACACCAGCACCGTACCTACACAAGCACCGTACCTACACCAACACCGTACCTACACCAGCACCGTACCTACACGAGCCCCGTACCTACACGAGCACCTTCCCTACACCAGCACCATAACACCAGCGCCATAACACCAGCACCATAACACCAGCACCATAACAACAAATACCACAACGTAACAATAAGAACAAAACGGTAATGTATTGATATTTACATATATGTAAATGTAAGAAGCGATATAGCATCAACAGTGTCAGTCAGCATGTTGTTGTTCAGTGGAATTGAAAAGTGAAGTGGAAATTCCTTCCTTTTAATTCCAACGACTAATCATAAAAATAAATCAGTCTGCCTCAAGACATGGGTTGATTGTTCTGACTAATTTTGTGTGAATGTAACAGAATATATTTATTTCTTTGATGGAAAAAATTTTCTGCCTCCCAAAGGTTAGAAATTCAGAATAATCGAAATTACAAAACAATGTCAAGTTATTAGTCTTTCTTCTCAAATCAATATACGGCAACTGCAGTTGTCTGCCACTAGTTACTGCGTCTGCAGGTGTTGTCTGCCACTAGCTACTGCGTCTGCAGGTGTTGTCTGCCACTAGCTACTGCGTCTGCAGGTGTTGTCTGCCACTAGCTACTGCGTCTGCAGGTGTTGTTGTCTGCCACTATCTACTGCGTCTGCAGGTGCTGTCTGCCACTAGTTACTGCGTCTGCAGGTATTGTTGTCTGCCACTAGTTACTGCGTCTGCAGGTGTTGTTGTCTGCCACTAGTTACTGCGTTTGCAGGTGTTGTTGTGTGACACTAGTTACTGCGTCTGCAGGTGTTGTTGTCTGCCACTAGTTACTGCGTCTGCAGGTGTTTTCTGCCACTAGTTACTGCGTCTGCAGGTGTTGTCTGCCACTAGTTGTATCATCAGTTGTCTGTCACTAGTTACTGCGTCTGCAGGTGTTGTCTGTCACTAGTTGCATCATCAGTTGTCTGCCACTAGTTACTGCGTCTGCAGGTGTTGTCTCTCACTAGTTACTGCGTCTGCAGGTGTTTTCTGCCTCTAGTTGCATCATAAGTTGTCTGCCACTAGTTACTGCATCAGCAGGTGTTGTGTTCACGGCAGTTGCATTATAATTAACTAACAATTATGCCCACTATCATCACATTCATCAGCCAATATTTCTTATTGCCTATTACCAAACGATGCAATTTTGAATTATCATGTAGTAAGTTGCCCCAGAAAACTGTCGGTGTGCTAGCAGAAACTGACAACGGTTTTGTGTTCAGGAAGTCAATCATCGTGGATGACAAAAAGGCTTACTTAATCAAATATATTTCTAATATTTTAACATTCATAAATATGTTTCATAACTAAACTTACGGTCATCTACAGATGGCTAATTAGTTCTTGCACATCAAATGGCTTAGGATTTTCAACTCCTGACGAAGGTTAATTATTCAAATCGGCTGCCGGGGCAAGTCTCCGGTGCTACTATAGCGTGATGTCTACCAACTTTAGCAAGAGATCTACCTCTAGCTAATACTATAGCGTGAGGTTAGTTTACTAATGGATAAACTAATTTAGATACATTTAATGTAGAGATAAACACTGAATTTGCACATCCCAAACTGCACCTGGGTAGGCGATACCTAGCGGTAGACCTCACGCTACAGTAGCACCGAGCCCCTGTAGTTGTCACCGGGGTGTGTAAGGAGGGCCGTTTCTTCCGAGATATCGAGGTTGCCATTGTATGCATAACCCGCTACTAATGAAGGTTTATCATTGTAGGTTATTTTTTAGATCGCGTTTCATGAGTTTCTAGTGAACTTCGTTTCAATATTGATTCTTCTGTTTTCATGCTGAAGTGTTCTGACCTTTCGATTTGAATGTGGTTTCCTCTTACGAGTGAAAATTTCACGATTTACCTCAGTCTGGGAGCACTTTTTCCACTTCCACGTTTCCTCTTGACGAGGACGTCTCTGTTTTAGTTCACTTCCGTTCTTGTGCTGAATGGACGAAATAGATACGATGGAACCCGGTGTAAATGGAACCGATCATTGGAGGCGTCCTTGTCTGCTTCCTACTTGAGGCCCATTATTTATTACTTGACTCAATTCTTTACCTGAACTCAAAAGAAAAAAACGGGCGACTGGCGTACCACAATTCCTGAAGATGACCATCTCACGATTTTTTCCCTTAGGGATGCTTTGTCTCCAAAATTAATTGGATCTTTTCCATCTAAGCCCTGCCACTAATCCAACACATAAGTTCACCCACTTGTAACTTACGAAAAAATGCACCTATCTACTTAAAATTACTCTCAAACGAAAGAATGTTTTTTCTTTCGTTTGAGAGTAATTTGAAGTCGATAGATGCAATATTTCGAAAGTTACAAGTGGGTGAACTCATGTGTTGCATTAGTGGCTGGGCTTACATATCTGAAAAAGATCCAATAAATCCAAATCGGGGTAGAAACTTGTGATTTTCCTCTACTGCTCAAGCAAGACCCTGTTGTGCTCAGGAATAAATCCAATGATTGTAAAGTACACAATTAACTTCATAACTTTAAAAGTCTTCTTGCACGTCTGGCAACATTTTCTCAAACATCCGATCATGCCCCTTATCCGGTTAAACCCTACATCCCTTCTAATATCTCTATACTTAGCGCTCGAACAGCACTTGCAGCCCACTCTTAAGTCAAAGATTGTCTGGGTTTCACCTCTCGGAACCTATCGATCCTATACACATGAACCCTAAAAAACGTACAATGAACGAAGACAATTGTTGTCCCCCCTCCACCCCAAGTGTTTGAACAGTTGAAAGCAGTGAAAGGATGAAGATCCCACACCTCAATCAAATAATTTCATAAATCTATCCGTACGAGATTAGTTCTTACTCGAGGTTAGTTTCTGTAAACTCTCTCTGCGGAAATTTCCTTAATATCTATTATTAGTTAAAAAACTTTTTGGTCTAGCAACACTCGAATATTCACATCGGTGACACAGCGCTCACGTTTTGCTTGAGGCGTTATTGATAATTGTTGCGTGCCATTGCCATGGTGTCGCTTTGCACGACCTAAGGAGTGAATTTCAGTTACCTATTGATAATTTGCTCGCAATGCTTATCAAAATCTTGCAATATAGAAATTAACGTATATTTCTGGCTAAATTTGTAACGGCCAAGCTAATCCAATAACAGTTTTCAACAGTGGTAGTTGACCTCGTTAATTCTGGAAGCTCAAAATTCGTATTTTTGCCGACTAAAACACTAAAAAAGGAAAGCACGTTCTCTATTACGATTTCGATACAGCGGACTGAAATATGAATTATTTCTTCATACTAGATCCTTTACAAGTAAAATTTTCACGAGATCCTTTCGCATATCACAGCAGTTTTTAAAGCGCTATCTATTTCGGGAAATGATAGCGAATTTCAGAGCGAAGCATTTCTTTAGAAAACAACTGACACAACAAACGTTGGAATTGATCTTATTTTAAGGGGATCATCCGGGTTTGAGACCTTTTTTTGTCCGATTCGTTTGAAAATTGGCCAGTATATGTCTTTTGTGAAAGTAAACCTTTTTGCTCATGTCATTTTTTCGATTTAGGCCTTAGTTTTTTTTTGACGAAAACAACAACTGACAAAACAACTGACACAAGAGACGTTGGAATTGATTTTAAAACAACTTAAAACAACTGACACAAGAGACGTTGGAATTGATCTTAGTTTAAGGAGATCATCCCAGGTGGAGAACTTTTTCCGTCCGATTCGTTTGAAAATTGGCCAGCATATGTCTTTTGTGAAAGTTAACCTTTTTTACTCGTGTCAATTTTTCGATTTAGGCCTTATTTTTTTGACGAAAAATGTGTTTTTGGTTTATTTTTATGAAATTTTATCCTGAAACTCCTCCTTCAGTTTTGATGCTAGAACAAAAAAAAACAGTTTTAGAATCCTTGAAAGATTTCTAACAAGCTCAAATTAGATCTTTTTTCATATTCAAAATTTTTTTTTCAAATTTTTGAAAAATTGCTAACCCAACAATTTTTTGGGTTTAGAGCTATAAATTTTTTCAAAGAATTCGAATTTGGAGAAAAGCCAAATTTGAGTTTGTTAGAAATTTTTCAAGGATTCTAAAACTGTCTTTGGATTTGTTCTAGCATCAAAACTCGAGAACTAGTTTCAGGTTGAACGTTAAAAGTTAGAAGTGTTGGGTATAAGCAGAAAACGAAATTTTTTGTTGAAGTGTAATATAATGAACAATTTGTGTAAATGAATGCAGCTTTAATTTTTATTTCGATAAGTTCCATACATAACTTCATATTCACAATGAAAATTGTGATTTCCAAAATAAATAAATGAAATTTTTTTTTCTTCCATAAATGAAATTTATGTTCTTGCAATGGTGAAGTTGAATGGTTGAATGGTGAAGTTTTAGAGGAGGTAGAGCATTTTAAGTACCTCGGGTCGGATGTGACTGTTAAGGATAGTATGAAGTAGAAGTGAGGCATCGAGTGAGTGAAGGCTGTAAGACATTGGGTGCAATGAGGAAAGTTTTTGAATGCAGGAGTTTGAGTATGAATGATAAGAGGGGACTGTATGAAAGCTTGATTGTGCCAGTTTTGTTGTATGGAACAGAATCCTGGGGGTTGAGAGCAGCTGAGAGGAGGAAGTTGGATGTGTTTGAGATGAAGTGTCTGAGGAGCATGTATGGAGTAACTAGAAGAGATAGGATCAGGAATGAGTTGGTTAGGGGACAGACGGGTGTTATCAAAAAGTTGAGCAGGCGAGTGGATGAAAGAGTGCTTGGATGGTTTGGGCATGTTGAGAGAATGAATGTTGAGCGGCTCGTGAAAAAGATATATATGTCAGAAGTGAGTGGTCTTCGAGCGCGAGGTAGACCACGGATGAGTTGGATGGATGGGGTGAGACGTGCTTTGTATGAGAGGGGTCTGACTGAGGACGTGGCGAGAGGGATGGTTGCGGACAGAAGTGAGTGGGGGCAGTGTATAAGAAGGTAATTTTATTTTTTGACGCGTTACTGGAAGCTGCCCGCGTGTGATGGGGTTGACCTGTCCTGTGCGGGGGGAGGGGCTGCACTCAATGAAGCGGTCAGGGTAAACCAGCTATGGCTGTCGGGCCTGACTGTGGAAGGTGGTTGTGCTGGGCTGCTGCTGATCCTGGCAGTTCAGGTGCGGCCAGTGCTGCTTCTCTCGCCTCCTAGTGACTAAGTGTGGTGATTGTGGCCTGCTGTCGGCAACCCTCCCACAGGGAGGATTAGCCCGGTATATGTATGTACGTATGTATAAATGAAATTTATTTTTTTCAGTCTGATTCTTATGAAATTTGACTATGACATGTAACCTTTGAAAAGAAACACAATTTATTCTATTCATTTTTTGATTTAGTCCTTAGTTTTTGAAAAAATTGACATATTGGTTTTTAGGTATTGATATTTCAATGGTATTGATATTTCAAGATGTATCTCCTCATTCAGTTTTGATGCTAGAACAAAAACAAAGACAGTTTTAGAATCCTTGAAACATTTCTAACAAACTCAAATTGGGCTTTTTTTCATTTCCCATTTGTTCTCTTTTTATATGGGGTCAAAATCGGGAAAAAATTAAAAATTTTGGGTGCTTTTCACTAATGTTGATATTTCAACCTGAAACTCCTCCTTCAGTTTTGATGCTAGAACAAAAACAAAGACAGTTTTAGAATCCTTGAAACATTTCTAACAAACTCAAATTGGGCTTTTTTCCATTTCCCATTCGTTCTCTTTTTATATGGGGTCAAAATCGGGAAAAAATGGGAAATTCTGGCCCCCCCGGGGGGGGAATTATTGTCCGTAGTGCCACAAAATATTAAGACCGAATAGTCTACCAACTAAGGGTCCTTTTCTAACAAAAATATTAGAAATGACCCCCCGACCGACAGGAGCCTGGGATGATCTCCTTAAACCAGGAAATTCTACTCAACTACGCCTGCCATCAGTGATGTATTAAGTGGAAAACCAACAGTAGTAGTAGTAGTAGTAGTAGTAGTAGTGGTAGTAGTAGTAGTAGTAGTAGTAACATGGGTTTGCTAGCGCTTCAGTTACTCAAACTATATCGCACCGAAGGTCACATAATTTAATTTGTATCAGACTCTTTTAAAAAATCACACAAGATAAACATCAATATTATTAGAAACATCAAAATTATATGAGCATCATGGTCATAATTACAACTCAAAATTACAAGTGTCTCCCCATTAAAATTTGTACACAACACAGTACATTCGAATGCACTGAGCAGCCAAACCCCGTAGGGGGTTTCAGCTGCCCACCCATTTATGGCCGGACGCCTTACCCACGCTGAAACCCCCGAGGTATCAACGCAGCGCGCCCGGCCATATTACAGTTTCTTCATCCTCAAACTTCCAAGACGAAAACACGTCTGGCTATAAGCGTGGCTTCCCGTTAACTATCTTGAAGTAGTACAACAAGGAGTACATACATTTCCAAGCACGTGAAAGTATGGACAACAAATACAAAAACGATACGGATGATTAAGTATGATCTTCGATCAGAATTCCGACAGCAATTTGCATCTCTCAAAAAACAACACCAGAGCATCCACATTGAAAGTTACACGTTCGATCTCCGCAAGCATCTTGGTTAACACCTCATCCACGGCAAAAAGACGGAGGTTTGGAAAGCATACATTTCGGTCAGCTGCATATCTCGGGCACTCCGCAAGTATGTGTTTGACGGTCAGAGGAATGTGACACCGCTCGCATAGCGGCTGCGGTTGTCGCTCCATTAGATAACAGTGGGTCAGTCGAGTATGTCCGATGCGAAGACGGCAGAGCAACACTTCCACCCGGCGGACGCGACACCTCGGCGAGGGCCATTCCAAAACTGTTTGTTTAATAGTTCTCAGTTTGTTTTCCGTTCTGTTGTCCCATTCCTGTTGCCACAGACGCCTTACAGCGGCCCTGATCACGGGATAGTAGTCCCGAAAGGGTACCATTTGATTTAGAGCTTCCTCATCACTATCCGCAACTCGCTTCGCCTCCTGGTCAGCTCTTTCATTGCCTGACACCCCCACGTGTCCGGGCAGCACAGGGTCCAGTCTCGCGAATTTCTACACCGCCCAACCCTCTCCCTCCGCCTACAAGCAGCGACACAAAGGTGCCATTTGCGCCAATTATCGAACTAGGTAGTACTACTGAGGTTTATTAACCTATCTGTTCGTTATACATTTATTATTAATCACTGCATTAAAACCACTACAAGTACTTAGTTAGTGAATACTTGAGCGGAATACCAAAGTTAACCTGTATAAAATCACTTTAATAAGTTTTGACAACGACCGCTGGTGTTTGGCTATTCGACCCTCCATCTCGGCACGCAAAGACAGGCATTTTTAAACTTTTCTAAGTTAACCTTGAACTAACTTAACTTAACATAACCTAAACTAATTCAACCTGACATTTCTGTAGCTGTTTGGAGGTGGTGCTGTAGCTGCTTGGAGGAGGGAGACGGTTGGGCGGTGTAGAAATTCGCGAGATTGGACCCTGTGCGTCCGGGCACCCAGCACAATTTCACATATTTGTGCTCACGCACAAGCTGCACCAGCATCATGACGATCTCGCCGATGAGGAGGTGAGTGCTATCATAAGCCTGAGCAGAGTCAATGACGCTTTTCGAGTCAATAAAAACAGTGAATTTATCATGCGGGTGCTCCTTAACTAGTTGAAGTGCCTCCAAGACACCATAGAGCTCCGCGGTGAAGCTCGAGGTTTCGTGTAGCAATCTTCTAGCCCTCAACCTCACCCCGGAAACAGCAGCACAACCTACAGCTCTTCCTGTTTCGGAACCATCTGTGTAGATCTTAAAAGACTCCCCATGCACCTCCAGCACATGCTCCATAAAAATATGCTTGAGAAAGTTAGCTGGCATCGACTCCATCGACTCTTTGGCATCCTGCAGCCGGGGCAGAAAGTCTTCATTGGTAGGCGCCATGTTGGAGAGTTGTAAAAGAGTACCGGAAGGACTCTCGTGGGTCTTAGTTGCATCGTGGCTACTAATGTCGGGTAATCTCTAGACGAAGGTAGAAAAATGGGAAAGAAGGTGCCGTCTAAGGGGTGCGGGTACGCTAACCCACGTCGGAGACAGAAGCAGCTGGTCAAGTCGGGCTAGGTATTGCAGGCTCAGCTGTACACGGCGGAGCCAGAGAGGAGGTTCACCACTTTCCACACACAAACTCTCCGTAGGGAAGGTTCGGAAAGCACCAGTGCAGAGTCCGATAGCGGCATTATGTACGGGGTCCAGAGTTTTTAGCGCAGTTTCTTTTGCATGTTGGTGAATTATACAGCCATAATCCAGCTTACTCCTAATTAGCGTTCGGTATAGTCGGAGCAGAGTGGCACTATCCGCTCTCCAAGATAGACCAGAGACACATTTGTGAAGGTTCATCCTCCAGGTACAGTTCGCCTTGAGGGTAGCCAAGTGAGGCTTCCACGATAGCTTGTCGTCAAAAATCATTCCGAGGTGCTTTGCACTGTGCACAGAATTAAGCGGCTCCCCACGAATCAACAACTGCGGAGGGTCGTGCCGACAGCGGCCTTAAAAAAGAAGAGCTGCGGTTTTGTCAGGAGAAAACCTAAAACCGTTCTGGCCAGCCCAGTTGTTCACACTGTTTATTGCTAGCTGCATCCGACGTGTCAACGCCGGCAAAAGAGTTGAAGAGGAGTATATTATGAAGTCATCAACATAGAGCGACGAAGCCACACCGGCTGGCAAGTTAGAAGTGATTCCATTGAGGGCGAGGGATATTAGCGTACAACTCATCACATTCCCTTGTGGATGCCCTCCTCTTGGATTTGCAGCGGGGATAGGGCATCTCCCAATTTGACACCGAAAGTTCTTTCCCTCAGAAACTGCTGAAGATATACCGCCATATTACCCCGAGGGCCGCATTCATGCACACGCTGCAGGATCCCGAGCCTCCAGACAGTGTCGTAAGCTTTATAAAGATAAAAAAAAGACAGTCAGAGTCTGTTTCCGGGCCGCTGCTAACCAGATGGTTCTGAAAACGTACAAGAGTGTCTGTAGTCCCTCGCAGTTGCCTGTAGCCAAACTGAACCGGGTTTAAAATTTCCTCAGACTCCAACTATCTGACCAGGCGGACATTTACAATTTTCTCTCCATCAGTTTCCCAACGCAGCTTGTGAGGGCGATGGGGCGATAGCTATCAGTGCGAGCAGGAGGTTTCTGGGGCTTTGCAAAAGCGAGAACCGTTGCAGTGCGCCATAGTGTTGGGTACTCATGAGTGCTCCAGACTTGATTGAAGATGAAGAGTAGTTGACGGAAAGCTGAGGAGTGCATTTTCTTAAGCATTTTGTAATGGATTCCATCAAGCCCAGGCGCGATGTTTTGACATTTCTTCAGGGCACGATAGATTTTACGGATGGTGAGGGGTTCGTTATAGGAGACAACCTCTTCAACTGTAATGTTCGGTCTCAGCTGTTCCTGTCTCCTTTTATACACACGTAAAGCAGGAGGGTAGTGTGCGTCACTGCATACGGAAAAAAAATTCTCGGCCAGAGCATCCGCCACTCGCTGCGAATCCGCCGTAAGGGAATCGTCCAGTTCTAGGCAAGGCTTGCTGACACTATAACGCCCCTTCATTTTTGTAACCCGTTGCCAAATCTTGGACATGGGCGTGTCTGCATTAAGACTGGTGACATACTTGCGCCAAGAGGCTTTGCGAGCTTCACCCTTTACGTATTGCGCCCTGGCTCTAGCCCTATTGTAAGCTATCTTGTCCGCTAGCTCACCGCTACGCTGGTATCGCCTCAGTGCTCGCTTCCGTTCAACATTGGCCACAGCGCAGCTGTTGGTCCACCAAGGGATGCGGTGTTTGGGAAAACCCCGCGCGACACCGGGATAGCTAAGTTCGCAGCGCTTCTCAGGGTTCTGTTGAACTGTTCTACATGCTCATCCACACTCCCATACTCAGCATCCTCGTCCATCTGCGTCCTATCCTCATAGGTTTTCCAATTTGCTCGCTTCATCATATATCGTGGCTCCGTAGGTATTGGCTCATACTGCTCCAAATGAATGACTATTGGGAAATGGTCACTGCCGTGAGCATCCTCCAGCACGCTCCATCTCAAGTCCGGGAAGACATCGGGGGTGCACAGGCTCAATTTATTGCAGTCGTAGTGCCAGTTTGGACATGAAAGTGTGTGGCCGCCCCGTTTTTCAGCAAGCAGGAGTTTGCATTAACAATGAAAGAGCCCATCGTTCTACCATGTTGATCACTCTGTACATTGCCCCAAGTTGGATGCTTTGCTTTGAAGTCCCCAACGACAAGGGATTGTTCAGGCAGATGAATATACAGGTTTATCAGGTCTGGCAAGAAAACTGGCTCTGCTGGCGAGATGTATGCGTAACAAATTGTTAGAGGTTTGTTCCCAAACCAAAGGCGAATCGCCATAGCCTGGATTTGGGTATTCAGTGCTAGCCTCGCATAGCCCAGATCCCTCCGGATGAGGACGGTCAGTCCTGATCCGGGAACCGGGTGGGGCACATGGGAGAAAGTTTCTATATTGTTAACCCCAGGAGGTGATGGGGTTAGGTCTCCCAGCATTGTTTCCTGGAGACATATGCACAGTGGTTGATATTGTTCTATGAGGGTCCACAAGTCGCCGTAGTTACTCCGGTACCCCTTAACATTTCACTGAATAATGGTTTGCATCAAATGTCACTATTAGGTTTTATTTTCCGGGTATTTCTTTTTGGGATATGGTATTTTAGCAAAGATGGCGGATTATGCTGGCCAGGTTTATTGCCCAATACAGGCAAAGGCACTTCGGGAGGGGGCATTGAGGTAGGTTTTGATGGTGAACAAACTTTTGACAAGTCGGAAGAAACGGCCTCGGGTTCGGTGATCACGCGATCCAGCGAACGTACGCGCTGAGCTACGGAGTCGCGCTTCACGATGGCATCACGGCTCGGTCGGGTGCTATCCGTACCACGACAGGTCAGTGAGTCGCGCTTACATCAGAATGTCGGGGAGCTGCAGGATCCTCATCAGTCCGAGCCACCACCGGGTCCAGGGCACAACCCATGCCGCTAGATGGCTGCACGTCCTCCCCAGGCATCGGCGACAGGTCGCCGGTCCTGCCGCTTACCATGCTGTTTCGTTTGCACTGTGGTCGATCTCTATTCCAGACTTTCCCAGTCAAAGCTCTCGCAACTTTTGCTGAGGCAGCGCCAGTAAGAGGTGACGTTGCGCTCGGGGCCCGTTTTCTCGAGACAGTAGGGGCAACAGCGCCCGTGGAAAATTCAACATTCGGAAGGCTTGGCTGCAAATCGATCAGAGCATCAGCAAAAGAGGATCTGGGAGTCTGCGCAGGTTTAGTGCCATGCTGTGATCTATTCATTTCAGAGCGGCCCGCAGAACGCAACGAACTGCCCGCAGCGGCAGTGGGCTCTCGGCTAGCTGCACCTGTTTCCATATGGTCCCACTGGGCGAACAGTTGTCAGAACACTTGCTCTTCTCTGAGGGGCCTGCACTCTTTCAGCGCATGATGTACCACCGGTGATGTGCCTGCTGCTAACTAATCGTTCCGCTTCTCCATAACTTAGCCTTTGAGTCGTCTGCGTGGCAAGCACCTCCTCTTCCATTTTGCAATAGAAGCAGTCACGGGATCCAGCAGAGTGCTGCTTATCACAGTTTGGGCACATTGGAGGTTGGTCGCATGGCGGCTCGTGCTGATCTTGAGCACAGTTAGCAGATACGCTCCTCAGAGATCGGCACGTCTTTGCTCCGTGACCATATTTTTGGCACTTAAAACAACGGCGAGGCTTTGGGACGCACTGCCGTACACTAAACCTCGTCCAACCCAATGTCCACCGACGGAAGGAGAGAGCACCGGTCGAAAGTGAGAATGTATATGGGAGTGGGAACTAAAATGCCATTTTCCAGTCTCTTCATTCGGTACAGGGCCTTTACTCCACACTGCTGCAACTTTTCTAAAAGGCGCTCATCCGTGTATTGTGGGTGGTTTGCATACCAGATGGTGCCCTTACTTTCATTTAGGCTACCATGTGCAGTAACCTCAATACTCACACCAGCCAATTGACGGATGCACAAGATGGCACGGCTTTGATCCTGGTTGCGCACCTCCACCAAGAGGCCACCTCCACAAGTCTCCGTGATCTTGGCCGGTCTACCTCCCAGCCCTCGGCACAGATCACGGTGGGCTACAATGACATCTATATGGGTCAAGGGCGAGCCGTCGTTAGCTTTGATATTGAAAAACAGTTTGTATTCTGTCAGAGGAATCAGATCATGGGTGTCAGCAGCCAAGAGGTGCAGTTGCCTGCTGCGGCGGCCTCCACGGCGAGGCTGGTTTCCCCATCTCCCAACAGGAACATTGGCTGCGTCAGTTTTCATGGTTGGGCGTTGGTAGGGTTCCATTTTAAGTTCAGTGGCATATTGATGTCCGCCTGCAGCCCCTGCACTCGCAGGGGGAACCTGCGATGGCAGCTGCGGTAACGGCTCTTGAGAGGGAATTTCGGTAGTAAGGTACATTTGAATCCGGGTCGTCAGTGGCGCAGTATGAGGGGGTTCCGTGAAAAAAGTTGTTTAGGTTTCATTCGCACGTCATGCAGGCAGTCATGTTAGGCCTACAACAAGGGGATCCCTGAAGCCAGGCACACGCAGTCCCAGCGGAACCACTCTTTCATGCGAATATTGCCTCAAAAGCCCATGAATCTAAATCGGATGCTGCGCTGACTAATAGCAGGAACGGACGCCACTCCGCACTACCACGTTTAAACAGCCACCAACCGACCCCGGGGCTCCGTCGGCTATCCCTCGCCGCAATTGACTCGATCGAAACTGAAGAAGCCGAAACTAGGTCTCCTCCAGAGTTGTAGTCATTATTGGGGGTGGTCAAAGGAAGATCCAGTCGGGGTCCAAATCAAAGCCATTTCAACCGATGTCACCTCCGTTAGTCAGGTCCCTCGGTGCAGGCCCGCCTGACATGGTTGCACCTGGTCAGTTTGGCCCTGCACTTCACAGGGATGCGCAAGCCCTCCCCCCACGACAAGGACAGGGTTGATAGGGAGGGTAAGTTCTGTTGATTTGTTGAGTTTTGGGTGAGGGAGGACCTTGCACGGTGTTGAGTTTATGTGTGTGAGGGTCATGAGTGTTTGGCCTTGACTCTCGTTTCTTACCTCAAGGGTGAAGCTGTCTTTGCCGCTAGTGATTATGAACTTCGGTGGCGATTTTGTCAGAGCCACATTTGACTTTTTAATCGAGTAAGGGTCGACTGCACGCTTTGTTTCTGGTGCAAAATTCATGCTGTAAAAGCGCGTGAATATTGGCAGTGGTGGCTGTTTTGCAAAATCCATAGGAAAGAACTTGTTTTATCTTTCTGTCTTGGAGAGTTGATTGAGCTCTTCAGTCTTCCAGAGGAAGATAGGGAGGATAGTACATTTGTTATTTCTTCAATGGCATTTTCTAGCTTCTCGATTCTTTCTTCATTGGCGATTAGGTTGGGTGCACCAGAGGCATGGCTCGTTGTATTTACCCGAGCGACATAACGCTCTGGCAGCACCCCATCCAGGCACTTCATGACTTGATCAATATTGCTCTCGATATTGGTGATTCAAGCAGACGTGTCCTCCTGTTGCTCCCGTTCTCCAATCTGACGGCCCGCGACTGCTGCAGAGGTCGAACAAAGCGATGTGCTGCTTTTTGGTCCACTTGCATGTTCAGCAACCGGCGTCCTGATCGATTTTATCTCATTGAGTTTGGCGGATGACTTCTTTTGCTACCTTGCGGAAGTCTTCCGATCCCCCGTAGTTTCTTTGGCTGGGTCGCGATCCTTTGCCTCCCCTCGCAATTTTGCCTGGTCCTCGGAGCACTGAGCTCCCTGGACCAGGGTCGTGTGCTTCATTTATAATACTATATTAGTTTTAGTTTGCTTTTTTCTTACAAGATACACAATGAAAATAAATACGCAAAGCTAAAAAAACGACCCAGATGTTAGTGAGCGGCCCCCCCCCGTTGGTTTTAACTACTGACAACATTGTAATAAATAATCCTATGAGCACTTAGTTATCAATTTTACAGAAACTATTTGTAACGAGGAGACAACTCCAAGTGGGTATACTAACGGTACCACCACGGGAAGGTGTGGGTGGGCTAGAGTACTTGCTGAGAGCAAGTAATCTTTAGAAAATCCTTGTCTATTAGATATTCCCTTCACGACGCACAATTCACACATAAAGATAATTCAGTTCGGCACCAGTAAAAATATTAAAGGGAACAGTGAAATTTCCCTTTTGTTGTAAATGTCTTGATAGTTTCGATGGTTTCATACCTTCATTGGAGAGTATATCTTGACAGATGACATACTTCGGGTACTCCACTCCAACGTTTTTTTACCACAAAGGTTAGCCCATATGCAATACATTAGGAATTATTCTTTCTCAGTTTTGATTTTCTTTCTTTTGTACCCAAACTACTTCCTTCACTTTGTCTTGATGAAGTAGCAGTGGCAAGCTTATCTGTCGATTTTATTTTTAAAACTTCTGCATCTTCAATTCTCACTTTCTGTGAGCGTAAAATGAAGCATATTTGAATATAATTAGTAATTAAAAAGAAACAGAGCAGCCTACAGTTACAGGATATTCAGGCAAACTTGCTAAATACAGTTTTGTCAATTATCAATAACTCATTACCAATATACTACCATTTTTAATATAATAGCAACATATAGCGAACGTCATCCGCGTACAATGCGAATGTGTAGCAGCCAGACGGATCAGACAGCCAGAGCCCAAACGGACTTGGGGCCAGGCTGCCGGTCACAAGACTCGCGATCTTGACAGTTGGACTGACGGAGGATCGATGTTGCTACGTCGTAATAAATTCAAATTAAGCTTATGATATTGATTTGAAAATAAGGTACAGAAAAACCTACCAATACATGAGCTTTCTTCAACATTTTCACACATACCAAAAACCCACCACACACATTCTGGAAAACATATCACACACACCACAAAAGTAAACACAGTTCTCCAATAAAGCCGGAAGCAAAGGGTGAGCCAACAGACCTAAATGAAATATTATGACATATCAAAATTTTTTAGAGAAGTGCTGGCTGCATGCACACCAAAATTTCGATTCCACCTATTATAATGACGAAGAATCAGTGTTGTGCATTTTTATATACGTATTGTCTGGATGTAATTTTTTTTCCATTGTGTCGCAGCCCCCCTAGGACCTTCTCAGGGACTCAAGTTTGAGAACCACTGACATAAAACATTAGAGAAGGTTGCCAGAAATGTACATATTCTTACAAACACAAAAAAAGAACAAGAAACATTTCAAGATTGTGACCGTCAATCCTGGAATATAAACGAAAAAAAAAAGAATTTGCAATGCAAGTCTGACAAATGTCACAAGGATGAGACAAGAAACACTTCGAAATAGAATGTCAACGGCTGATTTTCATGCGTCATCCTAAAAAGCCACTCAGCAACTGAAAGAAAGTCCTCATTTCATTCGAAAAGACACATTATAAATTAAAGAAAATTGCGCAGAATAGCCCGCAAAATGAAGAATGAATGTTAGCAAGGAAATAAAATTTCACCTAAAACAACTCATCCGAGGCGTTACTTACGTTAAATAAGATAGTTCAGACATGTTTAATTATAAAAGTGGTTTTGAAAGAGGAAGGAGAAGACATCATTAAGTAATCACTTATGGGAATGCAGGGTTTATGCACATGGTTTATAGAAACAGCACGTTTCACAGAAATTTATGCAACAAGATAAAGTTGAAGGCGCAACGATCAATGAAACACAGGACTGCAGTAAACCAAAAAAAGATGGTCCTTAACAAAACTAAAAACATTTCCACAGAAACATGATCCCCTTAAATTTTGGTTCAGGACCTCACATATTTCTCTCGTGAGCATTAATTCCAATGGACACAACAGTTACATTCTCCAGAGGGAGAAGCCAGTAAGATCTTTGACCACACGGAAGAGCTACAATCTTTAAAGAATGTGAATCGTGATGCAGTGATTAGACATTTGAATAGCCCATGAATCTGCATTTCACATCTTGCAAGAAAACGCATTAATGTTTGCTTGCTATGTGTTTTTCAACTTTACCCTTTTCGAGCAGAAGAATAGTTACATAATTCACACTTGAACAGCTGACCTTCACCATTTTTGCCGGCTAGGTGTCGCTTAATATTACCCTTATGAGCAGAGGCATATGCACATAATTCACACCTGAACAGCTGACCTTCACCATGTTTGCTGGCTAGGTGAAGTTTAAGATCACTCCTATAAGCAGAGGAATATTCGCAAAATTCACACTTGAACAGCTGACCTTCACCATGTTTGCTGGCTAGGTGAAGTTTAAGATCACCCTTTCGAGCGGAAGAATAGTTACATAATTCACACTTGAACAGCTGACCTTCACCATGTTTGCTGGCTAGGTGAAGTTTAAGATCCCTCCTATAAGCAGAGGAATATTCGCAAAATTCACACTTGAACAGCTGGCCTTCACCATGTTTGCTGGTTAGGTGAAGTTTAAGATCACCCTTTCGAGCGGAAGAATAGTTACATAATTCACACTTGTACAGCTGACCTTCACCATGTTTGCTGGCTAGGCGAAGTTTAAGATCCCTCCTATAAGCAGAGGAATATTCGCAAAATTCACACTTGAACACCTGACCTTCACCATGTTTGCTGGCAAGGTGATGTTTAAGATTACGCTTCTGAGCAGCGAAATATTTACAGAATTCGCATTTGAACAGCTGACCTTCACCATGTTTGCCGGCTAGGTGACGCTTAATATTAATCATATGAGCAGGGGTATATGCACATAATTCACACCTGAACAGTTGACCTTCACCATGTTTGCTGGCTAGGTGAAGTTTAAGATCACTCCTATAAGCAGAGGAATATTCGCAAAATTCACACTTGAACAGCTGACCTTCACCATGTTTGCTGGCTAGGTGAAGTTTGAGATCACCCTTTCGAGCGGAAGAATAGTTACATAATTCACACTTGAACAGCTGACCTTCACCATGTTTGCAGGCTAAGTGAAGTTTAAGATCCCTCCTATAAGCAGAGGAATATTCGCAAAATTCACACTTGAACAGCTGACCTTCACCATGTTTGCTGGCTAGGTGAAGTTTAAGATCACCCTTTCGAGCGGAAGAATAGTTACATAATTCACACTTGAACAGCTGACCTCCACCATGTTTGCTGGCTAGGTGAGGTTTAAGTTCACTCCTATAAGCAGAGGAATATTCGCAAAATTCACACTTGAACAGCTGACCTTCACCATGTTTGCTGGCAAGGTGATGTTTAAGATTACCCTTCTGAGCAGCGAAATATTTACAGAATTCGCATTTGAACAGCTGACCTTCACCATGTTTGCCGGCTAGGTGACGCTTAATATTACCCATATAAGCAGAGGTATATGCACATAATTCGCATTTGAACAGCTGACCTTCACCATGTTTGCTGGCTAGGTGACGTTTAAAATTACCCCTATGAGCAGAGAAATATTCACACAATTCGCACTTGAACAGCTGACCTTTACCAGGCTTGCAGGCTAGGTGCCGTTTAGCATAATCCTTACGAGTAGAGGAATAGTCACAGAACTCAGATTTGAACAGTTGTCCTTTACTATCTTTGCTAGCTTGGTATGGTTCACGTTCGATTCTACGAGCAGAGTCATTCAAGTTACGCCTGTAAAATCGACTTTGAACATGTCTGCTTATTTGAGGTCTTATTTTGCGTTTACCAGACAAAAACTGTGTCAAGTTTTCTTCATTTGCTGAAGAATATTCGCATACTTCACACTTGTACACCATACTATTGTTTAATGCACCTATTTTAGGTGAATCAGGACTGGACTTTACGACAAAACAAGAGTTACAAAAATCACATTTGCGCTCTTCCTGACCATGTTTATTACGTGGCTGTTCCCCCATCATTTTCACACTTGGATATTGGTTACCCCCGGGTAGACCTTCGTACCGGCTTTCCTTGTCATGCTGCTCCATTACATGCCGCTTAAAAATACTTATGTACATAGTGGAGTAATCACACAACCCACAATCGTTGTAACATCCTAATTTGTGCCTGACACGGAGATGCAGCTCCATAAAGTCCTTCCTACCAGTGATGTAATCACAATGTTCACACCGTAAGTGCCGTGACATGAGTCTGTCAGCAGGTGCGGCCTCAACACCAATGCCGCTACTTGACACATCTGATGGTAGCGAGTCAGCGCTCCCTTGAGATGATGCAGCTGGTCCCTGCTGAACAGCACTTGTGATGCACGCACCAGAGCTGCCTTCCCTCAACTCGTCCTCCGCTTCTGCGTGCCCTGAACGTGCCTCAGTGCAGTCATAGTCTACTTCCCTCTTGAAAGTAACTCCATGAGAGCCTGAACTTGAACTGGCCTGTGAAGAAGAACTTTACTTGATTATTACTGGTAAGTGTTCTCGGAAAAAAGAACACATACGAAAAATTGCAATTAAAAGCAAATATGCACTTGGTAACCATGTACTTTAGAGACGAAGTTGTGCTCTTGAGCATATGTTCTTACTTTAATCTTGAGCAAATGCGCTCAACCGTTCGAAACAAAACAAAAAATTTATGAAAATAATACAGGAAGCAAAAAATAAAGAACACACAAAAGAAATTTGAAAAGCACATTCTGCCTTCCCTGCCGGTTAATACTTAAATACAGAGCAAAAGTTGAATGAAGTATTCGTGCAATCGGAAATATCAAAACAAGACTCAATACAATACCGACAGTCAAAGATAGTCACTGTACGTGGTACAACAATTTTTGAAAATAAGATGTATCACACTAACCACCATTAAGTAATCAAATAGACAATAAATATCAATTTAAAGGAACTGAAACTCGAGAATAATGGAGTGTGCAGCGAAATTATTTTCTGGAACCAGAGTAAAACATCGCTTAACAGCTGAAGAGATATTATATTCTAGTGCCCTACCTCAGTTACCCCTCAAATCATATTCTCGTCTTTTTTGTGTTCAGTTTTCTTAATGTCTCAATGTAAATTTATTCACTAAAAAGTTCCAACTCCTCCAATGCGTATCACCGATACCAACCGCAGGAGGAGCATATAAGTAAGGCTCATCAGCTTCAGCGAATCTTCGCCGCAAATGGAACTCAACTGCTGAAGCAGCAACACCTGACCTTACTATTGGTGACCCCAGACGAATCGCAAGCCTCTTTCATATGGGCACCCTAGCTGCTCCATCAACTGGAGACCCAATAGACTGAGGCTTCAACATCGCTTGCCCCTTACAACTGGTGAAGCTAGCAGCTCTCCAGCGGTTTCACCATCGGGCCGGGCCGATGCTTCTAAAGTGCCTGCCCCTGACAACTGGTGACCCGGCCAGCACTCATCGCTGCTCTCCAACGAAGCATCCAATTGCAATTTCCGCTAAGTGTTTCTACCATCCAAGAACGTTTAATGAAGCGCCAAAACGCACAACCGAGCCACCAAACGCCTACAGCACCGCCTTATCGCACCTTCTCTTTGCATCGCTCGGCCTCAGCGCATCGCAACGTTCGACCTCATTGCACGGACGGCCTCATCGCTCAACACCAACGTTCTGCAGCATCATTAATTTAATTTACTAAATTGTATCATTTGGACTTCTTTCTCTCTAGGGGGAGGGTACTCGTAGTGCCCTACCTCAGTTACCCCTCAAATCATTTCTAGTCTTTTTTGTGCTCAGTTATCTTAATATGTCTCAATGTAAATTTATTCAATAAATAGCTCCAACTCCTCCACTGCGTATCACCGATACCAACCGCAGGAGGAGCATATAAGTAAGGCCGCTGCTTCACTCGCCTCAAACGGAACTCAATGGCCAGAGCAACAACACCTTGCGTTACAATATTATTATTATTATTATTATTATGTAAGAAAGTTTTAGCCTCCCTTAACCATGAAAAAGATGTTCTAAGAAAGGAAGGAGGAAGGCACAATTTATTATGGAGTAGAGGAACACAGAATCTATGCACAAAGTGCACAGAAACAGTAAGCCAAGAAAGTTCATGAAACAAAAAAAAGTTGAAGAAGAAAGTAGGAGATGAAAAACAGGACAGCGGGGAACCGAAAAAAGATGATCCGTAACAGAAAAAAACCTATTCTATTTCAACAAAATGGAAGCCTTCCTAACCTTTAGCTTGGGCCCTCACACAGTCCCTCTGGGAGCGCTAGTTCCCTTAGATACAACAGTTGTATCCCCCTGAGGGGTGATGAAATGGTTTAGCAATGAATTAAGCGTATCTAAAGTGAGACGCTTTCAATCATTCATAAAGTAATTTTCTATATAAACCCATTGAATGACAAGTTTTGCCAATTATGTCAGAAATGCTCAAAACAATAAGAGGTGAAAGCAGTAGGCAATGATATAAATGTCACAAAATAGGGGCCAAGAACAAGTAAAAACAGACAACATATGAATAAATTTGAATTTTCTGCAGAATGATAAAAACTACACTGAAATCAAACAAAAGCATTCAAGAAGAAAGTGAGTAACCAATTGAAAGCATCCAACAGGAGTGTATGTAACCAATCGGAAACATTGAAGAGGTGAGTAAGCAATCCACAGAGAGCACTCAAAAAGAGTTAAGAACCAATCAGAAGCACTAAAGAGAGTAGGCAACCAATTAGAAGCACTCAAGAGAAGAGTAATCAACCAATTAGAAGCACTCAAGAGAAGAGTAATCAACCAATTAGAAACACTCCATAGGATAGTTAGCAGCCAATTAGAAGCTCTCAAGAGGGGAGTGAACTATAATAAATACAGTGTGCTCACCTCGGTAACAAAGTCGTCTAGACATCGTTTCACCACACACTTGAGGTTTGGAGCACGAACGAAGGTGAGATTGTGAACTTGTCCCTAGTTTCAAGCATTATTATTATTGTTACTATTACCATCCATGCTTTTGCTTCTGAAAGTCAACCAGTGTTACGTGTGCCAGCGGAAGTTACTCTTGGTGCAACGGACGAGTGTTGTGAAGTTTCGTTGGTACTGCCATCAAGGCCCACTGTTCAGCATGAGGACGAACATTTCTGTTCATCTTCTGCTGTCTTCACTTTTCTCTTCTACCTGCATTTCATTATTCTGTGACACTTTTTTCCCTTGGGTGTTCTTAATTTTTAATGGGTAACCCAGTAATTATAAACTTACCTTAGCTGTCTTCTTTGAGAGGCAATTATTAACTTACCTTTGCTGTCTTCCTCAAGAGGCAATTATTATCTTACCTTTGCTATCCTCTTCGAGAGGCAATTATTAACTCACCTTCGCAGTCCCCTCGAGAGGCGATTATTATCTTACCTTTGCTGTCCTCTTTGAGAGGCGATTATTAACTCACCTTCGCAGTCCCCCTAGAGGGGCGATTATTAACTTACCATTGCTGTCCTCCTCGAGGGGCGATTATTACGATTCAGTCATCAGATTTGCTGTCCGCAATCTAGCTAGTATTAATTACTTCAAGTTAATATTAAGGCCAACGGGATTTTCTCTTCCGTGTTCTGTAGCTTCATTTGAGCGTTTCACCTTACTTATCACTAAAAGAGGAGAAACCTTACTGAGGAAAATTTTTTCAGGTGAGTTTTGATGCACCATTGAATTAAGACAGTTTCTGAATCACATTGACTTCATTACTTCAACTCGCTTCTTGTTATCCATTTTTACGATTGAATCTTTCACAGTATAACTTTACCACAGAGGCCCCTTCCCGTTGATCCTGCACATTCTTTTCTTTTGTCTCGTAAAGCAAAGCATTTCGCACCAAACAAGCAGCGTTAATAGTGTAAGAGTGCTAATCTCAGATCTTTTGTGTATTTCTTTTCATTAACGTGTTATTTACCATCATCCAGTTAACGTGACAAATTAATCTCGATTTTTTTCTCCTATTGCAGTGAACAGTAGTACATCTTCTTCCTTTTCTCAAAAACAGAGTCAAGACGTCTGGAAAACTTCTTTCCAATCCTTGGTGGCTGAAGGAAACGAGGACGCGAGAGCACTTAGAAGAGAAGCGCTCTTGCCTTTGGAGTACAACAAGGTTTCCAACGCTGAGGAACTACCGGCGTCTCGAGCTACGAGTCTAAACTATAGTTGAAGACTCACTTTGACGAGCATTATCAACCCCCTTGCACTAGAGACTTGTATCGTACCTGTTCACGATTTTCCTTTTGACTTCATTCCAGTTTATTTTAGTTTATTTGTCTGCCCAGTGCATTACAATTAAAAACCTAAACCTGCAGTGTGTGTTATTCACACGCACCAATTAGAAGCATTCAAGAAAAGATCAAGCAACCAATTAGAAGCACTCAATACATAAAAGAGTAAGCAACAAATTCCAGCACCTGGGGTTCCTGATGCCAGTCAATGGGCTCGTCCTTCACAGTAATGGCCTCCAGCTCAGCGTCAGGCACTTCACTTTTGATGTGAATTTCTTTAAGATGGCTTCCAGAGCTCAGGCTATCACCTGCAAGTGACACAAGCTCATTGAGAAAAATTTCATTTGAGATAACAAATCTTGTAACAGCTCTTTATGTATTAAAAAACAAATTTAATTTCATGATTTTGACATTGTTAACAATTTTGTTAGTATTTTAACACATGAAAACTGGAATGATCTAGTAGGTTACTAAAAGAAATCTAGTAATACTTATAACAGAGATTAAATGAGCCTAATCATATTTTAGCTTACACCAGCATATTTAAATGACAATAAGAAGCAAGAAATAAAGTCTTCAGAAAAAATGCTACTTAAAATTCATAATAAACTAGCAAGGTCAATAAAAATTTGCATTAAAAAATGTATTTCCCACTTCACTATATTTCTGATGGACATCATGAAGTTTGAATTTAAAATAAGGTAAACCAATTTTTAAATCATTAATGAGGCAATTAGAATAGAATGAAATCCAGTGAGTGACATGTTTTCTCAATTATGAACCATTTCTCAACCTTGTGGGCGGAAGTTTCACACTGAAAACAAAGAACAAAACTTGACACAACTCCTACCACTGAAGTCCTTATCTTTAACAGAGCAATACCACAGTTTTTTGAAAGTTTTCAACTTGGATTATATGAAAATTTAAGCCTACTTATCCAACTCAGGTGCTGCAGAGATAGGAAGGATGCAGGAACCATTTAAATGGTGTTGAGGAAATGGGGAATGCATGCAGAAGGTACATAGAAACAGCAAGTCAAGAAAGCAGTTTATGAAACTTGATGCAGAAAGTATTGAGGATTTAAAGGAAAAGTAATGTGGCCAAGAATATCATGATCAAAACAAACATTTCGGATTGTAGAAAATTAATCTTCAGTGTTCTGTAATACAATAAATCGAAGTATTAATACATTGTAACTTTATATCCTCTGACTCACTTGGATGTAAGACAATGAAATTTAAGACATGATAAAACAAAAAAAATATGCAAAATTTTAACAAACCAAGGAAAGTTTCATTGCCGTATTACATTCATTTATTGATGGACGGTTTTTTAAAATGTATTACGACTCTAAAATGCGGAGATTGTACAAATTTGATGTTGAATCCAAATCTTTTTTTGCATTTGTGTTTTTAAAAATATGGTCTTTCTTAAAACAGTGTTCTCTTACAGACGAGTTGGATGGTTTGGTCAGGTTACAGCCGGTGCATAAGGAGATTCCACGGTATTGTGCCCACCTCACAAACAATTGGACGGAAATTTCTCAAAGAATATTTTTACCACTGAATTACGGAAATTTTTGAGTAGAAAGTTCAGTGCAAAGCCAAGAATTCTTACTGTGCCAAAGCTAAGGTCATATTTTCAGTTACCTTTCATAGGATCCCGTACAGAGGAAATGAAAAAGAAGTAGTGTCAACAGTTAAAAATATTTTTCCCCAAATAAATCCTTGCTCATATTTTGAAAACGATAGGAAACTTGAATCATATTTTAAGCAAAGGGATACTCCGGATGTGATGCTGCGCACCTCATTTGTACATCAATATAAGTGTGACCGCTGCAAGCGCTCTTACATTGGTAGCACTGGGCTCCAATTGTTTGTGAGGTGTGCACAACACAGGGGAATCTCCTTTTGCAACGGCTGTAACTTGACCAAACCATCCAACCCATTTATAAGAGAACATTGTTTTAAGAAAGATCAAATTTTGAAAATACAAATTTTAAAATTTTTGGATTCAACATCAAATTTGTCCGATCTCCGCATTTTAGAATCTATACACATTTTAAAAAACCATCCGTCAATAAATGAATGTGATACGGTGGTGAAACTTTTCATTGTTTGTTGACATTTTGTTTGGTTTTTGTTTTATCACGTCTTTTAAATTTCATTGTCTTACATCCAATTTATTCAGAAGATAAATAGTTAAAAAGTTTTAGTACTTCAATTTATTGTATTATAGAACACTGATGTCGAGAATCTGTTAAGAATAATCAATTTTCGAATTAGAAATGAGAATTTAGGGAAAATCTTAACCAGGTGTGATAAATTCGAGTTTTTGATCATGTGTAACAAATTTACGTGTAACAAATTTTGTACTTTAAAAAGAAAAAAATACATCAGTGGGCTTTGCTTTATGTGTTGTTAAAACATTGTAGGGTGCGCATTCAGCAGTACAGAGAGTGATCGAGCCCACACGTTCGTTGAAAGAATGTTTTGGTAAGGCCAATCTGAAGAGCATCGGGCAGTTTTATATTTATTTTACCACGAAGGAAGGTGTGAGGGAACTTGGTTACAAGATCTCTTACAGGGCAGAGAAACCTTTCCACAAAAGTATTTGTAGACAGGGCGATCTTAAAATAACATGAGAAGAGGCCAGCGAAACTTGAGAGGGTTCGGCTGAACCACATGGAGAGAAATTTATTGGAAGCACTTGTAAGCGTTGGGGCTGAGGACGCTGGACAGAAGAGGGTGACAGATTTATGACACACCATGGTAGGCTTAGGAGGTAAGTTAGAAAGCGAGCGATATATTATCGAAAAGCAAACAACCTCAGAAGAAGGCGGAGATTACGGCGCGCTTGGCAAAACATTTCAACAGCAAATAAGAAAAGGACAGCCTCAGGGAAAACCAATGGGAACGTTAGAGGGAAGTCTAGGAGGACGCTCAAGAAGCCCGTGAGAACATGATTGGTCTCACAAAAGAAAAGGGGGAGGACAGCTTTTGAACGGAGGGACAGAGCTGATTAGATGCTAGCAGTCTAACGCGGTGCATCATCATAGAAAGAAGTACGTGTAACTAAGTGTCATACTGGAAAAGCATTCTGAAAAATATAAGTGAAAATATTGAATATATTGAACGTATAGAGGAAGTTGAATAAGTTGTTTTGAGCCCGTAAATTAAAATGAAATTAAAAAAATGTCACGTCTATTTTCCAGAAATGAAAACATCGTAACCAAACTGTGCAGTATATGAAGTAATAATTTGAACGACAGTTGGGCGGGTAAGGAGTATTTCGGATCATAAGATATACAGTTCCTTTTGAAAAGAAGTTTTGAAATAAAAGTCATGAAAAATAATGTCACATTAACGTAAAAATTTGAAATAATTTTTGAGCACAATTTTTGGCAATTAAAAGAAGTAACGAGCTGATAAATTATTTGCAGGCAGGGCGGTCGTCGCAGATGTCTAACGTGATTGGAGGTTACGCGCTAGAAGTCAGAAGTGGAGATTTGGAAGGTGGTCGTCATAAATTTTTTGAACTGAGAATCACTTGTGGAGACTGAACTGGATTCGTGCCTTTGAGAAGGAACGTGTGAACGAACGTTATGACCACATCTGTACTGCTGAACGCCACAATAATTGAGGGGTATTCTGTCATATTCATGTGTGGGAAAGTAAGGGAAGGGCTGGCCAGCCAAATTTCTGTGTAATTATGTGCAGTAGGTCATTTGACGTATGCTATTTGCTTCATTACTTAATTAGCATTGTTCCTAACACCAATCATTGTGTGTGCGCTCATTGATGTTTGTATCACGTATAGCTGGGAATTATAAATATTAAGCATAGTTCACCCTGTGTATCATGCCCCACAATATTAGAAGCAATCCATCGTAATGCAACGGAGGGCGCCCAGAAAATGCGCTGCGTAAGTGGGTCAGCGATCCCCGGTGAGTACCTTTCCTTTTTTTAGTATATGTGCTGTAATTGCCGATATTTATTCATTAATTTGTGTTGCATATGTATACTTTGGAGGTGGGCCATTCCTCAATTCCGAGAGCCGAATCTTCCTGTTAATGAAATGTTAACAAGGAGGTGAAGGGACCATCTCTCTTGACATCAGAATTTGGTGAGATCAACACGATCGCTTTGTAGTATTTTGTGAGTGTAGTATGACAGTTGCATTGTATTTTTTTGCGTTTGTTATGTCATGTGCAAAACGTACAGAAATTCAGTTGAGGTACATGTCTCGTAGTGATGATGTTCTGTGTCCCGGTGTGAGAAGCCAGCAAGCACACGGCCATATAGATCAAGAAAGTGAAAGTGGTTATAAAAGTGATAAGTTTGAGTGAGAAAATTCTGGTGTGTTCACTCGATTAATTTCAAAGTTTCAGTAAAAGTTTTACAGTGAGTAGGTGTGGAAAACATTTGAGTGATCGCAAAATTTTGAGTTTTTGGAGAAAGTGAATTGGAGAAGATCGACAATATGCCTGCCCGTGGGAGAAGGAACAACGACCGCAGAAATGCGCCAGCAACGCCACCACAACCCGAAGAGGAAGCAGTAAACATGCCCGTGGTAACGAGTTGCGTGGGAGCCATAGGTGCCAAATTTAGGAGGGGCGATAATGTGGGGGAACATATGGCAAGGTTGAAGTTTTTGACGGGTAATCTGAAAAACAGTGAGCAGGTGAAAGCCTTCTTCCTTTGCCTAGGTCCACAAGAGGCAAAGGAATGCAATCAAATAATTGATACACTAACGAACCTACGAGAAGCAGAAAACTGGCTGCGCTCTTACGCCGACCAGGTCGAACATCCAACTCAAGCGCTGTTCGAAATAGTAACCAAGAAGCAAACAAGCCGGGAAGGAGTTTCAGAGTACCTAACGCGCCTGGAAAGGCTGTACAACGAGAATTATCTGGAACATCCGGAACGAATCCTTGTAGATTTGATGTGGCTCGGATTAAGGGAGAACATCACAAGACCATTTCGAAGTGATGCGCGACCTACGACAGTACAAGAACTGAGAGACATGGCAATCGAGGTGGAAAATCGACGGATAGTACCAGTGCCAAGGGAAACGACAGAGAAGAGGGAACCGGAGAGAGAAAGAGCGCAGCGAAGCGAGAGGAGGCCACAGCATGAGACTGCACGTGTCGGCCATACGATGCGGCATTCACCACAACGGCCTAGAGGGTACCGCCATGAAGTGCCACCCTGGAGAGAAAGGAACAAACAGATACGACACTCTCCTTATCATCGAAGAGGAAATTATGAAGCACCCCACTGGAGCGAAAAAGGCAGGCTTAGGAGTCATCAGCACCAAATATACCACGCAAGAGAGCCACAGACGCATCCGGAAGTACCACCTGCACCTGCGGTGGACTTAGCCCAGTATAGAGCAGTGCCACCGCCGTGCGTCAACTGTGGAAAGTTTGGGCACCTAAGAGCTGATTGCAGAGTGCAACAAGTTGCAGGACAGCCAAAAAACGGAATAGGAGACCGTTAGCTTCACTAATAAATCCCAGCGTGATACTACAAGTGAATGGTACACCTGTTACCGCACTTCTTGATACCGGAGCAAATATATGCTTGGTAAAAGAGCGTGTGGTTGCGGGGATTAAAAATGCTAGTGTGAAAGGAACATCGACTGCATTAAAAACAATTGGAGATGAACCCGTACCTGTGCTGGGAAAAGTTAATGTGCCAATCAAAGTTAACGGTCAGAAAATTGTTCAGAGATGTTTTGTTGTGCGGGAAAATGCATTCCCAGGAGACCTGCTAATAGGAGTGGAAGTAATGAACAAAGTCAACGCAAAGCTAGACTTCGGAAAATGTAGGGCATCATTCTTTGGCACTTACGTGAACATGTTTTCAGCACCAGGACACGCTTCTCCGAAAATTCTGTGTGTAACGCAGGAAGAAAAATCAGTAACTCTGGCTGAGGATATTACAGTGAAGCCTCGCACGCAAGCCATGGTAAAGCGCCGAGCAGATGGCAAGTTTGATGGGAAGGAAGTAATTTTAGAGCCTAGAATTAAGTGGGCGCCGTACGTCGGAGCCACCGCTGCAAAGGTACAAAACGGGTATGTTTTGATGCCTGTACTTAACCGTTTTGCCGAAGAAATCGCTCTGACTGAAGGAGCAATAATTGCAACATGCCACGAAATCTCGAATGAAGATGCAACTGCAGAAGAAAACAATGCGGAAAATAGCGAAGCAGAAAATTGCCGCAGAGAAAAGCGCTTTCAGCAAATTGATGAGCTTAACCTCAGCCACTTGGATGCTGAAAAACAAGGACAAGTCAGAAACCTGTTGAAGGAATATCACAAGACGATTAGTGCAGACGAGATGGATATTGGCCATGTGAAAGGAGTGAAATACAAAATTTTGCTGAGTGATTACAGGCCAATTCAAACGAAAGGATGGCGTATTCCGTACTCCAGCCAAGAAATTATTGATAAAAAGGTCTCGGAGATGATCGAAAGTGGAGTTGTGCAAGAGAGTACAAGGGCTTGGAAAAACCCGCTCGTACTCGTAAAGAAGCCAGGAGGAGGCCACAGAGTTTGCCTTGATTTGCGAGCTGTAAACATGCGGGTGATAAACGAACATTATCCGATTCCACACATTGTAGGGACACTGGAGGAGGTGGCTGGCAAAGAATACTATTCCATTGTCGATGCAAAATCAGCCTTCCATCAAATTGAGCTAGATGAAGAAAGTAAGCAGTACACGGCGTTTCAAACTCGACAAGGCAACTGCGAGTTCTCTAGGCTACCTATGGGACTTAAGTGCTCAACATCAGTGTACCAGAGAGTAATTTGTCATGTTCTGAAAAGGCAACTAGGAAAATTCGCCGCTATTTACTTGGACGACGTGTGCGTTAACTCTATGACTTTTGAGAGTCACCTAGAAAATTTAAGGGAAGTGTTGCACGAGTTTCAATGTGCCGGAGTAAAAATAGGCTTGGACAAGTGCAAATTTGCACAAAAACAAGTAAAGTACCTAGGATGTTACATCAGTCGTGAGGGACTTATTCCAGACCCCAAAAACGTGGAGGCAATGCAGAGTTACCCTAGGCCGACTACCGCACGTAAAGTGCGCTCGTTCGTGGCAGCGCTTAATTTCTACCGGCGCTTCATTCCGCATTTTGCCACAACAGCTGCACCCCTTAATGCGCTGACTAAAAAGGGGGCAAGGTTCCAGTGGAAGGAAGAACACGAACAAGCCTTCTGCAAACTTAAGCAGCTCATGATAGAAGCTCCAGTTCTAAAGAAGCCTTCTCTAAATGAGACGTATTACTTGAGCTGTGATGCCTCAAATGAGGGCTCTGGCGCGGTCCTTGCGCAAAAATGTAATGGTAAGGAACAACCGATTGGATACTTCAGCAAAAGATTCAATGATGCTGAAAAACGTTATTCAATCACTGAACGTGAAGCATTAGCAGTAGTAGCGGCTGTGAATCACTTTTCACCTTACCTGTACGGCAATAAATTTGTTGTGATTACTGATCATACGGCTCTCAAATATTTGTTCAAAGGTAAAAATACCAAGAACAACAGAATTATGAGATGGGCCCTTACACTCTCTCAATATGATTTTGAGGTGATTTATCGGCCAGGAACTCAGAACGTGGTGCCCGACGCATTGTCGAGAAATATTGCGAACGACAACGAAGAAGAAAATCCAGACGACGAAGCACCTAAAACAGTGTTCGTCACGACGATGATAGATGAAGCGCCCAATGTACAAGAGGCGGAAAGCAGTTTGCAGAAAGAAAATGTGAGAGCAGAATAGTTGAAAGATCCCGTTTGGGGGCCAGTTCTGAGGTATCTTGAAGGTGACAAATCAGGGGACGCACCAAGTCTCGCTCTGAAATCCGAAATCTTCACTGACGGAGGCATCTTGCATTTCAGGAAAACCCAACGAAAGCCTAACAGAACAAGGCACTTGATCGTGGTGCCAGACGCTCTGAGAGAAGAAGCAATAACGTTAGCGCATGACAGCACAATTGGTGCACACCAAGGTCGTGCTAAAACGTGGAAAAAGCTCATGGAATTCGGGTACTGGATTAACATGGCGCGTGACGTTAACAAGTACGTCGATTCGTGCATGCAATGTCAGAAACGTAAGATCAACAATCGCATTTGTGTTAGCATGGGTTCATTCCCTGAAATTGAAAAGCCTCTGGACAGAATAGGCGTTGATTTAATCGAAATGCCAGTGTCGAATGAGGGCCACAAATACATCCTAACGGTGGTCGATCACTTTAGCAGATATGTTGCAGCGTTTCCGCTCAGAAGCAAGACGACTGAGGAAGTAACGAAAGCGTTGACTAAGTTCGTTACTACGTACGGCACAGCCAAGACTCTCATCTCAGACAGGGGCACCGAGTTCACGTCAGCTTTGTTCAGAAATGTGTGTGAAAAATTGAAAATAAAATACTACAACACTTCAGCATATCATCCCCAATCAAACGGAATGACCGAACGTCAAAATCAGAATATCAAGACTGTTTTATCACACCTTGCCTCCAACGATCAATCTTCGTGGCCTGATGCACTTCCTTGGACATGCCTGGCACTGAACACCAGCTACCAGAGCGTCATTGAAGAAATTCCGTATTATTTATTTTTTGGTGGGGACGCTGAAATTCCTGTGATTGACTGGTTAAAAATCCCTCGCATGGATTACTCTCTAGGTGAGAATTACAGTGCCGAGGTAAGCTTACGACTCCACAATGCGTTCAACATGGTGAAGGTAAAATCTAAAGCCTCACACGATAAATCGGTGCAGTTAAAGGAGCGCGGAGTGAAAAACAGTCAGGTGCAAGTGGGCGATATTGTCTTGCTGCATAATCCAACGGGAAAGGCGTAAGTTGCAAATACATGGCCTACCGATTGGGTCGGCCCCTACCGGATTACAGTAAAAACAGAGACGAATGCCACAATAAAGGCGCTCTATAGTAACTGCGAGAGAAGAGTTCACCTCGATAGATTGAAAATTGCACACTTGAGAGGTGAAGCTTACCCCTGCAACCAGAATGCCGCAGCGCCGCCAGATGCCGGATGCGAAGCTATCGACAGCGAGGACGAAGATATGCCAGAAAACGCTGCGAATGAACAGGCTACGTCGGTGACGCAGCAAAAATATAACTTACGTTCTAGGTGTAGGTGAATCGTCAGCCAAAAATGATCAGCTGCAATGAATTAAGTTCATGAATTTTTGATTTTTCAGGATGTTTCCTTCGTGTGTAATTTTAGATGTGTTCTTCAATAGGAAGACGTGTTCGAGTTTCGTATTATCATAGTTTGCACTCGCAAGAGTGAGATGTGTTTTTCAGTAGTTGTATGTGTTACTAGCTGTGGGTGAAGTCGAATTTCTGCTCACGAGCGATCTTGTTGGAAACGAGAGGCTTGTAGGAGTGTTCTGATCTCACGCTGTACTTGAAATTTCATTCTATTGTTGCTAAGATAAGAGAAATTGAGCTTTTCAGTAGTTTGCTGTCGTGTGCTTCTCAAAAGGAATGCCATGTGACTTTTTGTAGGATGCTTATATTCTCGCCAGCTTCTCGTGAAGCGTGCGCGCTTCATACGAAACAGCTCTAGCGAATGAATTAAGTTTCATCATAAGTTCTTAGGCTGAGGCTATCTCAGGCTAGCTGAATTTATCTATACCTTTAGACCGTTCATTTTCACAACGGGGAAAATAAGTTTAGCGTCATATTAAAATTTCGTATTCTTTTGTACTGTAGCGTTGAATTTCTGACTCTGTGTCTTACTCTTGCCCTGAAAGAATATCGTAAACACGGTATTCCGGAAGGAATTATTCTCCTCTTACTCTGTAGAAGTATAGTACATTTCTTTTCAGACTTAAGGAATTAATTTCTTGGTAGATTAGCGTAGTATGTACTTCAGCACAGAACAGGCCGGAACAATTGCATAACACGAATACGTCTCGTATGAGCAGCAAATTAAGGAAGGATCACGTGGAATATAAGTAATTATTTACAAGAACGAAGAAGATAGAACAACAACACGACATGGGGGACACATTGCACATGCGTTGGAGATGTTTAAAAGGATTGCCCAAATTCAAGCGTGGCAGTGAGAGGCGACAAAGACGAATGTATAGCTGGAAATGTCACATCATGCTTAAGAAGGACGCCGGACGCACAAGTAATTACCTCGGAGCCGCTTGTGGTTGAGCTGTAGCTAAGCCAAATGGCCACTAACAAGCTAGAGCAGGAAGGAGTTCTCGACTAATTAGCACTCATGCTTCGAAGTGGAAACCACCACAGAACGACGCAGCAACAGCGTGAGGACGGAGGGAGTGAAAATAAAGCAGGTTATTTATTCTAGGGTGCCAAACTGTAATAGCGTTCAAAAATGCTTTTATAAAATGGGCACTCTTATGAAACAGTGACAGTACTTTGCATTGTTGAGGATTGTAACTGACTTGAATAATGTGGAGTTTGCGTCGCAACATTTATGCCTGGTAAGGCATTCCTGAAATTCGAATGCAAGTTCCTGTGAATTTTGACTAGGCAAAATTATCACATTGGAATATTGAAGCCGCACTTTTAGGCATCTCTATTTATACGTGAAATAAAAATTAAAAGAGATTACGTCGGATAGCCTTTGAATGATACGTACGGTCTTCAAAGAATATTAACCCATGGAATTCTCGCACTAATAAGAGTGGTTACTAGGAGAAAATGAAATATTATTTGTGTCTGTCGGATTCCACGTCGACGTCAAGGAATACTGAAGGGGAATTCTACAGGATACCAGCGTGCACTGCGCAGGATTGTGCCTCGGAATACTTCAGCATTACTTCGTGGGATTAGGAACCCTATCGCGAAGGGAGACTATATTGAATGAAATTTATCGACGATTCTACTCGTATTCTTCGACAGGTCAACATAAGTTCCTGATCTGCCAATTCGTCTGATCAACGAATAGGCATTCATGAGTAATCTGCCGATTAAAAATTTGAGTTTGAATAGACGTCATAAAAATATATGTGAAACATTGCACTTAACATGATTTAGTGGTAATTTGAATCGTGATTATGATACATCTTACAAAAGGAAATCGTGCAGTTAGTGTGGTGTATAGAAATTTTATACGAGTCTGGATATGGGGCTCGCAATACTTCCTCCTGAAATTAAGTACCCATCTTCAACGCGTGTGTGAAGCTATTGAAATGGCAGAAGAGAAGCATGGAAAGAGAGCAAATGCGTCAACGGTACCAAAGGAGTCGACATCGAACCGTCAACTGCAGCGGCAAGGATTTGGAGAACAGAAAACGCAAGCGTAAATTGAAACTACGAGACATAAAATCGTCGATACTTTAGGATGTCTGAGGAGTGGGAAAGGTGCCCGTGAAATTTGGTGAATGTTATTAGGGTTAAGTACCCAAGTATTTAGTACGCACTTTACTTCGGCGGGAAAAACAGATACATCGGTTAGAAGAACACGACACAATATATCACGCTTTGCTGATAGTAATGATTGTAGTGTTAATGTAAGGTACCCTGTTTCTGCGGAACAAAGTTTAGATGATAATGTGCTTAAGTAGAATTTACCATGTGTGTCTTATATTGGCTGCATACTGTAGTACTTATTATTCAATAAATAGCTGAAAGCTAATTCAAAAAAAATTGTCAGGCCAATTTTTTTAACTCTAGGAGGGCCGTCTGTCGAGAATCTGTTAAGAATAATCAATTTTCGAATTAGAAATGAGAATTTAGGGAAAATCTTAACCAGGTGTGATAAATTCGAGTTTTTGATCATGTGTAACAAATTTACGTGTAACAAATTTTGTACTTTAAAAAGAAAAAATACATCAGTGGGCTTTGCTTTATGTGTTGTTCAAACATTGTAGGGTGCGCATTCAGCAGTACAGAGAGTGATCGAGCCCACACGTTCGTTGAAAGAATGTTTTGGTAAGGCCAATCTGAAGAGCATCGGGCAGTTTTATATTTATTTTACCACGAAGGAAGGTGTGAGGGAACTTGGTTACAAGATCTCTTACAGGGCAGAGAAACCTTTCCACAAAAGTGTTTGTAGACAGGGCGATCTTAAAATAACATGAGGAGAAGAGGCCAGCGAAACTTGAGAGGGTTCGGCTGAACCACATGGAGAGAAATTTATTGGAAGCACTTGTAAGCGTTGGGGCTGAGGACGCTGGACAGAAGAGGGTGACAGATTTATGACACACCATGGTAGGCTTAGGAGGTCCGTTAGAAAGCGAGCGATATATTATCGAAAAGCAAACAACCTCAGAAGAAGGCGGAGATTACGGCGCGCTTGGCAAAACATTTCAACAGCAAATAAGAAAAGGACAGCCTCAGGGAAAACCAATGGGAACGTTAGAGGGAAGTCTAGGAGGACGCTCAAGAAGCCCGTGAGAACATGATTGGTCTCACAAAAGAAAAGGGGGAGGACAGCTTTTGAACGGAGGGACAGAGCTGATTAGATGCTAGCAGTCTAACGCGGTGCATCATCATAGAAAGAAGTACGTGTAACTAAGTGTCATACTGGAAAAGCATTCTGAAAAATATAAGTGAAAATATTGAATATATTGAACGTATAGAGGAAGTTGAATAAGTTGTTTTGAGCCCGTAAATTAAAATGAAATTAAAAAAATGTCACGTCTATTTTCCAGAAATGAAAACATCGTAACCAAACTGTGCAGTATATGAAGTAATAATTTGAACGACAGTTGGGCGGGTAAGGAGTATTTCGGATCATAAGATATACAGTTCCTTTTGAAAAGAAGTTTTGAAATTAAAGTCATGAAAAATAATGTCACATTAACGTAAAAATTTGAAATAATTTTTGAGCACAATTTTTGGCAATTAAAAGAAGTAACGAGCTGATAAATTATTTGCAGGCAGGGCGGTCGTCGCAGATGTCTAACGTGATTGGAGGTTACGCGCTAGAAGTCAGAAGTGGAGATTTGGAAGGTGGTCGTCATAAATTTTTTGAACTGAGAATCACTTGTGGAGACTGAACTGGATTCGTGCCTTTGAGAAGGAACGTGTGAACGAACGTTATGACCACATCTGTACTGCTGAACGCCACAATAATTGAGGGGTATTCTGTCATATTCATGTGTGGGAAAGTGAGGGAAGGGCTGGCCAGCCAAATTTCTGTGTAATTATGTGCAGTAGGTCATTTGACGTATGCTATTTGCTTTCATTACTTAATTAGCATTGTTCCTAACACCAATCATTGTGTGTGCGCTCATTGATGTTTGTATCACGTATAGCTGGGAATTATAAATGTTAAGCATAGTTCACCCTGTGTATCATGCCCCACAATATTAGAAGCAATCCATCGTAATGCAACGGAGGGCGCCCAGAAAATGCGCTGCGTAAGTGGGTCAGCGATCCCCGGTGAGTACCTTTCCTTTTTTTAGTATATGTGCTGTAATTGCCGATATTTATTCATTAATTTGTGTTGCATATGTATACTTTGGAGGTGGGCCATTCCTCAATTCCGAGAGCCGAATCTTCCTGTTAATGAAATGTTAACAAGGAGGTGAAGGGACCATCTCTCGTGACACTGAAGAGGGAATTTTTATGATCCGGAATGTTAGTTTTTTATGATGATTTTCTTAGCCACGTTGGTTTTCTTTTTATCCTGAAAATGTGATTTCCCAGAAATTAATCTAGTTCATTTAGAAAGTAGTGAATAATGAAAAACCGGACAGCGCAAACCACAAAAAAATGGTCCATGATAAAACAAAAATTGTACTCTATTTAAAAAAAGGCCTACCTACTTCAGCACAGCACTTCACATATTTCCCCTGGGAGTGCTTATACCCATAGACACAATAATTGTTGTCCAATGAGGGGGTGATGGTTTTTAAATACTCATAATTACACTCATAGCCATGGTTCAGCAGACAGGAAGAATAGAAGTGTGATGAGGTTTACTCTGAGAGTAATTCTTATAAAAATCCATAGTGTGAATGCTCAGGTGGCAGACACTCAAAACTGTGTCATGTGTCATGTAAAGGAGTAATAAATGTGGTACTCCAATGATCTACTCCAAACAGTGATTTACATGCAGTATTACACTCCCAAATATTCACACATCTACAAACATGACTGTGTACACCAAAATGGATGCAAAATGACAGCATAAACCCATAAACAAAAGTGGCAGATAATGTTGAGAACACTAAAATTATTTGTGTCTAGTGTTGCAATATCTCCACTCACAGCATGGGACTTTCAATTTGGCTATGCTCCTGATAATGACAAAACGTATGTACCAATTGCATTATGTTCAAATTGCTTCATCTTCTGAATGGCTCAAGAAATTCTATTCAAACCAGAATTGGCTATACAGACCATGGTAAAATAATGATTGGAGAGAAATATTTTTGTGCAATTTGGTTTTACTTCTAAAAAAAATTTTTGCAACATTATATCCTATTAGTGTTCATGACCTGTCAAGAATGAGGAGATGTGATATTTTTCCTACATAAATCTTCCAGATGTAAATGACAAACATCTATATTCATCCTGATAGTGCCAGTGATTAAAATATTCTTAGTATCTCAAATACGGTCAAGTATCCGTAACTCTTTGACCGCAGTTGGTAAAACTGAAGCTCAATATTCAACTCAAATTGAATGTCAATAGTAATAGGCAATTTTGGAACAAGCAATCATTAGCTAAACCATACCCTCATCTAGCTTTAACTAACTTATAATGAAAATTGAGTTTCAACTACTGGTAAGTCGACAGCATTATGAAAATCTTATCCGAGGCCACCAGCAGCACATGTTGCAGTCAGAGTGTTAAGAGCATGACAGAGAGATGGACCAACCAAAAAAGTAACAACTGTGCATACATGAAGAAACTCTGCCAGTTTCAATAACATAGGAGAAATTACAAGCTGAAAACATAGGAATTCATTTATTTAAAGAGATTCCTGGATCTTTATTACATAAGGATAATTTAATTTCCTTTATGACATTTAATATCACTAGCAGGACCCGTGGAAATTCCACGGACTATGTCATCAATAAGCTAGCTGGACCCGTGGTAAAATTCGGTCAACATTGCCCAACAAATTTTAAAATAATCTAACCTAACCTATGATGCATCCTAGAAAATTAAATGAAACCTGAAATTAAAATTAATTTGAAATCAAATTAACATAACAGAGCACCTAAATGTATGTATATATTCTATATATAATTATTAAAGGCTCATTTAACATAGAGCAACCTTTCTAAAGAGTGAAAATAAAATAGCAAACTTAACTTGTTATTTATTGCAGCATACATGTTGTCAATCATGCATTGCAGCATACTTATAGTCAATTTATTGTACCTGAGAATTAAATATCTGCTGCAGAATGCAAAGGAGAAGACTTCTGCCAACCAACAAAAGCAAACAGATATGGCATCAGGGCACCCAAACTCATACACATTAATTAAGAAATTAATTCTCTGTATACGATATTTCTTGTAACGGTGATTCCTCTTTTGTGGCCATGCGTGGAATTATTAAGATGTAGGACTTTAACTCTCACATTGTTCATTGCTTTTGCACTTGAAAATGCTACATAGAGCTGGCCGTGAGTGAAGCATGACTTTGGTAAATATATGCCAACTCTATCAAATGTTTGACCTTGAGCTTTATTTCTTGTCATTGAGTAGGAGAGGCGAACTGGGAATTGAGTGCGATGCAGAACAAAGGGAATATTGACATCGCTAGGGTTCAGTTTTATCCTTGGGATAAGTACTTTGTTATGAGCGTGAGAGCCACTGGTTATTGATGCCTCGATGCTGTGCTCATGAAGCTGAATGACCTCCAGTCGAGTGCCGTCACACAGTCCCTGAGTTATGGATTGGTTTCTCAGTAGCATGATTATTGCGCCAACTTTCAAATTCAGTCTGTGAGGAGGCATGCCAGACGGAATGAGAGAATTAATGAACTCCATTGGATAATTTTGTGCTTCTTCATCATCATCGCTAGATACGGAATCGGTGCTCAAGTAAGTTTCATTTTCTGTTGGTAGCATTCTCAAAACTTCCTCATTGAGTGTAAAGCATTCAAAATTTTTTGGTGATAAGATTACTCTTGCTTTCATCTCTTTAGCCGTACAGTTGTCAAACACCTCTGATGTCAAAGAGCCATGACATGTGCATGTTTCAGGAATGTCTATAACATCTGGAGCCATTCCATCAAGAGTATTCTGGACTGATCCATTGCCCATTTGTAGAAGCCACCTTGAAAACTCATGTTCATTTGTATTAGCTCTCACGTTCTGTGTGAGGCTCATGTGATGCAAGCTGTGCCATAAGTCTGAGCGTTTGAGGCACACGTGAAGCACAGCAACAGGAGGAGCTCTGGGAACAACTGGAAGTACTTGTCTGAAGCCACCTCTGAGTAAGATTACTTCACCACCAAATGCAATGTGGGTGTTCGTTATATTTTTCAAGCATTTATCGATGGCTTTCATAGCATAGCATGGAATCATAGAGCTTCATCAATAATGAACACTTTACCTTGCCGCAAAAATTGTCCATGCACAGAGTTCGGTGGCACATTGCGGACACTAGTTTCACTTAAGGGAACTGGAAGCTTGAATAAGCTGTGCAGCGTTTTGCCGCATCTCAACAGTGTTGCAGCAATACCGGTTCAGGCAGATGTGCTTGTCTTAATGTTGTTCGTATTAAGATAGTCGTATACTTTGTTGAATAGGTAGGTTTTTCCTGAGCTGGCGGGTGCATCCACATAAAACAGTCTATTTTCTATCTGCTCGCCTCGCTCAACAGAGAATGCACTTGCAACCACAACATTGAATATCTGCTTCTGTTCAATATTCAGAGAATTAACATCTATGTTATTGTTTCCAACATCTTCTTCATTTGCAGGATTATCTCCAATTGGTTCAGGTAGACCAAACATATTACAGGTCATGCCATTTTCAATGAAGAAGGCATTCAGTAAGTGGAGAGCAACATTTTCAGCAGTTATGTTATCATTTCTCAGCAGCAGATCTTCAATCATGAAATGCTTATTCTTATTCCATAACTGCAGGGCATTCATGGGCTGGTTGAAGACGCACATCATTGCAAACATAGTTAGTAGTTGCCGTGGCATTTTGACGAGCTGCTGCTTCTGTCAAAGCTTCTTGCAATGCATCGTCATTCTCAACAAGGCACGGTCTGACGCATGCCTGTTTGAAGGTGTCCATTTCTTGACCCCCGATTGTCTTCAAATCCCTGAATGAAGTCGCTCCACGGACATGGAGGAGCAACATCCTCAAATAAAATTTTTCAGCATTACGAGGACTTGCAAAGTTCATTCTGGTTACAATGTTGCTGAATCTAACACGACGCGTCCACCTCGTTGTTTGTTTGTTGAAAACATAATGCTCATGTATAGAACAGTAGAGAAAATTTCGAGCATTCTCATCTGTTTGATTGAGTTTAAACCAAGCTGTCAATTGTGTGTCGCGTTCTTCTGCTCTTGCTGCCGCCTCCCTTTGATTTCCTTCTCTATAGTACACCTGCTGCTCATCAGGTAAATGTAGAGCCAAACGATAAACAGTGTGAGATTGATCATGCATTTTAAACTCTGACAATCTCCAAAAGGCTTCTGACGGAGACACATACCTGCATGACAAATACTGTTTAACTTCATTATGTTCATCTACTTCATTGTGTTCATGTACTTCATTGTGTCCATGTACTTTGTTGTGTTCATGTAATTCATTGTGTTCATGTATTTCATAGTGTTCATGTACTTCATTGTGCTCATTATTATTAACAACATTATTTCTTATTTCATGTTAACACAGTGGTGGCCTTTATATACATATTTGAACAGGTATTACGCTTTTCACCGAGGAACACGCTTCTACATTTATATGGGCGCGGTATTTTCTCAGTAGATACTTATTGTATGGGACGACAAATCTGTTGTCAATCTCACGATTGTTGTTGTCTAATTGTACGTTCTCTGCATTGTTTCTCCGTCTGTACACTGGGTATATGGTTACACATTTGTCATGGTTTCTTCTAAGAAATCTTATGGATATTTTTCTCACACTGTCCTTCAACCATGCACACAGAATTAGGATTTGATGTCCCACATGGACCATGGATCATCGAAGTTCTCACGCTTTCTCTCAACTCTGGGTGGTCTGATGAAGGTATTTCAGCACAAACTATATCATCAATTTGCGCTCTTGTTCTTAGTTTTTCTTCTTCTTGCAAAATTATCAAAAGATGGCATTGTGGTAGACCTCGATTTTGAAATTCGATGACATGGATATGAGCAACTGGAGCACCAAAGATATGTCTATCCTTGATAGCAATCAAGAGTTCCTTGAGGTGCATCTTGTAAACTCGTGAAACTAAATCTGGTCTGTGTTGTGCTGCTTCATGCAATCCAAGGTTCTCTGTGATTTCTCGACACTTTGGGCTACAAGTGTATGTCAAGAAAATATCTGGTTTTAAATATTTGCAGACGATCGCCATGGCATCTTGATATGCTTGTTGCATGTTTCTTGGACTTCCTGTAAATGTGGAGGGCAAAATGACTGGAACACCTGGCTCTTGATGATCATTCTGTCTATTTAGGTGATCCATAAGACCCGAATACAGTGCCATTCTTAATTGTGCTTGATTATTTTTAATGAAGTTCAAACGGCTTCCCTCCACTTTCACACAGGCGTCAACAATGTATTTTGCAGCAGTTTTCCAGCTCTATGTAAAGCACTAAAGTCATCTCTGATTGCCAGACGGTATGAGTAAAACTGCTACATGGTGACTTTGTTGCGAACACGGGTTTGGCGATGTTCCACATGAGGCATATCTATTTGCCATCCAGGTTCTCCATTCGGAAAGAGAAGAGGATAAAGATAAACCATGGGATCAAGATGGCAAGATATGTAAGAAATCCTCTGCCTCTGTAGACCTACAGGATAAACAACAATATCACGATACATAGGAGGTGCTCCATCATCACCAACGAATATAGCTGCTACCTCATTGCCTGTTGGGTTGTTGTATCTTCGTCTGTCAGGACCAGGGATGAATTGCATGGTTACTTGTCTTGGTGGTATGTTCTCAATTACAGCTGTTGTGATCGCCGGGTTTAAGCATTTTTCCTAACCATGTCGCTTTTGTGCAGCTTTCAGGCCATATATATAACGGAAAGACATTAAAATATATATATTTTAATGTCTTTCCGTTATATATATGGCCTGAAAGCTGCACAAAAGCGACATGGTTAGGAAAAATGCTTAAACCCGGCGATCACAACATATCCCCCCACCAGTGGATACCTTGGGATCCACTCATAAATAAGCCGAATCCTGCACCGCAGCTCCAATCTAGCATGTGAGACGAACTATCGCTATTGTCTACAATTGGCGATACATATCAGCACATAACTCTCGTTTTTAAACCTATCAATGTGTACAGAAGTTATTTTTATTAAGCATTGTTTTAATATACACATCTCTCCCAAAACGCAACAAACACCCCGTAATACCTCCCGATCACGAGGCACCAACCAGGCTGATATCCGGTCACATCTGCCAACGTATCGTCAATATCATATCGATAACGCCGACAGCACCGTACGCAGGAGACATCTGGTCTAACGCAACGTTTTTTGAGTTTTAAGAATATAGTCATGTTCGAGTTTTGTCAACGATGGCGCATATTTAACAAAGTGCCTACATGAAAAGCATCAACATGAGTTCAATACCATCCAACCCCAAATTTAAATGACAGTGGAACGGATTATTTACCTAAAATTACAACATATACCAATATAAACCAGCACTATCAGTACAACCGCAACACAAATAACTTCAGACAAGAATCTTTAATTTAAATCTTAATTCTAACTTTACAACACAATCTTTATTAACATATCTACCTATCCAAGCGGATCGTTTACGAACACAACTCATTAAAATCAGAGGATAGTACGCATTTGCTAAAGCTTAATTATACGCACATCCCAACACACACATATATTTAAACATTCAACGCATCAACTTGAACGAGTATAAAATCATATTCATCACCGTACATCAAGACTAGTAAAAGGCACATTTATTTATTTTTATCACGCCATTTGTACTCGAGTACTTTAGGTTGCACATGAGGGTAGGTCTCAACAAGACCTCTGGAACGCGTAACTCTCTCCGATATATTAGAGTTACTAATATTTGGCAAATCACACAATATGTCAGCGCTTTCCGACTCAATCCAATTAAATCTTTTGAAACGACTCTCACTTCCCATGTAATTCTTAGCCCATATTTCTCGTAAAAACCTATTGTTACCTCTAAAGCTTGATACCGCCTTTCTAGACTGGACGGAGTTTCTTTTCATAATATTTAAAGCTGCTTTTACCGCCCCCAGATTTTCCCCTACCGACTTACTCTCTCCAAATCCTGAAAAGTTGGCTTCTTCAGGTAAATAATCCGGAGTAGCACATGCAACCCAGGAACCTGCCTCACATTGAGCTACCACATTTAAACTTTCGTTGATTAACTCCTCTTGCACAGTAAATGCCTGTTCAACCACATTTAAAATTACAGCCGCACTCGCACTATCGCTATCGGTCGAAGGCTGCAATACTGGTGAAAGTGATTCACTGATCCTCAAATTCTCTGAATATTGTCGTACTGGTGTAGAAGCTTTAGGTTCTGCGTGGACTTCTGCTTCAACTACAACCCTCTGTAATACCCCACCTAAGTTGGAATCACCTTGCGCCCTGGATTTTCCGCTAACATCGAAATGACGATTTCTATTCTGGTTATTTTGCCCGTTCTGCTCGGGACTAAACCCCAGAAAATCTCCACTCCCCTCATCAGAAAAAACTTGGGAATTCCACGGAACTAATGCTTCAAGAGGAGTAATCTCTGTTATTGTACGTTTATCAGGAGGTGGTGTTAAATGTACTGAGAGCTGACCTACCCGCTGTTTACCATCTTCCGCCACATTACCCTCACCATCAGTTACACTCGACGAAACACTATCACTCTCATCGGAAAGAGTCGAATCCCCATCACTACTGCTAGACGAATCACCAGTAGAGCTCAAAATACTAGAACTAGTAGTAGTACTACTATCACTAAAGCCATAAAATGAAGGAACGCAGCTCCCGTTCCCAGCAGTTTCAAATTCATATGGCTCTATCAAGTCGGATTCTGCAAAACCACTGTTCATCTGGAAATATTTCAATAAGTATTTTGGAGGCTCATTCCACGACTTGAGCTGCCTATGATGCACTCTACGAATTCTTCCTTCTTCATCTCTCACTTCATAAGTTACACCATTTGATTGGATTTTAACCACCCAAAAGGGGCCCTCAAACTTTGGCTCTAGCTTATGTTTAGTTTGTTTACCTATGCGATGAATCTTGTACAATACTTTTTGTCCTATTTTGAAAGCACTAAATCTTTCATGACCCTGCTCCCAATTATTCACAATTTGTTTTTCAATAGGTATAGGACCACGCAAAAAATGATTTCTACGCAACAAGAACTGAGACGGACTACACCCAATTTGCGAATGATGAGTGTTATTATACGTAATAAGAGCTCTACTCACTTCTTTGTCCCAATCTAAAGGATTATCATAGGTGATCCCCCTCAAAATTTGTATGATTGTCTGATTACTACGCTCCACACACCCATTTGAAGAAGCTCTATAACTGGTACTATAAATGTGTGCAATATTAAACGAATCCAAAACATCGTTAAACTCCGATGCTCGAAACTCACTACCATTATCAGTTAGTATTCGGTCCGGGATTCTTAGCATAGCTGGTAATACTCTACTTTTCAAAGCTGCTGATACTGTTTTCGATGTTTTATCTTTAATGGGAATGGCGATGAGAAATTTAGAAAAATGATCTATAGCAACTAACAACGCAACATTACCCTGAGAAGAACGAGAAAATTGAAGTAAATCAATGGCAACAAGATCAAAAGGATGAGAAGCCTCTATCTTGCGAGTAGGTGGTGTCACCAACCGAGGAGATGTCTTATAAAGTTGGCAATGCCTGCACGATACACACACATCACGAACAATAGAAGCAGCTGCAGGATACCAGAAGTGCTGTTTCACTAATTTGTCTATCTTTTGAATGCCTATGTGTGCAAGTTGAATGTGAAGTTTGTACACAACATCAATCATTATCATAAATGGAACAACGGGTACATAATAATCACCTATGCTTCTAACAACAATATTTGACATGACACTCAACGAACTGTAGTACCTCCGGAACTGACCAAGACAACGCTGTTTCCAAAAACTTACATGTACGTTCTTATTGATCTTTGTCTTCAAAGATTTTATAGCAAAATCATTACTCTGAATATTCCGGATACTTGAGTTTGCAAAAATAAATTTCACCCTCACGTTACGTCTCGCTTCCGCAATGTCATCACCTTCCCCAGCACTTTCAATACTCTCTTGATCCACAAGTTCGACGGTTTCTTCATCAATATCTGACCCTGATACACTCGAATTGAAAAAAACAATCAAGCTGACACACAAAGATTCATCCAGGTCTTCCTCCACCTTAAAGGGATACCTAACCAGCTCACCAGCAATGACAAAGCTCAGGGAAAGACTACCATAGTCAATGGTTATCTTGTTCTCTGCTAAGAAATTGGCGCCAATTAAACAACAGCATGGTATGGCATCACTTTCGACTATCGCAAATGGTACTTTAACATCCATTTTTAACCCCTTTAGAAGACAATCAAAATGAATCACACCACGTAACAGAGCTCTTCGGCCATCAATTCCTATAACTGCAGAATCTTCTACTTCATCAAAATCGAACTGTACACCCCTATCAATCAGCATAGTAGTCACTTCCCTCGTGATTAGGCATACTTGAGATCCTGTATCTATCAAGGCACAAATTTTGACACCTCCAATTTCCACCGCACAACCAGTACCAACTTCAACTCCATGACCGCATTCCGTTGTACACACATTTACCTCAGCTTCGTCTACATCGTCATTATTAATATTTAAGCCAGAATCATCAAATAGTTGACCTAATTCACTACACTGATTCACAAGATCACCCTTCACATACGAAACCAATGCCTCTTCATTTACTCGGCTAAAAACGGGGTTGAAGTGAATTCCTGCAATACACTGCAAGTGAATCTTTGGTTCTCCCTCAGAATTAGGAGTTAGTCTTTTAAACACAACCGGCCATTGCATACCATGATGAACCCAAATTTCCACCTTAAATATCTCACAAGCTACCAGCAATAACTCTTCCCTCGGTAATTGGCCCCTTCTTCTCATTGACCTGAGAGCCCTTCCTACTTCTTTCGTGATCTTAATTTTAAATTTAGATGGGTTCTGTGTCAAATAATCAACTAAAAGCTCTCTAAGCCCCAGATCATCCTTAGGCAAATCCACATGTATTTTGTCATGCTTCAAATCCTCTAAACACATGAACAAAGAAATGAAAAATGAATCTCCACCCCCATCTATCTTTTTCATGACCCTCAATCCATTGGGCAAGCCTAACTCTTCACCTTCATCCTCAAAACACTCACCAGGACTGCACACACTCCTAGACATCGCATCGGCTATTACGTTCTCGCTTCCCGGTCTATACCTTATTTCAAAATTGTACTCGGCAATATCATTAAATGTACGCATCAACCGTGAATTAGTAATGGCCATATTATGAAGGAAGCAGAGTGGCTTGTGGTCGGTATACAGAATGAACTTAGTACCTAATATGAATGGTGAAAATACCTTGATACCCCACCTAATAGCTACCAGTTCACGCTCTAAAGTAGAGTACCTTGTCTCAGCCTTAGAAAATGTAGTAGATGAATACCCAATGACCCTGTAGCCTCCCTGTTGTACTTGCATCAAGCATACTCCAGCCCCCACGGCAGAGGCATCTACAGATAACTCCAACGGGGCAGCTTCATCAGAATAATCTGGAAAAGATAGCGTAACCTCCTCCAATAACTTTTCCTTCAATTGAAGAAAAGCCTGTTCCATTTCTTCATTCCAAGTCAACTTACAATGTTTTTGGCCCCCAGTAAGTTCAGTTAGCGGTCTTGCAATTATCGAACAATTTTGAAGAAAACGTCTCCCAAAATTTACAAGCCCCAAGAATTGCCGCAATTCACTGACAGTTGTGGGTTTTGGAAAGTTACGCAATTTATCACAATACTCCGGAGATTTACGTATGCCATCTTCACCAATTACATGCCCTAAAAAATTCACTTGCCTTTTAAAAAATTCACACTTTGAAATTTTTATTTTAATTCCATTCTTGCTCAAGGTGTTCATTACCTTTTCTACTAATTCCAAGTGTTCACTAAACGTTTTACTTAGGATCAAAATGTCATCGATGTAAACCAAGACATTGTTAAAACAAACTTCTGAGAGAATCTGTTGCATATTCTTCTGGAAAGCAATACCACTATTTTTGAGACCAAATGATAAAGTTTTAAACTGAAAATGATCATGAGGAGTACTAAATGCAGTATACTCACAGCTCTCAGCATCTAATGGAACTTGATAATATCCTTTGATTAAGTCTAACTTAGTGAAAAATTTTGTATTATGCGCACTGTAAATATGTTCAGATAGGTCCGGCATGGGAAATTTCTCAGTAATAGTCTGCTTATTAAGCTTGCGATAATCTATGCACATTCGAATTTCTCTTTTACCTAGATCAGAAGATTTCTTAATTACTGGTACGATAGGGCTACTCCATGGAGAACTACTACGCTCAATTATGTCTAATGCTAACAGCTCCTTACACTGTCGGTCAATTTCCTTGTTAACAGGCTCCGAAAATTTCCGTGGTCTTTGCCATACAGGAGTGTTATCACTCAACTCTATCCTATGAGGTATAACTTTAGCCCTTCCTATGTCAAATTCATTTCTGCTAATGGCATCCTGAGATCTAACCAACATTTCATACACTAGTTGCTTCTGCTCAGGAGTAACATTATCGCCCAAAATTATCCTGTCCTTAAGACTCTCTTCCGACCAATACTCCAGCCCGTCACTCTCTAAAGAAGGGACTTCCACTAAGGTGCTGACATACCCTAACCTTTCCCCCTTCTTAACTCTAGTGCACTCAGCAGAAGTTCCATTCTTACATTTCACAGCAACAACATTCTCATGACCTACATCAAAGTTGATAATGCCATCAGAGCTGCGCAATTTTGAATTCAACGGTTTTCCTTCAAAAAAGTATACAAGATTTGACATGATGGGCCCCACATTCGCAAGCCTAACCTCAACGGGAATGCAAGCTGCATGTTTCCGCTCCACATCAACTTCACAAGCAGCGAACACAGGTATAGTTTCATGCATGACATGGTTTATCTCTCCTAAATCAGAAAAATAATACAAAATTCGGCCTTTGCCCTGATCCAGTCTAGAAATCATCCGTTTAGACATATCAATACATAACTTATTTCGTTTAAGGAAGTTCAAGCCCAACACAATGTCAAATGCAAACTTATCACATTGTACAACATCAAAAGAATAGGAAGTGGCAGGCAACCCTAATGTTTCACCAACCAATTCTACCCTACCTATAGTTTCAACAAATGTACTCCCTAACCCTTTAATTCTACACTTCAAACGTTCATCAATACATCCCCTACAATCTTTACATACACTCTCCTTCATGATGTTAGCATTTGCACCACTATCTACCAAGGCCTTATACTCTGTGCCCTGAACAACAAAAGGAATAGTCATTAATTTTCCTGGCAGCAAATGAACAATATTAACATCGTATATCTCAATGGACTCTTGGTCTGTCCTCGTCAGAGGTGTATCAGCATCAACTGTCTCATTACTGATTTTTGCTTGGTCGTCCACTTGAATTTCTGATGACATTACATTCCCCTCTTCACTGCTCGTGGGCTTAGATGATAACTTGTCCCCGCTGCACTTGAGATGTTCCACCATGTCCCGTCTGTCTTCATTACCTTTAGCCCTCACCTCAGCTGAGCCTTCAATACAGCTGTCCAGTTGATGGTCCATTTCGTCATTCAAAACAGCGAATCTATTAGACCATGGTCCACCAGTCAAACTGCCGGAGGATTTCTGATGCCTAAACTCTGGGACACCCCCTCTTGAGCCAGAGTACATCAGTTTCCCGAAAGACGTCGCTGCTGGTGTTGCCGCTGAGGAGTGCTTCCGCGACGAACATCAGTTAGGCTCCGGTACCTCTGCTCAGGTAGGCGCTCATTTCCCTCATTCCTTAGCTCATGGGATCTCTGAGTCTCATTACGATAAGGATAAGGTTGATGGACCTCAGGGCCTCTTCTGTAGTTGGAAAACTCCGCATCACCACTGAAATGGGAGCGCCTGCTATTCCCTCTGCCATTACCCATCTTTCTAGGGCAGTTGTAGAAAAAATGCTCCCGGGAACCACAAGCAAAACACGCTCCCAACTTGGACCTACAGTCATCTTCTCTGTGTCCCATACGCCCACAGTAGGTACACACTGTAGTTCCTCTCTTCAAATGCTGCGGAAATCTGTTAATGTTCCTTGGAGCATTCTCACGATAGGTGGGGTTTGCATTCCACAAACCGCCATTAAAATTTCCATTCTGTCGATTTTCATACTGACGCTGACTCTCCTGGTATGGCCTCGGTTTTTCCTTTACCCCAACGTTGATAACGATTTCCTCAACGTCTGATGTTTTTTCCTTTCCTGCTTCAAGGTCACACAAGCTGGCAAATTTTTTCAACTCTCCCCATTTCAGCTTTTTCCCCACCATTCTATGCCCCAAAATTTGAGTTCTCACAAGTTCTTTGAACTTTCGTGGCAGAATAGATATATATTTTTCTTGCAAGGTTTTACTGGTCGCAACATCCTTGCTCGGATAAGCAACTGCAAACAGTTTTTCAAGACGAGTAGCAATCAAATACATGCTCTCACCAGTCACATGTTTTGCTTGCACGAAGTTACCTTTATTTTTACTTTTCCTTGCCAGCTTCTGATTATCATAACAATCTTCCAACTTCCTCTTCAGACTTACATAGGAATCATTTACCGACCCAACGGTTTTCAACGCCTTCAATGTTTCACCTTGCAGTTTAGTTTCTAACTCTCCGATCCAAAATAGTGTTGACCCCTTGAAATTTTGCTGACAATATTCTTCGAACGACTGGAGGTACAGCTTAAGATTCATGCCTGAATCTTCATCAAATTTCTCGAAGGTCGGGATCTTCCTCATGTCCAAATGGCTGAGAGTTTCCACTAATTGGGTGAATTCACTTCCACGATGTCGCCTTTTATTCTTATTTTTTGGTCTTCTTTTCCCTTTCTTACCACGCTGTCTGCTATTAGCACTACCGCTAGAATCACTCGAAGTGTCAGAACTGTCACTAGGAGACTCCTCTTGGCTACTGGATGAGCCGGATGAATAGGCAGGTGACTCAGCATGCCTAACTTTCATTTTCTTCTTAGGAATAGCTCCTGGGCCTGTGGTTTTGCTAGCCTCTTCTGGCTTCTCTGGGTCTTCCGTTTTAGTGAAGCTCACCATCACTTTATCAAAATCTTCCTTCAACTTCTGCAGTTTTTCTCTTGCTTTGGTAGAGACTCTTCCCTCTCGTGAACCTACCGTCATCATGAATTTTTTCATGTTCTGCAAATTTTCGAGGATAAAATCTTCTTCTTCCTTCTCCGAAATAGCCTGCTCTCCAGGATCTGCTCCACCAATGGCCTCCATTGTCTTGTCGACTCAGCTCTTAGCTGTGCAACCACCAGCACAAGTCACACGGAGGGGAACTCCGACGGAAGTAAAGTAGTCTAACCAGCACCACAACTTATCACATACACCGGGCAACGATCTTGTAGACTCTCGAAGACACTATTAAACAGAAACACAAACATAGAGGTTCACTGATCCTGGTCACGGCACCAATTCTATGTTGTGACTCGCACCGCCGCAAAGCACGCTCACAACACGAAAGCCTACTGATCGTAATTCGTGGTAGCACCTGCGGTTCTCGAGGACGCTACACCAGTGCTACGTTGTCCACTGTTGTCAGCACAAGGAACAGAAAGTCGGGTGGGTTCACAATGTTTATGCCGAACACGTCTTCCCGCGTCTTCCCTCGAACACGTCTTCTCTCATGTTCATGTTGTTCAATAGCCCTCATATTGTGGTATGCTACTTCGTAAGGATTTTTGTTCATCGCCTCATTTATCTTTTAAAAAACAGATACTAAGCAGTTAGAATTTTCGTGAGCATTTGCTCTAATTTGTATGGCTTCATTAGTTTCTAAGATGTAGAGCTGGCCGTATCTTCTCTCTTCAGGGCCATCTGCATAGAGGTGGCTTGCGTAGTGGTAAGTTTGACCTTGTAAACGGAAACAATACGGTCCACGTCCGGAGGAGGTCTAATATTCACACCAAAAGATGCAAAAGCAAATGCAGAATTATAGTTTCTTATATTCTGTCTAAAATTAGAACCCTCTGCACCATCGGTATCAAAAAGTTATCTCAAATTTTCGGGGTACTCCTCTAAGGGAGGGAGTGAAAGTTTTCCATTATGACAACAATTTAGTTGTTCTATTTGAAATCTTAAAGCTCCGCAAAATTGACATCGGACGTCCATGGCTCCAGTGTAATATACCTGGTGTTCCATATTATTATTATTTCTTCTTTCATGGTCTCTGTTTCTCATGATTTGAAGATGCAATTTTCGCTCCTCCTGACTCATATTTATCCTTCGCTGTTACATTCGTAGTCTGCTTCGATCACGAATTGCTTGCCTTTCGTCTTCTCGCAAGCGTAGGAGTCTCCTTTGCTGTCGCTCTCTAACTCGCTCTCTCTCCCTCTCTCCCTCTAATGTAACGCGACCCGACGCGTGCCAACCCGTATCATAGATACCGCAATGATGTTCAAGAGCGTGACGCACAGGTTAGCGTATTAATATATAGATAAGCAGCAGGTCTCACCCTCAAACCAGTGGGGAGAGCTTCTATCTTAATACCATTATAGTTTATTTCAACACTATTAAGGCTTAATTTTCTACTTTAAGAACAACTGTCTTTGTCTAACACCAGGACCAGAACTAAGTCTTACCTTGCGTCATGTCCTCCGCTGCAGCTTCTTGCTTGATGAAATCCTGCTTGCAGCACAGCCTCTCCACTTCAGCATCCGTTAGCTTGTGCACCATAACCACTGCACGCTCCATGCTGGGTGCTTAGGTACCTGAGCAATGGGATGCTTCTTTGCTCTAACATTTAAGAAAATTAAAGTTATAACTTGAAAAAATTAAAAACAAAATGCTGTTCTTCCATCATTACAGAAAATAATAAGTGCCCACACATTTCATTGATGCAAGATAACCATACATCAAGTGGATCGGACAATTCAAGATCATTTAATAAAACAATAGAGTAACATAATTTTTGCCTTGTGTTATAGTATGAACCACTCAAAGATTCTTTAGTGAGAAAAAGTGTGCAATCAAAATAATTATTTCATTGAAGTGATACCTGTTTTTTCAATCTTTTGGTTTTTCAAATGAAACTCACACTATCAAATTACTTTGTAAGTTAATTCTTTAGTTTTTTGTTGTATGGTTGCTTCATAGCAATCAGCTATCACAAGATGAGTATATTGTTTTTTGGGTCTCAAATGATCATTCAATAATGAATGGTTATCAGAAATCTAAGGTTCATATATCAACATGAACATCAAGTTGTAGAAATTACTGTCTTCATTAGGGTCTCCCATTGGTGGGACATCATCAAGTTAGAAGTGAATTAGTTGAAGGGCTGATTTCCTCAGAGACGAATTTCACCCGGATCAAATATTCCTAAATCAAGATTACCTGATTTTTGTCCTTTTTAGGGTTCATTCTTTGACTTCATAACATGAAGAGTATTTTGTATTGCACATTGCTCCACTGTAAAAACAATGCCAAAAAAGTCATTTAATTCATTTATGTTAATACTTTGAAGGATGTTGTAGCACAAATTGATATTCATATTGGTGAATGTCTTGAGCCTGGTGGTGGTTATTTTGAAAGCCAAACAGAACAAAATGAAATGTTCAATTTTAGTCCTCTCTATGTAAGCAATTTTATTCAATCTTTTCATAACAATTTAAAAATTAGAAGCATTTACAAACTGTCTACACTATTAACAGACTCCTTGTAATCACCAAGGTCAATCCCCTCCACAAAGATAGTCAACCAGCAGGAATCAGATTCACTCCTATAGTCGAACAACCCACAGATCGAATTATAAATTAGTTGAAGCCTCCCTAACCCCAACACAGGAAAGCCAAAAGGAGAAATGAAGAAAACACTGCTTAGTATAGAGTTAAAGTATTATACTAGATGTTAGTTTAAGCCTTCCTTTTCCCAACATAGGTGTTCTAATAGGAAGAAAGTTGGAGGCAGTGTTTAGTTTGAAGTTGAGGCAACAAGGAGTCTATACGTATGGTCTGCTGTCACACTGATTCCTCTGCATACAAGAACACCATGTAAGGAAAAGAGTTCAAGACACATAATTAAAGTTGAAGAAGAAAGTTATGGATACAGAAAAAAGGAGTAACTGAAAATATGTGATCTGTAACAAAATGAAATTATTCTATTTTAATAAAAAGAATAGGTATTTACTTTAAGCCTGAAATCTGAAAATTAATCCAGGGAGTAATAAATACTAGACACAGAAGTTCTATCCCACCGAGAGGACAATAACTTTCAACTGTTTACTCTATTACATATACAAAAATTCCAGACCTAAAGAATTGACACAATTACACGTCCTCTTTACCAAACCTGGGTCACTCCAGCAGGCAAAGAACCTCCAGCCATACCCATCATGACAATCACAGTCAGGCACTCCCAACCACTATCAACTCATCTTTAACTATTGGTCATCTTCTAAAATACTGGTGCAATGCTCTTTCAACTCCATTCATTTATCTAGTTTTTGACTAACCTCTAACATTCCTTCACCTTGCTTCTGACTTCATTGCTGCCTTCACCAACAATTTCTTTTTAATTTCCCCATATAGCCAAACCACTCCAACAAACAGCAGTTCATACTTTTTGCCATCCTTTCCACATTTGTCATACTCCTCAGCTCATTGATTTACCTATCACACAATGTCACCCTAGCCATACTCCTCGGACACTCCATCTGGAGTACATTCAACTGACTCCTATCAGCCACTTTTGAGCTCCAAGTTTCATATCCATCCAGCACATCAGCCTGACACTCTCACACTGTTAGAACATTTAAATGTCTTCCTTCTCAATACAGAAATGCTAAAGGTTCCAGAAGATCAGTATAGCAGCAACTACAGAGCCAATAATTTCGGAACACTGACAGCAAACCTTATGAATGAGCGAAATATAACAGACGATCAAAGAAAACTACAAAATGGTGATATGGGTAACTTGTTAGCAATCCCAAAGGCTGCACATGAGAAGACTCAGGAATTTCAATCAACACTGGAAATCATAGCACAAAATTAAATCAATAAAAAGTAGTAAGTTGAATTATTAATTTTTGCAAAAAATACAAGATGGCTAAACAAAAAACCTAGGATTCGATTAAAATTCTATAAATAAAATTAAAGAACTGAAAATAACTCAAAGGTCTTGAATGATGTTACACATGCAATCAAATCTTGAACATAGTTGCCTAAAAATTGAAGACAAGTCAAAACTAAACAAAACTCAAACTATAGAAACAAATGACTGAAAAACCAATGAGTCGCAGGATTAGAGAGGTATCAAAGAAGTAGAGCAGGCCATGAAGGCTCACCTGTCAGACTCCAGAAGGCAATCAGTGGCTCCTACACTGCCAGGCACTCCAGCCAGCACCAACTCGCTGGTCTTCACCTGATCCTCGCTGCTCTGAAGGTAAACAAGGACAAACAATCATAACCTTCTAAGTTGCAGTATGGCATCATCCTACTGTACAACTGCAGTAGCAATATAAGAGGTCACTCATAAATGTTCTTCTAAATTGAAGAGAAAATGTAACTCCTCTGATCTCAACTATATTTTTACATTATCACAACAAATAGTTTTATCCTGCAATACATAAGAACTATAGTAATTAGAGACTGGCATCAGAAGCTATCTTTGGATAAAGGATGAATGACTTACCTAATGAGAGTCCTGATCACACAGGATATCCTTTTTTACAGGAAGGCAGGTTTTATGAGGTTATTCAAGTATTATATATATTAATTAAAGTTATATCAAATCATTTTTCTTTATTGTAAGATAAAGCTGAAAAGAATTAAAAAAGCATTCAATAGAGGAACAAAACTGAATACAATAGAATGAAATATAAATACAAAGGAGAATAAGCTCCATTCAATGAATGAAACAACAAAATGCCATATTACCTTACAGTTCAATTTTTCTAGCATTTATAGTCAGGTAACTTTTCCTTATAGCTCCTTACAAACTTTCCCATGCTTGTTACCATCTTTTAGTTTTCCCCTCATCTTATTCATTATTAGTTAAGTAGCCCATAGCACTCCCAAATACTACAACCAACTTTTGATAAACAATTCTCATCTTAATTCTTCTACAACCACCTGAAATCTTTCCATAAGAGACCCCTATAAACACTTACCAGTCTACAATTTCTATTGATCTTAGCTAATAATGCTAAAATATCAGCACAGAGTAGCTGCAATGTATTGATGACTGTGCACCTAATGTTCCCCACCCCCCCAAAAAAAGTCTTGCATTCATCTGACACAAAAACTCTATCTGTATACATATTCAACAAACATAACATCATTACACATGACTAATGCAAACCCACAAGCACTTCACACCATTCACTCATTATCCTTTCAGTCCCCAAACATGCTCTACTTTCATTATAATAGCTCATTGCTTTAACGTGAACATCCAAGCCAAATCCGGGTTTTTTATTGCTCTATTTGCTAGAGATGTGCTTACTTCACAAGCTGTCAAATTTGCTGAACGATCTCAGCACCGTAAGAGGAGGAAATGGGGTTTAGAAGAGGGAGAGGGGTCCAATCAGCAGCCAGTGCCGACCAGCAAGTGCATGAGCCATGCCCCTGAAAATTCTTTTTTATAGTTTTATTGCTCTATTCAATACAGGAGTCCTTACTTTACAAGATAGCAAAGGTTCAGAACATTCTGAGCTTTGTGAGAGAGAGAAACGGGGGGCAGGGGGGGTGGATTCAAATCAAAAAGTGCCAGACAGTAACTGCATTAGGCACAAACCAGAAATATTTGGATTTTGTTTTGTTTGTCTATTTGACACAGAAATTCTTAGTTTACAATCTAGCAAAGCTGCACAACTTTCTTTGCTCTGTGAGATTGGAAAACATAGGCGAGAGAGGATGTTGCGCTTCGAAGATGTCGCAGCGTGCGCACCTGGAGCTGTGGTTCATACCAGTGACGCCAGCTCCATGCATATCTGTGATGCCTGTGGTACCAGTTCATTCAAAGAACAACAAAAAACTTACATGAAAATAAATTCAAATGTTCAGATAGCTTTTAGAATATCAACCAAGTCAATTTTTTCAAGTAATATAGCTTGCAAAGGAAAAAATGAAAAATCGTAGAAAAATGCACATCCAGAACAGTTGAAGGAAAAAGTTCAAAATCTATCTCCTCTGAAAGTTATTATCGTCGAGTAATGATTCAAGTCTCATTAAATACGTGAAATGTTGTTCCATAACTATATGTGGGTCCCCATTGAAAATCACAGTAATTTTTTAGTTACATAGAAAAATCTACAGAAAAATGAAAGGTTTGAAAAAAAGTAATTTCAAATATATAAAACAGCTAATTTCCTAACAAGCCCACGTCCAGCTATGCAGCAACATTTTGCGCATTCAATGAGACATAAATCGTTATTCTACAATAATAACTTTTGAAGAAGATAGCTTTTGAAATTATTTATTTTTCACTCATTTTTTTGTATTATCTCAGTAATTAATTTGAAAGTTGAAAAAAGTTAGGGATACACACCTATGTCTCTAAGACGAATACATACCTATGCCAAATTTGATAGAACTAGTTCCCATACAACAAACTTCAATCAAAAAAATGGCTGTCACTTTTGTTGCATGGGAACTAGATCTATGAAATTTTGCATACATGTGTATTTTTGATAGGGTTACAGGTGCGTACCCCAAAATTTTTTCAAGTTTTGAACTAATTACTGAGATGCTGGGTAAAATGTGGTGAAAAAATTTTGTATTTTCCAAAGCTATCTCCTCTGAAAGTTTCCATTGTAGAGCAATGATTCAAGTCTCATTGAATGAGCAAAGAATTGCTGCATGGCTGGACAAAGAATGGATTCAAAATTTGTGAAAGTTTAGTTTTTATGATAATACAATTTTTCTTTTCTAAGTTTATGGTTATGGTTTTTTCCATAGATTTTTCAATGTAACTAAAGAAATACAATGAATTTCATATTGATTCTCCGTCCAGCCATTCAGCCACTTTTTGCGCATCCAATATCTAAATCACATTGCTCTAAGATAACTTTTGGAGATAATAGCTTTTGGAAATACCCTATTTTCCTATTTTCAACTGTTCAAAGAGAACATTTTTCTAAAATTTCACTATTTTTTTCATATGCAAGCTATATTGCTTGGAAAAATTGACACGGTTGATGTTCTGAAAGCTATCTGAATATATGAATAGTTTTTCATGAAAGATTTTTTTGTTCCTTGAAGGAACTTGTACCAGAGGTATCAAGAGACATTTAGAACTGGTATCATAGATTCATGTCACCGCCCCAGGAGCGCCTACGCTGCGTCCTCCTCGATGCACTCCTACCCTTCCCACCTTCGTTTTCCCCTCTCACGCAGCAAAGAACGTTGTGAAGCTTTGCTAGATTGTAAACTAGGGAGTTCTTTGTCAAATAGACCAAAATAACATAATCCAGATATTTCTAGTTCATGTCTAATGCAGTGACTGTCTGGCACTACCAGCTGGATTCAAAACCACCCCTTTCCCCCTCTCAAAAAGCACAAAACGTTCAGCATATTTGACAGCTGGTGAAGTAAGCATGTCTCTGATGAATAAAGTTATAAAACAAAAACCAGGAATTTTCCGGATTCTGGGTATACGTTCCCCTTCAGAGAATCGAACAATTAGACTCAATAAAATTTTTGAAAATTTATGCAAATACTTCACGAGTGAAATGAGCTCTAGTGTATTCACATGTTTATTACATTCAAATAGACATTTACAGCTATAAATTTTTTGGAATTTACCCATATCTCTTTTCTCCCACTTCCTTCCCCAGAGGAAAATTTCTTTAAATTGCTAACTTTCAGCCAAGATTGTGCAGAGATTTTTTTGTTAGATTTACAATAGACATATCTACAAAATTAGGATTCAATGTTTTTATACTGCTTCAGAAATATTGTAGCACATTTTTTCATTTTTTAAACATTTTTACTGATTCAGCAAGAAAAAATTAATAAAAAAATTCAGAATCAACTGATCAAAAAACTACTTCTCAATTTTATAGTACTCTCCTTGATCCTTACAATGCAAAAAAGATCCTTGATCTTTACAACTTTTTTTTAACCTTCAAAACTGTAGAAGAAATAAAGTGGCTAATTGGAAGTGTTTCAGAGAAAATGGCATTCAAAGTTACCGAGCACCAGAGCGCATATGACAGAGTTTCATACCATTGTTTTCCGCCAAAACTTACAAACTAAAAAACTACTAATAAGTCTAAAAGATTTTAGATAAGTCTTCCAGAGTTATAATAAATCAGTAAAACTAAGGCGGGTAAAAACATCTTTCACAAAATCTCACGATGTATTTTAAAAATAGAGCATTCGAGCATATCCATACTCATTCTCAATACCTGGAATAATAAATTGAAACATGGTAAATACAGTACATGAATTCAAATTGTTAATGGAAATTGAATGAAAAAATTAGGACAAGATATTTAGATGCGCAGAAGATGACATATCATTGAGACTTGGTTTAAATTGATGAATTATGATACTTTCTAGTAACTTAAAGCTATGTTTATTACAAGTTGAGACTATTTTGAAATTATCAGTATGGATTGGATGGTCAGATTCTAATGCATGATCTCTTATAATGCTGTGCAATGGGTTTGACATTCTATTTCCTGTTCGGACAGACACCCCCTTGTGCTCAGCTATGCGTGTTGCAAAATGGCAAGCTGTCTCACCTGGTGATGCAAAAAAAAAAACGGTTTTATTTGATTGCGTTTTTTTTTTGCAAAAAAAAACGTGTTTTTATGTGTTTTTTTTGTTTTTTTTTGTTTTTTTTTGCACACCTAAATTTTGTTAAGTATATGTCTATGGTTTTTTTTTGGACACCTAAAATATATTAATATCCATGTTTTTTAGTCATCTTATTGTTATAAAAACATCAAAATGAAACCATACAGGAAAAGTGGTGGCAGATAACCCACAATTACCTAGAGGCATCTAAGAGGAACAGCAGGAGCCACAGAACTTATATTGATGGAGTCAAAATTCAGATCTTACTATCTCTACTATGTCTGATTTTATTTTTATGTGACCAAAAAAATCAGACTTTGCAGAGATAATAAGCTCTGAACTTTGACTCCATCAATATAAGTTCTGTGGTAAGTTCTGTTGCTCCTGCTGTACCTCTTAGACTCCTCTAGGTAATTGTGGGTTATCTACCACCACTTTTACTGTATGGTTTCTTTTTTATGTTTTCATTACAAAAAAATGACTAAAATCCATAGATATTAATATATTTTATATGACCAAAAAATATGCCATTTTTTTAAAAACATGTTTTATTTACAAAAAATTCTGACTAATAAAAATGAATATTAACATATTTTCTGGTACCAAATATAACCATGCTGTTTTTTTTTATAAAGAACCATGACTAAAAAACATATTTTATGTGACCTAAAAAGCCCCATGCAGTTTTTAAAAAAAACATGTTTTTTACTGAAAAATCATGACTGAAAAAACATGAATAATATATTTATGAGATCAAAAAAATGTTTTTGTGCTAAAAAATCATGACTAAAAAAACATGAATACATTTATCAGACCTAAAAAACCCCATGCTGTTCTTTAAAAAATATGTTTTTTTACAAACAATGATGTATAAGAAAACCTGGATATGAATGTATTTTATGCGACCAAAAAACCATGCTGTTTTATTTTATGTATTTTTCATAAAAAATTGTGTCTTAAAATCATGGATATTAACATATTTTATGTTACCAAAAAAATCATTGTTTTTTATAAAACATGTTTTTTTATAAAAAAGTTATTGTTATTCATTTTTTGGTCACGACTTCTTTGTAAAAAAAAACACCCCCTCAGGGGATACAATTATTGTATTTATGGGAAATAGCGCTCCCAGGGGGACAATGTGAGGGCCCAAGCTGAGAGTTAGGTAGGCCTCCTTTTCGTTGAAATAAAAATTTTTTTGTTATGTTGATGACCACCTTTTTTCGGTTCACCGCTGTCCTGTTTTTCAGCAACTACTACCACAGTCTTCTTCAACTTTGATCTTGTTTCATAATCTTCCTTCCTCTCTTTGGATTGCATTTGTTGCTGGGTAGGGAGGCTAAAACTAATGACTAATCTAATCTGTAAAAAAACATGGATATTAATTTATTTCATGTGACCATAAAACCACGCATTTTGAAAAAAAGATTTTTGACAAAAAACATGTGGTATTAAATTTTATCTGACCAAAAAAACATGACATTTTATAAACCATGTTTTTTTCACAAAAATTCATTAATATCCATGTTTTTTAGTCATGATTTTTTTGGTAAAGAAAACATGATTTAAAAAAAACCAGCATGGTTTTTTTTTGCACATAAAATATATTAATATCCACATTTTTTAATCATGATTTTTCTGTACAATAGATGTTTCTCAAAAAAAACAGCATGGTTGTTTATGGTGAAATAAAGTATATTAATATCCATGTTTTTTAGTCATTACTTTTTTGTAACAAAAACATTCAAAAAACAGCATGGATTTTTTGGTCACATAAGATATATTAATATCCATTAGAACCGTGCCAGGTCTTAGAATAAAATATCCACAAAGAATCTATTCACTCTATAAAACCTTTCAGAGACTAGCTCCATCCTCAGTAAGTCATTCAGTCAAATGTTTTTCAAAGGAACAGTGAAAATTCATTGTCCATTTCACCAAATTTAACTGAATGACTGAGGATGGAGCTGGTCTCCGAAAGGTTTTATGGAGTGAATAGATTCTTTGTAGATATTTTATTCTAAGACCTAGTACAGTTCTAATAAACATGATTTCAATATTAACAGCATTCTTTGTTTATAAAAAGTTTTTAAAGACAATTCGATTGAAGAAAAATAACTTTCCTGATATTTACATCCGTGTTTTTTTAGTCATGATTTTTTTAAAATGTTTAAAAAAAAAGACAATTTTTTTGGTCCCATAAAATATAATATAGCCATGTTTTTTTAGTCAAGATTATTCTGTTAAAAAACAATGTTTTAAAAAAAAAGTATTGGATTTTAAGGTCACATAAATATATTAATATCCATGTTTTTTATTCATAATTTTTTTATAAATAACATGTTTTTTTAAAAAAAAACAGCATGGTTTTTTAGTCACATCTCTATCAATGACCATAAGTAAAGATATGTTATTATAAGACACCATTTTGGGAGTTGAAAGTCATTCACATGTATTGGAAAATAAATGAAATATCAAAGCATGAAACCACCGAAAATGAAAAATTTCATAAAACCATGGAAAACCATCAATTAAGAAGTATGCTGTTTTATTTTGTAATTTGACATGAAAACAAATAATGTAATGTGGTTCTTTTTCTTGCTGAGCTATTTTCAGACAAAATATTTAAAAAAAAAAAAATATCCACTTTTTTTTGGCCAAGGTTTTTTTTCTAAAAAAACGGCATGGTTTTTTTGAGTCACATCTCTAGTCTCACCATAATAAGTAGCTTCACACTGGCCACACGAATATCTATAGACCACGCAGCTAAGCAACAAAGTGGGCATCTTATCCTGGTACCAGAAAAAACTGCCAATGTTGAAAAAAATCCGGAAAGTAATGCGTATGTCAATTTGCAGATAGAACTTATTAAATAAATTACGAATTTCACAAGAAATTTTCTGATTTTGCGACTGTGAGATGAAGGGCAGAGTGAAATATAATAAATCACTTCCACTAATGTCACTAGTACTTGCTGCATCCACAGAGGGATCTCAACAGTTTTTCCCAATGAAATCTTCAAGAATTTTAAAAAATACTTCTAGAGTGATATAAACTCTGAGATATTCACAGCATGTTTACAACATTTATAGCCGATAGAGTATTTGGAATTTCCCCCTGAAGCAAATTTCTTGAAATTTTAATTTCTCAGCCAATTTTGTATATGAGACAATTTTTATGTTTGATTCACAATGAACATATCTAAAAAATCAGAAACAGTTTTTTGATATTGCTTTAGACATAATTGAACAGAATTCTATTTTTAAAATCCAATTTTCATTTTCTCTGCAATAAACAAATTTTTAATAACCTAACCGAAAAAGTACCCTTAAATTTATAGTGATCACCTTGATCTTTACGATGTAGGAATGATCTCCATATATGAAAAACTGTAGCTGGAATTGCCCCCCAAAGTTGATAAGCGTCTTCAGCAATAGTGGACTGCTGCATTTGATATTCTAGGCATTTTACCACTGTTTCAACCACTTCACCATTTGTTTCACTGCTAAAATCAGATCCATACACCCTCTATCCTACCAAAAACTGAACAGCTTGTCTCCTATTGGCGTTTTTTTTCTTCTTTCATATGATTTAACAATACTCTGCTATACAGATTACCAACTATGCTCAATATACGTATTCTTGATGAATTGGAGTTCTCATACCTACCCTCTTACTTTTATATATTTGAATCAAAACACACATTCTTCAAATAAATCAGCAATGTACCAACAACAACAAAAATTCAGCAACTAAAACAATCTATCAATGTCACCCATCATTTCATTGAATGCTCAGATGCCACTCTGTAAAATTCCAGTGCTTTATCCTAAAGTGTTTTTCCAGTGTAGACTTCAACTTCTACTCTCTTGACCATTCATCTTTGGATGAATTGTTTTCTCTAATTTTCACTGGCATAATCCTGCCTTTTATGGAGTTTAATTTCAGAAAAATAAAATTGTTCCAAATGATGCTTTTCAATTTTATTCAGCGTAAATCTGAAGACACTAAAACGCACAGCGCAAACAAAATACTTTTTTTACCCAACATTATAAGTTTATTCAGATATTCAAGTTCAAAGCCTTCTGCGACAATTAATTACTAACAAATAGTGCACACGATCTGCCAAAAAGCAACATCCTAAAACTTTAAGTAAGCGCTGAGAAAAACTTTTACGAGGTATAAAAATATTAAATAATTTTACTTATAAAATCATTGTGTTCAAATGATGAGCTTGTGATGACTAATCATTTTTCAATTCTTCCCATCTAAGCCCTACACATGCCCAAATGAAACTACGATATTCATCTCGATGATACCCTCGATGAATATGATTCATATGGTAGTAAGGTAATGGAACTTCTTTCAATATTAAGCTAATGAAATGTTATAACTTGTAACAGAAGAAAAATGTTCAGCTACACAACAATAATGATAACGAAATTCTCTATTTATACCACAAATGCCAAGTGTATGCATTTTGCTAACAGCATTCCCATTAAACTAGCAGGACCCATGGAAATTCCACGGACAAAATAATCAATAAGCTTCGGGGACCCGTGAGAAAATTCTGTCAACATTACTTAAGGAGAGCGAACGGGGTCCTTTTGGGTCGAGACATCATATATGAGATTTTTGCATGAAAATGTTCCTTAACCCTTGCTACATCACGTAGTGAAAACGGGAACCCTGTACGAGGCTTCTAACCCCCCAAAATACCCCCCTCAAAGGGGGTATTTTACCCTAAATACCCTCCAAAAGGGGGTTATTTGGGGGGTACTTTGGAGGCATACCCAAAGGGTTTCCATAATGCCCAGAGGGAGAAAACAATGGAGAAACCAAGTGAAATACTATATAAAATGAGCTGTGTTATAATTATTTTGTAGGAATAACAAAAACCTAGGTATCATGTTTGGCAAAGTGCCCTGAAGGGTAGAATACATACCCTTTAGGAAGAATTTCGATTATATTGAACATAGCACGATGAAATTTGGTACACTGGTAGGAAATGCAATTTGGAATCATTTATCTTGAGTAAAAAATGTGATTTTCTTCAAAGAAAACGAGGTATTCATAGAAAACATAGTTTTTGGGGTAGTTTTTCAAAATGCATCTCCTCTGACAGTTTTTGAGTAAAAGTGATGATTTTGGTGTCATTGAATGCGGAAATACTTGTACATTCCATAAATTAACATGGCATTCTTCAAACATTCAATTTGAAATGAAAAACATGAAAAATTCCACGGCATGTCTTCTTTCACAAAAAACCGTACTTTATGACGTCACAACTCATGATCGGAAATGAATTTCGAATTGACAATTTAGTTTTTGAAATGTGCGCGTTTTTCCGCATCCAATGATACCAAAATCATCACTGTAGCTCAAAAACTGCAGGGGAGAAGCATTTTGAAACCCCAAAAAACATTTTTTACATTATAAGCAAAACAAAGAAACATAAACAATTCAAATAAAAAATTTTGTAAAATTTTTGGTTCAAGTTAGACCCCTGAAATCATCATAAAGTAATCCAGAGACATACGAGATGACATAGCAACTTCCCGCCGTGAAGAAAGTGACGTGGGGGAGGTGTAACATCATCAAATACCACTTCCCCTCCCCCCCATTCTTAAAACCCTCGTAGCATCGGACCCAGTACACGTACGAAGCTAATTTTTTCACAGGATGTACCTGACATCTTACCCTTTCTATAGCACCTAAAAATCAAAATCCGAGAAAACTCACCAATCAGGGGGTTTTCTCTCCTGAACGAAACCCCCATTTTATCAGAACCAACTTTTCAAGACTTTGACGCTCAATTTCAGCCACAGTTTTCATCCGATTGGGGTCATCTTTTTTGTATCACCGAGAGCAATGTGAGTACTATAATATTTTGCAGTTAGTTTTTTGATAAACTTAAAAAATATTTTTTTATGAATTTTTTTGTCAAAATAATTGTGAAAATATTTTTACAAAATTTTTTACATTTTTTTCAAACTAAAACGAAAAACTATCCACAACGTTTTGACCGATGTTCATTGTGAATCAAGCAGAAAAAAACATTCGTCTCTATCTGCATCATTGGCTGAGAAATGGGCAGTTCAAAAAATTTCTTTTTGGGCGGGTGGAGGGGGGGGGGAGTATTGGGGAAATTTCGAAAACTTCATAGGCTATACCTGTTTATTCGAATGCTTAGAACGTGCTATGAATACCTCAATGCTTATTTCAATCTGTAAGTATTTTTTTTTCTTTTTTAAAGTTTACCCTGTTTGGACTCCTTAAGAAATTTGAAGATAAGTTAGGTTAGGATAGGATGGTATAGGTTAGATTAGATGATAGGTTAGGATATGATAGGTTAGGATATGATAGGTTAGGATATGATAGGTTAGGATATGATTGGTTAGGATATGATTGGTTAGGATATGATTGGTTAGGATATGATTGGTTAGGATATGATTGGTTAGGATATGATAGGTTAGGATATGATAGGTTAGTATAGGATAGGCTGTGATAGGATAGGTTAGGATAGGATAGGTTAGGATAGGATAGGTTGAGATATGTTAGGTTAGGATAGGTTATGTAATGTTGACGTAACTTTTTCATGGGTCCACGTTTTTTATGTTTGACATTATCATGTTAGGTTCGGTTAGCATAGGTCAGGAAGAGATAGGTTATGATAGCTTAGGTTACAAAGGGTTATGGGTTATGGTTAAAAACCTATCAATGGCTTTTCTAACCTGTGCAATTTTCTCATCACTCATATATAAATGAATTCACTGATGAAACCTCAGCTTTGAAAATCGTCCCAGTGACAACCCACAATGCAACAGAGGAAGCCAATGTGTGTCAGTCAGCGAATGATGGTTGAGAAGCTAGGGTTAAGTTGCAAGGCAAGGGCTAAAAATTTATAGGGCCAAATATATATAGGGCTGAACAAGGAAGCCAGTAAAGTGGACTCAATTATTAAATTCACTGCAAAATTTCAATGCCTAATGTTTGATAAAGAATAAGCTTTTCCTAGAAAGCTCCTGCAATTTGAAGTCACAAAACAGAATAATAAGACAGGAGTGTTCAATGTTAGAATGGAAAATAGCCATTTAATTTCCCAATCAATGACAACAGAATAATATAAAATTTATATATTTCTATGACTGAATATTGTTAAGCATAGGAACTAGTTATCAGTAACAGAATTGATATTTTTTAGAACTAGTGATGCAAAAAACGGTTTTATTTGATGGCAGCTTTTTTGCAAAAAAAACATGTTTTTTTGCACACATCCAAATTTATTGAAGTATATGTCTGTTTTTTTTTTCTGGTCACATAAAATATATTAATATCCATGTTTTTCAAACATGATTTTTTATAATAAAAACATCAAAAGGAAACCATACAGTAAAAGTGGTGGCATATAACCCACATTTACCTAGAGAAGTCTAAGAGGAACAGAAGGAGCCATAGAACTTATATTGATGGAGTCAAAATTCAGAGCTTACTATCTCTACTATGTCTGACTTTTTTTTATGTGCCAATAAAATCAGACATAGAGATTGTAAGCTCTGAATTTTAACTCCATCAATATAAGTTCTATGGCTCCTTCTGTTCCTCTTAGACTTCTCTAGGTAAATGTGGGTTATATGCCACCACTTTTACTGTATGTTTCCTTTTGATGTTTTTATTATAAAAAATCATGACTAAATAACATGGATATTACTATATTTTGTGACCGAAACAAAACCATGATGTTTTTTAAAAACATTCTTTTACTAAAAATTCATGACTAAAAAAATGGATAGTAAATTTTATGTGACCAAAAAACCATGATGTTTTATTTTAAATGTTTTTTTTACAAAAAATCTTGATTTTACAAAAAATCTTGATTTTACAAAAAATCTTGATTTTACAAAAAATCTTGATTTTACAAAAAATCTTGATTTTACAAAAAATCTTGATTTTACAAAAAATCGTGATTTTACACAAAATCTTGATTTTACAAAAAATCTAGATTTTACAAAAAATCTAGATTTTACAAAAAATCTTCATTTTACAAAAAATCTTCATATTACAAAAAATCTTGATTTTACAATAAATCTTGATTTTTTTACAAATCATGTTTTTTTAAAAACTTATCAGAAGTAAAAAACATGAATATTAATATATATTATATGACAAAAAAACTCGCTGTTTGTTTAAAAACATGTTTAAAAAACCAATGCTGTTTTTTCAAACATGTAATATTTAAAAAAAATGACTAAAATAACCTGATAATATATTTTATGTTACCAAAAAATCATGGTTTTTGAAAAAAAATTTATAAAAAAAATCATGGTCGAAAAGTTAAAAAACATGGACATTACTATATTTTACGTGACCAAAAATTCATGCCATTTTTATAAAAAGAATATTTTTTAGGCAGAATTTTTTGTATGAATATGATTTTTAAAAAACAGCATGATTTTATGGCCACATAAAATATATTAATATCCACTATTTAAGTCATGATTTTTTAGTGAAAAAAGAGGTTTATTCACAAAACAGCATGGTTTTTCAGTCACAAAAAAATATATTAATATATGTACTTTTTAGTCATGATTTTTTATGTGAAAAATATGTTTTTTGAAAAATAAGCATGATTTTTTTGGCACACAAAATATATTAATATCCGTGTTTTTAGATAATAAATTTTTCTTACATAAAACATGTTTTAAAAATAACAGCATAGTTTTTTTGGGGTCCCATAAAATATATTAATATTCACATTTTTTAGTCCTGATTTTTTGTAAAAAATTTTTTTTCAAGAAAGCAGCATGGTTTCTTGGTCACATCTCTATCAATAACCATAAGTACAAATATATTAGACAACATACTATTTGAGAAGTTGAAGGTGATTCACATGCATTGTAAAATAAATGAAATATCAAAACATGAGAGCACAGAAAATGAAAAATTTCATACAACCAAAGAAAACCATGAATTAAGAAGTATGCTGTTTTATTTATAATATGATATGAAAAACAATGTAATGTAGTTCTTTTCCTTGCTGAGCTATCTTCAAACAAAATATTTAAAAAAATCTAAAATATCCACATTTATTCAGCCATGTTTTTTTGTTGAATTATTTTTTTTAAAACAGCATGGTTTTCGAGTCACATCTCTATTCAGAACAAATTGAATAAGGAAAAAAAACTATTTCAATGATTGATTGGAAAGATCTTAGAACTTCTTTTCCTGACATATTATTAATCTATTAGTGCCTATGCATAGACTTTTCTACCCTCCATAAAAATGTTATAAATTTACTCAAACCTAATTTTAAGGTTTCCTACAAGTCTATGCAAGCATTATAGACTTAGGCTAGCTAAGAACGCATTCCAAACGCGTTCTGCAGATGTTTTTTACACAATCAAACAGTGCATGCAACATAGACGCTGCACGTTCCAGCACAACTCACTCGTGAGTTATTTTAGGTATTTCTCACAATATGACCAATTTTTGTTCAAGTGTGTATAGTCAAAAGAAAGTTAAATGATTAGTTTACAAATCGAAATGCATCTTTACCATAAAAAATTACGAAGTGAAGGGGAAATTTCAATTCAAAGTTTTCACATAGATTTTTCTATGCCCAGGCACTACGGCATGTTAAGTTCAGCAGAATTGCAGCTCAGATTGCTCTGAGCTAGTGTGTATTTAATTACTCCAAGCTATTATGCCATGATTAGCTTTATGTTGACATTTATGTTAAAATTTATGTTTCTGTGTTAGGAAGTGCTTTTATGTCATGGATAGTTATTGAAATACTATCATATTTAGATGTTTAACTGGGCTTTTTTCCCCTCAGGATGAATACGGATGAAGTATAAAGTTTTATGGAAGAACTACATGTGTGACGATGGCCTTCCTCTAAGATGTTTCAAAGCATATCACATATCTTTAAAAGCACTTAGCCTTGCTTTCATTATGTGTGATGGTGGTAAACATTCTATTCTGTATGCATCATTAAATCCTCTTTTAGTAATGTCACAGTGCTTTAGTGAATGGAATATTGTTCAACATTGTTGTATCATAAATATCTTTCAAGGACAGCTTTTGGAGGTTTTTGCTATAAATAAATCCACTAATTTTTCTGTATACTTTAGGCAGATTTCTACCTGGAATACCAGTGAGTAGATTTTTTGACTTGACAATATCTCACCTTCTATCTGTACTAACTTTATTATGAAATTTATTATGTATATCAGGTATAATATGTAAAGAATTTCTGCCAAGTTTTACTGTCCTATTCCTATTTCCCAACTTTTGGCCTTAAGGGAATCATCCAGGTCGCTGCCGCTCCGATGAGCATTTTTCATGCTGTTGTTGAAAAAGGACCCTTAGGTGGTGGACTATTCAGTCCTAAAATTTTATGGTGCTACGGACAATAGATCTTCCCCAGGGGAGAGTGACGAGACAAAAATCTTGAATTTTTGACCCCATATAAAAAAACAGGAAATGGATAATTTGAAAATGTACTTTTGTTAGAAATGTTTCAAGAATTCTAAAACTGTCTTTGGTTTTGTTCTAGCACAAAAACTCAATGACTAGTCCTCTTTGGAAATATTAATACAAATGAACTATAAAACTCAATATGACCAATTTTTTTTAAAAAACTAAGGCTTGAATCAAAAAAATGAATGAATGAAATTGTTTTTTTCAAAAGTTACATTACATCGCCAAATTTCATAAGAATCAGACCAAAAATAAAAAGTTTCAGAACTATTATGAAAAAAAAAATCATTTTTTTTTGGAAATTACAGTTCTCAGTGTGCATATGAAGTTATGCACGGAGATTATCAAAATAAAAATGCAAACAGCATTCAATTACGTAAATTTTCATTATATTACACTTCAACCAAAATTTTGTTTTATGGCATATATCCAACACCTCTAACTATCAACATTCAAAAGCCTAGAAGTCTTTGAGTTTTGATGCTAGAACAAACCCAAAGACAGTTTTAGAATCCTTGTAACATTTTCTAACACAGTTACATTCTCTTTTCTCCACATTTGAGAAAAAAAAATTATATAGCTCAAAACCCATAAATAATTTATTTGTGGTGTAATGCCAAAATATCACTTATCACAAAAAGGTTTTTTCAAATGTTAAAATTTTACAATATAACTTTGTTAGGAATGCTTGAAGGATTCTAAAACTGTCTTTGGTTTGGTTCTAGCATCAAAACTCAATGAATTTTAGGCTTTTGAAATATCCATATAAATGTACCAAAAAACAATTCTCCATAAAAACATAAGGCCTAAATCAAAAAAGTTACGGAAGTAAAAAAAGTTTACTTTAAAAAATACATTGATTGGCCAATTTTCAAACGAATTGGACAAAAAAAGTTGAAAAATCTGGATGATCCTCTCAAAGGGTCAAAATAAATTAAATGTCTCCCTGCTAAGATGCACTTATTTTCAATATCTTCAGAATAATCTTCAGTAACATTTCATCCACTTTTAATGATAAAATTAAACCTGAAAAAAACACTATTTCCTAAAGCATGCAAGGAATTATTGACAACAGTTTATACACCTCATGAAAATATTCTTTTGTTAATATTACGAGTGAGAATTTATATTAAATTATTGTAACATTTCACTTATAGAAAAACATGATTACTCCAGTATTCAAAAATTAATATAGTTAAATTTATCATAATTGCAATGAAAATTAAATGTTTTTCCATATATATTGACTTTTTTCATTTTGTATTTCAAACTCATTATATAAGCATTAAATAAAACAGGCTAATGGTCAAGTTTTAATAATAAAATAAACTCAAGCTCTCTTTCTAGTTATTAAATTTCAAGACTTCAAATAATAGCCATTAACAAAGAACTAGTATCAAGAAAATAGCCTCTCCAGTCACCAGTGAAGAAATTCAAGAATAAAGTCACTACATTTGAGGGAAACTAAAATACAGTATTACTTATGTATACAGAAGATGATAAAAAAGCAGCAACTTAAAATTTATGGGTAAAATCCAGTGGAATATTGAATTTCCTAGCCAAATTACCAAGCTTATACAGTCATACCTCATCTTACAAAAGGCATAAGGAACAAAACAGTTACAAAACAGTTTTACGTAAAATTTCTATCTCTGAAAATAAGAGAAAAATCATGTTAGAAAATGCATACCTCAAAAATTCAAGCAATGCACACTCGGCTTTGCAGCCGCAAGAGTTCCCCCCATAACGTGAATACACTCGTAGCATCAAGCTTTTTTTTTAAATTGGTTCAATAAGAGTAAATAGTAAATTATTTGCATGCTTTATTAATTTTAATGGTTTAATAAACAATTTTCTTTTATTTTGAACACATGTTTTATACAAGATTGGTAAACTTCTAAAAAAAATTAGGGATTTTAGGAGGGAGTATTGGGGGCCTTGAACCAAATCAGGCCTACTACATGTAAAATGCTATGGTACTTATTAAAAATCATGTTACAAAACCACTTTGGGAACAAATTAATTTTGTTAGATGAGATATGACTGTAGAACCAAACTTTAAACAAAATTTATAAAAACAAGACAACAATCAAATGACAAAATGCATGAGCCCAACTCAGCCTTGAAGAAAAAGAGTGATCTAAAAACCAAAGATTACACGTGGTACAAAGATCTGGTCAATTGGAAAGGAATGCTCATCAGTCAATAGATATTTCTGCTAAGGTATTATGGAAAGTTTGATACAATAGAGAACCAGGGCACTAGTTATGCAAGTCTACTACAGAGATGGTCACTGTCTCACTAGTCTCTTCCTCAACTTGGTACTCTTTTACTTCCACTTTCTATGCATTACTTGTAGCTCACAATTTACAACAAGGAGAATATATCATAGCATCAAAGATTAGAACTACCACATTATATCATTCTTTTCAATAAAAAGCCAATGGAACTAGTTTACAACCATGGACCGGCATCAATCAAACAGACATAAATTATTAATTATTTAAAGAAAGAAATTTAGATATAATAAAATCACACTAACAAAACATAAAAGAGAAAAAGAAAATAAATTACATTAATGAAATTTAGAGTGAAAATATCTAAAGCTACAGATTGCTCTTCACCCTAGAGCAATTTTCTCATCATTCTTAACCATTATTACATGCATCAATTTCTCACCTGCTCCAGCATCAATACCTGTCAATCAGCATACAAAAGTTGTGATAATATGGTGAGCTTGCTTTTTTCTATTTGTATTCCTTGCCGACAACATTTTTCATTTTTCAATAATAATGGCATTTAAAGTGTTTCCACCCCACAATGAAAATGCATCGTCCATGAAATTGTGTTGCCTCTTGCAATTATATTTACATGTATCATCACATGTAGATTAAGCTGGAACTTGAACTTGAGGGATGACAGCGTTGGGGCGTTTGTAACGACCTAGAATTCCCTCCACAATTTTTACACAGAGAGTTCAGCGCCTGGTACCAGACTCGTCCACTAAACTAGTTAGGATCTACCAATCCTTGTCACAAGATGCCATTGGACTGCATCACTGGGATAACCAGTGTGTCAAAACACCATCCCCAAGCACATTGGGTCATTACTGCCCACTCTACCTGACTGGCTCATTCCAGTCACTGTTTCTTACTCCAGGCACGCACAAGAAACATTTTCATAGCTTCAATGATACTTAAATTACACTCCTGATCCAATCCAGCAAGACAGCTCATGCTGCAATCATCTTCAGCATATCTGGCATACCACTCATTCTCTTTATACTGCCCGAGCACCACATTCATGAAACTTTCTCTCTCCTACTCATACTTACTACATTCCAGCACAAAATGCTCAATTGTTTCCTCCACTCCACTATTGCACTGCCGACATAATCTGTTATTGTTCTCATTCCGCCTCCATGTACATCTGTTCACACTCAATGACTTACATTTCACAGCAAACAAGAGGACTTCCAAAACTACCCTCATAGAACATCTCAAACTTAGGTGCTTCTTTTTTCACATACCAGTTAAGTGTAAACTTCCGCATCATGCTAAGCTTCCACTTATTCAATCCATACTCCTTTGTTTGCCTCTCAATCTCTTTTCCACCTCTTGCAGTCCCACTCCGGCCCTCCACCTCCAACATTTATTAAACTCCAGTCATCCACAGGTCTCCCAATTTTAACATGAATAATCTTTTGCATACTAAGTTTCCTTGCATGCCCCCAACATACTTTCTCCCAATAGCTTACACTCAGATTCCAATCAAAAATTTGCTTTACCCATCTGCTATACTGCATTCTTTCAATTCTCACCTTATACTTCAGCACCACTTTCATCATTCTTTCTGAAAATAGGCTCAACCTCAGGTCACCTCTAATGGCTTCTGTAGCCGTCCATTTTGGAGCACCCAATGCTAAACGTCCTACCTTATTTTGTATTACATCCAGCTTTTCAAGATCACTTCCATTCCAGGCAAGACCATATATGACACTAGGTACAGCAACATACTTCCACATTCCACTCACACATTCATACTTGTTTGCTCTGTATCTGGCCACACTACTTAACCATCCACTCCACTGCATTGCTTTTGCCACTTTCTGTGGAAAAAGTGCCGCCATAGCCATGTGGTAGAGGTTCTGCCGTCGTGCGGCTAAGACCCGGGATCGAATCTCGGCGCTGGCAGTGGCGATTTTCTCTGTTGGGTATAGAAGAAAAATTCCAAGCACAATACCCCACTCTACCCAGGTGTCTGAAATGGGTACCGGTCTTGACCGGGGGAAAGCATCATGGCGTCCTGGCGTTAGTTATAAGGCATTTGAAAATCCAATGTACAAGGTGATATGTATCAGGCTTGATTGGAAATAAAGCATCCGTAGATGCCTTCATTATTATTCTCACCCTTAGTTCTAGTGCATCTATCTTCACTTATCATACAACCCATATATTTGTATTCTTTTGTTCTACCTATTCTGATTTCTCCAATATTCCACAGTCTGTCTCTATCAGTCTCATCACTATTTATAACAATAACCTTACTTTTGTTGGCACCAAAGTTCATCTTGAAATCTGTACTATATCCATTCACAATGTCAAGCATCCTTTGCAGTTCATGTCCACATTCACTAACCACAACCACATCACCAGCATACAACAAACAACTCAGTCTCTCACTACCAACTTTCAGTCCTAAGCCACTCATTCTCAGTCGAACTGCTAATTCTTCTGTGTACAATCCAAACAACAGGGGAGACAGAGTACAGCTCTGTCTTACTTCTCTAACACTAAAGGTTAACATCGGCATCTTTGGGATGCATTATTTCCAATCAAGCCTGATACATATGATCTTAGCATTGGTTTTTCAAATCTCTTATAACTAACCCTATATATAGGACACCATGACGGTTCCCCCGTAAAGCCGGTACCCATTTCCGACACCTGGGTTGAGTGGAGTATTGTGCTCGAGCTTTCCCTTATACCCAACGGGGAAAATCTCCGCGCCAGCGCTGGGAACGAACCCGCGACTTCCAGCATACAAGTCCGATCCCTTAACCGCTGTGCCACGGAGAGCTACTCACCTGCCCTGTTTCTAAATTTTATAACCTGTAGATAGAGCTTGTGTTCTCATACAGACTTAGTACAATTTTTACTATTTTTCTGCTAAACCCAACTTTTCTCAAAATTTCAAAGAGCCTAACCCAATCCACTGTGTCATAAGCCTTTTCAATATCCAGGAATGCTAAATATACCTTCCTATCATCCTTCCCATTTGCTCATTTATTTCACTCAGTACAAACAGATTATCCTCCCCACGTCTATCCTGCCTAAAACCATTCTGTTCTTCACCTAGGACTCCTAATTCCTCAACTAAATTTTTCATTCTCTCATTCAAAATACCACAAAAGATCTTACATACAGTGTCAGCCAGTGCAACTGGTCTGTAATTTTTTAGTTCTTTCATACTCTTATGTCCACCCTTATGCAACAATACTACATTGCACTAGTTCCAGTCATCCGGTACTCTTTCACTCTTCCATATCTCATCAAATAAACTTTTCAACATACCTACTGACTACACTCTCTCCACATTTATAGAACTCATATGGGATCTTATCAGGGCCACATGCCTTTCCATTTTTCACTTTCTTCAAAAAACTTACAATCTCTTCACAAGTGATTTTGTCTTCCATGTGCACAGTTCACGTTCATCAATCAGAAAATTTATGGTGTAATCACAAATCACAGCACTTGAACTTGAACTTGAACTTGAGGGCCGACAGTGTCGGGGCCTTTGTAACGGCCTACAATTCCCTCCACAATTTTCACACAGAGTTCAGCGCCTGGTACCAGACTTGTCCACTAAACTACTCAGGATCTACGATCCTTGTCACAAGCCTCCATTGGAAGGCATCACCAGGACAACCAGTGTGTCAACACACCATCCCCCGGCACATTGGGTCATTACAGCCCATTCTACCAGACTGGCTCATTCCAGTCACTGTCTCTTACTCCAGGCACGCACAAGAAACACTTTCATAGCCTCAGTGATACTCGCATTACACTCCTGATCCAATCCAGCAAGACAGCTCATACCGCAATCATCTTCAACACATCTGGCATTCCACTCATTCTCTCCATACTGCTCAGACACCACATTCATAAAACTCTCTCTCTCTTGCTCATACTTACTACATTCCAGCACAAAATGCTCAATTGTTTCCTCTACTCCACTATTACACTGCTGACATAATCTGTTATTATTCTCATTCCATCTCCATGTACGTCTGTTCACACTCAATGACTTACATCTCACAGCAAACAAGAGTTGACTTCCAAAACTACCATCATAGAACAGCTCAAACTTAGGTGCTTTCTTTTTCATATACCAGTTAAGTGTAGGCTTCCGCATCATGCTAAGCTTCCACTTATTCAATCCATACTCTTTTGTTTGTCTCTCAATCTCTTTCTTCCACCTCTTGCAGTCCCACTCAGGCCCTACACCTCCAACATTTATTAAACTCCAGTCATCCACAGGTCTCCCAATTCTAACATGAATAATCTTTTGCATACTGAGTTTCCTTGCATGCCCCCAACATACTTTCTCCCAATAGCTTACACTCAGATTCCATTCAAAGATTCGCCTTACCCACCTGCTATTCTGCATTCTTTCAATTCTCACCTTATAATTCAGCACAGCTTTCATCATTCTTTCTGAAAATAGGCTCCACCCTAGGTCACCTCTAATGGCTTCTATAGCTGTCCATTTTGGAGCACCCAATGCTACACGTCCTACCTTATTTTGTATCACATCCAGCTTTTCAAGATCACTTCCATTCCAAGCAAGAGCACTCATACCATACATGACACTAGGTACAGCAACATACTTCCACATTCCTCTCACACATTCGTACTTGTTTGCTCTGTATCTGGCCACACTACCTAACCGTCCACTCCACTGCATTGCTTTAGCCACTTTCTTACCTTTAGTTCTAGTACATCCATCTTCACTTATCATACAACCTAGATATTTGTATTCTTTTGTTCTACCTATTCTGATTTTTCCAATATTCCACAGTCTGTCTCTATCAGTCTCATCACTATTTATAACCATGACCTTACTTTTATCGGCACCAAAGTTCATCTTGAAGTCTGTACTATATCCATTCACAATGTCAAGCATCCTTTGTAGTTCATGACCACATTCACTAACCACAACCACATCATCAGCATACAACAAACAGCTCAGTCTCGCATTACCAACTTTCAATCCTAAACCACTTCCTCTCAGTCGAACTGCTAATTCTTCTGTGTACAATCCAAACAACAGGGGGGACAGAGTACAGCCCTGTCTCACTCCTCTAACACTCCTCACTTGCCCTGTTTCCAAATTTCCTAACCTGTAGATAGCACTTGTGTTCTCATACAGACTCTGTACAATGTTCACTATTTTTCTGCTAAAACCAACTTTTCTCAAAATTTCAAACAGCCTAACCCGATCCACTCTGTCATACGCCTTTTCAATATCCAGGAATGCTAAATATACCTTCTTGTTATCCTTCTTCATTCGCTCAATTATTTCACTCACTACAAACAGATTATCCTCCCCGCGTCTATCTTGCCTAAAACCATTCTGTTCTTCTCCCAGGACTCCTAATTCCTAAACTAAGTTTTTCATTCTCTCATTCAAAATACCACAAAAGATCTTACATACGGTGTCACCCAGTGCAATTGGTCTGTAATTTTTAAGTTCTTTCATACTCTTATGTCCACCCTTATGCAACAGAACTACATTACACTTGTTCCAGTCATCCGGTACTCTTTCACTCTTCCATATCTCATCAAATAAACATTTCAACATACTGACTACACTCTCTCCTCCACATTTATAGAACTCATATGGTATCTTATCAGGGCCACATGCCTTTCCATTTTTCACTTTCTTCAAAAAACTTACAATCTCTTCACAAGTGATTTTGTCTTCCATTTGCAGTTCATGTTCATCTATCAGAAAATTTATCGGTTCATCATCTGTAACCTGCTCATTCATTCCACCAATGTCCTCCCAGTATTCTTCAACTGCTTTCACCATTTGCATTCTATCTTGCACACTGCACCCATTGACTACTAATTCATCAACTTGAACTTCACTACCTCTATCATTACCTTGTATAAACCTATACCAATCTTTTATTCCATCTGGACCTTTCTTTCTTAGATTTTCAACTTGGTGTCTCTCTTCTTTAACCCTAGCCTCATTGATCATTCTCTTTACTTTCTTCTGCTGGTCCTTGTACTCATTCCATACACTCTGCCATTCATCCTCAGTAATTCTGCGTCTTTCATACATTTTCCTCATACAGCGTTGTTTTTTATTTAAAGTCTTCCTTCTCATTCGTTCTTCCTTTATCTCACTCGTAAACCACCTAGCATTCCCTGTACTTTTCCTGCATTTCATTCTACCAATCTTTTGCTCTGCCACATCATACAAGGTTCTTGCAATCTCCTTATTTAGGTCATTTACATTTCCACATCTGTTCCAGTTACATCTACTCAATTCATTTCTAAATTCTTCCCAGTTTGCCATTTTAATACGCCAATTTTCTCTTACTCTGCTGGCCTTCTGCATTGACTCCTTTCCACCCCAATTATATTCTAGTACAAGCACTTTATGGTCACTATCAATATCAAAATCATCCTCATCTACAAACATTTCTTTGACACATATTCTTGCTCTACTATTCACTATCATATAATCAATTGCAGTTTTACATTCCCTGCTTTGCCATGTATGCAAGCCATTTCCTATTGTTACATTCAGGTTCTCAAGTTCATTCTCATCACAGAAATCAATCAATTTTTGTCCATTTGCATTCACAGGCTCACCAAGTATACCAACATGGCCATTCATATCACCCATCACAATCAGAGGGCACCTGCAATGCTCTTGCACAATTCTTGTTAATATTTCATACTTTTTTACATTCTCTTGATGAGCTAAAATACCATCAGTTGTCATATAGCATACAACCACAATAACACATTCTCTGGCATGCATTCTTTCACACTTTATTACTAACAGATCTTCACTCTCAGGTTCATTTCCAACAGGAATTTCTTCTAATTTCCAATTTAGAGCATTTTTTACAATGAGACCAACTCCACCACCTCTTTTTTGCCAACTTACACGCCCTTTTCCAATCATGTAGTACTTACTCTCCTTACATTTTAAAATGACTCTATCACGCATTTGGGTCTCTACTACACCAACACAATCCAAATCTCCATTCTCAAATTCTGCTACAAGGTCATCTAACTTTCCTGCATTCCATCCACGCACATTTATACATCCAAACCTCACAACACTATTGGACAATTCACGACATTTTTCATTTTTGCTCTGACAGCTATCCATTCATCCTGTTCCACCTTCCATTACAATATGAGTACACCCAATCCACCGGATGTATCTCCTGGAGAGTTTCATCTCACCTTCTTGAGTAAGGTGGACTCCATCTCCACGAAAACACCCACTCTGGATCAGGTTATCCATATCAAGGAAGCTGGAACCCATTTCACGCTTTCTCATACTCTCAGCTTTCATACTCATAATCCTTTTATGCACTTCCCTATTCACCTCCTTTCGCACCCTTTCATACTCCTCACCACATGCAGGCCTTCTCAGCAGACTGGTCACAGCCACTCTTACATTCTTCTTTCGCGCCCTTTCAACAACATTTATAATTGCATTCACCGTACGCTCTCTCCCACATTCAAGCAATCCATTGCCACCTCCTTGCAGTACAACCATCCCTTCATCCATTCCATCTATCACTTCTTCAGCATGCCTACAAATCTCATTCACTCCCTTTCCTCTCATGCTCGTACATCCACTACGGTCAGTCATACTCACAAACCTATCCACATTCTTCACCATGCTGTCACCACATATTCTAATCGTAGGTCTCACTCTCCCTTTCATACTACTCTTTCGTTCAACTCTTCCACTCACATCACTCTTTCCATCCATCTTCCTTTCATTCACTTCCACTACAGGCGCCTGCACCTCATGTGGCATATCAACAGGTTGCTCCTTCACTCTCTTCCCATTCGTACTTCTTTCATCATGCTCATTCATCCTTCTACTCTCATCTGGCACATTTGCACCACCATTCACTTCATTTATTGCATTCACACTCCTTGCACCATCATCCACTTCATTTGCACTCCTTGCACCATCATCCACTTCATTTGCACTCCTTGCACCACCACCATTTACCTCTTCATTCACTGCATTTGCACCATTCTCATTCTTTCCTTCATTCAACTTCCTTTCATCCTTCAAATCAGCCTCTAAAGCAACCATCAGAATTGTCAATCTCTCAACCTCCTCTTCCAACTTCTTTCTCTCGTCATTCAAACATTTCCAGCACGTAAACACAAGATCATTCAACTTCCTCCGACTCATCTCTCTCAAACCTTTGCATGCATCTATATCTACCCACTCTTTACAAGCCATGCACTCAATCTCCTCATCCATTCCACTTGCACCTCCCTTCCTACGACCAGTCCTATTTCTTGCCATCCTCAAACACAGACTTCTATCTCAGTACAAATTTCACAGGCAGAAGAAGTCTTCACTCACCAAATCTACTGAAAATCAAGTTATCAAACAAAAAGAAACAAAAACGTTTCCTACTACTCACAGTCACTCTCTACAATGTCACACACTATACTCTTTATATGCAAAGAAAGCTTAACTACCAGTCAAAACACCTCAGTCAAAAATTGCAAGTCACCACACCAAAGTCCAATGCTCAGTCTCAACTCTCACGCAACAAAAAAACTACTCTCACGAGCACTCCATACAAAGTCACACACTGTACTCACGTGAATATACAAACTATACCATTTTTTAGCAACTTCACTTTAATTCACCACAATATTCGTCGCAGGACCAGAAACACGTGCACACCGCTCGGAACCTCTAAACCTACACCGCTAACGAGGGTCACCAATGCACCGCTATTCGAAATGCCAAGCGTTACGTCCACGTGATAAAAGTAAATCTGTAAATCTGTAAAAGTAAATCTGATAAAAGTAAACTAACATTTCTTGTTTACACCAAGCCTGGACTGCGTTGTTTCTGCCGCTACAGTCAACCCTGCAATAAGTTTTCAAGTCTCCGTTGTCCGCTTATAACGATCTTGAGATCTTTCCGCTCTGAAATTTCGAAAAATTGTGTCACAGTTTATTCCCATCGCAACATTTAAAAATACGTCATTTCGGGTAAATACGTTTTCTATGTATCAAGGATAAGCAAGGAAACGTAATCTATATACTTAATTCAGAAACTCAAAATTTGTCCGAGTCCGTTTAGGAAATTGGCTGAGTCTATATGGTCAAGTGAGGTATTAAATTGAAGCCACTGGTGTCTATATTTGCAGAAAACTATCAGATTTGAAAAATATTGACCACGGCGACTACAAATTATGAGTAAAAATTGCCATTAAAACTGAATGGCAAAAAAACCAAACAAGTCAAGGGTGCGTCTCCTCAGTTTTTTATGCACATGTTTTGCCGTAAACGTGCTGATTGATTGATTTATTAAATTCATCGGGTTGTCCGACTTGCCTAAAAATAAAAAAAAATAAATAAATAAATAAAAAAAAAATTAAATAAAAAAAAATAAAAAAAGAGAAAAAAAATAATAAAAAATAAAAAAAAATAATATGAAAAAATAAATTAAAAAAAATAATAAATGAAAATAAATAAAAAATAAATGAAAAACAATTAAATAAATAGTTTTCTGCAAATATAGACAAGGCAAGTCGGGTTTTTAGGCAAGTCGGACAACCCGATACTCGGGTTACCCGGTACTATTATACTTAATTCAGTAACTAATAATTTGTCCGAGTCCGTTTAGAAAATTGGCTGAGTCTATATGGTCAAGTGAGGTATTAAATTGAAGCCACTGGTGTCTATATTTGCAGAAAACTATCAGATTTGAAAAATATTGACCACGGCGACTACAAATTGCGATTAAAAATTGCCATTAAAACTGAATGGCAAAAAAAACAAAACAAGTCAAGGGTGCGTCTCCTCAGTTTATTATGCACATGTTTTGCCGTAAACGTGCTGATTGATTGATTGCGCTATATTTGGTTGATTTGGACAATTTATGGGACGATTTTCGACTGAAATATATTTGTATGATGGATACGAATGTGTGGTGATCAGATTGTGATATAGTTATAATGACCATATCTGTGTTTCGATTTCACCAGTGCACAAGTGCAAGAATATTTTTTTCCACGGGTGCTGTTAGGATGGATATTTTTGTTTGTCATCCACATCTGAAAAATTTCTTCAAGAAAGGTATGGAATCCCGTCATTTTTGGCGGGCCGTGCATACTAGTAATATACATGATTTACAGGTATTTGTCGGCACATCGTCAAACTTAATTTAGAAACAGCACAAATAATTCAAATTATTTTAATTAGCAACCAGCTACATAGGTCGACTCCCCTAGTAACGTATTGGGAACTTTTACTGTGATGTTTAGCTAAGACTTTCTTACGTTTGCAACTTACACTCAAGTAGCGAAAAAAGGCTCAACAGTTTAACTTTGTGTTGCTTATTACATACAAACCTGCATTGGCCATGGTTACTCATTCACGCTATCAATAATCAATATAATGAAAATTCTCTAATCTTGTAGTTAAACATGAAATCTGTTTTTGTATGAGTTTTATAACGAAATGATGAGCGTAATTGATTGAACATGTAGTGTATATAATCATATAGAACACAAGTTTTGTAAGCTAGTAAATAACGGGTTATTTCGAACACTTTTTTGAACTCCAGATAATTCACGTGACTCGATTTGTTTTCGTTACCTATGACCGTTAAAAAGAAAAATCCTTTACCGCCAGAATGGTGCCCGAACTGAATAACTCAACCTACTCACCCCCACTCACGCTCGGCCGACTAGCGCCACTTGAAGTAACAAACACCAAAACAACAACATCGGCATCTTTGGGATGCTTTATTTCCAATCGAGCCTGATACATATGATCTTAGCATTGGTTTTTCAGATGTCTTACAACTAACATTATATATAGGACACCATGACGGTTCTCGCGTAAAACCGGTACCCATTTCCGACACCTGGGTTGAGTGGGGTATTGTGCTTGAGCTTTCCCTTATACCCAACGGGGAAAATCGCCGCACCAGCGCTGGGATACGAACCCTCGTCTCCAACGTACAAGGCCGATCCCTTAACCACTGTGCCACCGCGAGCACTTTTGAAGAACAGGAATATTCGCGCACATTGAACTTCCCTCTCTCCTTGCACTCTAGGAATTTGATAGCACTTAAATAACGCTTTATTCTACATAAGTAGTCGCAGGTGGCATCACTGGAAACGGAGTCGCCTATGTAAGGCATGGAAATCTTAAGTTACCCACACCGCTCTTCTTACCTGCTCCTTGACCACAAGACTACCAGGCAGTAGATGGGCATTGGGGAATCGTTGTATTTCTTAATGTATAATTTCGTAGCGCGTGTGAAAATAAGAATTGATAATCCAGAACACGTCCAATGAAAAGGCCTCTATGAATTACTCGCTTTGGTTGATCTGAGAATCATCAGTTTAGTTTACAGGAAATGCTTGCGCAAAATAGAAAATCAACCTCTCAAAGTTTGTGTTCACGATCTCTTCCATTGCTAGGAAGAGATCAAAATTTATTTGGACAAGCCTGGAAAAGAAGTATTTTAGAGGATCAGTTTATGAACCTCCTTAGCTACGACAATGAGGTTTTCAAAAAAGAGGAGGGAAGAATTTAGTGAGAAATTAAAAAACGGGGAATCTGTGCACACACTGTGCGCATAGAAATGGCGAGATGAAAGAAGCTTTTCAAACAAATTAAACGCCGGAAAAGTAATGCGTCCTGACATCAAAAGACAGCTATGAACTGAACAAATAGTCAGTAATTAAGCTAAACAAGAACTCCTATTCAAACATAACCAATCCCAGATTAAGCACCTGAATTCACAACTCCGAGAGGGCGTTTATTGCCGTAGATACAATATTCGAATCCCTTGAGTTGGTATAGTGTCTTAATGGGCAGTGTGTACTGCATGTGTTGGTTCACGGCAATTATTGTGGTATAGTTGTTAACTAACAATTATCCCCACCATGATGACTAAATGATGCAATTTTGAATGGGACAAAGATGCATACGAAAAAATTAAGGCGTGCTATCAGTAACTAACCACAGGTTTCTGCTTTGAAAATCAAGACTTTCAACTCAAAATGATTCGACTCGCCCATATTTTTTTTTAAATAGCTCTTCTAAACTCAGCAAGACCACTACTCTCGCGCGTCTGTTACTCGACCAGTGATGTATCCTTCGTTTTTCACACAAGTCAAATTTGGCGCACTAGAATCAGGTTAAATTAATTGTTTTCTTTTTGACACTTTACATTAGTCAGTTAGTGTTAACGTTGACGCAGAGAAAAAAATCACCAAATGTAATATCATGATATTGAATGATATGATCGAAAGATGCTGTAGTCATCGAAGTTCAAATTAAAAAAAAAGATTGTGAACCTATGATTTGTTGTAAATATTTGCCATTCATAATAAATCGTACAAATTTCTAAACAAATTACATTCATGACAACGGAAACAATGCTCTCAATAACTAGTATTCGAAAAGATTGTGTATAAAAAAGTGTACTCCTATTTTGAACAAAAATCATTTCTTTACGATAAACAATACGGTTTTCGCTCTAAAAAATCAACAACACAGGCTATATTAAATCATTTACAATTCCTCTATTCTAATATAGATGAAGGAAAGCCTGTCTTCTCTGTATTTCTTGACTTTCGAAAAGCATTTGATTGTGTGGACCATAAAATACAACTCTCGAAACTACACTGCCATGGCATTCGAGGGATTGCCCATGATTGGTTCAGATCATACCTAACAAATCGGAAGCAATACGTTGTCATTGACGACGCAAAATCAGACCCACAGACAATTAGCCATGGAGTTCCACAAGGATCTGTTCTTGGGCCTCTCATGTTTCTGATTTTTATCAATGATATTGTAAAATCTACATCATTCTTCAAATTCATACTTTTTGCCGATGACAGTACGCTTTCTGCGGTCCTTCCGAACCAAAATCCTGCTATGATTGTGGAGAGTATAAATACTGAACTTCACAAGGTTTCATCGTGGCTCAAAGCTAATAAAATAAGCCTAAATATCGATAAAACAAATTATATTACATTCTCATACAAGAAAGATGTATCTCTCCCATGCATTAAAATTGGCGAAGGTGAAATTGAAGAAACAAACTCATGTAAGTTTCTAGGCATCATAATAGATAAACATCTGGCCTTCAAAGAGCACATCACTCATATTAGTTCTAAATTATCAAAATCCATCGGAATCCTAAATAAAGTTAAAAAATTTCTGCCTGAAACAGCTTTACAAATGCTCTACCAAACGCTCATTTCTCCATACTTGCAATACGGAATAGAAGCATGGCACGGAACTGATAAAAATAAAACCAACAAAATTTTTACTCTGCAGAAAAGGGCTGTCAGAGCGGTAAAGAACCTAGAATATAATGCTCACACAAATGATTCTTTCAAAAATTTACAAATACTTAAACTTTCGGATCTCTACAAAATCTCCATCTGTAATTTCATTTACAAAACATTAAGAAATGATGGCGACAATAGCCTAAGACAATTATTGACTGCGCAAACTGGTCATCACGACCATTTAACCCGAAATACAAGTAAATTCATGCTTCCTTATTATTCAAAGGCCAGGTCGCAACACAGTATTCTCTTCGTTGGAACCAAAACTTGGAACTCTATACCTGCAGAGATCCGTGAATGTAATTCGTACAAAGTATTCAAAAGACATCTTGAGTCTCACTTCCTATCAGAATACTAGTCGTGTAAGATCACCGTGTCGAAATCTTGCCTCCTACATGTAACTAATGATAATGTCATAATGTAACTTGCCTGTGTACCATAACCAATCTTCTCTCTGCTCATGAAAAGTTTTATCGAACATACTGTTAAATATAGCCGATTTGACCTATATTGTAAAATACAGCATAAAATATCGAGCTAATTATCTCAATGATCAGTCTAATGCGAAACTAGGTTAAGTGAACTAGGTTAAACATTTTTGTACACCCTGGAATAACGTGATGGTAGGATGCCCTAGAAGTCGCTGAACTTATTCGGGCCCACAGGTAGCTATACTCAAATTTGACCATTGTACTAGACTTAAGAAAAATTCTACCTCTGTATCACCTGTGGTAAATAAATTGTTTAAATTGTTTAAAATTGTTTAAACTATTTTTTTTGGTTGTGGGATTCGATCATGATAAAGCTGCGTAGTACAAAAAGCAACATTATTTTCGCTTCTTATGTACGTTTTAGGTTTTGTACAGGAATAAGCGTGGTTAAATTGCTGATTTGGGAATGAAAAAAAAATATCACTTAAAACTTAAGTTTTTCATATTGGACAATAATGGACGTTTCTAGTTACACAGTTTCAAACTGTATCTCGCAAATGTCTACCTTCACAATCCACACACTGCTGCAGACGTTTTCTGAAATTCTTATAGTCTCTCTCAAGCATGTTCTCTGGTATTGTTGCAATTTCAACCTCAATATTATTCTGTTGGTGTTCCAGGATGCTGGGACGATGGCAAAACTCCTTCGACTTCAAGTTATCCCAAAGAAAAAACTTACATCGGGCTAATCAGGCATCATCATGAACTTTTGAGGCAAACGTTTCCTGGAAGGTTTATCTCTCGGATGGAGATCTCAACTGCCTCGAACCCTCGGACGTAGCCCCATGCGATTGTTTTGGGGGGTAACCTGAAGTTGAAGAAGTATCCGAAACACTCCGTCTGCGGTGTTGTTGCCTGCCACTAGTTACTGCGTCTGCAGGTGTTGTTGTCTGCCACTAGTTACTGCGTCTGCAGGTGTTGTTGTCTGCCACTAGTTACTGCGTCTGCAGGTGTTGTTGTCTGCCACTAGTTACTGCGTCTGCAAGCTTTGTTGTCTGCCACTAGTTACTGCGTCTGCAGGTGTTGTTATCTGCCACTAGTTACTGCGTCTGCAGGTGTTGTTATCTGCCACTAGTTACTGCGTCTGCAGGTGTTGTTGTCTGCCTCTAGTTACTGCGTCTGCAGGTGTTGTTGTCTGCCTCTAGCTACTGCGTCTGCAGGTGTAGTTGTCTGCCACTAGTTACTGCGTCTGCAGGTGTTGTTGTCTGCCACAAGTTACTGCGTCTGCAGGTGTTGTTGTCTGCCACTAGTTACTGCGTCTGCAGGTGTTGTTGTCTGCCTCTAGTTACTGCGTCTGCAGGTGTTGTTGTCTGCCACTAGTTACTGCGTCTGCAGGTGTTGTTGTCTGCCACTAGTTACTGCGTCTGCAGGTGTTGTTGTCTGCCACTAGTTACTGCGTCTGCAGGTGTTGTCTGCCACTAGTTACTGCGTCTGCAGGTGTTGTCTGCCACTAGTTACTGCGTCTGCAGGTGTTGTTGTCTGCCACTAGTTACTGCGTCTGCAGGTGTGTTCACGGCAATTGCATCATAGTTAACTAATATTTTCATAATCAGCTAATATGTCTCATTGCCTACGGCTAAACGATGCAATTTTGTATATTCATGGACTAAGCTGTATAGGAAAATTTCGGCGTGCTGGCAGTAACTGACCACAGATTTGTGTTCAGAAAGTCAAGTTTCTTCACCCAAATTACTCCAACTGAAACGAATATCTTTTTAAAAGCTCCTTTAAGCCTAGCAGAGACCACTCCTCTCATAGGGCAAATGCTCAACAGGTAATGCTGACATCGTTCGTGCGAGTCTAACCTGACTTCCTAAAATAGTTCATATCACGTTCTTACATGTAAACGAAAACATTGTGGTATGGAAACAGTTGACCATATGTAATATCGTAACATTCAATAATAGAAGTGAAAGATTGTTTATTTATTAAAGTTCGAGTCCACAAGGAGGTAATGCCTTCATAATTTGTTTCCGATGTTATCCATACAATCATTTCAAATTAGGTTAATTTCTTTTGGGTGATTTTTTAATTTTTGAAAACCACGGTAACTTTTTCATTTTCTGGTAGAGTCATTCGACCCTGACAGAAATGCTCCGTTGAACAGCATGCCGCTTCTCATTGTTGATGCTATTTGCATTAACTTCACTTCCTATGTTTTTGTTGATGTATAAATCAGTCCTTTATTATTTTTTGTCAATGTTTACGTTGATATTTTGGTGCTGGTGTAGGTACGGAGCTACATCCCTGTACCTACACCAGCACCATAACTACACCAGCACAATAACAAAAAATACCGCAACGTGATAGTAACAAGAACAAGGAAACGTAGCTTATGGTATTTACATTTATGTAAATGTAAGAAGCAATATAGCATCAACAGAGGAAGTCAGCATGTTGTTGTTCAGTGGAATTGGAATGTAGGCCTAGAGTGAAAATTCCTTCCATTTGATTCCGAACAATCATAAAAATAAATTAGTTAGCCTTCAAAATAGTTTTGTCGTTTTCACTAAATTGGTGTGAATGTTACAGAATATGCTAATTTATTCAATGGAAACGAATTTTTCACCCTCTCAAAGTTTAGAATTTCAGAATTATCGACATTAGAGAAAAATGTCAGCTTATTATTTTCACTTCTCAAATGAGTATACGGCAACTGGACTGGGTTCGCATTCGCGTTAAAGAATTCAACCAGCAAATTAATTGTTATTGCTATAAAGATTTTTACGGCCGCTCGCGGCGCTTAAGGCTGTTGACATTCGGTACATCAGATATGGTTGTGTGATATCTCTACTCTGGATTGCACCGAATTCAAAAGAACACATGCAAAGGTTGAGTTACGTTATGTCATCTGAGATAATTGACTTCCAAGCACACACCTGAGGTCAGTTTTTGTAAGCACGCCGCCATTTTTACTAAGCAGCTTACTGCCTGAATATACAAAATTGCATCGTTTAGCCGTAGGTAATGAGACATTAGCTGATGGTGGTGGGGACATTGCTGTGAACACACCTGCAGACGCAGTAACTAGTGGCAGACAACACCTGCACACGCAGTAACTAGTGGCAAACAACAACACCTGAAGACGCAGTAACTAGGGGCAGACAATACCTACAGACGCAGTAACAAGTGGCAGACAATACCTACAGACGCAGTAACTAGTGGCAGACAACACCTGCACACGCAGTAACTAGTGACAAACAACAACACCTGAAGACGCAGTAACTAGTGGCAGACAATACCTACAGACGCAGTAACTAGTGGCAGACAATACCTACAGACGTAGTAACTATACCATTTACAAGTTGATTTGCTCCAAATGAATTTTGATTTGCTCCTCGTGAAAATAGAATTGCTCCAAGTGAATTTTGATTTGCTCCTCGTGAAAATAGAATTGCTCCAAGTGAATTTTGATTTGCTCCTCGTGAAAATAGAATTGCTCCAAGTGAATTTTGATTTGCTCCTCGTGAAAATAGAATTGCTCCAAGTGAATTTTGATTTGCTCCTCGTGAAAATAGAATTGCTCCAAGTGAATTTTGATTTGCTCCTCGTGAAAATAGAATTTCTCCAAGTGAAATTTGATTTGATCCTCGTGAAAATAGAATTGCTCCAAGTGAAATTTGGTTTGATCCTAATGAAAATAGAATTGCTCCAAGTGAAATTTGATTTGATCCTCGTGAAAATAGAATTGCTCCAAGTGAAATTTGATTTGATCCTCGTGAAAATAGAATTGCTCCAAGTGAAATTTGGTTTGATCCTAATGAAAATAGAATTGCTCCAAGTGAAATTTGATTTGATCCTCGTGAAAATAGAATTGCTCCAAGTGAAATTTGATTTGATCCTAATGAAAATAGAATTGCTCCAAGTGATATTTTATTTGCTTTTTTTTTCATTTTTAAATCATCACATAAGTATTTTAATGGCGTTAAAATGTTATATATTTGAAAGAATCTTAGCGAAATTTATTTTTTCAATGTAAAGTAATTTTATTCCAATAATGCGTACAAAGATACAGAGTTTTTGCTGAGTAAAATTTACAAAAAAATACAGAATATACCTTTCGTTGTATGAACCATTACTCGTTATCAAACCATTAGACAGAGGAGTCGTACCTCAGACACTTTGATCAAAGAAGCATCACAGAGATACCGCCACGTTGCACACTGCTGCACATCACGTCGCACCTTGTGTAGACATGCTAACGTCATCAGCAATAAGTGTCCACCTCAACTCCAAACATCACATCTTCATCTGTCAGAAACCAAAACCTTCAAGATGAAGTATAATGAAACAAGTGCGTGAGACAGACAGAATAATAGAAGCTTTCGATAATGAAGAGGACGATAAGAAAGTTGCAAACGCACTTGGAATAAACATTAAGACAGCATACAGGTGGATGTAAAATAAGCAAGTCATATCTAAGAAGAAAGGAACAAATAATATAAGAAATGTCCCGAAATATTGAGGACACTGACAACAGCCATAGAAGAAAACGCTTCGATTACTCTCTCACAACTTCGCAGCAAAGTACAAGATCATGACGTTGATCAAAGAGATCTTATAGAAATATGTCCCCTCAGGGGGATACAACTATTGTATCTATGGGAATTAGCGCTCCCAGGGGAACCATGTGAGGGCCCGAGCTAAAGGTTAGGTAGGCTTCTTTTTTGTTGTAATAAAATAGGTTTTTGTTTTTTTAAGGACCATCTTTTTTCAGTTCACTGCTGTCCTGTTATTCAGCACCTACTACTTTCTTCTTCAACTTTTTTCTTCTTTCATGAACTTTTTTCCTAGCTTACTGTTTCTGTGCACCTTGTGCATAGAATCCGCGTTCCCTCAACTCCATACTAAATGGTGCCTTCCTCTTTCCTCTCTTGGAACATCTTTGTCGTGGTTAAGGGAGGCCAAAACTTTCTTTTATAATAATAATAATAAAAATAATGGAAATATGTTAATGAGGAAATAATTATCAAAACTTGTGCAAACGTTGTAATATATGCTTTACATTTCATTTTGTGATGTTTAGTTATGACGTTTCTGCAGTGTTATTCTTTCGATAACATTACTGTACTTCTTCATCAAAGTGCATTTGTACACGAGTTATCAGAAAAATATATTTGATAGGGTGTCATCTACCGGATGATCGTCGGTAGGAAATAACCCTTGGGTAATTGCTTATAGGGTTCCTTTGCAAATATGCCTTTTACTGATAGGGTAAATAATTGAAGAAGTAATCAATGAATTAGGATTTTTGCAAAATTTATTGAAAGGTAATTAATTATTAATTCACATTAAATAAAATTGAAATATTTACTAATTAATATTAATTAACCATGAGAGCACAGATTTGGCTATCAAGAAAGGTTCAGACCAAGGTTCAACCCTGTGTTTAGGGTAATATATAATATTTTATAAACTTTATATGCACAAGCTGAAAAAAATATTACGTAATTTTGATATTGTAACTATAACAAACTAAAAATTATTTGGATCGATAGCAAATTAACAAAGAGCAAATCCAATTTCACTTGGAGCAATTCTATTTTCACGAGGAGCAAATCAAAATTTTCTTGGATCAATTCTATTTTCACGAGGAGCAAATCAAAATTCACTTGGAGCAATTCTATTTTCACGAGGAGCAAATCAAAATTCACTTGGAGCAATTCTATTATCACGAGGATCAAATCAAAATTCACTTGGAGCAATTCTATTTTCAGGAAGAGCAAATCAAAATTCACTTGGATCAATTCTATTTTCACGAGGAGCAAATCAAAATTCACTTGGAGCAATTCTATTTTCACGAGGAGCAAATCAAAATTCACTTGGATCAATTCTATTATCACGAGGAGCAAATCAAAATTCACTTGGATCAATTCTATTTTCACGAGGAGCAAATCAAAATTCACTTGGAGCAATTCTATTTACACGAGGAGCAAATCAAAATTCACTTGGAGCAATTCTATTATCACGAGGAGCAAATCAAAATTCACTTGGAGCAATTCTATTTTCACGAGGAGCAAATCAAAATTCACTTGGATCAATTCTATTTTCACGAGGAGCAAATCAAAATTCACTTGGATCAATTCTATTTTCACGAGGAGCAAATCAAAATTCACTTGGAGCAATTCTATTATCACGAGGAGCAAATCAAAATTCACTTGGAGCAATTCTATTTTCACGAGGAGCAAATCAAAATTCACTTGGAGCAATTCTATTTTCACGAGGAGCAAATCAAAATTCACTTGGAGCAATTCTATTTTCACGAGGAGCAAATCAAAATTCACTTGGAGCAATTCTATTTTCACGAGGAGCAAATCAAAATTCACTTGGATCAATTCTATTATCACGAGGAACAAATCAAAATTAATTTGGAGCAAATCAACTTGTAAATGGTATAGTGGCAGACAACACCTGCAGACGACTGGTTGGTCCGTCTCTTTTTCACGCTCTTAAAGGATGCTTAATGACCGTATCTTTTACATACATTTGATTTCGCCCACATCTGGAAGCTCTATTTAGGAAAAATGTCAAATCCCGTATATTTTGACGGCTGTGTGCTCAAACGAAAAATATTCCATTGGAAAACACATTCATATTACCTAAAATTATATTGTATACGTCTCCATTTTCTTTCACAGACTTCGATTCCCACACTGCAGATGCAATGTAATAATTGATTGGAAACCGTGAAAATTATTTTCTTTAGTCATAGAAAACGTTGGACGAACGTGGTCAACTGAAATAATTGAGTTCCACGCTGTTCTTGCAACACACACGGTCGATGTGTAAAATTTCATTATTGGACTTTGCACGCCATCCTAAATTACTGGCTTATTAGAACAGGTAAATTAATTGCTTATCAAAACAGGTTGATGTAACAGCGACGGTACTACACCGTACAGTGGAGAAATTCTTTATTTTCAAGGGATTATTGAATTGCTGACAATGATCTCGAATTGCTGAATGAGGAGAGGGAAGCACGTGACCAGTTCTACGGGAAATTCCTGAATGTTGGCTGTGTCTAATGAATTGTTGAAGTTTGGTACTACCAACACAAGTCTGCATGCAGCAGTCACGCATGATTTTTTAAATATATTGATTATTATTATTTACATAATGTATATTAAATAATCATCATTCATTGATAATGTTTATATCAATTAGGTTGCATTAATTATTAATAACAATTAAATTAATAAAAGCAGGACCCAATCCGTCCCCTAATCAGCATCCAATACCATATTAATCTGTGGCCAATATTGTCTGAACTTATTTCGAATATCAGATCGATATTATTATCTCATATACAAAATAACAGAATATTATCGAATATTGGCATATGGTCAGTAATTGCCTGCCCAATACTCAACAATTGCTCATAAAATACTTTACGCAAGAACCAATACTTTGTAATTGGCTTCCTAATACCAGAAGCTGAAGCCAATACTCAGTAATTGCCCATCCAATACTGGACGCAGGAGCCAAAACTCAGTAATTGCCCATCCAATACTGGACGCAGGAGCCAATACTTAGTAATTGCCCATCCAATTCTGGACGTAGGAGCCAATACACAGTAATTGCATATCCAATACTGGATGCAGGAGCCAATACTTAGTAATTGCCCATCCAATACTGGACGTAGGAGCCAATACACAGTAATTGCCCATCCAATACTGGATGCAGGAGCCAATACTTAGTAATTGTAAATCCTGTGAAGAACCTTTAAAGTTAAGGATTCAATTTGGAACTAACATTATTTGAAATGAAGTATTTCTAGGTTTAAGTTGAATTCTGATGGATACATAAAAATGATTGCGTACCACTCCAGCACCATGGGTGACATTCATGTAGTTAGCCGACATGTCGTTGCCTGAATACAACCTGCCTTAAACAGCAGAGGTTACTTTAACTCGTCTCGGAGCTGTCTGAGCTGTTCACTCCTGCTCTCCGAGCTGGCACCACTGCATACGCACTCTGAGGTCCAACGTGACGTCATCCGTGACGCCTCCCCGCATGCAGCTGCTTGGCAACTTCCGACTGTGCTTCCTGCACCTTCTGTCCTGGGGGAGTTTCTGGCGACCCTTTCGTCATGTTCTCCACGGCTGGGGATGTGGTGATGGGCTGAGTGTGCCACCAGCTGCTGCGACGTCTACGCCTGCCTACCTCTGCTCTGCTCACTCGCTGAGGCTCACGGACTTGTGAAGGTTGGTGACTATTGTCGTTAACTATGTGAATGTCCATTCCGTGAGCTGGTTTTAGGTGTGCGCAATCCAGGCCTCGTATCTATTCCAATCTCTACCATAACCTGTAAGCCCTATAACTATGATTACGTAAAACTGCAACGGCTTCATAACTACTTTAGAACTATAACTAAAATACTTAATAACTATAACTAAACTATAACGGTTACTATGACCATCTTATAACTACTGTCTGTAAGACAACGAACGATAACTAAAAGGAGGTATTATTATGCTCTGAACCTCAACGCAAACTAAATTGCATTTATTTATCCCCTTGCAGTTCCTTCGCGGCTTAATTGAGTGCAAGGTGTGACGGTCCGCTTCTTCAGCCAGTCACCCTGCTCGTGTGGAGCTTGAATCTCCCTGCTACGCACTTATTATACAACGTATAATAAGTGCGTATAATAAGCTATAACGTATAATAAGCGTATAATTTAAGCTTCAACGTACAATTGAGATTTTTGAAATCTTCATAAATAAAAAGATATTGAACCGGTAAAATCGGTGAGTCGAGTAATAGCGTTAATGAGCAAGTGCCCAGTTTCGTGTTCTAATTAAGTAGAGTTCATTCACTGCGGCCGGTGCGAGATCGGGCGAGTAGCGGTGACTGAAATGATTTCATCTTTACCATCCACGTCAGTATGTCACGACCCCAAATGTTGGGTGCATAAATTCCCTCAGTTCCAATACATGATGTCGCAGATTTCTTCACAGCAGGAGCTTCTCTCCGATATTGTCCCCTCAATGTCTGTATTTTTCTGCTAATACTGATGATGGAAAAGTTCGGTCGTTGTTTTCCTTATTATAGAATTCATAGAAAATAGCATTTCATACTCTTAAACAAAGTCAAGGATTTAACCTTTTGTAATTTTTATACGTAAGTTATGAGAGCCTCGAAAAAATCTGATTCAGGTAAAATTTAAGAAAAATGACATTCCATATTGTTAAGTTAAGTACTGTCAGGATATGCCTGCGAAGTGCGCGAGTTGGAATAGTTTACTTTCGGGTCTTTGGTCCCGCATACAGTGCTGGATAATATTCTCTTATTCTTTATTTGAGATGAAAATATCGATCTGATAAAGGAAATAGGTTCAGCCAATATTGGCTGAAGATTGATTGAATATTAGGTGGTGGGTGTAGTAATTTAATTATTATTCAAGAAATAAAAATATTTATTTAATTTATTGATCATATATAATATCAAACATTCCATTTTTAATACAGTTTCTCCATAAATATTATATGATTTATCAAAATATTTAGAAATTCTTCACCGGTCTTATATCCTACTCGAACTCCAACTAAATCCCTCTCCTATAACTGCCCGTCGATACACATCCAAATCTGTGCACAAAAGCTCGCTGGAATAAAATATTCCATATATACGCCAGACGCAACTGAGTATCAATACACCCACACTGATGAGGTAGAGAAGCCACCAACACACATACACTCACCACACACCTGCGCGTGTACGTCACCTACACCACACACCTGCGCGTGTACGTCACCTACACCACACACCCGCGCGTGTACGTCACCTACACCACACACCCGCGCGTGTACGTCACCTACACCACACACCCGCGCGTGTACGTCACCTACACCACACACCTGCGCGTGTACGTCACCTACACCACACACCCGCGCGTGTACGTCACCTACACCACACACCTGCGCGTGTACGTCACCTACACCACACACCTGCGCGTGTACGTCACCTACACCACACACCTGCGCGTGTACGTCACCTACACCACACACCTGCGCGTGTACGTCACCTACACCACACACCTGCGCGTGTACGTCACCTACACCACACACCTGCGCGTGTACGTCACCTACACCACACACCTGCGCGTGTACGTCACCTACACCACACACCTGCGCGTGTACGTCACCTACACCACACACCCGCGCGTGTACGTCACCTACACCACACACCTGCGCGTGTACGTCACCTACACCACACACCCGCGCGTGTTCGTCACCTACACCACACACCCGCGCGTGTACGTCACCTACACCACACACCCGCGCGTGTACGTCACCTACACCACACACCTGCGCGTGTACGTCACCTACACCACACACCCGCGCGTGTACGTCACCTACACCACACACCCGCGCGTGTACGTCACCTACACCACACACCCGCGCGTGTACGTCACCTACACCACACACCTGCGCGTGTACGTCACCTACACCACACACCTGCGCGTGTACGTCACCTACACCACACACCTGCGCGTGTACGTCACCTACACCACACACCCGCGCGTGTACGTCACCTACACCACACACCTGCGCGTGTACGTCACCTACACCACACACCCGCGCGTGTACGTCACCTACACCACACACCCGCGCGTGTACGTCACCTACACCACACACCTGCGCGTGTACGTCACCTACACCACACACCCGCGCGTGTACGTCACCTACACCACACACCCGCGCGTGTACGTCACCTACAACGCTCACACAATACAACGTGTGTATACTTCCATGATACTTGGCCGAGACACATGTTAATATCACCTTGTAAGATTTAAAATCATAAGCGTAACAAATTCCTGTAGTACGAATTCACGCTTTCGTTGGCCATTGTTGAGTTCGGTTCAATATATATACAGAGCTATAAATGTCTTTTTATGAGAATTGTTCTCAATAACCAACAGTTGAGTACCATCATAGGCTTTTACGTATCATTTGGGCGTAAAAATATATATATTTAGAAACCATAAACTTTTAGTGCCTAGCGAAGAACTTCGACAAATGAAGGATAACAAAAGTGAATGTAAAAAGTGTTTTCTTCTAGAAGGTCGCACACAACAACTTGACGTAGCTATAAATTTATGTGATAGCGAATTGATCACAAATCAACGTCAACTTATTCTGTACGTAAATGTCAAGTTATTTATCCATAAATATCAAGTTAACTAACGTTACAAAATCAAATAAGCCGCGAACCAGAACTCGATTAGTATTGATCCAGCATTATTTATCATATCCTTATGTAATAAAACACCAGATGTCTCTTAAAGTTATATAAATCAATAACTGTATATATTTTGTGCGTAATTTGTGGCATGTTATCACAATGGGCATGTGAGTGAACACATCAAATTGGTTGGTGCGTGTGTCTGTGACGCTCACAAGGACGCTCAATGACCGTATCTGTGATACGAGTTTCACCAGTGCACAAGTACACGAATATTTTGATGGCGGGTACTGTTGGGATGGATATATTTGTTGGGCATCCACAGCTGGAGGATTTATTTAATGGCGGGTACTGTTGGCATGGATATATTTGTTGGGCATCCACAGCTGGAGGATTTATTTAATGGCGGGTACTGTTGGCATGGATATATTTGTTGGGCATCCACAGCTGGAGGATTTATTTAATGGCGGGTACTGTTGGCATGGATATATTTGTTGGGCATCCACAGCTGGAGGATTTTTTTAATGGCGGGTACTGTTGGCATGGATATATTTGTTGGGCATCCACAGCTGGAGGATTTATTTAATGGCGGGTACTGTTGGCATGGATATATTTGTTGGGCATCCACAGCTGGAGGATTTATTTAATGGCGGGTACTGTTGGCATGGATATATTTGTTGGGCATCCACAGCTGGAGGATTTATTTAATGGCGGGTACTGTTGGCATGGATATATTTGTTGGGCATCCACAGCTGGAGGATTTTTTTAATGGCGGGTACTGTTGGCATGGATATATTTGTTGGGCATCCACAGCTGGAGGATTTATTTAATGGCGGGTACTGTTGGCATGGATATATTTGTTGGGCATCCACAGCTGGGGGATTTGTCTGAAGGAAATATTGAATCCCGTCATTTTAGACGGGTTGTGTACACTAGTTAAATATAATTTACAAATTCATGTGTACCAGAGTATACATACACACACACCGATGAGGTGTTTAGTAGCTTCTATCACACACACACACACACACACACACACACACACGTATATCAGCGCGCAGTTCGCTACGCAGGGCTTCGAATGAAACCATCGGATTCGTTATCACTTTCAGCTTCTATGCTCATGTTATTCAGCTTTATGATTTTTCATTTCAGAGTTTCTCCCATCATGGAGCTGAGAACCGTTGATGACATTATCTTTGTTCATAAATATTGCTACGTATGTCTTTACTGAGGCGTCATTTCATAGTAAACTGAAATAAAGTGTCAACGAATTTTTTAAGGAATTTGTTGTGCGAAAATTTTTTTTATTTGGATAAGTTTAGCTTCTAATAAAAATTTCTTTCGGGTAAAAAGTATTTTATGGCAAGCCATAGTAAATTTCAACAGTGGTACTATCAAGTTCACTTGCAACACAACGCCTATATCAATTATTTTACGCAGCTATATATCTGTTGTGATAGTGATATATCAGACCTCAATGTCAACTTATGCTATACCTAATATTGGATTATGGATCCCTTTTTATTGAATTTGCCACAATGAAACAATCATATAAGTCAGTAATCAGCATCATATAATTTATGAAAAAAATGTATCCCACAACCAATACTCCTTCAGCCAATACCCACCACAAGCGCACACGCCCACCAACAATAACAGCAACAAAATATACCATCAATAACAACACCATTTAATGAAGCCTGAAATAACAAATGAAGTTAGCCATCGAACAACCAAAACAACAGCAACTATTGGCTGAACTTTGAGGGTTCACGCAGAGCGTCTATTTTTATTTCGAGTATATATGATTTAATGATATTCTATGTGTACTAGGTTGCATTGAGGTTGCTTTAGAAGGGGACTGATTCAAGTTAGTGGAATGTACGGTGATGTGACTTTATCAATGGTGTGTGGTAGTATTGGTGATAAATGTTGAGGTAGTTGTGGTATATGGCAAAATCCCTGTGTAAAACAGCTGTAAAATACAATATAAGCTGTAAAGATAATGTAAAACGAACTTTTCGTTCAGTTGTTGGGAGAAATTTTGTATCATTCTACTTTAGGAGATGCAGACCGAGCCTTGCAGACAGCGAGAAGCAGACTACAGTGAAATGAACTACTTATATGAAATGATTCAATCTAATTATAGATCTGTTAAATATTGGAGTCAAACAAAGTCATAGGAATTAGAGAAATGAATAATATCTTTCTAATTGTTAATCGCTGTGTTGGATTCTAACCTTGATATACTTGAATTTCGAACAGATTTGAAAAATAGTGTTGTCACCGCTGAAAAAAATTGAAAATTGGTAATCGAGAAAATTTTGTGTATATATCGATTACTTTTTGAACAATGTAAACTTTATCGTGTTAAATATACTATTCCATTCAAATTGTTTCTATAATTTGATTTTCAACTCTACTGAAAATGATAAATTTGAATATAATTGATCCATACATTCACATCCTTTCTCTTTATAGGCACCTGAAACTCATGCCCCTGAAAGAGTGGTCCTTCTCATAAATTGTTAAAACTTTCCAGTTTTTAAAACTTTTTCCTACGGGCTAACGAGCTTTTATATATCAGGAAAGTTACTTTTATTGAGGCGAATGATCATTAGGAATTTAATAACGAAGAATGCACAACGTATAGAAATCATGTTTAATTAAGATTTCACACGAACTATAAATTTAACACTAAGTCAGTTCTATAAAACGTTTCGGAGACCAGCTACATCTTCACTTAACAGTCAGCAGAGATAAAATAAAGAACAAAATCAGTCTTTCTATACAAAATACATGGGCATATTAAATCTACAAGTAAATTTGCATTGGGTAAGAACTATTTGCGCTATTGAGTTCTGGCTTTTCCTTAGCGATAAAAAAGATTCTAAAATACGTAAATCTAAATTATTTGATGCTGTGCGTAAAATCGAAAAATTTTCCTCAGCTATTCGGTCACAACACTGCTCGCTGTGATGGCGGATAGATGAATGAGGCGGTTGGGTCAGAGGTCTTCCGCTACGGTAGCTGACACCACGGTGTTGGTCAATCCTAATATAGAATGGCAAAGTTGTCCTGCCGACATAGCCAGATGTACATTGTACACAACTAAACTTATACACGATGGATGCCCGCATCCGTTTAGGAATCACGTCTTTGTAGCGAAAGAAGGAGCCAATTTTTAATGAATTAACAGCCACACTGCACAGTTCTACAGCAGGAAAATGACGTTTGAAAAAAAGTTCTAAATCTCGTGACATTTTGTCAGTGTAATCTCCAAAATAGGGAAAAACGCAATAGAGACGTTGCAGTGGTTCTATCACGGCATTGGTTCCGGAGTATTTCTTAGCCAAAAAATTTTAATTGTGTATATTGACAATAGAAGTAGGGTACCCATTTTTACGTAGAAAATTTTGTAAAAAGGAAAACTCCATATGAAGATCTACGTACTTCGAACAGATATTGAAAGCACGATTTAATAAGGTCTTGACAGTATTAATTTTGGATCTATAGTTACAGAAACTAAAAAAGCTTAAACCCAACGCAGTGAATGTCGTTTTTCGAAAGACAGATGAATTAAACGTATGACCGCTTCTAGAAATTTTAGAATCTAAAAAAGATAAACAATTATTGGTCTCTATATCAATCGCAAATTTTATAGACGGGTGCAAATAGTTCTTAACCATTGCAAATTTACTTGTAGATTTTATATGCCCATGTACTTTGTATAGAAAGACTGATTTTCTTCTTTATTTTACCTTTGCTGACTGTTAACTGAAGATGGAGCTGGTCTCCGAAACGTTTTATAGAACTGACTTAGTGTTAAATTTATAGTTCGTGTGAAATCTTAATTAAACATGATTTCTATACGTTGTGCATTCTTCGTTATTAAATTTCTTATATAATATAAAATGACAGGTCCAAGCCTAAGAAGTGTGCACGTGAGCATAGTTCAATTGTGAGTATTGGCTGCTCTATATATCCAGTGTCGGATGATATCCCCTCATTGGAGTGACTACGCGGTACCAGCTGTGCTCATGTCGCCGCAACTCTGCCAGCGCGTGTTGTTGTACGGGGCCTGACATACTGGAGAGACTAGTATGTCTGACATACTGGCGAGACTGATGTGTCTCACGTACTGGAGAGACTGGTATGTCTGACGTACTCAAGAGACTGTTATGTCTCACGTACTCGAGAAACTGGTATGTCTGACGTACTGGAGAGACTCGTGTGTCTGACGTACTGGAGAGACTAGTGTGTCTGACGTACTGGAGAGAATGGTATGTCTGACGTACTGGAGAGACTGGTATGTCTGACGTATTGGAGAGACTAGTGTGTCTGACGTACTGGAGAGACAAGTGTGTCTGACGTACTGGAGAGACTGGTATGTCTAACGTACTGAAGAGACTAGTGTATCTGACGTACTGGAGAGACTAGTGTATCTGGCGTACTGGAGAGACTGGTATGTCTGACGTACAGGAGAGACTAGTGTGTCAGACGTACTGGAGAGACTGGTATGTCTGACGTACTGCAGAGACTAGTGTGTCTGAGGTACTGGAGAGACTAGTGTGTCTGACGTACTGGAGAGACTGGTATGTCTGACGTACTGGAGAGACTAGTGTGTCTGACGTACTGGAGAGACTGGTATGTCTGACGTACTGGAGAGACTAGTGTGTCTGACGTACTGGAGAAACTGGTATGTCTGACGTACTGGAGAGACTAGTGTGTCTGACGTACTGGAGAGACTAGTGTATCTGGCGTACTGGAGAGACTGGTATGTCTGACGTACTGGAGAGACTAGTGTGTCAGACGTACTGGAGAGACTGGCAAGTCTGACGTACTGGAGAGACTAGTGTGTCTGAGGTACTGGAGAGACTAATGTGTCTGACGTACTGGAGAGACTGGTATGTCTGACGTACTAGAGAGACTAGTGTGTCTGACGTACTGGAGAGACTGGTATGTCTGACGTACTTGAGAGACTAGTATGTCTGACGTACTGGAGAGACTAGTGTGTCTGACGTACTGGAGAGACTAGTGTGTCTGACGTACTGGCGAGACTAGTGTGTCTGACGTACTGGAGAGACTGGTATGTCTGACGTACTGGAGAGACTGGTATGCCTGACACACTGGAGAGACTAGTGTGTCTGACGTACTGGAGAGATTCGTGCGTCTGACGTACTGGAGAAACTGGTATGTCTGACGTACTGGCGAGACTAGTGTGTCTGACGTACTGGAGAGACTAGTGTGTCTGACGTACTGGCGAGACTAGTGTGTCTGACGTACTGGAGAGACTGGTATGCCTGACACACTGGAGAGACTAGTGTGTCTGACGTACTGGAGAGACTGGTATGTCTGACGTTCTGGAGAGACTAGTGTGTCTGACGTACGGGAGAGACAAGTGTGTCTGACGTACTGAAGAGACGAGTGTGTCTGACGTACTGGAGCAACTAGTGTGTCTGACGTACTAGAGAGACTGGTATGTCTGACGTGCTGGAGAGACTAGTGTGTCTGACGTACTGGAGAGAATAGTGTGTCTGACGTACTGGAGAGACTAGTGTGTGTCTGACGTACTGGAGAGACTAATGTGTTTGACGTACTGGAGAGACTAGTGTGTCTGACGTACTGGAGAGACTAGTGTGTCTGACGTACTGGAGAGACTAGTGTGTCTGACGTACTGGCGAGACTAGTGTGTCCGACGTACTGGAGAGACTGGTATGTCTGACGTACTGGAGAGACTGGTATGTCTGACGTACTGGAGAGACTAGTGTGTCTGACGTACTGTTGAGACTGGTATGTCTGACGTACTGGAGAGACTAGTGTGTCTGACGTACTGGAGAGACTAGTGTGTCTGACGTACTGGAGAGACTAGTGTGGGTCTGACGTACTGGAGAGACTAGTATGTCTGACGTACTGGAGAGACTTGTGTGTCTGACGTACTGGAGAGACTAGTGTGTCTGACGTACTGGCGAGACTAGTATGTCTGACGTACTGGAGAGACTGGTATGTCTGACGTACTGGAGAGACTAGTGTGTCTGACGTACTGGACAGACTAGTGTGTCTGACCTACTGGAGAGACTAGTGTGTCTGACATACTGGAAAGACAAGTATGTCTGACGTACTGGAGAGACTAGTAAGTCTGACACACTGGAGAGACTAGTGTGTCTGACATACTAGAGAGGCTGGTATGTCTGACGTACTGGCGAAACTAGTATGCTTGATATATAAGAGAAACTAGCATGTCTGACATATTAGAGAAACTGGTATGTCTAAAATACAAGAGAAAATAGTATGTCACACCTAGTAGAGAAACTAGTATGTCTGGCATACAGGAGAGACTAGTATATCTGACATACTGGAGAGACTAGTGTGTTTGACATACTGGAGAGACTAGTATGTCCGACATACTAGAGAAACTACAATGTGTGACATACTTTAGAAACTAGTATTTTTAAAATGTTTGACATAATAGAGAAACTAGTTTTCCTAATGTACAATAGAAACTATGTAGTATGTTTAACATACTAGAGAAACTAGTACGTCTAACGTACTAGAGAAACTAGTATGTCCGACATACTACAGAGACCAGTATGTCTAACATACTAGAGAAACTAGTATATCCGACGTCCAAGAGAAACCAGTATGTCTAACATACTAGAGAAACTAGTATATCCGACGTCCAAGAGAAACCAGCATGTCTAACATACTAGAGAAACTAGTATGTCGGCATCCGTTGGCGGAAGAAAATCACCGCGACTGCCCTGCGGTGGGTTTACAGCAGTCAACACATAGCGAGTAATGGCTAGTGACAGTAGCTAGTTTGATGGCTAGTTACACGTAGTAGTCACTAGACACAGGCTAGTGACACATAGTCACTAGACACAGGCTTGTGACACACAGTAGTCACTAGACACAGGCTAGTGACACACAATAGTCACTAGACACATGCTAGTGACACACAGTAGTCACTAGACACAGGCTAGTGACACACAGTAGTCACTAGACACAGGCTAGTGACACATAGTAGCCACTAGACACAGGCTAGTGACACACAGTAGTCACTAGACACAGGCTAGTGACACACAGTAGCCACTAGACACAGGCTAGTTACACATAGTAGCCACTAGACACAGGCTAGTGACACACAGTAGCCACTAGACACAGGCTAGTGACACACAGTAGCCACTAGACACAGGCTAGTGACACACAGTCGCCACTAGACACAGGCTAGTGACACACAGTAGCCACTAGACACAGGCTAGTGACACACAGTAGCCACTAGACACAGGCTAGTGACACACAGTAGCCACTAGACACAGGCTAGTTACACATAGTAGCCACTAGACACAGGCTAGTGACACACAGTAGACACTAGACACAGGCTAGTTACACATAGTAGCCACTAGACACAGGCTAGTGACACACAGTAGCCACTAGACACAGGCTAGTTACACATAGTAGCCACTAGACACAGGCTAGTGACACACAGTAGCCACTAGACACGGGAGATTTATTAAAGACGTACACGCGCAGGTGTGTGGTGTAGGTGACGTACACGCGCAGGTGTGTGATGTAGGTGCCGTACACGCGCAGGTGTGTGGTGTAGGGGCCGTACACGCGCAGGTGTGTGGTGTAGGTGACGTACACGCGCAGGTGTGTGGTGTAGGTGACGTACACGCGCAGGTGTGTGGTGTAGGTGACGTTCACGCGCAGGTGTGTGGTGTAGGTGCCGTACACGCGCAGGTGTGTGGTGTAGGTGACGTACAAGCGCAGGTGTGTGATGTAGGTGCCGTACACGCGCAGGTGTGTGGTGTAGGGGCCGTACACGCGCAGGTGTGTGGTGTAGGTGACGTACACGCGCAGGTGTGTGGTGTAGGTGACGTACACGCGCAGGTGTGTGGTGTAGGTGACGTTCACGCGCAGGTGTGTGGTGTAGGTGCCGTACACGCGCAGGGGTGTGGTGTAGGTGACGTACACGCGCAGGTGAGTGGTGTAGGTGCCGTACACGCGCAGGTGTGTGGTGTAGGTGACGTACACGCGCAGGTGTGTGGTGTAGGTGACGTACACGCGCAGGTGTGTGGTGTAGGTGACGTACACGCGCAGGTGTGTGGTGTAGGTGACGTACACTCGCAGGTGTGTGGTGTAGGTGGCGTACACGCGCGGGTGTGTGGTGAGTGTATGTGTGATGGTGGTTTCTCTACCTCATCGGTGTGGGTGTATTGATACTCTGTTGCGTCTGGCGTATATATGGAATATTTTATTCCAGCCAGCTTTTGTGCACAGATTTGAATGTGTATCGACTGGCAGTTATAGGAGAGGGATTTGTATATTATATGTATCGACGGGCAGTTATAGGAGAGGGATTTGTATATTATATGTATCGACGGGCAGTTATAGGAAAGGGATTTGTATATTATATGTATCGACTGGCAGTTATAGGAGAGGGATTTGTATATTATATGTATCGACGGGCAGTTATAGGAGAGGGATTTGTATATTATATATATCGACGGGCAGTTATAGGAGAGGGATTTGTACATTATACATATCGACGGGCAGTTATAGGAGAGGGATTTGTATATTATATATATCGACGGGCAGTTATAGGAGAGGGATTTGCATATTATATATATCGACGGGCAGTTATAGGAGAGAGATTTGTATATTATATATATCGACGGGCAGTTATAGGAGAGGGATTTGTATATTATATATATCGACGGGCAGTTATAGGAGAGGGATTTAGTTTAAGTTCAAGTAGAAATGAAGACCTGTGAAGAATTCTCTCAATATTTTAATATATCATTCAATTCCTGCAGATCATTTGTATTAAAGAGGACATAAGTGATATTATATATTAATATTAAATTAAATGAATGTCTTTATTTATGAATTTTAATTACATTACAACACTCACCGCCCAATACATAATCAATCCGAACCCAATATTGGCTGAAATTATTTCCTATAGCAGATCGATATTCTAATATCAAGCAGTAAATAAGAAAATATCATCCAATACTGGACACGGGAGCCAATATTCAGAATTAAACTATTCCCACACGCACACTCCGCAGCCATTACCTGACAATACTTAGCTGCAGAATATGGAATGTCATTTCTATGAACATTAATATCGTCAAAAACTTCTGAGACTTCTATAACCTACACGTGAACATATGTTAGCGGTTGAATCTTCAACCTGGCTCAAGAATATGGCACGTGATTTATCATAAATTTTACCTGAATCTGATTTTTTCGAGGCCTTCATAACTTCCAAATAAATGTTAATAAAGGTTAAATCTTCAACTTTCTATAAGAATATGGATTGTCATTTTCCATACATTCCACAACTAGAAAACCACGCCCGAACTTTTCCATCATCAGTATTGGCAGAAAAATCCAGACATTGAGGGGACAATATCGGTGAGAAGCTCCTGCTGTGAAGAAATCTCCGACATCATCCATTGGGACTGAGGGAATTTATGCACCCAACATTTGGGGTCGTGACATATTGACGTGGATGGTAAAGATGACATCACTTCAGTCCCCGCTACTCGCCCGATCTCGCACCGGCCGACTGGGTCAACGCAACTGCAAATGTACAGCATTGAGTAGATTTGTGGTTAAGTATAGTGCTGGGATTTTACTACTGCTCATAGCAGTGGAAAATTTTAGTTAGTGTAAATGAAACACATTTTTTTGTTACTGCACTGAAACAGATTTTTAAACTTCGACACAAGTTTACTGATGACTTAAACAACTGATTTAATTGTAGCTCTAACTATCTAGAAATAAACCCGTGTAGGAATCAATAAGAGTCGGTTGTGCGCATACCTCTTATCAGAAGCAGTTTCCTGTCTGCCTGCTAGCGTTCCATATAAACTCCCGCACCTGTCGAGGGAGTCAGTGATAGAGCAGTTCACGGTCAAGAGCATGACCCTGATCTGCTGAGTCTCACAGCTCATGTGTGTTCTCGTATCCTGATAACACGCGCTCAGATTGTAACGTCAACGTTCCCGAGAAAACCTGTCGCTCCACCTGTGTACTGTTATCCCGAGATTAGAGAGGTGTATAACACGAACCTCGGACCGTTATCTGAGAGTGAGAAAGCCAGATAGTGCAACCCGACACCCCGCTGTACCCGGCATCCCTCACCACATCCCCCGCTGTACCCGGCAGCCCTCACCACAGCCCCCGCTGTACCCGGCAGCCCTCACCACAGCCCCCGCTGTACCCGACAGCCCTCACCACAGCCCCGCTGTACCCGGCAGCCCTCACCACAGCCCCCGCTGTACCCGGCAGCCCTCACCACAGCACTCGCTGTACTCGGCAGCCCTCACCACAGCCCCCGCTGTACCCGGCAGCCCTCACCACACCCCCCGCTGTACCCGGCAGCCCCCACCACAGCCCCCGCCCCGCTGTACCCGACAGCCCTCACCACAGCCCCCGCTGTACCCGGCAGCCCTCACCACAGCCCCCGCTGTACCCCGCAGCCCTCACCACAGCCCCCGCTGTTCTCGGCAGCCCTCACCACAGGGCCGCTACGTGGTCGTGCGTACAGCGGGGGCAGAAGTGATGTCATCTTTATCATCCATGTCAACACCCCCAAAGTGCGGGTCTAGAAATTTCCTCCACTCCAGTGCCTCATTTCGCAGACTTCTTCACAGCCGAAACTTCGTGCTTGCGATGAGTTCTTATGAAATACTTACACTCCGAGTATTGGCTCTTTCCTGCGGTTGGTATTGGATGGGCTATTACTGAGTTTTGGCACCGGCGTCCAGTATTGGATGGGTAATTACTGGATTTTGTAGCCTGCGTCCAGTATTGGATGGGCATTTACTTAGTATATTGGGTCCAGCTTCTGGTATTTGGAAGCCAATTACAGAGTATTGGCTCTTGCATAAAGTATTTGATGAGCAATTGCTGAGTATTGGGTAGGCAATTACTAACCATTTGCCAATATTCGATACTGTTCTGTTATTCTGTATTTGAGATAAAATATCGGTCTGATATTGGAAATAAGTTCACTCAATATTGGCCACTGATCAATTCTGTAATATGTGCAGCGTTAATTAATTCTATTATGATTAATTAATAATGAAACCTAATTGAAATCTACATTATCAATCAATAATAATTGTTTAATGCAAATAATATAAAAAATAATCTTTAATATATATGCAATATCATTTATCCGCACGAATTGAATGATTTGATCAGTATATTCAATGATATCTACCGATGTATGTATTTTCTTGCAGAACCCTGGAATTCCTTAAATTTCTCCAATACTCGCAATATTGATGTATTTTATTCCTAGGATAGTTAGGGCTACAATTATTGCAGTTGGTCAAGTCATCAGTAAACTTGTGTCGGAACTCTAAAAATCTGCAAGGCATTGACATAAAAATTAGTTTTAATAACAGTAACTAAATTTTTCCACTGCTATGAGCAGTAGTAATAATATAGCACTATACTGAATCACAAATGTACTCAATGCTGTACATTTGCAGTTGCGTTGACCCATTCGGCCGGTGCGAGAGCGGGCGAGTGGCGGGGACTGAAGTGAGGTCATCTTTACCATCCACGTCAGTACGTCACGACCCCAAATGTTGGGTGCATAAATTCCCTCAGTTCCAATGCACGATGTCGCAGATTTCTTCACAGCAGGAGCTTCTCTCCGATATTGTCCCCTCAATACCTGTATTTTTCTGCCAATACTGATGATGGAAAAGTTCGGGCGTGGTTTCCTAGTTGTGGAATTAATGGGAAATGGCGTTCCATATTGTTAAGATAAGTTGAAGATACAGCCACTAGTAATTTATTATTTGTAAGTGATTCCAGAGATTCTGATTGCTAAAACTTATGGTAAATCCCCAACACAAATATTGCAAAAATTTACAAACAAAAAATGTGGATGCACACCCAGAACACTCGGGATGCCTTCAGTAACCGCCTGCCGGAGTTCATAGCTCCATAGAAGTAATTAGACAATAATAAAATATCGAGGTTTATTTCAGTTCAAATTCAGCACATTATTTTGCTAGAGTCTTAGAAGAAAATTACAAATAAATTCCCATAAGTACTTAATTTTTTATGTCTTGACTCATTGAAATATATCAAAAGACCCATTTTCTATTGGATAAAAAGATCCATTGATAAAACAGAAAGAAGACCCTCTTTCTATTAAGTAAAAAGACCTATTGTTAAAGGATAAAAAGATCCGTTTTCCATTCAGTAAAGACGCATTGATAATAGATAAAAAAAGCCCCAATCTCAATTGAATATAAAACCAATAATAAAAGATAAAAAAAATTGGTACCTGGGAGAACACACCCCAAGCAACACTGAGGGCTGACACTCCCATGTGTAGCGTCGCAACTCGCTCGTCCCTACTACGTCATACCTACACTGGGCGCAAACAAAACCAACAAATTACATTCCTTAGATTTGAAGTTAGACTTATTCTGCAGATTCATTAAAGAAACTTTTCTACTGAAAATTTGTTAATACAGTTTTACAAAAGAAAAATTTTATTTCCGATATAAATGATATAAAACCCTTAAATGGTTTTTAAAATCTAGAGCTGTTTACACATACATTAGAAAAAGACTTGAAATAATTATGTCAACGTCAGCAAACCGTGACGTCAGCAAACCCACACAGTCGACGAAATAAAGACTGGTTTGAACCTACCTTGTTTCCTCTACCGTGATATATTTGATGGGCATCCACAGCTGGAGGATTTGTCTGAAGGAAATATCGAATCCCGTCATTTTGGACGGGTCGTGTACACTAGTTACATATAAATCGCCCAGTCATGTGTACCATAGTATACATACACACACACCGATGAGGTAGAGTAGCCACCATCTCACACACACACACACACACACACCGGTGAGGTGGAGGAGCCACTATCACACACACACACACATAGATGCATATATATCAGCGCGCAGTTCGCTATGCAGGGCTTCATGAAGCCATCAGATCCAGTATCAGTTTAAACTTCTGAGCTTCAAAAATCTAGCTCTGTCATTTTTCATTGCAGAGGTCCCCACACCGAGAAGATAGAGAACCGTTATTGACATTCATCTTTTTTCATAAAGATTGCAACGTAAGTCTTTATTGAGACGTCATTTTACAATAAACTAAAATTGCAAGTCAACAAATTTAAAAAAAATTGTGGTAACGGGGATATTTTTAGAACAGTTTACCTGTACACCTTTCTACAAAAAAATTAATCAATTTTCAAAGGGTAAGCCAATTTAAATTTATATGTGATTTTTCTCAAGTTCACATGTACCAAATGCCAATTTCAATTAACTGACGTAGCTTTATATTTAATGTGATAGTGAGTTTATCGAACCTCCATGCCAACTCATTCTATACATAATATCAGATAATGAAACCCTGTATAATGATTGTTCCATAATTGAAAAATTTTAGGGTAGTTGTAATATACAGCGTATCCCTGTGTAAAAAGCTGAAAAATACCATATTGGCAGTAAAATATTGTTAAATGAACTTTTCGTTCAGTTGTTAGGGTAAATTTTGTATTATTCTACTTGTAGGAGATGCAGACCGAGCCTTGCAGACAGCGAGAAGCAGACTACAGTAAAATGAACTACTTATATGAAATGATTTATTCTAATTATAGATCTACTCAATATTTGAGAATAAAAAACAGTAAGCATTGGAGGATCAGAAAATGTTGTCGTAAATATTTTTACTGCGTTGATAACAGTCTGAACTGAAAATATTTCAATTTCATGAAATTCAGAAATAGTTTGTCACCCCAAAGGAACAAAAATTTTGTTTGAACGTGTCGCTTATATTGTTTATTACACTAAAAAGTAATTAGCAACATTAAAATATATTACGTTCGTTATTTTCGTATGAATAATTTAGTTCAACATTTTGCTGCTCTGAGCAAACATGAATGGATTTTGTTTTCACACCGGCATTGCCCTTATTTGGACAGTCGCAATCACTGCCTCGAGGTGTTCACATTGTAAACAACCTTTCAACTGAATTTTGCAGCCCCGTTGCTAACTTAAGCACAAGCAGAGGATTGTGTCTGGTGTGTGTGTGCGTGTTGTGTGTGTGTGTCTGCGAGGTGTGTGTGTATGTCTGCGAGGTGTGTGTGTCTGAGAGGTGTGTGTGTGTGTGTCTGCGAAGTGTGTGTGTGCGTCTGTGAGATGTGTGTGTGTGTGTCTGCGAGGTGTGTGTGAGCGCGTCTGCGACGTGTGTGTGTCTGTGAGGTGTGTGCGTCTGCGAGGGGTGTGTGTGTGAGAATAGATCAGTTCTGAGTATTGGCTCCCGTGTCCAGTATAGGATAATTTGGCTTATTTTTATTGAAGGTTTAATATCAATCAGATATTGGGTATTAGTTCAGCCAATATTGGCCACAGATTGATATAGTATTGGATGCTGTCCATGAGTTGAATTGGGTGCTGATATTATTGATGGATCTGTGAATGGTTTTGTGATTGGATTTATTATTGGATTTGTGACTGGAACAATAAAATAAATAGAGCTGCTCAGACATTATATAGTCGAGGTCAGGTGAGTGTTATGATATGAAAACCTGTGAAGAATTCTCTCAATATTCTGATAAATCATTTAATTCATACGGATAAATTGTATTATCAACATGATAAAAAATATTATTGATAAATATAAATTAAATATATATTATTTATGAAAAATAATTATATTACTAAGCCCACCGCCCAATATTTAATCAATCTGCGGCCACGTACTGACGTACTGACGTAGATAGTAAAGATGTATCACTTCAGTCCCCGGCTCCCCGCCACTCGCCCGATCTCGCACCGGCCGCAGTGACGTCACTGGGCACATGCGCTGCTCCGTGCTGCACGCAGGGCTCATACCGCCACAGGCGGTGCATAATCAATTTTACTATCACGATTGCCATCAAGTCATCATTACTCATTAATTTCAACGCAGCATGAAAAATTTACTGAAATTTGAATTATTTTTAGAATGTCAGCCCTAACTAAACTAAAAGGTATTGAAATCCATGCATCAAGAATTGTAAATGAATATACAGAGTTTAAAAACGAAGAAAGCACCACGTATTGAAATCGTATTAGGTAAATATTTCATGGATTTTAAATTTAAAACAAGCCAGTTCAATAAAACGCTCCCGAGACCAGCTCCATCTCCGGTTAACAGTTTGGAAAGTTGAAATATAGAATATGATGTCATTTTTTATAAAAGAAATGGACAAAATGACACCTACAAATTAATTAAAAGCGAAAAAGAATTATTGGCGCTACTGAGTCCAGGTTTTCATTTGGAGATGTGAAACAATCAATCGCCTTCAGGTATCATCATTTTTAGTTATGTTATGGCTTCATTCTTTGTAACAGTGCAGATGTTCAGTTAAATTGATTTGGTTCAATGAAATTCGACTAAATGACGGGATATCTGACGGTAAATGATTAGACTATGTCATATTTTGAATCGCTGAGCGCGAACATAGTAGCTATGGATTGATGGCAACATGTAGAAGAGGGCAGTGAGGTCCCTCCGGCCAGAAGTTGGTCGTGTGGGTACCGGGCTGCATCGTGACGATCACACTCTCGTCACATTAGATGCTCTACAGCGGCATTATTTGGATTAAACTTCCAATCGTTAACTTCTTTTCAACACGTGCAATGTGTGTTGAATCATTACAGAATAATATTCAAATAAAAGTTTTCAAACTTATTTCAAAAAACATTTCATGCTTGAATTTTTTCTCAAAATAATGACATTTGTTGAAGTCGTATGTGTGCAGAATTTCACAAAAGGGTAACACAAATAAACATAAAAGTGTTTTCCAGTGTGTTCATTTGCTACATATAGTCTGTGTTAATGATTTGAGGTAACTTTGAATTTATTGTGAAATCGAGCTTACAAAAACCCATTGCAGTTAAATCTATATATAAATAACGAATTATCTCTCCTTATATATTGAGCTGACCAAAATTAAACAATCAAATAAGTCAGTTATCAGCATCAGATAATTATTTACGCAACATCATTCATCCTACAACCAATAATCCTTCAGCCAATACCCACCACAAGCGCACACGCCCACCAACAATAACAGCAACAAAATATACCAGCAATAACAACACCATTTAATGAAGCCTGAAATAACAAATGAAGTTAGCCATCGAACAACCAAAACAACAGCAACTATTGGCTGAACTTTGAGCGTTCACGCAGAGCGTCTACTTTTATTTCGAGTATATATGATTTAATGATATTCTATGTGTACTAGGTTGCATTGAGGTTGCATTAGAAGGGGACTGATTCAAGTTAGTGGAATGTACGGTGATGTGTGTGACTTTATCAAAGGTGTGTGGTAGTGTTGGTGATAAATGTTGAGGTAGTTGTGGTATATGGCAAAATCCCTGTGTAAAACAGCTGTAAAATACAATATAAGCTGTAAAGATAATGTAAAACGAACTATTCGTTCAGTTGTTAGGGTAAATTTTGTATTATTCTACTTGTAGGAGATGCAGACCGAGCCTTGCAGACAGCGAGAAGCAGACTACAGTGAAATGAACTTCTTATAGGAAATGATTCAATCCAAACATAGATCTATTTATTATTTTAGGCGGATAAAATAAATAGGAATTAGGGAATCAAATAATTTTAACTAGTTAGTATTGTATTGCAAATATTCTGGCCTGGAAACACCTGCATTTTGATCAGTAAAAAATGATGTTGTTACCAAAGAATATTAAAAAGTTTATAATATATTCTAGGTTGTATGTATTTACCAATTATTTTCAAGACAGTCATTGATTGAGTGTTTAATATACATGTGTTTTCCATTTTTTCATCTCTAAAATAACTTTTTGATATACTGTTTTCCAGGAACAAAATTGGATTTTGTTTGTACATATGTGAACAGTTATAGAGAATGGTACAATAACTACAGTAGCACCTAGTAAGATAGGAGTGGCATTGCCAGCAAACTCTGCTGGACTATTTTTGCAGCCCACGGGCTGACAATACCCAAACTAGAGTATAATGCCGGGACTATGACGGCGAAGTGTGCATGTGAGAATAGATTAATTCTGATTATTGGCTCCCGTGTCCAGTATTGGATAATATTCTCTTATTTACTATTTGATATAAAATATCGATCTGATATTGGATATAAGTTCAGTCAATATTGGCCACAAATTAAGTGCGTGCTAAGTTCAATAATGTAATTCTTAATAATAAAATATTATCTATTAAATATTATTACAAAAAATGTATGTATGAGTAGAAAAATATGACACTGAGTTTTGACATATTCGCTATCACAACTAACAAATGGCTACATCAAGTTGTTCATGGAGACATTATGTTGAGTGTGATCACAGTAACAATCTCTGTTTCTATTGACTTATGTTACCCTCTGATTGATAACTTTGACGTGGCACGTGTATACCAGTAGCAATTTTTGGAAGGAGAAATTCATGCTCTAGTATTTGAAAAAACAATGTCTCACAATTTTTGATTATTTATAAATGATGTCTCGATGAAGATGCTGGTTACGCTATTTATGAATGTCAACAATGGATATCAACCTTTACAATTTCGGTTTAATCCAGAAATTAAGTAGAGTAATTTATGTCTATCCAATAAAAAAGCTATATTTCAAACAAACTTTATGACGTCACCAAAACGCAACGTCGTTAGGCCAATAGTAGAGACGATCGAGTTTAGGGTGATCGATAGCGCAGTCGATAGCGTGTTGGCGCGGTGATCTCTAGTCCTGAGTTCGAGCCCACGAACTCCTCGTACATTTAGAGACGAATTTTAGGGTAGCAGTGCTACCAGATGCAATATGAGCGCTGCTATTGGTTCGTTGCCGTGACGTCAGCATTGCCGCACAGTGGACGCAAAAAATACTGGTCTGACCCTACCTTGTTTCCTCTACCGTGCCCGATGCTCATCACCGTCACCGGCACATGAAGCAAGTTAGACAAGTTCCCCCATGAGCGGCAGCGGGGATGGACGGTGGGTGAGCTCGGCAGCGATGGTTCAGACGTCGAGAAAAGAGGCAGTGACAATGGTGCACACTCCGTGGTCACGTGAAGAGCTTTCCATCTCGGTTGGTAATTACCAGCAGCAGCCGCGCTTGTGGAACACAAAGCTGGATTCGTGTAACGAAAGATGGGCAAAACAAGCCTACCAACATACAGGAAAACAACGAACTTTTCAATTTTCAGTATTAGCAGAAAAAGACAGACATTGAGGGGGAATTTTGAAAAGAAGCTTCGGTTATGATAAAGTCTGCGAAATCAGGCACTGGAACTGAGGATCTTCATGGACCCGCACCATGGGGAATTGACATGGATGATAAAGATGAACTCATTTCAGCCACCGCTGTACGCACGGGCCCCGTGGTGGGCGCCTGCCGTGTACTGGCAGCGAGAGCATCAACCATCACAGTTCACATGAGAGAGTATCAAGCCCCTAGGAGGGGTGAAAAATTTATTTTACAAATTGCACGACAAAGAGCCAAGTAGTAAAGTTACTAGCAATTACAATATTTTCATCTTAAATTTACTGAAAACTCACACAAATATAAATGTAGGCATAACTAAACTAGAAATAACGATAAAATATCGTGATAAACCGTTCCAAACATCCGAAAAACGATTTCCATAGCGCCATCAATTCTTATCAGTTGCGAATTAACTGGTGGATGTTATTGTGTCCATGTATGTTATAAAAATGACTGATCTTGTTCTGTTTTCCAACATTGGAGATTGTTAACTGAAGATGAAGCTTGTCTCCGAAACGTGTCATTCAACTGAAATGTTTTAAATTTATAGTTCATGATACCTTTATTGAATATGAATCCATTACGTGGTGCTTTCGTCGTTTTTAAATTCATCATATTATTTACAACTAGAGTATCAAAATGAATTATTTCTAGTTTAGGTATGCCTATATTTTATGAGGTTTTTATCTATTCATTAAACTTAAATTGCACGTAATGAATACGAAGTAGAAAAGTTCAATTCTTTGTAAAAAAATTCAATTTATACTTCTTGAGCCGCTTAGAGCCGTACTAATATAAACGTAATACTACACTATACTAGAAGAGCGGTGCCACTTTAATACGGCCGTAATGTAGCGGCGGATGACGTCACACAAACGTTCTATATTAACTTAATTCAGATGCCAACGGTTTCCTGAAGGACGGTGGCCGCTACATAGCGGTGACCCCGGCCGCTGTAGCGTCGGGGACGTGTTTACGGTGTCGGTGTCTTTGATTAGTGTAGAAACACTGGTTACAATTTTGAAATAAGTAAACTTCACAATGTCAAACGGTGAAGAAGATGAAATGTTAGTTGGTTTTGTTAGAAATGATGAAGCTCTGTATAATGTAAAGAGTGAAGACTGCAGAAAATCTCAACTCTAATAAAATCTTTGGAATAATATCGGGACTACTCTTAAAAAGATCAGGTAGGGTAATGCAAATTGTAGGCAAATAATATAAAATATTTTTATATTTTATAACACACAGAGAGAAAGTGATATACGTACAATATTTGTAGGAACTCAAAACATTTATGCCTGGTTTTAATAAGCAAGAACTTCTAATAAATAATTTGCACCTACAAAAAAATTTGCATATAAAGGTTCCTTCAAAAAATACAAAAAAAGCAGAGATCCAGTTCGAAAAAATGATATAGCAACGATTGATCCGCAGCCCTGCCTCCCCACATGATGCGGTGCGATAGTGAGGCGTCTGTGTGGCGTCTCATACCGTCATCTAAAGTAATGGCATAGGACATATGGCTACATACCTGTGTATATTGATGTCGTGCTGCATAGTTATGTAGTCATTCAATACTACTTGGCCCGTTAAAGTAATATTTAAACATTTCTCGAAAGCTACTCAATCCAGAAAGAACATTGTGGCTGCTAGAGGAACTAAATTTCAAGTGGTTAAGTGCTTCATCAAAGTTTTTTTGGCCTGAGGCGAGTACATGTGCTTCCTTTATGCAATGTTATACAATATGCAGGCACACATAATCAGTTTGTCTGCAGTGTCTGGGACAGCAGCAATGGGCTGGAAGCAAATTCGGAAATAACGGCATACAATTCCAGAAGTACTTTCTGTTGTCCCTGGAGTTCGAGATAGTCGATAGCTATGGACGGCTTTCGATGTACCGTGTAGATTGCTGTCTTGGGTGAGGTTTCATCAGATTTTCGGGCGTAGCAAAACCTTCATCACCAACTATCACATGTGGCACAACATTATTTGTAAAAACACCCTCTGTAGATCGACTTGTAAACATCTCACTTTCCTCCGAACGAACCATCGCCTTCCGATGACTCTTCATCATCCAGCTATATTAACAATGCTCTGTCTAGATCGTCCATTCTGACAGCGTGAGAAGTCACATGCTCACCGCAATGCATCAACACAACTCCCAACTTTACACTCTTGAACGGCCGTTACATTACGGTCGCCGCATCACGCCACATTACGGCCGTAACTGTCGCCGCATAACGCCACATTACGGCCGTAACGGTCGCCGCATCACGCCACATTACGGCCGTAACGGTCGCGGCATCACGCCACATTACGGCCGTAACGGTCGCCGCATCACGCCACATTACGGCCGTAACGGTCGCTGCATCACGCCACATTACGGCCGTAAAATAGCGGCACCGCTTCTCTAGACAACTTAGCTTTAGAATGTTCAGAGGTGAGTTACATCGTAATGCAGAGCCCGGAATGTGATCATGTGGTACTAGAGTAATTTTGAGTATGGGATCTACTTCCGGTATGAGATAATTTACTGAGTATTGGTTCCTATATCCCGTGTTGGATAATATTCTGTTATGTTGTTAGAGGTGATATATATATCTGATATTGGATATTAGTCCAGCCAATATTAGCATTGGAAGCTGTTCATAAGATTTGTGAATGGTTTTGTGATTGGATTTATTATTGGATTTGTGACTGGAACAACAAAATAAATAGAGCTACTCAGACATTATATAGTCGACGTCAGGTAAGTATTCTGGTATGAAAACCTGTGAAGAATTCTCTAAATATTCTGATAAATCATTTAATTCCCACAGATAAATTGTATTGATAATATAATAATTATTATTATTTATTGTAATTATTTTAATTGAATATTATTATCACTGAGCAATAGCAACATCAGAAGCGTCAGAATCAGAATAGTAACATCAGCACCGGGTTCGAGTCCCGGCGCTGGTGGCGACTTTCTGGAAAGCGTCATGGCGTCCTGGTGTTAGTTATAACTTATAAGGCATTTGAAAATCCAATATATAAGGTGATATGTATCGGGCTTGATTAGAAATGAAGCATCCGTAGATGCCTTCATTATTTATTCATTCAACATCATGAAACCAACATCCAATACCTAATGAATCTGTGGCCAATATTGGCTGCACTTATTTTCAATATCAGATCAATATTTTGATTTCAAATAGTAAATAAGAGAATATTATCCAATTCCGGACCCGGGAGCCAATACTCAGAATTACACTATCCTCGCACACACACACACACACACACACACACACACAACACATACACACAAACACTCCGCAGGCATGGTCCTGACCTCGCGCCCTATTTTCATCATCGTTAGCCCGTGGGCTGCAAAAATAGTGCAGCATTTTTAGCAAAGTGTCAAGTACTCATTCCTTCAATGTTGATCATTATATGTGGCTAAATGATTTTGCCATAATTGTACGAACAAAGTTTTTTTAAACAACGAACTACAGCTTTTTAACTTTAATTTAAAAAAGCTCAAGTTTAATTTAAAAAAACTCAAGTTTAATTTAAAAAAGTTCAAGTTTAATTTAAAAAAGCTCAAGTTTAATTTAAAAAAGCTCCAGTTTATTTTAAAAAAGTTCAAGTTTAATTTAAAAAACATCAAGATTAATTTGAAAAAGACCATGTTTAATTTAAAAAGTCTCAAGCAGACTATATTTGCAAAAAGATCAAGTTCAATTTTGACAAGCTTATGTTTCTAAAATTGTATACTAATGTAATAATAATATAATTGAAGTTTATTCATGAGGATGTATATTTAATTAAAAGTACTGGCACTGAAAATACAGTAAATCGAACATCAGACAAACCAAGCGGCTGTGATTTTGTACTCAATTTGACATTCTTTAAGTTTTACCTATGAATCTTTGCTAAACAGGTCATCGGTACTTCTATTTATTGCCAAAAATGTTTCGAATAAACTTCATGTAATAAGTAACTGTATAACAATTAGCAAACTGCACTGACTGAAAAATTAAACATTACTGAGCTTCAACTCTTCAGTCAGTGCAGATTGCTAATTGTCCCACAGTTACTTATTACATAAAGTTTATTCGCATCATTTTTGTCAATAGATAGAAGTCCGATGACCTGTTTAGCAAAGATTCATAGGTAAAACTTAAAGAATGCCAAATTAAGTACAACATCACAGCAGCTTGCCTTGTCTGAAACTCGATTTACTCTATTTTCAGGGCCAGTACTTTTAAATAAATATGCATTCTGACAAATAAACTTTACTTTTATTTTTGTTACATAAGTATGAAATTTTTGAAACATACTTTTCAAAATTAAAATTCATCTTTTTTAAATACAGCCTGCTTGAGACTTTTTAAATTGAAAAGCAAGGCGAAAATCGCTACACGTAAAGTAACTTTTATTAAAAATGATCCAATAAAACTGAACGTTTCGGACTAACTGTCCATCTTCAGCAAGGAAATTTCTGTTAACCGAAATCAAATAAGAGAAATTAAAGCACTAAATGAGTACATATAGAAAATCTAAACTTTGAAAAACACAAATAACGGAAAAAAATGTAAAAGATAAAGGAAAAACTGAATTACGTTTTCGCAACATGAAGCGGGAAAGCACTTTGGGTGTCATTGAGAGCAGGTTTCATTTTGAAAATATACAAAGATTCGAGAAGGCGCAGATCTGTTCTGTAGGAGGTACAGTTCTGTTAGAGGTGTTCTGTAAGAGGTTTTATTCCCAAGCTGAGAAGCGTCAATAATGGACTTTTTAAATTAAACTTGAGCTTTTTTAAATTGAACTTGAGTTTTTTTTTAAATTAAAGTTAAAAAGCTGTAATCTCTCCAGTACGTCAGACACACTAGTCTCTCCAGGACGTCAGACACACTAGTCTCTCCAGGACGTCAGACACACTAGTCTCTCCAGTACGTCAGACACACTAGTCTCTCCAGTACGTCAGACACACCAGTCTCTCCAGTACGTCAGACACTAGTCTCTCCAGTACGTCAGACACACTAGTCTCTCCAGTACGTTAGACACACTAGTCTCTCCAGTACGTCAGACACTCTAGTCTCTCCAGTACGTCAGACACACTAGTCTCTCCAGTACGTCAGACACACTAATCTCTCCAGTACGTCAGACACACTAGTCTCTCCAGTACGTCAGACACACTAGTCTCTCCAGTACGTCAGACACTAGTTTCTCCAGTACGTCAGACACACTAGTCTCTCCAGTACGTCAGACACACTAGTCTCTCCAGTACGTCAGACACACTAGTCTCTCCAGTACGTCAGACACACCAGTCTCTCCAGTAAGTCAGACACTAGTCTCTCCAGTACGTCAGACACACTAGTCTCACCAGTACGTCAGACACACTAGTCTCTCCAGTACGTCAGACACACTAGTCTCTCCAGGACGTCAGACACACTAGTCTCTCCAGGACGTCAGACACACTAGTCTCTCCAGTACGTCAGACACACTAGTCTCTCCAGTACGTCAGACACACCAGTCTCTCCAGTACGTCAGACACTAGTCTCTCCAGTACGTCAGACACACTAGTCTCTCCAGTACGTTAGACACACTAGTCTCTCCAGTACGTCAGACACTCTAGTCTCTCCGGTACGTCAGACACACTAGTCTCTCCAGTACGTCAGACACACTAATCTCTCCAGTACGTCAGACACACTAGTCTCTCCAGTACGTCAGACACACTAGTCTCTCCAGTACGTCAGACACTAGTTTCTCCAGTACGTCAGACACACTAGTCTCTCCAGTACGTCAGACACACTAGTCTCTCCAGTACGTCAGACACACTAGTCTCTCCAGTACGTCAGACACACCAGTCTCTCCAGTAAGTCAGACACCAGTCTCTCCAGTACGTCAGACACACTAGTCTCACCAGTACGTCAGACACACTAGTCTCTCCAGTACGTCAGACACACTAGTCTCTCCAGGACGTCAGACACACTAGTCTCTCCAGGACGTCAGACACACTAGTCTCTCCAGTACGTCAGACACACTAGTCTCTCCAGTACGTCAGACACACCAGTCTCTCCAGTACGTCAGACACTAGTCTCTCCAATACGTCAGACACACTAGTCTCTCCAGTACGTTAGACACACTAGTCTCTCCAGTACGTCAGACACTCTAGTCTCTCCAGTACGTCAGACACACTAGTCTCACTAGTACGTCAGACACACTAGTCTCTCCAGTACGTCAGACACACTAGTCTCTCCAGTACGTCAGACACACTAGTCTCTCCAGTACGTCAGACACACTAGTCTCACCAGTACGTCAGGCCCGTACAACAACACGCGCTGCCGGAGTTGCGGCCACAGCAGCACGGCAGGTACCGCGTAGAGTCACTCCACTGAAGGGATGTCATCCGACACTGGATAGAGCAGCCAATACTCAGAACTGAACTATTCTCACATGCACACCTCTTGGGGGTGGACATGTCATTTTACATCACTCAAGAGCTCGTTAGCCCGTAGGCTGTAAAAATAGGAAGGCATAGTATACTACGTAAAAAAGACTTACACGTTCGTTCGTTCGATGCTTATAGAAAAGACGGATATAGGGTTTGACGCAGAATGTGTCGGGAAGAGAAGGGGTGAAACGGAAAAGGATAGATAGGAAACTGATAGAGATGCGCTTTGCGCATATGATGCTAGTGTTAGGGGGTAATTTTTTGTAGGTAGTGTGAGGGTGATAGATGATAGTTACACGGATTTCTAAGAAGTCAGACGGAGATTTAAGTTTCGAGTGCCTATAAAGAATGGGGATGTAAATGTACGAATCAATTTAGACCTGACCTGAAAATCGAAGTAAAGAAACAAGTTGAATGGAACAGTATATTTAACACAATAATATTTACATTGTTTAAGAAAACTAATTGATATATATATGCCATTTAATATGTGCGGTGACTATACTATTTTTCATATGAGTTGGAAATTCATGTATCACAAGGTTAAAACCAACCACATTGATAAATAATTGGAAAGATATTATTTATTTCACAAATTCTATTATCCTCGATTAGATTCCAATGTTTAACAGATCTTAATTAGATAAAATCACTTCATATATGTATTTCATTTCACTCTAGTCTGCTTCTCGCTGTCTGCAAGGCTCGGTCTGCATCTTCTACAAGTAGAATAATACAAAATTTACCCCAACAACTGAACGAAAAGTTCGTTTTCCATTCTCTGTACAGCTTATATTGTATTTTACAGCTGTTTTACACAGAAATTTTGCCATATAATACAACTACCTCAACATTTATCACCAATACTACCACACACCATTGATAAAGTCACACACATCACCGTACATTCCACTAACATGAATCAGTCCCCTTCTAATGCAACCTCAATGCAACCTAGTACACATAGAATATTATTAAATCATATATACTCGAAATGAAAATAGACGCTCTGCGTGAACACTCAAAGTTCAGCCAATAGTTGCTGTTGTTTTGGTTGTTCGATGGCTAACTTCATTTGTTATTTCAGGCTTCATTAAATGGTGTTGTTATTGCTGTTATGTTTTGTTGCTGTTATTGTTGGTGGGCGTGTGCGCTTGTGGTGGGTATTGGCTGAAGGATTATTGGTTGTAGGATGAATGATGTTGCGTAAATAATGATCTCAAGACAAAATGAACTAACTTATTTCATTGTTTACTCATAGTAAACTCAATATATAAAAATCCATATTCCAACATTTAAGTGTAGAATAAGTTTACATTGAGGTTTGATTAGTCCACTATCACAATAGATATATAGCTGAGCCAAATAATTGATGCAGGCGTTGTGTCGCACGTGATATTGGTATGGGCGACTTAAAGTTTACATTTGTTTACCCTGGAATAGTTTCCATTGCACAAAAAACATTATAAGATGAACGGTTCTGAATATTCATTATTTACCGCACGCATAACTTTTTAGAACATTTGTTTCATGAAATTTTAGTCCATTGTGAAAAGCGTCTCAGTAAAATAATACGTTGCAATTTTTATAAATCAGATTTACTAACGATAACAGTCATCAAGGTTCACAATGCTGGGTAACCTGCAATATAAGAAATTAAGCCTGAATTTTGATGCTGTAGAGCCTGAAATTAGTGCCGAATCTTTTGGTTACATTTGAAGCCCTGCATTCATACGTGGCAAATTGCGTGCGGATATACATGTGTGTGTGTGTTTGCGGGTGTGTGTGTGTGTGTATATATATACTCTGGTACACATGACTGGGCGATTTATATGTAAATAGTGTACACGACCCGTCCAAAATGACGGGATTCGATATTTCCTTCAGACAAATCCTCCAGCTGTGGATGCCCAACAAATATATCCATGCCAACAGTACTCGCCATCAAAATATTCTTGTACTAGTGCACTGGTGAAACTCGTATCACAGATACGGTCATTGAGCGTCCTTGTGAGCGTCACAGACACACGCACCAACCAATTTGATGTGTTCACTCACATGCCCATTGTGATAACATGCCACAAATTACGCACAAAATATATACAGTGATTGATTTTTATATCTTTGAGGAGACATTTGGCGTTTTATCACAGAAAAATTGTGTAAATAATATTGGATAAATGATAATAATCTAACGCTGACTCAATATTTCCTTGATTTCGTAACTTCATTTAACTCGATATTTAGGGATAAATTACTTATAATTTAAGAACAGAATAAGTGGAAATTCAGTTTTTCAAATTCGCTATCACATAAATTAATAGTTACATCCTGTTGTCGATGCGGGCGTTGTGTTGCGTTGAAATTCACCGCATTTAAAAATACAATGTACAAGGTGATATGTATCAGGCTTGATTGGAATTAAAGCATCCGTAGATGCCTTCATTATTCATTGAAAAATCACGCTTATATTTACTTTGGTTATCGCTAATTTGAATGCAGAAAGACTTTCGATCCATACGATTTCCGGGATGCCGGGAACAGCGGGGGCTGTGGTGAGGGCTGCCGGGAACAGCGGGGGCTGTGGTGAGGGCTGCCGGGTACAGCGGGGACTGTGCCCGTCATTGCGTAAGGTGATGAGGTTTGTAACCGCTATTAGCGGTAGAAAAATTTTAATGCAAGAATTTTGTTTTGCTTTTATTCGCGTAAGTTGACAATTCACTTTCATCCAATACTAAATTTACTAGGCACTCATACACAATTATGAAATGAAGCAATAACTAAACTAAAAATAATAATAGAGTTTAGCGATGGATCGCTCTATAGGGTAAAGTTCGAAAGTTCGTCCGATTTAAACGGTTCAAACTTCAAACCCTCTCAAACGGTTCTCAAGATCGCTATTGCTGCAGCAAATATCGTCAAAAAAGCGCAAATGCATTGGGTTCGTCGTGCTTTGCTCTAAAAAGGATCTTTCAAATCTTGATGTGAAAAAACAACTTGCTTTGTGAACACTTTCTCCAACTGAAATTTTCGAAAGTTCGTACCAAATTCGAAATTCATTCAAAATTTCGACCACGTTTCGAATCTCATTACAAAAGTTCGTACATCCTCTAAAATGAAATTTATATTTTTGTTTAGCGCTAAAGTTACCTGTGAGCGTTCGAATTTTATGTAATATAATAGCATGTTCATTTTTAATGGATTTGATACGTACGTTTTGATACCGGCAGGCCGCAGCCGAGACGGTTCAAGAAACGGTTTGTGAAAAGTACAGAAATTTCTTCAGTCCTACTTTAAACTTTAACTAGTCCACCACTCGTAACTTTTTAAAAAATGCACCTATTGACTTCAAATTACTCTCAAACAAAAGAACAAAACATTTTCTACAAAGGTGTTATAAACACGTTCAAAAAATTTTCCTGAAAAGTACAGAAATTCTTCGATAAAAATGTTTGATTCGCCTGCCATCGCGAGCGCGAAAGAGTCAACTAAAGTCTTTCGACGGCACGTGAGTCGTACAGATTCATTGAGAAATTTCTGTACTTTTCAGAAAACTTTCTTGGATGTGTTTATAACACCTTTGTAGAAAATGTTTTGCTCTTTCGTTTGAGAGTAATTTAAAGTTGATATGTGCATTCTTTCAAAAGTTGCGAATGGTGGACTTAGATCTTTCGACGGCGCGTGAGTCATACAGGTTCATCGAAGAATTTCTGTACTTTTCAGAAACAATTTTGAATGTGTTTATGACACCTTTGCAGACAATGTTTTGTTCTTTCGTTTGAAAGTAATTTGAAGTCGATAGGTGCATTTTTTCAAAAGTTACGAGTGGTGGACTGAAGTTTAAAGTAGGACTGTCATAGTTCTACTATGGAAGATTCTCGTCGTGTTCAAATAACGTTAAGAAAGGGTTGTTTTGGCCAAGCAACCATCTTCTAAAAGACCCGACGTTGGATAATATGTTCTCGAAAATAAGCACAGCATTTCTGAACTCTACAAACTACGCTTCGAGACGAGCTTCACCAACCGCCAAGCATCATTCGAATCAACCAGCGAACCTCGCACCCCCCCTCTACGAGCATCCACCATTGGACTTTGTACTCTTTGCTCCGCGACCGACGCTTGTACCGAGGATCATTTCCAAACGCTTCCATTCTACTCGTATATTTCAACTCCTTCCTTGTTGACTTAAGGACACCGTCTAGGTAGAAATCAGGTTATGTGTTGATTTTCTGTTTATATATGCATCTTATAGAGAATTTTCTTGCGCTTCCATTGGTACTTTTCTTTTTCGTCTACTCCGAATAGTGCGCCCACCAGAGGGGGGGAAAGCGATGGGGGTGGAGTGACCTTGAACCCTCCCCCCTCATTATTGGGAGTCAATTGAGCGTTTCTCTGCGGGAATGGCATTATAGTTCGTTAATGGGCTACTCAAAGTGCTTCCATTATTCAAACAAAACATTCTAACGCTGAATAAACATTTTTTTTATAATTTTTGACAATTTCATAATTTAGTTGTCCTGCCGTATCCATGATACCGCAGCTTTCATTCATAGCTCGATAACAGCTGCAGTATCATAGCTACAGCCATGGCGAGCACACCAATCCAAAGGGCTTGAAAAGAGCTGTAAAACAAAGGAGTTGACTTGACAAAAAAACGTATTTTGGTCGAAAAAAAATGAAAAATTAAAAAAATTAATTGTTTTCATGAATTACACCTATTCTCTTTTGTTGTATATTTTTTCTCAGAGTTACAGAGCTACAGCAATGTAAATTATATCAATCGAAAGGGCTTGAAAAGAGCTACAAACGCTCAAGAGTTCATTGTAGAAAACCTTGTAGTTCAAAAGATAAAAAGAAAAACAATTTTTTTTTGTGAAAAAACTCGTTTTTATGGAAACTTGATAATTGGTTTCTCAAATGCTACTACTTCCACAATTTTAGAGCTACAAGAATGGTTTATATACCATTCGATAGGGCTCAGCAAGGTGTATCCTGGCGCAATAGCATTTTTTGATAAATTTATTATTTTGAAAATTACACGAGATGAAAAAAAAAAATGAAAAAAAGTTCATTTTTTTTTCAAAATCCACAAAAAAAATTTATCGAAATTCCCTATTGCGAGTGGTTATATAGACATCTAAGCAATCTAAAAACGAAGTACTGGTTCTGTAACTTCAAAATTGTAGAAGTGGTAGGATTTAAAAAAAAACCCTATTTTATCATATTTTTTCGAAAATAAAAAAAAATCCAGTGCAGATACAAAAATTTTGTCGAAATAACAAATGATATTTGGATCATTTCACACCTACTGTGAACATTTCAGAGAAATCCATCTATAAACAACGGATTTTTTTTTTACCTAGTCGGTGTCCTTAAGATCTTGTTCATTCTACGTATATTACTTGTTTATTAATTGTAAAGCTTAATCCACTTTAATTATCTCGCAAAACTTGCTATTTCCTATGATATTTTAACGTAAAGCTTCGTTACGAATAAACGTGTTCGTCCTCACTCGAGACGGCGTCGCACAGCCTCCCTCTGAGCATTGTGCGCGAGCGGCATTAGAGCCTGCGCCATTAAGAGAGTAAGACGTGTGATTCTCTCGCCTGTCCTCGCGGACAGGTGGGAGTGGGCTCTTTGCCCAAGAGTTCCAATGGCTGTTAAAGTCGTGCATAGACTAACTGGGCGTTTCTCAAGACCGAGCTAAGTATACCCCTCAATGTGTCTATCCATACTCTCACTCATGTCTTAGTAGCTTCATGTCTAGGCGTAGGATAGCATCGTTGGAAGTGTTTGACGACCTTTGCTTTTCAACTGAATAACCTAGCGTCGAGGCTCCACCCCTTATACAATGTTCTTGTCAGACTTCTCAATATATTAATGATATATGTTGCGTCTGTTAGTCACGTTAAAGGCTTCACCTGCTTATTTGATGTAATAATGCGAATTCCAATAATTGTGTCACTTGATAGATCAGAACTAACGTAATCACCGAGATCTGATAATGTTATCGTCATTTTATTAACGGTAAATTCTTTAATACGCTGTATAGATTTAGAATACGATGTATGTATGTTGTGTGTTATTCAACTTCCGAATGTGTCATCCATTTGCTAATTGAAAGACGTCATCATCATAACATTAAATTACGTTGCAACCATCTCGTCATTCACCTAATAAGGCCCTATTTGATTGACAACAAAACTACCATTAATAGTAAAAGACATTGAAAAGTCTCAGTATATATGATCTTTATTGATGACAAAATAAAATAATGGAGACCTTCTGTCTCGACCTTAAAAAAATGAAAGCAAAGAGAAAATGACGAAAAATAATGCAAAGAGAAAAGAATTGCCTCCTGAAAATTGGCCAACGAACAATGCGGCATCGATGAGAGGAAATAGGAATATAACAGGACTCAAGATATTTCTGCACTTTTCACAAACCGTTTCTTGAACCGTCTGGGCTGCGGCCTGCCAGTGCCTTGCACACGCTCTTGAAGCGTTGTTTTTGGAACACCATATTTGTCACTTGCGTGGCGTATACTCAAACTTCCATTTTTTATCTCTGCTAAAGCGTGAACGAGATCATCATTGCAGTGGTGGTGTTTTTTACGAGGAGCCATAATTTAAGGTCAACATTCGTCCCAATTCATAAACTATTAAATCAATACCTGAAAAGATATTAAGTATCATAAGCAATGAGGGGAAACTTGAAGAAAAAACGTTATACGAACAAACGAATTCATAAAAATGATTTTTTCAAAACTCCGTACATGTGGACGAAGTAATAACACAAGCCGTTAAAAGATTCGAAATTTAGTACACCTCAGAAACAAACAAAGGGAGAAAAAAAACTCGGTAAAATGACAGCATTACATCTTTCAACACTCACACAGGTACGACATCGCCTAACGCAACAACTTCGTCAACGGAAAAAATTTTAGTCGGCGATGCAAAATGGTAGTCAGTTAAGGTGTGACGACTTCATAAACAACTGAAACGCAGGTCATTCACTTGGGCTGCCATTTTTGTTCAAACAGTGATATTTATTTGCGGTGTGTGGCAATTATACAATATTATAAACCAGCAGTTACCACGTGAACCACTTTTCGATGAACTTCAACTCCATATTAGCTTGTTAAAGTAAAATATACCTGGTGTGTACGGAATTTCGAAGTGGACGAATTTTCGGAACTTACCCTACATCTGAAATAACTGAACTAAATATCGCCAATAATTCTTATCCGTTGCTAATTAACTCGATGTTATTGTGCCTATGTATTTTATAAAATGACTGATCTTGTTCCTTACTTTCAACTTTGAAGACTGTTAACTGACAATACGTTTTATTGAACTGACTTGTTTTAAATTTACTAGTGCACACGTGCTGGTCGGCAAAAATCTGCAGAATTTCATCCCTTCTTTCTTAAGTTAAATTCGATTGTGCAAGTCGATGCTGTTAAGCATTAGCCTGAAGAATTCCACCCCTTCTTTCTTGAGTTGAATTCTCTCGTGCCACTCGATGTTGCCCAGCGTTATGCCGAAGAATTTCCTCGCTTCTTTCATGTGTTAAGCTCTCTCTAGCTACTCGGTGTTGCTCTGCATTACTCCGTAGAATTTCCAAACGCCGGTCAAGGGTCAATTTAGCTCTAGCTTCTCGTTGGCGAGCAACATTGCTTCATCTTGTCATTTCGCGTTGTTCATTCGATCGTCTTCGGCGTTTTTCTTGCTGTCGTAGTCTTACTACTTCTCTTATGCGGTAGGATACATTTCGATCCATGGTGGCCTCTTGTGCCGGAATTTTATTCTGAAATGTCGTCTATTATCTCTTCGGAGCTTTTCAAGAAAATCACAATTTCGAAAACAATAACTCAAGTTCCAAAATCTTGGGCCTCATACTTTGGAACTTGGGCCGAACGAATTTAAAACATTTCTTTTCGCATTATCAATTAAAAATATCAAAGCGACATGATGAATTTAAACATAGCAAGCTCCATAGAAAATTTCTATTCCTAAAAATCGGCCGATTGCGTATTGTGGATACCATAATCATGAAGGGGTCACACCGACGGAGGGACGGACGGACGCGGCTACTGATATGTTAGTGATAGGTCGTGAAATCTTAACTGAATTTGGTTTCAATACGTGGTATTTTCTTCGTTTTTAAAATTCGTCATATCTATTTACTACTCCTTGAGACGTTGATTACAATAATTTTCAGTCCAGTTGAGGCTAAATTCCCGAAGTTATTGTCATATTTCGGTAAATTTGTAATGCAGCATTTAGAATCTCTCCGTAGGGTTGTGATCAATATTTTCTGAGTTCTAATAGTAATTTTGTACCGCGTGCAGCGGTCAACACCTTGCGTACAGCACGGAGCAGCGTAAGTGCCCAGTGACGTCACTGCAGCCGGTGCGAGATCGGGCGAGTGGCGGGGACTGAAGTGATGTCATCTTCACCATCCACGTCAGTATGTCACGACCCCAAATGTTGGGTGCATAAATTCCCTCAGTCCCAATGCATGATGTCGCAGATTTCTTCATAGCAGGCGCTTCTCTACGATATTGTCCCCTCAATGTCTGTATTTTGCTGCCAATAATGATGATGGAAAAGTTCGGTCGTGGTTTCCTAGTAGTCAAATTCATGGAAAACGACATTCCATATTTTTAAACAAAGTTGAAGATTTTACCTTTTGTAATTTTTATATGTAAGTTATAGAAGCCTCGAAGAAATCTGATTCTGGTAAAATTTATGAAAAATGACATTGCATATTCTTAAGCTAAGTTGAAGATTTAAACGCTAACATTTGTTCACGTGTAGGTTATAAAAGGCTCAAAAAAGTTTGATTTTATTATAGTTTATGGAAATTATATACCAAATTCTTAAGCTAAGTACTGTCAGGATATGCCTGCGAAGTGCACGGAATAGAACAGTTTACTTTCGGGTCTTGGCTCCCACGTCCAGTGCTGGATAATATTCTCTTATTCTTTAATTGAGATGAAAATATCGATCTGAAAAAGGAAATAGGTTCAGCCAATATTGGCCACAGATTGATTGAATATTGGGCGGTGGGTGCAGTAATGTAACTTTATTCATAGACAAAAACATTTATTTAATTTATTGATCATAAATAATATCAAATATTCCATCATTGATACAATTTATCCGTGGGAATTAAATGATTTATCAAAATATTCATAGAATTCTTCACCGGTCTTCATTTCTACTTGAACTTTAACTAAATCCCTCTCCTATAACTGCCCGTCGATATATATGATATATAAATCCCTCTCCTATAACTGCCCGTCGATACATACAATATATAAATCTATCTCCTATAAATGCCCGTCTATTTATATATTATATAAATCCCTCTCCTATAACTGCCAGTCGATATATATAATATATAAATCCCTCTCCCATAACTGCCTGTCGATATATAATATATAAATCCCTCTCCTATAACTGCCAGTCGATATATATAATATATAAATCCCTCTCCCATAACTGCCCGTCGATATATATAATATACAAATCCCTCTCCTATAACTGCCCGTCGATACACATTCAAATCTGTGCACAAAAGCTGGCTAGAATAAAATATTCCATATATACGCCAGACGCAACAGAGTATCAATACACCCACACCGATGAGGTAGAGAAGCCACCATCACACACACGCGTGTGTACGTCACCTACACCACACACACACGCGTGTACGTCACCTACACCACACACACGCGCGTGTACGTCGTGTACGTCACCTACACCACACACACGCGCGTGTACGTCACCTACACCACACACACGCGCGTGTACGTCACCTACACCACACACACGCGCGTGTACGTCACCTACACCACACAGACGCGCGTGTACGTCACCTACACCACACACACGCGCGTGTACGTCACCTATACCACACACACGCGCGTGTACGTCACCTACACCACACACACGCGCGTGTACGTCACCTACACCACACACACGCGCGTGTACGTCACCTACACCACACACACGCGCGTGTACGTCACCTACACCACCCACACGCGCGTGTACGTCACCTACACCACACACACGCGCGTGTACGTCACCTACACCACACACACGCGCGTGTACGTCACCTACACCATACACACGCGCGTGTACGTCACCTACACCACACACACGCGCGTGTACGTCACCTACAACGCTCACACATCACGCGTTACATTTACTTTCTACACTATCCAGGATCAGCTCGAAAGCTGCAAAATTTTAATTTTTTTTTTAATGCATGTGCAACGGTCACAGACATGTTATGGTAAAAATCAATAAAATTGAAAATTCTATCTATGACAAGTTCCACTGAATTAATTTTTGTTAGAATTTTATATCATATTTTAATATTAATTCTCACAAAATCTGAGAGACTCTTTTCTGCCAGTCATGGCATACTAAATAATCGTCGTATTGAGATACTATAGTTTCAATTCCACTGGTGTCGTGTTGATGTTGAGTGAATTTGATAAAACATAAGTGAAGAGCTTGCCCATATGAATTTTGGTTGCTCAATTATAAAGTAATTTATTTAGGCATGAATTATTAAATTCACATCACGATTTTGTGTGAAATAATTATGAAATATGATAGAAAATGAAAACAAAAAACAATTTCATGAAACTTGTAATAGACTGAATTTTCAATTATGTTAATAATTTACGTACACCTGAAAAAAGTATTTCCAGTTGTCGAATTCATATTGCTAAAATTGAGCTGGAACACAGGCAATTCTAAGCATGTTGTTAGATAATTTTATATAGAGTTCTTCTATTTTTAGAGCCTAATGCGGCTCACTAAGATGTAGACCTTCAATGGAAGTTGGTCAGTTGGTAATTTTTAACGAGGTCGTCATCTTCGGGTATGTTGAAGATGCTCTGTAGAAAGCTGATCACTTGAGTTAGGCGATAGGTGAGAACTCGACTTCCCAAACACAAACCGTTAGTCAGTGTCTGCTACCACGCCGCCATGTTCCTATGCAGCTTACTGCCTGATTATTTAAAATTGCATCGTTTGCCCAGTTTTATTCATTGCGCAGCTCTCGAAAAATACACAAACTAAATAATTACTAAACAATTTATACAACATAAGCTAACTTACAGTAGCCGTGGCTCCCTCAATCAATGCGTTTAACGGAAGTGGCTCTCCTGCAAAAATTAGTGTACATCACTGGGTCACTTCAGCCGTAGGTAATGTGACGTGTTAGCTGATGGTGGTGGGGACATTGTTGGTTGACCGTAGTACAGGTGCCGTGAACACAACACCTGCAGACGCTGTAACTAGTGGCAGGCAACACCTGCAGACGCAGTAGCTAGTGGCAGACAACACCTGCAGACGCAGTAACTAGGGGCAGACAACACCTGCAGACGCAGTAACTAGTGGCAGACAACACCTGCAGACGCAGTAGCTAGTGGCAGACAACACCTGCAGACGCAGTAGCTAGTGGCAGACAACACCTGCAGACGCAGTAGCTAGTGGCAGACAACACCTGCAGACGCTGTAACTAGAGGCAGACAACACCTGCAGACGCAGTAACTAGTGGCAGACAACACCTGCAGACGCTGTAACTAGAGGCAGACAACACCTGCAGACGCTGTAACTAGAGGCAGACAACACCTGCAGACGCAGTAACTAGTAGCGCATATTTACTAGCATCTGAAGATTGCTTATTTCGGCAGTTAAAATAAATTGACAACGCTCTAAGCGTAGGCTGATGGCTAAACAATGTAATATTGCGGTCATGGAGTGAGCAACATTGGAACATGGCGTCGTGCTGACTATAACTGACCCCAGGTTTGTGTTCAGGATGTCAATTATTTGATATAAGACAATCTAACTGTTATCTAAATGCATGCTGAGCTATACCGAATCTCATTAAGACTCTTCCTATAGCCCGTAGAAAGTTAACAGTATTTTGGAATTCTTGGAAGCCGAAGCCGGCTACAAAATTTGTTTGAAGCTATTAAATTATATTTTAACCCAATGCTGATGGTGCGTATGTTGGAACTCTTCAGAGTTTATCAATGTTGAATTTGTCTTTTGGAAATACTTATTTTAGGTTGTTTTGTATAACGTGAAAACCTTATTTTTTGCCCTTTTCATAAATCTTCATCATTGTTTCAAATAACATTATAATTGTAATAATTATTGTAATATTAAGCATTTTTCATTAAAAATCAGCTAAACGATTTTTAGAATTTTTTAGGCTACCTAACATATATTGAAAACCTACTATTAAATCTCTTGAGAGATAATTATTCACTTTAGTGGTCAACTATATTGAACTACGACATGCTAACTGCCACTGTTCACGCTTCATACCTTCTTCTTTTGCACTTTAAAATTTGCTTTTGTTTTCTTATTATGTAGCTAAGATATTTGTTTTTATGGTGCTGGTGTAGGTACGGTGCTGGTGTAGGTACGGTGCTGGTGTAGGTACGGTGCTGGTGTAGGTACGGTGCTGGTGTAGGTACGGTGGTGGTGTAGGTACGGTGCTGGTGTAGGTACGGTGCTGGTGTAGGTACGGTGGTGGTGTAGGTACGGTGCTGGTGTAGGTACGGTGGTGGTGTAGGTACGGTGCTGGTGTAGGTACGGTGCTGGTGTAGGTACGGTGCTGGTGTAGGTACGGTGCTGGTGTAGAAACGGTGGTGGTGTAGGTACGGTGCTGGTGTAGGTACGAGGCTGGTGTAGGTACGGTGGTGGTGTAGGTACGGTGCTGGTGTAGGTACGGTGGTGGTGTAGGTACGGTGCTGGTGTAGGTACGGTGCTGGTGTAGGTACGGTGCTGGTGTAGAAACGGTGGTGGTGTAGGTACGGTGCTGGTGTAGGTACGGTGGTGGTGTAGGTACGGTGCTGGTGTAGGTACGGTGCTGGTGTAGGTACGGTGCTGGTGTAGGTACGGTGCTGGTGTAGGTACGGTGCTGGTGTAGGTACGGTGGTGGTGTAGGTACGGTGCTGGTGTAGGTACGGTGGTGGTGTAGGTACGGTGCTGGTGTAGGTACGGTGCTGGTGTAGGTACGGTGCTGGTGTAGAAACGGTGGTGGTGTAGGTACGGTGCTGGTGTAGGTACGGTGGTGGTGTAGGTACGGTGCGGGTGTAGGTACGGTGCTGCTGTAGGTACGGTGCTGGTGTAGGTACGGTGCTGGTGTAGGTACGGTGCTGGTGTAGGTACGGTGCTGGTGAAGGTACGGTGCTGCTATAGGTACGGTGCTGGTGTAGGTACATGCTGGTGTAGGTACGGTGCTGGTTTAGGTACGGTGGTGGTGTAGGTACGGTGCTGGTGTAGGTACGGTGCTGGTGTAGGTACGGTGGTGGTGTAGGTACGGTGGTGGTGTAGGTACGGTGCTGGTGTAGGTACGGTGCTGGTGTAGGTACGGTGGTGGTGTAGGTACGGTGCTGGTGTAGGTACGGTGCTGGTGTAGGTACGGTGCTGGTGTAGGTACGGTGGTGGTGTAGGTACGGTGCTGGTGTAGGTACGGTGCTGGTGTAGGTACGGTGCTGGTGTAGGTACGGTGTTGGTGTAGGTACGGTGCTGGTGTAGGTACGGTGCTGGTGTAGGTACGGTGCTGGTGTAGGTACGGTGGTGGTGTAGGTACGGTGCTGGTGTAGGTACGGTGCTGGTGTAGGTACGGTGGTGGTGTAGGTACGGTGCTGGTGTAGGTACGGTGGTGGTGTAGGTACGGTGCTGGTGTAGGTACGGTGCTGGTGTAGGTACGGTGCTGGTGTAGGTACGGTGGGGGTGTAGGTACGGTGCTGGTGTAGGTACGGTGGTGGTGTAGGTACGGTGCGAGTGTAGGTACGGTGCTGCTGTAGGTACGGTGCTGGTGTAGGTACGGTGCTGGTGTAGGTACGGTGCTGGTGTAGGTACGGTGCTGGTGTAGGTACGGTGCTGCTATAGGTACGGTGCTGGTGTAGGTACGGTGCTGGTTTAGGTACGGTGCTGGTGTAGGTACGGTGCTGGTGTAGGTACTGGGCTGGTGTAGGTACGGTGCTGGTGTAGGTACGGTGCTGGTGTAGGTACGGTGTTGGTGTAGGTACGGTGCTGGTGTAGGTACGGTGCTGATGTAGGTACGGTGGTGGTGTAGGTACGGTGCTGGTGTAGGTACGGTGCTGGTGTAGGTACGGTGCTGGTGTAGGTACTGGGCTGGTGTAGGTACGGTGCTGGTGTAGGTACGGTGCTGGTGTAGGTACGGTGGTGGTGTAGGTACGGTGCGGGTGTAGGTACGGTGCTGGTGTAGGTACGGTGGTGGTGTAGGTACGGTGCTGGTGTAGGTACGGTGCTGGTGTAGGTACGGTGTTGGTGTAGGTACGGTGCTGGTGTAGGTACGGTGCTGGTGTAGGTACGGTGCTGGTGTAGGTACGGTGCTGGTGTAGGTACGGGGCTGGTGTAGGTATGGCCCTTGTGTAGGTATGGTATAAATAACGGGCCTCAAGCGAGAAACAAAGAAAGACAATGACCGGTTCCATTTCGTCCACTCGGCACAGGCACGGTAAATTGACTGGTAAAGAAACGTCCTCGTCTAAAGGAAACATGGAAGTGGAAAAAGTGTTACCAGACTGAGGCGAATCGTGAAATTTTCGCTCGTATAAAGAAACCACAGTCAAATAGGTAAAGTACATTGTCAGAATACATCAGCATGAAAACGGAAGAATCAACATTGAGACGAAGTTCACTAGAAACTCAGGAAACGCGATCTAAAAAGTACCTTACAATGAGAAAGCTTGATTAATAGCTGGTTACGCATACAATAGCAACCTCGATATCTCGGCGAGAAACGGTCTTCATCACACAACCCGGTAACAACTACAGAACTGCAGGGACTCGGTGCTACTGTAGCGTGAGTTCTACCGTCATGTATCGTCTACCAAGCGTCGGTTTGAAATGTGCCAATTCAGTGTTTATCTCTAAATTAAATGTATTTTTAAACTATTTTTATCCATTAGTAACCTAACCTCATGCTATAGAACTAGCTAGAGATAGATTTCACCCTATGGTAGCACCGGAGACTCGCCCCCAAACCGATTCGAATAATTAGCCGTCGTCAGGAGTTGGGGATCCTAAGCCATTTGATGTACAAGTACTAATTAGCCATCTGTAGATGACCGTGAGTTTAGTACAGAAATATGTGTATAACTGTTGAAATATTTAAAATATATTTGGTCAAGTTAGGTTTTTGTCATCTACGATAATCGACTTCCTGAACACAAAACCGTTGTCAGTTTCTGGTAGCACACCGATAGTTTTCTGAGGCAACTAACTCCATGATAATTCATAATTGCATCGTTTAGTTTTAGGCAATACGACATATTAGCTGATGAATGTGATGATGGTGGAGATAATTGTTAGTTAACTATAATGCAACTGCCGTGCACACAACACCTGCTGATGCAGTAACAGTGGCAGACAACACCTGCAGGCGCAATACCTATTGGCAGACAACACCTGCAGGCGCAATAACTATTGGCAGACAACACCTGCAGACGCAGGAACTAGTGGCAGACAACACCTGCAGACGCAGTAACTAGTGGCAGACAACAACACCTGCAGACGCAGTAACTAGTGGCAGACAACACCTGCAGACGCAGTAACTAGTGGCAGACAACAACACCTGCAGACGCAGTAAGTAGTGGCAGACAACACCTGCAGGCGCAATAACTATTGGCAGACAACACCTGCAGACGCAGTAACTAGTGGCTGACAACAACACCTGCAGACGCAGTAAGTAATGGCAGACAACACCTGCAGGCGCAATAACTATTGGCAGACAACACCTGCAGACGCAGTAACTAGTGGCAGACAACAACACCTGCAGACGCAGTAAGTAGTGGCAGACAACACCTGCAGACGCAGTAACTAGTGGCGGACAACAACACCTGCAGACGCAGTAAGTAGTGGCAGACAATAACACCTGCAGACGCAGTAACTAGTGACAGACAACACCTACAAACGCAGTAACTAATGGCAGACAAGAACACCTGCAGACGCATTAACCAGTGACAGGCAACACCTGCAGACACAGTAACTAGTGGCAGACAACACCTGCAGACGCAGTAACTAGTGAAAGACAACACCTGCATACGCTGTAACTAGTGGCAGACAGCACCTACAGACGCAGTAACTAGTGACGGACAACACCTGCAGACGCAGTTACTAGTGGCAGACAACAACACCTGCAGACGCAGTAACTAGTGGCAGACAACACCTGCAGACGCAGTTACTAGTGGCAGACAACACCTGCAGACTCAGTACCTAGTGGCAGACAACACCTGCAGACGCAGTTACTAGTGGCATACAACACCTGCAGACGCAGTACCTAGTGGCAGACAACACCTGCAGACGCAGTTACTAGTGGCATACAACACCTGCAGACTCAGTACCTAGTGGCAGACAACAACTGCAGACGCAGTAACTAGTGGCAGACAACACCTGCAGACGCAGTAACTAGTGGCAGACAACACCTGCAGACGCAGTTACTAGTGGCAGACAACACCTGCAGACGCAGCAGCAAGTGGCAGACAGTTCGATACTTTTCATTCCACTGATGCCACTCTATTGTAATATTCAATGACCTCCTGTTGATAATCGTCCTGAAGTCGCGTTATTGTCAAAAGGTCTCCGTAAATTATCTCAATGTGATGTATCGTATATCGGAATGAATATTTATTTGAAAGTAAAATATTCTTTTGGGGATTATATGACTGCCATCAGCCCAATATTTGGGCAAAACAATGTTTTTATTTCATTAAAATCAATTATTCAATAACGGTCATTACGGTCAATTGATTATCTCATATATAAGCGTGAAGCCAGAGCAGTATATTCAAGGTTACGCAATCAGTATCATTTGTCTTCCTAACTTTTCCTTATCATCTCACTCTTCCTAACTTACAAAGGAAAATAAAGACACGGAAGATCATGAGTATCAAGTATTAACGTAGACATTTACGTACCACTCAGCCTCAGCTGTTACGAGAGACGCTGGATTAGACGCATAGTTAATTTTTAATCTCCACTGTGGGACCCAGATGTAGGCGTCGGCCATGTTGTGAGGGTGGGTTGATCACTTCACAATCCATTTTATGAGGACCAATTGGAGCAAGATGGATCTCCAGATATTTTGGGGTCAATTGCTAAATATGTGACTCTCAAATTCATTACACAGACAAGCGGATTCATGGCCAGATTGATGGATTATTTTGCCGATGTGATCTCCTATCGACATGCTGACTTACGCTACAATAGACATGCTGATTTACGCTACAATACACTCTGGTTTATGCAACAGTTGACATGCTGATTTATGCTACAATAGGTATGTTTATTTATGCTACAATAGGCATGCTGATTTATGCTACAATAGGCATGCTGATTTATGCTACAATAGGCATGTTGATTCATGCTACAATAGACATGTTAGCACTCATACTTAAACTCATGCATTCAAAAAATTTCCTCATTGCACGCAATGTCTTGCAGCCTTCACTCACTCGATGTCTCACTTCTACTTCTATAATATCCTTCATAGCCAGGAGACTATTTGAAAGCTTAATTATGCCAGTTTTGCTTTATGGAGCTGGAGCAGAGTCTTGGGGTTTGAGAGCAGCTGAGAGGAGGAAGTTAGATGTGTTTGAGATGAAGTGTTTGAGAAGTATGTTTGGAGCAACAAGAAGAGAAAGGATCAGGAATGAGTTGGTTAGGAAGCACACGGGTGTTGCCAATAAGATGAGCAAGCGTGTGGAGAAAAGAGTGCTTGAATGGTTTCGACATGTTGAAAGAATGGATGTTAAGTGGCTAGTGAAAACTATTCATACGTCGGAAGTGGGTGGTATTAGAGCGCGAGGTAGGCCACGGATGAGTTGGATGGATTGGGTGAAACTACTTTGTATGAGAGGCGTCTGACTGTGGCGAGAGGGATGGCTGAGGACACAGTAGTGAATGGAAGCAGTGCAAAAGGAGGTAATTATTTTTTTAAATCGGTCACTGCAACGGGAGCTTGCGCGCGTGTGATGGGGTATATTGTGTCCTGTCATGTGCGGGGGGAGGGGAGGGGCTGCACAAAATGAAACAGTCGGGGTAAACCAGCAATGGCTGTCGGGCCTGGCTGTGGAAGATTGTTGTGCTGGGCTGCTACTGATCCGGGCAGTTTTGGTGCGGCCTGTGCTGCCTCTCTCGCCTCCTAGTGAGTAAGGGCAAATGATTGCGGCCTGCTGTCAGCTATCCTCCCGTACGGAGGAGAAGCCTAGTATATGTATGTATGTGTGTATGTTTGTGTGTAAGTATGTATGTAGAAGTTCTTGTTACTACTGTTAGTTTTGTAAATCTATCAAAATGCATTGCTGTCTTTCCTCTAGCCGTTTAATGTCATCTTGTAATTAACGGTATTACAATTACTGTCATCAGTAGCAATGCACCCAAATTTGCCCCGTTATTCCTTCCTCATAGTTGCCCTAGCCAACATAAATATTTTGTAACATTATACGGTGTCCTGACACCTGTACACCTAAGCCGGAGGTTGTTGATCCTAAACCTGAAAATTGTCAATAGCAGATGTCCTGAACATGTGTTCATGTATTACAATGACACCAATAAATACAACGCTTGATAACACAACTTACGATAGAGCTAAATGACGGGTGATGGGAGGAGAACCAGAGAAACTTTAAAAATATTCAATGCAAGTATCAAATTTTCATTGTTAACTTTCGAAAACGTGAACGAGATATTTCAATACTGTAGGTTGAATTTTTAGTTTCACATAACTCAAACTTCATTGGATAAACACCGAAAGAAATATTGGCCTCTCTAAGTGTCTCATGGCTGTTCAGGTATCTCATAGATAGTCAGAACGTCTCAAAAAAAAGAGCAGATGTCTCATCAGCGCTGTGTGTCTCAAAATGCTGCCAGTTTTATTAGCGATGAAAATAAAATACTTTAGTCACCCCTAAATTCTGACTTTAGTAACTTAAGTGTTCAGTAAATGTTATACGGACCAAATTAAATTTTTAATACTGATGTAACTTCTCTTGTAAAGTATATAATTTGTCAGTATGGAAGAAGTTAACTCATAATCGCTACCGTTCTCAGTTGAACGAGAACAAGTGAAGCTGTTGGCGTGAAATGGTCTAACTGCTGGAGATTAGTGTAGCTCTTGGCGCAGTCATTCAGCATTAAGACCAACTATGGATGTCTTCAGCAGCAACTATCGCTGAGGTCAAGAATACGTAACTGTAGTCAAATTTCTCCATGGCGCTGGAAACGTCACCCTAGCTTGGCAGTGCAATGTTACAGCTTAATATCCGTAGAGTTTTGTATGAGACATCACTTGTAAATGCATCAAAGTCAAGCCCAAGTGTCTCATCGATGAGACACTGAAGCACTTTTAGTGAGTCTGGAAATCGAGTCTGAAGACACTGGTATGCATCCTAATCTTGGGTGTCTCATTGGTGATGCCTCTGCGTGTCTCGGCTTGGGGACAAACGTCAGATGCACCTGGGTGTTTCAAAATAGGGCCATTATTTCTTTCAGTGAAGATTTAAATTTTTGCGATAGTTATTTGATCTTATACGATGATGTTTATTTTTCTTGGGTCGTGAAATTAGGTGTACAAGCTTTTCCTTAAATAAAATTAGGTAAAATTTTTGACAATGATTTTTTGAATTTGACATTGTGCCTTCATTATCTTTTTGTTATTATATTGAGATTAATTTTGTAAGCCGATGCAGGCTAACCAAAAACCAGTTCACACGCGCTACAGCGAGGGGGGATGCAGCGTTTGTGCTGGTGTGTCCTGGACTGGTGGTGTTGTTGTCTGCCACTAGTTACTGCGTCTGCAGGTGTTGTTGTCTGCCACTAGTTACTGCGTCTGCAGGTGTTGTTGTCTGCCACTAGTTACTGCGTCTGCAGGTGTTGTCTGCCACTAGTTACTGCGTCTGCAGGTGGTGTTGTTGTCTGCCACTAGTTACTACGTCTGCAGGTGTTGTTGTCTGCCACTAGTTACTGCGTATGCAGGTGTTGTTGTCTGCCACTAGTTACTCCGTCTGCAGGTGCTGTTGTCTGCCACTAGTTACTAAGTCTGCAGGTGTTGATGTCTACCACTAGTTACTGCATCTGCAGGTGTTGTTGTCTGCCACTAGTTACTACGTCTGCAGGTGTTGTCTGCCACTAGTTACTGCGTCTGCAGGAGGTGTTGTCTGCTACTAGTTAGTACGTCTGCAGGCGTTGTCTGCCACTGGTCACTGCCTGTGCAGGTGTTGTCTGCTACTAGTTACTGCGTCTGCAGATGTGTTCACAGCAATGTCCCCACCACCATCAGCTAATGTCTCATTACCTGCGGCTAAACGATGCAATTTTGTATATTCAGGCAGTAAGCTGCTTAGTAAAAATGGCGGCGTGCTTACAAAAACTGACCTGAGGTTTGTGCTTGGAAGTCAATTATCTCAGATGACATAACGTAACTCAACCCCTGCAGATATTTTCATCAATATTGAGCAAGTATATCAGTAAAATCATCTGCTCAAACAAATGTAACGAACACACTCCGAAGTATGAGGCGCCGCGTGCGGCTGTAAAAAGTACTATCAATTTTAAGTTAGAGCATCCTTAATAACGTCGTCTGCGAATGCTGGAACCCAGTCTAGTTGCCGTGTATGCATTTGGAAATTGAAAACAATAATCTGACATTGTCATGTAATATCAATTATTATAAAATTCAAAACATTGTAATACTGAACAAACTTGTTTCAATAGAATCAACCAGCATATTTTGTTACATTCACACAAAATTAGTCTAAAAATGAAAAATTTCTGAAGGCTAACTAATTTATTTTTATGAAAAGTCATCGATATCAAATGGAAGGAATTTTTACTCTACATTCCAATTCCACAAAACAACAACATGCTGACTTCCAAAGTTGATTCTATGTCGCTTCTTACATTTACATAAATGTAAATATCAATACATTACCGTTTTGTTCTTATTGTTACATTATGGTATTTGTTGTTATGGTGCTGGTGTAGGTCTGTGCTGGTGTAGGTATACGGTGCTGGTGTAGGTACGGTGCTGATGTAGGTACGGTGCTGGTGTAGGTACGGTGCTGGTGTAGGTACGGTGCTGGTGTAGGTACGGTGCTGGTGTAGGTACGGTGCTGGTGTAGGTACGGTGCTGGTGTAGGTACGGTGCTGGTGTAGGTACGGTGCTGGTGTACGTACGGTGCTGGTGTAGGTACGGTGCTGGTGTAGGTACGGTGCTGGAGTAGGTACGGTGCTGGTGTAGGTACGGTGCTGGTGTAGGTACGGTGCTGGTGTAGGTACGGTGCTGGTGTAGGTACGGTGCTGGTGTAGGTGTGCGCCAAGCGCCATCCATGCCCCTCTTCCCCCGTTCGCCTCAGAGGTCTTATAAGCGGTGAGCTCTTTAGGGCCCGCGCATTTGGTTCGCATCCCCACCTGTACAGCATCCTACCAGTAAACGCTGCTCTTCTCCATTGTTATCTCTAACCTCTGTCTGCCTGCATATTTGGTTGCCAGTATGGTGTAGGTACGGTGCTGGTGTAGGTACGGTGCTTATGTAGGTACGGTGCTGGTGTAGGTACGGTGCTGGTGTAGGGACCAGGATGTTGCTCCGTACCTACCCGAAAAAATCGATGTATATATTGACAAAAATGGTATAGAACTGATTTATACAGCAAAAAAACATAGGAAGTGAATATAATGCAAATAGCATTAACAATGAGAGGTAGCATGTTGTCCTACGGAGCATTTCTAGCGTGGTCGAACATCTTCACAAGAAAATGAATCAGTTACCGTTGTCAGTCAAAATCAATCATAACACATTAAAAAGAAATTTGCACTGTTTGAAATGAATGAATAATATCGAAAACAAATTATAATTGCGTTCCCTGCTCATAGAATGTAAGTTTATTAAATAGAAGCTCTTTTGCCTCTATTATTCAATCTTACGATATTACCTTAAGAAAATGATTACGAACGTCAATTATGTTGTAGGTTTTGAGGTCATTGATGTCATTAAGAAATAGCCTAAAATAATTTTGAGTTAGGTTAGACTCCCAAGAACGATGTCAGCATTACCTGTTGAGCATTAGCCCTATGAGAGGAGTGGTCTCTGCTAGGCTTAAAGGAGCTTTGAAAAAGATATTCGTTAGAGTTAGAGTAATTTGGGTTAAGAAACTTGACTTTCTGAACACAAATCTGTGGTCAGTTACTGCCAGCACGCCGAAATTTTCCTATACAGCTTACTCTATGAATATACAAAATTGCATCGTTTAGCCGCAGGCAATGAGACATATTGACTGATTATGAAAATATTAGTTAAGTATGATACAATTGCCGTGAACACACCTGCAGACGCAGTACCTAGTGGCAGACAACAACACCTGCAGCATAGTAACTAGTGACAAACACCCACAGGTCCAGGACGCACCACCAAGAAGAAACGCTCTTACCTGGCTAGAGCACATGAGAGTAGCCGATATCTGCTCACCAAAATAATTGACATCACACATAATTATAGATATCTGACAAGCGGGTCATCTGAATTTGGTCATTCGAAATTGACATCATCAAACTGATGGGTCCTGTCCGACGTTGTGTTACACCAGCACCGTACCTACAACAGCACCGTACCTACACCAGCACCCTACCTACACCAACACCGTATACCTACACCAGCACCGTACCTACACCAGCACCGTATACCTACACCAGCACTGTCCCTACACCAGCACCGTACCTACACAAGCACCGTACCTACACCAGCACCGTACCTACACCAGCACCGTACGTACACCAGCACCGTACCTACACCAGCACCGTACCTACACCAGCACCGTACCTACACCAGCACCGTACCTACACCAGCACCGTACCTACACCAGCACCGTACCTACACCAGCACCGTACCTAAACCTCAACGTACCCACACCAACACCGTACCTACACCAGCACCGTACCTACACCAGCACCGTACCTACACCAGCACCGTACCTACGCCAGCACCGTACCTACACCAGCACCGTACCTACACCAGCACCGTACCTACACCGCAACGTACCTACATCAACACCGTACCTACACCAGCACCGTACCTGCACCAGCACCATAACAACAAATACCACAACGTAACAATAAGAACAAAACGGTAATGTATTAATATTTACATTTATGTAAATGTAAGAAGCGAGATAGCATCAACAGTGGAAGTCAGCATGTTGTTGTTCAGTGGAATTGAGAAGTAAAGTGAAAATTCGTTTCATTCGATTCAACAGACTGAACATAAAAATAAATAAGTTAGCCTTCAAAATTGTTCGTTTATTTTTGACCCATTTAGCGTGAATATAACAGAATATGCTTATCTATTCGATGGAAACAATTTTTATAGCCTTCCAAAGTTAGGAATTTCTGAAAAATCGATAATACAAAACAATGTCAGCTTAATATCTCAACTTCTCAACTGAATATACGGCAACTAGACTGAGTTCGAGCATTCACGAAACTGTAAGAGAATTAATTACCTAATCTAAATATTATTCACTTTTTGCAGCCGCTATCGGCGCCTGACCATGTCGTCACTGGACGTCAAATAAAGGTACATGTCAATGATTACTCTGAATTGCTCAATATTGAAGTGAATATCTGCATGGGTTAAGTTATGTCGTCTGAGATAATTGACTTACAAGCACACACCTGAGGTCAGTTTTTGTAAGCACGCCGCCATTTCTACTAAGCAGCTTACTGCCTGAATATACAAAATTGCATCGTTTAGCCGTAGGTAATGAGACATTAGCTGATGGTGGTGGGGACATTGCTGTGAACACACCTGCAGACGCAGTAACTAGTGGCAGACAACACCTGCAGACGCAGTAACTAGTGGCAGACAACACCTGCAGACGCAGTAACTAGTGGCAGACAACACCTGCAGACGCAGTAACTAGTGGCAGACAACACCTGCAGACGCTGTAACTAGTGGCAAACAACACCTGCAGACGCAGTAACTAGTGGCAGACAACACCTGCAGACGCAGTAACTAGTGGCAGACAACACCTGCAGACGCAGTAACTAGTGGCAGACAACAACACCTGCAGAAGCCGCAACTAGTGGCAGACAACAAGACCTGCAGACGCAGTAACTAGTGGCAGACAACAACACTTGCAGACGCAGTAACTAGTGGCAGACAACAACACCTGCAGACGCAGTAACTAGGGGCAGACAACAACACCTGCAGACGCAGTAACTAGTGGCAGACAACAACACTTGCAGACGCAGTAACTAGTGGCAGACCACAACACCTGCAGACGCAGTAACTAGTGGCAGACAACAACACCTGCAGACGCAGTAACTAATGGCAGACAACAACACCTGCAGACGCAGTAACTAGTGGCAGACAACAGCACCTGCAGACGCAGTAACTAGTGGCAGACAACAACACCTGCAGACGCAGTAACTAGTGGCAGACAACACCTGCAGACGCAGTAACTAGTGGCAGACAACAACACCTGCAGACGCAGTAACTAGTGGCAGACAACAACACTTGCAGACGCAGTAACTAGTGGCAGACAACAACACCTGCAGACGCAGTAACTAGTGGCAGACAACAACACCTGCAGACGCAGTAACTAGTGGCAGACAACAACACCTGCAGACGCAGTAACTAGTGGCAGACAACAACACCTGCAGATGCAGTAACTAGTGGCAGACAACACCTGCAGACGCAGTAACTAGTGGCAGACAACAACACCTGCAGACGCAGTAACTAGTGGCAGACAACAACACTTGCAGACGCAGTAACTAGTGGCAGACAACACTTGCAGACGCAGTAACTAGTGGCAGACAACAACACCTGCAGACGCAGTAACTAGTGGCAGACAACAACACCTGCAGACGCAGTAACTAGTGGCAGACAACAACACCTGCAGACGCAGTAACTAGTGGCAGACAACAACACCTGCAGACGCAGTAACTAGTGGCAGACAACAACACCTGCAGACGCAGTAACTAGTGGCAGACAACAACACCTGCAGACGCAGTAACTAGTGGCAGACAACAACACCTGCAGACGCAGTAACTAGTGGCAGACAACAACACCTGCAGACGCAGTAACTAGTGGCTGACAACAACACCTGCAGACGCAGTAACTAGTGGCAGACAACAACACCTGCAGACGCAGTAACTAGTGGCAGACAACACCACCAGTCCAGGACACACCAACACACACGCTACACTCCCCCCTCGCTGTAGCGCGTGTGAACTGGTTTATGATTAGCCGACATCGGCTTACAAAATTAATATGTGTATGGCGGCTTCAGTGTGTCTAGCACCTTCAGTTACGTGATCAAAATTTGATCGTTCAAGTTTGACGTAGTTTAATTTGAGAAACCCATTTATGGCTAATTACCCGACTCAAAGAATAATGATATCAATAAATTCAATCATTACCTATCATCATAAATTAGTTTTCTATTTGAATAAATTTGAGTCATGTGGCACCAAAATTAAGCATTCCAACATCGAAAACTTTTCCTTCCAAAGGATAACTATGAAAATTTTATTTGCGCATGGTAATGATATCGTCTAACTTTGATTCTCTTCTCATCGCCCGTCATCTCACTCTATCATGATTAGTGTTATTATCATTGTATTTTTAGTGTCATTGTAATACATGAAGACATGTTTAGGACATCCGATACGCCCACTTCCCGTCTTAGGATCACCAACCTCTTGTTTAGGTGCACCGGTCTCAGGACGACCTATAACGCGATACAAAATATTATGTTGTTGGCTAGAGCAACTATAAGGGAGGAATTTTGGGGCAAATTTGTGTACATTGCTACTGATTATAGTAATTGTTAAATCGTTACTTACGCGATGATATTAATGGTTAGAGGAAAACCAGCTGCGCATCACTATAGATATACAAAAGCAACAAGAATTACAACAACAACAAAACAGTCAAGACATCAACATTCCCCACAACGGAACACAAGTCAACACGAAAGCTTCCTTCCATTCAATAACAACACAGGTGAACACACAGCCAACTCACTCACTCTGATAAATAGTAGAGTTGCTCTCGTAGGTTTTTTGAAGTGAACTGACCAAATTTTGTTGAAAGTGACAATAAAAAGTATAATACCAATAGTGAAATCTGAAATGTGTTTTACTCAGTTGTTTTGAATGAATACAGTTTTAATCAATCACTGAGTACATTGAAACTACTCAATTTTTCTGATGAATGAAAATCCAGTTTTCTTACCTATTCTCAAATGATGTTTTTGTTACAGCATGAATTATTACATCGTACAATTTGTTGAAAATTCTGCATCCACACTTAGCGGTGAAGTAGAAGAAAGATTACAGCGATGGTGTTGGACAACTGAGGGACTTTCACTTAGTCACGTGTGTGCATCTCTCAGACGGCGTTTGCATAAATTTACCAAAAGTTATATGTTTGCACACAAAGTTGCGTTCATTGCAGGCATTCATGTTACATTACGGTACAAATGTGGTGATAGTGTCCTTTGGTTGGTTGGATTATTATCGAAGTGGTCAACTGTCACTGAGGGAATATCGATAGTTCTCTTCTCATCAATTACTATGTGATGAAACGCCAGGTGTCTCCTTAAATTATTGAATAAATTTGATGTATTTCTATAATTTTTGTGTGTAATTTCTTTTATGTTGTTACAATGAGAACCTCAGTGTACACGTTAAATTAGTTGGTCCGTCTCTCTTTCACGCTCTTGAAGAATGCTTTATGACCTTATCTATGAAACGAGTTCCACCAGGACACCTGTGAAAGAATATTTTAATCTCAGGTACAATAAGAATTAAGAAAGGAGACTGTATGAAAGCTTGATCGTGCCAGTTTTGTTGTATGGAAGAGTCCTGAGGGTTGAGAGCAGCTGAGAGGAGGAAGTCGGATGTGTTTAAGATGAAGTGTTTGAGGAGCATGTATGGAGTGACAAGAAGAGATAGGATCAGGAATGAGTTGGTTAGGGGGCAGACGGGTGTTATCAAAAAGTTGAGCAGGCGAGTGGATGAAAGAGTGCTTGGATGGTTTGGACATGTTGAAGGAATGAATGTTGAGCGGCTGGTGAAAAATATATATATGTCTGAAGTGAGTGGTCTTCTAGCGCGAGGTAGACCCCTAATGAGTTGGATGGATGGGGTAAAACGTGCTTTGTAAGAGAGGGGTCTGACTGTGGACGTGGCGAGAGGGATGACTGCGGACAGAAGTGAGTGGGGGCAGTGCATAAGAAGGTAATTTTATTTTTGACGCGGTACTGGAAGCTGCCCGCGTGTGGTGGGGTTGACCTGTCCTGTGCGGGGGAGGGGCTGCACTCAATGAAGCGGTCGGGGTAAACCAGCTGTGGCTGTCGGGCCTGACTGTGGAAGGTGGTTGTGCTGGGCTGCTGCTGATCCTGGCAGTCTGCGTAGTGCAGCCAGTGCTGCCTCTCTCGCCTCCAAGTGACTAAGTGTGGTGATTGTGGCCTGCTGTCGGCTACCCTCCCATAGGGAGGATTAGCCCGGTATATGTATGCATGTATGTATGTACGTATGTGTGTACTATAAGAATATAAATATTTAGTGTTATTCACATCTGGAAGCTTTATTGAAGACAAATGTTGAATTCCGTCATTTCTGACGGCTGTGGGCTGCAGTTAATAATATTCCTTTGGAAAGCGCGGTCTTATTACCTTAAATTATATTTTTTCGGCTCCATTTTTTTCACAGAATTGATCCATCGGTTCCCACATTGCCGAATAAATGTAATAATAAATTAGTAATCATAACAAATATTTTCTAAAGGCATAAAATGTTCAACCAATGTGACCAACTCAAATAATGTAATGGTCATGTTGAGATTTAGGTAAAATTTAGTTTTGTTTATATTGCCCACGTTGTCCCTGCAACACTAACGTTGTCCCTGCAACACTAACGTTGTCCCTGCAACACTAACGTTGTCCCTGCAACACTAACGTTGTCCCTGCAACACTAACGTTGTCCCTGCAACACTAACGTTGTCCCTGCAACACTAACGTTGTCCCTGCAACACTAACGTTGTCCCTGCAACACTAACGTTGTCCCTGCAACACTAACGTTGTCCCTGCAACACTAACGTTGTCCCTGCAACACTAACGTTGTCCCTGCAACGCTAACGTTGTCCCTGCAACACTAACGTTGTCCCTGTAACACTAACGTTGTCCCTGCAACACTAACGTTGTCCCTGCAACACTAACGTTGTCCCTGCAACACTAACGTTATCCCTGCAACACTTACGTTGTCGCTGCAACACTAACGTTGTCCCTGCGACACTAACGTTGTCCCTGCAACACTAACGTTGTCCCTGCAACACCAACGTTGTCCCTGCAACACTAACGTTGTCCCTGCAACACACACGGTCGATGTATTCAATATCATCATTGGACTTTGCACGGCGTCCTAAATTACTGACTCATTAAAACACGTCTATATAACAGCGACGGTACTGCATCGTACAGTGGAGAATTTCTTTACTTGGAAAGTATGATTGAATTGCTGACAAAGATCTCGAATAATTGCTGAAAGAAGGAGAGGGAAGCACGTGATCAGCACTAAGGGAAATTCCTGAATGTTGGCTGTGTCTAATGAATTGTTGAAGTGGGGTACTACCAACACAAGTCTGCATGCAGCAGTCACGCATAGAAATAGACTCAACCACTCATCCAATCTCTCTTCCTCCTGAAAAATGAACATGTTTTAGAACTATTTCTTTCAAACAATCTCACGTTAACTGAAGATAAAATTGCTTCGGTTAGACGACTTCTCATTTAAACAGAATTGAAACAAATGATAGTTCTAGGTACATTATCTGCATTGTTTGTTTAAGGGAACAGTAGAGGGTAAGTATTCTTCATGTAGAACTTTTGCACAGAATTTTCAATGATAACTTTCAGGTGCTGATTGAGACCTTTAATTTTCTCATAAATACATTTTCACGGTGGAATAATAAAAAATCCTAGACATAAAGTTTGCACGGTTAAATCGAGTATTAATGCAAGATTTCACATGTCCCTAGTAAATACAAGTGACAGTTCGTACCAAGACCAATAAACGTTGAAGCTGAACTTTTTCACACATACATCTAAGTACATCACATCACGAGTACATCATCACATCACGAGTGCATCATCACATCACGAGTACATCATCACATCACGAGTACATCATCACATCACGAGTGCATCATTACATCACGAGTACATCATCACATCACGAGTGCATCATCACATCACGAGTACATCATCACATCACGAGTACATCATCACATCACGAGTGCATCATCACATCACGAGTACATCATCACATCACGAGTACATCATCACATCATGAGTACATCATCACATCACGAGTACATCATCACATCACGAGTACATCATCACATCACGAGTACATCATCACATCACGAGTACATCATCACATCACGAGTACATCATCACATCACGAGTGCATCATCACATCACGAGTACATCATCACATCACGAGTACATCATCACATCACGAGTACATCATCACATCATGAGTACATCATCACATCACGAGTACATCATCACATCACGAGTACATCATCACATCACGAGTACATCATCACATCACGAGTACATCATCACATCACGAGTACATCATCATTGTTCCCTAGGAGACGTACCATGATGATGCTTGTATTGAGTTCAAACTTGGTCAAATTAGTGTATAAAAGCATGGGTTTGCCATATTTGAGGTGATAACGATCAGTCGTGGCACAAATAGATCCTGACTAACTCGGCATGCTCCTGTCCAGGGCCTCGTTGGATGGTCCAGTCGTTGGCAACAAAATGAGAACTGCGAACAAAATGGTAAAGTCCCCGCTACCCATGACCGCAAATTTTCCTGTAATTCCTTTCTTGCACTTACCCTTAACCGGTCCAAAGTATATAATGTTTCTAAACCTAGAAATTTTGAGTAGCGGATGTCCTACTCATATGTTCAAGTATTACAATGGCACAATAAATACACCGCTAATCAACACTGATCATGATTGAGCGAAATGATACGCTCGTGTGAAGAGATTCAGGAATTCAAGTCGCTTAACCATTAGTATTCAAAGACAAACGAATACTATCAAATAGGTCCGTTGAACCTAGCGTAGACCACCACTCTCACGCGTCTGCTGCTCAATTAGTGTGGCATCCATCGTTCTTATAACGAGTCAAGCCTGACACACAACATAGATTCACAGCTGTGGAATTCTACCGGAATATTACTTCGAAAATGGAAACAGTTGACACTCATACGAATTTACCAAATGTAATATCGTAGGCCTGAGTGAAGGGATTGAAATATTCTTTAGATAATGAATATCTAATTCCAAAAGCAGATGACGCGTTTGTAATTTGTTTTCGATATTTCTCATTCATTTCAAATTTGGCAAATTTCTTTACACAGTGTTTGCATCATTTTGCATTCGAACGGTAACTGAGTCATTTTTTGGTGGAGTTATTCGATCACGAGAGAAATGCTCCGTTGGACAGTATGCCACCTCTCATTGTTGATGCTATTTGCATTATTTTAACTTCCTATGCATTTATTACTGTAAAAATCAGTTCTCTATCTCTATTGTCGAAATATTTATTGAAATTTTGGTGCTATTGTAGGTACAGTGCTATTGAAGCACTGCACCTACACCAGCACCGTACCTACACCAGCACCGTACCTACACCAGCACCGTACCTTCACCAGCACCGTACCTACACCAGCACCGTACCTACACCAGCACCGTACCTACACCAGCACCGTACCTACACCAGCACTGCACCTACACCAGCACCGCACCTACACCACCACCGTACCTACACCAGCACCGTACCTACACCACACCCGTACATACACTAGCACCGTACCTACACCAGCACCGTACCTACACCAGCACCGTACCTACACCAGCACAGTACCTACACCACCACCGTACCTACACCAGCACTGCACCTACACCACCACCGTACCTACACCCCCACCGTACCTACACCAGGATCGTACCTACACCAGCACCGCACCTACACCAGCACCGTACCTACACCAGCACAGTACCTACATCACCACCGTACCTACACCAGCACTGCACCTACACCACCACCGTACCTACACCACCACCGTACCTACACCAGGACCGTACCTACACATGCACCGTACCTACACCAGCACTGTACCTACACCAGCACAGTACCTACACCAGCACCGTACCTACACCAGCACCGCACCTACACCAGCACCGTACCTACACCAGCACCATACCTACACCAGCACCATACCTACACCAACGCCATACCTACACCAGCACCGTACCTACACCAGCACCGTACCTACACCAGCACCGTACCTACACCAGCACCGTACCTACACCAGCACCGTACCTACACCAGCACCGTACCTACACCAGCACCGTACCTACACCATCACCGTACCTACACCAGCACCGTACCTACACCAGCACCATACCTACACCAGCACCATACCTACACCAGCGCCATACCTACACCAGCACCGTGCCTACACCAGCACCGTATCTACACAACCACCGTACCTACACCAGCACCGTACCTACACCAGCACCGTATCTACACAACCACCGTACCTACACCAGCACCGTACCTACACTAGCACCGTATCTACACAACCACCGTACCTACACCAGCACCGTACCTACACCAGCACCGTATCTACACAACCACCGTACCTACACCAGCACCGTACCTACACTAGCACCGTATCTACACAACCACCGTACCTACACCAGCACCGTACCTACACTAGCACCGTATCTACACAACCACCGTACCTACACCAGCACCGTACCTACACCAGCACCGTATCTACACAACCACCGTACCTACACCAGCACCGTACCTACACCAGCACCGTATCTACACAACCACCGTACCTACACCAGCACCGTACCTACACCAGCACCGTATCTACACAACCACCGTACCTACACCAGTAGCATAAATATTTCCTCCATCTGATTCAACGCCAGATTATCAAAATAAATTAGTTAGCCTCCAGCAAAAATTCAATTTTTTGACGAATTCTGTCTGAATGTAACAAAATATGCTCATTTATTCTAGGGGAACAAATTGATTTAGCCTCTCAAAGTTCAAAATTTTGGAATAATCGATATTGCAGAACAATGTCAGGTTATTAGTTGAAGTTCGCAAATGATTACACGGCAACTAGACTGGGTTCGAGCATTCGCCGTGAGAATTTGGCAACTGCAAATTAGCTAGTATTTTCTACGAAACTTTTTAGAGCCTCCCGCGGCACCTCACGCTGTCGGTTTTCTATACATGGATTGTAGATGTGGTGTAATTAGTTCATGGCAATTTGATCAGCATTGTTATGAGTATTTGCTTGGGTTGAGTTAGGATATGTCATCTGAGATTATTGACTTCCAAGCACGCCCCTGAGATCCGTTTTTGCACGCACGCCGCCATATTTACTAAGCAGCTTACTGCCTGAATATACAGAATTGCATCGTTTAGCCGCAGGTGATGAGACATTAGCTGATGGTGGTGGGGACATTGCTGTGAACACATCTGCAGACGCAGTAACTAGTGGCAGACAACACCTGCAGACGCAGTAACTAACGGTAGACAACACCTGCAGACGAAGTAAATAGTGGCAGACAACAACACCTGCAGACGCAGCAACTAGTGGCAGACACATGCAGACGCACTCTCTAGTGGTAGACAACAACACCTGCAGACGCGGTAACTAGTGGCAGACAACAACACCTGCACACGCTGTAACTAGTTGAAGACAACACCTGCAGACGCAGTAACTAGTGGCAGACAACACCTGCAGACGCAGTAACTAGTGGCAGACAACAACACCTGCAGACGCAGTAACTAGTGGCAGACAACACCTGCAGACGCAGTAACTAGAGGCAGTCAACAACACCTGCAGATACAGTAACTAGTGGCAGACAATAACACCTGCAGACGCAGTAACTAGTGGCAGACAACACTTGCAGACGCAGTAACTAGTGGCAGACAACAACACCTGCAGACGCAGTAACTAGTGGCAGACAACAACACCTGCAGACGCAGTAACTAGTGGCAGACAACACTTGCAGACGCAGTAACTAGTGGCAGACAACAACACCTGCAGACGCAGTAACTAGTGGCAGACAACAACACCTGCAGACGCAGTAACTAGTGGCAGACAACAACACCAGCAGACGCAGTAACTAGTGGCAGACAACAACACCTGCAGACGCAGTAACTAGTGGCAGACAACACCTGCAGACGCAGTAACTAGTGGCAGACAACAACACTTACAGACACAGTAACTAGTAGCAGACAACAACACCTGCAGACGCAGTAACTAGTGGCAGACAACACCACCAGTCCAGGACACACCAACCCACACGCTACACTCCCCCTTCGCTGTAGCGCGTGTGGACTGGTTATTGATTAGCCGACATCGGCTTACAAAATAACTTTGATAAATTAAAAAATTTTAAATAACCGTTACCAAATGAATTCAAAATGACGTTGTTCAAATGTAACGTAGTTTAATTTAGGAGACTATTTTCACATTCAATTCACGATGCAAAAAATATAATTATCACGAAAATCGAATCAAAATATATTGTACTAAATTACTTGTTTATTTTCAAAATAGATTATTGTTTATTTTTTGAAAATTTCAGCTATGTGATACTGAAATCGAGTATACAATACTGAAATAACTATTTCGCTTTTTCGAAGGCTAACAATGGAAGTTTGATTTGCACATTGTAATGATATCTTGTTACTTTGGTTCTCCTCTCATCGCCCGTCATTTCGCTCTATCATGATTGGTGTTATTATCATTGTATTTTTGGTGTCATTGTAATACATGAACACATGTTTAGGACATCCGCTACGCCCAATTTCCCGTCTTAGGATCACCAACCTCCAGTTTAGGTGCACCGGTCTCAGGACGACTTATAACGCGATACAAAATATTATGTTGTTGGCTAGGGCAACTATAAGGGAGGAATTTTGGGGCAAATTTGTGTACATTGCTACTGATGATAGTAATTGTTAAATCGTTACTGACACGATGGTATTAAACAACGGCTGGATGGAAAACAGCAACCCATCATAATAGATACAAAAAAGTAACATCAACAACAACAACAACAACAACAGCAACAAAACAGTCAAGACATCAACATTCCCCACAACAGAACACAAGTCAACACGAAAGCTTCCTTCCATTCAATAACAACACAGATGAACACACAGCCAACTCACTCACTCTGAAAAATTGTAGAGTTGCTCTCGTAGATTTGCGATGTTCACTTATCAAATTTTGTTGAAAGTGACAATAAAGAATATAACACCAAAAGTGAAATCTGAAATGTGTTTTACTCAGTTTTTTGAATAAATACAGTTTAAATCAATCAATGAGTACACTAAAACCACTGAATTTTTACTGATGAATGATATTCCAGCTTTCTTACCTATTTTGAAATGATGCTGTTGTTACAGTGTGAATTATTAAATCGCAAACTTTGTTAAAATGTTTACCTCCAGACTTGGGCGTAAAGTTGAAGAAACATTATAGCTTTGATATTGAAAAAATCACGAAATTTCAGTATGTCGCTTGTACGCATTTCTCAGGCTGTACAAGCGGTGTGAGAATTGTAGGCGAGATGTGAGTTAGATGGATGTGAGGTAGATGGATTGCTTTGCTGATATTTAATGCAATATACATGTTGATTTAAGCTACAATAGGCATGCCGAATTAGATTATGATAAACATGCTGATATCAACTTACCAGTTGCTTTCAACGCAAAAAAAGTTTTCTCCGCTACTTATGCCTTCATAAACAAGAACTTTCATTTAGCTTTAGCCATTGAGAACAATAGGCTGAACGCGATTTGAATAATTGTCAATTGGGAACTGATGATAGTTCCCAACTCCTCATTATAATCTACGGTTACCAAAACATATTCTACAAACACGACGTGTGTGTAGTACTGGAGACTAACGTTTTATTTACGTAGGTATTTGCTGTGTTTGCGACGATGCCTGGCCTGCCGTCACCGCTCCCTTAAGCTGGGGATACATTGACACTCTTTTCAACACTCTGAGTGTCACTTCGACGGGCACATACACTGTTGCCGGGCTAGCAGGCGGGCAAAGTGAGGTTCACTTGGACATTCTCCCTAGCCATTCTTTGCCGCCGCCTGCCCGTCAATCACTCCATCTACAGATGAGCCGTAGCCTGCAGCATGTCATCAGTAGGGATGTGACATTGAACATATTGCATATATATGCTTTTGAGTATATTTTAGATAGCATAAAATATGCCCGCAAGTATAAATGCAGTGTGAGCATATCGCATATTTTCCTCGGAACAGCATAAAATATGACGAACATGCATGATTAACTGTAAGTGGCAGTAAACTGAAACCTAGTAAAACCTTCCCATTACTTTTAAATTATATTCTTTTTTCATCCAGTTTTATTTAATTCTTTTTGAATAACTGGATCAATTTTGTAAATTGAAATTTTTCGTAAATCAATAATAATTGTAAGTTGCTACAGCTACTTCAAAAGTTTACTTTAATTTTGCGGGAATTAGCTCAAGTTTTTTTTTAGATATAGTTCCTTCTGAAGTGTATTTGAGATTAGTGCGGCTAAAAGTGATCTACAATCATGCCGAAGGTGAACAAGGAGCATCATATTTAGAATACTTCAAGGAATTTGAAGATTTTCAAGCCCAGGAAGAATTTCTCTATCGCATTTATTGCGAGAAACAGGTGATATATAAAACTTTTTTTCACTCAGAACACGTTAGAGAAGTTTTGCGTGGTACAAGGTTTTAGTTTCTAAATATTATCACGCAGAACTTTGTTGGGCTTAGTGCACACTTTATCAAATTATTGTTATCGAAGGATATGAATAACTATTAATGCTCTTGCATAACAACACAGGGACTTCTTACTTCGAGAGCAATAAAATTAATGGATATCGTAGAGGAAACATTGAAGAACAGATATGATACAAGGTATTATGAAGAGTTAAATTGCATTTTGATGATAAACAAAGGTTTTGAAAAGATAAAAACAATCAACTCAATTTTGACTCGTGAGATCTCTGACGCAATGGATGAATCCATAAAGGAATATTCGAACTAGCTTGCTTCACTTTTGCTCCAAGTGTTTCTTGCGATGTCGAGTGGAAGTTTTCGCATTATAAAACTTTGCTGGCAGATAATCGTAGAAGATTTGTTTTTTAAAATCTCAACTACCACGCAATTATCAAGTGCAACTCTCGAATTTGATGCTAAAATATATTCCTCGTATAAAAGAAGGATTAGGAAATGTTCCTTGCATTCATGAAAAACATATATAGTTCAGAACCAGCCTTGGATTAGATTACTTTTTTTTTCGTTCGTTATCATCGTCCTTGACTCGTTCAGATTAGAATTATTTCTGTTTCAAAATATTTATGTTCAGATAAGTTATAAAAATTAGTTGAGAATTGTATACACTTAATTAATAATAGAAAATTATGAAAGAAATTATTTTTTCCGTGTATGAAGAAGTACACTGTATCCTGTATCATTGTTTCTGTACAATTTTCCTCACAAAAAATATAAATTTTGAGCTATTCAAGTGAAGCATTTATATTGATGCATATTTCTGCTTAGCATGTAATATGCGCTTCCACAATTATGCATAGAGTGTAGCATATATGCATCGAGTGTTTCTACATATGGTTTTACTGGCATAATTCTTGCCGAAGCCTTCATATTCTATGCTGCATATGCGCAACAAAAATCAGCAAAAACAAGAACATTGAAGAACGTGCAATCAATGACTTACGAAATAAATTATTAGCGCTATTCTACTAAGCATCAGCAGCTCCTGGCGAGAAGTACTAGAGCGCGGAGCGCAGTACCTCCCAACATAGCGTCTGGATTGCAACTGAGCAGTGTGTGAGCAACACACTCTGCCCGCCGACTTTGACGCTTCTGCTGCCTGCTAGCGCTGTGCCAATGTGAACGATCGCTGCCCTTTTGCTGTGCGCACTTGCCCGCGCCCGATGGTTGTGAGCTTTCAATGCGAGTGTCAATGTATCCCCAGCTTTATCAGCGACACAACGCACGGCATCAGAGCCCTTGCAGTTACTGATAACGACCACGCGCTTTCAGCGCTACGTGCCCTGCTCATCAGTGTGCACCTCAAGGCTCACGCGAGGCCGGAGGCGAGGAGGCTGGGTAGGCTCTAAGTTTGTACTGGCAAAGTAAGGAGTGCATTTTGTGACCTTACCAGCAGGGCTCACAGAGCCTCCTGTGTTCGCCTCACCAGCGACGCGTCCCAGTCCTCGACGTGATCTCGTCAGCTGGAATGCCTCGCTGGAGCCACCAAGCGTCGCCAGTTTTGTCTCCTCGTTCTCCGTTGGCTATCCCTAGCACTTTGGCTGCGACGTGAGCCACCGGTGGTCACTGACGGAGTTTTCATTATGCTGCTCAATCACTAGTTTTACCGAACTAAATTTTCATAAATACTTTATTAAAACTAAATGAACTAAACTAAATGTTTGCGATTTTCAACATTGCTAGCTACAAATGACTTTGAATTTGAGTTGAATAACTAACTTAAGTTTACCTGCCGCTGTCAAAGTGTTAAGTTATGAATTGCAATTTATTTTCTGTACAGTCATGTGGTGGAAGCATTCGATCGTTTGTTGGATTGTTCGCCCGTTGAGAGGTTGACTGAGAAGCCCTGGTTGTTTGGAAGTGAGGGGACCTGGGAGAGAGATTCACAGCCGGACACAGCTCCCAAATGATCGCCCTTCGTCCAGGTCAGAGGCCATATCTAATTTTGATCATTACCTGTCCTCATTGTTCCCATATTTTCTTCCCCCAGCAATATTTACTCCCATGAGAGCTTCGTATCTTTAGAAAATTGAAGCCGTTGGTTGTTCCCAAGACTGAAGGAGAATCAGTTTCATGTAATTATATCTGCTGACAACCAAGGTGAGCTTTCCAACCGGCCTCAAGTCCCCTGAGCGGTGGGATATTGAGCGCAACTCACGCTCACAATCTATATAAATGCTACTCAACGCTGGACACGGCGTGCGAATGGCGGCTTTGCATTTAATGCAGGTGGATTAGGATGTTCTCTATTTCTATTGTTTACCTCGTTCGATCGTGAAGTTTTCCATGAACAGAAGTAAGAGCTTGTGCAATGAGTTTGCCGAAGCCAAACCATGGGTTTATCAAATGGCAACTGATGACGTGTTCCTTTGGTGTACATTCGTTTACTCTCGACAAACTCTTGTCTTGATCACCGAGTTTTGCTTTAAAATATGCAAAATATGTTTGCTTCACAAATGCGGTGATGGAAATGGTAACCAAATCATTTGATGGTGGAACTACCCCAGTTATAACCAAAAGAAACAGAGCAGTGTAGGCAGTTATGACGAGAAGAAGCCGGGCTGACATGATTTCAAAGGCAATATGAATGCGAGCAAAACATTAATTTTGAATGCTATGTTGAGTGCGTGGTTGGAGAATAGGATGTTCACGACATGTGGATCTGCAGATACCCGCAAATAATTTACCCTGCCGGTGTTAGCTGGCAAGTGTCGAGAGCGCTTCCTCGAGATATTGCAGGTCTTCTGTTTCTTGGGTCGTGCGATGTTGGTAAAGTGGCCAAGGGAAGATCGCATTACCAAGGCGTTTATAAATGGCCAATTCTGTGTACATTGGCCGCGAAATGGCCAATCTGGCAACCCTGCCAGGACGCCACGACGGCTACCCTCGGCTCCCCCAACCAAGCGGCCCAACTATCCCACCTTTGCCGTCTCGGTGTTGCATTACACTCCAATGAGCCGCTCAGGCTGTAAAAATATATTAAGCTCAAGCGGAGATAATTCAGAGTTAGTGTCAAATTTAGGTAATTGGTTTCGCACCACCTAACTTTTATGAATACAAATTCAACAGCTAAAAATATATTTAAGGTTGCTATAATAAGTAAAAAATTGGAAATTCCTTTGACTTTAAGTTTCAACAAATTCATTTATGTTCACATGTATTATCGAATTTCAGTATTGATACACACGAAATCTGTTGGAAATTGTATAAAATTCAATGGCAGACTAAATTATTTTAATAATTTTGCATCAAAAAATTTGTGCAGTAATTTTCAACTTTAGCTTTTGATTCCATTGAATGCGCCATTGTTGTGTTGTCTGCCACTAGTTATTGCGTCTGCAGGTGTTGTTTGCCACTAGTTACTGCGTCTGCAGGTGTTGTTGTCTGCCACTAGTTACTGCGTCTGCAGGTGTTGTTGTCTGCCACTAGTTACTGCGTCTGCAGGTGTTGTTGTCTGCCACTAGTTACGGCGTCTGCAGGTGTTGTTGTCTGCCACTAGTTACTGCGTCTGCAGGTGTTGTCTGCCACTAGTTACTGCGTCTACAGGTGTTGTCTGCTACTAGTTACTGCGTCTGCAGGTGTGTTCACAGCAATGTCCCCACCACCATCAGCTAATGTCTCATCACCTTCAGCTAAGCGATGCAATTTTGTATATTCAGGCAGTAAGCTGCTTAGTAAAAATGGCGGCGTGCATACAAAAACTGACCTCGGGTGCGTGCTTGGAAGTCAATTATCTCAATGACATAACGTAACTCAACCGATGCATATGTTCTTCGGAATACTGTGCAATTCAGAGTCAAGTTAATATCACACAACCATATCAGCCGTACCGAATGTCAACAGTCTCAAGCGCCGCGAGGGGCTGTACAAATTTGTTCAGGTACTTTGCAATCGGTTAACTTATTCTTTACCTTGATGCGAATGCTCGAACCCAGTCTAGTTGCCGTATATTCATTTGAGAAGTGAAAATAATAACCTGACATTGTTCTGCGATATCAATTATTCCGAAATTTTAAACTTTGGGAAGCTAAATCAATTTGTTTCCATCAAACAAATGATCATATTTTGTTACATTCACACAGAATTCGTCAAAACAACTGAAAAGTCTTGGAAGGCTAACTAATTTATTTTGATGATCACGTTTGTTACTACGGAGTGAATGATGGCTATAATAGTTTTGAATTTGAATCAGGTCTTTAGATGAGTCATCTAGCCGACTTTCGGTGAAACTGAGAACATCAAAATTGCTGTTCAGCTCAGTGATAGTACAAGATATTTCATCTATTTTCGGATAAATGGCTCTACAGTTCCAACATAATAGAGAAAAATCGTTACAGATCTTCCTCATCGATTCATTGAATTTTTTAATATTTAGGTAGTTACAGTTTCCAGTTTCATTTAGGTTTGGGTGCAGTCTATTCAAATGATTGAGATCTGGATCAATATTGTCGAACATATAAACATGGTCAGTCATTAGAATTAAGAGACAGTAAGTAAAATGTAACATAAAAATATAAATGATCCATACAGTATCAAGGTAAAAATAAGGACATTCCTACTTATAATTAAATTAAAAAAAGAGAAACTAAAAACACACAGAGATTATTAGTCTAAATTGTCTAAAACCTAGTATGATTTCATAAGGAGAGCGCAAACTCAGCCCATGAGCAGGAACATTAGTGATCATAAATGGTAAATAATGTGGTTACAAGGCTGTCGTACCAGTGGTATCCGCATATAACACTTATAAGATGTAGCAAGGACGAAATAGATTTAAAAACGAAGCGACAGTGAAGTTATTTATGGAATTTAAAAATCTTGACTCTCTTAATTGTTTCCAGATTTAGAAACATATACACGAGTTAAGTCTGAACAGCAAGTTCGGTATGAGCATTCGATAAAAAAGGAGAAAAGAAAGAAATTGAAAAACAATTTAGTAAGCAGCAAAACAAAGCTGCAAGGTCGACGTGGATGCCTTGAAGAGGTAAAGGTAATTCAATCAAAAATCAAGAAGAAAACATGTGGACAGATATAAAAAAATATTAAACTCAATACGTCAGTCCAAAAAAAAATACTAATCACGAATAATTTCCTCTGAGGACTTGCCGACAAGTTGCAACAAGTATTTGTCTAGTTCTTCAGGTGTATTGATGGTTAGAGGTCTCTGAGTTACTTGTCCAGGTCTCTTTGGAGAGAAGACGTTGATATTGCCATCCAAACTTCTTGCGGGTCCTATTTGTTCCGGAAATTTTCGTTTGGCCAATTTCAGAGTGTACATTATACTTGCTCGCGAAGGTACTAAGTATTCATTCACGTAGAATTCCGGTTTAGTCACACGGCAGGCTGTCAGAACTTCTTGCTTCTTTTCGTATTGTCGTAGCTCAAAATAAAGTGTTTCTTCTATCGACGTTTCCGGGTTATATGCTCCTCCTGTGGTTGGTATCGGTGATACGCAGTGGAGGAGTTGAAACTTTTTTGTGAATAAATTTACATTGAGACATATTAAGATAACTTAGCACAAAAAAGACTAAAATATGATTTGAAGGGTAACTGAGGTAGGGCACTAGAATATAATATCTCGGCTGTTAAGGAGATCATCCCAGTTGTTCAACTTTTTTCGTCCGATTCGTTTGAAAATTGGCCAGTATTTGTATTTTTTTAAAGTAAACACTTTTTACTCGAGTCACTTTTTCGATTTAGGCCTTAGTTTTTTACGAAAAATTAGTATTTTGCTACATTATGTAATTTTCATGACGGATCTCTGTTATGACGCTTTTCTTTCTCTCATTTTAATCATCGTCGTTGTCATTTTCAGTTGCTGTCATTTCTTGTTGATCGTCGTCGTGACTTAAGGTCACAATTCTTTTATTTTCGTTAACAAAGATCAATAGAGACTTTTCAACGTCTCCAATGTAATTAGTACTTTACGTTATTTATTATTATTATGGTAGCGTGTTAACCTTTTTCCTCTTTCAACAGAAACGATAGCTCTTCTTTTATTTAAATTGGAATTTACAAGGCATTGACATCATTATTTATAATCAATCTCAACACAGAATTAATCAAAATGGATCTAACGCACCTAGTTACATTTAATAAAACATCGGATGTACGCTGAATGTTTTTTATGAATTATACCTATTGCACAGAGGCTAGATATGAGGATACATTAGAAGGGATACGTGCTATGAATGTAACTTATCTTTTCTGAGGACTCCAGGAAAGGTAGCTAATATGTGTTCCGTGACAACCAATTATTTTATGTTACTAGATAAGATATGCATAATTCACTCGTTTACATATTGTTAGATAAGACAAAGCCCCAGCCAGCCCCAAATGGCATCTAGCACGACGCGCTCTGAGCTCTTTACTGTACGGTTGCCACGGCCTCACTGACTGACTCGCCCTCTCTATGAGGTGGCAACTGGCAAGCTTTTCATAGCTGACGTGGTACGGTACTTCGATAAAAATATTAAGATGTATTAATTCCACAAACAAGCGGTTACGTATGACTCTAGCGTATTGAATTAAACTCGAAATGGGAAACATCAATTCTAGCTAATTGTACTGACAGTCTAATTAAGGAGATCATCCGTGTTTGAGACCTTTTTTCGTCCGATTCGTTTGAAAATTGACCATTATATGTCATTTGTGAAAGTAAACCTTTTTTTGCTCGTGTCATTTTTTCGATTTAGGCCTTAGTTTTTTTTTTTTGACGAAAAATGTGTTTTTGGTATATTTTTATTGATATTTCAAAATGAAACTCCTTCAGTATTGATGCTAGAACAAAAACAAAGACAGTTTTAGAACCCTTGGAACATTTCTAACAAACTCAAATTCGGCTTTTTTCAAATTCAAATTTTTTCTATTTCTAAAATTTTTTTGAAATTTCAGAAATCAGCCAAAATTTTTTGGGTTTAGAGCTATATATTTATTCAAAGAATTCGAATTAAAAAAAAAGCCGAATTTGAGTTTGTTAGAAATGTTTCAAGGATTCTATAACTGTCTTTGGATTTGTTCTAGCATCAAAACTCGAGAACTAGTATCAGGATGAATGTTGAAAATTAGAAGTGTTGGGTATAAGCAAAAAACAAAATTGTTTATTGAAGTGTAATATAATGAACAATTTATGTAATAGAATGCAGTTTTAATTTTTATTTCGATGTTTTCCATACATAACTTAACTTCCATAACTTTTCCATACATAACCAGGGCTTCAGCTCTCTGTTGCCCATCTGCTCGGGCGTGCAGCTAATCTCGGCACAGGAAGGTGAGAGAGAGCTGTCCGTGGTATAGCAAGTACCTTAACACCTCAACTATGGAGAGGGACAAATGTGTACCACTAGGAAAATTGTTCATATATGCACTAATGCAAATGTGTAGCATTTCAAACCATTTTGTGACCTCTTTTGAAGGAATTTTATCATACCTTAAAAATATTATTGAGCTCTGAACTTTTTGTTCATTTCATCCAAAGGTTCATAACTTATTCAAGCAAATAAATTGATTTTACCAGTCTTGTTTTTTACAACCTAACCAAATCAACTTTATGCCCCTCGCAATTGGAGTTAACATGTTAATCGTAATTTAACGTACATCAAAAATTGTCCCATTTTCATTGTGTGTTCTCTTGAAATTGTCGTTGATATTGAGGAGGCTTTGTTTGACCAACTTGACATGTGAACTGCCATGGGCTAAACTTTAAGTTCAATATTCAACTCGAAATAAAAGTCAGTTGAAGTAAGCAATATTGAAAATAGCAAACATCGACTGAAATGAAATGTGTCATATTAGCTCAGATTAAACATTTATGAAAATTGAGTTTTTAATTACTGGTTGGACTTGGTCATCAGCATTATAAAAATTCTTTTTGTGTACACATGGCAGGTAACATGTTACATAGTTATATATATTAGTAGCATGTATCATGTAATAAAATTATATAAAGTTTTAGTTTGTTTTGATCCAAATTTCAACTGTCATAGCTCAAAATACTTCATCTGGGTATTCATTAGTGTACATTTGTTACTACAAATTATTGTAAGTGCATTGGTGGAGTACTGTGGAAAAATTCAAGACATAGCAATGCCTATGGTGTTTGAAGTGCTCATTGCATACCTTTCATTATTCAAGAAACTTGGGGGAAAGTATTTCACTTGTAACTAGTTAGTTGAAGAATTTTTGTAATTTTTTGGATACCATGAATAGAACACTTTCAAACTGAGTCTACATAATCTAAATTTTTTAATCATTGGAATTTTAGATCAATTTGAAATTTCACATGTCTGTTTTTTAGAATTTCTTATACAGCTACTATGTGATGCAAGTCTGTTAGGGGTTTAGATTAGCGTTAAAGTATCATGTCATTTTCATTGTTTTGTCTCTGGTGAAGAGGCGTGGGCACTGTGCAATGTACTTTCAACACAAGTGTTTTGTCTGATATTCTTTATTATTTTCCTCTTTTCTTCTCATTGCCACGGCAAAACTTCATTTGCATTCATGATGGATTGTGTGTACTAAATGAAAAACTTGAATTTTTCCTCTGAATTCAAATTATATTTAGTTTTTTTAGTGTTTGCCTTCCCTCAGGGGGATACAACTATTGTATCTATGGGAATTAGCGCTCCCACATGGACTATATGAGGGCCCGAGCTGAAGGTCAGGTAGGCTTTCTTTTTGTTAAAATAGAGTAGGTTTTTGTTTTGTTACGGACCATCTTTTTCGGTTCACTGCTGTCCTGATTTTCAGCACCTACTGCTTTCTTCTAAAACTTTTTCTTGTTTCATGATCTTTTTTCTTAGCTTACTGTTTTTATGTACCTTGTGCATATGTTCCACATTCCTTCAACTCCATACTAAATGGTACCTTTATCCTTCCTTTCTTGGAACATCTTTGTCTTTGTAAAGGGAGGCTTAAACTTTCTTATGTAATAAGTAACATAGTGGTTGCCTTTACTTAGGAGAGAAAAGCTAGACCTTGTACAAATTGTTACTATGGTGGATTAACTTATTTGACCTTTCATGCTGATTCTTTTCATTTCTAGGCCATTGCTTCTGCAGGATGGATACAATATCAAAGTGCACTTGCTCCGCAACTTAGAAACACAATTGGGCTTTGAACTGTTGTTTGTAAGTTGAACTATTTGTAGGTCATTCTATAATTTTTGGTCAATAATCAGTAATTAATGGTATTCAAACCCTTTTGTGTGCATATAATATATTATAAAATAAGAAAGGTAAGACAGTAAAAGTAATATTGAAAATCAAAGTAATGAAGATAGTTGTTATTATATAAGAAAGTTTTAGCCTCCCTTAACCACAACAAAGATGTTCTAAGAGAGGAAGGAGGAAGGCACCATTTATATGAAGATAGCTGATATAAATTTAAATAATAAAAATGAATGTTATTTTCCTTTACAGCTTGGATGCCAAGCATACGTAGCTTTTGTTTGTATCTCCAAATGATTGTAATTTGCAGAGCAAGTGTGCATATATTCTCCTATTCTTTATTTCATCCTTCTGAATGCAAGTTTTATAGCTTAGCTTGTTATTTGTCTACCAGAATAATGATGGTCAATATGAAGTGCTCCGCTTCATTTTGTAGCTGGACAAAAATGTTTTTACTTAACGATGATGAATCAGCTGGCCTGCTATTCAAAAGAAACTTTAATTTTGTTATGATAAATTAACTCATCTATTCTGCTGCAATTATTTACTTTATTTCTTTACCTAACTCGTTGACTCCAATTGCGCAAGTCATGAATTCGATTTGGCTAGGTTGTAAAAGACAGACTGAAAATATTGACTTACCTTTCCGAACAAGTTTCCGACCTTTGTAAAAAAAATGCACAAAATATAAGTGAACAGTAAAATTTTCCTTGAATGATGAAATTTCTCTAAAAAGAGGTTGCAAAATGATTCAGAATATTATTCATTTCCATCAGTGCATAAGGAAAAAATTTACCTAGTAGTGCACATATATCCCACTTCATAGTCAGTATGTTAAATTGATTATTTTGTTTTACTGTATTTACTGTGTTGCCAATGTCCATTAATATAACCCTTTTATTGCAGAGAGACAAAAGATGCCCTCTGAGACTTTGACTGTTGAAGTCAAGCTTGAAATGGAAGATATGAATATTCCATCAGTGAAAAGAGAGCCTGTTGAGTATGGTCTGGATCATCAGGTGCATATTTTATCTCTTTTTATTTTTGGTTTGGTTATTTTTCATTTATACTGAATATTTTGAAGTTTCTTTTTAACCTACCGGCCCCTCAAGGGGATACAACTATTGTATATATGGGAATTAGCACTTCCAGGGGAAAATGTGTTAGGGCCCGAGCTGAGAGTTAGGTAGGCCTTCTTTGTGTTGAAATAGAATAGGTTATTGTTTTGTTACAGACCATTTTTTTTGGTTCAAGGCTGTCCTGTTTTTCAGCACCTACTACTTTCTTCTTATATTTTTATCTCGTTTCATGAACTTTTTTCTCATCTTACTGTTTCTATGCCTCTTCTGCATAGCTTCCGCATTCCCTTATCTCCATGCTAAATGGTGCCTTCCTCCTTCTTCTCTTTGATACGTTTTTTTTTTGTAGTTGTTAGGGAGGCTTAAACTAACTTTTAATCTTAATCTTTTAACCTACCTTTGCCTTTAGTACTTCTTGGAGTTTTTTCATTGCTTACATTAGTTAAGCATTTTGCTAATTCTTATTTTTCATGACTGCTGCATCCTGAAATGTCATTTAAATATTTCTTGCATTTAATTCAATTTTATTAGCTTTGGTCGTTTTTGGTATTGTTTTATATGTCATTGTGTGAAATAACTCAAATGTTTTAAAAAAGATTCTCCTAAATGTTCAATTTTATTAAAAAATATTTGGCTGGGGTTTATAAAAAATATTTTGTTGCGTTCCTACAACATTTTTGGTTTGGGTTCCTGAAAAATATTTTGTTGTGTTCCTAAAAAAATTTTGTTGTGTTCCTAAAAAATATTTTGTAGGGGTTCCTAAAAAATATTTGGTCGGTGTTCTTAAATGATCTTAATTCTAGCTTTACTCTTCAATTGATACTCAGACACATCAAGAGAGGCAAAGCATCAACAAATGACCGGTACAGAAATTTTTTTTCATGATATGTTAAATAATTCAAATTTAATGCAAGCATGTATGAGTTTCAATAATATGCCATTATGTTGTAATATTCTCAGCCAGTTTTGGATGGCATTATTATGCAGCAATACAAAGCTTCATATACGAGGTGAAATTCGTGGTGATAGACTATGTCTTAAGCGATAGACTCTCTAAGAGGGGTACAACTTTTTTATTTATGGAAGTCAGCCCTTTCTGGAAAATGTGTGATATCCATTTTCAGGCCCTCCTTTCATTGGAATGGAATTTTTTTCTTTAAATATAGTCCATATTTTTTCCGGTTGACTGCTGTCCTGTTTTTTCAGCACCTACTACTTTCTTCTTAAACGTTTATTTTGTTTTTTAAACTTGTTTCTCAACTTCCTGTTTCTACGCATCTTGAGCTTAGATTTTGCATTCCCTTAAGCCCATCCTAAATGGTGCCTTTCTCTTTTGGAATGCTTTCATTGCAGTTGGAGGCTTAATTAAACCAATATCTAATCTTAGGTGGGTCCCCCTCTCCTAAGTAAAGATTGCTTTGGGAGCTGAAAACTCATGTGGAGCGTCGTGCGTGTCTTTGCTTAAAAAATTAACCACACATAGTAGTGCATCGGATTGAGATTCAACAAGTAGGGCAAATTCAGCAGATGATGCAGATCACAATTCAGCAGATGGGATGAAATCTGTAAAATGGGCCTTGCATTTGTGTCGAATCATTTTCATGTTGTAGAACTGAACGCAGGCATGCTGATATGTCCATCCTGTGTTACTCAAGTGCTGCTGAACCTACAGAAGTATTACAGCTTCAAAAATGTTTACAAAATAGCTTTTTTGCTGATTTTTATGCCTTGATTGGCAAAAACAAGATATTTTACCGCTTATATAAATTCCTTCTCAAACCGTGACCAACTTTGAATTTTGGAGGTTTTGACAAAACCAAACTGCCGCAGAGCTCAGTGGACTAATGCTAGTTGTTTTGATGGTTGTGCTCTTGCTCCATTACTGATGTACAACTTGAAGCATGTATTGAAATCGCACACCCTGATTTTTGTCAATTCAGAGCTAAACTATATGCAGCTTGTAGGGCTTGATTGTGAGTTTCTTTCAAGTCATTAGTGAAACAGATTTATATTCGATTTCAGTCTTAACAGATGATTGTTTTCATGGAGACTCACAAAGTCTGGTCGACTCGCCTTTTGATGAGCTTTCAATTTTTGGATGTGTTGATGGCGCTCTTTCTTTCTTGTCCATAACGATCACTCTTGTGGCCAAGCTCCTTATATCACACTTAATTTCAAATAAAGGTGAAACAGAAATCATCACTTTTTTTAAATTAAGATTGACAAACTAAAAATCGAAATAATTGAAACCATTGAGCAATTAAACGTTTCAATTAGGATTGAAAATTGAGATAAATTAAAGGATTAAGCACAATAAACGTCTAGTACCAGTTAATGAAGTTGAATAAGTATAGGGGAGTCTGCCCCTATGTCTGGTTTTTATGACAATGACAATGATTGCATTCGAGGCCGTCACTTTTGAAGGAGCGAGCAATGTAATAAATTTACATTGGGATTTTCCTTGCTGAAATAGATTAAAATAGAACCACAGGTACTTAACATTCTAAAGAACAATGATAAATTGCCATCACTTCAATAAAATATAGTTACATAAAAGCACAGAGATTAGTAAAAAATACAGCTATTGTAAACTGCATTTGTAGTTGGATGCGCTGAACATTTTATGAGTTATTTCTTGTTGCACTTCCTCTCAGGGGGAGGCAACTGTTGTATGTATGGGAATGAACACTGCCAGGGAAAAATGTTATAGGTAGGTAGGCCTTCTTTTTTTAAACAAAATGTTTTTTGTTGTCTTCAAAACCATATTTTTTCTGTTGTCTACTGTCTGGTTTTTCAGCACCTACTACTGTATACTTCAGCTTTTTCTTGTTTCATGAACTTCTTTCTCAACTTGCTGTTTCTATGCCCCCTTGTGCATAAATGCGTACATAGATGCACCTTGTGTATAGATTCTGCATTCCCTTATCTTCAAAATTAATGGTGCTTTCTTCTTTCCTCTCTTTGGAATGTCTTTGTTATTGTTAAGGAGGCTTAAATTTATATCTAAACTAATCTACTAAGAGTTCTAGTTCTAGCTTAAATAAAGGAAGCAGAGTAGCTCGCTCATCTTTATATGAAAAACTTATTTGTTTTTTATTCCTGCTGTTGTTAGGAAGGGGATTGTTGGGTGGCCTAAGATATTCATAGGTTTTAGGTTTAGATAGGTTTTTAAGTTGGTTTCTTTTAGTTTTCATTCCTGCTTTGCTATTTCTTTTGTTGTCTTCTCTATCACATATTTCGTTCCTAACTTGTTGTCTCCATGCACTGGGCATCTTGTGTGGGAACACGGCACATTCCTGGTTTTTCACAGTCTGTACTAAATGGTTCCTTCTCCCTGATCTCCTTGAATGCCTTTGTTGAGGCTAGGAAGACCAATGTAATGAAAATAATAATCATAATATTAACTACTTTGATCCCTGCTAACTATGAGCATTTCAATGAATGGCATACAAGGTTGTGGTAAAGGTGATTATGTAGAACCATGCATATCTCATTATAGGATGTAACATACTATGGTAATAGCAAAGAAAAATTTTAAAATCATATTTATGAAACGTTTCAAGCCTCAGCTCATCATCAGTCATACTCTGTAAAAACAAAATACACGCATTGAATAAAATACGAAAAATTGACAAAAAATTGTTCTTCAAGAATTAAAAAATGGTGCCTAAATAAAACAATGACATTACCTAAAAAAGCAGATGAAACTAAATAACAGAATTTTACTTTCGAGTATCGTACACCCGAGTTAAAACGGAGAAAATTTACATACTAGTACAACATAAAAGCCGGAACGGTCGTAAGGAAAATTAATAAGCTAAAATAAAATTATATCAAAGGGAGAAGAAGAGGGGAATAAGGGAGAGAGAAAGAAAAAGAGGAAAAAGGAAAACAAGGAAACAGAGAAGAGGAGGTAAGAAGAGAAAAATAAATAAATATATTTCTTCCAAAGACTAATAAAATTGAATCGAATGTGAGTATTGCTGCACTACTAGCTTCCTATAATTTTTAAGGGGTAAGCACTTTGCATATCATTCAGGGCCGGCTTCAATTTGTGAATATACAGAGACTCCAACATGCGCAGCTCACCAGGATTTGATGCATAGTCCACAATTTTAAACTGGTCGTTACTGATAATTTGTTCACAGGGACCTATACAATGCTGCCTTATGTTAGAATGGGAAGGTGTTCCTAGTGGACTTCTTCCGGCATGCTCTGCGACTCTCATAAATAATGCTCGGTAGGTTGATCCTACATACTGCGATGCGCAATGCGCACAACTAAATTCATAAATGAGAGAAGAACGCAAGCCCTTGGGTAGGTCTTCTTTAAAACGAAAGAGAGAACCAATGGTGAATTTGTTCAATAAAATTATGCGGAAACGAGTCGTAGGAAATAATTTGCCAAGAATATTCGACAGTTCAGTTTTTAATTTTTCGGACTGGTAGCCAAAATATGGTAGTACGCAATACATAATAGAGGAAACCTGTTCAGGCTCCCTAGGGCTATAGACATTAGAGAGAAAAGTATTAATCGATTTATAAAAGGCCACGACAGGAAAACCGTTAGAACAGAAGTAAGACTTAAGGAACTCGAATTCATGGTGAAGGTTGCCATAGGTGGAACAAATCCTATAGGCTCTATTGATCAAAGTGAATAGACTGTTTGTTTTAAAAGATCTGCAACAGAAACTAAAAAAGCTGAGGCCTAAACCGGTAAAACTTTGTTTCCTAAAAACAGAGGTAAAAAATCTATTGTCCGCCCTGTAAACTTTAACGTCAAGAAAATTAAGAGAATTTCCATGCTCAAAATCTACTGTAAACTTAATACTAGGATGCTGAACATTCAAATATTGCAGAAATAATTGCACATCAGTTTCACGTTTGAACAGAACAAAGGTGTCGTCAACATAACGCTTGTACAGGATAGGTTTAAAAGAGGAAGGAACAGTTACTGAACAACTTCGATCCATATCACAACGGTATTATTACAGTTTCAAACCGTTCAAAATTTTTCCTGCTATTTTTACTCGAAGTGATTTAGCTGAGCTGAGGAAACTTGCTGCAAACTCAAATGTAATCGTAACTAGGCCTGATAAAGGCAAGGCAGTTGTAGTTCTTGATAAAACTACTTACCTAACTAAAATGCAAGAAATCATATCAGACACTAGCAAATTTTTACCCATCACTGATTGTGTTCTAAAATATTCCATGAAAGTTGAAGATAAAGTGAACAATTTCTTACGCAAATTAAAGTCCCTTAATCTACTAAATGAAGATCTTTATAAACAGCTGTTCATTTCTGGCTCAGGCCCCGGTATCATGTATGGTTTGCCGAAGATTCATAAGCCTGATTTCTTTAGATCTTTTCAATTCCGTCCAATTTTTGCTGCGTACAACTGTGCCACGTACAAACTAGCAAAGTTTTTAGTACCAATATTAAGTCCTTTAGCATCGAATGAGTATTCTTTGTCCAATTCATCAGACTTTGTAAAGCATATTACAAGTATAGAAAATGCGAATGAATATTGCATGGCATCTTTCGATATTGAGAACTTATTCACCAATGTTCCGTTGTCGGAGACTATCAATATCTGTCTCAGTTCCCTTTTCACTAGTCCAGCTTCTCTAGTCATTGGATTAAGTCGAAATTATTTTAAGAATCTTTTGGAACTTGCCGTGTTTAATTCTTTTTTTCTGTTTAATGGCAGTGTCTACAAACAAATTGAGGGTTTGGGTATGGGCCTTCCACTCGGTCCAACTTTTGCAAACATTTTTATGTGTTTCCATGAAAAATTGTGGCTCCAAAACTGTCCTTCCTCTTTTAAACCTATCCTGTACAAGCGTTATGTTGACGACACCTTTGTTCTGTTCAAACGTGAAACTGATGTGCAATTATTTCTGCAATATTTGAATGTTCAGCATCCTAGTATTAAGTTTACAGTAAATTTTGAGCATGGAAATTCTCTTAATTTTCTTGACGTTAAAGTTTACAGGGCGGACAATAGATTTTTTACCTCTGTTTTTAGGAAACAAAGTTTTACCGGTTTAGGCCTCAGCTTTTTTAGTTTCTGTTGCAGATCTTTTAAAACAAACAGTCTATTCACTTTGATCAATAGAGCCTATAGGATTTGTTCCACCTATGGCAACCTTCACCATGAATTCGAGTTCCTTAAGTCTTACTTCTGTTCTAACGGTTTTCCTGTCGTGGCCTTTTATAAATCGATTAATACTTTTCTCTTTAATGTCTATAGCCCTAGGGAGCCTGAACAGGATTCCTCTATTATGTATTGCGTACTACCATATTTTGGCTACCAGTCCGAAAAATTAAAAACTGAACTGTCGAATATTCTTGGCAAATTATTTCCTACGACTCGTTTCCGCATAATTTTATTGAACAAATTCACCATTGGTTCTCTCTTTCGTTTCAAAGAAGACCTACCCAAGGGCTTGCGTTCTTCTCTCATTTATGAATTTAGTTGTGCGCATTGCGCATCGCAGTATGTAGGATCAACCTACCGAGCATTATTTATGAGAGTCGCAGAGCATGCCGGAAGAAGTCATCGTACGGGACGCCCACTAGGAACACCTTCCCATTCTAACATAAGGCAGCATTGTATAGGTCCCTGTGAACAAATTATCAGTAACGACCAGTTTAAAATTGTGGACAATGCATCAAATCCTGGTGAGCTGCGCATGTTGGAGTCTCTGTATATTCACAAATTGAAGCCGGCCCTGAATAATATGCAAAGTGCTTACCCCTTAAAAATTATAGGAAGCTAGTAGTGCAGCAATACTCACATTCGATTCAATTTTATTAGTCTTTGGAAGAAATATATTTATTTATTTTTCTCTTCTTACCTCCTCTTCTCTGTTTCCTTGTTTTCCTTTTTCCTCTCTTTCTTTCTCTCTCCCTTATTCCCCTCTTCTTCTCCCTTTGATATAATTTTATTTTAGCTTATTAATTTTCCTTACGACCGTTCCGGCTTTTATGTTGTACTAGTATGTAAATTTTCTCCGTTTTAACTCGTGTGTACGATACTCGAAAGTAAAATTCTGTTATTTAGTTTCATCTGCTTTTTTAGGTAATGTCATTGTTTTATTTAGGCACCATTTTTGAATTCTTGACGAACAATTTTTTGTCAATTTTTCGTATTTTATTTAATGCGTGTATTTTGTTTTTACAGAGTATGACTGATGATGAGCTGAGGCTTGAAACGTTTCATAAATATGATTTTAAAATTTTTCTTTGCTATTACCTTCATAATTAAACTGCTTAGCAGAAAAGATATTCCTAATACTATGGTATAGTATAACGATGTGATGGCATAGCATGTTATGTTGCGACGATCACTTATTCGTTACTCTTTCTTCATCAGTTGAGTTCATCCAGCAGAAAGCGTGCTACGGACACGACTCAGGGAGCTGCAGACCCCAAGAGGCTGTGCAGCAGGCAAGACTCGTGTGATCAGGAGTCACTCAACTGCAGCTCACCGTTGCCTGGTGACCTGACTTCTGCTGCCTCCACTGTAGCAGAGAGCTCAGAGACCATCTACGTCAAAACTGAAGTACCCGATTATGGAGCCCTTGACAGTTATTCAAATGAAAGTCTGTGCCAGAGGCAGCTGGCGTAGCTGCCTCATGTGAGTTTGGGTGTCTCTCTCTCACAGGCAGGCATGTGAATTATGTGATCTTTTAACCTTGTTATTAACGAGGTTAGGTAGGCCTTTTTTTGTTGAAATAGAATAGGTTCTTTGTTCTGTTACGGAGCAATTTTTCCGGTTCACTGTGTCAATTTTTTCACTATCTACTATTTGCTTTTTCAACTTTTGTCTTGTTGCATTAACTTCTTTCTCAATGTACTATTTCCATGCACATTGTGCACAGATTCCATATTCCCTCAACTCTATGCTAAATAGTGGCTTCCTCCATCCTGTCAAAAGTGAAGTGCCACTTGACAACTCTACAAATGAAAGTCTGTGCCAGAGGCAGCTGGTGTTGTACCTGGGGTTGTGTCACTACTTTTTATAGCCTTCATGCCTCTTTTTGCTCAGATAATCTTTATTGTTATTTTCTTGTTGATTACTGCCTTATTGTACGTTTTCATCCTTTTCAGTTGGTTATAAATTTAACTATTACAAAATATTGGTAAAGATCCTAATATGATTCCAAGTAAAAGTGAAGCTCCAGTTGCACTGGTAGGTAAATTAATGAGTTATCCTTCTTAAGGATACGTGAGTAATTTTGCTATATTTTGTTACTGGCTTGTTCTCTTGTTATTTATCTTGTTGGATGTTGTGATCCCTATTCTTCGATCGCATCGTTGCCATCCTTTGTCGTGAGGCAGAGTTTTTTTTATCATGATTCGTCGTTGTTTCTTTCCGTTACTTTCATTTCTTTCTGTATTCGTCGTGACAGAAGGTCACTATTCTTTTATTTTAGTTAATAAAGATCAAAATAGACTGAGACTTTTTAATGTCTTCCATTGTAATTAATATAATTAATGAGTTTATTGGTAGCAAATCAATTATTCACAATTATTAATTAGGTAGCGTATTATTAACCGAACAGAATTTGATGATTAACCTCTCTCTCTCTAAATAAACAGAAAATGATACTGCTATAACACATTATTGTTTATTACCTATTTTCATACAAATTTAATGCCAATGAAAAGAAATCTAACGCATCTAATTTACGGTACAAGTAACATTACTGATGTATGCTGATGGCATTCATCTAAGCCTAATGCACAAAGAAATAGTATGGGGATGTTTCTAGGGAAATAGTATGGTATGAGAACTCATCTTAATAGTGGACCGCTCCGCTCCACGGACCGCTTAACTACGTTTACGTTAATAGATATATTCTGTTACACTGAGTTTTCACATGGCGAAGGTTCAACAAAGCCGTGCCTGAAGGCAGACTTGGTGACTAAAAGCGCACCCTCCTCTCTGTCTAGCGGTCCGGGGCTTAATGCCATACCAGCGTCCCTGGTAGCTGTGCGGGGCTGTGAACTTCCATGCACCTGGCAGCGCACGATAACGTTGCTACAATCTTTAAGATGAATTGATCCACAATTGAGCGTTACAAATAACTCTAGCGTATTTAATTATTTCGCAATATGAAATATCAATTCTCGACAATTGTACTGATGATCTAATAAACGTTAGTTACTGAACAATACAAACATTATTTATAGTAAAACCTTCCTAGAATTGAGGTCTGGCAACTTCCTTTGGTCAGTCAGCCTCCTTGTTTCTTTCGTGTCCTCTTCGAAGATGGACAGAAGGTAACGTTGATAACCGTCAGCGGCTTACGACATTTCTCTGCTGTTTCGAACAATTCAAGTAACGGAGCGTCCTCCTTCGAATGATCGTTTTTTTATGTGTCATGGGTAGAATCACAACATGGAATTCAGTTATTAATATTTGCTGTTTAATTTATATTGGTTTATTTATTATTTTAAAGTTTATTCCACCTGTCCATGCTCCATTTTAAGTTAACTTACTCCATTTAAGCTCCGTTAACTTGATCCATTTAAGTTCTTTTAATTTACTCCTATGGATTTAGTTCCATTCATTTAGTTATTACCATTACATTTTCATTTGTATCACTATTTTTCCAATATCAACTTATTAAGTAGAAGAGTTTCATTTCCCTTAACTAGTTGCCATTCAGAAACCAGCAGATAACGAGTTCATCTCGCCTGCGGGAGACAAACGGCAACAATGCCATTATACCACTTGACTGCCTGAAGAAAATGCATCACAAAAATTACCAACCACTATCGTGGTCAACCCTCTTGGCTAGCCATTGCAAATGTCTGCCCCTTTGGAATGGACTTTGTTTGATTTAACCTCTAGAGCGGCCCATAGACGATCGATTTAACTGTCAATATCATTGATTCAATATATTGATGAATTTTTTTTTGCCCGCTAAGTCAATTAATTGACGTTCCTCTATCAGGCCCACAGACGATCAATGAAATTGTCAATATTCATCATTGTCAATTATATTGACAATACAATTGATCGTCTATGGGCCACTCAAGAGTTAGGTTCACGGCATCAGGTCTGGTATTGTCAACACGCTGCTTGTGACCCGACCCATCTATGGGTTGTGCCTCAAGTTTTTCCTGCTGCAAAACGACCCTTTGATGGGTCGCTTGAACAATTTTAGCAATCTTTCAAAATTAGTGGTATTAAATAGACCAAATTAATGTTTGAAGTTATCAAAATTGCTGTTAACTTTGATCTGTCACGCTTACCGGCAAGAAGCGTCAACTTCCAGTTTTACCTGGCATTTAACATAGTCTCTTCTGAACCGAGATAAATAAGATAATGACAAGCTTGACAATAATAGAAGAGTACTCACCTGAAGCTTCGAAGAAATTGTTCAGGGAACATTCTCCACTGTTAGCCGGCTATCCGGGGGTTTAGATACCCAGATGCAGGGCCGGTAGAAGTCGTCGCACGCAAGGCTCACGTGCATCCGACCTCGTAGATGAACTCTCACTGAAGTGGCAGGCCCGCGAGAGCTGCGACTTCAAGGATGCTTCGAATCCGCAGCAGTGGCTTCGGATAAGCTCGCAACAAACAAACGAACACTTTATGGTTGTTCGATATTAACTTTTGCTGCCAGGAAGGTGAAGCACTCCAACCATTGCCCGCTTGTCATATTTAATTAGCGGTTTAGTTCTTTAGGTCAGTTTAGGTTAAATTAACGACCTAGTCCCCGATTGCAAGATATTAATGAACTTGCAAGGGACGTAAAATGGGAAGCAAGGCTGGAGTTGCGACACAATCCCGGCAAAAGAAGGCACGGAGTTTTCATCGAAAATTCCGGGAAATACACACAAGTACATGCAAACGTCCTTCCAGCACAAACTGGAAAGGACTAACAATAATTTTTTTTTTTGCGCATTACACATAGGTTGAAAGGGTTCATAAATGCCCTTTCCTAATTAGATAATTTAATTTGCTACGTTGCTGACGCGCCGCTTGCCTTTGAGGACGGTCAGCAGAAGTAACTACGGGTTCTTCGGAAAAGGCCGAAGAATCCGTATCAGAAGAAGAAGTATTAAGATGCTGAACTCTAGGGTGTTCGGAGGTAGAACTACCCCGTTGAGTTTCAAACCTCGCGGGAGGTTCGAAACGAGGGTATAATTCCTCGCCTGAACTACTCCCGTCTGCGCTATCCCCCACCTCCTCTGGAGTAGGATCGGTGACAGCTAACTCCAGCGGGTATAGTAGCGAGACTTTGATGGCGCTTTCAGTGTTATCAGCCCTTATAACTCGTACAACACGAACCTTGCCATCGCGACCAGGGAGCAAAGCACTGATGCGAGCCAAGGCCCAAAACGGTCTGGGTTTTATAGGGTGTTTTACAAGTACCACTTGACCCACAGATAATAGCTTGTTGTTAAAGGGTAAAGATTTCAGAGGATATGGACCTCGCAAAGAAATTAAATACTGAGTATACCAGAGCTCCCGGAACTTGGCGACCATGACATCGCGTCTCTCCAAAAGCGAGAGCAAATGTTCGCGATGTTCAAGATCGTCGGTCTCCAAGTCCGGAAGCTCATCGGACAGAATTAAAAAATTAGATGTAGGATAAAGTTGAAGGAATTGAATAGGCATTATAGGTAAGATCGTGTCCCCCATCTCAGTGTAAGAGAGGGGACGCCGATTAAGGTTGAGAGAAATATCAGAAATGACAGTGAGGAAAGAAGAATAAGAATAAGTGCTGCGACCAAAAAGTTTATACACGCAGTCCTTTATGGGCTTAAACAGACGTTCCCAAATCGCGCCAAATTGAGGACTGTAGATAGGGATAGTTTTGAACTTTATATTAAAAGGGCGAAACCGCTCTTCATACAAAGAGGAAGTTAACACTTCCGATAGAAGATCGGGAGCGGCGGTGAAAGTTCTAGCATTGTCAGAATATACAGTATTAGGAATGCCCTTTTCGTTTGTAAAACGAATGAAGGCAAGACAAAATTCCTCCAGAGTCATGGAGGGAAGAAGTTCGATATGGATAGCTCTAGTTTGAAAGCACGTGAATAATAGTAAATAAACCTTTTGTTTGTGGCCAAAAGGGTCTAATACCCAAAAGTGGGCAGAGAAGTCCATGCCTGTTGTGGCAAAGGGCCTTACGAAATTAGTACGAGAGTCAGGTAGAGCAGGAGGGTCAGGATAAGAAAATGCTTTAGCGTTTAGCTTCTTGCATACAGTGCATTTAGCCAAGACGCCGCGAACTGTACGCTTGCAGCGTGGCACGACATAACCGTCCAGCTTAATCTTTTGAACGGTGATATCGAGCCCTTGATGGTTGAGAAGTTTATGAGTATGCAAAATTAACAAATTGGTCAAGTGAGAAGAACTAGACAATAAAATGGGGTTGCGAGTGTTATAATCTAATTCTTCAGCGTTTGCAATACGACTGTTAGATTGAATTAGACCGTGCGAATCAAGGAAAAGATTAAAGGTTCTAACTAATAGAGGCGGCCGAGGACTTTTATTTTTCAAGGCCTCGAGCTCGCCTGCAAAGTATTTACTTTGCATAGAAGAAATAAGAAAAATGAATGCTCGCAATTTTGCATTGCCCAAATCTGCACGTCGAAAAATAGCGACGGCTTTAAATACTTTCTCCATCGTGCCTAGTAATTTAGGATAGGAGGAGAAGCGTTCAATCTCCAAAATAGGAGCTTCACACGGAGGAACAATATTGACATTAATACATGCAGAGGAAACAAATTGATGGGGAATGCAACCCAGGTGTCCCTTGGACCACTGGTCCTTACCTTCTCGAATCCAGTCAGGACCTGCCAACCATACAGTTTTATTCTCGAGAAACTTAGTTACTTTAATACCTCGAGTTAACAAGTCAGCCATGTTAAACATGGTAGGTACGTATTCATAATGAAAAGAAGCTGAGGTTTTACCTTCCAACGTCTGGCGCATGCTGTCTATATCCTTAATTCTATTACTAACGAATACATTCTTTCGCGGAGGCTTACCACTCAATAACCAAGCCAAAGTAACCTGGGAATCGGTAAGAAAAGTTATACTTGAGATTGCATAAGGGAAGTTAACGTCACACATTAGAGAAACAAGACACTGATAAGCAAGATACACAGCCAGAAGTTCGAGAGAAGGAAGAGTTCTTTGCCTAGGAGGCGAAACCTTGACTTTAGAGAAAATGAGCGAGCTGCGCTCTTTTTGGACACCGTACATGCAGGTTCCAAAAGCTCTCGCACTAGCGTCACAAAAAATTACAAGGTCAATTTTTCAGTTTCAACAAGATTCATCCTAGGGAACTCAAATTCATGCAATTCAGAAAACTCCTGACAAAAGTTACGCCATTCTTTACAGATATCATCTGGAACGTCTTGATCCCAGCCTAGTCTCAACGGTGTTAACTTACGCAAAATGAGTTTGCCTCTAACAGAGAATGGTAATAGGATCCCTAAAGGGTCATACAGAGAAGCAATTTCCGACAGCATACTCCTACGAGTCTTACAGGAAGGATTCAAACTTTTTACAGATATGGAAAGAGAATCGGAAGAAGAATTAAAGTTATAACCCAGCACTCGGGAGTGATCACTGGCGCTACAAAGAGCAGGGTCAATCTGAGACAAAAGATCAGAGTTATTAGACTGCCACTGACGCAAAGGAAAGCCGCTCTCTTTAAATGCTTTGTTAGCGCGTTGAAAAGTGTCAAGCGCAAGCTCGGGACTATTGGTTGTGAATATTAGGTTGTCCACGTACAGCTTGTTTGCCATTACGTCTCTAACCACCAAATCACTGATAGTTTTAGCATGGAGTTTTAGAAGAAAATTAAGAATATACGGGGAAGCGACAAAACCGAACAACAATGTTGTATATCGGAAATATTTAAATTCACCATCTTGAAAGAGCACAAAACTAAATTGATTTCGGTCAAATGTCTTGGCTAACTTTACTTGAAGGAACGCTTTGAAAATGTCCGACAGCACAACAATGGAATTAGACCGAAAATACACTAAGAGACCAAGTAAATCGTTCATGAGGTTAGGACCTACATAGGAGGCCTCATTCAGACTAGGCAATTTACCTCGCTTTAGTGAACAATTGAAAACAGGGCGTATCTTAGAAGTAGTAACGTGTTCTCGCACGACAGGCCTATGTGGTATCCACTTGTGCTCACGCACATCTAAAGTTTCGAGAGAAAGAGGCTCAATAATACCAAGCTCGAGTTGTTCCAGAAAGACATCGTTATACTGTTGCTCTATTCCCCTGCGAGAGTTAGAAGCAGCAACCTCCTGAGCGAGATATCGCGCTAATCCGAAATTATGAGGAACTTTCGCTAATAAATTACGGTTCCAAGGCAAGTGGACACTATAGCGGCCTTCGGCATAAACTACGCTACTTTTGAAGTCTTCCAATTCTTTGTCATACTCTGTTTCCTTAGCAGGTACTCCTATTAATTCTAAGTCTAGCAGTCTATCAAGACCAGCTTGCACATCACATTCAGCACCATCTAATGCTGAAGAACATACCTTGGGAGGTTCAAAAAATGCCTCCAACACACCATGATAACGATTATCTTTATATTTATTTTTTTTGGTTTCTTTTTTTGTTTATTTGCAACAGCAAAGGAAGAAGAAACTTTAGGCGGAACAGCAGAGGAAGAAGAAATTTCAGGTGAAACAACAGAAGGGGAAGAAATTACAGGCTGAACAACAGAACAAGGCGAGCCACCGTCTCGTTTTTTAGCGGCCGAAGCCACGACAGGAACCAAAGAGGATTTATAACATTTTAGTTCCCCAAAGGGTAAGAAACCGTTAGCCACGCGCATAACTTTATAGCCTGCGACGTGTTGCAACTCAAGCACACGAAAAGCTTGAAGAGCATCAACACCTAAAATACCGTTGATTTGAATACTGTCATCAACGACTTCAGGAAAGGAAGTTGAAAGAGGTAGCTTAGTTTTAAGCAGCTCGAGTTTAGATTGCAAACCCTTCATCCCCATCTGCTGGTTCAAATTCTGCATCGCAAAAACATCAAGCTCATGCTTCTCACAGTCAGGAAGCACGAGCTCGACGTTAATGTGCTTGCCCCGTAACGGGACAGAGGCACCTACCGTGTTTACAGTAAGTTCTTGCAAATCATCGGTAGTACAGTTAGGACTAACCGTATCCAGGTCAATCAACGTTTGTTGACTCCCGGTGTCAATCACGAAATTTACACGTTTAGATAGATTGTTAATTTTAGTTGAAAGAGCGATAACAGGGCACATTCGAAAACGTGCCTTTAACCGTCAAGAAGAGGTGGCGGCAAGAGAGGAAAAACTTACGAACTTGGGACATAACGGACTAACATGAGTATTAGCCTTGCAAAGCGAACAATTAAAAGGCAAGCCTCTGTTTTTTGCAGGGCAAGACTTAGCTAAGTAATTGTGACTAAGACACACGGAACACAATTGCAACTCGCCTACTTGCTTCACGCGTTTTGCGTGAGTATCAAATTTACGGCAAGAAAAGGACGTGTGACCGGTCTGCTTACAAAACCGGCACACTTTTACACTAGGAAGGTTAGAAGACTCAGGAGGAGATTTAAATTTAGTTTCGGCTCGAGTCTTTTCCTCCACCCTATCATTGCGAAGGGAGAGAATTTTTGGGGGTTTAGATTTAGTTTCTAAAAGAGACAGTACATGATGTGCGTTCTCAAACATCTCTAGTGAGAAGAAACTAGCTTTGCAATAACGAAGAAGTTCTAACAAGAAAAAGTCAGGGAGCTTGGTTTTAATTATGGCGGAAAACAAAAGATTGCCCGATTTCTCGCTACAGAAATCTACACCAAGCTTAGAGAGCTCAAGTAGACGAAACTTAACTTTAGAAAGAAAAGTACCTATTTCTACTAAGCTTAGAACACTGGGAGAATTGATTAATTCATCCAGAGCAAGGGAAATGAGTTTATTAGCATTTAAGAAATCTCGCTTGAGCAAATCCCAAGCAGCTTGGAAACTATTCTCATTAGGAAGTCCCTCAACAAGGCTAAGAGCTCTTCCCTGTAATTGATTTTTTAAAAATATAAATTTCTGCACTTCGCTCATATTTGGATAAGCTTGAAGAGCATTTAGAAAAGATTCTTGAAAATGAAGAAAAGAAAAAGGGCAGTGTTCATTATCACTGAACTTTCTCAAAGTTAACTGAGGAGCTCTAAAAATATTTAACGCACATCCGCAACAGAAACCTTACTAGCCTCAGATGGAGGCGCGGTATCATTAGAGTTTGATACCGGTGCCGGGAAAACTGAATTTTTTTATTCAGCTATTAATTCAACAATTTGGATTTCGTATTCTGCTCGTCTAACTAGCTCCTCGTCTGAAATTTCTTCCATGTCAGAAGGCAGAATAGAGGAAAGACGGCGAAAATCCTCTAGAAGGCCACTCAACTGAGGAATAGCCTCCCTTAGGAGAGAAGGTACACAACCAGGAGCGAGCACTTTTTTGCGCAACGCGGTTATACTACATTTTACTCCCCGCATTTTCATGCTAAGGGCTGAGGCGTTATAAGTTTCGGTCATGATTGCAAAAAAAAAGGTAATAAGTAAATAGTTAATAGGCTTATTAGAAAAAATTTCAGCTAATCATAAAGGTCTGCACTTTTAAAAGTGGACAGGTTAGGTTTACATCCTCATATTTAAATATAGAAAAAAATACAAATGACACAGAAATATACAGAAATGTTACATCCCTCACCAATTAAATTTTTATCACATTAGAACGTTTACACAAATAGACTTTTCACAAAAATTTAATTTAAATTTTTGCTTTAAATGTTATTTAATTTTTCCACTTACATACAAGCACAAAAGTTCAACGAGAAAAAATGAAACTTCATGTAAGGTAAACAATAAACCAGCCCCTAAAAGCACAAGGAGCTAGCAACACGAAAATGGTACCTTACACAAAAATACATAAATACACCTTAATTCTAGTGAGATGAGAGCCACACCGGCACTAAGCCCGGACAGCACGCCCAACAGCAAAATTTTCCAAATTAAGGAAAATTTATTAAAACTTCTTTTTATTATTATGAATGACAGTTAATTCAAATTAGGATAATTAAATTTAGAGAAAAACAAAAAAGATGTAGCCACCAGGACTTTCCCTGAAGCTTCTCCAGCCTTGCTTAGCAGCCGGCGAACTAATTGCGTAAGTTAGAACTGCTTTTCATAAGAAGTTAAATTCAATCTTCAAATGAACGAAAGAATTTTAAATTAAGGAATTCCTCGTATAAAGGAATTTGAAGATAAGGAATTGAATCTTTAAGTGAATAGAAAAATTTAATTTAAGAAATTCTTCGTTAAAGAAAATTTCGAAGAGGATAATCAATTTCTTCGAATAAAAGAACTATGTCACGCTTACCGGCAAGAAGCGTCAACTTCCAGTTTTACCTGGCATTTAACATAGTCTCTTCTGAACCGAGATAAATAAGATAATGACAAGCTTGACAATAATAGAAGAGTGCTCACCTGAAGCTTCGAAGAAATTGTTCAGGGAACATTCTCCACTGTTAGCCGGCTATCCGGGGGTTTAGATACCCAGATGCAGGGCCGGTAGAAGTCGTCGCACGCAAGGCTCAGGTGCATCCGACCTCGTAGATGAACTCTCACTGAAGTGGCAGGCCCGCGAGAGCTGCGACTTCAAGGACGCTTCGAATCCGCAGCAGTGGCTTCGGATAAGCTCGCAACAAACAAACGAACACTTTATGGTTGTTCGATATTAACTTTTGCTGCCAGGAAGGTGAAGCACTCCAACCATTGCCCGCTTGTCATATTTAATTAGCGTTTTAGTTCTTTAGGTCAGTTTAGGGTAAATTGACGACCTAGTCCCCGATTGCAAGATATTAATGAACTTGCAAGGGACGTAAAATGGGAAGCAAGGCTGGAGTTGCGACAGAACTTTGCATTTGAGTTAAGGATTGAACTTCAGTTTAACGCATCACAGTCAACGTGTTTGAAAAATAGAACCAAAAGTTTTGAAAAGTTTTCCTGCTGCTTTTTTTGATAGATTTTTGAAAATATTTTTGACAGATGTACTTTTCACAGGTGATGCTGCTGCCAATACCGTTCTACAGACGCCAGAGAGCGTGTACGTAAAGGAAGAAGTAATCGAGGGAGAGCTGGAGCAGAACCATGTGAAGTTGGAGCCATGCGACTCTGAACCCGAACATCAGGTGCCAGAACTTTTTCTCAAATTCATCCTGAAGGGGGGAATTCTTCCCTCAGCACCTTCTACTTTCTTCTTCAACTTTTATTTTGTTTCATATACTTCTTTCCAATTAACTGTTTCTCTGCCCCTTCTGCATTCCCTTATCTCCTTACTAAATGGTTCATTCCTCTTTTGGAATTTTTTTTTTGCAGTTAAGGAAGCTTAATTAAACTAACATGTAATCTAAGCAGTTCTCAAGTTTTTTGCAATTCAGTATTGTAATTTATGTTAACTTGGCTTTAAAAAATGGCATTTCGAGTTGAACTGAATGCATGTTGTTCTGCTCAGCCAGCCAAGCTCTTTTTCTGGGGTTCCTTGAAATTTAGAACCCTGACTTTCCTTGTATGAAAAATCCTTCCCTTGTGCTTTCTAATCTACCACTAAATATTTGACTTTTCATAAACGCCCGACGTAACTTCATTTTTGAGCTTCTATCTTTATATCTGGACTATGGGTCAAAGTCCCCTCAGAGGAGTACAACTATTGGGCATTTGAGCTCACAGAGGGAATATGGGAAGTTCCAAACTGGAGGTTAGGTAGACTTTCCGTCTGTTAAAATAAAATAAGCTTTCATTATTTTATGTACCATCTTCTCTAGGCTCACTGCTGTTCCATTTCTGAACACCTCAGACTTTCTCCTCCAACTTTTATCTTGTTTCATAATTTTCCTTCTTAATTTGCTGTTTGGCTGCCCCCGTGTGTTGGAACTGACTTTGTGTAGTTATGCCTTCTGCAGTTAGGTTCAGAGCATAGAATCTGTTGGGATTAAAGAAGGACTTATCAAAAGTTTGAAAAGTTTTGTTGATATCAATATTTTTTTTTGATTGAATTTCAAGGTAAATAGATAAGAGAAATGAAGTTAATTCCCTCAGGGGGGGATAGGACTATTATATCTATGGGAATTAGCACTCCTAGGGGGAATATGTAATGTCCCGAACTAGGCTTTTAGTATATCTTCATTTTTGTTGAAATAGAATAGGTTTTTGTTTTATTACAGACTATTTTTTTCGAGTCACTGCTGTATTATTTTTCAGTACCTACCACTTTGTTCTTCAATCGACTTCTATCTTATTTCATAAACGTCTTTTTTGACTTGCTGTTGCTATGAACCTTGTGCATAGATTCTGCATTCTCTTACTTAACCCAAAACTAATTGATACCTTCTCCCTTCCTCACTTTGGAACGCCTTTGTTGGAGTTGGGGAAACTTGAACTAACTTACCTATTTATGTATGTCAAAGGTTAGTGCCACCTCCCCGATTTATCAGTGTTATGAGGAAAAGCAATTCGCGACATGCGAATTATATAAGGTGTCTCCTGTATATAAGGTGTCCGTGAAAAATATATCCAATTATTTTTGTACATTGATGACATTATGCATGCATGATGCAGTACAACAGTTAAAGCTGATATATTTCATCGGATTTCATCCCTTCATAATTCAGCATAATGAACATCATTGGATTTTCATTTTAATTAAAAGTTCGTTTGGTATCATAGCTACATGGTAACATTAGAATTTAAAATCGGTGGGTTCATACATTTTTATTCGACTCTCAGTAATGGTGTCTTTCGGTCTGGGGGTTTAACTTTGTTTAAATGGGTAACACGTTTCCTGCGAAGGGACCCACTGGTGGTCACGGAGTTGATTTTCATTGTGCTGCTGACCAACCAGTAGTCACAAACTCAATTTTCATAAATACTTAATTGAAGCTAAAGGAAGGTATGCTCCAGTTAATATTTGCTATTTTCAAAATTGCTTACTACAATTGATTAAATATGAGTTGAAAATTGAGCTTCAGTCCCCCCCCCGCAGTTAACGTGTTGATCAAATTTGTTTGCGTATCTATGATGTTAACCCTGAAGGAGATGCAACTATTGTGTCTTCAACAGTAAGAGCTTTTGAGGGAAAATGTGAGGTCCTTAGCTTAGAGGTAGGAAAGCCTCTTTCATTGAAATAGAATGAGTTTTTTGTATGGTTACTGACAGTATTTTTTTGTTAGTTCAGTGCTGTCCTGTTTCTCTTTACCCAGTTCTTTTGTCATCAACTTTTATCTTGTTTCATAAACTTTCTTCCTAATTTGCTGGCTTCGCACAGATAATCCTGTGGGGGACCATGCCTTGTGCATATATTCCGTGTTTTTCAAACTCTATACTATCTGGTGCCTTCATTCTACCTCTCTTTGGAACGCCTATGTTGCTGTTAGGGAGGCTTAAACTAGCTTACCTTATCTGCTATGCAGCCTAAATTCCTGTTCTTGTAACTCCATACTTAGTAGTGCCTTCTTCTCTCGGGAAAACCTTTGTTGCGGTCGAGGAATCTCGGACTGGCTTCTAATCTAGCCTATAATTACGTATTTCATCCCATGTGTTGAAAGGTACTCAGCAGTTATGGTTTGGAGGAAATAAAAACTTCAGAGTAAAAAATGAAATGTCCACCTAAAGAAATGCTGGAAAATCAGATGTGCTGAAATTTTCTTGGACTTAGCAGTCCTTAGTTGAGTTCTGAATATCAACTTCAAAATTGAATAAATTTTCATGAACGTACATTTGACCCACTAGAAGGAGGAAATCTGGCCACAACGCAGTCGACAAACTACTTTGTGGGTTCATTCATTTTGTATATTAACGGCTCTTGGTTTTATATAGCAACGCGTGCAAACGGCCAGCCAAAAAAATGACAGGATTATTTATAGGACCAACTAAGCTTCAACATGGCTTTCCCATGATTTCCCATGCTATTCTATGGCTTTCCAATACTTTACCAAGTCTCAACCGCTGATATTCTATTCAACCTAATCTAACCTACCAATACACGTGATATTCTATACAACCTAATCTAACCTACCAATACACGTGATATTCTATACAACCTAATCTAACCTACCAATACACGTGATATTCTATACAACCTAATATAACCTACCAATACACGTGATATTTTATACAACCTAATCTAACCTACCAATACACGTGATATACATTCCGATTCCCATTCTGCTGGGTTAATGATGTAGCTTGTATCACATGGACGCTCATCTTGCACTGCAGGCTGGTGGGTGTGACACACGGACGGTCTGTGCTACTTTTATACTAATGATAGATAGATTAGGCGACAAAAGATGGGAATTTGTATGTGAGTTACTTTTTTGCAGGAAAAGAGCATAGTTCTCAAATAAGGCAGGGTGTCTCAAAAATGCACTCATCATTTGACTGACTGTGGATTTAATATTTTTGTGTCAGAGGCAGGTAACTGAGGCATCTTTCATGTCGCATAATTTCCTTTAATATGTCTATATTTTCTTCGATATTATTCTGTTTGTATCTTTCTCAGCAAACTTTGATATTAAATCGAAATACGGGAGTACAGGGGAGGCGGAGAGTGGGTACAATTTTTTTGTAGGGGCACTTTGTGTGTTTAAAAGAATGGGAAATTGACAGCAGTTCAATGAATAGGTGTTGATTTGTTAACTAAAGTGGTAAAATTTATAACGGCCTTAGAGGGGGCTATCCCGCTCATTTTGAGTGAGACTGAGGCCTGCTGGGGGTATGCTGTTAGGCTACCTCAGCTATAGCTAAGCACTCCCAGGGGGAAAATATATGAGGTCCCGAGCTGAGATTCAGGTAGGCCTTCTTTTTGTTGAAATAAAATGTTTTCTGTAATGTTGAGGACCACCTTTTTTCGGTTCACTGGTGTCCTGTTTTTCAGCATCTGCTACTTCAACTTCTATCTTGTTTCATAAACTTCTTTCCCAACTCACTGTTTCTATGCTCCTTTTGCGTAGATTCTGCATTCCCTTATCTCCATACCAAATGGTCTCTTCCTCCTTCCTCTCTTTTGAATGCTTTTTTAACCGGCTAGGGAAGCTTAAACTTACATCTAATCTAATCTAGTCTAGCTGTAGCTATTCTTTCGGGACTTCTGTCTTCCATGCCCATACTGTTTCTTTCAATTTTTAGGTCTTCTTTGCTACCTCTCTTTTGTCGTTTCTTCTTCCTCCCCAACTTGCTGTTTCTATGTGCATGATATCGTGGGTGGAAACACCTTATGCATGCTGTAGATGCACCGTTTTTCACAGTCAGCACTAAATAGCCCTTGTCATTGCCATTTTGAGATTGCCTTTGATGTGGCAAATAAGCCTCTCAGTTGTCTGCTTTTCCGAGCTAAAAGTCGACACGCTCCCAGCGTATTGAGTCTTATGTGCACCAGCCAGTAAATTGCTCATTCTCGTACCAGTATAAATGAATGGCATTTCTTCTTTTTTTGCGACCTCTTTAAAGTTACTGTTAAACCAGGAGAAATATATTGTCGAATTGTATTTTTCATATTTCTTAAGAAGGGTTGAAATTTATTCGAGATTTAAAGTCGATTCCCCTACGCTGCTACTTACAACTTACCAAACCAACCGTTTACAACCGCGGAAACGCAGTGGACGTATTGAGTTGGCCTTCCTTATGTTGAAGTAAGAAAAGTTTTTTTGTTGTTTTACAGCTATTCTTTGTATCAGCGCCTTTGACTTTCTTCATAAAATTTTTCTGGTTTCTTAAATTCTGTTACCAACTTGCTTTTGGCATGCGCTGGTAGTCTTGTGTGGTAACACATCTTGTACATAGATTCTCCGTTCCCCCTCTTCATATTAAATAGTGCATTTCTCTGTTCTCTCTTTGGAACACTTATGTTGTGTTTAAAGAAGCTAGGGCTGACTTACACCTAGTCTAATGTGCCCAGGAAGTCTTGACGGATTAAAATAATATCAACAAAAATAATCACTGTGATAATTTGAATACTTATTGACTACGCACGCTCTCCATTGTTTGTGTGGGTCGCACTCTTCATTACAGATGCACCTTGTGAATAATTTCAGTTGTCACAACATTAGCATTTCAGAATTAATATTCTGGTATTTGAGTTCTTCATTTAAATTGATCTCTTTCTGAATTTTCCCCTCCAATAAAATGCATGCTCAAAATTCTGCTGTTTTTGGAACAGTTGACCAAAATTTTTATTATTATAATTTTCTTTCCCTTGTTTATATTACCTCCATCTATTGACCAAGCAAATATAAAAATCATACTTAAGTATTACCGTTCACCTATGTTCACCTCATGTATTGAAATAATTTTCAAATAGGAATTTTGAATACTTTCTCTAAAGGTAATAAATTCTATTGAAACTTATTTGATTGCACCAGCTTGTATAACAAAAGAAACTAGTCTTGACACGTTCCCCGCGTATTGGGCCACCTGTGTACCAACTATTAAATAGACCATTAACATGCCGGTATAAACACATGGCATTTTATCTGTTTCGCGACATTTTTTAAAATAATTGTTATCATACAAGGTGAAATGTTACCGTGCAATTGTATTTTTCATATTCAGTAGGAAGAATTAAAATTTATTCATCGATTCATCGATTTATTCATCAAACAATCGATTTCCCCATTCTACATCTTACAACCTAACCTAACCTAACCAGCTGTTAACAGCCGCGGAAACGCGAGGAATGCGTCAACTTCCTGTTTATGCTTTCTGAAACTGAGGAAATGCTCTGTTTTGCATCACAATCTACTGCTTTTTTCGGCGTCATTTCAATATGGCGTGTTACTATGCAGTCTGTGACAATAATTTTTTTTGAGATGATTCGAGAACTTGAGGAATGTTGATGTGAAAAAACGACGTCTAGGAGAGTGATCTTGTAAGTTCCGTCGATTATCCCTGACTTGAAGTAACGAGATGTGTCTGCTTTCAGGACACTCAAAGCGGCAGCACTTACAATCTTCTCAGCAAGAAAGAAGATTCATCAGTCACAGATGCATGGGCAACGAGAGGGGCATCGAAAGAATTGTTCCCTGGTTCAAATAATTCAAGCCCTGGTCGAGACATCTTTAACTCCATTTCCTCCCAAAATACAGACCGCGTTGTGTCCCCAGCCGAGTCTACTGATCCTGATGAGCTTAATGAACCCGAGTCTGACGAAAGCAGCGATAGCGAATCCCATGTCACAAAGAAGAAGAATAAGAAAAAGTTCAGCTGTGATCTTTGTAATTATTGCTGCGCGCGGAAAGAGACATTAAAGATTCACAAGTTAAGCAAACATAACCTTGGAGTGCCGTGCAAGTGTGAGGTGTGCGATCATTCTTCTGTCAATAAACGAACTTTGAAGAGCCACTTATGGAGCAAGCATGGCATTGGCGACCCGTTCAGGTGCGAGTCTTGCGACTTTTCATGCACCAGATCTGGTGCTATGAGAGAGCACAATGCCAGAAAACATGGCATAGGGGACTTAATTAAGTGCAGGTCCTGCGAGTATATCTGCGCTAATAGTTACAAAATGAGGCTGCATGAGAAAGCCAAGCACGACGTGGGTAATGTGATAAAGTGCGAGTATTGTGAGTTTTCTTGTGTTCGTAGACTCAAAATGCAACAGCATAAAGCCATCGAACATGATAAGGGCGCTAAAAAGTGTGATTTATGCAGCTACATTTGCGCTCTCAACAGTGAAATGAGACGACACAAGAAAAACAAACATGGACCTAGTGTTATCATCAAGTGCGAGTTCTGTGATTACACCTGCGTCCAGAAAAGGACAATGACTGATCACCGGGGAGCAGAACATGGAATTGGAAAGGTGATCAAGTGCGATATCCCAATTGAAAATCAAGGACGTATCGCCGGTGTACGAGGACGTGAGGGTCGATTATGCACGATTTATAGGCTAGTCGGCCTGCTCTGCTTTAACACTGCCTCTACGCGCCCCAAACCAAGCGCGGTCGAGCTCGGACGTGAAGTTCATAGTTGGCCTTGGATGATACGAAGGCGCAAAATTTTCAGTTGATTAACGGCCGTAACATTTGAAAGCGGCATGACTCGATCTGTCAGTTAATGACAGCGTGCCATCGTGAGCGTACTGGCGGTTACTGCCTCTGCAAAGGTCGCGTTTGGTGTTTCGACTGTGTTCTTCACAATCATTGCGTTAGGCAAATTGTGACGTAGTATTGCATCAGATTCCCACAACATGGTTATTGATATTATATTGATTGTTTTCTGGGATGTTGTGGCGATCAACCGTTATGCTCATCCTCAGATTTGTCTCGTCACTTCTCGAGCTCAAGCTGAGTTCAATTTTTTAAACATAGTTATGTGGTGTTGTTCATCCAACTGTTTTGAACCTAGAACAGTGGTATTCATATCAAAGTACTCTAGATAGATTACTGAGCAAGTTTACAGAACAGTTCACATTCACTTGATTTATTTGCAAGTTTTTCACAGAGTGGCTACAAAGACTGTTTTTCAAATGTGTATTGATGTCCCAATACGTTACTTATTTTCACGATATTAATAAGTGCAAATGCTGACATTGAACAATAAATTAAACCAATATGCTTTTCACAGTGCTTTGTATCAGTGCCAACAAGAATGGAGGAAAACGCTGGTGATAAACCAAAACTGTGAGTTTATAATGAAAAATCGATTGCTGTAAATATGTATCATGGCCAAAAAATAGCACAACGTTGTATGACTCTTACACTTTTGGGACTTAGCACTCCTACAGGGTCCGAGAGATGTGCATTTGGGTCATTTTATATTGTAATTATTGTTTTGCCTTTTAATGATGGACATTTTTTATTCATTTTCTTACTGTCCATGTCAGCTCGTCTTTCTGTCTTCAACTATTCTCTTGTTTAATTTGTTTTTCAAGATTTGTAATCCTGTGCATTGAGTCCTGCGCAACAGTGCACCCAAAAGTGCATAAAGCTCATCTATCATTTGAGGGTATGGTTTATTGCAAATACTCTTTTGGTAGATAATTGCGCTAGCTAATTTTTCTCTAGTTTTTTCTCTAAAACCGCATTAGTAACGCAAGGAAATTCTTTTGTACTATTCTCTGACATTATTTTCCATTTGGTTCTCTAATGAAATATTTTAAATATTATTTTTCAGTGTTTGAATTTGTTATACAAGATGCTGTTCAGCATCCAGCCAATAAACAAGCACATTCAGTCGATTTTAAGTGCCTCCCTATGCATTTTATGAATGATGCATTTCTTTTGCAAAAAAAAAATTTCGGTGCTGGTTCATTGGTGACCCAGCTGAGAAAGGAGTATTGAAAACTTACATTGTAACTCTAATTTCTTTTTGTTATTCAAGTTTTTTTCAAATCGTTTAACTTTACAGTGATCGATTTACTGAAACAGATGGAAAATTAATTATTCAGAGGCAAATTATTGTTCAAAGGAAATAATTATGTTGTTCATAATTTCTCAATACCTACTGTCAAAAATAATTTTACAATGATGTATCCTACATATCACGAAGAATTTAAATCCTCGTAGAGATTATTTACTTTCTTATTTCATTATTTCAAGACACCTAAAACACAACTCACTAACCATTAAAAAAATTTCATCGTATTAGAAAATGAAACAACGAAAACCTGTGACAAAGCTAAAGGAGCTTTTAATTTTCTTTCTAATTTTATAACTCAAACGGTACACAGTTTTCTTATCGGACGAGTTCCTTTCGGGGTTTTTCATTAATTGCACTTCGAACTTTTTCACAGTTTTTCTTTGCTTCATATTCCAATGCGATGAAAATTCTTTGATCGTTAGTGAGCTGCATTTTAGGTGTCTTCAAATGAAGAAATAAGTGAGTAAATAACCTTTCAGAGGGTTTAAATATTTGGTGGTCTGTAGGATATATCATTGTGAAATTATTTCCAAAGGTAGGTATATATTTAGAAATGAAGAACACCAGCGTTGTTTTTAAAATCTTCCCCCTGAACAATTAGTTTTCTACCTCTTTCTTTAAATCGATCAGTATAAAGTTGTTACTAAACGATTTTCAAAAAAAATGATTATTCGAAACGGAAACAAAATTTAATACATAGTGAAAAAAATACATTTTAAATATGTTAATTTAAAGCGGAGATATAATCATTTGAAAACTCTGAGACATTTTTATGTGACACGCGATATAATGTAGACACTCCTCAGAGGGATACAACTATTGTATCTATGGGAGCTAGCGCTCCCAGGGAGGAAAATGTGAGGGCTCGAGCTATGAGTTAGGTAGGCCTTCGTTTTGTTGAAATAAAATATTTTTGTTATGTTAAGGACCACAAATTTTCGGTTCACTACTGTCCTGTATTTTAGCACATACTACTTTCTTCTTCAGCTTTAATCTGGTTTCATGAACTTTTTTCTCAATTTACTGTTTTTAAACCCTTTCTGCACAGATTCCGCGTTCCCTTTAAAACGTTGACTACGTTTGTGCGATTGCGACGGTTGGTGGTTCGGTTAAGTTGTGAGTAGCAGAATTTAGAAACTGTCTGTACTGCTCAAGTCCATTCTTGTCCTTTATAAAAAGTGTGAATAATATAAGTGTACTACAATTTGTACCAGGTTGGTTAAAATCAATTCTAAAAAGAGTGGTGAAATTATGGAAATGCTATCCATTTATGCCGGTATGCAATGCACCTAATGGTACACATATGATATGTCCCAAAATGTAGTGCACGTGTTGCCTCCATACTAAATGGTGCCTTCCTTTTCCTCTTTTTGGGTCGCATTTGTTGCGGATAGGGAGGCTTATGCTAACCAATAATCTAATCTTTAATGTAAACAAGTGTTGAAAGGGAATTTTGAGATACGGAAATTGCATTCCCATTCTTATGTTTATGCAGTTGATATTTGTTTGTTACATGCAGCATTTTAAACGGATTGTGATTTTATTTTTAATTCCTATATTATTTTGGTGTTTTATTGGTGCTTTTGGCTGTAATTAATGGAAATAAGATATTCATGTAAATAATAGTGTAGAGAATGTTTCATTTTTGTAATAAAAGTTGAAGAAAGAGCGAGATTCTATGTCCTTTCTAATGTATTGTCTTATGTACCTGAGCTCCCAGTTGCACGTGCATCGATCTCATTGGATGTACAATATTGTACCGAGCTTAATGGGTCAATAAATTCGCAATGCAGTAAGTGTGAATGTATTGTAGGATCCAAAGCTTCCAGTGCAATATTGTACACCCCGTGAGGCGAGGCACGTGCAACCGGGAGCGATTTTTTAACCTATAATCCATGGACGGCCAGCCGCGATTCGAATCTGGTTCTAAGGCGGTAAACGGCCGTTAGGTAGGGCGGAACAACGGCGATTCGCAAGCAGTTTTGTGTCCGAAAAAGTGGACATTTGACCCTTAAACCGCGCGTAATACAACTAAAAAACGCCTAGGAACCGACGCGTACCCACCGGCGAAACGTCCTTGATTTTCAATTGGGATGTGCGACTTTTCTTGCGTCCGAAAACATAGCATGAAACAGCACCAAGCAATCAAACACGGCAAAAATCGGATAAAGTGTGAGTTCTGCGGATATTTTTCTGCCTTTCAGCAGCTGATGAATTGTCATCTGGCGTCTAAACATGGTGTGGGAAATGTAGTGAAGTGTGAATTTTGCGAGTTTGCGTCTCACGAAAGTCGCATGAAATTTCACCAAGCTGCCAAGCATGGCATTAATCGTATTCATTGCAAGTTGTGCGACTATTCGTGCGCTCACCAAAGCCTCTTGAAAGAACATCACGCCCTCAAGCATGGTATAGGAAAGGTGGTGCAGTGCGACTTGTGCGATTATTCTTGCGCCACCAAAGGACAGATGAACTTGCATCGCACCCGCAAGCATAGCGTCGGAAGCCTAATTCAATGCGAGATGTGCGACTATTCCTGCCACAATAAAGAGCGCATGAAACTGCACTGTGTATCTAAGCATGGAGTTGAAGTTATTCACTGCGAGTTGTGTGATTATTCGTGCCCTAGAACATCCCGCTTGAAAGAGCACTACGCTGCAAAGCATGGTGTGGGCGACGTCGTTCAGTGCGAGATTTGCGACTATTCTTGCGGCTCCAGTATCCAGCTGAAGCGACATTATGCCGCCAAGCATAAAATCGGCGCTGTAAATAAATGTGATACATGTGATTTTTCTTGCGTTAACAAGTATCGTATGAAGCAGCACCAAGCTACCGAGCATAACGTTGGAAACGTGGTTCAGTGCGACGCGTGCAACTTCACTTGTGCTAACATGAGTACTTTGAAAAGACACGAAGCTGCCAAACATGGCATTGCGAAATTTATTGCGAGTTGTGCGACTATTCCTGTTGTCGCTCGTCTTACCTAAAGCAGCATTGTGCCAATAAACATGGCATTGAAAATCTCATCAAGTGCGAGCATTGTGACTATACCTGCGCCTTCTCGAGTTATCTGAAGAGGCATCAGGCTTCTCAGCATGAATCCTAAATACCATATTAACATTTTCATGTTGTTTCAATCCTTTAACATCAAAGTGGATTTCAAACTCCACTTTCATGAACAGCTCTAATATACTTTATTTCTTGTGAAATGTGAGCCCTGATGTGTTCTTCAATGTTCATTGTCGACTGGCACTTCGTTGAGGTGTCGGTGACTACATGATGCCAGTGCCAGTTTAATGATGGTGGTTGTGATAACGGAAATATGAGTACAAAATGGGAACGTTAAAAGGTTAAAAGGATATTTCGAGCAGGACTGCACTCTTTGATTTGACTATACTCGTCATTGTGAGGTGTGAGAAGAGCCAGACTCTGGCAGCAAGCTCACGAAGCCATGCCATTTCAGTCACAGTACAGCAGCGGACGCTACAACCACAGCGTGTTATCTTACTTGTATGACAGCTTAAAGTAACACGGTAATTCTGTGATCACAGTAAAATGTTTTTTCAGCGTCATTTTAATACTGCACGTCACGCTGTTGTCGCTGACAAAAAAACATTGAAAGGAGTTAGCAACTTGAGAACCACAAGGTTGTTCATGGAAAAACGAAGCTTGTCTCTGCTTTGAGGTTAACTAAGACACCAGAAAATTACGAGTCCAATCGATCTGCTCGGCGTCTCTCGACTGCTTTGCTCATGGGGTGTGAATTAGCCAGAAATTATCAAAAACGTTCACGTTTCTACTCACACAAAATAATACAGGACGCAATAACGGTTACCCCTAGTCAAGTCGGTACCTTATTTCCGACACCTGGGTAGAGTGGGGAATTGTGCTTTACTTCTTCCTTTACCAAACGGGGATAAATCACTGCGCAGCCCCGGGATTCGAACTGCCGACACCTTCTCGGAAAGGCGCGTTCTCGACCACTTGGCCACGATGACTACTAAGCACTAAGAGTTTGGAGGACAGATGCAGCAACTATCCACAGAGGAAAATGATGTGCTAATTTTCATAGATAAAGCACTCATTCATTTGAACAAACAGAACTTGCACGGTACTGAGAAAGAACGAATCCTCGACAGCTCTGTGGACTCTCACTGCACTCGCAACGAATCGCTGTATTTCAAGCTCTCGTGTTACTAAACAATCCGTTCCTACTGTTTTTGAACTGCGAGGGACTAACAGTGACCTTAAATGCTGAGCGGTGAGCTCAAAAGATCGAAGACTTTTCAATGAAAGTTGTGCTGGAGGAGACTGACCGCAAGCAAAAATTGTTTTTCATCATATGGGGCTACAGCCATACCGCAGGAAGGAATATCTGTGAGCGTGTTACAGCGTTGTTTCCCAATTCGTATTGTTTCTACGCGTTGAGATGCACCTTGGCCTCCAAGTTTTCCAGTGATGGTTACTCCTTCTGTGATGCAGATAAAATTTGTACATTTGAGGAATTCAAAGACGCGATTCGTTGTGGGATCCGATGAATTTAGAAAACATTGGAAAAGAATGGGGGAGAACTTCAGAGGAAGAGTACTTCGACTAAGGCGGTCATCATCTTCGAGATTTAATGTTTCAAACATAACTAGAATGTCACAAATTTTCATGTCATTCAATAATGTACGTCTTCAAAGTTGGAACCATTCTTAAAAACCACTCCCTATTCCTTGTGATTGTCTACATGATGAAAGTGTTCCCTTCCTGATAAATTTATTCCAATCATTGCTTTTTCAAGTGTCATAAAGTTGATACCAGGACTCAATGATGGTTACACCCAGTCAACCGTATGCTCATTTCATCTACTTGCTTTTGGTGGTGAACTGAGGCTTGGTCGTTTCTTTCCCCAACGGAGGAACACTAAAAACAGCGGGTCTCGAATTATCGACCATTTTACGAGAGAGGTCTTAACCACTACGCCACGAGGACCACAAGCATTGCATGTTTGCGGTGAACATTTTGTGCTGCCAAAAATTTTGTTGTATATTAGAGCTGAATTACGTTTAATTCATGTTTTGTGTTGGAATTCGAGTTTGTGTTCCCCAAAACGTCACGAAGATTTGGTAACTAGAACAAGAGTCTAACTGCATTTACGTACAAATCTCCACCTACGCAGGTTTCCTTTTTAATTTTCAACCTGATAATTTAAGGATTTGAACGTAAATGGCAAATGTCTCTTAACTACGACTTTGATAATACATCAACCCGTTTGTACCCCTGAATATGTGTGAGGGCACGAGCCAAGAGTTAGGTAGTTCTTCTTTTTGTTGAAATAAAATGTTTTTTGTTATGTTATGGACAACCTTTTTTTGCTCTCTGCTGTCATGCTTTCAGCACCTACTACTTTCTTCTTCAACTTTTACCTTGTTTCATACACTTCTCAACGTACTATTTCTTTGCCCCTTCTGCATAGATTCCTCATTCGCTTATCTCCATACTAAGTTGTGCCTTCCGCCTTCCTTTTGTTGGATGATTTATTTTAGCGGTTAGGAAGGCTTAAACTAAAATCTAATCTAATCTTGTACCCCTGAAAATTTTTGCAGTGCGGTGTCAGCTGGTGGACTGGCCTGAACAATTATGCTCCACAACAACGTACCGTCATTTGTTACCTCAAAGTCACGGCAGAATCTCATTGATTTTGAATACAAAATAGTCCTCTTATCTTCAATATATTCTCTGACGTCCTCCAGGAGGATTGGATTAGCAACAGGCAATGTAGGTTAGTTTATCGGACTAGCAACCACAGGGGAAATATTGTTGGGTTACCTCTGCTGTATATAGGCCCCGAGGACTTTTGTCTACCATGCGCACTTTAGCTGTCAGTTCTTATGCCTTCTTTGCCGTCTTTTCTCTTTCTCTATACGCAAAGCATCCTGTATGACAGAGGTTCTTAACCTTTTTTGGCAGTGACCCAAAATAACTTCCATGACACAAGCCTCCATAATAATAAAAATTTAACTATAACATAAGTGAACACGGATAGGTTACACAAACCCTTAGCGACCCGATGAGATGACTTGGTGACCCAACTTTGGGTCGCGACCCAGGGGTTAAGAACCACTGCTGTATTGGAACACCTGTTTCGCGGAGCTTCCCCGTTTCCTACTGACCATACTAAATTGTCCCTTCTCTTTGCTCACTTGAATAACCATTCTTGTAGCTGGAACATCTAAGCTAAAGAACGTGTAATTATGTTTCCTCTGTTTTCAACTCACTGGTTACTAAATATCTAATGCTGGTAATTTTTAATCCCACTCTTCTTTTTTTTTTACTTTCGATATTTGTTCTGCTCAAACGTACATACAGTCCGTAAATTCGCACTAGTTCTATGCAATGGAAATCATTACGACTGTAAATTTCATTTTTATTTATATTAGAGCATTTCATAATATTTTTATGTATTTTTCAAGCAGTAAAAGTAACCTGTGCAATGCTGAGGTAGAAAGATAATGTTAATTGTAAATAGTCGTGGCTACCCATTGAGAGACTGCTGCACTTGCAGGAGTTGGTCGTGAGTTTAGCTCTCCCAGAAGGAAAATGTGAGGGCTTGAGCTGAGAGTTAAGTACCTTCTTTTTGTTGAAATAAAATGTTTTTTGTTATGTTTAGGACCATCATTTTTCGGTTCACTGCTGTCCTGGTTTTCAGCACCTACTACTTTCTTCTTCAACTTTGATCTTGTATCATACTCTTCTTTCTCAAAATACTCTTTCTATGTTTCTGCGTTGATTCCGCGTTCCCTCAACTCCATATTAAATGGTGCCTTCCTCCTTCCTTTCTTTGGATCGCCTCTGTGGCGGATAGGTAGGCTCAAACTAACTAATAATCTAATCTGCGAGTTTAAATTTGCAGTGAGGCTTGCCGTGTCTTCCTCCTCAGAAAGACTCAACTATTGTATCTACAAGAATAATAACTCCGTGGAGGAACACATGAAATCCCTGAGAGTTTGGTGTGTCTTCTATTTGTTGAAGTTTTTTTTCTGATTGTTTAGGACCATATTTCTTTGCTTCTCTGCTGTCTTATTTCTCAGCGCTCTGACTTCCTTCTTCAACTTTTATCTTGTTTCCTAGCTTTCTTCTTCAACTTACTGTCTTTATGCGCACGGGGTCCTGTCCGGGAATAAACTTAGTGCATAAATTCCGCGTTCCTTTACTTTCATACCGCTGTCTTGTTTTTTAGCGCCTGTAACTTTCTTTTGGAACCTTCATCTTTCTTTACAAACGTCTTTCAACCTGGCGGTTTCTATGCGCAGTGCGGGGATCCTCGTTTTGTACACAGATTTCTCATCCTCAATTTCATCCTAAAAGGTCCATTCTTCCTCCCTATCTTAGGAACTTTTCAGTTGTGTTTAAGGAGGCACAAACTAGCAAATAATGTAGTCTGCCTTGTCTTTCATTTTTACTCCTTTTTCTCTCATATAGGGAAGGCCGGCGTACCGTGCAAGCAACCTCTTAAAATGCTTCGTTCTTTAATTTTTTGTTTTTATTGTACCTTTTTGCCTCATTGGGATGTTCACGTCTTCGTTTGTCTGCAGTCTGGACTGTGCCAAGCGAGCGACCCATCGCCTAACGGAATGGGTACGGAATTTAGACTAGAATTAATCTTAAAAATCGATGGAAAAATTTGTGAACTCAAATGTTATTGGATTTCCACTTAATGCTTTATTGATGGTAGGCATAATTGGACAGGTTTATCTGGTTTGAACTAAGATCAATTCCAACGTATGTTGTGTCAATTTTTTTTCTAAAGAAATGTTTCGCTCTGAAGTTCGCCATCATTTCCCGAAATAGAAATCTCTCCTGAAACTGCAGTGATATGCGAAAGGATCCCGTAAAAATTTAACTTGCAGAGGATCTCGTATGAAGAAAATCTCATATTTCAGTCCGCTGCGTGGAAATTCAAATAGAGAACGTGCTCTCCTTTTTTAGTGTTTTGTCGGCAAGAATACAATATTTATGAGCTTTCAGAATTTACGAGGTCAACTAGCATTGTTAAAAACTGTTATTGAATTAGCTTGGACGTTACAAATTTAGCCAGAAACACACTTCATTCTCTATACATCAAGAATTCAATATTTTGAAACGCATAGCTAGCAAATAATGAAAAGGTAACTGGAATTCACTCCTTAGGTCCCGCAAAGTAACACCATGGCAATGGCACGCAGCAATTATCAATAACGCCTCAAACAGAACCTAAGCGCTGTGTCACCGGTGTGAATATTTGAGTGTTGCTAGAACAAAAAATGATTTAACCAACTAATGACAGATATTAAGGAAATTTCCGCAGAGAGAGTAAGGGAAACTGGCCTCCAGTTGAAGAGGAGGTCGGATAGATAAATGGAGTTACTTTATTGTGGTGTGGTATCTTCGTCATTTTTCTACTGTAAACTGTTCAGACACTTGCGGGAACAACAATTGTCTTCGCGCGTCATCCGTTTTTTTGCGTTCATGTTTATAGAATCAATTGGTTTCGAGAGGTGAATCCCGGACCATCTTTGACTTAGTACACTATTGTGACGTCAGCGGACCAAGTTACTGGAATGGGCTGCAAGTGCAGTTTGTGCGCTAAATTTGGTGATGCGAGGAAGGACGTAGGGTTTAATTAACCGGATAAGGGGCATGATCTGATGTATGAGAAAATGTTGCCAGGCGGGCAAGAAGACTTTTGAAGTTATGCAGTTGATGGTGTACTTGAAAATCATTCAATTTATTTCTGAGCACTACAGGGTGTTGCGTGTGCACTAGGGGAAAATTACAAGTTTATTTCCGGCTTTGGATTTATTGGTTCTTTTCCATATAAGCCCCGCCACTAATGTCACACATAAGTTCACCCACTTGTAACTTCCGAAATAATGCACCTATTGACTTCAAATTACTCAAACAAAAGAATGTTCAAATTACTTTCAAACGAATGTTTTAATCTTTCGTTTGAGAATAATTTAAAGTCGATAGGTGCATTATTTCGAAAGTTACAAGTGGTTGAACTTAGGTGTTGAATTAGTGGCGGGGCTTATGTGGAAAAGATCCAATTCATTTTGGAAACAATGCATTCCTAAGAGAAAAAATCGTGAGATGGCCATCTTCAGGAATTGTGGTACGCCAGTTGCCCATATTTTTCTTCTGAGTTCAGGCAAGAAATTGAGCCAAGTGATAAATAATGTGCCTCAAGCAGGAAGCAAACAACGACACGACCACTGATCGGTTCCATTTCGTCCACTCGGAACAACAACAACGGTAAATTGATAAAGAAACGTCCTTGTCTAAAGGAAACGTGGAAGTTTGAAAGGTGTTCCCAGACTGAGGTAAATCATGAAATTTTCACTCGTATAAAGATACTGGGTTCAAATAGATATATTTCAGAACATTTCAGCATGAAAAAAAAAGTTTGGAAGAGTCAACGGAAGTTCAGAAGTTCACTAAAGAGTCGGGAAACGCGATCTAAAAATTAACTTACAATGAGAAACCTTGATTAATAGCTGGTTACGCATACAATAGCAACCTCCATATCTCGGCAAGAACTGTCTTCATTACACACCTCGGTAACAACTACAGGGGCTCGGTGCAACTGTAGCGTGACGTCTGCCGCTGTGAATCGCCTACCCAGGTGCAGTTTGAGATGTGCAAATTCAGTGTTTATCTCTAATTTAAACGTATGTAAATAAGTAATATCCATTAGTAACCGAACCTCACGCTATAGTACTAGCTAGAGTTATATCTCATGCTATAGTGTGGTAGGCCTCACCCTATAGTAGCACCGGAGACTCGCCCCGGAAGCCGATTCGAATAATATAATTAGCCTTCGTCAGGAGTTGAAGATCCTAAGCCATTTGTTGTACAAGTACTTATTAGCCATCTGTTGATGACCGTGAGTTTAATTATGAAACATATGCATAACTGTTGATGTATTAAAAATATTTTCGGTAAGTTAGGCCTTTTTGTCATCTACGATAATCGACTTTCTGAACACAAAAACCGTGTTCAGTTTCTGTTAGAACACCGACAATTTTCTGAGGCAACTTACTCCATGATTATTCATAATTGCATCGTTAGGTCATAGGTAATAAGACATATTAGCTTATGAATGTGATGATGGCAGGGATAATTGTTAGTTAACTATAATGCAATTGCCGTGAACACAACACTGGTAAACGCAGTAACTACCAGCAGACAACAACACCACCTGCAGACGCAGTAACCAGTGGCAGACACCCACCAGTCTTGACACAACCATACGGACCCTGCTCTCTCCACGTGCAGTAGCGCAAACATACTACGATAAAATGCCGACAACGGCTTTTAAAAATAATAGACATTTTTACGAGCATAAGCTTCATCTCCGAAGCCTCAACACAAATCGTGATTTGTGTGTTAAATTTGAGTCATAAATTGTACAAACTGTTATCTACACGTGAAATTGGTGAACAAATGTGATGTTATTAACTGTTTTGGTTGTCAAAATAGATGATAACTATATTTTATTTTATGTATAATTTAAAATTGTGTAAGTCATGAAAAATCATTCGAAGAATTTTATTTTTTTTCCTGTCTATTTCATCAATAACTACAACAAAATTGTTCTAGGAGAGAAATCGTTTTTTAATTGATTGCCATGAGTTTTAGGTCGGTATTTCTGCGATTACTATTATTCAGCCTATTATTTAATCATTGTCTCATTGCCAAAAAACTTAAAATCGAAATTAATTCCGACAGTGACAAATAAACCAAGAATTCATGATATGATGCACAGATAAATAAATTTAAAGTGTCTGTATGTGAACATAGCACTTAACACTGGAGTCCGTTTAATTCCCAGCTCCGTCTGTGCCAAATTTCCCGGTTTATGACCAACTCCCGTTCAGGTGCAGCCAGCAACGCAGCCTCAGTGACAGTTGGTCACTTCGATAATACTTCAATCGATCAGAGGAAACTATAATCCCATCCGTATCGTGCCTGTAACATGAATGCCTACAGTGAACGTAGCTGTTGTATGAAAATGTATGAGCTCCGTACCTGCACCAGCACCGTACCTACACCAGCACCGTACCTACATGTTACGTTTGCCGTGGTATGGTTTAAATCAGAATATTCGTTATTAACGACCAAACGTAATCATGCTCAATAGTGCTTTTCGAAATCGTAAGAGAAGGATGCGAAAGCATGGGAAACTCAGCTCGGGTATTTATTGAAGGAAAACCCGGAAGGACTGGCGATGAGCTTGACTGGAAGAACTTGCCTAGGTGGGCACTCCGTGCCGGCGAGGTCCTGCGAACGATGGTGAGGTCCGGTGAGCGATGACGTTGGCCCGGTGTAAGTGAGTGTTTTTGGGGAGGTTCACAGTGTGTAAGTTTAGCGACTGACAGACCGGCAAGTGGTTGCAGTTTAGAGAGGACAAAAGTTTCAGAAAACGTCTTACGTCACACATAGGCAATTACGTTGTATAACTCGATGAATGAGTTAGGGATAAGATTTGCCAAGTTAATATGTGACTTGTGTAGGTCAGATGAATGTATAGGTTCCGGTTAAGACCCAAGGAAGTGTGGCGTTTAATGACGTCGTCGGGTTTCTGCAAGAGTCGAAGACACTGAATGAGAGGTTCCCGGAGAGACATCAAGGAAAATATTCCACAACTGAAAATCCCTACACTGCACGTGATACCTTCCCACGACGGAGAAACACTGAGAACTCCTACAGATTCAACACGAGCTAATTTGAATTGTTCTCTCTTTGTCAAGCTCAAGAAATAGGATAGAATTAATTTACTACTGGCAAGACTCTTTTACAGCTGCTCTTGCTTTAAATAGAGGGCATGAAATTTTAAAGGAAATTTTGGTAATGAACTACTTGTGATTTATTGAAAACTAAATGCGATTACGCACAAGAGCTACGGAATATAATGAAATCCACACAGCTAAAACTTTTGCAAGAATATGCAAGACAGTACAAGCCTTGTGATTTTTAGAGCAGTAATCTCGGTGATTCTATTTTGGGGAATTATGGAAAATACATGTGACTTAAAAACATGATTCGTGGAGTAGAAAGGAAATATACAAATAGCTAAAATGCATAGAATGGGAATTAATACTTTTTCGTACTCTACAATACCGAGGTTCACACGAGAAATAAAAAGGCAGTCCTAAATTCATTAATGTCAATCATATTGAAAAAAAAGAAACACTGCAAGAATATCCTGTAGTAACAGGATAATATTTACACTTAAAGGAGGTGAAATTCTCGAACATAGAAATGACATGACGCGGCAGTTATCGCGTTCGCCATCTTCCGCGGGACGCCGGCATACCACCGTACGCGTTCACGAAGTATTTTTGTACGCGAGTAGCAATATCACCATGGCAGATGCAAGTATATATTTTTGCCGCAAGAATAAAAAGAACGTGATTAAATGTTGATAATAAAATCTTGCCACCGAAATGCAATGAACATATGACACAAAATTTACGCTACGTTACCAACGAATTACGAACGAACGAACTACGTTACGAATGTTATTTGCGAACTCTACTACTATTTTCATATTTATCTATATATCACGACACTGAACACGATCACTTATACTTAGCACAATGGACACCAAAATTATACTTAACCTGAACACGAAAAGGAACACGATATTTTCTAACACAGGTCTACTTACGAGAAATGCTGTAACACCAAGCTAGAGAGACGCACGAAAAAGAGTGAGTTTGAAAGAGACGCGTCACCGCGCAGTGTTGCCAATCCCAGAGAGGCTTTAGACTCGAGAATGTCGATCGTTATTTTATCTCTCATGCATTTACACAAAAACTTTAATGATTACTAATTATAAGTAGAAAATTATTAATTCTAATTTAGAGTAAGATTTTTAATGTCAATAATTATTTTATTTAAGTGCGGATGAGAAATTTTAGAATTTTACACTTTGTAGCTGATGCTACATACACCTGCGCCGTACCTACACCAGCACCATAACACCAGCACCGTACCTACACCAGCACCGTACCTACACCAGCACCGCACCTACACCAGCACCGTACCTACACCAGCACCGTCCCTTCACCAGCACCGTACCTACACCAGCACCGTACCTACACCAGCACCGTACCTACACCAGCACCGTACCTACACCAGCACCGTACCTGCACCAGCACCGTACCTACACCAGGACCGTAACAACTGATGTCTTAACATATAAAATAAGAAGAAAACGGTAATGTATTGATTTCTACAAATATGAAAATTTAAAGAACGATAATAACGCAAACAGCATCAACGTTGGTGGTTAATGGCGCGTTGATGTTCAGTTGAATTGAACACTGAAGTGAAAACCTACTTCACATGGACTTTGAGAGCTCTATATTAAAATAACTTAGTCGTCCAGTTACGAACATTTGAAATTTCTTAAAATTTCGTGAGATGATATTAAAATACGATAAAAACTGCGATAAAAAATAAACTCGCTGAAACTTTCATACGACTGAATTTTCAATCATATCAATGTTTGGCAATAACCTGACATATATGTGAAGTCGTCAAGTTCATATTCCTAAAATTTAGGTGGAGCGAAGCCAATTGCCCCAACGCGACGTGCATGTAAATTTTAGCTCAAATTCATACATTTTCGTAGCCTTTTCGGCACATATCACTGCAGTTCTACCGTAGAGATGGCGTAGGGTGGATACCTTAACGTGCACGCTACTTCCGATGAAGTACAAGATGCGTTGAAAGAAAGCTGTTCGCTTGAGTTAGTCCGTCATGTAAGTAACCGACTTCCTGAACACAAACCTGTGCTCAATTTCTGCGAGTTGCCACTATTTTGCAGTGCAGCTTACTGCCTGAATATTGAATGTTGCATTGCCAGACTAGGTGATCCCCTAAATTAGATATGTCAGTTTCGTGTTAATTTAACCTCAATTCGGTATCATGTCAGTTTAACCTCAACTTGATGTTAGTCTAACCTGAATCTATACAAATGTGTAACAGATGTGTTTGTAAACATTTATGACAGCTGTGTGTGAACTTTTGAAACAACGCAATCAGCAATTTTTCACCTCCCAATGTTACTGTGAATTTTTTCTTTTTTTACCACTAAAGTTATTATTACGCGTAAACCATATTAGCTGACTATATCATTGTCGTTATAATCTTTAAAACTTATTACCTGTTGTATGTGAACTTGTATAAACGCCTTCATGCGGCAATCTGTTTACACCAATGTTGTGATATTGAACTCCAATATTATTCGCTCATGGACTGAGTTTATGTGTACTCACGTAATCGCACTAGATTTTTTTTTATACTCTATTCTCTCGTACTTCATAAGCTAGTTTTTTAGACAGGAATATCCCTTAAAGCTTGACTCTGTATTTCGTTTTTAAGCTCTATAGTACCTACTTCTTACTGTTTACTAATTTTAAATGACTGATCACCCTGAGATATTCGAGGAAATCGACCCAGATCTCAATCATTTGAACAGAATATATCCAAACCTAAACGACTCTCCAGAGTGTAGGTATACTAATATATCAAAATTCAACGAAACTATACGAATAACTGACCGAGATTTCTCACTCCTCTGTTGGAACTGTAGGTCACTCTATCCAAAATTGGAAGAGATACAATGTACTATTACTGAACTTAATTATAACCTAGACGTGATTAGGTTCACCGAAAGCTGGCTAGATGACTCGACTAAAAACATGATTCGATTTGAAAATTATCATAGTTACCATTCGCTAAGAAAAAATCAGCGGGGCGGAGGCATTAGCACATATATATCTAACCACATAGACTCGAGAACCATAGCAAGTGCAACAATGAATCAGGATCATATAGAATCACTCTTCGTGGAACTGTCTAGAGATGGTAAACGCATTGTGCTTGGAACGGTGTATAGGCCTCCTACAGCCTGTCCTATATCCTTCCTGAATGAGCTGAATCGTATTATTTCTCAGTTCAACAGGCCCTTATACAATGACATAATAATATGCGGTGACTTCAATTATGATCTACTGAAACATGAAAGCTATGAACCAATCTCTAATTTCCTAACAACCTTTCAGTCTCAATCCTTCCTTCCGATCATTACAAAGCCAACACGAATAACCTCAGAGTGTGCTACGCTGCTTGACAATATCTTTATGACAGACCCAAGTGATTTTCTTGCTGAAATAATTACTTCTGACTTATCAGATCACTTCCCAGTTTTTCTTATTAAGAAAAATGTCTATATTGCTTGCACCAAGGCACGGGCTGAAACTTACTCATATCGTAAAATAAACGAATCAAATCTTGAAGAAATGCGCACCGTTCTAGAAGAATCAATGCTTACATTGCACATCTCTCAACAAAATAATAATGCTACGAGCATTGATGAAGCAGTAGTAAAGTTGACTGAAACTATAATGACCGCATACAATCAGTGTTGCCCAATTGTAACTAGTACAGTTACCCCGAAAAATAAACAAAAGCCCTGGATTACTAGAGACATCGTAATAAATATAAAGAAACGTCAAGCGTGCCTAGCCCTCCTTTGCGAAGGGCGAATATCTAGAGAAACATATAACCGATTCAGAAACTATGTAACAAACCAGATAAGAACATAAAAAAAAGAACTACTTTTCGCTCAAGTTTACTCAATTCAAAACTGACGTTAAAAAGACTTGGCATCTCCTTAACTCTTGCTGTAAACCGAATGATGCCGATAAAAAGAAAATTGAATATGTCATTCAAGATAATGTGAAATACCATGAGAAGAAAGAAATTGCCAATCTCTTTAACAACTTCTTCGTAAACGTAGGGAAAACTATAGCTGATGGTATTCCAAGTGAACCTACTGATCACCTGGAATTTATGGATCATATTCGAGAACCCAACTCCTTTTTCTTTACGCCTACAAACTCCTCCGATGTAATTACGTGCATAAACAACATGAAAAATAAATCGAGTGGGCTACAAACGTTCCCGACTAAAGTACTTAAAGTTATTGCTGACATTGTAGCCCCGCTGATATCAAATATTATTAACTAGTCTCTCTCACTAGGCACTTTCCCGAATTCCCTCAAAGTTGCTAGAGTAACCCCTATCTTTAAAAGTGGTGAAAAAACCTGTGTAAACAATTTTCGACCTATCTCCGTACTACCGATTATTAGCAAAGTATTCGAAAAGATTGTGTATAAAAAAGTGTACTCTTATTTTGAACAAAAATCATTTCTTTACGATAAACAATACGGCTTTCGCTCTAAAAAATCAAAAACACAGGCTATATTAAATCATTTACAATTCCTCTATTCTAATATAGATGAAGGAAAGCCTGTCTTCTCTGTATTTCTTGACTTTCGAAAAGCATTCGATTGTGTGGACCATAAAATACTACTCTCGAAACTACACTGTTATGGCATTCGAGGGATTGCCCATGATTGGTTCAGATCATACCTAATAAATCGGAAGCAATACGTTGTCATTGACGACGCAAAATCAGACCCACAGACAATTAGCCATGGAGTTCCACAAGGATCTGTTCTTGGGCCTCTCCTGTTTCTGATTTTTATCAATGATATTGTAAAATCTACATCATTCTTCAAATTCATACTTTTTGCCGATGACAGTACGCTTTCTGCGGTCCTTCCGAACCAAAATCCCGCTATGATTGTGGAGAGTATAAATAATGAACTTCATAAGGTTTCATCGTGGCTCAAAGCTAATAAAATAAGCCTTAATATTGATAAAACAAATTATATTACATTCTCATACAAGAAAGATGTATCTCTCCCATGCATTAAAATTGGCGAAGGTGAAATCGAAGAAACCAATTCATGTAAGTTTCTGGGCATCATAGTAGATAAACATCTGACCTTCAAAGAGCACATCACTCATATTAGTTCTAAATTATCAAAATCCATCGGAATCCTAAATAAAGTTAAAAATTTTCTGCCTGAAACAGCTTTACAAATGCTCTACCGAACGCTTATTTCTCGATACTTGCAATACGGAATAGAAGCATGGCATGGAACTGATAAAAATAAAACCAACAAAATTTTTACTCTGCAGAAAAGAGCTGTCAGAGCGGTAAAGAACCTAGAATATAATGCTCACACAAATGATTCCTTCAAAAATTTACAAATACTTAAACTTTCGGATCTCTACAAAATCTTCATCTGTAATTTCATTTACAAAACATTAAGAAATGATGGCGACAATAGCCTAAGACAATTATTGACTGCGCAAACTGGTCATCACGACCATTTAACCCGAAATAGAAGTAAATTCATGCTTCCTTATTATTCGAAGGCCCGGTCGCAACACAGTATCCTCTGCGTTGGAACCAAAGCTTGGAACTCTATACCTACGGAGATCCGTAAATGTAATTCGTACAAAGTATTCAAAAGACATCTTGAGTCTCACTTCCTATCAGAATACTAGTCGTGTAAGATCACCATGTCAAATCTTGCCTCCTACATGTAACTACTGACAATGTAATAATGTAACTTGCTGTGAGTAACATAACCGATCTTCAGTCTGCTCTTGAATCGTTTTATCGAACATACTGTTAAATATAGCCGATTTGACCTATATAGTAAAATACAGCATAAAATATCGGGTAAATTATCTCAATGATCAGTCTAATGCAAAACTAGGTTAAGTAAACTAGGTTAAACATTGTTGTACACCTTAGAATAACGTGATGATAGGATGCCCTAGAAGTCGCTGAACTTGTTCGGGCCCACAGGTAGCTATACTCAAATTTAACCATTGTACTAGACTTAAGAAACATTCTACCTCTGTATCACCTGTGGTAAATAAATTGTTTGAATTGTTTGGCCGTGAGTGATGAGACAAATGAGGGCTGATGGTGGGGATGAATGTTAGGTAATAACTCTTGAACAGTTACCGTGAACACAACGCCTGCAAACGCAGTAACTAGTAAAAATTTAGTTAAACACATTTCAAACTGAACTATTGGTAGGCCCTATTATATTTTTATTATTGTCACTTTCAACAAAATATGGTCATTTAACTTCAAAAAACCTACGAGAGCAACTCGACTATTTTTCAGAGTGAGTGAGTTTGCTGTGTGTTTATTCGTGTTGTTAGTGAATGGAAGGAAGCTTTCGTGTTGACTTGTGTTCCGTTGTGGGGAATGTTGATGTCTTGACTGTTTTGTAGTTGTTGTTCTTGTTACTATTTTCACTTTCGTATTTCTATTATAATGTGTTGCTTTTTTTCATTTAGCTGTTGTTTATTATCATCTTTTACTTAACTATTTAACAATAACTATCATCATAGCAATGTACGCCAAATGGCCATGTAATTCCTTCCTTATAGTTGCCCTAGCCATCAACATAATATTTTGCATCGCGTTATAGGTCGTCCTGAGATCGGTGCATCTAAACAGGAGGTTGGTGATCCTAAGACGGTGTCGGGTCGGGACTTCTTGTGTTGTTATTCGTGTTGTTATCAATATGGGAAAGCCCACCTAAGATACTGCTGCCTATATAACGCGCTGTAATATCAGGCCGTGAGGCATTCAAAGACAGTCGAGAAGAGCCACCGCCGGGTTTGCGGCTTGTGCCCGTGGCACAGCTGTGCTGGGCGCTGCCCGCCCGTGTGCCGTTCAGTGTATTCCTTATATCTCAGCACATCACTCCAATAAAGTATCATCGCGATCTGAGTGTCACTCTACCTCCCCCTTCTTACGCAAAAGATACTTAGACGATCCCTAGAACCGAACCTGTCTGTGAGACACTAGCCAGGACCTCAGGAAATAACATCCGTGATGAAACCGGGAACCCCCAAACCCTACAGCAGGAAATTTGGCGTAGCGCATGTCCTGAACATGTGTTCATGTATTACAATGACACCAAAAGTACAATGATAATAACTCTAATCATGATATAGCGAAATGACGAGCAATGAAATGAGTACCAAACTTACACGATATCATTTCAATGCACAAATCAAATTTCCATAGTTATCCTTCGAAAACGTGGACCTGTTGCTCAGCTTGTATGCTTAATTTTGATGTGACATAACTTAAATTTCCATGAATAGAGAATTAATTCCAAACAATAGCTTTCGATTCAATTTATTTAAACCATCATTGTTTGAGTCGTCGAATTAGGCATAAAAGATTTTCTCAAATTCAACTACGTCAACTTTAGAAAGTGAAATTTTGATCTAGTCTGTGAGGCAGGGCGCAACGCGCGTTTGCCTGAACGTATAAATTATGTGAGTCGATGTCGGCTGCCCCAATACGAGTTGACTCGCGCTACAGCGAGGGGGGAGTGTAGCGTGTGTGTTGGTGTGTCCTGTGGTGTTGTTGTCGGCAACTAGTTACTGCGTCTGCAATTGTTGTTGTCTGCCGCTAGTTACTGCGTCTGCAGGTGTTGTTGTCTGCCAATAGTTATTGCGTCCGTAGGTGTTGTTGTCTGCCACTAGTTACTGCGTCTGCATGTGTTGTCTGTCACTAGTTACTGTGTCTGCATGTGTTGTTGTCTGCCACTAGTTACTGTGTCTGCAGGTGTTGTTGTCTGCCACTAGTTACTGCATCTGCAGGTGTTGTCTGCCACTAGTTACTGTGTCTACACATGTTTTTGTCGGCCACTAGTTACTGTGTCTGCAGGTGTTGTTTTCTGCCACTAGTTACTGCATCTGCAGGTGTATTCTGCCACTAGATATTACGCCTGCAGGTGTTGTTGTCCGCCACTAGTTACTGCGTCTGCAGGTGTTGTTGTCCGCCACTAGTTACTGCGTGTGCAGGTGTTGTTGTCTGCCACTAGTTACTGCGGTTCAGGTGTTGTTGTCTGCCAATAGTTACTGCGTCTGCAGGTGTTGTTGTCTGCCACTAGTTACTGCGTCTGCAGGTGTTGTCTGTCACTAGTTACTGTGTCTGCACGTGTTGTTGTCTGCCACTAGTTACTGTGTCTGCAGGTGTTGCTGTCTGCCACTAGTTACTGCATCTGCAGGTGTTTTCTGCCACTTGTTACTGTGTCTGTCTGCACATGTTTTTGTCTGCTACTAGTTACTGCATCTGCAGGTGTTGTCTGCCACTAGTTACAGCGTCTGCAGGTGTTGCGTTTGCAGCAATAGTATCACAGTCAACTAACATGTAGACAAACCATCAGCTCACACGTCTCACTGCCTACGGCCAAACGCTGCATGTGGCACATCTAGGCAGCAGCTACACAGAACATGGCGGCGCGCTGGCTGAGACCGACCCCAGCTTTGTATTCGGGACGTCAGATAGCCAAGGGAACGGCCTCCCTCTAGCATGCAACTCAATTCACTCACCTACCTCGAATTGAAGTTACTCGTACATATTAATTTGCCGCTATCGGCTGCAAGTTTCAACAAGATAAGGAACTTAAAAGAGTTTTTCGAAGTAAAATTGGTTTTGGATCGTATGACTTTGATAAATATAAATTCGATACGTAGAAATATATGTATGAACGTTTATAAAAAGCTGGAAAATTGAAAATTAACTCTATTTAATGTTGCTAAAAATTTATTTTGTCGACATTTTTAATCCCATTTTAATGTCAATTCTCACGAAATCTGTAGGAGAAAATCGAAGTTTCTATGGCTGACTGAATTATTTTATTATTATTTCATCAAAATAAAAATCAAGGAATTTTTAACACTAGGTTTCAATTCCATTGAAATCAATATGTTAACCCCCATTGTTGCACTACTGGCATTATTCTCGTTTTTAAATTTTCATAGTGGGTCGAAATCAATACATTACCGTTTTCTTCTTATTATATACGTTAAGACATCAGTTGTTATGGTGCTGGTGTAGGTAAGGTGCTGGTGTAGGTACGGTGCTGATGTAGGTACGGTGCCGGTGTAGGTACGGTGCTAGTGTAGATACGGTGCTGGTGTAACACAACGTCGGACAGGATCCATCATTTTGATGATGTCAATTTCGAATGACCAAATTCCGACCAGCCGCTCGTCAGATATCTTTAATTATGTGTGATGTCAATAATTTTGGTGAGCAGATATCGACTACTCTCATGTGCTCTAGCCAGGTAAGAGCGTTTCTTCTTGGTGGTGCGTCCTGGACCTGTGGGTGTTTGTCACTAGTTACTATGCTGCAAGTGTTGTTGTCTGCCACTAGTTACTGCGTCTGCAGGTGTGTTCACGGCAATTGTATCATAGTTAACTAATATTTTCATAATCAGCTAATATGTCTCATTGCCTACGGCTAAACGATGCAATTTTGTATATTCATAGAGTAAACTGTACAGGAAAATTTCGGCGTGCTGGCAGTAACTGACCACAGATTTATGTTCAGAAAACCAAGTTTCTCAACCCAAATTACTCTAACTCAAACGAATATCTTTTTAAAAGCTCCTTTAAGCCTAGCAGAGACCACTCCTCTCATAGGGCTAATGCTCATCAGGTGATGCTGACATCGTTCATGCGAGTCTAACCTGACTCTCAAACATATTTTATCTACCCGTCAAATTATTTTATCGTTTCTTCACTACATGAAACAGTTGACCCTCATCCTAATTTACCAAATATAATATTGTGCGCTTAAATAATAAACGTGAAAAATCATTTATCTAATGAAATTACAATTTCTATCATAAATGAATTCACTCATTATTTGTTTTCAATGCTATTCTTTCATTTAAAATTAGGCAAATTTCTTTTCAATGTGCAAATGTTGTTTTGGCCAACAACGGTAACTAATTCATTTTCTGGCATAGTCATTCGAGCCCGACAGAAATGCTCCGTAGGATAACATGCCGCCTATCATTGTTGATGCTATTTGCATTATTTTCACTTCTTATGTTTTTGTTGATGTATAAATCAGTTCTTTAATATTATTTGTCAATACTTACATTGATATTTTGGTGTTGGTGTAGGGACGGAGCTTCATCCCTGTACTTAAACCAGCACCATAGCAACATTTTAATAATAATAATGAAGGCATCTAAGGATGCTTTATTTCCAATCAAGCCTGATATATATCACCTTGTACATTGGATTTTCAAATGCCTTATAACTAACGCCAGAACGCCATGACGCTTTCCCCCGGTCAAGACCGGTACCCATTTCAGACACCTGGGTAGAGTGGGGTATTGTGCTTGGAATTGTTCTCCTATACCCAACAGAGAAAATCGCCACTGCCAGCGCCGAGTTTCGAACCCGGGTCCCGGCCGCACGGCGGCGGAACCTATAGCACATGGCTATCGCGAGCACATGGCTATGTTGTCTGCCACTAGTTACTGCGTCTGCAGGTGTTGTTGTCACTAGTTACTGCGTCTGCAGGTGTTGTTGTCTGTCACTAGTTACTGCGTCTGCAGGTGTTGTCTGCCACTAGTTACTGCGTCTGCAGGTGTTGCCTGCCACTAGTTACTGCGTCTGCAGATGTGTTCACAGCAATGTCCCCACCACCATCAGCTAATGTCTCATTATAACATTATCCGAGACTGGATACGGAAGCCAATACTCAGTGCGTATATCCAATACCGGAAGTAGGATCCAATACTCAGAATTACACCAGTCCCACATGATCACATTCCGGGCTCTGCTTCCCGAATGTATTCCACATCTGATTATTGTTAGCCCGTGGGCTGCAAAAATACTATTATATAGCGTACACAAGAACTTTCTGTTAAGTTCATACTGGAGTGAATGATGTCCTCTAAACAACCGTACTGTGAATGTAAGCCCCGGCTCTGGAGCTACCGTTGTCGTCAGGTAAGGAAGGAAATGCTGGCAGGTTTCTATCAGTTTACTGGGATCGGACCTAGCTAGCCAGGGGCTACCGGCGGGCCGTGCTGGCAAAGTGCGATTGCTCAGACACGACGAGCGCTTTTACGCGGCTCGGCTCACGAATGTATGGAGGAAGCCACATATTTCCCTCTTATACGGGAATGCTGTAGGCCGAGAACAAAAATAAAAATAAAATTTTTAGATTCAAAATGATATTCCAAAAAAACTGCAATAAAAAACGCATAGACCTCAATAGCACAGAATGTTTGCGAACCTACACGCAATTAATTAATAATTTGTTATATTAAAACAACGAAGTTAGAACAGTCCGCCATTTCCACTTACACAACGATCACTAAAATTTAAACTGATAACAAATGCTAAAATGCTAAATGCGAAGCAACACAAAAAGGGAAAAAGGGCAGCGTAAGCAAATGCAATAAAAAAAATACCTTCTTCCTTAGAACTAAACATTAGAATGAGTGACCATTCAGACAAATGACATAACATTGACTACGCATTAAGTACGCTCGCAAGGAAATGAATTGGCTCTATCAACATCGAATCATCAATTAACAAAAACTCAATTGGTAAATTGCAAAGGTAAATTTGTTTTCACAACATTATTCGTTTTTAAACAGTTCTGGAGAATGCTTCGGATAAATTCGCATTGAGTAATGAAAAGAAGGGAAACATGAAATACTACTGCGCATGTTAAAATATCGAATTCTAAAGAGTTACAAGCACTAGAAAAAGTTTGGTCCCAATTAAAAATTACTACAAAGACATATACACCGAAAAGAATCGCAACCTTTTAAAAATTCAGTCGATTCAGAGTACGCTAATAAGAGTACGTGCTTGCAGAATGAAAACCAGTGACGAATTACCGTAGAAACTCATGGTTACAAAAGTTAAGGCTATGAGATTATATAGGTTATACGATTATGAACCAATAAAAAGAAACGGAACAACTACCCCAACAAGGAACAAAGGAAAACCGGTAACAGATCGGTTTCATTTACATTAACAAGCCAATGGGATTAATAAAACTTTTATAACGTAGGTTCCTCAAGGAAACTCTGACATAAAAAGTTAACAGTTGAAGAAAGTCTACTACAAAACTATCACAACCTACACTATAGCACAGTATAGGTTTCACATAGACATCAAGTTAGGTAAAATAGTTTACTCACCTCTTGGATACCTTACAACATAACTAGATACTCAGATACCAGAATGTGGTTAGCGAGAGCAGAGCGGAGATAGAAAGGAATATATAGAATAGGGTAGCATAGAATTAGTACATTAGTTTAGAAATTAAGAAGTTAGATACCAACCACAGTCGATAATATTATTTACACACTCGGTCAACATTTACTTGTTGTCGAGCCCGAGTTCACTTGTAGACTGCCTGTGAGTGTTGCCCTCTCGAGCGTTGCCAACTATTGGTCTCTCTAACTAGAACTTACACTACTCGCTATATTACACCCCTCCCTCCTTAATTAGAAACCCCCCCCTGTATCCCCAGTCCCCTTATTCAATATAGTCAATCCTAAAGGTCCATTCTCACCACAGGCTTCCGAGCTCGGGTAGACCTGCGCGAGATGCTAGCGCTTGGAGGCTCGTGCATCCTAGCCTCCTGTGTGGGAATCGGGTAATCAGGTGTTTCGGAGTCAGGTTCATGGGTCGGAGGTGGTGGATATGAATTTTGAGCAGGTTGTGGAAACACAACGGTTTCCTCCGTAGGTTGTTCCAAGGGTTCAGGGATGGTGTTCGAGCAGGTAATAACTTGATCCTGGTGTCGACGAACGACCTCTCCTCCCTTCAGTTGGCACTTGTAGGATACCGGGCCTGTTTTCTCAATAGTGGTAGCAGGGGTCCATTTTGGGGAACCCGGCGTGTATTGACGGACCATCACAGGTGACTCCAGCGGAATGTCAACCGCGCGAGACCCTGGGTGGTATCTTTTCTGAGCGTCCTGGCGTTGAGCAACTTTGGACGCGATTGCTTCTGACGGCCAAAGCAGATCAAGACGAGAGCGAACTTTCCTGCCTAACATCAGTTCGGCAGGCGTAACACCTGTTGTCGTGTGAGGTGTTAGCCGATAGTTGAACAGGAACCTGTCTAGTGCTAGGCGTAGGGGTTCCGTTGACTTCCGTATATTCTTCTTGAAAGTTTGTACCATGCGCTCTGCCAGTCCATTAGTTGAAGGGTGGTATGGTGCGCTTGTAATATGTCGCATACCACATGCCTTCACAAATTCTTGGAATTCAGCCGATGTGAAACACGTTGCGTTGTCTGAAACAATTGTTACTGGGAATCCAAATGTCGCAAAAGTGTGTTTCAGGCACAAGATCGTTTCGCTAGAGGTTGTAGTAGATGTGGGAAAAATTTCAACCCACTTAGAGTGTGCATCCACGATCACTAGATAGTATTTTCCATCCATTGGGCCCGCGTAGTCAATGTGTATGCGATGCCAAGGCTTCGCAGGCCATTCCCACGGATGGAGTTCAGCTTTCGTCGGTGCGGCTCGAGTGCTCAGGCACTCGCTGCATGACTTAGTTGTTTCTTCTAGATCTTTATCCAGAAGGGGCCACCACACGTAGCTGCGAGCTAACTCCTTCATCCTGGATGATCCAGCATGACCCGAGTGAAGTTCATCCACAATGGCTTGTCTGAGGGCTTGGGGTACAATAATTCTTGCCCCCCAGAGCACACAGCCATTTTGTGTGGACAATTCGTCTCGCCTCCTAGTATACGGAGCGAGATCAGGGTCCCCAATTACCATCGAAGGCCAGCCTACTTGGCAGTATTTGTATACCTTTGAAAGTACTGGGTCCCTTAGGGTGCTGTCGCGGATGTGGGTGCTGGTGACTGGAGCTGACTCGAGGAAGTTTACTAAGGACGTCCATTCCGCAGGAATAGGTGTGGCTTCCTCGGGAGTTGTCAAGGGTAGACGACTGAGAGCATCAGCCGTACCCAACAGCACGCCAGACCGGTGACGCAAGGTGAACTTGTAGGACTGCAGTAGTAAAGCCCACCTTTGGATGCGCCCGGATGCCATCGGAGGAATGCTTCTACCCGGATCAAATAGTCCTAACAAAGGTTTGTGGTCCGTAACCACAGCGAAATCCTGTCCCCACAGGTAGCAATGAAATTTTCGAAGTGCGAACACCATAGCTAGGGCTTCTTTCTCAGTTTGAGAGTAGTTGCGTTCTGTTGCTGTTAGAGTTCGGGAGGCAAAATAGGCGGGGCGTTCAATCCCATCAATAAGGTGACACAGCACCGCTCCCACACCATACGCACTACTGTCAGCCACTACCACTATGGGTTTCTGAGGGTCAAAGTGGACTAGAGTCTGAGAGTCCAGGAGGGCTTGTTTAGATTCCTGGAAGGCTCTCTCCTGACTTGCATCCCATTTCCAAGGGGTTTTATCCCTCAGTAAGGTATTTAGGGGCTCCAGCATGGTTGCAGATGATTTTAGGAATTTCCTATAGAAATTTAACAGCCCCAGGTAGGCTCTCAGTTGAGTCACATTAGTAGGAGCTGGTGCATTCTGGATTGCTGCTACCTTCTCGGCAGTGGGGTGCAATCCGTCCTTGTCGATTTGGTATCCAAGGTAGGATACCTGTGGCACTCCAATTTGACATTTATCCATTTTCAGTTTTAGCCCTGCCTCCTGTAGTTTAGATAAGACTTGATAGAGACGCTTGTTGTGCTCTTTCTCATTAGTGGCACTCACCAGGACGTCATCCAGGTAGCAGAACACTCCTGGGAGGCCCTGCAATAGTCCTTCCATGGCACGCTGAAAGATTCCAGGTGCGGACGCAATTCCAAAGCTGAGACGGTTGTAGGCAAATAAACCTCTATGGGTGTTTATTACCGTGAGTTCCTTGGAGTCTTCATCCAAGGGTAGTTGAGCGTATGCCTGAGACATATCTAGCTTGGAGTATATAACTCCTCCTGCTAACCCGCTAAATAGATCCTCCACGCGGGGTATGGGGTAGGTATCAAGCCTAGTGGCTCTGTTGACTGTGAGTTTGTAATCCCCACATATGCGGATGCTTTGATCAGCCTTGAGCACAGGGACGATCGCCGCCGCCCATCTTGAATACTGTACAGGGGTGAGGATACCTTCCTGCACCAGTCTATCAAGTTCAGCCTCCACCTTAGGTCTAAGTGTGTAAGGCACGTTCCTGGCCTTACAGAACTTTGGTGGTATGGCTGGATCCACTTCTATTTTGAATTTTCTTCCCTTAAAGCAACCTAGACCTGGTTGAAATAGGTCGGGGAATTTATTTGCTAACTCTTCAGGGCAAGTGATCACTTTGTTGACATTATTGGAAACTATAGTTAGCCCAAGGAAATCAATCAGGTCCCTACCCAGCAAGGCTGGCCCCTCCCTGTCTACAACCACAATAGTTGCTAGCTGAGGAACCATACCACTAGATTCACGCTGGATGTTAGCCCTAATCTCCCCACAAACTACCAGCTCAGCTCCCCCATAAGTCCTAAGCTTAACATCCGAAGGTCTCAGCTCGGGTCTTGACTTAGCTGGAATTTTAGAGTAGGTGGCCATTGAAAGGATAGACCTGGCAGCACCTGTATCTACCTCCATCTCTAATGGCACACCATTTAGTAACAATTTTATTTTGATTGGGGGTTTCATTTCCTCGGCTAAAGCAAAAATGTCCCCATAACATTCTGGATTGGGGGCTGGGTAGTCTGCACTGGTTCCATTGCTAGTTCCATTAGGGTTAGGGTGGTTTTCCCTCCCCCTTTTTTCATGCATAGCATGCACAAAATTATTTTTGTTGCCTTTATCAGATTTCTTAATTGTCAATTTAAAACAACATTTCTTAAGATGGCCTTTTTGGCCACAACCATGACAAACACTGTCTTTATAGGGGCAATCTCTACGCCAGTGCAGATTACCACAGCCGCTGCATGCTGATTTGGGGTTAGCTTGAGCCTGAGTTTTGCCCTGAGGCTTAATAGCAGTTTGCTTAACTCTGCTCTGGCCTACATTTAGAATTGAATTTGGTTGCCTCAACCCCACTGTTTCTCTCAGTGTGGTTTCTTTAGCAGTAGCTAGATCCATGGCCTTTTGCCATGTCAGGCCAGCCTCATTTAGCAAGCAATTTTGAATTTCATTACTGGACACACCCAAAATGAAACGATCCAGCAGGGTCTCTTCTAGCACTTCCTGTTTGAAATTACAGGTATTAGAAAGTGCTTTCAAGCTAGCCACAAAATCAGCAATGCTTTCCCCTTGTCTCTGGTTCCGCTTATGGAACCTAAATCTCTCAAAGATCTGGTTTCTTGTTGGCTTAAAATGCCGTCTCAACGCTTCCACAATCTCGTCATAAGTAGCATCAAGGACTTTTTTAGGAGACACGAGGTCTCTTATCAACCTAGCAATTTTAGGACCCACTAGTGAAATTAAGGTGGGGGCTTTTTTATTTTCCTCTATTTTGTTTATTAAAAAATAGCAGTGTAACCTAGTTTCATAGTCTCCAAATTCCTCCTCTACAGGATTAAATTCTCCTACTGAACCTATCAATGGCATATTGAATTTTTAGTAAGTCAAACACACTGTAAAAAAATTTTCACAGCACAAATAGTACAATCACTTGCTCAATTCTGAGATTCTTCACTAGTCTAGCCAGTCTAGCAACACCAGTGAGCAACACAACAACAATAAAAAATTATTGGGCAAATTTTATGTTTCCTCACTAGTCAGTAGTCCTACCACTTAGTCACTTCCAGCAGTTCTACCAAATCCTCGTCGCCAATATCACAACCTACACTATAGCACAGTATAGGTTTCACATAGACATCAAGTTAGGTAAAATAGTTTACTCACCTCTTGGATACCTTACAACATAACTAGATACTCAGATACCAGAATGTGGTTAGCGAGAGCAGAGCGGAGATAGAAAGGAATATATAGAATAGGGTAGCATAGAATTAGTACATTAGTTTAGAAATTAAGAAGTTAGATACCAACCACAGTCGATAATATTATTTACACACTCGGTCAACATTTACTTGTTGTCGAGCCCGAGTTCACTTGTAGACTGCCTGTGAGTGTTGCCCTCTCGAGCGTTGCCAACTATTGGTCTCTCTAACTAGAACTTACACTACTCGCTATATTACAAAAACGGAATAATTTATGAAATGTTTAGAAAATTTTGAAAATCTGAATAAAGCAAAATGAGTAACAGTTATGTAAGGGCAAAATTTAGGTCAAATTAAGTCAATTCCTCTGCCACAACGTCGAAGTTGATTGTTATCATAGTTTGAAGGTAATTAAACGCTCGCCAAAACAAAAAACTTTCAACCGAAAAGTAAAAGCTCGATGGAACTGTTACGGAGAAAACAACTTTAATAAAAAACCATTACTATGCACTTTCTAATACAAGTTACTAAAAAAACAGTAATACAACATTGTTCTAATTGTTCAAACACCGTTAGCAATAGCAATTTAGTTGTACTTTTATATGTTAAATCCCTGATGAGTTACAACAACAAAAAACTTTGAAGGCAAAAAGAATGACTAACTTAGAAGCTACGAAGAACTACAACTTTCGTATTGTTGACGCGGGTACAACTGACCCATGTACAGATACCACGTTACCATGTCAAAAGATGCCGTGTTACCGCTCGCACCCGTGCGAACTGAAATTGGAAAATATACGAAACGATTAGCATGGCTAAAGGGCAAAATTTAGTACACGAATGCTTGAATGAAGTGAAATGAGAAACACCTTTAGTGTTAGAGTGATCATTCAACGAATCTTATTATTTAGTTAGTGACGAGTAAACTTTCTTAAGACTTTATAGTCAATGATTAAAATGTCCAACAAAGGCAGGTCTCTCATGATTATTTAAGTTTTCTCGGAGAACCAATGCTGACTCAATAAAGATCAGTTGAATTCCGAATAGGCATTTAATTTGCTGAGGGATCGAAAATACTATCTCCTGGTTAAAATCTCGGCAGCAGCAGCCGGATGTCGCTCGAATTTTCCAATCTGTATTTAAAGTGTGAATTTAGCATATTAATTCTTATCGAGACATGAGCGTGCTCACTTGAGACGTTCCCAGACAATGCACGGCAAAAAAATCCCATATGTGCTAAGTCGTCAATACTTGCATCACATGCCAACAATCACGTGCGGCTTCTACACAAGAACATTACGTCTTGTCTTACTGTGTGTGACAGTATACTTTTATACTGTAAATGATAATATTTCACATATCGCGTTACATCAACGCCTTAATCAAAAACTTAAAAGCTCAAGCGTATACGGGGTTAAAATGAAGCATGAGGAAAAAACAGAAGAACACAACTGAATACATAAGAAACACACGTAAATGCATAATTTTTACACGCACATGAATACATGTAGTTGTCATGTTAAAAATCAATATTGAAGTTAAATTCTCTAAATTTTAATCGTGCAATGTTGTAAGTTGTCCCGTGGAAACTTTATTGGACTTGACGATAAATTGCATTCTTAAACTACTGATATATTTCAAATAACATAGCATAAAGCTTTACTGATCTTGAAATTCGAGTAGGCTTGCAAGATGACTGTTATGACGCACTTGATCGTTTACCATGTTCAAAAAACTGTGGGGGGTTAAGTCCGTTTATGACTAGCCAGGCAGGATAAATAATTTGAATCGAAGTTTCGTCCGCAAACCGAAACCTGAAAAGTTCAAGTTCGATCTTTTACTTCATATACTTCAAGCGTTTACAATTCGGTATAAACAAAATAAATCATGTTACACAAGAGTTAAATAACAGAAAAGGTGATATCGGACATTGAAGTTTAGAGAGCTTGACCAACGTGAAATTATGAGCAATCAAACTCACCCTAATACGGGGTTCTGACGGGTTGGAACTGTACAGACGAAACTAGAATTCAGCGGAATTTCAATGGTTAATTTACCTAGTCTGGAACAGAAAAGAAATGCAATGAAATAAATTATGAAATTTGTCTAATTATATGTTTGAAACTAGTTTAAGAAGTGTAAACAAGATTACACAAGAATCAATAAACCCTAAACAATTTACTTCTAGTATCTAGCGCACATCCTGCTTTCATGGATTGAACTGACAAGTTGAACATCGACTTAGCTTACGCATAAATGGCAAGTGTTGCCATACATTTTATTTGGAAGGTTTTTTTATTAGGCAAAAACAATTAAACTCGCTGAAGGAGCGCCACAAAACAATAAGTGCAGATAACTAAGAAATTAATGGATTTTTGCTTTACTTTTAAATAGTGTGCACTCGTCAGTTATGCGTCAGTCGTACAAGCACAACTTTTTCATTACTATTCACTTAGTCATATTTATGACTATTCACCTAGTCATATTCATGGCTATACACCTAGTCATATTCATGGCTATTCACCTAGTCATATTCATGGCTGTACTCCTAGTCATATTCATGGCTATACACCTAGTCATATTCATGACTATTCACCTAGTCATATTCTTGGCTATACACCTAGTCATATTCATGGCTATACACCTAGCCATATTCATGGTCACGCTGTCGTCTATCACGGCACAGTTACCAGCCAGAGCCACCGGAAATACGCGGCGCTCGCGGCCTAGGTCGAGTTCAATGCCTGGTACAGCCTGAGGTGCGTGCTGCTCTGCACACTCTAGCTTTCTATTACCCGTGACTTTTAACTAATTAGCAGACCACTACGTGTGGTTAGTCAATGGGCGTCTATCGCCTCTCTTTATTCCTCATTTGGTACTTCTTCTGTTCTCCAGCACATTGACAACTGCAATCTACAATGCTGACCTCTCCCCGTCATGGTATCAGTGGGATTCGTTCACCACTCAATTTATGAACTGAAGTCAGAGTCACATCGAAAATCTACGGCAACAGCTTGTGTTAAGGGGAACGTCCCGAGCCAAATTGGGCCCCGGTGGCTCCCCCCACTGGAAATTTTGTTTATGTTGAAAAAGGATCCTTAGGGGATGAGTTATTGTGCCATGAAATTTTATGGCCCTACGGAGACTAGAACCCCCCCCCCCAGGGGGGTGAAAAGGGGACCGAAAAGGATGATTGTGAGGCCCAATTTTTTTTTGTTTAAAAAGGATCCTTAGGGGATAGGTTATTGTGCCATGAAATTTTTTGGCCCTACGGACACTAGAACCCCACCCCATGGGGGTGAAAAGGGGACCGAAAATGATGAATTTTAGGCCCAATTTTTTTTTTGTTGAAAAAGGATCCTTAGGGGATGGGTTATCGTGCCAAAAAGCCAATTTGAGTTTGTTAGAAATGTTTCAAGGATTCTAAAACTGGTTTTGGTTTTGTTCTAGCGTCAAAACTCGATGACGAGTCTCGTTTTGAAATATTCAAAAAAATATTCTGAACTACTTTTTTCTTCAAAAAAAAAAACTAAGGCATAAATCGAAAAAGTGACACGAGTAAAAAAGGTTTCCTTTCATGAAATACATATATTGGCCAATATTCAAACAAATCGGACGGAAATATTTGAAGAAGTCTGAACATGGCGAGTACTGAAATAAAATGTTTTATTTTTATTTACTCATAAGTACGATATTTCTTATATTTTTACTTGAAATTCACAAGGAAAATGCAGCTCATTGTTCGTGCATCGAAATAGATCATGGAAACTGCATTCATGTACAAAAAATTTCCGTTATATTCAAATTCAATAGACATAGTTCGTTTTTGGGCTGTAGTGAAAAATTTTCCTTTTTTACCATTCAAAACGGGACTTGTCCTCGAGTTTTGATGCTAGAACAAATCCAAAGACAGTTTTAGAATCCTTGAAACATTTCTGACAAACTCAAATTCGGCTTTTTTCCAAATTCGAATTCTTTGAAAACAGATATAGCTCTAAACCCAAAAATTTTGCGCAGATTTTTGAAATTTCAAAAAATTTCGAAAAAATAGACAAAATTTGAATTTGAAAAAACGCCGAATTTGAGTTTGTTAGAAATGTTTCAAGGGTTCTAAAACTGTCTTTGTTTTTGTTCTAGCATCAAAACTGAAGGAGGAGTTCCAATCTGAAATATCAATAAAAATATACCAAAAACACATTTTTCATCAAAAAAAAAATAAGGCCTAAATCGAAAAAATTACAGGAGTAAAAAAAGTTTACTTTCACAAAAGACAAATACTGCCTAATTTTTAAACGAATCGGACGAAAAAAGGTCTCAAACCCGGACGTTCCCCTTAAAGCTTATCACTGTCTGCGTGCATTAATTTAATAATATTCTTCAACAGCTTTACTCAACCTAGGTGGTAAATTTAACTTGTAATTTGATACCACTTACCAGACATTTCCACACCTAGTAAAGCAATTTTCGCTACCCGATTGTACCCGATTTTCGCTACACGATATACCCCTCTGGTATGTCAGACATACTAGACATACTAGTTTCTCTAGTACTTCAGACATACTAGTTTCTCTAGTACTTCAGACATACTAGTTTCTCTAGTATGTCAGTCATACTAGTTTCTCTAGTACGTCGGACATGCTAGTTTCTCTTATATGTCAGACATACTAGTTTCTCTAGTATGTCAGACATACCAGTTTCACCTGTATGTCAGACATACTAGTTTCTCTAGTATGTCGGACATACTACTTTCTCTAGTATGTCAGACATACCAGTTTCACCTGTATGTCAGACATACTACTTTCTCTAGTACGTCGGACATACTAGTTTCTCTTATATGTCAGTCATTCCAGTTTCTCTAGTATGCCAGACACACTAGTTTCTCTTTTATGTCAGAAATACCAGTTACTCTAGTATGTCAGACACACTAGTTTCTCAGACATACAAGTTTCTCTAGTATGTCAGACATACTAGTTTCTCTTATATGTCAGACATACCAGTTTCTCTAGTATGTCAGACATACTAGTTTCTCTAATATGTCAGTCATTCCAGTTTCTCTAGTATGTCAGACACACAAGTTTCTCTAGTATGTCAGACATACTAGTTTCTTTTACATGTCAATCATTCCAGTATCTCTAGTATGTCAGACCCACAAGTGCTCGCGATAGCCATGTGCTAGAGGTTCTGCCGCCGTGCGGCAGAGACCCGGGTTCGAAACTCGGCGCTGGCGGTGGCGATTTTCTCTGTTGGGTATAGGAGAAAAATTCCAAGTACAATACCCCACTCTACCCAGGTGTCTGAAATGGGTACCGGTCTTGACCGAGGGAAAGCGTCATGGCGTCCTGGCGTTAGTTATAAGGCATTTGAAAATCCAATGTACAAGGTGATATGTATCAGGCTTGATTGGAAATAAAGCATCCGTAGATGCCTTCATTATTATTCTCTAGTATGTCAGACATACTAGTTTCTCTTATATGTCAGTCATTCCAGTTTCTCTAGTATGTCAGACATACTAGTTTCTCTAGTACGTCAGGCCAGTACAACAACACTCGCTGCCGGAGGTGGGGCCACCGCAGCACTGCGCTTTACCACGTAGTGAGTCACTGCACTGAGGGAACATTGTCCGACACTGGACACGGCAGCCAATACTCAGAATTGAACTATTCTCATATACCACATCTAAGGCTTAGTCCGGACATAGTACTCTATGTAGTATTTGTTCACCCGTAGGCTGTAAAAATAGAAAAACCGTATTTGGTACCGAACAAGGACGTCGTGTGGCGCACCTAATTTTCGAGTGTGTTTCAAAAATTAGAAAATGAATGTACAAATAAATATAATTCACATTCATTTTCTTCAAAAACTTTCATTTCAGAATTAAAAATGAAATTCGAATAAAATAATATATTAAAAACGATGATAATTACGTTTTTTTGAGAGAAATGAATGTATACAGAAACTTTATAATTATGAAATTGTAAAAGAATTTTGCGGTGACATCACTATTTTTTTCAGGCGTTTGATATACAAGCAATTCAAAGTCAGAATCCTACACGTAGGTAAATAATTGGGTAGATATTATTTATTTCCCCAATTCTTGTCTTAGATTAGACTCCAGTATTTACCAGATGTATAATTAGATTGAATCATTTCATATAAGTCGTTCATTTCTCTGTAGTCTGCTTCTCGCTGTTTGCGAGGCCCCGGTCTCTATCTTCTACAAGTAGAATAATACAAAACTTGCCCCAACAACTGAACGAAAAGTTCTTTTCACATTATTTTACAGCTCATATTGTATTTTACAGCTGTTTTACATAGGGATTTTGCCATATACCACAACTACCCCAACATTTACCACCAATACTACCACACACCATTGATAAAGTCACACACATCACCGTACATTCCACTAACTTGAATCAGTCCCCTTCTAATGCAACCTCAATGCATCCTAGTACACATAGAATATTATTAAATCATATATACTCGAAATAAAAAAGACGCTCTTCGTGAACGCTCAAAGTTCAGCCAATAGTTGCTGTTGTTTTGGTTGTTCGATGGCTAACTTCATTCGATATTTCAGGCTTCATTAAATGGTGTTGTTACAACTGTTAAATTTGTTCCTGTTATTGTTGGTGGGCGTGTGCGCTTGTGGTGGGCATTGGCTGAAGGATTATTGGTTGTGGGATGAATAATGTTGCACAAATAATGACCTCAAGACAAAATGAACTATCTTATTTCATTGTTTACTTATAGTACACTCAATATATAGGAATCCATATTGCAACATTTAAGTGTAGAATAAGTTGACATTGAGGTTTGATGAATCCACTATCACAATAGATATATAGCTTTGCCAAATAAATTGATATAGGCGTTTTGTTGCCCGTGATCATAGTATCGGAGAACTAAAGTTTACATTTGTTTACCCTCGAATAGTTTCCATTGTACAAAAAACATTATAAGAAGAACTGTTCTAAATATTCAATTTATACCGCAGTCGGATCTTTTTAGAACATTTGTTTCATGAATTTTAGTCCATTGTGAAAACGTCTCAGTAAAATAATGCGTTGCAATTTGTATAAACAAAATTTACTAACGATAACAGTGATCAAGGTTCACAATGTTGGGTAACCAGCAATATAACAAATTAAGCCTGAATTTTGGTGCTGTGGAGCCTGAAGTTGGTGCCTTTTGGTTACATTTGAAGCCCTGCATTCATGCATGGCAAAGTGCGTGCGGATATACATGTGTGTGTTTGTGTGTGTGTGTGTATACTCTGGTACACATGACTGGGCGATTTATATGTAACGAGTGTACACGACCCGTACAAAATGACGGGATTCGATTTTCCTTCAGACAAATCCTCCAGCTGTGGATGCCCAACAAATATATCCATGCCAACAGTACCCGCCATCAGAATATTCTTGTACTTGTGCACTTGTGAAACTCGTATCACAGATACGGTCATTGAGCGTCCTTGTGAGCGTCACAGACACACGCACCAACCAATTTGATGTGTTCACTCAGATGCCCATTGTGATAACATCGCACAAATTACGCACAAAATATGTACAGATATCGATTTGTATAACTTTAAGGAGACATTTGGCGTTTAATCACAGAAGAATGGTGTAAATGATTTGGTATAAATGTTAATCTAACGCAGACTCAATATTTTTCTGTTAACTCGATATATCGGGATAAATTACTTATCATTTAAGTACAGAATGAGTTGACATTGAGTTTTAAAAAATTCGCAATCACATAAATTTATAGTTATATCCTGTTGTTGATGTGTGCGTTTTGTTGCGTTGGAACTCACTGTTGAAATTTTTTTTTATATTTACTTTGGGGTTAGCCATAACACATTTGGGTGCAGAGTGACTTTCGACCTATACGATTTCTTAAAATATTCATTTTCACGCCAAAAATTACTTTTAAACTGATCGTGATATTCAACGGATACTTATTTCTACCAACTCTCGAAAATCACAGTATTTCAATGTATATTTATTTATCGTTTAATTTCTAAAATGGTCCATGAAAGGGCCGTTTTAGTGGTTCTGGCTCCAAAATCTATTACCAATATTAAAATTTTGCAGCTTTCGAGCTGACCTTGAGTTGTGCAGAAAATTAATGTAACGCGTGACGTGTGAGCGTTGTAGGTGACGTACACGTGCGGGTGTGTGGTGTAGGTGACACAGGGGCGGGTGTGTGGTGTAGGTGACGTTCACGCGCATGTGTGAGCGGTGTAGGTGACTTTCACGCGCGGGTGTGTGGTGCGTGTATGAGTGATGGTGGCTCCCCTACCTCATCGGTGTGGATGTATTGATACTCTGCTGCGTCTGGCGTATGTATGGAATATTTTATTCCAGCCAGCTTTTGTGCACAGATTTGAATGTGTATCGACTGACAGTTATAGGAGAGGGATTTGTATATTATATATATCGACGGGCAGTTCTAGGCGAGGGATTTATATATTATATATATCGACGGGCAGTTATAGGAGAGGGATTTAATTAAAGTTCAAGTATGATTTAAGACCGGTGAATAATTTCTGAATATTTTGATAAATCATTTAATTTCTATGGATAAACTGTTTTAATAATGGAATAATTGAAATTATTTATGATCAATAAATTAAATAAATGTTATTATTTATGAATAATAATTACAGTACTAAACCCACCACCCAATATTCAATCAATCTATGGTGTTACGAAATATGTATGTTTATATCACATGACATGTTTTTGGCTAAATCACGTAAAGCTATGTTCATATTGGATGATATTGTACTGTTACGTGATAATTTTTTTTGGCTAAATCCCGTGAAGCTACAACATATTAAGAAATGCAAACATTCTACTGGGCTACAAACATTGTAATGTGTAGGATGTGGGGTGTGGATCAACGCAGCGCCGCGAAGTTTTCTCAAATTTCGAAGGGACAAGATGTTCATAAATATCTGTCGAGCTCAAGTGGTCAGCGTTTCGCCCAAACTTGCTAAGGTTCAGGCGTCCATAAACACACAGTCTTGCACACAAACACAAATCTCAGGCACACACATACACAAAACACACATGGGAGCACACACGCACATCGATACACAAACGCACAGCACACACGTAGACACGTAGGCGCGGGAGCGCTCGCACCTCGGCAAGCACCGCACCTCTTCGGCCAATCAGCGCTCTGGAAGGGATCACGCTTGTGGGTGTGTCAGAGCGCGAACCAATTACATTTCAGAATCTCCGAAACAAACAAGGCTCCACCAATCACGAGGGAAACACGTGATCTTTACAAGGAAAAATCCAGATCCTTCGAGAAAGAAAGAGGCGACACACATAAAAGGAGTGAAAAGAGGATAATCAGGGTTCTTTTTGGTGGAAGCGAGTGCGGAAGAGGTGCACGTATCTGAGGGGCACGCAAACAGGCACGCCGGCGCACTGCTGGTGTGCCTCCAATATAATCAGCAAATCGAACATCTGAGCACATCGAAATTTTCAAGAAAGGCAACGCCGACGATCATAAATCGTCGAAGCTCCAATTTTGCAACACGACTGCTCGAAGCACCTCAGCTTTATGGTGGAATCGTCCAGTATCAACATAGCAACCATGCCACGGAGAGAATTTGGAATATTAGTAATCAGTTCCGGGCGCACAAGCAATTTCAGCGAGAAAATATTGAAGCCGCACCGCCTTCAGAGTCTACAATGATGCCGCCACTACGAGTCCTGCAGTGGTCAAGCAGACTCGGAATTCAGAGCTTGAAATGGGGGCTGAGTATGGCGCTCCCGCACTACGGCCGGCTGATGAGGAAGGAACTTCGGGACCGCAGGGCGAAGGAACTTCGGAACCGTGGGACGGTCTGATCTGCACTACGGGAATTCTCAAGCAGCATTGGGAGTGTGTTAATTCATCGTCTGAGCTGCACTGCGTGAATTCTCAAGCAGTATTGGAAGTGTGTTAATTCATCGTGATCTACAATTGCAAGAAATGGTTTAGGCCAATTTACTGGTTTGGAACTCAGAAAAGTGATCTTTAAGTGTGAAAGTTATAGCACAGCCAGCACATGGAATAGTGCGTTTCGAGTAGCGCGCAATCAAATGTGATTTGTGTGATGCGGGCAATTGGCTCATGTTCGAATTCTGTGTGTATAATGCGAGGCATTCTATATTTGACACCTTGCTGTGAGTCAAGGTTCTATTCTTTTGGCATAACCTTTTATTTCATGTGTGAGCTAGCCAGGATATTCATTTCATGTTTCTAATTTTCCTTCATGGTGCGAAATTCATTGTTTGATAGTAACCAAGAGATTCTATGTAGCCAAGGTGTAGTTATCTCATTGCGCAGGATAATACATGTCGCTAATGATAAGCATCTTGCCCGAGGGCATTGGTGTGCAATTATTGTGGCGATACACATATATATTTCCCTGTGACCATATCCACGTGTTCATCTTAAAATAAATGTTTTATTTTTCAGTGCTCATTATTTTCCATGCTTATTTATGTGGGTAACGTGCGAGCACAAAGGTGTACATTATATTTATTCAGGGGTTGAAAATCCTCTCATGCGTATGTGATTAACAACCCTTTTCACGTATCGCGACAGTGGCCAATATTGGCTGAACCTATTTCCTTTATCAGATCGACAATTTTTATCTCAAATAAAGAATCAGAGAATATTATCCAGCACTGGACGCGGGAGCCAAGATCCTAAAGTAAACTATTCCAATATGCGCACTTCGCAGGCATAACCTGACAGTACTTAGCTTAAGAATATGGTATATAATTTCCATGAACTATTATAAAATCAAACTTTTTTTGAGCCTTTTATAACCTACACGTGAACAAATGTTAGCGGTTAAATCTTCAACTCAGCTCAAGAATATGGAATGTCATTTTTCACAAATTTTACCAGAATCAGAATATTCGAGGCTTCTATAACTTACTTATAAAAATTGCTGAAGGTTAAACGTTCGACTTTGTTTTTGTATGGAATGTTATTTTCTATGAATTCTATAATCAGGAAAACCACGACCAAACTATACAATCATCAGCATTAGCTGGAAAACACAGACATTGAGGGGACAATATCGGAGAGGAGCTCCTGCTGTGAAGAAATCTTCAACACCATGCATTGGAGCTGAGGGAATTTATGCACCCAACATTTGGGGTCGTGACATACTGACGTGGATGGTAAAGATGACATCACTTCAGTCCCCGCTACTCGCCCGATCTCGCACCGGCCACAGTGAATGAATTCTATCTAATTAGAACACCAAACAGGGCACTCGTTCTTTCTCATTAATGCTCGAATCACCGAATTTACTGCTTTGATAATAATTTTTATTAAAAGGTCAAAATTTTTAACTGACTAGGCTGAACGAAATTTTCTTTTTACGGCACAAATTTACTGATGACTTGAAACATAAAATATATTATAGCCATTACTAAAATATAAAAAATTGACATCAATATATTAACAACAAACCACAAACATCGGCATCCTTGGGATGCTTTATTTCCAATCAAGCCTGATACAAGTGACCTTAAGCATTGGTTTTTAAATGTCTTATAACTAACCCTATATATAGCACACCATGACGGTTCCCCCGTAAAGCCGGTACCCATTTCCGACACTTGGGTCGAGCGGGGTATTGTGCTTGAGCTTTCCCTTATACCCAACGGGGAAAATCGCAGCGCCAGCGCCGGGATACGAACCCGCGACTTCCAACATACAAGTCCGATCCCTTAACCACTGTGCCACAGCGAGCACTGTGGCGGACTTGCGGACTGGTGGACTGTGCCACAGCGAGCACATATCAAGGAGTTGTAAATAAATTACAGGAATTTCAAAACGAAGAAAGCACCCATTGTTGAAATCAAATTCAATAAAGTATGCACAAACTCTAAAATTAAAACAAGTCAGTTCACTAAAACGTTTCGGAGACCAACTCCATCTTTAGTAACAGTCTGCAGAGTTGAAAATAAAGAAAATATCAGTCAGTCTAACAAAATACATGGGCACAATAATATCAAAAAGTTAATTAGTAATTTAGCGTTCTACCGACACGAGAGGCAACAGGCCCCATCACTTAACGCCGCGATGTGCACAGCCCCCGCTGTACCCGGCAGCCCTCACCACAGCCCCCGTTGTACCCGGCAGCCCTCAACACAGCCCCCGCTGTACCCGGCAGCCCTCACCACAGCCCTCGCTGTACCCGGCAGCCTCACCACAGCCCCGCTGTACCCGGCAGCCCTCACCACAGCCCCCGCTGTACCCGGCAGCCCTCACCACAGCCCCCGTTGTCCGTTGTACCCGGCAGCTCTCACCACAGCCCCCGCTGTACCCGGCAGCCCTCACCACAGCCCCCGCTGTACCCGGTAGCCTCACCACAGCCCCCGCTGTACCGGGCAGATCTCACCACAGCCCCCGCTGTGCCCGGTAGCCCTCACCACAGGCCCCGCTGTACCCGGTAGCCCTCACCACAGCCCCCGCTGTACCCGGCAGCCCTCACCACAGCCCCCGCTGTACCCGGCAGCCCTCACCACAGCCCCCGTTGTACCCGGCAGCCCTCACCACATCCCCCGCTGCACCCGGCAGCCCTCAACACAGCCTCCGCTGTACCCGGCAGCCCTCTCCACAGGCCCCGCGCACCCGGCAGCCCTCACCACAGCCCCCCTTGTAACCGGCTGCCCTCACCACAGGCCCCGCTATACCCGGCAGCCCTCACCACAGCCTCCGCTGTACCCGGCAGCCCTCACCACAGCCCCCGTTGTAACCGGCTGCCCTCACCACAGGCCCCGCTGTACCCAACAGCCCTCACCACAGCCCCCGCTGTACCCGGCAGCCCTCACCAGAGGCCCGCTACGTGGTCGTGCGTACAACGGGGGCAGAAGTGATGTCATCTTTATCATTCATGTCAACACCCCAAAGTGCGGGTCTAGAAATTTCCTCCGCTCCAGTGCCTCGTTTCGCAGACTTTTTCACAGCCGAAACTTCGTGCTTGCGATGAGTTCTTATGCAATACTTGAACTTCGAGTATTGGCTCCTTCCTGCGTCCAGTATTGGATGGGCATTTACTAAGTATTGGCTCCTGCATCCGGTATTGGATGGGCAATTACTGAGTATTTGCTCCTACGTCCAGTATTGGATTTGCAATTACTAAGTATTGAGTATTGGCTCCTGCGTCCAGTATTGGATGGGAAATTACTGTGTATTGGCTCCTACGTCCAGTATTGGATTTGCAATTACTAAGTATTGGCTCCTGCATTCAGTATTGGATATGCAATTACTGTGTATTGGCTCCTACGTCCAGTATTGGATTTGCAATAACTAAGTATTGGCTCCTGCTTCCAGTATTGGGTAGGCAATTACTGACCATTTGTCAATATTCGATAATATTCTGTTCTTTTGTATATGAGAAAAAAACATCGATCTGATATTGGAAATAAGTTCAGACAATATTGGCCGCAGATTAATATAGTATTGGATGCTGTTAGGGGATGGATTGGCTGCTGCGTTTATTATTTTAATTGATATTAATAAATAATGAAACCTAATTGGTATAAACATTATCAATAAATAATAATTATTTACTGTATATTATGCATATAATAATGACTAAAATATTCACAATATCATGCGTGACTGCTGCATGCAGACTTGTGTTGGTAGTACCAAACTTCAACAATTCATTAGACATAGCCAATATTCAGGAATTTCACACAGAGCTGGTCACGTGCTTCCCTCTCCTTCGCATTCGGCGATTCGAAATCATTGGCAGTAATTCAATCATCCTTTGGAAATAAAGAAATTCTCCACTCGGTGCATGTAGCACCGTCGCTGTTTCATGAATCCGTTGCAATAAGCCATTAGTTTACCTGTTCTAATAAGCCAGTAATTTAGGACGCCGTGCAAAGTCCAATAATGATATTCAATACATCGACCGAGTGTGTTGCAGGCAGGGTTGCGGAGTCGGAGGAATAAATTTGCTACTCCGACTCCGACTCCGACTCCATCTTTCCAGAATTTGGCGACTCCGACTCCGACTCCGACTCCACCTTTCCAAAATTTGGTGACTCCAACACCGACTCCGCCTATTCGCAATTTTGGGACTCCAACTCCACCTATTCATAATTTATAAGATGAATATTTTATTTCTTAACTAGCGTACACAGTCCGTCAAAAATGACAGGATTCAATACCTTTCTTCAACAAATTTTCGCTCCAGTGGAGTTTCCATGCTTAAACTTATTCCAAAGGTAACTTATTTTTCTTATTAGAGTAATAAACACTTGGAACACAGTATTTATGAGCCGCAAGAGAAGTAGTTATAGCCATTCGTGTCGCATTCTAGATACAGAAATTCAACATTACTGAAAGCAACTGCGAGCTTGTGTATGTATATTGTAATATGCAATAGAGTGTATTGTAATACAGTACATTGTAATATACAATACCCCGCCGAACTTGGTATCCACGATTAGAACTCTGGTATATAAGGCTCTGGATCTCTCAATTGTTTTGAAAGTGGCATTATAGCTAGAGCACTTGTACGAAAATGAGTGTATTAATTGACCGTGAACTGAAACCAAGATCACCACTGCTAATTTTTTCCTATCGATTTTTAGGAGCGTGACACGAAACGTATAAATAAACACACGACTGTCATTCATAGTAGTAGACGGTTGCAGATGTTGAAACCTGTATGTTAAATAGTTCTTATGGCAGTCCATTAGTTCGGGCGCCAAATTGTTGAATAGTTGGTGAGGCGTATCCACATTGGGCGCCAAATTGTTAAATAGTTTCCCTATTTTAGGGTTCTGAGGGCCGTAAGTTCCAAGGCTTTTATTCCGGAGAATCTCCTGATTTTTTTTCAGGGATATGAGATAAGTCAGTTGCTGAGTATTTATTTTATTAAGGCGAGGGCTTTTCAACAGTTTCCAAGTTGCGAATTTTATTCAGTAATTTTCGGAGTCCGATCTGGTTACAAGGTTTGAAGATTTGAGCTGGTTTTTCAAGCTTCCGAAATTTGAGTCGAGACGAATCAAGCTAAGTTTTTCGCGCTGGTAATACAGGCTTAGAAAGTTAGAGCCGAAATGAAATTCGAGCTGCGAAATTTGAGCTGATATAAAAATCAAGCTTTGAAGTTTTAGAGCCGAAGAATTTCTGGCTGTTGAAATTTTGAAATCTGAGATGGATATATGGTTCGCAAGTATCTGTGATACGCCAGTTCGATTATTTGCGAGAGAATTATTTTTCCTCCCGCGAAATTACAAAGCACTAGTCGGCATCTCTGACAATAGCCTGACACGCCCTTACCGAGGAGACATTACTGCAAGTAATGTCGTGAACATGCTATGAAGCCAGATGTCGACGGTGCTTTTTGGCCTATAAATTAATATAATGGTGCATATGTACATCAGATAGCTTATAAAGAATACTTAAGACTATTTCTTAACAATTAGAAACACTTATTCTAATACAGCTCAGGAACAGTCTTGTCCTTTCTCTTCTGAAGAGGCTGAATCCAGTTCTGGTTGGTTGGGAGAGCGGGATAAGAAGTCGGCGAGATGGTTCTCCACTCCAGGAATATGTTCTGATTTAAATTGAAAGAGGCTGAAGTATAAAGCCCATCGTTTAAGTCGTGGGTTTAGTTTATCCGCTTGTTGCAGATACAGAGGTCGATGGTCGGTTTGCAATATAAACTCCCTCCCATATAGGTAGGTTTCAAATTTTTGAAATGCCCAATATATGGTCAGAGCTTCTTTATCGATCGTTGAATAATTCGTTTCTGCTCCTCGCAGGCGTCGGGAAGCATAAGCGATGGGTGCATAATAGCGGAAGTCGCGCTTACTGGGTTGCAGTAGTACTGCTCCTAATCCAATTTGAGAAGCATCCGTTCGAAGGATAAAAGGAAGCTTTGGATCAGGTAATTGCAGGACCGGATCTTGAGTCAAAGCCTTTTTTAAAGTCTCAAACACATCCTGTGTAACATCAGTCCAGGGAATTTCATCTGGAACGTTTTTCTTTAGCAAGTCTTGGAGAGGGGCAGTTTGCTCGGTGTAATGCGGAATAAATTGCTGGTAATATCCTATGCTACCGAGGAAGCTTCGAAGCTCGGTTTTTCTCTTTGGTAGAGGAGCTTTCTTTATAGCTTCGATCCGGTCATTCATAGGCCGGATTTGTTCATTGCTCAATTGGTGGCCTAGGTATTGGATTTGGCGGTATCCGAAAGAGCATTTTGAAGGTTTAGCGTTGAGACCATGTTGAGCAAGAGCGGCCAATAATTGGTCTAGGGCTATGAGGTGGTTTTCCCAGCTATCAGAAGCGATGAGTATATCGTCCATGTAGACTTCGACGTCCTTGAGACCGGAAATTACTTGGCGGACGAGTCTTGAGAAGGTGGCTGGGGCATTTGCGAGACCGAATGGCATAACCTTAAATTCGTAGAGTCCAGAACGAGTTTTGAAAGCAGTATATGCTTGAGACTCTTTTTGGAGTGGCTTTTGCCAGTATCCACTAGTTAGATCGATTTTACTAAAGATGGTTTTTCCGGCCAGTCGAGAAAAAATGGCGGAAATATCCGCTATGGGTTCCGCATCAAACTGAGTTTGGCTGTTGAGATGGCGGCAATCTAAACAGAAACGGTGGCTCCCGTTTTTTTTTCGTACGGCTAGCAGGGGTGAATAATGGGGAGAGCTGGATGGCGAAATTACTCCTAGTTTAATCCATTGCTCCAGATATTTCTAGGAGTTGAGGTTCCAATGCTAGTGGTAGAGGGTACGCATGCTGCAATCGTAGGTTATCAGGATCTTTGATTTTGATCTCATGTACTACTGTTTGAGTTTGTCCGGGAATATCGGTGAAGAGATGGTTATATTTTTCTAGGATCTCCTTTAATTGGGCTTGCTCTGCTGGGGATCGTGTTTCGTCGATGGCGCAGTGCTCAACATTTTCACCAGAACTCAGTGGAATTTCTGGGTTCTTGTTATCGAGTTCTTCTTCGTCTTCGGTTGGTTCGACAGCTATGCACGCAGTGGTGAATGCTTCTTTCACTACTGCTCCTTCCATTTCTTCGATTTCTAGATAATTAATTTCGGGCTCCTTACTTAAGTTTTCAGGCTCTTGATATTTCCGTAGTAGGTTAATGTGATAGAGTTTTTCTTTTCCATCGACGTTTAATAAATAGGTGTAGGTTCCCAGGCGCGTATTAACCTTGTAAGGACCTTTCCACGTCATTGTTAATTTATTACGGGAGTCTGGGACGAAGATTAGGGCTTGATCACCAGGCTGAAGACTTCTAAGTTTTGTTTTTCTATGAAGGTACTTCACGGCTTTCTCTTGGCTTTTCCCGAGGTTATCACGAGCTATGGCACATGTTTCTTTGAGTCGGTGCTTTAATTCAAGCAAATATTGCTGGGTGTTGAGATCCGTTTCTTCGGAAGTCTCGGTAGTCCAGTATTCTTTCAATAGGGTTAAAGGTCCTCGAACCCGATGGCCGTAGATTAGTTCGAACGGTGAATAACCAGTGGCAGATTGGGGCGCGTCACGATAGGCGAAAAGCAAGGAAGGCAAATATAGATCCCAGTCTTTGGGTTGTTCGGCCGCTAGTTTCCGTAGCATCATTTTTAGAGTGCCGTTAAACCTTTCCACTATGCCATTTGATTGGGCATGATATAGAGGAGTTTTGTGATGTTGAATCCCCTCTTGTTCAGGGTTAAAAGCAGCGATATCGGGTATTTTGACCCGTCTGGCTTCTGGTGCCCTTGGTTGGTTGAGTTGTTGGAGCTGGATTTCATGCTCTCGTTCTCTTTCTCTCTCTCGTTCTCTTTCTCTCTCGTTCTCTTTCTCGTTCTCGTTCTTCTCTTTCTAGTGCTCGTTCTCGTTCTTCTCTTTCTAGTGCTCGTTCTCGTTCTTCTCTTTCTAGTGCTCGTTCTCGTTCTTCAGCTTCCTCTAGAATTCGGATTCTTTGAAGAAAGGTTTCACGATAGTCTGGTTGCTCCGGAGTGAGGCCTAGGGCAGTCATGTACTCTCGGGCACGTTGGACGCAATCCATTTCTCTTTGCTTCAGGAAGTCGAGGTTCCTTTTTATTTTTCTTGGTTTTCAGGATTCAAAGTCCTTCTTTATTTTCTTCTGCTTCAGGGAGTCAAGTCTTCCTGTTTTATTTTAGTTTTTTCTTAGCTTTCAGGATTCGTAGTCCTTCTGTTCGGGCGCCAAATTGTTAAATAGTTCGTATGGCAGTCCCTTAGTTCGGGCGCCAAATTGTTGAATAGTTGGTGAGGCGTATCCACATTGGGCGCCAAATTGTTAAATAGTTTCCCTATTTTAGGGTTCTGAGGGCCGTAAGTTCCAAGGCTTTTATTCCGGAGAATCTCCTGATTTTTTTTCAGGGATATGAGAGAAGTCAGTTGCTGAGTATTTATTTTATTAAGGCGAGGGCTTTTCAACAGTTTCCAAGTTGCGAATTTTATTCAGTAATTTTCGGAGTCCGATCTGGTTACAAGGTTTGAAGATTTGAGCTGGTTTTTCAAGCTTCCGAAATTTGAGTCGAGACGAATCAAGCTAAGTTTTTCGCGCTGGTAATACAGGCTTAGAAATTAGAGCCGAAATGAAATTCGAGCTGCGAAATTTGAGCTGATATAAAAATCAAGCTTTGAAGTTTTAGAGCCGAAGAATTCTGGCTATGGAGCTTTTCACGCTAGTAATGCAGGCGTCGAAAGTTAGAGCCGAAATGAAATTCGAGCTGTTGAAATTTAAGCCAATATAAAAATCAAGCTTTGAAGTTTTAGAGCCGAAGAATTTCTGGCTGTTGAAATTTTGAAATCTGAGATGGATATATGGTTCGCAAGTATCTGTGATACGCCAGTTCGATTATTTGCGAGAGAATTATTTTTCCTCCCGCGAAATTACAAAGCACTAGTCGGCATCTCTGACAATAGCCTGACACTGTACATACGTTCACTATATTCTTTATTAACGAACGAATTTTAAATTGACTGCAGAATGTTAATTGACAAGTTACTAGAGTATATGATTGGTGGAAAATGACGGGATTCGATGGTATCGTTTTAAAAAAATATAAAGATAAAGATGACAAACAAATGTACCCATCGAAATAGTACCCTCGTATATTATAAAATACAGTATTCTCGTACTTGTGCACTGGTAAAACTTTTATCACAGTTACGGTCATTAAGCATCTTTAAGAATGTCGCAGACGCACACACCAACCAAGCAAGCAACAACACTGTATTATAATTTATATTATTATTCGGCAAGAAGTTTTTAAAAAAATTGCCATACCTTTTTACTGCGATTAGCCGCATTTTCGTGAGAATATATTCCATTTTAACGCAATGTTTTTTATTTATAAACCAAGTGAGCAGATGCCAGGTTTTTCATAATATTTCAATGGTATTAATGATACTGTCCAAGCAAGCAGATTCCCATTGTAATAAAATTGAAGAAATTACTCACGAGAACATATATTTATTTACAAATTGACGGACACCTGGGTTTTTATTATACCGGTTGTCTCAAAAAATGACCCCGATTTTTCAATTAATTATATCTCCGCTTTAAATTAAAATATTTCAATTATCTTTTATCCACAATGTAATAAATTTTGTTTCTTTTTCGAATAATTTAAGTTTTTGAAAATCAGTTACTCTACTAGAAAAACCAATTGTTCAAAGGAAAAGTTTTTTAAACAATATTGATACTCTTCCTTATTCTGTACTTTCCAAAAAATGAACAAACAAAAGTATAAAAAAGTAACAAATCATTACTATAAATAACGTTCAAACAAATAAAGTAATTCAGTATCCTTCGACATACCCTCCATTTCTCTCAAGGCAAGTATTACTTCTGGCCACCATTGAACGAAGAGTTTTACAGATTATTTCACCGTTTTCTTTCAGTGCTTGAAACACTGTTATTGAAAACACTTGGAACTTCTCAGAGGGTTTAAAAACTTGGTGGTATGTAGGATACATCATTATGAAATTATTCTTAACAGTAGGTATTGAGAAATGAAGAAGGACACCAGTGTTGCTTTTAAAACTTTCCCTTTGAACAATTAGTTTTTCTACCCTTTTCAGTAAATCGATCATTGTAAAGTGTTTATTCAATTTATTCAACTGATTTTCCAAAACTTGAATTATTTGAAACGGGAATAAAATTTATACAATCTGAAACACAGACAATTTAAATATGTTAATTTAAAGCGGAGATTTAATCAATTAAAAAGTCGGGGACATTTTTGTGGGGCACCCGGCATGGCGTTGATTGTTCTTATACAATAAAGGGCAAGTGTCCCCTTAAACAAATAAATAAATTGGTTTTGGTATTTCCTGAGGGTAATCTCTCCTATGTTATTACAATGGAATTTTAGGATTTAAAACTTAAGGGCTACTGTTCGAACATTTATTTCAAATACAGAATAACTCCAAGGGAACAATAGCAAGTCGTTTCCCGAAATGCGCAAAAAGGGAAACAGCACCCAAGTTAGGCGTATCTTGAGGATTCCAGCAGTACGCACAGCAGCGTCCTCTGTACTATTTTTATAATTAAATTCCTTTAAAACGGAGACCGAAGATTTTCTTTAACGAAATGTTAGTTTTAAAAACGAAACTCCTTAAAAATAGAAGACAACCAATGGACGTGGCCGCCGGTCATCAGCACGGTACTCCGGTAGGAAGTTTTAGTGGCGTTCTGAGTAGATAGAAACAGAGTTTTAAGATGTCTGGTCGCCGACTAGCTGAATATCGTATCTTATTGCAAAATTGCATATAGCACTAGGATTTTAACAATTAATTGACAAATAATTACCTTGAATAATAAGTGCCTGTTTACCGGGTCGAGGAGTTAAAATCGCAGAAAGAAACTGCTCTTTACGCAAGAGAAATAAGTAAGAGGTGCCAGAAAGACTTTTATTAAAAGGGCGACATGCTGCCCAAGCAGAGTAAGCTCAAGGATAATTTAATTAGTGAACGCCAGTGCGTCACGAGTAATGTTAATTTAAGCGGTTTTAGGTTAATGCAGGTCTGGTAGAAGCTCAAAAATGCTTAATTATAGAAAGTTAAATTTAAACAAGAAACGAAAAGAAAAGATGTGGCTGCAAACAAAAAGACGAATAACAGAAAGAACTAATTTCAACAGTTTCAAATTCTTGTCTGTCAACTATGACAGGCCATCTGAAGGAAACTTTTTCTTCCAGAGAGCCGCCATCAGAAATACGGAAGGTTTTCAATAGGAAATTTCATTGAACAAATAAAATTGGCTGTCCGTCTTTGTTGGTTGGTCTGTCTCCTTTTCACGCTCTTAAAGATGCTTAATGACTGTATCTGTGATGAGAGTTTTACCAGTGCACTAGTACTAGAATATTTTAATCGCGGGTACTATTAGGTTGGATTATATTTCTTCATGATCCACATGTGGAGAATTTTTATTCGTGTATATACGAGCCGATGGTTAGAGATAACAATGGAGAAGAGCAGCGTTTACTGGTAGGATGCTGAAACAGGTGGGGACGCGAACCAAATGCGCGGGCCCTTAAGAGCTCACCGCTTATAAGACCTCTGAGGTGCTTAGGGTAGGGGGGCGTGCTCGCTCGCACATGTATAGACAATATTAAATCCCATCATTTTTCACGTGTCGAGTGCACAATTTTGTATACTGAGTGTTTCAGAACACGAGGGACAAAATTGCACACCAAGTAGAAAATTGCTAAATAAACACTTTTAATTCCATTAAATTTTTCCCATAAATCGGGGTCGGGAGATATTAGCTATTTATTGTTTTAAATGATGAAATTTAATGGTACAATTACTCGCAATATTCATTTTGAATTTACTCTACAAAATTGTTCAAAATGTGTTCCACCTACATCAATGCACTTTTCGAATGTTAGCCTTAACGACTGCCGGATTTTAGGAAACACGTCTGGCATTTAGGTATCTCGCCAGCAGCCACTACAATTCTGGTCACAAGATCTTCCTCAGACTCATTGAGTGTAGCATAGACAAGGCTCTTCACGTGTTCCCAAAAAATGAAATCGAATGGAATCATGTAAGGAGATCTAGGAGGTCATGCAACTCAAAGATTTCGCTCGATCAAAGTAAATTCAAATAAATATCGCGAGTAATTTAGTCATTAAATTTCATCCTTTAAAACAATAAACGGCTAATATCTCAATGTCTCTTTCTTCGGAAAATTTCATAGAAGAAAAAGTTTTTATTCGGACATCTTCTACTATGTGGGTAATTTTTGCCTCTTATTCTGAAACACCCTGTAAATTACTGACGAGTGTCTTCTGAGTAGGTAAAGCAGTCACTGCCTACACTGAGAAGCATAGATATGTATCCACAGTTTTTTTTTATTACTAAGTAAACACTCATTCAGTGAAATTATAATAGTTAATTCAATGACTATACTTAAAATCCACAAAATGATATACATGTAGATAAAGTAGGCAAGATTTGCACACTGCCTCTTATTCTCTGTGTCTACTCAATGCAGGGTAACAATGAAGAAAAGGTGTCATATTATTGCTCAACACTATTTTATATCTCGGCTATAATAGGCAAAAGTTGTTTTGCTTTCGTCGCAGGGGACTGAAGTTTTCGGAACGTTTTGTTAACGAATAAAAGTCACTAAAAGTGACTCGTCTTTGCGTGTAATATGATACTACCTCTTATTCTCGTCTAACCTTTTACTTTTTGTTTGACACTTTCTTATTTTAATAAACGCCCATATTCTTCTAATTTCATGTTTTTTGGAGCGATTTGAAACGTCTCCAGTAAGAAAATTTGCACTATCGCATAAATGTAACAACCATTGCAGCTGAGATAGTGCATTGCTTCCAGTTACAATATGTGTGTGACTACGTGAAGTTTTTGCTAGTGTGTTATTATTTTCATTGCAGCTCGTTTACATTGTATTTTAATTTTTCATGTGTCTCAATGCCGATATTGATTACCTTACAACATTTCCAAATCTTCCATAAGAAGAAGTAATTAATTATGTAATGCTGCAAAACAGATACTATTTCAGTGTTTAGAATTGTAGAAGCATAATATAAAATTCTCCATTTCAACGTATGCTTAAAAACTGGGGAGTGATACCGAAGATAAAAATTCAACATGATAATGATATATCGAAATACAATATAACTCTGAAAGAACCAAACAACATTCAACAAATAACTTCAGAAATGAGCGAAAATTGTTAATAATAATACATGTTAACTTGACCTAAAGATAAGGAAGCCATATCAATTTTAATAACATAACCTGAGAACTAGAAGTCTTTATGTACCAGACCATAGCTTCAGGTTTTGGCAAAGACTACTCATTGGCAAGGAATCATAACATAAAGACTAGAAATATTTATGACCACAACATAACTTTAGGTTTCTGCAAAGACTAGTCATAATTATCAATCAATGCATCATTAAGAGCGCACATAGTTACCACTCCTTACGTAAGTGCAATGTTTTGCATCAGCTGAAATGTTCCACGAGTAACTTGCAACACATTTAGTACTATTTGCTACTTCCTGTGTACTAATTGAAGGGGAAATGAACGAAACATATATATATATTCAGAACAAATTTTCAATGCTTCAAATTACTAATTCTTGCTTAAATAACTGCCAAATATTCATTATTACTCCAGTACAATTATGCTTCTTTCTTGTATTTATCATACATAGGAATGCAAACCCACAACGACTAGACAACAATGGCGGTACTAGGTGATAGGTATAAATACGCTGTTTCAAACTTGAAACAAAATAATCAACAAAAACATTGCGTATTTTTGGATTTTCAGCAAAATATTCTAACTCTGTTTTGTTTACTTTCGGTTTTAAACAATTATAAACAATTTTTATCAAAAATTAGAATCGAAGACAGCAAAAAATAGCGACTCCAACTTCGACTCCACCCCATCCGAATGAACGACTCCGACTCCGACTCCACCACTCTCGGAAAAGCGACTCCGACTCCGACTCCAACTCCACCACACTTCAGAGAAGCGACTCTGACTCCGACTCCGACTCCACCCTAAAACATGCGACTCCGGCGACTCCGACTCCCGACTCCGACTCCGACTCCGCAACCCTGGTTGCAGGGACAGAGTTGAACTCAATTATTTGAGTTGGTCTCGTTCGTCCAACATTTTCTATGGCTGTAGAAAATATTTTTATAGTGACTAATTAATTATTGCATTGCGTCGGCAGTGTGGGAATTGATTGATCTATTCTGTGAGAGAAAATGGAGACGTATACAATATAATTTTAGGTAATACGAATGTGTTTCCCAATGGAATATTATTTGTTTGAGCACACAGCTGTCAGAATAGACGGGATTCAAGACATTTTTCTTAAATAAAGTTTCCAGATGTGCGTGAAATCAAATGTATGTAAATGATACGGTCATTAAGCATCCTTTAAGAACGTGAAAGAGAGACGGATCAACCAGGCGTCTGCAGGTGTTGTCTGCCACTAGTTAGTGCGTCTGCAGGTGTTGTTGTCTGCCACTAGTTACTGCGTCTATAGGTGTTGTTGTCTGCCTCTAGTTACTGCGTCTGTAGGTGTTGTTGTCGGCCACTAGTTACTGCGTCTGCAAGTTTTGTCTGCCACTAGTTACTGCGTCTGCAGGTGTTGTCTGCCACTAGTTACTGCGTCTGCAGGTGTTGTCTGCCACTAGCTACTGCGTCTGCAGGTTTTTTCTGCCACTAGTTACTGCGTCTGCAGGTGATGTCTGCCACTAGTTACTGCGTCTGCAGGTGTTGTCTGCCACTAGTTACTGCATCTGCAGGTGTTGTCTGCCACTAGTAACTGCGTCTGCAGGTGGTGTCTGCCACTAGTTACTGCGTCTGCAGGTGTTGTGTTCACGGCAGTTACATTTTAGTTCTCTAACAATTATCCCCACTATCATCATATTCATCAGCTAATATGGCGTATTGCCTATAACTAAACGATGCAATTATGAATTATCATTGTGTAAGTTGCCTCAGAAAACTGTCGGTGTGCTAGCAGAAACTAACCACGGTTTTGTGTTCAGGAAGTCGATTATCGTAGATGACAAAAAGCTTTACTTAATCAAATAAATTTCTAATATTTTAACAGTTATAAATATGTTTCATAACTAAATTTACGGTCATCAACAGATGGCTAATAAGTACTTGTACAACAAATGGCTTAGGATCTTCAACTCCTGACGAAGGCTAATTATATTATTCGAATCGGCTTCCGGGGCGAGTCTCCGGTGCTACTACAGGGTGAGGTCTACCACACTATAGCATGAGATATAACTCTAGCTAGTCCTATAGCGTGAGGTACGTTTACTCTTGGATATTACTTATTTACATACGTTTAAATTAGAGATAAACACTGAATTTTCACATCTCAAACTGCACCTGGGTAGGCGATACACAGCGGCAGACCTCACTCTACTGTAGCACCGAGCCCCTGTAATTGATACCGGGGTGTGTAATGAAGACAGTTTCTTGCCGAGATGTCGAGGTTGCCATGATATGCGGATCCAGCAATTAATCAAGGTTTCTCATTGTGAGTTATTTTTTAGATCGCGTTTCCTCCATTTCCAGTGAGCTTCGTCTCAATATCGATTGTTTCGTTTTCATGCTGAAGTGTTCTGACAATATCCTTTACCTATTTGAATGTAGTTTCTCTATACGAGCGAAAATTTCTCGATTCGCCTCAGTCTGGGAACACTTTCCACTTCCATGTTTCCTTTATACGAGGACGTTTCTTTATCAGTCAATTTACCGTGCTTGTGCCGAGTGGACGAAATGGAACCGATCAGTGGAGAGGTCATTGTCTGCTTCCTGCTTGAGGCCCATTATTTATTACTTGGCTCAATTTCTTACCTGAACCCGAAAGAAAAAATACGGGCGACTGGCGTATTCCTGAAGATGGCCATCTCACGATTTTTTCTCTCAGGGATGCTTTGTCGCCCCGCCACTAATGCAACACACAAGTTCACCCACTTGTAACTTTCGAAAAAATGCACCTATCGACTTAAAATTACTCTCAAACGAAAGAATGCTTTAATCTTTCGTTTGGGAGTAATTTGAAGTCGATAGGTGCGATGTTTCGAAAGTTACAAGTGGGTGAACTTATGTGTGGCATTAGTGGCGGGGCTAATCTGGAAAAGATCCATAAATCCAAAGCCGGATATAAACTTGCAATTTACCTCTACTGCACAAGCAAAACCCTGTGGTGCTCAGAAATTAATTGAATGATTTTCAACTATACCATCAACTTCATAACTTGAAAACTCTTCTTCCCAGCCTGGCAACATTTTCTCCTACATCCGATCATGGCCCTTATCCGGTTAAACCCTACATCCTTCCTCGCATCCCCAAATTTAGCGCAAAAATTAATGAATGCGAGCAAAACATTAATTTCGAATGCTATGTTGAGTGTGTGGTTGGAGAATAGGATGTTCACGACATGCGGATCTGCAGATACCCGCAAATAATTTGCCCTGCCGATGTTAGGTTAAAGGTTAAAGGTTAACATCGGCATCTTTGGGATGCTTTATTTCCAATCAAGCCTGATACATATGATCTTAGCATTGGTTTTTCAAATGTCTTACAACTAACCCTGTATATAGGACACCATGACGGTTCCCCCGTAAAGCCGGTACCCATTTCCGACACCTGGGTTGAGTGGGGTATTGTGCAGGAGCTTTCCCTTATACCCAACGGGGAAAATCTCTGCGCCAGCGCCGGGATACGAACCCGCGACTTCCAGCATGCAAGTCCGATCCCTTAACCGCTGTGCCACAGAGAGCAGGCTGGCAAGTGTCGGGAGCGCCTCCTCGAGATATTGCAAGTCTTCTGTTTCTTGGGTCATGCGATGTTGGTAAAGTGGCCAGGGGAAGATCTCATTACCAAGGCGTTTAAAAATGGCCAATTCTGTGTACATTGGCCATGAAATGGACAATCTGGCAACGCTGCCAGGACGCCACGACGGCTACCCCCGGCTTCCCCAACCAAGCGGCCCAACTATCCCACCTTTGCCGTCTCGGTGTTGCATTACGCTCCAATGAGCCGCTCAGGCTGTAAATACATATTAAGCTCAAGCAGAGAACATTCAGCGTTAGTGTCACATTAAGGTAATTGGTTTCGCACCACCTGACGTCTATGCATATGAATTCGACTGCTAAAAACATATATGTAAAAACTTGAAAAATTGAAAATTCCTTTGATGTAAAGTTTCAACAAAATCATTTTTGTTGACATTTATTATCGAATTTCAATATCGATACACACGAAATCTCTTGGAAATTGTTTGATATTCAATGGCAGACTAAATTATTTCAATAATTTCGCAACAAACTATTTGTGAAGTAATTTTTAACTTTACCTTTCGATTCTATTGGATGCGCCATTGTTGTGTTGTCTGTCACTAGTTACTGCGTCTGCAGGTGTTGTCTGCCACTAGTTACTGCGTCTGCAGGTGTTGTCTGCCACTAGTTACTGCGTCTGCAGGTGTTGTTGTCTGTCACTAGTTACTGCGTCTGCAGGTGTTGTTGTCTGCCACTAATTACTGCGTCTACAGGTGTTGTTATCTGCCACTATTTACTGCGTCTGCAGATGTTGTTGTCTGTCACTAGTAACTGCGTCTGCAGGTGTTGTCTGCCACTAGTTACTGCGTCTGCAGATGTGTTCACAGCAATGTCTCCACCACCATCAGCTAATGTCTCATTACCTACGGCTAAACGATGCAATTTTGTATATTCAGGCAGTAAGCTGCTTAGTAGAAATGGCGGCGTGCTTACAAAAACTGACCTCAGGTTTGTGCTTGGAAGTCAATTATCTCCCAGATGACATGACGTGACTCAACCGTGCCAATCGTTATACACCAACTATTCTGAATGTGATAACTGCTGGAACCACCTGTCTCATGCAAGATAATTACGACTTGCACCGTAAACGGCTGTAAAAAGTGTTTAGAATAACTTGAAGTTAGGCAAATTTTCTCTAACTGAATTTGAAAACGGTGAAATCCAGCTTGATTACAATGAGTTCCTTAAACAGAATACAATATTTGTCTGAAACTGTAATAACTCAAAACTGAAAACTTAAACGGTAAAATGTTGCAAAATAAGTATTGGGGTAGAATTGATAGGTTTTTTTTGTAAGCAGTGGATATTCACATGGTAATAGACGAAAAATATAGTGAATGTTGAAGGCTAACTGATTCATTTTTTCCAGTTCGCAATAATGACAGGGAAGTATTTTTCACTTAAGTTTCCAATTCCACTGAACAACAACACGCTGACTTCCACTGTTGATGCTATATCGCTTCTTACAATAGCATAAATGTAAATATCAAAAATTTTATTTCTTTCTTATTATTACGTTGTGGTATGAGTTGAAATTTCACTGTTCCCTTTACCAATTTTACTGGTATAATGCAATAATTTTCAAATTGATTTGTAATTATTCTATGGTTATTCACAGTTATTCCTCTTTATGTAATTTGATTACTATTATAAAACTTAAACCCTCATTTATGCTTCTTCTAATTTGTGCAAGTGGAGAATTTGATGATCTTTTTCTTCTTGTCATTCTGCCCATGACTTTCAAATGGAAAGGCAGAAAAACAGTTCAAGTACACCATATTGTTGGACATCATCAACTAAGTGAATAAGTGAATGAACATTGACATCAATATAATTTTTTAAAAACTGTTTGACAAAATAAATAAACAATTTTTCAGCATAGTTCAGGTTAGTACGAATGTGGCGTGACTCCTCAGTGACTCCGTGGCGTGAGGACGGGTGTGGCGCTCGCTCCGAAACAAAGTGCCTATCGTTAGAAAAAATGTACCTCTAACCTAAATGGGTACCCACTCTCGTCCTGAGTATTCAAATGTGATTTAAATACCCCATATATAAAAATAATCAAACTAAGAGTATAATATTCCCTCAAAAGTGTGAGAGTATTCAACCCTCGTTTACACAACGACCGAACTCCCTCCATCTTCAAGATGACTAACAAACGACGCATTACCAACAACAGCATCCAGTTTGAACCGAAGTTTGGTCAATACCCTGATGTGTCTAGCCTTACGAAAGACGGTAAAGAAGTGGTTTCTGTCCTTATAAAATACTTCGATTCAGTGATGACAAAATTTAATAGTGATATTGTTCAAATGAAAAATGAAATAAGCCACCTTAAAACGCTATTTGAAACAAAAGAAGCGGAACACAAAAAAATTCTCGAAGAACAGAATGAGAAAATAGATAGCTTAACCTCCCGCCTCGACCAGTTGGAAAAAAATGATCAGCGCCGAGACATTGAAGACAAAAAATGTACTCTCGTCATTTCTGGAAGGGGAATACCGCCATCTCACGCAGGCGAAATCTGTAAGGATACAGTCCGCCAGCTCCTGAAGGACAAGATCAACATTGACCTCTCCGACACTGACATTACGTCAGCTACAAGAATGGGGAAAAAACAATAACTGGGAACGTAGATCAAAGAAACATTGCATTTGAACTAAAACATTATAACAAAAAACGGGAAATTCTCAACGCCTGCCGAGAAAAGAAACCACAGTTCTTCTTCATAAATGAATACCTCATACATTCACGAGCTAACGTCATGTACATTCTGAGGATGGCCAAAAGGAAATTCCCGGATAAGGTTGGAATCCCAAGAACACAGGATGGAAACATCTTCATATTCAACCCAGGAAACCCAGATTCAAGACGCCGCGAGATCAACACGCCAGATGACCTCGAGCAATACCTGATGCAACAACTAAATATGTCATCACAGCAGATCATGGGTGACTAGACTAGGTGATCCCCTAAATTAGTCAATTTCATTTTCATCCCCTAAATATGTCAATTTCGTATTAATTTAACCTCAATTAGGTATCATGTCAGTAAACCTCAACTTGATGCTAGTTCAACCTGAATCTATACATATGTATAACAGATGTGCTTGTAAACATTTATGACAGCTGTGTGTGAACTTTTGAAACAACGCAATCAGCAATTTTTTACCTCCCAATGTTACTGTGAATTTTTTCTCTTCTTAATTAACCACTTAAGTATTATTACGCGTAAACCATATTAGCTGATTATATCATTGACGTTGTATTCTTCTTATAATCTGATAATCGCTTCTGCCCTCCACTGCCATCGTACACCCATATTAGATGATTATATCATTGTCGTTGTAATCTTCTTATAATCTGATTATATCATTGTCATTATAATCTATCAGCAATTTTTCACTTACCAATATTACTGTGAATTCTTCCTTATTTACCACTACAGTTATTATTACGCGTAAACCATATTAGCTGATTGTATCATTGTCATCATAATCTTTAAAACTTATTCCCTCTTGTATGTTAACTTATGAAAACGCCCTCAGCAATCTGTTTGCACCAATGTAGTGATATCGAACTCCAATATTATAACAAATAAATAATAGATGTATGTGTAAACATCTATGACATCTGTGTGTGACATTTTGTAACATCGCAATTAGTAATTTTTCACCAACCAATGTTACTGTGAATTCTTCCTTATTTACCACTACGTATTATTACGCGTAAACCATATTAGCTGATTGTATCATTGTCGTCATAATATTTAGAAACTTATTACCTGTTGTATGTGTACTTGTGAAAACGCCCTTAGCAATCTGTTTGCACCAATGTTGTGATATTGAACTCCATTATCACTCGCTCATGGACTGAGTTTGTGTGTACTCACGAAATCGCGCTAGATTTTTCTTTTTTACTCTATTCTCTCTTACTTAATAAGCTACTTTTTAGACTGGAATATCCCTTTAAGCTTGACTCTGTATTTCGTTTTGAGCTCTATAGTACCTAATTCTTACTTTTACTTATTTTAAATGACTGATCACCCTGAGATATTTGAGGAAATCGATCCAGATTTCAATCATTTGAACAGAATATATCCAAACCTAAACGACTCTCAAGAGTGTAGGTATACTAATATATCAGAATTCAACGAAACTATACGAATAACTGACCGAGATTTCTCACTCCTGTGTTGGAACTGTAGGTCACTCTATCCAAAATTGGAAGAGATACAATGTACTATTACTGAACTTAAATATAACCTAGACGTGATTAGCTTCACCGAAAGCTGGCTAGATGACTCGACTAAAGACATGATTCGATTTGAAAATTATCATAGTTACCATTCGCTAAGAAAAAACCAGCGGGGCGGAGGCATCAGCACATATATATCTAACCACATAGACTCGAGAACCATAGCAAGTGCAACAATGAATCAGGATCATATAGAATCACTCTTCGTAGAACTTTTTAGAGATGGTAAACGCATTGTGCTTGGAACGGTGTATAGGCCTCCTACAGCCTGTCCTATATCCTTCCTGAATGAATTGAATCGTATTATTTCTCAGTTCAACAGGCCCTTATACAATGACATAATAATATGCGGTGACTTCAATTATGATCTACTGAAACATGAAAGCCATGAACCAATCTCTAATTTCCTAACTACCTTTCAGTCTCAATCCTTCCTTCCGATCATTACAAAGCCTACACGAATAACCTCAGAGTGTGCTACGCTGCTTGACAATATCTTTATGACAGACCCTAGTGATTTTCTTGTTGGAATAATTACTTCTGACTTATCAGATCACTTCCCAGTTTTTCTTATTAAGAAAAATGTCTATAGTGCTTGCACCAAGGCACGGGCTGAAACTTACTCATATCGTAAAATAAACGAATCAAATCTTGAAGAAATGCGCACCGTTCTAGAAGAATCAATGCCTACATTGCACATCTCTCAACAAAACAATAATACTACGAGCATTGATGAAGCAGTAGTAAAGTTGACTGAAACTATAATGACCGCATACAATCAGTGTTGCCCAATTGTAACTCGTACAGTTACCCCGAAAAATAAACAAAAGCCCTGGATTACTAGAGACATCGTGATAAATATAAAGAAACGTCAAGCGTACCTAGCCCTCCTTTGCGAAGGGCGAATATCTAGAGAAACATATAACCGATTTAGAAACTATGTAACAAACCAGATAAGAACATCAAAAAAGAACTACTTTACGCTCAAGTTTACTCAATTCAAAACTGACGTTAAAAATACTTGGCATCTCCTTAACTCCTGCTGTAAACCGAATAATGCCGATAAAAAGAAAATTGAATATGTTGTTCAAGATAATGTAAAATATCATGAGAAGAAAGAAATTGCTAATCTCTTTAACAACTTCTTCGTAAACGTAGGGAAAACAATAGCTGATGGTATTCCAAGTGAACCTACTGATCACCTGGAATTTATGGATCATATTCGAGAACCCAACTCCTTTTTCTTTGCGCCTACAAACTCCTCCGATGTAATTACGTGCATAAACAACATGAAAAATAAATCGAGTGGGTTACAAACGTTTCCGACTAAAGTACTTAAAGTTATTGCTGACATTGTAGCCCCACTGATATCAAATATTATTAACCAGTCTCTCTTACTAGGCACTTTCCCGAACTCCCTCAAAGTTGCTAGAGTAACCCCTATCTTTAAAAGTGGTGAAAAAACCTGTGTAAACAATTATCGACCTATCTCCATTCTACCAATTATTAGCAAAGTATTCGAAAAGATTGTGTATAAAAAAGTGTACTCTTATTTTGAACAAAAATCATTTCTTTACGATAAACAATACGGTTTTCGCTCTAAAAAATCAACAACACAGGCTATATTAAATCATTTACAATTCCTCTATTCTAATATAGATGAAGGAAAGCCTGTCTTCTCTGTATTTCTTGACTTCCGAAAAGCATTTGATTGTGTGGACCATAAAATACTATTATCGAAACTACACTGTTATGGCATTCGAGGGATTGCATATGATTGGTTCAGATCATACCTAACAAATCGGAAGCAATACGTTGTCATTGACGACGCAAAATCAGACCCACAGACAATTAGCCATGGAGTTCCACAAGGATCTGTTCTCGGGCCTCTCATGTTTCTGATTTTTATCAATGATATTGTAAAATCTACATCATTCTTCAAATTCATACTTTTTGCCGATGATAGTACGCTTTCTGCGGTCCTTCCGAACCAAAATCCTGCTATGATTGTGGAGAGTATAAATACTGAACTTCACAAGGTTTCATCGTGGCTCAAAGCTAATAAAATAAGCCTAAATATCGATAAAACAAATTATATTACTTTCTCATACAAGAAAGATGTATCTCTCCCATGCATTAAAATTGGCGAAGGTGAAATCGAAGAAACCAACTCATGTAAGTTTCTGGGCATCATAATAGATAAACATCTGACCTTCAAAGAGCACATCACTCATATTAGTTCTAAATTATCAAAATCCATCGGAATCCTAAATAAAGTTAAAAATTTTCTGCCTGAAACAGCTTTACAAATGCTCTACCGAACGCTCATTTCTCCATACTTGCAATACGGAATAGAAGCATGGCACGGAACTGATAAAAATAAAACCAACAAAATTTTTACTCTGCAGAAAAGGGCTGTCAGAGCGGTAAAGAATCTAGAATATAATGCTCACACAAATGATTCTTTCAAAAATTTACAAATACTTAAACTTTCGGATCTCTACAAAATCTCCATCTGTAATTTCATTTACAAAACATTAAGAAATGATGGCGACAATAGCCTAAGACAATTATTGACTGCGCAAACTGGTCATCACGACCATTTAAACCGAAATAGAAGTAAATTCATGCTTCCTTATTATTCAAAGGCCAGGTCGCAACACAGTATTCTCTTCGTTGGAACCAAAACTTGGAACTCTATACCTGCAGAGATCCGTGAATGTAATTCGTACAAAGTATTCAAAAGACATCTTGAGTCTCACTTCCTATCAGAATACTAGTCGTGTAAGATCACCGTGTCGAAATCTTGCCTCCTACATGTAACTAATGATAATGTCATAATGTAACTTGCCTTGTGTACCATAACCAATCTTCTCTCTGCTCTTGAATCGTTTTATCGAACATACTGTTAAATATAGCCGACTTGACCTATATTGTAAAATACAGCATAAAATATCGAGTTAATTATCTCAATGATCAGTCTAATGCGAAACTAGGTTAAGTGAACTAGGTTAAACTTTTTTGTACACCCTAGAATAACGTGATGGTAGGATGCCCTAGAAGTCGCTGAACTTATTCGGGCCCACAGGTAGCTATACTCAAATTTGACCATTGTACTAGACTTAAGTAAAATTCTACCTCTGTATCACCTGTGGTAAATAAATTGTTTAAATTGTTTAAATTGTTATGGTGCTGGTGTAGGTACCGTGCTGGTGTAGGTACAGGATGTAGCACCCTATACCAGCACTAACATTTCAACGTATATACTGAGAAAAAACGTTAGAGAACTGATTCACTCAGTAAAGAAACATAAGTAGTGAAAATAATGCAAATAGCATCAACAATGAGAGGTGGCACATTGTCCTACGGAGCATTTCTCTCGTGATCGAAAAACTCCTTCAAAAATGAATTAGTTACCGTTAATTACCCAGACAAATTAACGCACATTGAAAAGGAATCTGCCCTATTTGAAATGAATGAATAACATCGATTAAAAATCTAAATGCATTCTCTCCTTATAGGTTTGATCTTTCACTTCTATTATTCAATATTATGATATTACATTCGGTAAATTAGCTTGAGCGTCAACAGTTACAAAATTTCGATGACTTCATTGACTCCTCTTAGCGTAATATAAACTATTTTTCAGAGTCAGGTTTGACTCCCACGAACGATGTCAGCATTACCTGCTGAGCATTAGCCCTATGAGAGGAGTGGTCTCTGCCAGGCCTAAAGGAGCTTTTAAAAAAATATTCGTTTGAGTTAGAGTAATTTGGGCTAAGAAACTTGACTTTCTAAACACAAATCTGTGGTCAGTTTCGCATTGTTTTACATTCGTTACTGTATTTAAGGATTATCTGACACAAAATCCGTCATAAATGTTTCATTTCATTATTGGCTGACTGGAATTCTTTAATATTGGGTTTCATTTCATTTAGGGTTTCAGTTACACTTAACAACAACACGCCGACTACCATTGTTGATACTATTGGCACTATTATTGTTCACTAATTTTCTTAGCAGTAGAAATCAATACCTACCATTTTCTACATGTATGTATATACGCTGAAAATTCAGTTGTTACTGTGCTGGTGTAGTAATTCATCCATCTTTTATCCGAGTCTACCCCGACTCTCAAAAATATCTTTCAGTTAATACAGATTCGAAGTACTACATCATTATTTGGTAACATTTGACGGTCAGACTAATTTACTAAATGTAATATAGTAAGGTTGAATAATATAAGTGAAAAATTCTTCATTTTTTGAAGTTCAAATTCCTCAAAAAGAGAATGCATTGATAATTTGTTTTCGATATTATACATTTATTTCAAATTGGGCAAATTTCGTTTCCATGAGCATCTGTTTCACAAAGCAAATAACGGTAACTAATTCATTATTCGACCACATGAGAAATGCTCCGTAGGACAACATGCCACCTCTCATTGTTGATGCTACTTGCATTATTTTCACTTCCTATGTTTTTTTCAGTATAAATCAGTTCTCTAACGTTTTTTGTAAATATATACATTGAAATTTTGGTGCCGGTGTGGGTACGGGGCCACATGATAATAATGAAGGCATCTACGGATGCTTTATTTCCAATCAAGCCTGATACATATATCACCTTTTACATTGGATTTTCAAATGCCTTATAACTAACGCCAGGACGCCATAACGCTTTTCCCCGGTCGAGACCGGTACCCATTTCAGACACCTGGGTGGAGTGGGGTATTGTGCTTGGAATTTTTCTCCTATACCCAACAGAGAAAATCGCCACTGCCAGCGCCGAGACTCGATCCCGGGTCCTGGCCGCACGGCGGCAGAACCTATACCACATGGCTATGGCGGCATTATTATTACGGGGCCACATGAGCACCGAACCTACACCAGCATCGTACCTACACCAGCACGGTACCTAGACCAGCACCGAACCTACACCAGCACCGTACCTCCACCAGCACCATAACAACTGATGTCTTAACATATTAAGAAGAAAACGAACAAACGGTAATGTATTGATTTCGACCCACTATGAAAATTTAAAAACGAGAATAATGCCAGTAGTGCAACAATGGGGGTTAACATATTGATTTCAAAGAAATTGAAACCTAGTGTTGAAAATTACTTGATTTTTATTGCGATGAAACAAAAATAAAATAATTCAGTCAGCCATAGAAATTTCGACGTGCTTCTACAGATTTCGTGAGAATTAATATTAAAATGAGATTAAAAATGTCAACAAAATAAATTTTTAGCAACTTTAAAGAGAGTTAATTTTCAATTTTCCATCTTCTTATAAACGACCATACATATATTTCTACCTATCGAATTTATATTTTTCAAAGTCATACGGTGCAAAACCAATACCCAGATAGACTAACTCGTTTAAAATCCTTTACTTGTTAAATTTAGCAGTCGATAGCGGCAAATTAAAGTGTAAGTTTAACTTTAATTCGAAGTAGGACTGATTAGGAGTGCTTGCTAGAGTGAGGCCGTTGCTTTGTCTACTTGATATCCCGAATACAAAGCTGGGGTCGGTCTCTGCCAGCGCGCTGCCGTGTTCTGCGCAGCTGCTGCCTATATATGCCACATGCAGCGTTTGGCCGTAGGTAGTGAGACATGTGAGCTGATGGTTTGTCTACATGTTAGTTGGCTGTGATACAATTGCTGCGAACACACCACCTGCAGACGCTGTAACTAGTGGCAGACAACACCTGCAGACGCAGTAACTAGTAGCAGACAACAACACCTGCAAACGCAGTAACTACACCTTTTTCACTTCAAATTAATCTAAGTCAAGTGCAATTTAATCCAAGTCAAGTTTAATTTAATCCGAGTCAAGTTCAGATTAATCCGAGTCAAGATCAAGTTAATCCAATCAAGTTCAATTTAATCCAAGTCAAGTTCAAATTAATCCAAGTCATGTTCAAATTAATCCGAGTCAAGTTTAAATTAATCCAAGTCAATTCAAATTAATCCAACCCTTAGTTGAGTTAAAAATGACGTAATAATTTGTTAATTTGAGTTTTTTGTTATATATGTAACTATTAGGTGTGATGAACAAAACTGGTTTCGAGGATTTTTTTTTCTCATAGATATTTATACACGTGAAATTCCACTTTATCGCATATATGAAATCAAATAAATGCAAGTACAAAATATTATCATAGGACGAGATGTAGATTTAATCTTTAAAAGGTATATGCAAGTGCTATTCACTGAGTACTAATGTACGATTCCGTTTGATTACAATTTATAGTTGTACATTACTACCCAGATACATTCATGTACTAACAATATGAATGTTGCCATCCATTCTAATTCCGTGTTAGTCATTGTGAAGAAATGTAGGATCCACTTACAATACACAATAATAATACAAGAAACAATGTTTCTAACTTAATACTGATGTTATTTTTGTGTGTTCACAATTCAATATATAATACTTTTAATACCCCAATAACTTTTATAATAATCATTTTGTGAATATTTAAGTCTAGAGAGTAGTACTCAGTGAATTGCACTTGTATATTTCTTTTAAAGATAAAATATACATATCGTCCAATGATAATATTTTTTACTTGCATGTATTTGATTTCATATATGTGGTAAAGCGGAATTTCCCGTGTATAAATATCTATGAGTGTAAATAAATCCTCGAAACCAGATTTGCTCATCACATCCTATAGATACATATATAACAAAAAAACTCATATTAACAAATTATTACGTCATTTTCAACTCAACTACTGGTTGGATTAATTTGAACTTGACTCGGATTAAATTGAACTTGACTCGGATTAAATTGAACTTGAATTGAATTAAATTGAACCTGACTTAGCTTAATTTGAAGTGAAAAAGGTGTAGTGGCAGACAACAACACCTGCAGACACAGTAACTAGTGGCAGACAACAACACTTGCAGACGCAGTAACTAGTGGCAGACAACAACACCTGCAGACGCAGTAACTAGTGGCAGACAACAACACCTGCAGACGCAGTAACTAGTGGCAGACAACAACACCTGCAGACGCAGTAACTAGTGGCAGACAACAACACCTGCAGACGCAGTCACTAGTGGCAGACAACAACACCTGCAGACGCAGTAACTAGTGGCAGACAACAACACCTGCAGATGCAGTAACTAGTGGCAGACAACAACACCTACAGACGCAGTAACTAGTGGCAGACAACAACACCTGCAGACGCAGTAACTAGTGGCAGACAACAACACCTGCAGACGCAGTAACTAGTGGCAGACAACAACACCTGCAGACGCAGTAACGAGTGGCAGACAACAACACCACAGGACACACCAACACACACGCTACACTCCCCCCTCGTTGTAGCGCGAGTCAACTCGTATTGGGGCAGCCGACATCGGCTCACATTATTTATACGTTCAGGCAAACGCGCGTTGCGCTCTGCCTCACAGAATAGATCAAAATTTCACTTTCTAAAGTTGACGTAGTTGAATTTGAAAAAATCTTTTATGCCTAATTCGACGACTCAAACAATGATGGTTTTAATAAATTGAATCGAAAGCTATTGTTTGGAATTAATTCTCTATTCATGGAAATTTAAGGTACGTCACCAAAATTAAGCACACAAGCTGAGCAAGTGTGCCGGGTTTTCGAAGGATAACTATGGAAATTTGATTTGTGCATTGAAATAATATCGTGTAAGTTTGGTAGTCTTTTCATTGCTCGTCATTTCGCTATATCATGATTAGAGTTATTATCATTGTACTTTTGGTGTCATTGTAAAACATGAACACATGTTCAGGACATCCGCTACGCCAAATTTCCCGTTGTAGGGTTTGAGGTTTCCCGGTTTCATCACGGATGTTATTTCCTGAGGTCCTGGCTAGTGTCTCACAGACAGGTTCGGTTCTAGGGATCGTCAAGTATCTTTTGCGTAAGAAGGGGGAGGTAGAGTGACACTCAGATCGCGATGATACTTTATAGGAGTGATGTGCTGAGATATAAGGAATACAATGAACGGCGCATGTCGCAAACCCGGCGGTGGCTGCTCTCGACTGTCTCTGAATGCCTCACGGCCTGATATTACAGCGCGTTATATAGGCAGCAGTATCTTAGGTGGGCTTTCCCATATTGATAACAACACGAATAACAACACAAGAAATCCCGACCCGACGATATTGACGATATTGATGATAAAAGATGATATTAAACAACAGCTAGATGAAAAAAGCAACACATCATAATAGAAATACGAAAGTGAAAATAGTAAAATGAACCACAACACCAACAACAACAAAACAGTCAAGACATCAACATTCCCCACAACGGAACAAAAGTCAACAGGAGAGCTTCCTCCTATTCACTAACAATACGAATAAACACACAGCCAACTCTGAAAAATAGTACAGTTGCTCTCGTAGGTTTTTCGAAGTTAAATGACCATATTTTGTTGAGAGTGACAATAATCAAAATAAAAGGGCCTACCAATAGTTCAGTTTGAAATGATTTTTACTAAATTTTTTACCAGTTACTGCGTCTGCAGGTGTTGTGTTCACGGCAACTGTTCAAAAGTTATTAACTAACATTCATCCCCACCATCAGCCATCATTTGTCTCATCACTCACGGCCAAACAATGCAACATTCAATATTCAGGCAGTAAGCTGCACAGCAAAATGGCGGCAGCTCGCAGGAATGGAGCACAGGTTTGTGTTCAGGAAGTCGGTTACTTACATGACGGACTAAAGGGGTGTTTACACTAGGGGACATTTCGGCCTTGAGGCGCGACTCGTATAGACGAGGCTCACCACAGAGGTTCATATTTGTGTGTGTGTGTTCGAAATTCCTGATTCGATTTGATCGAATCGGTGAAGCGGCCTCACGTGTGAGCGGCGCAGCTCTAGACCGGTCAGTGTACAGTTGGCAGTCATCAAGTGAGGTAGTGCCTCTAGCTCACCCGTTATGGCTGACTCAACACTGCCGCGAGAAACTACACTGCTTTTAATTGAAATGTACTAAGCCCACCAATGCCTTTGGCATACTAAAAGCCGCGAATATAAGGAGGCTGCTTTCCATTTCATTTTAATGAAAATGAACGAATATAGTAACATTTCACTCATGCAAATAAAAAAGAGATTACGTAGCTTACTTAGCTCACAAAAGGTCGTCTACAGCAATCCATATTTCATAGCAGCAGACCACACTGACTGGTTTTGTGCGGCATGGCTGCCACTTTTGTTTAACCAAAAAAATCTAGTGTGACCTCGAAAAATATCGAGAAACATCTAGACTTGAAAATAAAACATCCAAAAATATATCTAGAAATAAATTAATTATCTACTATAATGAATTAGTTGAACAATAGCATGTAAGGATATTTATATCATAATTTGCTTTATATTAGGCAATTTATGTTTATATTATGCAATTTATTTTCATATAAATTATCTAGTATCCTGATATTTACCATAATAAAGCTTGGTATCCAAATATTCTTCAATTCCACACGTGTTGCGAGTAGAAAGGTCGTCTCTATTGCATTGCAAATTATCAACGCTCAGATTCCTACTTATCAACAATTGTTTTAAGGCTTTCACACCGCTATCTTCATTACTTTTAATAATTTTGCAATTACTAAGTAAATTGATTCTACTTTATTAGATGCATTACTTTAGAATATAACTGATACACCAAGTAGTTTCATGATAGAAATATTATTGCTTCCATCCAACAATAAATTGAACTCATTGTTACCAATATCATTGGTCAGTCTTTCGTCAAAATGAGGCCACAGTACATTCTTGATAATGTATGTGCATTTTATTTCATGATTTTTTGATATTATCACTAGTTTTGCAATTGGAGATAGTGTGCTTTAGCTTATGAACCGTGAAATAGCCGTCTTGGTGTCGTTCATAATCTGAACATAACATGATCAGAATATGGTTGCTTCACTATTCAGACAATTTGTTTAAGTGAATTAACAAATATAATAAGAATGAAGTAGTAACCAACCATTATGGTGAATTCTTAATTCGAATTTACAGTAATCTATCATATACATAGCTTAATTGTAATTCTAGCTAGAAAATTTCTAGCATGCTGAAAAAACTATATAGATTTTATAGCTAATATCTAGGTTTGAAATTTTACATCTAGGCTTCAGCAAAAACATCTAGATCTAGCTATATAATATCTAGAGTGGCAGCCCTGTTGAGCAGCGCGCGCTCCATGGCTCGCTCCATTGGTGTCTAGTCTAAACGCACATGTCTCTTGTGAAGCTCCACACGAGGCGTCTACACGTGAGCCTGCAGCAAAATGTAGACCAGTGTGAACGGTCCTTTAGTTTCCTTGCATGCCGCCAACATACGTTCTCCCAATAGCTTACACTCAGATTATATTCAAAAATTCGCTTTACCCACCTGCTATTCCGCATTCTTTCAATTCGCACCTTATAATTCAGCACCGCTTTCATCATTCTTTCTGAAAATAGGCTCCACCCTAGGTCACCTCTAATGGCTTTTGTAGCCGTCCATTTTGGAGCACCCAAAGCAAAGCGTCCTACCTTATTTTGTATTACATCCAGCTTTTCAAGATCACTTCCATTCCAGGCAACACAGGACCCAATCTCGCAGGATTTCTACACGGCCCAACCCTCTCCCTCCACCTCCAAGTAGCTACATAAAGTTGCCATTCGCGCCAATTATTGAACTATGAAGTAATACTGAGGTTTATTAAACTATCTGTTCGTTATACAATTATTATTATTCACTGCATTATAACCACTACAAGTACTTAGTAAGTGGATGCGGAATACCAAAGTTCCCCTATATTAAATCATTATAATAAGTTTTTACAACGACCGCTGGTGTTTGGCTATTCGACCCTACATCTTGGCACGCAAAAACAGGCATTTTCAAACTTTTTTAAGTTAACCTTAAACTAACTGAACTTGGCCTAACCTAACCCAACCTAACCTCTTAACGTAACTTAACTTAAGGGGGTCCTCCGGGGCCCCTTTTCCCTCCGATGGGGTAATATTCATGTTATTGTTGGAAAAGAACCCTTAGGTCATGGACTATTCGGTCCTAAAATTTTATGGCGCTACGGACAATAGATCCCCCCCCAGGGGGGGGGGAGGGACCCACGGGGGACCAAAATTTACATCATCTACCCCATTTCAACCCCATATAAAAAGAGAACAAATGGGAAATGTAAAACAAGCCCATTTGAGTTTGTTAGAAATGTTCCAAGGATTCTAAAACTGTCTTTGTTTTTGTTCCAGCATAAAAACTGAATGAGGAGCTACATCCTGAAATATCAACACCAGTGAAAAAGCACCAAAATAGTAAATTTTCGAGCCCATTTCAACCCCATATAAAAAGAGAACAAAACAAGAAATGGAAAATTTGTGAACATACTTTTGTTTGATATGTTCCAAGGATTCTAAAACTGTCTTTGTTTTTGTTCTAGCACAAAAACTCAATGAGTTCTATTTTTTTGAAAATTCAATACCAGTTGACTAAAAAACCAAAATGTCAAATTTTTTCAACAACTACGGCCTGAATCAATAAAAGGTATGAATGAAATTGTGTTTCTTTTCAAAACTTACATATACTAGTAAAATTTCATAAGAATCAGACTGAAAATAAAAAATTTCGTAACTTTTATAAAATAAAAAAAAGTTTAAAAATGTAAAATTTTTTTTTTCAAATCACAGTGTGAATATGATGTTATGCATGGAGATTATCGAAATAAAAATGAAAACAGCATTCAACTACATAAATTTTCCAGTATATCACACTAAAACAAAATATTTAGTTTCTGCCTTATACTGTAAAGTTACTTCTATTAAAATTCAAAAGAATAGAAGTCATTGAGTTTTTATGCTAGGAAGAAAACAAAGACAGTTTTGGAATCCTTGAAACATTTCTTACAAAGTTATATTCCCACTTATTCCATTTTTACATTTCATTTTTTTTATAATAGTTCAAATCCAAAAATGTAGGGTATTTTTGATATATTGGTAAATTTTTGCATATAAAAAAAGTAAGAAAAAAAATGCCAAAATCCCCGAATATATCTTTGTTAGAAATGTTTCAAGGATTCCAAAACTGTCTTTGAATCTGTTCTAGCATAAAAACTCAATGACTTCTATTCTTTTGGAATATGTATAAAAATGACCCAAAAAACCTATTTTTCAAATTTTTCGGAAAAACTAAGGCCTAAATCAAAAAATTTCGAGTTCAAATATGTTTGTCTAGCAATACTACATATACTCACCAAGTTTCAGCCCAATCGGAGCAAAAAAAAATTTTTTCCGGAGGACCCCCTTAACTTAACCTAACATAAATTAATTTATTCAAACATTTTTGTGGCTGCTTGGAGGTGGTGCTGTAGCTGCTTGGAGGTGGAGGGAGAGGGCTGGGCGGTGTAGAAAACCAGCGAGATTGGACCCTGTGCTTCCAGGCAATAGCACTCATACCATACATGACACTAGGTACAGCACCATACCTCCACATTCCTCTCACACATTCATACATGTTTGCTCTGTATCTGGCCACACTTTTTAACCGTCCACTCCACTGCATTGCTTTTGCCACTTTCTCACCTATAGTTCTAGTGCATCCATCTTCACTTATCATACAACCTAGATATTTGTATTCTTTTGTTCTATATATTCTGATTGCACTAATTGTGGTGTATTGCTACGCCAGGCACGTATTCCTACGCGCGGCCAATCACAGGGCTGCACCCGTCGGCGGGTTGCTTGTGTACACATCGTAATTTGTGTTCACGGACGCTTTGGTGTTCCAATGTGTTTATTCTGTTTAGAATTACACATGCGACGTTTTTTACGTTGTAAGCTGCTCCATTTGAGTGGCAGGAGGTATTTTGTGGGATCTACTTCCTGACGTATGGAACGTCGGTTTGTGCGCCGGCTTTGACATTATTGCGTTCGCTGCTGCCGAGTGTGGTCGTGCGGGCTTGAGCTTCCGGTTGCGCTCTTGAAGTATCCTTGCGAGATACTTGTGTTGTGTTTTCTCTTTTTCTTTGCTGAAACACAAGCAGGTAGGACCTGCAGCCGTGAAGTGTTTTCACTAGCTCGGAGCTAGTGTGTGCTTCCGTTTCTGCCGTGAACTGTGTTCGTTTCACGGCAGCGTGTGTTCATACTGGGTGTGCCCTCTAACACACGAGCTCAGGTGTGTGTCTGGTGTCGGGTGTAGGAGAGATTTGGAGGCCGACCCGAGCTCTGGGAGCTCGGCTTTGAGGCCTTGGGTCTCGGGATTTGCACATCCCACAACAAGCTATCTAGGCCTTTTTGCCTTGCCTTATGTCGGAGGTGCGTAAGGCAGGGACTGCGTCATTGAGAGATGATGCAGGGTCGCCCGGGGCGGCTAGTGGTGCGTCTGGGACAGCCACCACGGTTGATCTTAGGCAACTGGCCAGCATCCTGATGCAGGCTAAGGGGCCTATTATTGACCGATTGGGGAGAGCTCTCCCCAAGTTCAGCGGCGACGGCACAGTGGATGTGTCGAAGTGGCTGGATGACCTTGAGCGCAGGTGCAAGGTCTAACAGGTTGGACCTGAGGAGGTCGTAGACTTCCTGCTCGGGGGCAGTGCTGCTCGGGTGTTCCGCGCCCTTAGGGTGTCGGAGGCCTCCCAGTGGGAGGTAGTGAAGGCGACACTGCTGGCGCAGTACGGCATGTCGCGGCAGGAAGCCTACAGGCGCTTCACGGACCGTCAGCTTCAGGCTGGCGAGGCCGTGGACGTCTATGTGGACGACCTGCAGCGCCTAGGCGCTCGGCTGAGGGCAGGGCCGGAGAACTTGATCTTCCGGGTCAAGTTCCTTGAGGGCCTGCCTCAGGCCATCCGTAAGTGGGCAGTGATGCTCCCGGAGGTTTACACCAGCTTCGACGAGTTGCTCCAGCTTCGACGAGTTGCTGTCGAAGGTGCGTGACAGGGTGTCCGCACAGCGTGCTGCTGATGGCCTTACTTATGCGAGTAAGGCCAAGGCAGCCGCAGCTTCTTCCGGGAAGAAGCCTGGGCTTGTATGCCCAAGGTGCACAGGACCTCACCGGGTGAGGGACTGTACCCAGACTCGCCGCAAGGCGAAGGCAGTGCCTCCTTCGAACAGCAGGAAAGAAAGCTTATGCTTTCGCCGCTCGAAGCCCGGGCACTTTGCTCGGGACAGCCCAGAGCCCACAGCTGCCGCTGGCGGCGCTGATTGCGGTTCGGGTTTCCGCGCGGAGGAAGTGGAAAGGGGCCCCGCTTCCTCCGGCGGGGAAACCATGGAAGTCTAGGTACTTCCACTAGTCTCTCTACGAGAGGCTTGGCTGTCAGGGACGGCCAACAGCGTCCTGGGGACGTTGTCGTGACCGGCGCTCATGCGCCTGTCACTGGTAAGCAGGGCTTACCCGTGGCAGCTGGTAGGCTTACTTCGAGTAGCATGCCAGTTGTCAAGGCCATTGTGAATGGCCATTCTGCCTTGTATCTGGTTGATACCGGCAGCGGGTGCACGATGGTGTCCACCCGGGTGGTGGAGGAACTGTCGGGCCGCAAGGCCCGACATTTTGTGACGGCTGATGGCAGAACTACCTCTGAGGGGAAGGAATGTCAGGCAGTCGTGCAGTTGCATGGGCACTCTTTTAGAGTGCCAGCAATTGCAGTTGAAGGGTTGGAGAATCTTGGCGTTGACTGCCTCTTGGGTGACGATGTAATCGATCACATGGGAGGAGTCACTGTCAAAAGAGGACCCAACTCTCGGTATCAGGTTGAGTGGGGTCAACCCACCTCTGCCAGGTGCTGTGGTAGTGCTCCCATGAAGGGAGGTCGTGAGGTTGTTCGTGGGGTTAACTCACATACGATTACTGATCACGACTTTGAAGCCACGTTTTCTAACGGTCATTGGACCGTTAGTTGGCGTTGGTCGGCCGGCGAGCAGACGCAGCTTCAGACTGGTGTTGGCGAGTACAAGTGTACGCGCGCACCAGGCGTACATGAGAGGTATGCTGAGGAGATCCAGAGTTGGATCTCTAAAGGTTGGCTGGTGAAATGGAACGGCCCGGTAAAAGGGGTCATACCACTTTTGGCGGTTGTCCAGCCAACCAAAGACAAGGTGACACCGGTAATGGATTACCGTGAACTCAACTTGTTCAGTGAGTCTCATACTGGTGATGAGCAAACCGCTGTGTGTGCCGATAAGGTGCGCAAATGGAGGCAGTTTGAAGGGGAGCTTAAGGTCGTTGACCTTAAGTCTGCCTATCTTCAAATTCGTGTCTCCAAGTGACTTGTGGCAGTATCAAGTCGTAAGGTATAATGGTGTGCATTATGCCTTGACTCGCCTCGGGTTTGGCTTGTCATGTGCGCCCAGGATTATGACGATGATCTTGGGCAAGGTTCTTTCGATGGACGATAAGATTAATCGTGCCACGGATCATTATATTGACGATATAACTGTCCAAGAGTCCATTGTGAGTGCTTCTCATGTGAGAAAGCACCTGCAGTTGTATGGGCTCGAATCTAATGAACCAGTGAGTCTCGATGGAGGTCGAGTAGTCGGGATAGCCTTAAAGAGGTCTCCCACTGGACATCTATTGATGTCAAGAGGAAGTGAGTTGTCTTCCTTCATTTCAGAGACGTCTGAGATGACTAAGAGAGAGCTGTTCTCTCTGTGTGGCCGCCTTGTAGCTCACTATCCTGTAGCTGGGTGGTTACGACCTCACTGTAGCTTTTTGAAGCAACTGGGGTCAGACGGGCCATGGGATAAGCCTGTCAGTCACAGTGTCCTGAAGCTAGCAAAGGAGCTGGCTTCGCGAGCTCTGGCTGATGACCCTGTAAAGGGTCGTTGGCATGTCAATCCTGATGGTAATGTTACCGTCTGGACTGACGGCAGCTCACTGGCAATGGGTGTGGTCGTCCAGGTGGATGATCACATCGTGGAGGATGCTACCTGGCTGCGGAAGCAGACAGATCATCTCCACATTAATGTCTCAGAGCTTGAGGCTGTGGGACGTGGAATCAATCTGGCTATTATGTGGGGCTTCAAGACCTTCACTATAGCCACTGATTCCAAGACAGTATTATCCTGGTTGGATAACACTGTCGGTGATCACAGTCGTGTGCGCACCAAAGGAGCAGCGCAGATGCTCATCAAGCGTCGCTTGATGGTGATCAAGGAGATCATCAATGAGTATCAGCTGTCAGTTGAGTTTCGATTCGCTCCCACGGTCGAGAACAAAGCTGATCCGCTCACTCGTGTGACCAAGAAGAGCTGGCTTGGTTATCACACGGGTGACGAGCCGGACTCTGTCCTGGCTGCGTCAGTGGCGGCTTCTGCTGAAAAAGGGACGCCAGAGAGCGCCATTTGTAAGGCTCATTTGCCTCACCATTTGGGCGTTGATCGTACCTTTTATTTGGTCAAGCAGTGCAGGCCGGGCCTTACTCGAGACCAAGTGAAACGTACGATTGCAGGGTGTGAGGAGTGTCTTCGCATTGATCCTGCAAGACGGGTGGAGAACCTTGTCGAACACGGCAATTTAGCCGTCGAGAGTGACTGGCATCGTGTAGCTGCGGATGTGACGCACTATAACGGTGTACAGTTTCTCTCTCTCGTCGATTGCGGACCATCTAGGTTTGCAATTTGGCGAAGGCTGTCGAACGAGTCGGCAGCCAGTGTAGTCGCTCATCTCCAGCAGGTGGTGATTGAGCGAGGACCTTTATGTGGAGCTATTGTTGGACAATTCTGCCATATTTAGGTCGGCAACTGTCACTCAGTTTGCCAACGAATGGGGTATCTCTCTGCGTTTCAGAGCCGCTTATGCCCCGAGCGGTAATGGAATCGTGGAGAGAAAGGATTGCTGCGCGGGGGGGGGGGTCACCCCTGAGGTGGCGACATTTTGGTACAATGTAACGCCACGGCACGGAGTCGATAGCAACTCAGTGCCTTGTCGTAAGTTATTTGCCTATCCTTGGAAGATGCCTTACGATAACAGCTTAAGTAAGGCCGGAGATGACTGCAAAAACGTGCATTTTGCCGTCGGTGACAGGGTGTGGGTGAAACCCGCAGTGCCCTCTTGCACCAAGCAGTGGACTCCTGGGTGAGTCACTGCTGTTCGATCAAGGCACGTTGTGTGCATTGATGGCATGCCTAGGCATGTCAGCGACATAAGGAAACGTCGCGGCTCTGCCTCTGAGGACATGCACGATGCATGTGACTCAGACGACGATGGGCCCTATGAGACTCCTGTTGAGCCTCTTCAGGTTAGTGTTGAGGAAGTTCCGGAAACACAACTTGAAACTGCCAACGACACGGGTGAGCCCGTCGTTGACGCAGGTGACAAGGTTGTCACGGAGAATGGTTGTCGCAACTCCAGCCATGCATCCCCTTTTAAGTCCCTTGCAAGTTAATTAATATATTGCACAATCGGGGACTAGGTCATTATTCAACCTCAAACTGACCGAAAAGATAAAACGCTAATTAAATATGACAAGCGGGCAATGGTTGGAGTGCTTCACCTTCCTGGCAGCAAAAATTAATATTGAACAACCATAAAGTGTTCGTTTGTTTGTTGCGAGTGAATCCGAAGCCTCTTCTGCGGATTCGAATCGTCGTCGAAGTGGCAGCTCTCGCGGGTTGCAGCTTCAGATGGATTAAGACGAACCTCGTGGTCGGACGCACGTGTGCCTTGCGTGCTTCGACCTCTACCGGCCCTGCTTCTGGGAATCCTTACCCCGGATAGCCGTCTCCCAGTGGAGAATGCTCCCTGAACAAATTCTTCGAAGTTTCAGGTGAGCACTCTTTAATTATTGTCTGGCTTGTCAAAACTTAGTTGCAGCGTTTCAGAAAAGGCTATGTGTAGTGCCAGTGAAAAACTGGAAGTTGTCGCTTCTTGCCGGTAAGCGAGACATGGTAATGAGATGCCAGGACGACCCGTTCGGGAGCGGCGTCCCCTTCAATGGTTGAGGGATTACGTCACCTGAGTTCCTCGAGGAACTGAGGGGGATGTGGTGTATTGCTATGCCAGGCACGTATTCCTACGCGCGGCCAATCACAGGGCTGCACCCGTCGGCGGGTTGCTTGTGTACACATCGAAATTTGTGTTCACGGACGCTTTGGTGTTCCAATGTGTTTATTCTGTTTAGAATTACACATGCGACGTTTTTTACGTTGTAAGCTGCTCCGTTTGAGTGGCAGGAGGTATTTTGTGGGATCTACTTCCTGACGTATGGAGCGTCGGTTTGTGCGCCGGCTTTGGCATTATTGCGTTCGCTGCTGCCGAGTGTGGTCGTGCGTGCTTGAGCTTCCGGTTGCGCTCTTGAAGTATTCTCTTGCAAGATACTTGTGTTGTGCTCTCTCTTTTTCTTTGCTGAGACACAAGCAGGTAGGACCTGCAGCCGTGAAATGTTTTCACTAGCTCGGAGCTAGTGTGTGCTTCCGTTTCTGCCGTGAAGTGTGTTCGTTTCACGGCAGCGTGTGTTCACACTGGGTGTGCCCTCTGACACACGAGCTCAGGTGTGTGTCTGGTGTCGGCTGTAGGGGAGGTTTGGAGGCCGACCCGAGCTCTGGGAGCTCGGCTTTGAGGCCTTGGGTCTCGGGATTTGCACATCCCACAACACTAATATTCCACAGTCTGTCTCTATCAGTCTCATCACTATTTATAACCTTAAACATACTTTTTTCGGCACCAAAGTTCATCTTGAAACCTGTACTATATCCATTCACAATGTCAAGCATCCCTTGCAGTTCATGTCTACATTCACTAACCACAATCCCATCATCAACCAACAACAAACAACTTTGTCTCTCATTACCAACTTTCAGTCTTAAGCCACTCATTCACAGTCGAACTGCTAATTCTTCTGTGTACAATTCAAACAACAGGGGAGACAGAGTACAGCTCTGTCTCACTCCTCTAACACTCTTCACTTGCCCTGTTTCCAAATTTCTTAACCTGTAGATAGCGCTTGTGTTCTCATACAGACTTTGTATAATTTTTACTATTTTTATGCTAAACCCAACTCTTTTCAAAATTTCAAAGAGCCTAATCCGATCCACTCTGTCAAACGCATTTTCAATATCCACGAATGCTAAATCTACCTTCGTATCATCCTTCCTCATTCGCTCAATTATTTCACTCACTACAAACAAATTATCCTCCCCACGTTTATCCTGCCTAAAATCATTCTGTTCGACACCCAGGACTCCTAATTCCTCTACTAAATTTTTCATTCTCTCATTCAAAATATCACAAAAGATCTTACATACAGTGTCAGCCAGTGCAATGGGTCTGTAATTTTTAAGTTCTTTCGTACTCTTATGTCCACCCTTATGCAACAGCACTACATTACACTTGTTCCAGTCATCCGGTACTCTTCTGGGTGTTCCGGATTTTAGGACCAGTAATATCAGTTCCAAGGAACGTTCCGTTCCGGGCGTTCCATCGTTTCGTACTTTAGGGATTGCCCTCCTAGTGGTGCTTAATCATACAAAAAAGACAGTTGCGAAGGCTGATAGTATGAGAAAGCGTGAAATGGGTTCCAGCTTCCATGAAATGGATAACCTGATCCAGTGTGGATGTTTTTGTGGAAATGGAGTCCACCTTACTCAAGAAGGTGAGATGAAACTCTCCAAGGGATACATTCAGTGGATTGGGTGTACTCATATTGCAATGGAAGGTGGAACAGGATGAATGGAAAGCGCTCAGAGCCAAAATGAAAAATGTCGTGAATTGTCCAATAGTGTTGTGAGGTTTGGATGTATAAATGTGCGTGGATGGAATGCAGGAAAGTTAGATGACCTTGTAGCAGAATTTGAGAATGGAGATTTGGATTGTGTTGGTGTAGTTGAGACCCAAATGCATGATGGAGTCAGTTTAAAATGTAAGGAGAGTAAGTACTACATGATTAAAAAAGGGCGTGTAAGTTGGCAAAAAAGAGGTGGTAGAGTTGGTCTCATTGTAAAACATGCTCTAAATTGGAAATTAGAAGAAATTCCTGCTGGAAATGAACCTGAGAGTGAAGATCTGTTAGTAATAAAGTGTGAAAGAATGCATGCCTGAGAATGTGTGGTCAATATTGAATATAATGTTGTCAACGAATTTCATAATTTCGTAGGTATAGATGGGTAATATAGTCGATTATAAGACGTTTTACAAGAATGACATTCTGCCCGGCGATATTTTCAAAATATTCAACTTTGAAGCTGGCTTGTGCGCGCCATGGAAGCGCGCGGGGCTAGAGTAATTTCATTAATAACGGAAGCTAACCCCCTATTACACACGTAAAGAGGTTGGGTCGTGAGGGGTAGGCACGGTTCTTCTAGTGAAAATTATAAATAAAGGTTTCGAGTGATATTTGTTTACATCGAAGCCAAGGTGGCTGCTGCCATGGCGCCAACCGGCTGAAGATGGCTGCAGCCATCTTTGAGTCGATGTCAACAAACGTCACTAGAAAGCTTCATTTATAATTTTTACTAAAAGAACTGTTGCTACCCCTCACGTCCCAACCTCTTTACGTTTGTAATAGGGGTTAGCTTCCATTTTCATTGCTAAAACTATGACTGTTTTTGCGTTAAAAGGGCCATTCAGGAGCGCCGTTCGTATAACTTCAAACTTAAATAATTCGAAAATAACGCACCGCCGGGCAGAATGTCATTCATGTAAAAGTCTTACAATCGACTATATTACCCATCTATACCTGCAAAATTATGAAATTCGTTGACAACATTATATTCAATATTGACCGAATGTGTTATTGTGATTGTATGCTATATGACAACTGATGGTATTTTAGCTCATCAAGAGAATGTAAAAAAGTATGAAATATTAACAAGAATTGTGCAAGAGCATTGCAGATGCCCTCTGATTGTGATGGGTGATATGAATGGCCATGTTGGTATACTTGGTGAGCCTGTGAATGCAAATAGTAAAAAATTGATTGATTTCTGTGATGAGAATGAACTTGAGCCCTGAATGTAACAATAGGAAATGGCTTGCATACATGGCAAAGCAGGGAATGTAAAACTGCAATTGATTATATGATAGTGAATAGTAGAGCAAGAATATGTATCAAACAAATGTTTGTAGATGAAGATGATTTTGATATTGATAGTGATCATAAAATGCTTGTACTAGAATATAATTGGGATGTAACGGAATCAATGCAGAAGGCCAGCAGAGTAAAAGATAATTGGCGTATAAAAATGGCAAACTAGGAAGAATTTAGAAATGAACTGATTAGATGTAACTGGAACAGGTGTGGAAATGTAAATGACCTAAATAGGGAGATTGCAAGAACCTTGTATGATGTGGCAGAGCAAAAGATTGGTAGAATGAAATGCAGGAAAAGTACAGGGAATGCTAGGTGGTTTACAAGTGAGGTAAAGAAAGAACGAACGAAAATAAAGACTTTAAATAAAAAACGACAAAATATTAGGAAAATGTATGACAGACGCAGATTTACTGAGGATGAATGGCAGAGTGTATGGAATGAGTACAAGGACCAGCAGAATATAGTAAAGAGAATGATCAATGAGGCTAGAGTTAAAGAGGAGAGACACAAAGTTGAAAATCTAAGAAAGAAAGGTCCAGATGGAATAAAAGATTGGGATAGGTTTATACAAGGTAGTGAAGTTCAAGTTGATGAATTAGTAGTCAATGATCGCAGTGTGCAAGATAGGATGCAAATGGTGTAAGCAGTTGAAGAATACTGGGAGGACATTGGTGGAATGAATGAGAAGGTTACAGATGATGAACCTGATAGATGAACGTGAACTGCAAATGGAAGACAAAATCACTTGTGAAAAGATTGTAAGTGTTTTGAAGAAAGTGAAAAATGGAAAGGTTAGTGGCCGTGAAAAGATCCCATATGAGTTCTATAAATGTGCAGGAGAGAGTGTAGTCAGCATGTTCAAATGTTTATTTGATGAGATATGGAAGAGTGAAAGAGTACCAGATGACTGCAACTAGTGCAATGTAGTATTGTTGCACAAGGGTGGACATAAAAGTATGAAAGAACTTAAAAATTACAGACCAATTGCACTGAGCAACACTGTATGTAAGATCTTTAGTGGTATTTTGAATGAGTGAATGAAAAATTTAGTTGAGGAATTAGGAGTCCTGGGAGAAGAACAGAATGGTTTTAGGCAAGATGGACGTGGGGAGAATAATCTGTTTACAGTGAGTGAAATAATTGAGCGAATGAAGAAGGATGATAAGAAGTTATATTTAGCATTCCTGGATATTTAAAAGGCGTATGACAGAGTGGATTGGGTTAGGCTCTTTGAAATTTTGAGAAAAGTTGGGTTTAGCAGAAAAAAAGTAAAAATTTTACAAATTCTGTATGAAAACACAAGCGCTATCTACAGGTTAGGAAATTTAGAAACAGGGCAGGTGAGGAGTGTTAGAGGAGTGAGACAGGACGGTCAATATTGAATTTAATGTTGTCAACAAATTTCATAATTTCGTAGGTATAGATAGGTAATATAGTCAATTTTAAGACGTTTTACACGAATGACACTGTGCCCGGAAATGCTTAGTTTTGGAGATATAGGATAAATATCGCCAGGTAAGAATAGCATTAACGGCAGTTCTGATATGGCTCTTCCGGCGTTTTGCGGACGCGGACCACGCTAAGTTTTTTGGCGGGAGTCATCGGCTTCGGTATGGTTGAGTTAAATTAAGATATTTTAGGCTTACTTAGATTAGGATACTCAACTAAATTAACTTTACCAAACTTAACCTTACCTATCGTTACGTCAGAACCGGATTTCTGCTTATTTACCTCTCCGTTTGTTCAATTCTATAAACGACGTTCCTATAACTTCAAAGTTAAATATCTCCAAAAATAAGCATTTCCGGGCACAGTGTCATTCGTGTAAAACGTCTTAAAATTGACTATATTACCTATCTATACCTACAAAATTATGAAATTTGTTGACAACATTAAATTCAATATTGACCGACAGGACTGTACGCTGTCTCCCCTGTTGTTTGGATTGTACACAGTAGAATTAGCAGTTCGACTGAGAATGAGTGGCTAAGAACTGAAAGTTGGTAATGAGAGACTGAGTTGTTTGTTGTATGCTAATGGTGTGGTTGTGGTTAGTAAATGTGGACATGAACTGCAAAGGATGCTTGACATTGTGAATGGATATAGTACAGATTTCAAGATGAACTTTGGTGCTGACAAAAGTGAGGTTATGGTTATAAATAGTGATGAGACTGATAAAGACAGACTGTGGAATATTGGAGAAATCAGAATAGCTAGAACAAAAGAATACAAATATCTAGGTTGTATGATAAGTGATGATGGATGCACTAGAACTAAGGGTGAGAAAGTTGCAAAAGCAATGCAGTGGAGTGGACAGTTAAGTAGTGTGGCCAGATACAGAGCAAAGAAGTATGAATGTGTGAGAGGAATGTGGAAGTATGTTGCTGTACTTAGTGTCATGTATGGTATGAGTGCTCTTGCCTGGAATGGAAGTGATTTTGAAAAGCTGGATGTGATACAAAATAAGTTAGGACGTTTAGCATTGGGTGCTTCAAAATGGACGGCTACAGAAGCCATTAGAGGTGACCTAGGGTGGAGCCTATTTTCAAAAAGAATGGTGAAAGCAGTGCTGAATTATAAGGTGAGAATTGAAAGAATGCAGAATAGCAGGTGGGTAAAGCAAATTTTTGAATGGAATCTGACTGTAAGCTATTGGGAGAAAGTATGTTGGGGGCATGCAAGGAAACTTAGTATGCAAAAGATTATTCATGTTGGAATTGGGATACCTGTGGATGACTGGAGTTTAATAAACATTGAAGGTGTAGGGCCTGAGTGGGACTGCAAGAGGTGAAAAAAAGAGATTGAGAGGCAAACAAAGGAGTATGGATTGAATAAGTGGAAGCTTAGCATGATGCGGAAGCCCACACTTAACTGGTATATGAAAAAGGAAGCACCTTAGTTTGAGATATTCTATGATGGTAGTTTTGGGAGGCAACTCTTGTTTGATGTGAGATGTAAGTCACTGAGCGTGAACAGACGTATATGGAGGTGGAATGAGAATAATAAGATTATGTCGGCAGTGTAATGGTGGAGTGGAGGAAACAATTGAGCATTTTGTGCTTGAATGTAGTAAGTATGAGCAAGAGAGAGAGAGTTTTATGAATGTGGTGTTTGAGCAGTATCAAGAGAATGAGTGGTATGCCAGATATGCTGAGACTGATTGCGGTATGAGCTGTCTTGCTGGATTGGATCAGGAGTGTAATTTGAGCATCATTGAAGCAATGAAAATATTTCTGGTGCATGCCTGGAGTAAGAGACAATGACTGGAATGAGCCAGTCAGGTGGAGTGGGCAGTAATGACTCAATATGCCTGGGGATGGTGTCTTGACACACTGGTTATCCCAGTGATGCCGTCCAATGGCAGCTTGTGACAAGGATTGGTAGATCCTGAGTAGTTTAGTGGACAAGTCTGGTACCAGGCGTTGAACTCTGTGTGAAAATTGTGTAGGGAATTGTAGGCCGTTACAAAGGCCCCGATGCTGTCGGCCCTCAAGTTCAATCTACATGTGATGATGCATGTAAATATATTTGTAAGAGGCAACACAATTTCATGGACGATGCATTTTCATTGTGGGGTAGGAACACTTTAAATGCCATTATTCATAAAAAATGTTGGCAAGAAACTCAAATAGAAAAAAAAGCAAGCTCACCATATTATCACAACTTTTGTATGCTGACTGACAGGTATTGATGCTGGAGCAGTTAAACAATTTAAACAGTTTTAAACAATTTAAACAATTTATTTACCACAGGAGATACAGAGGTAGGTGATACAGAGGTAGAGTTTTACTTAAGTCGGCATTTAGTTTCGTTGCATTTAGTTGAGAAATTGATGCTTGCAATAATGGTTAAGAATGGTGAGAAAATTGCTCTAGGATGAAAAGCAATCTGTAGCTTTAGATATTTTCACTCTAAATGTCATTAATGTAATTTTTTTCCTCTCTATCTGTTCTGTTTTGTTAGTGTGATTTTATTATATCTAAATTTCTTTGTTTAAATAATTAATAATTTATGTCTGTTTGATTGATGCCTGTCCATGGTTGTAAACTAGTTCCATTGGCTTTTTATTGAAAAGAATGATAGAATGTGGTTGTTCTAATCTTTGATGCTATGATATATTCTCCTTGTTGAAAATTGTGAGCTACAAGTAATGCATAGAAAGTGGAAGTAAAAGAGTGCTAAGTTGAGGAAGAGACTAGTGAGACAGTGACCATCTCTGTAGTAGAATTGCATAACTAGTGCCCTGGTTCTCTGTTGTATCAAACTCTCCACAATACCTTAGCAGAAATATCTATTGACTGATGATCATTCCTTTCCGATTGACCAGATCTTTGTACCACGTGTAATCTTTGGTTTTTAGATCACTCTTTTTCTTCAAGGCTGAGTTGGGCTCATACATTTTGTCATTTTATTGTTTTCTTGTTTTATAAATTTTATTTCAAGTTTGGTTCTACAGTCATATCTCATCTAACAAAATTAATTTGTTCCCAAAGTGGTTTTGTAACGTGATTTTTAATAATTACCATTGCATTTTACATGTAGTAAGCTTGATTTGTTTCAAGGCCCCCAATACTCCCTCCTAAAATCCCTAATTTTTTTTAGAAGTTTACCAATCTTGTATGAAACATGTGTTCAAAATAAAAGAAAATTGTTTATTAAACCATTGAAATTAATAAAACATGCTAATCATTTACTATTTACTCTTATTAAACCAATTTAAAAAAATGCTTGATGCTACGAGTGTATTCACGTTTTGGAGAACTCTTGCGGCTGCAAAGCCGAGTGTGCATTGTTTGAATTTTTGAGATAAGCATTTTCTAACATGAATTTTCTCTCATTTTCTGAGATAAAAATTTTACATAAAACTGCTTTGTAACTGTTATGTTCTTTATGCCTTTTGTAAGATGAGGTATGACTGTATAAGCTTGGTAATTTGGCTAGAAAATTCAATATTCCACTGGATTTTACCCATAAACTTTTAAGTTGCTGCTTTTTTATCATCTTCTGTGTACAAAAGTAATACTGTATTTTAGTTTACCTCAAATGTAGTGACTTAGTCTTGAATTTCTTTACTGTTGACTAGAGAGGCTATTTTCTTGATACTAGTTCTTTTTAATGGCTATTATTTGAAGTCTTGAAATTTAATAATTAGAAAGAGAGCTTGAGTTTATTTTATTATTAAAACTTGATCATTACTCATTAGCTTGTTTTATTTAATACTTATATAATGCGTTTGAAATACAAAATTAAAATAGTCAATATATGTGGAAACAAAATTAATTTTCATTGCAAAAATGATAAATTCAACTATATTATATAATTTTTGAATACTGGAGTAATCACGTTTTTCCATCAGTGAAATGTTACAATAATTTAATATAAATTCTCACTCTTAATATTACCAAAAAAATATTTTCCTGAGGTGCATAAACTATTGTCAATAATTCCTTGTATGCTTTAGGAAAGTGTTTTTTCAGGTTTAATTTTATCATTAAAAGTGGATGAAATGATATTGAAGATTATTCTGAAGATATTGAAAAAAAGTGCTTCTTAGCAGGGTGACATTTAATTTATTTTGACCCTTTAAGGGGATAATCCAGATTTTTCTACTTATTTTGTCCAATTCGTATGAAAATTGGCCAGTCAATGTATTTTTTAAAGTAAACTTTTTTTACTTACGTAACTTTTTTGATTTAGGCCATATGTTTTCATGGAAAATTGTTTTTTGGTACATTTATATGGATATTTCAAAATCCTAAAATTCATTGAGTTTTGATGCTAGAACCAAACCAAAGCCAGTTTTAGAATCCTTCAAGCATTTCTAACAAAGTTATATTGTAGAATTTTAACATTTGAAAAAACTTATTTTGTGATAAGTGATATTTTGGCATTACACCACAAATAAATTATTTATGGGTTTTGAGCTATGAAATTTTTTTTCTCAAATTTGGAGAAATGATAATGTAACTTTGTTGAAAAATGTTACAAGGATTCTAAAACTGTCTTCGGTTTTGTTCTAGCATCAAAACTCAAAGACATTTAGGCTTTTGAATGTTGAAAGTTAGAGGTGTTGGATATAAGCCATGAAACAAAATTTTTGGTTGAAGTGTAATATAATGGAAAATTTACGTTATTGAATGCTGTTTGCATTTTTATTTTGCTAATCTCCATGCATAACTTCATATTCATACTGAGAATTGTAATTTAAAAAAAATGAAATTTTTTTTTCATGAGAATTCCAAAATTTTTTATTTTCAGTCTGATTCCTATGAAATTTGACTATAAAATGTAACTTTTAAAAAGAAACACAATTTCATATTTTCATTTTTTTGATTCAAGCATTAGTTTTTAAAAAAATTGGCCATATTGGTTTTTTAGTTCATATGTATTAATATTTCAGAAGAGGACTAGTCATTGAGTTTTTATGCTAGAACAAAACCAAAGACGGTTTTAGAATTCTTGAAACATTTCTAATAAAAGTACATGTCCAAATTATCCATTTCCGGTTTTGTTTTTTATATGGGGTGTAAATGGGGTCAAAAATTCAAGATTTTTGTCCCCTTACTCTACACTGGGGAAGATCAATTGTCCGTAGTGCCATAAAATTTTAGGACTGATTAGTCCTCCACCTAAGCGTCCTTTTTCAACAAAAGCATGAAAAATGCTCATCGGAGCGGCAGGGGCCTGGATGATGCCCTTAAGGCCGCAAGTTGAGAAATAGTAGTAGGACAGTAAAACTTGGCAGAAATTCTTTACATATCATACCAGATATACATTATAAATTTCATGATAAAGTTAGTACAGATAGAAGGTGAGATATTGTCAAGTCAAAAAATCTACTCACTGTTACTCCAGGCAAAAATCTGCCTGAAGTTTACAGAAAAATCAATGGATTTATTTATATAGCAAAAACATCCAAAAGCTGTCCTAGGTAGATATTTATGACACAACAATGTTGAACAATATTCCATTCACTAAAGCACTGCGACATTATTAAAAGAAGATATAATGATGCATACAGAATAGAATGTTTACCACCATCACACATAATGAAAGCAAGGCTAAGTGCTTATAAAGATGTGTGATATGCTTTGAAACATCTTTGAGGAAGGCCATCGTTTTACATGTAGTTCTTCCATAAAACTTTATACTTCATACGTATTCATCCTGAGGGAAAAAAAAGCCCAGTTAAACATCTAAATATGTTAGTATTTCAATAACTATCCATGACATAAAAGCACTTCCTAACACAGAAACATAGATATTAACATAAATGTCTACATAAAGCTAATCATGTCGTAATAGCTTGGAGTAATTAAATACACACTAGCTCAGAGCATTCCGAGCTGCAATTCTGCTGAACTTAACATGCCGTGGGCCTGGGCGTAGAAAAATCTATGTGAAAACTTTGAATAGAAATTTCCCCTTTACTTTGTAATTTTTTATGGTAAAGATGCATTCCGATTTATAAATTAATCATTTAACTTTCTTTTGATTATACACACTTAGACCAAAAGTGGTCGTATTGTGAGAAATACCTAAAATAACTCACGAGTGAGTTGTGCTGGAACGTGCAGCGGCTATGTTGCATGCACTGTTTGATTGTGTAAAAAACATCTGCAGAACGCGTTTGAAATGCGTTCTTAGCTAGCACAAGTCTATAATGCTTGCATAGACTTGTAGGAAACCTTAAAATTAGGTTTGAGTAAATTCATAGCATTTTTATGGAGGGTAGAAAAGTCTATGCATAGGCACTAATGGGTTAATAATATTTCAGGAATAAAAAGTTCTAAGATTTTTCTAATCAATCATTAAAATAGTTCCTTTTTCCATGTTCAATTTGTTCTGAATAGAGATGTGACTCGAAAACCATGCTGTTAAAAAAATTTTTTTACAAAAAACATGGCTAAAAAGTATGGATATTTTGGATTTTTTAAAATATTTTGTTTGAAGATAACTCAGCAAGGAAAAGAACCACATTACATTGTTTTTCATATCAGATTATAAGATAAAGCAGCATACTCTTAATTCATGGTTTTCTTTGGTTGTATGAAATTTTTCATTTTCTGTCCTCTCATGTTTTGATATTTCGTTTATTTTACAATGCATGTGAATCACCTTCAACTTCCCAAATAATATGTTGTAATAATGTATCTTTACCTATGGTCATTGATAGAGATGTGACCAAGAAACCATGCTGCTTTCTTGAAAAAAACGTTATTTGTACAAAAAATCAGGAGTAAAAAACGTGGATATTAATATATTTTATGGGACCAAAAAAATATGCTATTATTTTTAAAACATGTTTTATGTAAGAAAAATTTATTACTAAAAAACACGGATATTAATATATTTTATGTGCCAAAAAATATGCTTGTTTTTCAAAAAACATTTTTCACAATAAAATCATAACTAGAAAGTACATATATTAATATATTTTTTGTGACTAAAAAACCATGCTGTTTTTTTAAAAACCATATTTATACAAAAAAACATGCCTAAAAAACTCATATTTTTTTTAAAAAATTGCCTGAATTTTTGGTCACATAAAATATAAAAATGTGTATGTTTTTTTACTTTTTGACCATGATATTTTTGTAATTTTTTTTTTTTAAAAACATGGTTTTTTGGTAACATAAAATATATTATCAGGTTTTTAGTCATGATTTTTTAAATAATACATGTTTTTATAAAAAACAGCATTGGTTATTTTGGTCCCATAAAATATATTAATAGTCATATTTATTCATCATGATTTTTTGTTAAAAACATGTTCTTAAAAAACAGTAAGTTTTTTTTGTCATATGAAATGTATTAATATTCATGTTTTTTACTTCTGATAAATGTTTGTAAAGAAACATGATTTTAAAAACCAAGTTTTTTGTAATATCAAGATTTTTTTATAAAATCAAGATTTTTTGTAAAAAAAACATGTAAAATAAAACAGCATGGTTTTTTGGTCACATAAAATATGCTATCCAGTTTTTTTAGTCATGAATTTTTGGTAAAAAAATGCTTTAAAAAAACATCATTGTTTTGTTTTGGTCACAAGATATAATAATATCCATGTTCTTTAGCCATGATTCTTTATAATAAAAACATCAAAAGTAAACCATACAGTAAAAGTGGTGGCAGATAACCCACATTTACCTAGAGGGGTCTAAGAGGAACAGCAGGAGCCATAGCACTTATATTGATGGAGTTAAAATTCAGAGCTTACAATCTCTATGTCTGATTTTTTTTGGCACATAAAAATAAAGTCAGACATAGTAGAGATAGGAAGCTCTGAATTTTGACTCCATCAATTTAAGTTCTGTGGCCCCTACTGTTCCTCTTAGACTCCTCTAGGTAAATGTGGGTTATCTGCCACCACTTTTACTGTATGGTTTACTTTTGATGTTTTTATAATAAAAAATCATGTTTTAAAAGCATGGATATTAATATATTTTACGTGACCATAAAAAAAATATATTCTTCACAAAATTTGGGTGTGTGCAAAAAAACATGTTTTTTTTTTGCAAAAAAACTGCCATCAAATAAAACTGTTTTTTTGCATCACTAGTTCTGAAAGATATCAATTATGTTGCTGATTACTAGTTCCTATGTTCAACAATTTTCAGTCATAGAAATATATAAATTTTATATTTTTCTGTTGTCATTGATTGGGAAATGAAATGGCTATTTTTCATTCTAACATTGAACACTCCTGTCTTATTATTCTGTTTTGTGACTTCAAATTGCAGGAGCTTTCTAGGAAAAGCTTATTATTTATCTAACATTAGGCATTGAAATTTTGCAGTGAATTTAATAATTGAGTCCACTTTACTGGCTTCCTTGTTCATCCCTATATATATTTGGCCCTATTAATTTTTAGCCCTTGCCTTGCAACTTAACCCTAGCCTCTCAACCATCATTCGCTGACTGACACGCATTGGCTTCCTCTGTTGCATTGTGGGTTGTCACTGGGACAATTTTCAAAGCAGGGGTTTCATCAATGAATTCATTTATATTTGAGTGATGAGAAAATTGCACAGGTTAGAAAAGCCATTGATAGGTTTTTAACCATAACCCATAACCCATCGTAACTTAAGCTATCCTAACCTATCTCTTCCTGACCTATGCTAGCCGAACCTATCATGATAATGTCAAACATAAAAAATGTGGACTCATGAAAAAGTTCCATCAACATTACATAACCTATCCTAACCAGGGATGGAAAAAACCCTGGGTTTTTTAAAAAAATCCAACCCACTTGGGTTTTTTGGGGTTAAATTGGGTTTTTTGGGTTTTATTGTTTTTTTTGGGGCTTTATTGTTTTTTTGTAATGCCTTATTTTTGTTTAAAAGAGTTATTCACATAGCTCCAGTTGCCTCTTTTCCAGATTTATATACACTTACTGAGTAAATATTGTTATTTGATTACTTTATTTCCAACATTATATTACATCATTATATGAATTATTACATTATATGAACACTTTATGAATTAAGTTTGTCCATCACAATTACCACTTACCAATTACCACATGCATAAGGACATAGCTGTGCAGTCTGTAAAAACATAAGATGTGCAAAGAGAATTGCTATCCTTGTCAATTCATACTAAGTTGTTTTATCAGAAGACAGGCGCAAGTCATGTGAGAGGGAAGCGCCATGCAGATCATAAGTAACCACCACAAGCAACTTGACGCAAGACAGCTGCACATCACGTAACAGTCATGCTGTTAACAACTTAACATGTGTATTGTGTGAGCTGGAGGGCTTGGCAGCGCAAGCCAAGTCAGTCAACCACACTGTTACATGTTACAACATGTAGTGACATGCCAAAGATATTTTTTTAAAATTTGTCAAAAAAATCACTTTTTGCAGTTCAGGATAGCAACAAACACTAAAACGATCAGAAATAAATGCTTTAACAGATTCCATGATCAAATTTGTCCAGTGCAGCTTGAATGTTCACCACAGGCCAGTCGTTTATTTACTTTCTTACCCAATGATGGCTGAGGTCGTGTCTTACCCCATCTGACTATAATTGTTAGACTTATTTCCGGCAAAGCTCTCACAGGAGACAGATATTGAAGAGTGATTGGCTGAATACAATCCGGCGTTGGTCGGTGCGATTTATTTGTATATATTGAAGGACTCCAACATCTTTCCAAAACACGTGTTCAACATGAATATCACTAAGACAACGACTCCTCGTTGACGGTGGGATATTCAAGACATGAAACAGCAGAAAATGCAGATTCTTAAAAAAACACTGGCAGAGGGCTTCTGCAAAATTATAGGCAATCTTCATTCTTGCTTCGCAAGTTCAGGATTTGTTGAGAGAATTTTCTAAACATTTGGAATTGTGCGGAATAAATTGAGAAATAGATTAGGATCGAAACGCGCACAGAAATTGGTCTCATTATATCGCCACCTCACAAATGATCATGATGTGGATGACAACGATAAAATGGCAGTGGATGTAGAAAGAGAAATAAAGTAGTACTGTAGTAGCGGTCTAGTCTAGAAGACAGAGGAAGAATTCAGAAGTCTCTTTACTCTCAAATAGTCAAACTGCATTTGTTTCTTAGTTTTTGTTTTTTTACTTTGGAAATGTAACTCATGAAAATATACAAGCCCCTCGATTTTTTTTTTTTGTGATTAGGGTTTTTCTTATTTTATTTTTATCGTGGTATTTTTTTCAATATTTATTGTCATAGTCATGCAAATGCCTTGGACAAATTTTTGACAACATAAATATTTAGCTCATTTTGATTCTATAAGCTTGAAAACAAGTGAAATTCAAATAGCACCAATAAACAGGGTGTCTACTAGGTAGTAAAGTAGTAAAATTTGGAAAGTAGTAAAAAAGTGGTGAAAAGTAGTAAAATTTGCCTCAGGGTAGTAAAAAATTAAGTGGAATAATTCTCTGAAAATTTGAAGTAACGTAACATATTTATATAGAGTATAAAGAATTTTTAAATTTATTTTTCCCATTAGCAGAAATTAGCCTCGATTTTTGGGAAATATTCCAGTAGAGTGGGGTGTAATTTTAGGATTGGAGCACACAAAATAGAAAAAAGTTTCAAAATTTGTGGGAACAACAGAAAAAACAGTTCACTTTTTCTTCTCATTCCGTTTGATCTGAAAGTTATCTAGTTGTTTTATGATGGAAGGTTCATTTGAGCCATTTTATTATTAACAAATTATTGAGAGAAAACAGTAAAATAGCTTTCACTTTGATGCGATAATCGAGGTTTCATAAATCGAATAAATATAAATTTAAAAAAGTAATACAAGTGGAGATGCATTGCTGAAAACACTTCTATTAGTGCGCACTTACATTGAGATACAAACTTAGGAACTCGTGATATCAGGTATTTGTATTGAAAATAATGTTGCGATACAGGGATGAGGGGTGGGTTTAGGACCCCCCTTGCCCATACGCTGAGGGAATTGCAACCCCCACACATGTTATAGTATTATCCTTTATGCTTGCGTACACCTGCATACCAGACATGGAGAATAAAAGGATTGAAGATTTACATGAATTTATTTTTGGGTAACACGTGGAGATAAATCACACAAGGCATTGAAACGAAATGATTTGAAAGGGCACAACTGTATTAATGAAAGGCGCACACATTTCTACCGTTATAGGACTCTAAACATGACACGATATAAATGTGATGCTTACCGAGAATTCAAGTACCAATACTCCATCGTAGACAACAATTTACGCATCCACACAATCGCGGGCTCCACAGCAACACAAGCATAATATTTACGATAATGACACATCACGATTTAACCTGTGATTGTGACAAGGTGTCGAATCATATCAAGCGTCGCACCATTCACAACGTGAATTCGATCCTCGACTAAATGAACACCGGAAACCGATTGCCTATACATTAGATGATTCTTCGCGATACCTTGAAAAACACTTTTCTGTGTGTTGATCTACATCTGAAATTGAACTTCAATCACCACCTAAAAGAGCTCTCACAACTATAAACACTCGCCCTTTTGATGATACGTAATTCACTGATAGATATTCACTGCCGATGTGCTGTCGCTCACTGCTGATTCTCCTCGTCGTTGCTGAGTATAGTTGCTCTCCTGTGCTGATGTCTCGCTAACGTGCTGCAGTGGTACCTTCCACCGCTCCATCTTGGGATGCCGGTATTACAACTCGTATTCACTGCCGCCATGATGCATGGAATCGCTTAAGAGTTTCGTTGGCGAGCCCCTTCACTGTATTTTGTGCATTGATCTTCGTATGGTTGGTGGACGAACATAACTGTTGATATTCGCAATGTTAGTAATTGCATGGCTCCAAATCTTGACGCTGAAGTTGCCCGTGAGAGCGGTCCCGATGCAAAGATGTCTGAATGCTCCGTCGCTGACGACATTTACGCTTGCCGATTACCGCTGCCTCGCTGCTGTGCTGCGAATGACTCCTGACGCACGTCAGTACTTTGAAGTTTGTTGATACACTGGACGCCTCCTCTCGAAACTTCGATGGTTAACTTTCTCTTTAGATGTTGGATTTTGGCTGCTCATGTCGAAAGTGTGCCGGCGGCGCTCTTCACTTGCAGTCAACACCGGACTTGGTATAATGCCGGGTAATACCGGCGTCTGCCGGTATACCGGCTGCAAAACCCCTTCTTGATTATGCGTCTCTCTCGTAGCGTCACCGAGCGGAAAATCCCTCCCCTATCTTCTTCTCGTATCCTTATATGTGCGTGGCTCGGATCCTTCTCGAATGTTCACGAATATTCGCAGTTACAATGACAGCATTTTACAGCTGATTGGAGGAATTCTTCCTTGTCCTGACGTCTCGAAATTTCATTGGCTAGGTGCCCGCTTTCTTGTGCCACACCTTCGACGCGCGGCCTGTTCATTGGCCCAGATGTTGCGGCTTTTGTTTAAGGCCAACCCTCGTATCGCGCCTTCGTGCGAGGCCTGTTCCCATGCCCCAAGCGACGGCCGGCTTAACGGCTTGTACATTCCAACGTCTATCGCAGCTTTTTTTGCGCTTTTACCTATAACTGGCCTCGCAACACATCGTATTATATAAGATATAAAATATAAGATATTTCACTGCAGGTTTTTGACTTTTCCTAAAGTGAAGCATTTTCCTAAAACATTTTATGATAGTAGTATTTCTGGACAATAAAATAAGGATTTAAAAATTGTCCATTTATGATATGAGGTCAACATTTACCATCTTTTATTCTTACGTATCAAATATGCATTATACGATTTCAAGGAAAAATGAAATAGCATCGCTACATATTTTCTTGTGGAAGCATATCAAGTAGCTTTGATTGAAATGTTTTTCAAGTAAAATAATTTATATTTTATTAAGAATTACGATTCTTTTAAATGTAAAACGTCTTGTGAACTTTTTTTTTTAAATTTTATGAATAAATTTCAACAACAAGCAAAAATTTTTAAATAGGTAGTTGTACTTATCACTAAATAACTATTACATTTTATTGGATTTCATCTTTAGTGGATGCAGTTGCCCGTTAAATGTATAGCAAAGTTGGCGTAATTGTTCTTTTTGTGTACTTGATACTCAAAAATTCAAGTATTTTATTCACAAACGTAAGTACAGAAATAAAATTATTCTCAATTAGCTTTTAGAGAGTCCTGCTGCAATTCCAGATGAGTAAGTTGTGAACAGTCCTCTTAATGAATGAAGTCCTCCTAATGAGTAAGTTCTCCTAATGAATAATGTTTAATTACAAGTCATATATTTAGCTGGTAAGGTCTTGATTATCATGAACTTGATGTAGCCTTCCAATTCTTGTTCTAAGACGAATATGTCAACACTAAAAGTTGTTGCGTCAGGATAGAAACATTGCAATGACGTCGTAGGGACTTCTCCGCAGTTCATTTATATCCATAAAGTGTTTTTCTTTTAAACCTGAGCTTGATTGTGAGCAGTATTATCTTCCTTTGAAAGACGCGTTTATTCTGTCCACTGCGATTTGGGGAAAAAACGATTAACTGTGACTATAAATGTTTTTTCTTTGAAATTACTTCTTTGTGAAGCTGAAGGTTTTTTTTTCAGTAACGTTCATTCATGTCCAAATACAGAAAGAATAATGCTATAAAATTATCTTTTGATACAATGTGTCAACATTTGAATGAGGGTTTAGTTCCTTTGAAGTTCCTTTTGGCAGTCATGACGATTCAGTTACCTCCAGGATGTCGTCATAGCATGCAGATACTCCATGTAATCAAAGTTCATTCTTCTACTAAAAGTATATAGGAAAGCTAGATGACATTTGCATTTTCGTGATTGGTTCCGTAACATAACATGTTCATAACCTATTTATTATTGATCGCAATTAAGATGCCGATTTATATTTTGAGGTACCATAGAAATAGTTTACAAAATCATATTTCCGAAGTGCCATAGTGTTTGGTCATAATGAAATTCCTTGATATTCTATCCTGCTGTAAAGGGATCTGAAAATCCCCTGGTATCTACTAGTTTTCAGTCAGTTTATTTTTTCCATATGATGAACTGTTGCCCTCATAGTTGAAAGATGTTAAGACAAGGTCTTCACAAAACTTTTGGTGGAGTTCATTTAGGACTGGGTATTATAGAAATTTAGGTAACTTTTTTGCAGTAAAGCTTCGGTTGCTCCATTCAGTATTAAGTATTTTAAGTATTAAGAAACTTGGAGCTTCTTTTGAACTTTTGGTATTGCGGATATTATTGACTTAAATTACTCATTATAGGCCTATTACTCACATCTGGACATTTGGACAACATTCATTGTGTTCAAAAAAGGTAGTAATTTTTTGGCCGTTGAAGGTAGTAAAAAGTAGTAAAATTTGGAAATGAAAAATCAGTAGTCACCATGATAAAACCCAAAAAAGCCCAAAAAAACCCACTATTTAGTGGGTTTTTTAATGTGGGTTTTTTTGGGCTTTTTTGGGTGTTTTTTTTTTTGGGCGGGTTTTTTATGTGCCAACCCTGGTTCTGCGTCAGTATTACATCCCAAAATTATCAATTTAGGGATTCACAATTCATTACATCCCTAAATTATCCAGGTGTGGGTGTCAAACAAACACATCCAGCCTAATGGTACCCGTGATTAAAATGTTCTTTTAATTGTGCACTGGTGAAGGTCAATGGGAAAACATCAGAAAGCCTCGAAGACGGGAGCACTAAATGAGACCAATAGCTACTCAAGCCTTGGCATATAGGATTCACCTACAGAAGAAAAAATGGGTCGTGGTCGTCGTCTTCGCTGTACGCTATCTCAAGAAAAGTTCCATGTGGAAGGTTTTGAAGCCTCCGGCCCGGCAGAAATATTCCAATAATCGACTTCTGTAGAATAATTTTGTATATGTTATGAATAATTTTGTATATGAATGAATAATTTTTGTATATGAATAAAGGCTTCTTTATAGCCCAAATTATAGCCTCACTGTACGCTATCTCGAGAAAGCTGAGAAGGTAAGGTAGGAGCTAAAATAAATGTAAAGGATGTATTCAGTTTATGTGTAAAGAGTCCAGACCTTCAAACGATCATGTGCATGTTGAATTCATCCTAATTATGTTGTAATTTTCACAATATCTTCCCCCAATGACTGAGTCAAGTTGACAGTATTAGGCATCAAACTTATTCAGAAATTAACATGACTGCAAGTACAGAAAAAATGAGACTTACAGATACTAATATTAGCCCGTTTGAGAGTTATTTGAAGTCGATGGGTGCATTCTTTAAGAAATGACAAGTGGTCCAAGCCAAGTTTTTTTGAGGGCGCGCGAGTCGGATAGGCTCAACGCAGAATTTCTTTATTTTCTCGAAAACCGTTGAGGCCGTGGTCGTGTGTAGGACACCGTACTACTGGAAATGTTTCACTCTTTCATTTGAGAGTAATTTGAAGTCGATGGGTGCATCCGTTCGAAAGTTACGAGTCGGTAAACTTAAGTATTTTGAGGGCGCGCGAGTCGGATAGGCTCAACGCAGAATTTCTCTATTTTCCCGAAAACCGTTGAGGCCGTGGTCGTGTGTAGGACACCGTACTACTCGAAATGTTTCACTCTTTCATTTGAGAGTAATTTGAAGTCGATGGGTGCATCCGTTCGAAAGTTACGAGTCGGTAAACTTAAGTTTTTTGAGGGCGCGCGAGTCGGATAGGCTCAACGCAGAATTTCTCTATTTTCCCGAAAACCGTTGAGGCCGTGGTCGTGTGTTTGACATCGTTATACTGGAAATGTTTCACTCTTTCATTTGAGAGTAATTTGAAGTCGATGGGTGCATCCGTTCGAAAGTTACGAGTCGGTAAACTTAAGTTTTTTGAGGGCGCGCGAGTCGGATAGGCTCAACGCAGAATTTCTCTATTTTCCCGAAAACCGTTGAGGCCGTGGTCGTGTGTAGGACACCGTACTACGGTAAATTTTTCACTCTTTCATTTCAGAGTAATTTGAAGTCGATGGGTGCATCCGTTCGAAAGTTACGAGTCGGTAAACTAAGGTTTTTAAAGGGCGCGCGAGTCGGATAGGCTCAACGCAGAATTTCTCTATTTTCCCGAAAACCGTTGAGGCCGTGGTCGTGTGTAGGACACCGTACTACTGGAAATGTTTCACTCTTTCATTTGAGAGTAACTTGAAGTCGATGGGTGCATCCGTTCGAAAGTTACGAGTCGGTAAACTTAAGTTTTTTGAGGGCCCGCGAGTCGGATAGGCTCAACGCAGAATTTCTCTATTTTCCCGAAAACCGTTGAGGCCGTGGTCGTGTGTAGGACACTGTACTACTGGAAATGTTTCACTTTTTCATTTGAGAGTAATTTGAAGTCGATGGGTGCATCCGTTCGAAAGTTACGAGTCGGTACACTTAAGTTTTTTGAGGGCGCGCGAGTCGGATAGGCTCAACGCAGAATTTCTCTATTTTCCCGAAAACCGTTGAGGCGTGGTCGTGTGTAGGACACCGTACTACTGGAAATGTTTCACTCTTTCATTTGAGAGTAATTTGAGGTCGATGGGTGCATTCGTTCGAAAGTTACGAGTCGGTAAACCTAAGTTTTTTGAGGGCGCGCGAGTCGGATAGGCTCAACGCAGAATTTCTCTATTTTCCCGAAAACCGTTGAGGCCGTGATCGTGTGTAGGACACCGTACTACTGGAAATGTTTCACTCTTTCATTTGAGAGTAATTTGAAGTCGATGGGTTCATCCGTTCGAAAGTTACGAGTCGGTAAACTTAAGTTTTTTGAGGGCGCGCGAGTCGGATAGGCTCAACGCAGAATTTCTCTATTTTCCCGAAAACCGTTGAGGCCGTGGTTCGTGTGTAGGACACCGTACTACTGGAAATTTTTCACTCTTTCATTTGAGAGTAATTTGAAGTCGATGAGTGCATCCGTTCGAAAGTTACGAGTCGGTAAACTTAAGTTTTTTTGAGGGCGCGCGAGTCGGATAGGCTCAACGCAGAATTTCTCTATTTTCCCGAAAACCGTTGAGGCCGTGGTCGTGTGTAGGAAACCGTACTACTGGAAATGTTTCACTCTTTCATTTGAGAGTAATTTGAAATCGATGGGTGCATCCGTTCCAAAGTTACGAGTCGGTAAACTTAAGTTTTTTGAGGGCGCGCGAGTCGGATAGGCTCAACGCAGAATTTCTCTATTTTCCCGAAAACCGTTGAGGCCGTGGTCGTGTGTAGGACACCGTACTACTGGAAATGTTTCACTCTTTCATTTGATTGTAATTTGAAGTCGATGGGTGCATCCGTTCCAAAGTTACGAGTCGGTAAACTTAAGTTTTTTGAGGGCGCTCGAGTCGGATAGGCTCAACGCAGAATTTCTCTATTTTCCCGAAAACCGTTGAGGCCGTGGTCGTGTGTAGGACACCGTACTACTGGAAATGTTTCACTCTTTCATTCGAGAGTAATTTGAAATCGATGGGTGCATCCGTTCCAAAGTTACGAGTCGGTAAACTTAAGTGTAAAGTCGCACGAGGTGAACTCAAGAAATCTCCAGAAATTCTGTACCTAACGGCTATATGAAGTCCCTCTGCTGCCGCCTGCCGGTCTTCTTTACCCTGTTTTTAGGGAGAAAGAGTGCGTTCGAGTTTCCGTTCGCGCGACTGGTCGCAATTTTGCACGCCGGTATGAGATCTACCGTATGTTTTCTGGTATAGTATGAAATATCTCGGATATTGAAATCAATTATTAGAGATGAAGTTTATTTGATTTAGGATATATAAAACATTTATTAGAAAAATATATGTTACAAAAGGCTATTCTGTCATTATGTGGTTACTCAGTCATCAAATCTCACATTGTTTAATTAAGAAAGAAGTTGATCCTCGTGTTTTCTCATAAGTTTCCAACAGTATTGGAGGCACATTTGCAAGAAAATTTTGCTTTCTATATAAAAACAACTGAACTCTCGCTGGAAATTACTTTATAAAAATCTCTTGCATGTATTGTGTTTTCTTTTTGAAACATACTTGTAGGAAATATGATTTCAATCTTATGCAGTATTTACAACATCATATCGTATATACTTTGCAATTATTATTGAAAAAGAAATTGAGACCAAGAAATACATAGGATAAAGAGGTTCGTAGATGTTAAAACCGACGGTATATTTCATACCCGGCACCGAAACGACTTTCGTCTCTACGGGAAGTACGGTAGAACTCCAAAGTAGAAAGCGTACGGGTCCTAAGCAAAGGTACGGTATGCCGTTTTTTGTTGAGGTGATATACGTTTTCATTATTATTTCGCTTCAATGCTTTCAATTTTTGTACTGCTGCGAACTCTCTTCTCGAACTATTTTTTTTAAATTCATTTCCTGACTTCCTGTTTTTGTGCTTAATAAATCGTGAGTTCGAAATCATTATTGTGCGTAAATTTCCCGTACATGTACTCATACATTACAGTACAGTACGACAATCATAACTTGCTAGGTAGCAAGACGTAGGGTACACCGGCAATAGATCGTGCATGTCTATTTAAATTAATGTTTTTTGTGAACCACCATGATCGATGCTAGTCCTGCGTGCGTTTGAGTATCTATGTTACACTGTCTGCACCATGAGCCATATAAAATAATGACCTCTGCTGCTCACCGCATCCTTCACACGGAGTTATCGTAGTATATTTAACACGTGCGTGTGGCCTGATGAGGGGATATTAAATTGAAACGAGCATGGTTGAACGACATTTACTCAACTCGCTTATAAGGAGCTAATTTTGGATGCCTAATTTAGAAAATAAACCTAATGGCATTTACTAAACCTTTTCTCTTTTTAGTAGAGAGTGGCTGAGGATCATCGACATGATACTTTACAGGGGATGTACAATATACATGATTGGGTTCCCCAGGTTTCTCGTCACGCCTGAGCGTTAAAGCCTTATTTTCCTCTCGTTTAGGGCTCAGGTAACATTCCTTGAGGACAGTGACCACACTGCAGGCAACGACCCTGATTTGCTCGTCAGCCTTTTTTACGCCAACTTCTGCGTATAGGGCTCGAACCCATGAAGAAAGCACAGAACGCAGACGCTCTGTACACTAAGCCACTGCACGGCCAAAACAATGAAAATAAACAAAAAGGCAAAATCTCAGCAGTGAACTAAAACATAATTGGCCTCGACTATTTCAACAATGTAGAATAGATGTTCAAATATCCATCTGAAAAGTTCAATGTGAACTGTTCATGCAGCCACTCGATTGAAGTCTAATGAAAAGAACAAAGCCGTAGAGTGACATAAAAAATTTAATGTGAATGATTCCGTACAGCAGTAACTAGAGTTGCTGAAACAGTTTTCCTATGACATGGCATACTAGAAAAACATACCTCTGATGGGGCGCAAACTTATTGATACTAAAGTTTGCAATGTTTACGACGCGAAATTCACAGCAAATAGAAATATGGTGGCGCAGTGCATACACGAGCATGACACAACGGTAAGTACTTCAATATTTAGCAGTAAAACCGTAACACCAAACAGATAAGAGTCTTATGAAAAAACGCTGCATTTCTCATGACCTCCTGGAAACATTGAATCATAAGATAGGCAGAAGGCGAATCATCAAGATAGGCAAACAGAAATATCTATCACGTATTGTAGTTTAATTTGAATGACATGAGCCGAATCCAAACCTAAAGAATACACTCGTGATGGTTTCTACATCCACAAAAAAGAAAAGGATATAATTACTGTACATGAAAAAGAACTGGCAACCTTTATTTAGTGTCAGGTCTATAATATTCACAGAACCTACTGCAAGAAGCATCCAGGCTGAATTTAACCATACATATCAATTAGTGACCCCATACAAATACTTACCTATACTCTTCTGTTAATTAAAACTTAGTATGAACTCATCATTATTATTATTATTATATAAGAAAGTTCAAGCCTCCCTTAATTGCATGACAAAGATGTTCTAATAGAGGAAGGAGGAAGGCACCATTTAGTATGGAGTTGAGGGAACGCGGAATCTATGCACAAGGTGCACAGAAACAGGAAGCTAAGAAAGAAGTTCATGAAACAAGAAAAAGTTGAAGAAGAAAGTAGTAGGTGCTGAAAAACAGGACAGCAGTGAACCGAAAAAAGATGGTCCATAACAAAAAAAAAACCTATTACATTTCAACAAAAGGAAGCCTACCTAACCTTTAGCTCAGGCCCTCACATAGTCCCCCTGGGAGCGCTAATTCCCATAGATACAATACCTGTATCCCCCTGAGGGGTATGAACTCATCATTTATGGAGGTGATATTTAACAGAAAAACATTCCTACACGCCACAAGAATTATCATGGGAGACACTAACTCACATAAAATGAAATCTTCTATGAAAATTAGTACTATGTTCTTTGGGTAGGAAAATGTTTTAGTAAGATCAAAAATTTTTTTGTACTTCAATGCTCAGATTGCATAACATCTTGTAAGTTTGAAGCTACGTTTTCATAACAACAATGACTTCGCTGGGCTAGGGGATGGGCACCATGTAGTATGGACGTGTAAATGAAAAATCTATGCACAAACATGTTCCCATGTAACAAGCATCCGTGAGCATATAATATAAGTCAGGACAGAAGTTCAAACATGATATAAATTCCAAAAGGAAGTATTAATGATTGTAAATAGATACTAGTGAACAAAAAATAGATAATCTCGAACAAAGAAGATCAAAACACACTATTATGATAAAAACAAGTCTTACCTTATTTTCAGATTGAGCCTTTAAATTCTCCTCCAGGGACCACTAATTCCCATACACAGTTGTTTTAGCCCTTCAAAGACATTTGGGAAAGAAAATGAGTAAATCTATGAAGGAAATAATATCGTTCATACTAGATGTAATGTAGGTTCCCTAGTTTCTTTTTAACGAACTAAATCCGACCGAAGCTCTCATGGTTCAAACAACAGATTAAAAACAAATCAATACTGCATTCAATAATCCATACACACGCCATTCTAACCGTTTCCTTTTTCACTTCATATTTTTCACCCAAAAGGCAGATGATCATACAATTTTTACCTTTTTCACCACACAGGCTATCCCAAGAAACGCGGAACCCACGTTCAAGGCACATTTTTACTCCTACAAGCAGCAAAAGTGTTGGGATGAAAGATCATGAAAAAGGTAAATATAAGATTGAAACAATACATAGCATCATTTAACCACAGAGAGCTTGACTTTTAGAATCCGGTAGAAAATTAAGCTAACTAACATAGATAAAGTGATAAATAAAAAAATATGGTCCTTAACAAAACTGAAAACACGGCATTTCATGATTCAATCATGAAACATAAGGCTTACCTAACCATCAGCTCGGGCTCTTATACTGTGTCCCTAGGAGCGCCACTTCTCACAAATACTTCTTACAAATACAACAGTTATATTCCCCTGAGGAGCTTGAAATTATTCCAAATCCACCTATTTCAATACATTCTATAAATAGTAAGGAACGACGAATCTAGGTCCATGTGAAATGAATATATTTTATCAGAACTTGATGATACGCCCATCATTTGCTTCAAAATAATCACGTTTTATATAATGTATGTTTGAACATAATGAATTTTCGAATTACATACCAACAGCGGTCTTGTTCTGTGCACAAATTTACATACTGTTGAAGTTAATACATAATATGGTTTAGATTATGGGTTGATTCAACATATTATCAAAAGCCGCATACGTGATTTCTGAGAGGACACTGGAGCTCAATTTTTCGATTTGTCCCACGACAAGTGAAATTGGTTTACTGACGACTTCCATACTAGGACCCATTTGACCATTGACAACCGGGTTAAGGCTTTTTTCTTGAGTCGCTAAGGCTTTCTTCGAAGTAGTTGCTCCTGACGTCTTTGTGACCGCTGATTCGGCCCTCGAGATCTCTGCCGCTATCTTGTTCTGATGACCTGAAAGTCGGAAAGATTAATTCATTCAACGTTACATGAGAGAAGGATTTTATTTTCATTGGGAAGAATTTCATGACAATCATCACCCATGAAAAGAAAGTCTATTCGGAGTAAAATGTACTGCGAAAAGGGGAGTAGTGTGCAGTGTTTTCAAACATAATTGACTACTGAGATCATTTTCACGACGGGTATGTTCCCGATGATTAGATTAGATTATTGGTTAGTTTTAGCGTCCCTATCCGCAACAAAGGCGATCCAAAGAGAGGAAGAAGGAAGGCACCATTTACTACGGAGTTTAGGGAACAGATTAGATTAGATTAGTCGTTAGTTTTAGCCTCCCTACCCAGCAACAAATGCGATCCAAAGAGAGGAAAGAGGAAGGCACCATTTAGTACGGAGTTAAGGGAACGCGGAATCTACGCAGAAAGGCATAGAAACAGGAAGTTGTGAAAGATCATGAAACAAGACCAAAGTTGAAGAGGAAAGTAGTTGGTGCTGAAGAACAGGACAGCAGTGAACCGAAAAAAAAGGTTGTCCTTAACATGAAAAAAACATTTTATTTCAACAAAAAGAAGGCCTACCTAACTCTCAGCTCGGGCCCTGACATTGTCCCCCTGGGAGCGCTAGTTCCATAGATACAATAGTTGTATCCCCCTGAGGGGGTTTAGGGAACATGGAATCTATGCAGAAAGGGTTTAGAAACAGTAAGACAAGATAGCTGACAAGAGGTGATAGCTCAATATTAGTTTATTGCAGCTATGTTGGTACACTCGAAGACTTGGGACTCACACTCTAGATCGAGTATTAAGAAAAAACTACAACTCAGGAAGCTTTATGACCACAACAAGCTCAATGAACTAAGCAAAATTACGTTCTCACAACAGTTGCTCTTTGCTCATCTTAAAACACATAACTTGTAGTAATAAATCATACGCTGATCCTCAGAACCATTTCCTAGTGTTGAGGCGAGAGTAAATGTAACTAAACAGTGCGTTTGAATGGCAGTGCACATTTGCTTGTCAATTCGTCATTCCATTTAATAACCACATTCTGAGATTTTGCAGATAACCCCACACCATTTGCCTACTGAACAACGAGAACAGCAAAACGAAAAGTCAAAACGAAAAAGTAATTTAACATGATTATTGTCTGCATTTGTGCACGTCTTCCATAAGCAAACGTTTGCATCAATAGAACTCAAAACTTACCGCTAATATCATGAATATACAAAAGTATCAGTGCAGTTTATTATCGTTCCTTCCGTACGATTGCGATGATCAGTCAGCGCTCACAACATGCCGTTCAATATTTCTCTAAATACTTTCTTTGTTCATGACAGCGAGTATCTGATCTTCTCGACTAACCGCTGAAAACCAATTTGTTTAGCACAAGGGTGACACCGAAAAGGATGAAACTACAGAGACCAATAAAAAGCAAGAATCAATGTGGAAATAGAGACCTTAATTTCCAACGATACTAAAAAAGATGCACGCCTTTGTAAATGAAGGATTAAATAACGATAAAAATTTTACAACCTAGAGCTTAGATAAATAATCGCCTCATCCTCCGGCTCAAAGAACGAGCGGCTGCAACAGGCCACCTGTTGTAAAAGTTTGTGCAGCGTACTGGTAAAAGGTCCTATGTTTTATCAATCACAGTAATTAGTTGTAAGTTTTTTAGAGTGTAGGCAACCGACTAAACGTACTTATAATCTTTGGCACATGCATTCATACGAGTTTGCTGGCAAGCTACTGGTTCGAGTAAAACCGCTCTTCTTCTCCATAACATCGCGGGATTTAGACGTTGAGTCTTGAAATTCGACTGATGCGTACACAGAAAATCTTTGTTATCTGTAGGCATTGATCTCAAAATAGGCAAACTATCGAAAAATTTGGAAAGTTATCTTCACTAATATAGAATAAAAGCGAAACACCTTCAGAAATCAACCATGAATAAAAAACGTGTTTACACAAGACATCAAACTTCTAATAAGCTCACCACTACGACTTAATCGAGTGAACATAAAATAAGCAAAAAATTATAAAGAGAGAACTTCTATAATTTGACGAACCAATATGGAATAATAGTGAACAAAACCTACCTAACTGCAACCAAAATAGAATTAATGGTTGAAAGAGCTGGAAATGTATTCTATTTTGGTTTCAATTATATTTTAAACGGTAGAATATACTAAATGGGCAGCAATTTTGAAAAGTTATAACAAATTTGACCTAATTTCATGATACAGATCTACCATATAATCATACCGATTCCACATAACGTTCCAGATGGAGTTGGGGAGACGCCCCATCTCGCAACAGGTACTGTGCTGGGTGTAGTTGGAGCGCTGGCAAAATATTCATCCGTAGAAGTGTTGTGTTGGGCAGTACTTCGCCCGCTGCGTTATCATCTGGATAAAGTGAGTTACATTACTGAAAACACATTTGAATGGTAAGGAGTACAGTTGAGAAGAAATAAGTAACAAATTAGAGACTCCGACAAAGTAATATGAAAATATATATAAACATTCGGGGCAAATGTTTTATCAGCGACGGTGATCGCAGTACGTGATCAGGGAAATAAGTTTCCTTTGTATGCCGACTGTTCGTTTAAAGCGAGGAAAAACATGTGGCCCCGAGATCAGGAATAAAAACTCCACTATTTTGCTCTGCAATTAGTGATAAAAGCGCAAATGCTTTTAAATATTTACAAGTCATAAATATTTTGGCATGAAAGTTAGTTTAAGGCTCCTTACCCACAACAAATGAGCTAAAAAAGGGAGTAATCACGATATAATCATCGAGTATGATTACGAACACGGGGAACCTATGCACAAGTGTGTTCCCACACAAGTCTCTGCGCAAAGAAAATATGTCAGGTTGAAACTACAAAGATACAAGTTAAAGAAGAAGTTAGTAAGTGCTGAATAAAAGGAAAGCAGTCAACAGAAAAAAGTTCTTGTTGTGAGCAAACGCACTATTTCACCTAAAATGGGTTTCCTAACCATCAGCTCAGGCCCGTACATTCTCCTTAGCGTCATAGGTTGAATAGTCGTATCTTTCTGAGGGTTTAAGCAGAGAAAAGACGAAGAAAGTGCCGGGAAAGACACAGAGAGGCCTGATGCAAGGTTTGCGAAGGGATGTACTATGATCTTCCTATTTACTATGGTGGCATGGATGGAATTTTATTTGCAGTTAATAGTAATGTGCTTGTTCAAATGAACAATTTAAAAACGCACTCAAAGCTTACTGATATGCCATTTTTTTACGAACGTCGAAGCGTTAATAGCTGACTCCAGAAGTAATGATTAGAAACGAAGAGTTTACTTGGGAAGGATATGAAGTAAATACAACAAATTTAAAATTTCAGGAGCTAATCGTTTAGATATCTGTATCCCAAGTACTAATGATGAAATAATGTATGCAGTGGGAACATTAGTGACAAAAGCACATCCTGCTGCGTGAGGACGAAAAGCTATGTAATGAGGTGTGTAAAATAGGTTAAAAAATTATATGCATGAAGTTCAACCGATCCCCACTTACCCAAGTGTGACCATGGAAAATGATTAACCAATGCATTCGTATATTTTTGAGGTGAAATGATGCAGAAATAATGTGACTTGCTGAATAAATGTTTGAAGAACGACAATTTTTCTTAATTAAGACAACAAACGTTAACTGTTACACACGCTTAGTTAACGGATCGAACACAAAGAGAATCTTAGGATTATTATAATTATTTTATAAGAAAGTTTTAGCCTTCCTTAACCACGCCATAGATGTTCAAAGAGATTAGTCATTAGTTTTAGCCTGCCTACCCAGCAACAAATGCGATCCAAAGAGAGGAAGGAGGATGGCACCATTCAGTATGGAGTTGAGGGAACGCGGAATCTATGCACAAGGTGCACAGAAACAGTGAGCTAAGAAAGAAGTTCATGAAACAAGAAAAAGTTGAAGAAGAAAGTAGTAGATGCTGAAAAACAGAACAGCAGTGAATTGAAAAAAGATGGTCTGTAACAAAACAAAAACCTATTCTATTTTAACAAAGAAGAAGACTACCTAACCTTTAGCAGAAGTGATTAGTTTACAAAAAGAACGTTGAAGCCCAATGCAATGCCCTGAATCACGAACAATGACAAGTTCAAACACAAAATTCACCTCATTGGTTGCATAGCCTAAACTATAGAAGCACCTCGTTGAAAGAAGTGGTCACTTCAAACCCGAATTGCCTCAGAATGTTAGAAGACCCTGTAGCCAATGGCACAAAGAAATAGGCTAACTCTATAGCCAATGGTCGCAGAAAAAGGATACGGTCGTACAATGGGAACTTCAGTGATGAAAAAGAGGAAATATTAGGGGTATCAAAATATAGTACTCACAGATTAAAACTGGCTATGAGTGCCATGAAACCACTTACGTGAATCAAAAGAGTGTTGCGTAAGAGAAACAAAAACACATGGGTATGATTGTGCCAAAGAGGTCCTAAGGCGCTTAAAGTCACTCATGGAATGAAAACCAAGCTGACACACGCTGTTAGTGGAAAAACAATCAGAAGAGAGATCTGCGAGCAGAAAATGTTCGGCAGTGCAGCAAGTTTAGAGCCACGGATGACTTAACAGAGGATTAAATTTGTTACTCCCTGCCGCATTTCAGTGTGGAGAACACCAGCACGTGTTTCTGATACAGATTATAATGACATCGCCAGCACAATAGTGACAAATTTCTGTCGTTAAATGAGGGCTGGGGCAGCCATATCCTGATATTTTTCCTGACCTGTTAACAACATTCATTAACATCATTGCGAAGGAATGCGTCATCATCTCATCCTGTAGGCTTTTCTCCGGAGTGGCTAATGACCTGTTTTAATTTACTGAGACCGTAGTGAACCTATTCAAATTGCCCTGGACAGATAAACCGGCGCTAAGACTGTCACATCTCCATTAGTCTCCACAGTCACCATGCCTGAATATATCATTGAGCCCCTGTGGTCATTGATGGACAAAACTTTGAGCAGCTGCTTCAAAGGAAAAATGTTACTCTCTTTGGAGAACTTTTCACGGCTTGGGTGCTTCTATTATACGTATATTTCCAGCCACTCTGAGAGCCAAAGGTATTCACAGTTTCACTTCAGGTAATTACAATGTGTCAGATGATATTATGTTTTTTTTACAAACCACTGTTCAAAATTTCCGATATGAGCTTCTTAATGCTGCAGAACACAAGATCTAAAATATCTTTTCACACAAAATCTTCAAAAATTGTTCGCAAAGTATGAAAAACGTGAACCAAATCGTTCCTTTGCAATGCTAAAATTTCCGTATAAAGGCATACCTATTTCATGGAGAACTCTTGATGGAATAAGGAATGAGAGTGCCAGGTGGCGAGGACGCTGTGGCATTTAGAAATATTGAATTTTATTCCACAGCAAGACTGCTTTTCCCTTGATGAGAGTTAGTTGTCCCTCCTCTGCGTTGTCGTCTGAAATAAATTAAATTATTTAATCAAATGAGAATGGACTAAGATATTTTCATTGATGGTTGTTCAATGACTAACCTCTTTCACAGAACCAAAAGCTACATCAAATAAGCAGGCAGTATGCTGCTCATTACTTTCTAAATCTGCATGAATATATTTGATTTACGTTATCCTGACTTTCGAAGCACCGGCGAAGAAAATACATTTTAGAGGAGTTTTGAACATGCCTCTGTATCACAGTGTATGGCGTAATATTTCCTTTGGATCGAACATTTAAAATTCACTAAAAGAACGAAACAAATAATAATTCCATAATTCGATAGGCCAGAAATTTACCATAATTCTATGAGTCATTGGCTACAAAGTCTGCTAACATTGTGCCGCAATTCGGGTTTGAAGTGACAACTTCTTCCAACGAGGTGCTTCTTTAGTTGGGCCAATTAACTAATGAAGTGAATTTTATGATCGTTCTTGTCATTGTTTAATATTTAGCGCGTTGCATTGGGTTGTCGCATCACTTTTGTCAACTCTACATTGCTGCTCTCACGCTTACAAATAAACAAGTATATTCCCAATCTCGATATCACATGAACATTGAGGGAATGCCATGGTGTTGAGACCGAGATAAAAGAAGTAAAATAATGAATCGACAGGTCAATGTAACTTTTCTGCTTTGACTATTTATATTTAAGTAGCACTAGACCGAAACAAGTTGTAATTACGTAAAAACAATGAAAGGAGACGTGCAACAAATTATGTCAACTATTGATGTACCGATGTATCGGTATCGGCAGGATCGCTCATTTTTACTGGTATCGGTATCGGCAAAATCTGGCAGATACTTTCCAATAATACGTATTTTATCATAAAAATGAAGGTCATAAATCATGAAATAAAAATTCATAAACCAAATAAAGAGTTTATTCATACCTAGTAAATTAGTTAGCTAAATGTTGGATTCAGCGATTGAATCAGGCTCGCTAACTTAATTTATTTGAATTGAAGTCTTTGAATTCCCGATGAGTCACGTATCAGTAAGTGAAAGCTATGTAGCATGAATAGTTAAACACAGTAGCGACATAAATAATTATACTTATACAACTAAAACCTATATAGTTTGACCCAATTTCCATTTCTTAAAGTATGTGACAGGCAAACAAAAATCAAACCAATTAAATAAAGTTGAAAGTGCATTTTGAAGTTTTCTGTAAATTTAGTATAGAAGTAGCTGAATATTCTATTTTAATTTAGCGTGTAAATCGTCAAATATTATGAAGCTAATAACTTTTTTTCATTCAGCATGTAAATCACCGTACATTACGAATCTTGCATTTTTCTTCTATTTCAAGATGTTTGAAAGATTCACGAGCTATCATATAGTTGGTTGAATGTTTGCGGACCTTTTCGGGGCATATGGAATTTTAATGTTATCTTTTCGCCAAAGTATGTATTTTGTGGGAAAAACACGAAAATTATAACCATTTTGTGGAGAAATTATTGTTTTGGTCCACTTATGGAACCAGTTGCTATTATGGCTAGTCTATATTACGTTGCAATACGATTAGAAATACTTATCTATCGAATGGATTTATTTTCGTTATTTATTCTCAAGATCATAGTTAAGATGGCAAGAACAGTTTTCTTATTCCCGACCGAAAATTTTATTGTCAATGTTGTTATAATATTAGATATATTAGTATATAATTTCATCATAACACCCATACAGGGCTTATATTTTTTTAATAAAATTGCAAAAACATCGGTATCGGTCAAAGTATCGTTATTCCCAAGTATCGGTAACGGTGTCGGCCAAAAAATGGGTATCGGTATCGGCCAAAAAAATAGAATCGGTACATCAGTAATATCAACGTTAACATTCGCTCACACTGTGTTAAATTAGGATATGTGACAACAGAACTGCACATTCGGTAAAACATATTCCATTAGAAAAGAGCAGCACTCGACTGTAGATGCAAAAAAACGAGAATCCGAAATAACGAAGCAGATTACTGACAAAATTAGATCAAAAAACGAAGCTGTTAATAAGTTCAAAATGGCAAGTCGAGTGCAGAAATCGATGCAATCAGCGGGAAATGCGAATAAATCGCAATAGAATAAATAGTGAAAAATTCCAGTTAAATAAATTGTTTTAAAAAAAATTAGTTATTATTCAAGACATCTGGAGAAAATCTAAGCGATAAAGGAGGGAACCGGAAACCGAAAGTGAAATGATCAAAAAATACACCCAAATATGGAACAGTCCGTAACAAATTGTCCAAAATTAAATAGTATAATACCAAATAGTGTAAGGAAATATAGGAAAAAGTCATGCCCAGCATAACGAAGTCATGTAAATAAATGAATTCTCTAGGATAGTCTCACTCAAATGAACGAATGGATTAAAGTGATAGCCTAAAATAGAAATCCCCTACTTCACCAATCAAACGATCACATTACATAACCAACATAAGAATTAACTCAGTTAATTTTCGCATTTCTATCATACCTAGCCTTCATTGTACTTCATCAACTTCATGACCCAACATGTACGGTTTGCGGTTTCAAGTCCCACAGGTGAAAATAAAAAAGGACCATATGGTACACAAAGCTATGAAGTCCATTAGTATTACATCATTCCAGTACGATGAAGACATTTTGTAATGTAAAAAATGAAAAATATCGCTGTCAAATGCTGTCGTTACAGAAGCAAAAAAAATATGGTAACAACTACATTTGCGATTTAATCCGAAGGAATCAGCTAATTTGATTACTTCAATCAACTTGTTTAAGCGTGAGTACAGAGAGCACTAGCAAAAAAGACAAAATTAGCTGGCGCAATGCCGTACACAGTACACACACACAAGTGTGACTCTGCTTGATTTCAAACGTTAAGACGCATGAAATGTTTCGAGGAGAATACGTGCATAAAATCCGCCTACAGTCGCACTGCTTTAGTTGGCAGTGCCTAACTAGCTTCTCAGCTTCATCTGTGTGTTAACATGTACGTACGTTTGTCCTTTGGCTGCTCGGGCGGCACAGAGGTCACTCCAGTCTCGCGAATTTCTACACCGCCCACACCTCTCCCTCCACCTCCGTGTTGCTACATAAAGTTGCCATTCGCGTCAATTATTTAACTATGTAGTACTAGTGAGGTTTATTAACCTATCTGTTCGTTATACAGTTATCATTAATCACTGCATTCTAAGCATTACAAGTACTTAGTAAGTGGATAGTACAGCGGAATACCGAAGTTAACCTGCATTAAATCATTATAAAAAGTTATGACAACGACCGCTGGTGTTTGGCCATTCAACTCTCCATCTCGGCACTCATGAACAGGGATTTCCAAACTTTTTCAACTTAATCTTAAACTAACTGAACTTGGCCTAACCTTACCCAACCTAACCTAACTCAATCAAACCTACTCAATCCAACTTGAGTCAACTTACATTAATTACCCTAACCTAACATTGTTGTAGCTGCTAGGAGGTGGTGATGTAGCTGCTCGGAGGTGGAGGGAGAGGGGTGGGCGGTGTAGAAATTCGCGAGACTGGAGTCGATGCGCTCGGGCGCATCGCGGTTTGAATAATGATTATGATTTTTTAACCTAAATATTGTTTGATTTAAACTGAACTAAGCGTGACTGTCAAAATTACATGCTAAAATTATGGCAAAATTTGCCATAGATCATCGTATTTTCAAGTGAAAAAAATAAATTACTACGCTAACAAACTTCAAAACTTGTGCGACGCGTTCGTACGTACATTTCTGATTTTAATGCCGTCGATGTGTACAAAAAAGTGATACAATGCGTTTTTAAACAAAAACAAATTTATTACTTACCTCCAAACAACTGACGTCTACATTTAGAACGCTTTTTCGAGATTTTTTAGTACTTCGCAACACCGGGAAGATCTAGAACATACATCCATCACTCACGACGTTCCGAACCCGACTGTTGAGATGATGTACTGATGTACAGTGCTACACCGTCACTTTGCAAAGAGATCGCTTGAGCAGCTCAACTATGCAATGATGTTAAGCCATGATTTTATCTCTATCACTCAAATATGTTTTACTATAAGTAAGAAAATTCAGTGCGATTTAATGTGATGTATTTTTCGTGTATAGAAAGCTTCAAAACTCAGACCATTAAAGATATTGAATTTATTGCTCTACATCTTCACCATTTAATGAACATCATAAAACAGATAACAAATTATTTTCAAGCCTCAAGCAAACCATGAGGTCTCTGTAACTACGTTAAGCCATTGATTGACTTCAACACATTGACCGCTTTGTGCAAAAACAGTGATCATGTCGCACACCACCTGTCACATGTACTTTACTGCGGGTAGTATCATGCCAATATTATTGCGCTGAGAATTAATTATGAATAATATTGTTGACGATAGTTTATAATTTGTTGAGAAAATATGACACTATGCAATGGAAATGCAAAGTCCATTTTTTGAATGGCTCAATAAATGTTTTGTACTTTTTATTGTAAGAACAAAAAATGCATCGTAATAGAAGACGGAGAACTTCGGTCGTGTGGGAAAGTTACGATGAAAAAGCTCGTTCGAATAGCAGGTTTTTGGAGTATGAGTGTTTATATGTTCGTCAATGTGTACTCTAGACACAGGAGTAGTAAGTTATGAATATTGATTTAAGAATTTTACCTGATGTAACACAAATGAGTGATAATGCAAGCAACAAAATGAAGTCTCGTCCACTTTATCAATTCATGTACAAAAATTATGCAATACACAATCATTGATTTTCATATGTGAGCTGCAGTAGTGAAATAACAAAAATGAAAACTTTTCACATTATGTACTCAGATCTATTTGAGCTCATATGCAAGCTAAATGATTTAATTGAGGATGCCATAAAAAACTCGTTTGCAATTCAAGTAGCGGCGAATAGAAAATAGCAAACGATGCGCATATCCTGCTACGCTTCCCGCCTATTTGAGAACATAGCCTTTCGTTTCAAAGTAGGTTCTGATGCTTAGCATAGTTGTTGACTGTTTTCGAAAAAATCGGGAATCTTGCGCTTGTCCTACTTGTGCTTTTTACCCTTCAATTTAAGAATAACCCATGAATGTTATTGACACTGATAATATTAAGACTTTAGGAAGCTCTTCCCCACACTTTGATATGAACGAACACTCGTGAATCTCTGCATACTCGTAAACTAAAATCATCACTTAATATATAACAAACTCGTTCGTGAATCTCTGTATACTCGTAAAGTAAAATCATCAAAGAATATATATCACATTTGTGAATTTTTGTATACTCGTAAACTAAAATCATCACTTAATATCTAACTCAGTCGTGAATCTCTGTATACTTGTAAACTAAAATCATCACTGAATATATATCGCATTCGTCAATCTCTGTATACTCGTAAACGAAAATCACTTGATATATAACACAGTCATGAATCTCTTTATACTCGTAAACTAAAATCATCACTTACTACTATATAATACACTCGTGAATCTCTGTATACTCGTAAACTAAAATCATCACTTAACGTAATTCAGAGCTCAGTCCCTGTTAAACAGTTGGCCAATAATCCACTTCCACACTTCTTACTGTTTCTGTTTAGGCTTTTATAATAGCACTGGAAAATTGTTTCTGTGTTCAAACCCGCTTTCACGTATTTTACATTTTATTTGCAACAAGCGTGTTCGTTTAGCTGAATTTTGAATGAAAGGTTCACTCGGTTTCAATGTTGTAGAGACCTATCTTATGAATGCAACTTTAGTAATAAATATTTTTAAGATTTTTCGTTTTCATTGTTTTCTGCATCAATACTTTACTTTATTTTATTAATCCAAAATAATATTACCGAAAATGCATCTTCTACGCTAAATAAAAATATTTACTTCAGCTTCTATTCCACTTCGCTTATGACTCAGCTGTAGAATTGAAAAAAATTAAAGCTGTGATTGTTTACTGGTCCTAAATTTATTCATTCATTTGGTTAGGAAATCTTAGAGTAATGGAAATACCACTATTCAGCTAACTCTGAGATATTAAATTGCGGTGGAGAATAGTGATCAATTCATTATTGTACTAAAAACGAGCGTGGTTTTACCACCACAATGGGAATCCTGTATGGAACACGCCTCTTGTCTTGTACTAGGAAATACTGGTATTCTACTGCTTTGTTATCACATTATCATTTGGTTTTAATAACCCAGAGGCTTCCTACCACCATTCACCGCATCTTGAGATCACTGAAAAAACATTCTTCTACTCTAATACTAGCACGAATTTCAAGTCACTACATGTGAGATATTTTTGAGGTTGAAAAAATGTTACTGCTAAATTCGGAATTAAACGGAAATATTAAATGACAGGTATATCTGCTTCATGAGATCATGATCATTCAACTCCCTATGAATCTATCAAAAATTCTTCGGGAGATTAGGAAGCCTTCGCCTGCGCCTCACCGAGAAGATCAAATTTAACTGCAACTAATTTAAATGCACTAAATTTAAATACATTTTTCAATTTTGGTTTTGTATCTTTTCATACGAGAGGTTGATGTATCACAAATGAATTTATGATTGGGTGCTGTTATAAAAATGGTATCTATTCAAATAATTTAAATTAATTGAAATAATTATTTGATAGTCTATAAACAGGAGAAGTATTGTAATTAGAGTGATAACAATCATCACAACTGATCATCAATCCTTGTGCCCCAAAAAAAGCTCGTTGAATTCTAAGGCAGCCCAACAAACTCGGATTTAATCATTAGCTGAACCTAGTAGCCTTGACCAATTATCACGCTTTATTAACCAAACAGTAGGCTGGTACAAAATGGAATTCCATATAACCACTAATAAAAAACGTGAAAACGTTTAATAAGAACGACCGAACTGAAAAATCCTAGGTAATTACGATTCAAGACCTATGAAAAAGTGAAAGCTATGTGAATGACGCATGTCATTCTCTACAAAGTATTAGGTAATATTCTAGCGTATATTATCTTAATAATACTAACCTTCTACAGATGCACAATTTGTCTTTTCATCATTATTACTTAAAAGAAAACATAAATCAATATCAATTTCGAATTCATGAAATAATTTTTTTGCGAGTTTCAGCAAGGATCGAGTTGGTTCCAACGAAGTGAAACTGTGTTGACTTTTTTTAAGGAAGAACGAAATTAATTCTATTTTTAGTGTGATCGCACAGAAAGTTAATTTTTGCACGTACTAACTAATCTAATGAGATCTTTGTTGCCATCATTAGTAATTGTTTCGTACATGAAATTATTGATGGACGTCTGATGAAAATCACACAACTTTAGTATTTTCAGATCTTGGAATGAACCATCCGTAAGAGCATCGTACTTCAATTTGCTTAGCTCTATAGTGTAACAGTGATATTTTCTTTGAATTCAGTTGATGTGCAATTTGTCATGGTACCTTTTCGAGGAGACCTTGGAGATCGATATTACTGAGTAAGCTCCGAGAAAAACATGTTTACGATACATTATTTTTGTGACCATTATTTTTATCTGAGAACTAGTTCCAGAGTGAAAATAACTAGAGAGATTACAAAACTTGGATGTGGCCGATTAAGAAAGTTTACACAATAATTGATAAATTTTGTGGCTTGTTTTTAAAGAATCCTATATATACTTCCCACACATTATTCGTTCCAAGTAAATATTTTTTTTCCAGTGTATTTGAAAAGTACAATTTTAAACTCGTAACGCATTCATTGATAACGATTTGCCATTGCTCGCCCCTTTTTTTGTTAGTCGCCAGTCGTAAAATATATTTAAAATATATTTATGTGTTATATTCAATAAGAGTTTTTATAAGCATAATTTTAAATCATTGTAAATGTTTTTAAAATCATTAGAAGCATTTGTGAGCAAACTAATTTATTTTCTTCGCAAGACTACACATCACTCCAACGCCACCCAATTCATCTCTTTTCAGAATAAAATAGACTGGATGGCGGCTAAAAAGTCGAGTACGTTCCTTCACTCTCGAGAAGCTTTCCAAGTTTCATGCCGTCTAATACGTAACGCACAGCCACCGAAGTAGAATAAGAATCAAAATAAACGGTCACATTCGTTTCCATGCTGATTTACGCGCTCACGCAGGTGCCTTTCATTTCCAAAGGAACCTTTCGCTTCTTGGGCTCGCTTAATCGCGAGGTACCTCTACAGCGGTAAATTTGGTTGATTGAGCGTACATGCTTGTGTCGTTTAGCATTTAATTTTACCTCCCATGAGAGCTTGTCACAATGTTATGTATATATAATTTGACACAAATGAATACGTGCACTACACTTACAAATGTATGAGGCGTATTTTGTTCAAACAAACAAATTCTTCATCAAATTCATGCTACGCTCAGTTAAATGCACTTCCTGCTCAGTTGTACCTTTAATTCTGTGCTTAATTCGAAGGTAACTGATATCTCAGCACAAATTAAAGCTTACGTGCACACGCATCAGCTTCGGTCAAAACGTGGAAATGCTGTATAAAGTCACTGTCTGTTCTACCGAACTCAGATAACCCTCGAATTAACGTTGAATATTCTTGGGCGCGTAGCACGCGCTGAGTCGTGGCTTAGAGTTGTCCTAGGCTTCCAGCAGCAATCGAAGCTCAACTGTGATTGGTTACCAGGAAAACCACTGTGTTTAGTTTGTTGACACACATGGAATAAATCTCAAATATTGTAGGATATTGAATATGGAGAAAAAAAGAGTCGAAAGGTTTCACACTCAGCGATTTTATTTAATGATGTGAGACTTCCACTATGGATAAACAAAGGATGCATTTGTGATAAGTGGCGCTCACTGTTGCAAAGCGCGAGTGCCAAAGTTAAAGGTACTTACTTCTCTTTGTTGACTGTATTTTTGAATTTACGCACTATCATCTTTTCTCCGTTCACTTCTATCCTTTTCTTCAGTGCCAAATGTTTTCTTCTTCAACTTTTGTAGTGTTGGAACTTTCTTCCTTACTTTCTGTTCCAATGCCCTGGGTGAACTGCGTTGGAAGACGCTCGTGGTACTACGCAAGAACGTCCAGTGTGGGAACACACCCTGTGTGTAGATTCCCCATGTACGTGTCCATTATGGATGGTTCCTTCCTCTCACTTAGCGTAAACAACTCTTATAGGAACGAAGCTATGAATGAAATTCCGTAATAGTTATAAGAATGTTGTGATACACTTAAAAGTCGATATACTATTAGAAAGTTGGTATACTATTTTGAAGATGTTGGTTCATTGGTGGATAAACTTATCATCTGAATTATTACCAAATGAATACACTACTAATAATACTGTGAGTTGCCCCATCTCAATCTCCAGAATGTTAGAAAACTGTTTTGAAATCGTTTTGAGTCATGCTGAAACCATGTCAGCTGTTATGAAAATTCAATGGATTGGTTATGAATTTACTGTTACTGCAAAACAAAAGCCTAAATTTTAGCCGATTGATAATTTTTTAACGTTTTTGAGAGGGTAAGTACGATTTTCTTGCATTTTCTTATCAAGAACAACGCCGGAGTTCGAGACTAGGCTGAGTAGCCCCGGCGGGACTAAATAGCGTAGTCATTTCAATAAATTTGTTAGGTGCTCTGACAACTAATTAGAGATGACGTGCACCACGTATTGAACTCAACCCCGACGCGATCCCAGCTTGGAATATTATTTCATATACCAGAAATTACTCGGGCTTAAAACTGGTGACAAATGTTTTTCAACTGAAATTATTGCGCAAAACTTGACATCAATATTTTCCTTTAAATATTGAAATTTAGACCGGCGGTTGTATATTTCTGAAACTCCGATGCCAGGTAGCTAAAAATACCTATTGGCCTAGCTGTTCGTTTTCCTTTCGAAGCCTTGTGAGCTGCAGACGTGTATTGACCAAGGAGGTAAGTTCAGATCTATGTGTACTACTCAGATACATTGACTGAGGTTATTTCCACATGAACCATCTGTTGTCTGGTGTAATTGTAACATTATTCCTGATCAGTATTCTATTTGATTTAATGCGAGTGGTTCACTTAATTGAAAATCAGAGTAGAGTTCCATCAGCTTGACGACGTATTTGATATTGTTAGGCAGGTACGGCTTCCTGAATATGTCATCGATTTTTTGTTGTGTAATTAAACTGTGGAGTCGCTCTGAAAAGTTTTCTGGTGCAAGGTTCACTACAAACGGTCAAACTTCAGCTTGTTCACACAAGCAGTATGATTCTGACTTTTTTGCTGCGTAAAGAGAAGAAATACACAAGAAGCTGTTTGAAACAGCATTTCTAATTTAATACTAAACCCTACAGAATTAGATAATATGTGTCGGTAATGAGATCTTCACCGAACATCCCATAAAGCGAGCAAATTGGACTTTACCCGCCAGTTAAAGGCAAAAAAAACTTTTTCACAGCTCATATACGGCTTACATAAGTTTACATTAAAGGGTCGCAGCGCCGAACATGTTATTTTTAGTTCTTGCGACGGGAAATGAATGTTTATTTATAGTTGTCGCAACGGCGAACTTTTTCTAAATTTTTAGGCGTCGCAACAGTAAACTGTACTCGTATGTTAATTTCGAATTGTCGCAACGGTGAACTTTTTGTTCATTTTTGAGTGTCGCAAAGGTGAACTTTTTGTTCATTTTTAAGCGTCTCAACGGCGAACATTACGAGTTAACATATAGAAGATCTTTTCTATTATTAGTTTAAAATCCTTTTAAAATATCGTTATATATAAAAATCTCTGCGTTTGCAGTTAGGACCTCACGTAAGGAGGTTCGACTGGCAAATCGCTAGTCGACAGCGTCTGGCTGTAAGTTGAACGAAATCAGGGTCTTGACGTCCCCAGCCAGACAATAACTGTGGCTCTCGCAATATGTCCAATCTCACTGTCAACGTAAGCTGGAAAATAATGGTAGAGTTCTTGATAAATAGACAATATCCTAAGAACACGTATGAATGTAAATAATCCAATTAAAGAACTGAATGAAGTTAACACCGGCGTCAAGAAAACCGCCGATGTAGTGCTGCAAATAAGAAACCGCACGAGAAACTTAGTCAAGACGATAATGGGATACTGCGAAGGATATCACACTATGAGTTACAAATCGAAAGACTCCACCAAAATTTGGTAATATCTATACATGTGTTTCATTCCATATCGATCAAATTAGGGATATTAATTTTCAATGCACATCTGCGCTTATGGTGCAACTCAGTGTAGAAACGCTTGGTACGAGGACGAAAAGTCGAACTTTAGAGGAAAATACAGGGTGGGGCAGAAAAACCTATCCGATTTCAAAACGTTATAAAATTAAAACGACTGAAGTTGTCAAAAAAAATTTTTTATTAGCATATCGCAAATTTTATGCCATTTTTAAATTTAAGTTTTGAAAAGCACATCACTCAAATGTCGTCCTTGGGAGCGGATACACTGATTTAGGCGCTCGCGGTAGCTTTCCATGACTTTCACCGTCATTTCCACAGGAATTTCTTCAATTGCCCGAGCAATTTCCCTTCGTAAAGCAAGAAGGGTCCTTGGTCGATGCTGGTAAACCTTCGATTTGAGGTAACCCCAAAGGAAGAAGTCACATGGAGTGAGATCCGGTGAGCGCGGCGGCCAGCCAAGATCACCTCTCAGGGAAATGAGGCGACCGGGAAACAGTTCCCTGAGAATGTCCATTGATCGTCGCGATGTGTGGGCGGTTGCACCATCCTGTTGAAACCACACATTTTCCACGCCATTTTCTTCCATTTTGGGTCTAAGAAAATTTTCCAGCATGAAACAATAGCGCTCGCTGTTGACCGTTACGGTTTGCCCATTTTCTTCAAAAAAGTAAGGCTCCCAGACGCCTAGGCGACTTCTTTTTCAATGCTGAACTCGTCTGTCTAAAATTTGACACCCACACTTTAATCGTAGCGTGATGTGGAACAGGATTATGACGCCCGAGTCCGAAATGAATTCGAAAAGCACGTTGTGTAGCAATTATCGAACCGCCGTATTCGATAAACCGCTCAATAACAAAAGCACGATGTTCACCAAACCAAGGCATGTTGACTACTGACAAATGGCATAAAACCGGCTTTCTAACGGTTTTTACCCCACTACTCTACCTGCTCCCTCTTCTGAGAAAAAGGGATTTGAAATCGGATAGGTTTTTCTGCCCCACCCTTTAGCAAGGAAGCGGTAAAGGGCAAGTTATGTTTAAGGTTTGAAGTCTAAAGTTGAAATAGAAATTAGTACGTTTCAGCTAAGGCTTAAAGGTCTAAGTAGAAGGTAACCACATCAGAGTACGGCAACTCGTCAATCAGGTGGAACCTTTTAATTGAAGTTTCAGACGAGCCGCCTGATTTAATAGTTTGCTTATTCAAGAACACTTATAGATGAGCAGACATAAAACGTCACTTTACGTGAAGGAATTGAATCACGCATATACCCACACACAAACGCACTGATTTAGAATAATAATAAAGCACAAAAAGAGCTGACGAAGAGGAAAAGAAGAGTGAACAAGAAATTTACGCAGGGGACGCCTCGACTCGCCCCATGCCAGACACCGGCACCGGCGGAATGCAACCCCAGCACCGCACTCAGCGTTGGAGGCAACGTGCATATGCGAAACGCCGGTAACCTGAAATGGTACCCTCAACAAGTCTCAAAATTATATGCCGCATAATGCCAGTCCAGGTCCCCCTAGAATATCCTTAGAAGCAACAAGAGCCAGAACACGACTGTATTGTTCATCTAAATACGACGCTAGGAACTGAACTTAGCATTATTAAATATTTAATTCAAAAACTGAACAACTAATTGAAATCAGAGAGATTTTCTAACATTACGTAAATGCCATGATTACACCTAATGCACGTGAAAGCATTGTGCTATTACACAATTGCTGACACGTACCTAGCAGCTCTTTCATTCATTGCATGTAAGGTATTAATTACCATTTAACAAAAATACCATCAAAGTGTAAAACGATAATACAATTCATAAAGGAATTCTATTTAAAAGCATAGATTTCCAATTATTCATTAAAAATCAGAATCAGGCAAAAGAAAATTTCTCTTGCCAAATCATTTTGCGCCTGGCTTGACCAACATCTATTGGGCGTTAAGGCCTGTTGACACGTGGACTGGGCGAGCGCTCCACCACGAGCTCAGTAAAATGCTTGTTCGAGCCAGCGTGTCCACACGGACCATGGCAGAGGTGCAGACTGCTCCAAGTAAAATCCTCAGTCTGCTCCTAGCAGCGGTAGAGAGAGAACGTACGAAGGTGGCTCTGCGACAGGCAATGGCGTTTTCAATCTCTATCAGTTGTCGCGGCTATAAAGAAGAAACAAAAACGAATGAGGAAAATGTGGGCGAAGCGTTGGCTTAAAAAAGTCCTTTTTTGGCAGCTAAACGCCACTGTTCCAAGAGAACGTGTAGGCAGGGAGCAGAGACGCACACCCTACACGCTCAGCGTCTGAAATTGCACTGGGAAGCATTGACTCGCTCGACGAAGACCGAACTGAGACAGACTGTTGTCTACTGCTCCATTGAGCCTGAAACGAGAGAAAATGGGCGGGGTTTAAGCCTCTCTTTCCCGGTGGAGCGCTCGCCCACGCCTCGTGTCAACAGGCCTTTAGAGACTGCATTCAAAATTCAGTATATGAGCTGCAAAAAAATAATATTACACAGAAAAATACCAGCAAAGCCTACCACGTGTTTCGTTTTAGCGTCGCCAATTTTGTTAGTATTTTTACCTATATTTTTTAGATACAAATTCGTTTAATCACCTTGGATTCCTTGGCCAACGAAAATAAATGTAGTGAATCCCGTTGAAAATTGACTCCCAGCCAGATGAGTGTAGCGATCCGAACATCATTTCCGTCTCTCCACGCAGTGGTCAAATGCCGTTCCTGCGCCTGCCATTGTAATCATAAGCCTAGTAAACTACACTGAGCGATACCAAGCACATTTGAGCAGCTGAGATTGTCAAATCGTCTTATGCAGCTACCGGAACTTGCTGGCCAATCCACTGCAAATAATTTTTTTTAACGAGCTTACGAATATTCAACACAAAATAGTGTTTTGCTGATAATGAATGACTTCCGTATAGAACTTATTATCGAATTTGCTGATAAATAACTTTGACAAACATGAATACATAACCCGCTTTCCAGTTCACAAATACAGTTTAATCATTTCTCTGCACTGATTCTCTAGGGATGTAATTTCCTAGTTATTTTCATGAATAACATTAACGTACGACAGTTATAAAAACATATCAACTCAATATCGTCGAATAAAAGTTGAATATCGCACAATATCGAACACTCGCCAAGTGTCCGTCCTATGAGTAATTTGAAATGAAATTGGGTTAAAGTTAGCGTTGTTTTGTTACAAATATTATTAGTTTCTCTTACGATTTGCAAATATGAAAAACATTCGTATCCTCTTTTCCAACGCAATCGTGATTTCGTGCACGAGACCCTTGAAAATAGGTTACAGTTGCGTTCTGCTTATTAAAATATGTACTGTGAAATAAATAGGTACAGTGGACCAATTACAAGCGAAAAAACAACACTTCTATATCACCTCACGTGCGTACACTGGCATCCGTGACAGTGATTAATATCACAGGGAACGCTCCCTGTCTTCGCTTGATCCAGATAGCTGGAGGTAGCATGTTCGTACGAAATTAAAAAAATGCAGAATGAAACTAAGGGGTCGAAATTGATGATCTTATTTGATGCAGGCTATATGGTTTGTCATCGCGCACATAATTTCAAGAGCTCAAATCACACGTGTCGCTTCTGTAACCAGGAAATATTCATCACTGAGGGCTTTTTCGATAGGGAATTAAGTTGATCAATGCGAATTTCATCTTACACAAATACCTAATAACGGTTCGTTCAAAAGAATTCATGAATAGATTTTTTTCAACGAGTGATTTTGTGCTGGTGCTACCCATCAATGCCAATGAAGAACGGAGGTGTTTTAACTTATTCGTGTTCACTAAAACGCGAAAAAATGTAAAGTGTATATCAGTTTTTAGCTGATGAATATAGTATCTTACATGCGCATGGCTTATGTGAGCACGAATAATTTTTACATTATATATCTTGTTTACAAATAGCTAGGGGCACTGTTTTGATGTATGAAAATGATTTCATAGCGTGTGACCTAAATCACAAGGAACCTCAGTATAGTGGTTACTTTCATCGTATCCGCTATATAATGATTATATAATTTTACCCTAAAACTGAGTTGAAAACTTCACTAGATTTGAGTCAAGTCTGTTTTAAATGTTTACATCATTTGCCGCGCAACGCTATCTTCCTGCAACGAATATGGGAGCTTAATGTGGGCTACTATTGAAAGATTTTTGCCATTTTTTAACCCAACCACTTATTCTACGCTATACTATTTTTACCGCGGTTAAGCATGAAATGAAACACTGAAATAAACAATTAAATTATTTATGATACACTGAGTTAAGTGTAAACATGTGTGTGAAAATTGTTAGTATTTCAAGTATGTATTATTTTACTGCATTCCAGATAAAGTGATGAAAACAAGTGGTAACCCTGACGTGACATCAGAGCGAATCTTTCAGAAGCGCAAAAACTTGAAAGCTGTGTTCACGGAGCGGTCGAATCAAACGAGCTTGCATGAACACAGCACGTTAAACATGTTTACGAGCACTATTGCGTGACACTGTCACTAAAATTCCTGTCATCGCAATCATTATATGAACAAAATAGTCCTCTACAAAATTCGTTACGTGTGGAACGCTCTATTAAGCTACATTCATGCAAGTTAAATATTTTTACTTATTTCTAATTTCTCTCCGATTTCCACCAATCACAGAGCTTCTCAATATCGGAGTGACTCGCTGCCTGCAGTGTAGATGTACGTGATCTCTTCTTCCGGCGTCAGTTGAAGTTGTGTCATGCTATGCTTAAGATGCAAATGTGTTGGTTGGAGAAAATGACCTCAATAATCTGGCGAAATGTGTAGAGTATTATAAAATATCAAACAGAAAGTCAAGAGGACAGCTCTTAGTTAATCTCGCTAAACGCTTGAATGAAAAACAAATTTCTGGCAATGAAGGTAAGTTCTAACTGGGTATTCACTGATCATTTTTCAATGTGTATTGTTACCGCATGGTGTATGATTCAGAGCATGGTGTTTTATTAAAAACGCTCATGGTGTTCTAGCATGTTTAGTTAGATATTTTTATGTCAACTGTGTGGATTCTCCAATCTGCAAAAATGTTGTTTTTTTGCCTATTCGTTCATTAACTACTGTTCTCCGTGTCAGAAGTTCAGAACCATCCGTTAATACCATATTGCAGTAGCTTGTAATCAATCAAGGTTTATGCGTTGCCATGAAATAATTGTGTTGAACATACTGTGTGTTAAATTGGTAATTGCATGGTGTTTAAACCTTGAAGCGAATTTAATTTCAGAGTTTTTGAAATTTTTTGTGGCATTAAATACCGGTACAGTCATCAACATTTTTGTTCATATGTGTGCAGGATAGGATTGTTGATAAAATTTGATTTCATACGGAAATTAGGTTGTTTTGCGCGCAGAGGGTAATTCCGACGTATCAGATGCGTTGAAGGCGAGGCTATCTTTATGCAATGAGTTTTTGGTTAAGTCAAAAACAGTGCATCATTTCAGAATTAGGTAAATCTGAAGGATATGTCAGTTATCGATTGTCCACTTTTTGGTGCCTGAACCTAATTAACTGAATCAAAATAAACAAGTTTTATTTTAAGCACTTTCCGTCTCAAATGAGTATTTTACGATTTATAGCGGTCAGTTTAGTTTCGCCTCTGAAGACGAATGCGCTCGAATAAACAGCTACTCATCGATTTTCGAATTTTTCTTGCTTGAATCATGGTAATAACATCGAAATAAACAACTTTTCTTCTATACCTTTTTTCGTCAAATGAGTATTTACCGAGGTATAGCGGTAGGTTTAGTTTCGTCTTTGATGACGATCGCGCTGGAAGCGAGTGCGCATTGCAGTGTTGCTGTCCGACGCGCTCCTTGAATTACTTGCCGCTTCAAACACTGGAGTTGCGGTAAGTCATTTACCGCTATAACTAATAAAATACTCATTTGAGACGGAAAGTGCATAGAAGAAAACTTGTTTATTTCGATCTAATTAACAACGATTAGGCACCGAAAAGTGGAAAATCGATTACTGACCAACGCTACACATTTACCAAAAATCCAATATAACTTGGAACTGGTTATATTTTTCCTACACTTAAATAGTAAAAATAATGGCATGTTTATTTTTAAAAAAACTACATATAATTTTCAAACTAAATGTGCACTTTTAATTTTACTTATTCGGTTATTCATTGAGTTCATAAACAGTAGATGTCCAAGTTTATAACTTGATTGAATACTTAAGATATGGAGAAGGTGTTACTATGGTGGTCTCCCCTCAGGGGGATATAACTATTGTATCTATGGGAATTAGCGTCCCCGGGGGACTATGTGAGGGCCCGAGCTAAAGGTTAAGAAGGCTTTCTTTTTGTTCAAATAAAATAGGTTTTTGTTTTGTTATAGATTCTTTTTTTTCGGTTCACTGCTGTCCTGTTTTTCAGCACCTACTACTTTCTTCTTCAACTTTTTCTTCTTTCATAAACTTTTTTCTTGGCTTACTGTTTATGTGCACCTTGTGCATAGATTCCGCGTTCCCTCAACTCCATACTAAATGGTGCCTTCCTCCTTCCTCTCTTGGAACATCTTTGTCGTGGTTGGTATAGGGAGACTTATACTTTCTTTTATTATAATGATAATAATAATACTAATAATAATAATAATAATAATAATAATAATACTATGGTGGTCTTCTGAACGCTACCGTAAACCCAGAGCTAATAACAGGGCTCATTCACGTATGATCGTATAACGAGTTGATTTGGGTACTTCCAAACTTCTATTCTTTCAAAATTACTTCGTTTTTTTCTAAGAAGTGTTGTCAATAGTTTTTTTCCGAATTATCCAGCTATAAAGTACACTCGCGGAGACACTATATGCCAGTGGTATTCATTGCGCGGACTCGATTCACTGTTCTCGGAAAATATATAAATAATTATTTAATATATAATTTATATAACATGCGCAAGCTCGCAGTAGCTTCGGCTCTCTCAATGCGTTTAACCGAAGTGGTTCTCTTAAAAAAATTACTGAGTAGCACTGTTCTAGGCAGTCTAACATTCAACTCCAATCCCTCCCACCTAATACAGTAAAACACAAAGTCGGACGCAAAATCGCATTCCGCGTTCGGAAACCGTTGTTTGAATGCTGTTATTTTAATAAACAAGACGAATTTTTCGATGAAGACTCCATTCCTCACAACGATTTGAAATTTCTAATGTGTTCGTACGTCAGAAAGTTCGGTGTTCTCAATAGCCAAGGAAATATTTACTGTGTAATCAATTGAAAAGGGACTTTTAATTGGAAAGAATGAGCATTTCATTTTTTTCGATTGCTACATCTCTCAGAAGTGAAACCGTTTCTCTAAGGCGCTCTGGTTATCTCTCCTTTTTTGAAAGTAATTTTCTATATTATAGTGCACTTGCACGACGAAAATTAATGGATTAATTTCTAGATGAACTGAAACCAAGACCGCCAGTGCTAAATTCTTCCTTTCTATTGTTAAGAGCGTTACGCAAAATATATACACGACGGTCATTCTTAGAAGTAGATTATCAAAGGCATTATTCACAGGGGCGCAATGAACAGCGTGCCACGTTTGTGCTTGCACAAACGTTTGTACATGCAACTGAGCAATTTTTTCGAACATTCCTGTTGTGGATGCATGTTAATGAGTAAGAATAAAAAACACTTCTACTTGGGTTACAGACGACTTTTGCTACTTATTCACATGAATAAGTTCTGCATGAGAAAGATATTTTAATGGCTCAATTTTTATCGTTGATCGCTTTCGAATTAGTTTGAAATTAAGGACCATCTTTTTTGGGTTCGCTCATTTTCTCCAGCACCTACTCCATCCTTCTTAGTCTTGTGTGAGCTTACTTCCATGCGCATTGTGCATACACACGAGGATGGCCTGTGTGGGAACACACATTATGCATAGTTTCCCCGTGTACATGTCCATACCCGATTGTCCCTTCACTATTTCTCTCTTGATTACACTGTAGTAGTGACTAGAGAGGTTGAAACTTACGTGAATAATAATAACAATAATCGACACTTCATAAGAGATCTCGCAACTGTTGAAAACGTTAATCAGTATTTTATGTGCAACTTTGACACAGTCTTCTATACCAATGTACCTCTAAGTGAATGTGTTCAAGTTGTGCTTTAAACCATTTTATCTACGATAATTCAATTATTAATTACAAAAAGAAGAAGTTTTAACGCAAACTTGAAACTGCCCTAATTATTTTTTCATGTTTAATAGTAAAATTTATAAACAAATTGAAATAGTAAAATTTATAAACAAATTGACGGACTCGCGATGGGCTCCCGTCCCTCACCTCTTATTGCTGATTACTTTTTAATCTCACTTGAAAAATACCCGTCTAGAAAACTGTCCTGTGAATTTAAACCTGTGTTATATCGTAGGGACTTGGCTGACACGTATGATTTATTTCACTCAAAAGGCCAGGCTACTCAATTCTTACAAAATGTTGATAAGGTCCACTCGAATATTACATTTACTTTGGAATGTCAGCAGGATGGTTAAATTGCCTTACTTGATGTGCTTGTAAAAATATAACTGTCTGTTTATCGGAAACCTACTTTTACCAACCTAGGAACTCGCTATTTTACTTGCATTTACAGTGGACATAAGAAATATTGTATAACTACGCTACTGCATTGAACATTCTGCTTATCCGGCTCATTTTAAATATTTCACGAAACTGGTTATCTTCGCAGATTCTTTTCCGTAAATATATACAAAATTTTTTTGATAGACGGCATTGTTAAAACCTTTTCGAACGAGCAATTTTGTCCTATGATCCTGTCAGCGTCCAAGCAAAAGTTCGCAAAAGTTCGTTGTCCCATTCATGGGGTAAAAAAACAATGAAGTGAAGAGGAAGATTTTAGTGTTGGGCTGTAGATATTTTACCTCACTTGATGTACAGGTTTATTATGGGAACAGTTTTAAAATTGGTTAATTTAAAAAAAAGAAAGCTTGTTTTGGCGAAGACATCGATGGCGAGACATCGTGCGTGTATTCTGATGTTTGTCGTTGTTGCCAGCAGTCATACGTTGGAAAAACTGTGCTTTAGCAATTAATTCGTCGCAGCCAGCATTCGGGTGTCTCACGCAAACTGGGCGTCTCCTCACCTCTTTTCAATCAGCCATTAGAGTTCATTGTAATAGTTTTTATCACCCATTTGAATTTCAGTACAATCAGCAAAATCTGCAATTAGAGTTCATTGTAATAGTTTTATTCAGCCATTCAAATTTCCCAATTTTAGTACAGTCTGCCAATTGAAAACCTGCAAGATCTCCGTATTTTGTAATGATTGTTCATTTTAAGAACCACGCCGTGTGTGTGAACAACGATCGAACTGACTTCTACGGAATTATTTATTGCCACAACTATTAAATATGTATCTCCGTTATGTTAGGTTTACCGAATTAGCTTGTATCTATTTTTATTTTTAAGAAGTTGTATAACTTTGCTCTCTTTTATTATTGTTGATTTTTTCTACCGTTTCATCTCTGTGGATGATGAAACTATAACGTTTCTAAACGTATGCAATTAAATACGTTCATCATTACTTTGGAGCTCATTTTCACTTACAGACTGAGATTTCATCGAAATTGTCCACAAGTACTATCAAATGATAAAAACACCTAATTGCAAGCTCACAAGAGTAACTAATAAAAAGCAACTCTGCTGTGGAGATCCGGCGCAATTACTCGTAACCGTTTTCAAATTGATTGATCTTCTATTTTCGTTATACTTCGTTCGGTTTTCAGAATGATTCGGTTCTAGACTGTATAACTCACGTAGGAACAGAAAAGAAACAAGCGAAATATTGGAGCAATGAACGAACATTTTTGCAACACAGCAGCAGCATCAACATCACGCGTGTCGGCGGCCATCTACGCAGGCAGACACCTAACTTAAAACTGTTAAGCCCCCTCCAGACCTTGCGTTACAATGTTGCTTGATGCCGCTTAGACGAACTGCAGATTGCTCTCCGACCGCTCGGGAAGAAGATTTTTCAAGCCCACCACGGAGTTGAACGTACACGATCGTTGTCGTATGCATGGCCAGTCAGTGTGATCGCGGAAGGCATTGAGGAAGGTTGCAGCGCTCCGCGATCTCTCTGCGGCTATGGTCTGCAGCTGCGCCCAGCGCATCGTCGTTATTAAACATCCTTCCCTTCTAATGTACTACGATAACCATTTATGAATAGCAATTAAGGATCTAAATCATTTTTTAGGCTGCTGATAATGATAACTGATAACTGACTGCTAATGCAGTCAGTCAAGCCAGTCTGGTCATCAGCGGTTCTTTTGCAGCGCCACTCCGACGTCCAGAGGCAACATGGTAATGCAAGGTCTGGAGGGGGCTTTAGTCAGGACGTCACGTAGTTATGCCAGGAACATAAAGGAAACGTAGTTTCTTAATAGGAAAAAATCGAATTCTGCAAAATTTTCCGCGGGACGGTGTTCATAATGAAGACCAAGTAATACCATCTATTTTAACAAAATTAGGTTACCTAAATAGCATGCCGTTGTGATGCGGGTGTCGCATACGAGTGTTCTTCGGTACTTCAATTCGTTAAGATCGAACGATCTCTATGGTTAGAGACTGCATGAAAGAATTGTATACCACGTTGGTAATTTATGATACAATAAACGAAAATCGCATTAAAGTTTGAAGTCCTGATCACTTCGACCACTGATAGCGTGAATTTACCTTTCTCTGGTACAATAACACTGCATTCATTGCCTCCTAAATTTTTTCTATATCAATCATTCGAACGATTAGCGATAACGTTCAAAAAATAATAGCGATTTCGATTTCATTTCTTTTTCTTTTGGCAGAGGAAGGGACTAGGCAATATTTCTAGTACGAATGTATCAACTATTTAAGCAAAGACGTCGTTTTGCCTTTGTTAGCCAAGCCTAATCTGTTTGCCCTCAAATTAATGGGTTGTTTATGGTTTCTGTATAATTAACCTTTTCCATGAGCGCCCGTGTCTGCGTTGTGTCAGTTGGATTTTCTCTCATCGCAGAACGAAGACATTTCTGATTTTTACCGAAGTAAACTGTTACGGAATTATAACGACTTGCGAGCTTTCACAAACATATTATTTAGCTGAATATTAAGTATAATGTGTTCTTTTTCATGAATGTAATTACAGAATGGCGACCAAATTCTACCCGGACGGTGCCTCATCGGGACGATCCGATGGTTCACCATTGGGTGGAGGAGCAGAACGGGGGGGCTGAATACGGACCAAGTGAGCTGCTTTTCATCTTCGAGCGGCTCCACTGACTGAGTCATAAACTCTCTGGGTAAGCTACTGAACTAGTATCAATTAATACAGATTTTATTGTAGCAGCACTTTGGCGTTCGCAGAATGGCCGTAAATAAGTGCCCTCTCGAAAGTAATATCAGTAGTGTGGTATAATTTTAGTTGGTATAAAAATGTTGAGCTTATAGTAGTGAAGTTCACGCGACGTTGTTCAAGTTAATATGAAAACTAAGCCGCCGTTGAAAATGGAGCTCAGTCAAACCTAGTCAGGGAATAATGATATCTTATGGGTCCCGTAATGAAGCTCATGGTTTGTTCATTAATATTTTATAACCAATTAAATTTTACTTGAACCTGAACCAGAACCCAAGTTAAAAAATTATTTTTTTTGAGTTTACTCCATCTTATATTTCAATATGTTTAATAAGTGAACCTGAAATAATACATATTAACCCCAATCTCACTTGAAATAACCTAGCCTAACTTTATCCATTGTAAGGTGTTCGAACCTAAACTAGGAAACCCCTGCTATTTACTCTAGGAAAGTCTCCACTCGATTATCATTTTTTAATATTGCAACTAGTAAAATCAATAAACCTGAACTTGCACAACCGACTCTAAACTGAATTTACTCTAAATAAACTAATTTTCTTAACCTACAGGAACTTCTTTCATCATATTCTATTTGAACCAAAACCCGTGGACATGTGCTTTTTTGCTATCATTGGTGTAAAACCGTGGAATTTTTTTCACGTTTCAGTTTGTAAAATCTAGGAAGTTAAATACTCGGCATAATGCTTAAATTCTGATAATCGTATAACGATTTAGCTAGATTTCATAACATGATACCAACCCTCCTATATAGAACTTGAATTTACAATTTGTTGAAACCGTCAAGAGGAACTTCTGATCCGTGACAAAATTTTCCTATGGAACCCTATGGTATATGATTGTAGAATGACTACTGTATTATAAGGACTTTATTATCAAATTTTCTTCCTGTATTTCGGCATGTATTCCAATTTTGTTGCCGAAATGAATGTTGCAAAATAGATTCTTGCAATAAATTTCGCGGAGTGATCGATCTTCACATCAGTAACTGTTACCCCGAATAAGCTTTAATATTGATGCTCGTCATCCCTCTTGAATTTGAGTAGATTGATATTGTTATTGAATGATGAAAATTTTTTGTTTTCCCTGTGTCGGAGTCGGGGACACAGAAAAGATAAACAAGTCATAGACGTGAAAGTCATTGACGTAATCTCTAGAACCGATCCTGTCTGGAACCCTAAGGACCTCAGGGTTGATTATATCGTGACGACACACGAAAACCAAAACCCTACACCTGCTTTAGGGGACGCATCCGGCCTTGTTTTCCACCCTGGTCCACAATGTTAGAGAGTCAACTTAGTTGACTACGATCCGAGCATAAGCAGCTGCTCGTCCAATCAGTAATCCTTTCATGGTAAATGTGCAAATGTTTTTCATGCTATTTCTCAGCACATAGTTTTTTTTAATTAGTTGGTATCCTCTTCAAATCATCGCTGCACATTCCTTTCGATAATTTTTGTATATAGTTGCGATGTTAGTTAATTTATTTAAGTCCATTTCCAAACGGGACATCATCTGGAGCTAACCTCATCTTATTTGGCTTATGTATCCAAACATATTCATGCAATGATCATATGTAATAGTGATAATTTTTATGAAATTGAGGTTTGCACCCGACTGTATTATTTTCACATGTTTCATCTCGGCACTTGGGTGCGTAAAAGTATAGTTCTGTGAAGTATTGTGGGCTCTCAAACGTTTCAGAAAATCATTCGACGAAATGATAATAATGAGGAATATGAAGTCATTCTGCCACACACTAGAATGAATTTGGACAACATGCACGGGAATATATGCGTTTCAAAATAATGAATGATTTAAGTACGAGTTTAGGAGTGAAATTGGGATGAATTTCGATAATTGAGAACGTGCTTACTTCTATTTAGATTTACAAGTTGCCATTTCTCTATGACAGATATAGGTAGTTGATTGGTTCTCGGTGGACCTAGTGCTCTAGTTCGCGTTCAGAGTTCTTCGAGGTCTTCCTTCTAACTCGTGCTATGTTTTGACTTCTAATTAAGAAATGGTTTTTAGAGTGAGTTTTTCCAATTTTCAATGACATTTGCATAAATACACAGCATAATTGCTTGAGAATTGAAATAATCACTCGAGATTGTACAAGGCTTAGCGTAGGACCTCGTGATGCCAGCTCAACTCGTTAATATAGGTTAGGTTTCTTCTCCTCTGTAATGATCATTGAAGAGATATTTGACAGACGGTCCTCAGCTATCACAGTCAGCGTTTGATAGTACAACCCCTCCGCCCCGTTCCAAAGTTTTTGTAATATAGTTCATGCAGAAAAACAGGGGTTTGAGACATTTTAGAGAGCATGGGACGCTAGTGAGGTCCGATAGAATTAGTTTCTCGATTCAATTTTGTACACATTTATTACAGGAAATTGGCCTAAGAATTAGGATGAATTTCGAAGGCGCTTTCAAAAACGCGTCTCACGGCTATCTAAGTGAGAAAATTTCACCTGATAGAAAATGTTAAAATTCGTCACGTGAATAATCTCGCCCATATATCGGAGGAATGAGTTAGCGATGACAATCGCTCAAATGATGCCCTAAAAGGGGTGATTGAGTCAGTTCAGGTCAGATTCTTAAATAATAATCTTCAATCATTGAAAGCAGAAACTCTTGTCAAGAAAAAAAAATGTATGCAGATGAATCAGAACCACAAGAGAAATTCAGGTCTGCTAAGTGTCACATTTCGATCGCTATGAACGAACGATGCTTCATAAAAATGTCACAAACAATGTAAAAGCCACGGTACAGTGTTCCCTTACCCCGGCATACTTCGACATTTGAGTGTTAGTAACCTCTAGTTCGAGTCGAATCTTCCACTCTGTAAAAGTAATAAAACTTGAGAAAAAGTTCTATGGACCGTTAAGCATCTTGTTTGGCCATCAGTGGTGCAGCTGGGCGCAAAAGTTGCTTGGGCTCTTTTTGCTCGTATTTATCATTTTGATCGTGAAATTTGAAAAGTGGTTAGTTTATAGGAATTCCAGAAAGTATCGTAGACACTATTGAAAGAAAAAAATTGCGCGATAGGACACATTTCGTTCACTCAAGGAATATGGCAGCCCCTAATAATATGTGCGACTCCTTGTTCGCGTCTGACAGCTCGCAATAAACATAAGCCGTGAAATTTTTACCACGCTCCCTGCGTTTCCGCGGTTGTCAACAGTTGATTTGGCTAGGCTTTAAGTAGCAAACCTGGGAAATCAACTTTACTGCTCTAATAAATTTTTATCCTTTCTAATTTATAATAAAAATGCTACTGTACGATAACATTTAACCTCGTGTGATAACTGTTGTTTTTTAAAAAGACCGCGAAACAGATAAAATGCCATTTATTTACAACGGTACGTGAATGAGCAATTTACCTATTGATACACATGTGGCCCAATACCCAGGGAACGTGTTGAAATACACCATTCACGTTGTGAAGCTGGGTTAGTTGAAATTTTTCATTTAATGACAAGCCGGTAAGTAGATGCGAAACTTAATATCTGGTAAAAAAAGTTATAACACTGTTCAACCGATAGCGCCTACATTGTTGTGAAGGAAATGCTTTCATAACACGCAAAAAAAAATTATGTAATAATATTGCAGTACAAATCACTTCGCAATTAATTAAGGGCTTATTTTACTTATCTCGATCTATACTCATTCATGATATCTTGCAGATGGACCTGAAGCTCACGAAACTGGGGTGGAGATACTGTCGCATTCCCCTACCGTCCGCTTCTTCAGTGATAACCCACTAGCTTGTGGATTTGCAAATATTACCGATACAGAACAAGGTGGGCCAACGAATGTAATATCTCATTCAAAACTTAATCCCAGATGATGTGAATTTGACAAAGTTGACATCAATGTTTTCTGTCCTGTTGCAGCATGAATGAACGTAGAACGCAGAAAGGCGGAGGTAATTTTTTTCAACAGAACGCATAGTTCTGTTCATGTTAATATGCTTATTGTATATGAAACTAATTTGTGAGGGCTAGTAATAAACTATTCTTCAAATACTATTCGCAAACTTTGAAACTCTTTTCAATGCAAAAATGAATGAATTAGGAAAAGAGAAACATGACCAAAAATGAATAGGATAGTTTTGAAAATATAGTCCTAAATTCCCACCACACACGTAGTTGGGCGAAATTCTTTTATGCGATTTGAAAATACGATTGCAAGGCCAACTTGTGCTCAAGTATTTGAATCGAGATCCACTCTTTATGATTCTCAACGGTGACGCCTTGCAACAAATCTTTTACACTTGAGATTCGAGAAACGGTTTTTTAAACTTGTCAAGAGAATAGAACTTTTGTTTGTTTGTAAAGTAGTGCTCCGAGGAGATGTCAGGACCCGAAGTGTAATTTAGGTGAACGTTCATTTTGTTCATTTGTAATGATCGTCTCTGTTTTCCTTTTTTTACCACCTACTAATTGAGCTATTTTTAAAGAACTTTTTTCCCGGACTGGCTGCTCATGGACCTGAAAGCACTTGTGCATAAATTCCTTGTTCACGTGTTTACGACTCGTAGATATGAATTCCTTGTTTACGACAAACTGGGGCATTTTGAATGTCAAAAATGAACATGTGTAACCTGAACTGAAAAAAATTACTCATTGCTTTCATGAAAATGGTGAGAGAAAGTTTTGATCTTTTCCTTGGCGCTGTAGACACAGGCTTGATGTAAGAGCAAGGGGTAGTCTGGCTTCTGGTCATGGTTTTGATCTAAAAATGCATTCATTTACAGTAGAACAATACCGAGGATCGGCCAATTTTTATCGTGCTCATTACCCATGCATTCATATCGAATATATCACTACAATGGAAATCACATCAATGCGCTTCATGAATATGACAAACATGAGATTGAAAACACGAAAAGAAGGATAAAAGAATGTTCGTCCGGTTGGAATTAATTTTACCGATAACGCTGTTTTTCGTAGTCGCACTTGCCTTGGATGCAAATGGTGAGCAGTTGAAATCTTTTCTTTTTAACACTTTCTAATCTACATATGTATTTGAGTTTACCAATTATCTAGTGCCACCGTGCGTGGAACGATTTTTATTGGCAAGACTTATCCATCCTAACGTTTTACAGGTGCCGAGACATCCTGAAACCAGCAAGGCTCTACTAGTCCTACCGTTCTCGTTCATTCTCGTTCTCGGCCCACTGGTTCTATAGATATCAAAATGTTCTCAGAAGGTGCCAAGGAAGCTGCACGACCACAGGGAAACGAACTTCAGTGAAAGAATCACGAGTAAAGCCCTGGCCCTGCATAAGTTACTTCCTGGACAATCAAGTGTGGAAGTTGGTTTACATGAAAATATTCGGCATCTCAAGTGTTATTACAAAAAAGAAAAAATAGCTGTACCTCAAGAGCTAAGAGTGCTCCCGACAAAACGCCCGAGTGCAAGCCAGAAGAAGTGGAAAAGTTCCTTGACTCTCGCCAAAATTTCAGTCCCACTGTTCGCAAAGGGACAGAATGTACATTTACCTTGACTTACTATCACACAAAATAGTACGAAATATACTGTGAAAAGGCGACACTTGGCGACCGGCGCGCCATTTCATAGAACCCATCTTAGATCCTTACCGAGTTACCCTAACGAAACGGGTAATTTCTAAACTATAAGACGTACAATCTTGAAATTAGTACCAAATTAATGGGCGTGACGAGTACAATTTATTTGTGTAATTCAAAAATTTTTTACGCCCCTGTGGGGGGCAGGAAGAAGGCCTCTCGTGGCCCGTCAATCGTCGGCCGATTTTCTCTATAAGCCTCATTTTGGACTCCTCATAGTTGCTGTTAATATTGCACCTAACAATTTGAAAGTAGTCTCATTATTAAGATCGATTTATTCTCCAAATGTGAGTGTATAATAAAACTGTCATACGCTCCCTGGAGGAAGATGAAGAGCAAGTTTCTCCTAGCCTCTGAATGGTCGACCGATTTCTCAAAAGGCTCATTTTGGACCACTCATAATTTCTAAACTATTGCACCTAAAAATTTAAAAGTCGGTTCATTTTAAGCGTCAATTCATTCTCCAAATGTGAGTGTATAATAAAAATCTCATACGCCCCTTGGGGGATGACAGAGACCAAGGTTTCTCCAGCTTCTATTTGCCTCGTAATCCGCCCTGCCGAAGGGCGCGCTCACCTAAGTTATGAAGTACTGTTGAAATGCTGGTCGTTCGCTGGTCGTTTTGCCTTGCGTTGCGTTCACAATCACATCGTGGGTCTTCGAATCCCGCAGGTGATGAACTTTTTTCTTAGCGATCACTTTCATGTTTTTCTTACTGATGTAGACTTTTGTCAGGCAATATTATAAGTAGAGCTGAGCCAATGCATAACTTGCATATATGCACTCAGAGAGATATGCAGAACGTGTTATGCAATGCAAAAAATTGTCTTGTGCATTTGCAAAATCACATATGCAATTACGCATATACACTACAACAGATGTAATATGCAAAGTGCTTTTTGCATATGCACAATATCATAGTACATATGGTCTCATGCGAGTTGTGCAATTTGATCGTCCTGTTGTTAATGTAAAACTGCAAAATTGTTCCTTAATCCAGAAATTTTCTACATTGATGGCACCTCTCGCATACATACTCTCAGTTGCAAGCAACATCACAAGTTTTACCTGGTGCACTGTCGTCAGTGCCTGATCCCCAGGTCACCTTCTTGACCTGTTGTTCAGTTTTTAAATATGGTTCATCAATCAAATACAATAGAGGTGTCCGAACTGAAATTAATGCACTTTCAAGTTCTTAGGAATATGATAGTGTGATAGTTTTGTACATCTAGTGATAGTTTTCTTGTTCTCTTCTACACATAGGCCTAACTATACTTACAAAAGTCTTCAAGTGAAAAGACAACTGTGAAATTAGTATCAATTTCCGATACATACGCTATAGTGAAGTAATAATCAATACCTCTGTTGTGCTCTGCCTGTTCAGTAACAAATGAGGAGGAACTCAACAAATCAACTTTCGGTGCTCGCATCACCAAGTTCCCTTCCCTCAAGGTGTCACGGGTTCAAATCCCATCGCTGCGCATGACTTTTTGCATGGCTATCCATCGTTATCACATGCGTTAAGCCCTGTTTTACTCTGGAATCCAGTGAATATTTTCATGTTTCAGTGAATATTTTCTTGTTTCTTCACTATCAGCAAATGCATGATATTTTAAATATTGAAGACTGTCGTAAAGGATCATTACTTTACGGTTCAATATATGAAATATCGCACAAGTTCCAACTAACTTAAGTCCTTCATTCAGCAGTGCATCTGTAAGACTTAGTTGCATATTGCTTGCATATAAATGCGAGTACTGTGCATACGACACTCCGCAATCGCAATATATCTATCCTGAAGCCGCGCTGACGATTTCATATACGCGTCCATTGGCACAGCTGTGCATATTGGCACAGCTCTAATTATAAGCATGGAAATGTTATAATTGCGTTGCATTATGTAAAAAACTCTCTTCGTGTCCCCCATAGCAAAACCAGATCATACGTAGGAATGAAAATATATTTCTGAATGCCAACGTTGCTGCCGTAGACGCAGAATTATTTCGATCCACCCGTTTTACTTTGAACAAATTACCTATACCCCAAATCACAAAGCTCGGATTTCATTGCCAGTGTGCAGCAAAAAGTATTATGTATATACCGAGCCTTTTTTTCTCTTCATAGTAAGTAGTGGGTGGCTGAGCATCATCGACATAATACTTTACAGGGAGTGTTCATGATAGGGGCTACCCAGGACCCTACGCACGTCCGAACTTTAAATTAAGGCCTTATTTCCTCTCGTTTAGTGCTCACGTAACATTCCTTGAGGACATTGACCACACTGCAGGCAACGGCCCTGATTTGGCGCACGTACCAGCGTTTTCTCACCAACTGCTACGTACTGGGCTCGAACCAACCAACCGAAAAAAGTATTCCTAGATATGTATTGTGATGGAAATCGTGTTTTCTTTTTAAGCTGTACAAGAGATACATTGTCCTCCATCATGTTTTTCGACTAGCCACATGGGTATTTCAATACTCATGTGCGTGCATCACACATGAGTGTATTTCCAAACTTAAGATTATTTTAAGAACAATAATGTTGTGTACCATCTCTGTTGTAAATAAACTGTTCTTATTTTTTTGCAGTTGCACTACAGAACTACTTATTTAGTGAGCTTCCCCAATTTTTGCTATTTTTTCTACTTTGTACGTTTCGTTTTCTTCGAAATCAAGCAAAAACTGTTCTAAATCTAAAGTAAAGTTAAATCTCTACCAATGACTGTCTTCCAATCAAAGATTCCTAATCCTCGTTTCTGCCTTTCCTTTTGCTTTCTCTACTTTTCTGGGTTGAATGAGAGCGCTACTTTATTATGCCTATCACGAGCTCATTTTCCCAATTCTCGTACAATGTTCTTGTTACAGTCATCATGCCCCGACAGTAAATTCTTTTGTGCCAGTATTACCAGCGTAGGTAGGAAATATTCTAAATTTGTTTTGTGATAAAAATTTTTATTCCCTTCGAGCTCATTGTTAATTTGGCGAACTATTCAATACGTTATAACGAAAAGAAAAATTTCCTTAATGTCAACCTCATAATCTTTGACGCAAAATGATGTATATTTGCCCAATTTACTCTCAACATTTATCCCTGCAATCACGGGCTCCTGTGTTCGTTTGCTTATATTCCAATACAAGTGCGCCCCAACGAGAGTGTTGTACAACTATGCGTTAGGAAGATTATGTTTTATTAGTTACTAATATTTCAATGCACTGTCAAAATCACATTACGCAACGAAAGGAATTGATTTTTCTTGTGCGTGTTTGTTTCGACATTTAACATGGGTATTACGATACCGATGTCTAATTATCAACCAAGAATGTTAATATGCAGATATTTTGAAAACCAACGTTAAACATTTCATCTTTTAACTCTATTGTCAATTAACTGGTTTTCTTTTCCATTTTCACTGGGGTAGCAATTGCACAGTAAATTTACAGGAGTTCCTGTATTAGTTTTCACGTTCATTAACTTTAAGCCTTTCTTGTTCATGAACTTAATTTTAAGACTATAAGTAATTAATAATAAACCATTAATAGCCCTTCAAACCTTTAAATGTAATTTAGTCCCAGATAATTTAGCAAATTTAATAACTTCAATACGTAAAAATTTTCTATAACCCAGCTCTAGGCTTGTCTTTGGTTCTTGAACTTTGATTTACTGTCCTGAATACAACCTAATGAATACACTATTTGAGCCAAGCCGCACTTACCTCGTATATTTTCTGGATGCAGATTCAGATCGCCTCCAACCTCCACTAAGCAAACATCTTCCATCAACTTTATTACTTATACAACCTTGAGCCTACTCAGCCTTCGTCTCGAACACCGTGCGGAACCTGCCTGCAACCAGCCCAGGGACGCCGGTGGGTTAACGTCAGCTTCTTCCGAGGACCGAGGACCGAGCATCGGTCCCTTCTTCCGAGGACCGAGCGGACAGAAGATGAGAGGCTGAGGCGCCTTCCTTGCTGCTGACCTGCACCACTCACCGTCCACTCGCCTGACTGCGCTTCCTGGCCTCCTGAAGCTCACGAGTACTTGTGGAGGTTCGTAAACTGTAAGTTTAGGACCAAATACTTGCCATGCCGTGAGCTTGGTACTTAGGACTACGTTTCCCCATGTATTCCTAATAACTATAACTTATAACAAGGAACTAGAAACTTAAAAACTATAACTTACCTTATAACTTAAAACTATAACGAGAACTGTATTAAACCTAATATTTACTCTGTATCATAACCAACCGCAACTAACTCCACAGAGCACGGCTTGCTTCCTATGACGGCACAGGCGCAGACCGCAAGTCCAACGCCCGCCTGCCTACCTGAAGTCCGGCTCTGAGAAGTTCTTAATCTGTTGCCCTGAGTTTTAGTGGTTTAATCTTCTCATTCAAATATCGTTAGGAAATTCATCTTAATAAATTGAAGCAATTTTTCCCGTTACGGAACTCAGACTATTAACTTTCCAATACTTGATATTAATAAATTTTTTTTTTTCTTTAGCAATAATTCTCGTTTGAAGCAACAAGCTAATGTAATCTGCCTAATGTGATATATAGTTCGTCCTTATTAAAGGTTCAGTGCTAAATATTATCAGAGCATTAATCTTCATGACTCTAGGATTTAGTTTCCTTGACCCAAAAATCATATATGAAAACACAAGTAAAGAAAATAGGCTAAAAATCGCAATAACGCAAATGACCGTCGCCCTGCTATATCGAACTGACGGTTATGTTGCTCACAATATTCGACAAGAATATTTTTGTTTTCAATTTTAATGACTTATGAAACGTAAAAATTAGTTCATTTCCAATCTTCTAACAGGATTTATATGGAAATCAATTCACAGTATAAGAGCAACCACTTTTTCATCCTGTCAGTATTCTCATTAACAAGCAAGAAACAGATATGGGTAGGTAGGGTAAAATAGAGGTACCGTAATCAATTGATATTTCACTAATAGAACATTGCGACTCTACCTAGGATTCACCTCATGATAATGAACCAGATCGCCTCCTCCGACTCCACCACACTCGAAAAAGCGACCCTGCCTCCATCTCCACTGTATAACATGTGACTCCAACTCCATGACTCCAACTTGGCTACACTGCCTTCATCTCATGGCAGGGCAGTGTTTACGATCGTTATGGTTTGTTGTGATCATGACATTAGAATAGCTGTGCTTACGTCGCACTCACACACACACACTGTTTAGGTCTCGTGAAAGCGGTCGGTGACATCTTTGAGAGAGCATTTAATGTCTAGTATAGTTAAAGCTGCCTTCGTGTCAGGTTCAAGTTCTATTAGCTACTGTAATTTTTCATACTAAAACAGTGCCGCACAATGTTCAAAGGGAAAAAGACAATCTGAAAAGTGACAAATGAACAATAAAAATGGAGAATGAAATTAACTATCTGAAAACGCTTGAAGGCAATAGTGTCGATTTCAAAGCAGAAATTTACAGGAAACTCATTGAGAAATTCTGTTATAGAAGATCTACTAAAGAAATAACTAGATTCAAGAGGTTAGAAAAATCCAGCGCAGAATTCAACTTCCAGATTCAGAGAATTTTACGCGTGAGTATTACCATTGATAGCTTATAATTCAATTTTGAACATAATAATTCAATAAATAATTCAATAATTCAATAATAATAAATAATTCAATTTTAACAATATAAATATACTGATTTCATTAAAAATATTTTCGTTTTAGACGTGTGAGCAACGCTGTGTTTTTGGCCGACCCCTCTGCACTTCATAAATCATTTTTTTATGACTTGCATTCTCTCACATTTTTAAGTTTTAATTCGGGCTGATGTCGCTCTCTTCATCCTAAACGTGCGTATTGAGCACTTGAATGTTGTAAGTTACATCGGTGAACCCAGTAGCAAGTCTATATGAATGACACACGCTAGCACGACTGACGAATTTATAGACCCCGGCCAGACCCGATAATTTTTGCAGACCCCAGCCCCGGCCGGCCCCGGCAAAATAGTGCCCTAAACCGGGGTTTTGGCCGGGGTTTTTAGTTTTTTACTCCACCTTTTTCACTTCAAATTAATCCGAGTCAAGGTCAATTTAATCCAAGATAAGTTCAATTTAATCCAAGTCAGATTAAAATTAATCCGAGTCAGATTCAAATTAATCCGTCAAGTTCAAATTAATGCAAGTCAAATTCAAATTAAACGTGCTAAGTATCCAGCATCAGGAGGCAGAATGTGATGCAGATCTTTGAGGGGAGTAACATATAGAAATCAATTACAAAGACTTCGTATTAACTATTCATAAATTTTTTTCAATTCTACATTAATGGCAGTGTGCATCCACTCAAATATTTATGTTCAAAGACAATTTTATGTTACACATGCACATACGCATGGTAGTATCGAGGATTTAATTACTCATATAGAGATTTATATGCGTGAAATTTCGTTCGTCTGCATGCAACTACGAAAGATTACCATTTGATGATCTGTAGATTTTACCTTTAAAAGAAATTTAGCAACGAAGTCTGCTTTTGCTTGTTCAAACGATTTTTTTAAAAACAGGTTTCAACTTTTTTCACCGGTCGAGATGATATATTTGCCTAGGCCTATTCATTTGAAGGGATGGCCCAATTTTTATTGCTATTAGAGAATTGTATCTTTGTAGTAATGTACTCATATAAATTGTAATCAAATGGTATCGTACATAAGTACTCAGGGAATCGCATTTGCTCATTTCTTTTAAAGGGTAAATCTACACATCGTCCAGTGGCAATCATTTGTAATTGCATGCACATTTGTTTTCCAAAATGTGAAGAAGTGGAATTTCAGGCATGTAAATCTTTATATGAGTGTAAATAAATCCTCGATACTATGTGTATCTGTAACATAAAAGTAGCTATGAACATAATTATTTGAATGGATGCATACTACCATCAATTTAGAATTATAAAACAACTTTAATGTGTAGTATAATAGGAAGTTTTTATAATTGTCTTCTAACTGTTACTCCGCCCAAAGATCTGAATCACACTCTGCCTCCTGATGCTGGATACTTTGTACATTTTACGACTGCTTGTTTTAACACTGCAGAAATTTTATGTATTCCTTGCTTGAAAGGAAAAACGTTTTTCTTGCTCATCACATCCAACAGATACATTTTTACTCCAAAAAAACGCTCAAATTAACGAGGGATTTATGTAAATTCTAAATTCAACTTGGAGCTTGATTAATTTGAACTTGATTTGAATTAATTTAAACTTGACTTGGATTAATTTTAACTTGACTTGGACTAATAGTTTGAAGTGAATAAAGCGTAGTGTGCCCGGCTACCCGCACGTGAAAAATTCATCATTCTCGAGACTGGAAATCATCATCAGCAAAAAAAACAAATTTAAGTGAAAAGACATGAAATGAATTACATTGATGATAAATTGAAAAAATAACCCTAAAAACTAACGCTTAACGCTTGATAACGGAAAAGAACTAAAGTGGTTGTTCAGAATTGGAATAATTTTTAGAATGAATTAAGACTCTAAAATTCTGAAATCGGTGGCAAATTAAGATCTGGTGAGGATTTTAAAATCTAGTCTTCGTACTCAGCTGCTAAGCGGCCCATACACGATCAATTATACTGCGCAACATCATTGTCAATACCCTCAATTGTCAATTAAATTGACCGTGTATGGGCGATATTGAGGACTTGCGCGACTGTATTGAGTAAATCAAGTTCCGCTTGATATCTTTTGCGCAAGTCTCTAGCATTGCGCAATTATTTGACTGTGTATGCTGCCCTTCAATGGTATTGTGCAAGCTAAAATATTTTCTGTTTCACATTGAGTAAGTAGCCTACAATTATAATGTATGGAATAGAAGACAGGCAATTCGTATTTGAAGGTTTACAAGTTCATAAAACTTTACCACTTTTATCGAAAGTAAAATGTGATAGTTACTCAAACAGGCCGAAGAAAGATGCAGTATATGCTGTCTTTGTTGAAAACTTCCAGGACAAATACTCAAATTCCATGAGAGGAGATGTAAAAAAAGATAATAGCATATAGGACCAACTATCGCAAAGAACTCAGAACAGTTTTGGATTTAGAAATATCTGGCGCTGGAGCGGACCAGGTATATCAGCCAACTTTGTAGCAGAACAAACTGCCTTTTTTACGCATGTATATTGATCGTGTGCGGCTAACTGAAAGTTGTCAATTACGTTGTGCAAGCCAGACTTGCACAATACAATTGATCGTGTATGTGCCGCTTTAGGGATCATTGAGAGCATTGTAATAGCCCATTTGACATCAGTGATTTTAAAATTCTTACCAGATTTGAATTTGCCACCGATTCGATAATTTTGGAGTCTTTACTATTTATTCATTTTCAAATATAAACCGATTTCAGATAACCAGCTTAGTTGTTTTCCGTTATCAATAGTTAACTAGCAGTTTTTAAGTTTTTTTCAATTGATCATCAATCTAAATCATTGCATGTCTTTTTAGGTGAATTTGTTTTTTGCTGAAGATGAACGAATGGTCTAAACGTCATATTTTATGTTTACTTGTAATTTTTACTTAGAGTAAGTATTTTATATGGTATTTTTATTTACCTCCTTTTTACTTTAGATTAGGAAGCCTCCCGATAACTTTTTAACAATTTTGAGTATGTAAGTGACATGAATCAGCTCTGTTAGGCCGTTGACGCAGTTGGCGTTTTGTTTTTGATTGGATTTTTCACCGTTGCGGCCGTACCAGAAGCAGCGCGTAGGATTTGATTGTTTCGGACACATTGAGCTGAAAAATTAACATTGGTAACATTACAGTACTGCCATCGGCTTGTTTGTGGAGTGTGTTTGCGCGCGTCTGTTTGTTAGGTTCCCATGTGTAAATGTATGGATGTATGTACTGGTATAATGGTGGGTGAATGAGCCGATGGGAATGATCGTTTTTACTGTAGTTGAATCATCAGTAGGATTAAAGTTTTATAGATGTTTGTATGCTATAAATTTATTTTTTATATAGTTTTTTAACATGTATGAACTTTATGTAGTTTGAGTTTTTTCATCTTTTTGACCTTTTTGTATGTTTTTCTGCACTGAAGATGGAACTGAAATATTTCGAAACGTTTGCCATTAAAATAAATAAATAGATATGTATATTTGTACGTTGGTTCTCCTTTTTATCTTACGCGTGAGATTCCCTAAGAATCGACCCATTGGAAATATATCATGATTTTTTGCTGTACCGCAGAAACAATCACTTAACAACTTTTACGAGCGTGAAAGGGAGAAACACCAAGCAAGACGGACTAACCAATGTCATTTATTCAATGAAATTTCCATTGTAATAAGATAGGAGAAATTATGAACAGTAAAACCCTAAATCTATTTATGAAATTATTTGTTTAAGGAAACACTTTGTATTTTTTTGTATAAGAATTTTCGACGGGTACTATGCACTCGTAATATTAGAACTTCATTTTTGAACTTCTGTTGCCTATTTAAAATTAGAAGAAAAAATAAATTGGGGTAAACATATGTACACATTGCAACACATACAAACATTGAGAAATAAAATAGTCATACTATAGATTGTGAATAGGTAGAGTTTAAGTCGCAAAATTATGAAGATGTGCAGTCTCAGTTAGAGCCGGAATCGTTCGTGTAGACCATTGGTTCCCAACCTGGGGGTAAATAACCCCCTGGGGGTAATTTAGCAATTTTTCGGGGGTAATGGAGGAGTGATAGAAAAATGTAAATGCTTCAAATATGCAACTCCAACCATCTCACTGATGCTCTTGACATATCGGTAAGTCATTAGAGATGCAAAATGTACTAATACAATAAGTAAAATAAATTTTCTCTAGTGTTTTAGTTTAGCCATATATATATTAATGTTGACAACATTTTGTGAAAGGGGTAACATGCTTAATGTGGCATGCTAAATTGGGTAACAAGCTGAAAAAGGTTGGGAACCACTGGTGTAGACAAATCAGATCGGAAACGAAACTCCGAGTGTGTCACCGGCATGAGGAATACCATGCATTTATTTAGTCGTGAGCATTCTTCACTTCATCGTACGACTTCCACAATTTCGCTCTCTCGCTCTATCTCTCCCCTCCCTCACTCCCTCCTTCTGTCTCTTCGTTTCCCTCCCTCTCGCTTTCTCTTTACGCTTGATACACCGAAGACTCACAAATGAAGACCGTTCTTAAAGCTGTACGTTACTAGTGTTCTGTCCTTTTCCTCTTCAGCGCCAATGCAAGACTCTCCCAGACCCCCCTGCAGGGGCGGTCCCTCTGAATGAATTCTTCCACGCCGAATTTGCAGCAGCAGCAGTAGCTACGAAGAAATCATCATATGTGAGTTCCTATAATCTATAGAGCTTGGAGAATTGTTTACTTATATATGTAAATAAGTGTTAACAATTGTACCAATGATGGACTCCAAAATGAGCAATACAAATGTTTCTTTGATTACAATCCCACTTTTGTACATCCATTGCAGATAGCTGAAAATGAGTACGAGAGTAACGACGGCGAGGAAAGTGAAGAGCACTCCTACCGGTCAAAAAATTCCGACGACGACTTCCAGAATAGAATCTCGGAAAATGAGTACGAGAGTAACGACGGCGAGGAAAGTGAAGAGCACTCCTACCGGTCAAAAAATTCCGACGACGACTTCCAGAATAGAATCTCGGAAAATGAGTACGAGAGTAACGACGGCGAGGAAAGTGAAGAGCACTCCTACCGGTCAAAAAATTCCGACGACGACTTCCAGAATAGAATCTCGGAAAATGAGTACGAGAGTAACGACGGCGAGGAAAGAGAAGAGCACTCCTACCGGTCAAAAAATTCCGACGACGACTTCCAGAATAGAATCTCGGAAAATGAGTACGAGAGTAACGACGGCGAGGAAAGTGAAGAGCACTCCTACCGGTCAAAAAATTCCGACGACGACTTCCAGAATAGAATCTCGGAAAATGAGTACGAGAGTAACGACGGCGAGGAAAGTGAAGAGCACTCCTACCGCTCAAAAAATTCCGACGACGACTTCCAGTATGAAATGTCCTCCGGAAAATGCGAACGAAAGTACGAAAGTACGACAGATAACGTTTTTATGGAATGGCAACTAGCAGCGCAAAGAAGAACCGTCGAAGAAAATTTCGAAAGCTTCATGACAGCAAAGAAAAATAAGATTTATCGTTTGAAAGAACGGTTTAGTGTAAGGCTTCACGGTTGCAATAATAAACATATTTATGAACGAGGACATGAAAGGCACATTGCTCTGTTGAAAGGCATAGCAAATCTCAACCAAGAGTGTGATTGCACATTTTATAAGAGAAAATTATATCCGAGCTCCCTTCTTGCAGGACGACCCTTGTTCAGTTTCCTAGTTCGCTGCCAAGACCCGCTCTGCGGCCTCAAGCAAAAAATTGTCTGTTTCAACGGGCAGGAAGAAATAGCGGGAAGATGTACAGTGTTCTTGTTAGAAGCAAAGGAAGCGAATATTAATCATAAAATGAGTAAGAGACAGGCAAAAGTTGAGGAAAAACAACGCATTGGACAGGCTGTCTTACTGGAAGGCGCGGCGAGTGTTTACTATAAACAATTTGCCAATACGGGAAATGGTACGGATACCACGAAAATTTCGTCCCTCGATCGTGTCAGGAAACTTGGACAGATGGAGAAGAACCGCAATAAACTTGCTAAGGATGACAAGTCGGACTTAGAGTTAACCATCCAAGGCTTGAAAGCCTCTGACAAGGCCAACAAAAAAATTATCCCCACTTTTGTGCAAGAATACGATACGATCAACTCGAAAATAATACTTCAGACCGAAGAAGAGCTGCGCGAGCTTGCCAGAACCCCGGATGCCACTCTCCATTTGGATTCCACTGGAGGAATCGTACAAGGTGACGAATCGAACAAATACCTCTATCATGCAGCAGTTTTTCAAAGAAAAAAAGGTGATTCGCCATTATCAGCCATCTCTATGGTATGTCAAAAAAGTTCTACAAGCTACATCGAAGGTATGCTCGCAATCCTCGTACAGAACTATAGAGAAGTCAACGGCAAAGACTTCAAACCGAAGTGCATAGTAGTCGACCACAGTTTCGCATACTTACATGCGATCACTGCTGCCCTGAAATTGGGCGAACTACCATCTTATCTTGACCGCCTGTGGATGACTCCCGATCAGGCGGAGCTCAATTATACACAGGTGAAGCTTTGCCACGCGCATTTTATGAAGACAATTGCTGGTAAATCTAAGAAGTTCTTCCCAAAACTGAAGCCTCAGGAACGCAGTATAATAAACCAGTATTTTGCCGATATGGCGCAAGCTCCTTCAAAACAGCATATCTACGCAATCTTTAGGAACCTTTGCCAACTTATGCTCACTCCTTTCCTTGGAGAGGGAATTGAACATCTCATGAGTAGGGATGTTTCCATCGACGTTGACCCTGACGATGTCGAGCCTACTAACGCAATGATAGTAGAAGACACCGGGAGATACCGCGATAAGTGTGCCGTGGGTAAGAAATTCGTGGCTATCGCGGCAGACGTTCAAAAAAACATGACTATTGAAGGAAAAATCCCTAATCCTTTGTATTCCCCTGAGATGCTGGAGGACGTATTGACGTTTTCCATGCCATTCACTCCACTCTTGTGTGGAGTGCATGGTGGAACTAAGACAAATGGATTAGTAGAAGGGTGGCATAAAATTGTGAAGCATGATATACTTCAAGGAGATCGAAAAACACTAGCAGAGTTCATTCGTACTATGAAGACACAAGCGGAGGGTAGAGCGAAAGAAGCATCGCTCGATTACAAGGAACGCAATAAGAAGGCCGTGAAAGAAGTGAAAGAAGGCGAAAACGAGTATAAAGAGCGCTGGGGGGGAAAGCGATCAAAGCGATCTCGGCCACAATCTGTAACTGAGAAAGCTCGAGAGAAATTCAATCAAATTCTGCAGGGTCGACCCCAAGAGGGTACTAAGACGATCAAAACGAAATTGAAAAGTGTCCATTCAATTTTGAAACTTCAAACAATCCGTGTTAGTAGAGCGCTTTCGATTTCTCCCCAAAAAAAGACTGCACAAAAAAAAGTGAAATTCACCAATGACACGCAACACGAAAGCATTGTACAAAACCTGGCCCCTGTATTCTCTCTTGATAATCGAAGTAAATGCATTACAGGAAAACAAGGTTCTGATACATGTCTTAGCACTCAGCAGGGAATAATAACAGTTGATCTCATCTCCGAGCTTCCTAATGCGAAACAAAATGAAGGAAAAATATCTAGCATTAAGTGTGAATCCTATACGGATCATGAGCAAAAAACAAATACAAAAGACCTCCTATGTGTCGGGACTTGTGAATCGGAAGACAGAAGTACATTAAGCAAGATTTGGTGGCTCAAAGATTTGAACCTGGAAACTAAACACAAACAAAATATCATGAAACGAACCAGTTGGCTTTCGAGTGACGAGATTGAACCCTTTTGTATTCTTATTCGCAGGGAGAACCAACAATACAGAGTTCACTCCCCCCTCACGGTTTTCCAACCGAACCCGCTGAGTTGTCACGCAGAGCTGTTTGTGCAAATATTAAATACCTCGTATTTGCAATGTGCGGTAAAGGTCCGTGAAGAAGGATACAAAAAAGCTAGCGACACCGGAAGTCATTGGATCGTCGTGACTAACGCACTGTGTCGAGACCGCCGAGCTCAAGAAGGCGTAGCGCGCGTCCAGTACCTGTGCTCTTTGAATGGTAATCCCAGTTATGATGTGATAAAGTACTTGAAAAATTTATACGCGAACGTGAAGAACATAAGACACATTCTGATAGAGTGTCTAGGAGTACAACACCAAGAAGATGGAGCGAGTTGCGGTCCATTCTCACTGGCATTTATGACGTCCGTGGTAAATGGAGAAAACCCGTGCCTCGTCACATATGTGAAGGAGGAAATGCGTTCCCACATCATAGAGTGCCTCGAAGGAGGGTCTATAACACCCTTCCCTTCGTTGATAAAAGAGAAAAATTTCACGATGGAAGGGGGCAAACCAATTGGACTGCACGGACCCGAAGTTATTAGGCGTCGAACAATTAGCCTACAATAATAACTTGGATGTCTCCAGAAGCGTAGGTTATTTCGTGCGGCTATTAAAACTATGTTACGAGACTATCTAAAACTATCTTAACCCGCTGCGTCATTGCGAGTTTTATAAAATTTGCTATGCTTGTGTTTTTCTATATGATTTGTTGTCATGTTTGTGTTTGACATGTTTCTGGAAACATATTTTATTGCCATCTATAAGATGAGCAAGCTGTGAAACTCATTTTTGAGGCTTAAGTGTGTGCTTGTTTCTTGATGTGCGACGTTTAGTATAGCTCATTTTTGGCTAACATTGTTTTTAAGTTATCTAGTAGCGTTTTGTGATATAACTGTTTTAGAAAGATTTTATGATTTCATAAAATACTGGCCCCTAATAAATGAGGCGTAATTCGTATACTAACATATTTACGTAGCAGGATCTGAGGAACCGTAGACAACTGCAACTTTCTATTGTTAAGCATGGAATGAATCTACTTTGCTTTCTCAAATAAAGGCTGAGAGCGGCCCAAATTTTAGCCTCACTATTACGGCCAGCTGATTTCTGCTAGCTTGCCTAAATAGTGGGGTTAGAAATAAAGCCTACTCACAACACGAGAAGAGAACTGGATTTTAAACATTTACAACGACGACCTTCGGAAAACGAGCGGCAGATATGAAAACGGACACGCGATCAACTCGTCTCGGATGTTGAAGGAAGGAAGAAATTTTAATTTCGTCGTCGATGACCAGTGCTATTTGAAGTTCGAAGGTGCGATAGTTTAGAAATTCGACTCAGCGGAAAATGAAACTTATTAGCCGACTTCCCTGCCTGCGTGCTGTACTCTCATTTATATGCAAGCAATCTGCGACTGCTGAATGAAGGACTTCAGTTAGTTGGAACTTGTGCGATATTTCAAATATTGAACCGTAAAGTAATGATTCTTTACGATAGTCTTCAATATTTAAAATATCATGCATTTGCTGATAGTGAAGAAACAAGAAAATATTCACTGAAACATGAAAATATTCACTGGATTCCAGAGTAAAACAGGGCTTAACGCATGTGATAACGATGGATAGCCATGCAAAAAGTCATGCGCAGCGATGGGATTTGAACCCGTGACACCTTGAGGGAAGGGAACTTGGTGATGCAAGCACCAAAAGTTGATTTGTTGAGTTCCTCCTCATTTGTTACTGAACAGGCAGAGCACAACAGAGGTATTGATTATTACTTCACTATAGCGTATGTATCGGAAATTGAAACTAATTTCACAGTTGTCTTTTCACTTGAAGACTTTTGTAAGTATAGTTAGGCCTATGTGTAGAAGAGAACAAGAAAACTATCACTAGATGTACAAAACTATCACACTATCATATTCCTAAGAACTTGAAAGTGCATTAATTTCAGTTCGGACACCTCTATTGTATTTGATTGATGAACCATATTTAAAAACTGAACAACAGGTCAAGAAGGTGACCTGGGGATCAGGCACTGACGACAGTGCACCAGGTAAAACTTGTGATGTTGCTTGCAACTGAGAGTATGTATGCGAGAGGTGCCATCAATGTAGAAAATTTCTGGATTAAGGAACAATTTTGCAGTTTTACATTAACAACAGGACGATCAAATTGCACAACTCGCATGAGACCATATGTACTATGATATTGTGCATATGCAAAAAGCACTTTGCATATTACATCTGTTGTAGTGTATATGCGTAATTGCATATGTGATTTTGCAAATGCACAAGACAATTTTTTGCATTGCATAACACGTTCTGCATATCTCTCTGAGTGCATATATGCAAGTTATGCATTGGCTCAGCTCTACTTATAATATTGCCTGACAAAAGTCTACATCAGTAAGAAAAACATGAAAGTGATCGCTAAGAAAAAAGTTCATCACCTGCGGGATTCGAAGACCCACGATGTGATTGTGAACGCAACGCAAGGCAAAACGACCAGCGAACGACCAGCATTTCAACAGTACTTCATAACTTAGGTGAGCGCGCCCTTCGGCAGGGCGGATTACGAGGCAAATAGAAGCTGGAGAAACCTTGGTCTCTGTCATCCCCCAAGGGGCGTATGAGATTTTTATTATACACTCACATTTGGAGAATGAATTGACGCTTAAAATGAACCGACTTTTAAATTTTTAGGTGCAATAGTTTAGAAATTATGAGTGGTCCAAAATGAGCCTTTTGAGAAATCGGTCGACCATTCAGAGGCTAGGAGAAACTTGCTCTTCATCTTCCTCCAGGGAGCGTATGACAGTTTTATTATACACTCACATTTGGAGAATAAATCGATCTTAATAATGAGACTACTTTCAAATTGTTAGGTGCAATATTAACAGCAACTATGAGGAGTCCAAAATGAGGCTTATAGAGAAAATCGGCCGACGATTGACGGGCCACGAGAGGCCTTCTTCCTGCCCCCCACAGGGGCGTAAAAAATTTTTGAATTACACAAATAAATTGTACTCGTCACGCCCATTAATTTGGTACTAATTTCAAGATTGTACGTCTTATAGTTTAGAAATTACCCTTTTCGTTAGGGTAACTCGGTAAGGATCTAAGATGGGTTCTATGAAATGGCGCGCCGGTCACTTGGCGTGTATGTGAGCAAAAATTATTCCTGCGAGGATTCACGTAGTACAATGTGTCAATTTATTTGCCTAAAGCCCACACTTGTTAAACCTGTAACTCTGAATATCCCTACTTGGCTGTCTTGAATTACAATATCTCATTGATGTTTGAGATTTGAGGCTCGACTCTTCAGCTACTTTGAGAAGTTGTTAGTTCAAACAGGTTTAAATAATATATCATGCAATAAGTAGAAAACGACCCCAGGTGTAGAGGGCTAAACATCGCTTGTGGTTGATGTGACGAAAATTAATGCTCATTTGCTCGACATGTTTTTAGTTCAAGTTTATTTCTTTTTTGAATGAGTATGAGATGTTAACTTAATAGCACCGTTTCAACAATGCCCTGTTCAGCATAACAATTACGCAAAAAATGTTTTCACTGTCGACACTTCGAAATATAACTATGAAAATGAAGAAGAATTCCGAGTTATGAGTGTTGAAATTTGTCTTGTGCATAGATTTTGCGGGTAACGAAGAATCGTTGAGCAGAGCTATTTGTGCCTATTTGTGTTGATTTTTCAAGAGGTTATTTTGACGTTAGAAATTTAAAATTGGAAGAGCACCAAGTCCAAGAATTTGAATTTTCATTTCGTAACTAAGAAAAGCTCAGTTGGGAACGAATCTCTCGTTATTTTCGCTTAGACTTTAAGAAAATGGTTCCCTTTGCGTGCGTCCATTGAACGAGGCATTTTCTTAGAAGGGTAGTTTGGATGAACATTTCTCTCAATAATATCTATGATTGGGACTTGAAATTTCACGATCTTCATGACCAGGAACTTGTTTAACTGTACACGAAAAATTCGATCGCCTACAATAATAAAAACCCGTTGTTAGGAGGCCTTTCAGTCGCTCACCTGGCATGTGTAAGTTCCAGAAAATCCTCATTTGAGTGGGTACATAACATTTTGAGTCGCTAAATGATTGTTCAAATTTGGTGAACGTGTGTCTCTCATGGCGACTAAATTTGTTGAGGTTATTAGTGTTTCAATTATGTTATTTACGGAATTTCAAGTGTATAACATATATTTTCAACAATTTTTAAATTCCCTCTCTGCTTTAATGAAAGTTTTTATATCGATCCGTGATAGAAATATCGGAATAGAAAAAGGCGCAAATTGGTCTCATTCATGGCGTATTTGAATTTTGCGAAAAAAAGGTGTCTAATGGGAAACAATGGGAAAAAGGTGTCTAATGGTCTATTTTGACAGACGCATTTGTTTGAGAAATGTGAGAAATTTGTTGGGAATTAATATTGTCTTAATGTAGAATCACTAAGTTTAATTTTTGATAAAGAGATGAATTTCATGGCACTGACAATTTAGAGGGTTTTAGTGTAGTGTACAGTTCATCTAAAATTTTACTGGAATATCAAATTCTCATGAATTGTTTGAAGTTTTTAAGTGATTGTAAGTGAATGCGTTTTTTCTTGGCAGTTCCTCACTTCAAGACGAAAACGGTTGCGCTCAGCGAGAGCTTTAGATCTCTCCGAGCGTTCCGAAAATTAAGAGTTTATTTCTTGGGCGCTCATCTTCCAGCGCGATAGCGATTTCTATATTCGTTTTCCCATTTGTGATGCACAGTTAGGAAACTTTGATTATTAGACCGAGAATTGAGTTCCGCTTGGCTTAGTGTTTTGATGGTAAGTTGTTTTGGTAATGATTACTGTTTTGTTACGGTGTGTCGACCGTAAAGATGTAGGTTTTAATATTCTAAACGAGCCGGCTGCAAAATGATGGAGATTTTGTGTAATGTTTTCCAATTTACATCGCTCTGACGTCATTTATTCGTGAAAACGAATTTCCAATGACTATGTAAGTGTGATGTCATCAATTGTTGATTAGAGCGAAGCGCGGTTGTTATTTTCGAAACTGAGAAAACGTCTGGTGATGTAAAGCAATGAATAAAGTGAAATATAATGTGCTTCGTCAGAGTGCTTCATGAGATCAGGTTTGTAACATGTTTAACTGGACCCTAAATCGAAATTGAATGGGAAAATATTGCAACGCTCTTATGCGGGAATAGTTATGGAACAAATTTTCGCGGTTTTAACGTAAGTATAGTAAGTGGTCATTAGTAAATTTGTTGTAAGAACGTTAGCGCACATAGAGGTATGGAATTTGTGAAGAATAAGGGCTAAGGCGTTAGAATAGAATAGGATAAAATAAGTGGGACCGAAATTTCAACTATAGAATAGGACAGGGCACCCTGGATTAATGCAATTGAGTTGTATGTATGTGAGTTTAAACTATGTCGAGTAATAAGTTCCCGTTATGCATGAGCAGGATAGGTTAGTTTTGTTAGTTGAGGTTAAGTGACCTTGCCTAAGGTTAGGTTGGGTGAGAGTACCTTATATTACTTTAGATAGTGTTCGTATAGGGTGTGACATGACAACTGATTTATTGATTGAATAAATCGTTACACATACGTTAAGTCAGTCTAATTCCATAAATGAGGGTACCATCGTTTTGGTTTTGCTCTGTTTTCCATGGAAATGGGTTAGCAAAATGATTTCTCACCAGATTGTTGGGGGCAGAGTTAGGTCAGGTTTTAGTTGTGTTAAGTTGGTATTGCAAATTTAGTAAATTGTGTGCCCCTCAGGGGGACACAACTATTGTATCTATGGGAATTAGCGCTCCCAGGGGAACAATGTGTGTGAAGGCCCGAGCTGAGAGTTAAGTAGGCCTTCTTTTTGTTGCAATAAAATGTTTTTGTTATGTTAAGGACCACTTTTTTTCGGTTCACTGCTGTCCTGTTCTTCACCACCTACTACTTTCCTCTTCAACTTTGGTCTTGTTTCATGATCTTCTTTCACAACTTACTGTTTCTATGCATTTCTGCGTAGATTCCGCGTTTCCTTAACTCCATACTAAATGGTGCCTTCCTCCTTCCTCTCTGTGGATCGCATTTGTTGCTGGGTAGGGAGGCTAAAACTAACGACTAATCTAATCTAGTAAATTGTGTTGGTGTTAGTATGTTGGTAAATAATATTGGCTTCGATAAAGGAAATGCTGGTAGCGTTTTAACAAATATTGGTTGATATTGCTACTCCTAAATGAGATGCTTGTGGTGTTTGAAATTTCAACATAGAGCTTCAAGTGAAAGACATTGTATATATATAATGTTGTGTCATTTGAGACGATGGTGCATCTGATTTGTGCTGATTGCGTTGCTGCTGATTTGTGGTGATTTGATAAGTGTGCCTTGCGTGGGCATGTGCGTGTGTTTGTGTGAATGTCTCTGTGAGTGTGTGTTGTGAGTATGATGGGAGTGTGGATGTCTGTTTGTGTGGGTTCGCCCCTCGTGGGCTATGCTGGTTTATTTGTATCGATGAACTTGATATTTCATTGATATTTCTTGAGTTGTCACTATTTCGAAATTAAATTTATAGAAATTCATTCTATGACATATAACCTGTACCTCAACGACTGTATTTTCTTAATATGATGTGCCCAAACGTACAGATGTGACTTCATTTCGTAATAGTAAATGTTAATTCTACCTAAATATTTTTGATGTGTTTGCACATCATGAGTCAGCAATGGAGCTTTTCCTCAGACTTACGTTGATTAAAACATTTCTGAGTCTGTTTTTTTATTCACCTATGCACTACTGCAGAATAACTATCTTTGGTTGGTTGGGGTGTATGAACGCATGATTAATAACCAACTAATTGTTCTTGGGTTTATTGTATTTATGTTAGAAAAAATATTCCTTCCTGTTAATAAGATTAATAGGAATTTACAGCCTAACTTTTAATACTGAGCATATCACTTTCTATGTAGTCGAATGCGATCAAGGGCTCTCAAAATTTTCAGTTAGAATTTTTAAAGAACGGAAATATTGTTTTTCTAAATACTTTCATTGAACGGTTTCCGGGTAGAGCGTATGTTTTAGTGTTGCGAAAAATTTCGAAGTTATTCGCTGTAAAATCGAATTGTGGAAAAAAGTGAGGAATAAGGACAAGTGTATGAAATTAGGTTGAGCATTTCAACTAATTACACAACTTCTTAATTACTTGAGTGAAAATTCTATTGGTAATTGAGTATCAGAAAATTATTGGTGTCAATTAAATATGATGAATCATGTTAGCAGTTGAATGGCGAAGACTTGTTGATAATGTTATTATTGTGCATAGTTCGAGGGTCGATTTGAGTAATTAATTCTAAACTTTCACGTTCATTCATTCAACACTTTCACTGTGTCTTCCAAATTCATTGAACAAATTATGCATTAGTTTTATATTACTCCAGCAAACTGGCATCTCCATTCTAAAGGCTGCAAATGATTTCACAAACAAGCGATGAAGAAATAGTACATGAATGTCGAGGCTGAAGTTGAAATGTCTGAATTCTTCAACAGGATTAACTTTTCGAAACTTTCTCGAGGATTATTATTACATAGAAAGCAGCCGGAAAATTGATAAATTGATGCATAGTCATTTGCAGCCTCATCGTTGTATTTCAATATATGTAGAGACAGGGGCAGGCTGCACCTAACGAAAATGAATTTTGGGTACATTTGTGAGCGAAAATATGTGAGCACAATGAAATACAAGCGTAAAAATTTGCTTCCGTATTTTAAAAAAATTCGCTGTTTAGAAAATATTCCAAAATCTGTTTTCAACTGTTTTTGAGCCAGAACTCTTCAGCAAAAGTTCCTGCGATGTCGTAGACCACTGCAAGTGAAACGCGCGAGCAGGATCCACTTGAGATTTGATGTAAACGTTTTCGAGGGACGTTATACTGAAACGTGTACTCAACTTATGTAATTCTCCGGATAGCAATTTGAACAAAGATATGTGTTACAAAAGATGTCAGATGATTCGAATGATACGTTAAGAGCAAGAACGAGTAGTGAATGAAAAAAAGTTAATGTTGAGCATGAAATGGTGAGAAAGACTTGCTCACAATAATATTCAACCATTAAATAGATTCCTCCATTTCATATTCCTAACAGTTGGCAGAGTTATTAATGGCAGATAGCATAAACGCATACTGCACTATTACCTTCATTAGTTGTAATAGCAGTGCAAACAGAACTATTTTTGCTATATGGAATGTTTCCAAGTCGTGAATGAAATATTCTCAAACTGCAGCTTGAGATAGTAGAAATCATTTGATAATTGGAAAAGAACCAGTTGATAAAGGGAAGAATTATTACAGCTTGATTCTGAAGAGAATACATGTGCAACAAATTTACCTCAAACGGTAGTATCAGATTCAGAAATGAAAGTTAGAATGAAATGGGAAATTAAAAGCACTGACACACACCCACACCTGGAACGACACTGTTTATCTTTGTGTTAATATCAAAACTATCTATCACATGCGAATTATTTCAATACCTATTAGCCACAATCTGCAGAAGCTAAGAACATTATCATTGATGAAAAAGAAATATTTATGAGAAACTGCATTGAAACAATCGGTCTGAAACAAGAAACAACGACAACAAAATAGTAAATGGGAGGAACGTAGTATAACTTGATCAACCAATAGCAGAGCAGCTTTCAAAAAGTTGTAGGGAGCGCTTCACTGGTGTCTAGTCGAGTAAAAAAGATGTTGAATGCAACTCGCTTGGAACCGGTGAAGTCGCCCAGAGTTGAGAAGTCTACTAATGCATCCATCAATGACTTTCGCTGTGACACTATCGTACTCGGCTTCAGTCCACTAGTCTAGATCATATTTTTTCGAGGGAAAAATTGCAATTAGACCACTAAACCTTTCCACCCTTCAATTTATCTTTGATATTTTTTATGATGTGTGCAATACTTTATTCATTTCAAGAAATGAATATTTCCACACTGTAACTCATCCAAATAGTAAAAAGTCAGCAATAAAAATAATTCATTATTACTGCTAGATCTAACCTTTATATAGAAAGTAAAGTTACCTGTGCTTAAATAATTATTTCATGGACATAAGAACAGCATCATCTTTGTGTGAAATAATAATCATTCTATTTCAACTCACTAGTTCAAGTTGCTTCACAAAAATGTCGAGTTCTTACACTGTCTTGGCTGGTCCAAGACAGGTAAGGGCTCGTTGCTCGCAGGTTGGGGCTTTCTCACCTCGTCCAATTTATGTTCAAAGACAACCGACCAATGCTCCAACTTCTTAAATGTCTTTGACAGTATATCTGCTAATTCTTCTTGTTGATTGCTGAAGCGCTTCAGCCCAGTTTGTAAATCGTTGACATTACTTGCCACTTTGTGTATCATGCCCATCATTTCAGTTAAATGTGGATTCATTCCTGTAGATAACAAAACTTCGTCAACTAAAGTATTATATATCTAACTGCCCTGAATTCCGATGTGATAATGGTTAAACAAGTGGAAAACAAAATTATTCAATTTCAATACCAGAGAAGTAGTTATGATACAAATCCAGCCTTCCGATGTCATGAAGATTGACGAAATGTTATGATAATTAGAAAGTTAGCCCTATATGGCACAATGTTGCTTTCAGGCAACATGCCGAAAAAAAACTTAATATCTCAGAGAGTATTTAAGGAAACAAAACAAATTAGATTTCTCCCAATACCTTGGGATGTAGACTACCGCTGCAAGACACCCAGCCAAACAGATTCTGTAGAGCATGTGCACAAGAAGGAACATATTGCGCTGCAGGGGTGCTCAAAGTAATTTGCAAAGTAACGGTTGTTTCTCTTTGCCTGCCGTTCACTGTTTTTGAAGTAAGTATGAAAATAAATTATGCTGTAAATAAATACTGTTCTAAAGTCTATGTGTGGGTAGTTAGAAATGATTTAATCAGAAAATAAAGTTTCCAGATCGTAAGTTCTGTATGTTGCCTGAGGGCAACATTGTGCAACTAAGCGTATTTTTACAGGACTCTGCTTGTTGCTTGTTGCATCACGGCTAAACTAAGGATATTCTTTCTGGAATTAGCATTCTAACTCGAGCTAAGCTTTGTGATTGTATAGTTCCTTCGGTATCTATTATTCACATTTTGTTCATATATGGAGAGGACAAAAGTAATACAAATATGTTTGATTGAAGATACATAATATGCAAACATCTACTCTGCTACAATACTACTGGAATTTTGTCCAGTTTACCTCCCTAAATTTATGTATATATGTATATTTGCTGGTTCTCCCACAATTCATCCATATTTTTTTAGAGATGGACGCAAAAAAAGTTTTCTGGCTCACTATTCTATCTGTATCAGGAGATGAAAACATAGAGAATCTAACGGTGACAGTGACGCCAATGAAATGGGAAGGCCCTCTAAAATGATCAATATGCTTGAAGAAAACGTGCTGGAGAACGAGATGCCAGAATTCAAAGAAGAGCAACAGCCCTTTTCATCAAACATGAAAGGAAGAAAGCGTATATGGAAAACAAAAGGAACATCTAAAATTTCGTATCATGAGTCTGATTTTACTTGACGGCAATACCACCCTGACAATGAAGTGAAGAAACCGATTGAATGCTACAATGAGTTTTGAGATGGAAGTCTACTGACTATAGTGGTGGATAAATGTAATATATATTCAATTCAAGAAAATCATACCAAGCCACTAATGCTAACAGATCAACTAATGTTGAATTCACTGATGACTCTGAATATGATACCTGTAAGATCCAAGAAGTGAAATGAATGGCTTTGGCATTTTTTGAATATGATGGTCGTGCCGGCCTGGCTATTGTATAGACGTGAAGCCAAGTGCCTCAAAATTCTGAATAAGAAACAACTTCCTGTATTCAAGTTCAAGCTGAAGATCTGTGTGTCTTCTACTACAGGGAAAATCTTTGACAAAAGAACTGAAGAGAGGAAAACCATCTAACGAGGATATTAGTTCACTGCATAAGAAAACACAAAGAAAGGTCCATTGCTCCTATTTACGCAAATGATGTCAGACGAGATGAGATCGATCATTTTCATCAATATGAAAATAAAGATGTTGCAAATATCGAGGCGGCAGCGGAATTGCAAAAATTTCATGATAAATGCGAAGATTTTTGTGCTTCGCACCATATCCTAATTGTTTCTTCAAGTTTTGCACTCCTTAGTTCATATGTACCTTTGTTGTAAAGGGATGAAATTTTGATAATATGCTTTGCAGCATATTGTGTATAAATACCATTGTTTTTCCTTCAATTAATTTTTATTCAAAAGCCATCAATAAAAAGAATTTATCGCAATTTGTGTATTGAATGGCTTTGGTGAGAATTTTTGGCTAAGCAAATTGCATAGTTTTGCTGCAGTTGCACAACGTTGCTTTAATTAAAGTAACAAACTGAGCAAACAATGAACATCCTCGGTGGGACAATGTTGCTTAGAGGCAACAATCCGGAAAGATATTACATATTCATAGTGAAAATTTTTTAACACGATATATATCATTCTGGCAATGTTATAAACGAGGTTTTGAGTTAAAATTTTGTTTAACCAAAACTGAAAATGCATGCCATATAGGGTTAGTGTACAATTTAATGCTTATGTGAATGAGGAAAGTCAGGGTAATGGTATCGTGATTGATAAGGGATATCTCACCGTGGTGAACTGGGAGGATTGTAACTTTGCACCAGTGATGAAACTTGAAACGAGGGAAGCTGTGTTTCGATAGTGCTGCGCGCAGAATCATCTTCGGTGGTTGAAGAAGGATAAGCTCTTGGGTACCCTTTTTCAACACATCTGGCTTGTGAATCTGGGAGGTTGTGAGTGCATAATGTATGAGAAAAAACATATCAAAACTATAACAGAAATTCATCTATACACTAGAAAAAATAAAGTTAAGTAAAGATGAACAGCAGATCTCCCCTTGCTATAAGCTTACAGATGAATAGAAAGACAGTAAATATTGATAAAGAATAATAAAGTATTGTTTCGCCATGAAAAGCACAGATTGACACACAGTAGAGCAAAGAAATTGACATTCATTCTCATGGGCAAAGGTGCTTATGCTAATTAGTATGCGTGTAGTAGCATTATTTTATATCCAATCTTATATGTAGAATATCCCTGTATCTCAGAACAGCTGCTGCGTTTGAAAACAGTATCTGTGGAAACAAAAATTTAAAGCAAACTACTCATCTGTACGTATTCAAGTGTTATTACTAATTACAGGATGCCTACCACAAGATAGAGATTGAAAATTCTTCCCTAAACCAAAATATTAATATTTGAAACACTGCTGGATATCATGAATATTGTACAACTTGTATAATAATATTAATGACTTATATAATAATGATAAAGGAATCATGCACTAGATTGATATCATTATTACCATGTAAGTTAAAGCCTACATAACCCCACAACAAAGGTGTTCCAAAGATAGGTATAGAGAAGGGGCCATCGAGTATGGACACACAGACACGTTCACAGGGAATCTATGCACCAGTGTATTCCTCACAGCATTCCCCGCACACACAAACAGCTTTTCAGGAAGAAAGTTCAAACAAGATAACAGTTCAAGGAGATACTAGTGAGTGCTGAAAAAATTAGAGCAGTGAGACAAAAATATGATCTTTCACAAAACAAAAAATACATATTTCAACAAAAAAAGGGTTACCAAACCGTCAGCTCTGGCCCTTACATTCTGCCCCAAGGGGAACTTCTTAACATAAATACAATAGTCGCATCCCTTGAGGAGAAAAAGCTAGATTATTTACCGAATAATTTTTAGTGACAAAGTAACTTTACACTCACTTTAAGTTCACACGATGTTTGTGACCACATAAGTTCTCCAATGTGATGTTGGTGCTACACAGTCTTTCATTTTCAACTCTAAATCTTCTGAAGGCCAGTAGCAAAGAATTTTTTTTTTGTTTGAGTCAGCTTGATGGCACCACTCTATTGGAGTTATCACTAAATGTAAAAATTGAAAATTTTTTTTATTCAAAGACATCAGTGAGCTTGATCTGCAACATAGATCACGGCACAGGTTGACACAGATGTTATGTTTTCAAATATAAAGAATGTTCATCAGGCTATTTTTTCAAAGTTTATGTATTGAGTTCGACATTTAAAGCAGCAAAATAGCAATTAGGATTTTTTTCTGGGAATGCGGTAACACCATGACTTTTTTCGGAAATTCTACTAGGTTCAAAACTTTTTTTTTCTTCTTCCAAACACACGATAAATACCCAATGAATTTGACTCTCCAGGTTGTTGGAAGAAGTTCTGACATGTAGGAAATGCTTGAAAAGAAAAATGAATCTTAGAATCTCTTTGCAGTATCTTCCTAATAATTCCAATTTCACCAGATTGAAGCATCACACAATTATCACGGCTTGGTACTGCTCCAGCACTTAATTTTGTATCATTGTCGCGTACGCTTTTATAGAGATGAATTTCATCTTCCACACCCATTTTTTTAAGAAGTCTAGGTAAATTTCCACTAGACGTTTCATCACACGTCTTACTATTCAGCACACTCACTCTTTCTGAAATTTGGTGCAAAGGCTTCTACCCGGATCTTATGCTTTTTTAATATGACTTCCAAGATATAATTATAAGGGAAACATGAAGTTGTTTTTTTAGATTTCCATACTTTAGATAGTCTTGAGGAAGATGTATAATAGTAGGAATATTGTATGAAACAAAATCAACCCCATACAACTGAGTACTTTGCTCTACAAGAGTTTGAGCATTTTTTGTAACTTCATTCATATTGCACTGCATGTTATCTGTTAAGAGATATCTCATTGAAGCTGATAATAGTAAGAAATTGTAAAATTTCTCTTCTGATATAATTGATTCATTAGAGAAAATTACTATGCCGAGATACAGAAGGAATGTGCTGAATTCAGCGGCTTTCCACCTTGAAGGATTTTTTAAGCCACCTCAAATTTCCTTGAAAAGTCAGATGGGATGCAATTTGATTTTGAATTCAGCGGTTCTTCAAATAAGGCTTTCTGGTGCACACTTAAATGTTTTTTTTGTTTGGTTTGCACTGCTGAAAAATAACTTTTTCAATATTATTTTCATGACACCGATTGGACACATATGCAAATAATCAAGCACGAATCCTGACACCATTGGGAGATGCAATTCTGACAGCAGTGGCAAGAGCTAATCTATTTTATGATGGCTGATGTCTGTTGTTTCGTTAAATGACACATGAGAACGAAGAGGAGCATAGGTATCCAGTAACGTTACATGCCCTCCATGGTACTGACCTGCTTGGGAACAGCACTCACAACTATTGTAAGCTGTGTAGGTCGCTATATTTTTCAGGTAGGATCGCATGGGTGCATCACAGACGAATGGCCCTATGTTCAAATCTAGACTTAATCAGTGTTTCACATTTTGTGCAAATTGCTTTAGTTCTTCAATGAAGATATCAAGGATGACTTTGGGGGTGGACAATTGTTTGTTAGAAGATTTTGCTGTAAAAATCCCCACTGTTACAATTTGTTTTGGGCATTCTTGAATTATGGAAAGAATGGGATAAGTTGAGTAAAGTTTGGAGTTTGCATAAACTGGAATGCCATCAATATTTCATGGGAAATAATTCCCATACAATCGTTTTTCAAGGAAGGAATGAAGAACCAGAAGCAAGGTTTAATTTGTTAAGGTTTTATTAAATCCACTCATATATAGAGCGATTTAACGCCATGAACGCAACGAACACAACGAACGCAAACGCAACTCTTAATATTTATATTTACGTAGAATTTATGGATAACGGCTAACCGTTGCTATCCAGGTAGTTGCTTTTCATTTAAAATCAATTTATTAAGTTTGTTAAAAGTTAGGGAGAGTTAAAAGACCGCTCATGCCGTGGGCGTTAAAATGTTAGCAGGCGCCGTATAAGACCGCAGTCCAGGGCGCAGGCGTGGTGAGCTCGAGACGTTGACGGGCGCAGGCAGTAATAGTACGTTGGTAACGTCGGCTCCAATCGAAAGGCTGAATTTAAGAACACGTATGCCCAGTTCCGTGCAAGGGCGACATCTCGAGCGGTGGCTGACAGAGGGCGAGTAACCCTCGAGACGCAATAAGGGCTGGAATGGGCGGTAGAACCCCGCGTCGACACCTCTGGCACTCGCTCCCTCCCTCAACTGCGATGAGAAGGAAATATCAGGGAAAGTAAAGGCGAAAGAACACGACGACTAACTAGTCACTTTCAAGCATCACGCAAAATCTAACCTAATCTTTTAAGTTCCGATGGATACCTTAAAGGAACGAAGAGGCTAGCCTGTTAAAAATTAGCTGGAACAATTGGAACACGGCAGCGACGACGTCAGCGCCAGCAGAAGCCTCCTCCGGAGTATACTATTAAAAAACGTACAACCTTAGACTCTGAATAAACCATGAATCTAATAAGGACAATATTCCATTTAAGAGGTAACACTGATGACAATGACAATGACAATTACAATACATTGCAATACAAAACTATTAATAGAACATAAAAACTGAGTTTTTATTGCACTCAGTGACGATACGTTCCGACGGATGGTAAATTAAGGAAAATAGAAGAAATCAGTAAGAGACTAAGTGCTTCAAGTGGAAAGATGGTATGAGTAGTTAAGAGATTTTCGATACTTGAGAAAGAAAATAAAGTTAGAAGATCGTTCTGATCCAGGCAAATTAGCCCATCAAAAAGACGAACGACTTCTATAGTAATAATAATAGTAATTAACGTCCCAAGGACGAGTTAATCGTTAATTCACTTAAGTTTCAATGTTAATTTTAGTTAATTTACTTGCTTGAATCATCGTAGGAAAATTGACACGATAGTGTACAAATAAATGTAATGAAATAATAGCACAGGCACACAAAATTATAAACAGAGAAAAAGCAGTCAGTAAGAGGGTAGAGGGTCTTAGCCTGAACCGGGGCCGACGGAACTAGCTGCGAGTTACATCACCGTAGCGTAGGCCTACATTGTAACACTCTAATGTAGAGGCATAAATGGACCGATAAAATTGGCCGCTCAGGTTACTAAGTTCGAAAGCTGCTTAATTTGACATTGCGTCACTAGAGAGTTAAGTTAACGTCAGCTTTAACAAGGATCAAAAACAAGTCCCCCGTATGAAAATTACGTACCTACCACCTCACCTGCGACCCTACAGAAACATCGGAGCAACGAACAGCGAGCGGCAACCCGACACCTACGCGAAAAGGTTGAAAGAGCAGCGCCACCTCATTAACGCCCAAGCGGTAGTGGGGAAATTTTTCCCACAATTTATAGCCATATTAACATTTAAAAATTTGGATTTTGGACTTTGAAATTTTCCATTATTTTTGTGAAAGAGTTCTGCCAATTCAAAATTATGGAATATTCCCCAGTATCGATTTTTAATATTTCATATTTCTGACGTTCTTTCAGTCCTTTACTAGTTTTAGGTAGTTCTGGAAAATCCTTTGAAAGTTTATGGAGGAGCCGAATAATGCAATCAGTTGGAATGCTTTCTTCATCATTAGCCCATTCTTGAAGGCACCTTTTCAGCTTCAGTGAACACAAATTTTCGCACTTCTGAGTCTGAGTTGAACAGGAAATTCTGCACTCAAGTTCAGGTTTAGTAGTTGAACTGTAAGACTTGCTCGTATCAGATCTTCTGGAATCATCTGACTTGCATACATCTGAACTGTTTGAATCAGAAGTAACATTTGGATCATATGGAGCAATTGACATCCTACCCATGAATCTGGCATCACTAATGTCAAGATTTTCTTGGCATTCACTAGCAGCATTTTCAGCTTATGTTCATTACATTCAACACATTCAGGAAGTGCAACTTCATGCTTTTCTGAATCAAGAAGAGCTTCAATTCGCTTTCCTTTTTTGTCTGATTTTCAATTCACTGAAGGTTTCTTGAAGCATATTGAACACAGTCGAGACTTTCCAATTTAGTAAAAGATGGTTCCTACTGTGCAGGCAGGATAAAACACGAGTGGCTTGGGAAGTTTTACTGTCTAGGTGTTGGTTGAAGGCAGGTAATTGTATGAATGAGCACCTGGCCTCGACAAGGGCGGCCTTTTATAGGTGTCGTCCAGATACAGACAATGCTACTACGGATAGACATGTGCGGAGATGCCGCACATTGGTCCCCCTCCCGAATATTGAGAGAGAGTACCACACTCCAAAAAAAAATATATAATAAAAACGGTTAACTTAAACTTCAAACATCGGCATAATTACTTTAACGCATAGTAACCATGCAATACCAGCGTGCTCAACCACAACAAAATCTTAATTAATGAAATGACAATTAATTAAACAATTAAATGACAATTCCAAATCAAAGATAACGTTTATGAAATTAATTCAACCATACAGAACGTAAACCGTCTATATTATGAAATTACGTTAGATCTATCGCAAATCGTACTACCAAAAATCAAAAAGAACTGAACAAATTTTATTGTTACTTCAACCAAGCCTATTATGCTTCAAGAAAAACAAGCAATCACGAGGGTATCTTTAGCGAACACATAATATGTACCCGTTCGTTTGAAACAAAAAACTTACCATGGTTAATAGCCTTAATTAAAAAAACGCACAGGAAAAACTGTTAAAGAAGAACCGTTACATCACTTTTATGATTAAAGGTTAACGCAAAGCAAATAGATTATAGGTAAAACGCATTTGAAAATAGAACGCAAGAAAAATCAAACGCCAAAACACAATACGGTTAAGTAAATTTTTAGAAATCCACCAAATTAAATTTACGCACCAGGAAAAATCATTAACACCACCACAGCATTCGAAATAAATGTTTAAACCCTTTTCCCGTTAAAGTTAACATTTTCCGCAAACAACCACAACAGACGATTAAAAATTAATTTTAATACATTCTCAGAAAAAAAATTTTTTACCGCATCGGAGAATATTAAAAAAACTTAATAATTAAAAAGCATAAAAGCAAGCAAGGAAAACACGCAAAAAAGCAAAGCAACTGACTTACCGTGCTTAAAATAATTTCAGCACGTCGACAGCCATGTATAACGATGTAAAGGAATCAAATATTGAAACGCCATTTCATATTGATAAAAATAATCCACCAAATATATAAAAAAATTACCATTTGCACGATCGCAAATACCTTAGTGTTTTCGCACTTATTAGAACAATTGAAACATTAAACAAAAATAAATCGCAATAACACCTTTTTAAAAAAATTTTCGTAAGAAATCGGAAACACCACCAAAAAAAATAATGCAACCCAAAATCAACGTTATAAAATTAGAAATATTAAAATAAATTTCCAACGGTAAAATTGAAGAATGAACCTGCTAATTAACATCTTAAGATTTTAACGCGTCATTATTAAAACACACAGCAACTTAAGCTTATGATTACATGGCACAATCAAATAGCAACACTGCGCGCATTCATTATCGCATTTTTCCTGCGATACGCATTTCCTCCAATCACTGCGCGCCAATACTTCAAGAAATTTTCAAAAACAATTTAAATATTCAATTTTTCTGTAGTTTTCAATTATTTGCATGTTTTCTACTAGCCTAAATAATTTTCAAGTGTCCAAAAATGCCTAAATTTCTTGCCGCGCACTTCCACGGCTAAAGTTTATTACTCTTGATCTCGAAGACTATATAAAATCGTCGTTCGACACTACGTAGACTGTATAGGACCGTTGCTAGTCCTATGGTGCCTAGCAGCATCACGACTAGCAGCATCATTGTGATCGCCAGGTGCTTAGACGCCTGGTCAGTAGCCACTGCTGTGCAGATGACAATGAAGTCATCATGGGTAGAAAAGGTCGTCGAAACACACGCGACCCCATCGGAGTCATTCGCCTCGCCCATCGATGGTACGTCCCGAACATTCCTCTGCAAGGAACAGATACAGAAAAATTAGCATGGCCGTTATAAAATAAAATAAATACAACATATAATTTGGTATCAAATCTAGGTTGACTGACAATAGTCATTTAACAACCACGATAGTCTCGCATAAAAAATATAATATCTGATCGTATCGAAAAAAAAAAATCCGGTGACTAGACACCTGTCGATGAATTCTAATTAAATTATGCTGATTGTTGAACATTCTGGATCCTCGACATTCTAGAACTAGATTCTAGATCAGCGACATTCCGGATCAGATAAAAATAGCTCAGCGAGATCGCAATAGTGCCTCTCGCAGCATGATTTACATGCTCAGCGAATTTAATTCACCGCCTGCTCAAACGTTCACGAATAAAAATATCAATTCAGCGACTCAAGTGTCTGAGTAAATTTGAGAAAAATAAATGCAACGTCTTAGCGACAAGCCGCCACCAGACAGTACACATTCCATTTACCTCTTGGGTAAATACCTAACATTACCTCAATTTACATGAGAACAAAACATCTCAATAACTGCAACAATAACATAGAAAATACAACGTACGGATTACTGAGATTAATATGAACACAACGCATGTTGCACAGCGAAATAAAACTCCTTAAATTATGATTATTAAACTTAACATAATTGATTAACATGTTAAAACGAGGGTAACAAGGTAAATCGTAACTCGTCGAGTGGATGCAACGTCAGTAAGTGTAATGAACTCGTCTTTTTAACTCACAGTTTTACCTTCCTCAAGGGTAGTAAATGATTAAGATTGCTTTTAATAATTTTAGTACCAATCTTGATCTCAGCCCAATCACGTTTCACTTTTTGGATTACAGCTGGACCCACCCAGGTCAGCTCTAGCTTATGTTTTTTTTCGTGATTCTTCAAAAGCACACGATCACCTACGTTAATAACCTTATTGCGTCGCTTGAGATTTCTGTATAAATTTCTTTCTGTTGTATTGTTTATAATTAAATTCCTAATATTTTCTACGGTCCGGGCGGCTTCCCTCGCTCGAATGTTGACTAAATCTAATTCTTCATCAAAACTGTAAATTACAGAATCAAAATTTTCTGACTGGTAGTAGGCACACGTATCAAGATTAAAAACCACGAAGCTTGGTGTTTCACCTATAGTAGAATTGAGAGAATTATTCAAGGCATTCTCAACCACTTCTAATAATTGATCCCACTCAGCATGAACTAGAGTGTTTACATACAATTTCAAAAGGTTAGTAATTTTCTTATTGTTGCGCTCTACAATAGCATTAGAATGTGGACTGTACGCTAAAACCTCTCTCTTAGCAATAGCATGAATTTTTGCGTACTGTTTTACCGCCACGGATTTGAATTCTAGGGCGTTATCAGATATGAGTGTTTTGGGGTAACCTAAAAGCGAAAAGCAATTACTTAGACAAGCAATTATTGTTTCAGTACGGCGATTGGAAATAGCATACAACCTACAAAACCTGGAAAATAAATCTATTACAACCAATATATACTTATTCCCATTATCGGTTACGTTAAGTGGTCCCAAAAGGTCCATTGACACAACTTCAAATGGCTCTCTAGCTATCGGAGCTGTCAAAATTTTAATTGGTACTGAAGGTCTAGCTTTAATAATTTTACAAACTACACAGTCGTTTACCAATTTTCGCACAATCGTTTTTTCCAATTGATTAAAGTATTTCAGTTTGAATTTAAACAAAGTATGCTTGTCGTCTACATGAAACATACTATGGATTGCTAGAACAGCTCTACCCATCAAAGAGTTAGGTACGACTGCTGTCAGAATGGTGCTAGGTCTATTGTCAATCTGTCTACGTCGATACAGAATATCATTCAGAATTAAAAATTTTTGTAGGTCTGGAATATTTGAGATACTGTCATTCAGTAAAGCGTTTTTTACTTCAATGCAGAAAGCGTCTTTGTTCTGTTCGTCGATAAATTCCTTAATCGTCCAAGAAACCTCAGTCTCTTTCGGTACATAGTCTATCAGCTTGGGACAAGTGTCTTCGTTCGATGCATCGTCAGCACCGTCTCGAGTCGGCGGCAGGTCAACTACCTCGCTTCCTGTCGTGCGTCTGTGTCGTGATCGAGTCTCCACAACACAACCTTCTGATTCAATTGCGGCTTCCAAATCATCACAAGAATTCAGTTCTTTAAGATTTAATTTCTCGTTATTAACAGGTAATCTACTTAGATAATCTTCTACAACATTTTCCTTACCGGGTAAATATTTAACCACGGGCTCAAATGAATGAACACTGATACACCATCTCGCCATATTGGTGTCGTCAGGAAGTTTTTTATTAAAAAGTGGCGCTAAAGGTTTATGATCTGAATATACCCGGACGGGGTACCCAGTTATCAAATACTTGAAATATTTTAATGCTGAATGAATTGCGAAGAATTCTTTTTTGGTAGTAGAATATCTTCGCTGGCTCGAATTTGAATTTTTACTATAATAAGCTATAGGTCTTAGAATTTTGTCGCTTGAATCATCCGCCTGCATTAGTACAGCTCCAATGCCTGAATTTGAAGCGTCAGTAAAAACATGGAAGTCTTTAGTATAGTCAGGATGTCTTAGAACTGTGTCGGAAGTTAACAACGACTTCATAAAATCAAAACTTTTTTGACACTGGTCTGTCCAAGCATAAACAACATTCTTTCTCAAAAGGTTGTACAAGGGGTAAGCTACTTCCGCAAAGTTGGGTAAAAAATTTCGAAAATAATTTGCTAAACCTAAAAACTGTTGTAGTTCCTTAACATTGGTCGGCGCTCGGCAGTCTTGTAATTTCTGTGAATATTTACACTTAATACCATCGGCGGCAATGATATGGCCCAAATATTCGAGCTCCTTTTTGAAAAAGTTACATTTCTCTAGCTTTAATGACAATTTACCGGCTCGAAGCATCGTAAGGATGCTTTCTATATCCGTTAAATGTTGAAATTTATCTTTGGAAAATACCAAAATGTCATCTAGGAAGACAAATGCAAGTTTACCCAGAATGGGTGCTAGAGCAGAGGTCATTACTCTTTGAAATACTCCCGGAGAAGTTGAAAGACCGAATGGTACACGGCAGAAATGAAATTTACGGTAATTTATACTAAATGCCGTGTACTTTCTACTCTCTTGTTCTAACTCAATTTGATGGAATGCCGAGCGAAGATCAAGGTTAGAAAACCACGCGTTACCGCCTAAAGTCGATAAAATATCATCAATGCGGGGAATGGGATAAGAGTGTTTAACCAAAACTTTATTCAAAGAATGAAAATCTATTACGGGACGAAGATCTCCCGACTTCTTTTTAACTACAATGACAGGAAAATTAAAATCAGAGTTTGATTCTTCTATTATTCCCTGATCGAGCATATCGTTAGTTATTCGCATTACCTCTTCTTGATATTTGTGAGGTATGCGATAGGGAGCTAAATTTAGTACCGGTGCTTCGGGTTTTAAATGAATTTCATGCTTCAAAATATTAGTAACGCCTATGGTTCCACCCTCGAGTGTTACTACATCACGATATTTATTTAACAAATTAACTAAAGGTAATTGAATGTCTACTTCATTGCATGAAATGTCCTTTTCCGACAAAACACGTCTTAACTCCTGCTTTCCACTTTCTGACACAATTACTCCTGCTTCTAAATCTGCATTTACTTCTGCATTAAATTCTGGCTCCTCGTTATCAACGAGAATTTCACTTCCGCCACGAGTGTCAGCATTCAACTCAAGTTTTCTATTGACCATTGCATTCATTCCGCCACCTGCCGAGACAACTCTCATTTTATCTGACCCCGCGACCGAATTTACTTCAACAGTATGAGCGTCTCTTAGTGCTGTTTCAACACTTGTTAAATATACTTCGCTCTCGATATCTTCTGCTTCTATTAATTCAACATTACACAGCATAGTATTCTCAGACAGATACACTGTCTCTTCACTTGAATTCAACACCATAATCGGCACCACGCCGTCACTGTCCACTTGAACAATTGAATCTGCTATCATAGCACCATTATCGAGACATCTTTTTGTAATTATATACTCTCCTGGCGTTGGTTTCTTAAGGAAGCCATAAACAACATTTACTGAGTTCCCAGGAACTTCAATCTGATTGCAGTGCACAATTAACTGCTTCGGACTCTTCGACGTCTCAGCCACCGTTGGACTTTCTTTCTTTTTTCTGCAGTCATCATTTTTTACACGTCTATTACTTTTTCTCGCGACAGCAATCTCTGACACTAGACAGTCGCTATTCACTATCTTTCTCATGACTTCTTCTCTGCTTAACAACGGCTCCATATTTAATTTACAAAATGGAATTGAAATGCCATTCCAAAGAAGTGTTTGATCTTTAAAATTAATGACCGCGTCCTTCAAAACGTCACGGCCCAAAATCAGGTCATAGTTGAAATTAGCTTCTTTTACAATAAGAGCATTTGTTTTAATCACTTTATTAGAACCTGGAATGGTAATATATAATTCAACTTCCCCTGTTACGTGACTCTTGCCGTTTATTCCTTTAACTCTGAGATTACTCGGCTTAACTTCATCACTCAAATTTTTAACTTGCCTGTAACTGATCAGACATTTCTCTGAGCCACTATCCACTAAAGCATTTAAATACTGGTCATTATTTTTGATGATAATTGTCGGTTTATTACAGTCTTTGAACGCGACTAAACCAGCATTCTTATTAACATTATTTACAACGCTCACAGAGAAATAGGATTCGACAGACTTGCTTCGATCGTTAGTATTTTCTAGCTCTTCGTCTTGCAATAAATTATATCTATTTTTACACTTAAATAAGGGATCAATAAACGATTCAGTTGTCTCGCAGGTATCTGGTATTTTTGCCACGGTCGCAAGATTAACGAGGTCGTCGCCGCTGATCACCTCGGGCTCAATCAATTTCAATTCCTCCTTACTACCTTCACCTAGCTTAAAAAATCACCTGACTCGGTTTCAGCCCAATGCACTTCATTTTTACTACGAGTTGTGCTACCTCTCCCACGCAGATACGCCTTATAATTTCTGACTTCCGTACCTGTCGCTCGACAATTCTTTACTACGTGATTTCCACCGCACGCAAAACATCCTCGCGGAAATTGACCTCTTTGAGATCTGTACTCAAAGTTTCCTCCTGAATTTCCATCTGTTTTCATCGTGTTGCACTCTAAGGAACCATGTCCTCTATCTCCTACATAACTGTTAAACTCTCTACTTCTTGTGCGAGGATTTCGTGCGAGCCAGGGCCTAGGAACAATCCTACGTACGCCTGATCGAAAATTCCTACGGTAACTAGTTCCGTAGAACACCTCATTTTGCGGAAATTGCTCATCAATTGTTCTTTGCGGAAATTGATCTGGCTCATAAAAACTCTCCTCAATTTCACTGGTCACCTCTCCTACGTAAGCTTCACTCTCGTGCCTGACTTGGTACTTACGAGCAAGTATCTGTTTACTTTCGGCCTGACTTCTTACTGCGGCAATTAATCTAGCTAAAAGCTCTTCAGCCGTACTGAACTGAGCTTCGAAAATTTTCCTCGCGAAAGACTCATTGAGCAAGGGACCTAAAGTAGCCAATGCCAAACTGTACGACATGCTGTCACCAACAAATTTTTTTAACTCTGCCTGGGTTGTGCAATTTTGGAAATACGTGTGTCTCTGCCACCCTAGGGAAATTGAAGTTAAAATTCTTTCCACAAGCTTTCTTATCTTTGAAAACGCCGTAACGAGCTGCGCGGCCAATGCGTCATTCTTCACTAATTGTAACTCATTTAAGTCACAGGCTAAGGCATGAATACTTTTCTCACCACGTGAAACGTAAATATCCTCAAGAATCTGAACTACTTGATCGAACGTGTAATTTAAATCAGCATTTACAAGGTTCGTGACAACCGTATTGAAGTCACCTATGTTTTTATTCGCAGATCTTATAAGAAATTCCTTGCGCCTCTGATCACTTTGGGCGTCTGGAAGTAGCGATAGATACGCTTTTAGATTCTGTATGTGTGTATGGAATGATTTATTTTCGAGGAACTCAGCATCGTGAGCCCTCCGTCTACCGCGGAAGATGGGAAGCTCCGCATTTGTCATAATGGTACCTACATTGGGAACATTTATGTTTGCAGCAATATCGCGTGCAAGTTGCGTCGAGTTTACATTACCACCACTAGTACTAGGTCCAGCGCTCGCTATGGTCGGAGTTGTCATTTTGCTAACTACTGTCGCACTAGTCACTCTTGGGGTACTCACTCGTCCGTATCTAGTTACAGTAGGGTCTGTCCGTATCACCTCGTCGTCACTATCAAAGTAATCAGACATCAATCAATCCTATTTCCTCAATCAATTCCAAAATTTCCCTATTCTCAATAAAACGTCAAAATTCAATATCAATCAAAGATCAATCAAAAATTAATGCATCACTTCGGAACAAAAATAAAAATATTTTGCCTAACTTCAATCAATACACAGCAAAATTAATAATTCCACCTGAATTAATAATCACAAAATAGTAGCAAAGAAATAATAAAACACATCACCAATAATCTCCATGAAAATGAAAACTAACGTCACTATTAAGAGCGTCCGAAGAATTTAACTTTTTAAACACCACACCCAGCACTATTGTTGCTGTTCTATTGTTGCTGTTTTACCAACTGCTGTTCACGTGACACCGCCTCTCAGGCAAGAGCTCTGAGCTTCGCAGCAAAAGAATTTCCTATCAAAATTACAGCTCCGAACAATCAAAATTAATGTTCTCAATGACTCCTACTAAACCTACTACTCAAAAACAATAAACTATCAAACTTACAATAGGTATTGAAGTTAAAATGATGGCAAATCAGCTATATCCAGATACGTAGAGTGCAGCTGTGTCGTCTATCACTGTCACTATGCGACTGCCCGCTTGCTGGTAGCCTGCTACTGCAATGCGCTTCTCACACGAACATGGCAAAAAAATGATGCAGTAAATGCGCACAAAAAAAAATATATAGCCTGCTTAGCGACAGCTCTCAGAGGCTCGGGTACACTCGTACCGAGATAGCAAAAAAAATTATCAACAAAACTTAACTGAAACAAAGATGATGGCTGCAGCTCACGTCGCTTGACGTTGAAGGAATGCAGCCGCTGGTACTCGATGTTGATATGACGTCGAGTCAGGCTATCACGTTGCTGAAGATACACGCCGGTACTAAAGTAACTTGGTACCACGTTGACGAACTGATACTTTAGAATGGTAGCACGTGTCACTTAGCACTGGTACAGTTATTGGCACGGTTTATAACACCACAAGTTTGTAGCAAAGTATCTCAAAACCATTTAAAACCAGTTGTTGATCACTTAATTGTTTGTAGCACTTGTAGATTTAATAAATTGTTCCTTTATTCAATATTTGTTGCTGGAAATGCCGAGATTTTCACCTCGAAGACTATTTCTATCTCGTCTCCGGACTCGTACACAAGAATTCTTGTTCGCAACGGTGAATCAAGATTAAGGAAAACCGTAAATTGGCAGTAGGCTTCTTGTAATAATTCTTTCGGTACTCCAATTCCAAATACGATAGTAGTTTCTTGCGGCTGCCAGAGTTGATTGTTCCCGCCGGTACACATCGGGATTTAAGAGTGTTCAAAATTGCCAGTAATTGGACACTTGATATCCACTTAACACTTATGCACGATTATGCTAGTGTGAGTTCTGTTCACCACATACTTAGGCCACCACAATGTGCAGGCAGGATAAAACACGAGTGGCTTGGGAAGTTTTACTGTCTAGGTGTTGGTTGAAGGCAGGTAATTGTATGAATGAGCACCTGGCCTCGACAAGGTCGGCCTTTTATAGGTGTCGTCCAGATACAGACAATGCTACTACGGATAGACATGTGCGGAGATGCCGCACACTACTTTTTTTGTATAAAATTGTACAAATATGATGCAATAATATAAAAGAAATATGTAACTATGTTACTTGCAATGATAATCAGCGTGTTTTAATCAAGAGCTCCTGCACTAAGAGAAGAATTTTGTACACACTTCATGTACAGTGTAGTACTGAAAAGATTCTACACACTAAGAAATATGGCTCAACCATTTAAGTACTTAACATGCATATGTGTCTTCAAGAAATGTATTTTTACAATAAGGATATTAATTCAATTCGAAAACATTTTGATGTGCAATAAGTGGTAGCTTCTGTAGAAAATACAATTATTTAACAGAAAATGATCTTAATTGTGATTCTGTTAAAAATTTTCTCGCCAAAACTGAAGAGTGAAATGAATCACTAAAAATTAACGAATCAAGATTCATTACATGTCAATGAAAATTAGAGATATATGAAATATTTCTTTGATTTGATCCTCAGTCATTGTTTTTTTACAATTATTGTTTATCACAATGTGAGGACCAAGGGGTAGAGATACGCTGGAGAACTGCGACGTTTACTGGTAACGATGTTGTAACGGGGTGTAACACGGACCAAATGCACCGGTTAAAGGCCCGCACCAATATTTATATAAGGACAATTGCTGATTCAGCATGCGCATTGCGGACACCCGCATTGAGGGCAACGTACTGAGAACACACATACGAACATATTGCCCGCACACATCTCCCCCCAACCTACGGATGAGCGCAACCGTCACAAAAAACGTTCGAATCAAAAAATCAAAACCAAATTCGAGTACCAAAGTAACAAGATAAACGCACACAGCTCATTAATGTCAAAAGAACAATAATACAGGCCAAAAAAAAACAGCTATAAATACTGAATAGTTAAACAATGCGTTAAGCTAAATAGATAAGAAGGAACGCAAGCAAAATTAGATAAATATTCCTCTTCATCAAAATAACTTCAAACTATGTACTACGCAAAACACGTACCTAATCCACAAAGAAAAATGGAACAACAAGTAGTCCAAATTATCCATACAAACAATCGGCGTATAAATAATCAATACTAGTGCTTGAATTTTACACATCGCACAAAAAAAACAGTAAAAAGGAATAGATGCATTAAAAATCAAATTTATATTAAACATCACAAGGAATTCATTCGAATATTCACGCATTTAAAGGTAAAGAAAAGTCGCACCACAAAATCATTATAAAGAATACAGTAAATAACACTCAAACCATAAAAAAATAAAACACGTCGCGTACCAACCTTTAACATTGGAACCAACTCGCGCATGACACGTACAAACAATGCAATTTAGTAAAAATAATAATTACGCATGCAACGAAATAAATACACCATACCTCGACAACTGATTAGATCAACTCATACGCAAGAACCGATCTATCCCAAAACACAAATATATCATAATGCAATTGAACTTTATTCCTTTTTCCTTAGAATTAAACATAAGGATGAATAACCATTCAAACAAATGACGCAACATTTACTACTCATTCAGCAAGCTCGCAAAGAAATGAATTGGCTCTATTAACTTTAGACATTAACTCACAAACAAAACGTAATTGATAAATGGCGAATATAAATTATTTTTCACAACATTATTTATTTAAACGCTTCTGAATAATGCTTCGGATGTATTCGCACTGAGAAATGAAACCAAGGGAAACATGAAATACTACGGCGCATATTAAAATATCGAATTCCAAAGAGTTACAAGCCCTGGAAAATGATTCGTCACAAGTAAGAATTATTACAAAGAGAAGTACACAGAAAAGAATCTCAACTTTCTAAAAATTCAGTCGATTCAGAGTACGCTAAATTTCATTAACATATGAACGACTTGGATTCGCAGAAATAAAATAAAAATAAGTCATCGAGCAATACACAAAAATAATTATTCAATTACATTTACTAACGAAAGTAATATATCACATAGAAAAAGTTTTGAAAACTGCAAAATATTACCGAAAATCATACATCATATTGTGAATCAAACGAAAAACTATTAAAATTTAAAGTTATGTTTTTAATACGTTTGATTAAATACGTTTAAATATTTGTTAAAAACGCTTTAATATATGCTTTTAATATAGTATCAAAGCACTTTCACCACTAGGTTCATCAAGGAAACTTTGACATAAACAGTCACAACTAGTTGAACAAAGTCTCCTACGAATGCAACAATGAAAACGTTTCGAAAATGTTGAAAATCAAGCAAAGGAAAAATCTAACAATTTCAAACACTTCGTTTATGTTAACCGTAGCACTGTAAAAGGTTAACACTCTTTTTCAATTCAACACCAAATTAAATCTTCAAAGTAAGTTACACTTTTGAAATCACTGCGCGCGAAAGTGAATTTCAGTAATCTCCTGATTGCGCGCGAAGCTTATGCTAATCACTGCGCGCGAAAGTGAGTATCAGTAATCTCTTGACTGCGCGCGAAGCTTAGCTGCCGTCAAGGCCATCTATGTTTGTTGACAGGTGCTGGGGCGCCTGGCCGTCAGGACACCCACAGTACAGTGCGTGAAAGTGTCACGTGTTTAATACGTGACTCGCCCGTCGCTGTGCTCGTCCACCCACGCGAAGCTGAAATCGGAACGAAAACAAAAAGATTAGCATGGTTAAAGCGCAAAATTTAGTACATGAATGATTGAATAAAGTAAAATGAGAAACACCTTTAGTGTCAGAGTGATCCTTTACCGAATCTTACTATTTAGTTAATGACGAGTAAACTTCCTGAAAACTTTCAAGTCAATTATTTTAATGACAAACAAAAAGTAGCTTCCTCATTAGCATCCAGGATTTTTCCCGTAACACAAATGCTAACCCAATAAAGAATGACTAAATTCCGCATTGACATTTAATCTTCGTGACTGACATTCAAATTTCTCATTAAAAAAAATGCATCAGTAATCTTATCTCGCAAATGTGGAATTCAAACACTAAAAAACTGTTAATTCACCGTTTCTATCTTGAGCAAAACTGGGGCATTCTCAGCCTCGATGCACAATAAAAAAAAACAAATATCTGCAAGATCATCAATGTTTCTTGCCACGACAGATCACAATCAATAATCACCTGCCGGCTTTTCCACAAGAACATTACGTATTGTTATACTGCACTTGTTGTTAAACTGTTACACTGTGAACGGTTACTCTACGTTTCACATATCGAGCTGCATTAATGCCTAAATCAAAATCAAGAAACTCAAGCATATATGCGGTTAAAATAAACCATAAGCAAATATACAACAGAAAAGCCTAATTAAATTCATAAGAAACATACATAAGAACATACTTTTTACGGTACACATGCACGAATAGTTGGCAAGGTAAATGTTGCCGTTAATGGCCCTGAATTTTAGTCTTTCAATCAGTGGTAAATTATTCCCGTGGAAAGTTTGGTGGACTTCACGATAAATTACATTCTTTTACGACTGACATTTTACAAATTTCATGGCATAAAACTAAATGCCAACGTGCAACAGTCCAGTCAAAAGCCAGAAACATGATTCATATTACTTTCACTTTCTGTCATATTACTTTACTAATTCTACCAAGTCACAATGACTTCGTCAATAGCGGTCTTTGAGTCCGCTCGCACCGAACGTGCGACGTCTGACTCAGCTTTTGCATGTCGTCTAGTGCTCTATTTTCTCAGAGTTCAATGTCTCGGTGCAGCTGCGTGCAGCTCTGCACCCTGGCGTAGCTTTCTATTTCTATTTAATAGGCACCATACACCTCTTATAACCTCTCATTCTTTACTATTCTCAAATGGAACATAATTCTTCTCTTCGTCAACACAAGTACCACCGCGATCCACAATGCAAACTTCTGACCCTCATGGTATCAATGGTATTATTTCCACCACATGAAATTATGAACTAAAGTCAGAGTCCCATCGAAAATCTACGGTACCAGCTTCTCTTAAAGCTTATTCACTTGCCTGCACGTAATAATTCAATACTGTTCCTCAACAGTATCACTCAACATCGCTGGTAAATTTACCTTTTAATTTTAAACCATTTACCAGATATATCCACAGCCTAGTAATGCAGTTATCGTACCATTTACGTACACTATCAGAGTCTCTCTCTTCTTCATTTTTATTCTCGCTCTCGAGCGCCCCGCTCAAGGCTCCTGCTTCTCTTTTTGCTCTCTATTTTTCTCACGTATTTCTTCTCTCATACTCAGAGCAATGACATCAGGTATCATCAAAATAAACATCCACGATTATTATCCTCACTCGGAAGAGTATCTTTACTCCTTCCTACTTTCATTTATCCTTAACTCTCGAAGTCACATAGCGCTTCTCAGCACGTTAATTGCCACAGCATATGTCCTCATTAATTTCTCATCATTTCACTAGATTGTACTACTCGTACATCATCTTTCAATCAATTCCTGTCCTCTTAATACAGCGTATTGTTCTGTCAATAATGAATCCTATGATCAGTAGTACTTTCTAGAACTCTACTAATACTCTAACGCTAGAAAGTTGAGTTTTACAAAGGTCTTCAGCATTACCTTTGGGCAAATTGGAACGCACTTCCCCCTGCAACATCCTACCAGACGCAACTAGCAAAAAAACTCATATATGATTTTAAAAAACTGACACAATAAATGTCCAAAATATAGCCACCCCAAAAATGTCCTTCCTACCCACAAAGAAGCAGGTATTACTTGTAAAGAGCATGGTTTGCAACTGACCTCTTCGCTCAAATTACATGTAGCATTACATGACCTACATGTTGCACAAGCTACAGAAGGCATTTAAGGATACTTATGTCTCTTTCGCCAATATATCATCGCCAGAAAAATAACAGTGGTAGTCATTGTACTCGCTACAGGCGTGCTGATTACTGAAATTTCAGGCATATTTACGTTACTAGTTTGTTGTCTAGGTATTACACATATTACATCACTGCTCAACACAGTTTAACAGTAGCTCAAACACAACTTTAAACAGCAGTGACTAAAACTCCAATATGAATTCAAGAAAATGGCGCCACTTACTCTAAAAAAAACTCTCTTAAACTCTTGTCGAGGGGTTATTGAACACACTGCTTGCTCTCTGCAAGTGCAGCCTTTGTTTGGCCTTGATGCCTGCACGCACTGGCTAATGCAAAAAAAAACTGCCTGGCAAAAACTCTACCTCTGCTGACGAGCGCTTTTACGCGGCTCGGCTGATGAATGTATGAAGGGAGGCACACTGCACGCTGTCTGCCTCATGCTCAATGAATATCTAGGCTGCAACAGTACTACATCAATTATAACAATTAATAGTTGCTGCTTTACTTATCTTAAAATGCAGTTTCAGTTGTCGTTGTCGAACGATGTCGCGATCTCTGCAGTCGTTGGAAGCGATGCACCGTTACTGCTTCGACCGTAGCACGAAGATAACGTAACTGTAGTCGGATGAACCACCTCGTAGATGTAGTTTTTAGGTCTTTAGCCGCCCTTTCCATAGATCTCTGAAGCTCTCTGTCTGTATATGCTGTCCTTATAATCGATTTCTCGCTGCTCTGACTATCTCTGCAGATTCTCTTCTTAGACGTTACAATAATTCTCGTCACCAGACGATCTTCACGGTAGTTCTTTTGATTCCTCTGTAGTTATCTCCGCCGTGTTGATTTGCTGAAGTCACTGGATCTTCTTCTCCAACTTCTGTAGGTTTCCCGTCGAATACTATATCTTCTTGACTTCTCAATTATATCTTCTTCACTTCGTGGGTCCTTCAACTCTCTGGCCACCAATGTGAGGACCAAGGGGTAGAGATACGCTGGAGAACTGCGACATTTACTGGTAACGATGTTGTAACGGGGTGGAACACGGATCAAATGCGCCGGTTAAAGGCCCGCACCAATATTTATATAAGGACAATTGCTGATTCAGCATGCGCATTGCGGACACCCGCATTGAGGGCAACGTACTGAGAACACACATACGAACATATTGCCCGCACAACAATGTAGCAACACTTCAGTAGCAAGATTACTGCCTTGCAATTGAAAACCTTATTCACCTATTGTTTGAATTATTAGATAGACTTGTTACAAATATTTTAAAGACAATTTTACTATGATACAGTTTAAAAATATTTACTAACAAATCAGAAAATTTTCTGAAGAGTTATAATATTTTCAAACCTCAAGTGACACAGTAAGGCACAAAACAAACAAAATTTAGAAGGGCTATGTCCCAAATATGTGATAAAACCTATTCAAAATTCAAGCAATTGATTAATTGTCATTTTAACAGATTTTTTCCATAATGTTTTCCTCGAGTGGCTTCATTGTTAACCTAACCTGCCTGACATAATACTACTCTGATCCCAGGCAAAGAAGACACTGATCAAAAATGGCAACAAAAAAACAAATAAGCGTAAATGATAGGTATCAAATTGTTTTATGTAATAAAAATTCAAATCTAAAGAAGTAACTTCTCACAAAACTAGCACAATTTAGGTTTCTGTATAACACGCGTGAATTTAGCCTTTTAAAATTTTGCTTGATGCATGTATTTAACACTATGTTTACTTGCTCATCAAAATCTTTTTAAAATTGGGATAATTTATCCATATATATTGACAAAGAACACAGTAGAACTTCAATTAGAGTTTTGCTTGATTTTTCCAAATGCAGAGGAAGTACTATTTATCTGAACGACATTAATAGAACACAAAATTCAAAGCATGCCGTACATTATTCAGCCTGCTTACTAGTACACCACTGTCTCATGATTTTGAATGTAAATTTATGGCAGGCTGTGAATCACAAAACATTTGCTTACAGAAGCCCTTCGTTTTTTGGGCACTGCACCTGTCATCTCAGCATAAATGCCACGATTCAACTGAAAGTAACATTTCCATCTTTCGTCATTATTTACGATCAAATGTTACCTAATAACACGGTATACCGTGCCTAACCACAGACTACCAGCTGCAATCGCTACTCGCTACTTCGCAAGAGCTACATGCAGGGTTTCCACGCAAGGCGACTCTGATTACCCCAGCTGAAGGGTGTTGTTTACCCCAGATTACCCTAAAACAGCTAATCCTGACCAATGATCTATTAATTAACTGAAAGGTAAATGGACAGGTTTTCAGAGCTCTGTCAGTATGAAAAAGTCCTGTGTTACATACTGCATGAGCGTCAGGAGGGAAATCCAGTCGAACGACGTTTGAATGCTGGTTTGATATCCAGACGATATCACGTACAAGATGTTTGCCAAAAACCTGTCGAATTAATTTTGATGCCCGCTGTTTTCCAAGGCGCCCTTTTTTTCTGCGACTCCTGATCTGGGAACATTGTTTTCATCAAACTAAAAGAGGCTCACACAATGATATAGGTGGTGCATAGTTAAAAATGCACAAACTTGCAGTTCCACTTTACGAGCACGATTTTCGAGAGGATCATTGGATAGCACGTAGCTGGCAATTGATGGTTTTTTTGCCACCGTGGATCGTTGTTTGTGTCGCTGAGAGCATGTGACGCCTGATCTTCGATTTCCCACAAGTAATATAGGTTCGACAAACCTTGCATTATTCCACATCCTTTTGCTCTGTTGATTTTGAGAACTTGGCTAACCATCCCTCAAACCCAGGTTCCGGTGTCAACGAATCTTTAAATTTCTGCAGGTTGTTTCTAGCTTTCAAGTAAAGCTTTCCTTTTTCGAGATGATGTCGTTGGCCCTTCCTCACTCGGTGCGCGATCATCTGCTCTGCTGCAAGAAATGCAATAATATGTGTACCTATCCCTAGTACAATTATTTATTTTTTATTTTATTTTCCATCCATTCACGCACTTCAGCCATTCTATCCACATACTCAATCTAACCTAACACTTTGATCCACTCTCTGCGATGACTTTCTGGCTTCCCTCACACATGACCTTCGTCATATCTTTTCATAACGGATTTTATCCAATCTTGTTACACCACATATGCTTCTCAGAGACTTCGTTGCAATCGCATTCACGTATCAACTCATAAAAGTTGATCGTAAAGTTATCAAATTTCTTCATTTCCTGAAGGGCGGGTGAGAAAATTCAGAGGTTTTTAGAAAAAACTACCTTGCCTTTATTAATATGCATAAACTTTCCTCAACACTCAGTTGTAGAACCCCTAGTGCTTCAATTTTTGTTGACGGAGTTTTAGGCATGATCGCAGCTATATCAAATTCTACGTCCGTGCTACTCCGCCTAAGAAGGACAGTGAGAATACAAACATATATTGCAAGTTTTAAGTCGATACCTGTACTCTTTTGTTTAAATGAATTTTTGTAACTAATTTTATGGCTTCTTCCTTTCGCTTTTAGCACCTTTTGTAACTCGAAGTGTCAAAGAACCCTGTCTAAATTTTTTTGTTTACATCGCTACAATAACATGCTTCTTTGGCGTGCAGCATGGCTAAGAAATAAGACGCCTTCCATCTAATTAGCTGGCAAAATACCGGCGCTGTGAGGTAACTCTGCTGTTAATTCAATGACTATCACAAGAATGAACCTATTAATTATTTTTACGATGAAATATATTAGCTGTGGAATTTAACAATACTACAAACATACCTGTCAATAATTAATATAATCTGTTGAAGCTTATAACCACTAGCGCAACCAGAATAGGACAGTGACTTTCGTCGACTGGCTGTTGCTGACACCGATCAAGTTTTTATTCGCAAAATGCAACTCAGAATCATTTGTCAAAACGAAGTGGACAAGAGATATTATGGCTTCGTATCTTGACGCCATCTTTCGTGAGCGATACCTGATGACATTCAAATATGAGACATTAACCACAGCAGCAGTGCAGTTTTGTGAACACTAAATTCTGACCCGTTTCATTACATTTCGTTCAGGTGGTAACCAGTAGTGTGCTTGCATATTGGCTTTCAATTTTCTATTTTTCGTAGATTAGGCGGTCACTTCCTTCACGGAGCTCTGATTACCCTAGATTTGCCCATATTTTTCATTACCCTAAAAATTACCCTAGGGTACCCCTGATTACCCTAAATTGGGGTAATTACCCTGCTCGTGGAAACACTGGCTACATGCAACCCGTCTTCGCGCCAATTTTCACAAGTACCAACCTTTGAAAATATCAAAACAAGACTCAATCAGAGCTGCCAATAGAATCAACCGTAGATAGCTTGCAATTCCAGTAGTTTGATATACTGCTGGTAAAAATCTGGAAGACCAATCGGAAAATGTGTTGTTTTTCCTGTTTTTTGCTTATTTATAAAGATCATTGATAGAAAACAGTACTAGAAAAGTTCAATACTATGAGCATGTTCTATATAAAGTACCTAATTAAGTTTCAATTGAAGCTTAAACCCTTAATATTAACCTTTGTTTAATAAAGCATGTTGTTTTGCCTGGTCAAAATGACAAGACCATGATATGAAATACGCCTTATCTTGACAAAACGTGAACAGAACAATCGGTAAACTGACTCTTTAATTAATTACCCTGCAGCCACCGAGTGCAGCGTGTAAGTGCCTGAAAACGTCTGTTGCTAAATTATAAATGGCAAAATGAAAACCTTTATCAGAATTTGAGCAGGGAAGAATTTTTGAGCTCGAAAGGCGTGGACTATCGCACAGAGCCATTGAAAACGAAATAAATCGTAGTAAAACGGTCATCACTAACTTTTCAAAAACATCCCGATGAGTATGGAAAAAGAAAAGCCCTGGTCGTCCCTAGAAAATTACCCAAGCACTCGACCGCCGCATCAGAAGAGAAGTTAAGAAGGATTCTAGTCCAGTCGAATAAAATACAATGTCGGAGCAGAATGTAGTCCTCGGACAATTCGAAAACACCTACGAAGTAAGGGGTACAAGAATTTGAAACGTTTGCAGAAACCACGGCTCCTTGCGCGCCACAAAACCGATCGATTAAAATACGCTGCTGAATACCAAACGTGGGATGCTGAGAAATGGCAAAATGTGGTGTTCTCCGATGAGAAAAAATTTAACCTAGATGGTCCGGATGGGTTTCAGCATTACTGGCATCACTAGGATTTACCATCACAAGGCATCACAAGGATAAAGTTTTCTACAAGGCTCAGTGGAGGAGGGTATTTGATGATCTGGGGTGCCTTCTCATCTGCTGGAACCCTTAGGTTGCAAATAGTGCAAGGCCGCCAAACAACATCGAAGTACATTGCTATGCTAGAAAAGGCTTCCCTTATTACTGAAGGGGCTCGGTTGTGCGGTGCAAACTGGGTATTTCAGCAAGATAACGTCGCCATTCACTCCTCTCGTCAAACAAAGGAGTACTTTGCTTCTAACAACATCGAATTATTGAACCACCCAGCATGTTCTCCGGACCTCAACCCGATAGAAAATCTCTGGGGATGGATGGTAAAGGAAGTCTTCAAGGATGGCACCCTATTTAAAACTATAAAGGACCTTTCCGACGCTATTTTCAAGACTTAGGATGAGATCCCTCCTCAACTCTTAGAAAGCTTGGTTGCAAATATGCCGAAGCGAGTTTTTGAAGTAATTCGTAAAAATGGAGATTACACTAAATATTAAGGCCTTGTGTTCTTAAAAATAAGTTTATCAAAGGATTTACCTTGATTTCTATGCGGTGGTCTTATAATATTGACCAGCGAAATTCCTACTGTATTTCATTATGTTCCTGTGAAAATAATTAAAACTGCTGAAAACTACGTATATTGTTTGTATAAGTCCTCTTATATCTATTTCATGTTTTACATGATAGTTATCGATCATTTTATCAGTATAAAACACACTAAATATAATATTTTCATTTTTTCTGTTTTAGTCTTTAGATTTTGACCAGGATTTTATATGAATATAAGTACAATAAAATAACTTAAAAGAATGTATTTTTATTTATTATTGAACTTGATTTCGGACATTACTCACAAACAATATTACTAAGTACAGTTTTGTGCAAATTTCTACAACGCTGGGTCATGGTAAATGCACTTCAAAAATATGATCAATCCCTGACAACATACTTCAAAATTTTTTATTGAAACAGGTTTACTTGGTTTTAAGTCAAATTCTAATTGCGTGGCCAAACAGATAGTTCAAAAGGAGCATTGTGAACTATTATCTTAAAAACTTGACTATTTTTTAATACGTAAACTCAAAGCTGAAATGAAAACCCCTGGTTGAATTTTTTGGTTACCTAATTTAAAAAACGTAGCACTAGAATGAACTCTGTGACATTCTTGTTTATGATTTAGGCAGACTTTTATCATATGTGTTCCCTATTTTAATTTTGCCCCTCTTTCTCAACCTGGAAGCAGCGTATTTAACAATTCAATATATAACAATTGAATGTGAACGTTTGCAAAAACTACTCGACCACTTTCGGATTCCAATGGAATAGATATATATGTAATATATTATATATAAATATGCATACATTTTATATCAATCTGAAAATAGTAATCAAAATAGTTTAAATAGTTGAATAGCTTTGATAAATGCAAATTTTCTCAGATAATCAAATCGGCCCGTGTTATCACTAGACGACCTACCACCTCACAAATGTTCAGATAATGAAGTAAATTCCTAGGCATCGAGTACTACGTGTATTTACTTGTATAGAACTATTCAATACTTAGCGTGGTTTGAAGATTGAAAATTTGAAATGCAGTGTCACTCAACTCTTATACCTCAAGGTTAAAATTTGAGTTAGGAAGTGTATAGTACTTCAACTTTTAAACAGGCGAAAGAATAGCAATGTCGCAATTTAAGCATTTTCAATTACGATGTTTTACGTTGATATGATCAACTGTTTTCCAAAATTCATTCTCTCCAATAAGGACAACAGTACTCGTATAGACATGAGAAAACTATTACCACTTCGCAAAACGTGTAAATAGTTTGTAAGTGTTGTTTACAAGAGCAACACAAGTGTGTGCAATATTGTAAAATGAATGTAAAGATTTAAGCCGAGCGGTCGCACTTGCAATTTGAAAATTGTTTGCAATTTAATGCAAAATGTTGTATACAAATTTGTACTTTGAACAGCGATATAAATCGATAAGTAGAATAGACGCCTCTTCGGCGATAAAATCGCTTAAGCGGAGAAACAAAACACATGCATGCTCTGGCGAAAAAGTTAGACTGGGTATAGTTACTTAGTCAAATGTCCGTTACGCTTTCGTCCGAGTGTGCGATATCATGGATACCGAATTTCTCAGTGATGGCTTACGTACATTTAAATTTTTAACATTTTATAAGGAGAGGCTGGGTTAGAATAGGTTAGGATGGGATAGGTTAGGTTAGCTTAATTAAGTTATGTTGACGGAATTTTTCATGACCACATTCTCCGTGGAATTTCTACGGGTCCTGCTAGTATCTAACCAATATCTTCTGCACCATTCCGTAATAGTAATACCCCTCAACGGAATACAACTATTGTCTCTATGGGAATTATTACTCTCAGGGGGAAAATATGAGGGCCCGAACTGGGAGCTAGGTAGACCTTTTTGTTGAAATATGTTTTTTATGTTAAGGACTATGTTGTCCTTTTTTTCAGCACCTTCTATTTTCTTCTTTAACTTCGATCTTCTTTCATGAACTTCTTTCTCAACTTAATGTTTATATGCATCTTTCTGCATTGATTCCACGTTCCCTTAACTCGATAAATGCTGCCTTCCTCCTTCTTCTATTTGGATCGGTTTTTTTGCTGCGCTGAGGGAGACTCAAACTAACATATTATCTAACTAATATCTCATACGTACAGCATTCCGCTATAGTAGTACCTCTCAGGGGGATATATCTATTGTATCTATGGAAATCATCACTCCCAGGGGGAAATTTGCGTGCCAGAGCTGGGAGCTAGCAAGGTCTTTTTGTTGAAAAAAATGTTTTTTTTTGTTATGGACCATCTTTTTCGGTTCATGCTCTCCTGTTTCTCAGCACCTTCTATTTCTTCTTCAACTTCAATAGTTTTTCATGAGCTTCTTTCTCAACTTGCTGTTTCAATGTCTTTTCTGCATTTTTTCCGCGTTCCCTAAACTCCATTCTAAATGGTGCCTTCCTCCTTCCTCTCATTGGATCGCATTTTTTGTGGGTAGGGAGGCTCAAACTAACTAATAATAATCTCCCGTTATAGTAATGCAAATAATAATGAGATTTAATGATGCAAAATGTTTGTAACAAATACTGGCAGATCGGTTGCAACGTTTGAAAACCACGTATCCACATTGCTGTGCGTAGAATCGATAATTTAATGCTATTATGAATAATCTGTTTTTTCGTTAATTAATTGGTTATTCTTCAATAAATTTGATCGTAGCATGGACGTCAGTCTTTAATGTAACGTGTTAATATCAGTTTGTTTTTTTCCGTGCGACATCATTCGATTCAAATTTTACAAGCCAAATGGGCTCAAACTTTCCATAAAAAATTATAACTTTTTCTCCCAGCTGTGCAATAAGGTACCGATAAATAGGGTTGTATTCAGAGTAAGGTTAGTCGCTTGTCGTTCTCTGTATACAACCGTCGCCAGACGGGCCAAAGGTTGCACTCACAAGTAAAGCTAGCCTGGCATAATCTGAACATGATAGCCGCAGGAACAGTAAGTCGGTAAATAAGTATTAATTATTCTTAAGATTTTATTTGCAGTTTAAAATGTAATGTATTCCAATTCATCAGATACTTTAGCTGCCGTCGACTCTGGTGACGACGAGTAGCAAAAGGCGTCAGCCATCTGAAGTCCAGCATCTTCGCTATTGGGCTGGCTACCAGAAACGACTGGAAAATAAATGTCTTCGTTCAACATCTGTTTTCTTTTAACTCCATTGTAAATCAGTGGCGATTTGGTGTGACTATTTATTGCGGGACTTATCACCGTAATAGTCTCGTTTTCTGCGATTGCAGCTATATTTCTATTAAAAGTGCATTGACACTGGTAAAATAAGCCAGACCATGTAATACTAATCTGTTCAACTATCGCAAATTGTAAGAAACCACACGAAATATGTATTTAAACAGTATTCAAAATGTTCGTTGAATAATTATGAGTAATTTCGGTAATTTTTGTACGGTCTTCAAATTCGCGGTAATTGAACAAATTTGTTTCACAAAGTGTGGCCTACTGTTACCGAAACCAATTCGCAATTTTTGGGAAAAATCGTTGCACTGCTTATGAATCTTCGGGAATAGTATGGTTAAATTGGTCATTTTATCGTAGAAACATCGAAACAATGCCTATCATAAGCCCAGCAATAAACTGAAAACCGTTGAAATCTGGCGGTAAATTCTGATTATGATTTATCGTCGGATCGAAGATTATTTTTGTCTGAATTTACCGGTAATTATTGTATTTTTTCTCCGAAAAAACGACCATATATCGTCGGTTTTAAATAGCGTCGGGAATGTCTCGTATTATTATCCGATTAAAGGCAAATAACCGGTAATTATCATAAGTTTTGGACGAACACCGAAGATAATTATCATTTGATCACTGGTAGCTATCCGGTTCATTACCGGTAGTTTACTTGTTTCTCAGCACAGGTAATTAATCAATTAATTACCGGTAATTAACCGGTTATTATCGTCTGTCTGCGTCCAAAACATACGTTATTCACCGGTAATTTTCCTATAATCCGACGATAATACGAGACATTGCCGACATTAATTCCGACGATATATCATCGGTTTTTCGGAAGAAAAAGACCATAATTACTGCTAAATTTAGACGAAAATTACCTTCGGTCAGACGTTAAATTTCACACTGGGTAGCATTGAAGATCATATACGTTATGAGGCTTCTATGGAAGATATCCCGATAAGAAGAAATTCTGAAGTTAAGCAAGTGAATAATTAAGCGTGTTTCTAATGCGATAGATTTACATTAGCAGCGGCGACGCTTTGGTGAATCAAATTTGGCTGCAGAGCTGCTTTGGGATTTTTCGGTTCTGCTTTGCCTGATTCTCCACTCTTGGTATCAGAACTGTTCTACCTCCTGATAGAGTTCAGTAAGTCGGTGAACTTAGTCACTATGTCAAATTCCGGCGAGCATTTCCTGGAATGACCTACCCAATTGAAAATCGAGGACGTCGCGCCGATGTGTTATGGCCGAGCAAGGGATAATGTAAGAGACGTTTCGCCGGTAAATCATCTCCGCATCATAGGCGAAATGTCCACTTAGGGACGAAATTTTTGGCCCAGGGACATCGGCGGCCAACTGCGATGATCGACCATTCTACGTCTTTGCTCGTCTCCGGCATGTCTAATTTCGCCGGCGATATGTACATGATACGCAGCTGGCCATCCTTGAATTCTGCTTTAAAAAACTCTCGGCCACGCACAGCCGAGATTTATCGCCTCTGAACGACCCTCAAATTTATATATAGGGTCGTTCAGAGGCGATAAATCTCGGCTGTGCGTGGCCGAGAGTTTTTTAAAGCAGAATTCAAGGATGGCCAGCTGCGTATATATATTTATAGATACAATTATATACTTATTTAGGTATTTATATTATATATATATAAATTTCTGAGTTGTTCAGTAGCGATAAACTTGGTTGTGCACTGCCGCGAGTTTTTTAATCGCAAAATTGAAGGATTGCCCGGCTCAAATCATACATATATTAATAGGGAAAATGTATCAATGTATTAGTAGAGTTTATGGCCGATTGCTCGTAACGGCGAATACCCTAAGCTGAAATGCGGTAAACCGGAGACTCACTGTATATATATCTATAAAACTACAAATATATAACATATTTGACGGCTGCTCTCCAGGATGACAATGTCGCTGAGCGTAGCCGAGCTTTTAAAAGTAAATCCTTTATTCAAAGAATTTCGAAGAAAGAATTAAAATGGAAGTTAGTGGAAGGACACTGGGAATCCGTTTGACCAAAGCGCGTCTACAAACCTTGTGCACAGGCACAAAATTGGAAAAAATTATGAAAGATAAAAATTGGAGAAAAAAGTAAAAGGTGATGAAAAAAGACACCAGCGAACCGGAAAAAGATATTCCGTTACAAGAAAAAAAACAGTTTATTCCAATTAAGACACAGGCCATTGGATTTTAAAACGCTTCAACTTGAAGATCCTTAGTTGATAGACATATATGTGTGTGGGTGTCGAAAAAAAGTAATTGACAGAAAATCATGAAAATGTATTCCCCCTGTTGAATTATTTCGAGGTTTTTGATGCAAAAACACTATATATGCATGCACCTACATATGTATATCTCTATCGATTCATGAATAATGCAACCGACGCATTGATGAAAAAAAATTTTGAATTTTTTTGAAATATGAAGGCAGCCTTTAGCGATATCGGGGAGATGAATTGAGAGTAAAAATTGGTGGATGTACAGTCTAAAGGATCGACACAGTAGAAATTCGAAAGCGTCTTTTGTTTGGGTTTCAACTAGTATACCAAGAGACTAGCTCGGAAAAAGTTTAACCATTCAACCAATTCATGATATTTCTTACGCGAGCATAATAGGCTATGTATTTGCCTACAAAAAATAAAAAAAACACTCGAGTCAGGACCAAGGAAATGATAGTCACATAATACTAATCGAAAAAATTTTACAAACCGAATGGAAAATTTCGTGAATGCCTACCAAAATCATGAAGTCAAAAAGCTGTCGTAATGAAAGAATTAAAATATCTTAATATCAAGATCTTTGGTTGATATTCGCACATGGGTATCGTAATACCCATGTCAATTATTGTCGAAACACAAAATGATTGAGAGAAAGGCACCGTCTACGTGCCTTTATCTACGTACCCTTCGTTGCGTTAATCTGATTTTGATAATGTATATAAATACAAGTGATAAGGAAACATAATCATAGTGATGTATTGTTGAAAACTATCTAAGAAGTGCGCAATTACATTGTCATTTTAGCATGCGAACATAGGACCTAGTCACATGAGAGATTAATGTTGAAAGTAAAATGGACATATTTCAATTGTTTTGCGTCTAAGTCAATGAGGTCAACATTCGGGACAATTTTTCATTCTAGCGTATCTACTATTGTGCCAAAATAACGAGCTCGAAGTGAATAAAATATTTTACGATAACACAAAGTTATAATTTCCTACGGTAACAATCCTGGTGCAAAAAAGTTTACCTGTCAAAAACATAAGGATCGTTGTACAATGCCAACCATAGCATTTGCCGCATAGCTTGGAGAACACAAAAAGTCAAACTACCTAAAATAGTGTTGTTATAATGTACTCAAGAGCGCAAGAAACGATTTAGTGCCACACAAGTTTACCAAAAACATTTTAGGACAGGGATATATATTTATGTATACATACAAAACAGAAAGCTTTAAGTATTGAAATAATATTTAATAACGAGTTCACAAAATTTGAAACTAAAATAAATACGAATTTCCTCATCACCGTATTTTGGTTTAAAATTCCTGAACAAGTCAGTGATCTGCTTTAAACGCAACCTTATCAGAGACTTTAGGAAACTTTCCGATAAAATTTATCATCTTTACTAAGAAAACATTCCAGAGTCCCGCTCCATCATCGATTCAAAGGAAAAAAATCATTACGTCTGAAATAAAAGATCTAAGTAAAATGAATTGCGGAGACTAAAAATATATCATGCGAGTAAAAACAAAGTATGGCACGGAAACAAAAACAAAACACAGAAGCAAAAAAATCCCGTAAAATATGAGTATGAAATGAAATTGAGCTGGTAATGACGTGGTTTCTACCTATTCAATACTTGCAAAGGGTACGAACTGTCCATATTGTTCAAATCAGGGTTTCGCTTAAAAATGTGCACGGACTTAAAAATTCTGAGGTCATACGGTGTTGAAGCAGAATCTAAAATTTCGAAATCGGTAGGAGATGTAGGGACATTGCATTTCCGGCATGATTTTGCATTGCAGAATGCGATGGGTGTGCTGGTTGATTCCCAGTACGCAAGCTTCTATCTCTATGCTTTGCCACTCTGATGTAGAAATTTCGTAACGTAATACCAACGAACAAAGATGTGCACTGCACACACAAGAGTACATCAATGCGGCTAGCATTTGAGGCCTGTGCTTCTCCGTTTTGTTTTTCATTTTCCCGTGCCATACATTGTATTTTTACTCTCCTGATATATTTTTGGTGACTACAATTCATTGTACTTTGATCTTTTCTTTCAGACGTAATTATTGTTTTCATTTGAACTGATGATGGAGCGGGACTCCGAAATGTGTTCATAGTAACGATGATAAATTTTATCAGAATTTTCTTCCTTCTTACGTTTCTAAATAAGTACATAGCGTCAGATCTATAAAACGTTTCGAAGACCAGCTCCCTTAAATCATATCATATATTTCGAGAAATCTTTTAAAATATGATTTTAATACTTAGTCCTTTCTTCGTTTCTAAATTCCCAAAGATCATTCGCTTCAAAAAAGTAACTTCCTTGGCTTCCTGAAAATGCTCTATTATAACAACTAATGAATGGCCTACCTAACCTCGTGCTTACGAATCAGCCTGGGAGCGCTAGTTCTCATAGATACAATAGTTCTAAGGAAACTTTTATCACTCCAACTCAGAGCACTGCTAATGTCTTCCCGTCTAATTCTACTGACACTGACAGTGGCTCCACACCGGCTGGTAAACGATTCTCCACTGCTGGAGGAGAAGTAAGGAGTCTCTTGCCTCTTCCTCCACTCCAGTTTACCGATCCTGTATAAAAAGCATGGTTAATTGCCAAGCATTGGATTACGATAAAACAAATGAATATTCTCTCATTGCGAAATACCTTAACTCCAGTTTACTGATATTTCTGGCATTCTACGAACAGTTTGTATTTTTGACTGGAACTTTTATACGAACCAGTTATGCAAAATGCAAGGAAAACTTTGGAGTGTGGCCAAAATATCACCTCCGAAAAGCAGTGTGGTGCGCAGCTTCTTTTTCAATAACTATTTCATAAATTGAATTTTAATGAGGATAAATGCTCGTCACAGAAAGAGGTCTATCAAGTTTACTCTGCATTTTAGGTCATGTATCGGCAGCTTAACTCATTCTAACACATTTCCTGCGAAGTGACCAACCGGTGGTCACTTAGGTGATTTTCATAGTGCTGCTGACCCACATGCAGTCACTAACTCATTTATTATTAATACTTAATGACAGCTAAATATAGGCTCGATACAGTTAATGTTCGCTATTTTCAAAGTTGATTACCACAATTGACTGAAAATTTGAATTGAATATTGAACTTCAGTTTACCCCATCGCAGTTAACGTGTTAATAAGGATATACTGGCTAGACGAAAACTCTGAAAGAGAAAAATACCGAATTACTTGTGTATTAAAAATTCAAAATACATCTTTAATATATTACCAACCTTTCGTTTTAATTATATTCTGACGTACACATTAGAGACACATGTAAAATTATGCTTTCACTACTATGATGATAAAATATATATGAAGCGTTGAAGAAAAAGGTTATAGCAATAAAAAATTCTCTAGTGTGTATCAAGAAATCAAGAAGAGGAGAGTCCCAATACATTACGCACCCAAAATATCACAAAAAAATTAGAAAAAAATAAAATAAATTAGCACTAAACATTAACAGGAATAGATTTCCTTCCAATGCGAGGCCTCATATGAGCAGAACAAAACGAATTTTACATATCAATCTGAACGAAACAACGTTATCTGAGCGTTATTCTCACCGGCTTACGTCAGGAAAGAATAATTCATCCATTTTCATAATTGGGGCGGTTGAGTATCTCTCTCAGGGTCCTCAGATGAATCCGATTCTTCTGAAAGTAAAACGCGGATATGAGAGACTTCCAGATAGGTCTAGGTCAATGTAAGGACGTATCACGTATTTTTTTCTGGGAAGAAAATTTTTTATTCCGCCTTAGTTTTTGTACAATAATAGTCTCATTAAAATTTCTTACAGAAGATTAACAATTTCACCCTTATAGGTACTAGTGTGGATGACTGCTTAATAAGTAACCTCTAAATTAGAGATGTTGAATATTATTTAGGTTTCCTGCTGGACACATTCATGGTTTTTGTGTTTAAGTAGTCTACACTTTGAGCAAGGTTGAGTTAAGCTTTGCTAGGGTGAGTTATGACAAGCCATTTAATGTTCAATTGAACAAAAAGAAAACTTCACTGTGGACGGTGAAAACATGTTAATGGCACTGTTAGATTTTGCGTGGGCTGCAGATTTTTAATGTTGGATTTAATCCTACAATATCGATTGCAAGAGAACTAATGGGAGATTTTCATTAGAAATTGAACTGGCACCTATAAATGGAAGTTGTTATATTATCCAGTTCATATTCAATTATGTTTACACTAAAGTATTACTATATTCACACATTTGTATTAGAAACACATACAATTTATGTCCTCTGCTATAATTATAGAAATATATTCTGAGAAAGATACTACTCCAACAAATTCCTATGAAGATGTGCTGAAGAAAAAGGTTATAGCAATAAAAAATCCTCTAATGTGTATGAAGAAAGGGAATGTTCCAAAACATTATAAAATGAAGTACATTATTAGTATATAGTTAAATAAAGGGTATTACTGTTATTGATGCCACAGTACTTTAAAGCTCAACTCGCTCTTTCCTTATCATTGATATAAGAATCGTAAAAATATGATTTTCGGTAAAGAAACATTTTCAGGGGGACACATATAAATGTCGATTATAATTTGTGCGCCATTCCACTTATTACGAGTGGTGGTGACGACAAGTTGACTAGTTCTCAACAAAAATCTCTTACCTCGTCTGCACACAATTACAGTCCCTCCTTTTCACTTTGATATTCTAATTAACAATAATGCTGCGTAAGATCAGCCTACTTTTAATTGTATAAACATTTATACGCATTTTCAAGTTTGTAGCGTAGACCCTTGCATTGTCTGTTCAATTAACTCAATTCTCAACAGCTTTTCAACTTTAATTTAAAAAAGATCAAGTTCAATTTAAAAAAACTCAGGTTTAATTTAAAATATGTTGAGTTCAGTTTAAAAAAGCTCAAGTTTAATTTAAAAAAGCTCAAGTTTAATTTTAAAAAGTTCAAGGTCAATTTAAAAAAGCTCAAGTTTAATTTAAAAAAGATCAATTTTAATTTAAGAAGTTGACTTTTAGATGAATCCATTACTGCCATAACACCCAGGCTATGTCTACGCTCCTACAATCATATACAGAAGCATTTTGCTGGAATACTTGCGTTAGAAGATTTAAAGATGGGAGATAACGCATAAATGCACTTAGGTATGGTATAAAGGGGTAAAAATTAATTTATTAGTTGAAAGATTGGCCTCTAATTTGGTATACATTTTATGTGTAATACTAGGTTTTATAACATGATATAATAAGCCATTATTGTAGAGCATTATTGTTTAAATATAATTTTGAAGCCATATAATGTTCAACTTTTCAGGCAGTGCAGTTTGATAAATGTCACACAGTTACTTATAACATAAAATTTATCTTGAATTTTTTGGTCAATAGATATACACTGTATGTACTGATGATCTGTTTGTCAAATGTTTAGCAAATGATTCATGGGTAAAACTTGAAGAATGTCAAATTAAGTACAAAATCACAACAGCTTGGTTTGTCTGATATTCGATTTACTCTATTTTCAGTGTCAGTATTTTTAAATATATGCATGCATTCTCAGAAATAAACTTTACTAAAATTATTATTACATAGGTATGTAATTTTAGAAACATAAGGTTTCAAAATTGAAATTCTTCTTTTTTTATATAGGTCTATAGCCTGCTTGAGACTTTTCAAATTAAACTTGATCTTTTTTAAATTGAACTTGATCTTTTTTAAATTGAACTTGAGCTCTTTTAAATTGAACTTGACCTTTTTTAAATTAAATTTTAGATTTTTTAAATTGAACTTGAGCTTTTTTAAATTGAACTCGAGCTTTTTTAAATTGAACTTGAGCTTTTTTAAATTGAACTTGAGCTTTTTTAAATTGAACTTGAGCTTTTTTTAAATTGAAGTTAAAAAGCTGTAGTAGTCATATGTTTACTCAAATATTTATCAACTGCCTCAATAAGCACCTAAAAGCGTTAAAACTCATGTAATTGAAAACAATGATATATTAGAAATATGTATATTTCAAAATAACCAACCAAAACTCAAAACAATTATTCACACATGCGTAAAATACTTACTTGATGTGACTTAAGTTTGAAGGTGTAAGAACGCCCCTCTCCCTTGCAGCAGCTTTTTTCAGGCAACGAGCAAGTGTAACATTTCCTTCACTGGGCCAACGCACTTTTATCACGGCCTTCAGTAAATATTTAAATTGATAGAACTTGCTTAGTTATTTTTTTACTGAAAAAAAATTTTTAATAAGTAAATTTTTTGAATAAGAAGTAAATCAAGAAATATAATGAGAAAGCAATCGATCTTGAGTACTTATACATAAATATCTCTAAAAAAATACCCTTCACATAACAGAATTTGAAAAATTAAACTAAGCTTGAACTCTCCTACAGATAAGGAAGTTCTAACGATGAGAGTAACTGTCGATCGACACAAAATCGTTCAAAAACTTTCATCCAGTACAAATTCTAAGTTTTCAAATGCATATAACGTTCAAACACCTGCATTACAATCAATAAAATCTCAGTTTTTAGGCAATAATTGCGAATTAGTCACTTCACGTCGGGCAACTTCACAAACTCAAACTGCAAGTGCAGCAGCGCCGGGGCGGTGAAACGGACTGCTACTTCAAAACTTCGAGAGTTCGACTGTTCGAGTGCTTCGACCAGCTCATAGGGCAAGTTTTTAGGGTAAATCAACTCAGAGACTTCATGTTTGAATGTTCGTTACAAATTTTTGAATGAATACATTATTCTAGACAAAAAAAAATTACACATATCACTTGTTCTTGGAAGGGTGTATGAGTGTAATACAAAATACTTTTTTGTTATTCCATTTTAATTCAAACTAGCAAGGATAGGGTAGTTTGTAGATTAGTCGTCGACTGACCTTCGACTGATAATCGACTCTTTACAAATCACTCGTTAACTTCTATTCCAGACATGTTTATTTATTAAATGTCTTCTCAGTATGTTTCGTTGATGATTAAGTTTTTGGTTTACATTGAGTAAAAATAATAACCGATTTTTAGTTTTTGTTCTAAGTGTTGGGGTATGTGGGGAATTTGTAAGCATTTTGCTATTCAAAATGCAAGAGTGTAAAAGTATATCTCTAATTTTCTCATCTCTTCTTTCTCTCATTCAAACGAATATTCATTTGTGCGATGTCTCTAGAACGTAATAATTAGAATAACATTAATATTTTATGTATTATTTCCATCTTACAAACACTCATATGTCTTGAGAAGAGACTTCAGCTAACGCACGACTGCCTCGGGAATAAAAACAGTTCTATAAAAATTAAAAGATCAACGTTACTTGAATTGCGAACAACGAAAACTTAGACTTGTATTGCTTTATTGTTATTATTATTATTTTTATTATTATTATTATTTTTATCATTATCATTATCATATAAGAAAGTTTTAGCCTCCCTTAACCACGACAAAGATGTTCTAAGAGAGGAAGGAGGAAGGCACCATTCAGTATGGAGTTGAGGGAACGCGGAATCTATGCACAAGGTGCACAGAAACAGGAAGCTAAGAAAGAAGTTCATGAAACGAGATAAAATTGAAGAAGAAAGTAGTAAGTGCTGAAAAACAGGACAGCAGTGAACCGAAAAAAGATGGTCCGTAACAAAACAAAAACCTATTCTATTTTAACAAAAAGGAAGAATACCTAACCTTTAGCTCGGGCGCTCACAAAGTTCCCCTGGGAGCGCTAATACCCATAGATACAACAGTTGTATCCCCCTGAGGGGAACTTGTATTGCTTTACTTTTTCAAACAATAATCAATTTGATTACTCGTTAGAATAAAAGTGTTTCTTATTACCACATGTAATTCTTTGCAAAGTAATTAGCAAAGTTTTATGCGGTATTTCGTTTAGGAAACTACAGCGTGTACTGTCAGGAAACTTGTTAATAGAAACTATCATAATGAAATGCGCTTTCTCTTAGCATTGTTTGATATCTTTGTGCTTCTTGAAATAATTAGCATTGTCAACATCACAATATCTTCACCATAAGAAAAGAAAACGACTAAGAATAAAATTTAGAAATACGATTAATCTTAGGTATAATTATTAGGTATATGATTCACGATTTTTAAATTCATTTTATGTTACTTCTTATTTTATAAATTTCTGAATGGTGATTAAATTCATTAGAATGTATTAAGAACTAAAAAGTAATTACACCGATTTCACTCGTGAATATCATTTCTCAATGTAAAATCTTGCATAGACATGAATAAATATTCATGTCCTCTCAGTAAGTAGCACTTTTCTTCTGAGAGAGATAGACTGCTGGGACTGTGGTAATGTGTTTGACTTGTGTCTGGTTTTGAAGAATGAAATAAAAATATGCGTATAACAATGGCATGGTAAAAAATACACAATTGAACACAAATAAACGCAGCAATGCATTTATTCTGCAGTACAGTAAAGTCTTCACTTTCAATGTTGTGAATATTTCTGGAAAAGCATGAAATTGAATAAAATATATGAAATATAATTTCTAGCTTGATGCATTGTACGCCACAATGTCAGAGCATACGTTTCATTGCGATAGATCAATGATATTTGTATGGCTGTAAACAACGGATGGCCTCCTCAGATACTACGACCTTAACCAACTTAGAAGTTTGCGCCCTCAAATTACAACTGGCCGGCTCAGCATATTACGTCCGAGCTCGACCGTTCGTGGTTAAGAGCGCGGAGATAGAGTTATAAGGCCGAACCGGCCGACTCGCCTTTAATTCATACTTGATCGACTGTCTCGTCTTTAATTCACCGGCGACACGTCCTTGATTTTCAATTGGGTAGAGCTTGCTTCGAAGACTCCTTATGCTAAATTAAAGGTAGAAAACACTAATTCCACTGACAGTGTTTTAAGTAATCTCTTGTGTTGATATCGATTAGTCAACAATTCTATAATAATATTTATGCAATTAAAATAGTATACATGATAATGTTGAATTGACAATAACACTGAACTGATAACTCTACATTGAAGGCCTAAAAAATATTTTCATCCCTCTAAATTTTGAATTTTATTCAATTTCTTAAATTAGCAAATTGACACGTTATTTCATGTTATTATTCGATTCCAGATCTTGAATACTATTTAAAATATTCACCAGATTCCATTTTATTTCTGGTAAATTCATTACTCAACATGCGATGTTTATTTTACGCTGTCTACTACGTGAGAACTGAGGACACTCGCGAAGTCCTCGAGACCAGACACCGGATGTGGGGTTCCTCTCTCATTTTGGTCGTGATGTCGCATATTTGCGATTGATTTGTAGTTAAACGCTTTTTCATCTTGATCTGATTATGCCCCAATTTTTCGAATAAATAGAGCAAAGCAAAGGTCAACAGCATAAGTTAGCATTTGTGAAACAAGATCGTTAATTTTCACATAGCGTTTTTTAGGGCCTCTATAAGGGTTTTTATCATTAACTATTTATGCTGAAATTTTTTCGGCTTATGTTTTTCCTGCAATCATTCATTCCAACTTATTTTAAATACTGGTAATAACAGAGTATATTTTATAATGATTCAATACATTATGCTTCCTAAATGCTTGATTTTCTAGTGATTGAACTCTGTGAATTTCCTAATTAGTAACAAATATTTAAAGAACCTAATCTGAATCTAGATGCACTTCATCTTCAACGCAAAAATGGCAGGCACAATCAAAGGTGGTGAGATAGCGTCTTCTCCACGAAACGGCAATCCAACCTCGAGCAGCATAAAATTTTGTCCACTCGACATAAACCAGGCCTAATTACTTATCTGTAAACGTCGAGAATAAGTCAACTTTTTTCGTATATATGCAATTTCCTGATTTTTCTCACAAATGCAAGATGATGGCCCCCTTAGTTGGAAAAAACTTCAGGTTAACTAAAAAATTTAAACATGAACACAATATCAAAATTTCTGGGTTCGATTAGCAAAATAATTTTTCACTTTGAACTCATCCCAGGTGTTTAAAAATTCCAAATAGTTCTCAAATTATTCTTGTCGTCTGTTTCTCTGTAGAGTGTCGTGGAATTTTATCAATGAGGTAACATTGAAAAGACATAAACTACAAACCGTACATGACGCATTTGGTGGGAGAACGGCGTTAGCGCCATCTTATACTTTCCCACAATAAGAGGTAAAGTTTTTGGGGCGTAAAGATACTTACTTGCAAGTAATAGAACTTTAAACATTTAAATAGGGTTTATTAGTCTTGTAATGTTAGAGTGTTATAATTTATTTGAATGCTAGTAAAACCGTACAGTATCATTTCAAATAAAATTCAAATTTTACAGATGTAGTTATAAACCATATCGAGGTCAGTGAGTGTTTTGCATATAGAAGGTACAGAAAATAACTTTATATTAAAGACATCATTGATATATTAATGCTAAATTAAATTACAAAAATATGCAAGAACATTTATTGCGGTAACATTTATTCATGGTAATTACGTTACGTTATCTAAAACATGATCTTCGTCAAAATTTTGATCATTTTGACTGGCATTCGATTTTGTTCTACTATTTCGATTGCATTTTTGTAGCAATCACCGTGAACGTTTGACATAAATTCAGTCAAATTTTTAAGGTATTTGATTTTCTAATTTGGTAAGGACAGCATTTGCGAGTACTTTGGCAACAAGGGGATGTTTGCTAGGTTAAACCCAGTTGAGTCAGAAGATTTTCCCCTTTCGAAATCTTACATGGTGCTCAGTCGAAGAACTTTTGTTGTATTTCATATGAATTACAACGTCTCCCCTGTACTGTTGATCAAACGTTAATATTATGGAGCCTATGAACTTAGCAGAAGGTGATTTTCTCTTTACTATGCCTGCAATGCTTCGAATTCCAGAAAGTTAGATTATTGCATAGCCACTACTACTTAAAAATAAATGCTGTGACACCTATGTTGCAATTGCTTTGATATAATCATAATTTACATAAATTTTATTTTTATAACGCATCATTATATTTCGTCTAATTTATTCAATGGCATATTGGAGTGCCCAGCCATCAGATAAGCGTGTAGTATACAATTAAAAACGCCACTGTGGATATGTCTGAGGTTCATTAATACAAGGTTAATGTTTTTATTTTCTCCTGATATCGGAAAAGTCGTAGAGTTGTTTTCCTTGCTAGGTTTGAGTATTTCATTCGATCCAATGGTGTAGTGTAGACATCTTGCTATCCCAAGGCTGTCTCTGTTTGCTGTCAGTTCATCCGACACATACATGGTAGGCTGATTCGATTTCAAATTTGAAATGCTCAAATTTTAGGTCCACGTTTAACATTTGAAATACGCAATTCCTACGGTAAGTCTCAGAGTTGGAAGAGTTTATTGCAAATCTACACAAATTGCAAGTAGATTGGGATCGTCGTTATTCATGAAGGGATTCATGACTCGTTTCGCCTCGTTAGTCATTTTTTTATAAAATTTCAAGCACTCACTAACTGTAGCCTTTGTTTGTGCATCGTTCGAACTCTTAAGGTTCATTTTCAATTTGTCTCAAGTTGTACAAGTGTTTGATTTTGGAGGACAGAATCCAATTTCGTATGATGTGAAAACTCGACTGTAATAGCCAAGGCTGATGAATATTTTTCCGGATAACTCTCAAACATCAAACTATGAGTGGCTTGAAACACACTTTTTCCCAGAAGTCAAACTATCTGTACGCAAATAAATTTTATTGGGAGAATGAGCTCTTGAATAATGACTTGTGAAAATAGAAGCATATTATAACTTGTTCCTTAACAATGGCTCTTCGTCTTCCATCAAATTTATTTTGGTTGAATTCTTTCTCTAAGATCGTTTTGAAGAACACCTTGCTTATTTTTTCATAGCTTTTAAAACGCGTTTATCAGAAATTCCATGAATATACAGGGAAACTTTTTACATAACGTGGAAATTTTCTTCCTCGCACATTACACGGCATGCAATTGTTGTATGTTTTCTGGAGTGTTCTCTTGTGCGAACTCATGTGGCTTTTTGCTTTCTAATAAATTTCTGTATGTAGCTATTTTGTTGGTTGTAATTTCCTATTTTCTAAAATAATTTGAATATTGACGTAAATTTTTCGGGCCCACCTATTCTTAGGAAACGTTATTTCTTGCATAAACATGCTTCTCTAGGATTGTGCTTTCCTACACACAAGTATTTTGAAACACACCTGAAGTATTCTTTTCCACTGTTTTGCGTCCGTTTTGCGGTTTCTCTTTACCACTCGTCCACATTTCTTGTTCTCTTTCTTCCAGTCACATTAGAAGTGTGCGTACAAAATTTATTTTTTAACATGTTAGAATTCAATGAACAACTGGAGGGGAAATATGCAGAGTGGCCTAACCCACAAATCAGAAATCAAAACTAACAGAGCGGATTAAGTGAAAATTTCACCTCATAACGGCGTACATGTCTTTCAGGCAGAGTGGCTTGGTTCCTAATTGGTTCCTAGTTATTAACTTGGCAAGGAAAAGCCAGTTTGGCAACCCTGCGATGAACATCACGCCTCTAATTTGAGTGTCCTAAAATTTTGTGTTTTGTGGGTTAGGTCACTCTGTATATTTGCCCTCCAACTATGATGTTAGTGTACGTCGTTGTACAAGTCTGCAAAAATCAAAACCGCGTAGAACATAATTAGAAACGGATTTCAGGGAAAGTCTATTGTCGTAGGTAGCCTCATTTCAACATACTTTCATCAAATACAAAAGCACCTATAATCATATACGTACTTAGAATTCCGCAATGATATTTGGCTATTAGATTATTTTTGATGTTTCACGTGTTTTAGGACAAAGATCTGACAAGTCAAATTCATGGCTCTTACGTCGTTCTTCTACCAAACACGTCATATTTAGCCAGTTATTTAAAATAAATACAAGAAATGAACTGACGAGTTTTCTATAAACTTTACTGGTTCATATTTTTCTGCCAACAATTTTTTAACAAGACCGCAAAAAACTTATCGTAACTTTTTCTGATGTGCTAACCCTATAGTATATTATGTTTTCTACTCTTATTCGCATGCTAAAATATTCTTGTTGGCCTTGTGTGGGCCAAATTACCATATTTTTACGCTCTTGAGTATGTTATCATAGCCCAATCTAGGTTGTTAGTTTCATGTATTACTCCAACTACGTAGTGCACGTCTTGGTAGCTGTTGTAGAACAACCGTTCTCATGTTTCTGACTCAAGTAGACTCAGTGGGACCACTATTGTTGGCACGGAAATATAAATTCGTGCCGTGATACAGCACATTTTCTCGGAGTCCCTTGATGGAAATACTAGTTGATACGTAGGAGGGAAAATATAGTTCTGAATGTCAACCTCGTTGCCGAAGACACAGAATTATTTTAATCCACCCGTTTTAAGATAAAAAATACCTTATACCGCAAGTCCCTGAGCTCGTATTGCTATGTAAGTATGCACTGAAAAGAGTCTTTTCAATAATTTATCGTCATTGAAATTGTGTTTTATTTTCTAACGGTAGTTACATATTTCATCAAGTATAGATTAGGCAGCATTAGGAATACATTGCCCTCAGTCATTAGTGACTAGACTAGTGACATGGGTATTACGATACTCATGTGTGTATCATATAAGGATCCTTAGCTTAGGATATTTCAAAAATCAGTGATATAGTTTTGTATTATCTTTATTGGATATAAGCGATTTTCTTTTCTTTACCAAATTTATTGAAATATGTATACAAATTGAATTGAACCTTAACGAATTATAAATCAAACAACCACTCTCTAGTATTCCCAGAAGTAAAATAAGGAATTCAAAAAGCACAATCTCATAATATTATATATGCTCATTAAATAGAGCACAATAGTATTTACAATTTATGCTGTGCTCTGATACTCATTACCCTTGCACCCATTAGACAAGAATACTTTGTCAAGTAAGGATCAACGACAAATGCGTGCTATCCAATGAGAGAAAACACGCTATAACAAAGGCAAAGAAGGGGGCAACTCCGGCCAACTTTATTCACTGCAGCGTCCAAACTATACTCAAAGATTAACGTATACCACCATAATTTGAAGACTGTAGTTATGCTACTCGAAAAGAAAAATCAAGTTCATTTCAAAGTCTGAATCCAAGAAAGGCAGTATGGTTCGAATCTGATATGTCTTCGAAATTTAAAGAAAATACATTAAATTACTGTGAAGATACGATAAAATAATGCATATATATTCAGATGCAATGTAACGACACATATCTGAATGCCTACAAATTACGAATACCTAAGGGAGTTTCACTCAGTAATTACTTTCTCTAGCTTCAGTTTAGGAGAAAATATTTGTGAGATATGATATGTGGATGCATTAGGCAGAAATACTAAAGAATTTCAGTGATACAAATGTTTCAAGGAGCTCAAGTACCTCTTCTTGAACTCTTGTGTAAACAAAAGCATAAAAAATAAAATGAATCAAACATGAATGAAACCACTGACATAAGGACAGTTGTCAGAAATTGAAGTCTGCTCATTTTTACTTATGATAGTATAAATGCATTTAAAAAAATGTTGTAGTATGATTTAAAAACACCGAGTATGTTTAACTTTGAATATTTTGTTTCATTTTCCACTCTATCCGTAATAATATATCAGGTCGTTTCTTCCTTCAAAAACGTAAATAATAGAAACAATGCCTACCTCCAAAATAAGGAAAGCTGTAGAGAAGTACTGCAAATAAGCTTGTCTGATGCTAGTGTGCAGAAATGCAACTCTCATCTTCGTATTGAAAATGTCTTCAAATCGACAATCTTATATCCTCGCTCCGTGAGGGCAGCCAATGAAAGATGTAATATTTTGCCGCAGAAGAACGCACTCAATCGAACAACTCGTACGTGGTCAGCTTGGGAAGGTCGTCGTGATGATGATTAAGTAGTTATTCCTGCAGAACAAAAATGTCTTAAGCCAGAAAATTGGTTAGCCAATTGCTATAATCTGAATACCTACGAATAACTGGTCCAGATGAAACTGCTCAACGTATCACATCGAGCATCTGTATATGTGATGACAATATCATTTATGCACGCTGGGAAATTTTTTGTTGATGAGCCATTATTTTTGCACTTCATTTTAACAACTTAAATAATTTATTTCAACTCTACTATTATGGTCAAATTTGAGCATAGCTACCTGTGAGCCCGAATAAGTTTAGTGACTTCTAGGGCATTTTACCACCAACGCCATTCTAAGGCGTGCTATCATGTTTAACCTATTAGGGAAGAACACAGAAGTTTAGAAAACACCAACACGTAAAGATAACATATGATGCAAAACTTTATGAGTACTACATGTGCGCAAGAAACCTGAGCAAAATTTGCTTTTAAATTTTGCAAAATACTTTATGTCATTCTTTTCGAGACAAATTTAATATCATTCTTTTCATGAATAAAAGTCCACACAAAGAAAGACTTGGGCATATTCAACAAATCGAACACACTACGGTTCATTTAATGTTCCCGTAAATATTTGTTCACTTCCCGTCTGTTACGTTGCCCCCATCTAGACTCGTCTCCATCTACCCCTCACTAGACGCACCAGGTTCAATGTTCCCATTTCCCAAGATACCTTCAATTGTGCTTGCGAGCCTGGATAATTTTCGATTTTCCCCAATTGACGACGAAGGATACTTTTTCTGAAACTTAGCAGGTTCATCTGTTTATGGAACTATGGGAGCGCATTTCTCACCACTTATGTCCCAATAAACAAGCGTTAGATAAATCATCCGTCCGATTTCAACTTATATTCCTTCATTCCCATCAAGTTTTTTGCGAGAAGAATATCAATCAAAATCGTTGAGCGTCAAACTTAAAAATGATTGCCTTTTAATTGCCTATATAATCGATTCCAAACTTTGGTCAGTAGGAAAAGCATTTTCAAATGTCATTTATTTAGAGCACTAAGGAACATTTTTGTTACAATAGTAACATGAAAAGCAAGTAAGAACATCATTGCATTTATTTTGCACTTGTACAGAGAAAATAAACAATGAAAACTACCTAGCTAAATCGAAGGCCAACTCAAGAGAGCGTTGAGAACGGACCATTAAAGTATGGATTGATGACCATAAGGAATATACGAACAATGCTAGTTCCCATACAGGCTACTCTATGCAGGATAGAGCAAGCTGGAAAAAAGAACCGAAGAAGGCAACGAAAAGATAACAAAGATATCTTGAAACTAAAAAAATGAAATAAGTACGAACAATAAAAAACAAGAGACTCTACTGCCAAGATAATTTTTGAGTATACCTTGGGAGCGCGGTACTCATAGCATAGGATAGATTTACCCAACTAACCTGAGCCTATTGCTTATTTTATGCCTTATGAGAAGAATGTGCTCGTAGAAATGTACATAAATGAACATGTGCCAAAAATTTCACATTCGCCACATAATGGATTATATTATGTATATGTGACAGTCTAGCATTGAATTACTCAAACCGAAAGAAAAAACTTCAAATAGTTAATATTTCGATTCGTTTTAATGATTTCAAAAAATTAGCACTGATTCATTCATAAAACCTGGGTTTTAGAATATTTCAGAAGCCTATTTTGGGTACAAATACACAAGCTTTTATTTCACATATTTTTCTTCAACTGAGAGCTGTTTTTGGTTTACATAGAAGTGTCAGCTGACCTGTCATTTGACTTTTCTACAAACAGTGCTCATGGATCGAAATCTAATTTCAAGACGATCGTATGAGAGTAATTGTGATTAGTAAAATTGCCTGATGCAACTGGCTGGCTTGTGAGGTGCATATAGTCCTTGTCAAACTCAACAACCCGTTCCATAAAATCCACGTTTGAAACCGGGTAATATTTGCGAATTGTAATTACACACAGGATACAATTTTTTTTGTTGGGGGGGGGGGAAGGGTTTGTCTGGTGCAGTTTGTCTAGCACAGTGAATTGGCATTAACGCCCGTGAAATAGCGATAAAAATGATGAGTTCTTTAAAACGAATAGTCATTCAACAAATTCACAATTTTAACTCAGTTCATTTTTCCGAATGGTAAATTTTCTAAACATTCAATCCCATGAATCTTATCAACCTGAACTCCTTTTCGTAAACCGGCTATCCCTATAACTTCTGTAAAAAGCTTACGTAATAAAATAATTGCATTGAGAAAACCGAATGCTCAGTAATACGTTTGAATTAGGATTGATATCGCACTCCTAACAAAAGATTGCACGAAACATCAAGGTGGTTTACTGAGTGAGAGCATGTCTACCAAGCATCATTAACACGACGGTACCACGGTCGCTAGCGCCCACCACTCACTCAAATGGTTTGACCCAGCGAGAGCGTCCGTCTCCTGCAGTCCGGACGCCTCGCCGCTGCAAGACGACCACTAGGCCCAGCTCTGCATCCGTCAACTCACAGCACCGCAGATGTAGTAACTCGTACCTGCGATTATAAAACAAGCAAATGTGTGCAGTTTTAACACAGTGAAATTCTCTTAGGTAATATCTTAATTTTTGATACAAATTATGTTTATTGATCCTAGAATAAATATTTTCCTCGTAGAGAAATAAAACCTGAAAACATTCTGACTATCGTTGTGTGTTTTGGATAACTTCAATTGGATTTTCATTCAGAGCTGTATTAACAAGAGACAGAGTATATGTTTTGAAGTAAATTATTTGCTTAACACCTAAAAATGAATTTGTATTCAGTGCTTCCCGTACCATGTCTCATATCCTACCAAGAATAAAAACAAAAAATTGTGAAATGTATTTGAAGTGAAATTGAAAACACATAATATAGCCTTAATTTATTTCTTTATGATTTTCTGAGGCCGTAAAAGTCCTCATTTTGAAAATATACCCCAGCACACCTATCTAGGCACATCTTCATACCATAGATGATGTCTTCTGCCAGAGTCTATTTCCCTAGTTCCTGGTTTCTGCCAGTATCTATGATACGTTATTAAAAAATAAAAAGCTTAAAATCTTCTATGAAAATTTCATAACGGATAACTCGAAAACACGTCAACTTTCAGTTTCTCAAGCCTCTCTACTTAATTGAGTTTCTACCGAAAACAAAATTTTTTTACTGACGTGCGATCATATACAGTAACAAGCAGCTATTAATTAGTTGACCTTACTGAGTAATGATGAATAAATGGGAAAATATTCTGAAAGTTTGTATTGAATAATATTCCGATTGATAAAATAATAGAAATGTTTAAACCCTTCATCGTTTTGAATAGGCCCTTAAGAGTGTTATAAATTTAGAGAAACGGCTATCCCCATGATTCTTCAATTTGCTCTTAAAATAAATTCGAATTAATTTTAGAAATTCCGAACAGCTTTTTCCCGTGGAAAGAACATGAAAAGGAGTCGTCGCTCCAGGGAGAATTCCAACACAAAGGACGGCGGTTAGACTGTTGAGAAGGAGAGCTACGCCCAAGAGCAGTTTCAAATTTCGCGCAGCTAAATCTTCAAAGAGCTGTACGATAATGAATGGAACGGTTTTAATTTTGTTGGTATTGACTATGACAAGCAGACAGCCGATCAAGGCGGTCCACATGCATATATTGAAAATTTTAAAATTCAAATAGTGATAGAATCGAAAGACGTCAGATAGTGTAAAGAAAACAAAGCTTTTTGGAAAAAAATAAGCTTGAGCTCCACTGCATGCCTCGCAGCAATCTCTTATATTTTGCATTGTTTCGATTTTAGTATTGACCATCTCTGCTCGCATGCCATGCATCAATAGAATAATAAAAAACTGAAGGATTTTACCCGTTGCTTGAGTGGCAACCTTTTTTTTCAAACTACTTTCGATGAATGTCGATGTTTAGAAACCGTGCTTAATTGATTTGAACAGTAAACTATTACTATGTTAGAAAAGGGAACTATTATTAGTTAAGGAATTGTCTTTATTTAACCATATGCTTAGACAATGTAGAAGAAATCCCCTGAATTTCATACATACCTTCATGATTAAATATATCTTATGGGTGTGAAATCATTCAAAAATCTTTTCTGTTGAAAGGGCGGATGAGAAATAGAATGATAATAAAAAATCATTATTAATATCTGAAATTAAACTCAAATCTAAAATTGAAGGGTGTTTATTTCATACATACATATACATATATATATACCGGGCTTATCCTCCCCATGGGAGGGTAGCCGACAGCAGGCCACAATCACCACACTTAGGAACTAGGAGGCGAGAGAGGCAGCACTGGCCGCACCTGAACTGCCAGGATCAGCAGCAGCCCAGCACAACCACCTTCCACAGTCAGGCCCGACAGCCATAGCTGGTTTACCCTGACCGCTTCATTGAGTGCAGCCCCTCCCCACGCACAGGACAGGTCAACCCCATCACACGCGGGCAACTTCCAGTACCGCGTCAAAAATAAAATTACCTTCTTATGCACTGCCCCCACTCACTTCTGTCCGCAGCCATCCCTCTCGCCATGTCCACAGTCAGACCCCTCTCATACAAAGCACGTTGCACCCCATCCATCCAACTCATCCGTGGTCTACCTCGCGCTCGAAGACCACTCACTTCCGACATATATATCTTTTCACCAGCCGCTCAACATTCATTCTTTCTACATGCCCAAACCATCCAAGCACTCTTTCATCCACTCGCCTGCTCAACTTTTTGATAACACCCGTCTGCTCCCTAACCAACTCATTCCTGATCCTATCTCTTCTAGTTACTCCATACATGCTCCTCAAACACTTCATCTCAAACACATCCAACTTCCTCCTCTCAGCTGCTCTCAACCCCCAGGACTCTGCTCCATACAACAAAACTGGCACAATCAAACTTTCATACAGTCCCCTCTTAGCATTCATACTCAAACTCCTGCATTCAAAAACTTTCCTCATTGCACCCAATGTCTTACAACCTTCACTCACTCGATGCTTCACTTCTACTTCCATACTATCCTTAACAGTCACATCCGACCCGAGGTACCTAAAATGCTCTACCTCCTCTAAAACTTCCCCATTTAACCTCACATCCAAAGTTCCAAACACTCCACCTCTTGAACATCTCATCACCTTACTTTTATTCACATTTACCCTCAATTTCCGCCTTTCGCACACTCTACCAAACTCTGTAACCAGTCTCCTCAGTTTTTCCTCTGAATCAGCCACAAGCGCTGTATCATCTGCAAACAACAGCTGACACACTTCCCAATACATGCCATTTCTTCCCACCAACTGCGCACCTTTTCCCAACACTCTGGCATTCACTTCTCTCACCACACCATCCATAAACAAATTAAACAACCACGGCGACATCACACATCCCTGTCTCACACCTGTCACAACTGGGAACCATTCACTCACCTCATTCCCTACTCTCACACATGCTCTGCTATCAATGTAGAAACTCTTGATCGCATTCAACAGTCTCCCACCCACTCCATACAAACTTACCACTTGCCATAAAGCCTCGCGATCCACTCTGTCATACGCCTTCTCTAGATCCATAAATGCCCAATATACATCCTTTCCCTTTGCTAAGTATTTCTCATTCACCTGCCTCACAGCAAACATTTGATCCACACAACCTCTACCACACCTAAAACCACACTGTTCTTCAGCAAGCACACGATCCGTCAACACTCTCACTCTTCCAATTAACACTCTTCCATACAGCTTCCCAACGACACTTAGTAGACTTATACCCCTAGAATTACTGCACTCATACCTGTCACCTTTCCCCTTGCACAACGGAACTACGCACGCGCTACTCCAATCACCCGGCACTTTACTAGCCTCGAAACACACATTTAATAAACGCACCAACCATTCTATAACCACATTTCCTCCTTTCTTTAGACATTCAACCGTGCAGCCATCCAAACCTGGAGCTTTCCCATTTTTCATTTCATCCAACGCACATCTCACCTCTGCACTTCTTATTTGACTTCTATTCACTTCACCAAACACAGGCATTCTAACATCACTTCCAACAGCTACTACTCTCGCAATCCTATCATCCCTCACGTTCAGCAGTTCCTCAAAATACTCCGCCCATCTCTTTCTCACATCACAACTCTCCACTAGCAGCCTACCATTTGTATCCTTCACTCTTGCCTCATTCTCCACCTGACCCTTCCTATTTCTCTTCACTTCCTTCCAGAAAACCTTCCTTCTCTCCATGAAATCCCCTCCCAACTTCCTCCCCCATTCCTCATCCGCCGCCCTCTTCGCTCTCCTTACCATTCTTTGTACCTCTTTCTTCCTCTCCTTATACTCTTCAAAATTTTGCTGGTTGCCTCGTTGCAACCACCTTTCGAACGCCCCCCGCTTTCTTTTCACAGCCGCTCCTACTTCTCCGTTCCACCATTCACTCCCATTTCTAATCCCCCCTCCAACCTTCCTTACCCCACACACTTCCCTTGCACATTTTTCCACCGCATCTTTAAACAACTTCCCTTCCCTTTCCACTCCACCCACCTCACTTTCCTTCACCCTCCCATACTCCACTTTCATCTTCTCCTGATACTCACACTCACGCTCAGAATCATGTAACTTGCTTACATTTAACACCTCCCTTCCACTCCTCCTTTTTACACCTCCCCATATTCCACTAACTCTCAGCTTTCCTTCCACCAAATAATGATCCGAAATCCCATTCATCTCACCACGGAACACATGCACATCGAGCAAACGACCCATCACTCCCCTGCTAACCAAAATATAATCCATCAATGCTCTCTCCTCTATCACACCTCCATTCGTCCTCACATACGTATACTTGTTTATACTTTTTTCTGAAACAAACTATTCCCAACCACTAACTCACTCTCCACACATAACCCCACCAAGAAATCCCCACTCTCATTCACCCCAGCTACTCCGTACTTACCAACAACACCATCCACCACCTCATCACCCACTCTTGCATTCAGGTCCCCCATCACCACAACTCTACAACCACTCCCCACTCTAGCCACACACTCGGACAATTTCTCCCAAAACTCCTCTCTCTCTTCCCCACTCCTCTCCGATCCCGGTCCGTACGCGCTCACAAACACCCATGACTCTTCCCCCCATTTCACTCGCACCCACATTAATCTTGATCACACCTCACCCCATTCAACTACTTTCTCTTTGATTCTTACACTCAATAATATAGCCACACCCTCTCTTGCATGTCCCCCACGTACTCCAGACACTCTCCCTCCCACACTCCCAAACATCAACTCACCACTACCCTTCAATTTATTATTTCAGAGTGATAGAATTGCAAGGTAATAAAAAATACTGAAAATAAGATTTAATACCCATGTATATGATACCATTACAAAGATTACATTATGGCATTTAATATTTATATATGATTTCAGGCATATGGCCTCCTCGGCTCGCGAGAATGTACCGCAATCTTGAAATATAATTTTCCCAGACTCTCCTTAGTAAATCAGGCTGGATTTCTGCAATAACTCGTCGAATATTGTTCTCAAGCTGTTGAATTGTCTCTGGTTTGTCAGCGTAAGCCTTGGATTTAGCATATCCCCAAAGAAAGTGATCTGAGGGAGTCAAATCGCACGAACGGAGTGGCCAATTCACAAGTCCATTTCTGGAGATGATTCTGTCACCAAATGTCTCCCGCAGTAATTCGATGGTTTGTCCCGCTGTGTGGCAAGTGGCTCCGTCTTGCTGAAACCATTTATCTGCAATATCAATACCTTGCAGTTGAGGGACCAAAAAGTTGTTTATCATTGAACGGTAGCGCTCGCCATTTCATCATTCTTTTCATGATACTCGCCCTCGTCATTGCAGAAGACATATGGGCCAATAATGACACCAGACCATAATGCACACGAAAGCGTTATTTTATCAGGATGAAGGGGCTTCTGGACATATGCTTGAGGATTTTCTTCAATCCAAATTCTGCAATTCTGCTTGTTAACATAACCATTTAACCAAAAATGTGCCTCATCACTGAATAAAATTCTGTTGGGAAATTCATCATCGGAAACAATTATTCCTTCGGCCCATTCGCCAAATGTACGGCGCAGTCAGTGGTCATTAGGCTTCAACTCTTGAACCAGTTGAATTTTAAACGCGTGTAATCCAATATTCTGACGCAAAATGTTCCACAAAATTGAATGGCACAAGTTCAATTGTTGGGCACGCCGACGAATCGAAACACTCGCATCATTTCCAACACTTTGCCTGACATTTTCAATTGCTTCCTGGGTTCGCACAGTTCGACGTCTTTCTGGATGAACATTATCACACAGTGTAAATGTATTGTAAAAGCGATCCACTGTTCGCCTAATTTGCAATTCAGTCGGTCGATTATGACGACCGCAAAAAGGCTGTAATGCATGAAAAGTAGCACGGACAGAACTGTTATTTGCATAATAAGGCTGCACAATTTGTAGACGCTGTTCAGGCGTAAGTCTTGCCATGTTGACGTCTCAAGAGTAACTAACGTGGAGGGAGTATATATGGAGGGAGCATAGCCGTCTGTGAAGAGAACCAGATTTTGATATTTCTCCTATGTCTGGGGTAACCAATAGCCGTCTCGCAAGTGTGACGTCAGCATGGAAGTCAGTTACCTACGGACTATGATAGAGTGCGCACACGCTCGCTGAATGCTCTTCTAGCTGTTGAGTTAATCGCATAATCGTTAATCGTCAATTTGGGATTCTAAGACTCCTAAAGATAATAAATTGTGTTTCCTCTCTTGAGGGCACTTAATAATATCAAAATTACTAGCAAAGATACATTAAGGGTTGAAAACTATAAAGATTACGGGCCCTTGATTATAACAAATTAGAGCGACTTGCCCGCACACCTTACCCTTCGACTTGTGGTGGGGTACTAATCTTGCTTTGGAAAATGAGAGGAGGAGTTGTAGAGAAGGTGGGTGGAGCAACTTCAGCCAAGCGTCTGTGGTTGGCTCCGAATTGTGACGTGTCGGGCCTTCACAGTGCCCGAGTCTTTAAACTTTTGCAGCCAAATTGAGCCCGATCGGAATCAGCTATGCTCCCTCCATATATCCTAGCTCCATGGTAACTAACACAACAGCATAGCATACTGAGTGTGATGGAGTTGCCGGTTGCCAATTAGTCAAAAACAGTTAAGCTCAGTACGCATGGTAAGTTCTATCACTGTAAAATAAAAATCCTTCACATGGAATATGATGTTGTTTTACAAATTTTTCCGCACAAAGAATAAATAAAGCATTTCAAGTCTTCAGAATTATGGAAAATTTCGAAACACTAAAAAAAAGGAATTTGTGGTCACAGCATTCAGGGGACTTTACCAGCGCAACTGAAAAAAAACCTTTAAATTTGTCGAAAAGTCTGACGAAACTAGTTTTCATAATGAAGGACCGACACTAGTCATCCTCGCAATGAATACATCAGTTTTTAGCAGACGTAACGCAAACATCGTTCCGTGGAGATTCGTTCGCAAAAGACGGGGCAGTTAGTTCATTTGAAACTAATGTCAGGGAAGTGAATGGGTAGAGTTTGCATTGAGATTAAGCTTTCTCTAATAACCTTTGTAATGATTGGATGATGTACATGCATGACCTATAATGTTTCACGCGCGCAACCTTTCGTAGAAACGTCGCTTTCACTAATCGAAAAGAGACATTTGCAAATAATTTCCGTTGAACGGAATTCTATAAATTAAATGTATAAATTAAATACACTGAACGTGTGGAATCTGGCTCATGATAACCTTAGCTATAACGTTAAGTGCCTGAATTGATTACAATTTCACAATATATATTAGTTAATTGCCTCAATGTGATACCTTTAATGAATGAGAAAATTTTCCCAAGAAATCCTACGACGTACAAATCTACACGTAGTACTTTATCATCACATCAAAAGGCTGGAAAAGTTTTACAATGCGTATTGTTACTCTTAAACTTCCAAAGGTCCTCAGCCAAGAAAGGAAAGGGCTTTCAATTGTACTGTTGCATTAAGCAGATTGATATCAGAACTGTTTATAAAAGTCTCGCTATTTTCTGGAGCATTGAAGTTCTGAATTGTTTCACAGTAACACACCAAGTTCAATTGAGTTTGAAACTATTTATAACACAATTTTTGTTTTTTATAATCTACCTTGCCTAATCTCGAATAACCAGAATCAAATAGACAAGGCGTAGGATTCGTATACATTTTAAAAGCTCTGTTGCGTGCATGATATTTAAAATATGAACGCCGTCATAATTTTCCATGGGAATTTAAACTGAGCAACATCTTGTAGCGGCACCTAATCATGAGAAGCCCAAACCGGAACATTAATTACAGTTGGATCTCGAAGAATCATCACGCAGTTGCGTGACCTCCCCTCCCAAAGAAAGAATTATTAGAAGTTAAAAGAGTTTAACGAAATCTAAAGCTAAAAAACTAATAGAGGTTTTGAAAATGTACCATTGTTACCGTGCGCACTGTAATATAGGTTAAACCTCAACCTATCTGTGGAGACACTGCTGGTGACGAGTCATTTGGTGGCTCCTTACAGACTTGTGAGGATGTGACGCTAGGACATCTGCTTTGAACGCGTATTTAACCCTTCTCTTTATTTTTTTCAGTAATTCCAAAAATCATTTATTAAATGTCGAACTATAAGTGAATTGCCTAACAAAACTAGAGAAAATTCGGTACGTAGGAACTGTGGCTGAGGTAAGTGGATTATGTACACCTATTTGGGTTCAGCCAAGTTCCAGTTTTTCAGTAGTTTGGATTCTGTCTTGCGTGCGTGACTTGCTTGGTTATTTGATTAATAAGCTTTGGTAAACTTCTGCGAATAAACTCCATTCATAGTTGTTCTGTTGTTAAACTATATTTTTCTTATTTTCATTTATCTATTTGTATGTGCATTATCATTGAAGTGGAAACATTCATAATATGCTTAGTTACTTGGTTATCAAAACCCGTGTGTATCGGTATAAATGTGAAATTTCACCAAATTATTTACTTCAATTATTTTACTTCCTATTTCAATATCATTTGACGATATTCCATCTTCTATTTCGTTGTATTATTTGCCTTGTCCTTTAATTGTTATTTCTGTTAATTTGTGCTCTTGTTGTGTTATTTCGGCCCTAGGAAGCAAACTATTATTTTTAGTTTTACCTGGTTTCTCTTCTGCTTTCAGCTGATGTGGAAAGTCCCTGTGTTTCCCGCCCACGCTCCATTTCTGGGGCACTCTTAACTATTATCGTTCATTGTTTCCTGATTTTTCCCTATGTTCTTCACCCCTAGTTTTATCCCGTCACCTCCCTGTGTAATTTACGCTGATTATCTGTTTCTGTTATAAATATACCTGAACGTTTTTGGTTATTCTCCTTCATTTTCTTTAAGTCCTCTGGTAATCGAGAGAGCATTATCCGTTTCCTAATTCGGCACCCGCTAACACCATTTGTATAAAAGACTCACCTGTTGCCGTAAGGAGCGAAAGTTGTGATAGTTTGAACAACTTTCATCCAAGATCCTGGAAGAACATTGCTTATAACCAGCTTCGGACGAGGAAAGCGAGGAAGCACCAAAACTCCTTCACCTCTGACATCAGTTTCCAGCGCTTGCGTGTAAACCCCTGGAAAATCAGTTGAACTATTTCACTAACGTTTACAACTCGGAGTTGGAAATAAAATTTTTGAGAAAATGCCTCAAAATAACGATGTTTTTACAAAGAGTGCTGCCATCGCGTATTCAAATTTTTACTGTCGTAATCCTGCTACAATGGCTTTTCAATGCATTCTCCAAGGGTGGCATAATATCTCGCAGGACACTATTGCGTTCAGTCCGCAGTAGACGTAATAGAGACATTGCAGCTTGGAGGTTCGTTCGCATAAGATGGAGCAGTTAGATCAATTGAAACCGATGTCAGTGGAGGGAGATACTCATGAAGTAAATAGGAAATATGAGCGTTGATTTTATATCCAGGAACTTGATTTTTGAATGACATAAATTTTCTGGGTCAAACGACCTGCAGTGTAAATTTTCCTTACTGGATTTTACCACACTACGTGCGACCATAGAAATGTTTGAGCCTGCGATTTCCCGTTGTGTTTTGAAAGTAATCGATGCACCTCACTGCTCTTCAGCCTGAGTTCCGACCATCAGTTCATTGTAAACAAGAAACAATGACTCAGGGGAGGACTGTTATACTCCCAATGGTAAGTGTCGCTGAACATTCTAGATACCTGTAATAATGTTTCTCTGCTGAATTTACCCGTTTTATGTTTGGACATACATTTGAACAAAATTACCTTGAATTTCTTTATCCGGAGTTTATCGAATATTTGATGAAAACATTTAGCTGAGGAAAATATTCTCGACTTCAGTTTTTTTTTATTTTGTTATATATGCACATTGTATGCAATTTAGTGTACAATTATTTTCGCAAAATGAAGTATCATCATTCACCATTTTCCGTTAATGAACCTCTTGTGATGCATGACTTCTGTCATCTTGTTAAGCTGCCAGCGATCAGCTGACTGAAATAAATTCACGCTAGATCTTACATTTTAGCATAGTTTCGTTCAAAAATTCCATTTTATGGAAACTGCGACATACTTACTACTGAACACTCCGTCTACACAAAATTTCGCTAAAAATCGTAATATTTGATGACCGTGTGAATAACGTCAATTAATGGCTGCCTTCTTATATGCCTTGCTTGTATCTTTTGGTGCAAGGCAACGTTACGATTGTAAATGGAAACGGCAAGAATTTAGATAGCTTACCAAGAAAGTAATTTACTTCCCTAAGTTATACAAGGTGCAAAACATTTGAAAATTGAGCGTCAGGCTATTAACTTGATTTTTTCATAGCTACACTCGCTTCAGGTTATGTTTCAAAATTTGCTCCTCCACTTGTGTCATGACAGTGTATGACTCAATCGTTTTCATTAACGTAAAACATTCATCAATAATGTACATGAAGTTTTTCATTTTTTACCTCCACACTTTTCACCAAATTACCTCCGACAAATATTTCAGTAACGACGGTCTGCTTACTCTGCGAGGAAATCTCTCATGCACGTACGGGAATTTATTTGCACATTCAACCAATCATTCAATTGTTCTGAAGCTAGATTTTAAAGCTATTTATGTAGTTTTACTAGTGCAACTGGGATAGGAAGGTTTTTTGTCAACTTGCCTTAGTCAAGCTAGTTTTTTCCTCTGAGACCCCCAAGTATGAACTTCTATGAAATATAATTTTAGCAACGCGCATCTCCCTACTCGTCGTTTGTTATAATTATTATTATTTTGTTATTTTTTCCTCACAGTCAAAGTTGTGTAATGAGCGTATCGCAGCAATGACTCTTATACCTTCGGGACTGCACTTATCATAAAAATGGTTACATCACAATAGTGTCCTGCAATTTGGAATGATGTGTAAGGGCGTAATTACGGTAATGTCAATCAATCATTCATTTACCACAAAACGGAGTTCAACAGGCTTCGGCAAATCTTCAGATTTAGGCACTGGTTTTTTCCTACCAAATTTGTGTTTAAAATTTCTAAAATTGAATTGCTTGTTACATCTAATTATTTCTAATACGATTAAAAATAAAAGATCAGTCGCGCTTTATGAACCTGATTTTACCCGATTCAACATACTAAACACTCTGAGCGGAAAAATACTGCACACGCGCATTTTTTTGCAATACTATCAGGGTTGAAGTCGTCATTTTATTACTGAAAAATAACAGTTATGCTACATCAAAGGGTTAGACTACCAGTTTCAATTTTCAAATCCAAATTTTTATTATACGACACGAGAAAGAAACCTTGTTACAACCAACGTTCTGCACAGTTGAAGGAATGAACGAATGAATGTTCAAAATTATGTACGATGACTTGAAAACTTTAGTAAGTTCAATTTAGTTTTTCAATATGGTGTACAACTGCCATTGACGACTGCAATTCCTTCATTTAACCGTGAATTAATAAGTGAATATGTATTCTAATACCCTAACAATCAAGTAACTCATCTGTTTGCAAGACAAAAATAAGGACCTAAGCCCCCTCATATTGTAAGAAATTGAAAGAGTACAATATTTCTTCAGTTTAAATAATCGAATGTAATTGTATATGATATCGCCCGTACAAAATACGTTGAACTTCTTTACAGTTTCCTCTTTTATAAAAAACGATAGGGTGGAACTGAATTTTTTCTACACTCATTTGAATAAAGTACTCCTCCGTGGAGTTCGGGAAATACATGCAAGAACGTGTTTCAACTCGCTAAGCATTCTGTAGCAGGTTTACAAAGCATGATGCTGAAGTTTGTTACTCTAATCAATAGATTATTCACTTTTTCACTACATTTTAACCTTTAATTCTAAATATACAGGGGCTTCAACTTACAGTGTCTCAGCTCTATATGCAGAGAGATAAATGTAGAAATTTTTATTATGATTAACCTAAGAATTAAGATCATAGTTTCTTATGTTTTACACCAACTTCTGAAACGAAATCGAGTTTTCAGTTTTGGTTCATTGACTTTTTATTTTACTCCTGCCATTAGCCATATGAGAACAAGTGTAGGCTCTAGGCTAGTGTTTCCCAAACTTTTTGTGCTGCGTTCCAAGTCCGCATTTTTGGGAACGATGGGGGTACGCGGCATAACATAAATATAATAGTATGCCATAAACTTCGTTTGGTGTCTAAAATCGACAGCTGTGCACAGTAATAATTATTTTTGCCAAATTTTAGGTTTGACTAAAGTAGAATAGAAAATGTTTTGTTTTTGGTAGAAGATGATGGAACATTTCAGCTTATGGAATAATGTCATTAAAGAAGATAGTTTAAGTCATTCTAGATAGTTCGAACAATGCTAAATTTTCGCAGAAGAATCACAGATATGTAAACACAACCTCAAATTTTGTGCCAGTTCATTTAAACTTGAAGAGTTGAGAAAAACACACTAGTTTACGGAGCACAATGGCAGGCTGTCGTCATAGAAAATGCTCTAAACTGCGCCACTGGTATAAATTTTTATTTCTAGCAACAACATAACGTTTTTTGTGCTCGAAACTTATTACAATTCCAGGGCAGACGCCTGTACCTGTTTAAGACGATAGTTACAGAAATAATGATGCAATACCACGTAAACTGAAATTGAGTTAAAATATCATTAACTGGTAACTATAGGCCACTGCGTAACTATTTTATTTTTTATGCCGCATGAAACCGAAATATTTCACACCGACGAACATCTAATTTATTATACTGTTCTGAACAGGATTTATCGCAACCTCAATTCAACGTTAGATGTAGTTTCGACATTGTCTCCGAAACATTTGCTATACCTTTTTTTGTTCAAGTCCCCTTATCAAAAAAATTGTACAAATTTTTTATCTGCATAGGAAATGAGTATGGGGTGCACGGCGTTCTACCGTGCACCGAGCTCAGAGGCGTAGAGAGACGTGACACCACAGTTTGGGACTACTCTAGGCGTTCAAGTGGAGCACACTTTTTCTTAGCTAAATCTTCCGTACTGTATACAGTATAATGAGTTCTAAAATTTTACTGCTGATGTTATTTCCCTTCTGCTGTACTGATCAATGTTCCATACCCACAAAGCTCTTTGCATTTGTTCTCCAGACTACCAAAGTTCAACGGAGCGGATACGGACACGAGTAATACTGCCTCATCGCATGTTACGGATGCCAGCGCGTCAAGGCTGGACGAGGTTGTAACTTGCCCTTGGAAGTATACCAGGCGGCATCTGCAAAATTAAGGGTGCCATTATTAAGAGTACAAAACAACTTCCATTTCAAGTCTTTTAACCACGTTTCCTTTCGGGAATGAGTTATTCGTTCCCGCAGATCAACTTAAATGATAAAAACTATTAACGTTTTTATCATTTAATCTGGGTTTCAATCTGGGCGTATCGAAGCATCAGGGCCGCTGTTTGGGTTTCAAGCTATTCCTTGGTAGGGTACCAGTGCTACATTCCTTAATTCGCTAGTTTTAGTAATACTGGGATAAAAATAAAATAAGAAGGCCAACGCATGAATTTCTAACAAGCTGAAGAACGCTTGACTTGAGTGTGAACAAGTTTAAGAATGGTTTGCCTAGCATCGCTGAGGCACATGCATCTACACAAACACACGTCATTATCTAAAAAAATACCGTATTTTTCAAAGTATAATACACTTTTGACCTGCTGTTGAGGAGAGGTGCGAGGTAATTATCCCAGCATCTGCTGCCATGTAGAAGTTTGAGGTCTCCGTCTCTACTCTGGATGACCCGAGTCCACCTATCTTGGTTCACTTTGTCGGACGGCATCACACGCACTTCCAGCAGGCGAGGCTGGGCGTATCGAAGCATCAGGGCCGCTGCAGAAATATCTCGGCCTGTAATCAACACATCTGATTACTAGAGAATATCTGTCCACTACATATTAGTGGATGATTTGATAGAAGAAAAACTAGGGTGTAAAAAAGATTTGTAATTGCGCACACCGGTGTGAAAATACACAATGAACAATTGTTAAGAAATTTTTCCTAAATTCAGTTTTCAGAGATGTTATGGAAAGATGAACAGTTAAGCACTTTTCTGAGCACACACATTCACTCAGAATAACGAAATTTGGCGAAGCTTAAGTTAATTAAATTGACAGCACTGAGCACTTTTTCATAATTCAGGTTCGTGGGTAAAAATGAGTAGACACTTAAATTTCACGGTCTAATTCACTACTTGCATAGCACAGAATGGGAATGGCGATTTTCTTTACAGATTGTTAAAATTTCCAACCATATAGAGTTCCTAATTGATAGGGAGAGGAAAATATTTGACAGGTCCATCGAAAAATTTCTGAATGCCGGCTTTGTTGAACGAAATGTTTAAATATTCTTCAGTCGTTTCGTCAATTGCTCCTTCCTACCAATAAAAAGGCCTTCTTAAAACTTTTTCGATAATACACTTTGATGCTTGCTGAAATCTGTATGTTAGCTACCTACGACGATAACTCTCCCATCAATTTCATATTAAAATATCTAAAAAGAGAAGCTCTTTATTCATCGTTGTTTTTGAAACACAGTAATTGACGGCAAGTAAACAAATCTTTATCTTATAAATTATTGTGTCATAGTATTATCACCGGAATATTATGGTTTCTCAATTTTAATTATTATTCTACATAATTTAGTTAATATTTAATAAATATTCTAAACTATCCCTTGAAATTTTTCTAAGTTCTAGAATTGACCCAAAACTCGGCGCAATAAACTGGATCACAAAATTCAAAGCACTGGAGTGAAGATGAGTAATGGATCGACAGCACCCAAATCCACCTCAAGAATGAAGACGGATCCACCCCTCCTAAGAGTCTCCGTCCTGATTCGTGAAGTATTAAATCAGTAGTACAAAAGTTTTAATTATTAGGGCTCGTGCTTCAGCGAGCTGAAACCTTAATGGTTAAATACCTCGGCTATCGCAGAGCCCCGCGATATTCTATGACGACCACTCTTAATCACGGAAAGTAAGTGCTGCAGCTCTGCTCTTCAACCCCGTCGGTGGTTTTACTACCCCTGCACTTGAAAATGTGCATACTCGAGAGGGAGCAGGAATAAACAACAGCGGATGATAATGGTGAAAAGAATGCTATGTTTGATGTGTCTACAAGCCGTAAGTAACATCCTAACTGAAAAAATGCGGCAAATGTTAGTGAATGAAAATGGTTTTGCACTACTGGTCATGTAAAAAATGTTTTTCTTCCGGTATTTCTCTGTGGCAAACGTTCTTTACGAATATCTCTCTTAGAAAATAGAATGCGAAATAATATTAAAATCACACTGAAATTTAATTCAATAAAAGGCGAACCATTCGGAGTACTTCACAATCAAGTCTTCTTCTTAAAAAAAAGCAACTTCTGCAGTCTCAGCGTCATTGCGCACCAGCCTTCCACCTGACCTGGCCATCTTCACTATGTGTATATGTGTTCTCAGTACAATGATCTCAATGCGGGGTATCCACAATGCGCTTGCTGAATCAGCACTTTACGTTGTATAAATTGAGGTGCGGGGCGTTCGATGCCGCATTTGGTCCGCATCCCACCCTGTAACAACATCGCTATCAGTAAACGTCGCAGTTCTCCAAGTGTATCTCTACCCCTTGGTTCGCACATTGGTGGCCAGAGATTCGATGGACTCGCGAAAAGATTTGTTTCCGTAATCTGTGAATACATCAAGAAAATTCAGAATTCGACGAGAAACCTACAGAAGTTGGAGAGGAAGATCTGATGAAGAATTAATCGGAATTTTACGTCAGTGTTTCAACACGGAGGAGAATAATAACTGAAGAAATATCCAGAGCAACAAGAAGTTAAGAAGAGGATCTGCAGAGCGGTGAAAGAACTTCATAGCAATGCGAAGTCGAGGTGATAATTAAGATCACGCTCAACTATCAAGAACCAAAGGAAAGGAGAAGAATCAGTGTGACCTACATCTCTACAGGCGATTTTGGATCGCGCAGTAATTTTGAATAAAGCGTCGTGCTGATAACGCGAATGTCGTTGGTTCGATCTCCATACTGGCCACCACATGTACGGGCAGTAAAACGCTGGATGACTTCTTGGGTACGATTTATTAGGGAGACCGTAGCAGGCGAGGTTACGGGTGGGACGCGCGATAATTGAGCGCGGAGACTTAGCGCTGACCGCTTATAAAGCCTCTGTGGCGCAAAGGATAGGAGGACATATGTGTGCGTGCACATCACTTCTCTTCATTTTATTAAACTGTAACCTAAGATCTACGCCCGAGTGTGGTGTCCTGGCTACTATCATCCGTTCTCCATCGCTCCTTCATCGAGAGGGTCCTGACAAGAGGGTCCGAGATGGGCAAGACATCTCCGGCCTCCCTTCTGCCTTCTTGAGCTTCATTTCTGCTTCGCCACTCAAGTTAGGCTGATTAATTGATGTGAGTTACCGCAATAGTTGTGAGTTACCGTAATGGTTAGTGCCACATTTTACAATAGTGGCATCAGTGGCAGTTCTAAGTAACCTTTACTCACCTCAAAAACAATGGGAGATTTAAAATTAGTGCAACGAGGCCATAAAGTAACTGAATTAGTACTTAAAATTTTGAATCACATTATCATTTCATTTTTTCATTTAAATTATTACTATTATCAAATTTCGTGTTCTAAATTAGTGCTCAAATTAATTATTTACCACTGTTTTAATTACTATAATTAACTTAGAATTTAGCATATTTACAGAGACTAGAATTGGTCTTACACATCTAATCCTATAAATTACTTGAGCTGAACTCTCGAGCCCTCCATTAACTGCAGGGCAACGTGTTCACAAATACCTTAGTCCCGAGTCGGAATTCTTAATTAAATTTACGCACGCGGTCTTTAAGCCTCATCTATTTTGCGAATGAGATCAATTACAATCGAATTCATCTTGTAATCAAGAATTTCATGAGCAGCCAATTTATAACAATTGTTAACTATTTGTTCTCACGTGACAGTGATCGTAGTGCGGTGCTGGAGAGGCGCTAAGGGCATGCTGGTGTTACAATCTCTCCCTTCTTCCGGCACATTCACAGGATTTAGCATTCATTCATTTAAATTAAATGAAACAAACTAGCATTAATTTTGACTGGTTCCTATCCCTGCGTTAGTGTCACGAATCGTTTTTTTTTCAGGTCATGCAGAATTTCAGGTACTCTCTGCTTAGGCAAACAAAGAAATTTTTAAGTAGACTAGTGAAATATGATTGCCAGTAAACAGCAACAGTACGTTCAGAAATCGATTTTTCAACGAGAGTGTCTCAGAATGGTGTCTAGTTTGTACTTTCTACTTTCATTCCGAAATTAATCATGTATAGTAATCAGTGATGAAATGAAAAATCTATGGGCTTCTATTTCAGAACGTAGCGAAACATGTGGGTCATCGAAATGTCGACAGTAAAATATGGGCCGAAATATCGGGAAACATTGAGGAAGCAAATATTTTGCTGAGTAAAATAAAAAGTTATCTAAGCAAGTTTCAATTTTCGAACCCACTGCTAATCCATCCCGAAACTTGAATATTTTGTTATTGAGAATTAAAATGAATCTTTCAACCGATTTCCGGTAATATTTTATGTTGAGATTTATCGTAATTCAAAAAATATACTTTTTAGAATTATCTAAATGAGTGGTACATCCGTTCACAAGGAGATTGGTGTACACAGATTCTACGCCTTACTAGTATAAAAATTATATAGTAATTCTGCTCGTTCCTTCCTTAGTTACTTATAGCCCGTCAGTTACGCTTTTGCAGTCGAGTTTGCAGTATCATTGCTAACGAATTCCTGAGTGTTAGAATAGGTTAGGATAAGTTGGGTTAGATTAGGTTTGGTTTGGATAGGTTAGGATAGGTTGTGTTAGATTAGGTTAGGATAGGTTAAAGTTGCACTTAAAGGTTAGGATAGGTAGGGATAGGTTAGGTTAGGATAGATAATGGCGGAATTTTATCACGGGTCCACCTAGCTTGACGATGTCATTGTCCGTGGAATTTTCATAGGTCCTGATAGTTTATATAATTGATATTATTAAATCACGTGGATCTTTATTTAGTCAATGTTCTGAAAAACGTGATTTCGGCGTCTTGTACGTAGGGATTTCCTTTTATCTCAAACCACATTGGAGCATACACTTCTATAGCAAAATGAGATAGTGTAAGTAAGTTATGACTGGGGTTTTCAGTTGAATCTTATAATCTTAGAATCCTGTTCGCAGTTGTGATCCACCTTGCATGGTTTAGCCCACTGGGAGAGCGTGAAATAGATCACGTCCCTACATACAAGGTCACGTGTAAGCCACATGGTTACGACATGGATTATCCATGTTTGCCATATGGGTTCTATCTGCCCATGCTATGTGGAAATCACATGGACTTTTGGAAAGTGGCCCCACCTGGTACCCACATGGTTATGACACGTGTCGAGGAAGTGGGTTCTACATGGAGACCACATGGTTACGACATGGATTGTAGATGTTTGACATATGGGTTCTATCTGTCCATGCTATGTGGAAACCACATGGACTTTTGGAAAGTGGCCCCACCTGGTACCCACATGGTTAGGACACGTGTCGAGGGTGTGGGTTCTACATGTAAGCCACATGGCTCGTAGTTATCCCTCGCTTCTGCCAGCTAAGATCCATGTGGTAATTACGCATGGGTTCTATCTATGAATCAAGCAGACTTACCATGAATTTTACCAACGTGTGTTATACACCGTTGTCATGTGGTTATCAAAGTTAGTTGATCGCTTCGTTGTGACGATGCCGTTGCATTGTCATGTCTTGTAGGAGATTACCTATTTGCAATCAAACGTGTAGAACACGTCCCCCCAAAATGCCATTCTCATCCCTCACTAATCCTTGATTCCATATATGGTTATTGTATGAACACTCATGCAAATGTTTTGCGACTTGCTTTGCAGTAATTTATCAGAACTGTACAGAAATTAATTAGTGGCGAAAGGAATGGCATCTCAGTATTCATAGGGTTTCATGGCAGCCTCCACCACTCTTTGTGGCGTGTTTTAGTGACATATATAAGAGTATTATACTCATATTTATGTCACAAGGCTGTTAATTCATAAAAGCGAACATGCATTGTGAATGAAACATTAACTGATGATCTCAGAGCAACTTGCATATTGAGATATTTTTTCAAGAGTGAAGAAAGTAGGTTAACAGCCAGGCTAAGATGCAGTGAATAATTCTATTATTCAAACATTTCCAATTTTCTTTGTACTTATTGACTTGTAATATGAGAAATTAAAATATTAAATTCTACTGTAAATAAGGCTTTCAAAAAAGAACAAAGACTATGAACCCTCCATGGCATAACTTATACCAAGCTATACCGGGTGTCCCACGAAAATGTCCACGACTTTTTGATTGATTATGTCTCTGCAATAAATTAACGCATTTGAAATGTCTTTTTTCACAGTGTAGCAAATATAGTTTCTTTTTCGAATAATTCAAGTTTTCGAAAATCGTTTAAAACCACTTAACAGTGATCAATTTACTGGAAGAGGTAGGAAAACTAATTGTTGGAAGGAAAGTTTTAAAAACAACACTGGTGATCTTCTTCATTTCTCAATGCCTACTGTTAAAAATGATTTCACAATGATGTATCCTACATACCACCAAGTCTTTAAACCCTCTGAGAGGTTATTTACTTACTTATTTTATCATTTAAAGACACTTAAAATGCAGCTCACTAACGATCAAAGAATTTTCATCGTATTGGAATATGAAGGAACGAAAAGTAGTGAAAAAAGTTAGAAGAGCATTTGATTTTTTCCATAATTTTCTAGCAGTGAGAAACACAGTCTTCTTACATGGCAAGTTCCTTGCCGGGAATGTGTCATTAAATGCTTTTTAACTTTTTATAGATTTCCATTGCTTCGTATTCAAATACGATGGAAATTTATTGATCGTTAGTGAGCTGCATTTTAAGTGTCTTCAAATGATGAAATAACGAAGTAAATAACCTCTCAGAGGGTTTAAATACTTGGTGGTGCATAGGATACATCATTGTGAAATTATTTCTAACAGAAGATATTGAGAAATAAAGGTCACTAGTGTTGTTTTTAAAACTTTTCCTTTGAACAATTTATTTTTCTACCTCTTTCAGTAAATCGATCACTGTTAAGTGGTTATTAAACGATTACCGAAACTTAAATTTTCCGAAAAGGAAACAAAATTGACCACATTGTGAAAAAAAGACAATTCAGGTATGTTAATATAATGCGAAATTTAGTCAAATAAAAATTCGGGGATATTTTTGTGGGACACCCGGTTTAAGTATTCGTAGTAAAAGCATATTCATAAATTTATTCCAGGGCAGATATCTACATTAATTTGGAATGGAAAAAACTGACCGTCAGCAAGTAATTTTTTGTTTAATTTTGCAGTGATTTTTTGAAAAAATTAAAGTCCACTAATAATATGACAGGGAATATCAATATTCAAACTCGAAAAATAATGAGTCGCGATGAATTATTCGGTCATGAATAGTAACATATTTATTTAAGCAAATCAAATTCTTATAATAAAATGGCACCGCAAACTTCATCAATCAAAATCGAGAAATTTTACTAGCTGAATTGTTCATTCTTGAATTTTGTTCACATTTCTTAGAAACAAATTCAATTACTTATATATGATGAAATGACAGTGCTAACTTCAATGTTCGCATTTGAAACACCATGGGTCTATAAAAATGAACTATGAAGAATGAATTTACCCTTAAAATGCATGAAAATTTTTTAACAATTCACTTCCAATCCGTTCAAATTCATATATCATGGTTGTGAATACATGTTTATGCATTTTAGGGTGTAAGTTTGTCCTTCATCGTACATTTCTATTGTATAATGACAAAACATTGACAAAATAAATTAAATAACAAACCTCATCCATAATGTGAACTGAAGACTGATAAAGCCTCAAAATGAATGTCAAGAAAATAAATTATGAAATAGGAAATAAAATTTTACCAGCGAATAATTGTACTGATGGATTTCTTAGGCAGTATTTCAAATTAAAATGCTTACGTAAATATATTTTATAGCATAAGTACCACAAAGCAACAAAATGAATTACAAGAAAAAGAATTGAAAGATATTTTATTCTTTCAGCGCAAACGAGAAATGGCGCAATCAAAGTCATCATTACCGTCGAAAGGTTTACATATACATAAGAACTAGAACTCTGTATAATAATCTTACACGATTTCCAGCGACTTATCACTTCTTATCACAACGGCGTGCTTATGAGAGAATTATTGTATTAAAATCAGGTTGTTGTTCATGGCTTCAGCCAGCACCAAAATGAGCTACAATTCAACAGAAAGTAATGAAGAGAAACTAACCAGCCATATCGTTTTAACCTTTTAACCAGCAGCGCATGAGAACTATGCTCAGTTTTACTGTCTCTAATATGGACAGTGAAAAGCTCGTCTTGTTAATTATCCCTATATCTCACTTAGATTCACTAATACTGCGAATTGAATGATGTTCCTAGATATATACAGGAGCACAATTAACACCAAATCTGATCACGTCTTGAGCAGAACTAAGTAACGGTTACGGAAGACGGAGGCAGCACGGAAGTTTGAATAGGAGGCGCCACAACGTCTGAGAGGAGGGGTAGTTGCCAGATGCACATTCTTTCGAAATCGAAACGTCAAAACTTATCCAAATAGTTTCATGTGTGTATATCAATTTATTCATTGGTGTGTTCTGTCTTTCAGTATTATTTTACGAAAGCTTTTGAAATCGCACCAGACGCATATATAAAATTTAGTTATCCCAATTTTTGGTTCAAAGAGATTATCAGCATATATTTCATAGGAAATAATTAGCTTATTAGTTATTACTAATGTTTAAAATGAGCATTAAAACTGAATAAGACACAACTAAGTCTTGAAAAGGCGAATGTTAGATTTTTTAGCACAAGGAGTTTCTTTTATCTCAGCTTGACCCTGAATACTACAAATAATAACGTATATATTTTTGACCATCAAGCAAATAATAGTAAATTTGGGACTAATCTGATGTGTAAACGGGTAATTGGTTATAAATGCAGAATTTGATATGTGCTCTGAATGGAATCTTTGACATTTCATCAGTAACATATAACAACAATTTTCATATTTATATATACGCAATATTTTCTTAAAAGCCGTTCATAAGCAAGTACGTTGCATACACACGTGCCTCCCATGTGGAAAAATTTATTTGAAGGCAATGTGGTAGCTAATAGGAAATCACACGTGGATCCCACGTTTCAAATCCAGCATGCAACGTACTAACATGGCTATGATGAGTATATTCAGTGGTAAATCCATTTTGCCAACTAAAATCCACGTAACCAGCACCTAACCACGTGGTTTCCATGTGACATTGTATGTAGGGGTGTCACTTCTCCAACAGAAACTCACTTATGCACATCATAGAGATACCTTTGATCTGCACTTGGCGTTGCTACGTCAACTTTCTGAAGCCATTGGATCGAACGGAACAATTGGCATTGCTTCACTGTTTAAAGCGCTTCGCCTGTAATACCTGTTAAGAACCGAGGACCATTTTTTTGTCCGTTTAATGTAAAAAATAGGTGTCAGACAAGAAGTTTATTCACACGGAGCATACAAATAAACCAATGAACGGGTTTCTCTAGAAATTCTTCAATCAATTTAATTATCCTTTCTTTAGAAACAGCATTTACATTGGTTCCATCGCACCCGATTGCAATTAGTGTCTCAAGAGTACCCAACTCTGTTCAACATAAATTTCGAAATATTCCTTCATAGATATTTAATTAAAGATATTCTTTCATTAGATATTTATTTCAAAATATTCCTCCAATAGCTTAATTACTTTAAAATATTTTAGATGCCCTAAACTGGAAGCACCAGCTGTCTTCGTATTAGATACGTCAGTATCCAAAATGTTAGGTGATGCTATCTGGAAATGCAGATATAATAAATATTCCAGGTCTCTGTGGCACACCTTAATTCTACACGAACGACCTGAAATTTTGTATCGGCTATTATTTTATATTCACAACCTTTTTATTGCACCCCACAAGCAGATTTCAAAAAATTCGGTTTTCGGCCCATCCTAATACATATTACACGCACACACAACACGTATTCGCCAGCATACCGCAAGTTAGGAAGTAGGAGCCACAAATAATTTAGTTCTCCGCTGAAATCTTTATTTAGAGATGGTTTATTCGGGAATATGTAATGAGATTCTAGAATACGGATGTTTTGGTCATTAGAGGCTTTGTACATGATAAAAAAATTAGACATTTTAAAAGGGTGCCGGAACTGTTGCAATGGTCTCTAATAGAGACTGGGGGGGGGGCAGGCAAATGGGTGGCTAGTTATATGGGAAAATCCTGAATGTTGGCTGTGATGGATATATATAGTTGGAGGGTTGTGCTTCCAACATATGATTGCTGGTAACAATCACAAACATAAACATATACGCAGCAATTTTTCAGGCACTCATCCTGTCACTCTATCCTGTTCAAAAGACACTATCTTAAAGGTATTCCTGTAATAAAATTGTAGGTCAACCGCGGTAAAAAAGGTTCGCGCAACGACTAAAAAATCTCTTTGAAAATCACTGCTGAGGTAACCTAGGAACGGAAGGCAAATGAATATGTTCTGTTTCAGTACGGCCAAAATAATTGTTCCGAACAAAAAGTTTTTGCAGATACTCTAATTATTTTTAATATCTGGTAAGTGCTTGAAATACAATGGGCTCTATGTAATTAAGATTTTAAACACGATTTAATTTAACCTTCGTATATCCTCTTTTTTATTATTTTTTTCAAATACCGTATTGTCCAGCAGTTTGCAGAAGTCTTTTTCAAACTTAGATTTAGCTCCCGATTCATTTTTGCAATATATATGGTTTCATTCAAGGACTTTGGATGAATTTATCCCCCTTCATTGCTGAATCAAAGTATATTTCTCGCTATTTATAATGTATCACATACTTTTCTCATTCAACCAAATCTGAATTTAATTAATTTCTTTGCCAGTTTAGATTTTTTCAGAGGCTAGGGGCAAATCATTAAGAATATAATATAGTTTTTTCGATGAGTTCAATTGAATACTGATAAATAACCCACATCTTTTTTCAGCATCGACTTACAATATTTCCATTCAAACTCACCTAAAACTCCAAAAATAATTCATTTTCTGTTGTTAAGCCCCTGTAGTAGAGAATTTTCTAACAAAGCTAATGATAAGCTTCACTTCCTTTTAAATGTGTTCGTTCGCCAGCAACAGTTTGCGAAAGGCCTGCCGCTTGAGTCGTCTCAGCGCCACCGGGGACCCCTTCCAAACAACAATGCAGTTACGAACGTTCAGCATGCGGGAGTAAGCGATACAACTCACAGTCGAAATACTTTAGTACGAAGTCGAAATATCCTAACACCATGAACAAATTCTAATGAGGTTAGGGCTAGCAACGGGCTACACAGAGCTCCAAGTAAGGTAGTCAGGCTCTCCTGAAAACTAGAACTTGCTGTTACTTGAAATGTTACTCCTCCTACAGTTTCAAAGATACAGGAAAGAAAAACATATCATTCCAGATGGCTTACAATGAGCTCCAAAATACGGTACTTTTAATAAAATAGAATAGTTTAAAAATTATATGAGAAATTAGAATGAAAACAATTAAAATAGTGAAATCTTTAAAATAAACTCTTAACACTCGAGAAATCGTAGCTTCAGAACCCCATACAGCATTCTTTGCTATTTTATTTAGTTATCTAGACAACATATTGCAGGTTCTGTAGTTTTAAAATTGTAGGAGATAGATTCTCCTTAATACTTCTTTTATCACTTCTTCCGAAAAAAATCAAATTCAAAATATAAAAAAACACTCGAAATAAGCAAAACGAGTTGCATTATGTCCCGATTATGATGAAAATTTTGAAAAATCCGTCAGAAAATGACAGAATTTTTGCAAGACGGTCCCCTTAAAGGTTCTTGTTGTTAATCCTGGGTTCATCGTCCAACTATATAATTTATTCCCATCCGTGTCGGTGATGTAATTACAGTATTTTATTTTTCTTCATCGTACGTTTTTGGAACATGGATTATTTGCTCAAGGAAACCGTGTTAATATTGTACATGTAGAAATCCTGCATTTTATTCCTTGCTCAATGAAAAGAATCATATCGGGGTCTGTAAATCAATCTAATTTCATTTGTGTGGTTTGTGTGGTTATCAAATGATAACGCCTACGCTTTATAATGTTTTTGTACTCATAGATCTAAATCCTTCAAACACTTCTATTAATTAAGAACGGGTCTACTCTGAATGTCTGTTATGATAAAAAATAAATGTTATACAACTAAATGCTTCGTGAGGATACAGATCTTCAGTTAAAAGTTTATGCATCAGTCTAATGTAAAATTCACTTCAATGTGGTAAACTTTTTTATTGAATTTTTATTACCATTTATTTATATATGGTAATATTTACTTATTTTTGACTAATTCAATGTGATCATCATTGACGAAGAACTTTAATTATTCTTTGTAATCAGATGAATTTTTTCATTACTCATTAGCTACAGTGGCATAACCTCACACTGTCTAAAAACCGTAGGTCACGGATGAAATCTTACATTCATCTCTAGTTTCTACGTAAATATGGTTCATTTTTTGCGTTCAACTGTTATATTCTTCATTAGTTTGCATGGCGACGTTCAACTTTCCAGACAATTTTCATTAGGATTTTTAAAGATAAATTGTGGGTAACTACTGCTTCGAAAATTAGAGTTCTAATTTTAATTTTTTTTTCTCAAATGACCCCACTTGTATAAAACCCATATACATGTAACTTCTATATGTATATAAACCCATTTAATTTATATATACAGTATAATGTACAAATTATTTCAAATGATGAAAATTTAAAATTTTCATCCATACATTCCGGAATCATGTAAGCTGCGGAATATCTAATTTAAAAGCTCTGACGTGCAACCTGAAATAGTTTCCGAAGAATAAAATTATTCATATTCTTCATTTTGAGATTACATAAGAATCTTCAATGAAGTAACAGTAGGAGGCTATCGAAATGTGTCTTTGATGCCGATCTTGGTGAATGCCTTGTACCTCGATTAGTGTGGATTTGATGTTAGAAAGTTTCACGCTTGGTGTTTGCAGCATGGATTGAGTAATCGTTAATAATCGATATTCACAGTGATGAACTCTATTTACCCCAATACCATCTAAAACACTTGAATGCTCACCTGCTTTGCTCGACCCGAGAGCTCCATCATAAGGGGAGATATTAGGCGAAGAAACACACATTAATCTTAATGTGTCTGTACCACTGAAGAACTGAGATTTCCTTCAAAAACTGTAATGTATGTTAGTTACGGAAATTTGCAAGAAGACACGATCACTTATTTTTCTTCAGGAATGACGTTTGGAAGCAGTGTAGTAAAATTTAAAATTGACCCAATTTCATCCAATTTAACTGGCAGTCAACCATTTTGACGGAAAGAACTTACTGTATAACAAAGGAAGAATTTTGTTACTGTTTCAAACTACTTAGAAAGCAGTAGCTATTTTTTCATGCGTGTGTAGTTGCAGTTCCGTTGGTCTTGGCTGACGAAAATTTCATGCAAGGTGCATACACCATTAGATTTTCCTTCCTATGGACGGAACTCTGACCTTAAATTAAGTCAAAGGTCTGTCTATCTTTGGTTTGTGGTGTAAAATAAAATTTACGACAGTGAAACAGATCACAAGCACTTTTTCATTTCCCTTTACGAAATTACACACATATAAATATTTATACCAGTGTAAATTGGTTTCAGATTGCCACAAAATTCACTCATTTTTTCTAATCGATTCTCGGAAAGTGATAATCATGCAGTATCAACTTGAATTCTGTTTAGCATTACTAATTTTCATAAACTTACCTGACCACATTTTCCACTCAGTTTTGTTTTCGATAGCGGCTTGTGTTGCACTTCTGACCAACCAAGTGTCTCTTGGTGAGATCAACACCATGTCACGCCAGGTGGTGAAATTGGCACCTATCTCTTCGAGAATCTCCATTATTTCAGGCCAGCGACGGTGAAGTAGTGAACGGTTGCGGGCGCTCAAGTCACGGATGACATATTGAAGCACTTCCACTAAGCTGAAACACAGTCAGGGTTCACACACTAATGTTCAATTCATAGAACTTAACTCCACCTATTGCAAATCAATTCCGCACTTCACTCCACATCCTCAAATTAAGACTAAATACTAAAAGAAATTAGTTAATTAGATTAGGTTCAACAACACGGCAAAGCTTTAAAATGAAGGTTATAGCGAAGACAATAGATCTAAAATACATTTCTATTAAAAATTAGTTCGTTTCGATCATCTAGATCATCATCAGCTATAGTCTGAAATACAAGAAATGACAAATTAAGACCGGCAATAAAAACCATTCAGTAAGTAATATAATAATATGAACACAAATGAAAATTAACAAAAGAAGAAAATTACGTAATACCTATTTTCAATGGATAGGAAGACTGCATGTCATTAAGGTTAGGTTTCAATTTGCTAATAAAGAGGGATTCAAGAATGCGTAAATTAAAACACGAACCTGCAGAACCTAATATTGAAAAATTTTCGAGTGAGAAAGTTGTATTGCATTTTTCAGCATGGATTTTAATAGCTGAATGGGAAGGCCTACTTAATGGAATACCAGTCCTAAAACTTCTACCACTGTGTTCAAATACCCTCGTAGATAGCGACCGATATGTCGAACCGACATACACAGACCCACACAGTGGGCAACAATACTTGTATACTACAGCAGAAAGCATTGAAATGGGTAGTGTATCTTTAAAATAAAAAAATGAATCTATTTTGAAATTATTAACCAAAATAATTTGAAGGTCAACAAAGGGAAAGTATTTCACAACTAATGAGAGCAATTGTTCTTTCAACCTCTCAGACTGAACACTGAAGTATAGGAATGGTGACGAACAATTTCTTCTTATCTACAGTCAGCACAGTAGCAATTAGCTTTTTTTATTAGCTTTATATTATATTTTTATTAGCTTTTGGTCTTGATTTTAATCACCCAGTATATAATTTGAACTTTTATAAGTACCTTTTATCATTTGAAAAATTGGTCACCATTTTGAATGATTTTCCACGTATCAACTTTAATGAGTTCGTAAGCAATCTCAAATCATTGTCAATGAAGTATTATTATAATTTCATATCATATAAGATATTTTCTGCGATATTCACAAAATCTGATATATCTCTTCTCAAGTCTCTTGCTGCAAACAAGACTATAGTTGTGACTCGACCGGACAAAGGTCGCGGTGTAGTTTTACTTGACAGGTCTAATCATTTGCGAGGTTTGGGTACTATTATTTCAGACAGCATCAGGTTCTCGGAAATATGCGAACATATCCATAAATATGTACTCCGTATACAAGACAAAATTAATAATTTCTTACGAAAACTTAGCAAATCTTCTGTTATTTCTGAAACTATATGTAATAGTTTATATGTTTCCGGTTCAGGTCCGCGAATACTCTATGGTCTTCCTAAAGTGCACAAAGCAAATTTTACATCCAAATTTCAACTAAGACCGATTTTTGCAGCCTAGAACACTCCAAGTTATAAATCAGATAAATTTTTGGTTCGCATTTCAAACCCCATAACTACTAATGAATACAGCGTTTTTAATTCATCCTCCTTTACTAAAGAGATCGCTAGTATTCCTGATGTTGACAACTTTTACATGACGTCATTTGATGTGGAAAATTTGTTTACCAATATTCCGTTAACTGAAACAATTGATATTTTTTTGCAGCAATTATTTGAAGTGGAACAGACCGTTTGTTACTTTAGTCGTGTAGCATTTAAAACTCTTAGATCTTGCAGTTTAGGTCTCATTTTTCCTTTTTAATGGCAAATACTACAGACAAATCTAGGGATTGGGTATAGGGATAATTTCAAATTTTTGGGTCCAACTTTCGCGAATATTTTTATGTCACATCATGAACGAACATGGCTTTATGATTGTGCAGATAATTTTAAACCAATCTTTTACCGTAGATACGTTGATGATACTTTTGTTTTGTTCCGAGATAGAAACCACGCTTTTTTGTTTCTTGATTATATTAATAGTAAACACCGAAATATTAATTTTACCATGGAAACTGAAGCTAACAATAAATTACCCTTTTTAGACTGTCTTGTCCAACGCTCAGGTTCCATTTTTTGTACCTCTGTTTATAGGAAAAGCCCATTTACTGGTTTGGGTTTAAGTTAATTTTTCTATTCTCCTTTTTTATTCAAATTCAACAGCATGAAAACCCTTTTATTTCGGGCGTATGGAATATGCTCAAGTTATTCATTATTGCATAATGAGTTTGAATTTTTAAAGCAGTTTTTTGCAAAATATGGTTATCCTTTATATTTTATTCAGAAATATTTCAAGCAACTTTTAGATAAAAAGTATTCCGCTATTGCAACTGTGTTGACTGTAGATAAGAAGAAATTGTTCGTCACCATTCCTTACTTCGGTGTTCAGGCTGAGAGGTTGAAAGAACAATTGCTCTCATTAGTCGTGAAGTACTTTCCCTGTGTCGATCTTCAAATTATTTTGGCTAATAATTTCAAAATTGGTTCATTTTTTAATTTTAAAGATAGACTACCCATTTCAATGCTTTCCTCTGTTGTATACAAGTACTGTTGCCCAATGTCAGGGTCTGTGTATGTCGGTTCGACATCTCGGTCGCTATCTACGAGGGTATTTGAACACAGTGGTAGAAGTTTTAGGACTGGTATTCCATTAAGTAGGCCTTCCCATTCAGCTATTAGAATCCATGCTGAAAAATGCAATACAACTATCTCTCTCGAAAATTTTTCAATATTAGGTTCTGCAGGTTCGTGTTTTAATTTACGCATTCTTGAATCCCTCTTTATTAGCAAATTGAAACCTAACCTTAATGACATGCAGTCTTCCTATCCATTCAAAATAGGTATTACGTAATTTTCTTCTTTTGTTAATTTTCATTTGTGTTCATATTATTATATTACTTACTGAATTGTTTTTATTGCCGATCTTAATTTGTTATTTCTTGTATTTCAGACTATAGCTGATGATGATCTAAGTGTTAGATGATCGAAACGTCCTAATTTTTAATAGATATGTATTTTAAATCTATTGTCTTCGCTATAACCTTCATTTTAAAGCTTTGCCGTGTTGTGCAACCTAACCTAATTAAGATGAACTGTTCTAAATATTCAATTTAAGCCGCACTCATAATTTTTTAGAACAAATGTTTCATGAAATTTTAGTCCATTGTGGAAAACGTCTCAGTAAAATAATGCGATGCAATTTTTATAAATTAAGAAAAAAAAGACATAATGTTTATTTCCAAGTTGCCACATGAGATACATGCCAACACATTGGCTGTTAAAAGTTTCTTAATATAGGACATCCTAAAACAAATGTTCCATACGAGGAGTACTAATTGACAAATCATCCGAGGTGTACAAGTAGATAAGCCATACGAGGCATAATAATAGACCAACTATACGAGGTGTACTAATAGACAAACTATCAGAGGTGTAAAAGTAGACAGACCATACGAGGCATATTAATTGACAAAATATACGAGGTGTACTAATAAACAAACCATTCGTGGTGAGCTAGTAGTCTAACAAAAGTTCTATACTAGGAGTACTAATTGACAAACCATCCGAGGTGTACAAATAGATATACAAAATATACGAGGCGTACTAATAGACAAACCATACGTGGCGTGCCAATAGTCTATCTCTGTCAAGAGTAGTTGAATGAGAAATGAAAAATATGCCCTAAAAATATGCAAAGCCCTATCACCACCAAAAACATATTTCATATCTTCTCGATATTCACCACATCATGCGGACATGGGTACATGGGATAAAATAGAGACACAGTGTAAGCCGGTTACCACTCATGATTGACACATATCTACAAAATATTGGTAGAAATGGGTAAACAAATATATACTCAATATCAAAAGTTCATAGCTTGTACAACATACGGACAGAAAGATAATTTTACTACGATTCATATGCTCAAATTGCACTTCATTTCATTAATTATATTTTACATTAATCCGATTCACAGAAACGCCCTCTGGGGAAGTGATAGATCTATTTTTGAATCATTTTTCTAGTGCAATTAAATTTATTACCCGGATGGTTTTAGCGTAAAGAAATAGAATAGAAGCATGTATATCTATATATGTAGATACATATATATACCTACACACGTACACACACATATTAATATGTATACTTATTGAAAATGAAATATTAGAAAAAAATACATATATAAAATAAAAGATAAAGGCAACCTACCATCTACTACACACAAAATGACAGTTGAGCTCACTGTAATCCTAAGAAATTTTTCGCAAAAAAAATAACTAAAAGGAAAAGAAGACTTCGAAAGACATAAAAATGAACTGGTTTTTAATTTTTTCACAGAAATTTTTAAAGAAAAATCAGGTTATAGTCAAGAAGCAACACAACTCTTCAGCATTATACGGACATGAGTACGTGGGATAAAATGGAGTAACATTGATGCCGGATATCACATCTGAGTGGAGAATATTCACAAAATTTGGTACATATAGGTAGATTAGGCTTTGATCCAAAGTGATAAATTTAATTACAGAAATTTAGAGTTTTTTCCGATTTGAAAGTTCAGTGCTAGTGTGCGCTGAAAGCACGGAAAAAAAAATAAAAAGTCTAAATGCAATGCTTAAATTACCCCCTTCCCCCCAGCTCAGCCGAAAATCGATTGAGAACATCTTCGAGATTGATTTTGAAATAGCGAGACAACGTTAGCCAATATTTAATTTATTATAAACTTTGCACAACCCTCACATCTATAAACCTGTATATTGGTGTACACACAAAATGTATTTCATGGTATATTTGTCATGCGGACAATAAATATTAATACAGAAAAGAGAAAGAAATAACAAAATAAAGATGAGGAAATACTCCTAATTATGGAAAGAACGTTCGTTCTGCTGCATTGAACTGACGGCTGTGGTGCTCATTGTCGTCGAAAGAAATAAGTAAGATGAATATACGACTCGTTTAGCAAACGTAAAGTGAAATAGTTTCTAAATTTCTAACAGAAATTTCAGGAAAATTAAAATTTCTGATAGATGGGAAGTTCATACCGAAATGCTGCAGGCCCTATAACAGAGATGCAAAATGACGTGACACATTTACTCTAAATTCTTTTTCAGTTTTAGAGTTTTTGATATGCTTGGGAAGCTTGTTCCAAAAAAAATCTCCAGAAACTGAGAAAGCTTTTTGTCCCACGTTAGTTGAACGGTAACTGACTAAAACATCGTTCCTCCGGTTTGGTCTTTCGTTTGGGATATTAGATGGAAAAAATTTTACCACCTCTGCATTACTTTGGGTGAGGTTCAGAGAGAACACTCGTCGAGCTTTTTGGATCATAAATCTGTTCGGTACTGGGATCCAGTCGAGTTTTCTTAAAAGAGGAGTGACATGATCGTATTTATTGAAATTTCCTTTGCATACCACTTTGGCGGCGAAATTTACACATTTTTGCAACTCTTCCAGGACGACATTGATGTAAATCTCCCCAAACAAGACTGCAGTAGTCCAGACGCGATAAAAATAAAGACTGAATCACTAATAATCTAGATTTTTCGTCAAGTGTGTTCTTTATACGATGAAAGAACATTAAGGTTCCGTTAATTTTGTTGCACATTGTTTCAACGTGTGAATTGAAAGTCATATTTTTGTGAAACCAAACACCCAGATTTTTAACCTTATCTACTGGTTTGATTGTATCGTCTCCAAATGTTAGCTTGAATGGTGGTAAATTTTCAGTCGCTTTCTGTGATCCAAAAATAATGCATTGCGTTTTACTTGCGTTAAGTTTAAGGCCATTATGGTCATACCACAATTTCAGATTTCTCAGAAGGTTTTCAGCGTTGGCTTGTGTTTCTTTTAAATCCGCTGTTGAGCTTGTCATGGCAATTTGCACGTCCTCAGCATACATTGAGATTTTTGTGTTCGCCGGCATGGTGGGGAAATCATTGATGAAAATTGAAAATAGGAGTGGGCCGATGATTGATCCTTGAGGAACGCCAAAATTATTTGGTATGAATGATGACATTTTGTTATTCAAGCACACTGCATGAGAGCGGTTTAGTAGGTAGCTTTCAAACCACTGAGTGTCTATTCTGAGGTTTGAAATTTTTTGTAGAAGTTTCTTATGCTCAACACTGTCGAAAGCTTTCAAGAGATCAAGCAATAGTAAGGGTTAATTTTTTTTGGTCAATATCATTGTAAATTTTTTCTGTTATTTTTAACAGGGCGTCCTGAGTACTGGTATTCCTTCTGCATGCATATTGATTGCGATGCAGTAGATGTGACTCGTCTATGTAAGACGAGAGCTGGTTTGTTATTACTTTTTCTAATATTTTGGACATAACAGGCAGGAGACTGATTGGTCTGTAGTTTGACGCTATGTCGATATCACCAGATTTGTGTAATGGCCTAATAATGGATAGTTTCCATTGATCGGGAAACTTGTTTGTGACTATAGATGTATTTATTATCAAGCGAATAAGGGGTGCTGTGACAGGGAAGCTGTCTTTTATATGATGGAGGCTTATGCCATCATGTCCAGTCGCTTTAGTATTCTTTAGTGAGTATAAGATTTTTCGTATCTCTATGACGCTAACTGGCTTTGGTCTCCACTTGTTGCTACTATTTGGGGATGAAACATCGCTCGGATTTGCCTCTGTAGATGTGTCTGAAACTGTCCTGGATACTTCATTGAAAACATCTTCGCCAACTTTTGAGAAGAAAGTGTTAAAGTCATTCGCCATTTTTGAGGGGTTGTCAAAAGTGCTTTTGCAGTCTGAATTTTTATACTGAGCAACTTCTCTAATGATTTCCCAAGTTCTTTTAGGATTTTGTTTTGCCGCCATGAGTTCTTTGTGGAAGTAGTCCCGTTTTGCTTCCTTAACTTTTCTTCGTAGGATCTTCTCATGATCTTTATATAATTTTCGACGCGTACTGTCTGATTTATTAAGTTTGTACTCACGCTGCAAATTTCTTTTAGCTCTGCTCAACCGTTTTATCTCATCTGTTATCCATTTAGAAATTCTTGACTTAAATTTCTTCGTAATGAAAGGTGCGCATTCGTTAAGAGCTGATACGAACTTTTCGGTGAAAAGCGAAACTTGTAGATTGACATCATCGGTGTTTTCCATGCCTTGAAATTCACTCCATCTGTTTAATAGCTTTTCATGAAATATTTCAGGGGAGTAGTGGTTTTTCATGCGATATGTAATGTAACTAGATTTCTGTTTCTCTTTTTCAATATTGATTTGGCATTCTACCGAATGGTGATCAAAAAAGGACGGTAATATTTCTGTGCTGAGTACTGCTTGGGGATTGTTTGTAATTGCTAGGTCAAGAAGAGTTTTGGAAGTGTTGGTAATTCGCGTTGGTTCTTGGACCATTTGAGAAAGATTAAGTCTGTGCAGCATCTTGCTTAGCTGATTGTTTTTATTTGTCAGATCTACGTTAAAATCTCCGAAAACATAGAAAGACTTTTTGGCTGCAGAGATTGATCTAAGCGTATTTTCAATGAAATCTAATATTGGACGTAGAGATGCTGACGGATGTCTGTAAAGACTGCCGATAATGAAAGACTTGTGTTTGTTTACTTGAACATTGAGCCAAACCATTTCTATGTCTTCGCATTTTTCTTTTATCGGAACTAAGGATGTAGAGTAGACATCTTTGATGAAAATGCATGAACCGCTACCTCTCTTACTCTTGACTCCGTCATAACGGTACTATTTGTACCCGGTAATGCTGAGATATGAGCTTTCGACTCGTGAATCGAACCATGTTTCAGATACGCATAAAATATCGATATCGTTAGTGATCAACATTACTCGTACGTCATCCATTTTACCATTGAGACTGCGAGCATTCATGTGCAATATTTTGATATTATTTATCTCAATAGGCAGATCTTTAGTGGAGTTATTGCATTTGTTAGGTCTAGCAGGGCATTTAGTATTCGTCTCTAGGTCTTTATTGCCGCGTTCATTGTTTGTGATTTCAGCTTCAAATTCAATTTGATCACTGTTATTTGGTCACAAAATGGGGGAGGGAGCAACACGATTTTCATCACGCATTTTCAAGAGGGCGCTGTAGTGGTCCTGTTTCCGGTGTATGTTTACCGGAGGACAGTTTATCAGAGCATTTGATATAGGGGAGATTGTCGTCTTCCAAATCCCATTGTCTCTTTCATCAAATACGTGAATTAGTGTTCTCGTCACATTAGAAAGTATTTGGGGTATGAGGTCTCCAACTGCGTGATCGAAGACTTTTCTATCGATGTATTTATCGATGAGTTGTTCGAAACTGCCACTGTTCTTGTCAACGAATTTTGCATACTGGTCCTTGTTTCTGGAGCTCTCAGTTTTGATGGCTTTTTTCAGAGATATATAATCCCATTTCGATATTTGTTGTGAAGCAAGCTGCTTCGTTACGGCGTGGAGGAGACAGTGTCCGTCACCTACAGTGTAAGCAGGCTCCATTTTGAGCGATCGTTTCAAGTCGTCCAGTGTGTTTGCAACGCGTATGCAAATTTGATTCACTTTCACTGTTGATTTTTCGGTAGCAGTATTGTTTTGGTCGTTCGACGGAGGCCCGGCAGAGGCATCAGATTTTTTTCCGAATAATTTTATTTTCTTTGGAATAGTTTTGAATATCGTTTTTCGCTTGACTTTCCTTGGTTCCTGCGTACTCACTGGAAAGTTGAGAATTGGTTGAAAAGGAGGGCATGTCGCAATCACTATTTGTGTCTGTTGCAAGTAACGCAAATTTATTTTTCGTACTGACATTATATTTGTCAGTACATTATATTTGTCTGACATTATATTTGTCAGTATATACTAACGATAACAGTCATCAAGGTTCACAATGCTGGGTAACCTGCAATATAACAAATTAAGCCTGAATTTTGATGCTGTGGAGCCTGAAGTTGGTGCCGAATCTATTGGTTACATTTGAAGCCCTGCATTCATACATGGCAAAGTGCGCGTGGATATACATGTGTGTGTGTTTGTGTGTATGTATACTCTGGTACACATGACTGGGCGATCTATTTGTAACTAGTGTACACGACCCGTACAAAATGACGGGATTCGATATTTCCTTCAGACAAATCCTCCAGACGCGGATGCCCAACGAATATATCCATGCCAACAGTACCCGCCATTAAATAAATCCTCCAGCTGTGGATGCCCAACAAATACATCTATGCCAACAGTACCCGCCATTAAATAAATCCTCCAGCTGTGGATCCCCAACAAATATATCCATGCCAACAGTACTCGCCATCAAAATATTTAAACAATTTAAACAATTTAAACAATTTATTTACCACAGGAGATACAGAGGTAGAATGTTTCTTAAGTCTAATACAATGATCAGAGTTGAGTATAGCTACCTGTGGGCCCGAATAAGTTCAGCGACTTCTAGGGCATCCTACCATTACATTATTCTAGGGCGTACAATAATGTTTAACCTAATTCACTTAGCCTAGTTTCACATTAGACTGAGCAACAGGATAATGAACTCGATATTGATGTCTGATTTTACAATATAGGTCATATGGACAATATTTAACAGTATATTCGATAACGATTTAGGAGCAGACTGAAAATCGGCGATATTACTCATGGCAAATTGCATTATTAGGACCAGACATGTAGGAGGCAGGATTTGACTTGGTGATCTTACACGACTAGTATTCTGATAAGAAGTGAGACTCAAGATTTCTTTTAAATACCTTGTAAGAATTACTTTCACGGATCTCCGCAGGTATTGAGTTCCAAGTTTTAGTTCCAACGAATAGTATACTATGTTGCGAGCGGGCCTTTGAATAATAAGGAAGCATGAATTTACTTTTATTTCGTGTTAAATGGTCGTGATGACCAGTTTGCGCAGTTAATAACTGTTGTAGGCTATTGTCGCCATCATTAGCTAATGTTTTGTAGATGAAATTGCAGATGGAGATTTTGTAGAGATCCGAGAGTTTAAGTATGTGTAAATTTTTGAATGAATCATTTGTGTGAGCATTATATTCTAGGTTCTTTACCGCTCTGATGGCTCTTTTTTGCAGAGTAAAAATTATATTGGTTTTATTTTTATCAGTTCCATGCCATGCTTCTATTCCGTATTGCAGGTATGGTGAAATGAGCGTTCGATAAAGCATTAGTAAGGCTGTTTCAGGCAGGAAATTTTTAACTTTATTCAGGATTCCGATGGATTTTGATAATTTAGAACTAATATGAGTGATGTGTTCTTTGAAGGTCAGATGTTTATCTATTATGATGCCCAGAAATTTACATGAGTTGGTTTCTTTGATTTCACCTTCGCCAATTTTAATGGATGGTAGAGATATACTTTTCTTGTATGAGAACGTAATATAATTTGTTTTATCGATATTAAGGCTCATTTTATTAGCTTTAAGCCACAGTGAAACCTTATGGAGTTCATTATTTATACTCTCCGCAATCGTAGTGGGATTTTCGTTCGGAAGGACCGCGAAAAGCGTACTGTCATCGGCAAAAAGTATGAATTTAAAAAATGATGTAGATTTAATAATATCATTGATAAAAATCAGAAAAAGGAGAGGCCCAAGAACAGATCCTTGTGGAACTCCATGGCTAATTTTCTGTGGGTCCGATTTTGCGTCGTCAATGACAACGTATTGCTTCCGATTTGTTAGGTATGATCTGAACCAATCATGGGCAACCCCACGAATGCCATAACAATGAAGTTTTGAGAGTAATATGTTATGGTCCACACAATCGAATGCTTTTCGAAAGTCAAGAAATACAGAGAAGACAGTCTTTCCGTTATCTATATTAGAATAAAGGAATTGTAAATGATTTAATATTGCCTGTGTTGTTGATTTTTTACAGCGAAAGCCGTATTGTTTATCATAGAGAAATGATTTTTGTTCAAAATAAGAGTACACTTTTTTATACACAATTTTCTCGAATACCTTGCTAATAATTGGTAACATGGAGATAGGTCGATAATTGTTTACACAGGTTTTTTCACCATTTTTAAAGATAGGGGTTACTCTAGCAACTTTGAGGGAGTTCGGGAAAGTGCCTAGTAAGAGAGACTGGTTAATAATATTGGAAATCAGCGGGGCCACAATATCAGCAATTATTTTAAGTATTTTAGTTGGAAACGTTTGTAACCCACTCGATTTATTTTTCATGTTGTTTATGCACGCAATTACATCGGAGGAGTTTGTAGGCGTAAAGAAAAAGGAGTTGTGTTCTCGAATATGATCCATAAATTCCAGGTGATCAGTAGGTTCACTTGGAATACCATTGGCTATAGTTTTCCCTACGTTTACAAAGAAGTTGTTGAAGAGATTAGCAATTTCATTCTTCTCATGGTATTTTACATTATCTTGAGTGATATATCCAATTTTCTTTTTATCGGCGTTATTCGGTTTATAACATGAGTTAAGGAGGCGCCAAGTCTTTTTAACGTCAGCTTTGAATTGAGTAAACTTGAGGGTAAAGTAGCTCTTTTTTGATGTTCTTATCTGGTTTGTCACATAGTTTCTGAATCGGTTATATGTTTCTCTAGATATTCGCCCTTCGCAAAGGAGGGCTAGGTACGCTTGGCGTTTCTTTATATTTATCACGATGTCTCTAGTAATCCAGGGCTTTTGTTTATTTTTCGGGGTAACTGTACGAGTTACAATTGGGCAACACTGATTGTATGCGTTCATTATGGTTTCAGTCAACTTTACTACTGATTCATCAATGCTCCTTGCATTATTGTTTTGTTGGGTGATGTGCAATGTTGGCATTACATCTTCTAGAACGGTGCGCATTTCTTCTAAATTCGGTTCGTTTATTTTACGATATGAGTAAGTTTCAGCCCGTGCTTTGGTGCACGCAAGATAGACATTTTTCTTAATAAGAAAAACTGGAAAATGATCTGATAAGTCAGAAGTAATTATTCCAGCAAGAAAATCACTTGGGTCTGTCATAAAGATATTGTCAAGCAGCGTGGCACATTCTGAGGTTATTCGTGTTGGCTTTGTGATGATCGGAAGGAAAGATTTAGAATGAAATGCATTTAAGAAATTAGAGATTGGTTCATAGCTTTCATGTTTCAGCAAATCATAGTTGAAGTCACCGCATATTATTATGTCATTGTAGAAGGACCTGTTGAACTGAGAAATAATTCGATTAAGCTCATTAAGGAAGGATATAGGACAGGCTGTAGGCGGCCTATACACCGTTCCAAGCACAATTCGTTTGCCATCTCTAGACAGTTCTACGAATAATGATTCTATATGATCCTGATTCAGTGTTGCACTTGCTATGATTCTCGAATCCATGTGCTTAGAAATGTATGTACTGATGCCCCCGCCTCGCTTGTTTCTTCGTAGCGAATGGTAACTATGATAATTTTCAAATTTAATCATGTCTTTGGTCGAGTCATCTAGCCAGCTTTCGGTGAAGCTAATCACATCTAAGGTATACTTAAGTTCAGTAATAGTGCATTGTATCTCTTCCAATTTTGGATAGAGTGACCTACAGTTCCAACACAGTAGCGAAAAATCCTGCCGGGTTATTCGTATAGATTCGTTGAATTTTGATATATTAGTATATCTGCAGTTTTCAGAGTCGTTTAGGTTTGGAAATATTCTGTTCAAATGATTGAGATCCGGGTCGATTTCATCTAATATATCAGCGTGATCAGTCATTCAAAATTAGTAAACAGTAGGCAGTAAGTACTATTGTATAACTTAAAACGAAATACAGAGTCAAGATTAAAAGGATATTTCTATCTAAAAACTAGCTTAGAAAGTATAGAAAAGAGTAAGAAATCTAGCGTGATTTCGTGAGTACACTCAATACTCAGCCAAGAGCGATTAATATTGGAGTTCAATATACAAAATTGATGCGTACAAATTGCTGAAGGCGTTGTTACAAAGTTCACATACAACAGGTAATAAGTTTTAAAAAAATAAAAATAAATAGAAAAAATTTAGCGACGATGATAATCTGATCAGCTAATATGTTTTACACATAATAATAATTTGTTGGTTAAAAATTACATACAATTTACGAGGAAAGGCGAACAATGTGGATATCAATATTCTATCATAGCATTGGTAGGTACAAATTGCTGATGGTGTTGTTGTAATTTCCAATACAGTTGTCATAAATGTTCATATATATCTGTCATAAGATTGTCAAAATTGAGGTAAAACTGCCGTATATATCTTTAGAGGTTGGAACTGATTCATGACATGAAGTTATGCAGTTTGAAGATCTAGTGTAAAGTTATAGAATTCTAGGCGTTATTGGCATACGAGTATATAATTTGACACAGTTACATGTTTTGATACCTAATTGAGGTGAACACCCAGGACCTGATTCGATGATTTATCCAGTTGCCGCATCAGGTATTGGTCGAGCTCTTCTGGCGTGTTAATCTGACGTCTCGAGTCCGGTTGTCCAGGGATGAATGCGAAGATGTTTCCATCTTGGGTCCTCGGGGTTCCGATTTTTTCCGGGAAATTTCTCTTGGCTACTCTCAAGGTGTACATGATCTTGGCTCGTGAAGGTATTAGATATTCATTTATATAGAACGTTGGTTTATTTACTCGGCAGGCAGAGAAAATTTCACGTTTTTTGTTGTAATGTTTCAGTTCGAAAGCGATGTTTCTTCGATCCTCGTTTCCACTTAGTGGTTTTCTTCCCATTCTGTTAGCTGACGTGATGTCAGCATCACTGAGGTCGATGTTGATGTCCTTCAGAATTTTGAAGACTGTTTCTTTGCAATTTTCGTTGTTATGTGAATGAGGTAGTTCCCCCCCGGAAATGACGAGAGTACATTTTCTATCTTCCAGGTCTCGGCGCTGATCATTTTTTTCCAAGCGATCGAGACGCGACTCCAAGCTTTGTATTTTCTCATTCTGCTCTTCAATAATTTGTTTGTGTTCTGCTTCTTTTCCTGCTATCGTTTCAGATAGTGTTTTAAGGTCGCTTATTTCACTTTTCATTTCGTCAATATCACTATTAAATTTTGTCATCACTGAGTCGAAATATTTTATTAGAACAGATACCACTTCTTTGCAGTCTTGCGTTAGGCTAGACACATCAGGATATTGACCAAACTTGGGTTGATACGCACAGCTGTTATTGCAGCTGCTGATGTTGTTGCGTTGCTTCTTGGGTCCCATCTTGTAGGTCGAGAAAGTTGGCTTCCTTGCATAAACGAGGGTTGAACACCTTCACACTTTATGAGGGAATATTATATTCTTAGTTTGATGATTTATATGTTAATATCACATTTGAATCCTCATGGCGAGAGAGGGTACCCATTCAGGCTAGAAGTACATTCTTTCTAACAATAGGCACTTTGTTTCGGAGCGAGCGGAGCGAGCGCAACGCACATCCTCACCATATGGAGTCTCAGAGGACATATTCTTGTACTTGTGCACTAGTGAAACTCGTATCACAGATACGGTCATTGAGCGTCCTTGTGAGCGTCACAGACACACGCACCAACCAATTTGATGTGTTCACTCAGATGCCCAGTGTGATAACATGGCATAAATTACGCACAAAGTATATACAGTTATTGATTTATATAACTTTAAGGAGACATTTGGCGTTTAATCACAGAAGAATGGTGTAAATAATATTGGATAAATAATGATAATCTAACGCTGACTCAATATTTCTTTGATTTCGTAACTTCGGTTAACTCGATATTTAGGGATAAATTACTTATCATTTAAGTTCAGAATAAGTTGACATTGAGGTTTAACAAATTCGCTACCACATAAATTTATAGTTACATCCTGTTGTTGATGTGGGCGTTGTGTTGAGTTGGAACTCACTGTTGGAAAATCCCGTTTATATTTACTTTAGTTATCCCTGATATAAGTGCAGAATGACTTTCGATCTATACGATTTCTTTGAATATACATTTTACGAGAATAATTATTTTTGAAACTTATTGTGGTATTCAATGGATACTTAGTACTACCAGGTCTCGAAAATCACAGTATTTTTACGTTTATTTATTTATCATTTAATGTCGCGAATGGTACTCGAAAGCGCATCATTCTTAGTTACCGGTAATCCAGTATCTATTATTATTTAAATTATGCAGCTTTCGAGCTGATCCTGGTAGTGTAGAACATTCGGGTAACGCGTGATGTGTGAGCGTTGTAGGTGACGTACACGCGCGTGTGTGTGGTGAGTGTATGTGTGATGGTAGCTTCTCTACCTCATCGGTGTGGGTGTATTGATACTCTGTTGCCTCAGGCGTATGTATGGAATATTTTATTCCAGCCAGCTTTTGTGCACAGATTTGATTGTGCATCGACGGGCAGTTTTAGGAGAGGGATTTGTATATTATATATATCGTCGGGCAGTTATAGGAGAGGGATTTGTATATTATATAAATCGACGGGCAGTTATAAGAAAGGGATTTGTATATTAAATATATCGACGGGCAGTTATAGGAGAGGGATTTGTATATTATATATATCAACGGGCAGTTATAGGAGAGGGATTTGCATATTATATATATCGACGGGCAGTTATAGGAGAGGGATTTGTATATTATATATATCGACGGGCAGTTATAGGAGAGTGATTTGTATATTATATATATCGACGGGCAGTTATAGGAGAGGGATTTGTATATTATATATATATCGACGGGCAGTTGTAGGAGAGGGATTTATATATTATATATATCGACGGGCAGTTATAGGAGAGGGATTTGAATATTATATATATCGACGGGCAGTTATAGGAGAGGGATTTGTATATTATATATATCGACGAGCAGTTATAGGAGAGGGATTTGAAGATTATATATATCGACGGGCAGTTATAGGAGAGGGATTTGTATATTATATATATCGACGGGCAGTTATAGGAGAGGGATTTGTACATTATATATATCGACGGGCAGTTATAGGAAAGAGATTTGTATATTATATATATCGACGGGCAGTTATAGGAGAGGGATTTGTACATTATATATATCGACGGGCAGTTATAGGAAAGAGATTTGTACATTATATATATCGACGGGCAGTTATAGGAAAGAGATTTGTATATTATATATATCGACAGGCAGTTATAGGAGAGGGATTTGTATATTATATATATCAACGGGCAGGTATAGGAGAGGGATTTGTATATTATATATATCGACAGGCAGTTATAAGAAAGAGATTTGTATATTATATATATCGACGGGCAGTTATAGGAGAGGGATTTGTATATTATATATATCAACGGGCAGGTATAGGAGAGGGATTTGTATATTATATATATCGACAGGCAGTTATAGGAGAGGGATTTATATATTATATATATCGACGGGCAGTTATAGGAGAGGGATTTGTATATTATATATATCAACGGGCAGGTATAGGAGAGGGATTTGTATATTATATATATCGACGGGCAGTTATAGGAGAGGGATTTAGTTAAAGTTCAAGTAGAAATGAAGACCGGTGAAGAATTCTATAAATATTTTGATAAATCATTTAGTTCCTACGGATAAATTGTATTAATGATGGAATATTTGATATTATTTATGATCAATAAATTCAATGAATATTTTTATTTATGAAAAATAATTACATTGCTACACCCACCGCCCAATATTAAATCAATCTGCGGCCAAATTGGCTGAGCCTATTCCCTTTATCAGACCGATATTTTCATCTCAAATAAAGAATAAGAGAATATTATCCAGCACAGGACGCGGGAGCCAAGACCCGAAATTAAACTATTCCAACACGCGCACTTCGCAGGCAGAACCTGACAGTACTTCCCAGGTATCAAGAAATTATTAGGCCAATATTGGGTTGATAATTATTTATTGACCTGATATTGGAATCTTGGATTACAATAATAGGCTAATAACAATACAATATCGAAAAAAGATATATTTATTTATGATACCAACTTGTTATTGGGACAATGTAGTAAATAGTTTTTTTTCTAATATTAAACTAACAGTGTATATATATATATGTACGATATTCATATAAGTGGAAACTATCTCATTATAATTGAAAATCTCGCAATTTAATAAAATTTGTTAAAATATGAATTATTATTGCCCAAATATTGGGTTGATATTGTACACCAATAATACGGAGTATAATACAATTTCTTTAAAATGTGCCAATAAAGTTAATGAATAGTTATTGCAGTCATTAATGAGTGCAGATATATTTGATAGATATCAAGAAATGTGAATACGTTACAATAATATGTATATTCAGAATAACTGTAATCACAGGTTTACAGTTCTTGTTTTTTCAGTCGTCCAGTGAGTTTCGAAGGTCTAATTTTTTCAAAAAATATGCTAAAATCGTTTGCCATGTGTTACTATAGCAATAAATGTCTATATATTGAATTAAGATGATATAAAGTCATTTATATAGATGATATAAATGACTTAATTTCGTAACGAAGGTATTGAGTAGGCCTTTTCCTACCATATAACCCATTATGCATGCATCATTCTTTGAGTAAAGCGCTTTCGTGCAATTTTTCAATCACGCATATATATGCTGCTTAGATGAACGTATATATAAGAAAGAAAGAAAGAAAGAAAACAGTTTATTTCCAATAGAGATTGTACAATATTACAATCATTGGTTTTTAAATATCTTAAAATTAATATACTTAGATGATACACACACACGAGTATTGAAAAACTCGTGTCACTAGTCGAAAAGAAATTATTGAGGGCAATGAACTCCTAATCTAGCTTAATCTACATTTGATAATACATCTAATGATAATTATAAGAGACAACACAATTTCTTGGACGATGCATTTTCATTGTAGGGTGAAAACACTATTGATATTTTACATGTACATGACATAAAACTTCGCAATTATTGATGCCAGGAAATAATCTATGAATCGTTTGTTTATATATATACATATATATATATGTACGCATAAGCATGAGGACCAAGAAGATTATAAGTTTTGTATTTCTAATTCAACAATTTAACAAAACGGTCGCTGGTTAATAAGCATTTTATTCAAATATAACTGCATGATCGCACAACAAATGGATAGTTTATACATTAATGCTTTACAATAATAAAGAGATGACGAGTTAGGTAATGTTACAAGTTGAGAGCGAACAGAAAAAAAACATTATCTCTATTAAAATGCTAGTTGTCAGTCTAGTACACACATATGTGCACATATACATGTAAATATATACACATACACATGCACACACATACCCACGCACATACTTACACTAAACTCGTAAGCATACACAAATGCATTTCTATTCATCGAGGCAATTACAATACAGACGCATTCTATAAAGTGTCATGCGCATAGCGTGCACACGTACACATATACACAAGTAAGCATGTGCGCAAATATCAGCGTAATCTAATCAGTATAAACCAGCATTCCAATCGGGGGAAACGGAAAAAAATCTTTTATTATGGCATGAATTTTATAAAATTTCTGTAATGAAATTAGTGGCACAAAACAGTCTACCTAAGTCAGAAACATGATAACGATTGTGGGACGTGAATAAGAAAGAAAACATTAATGTCCTATAAGGGTTTCATATTTGAAAAAAAAAATCACATCATCTTCAAAATATGGCGCAAATTGTCGGCAATTGATAAACATACAGATGTACATGGGTATCACATTATTATAAGCATATAACTATAAGCATTATAAGCATATTACTGCAGTATAAATGGATGATCACACAACGAATTTATTATTTTATTTTTACATGGATGCTTCACAATTTCATATTAGAAAAAAATCATATTATCTTTGTAATATGGTTCAGAATGTCTGCAATTGATAAACACACACACATATAGGTACCATGACGGTCTAGTTTAATGCTTGCAAAGAAACAGAGAGGGATGACATAGAATGCAACCTTCGACTTGTTTATCTACTCTAGTGCACACAGGTGTACATACACACATATACAAGTAAGCATGTTTGTAAATGGCAGCGTTTAGGCAATCAAATCATAATACCTATGCATACTTCAAAACTGTTTTACGAAGTCTTGAATTTCATGACAATGATCGGGGGAGATTGTTCAGCAATGGAGATACCAGGCAAATGGGATTCATCAATACTTATTCAGTATGTTCTGTAACTAAGAATTATTTTTGAGACACAAGATGACGAGTTATTTTGGCTTTAAATTCTCTCGGTCTTTGAGGGATTTTAATACTCAGTGGAAGTTTGTTCCACAGTAAGGCGCCTGATATGGACAGAGAGTTCTGCCCTAAGTGAGATGAACAATAGTTGACTAAGACATTATTGTTTCTGTTCGGTTTTTGATTGGTTACAGTGGTTGGATGGAAACGCACTATCTCAGCATTGCTCTGAGGAAGATATAACGAGGAGAACACGTATTGGGCCTTCTGCATGAGGAGCCTTTCTTGGATAGGAATCCAGCCGAGTTTATTGAGGAGAGGGGTTACGTGATCACTTTTTTTGAAATTACCGTAGCATACCACCTTAGCCGCAAAGTTCATGCACTTTTGTAAGTCTCTTTGTAGGTATTGAGGTAGGTCTCCCCATACTAGGTTGCAGTAGTCAATGCGCGATAACACCAGCGATTGAATGGCTAATAATCTGGACTTTTCATCTAGCATATTCTTTATGCGATGAAAAAACATCAAAGTTCTATAAATTTTGTTGCAAGTATTCTCAACATGAGATTTGAAGGACATGTTTCTATCGAACCAGATACCTAGATTTTTAACTTTTTCTGATGCATTAATTTTATCATTTCCAACTGCAAGAGTAAGATCTGAAGTTTTTTTAATTGCATCTTTAGATCCAAAAATAATGCATTGTGTTTTATTAGCATTTAATTTGAGACCATTTCGGTCGTACCATGATTTCAGGCTAGTCAGTAAAGCTTCGGCTTTAATTTGCGTCTGTGTTATTTCCGATACAGAACTTGTCATTGCAATTTGAACATCATCTGCATACATTGAGATCCGTGGGTTAGAAGGCATTGGAGGGAAATCATTAATGAAAATAGAAAACAATAGCGGACCAAGAATGGATCCTTGGGGAATGCCAAAATTGTTTTGAATGAATGGGGACAATTTGTTTTCTATGCGGACTGCATGAGATCGACTTGACAAGTAACTTTCAAACCATTGCGTGTCTATTCCCAAGTTCAGTATTTTACGTAGAAGTCTATTATGTTCGACGCTATCGAACGCCTTAGAGAGATCGAGTAGCAGCAAGAGTGTTACATTCTTTTGATCGATGTCACTGTATATTTTTTCAGAGATGTTGAGCAGAGCGTCTTGAGTGCTAGTATTTTTTTATAGGCGTATTGATTTTGGTGGAGTAGATTTGACTCGTCCAGGTGAAATGAGGGTTGATTTGTCACCACTTTCTCCAATAGTTTGGACATGACAGGCAAAAGACTGATGGGCCTGTAGTTTGATGCTATATTTAGGTCACCACTTTTATGCAACGGTCTAATAATGGAGTGTTTCCATTGTTTTGGAAACTTTTTGGTTACTATTGATGTATTAATTATCAGACGAATCCGAGGCGGTAACAGGGAAACTGTCTTTGATATATTGAAGACTGATACCATCATGTCCAACTGAGTTTGTGTTTTTTAGTGAGTATAAGATATTTCGTAACTCCGGTAAATCGACAGGGCGTGGTCTCCACTTGACATCAGTCTTCGAGGGTGCGGTGGGGCATGAATTTTCAATTGTCGTTTCATCTGGATTGGTACACACCTCACTGAAAACTTGAGCCCCTACTTTTGAAAAGAATGTGTTGAAATCCGTGGCTGTTGCCAAGGGATTTTCAAAATTACTTATACGATCTAAATTTTTATATGGGGCTACCTCACTAATGATTTCCCAAGTTCGTTTCGGGTTATTTTTAGCCGTTATCAGTTTCTGGTGGAAGTGAGTTTGTTTTGCTTCAGTGATTTTCTTTCGATTAATTTTTTCATGTTTTTTATATTTCCTGTATATGGTACTGTTTGATCTATTGTTTTTGTACTCTCGCAAGTTAGCTTTCTTTATTCTACTCATCTCTTTAATTTCGTCAGTAGTCCAAACAGTCCGTTTTGGCTTGGTTTTTTTGGTGACGTAAGGTGCACATTCGTCGAGAGCTGCTGTGAAGTTCTCGTTGAAGATGGACACTTGAATGTCAACATCGTCAGATTGCATCATTTTCTGGAATTCGGTGGACCTATCGAGTAGTTTTTTCTTGAAATAGTTCTGCTGAGTAGTGCCTTTTCGAGCGATAAGTCATTAAGCGGTATTTTTGTCTTTCCTTTGCAATATTAATTTCACATTCTATAGAGTGGTGATCGGAAATAGAAGGTGATATTACAGTACTAAGTATTGCGGTGGGATTATTTGTGATTGCTAGATCGAGGAGAGTTGCAGAGACTTTAGTGATGCGAGTCGGTTCTTTGACCATTTGTGATAGGCTTAGTTTATACAATAGTTTGCTTAGCTGATTTTTTTGTCCGTTAGGTCAATATTAAAATCTCCGAAAGCAAAGAATGACTTTTTTGCATGAAAGATTTCTTTGAAGGTTTCCTCAATGAAATCTAGTGTTAGATTTAGGGGAGACGATGGGTGCCGGTAAAGGCTGCCAATGATTATTGATTTGTGTTTATTTATTTGCACTTCTAACCAAACCATTTCAATGCCTTCGCAAACTTTATTCGCTAAATGTGAAGATGTTGAATATATTTCTTTCACAAAATACAAGATCCACTACCTCGGCTGGTTTTAGCGCCATCGTAGCGGTACAACACGTAATCAGGACTGTTAAAAAATGAACTTTGGGTTCGTGAATCGAACCATGTTTCTGAAACACACAAAATGTCAATTTCTTCAGTGACCAACATTACTCTGATTTCATCCAATTTACCATTCAGGCTTCGAGCATTTATATGCTTGATTTTGATTTTACCTATATTAGCACTCTTTTCAAACGTAGCAAAGTTACTATCTCGATGGGATCGTTCAGGGGATTTATCGATTTTGTCTACGTTGCCCAGGGTGTTTGGTCCAGCATCTGCTATGTAAGAAAGTCTACTATTTGGTTGGGCAGCGGCAGTCTGTCAAGATGAGATAACCCCGGTCTGATTTTTGCCTAGTGTGACAAGAGCACTGTAGTGATCGTTTTTACGATGGAGCAGTAGTGGAGGGTTATTATTTGATAACTCTGAAAAGGGATCGACTGATATTTTCAAAACACAATGATCCTGTTCATCCAGGACGAGAAGTTTTTGGCCTGTCACATTTGAAATGATTAGTGGTATAAAGTCTACAGCAGCTTGATCAAAATGTTTGTCGTCAGTGTAATTATCTATGAGGTTTTGCATGTCTCCACTGTTCTTGTCAACAAACTTAGCGTATGTGCTGTTGTTTGCTTTACTCTCTGTTTTGATTGCAGCCTTTAAGGAATTGTAGTTCCGATTTGATGCTGGTTGTTTTGTAAGTAGATGAGATACTGCATGGAGGAGGCAGTGTCCATGGGCTTTGGTGGGAATAAGCTCTATTTTCCATGATCGTTTCAATTCATCCATTGTGGAATTCATGCGTTCACAAATGGGGCCGGAGGCGTTGTTTTTCGTACTTTTTACATCAATAAGAGGTTCTGAGAGGTGCGGGGAATTTACGTTTTTCTGGCTCCGAATGGGCCAGTTGTGGTGATTTCTTGCATGGGGATTTGCAGAGAACTGAGAAATGCTCATGTCATTTCTATTTTTCTGGTGATGATTGTGCATGCAGTTGGGTAGTGGATTTTCCATCGATTTTCGACTGCAATTTTGCAGCGATTTCTCTCTTCCTGTTGATTTCACTGCATACGAGAATGTGATTGGATGTTGATTTATACTCGTGTCTAAGAGAGGCTTTTCATCCTCTGTATCAGCATTGGATAGCAATGAAAACCTATTTTTTGTAGGCACTCCGCAATTTTTTGTGGCAGAGGGAGGAGAGGGTTTGTTATATGAGGGCAAACATCGGGAGGAGAGGGGAGGAGAGGGTTTGTTAGATGAAGGCAAACATCGGCTTATGCTGCTGGAGGTTTCACGTGGAAAAGCGGTCAACTGAGAACAATCATTCAACTCATTCTGCTGTTTTGCATAATCATTAGAGTATTCAATTTCTTCATTCAGGTCATGGGAGTTTCTGACACAGGAGATAAAATGTGAAGTTAGTCTCAAAGGTGATCTTAAAGCAATTTGTTGAAGAAAATGATGCGTATCTTCTCGCGTAACAGGCCAAGTGCGGGCATTGTTGTAAGATTCATTAACAGTAACGGTTTTTACATTTGCTCGCAGCGGAATCAGTTTAAGACCAATTTTTCTGCACAGGCTCGATGCCATGTACAATGGCTGACCACTGCAGACACTCACCACATAAATATGAGAAAAAAGATTCTTTGTCATGATCAAATTTTTTAATTTAGTAAGGTTATGGGATGAGAGGCTCAAACCTTTGAAACTAATTATATAGTTCCTGAAAGGAGGTGCGCGTTCAATCACATCATAGAGATCATTTAGACGTTCCGAAGTTATGGTCTGAATCCTGCATACGCTATCAATGTCATCTCTGTTGATTTTTGTGAGACTATTGTCTCCAACGAGAAAAGTGTCTAGAGGGGATTTCGCATAAGGATGGCTACTCGCAGCTGCCACCGGCGTAAAATCATGAGCACTGATACAATAATTTAAAGCAAAAAGCTGTTCTGTAATCATTTGAATACTTGATACAGTGGAAAAAATTGACGCTGGGCTTGGGGGACAATTTTGTCTCAAAGCTTTATTGAGAAATGCAGCTGTAAGAGACAGCATGTTATTTATTTCGTGAATAGTTTGGAAACTGGTCATTTGGAGAGGATGTAAGTACCCATCAAAAGCGGTAACAGGTCTGTTTGTATTGTTCTCCATTGAAAATCTTAAGTTATCCTCGCAGTTTACGCTCTGAGGTACTTTACTGCCAGTGCCAGCTGCCGCGCATGCATTTTCAGACCTAACTCCACCGCCTGAAATGCCTACACACAATTTATCATTAAAATTAAAATTGTAATTAAAATTACACCTTCTACTTGCTGACTGGTTGCTCACATCGAAAATTTTATCGCGTTCCAACGTTGACGTTGGTGTTGGTGTCGTCATCGTTGATGAACAATTTTGAGCATTCTCAGTGACGCAGGACAGGGGAGATGTCGCCATGACGCAATCGTTGAGGCGAGACGAAGGAGGAGGAGCTGGCGGTGGTGCTGTGGCAGCTCCCGCGAGTGATGAAGTACAAGCAGCGCTTGGGAGGATTTCGTTAAAGACGGGCGACTCTGCTGCTCGACTCTCTGACGGGCACCTCTCCGTCGATTCTCTGTCGGTTGGCACTTATGATGTTTTGGGAGTTGCGGTGCTTTCGTTGACGTCATACTGTTTCTCTGTCGGAGTTTTTGTAGTCATTGTGAGCTGCTTAGGCTTTTGAACGAGTGGTTTCACACGCGAGAATTTTGGTGGTGGTTGCTTTCGTTTTCTGAACGGTTCAGGTATATTCCCCTTTTTGGGGTTTGAGTTTTCATGCGGCGCTGTTGTGAGGGATGTTATTTCTCCAGATGAAGCTGCTTTCCGAGTAGCTGAGCGAGTTTCGTAATGAGACATTGTGAAGTTGTATTTGATGAGTGATTAAAGGTGAAAATAATTCAAAATTTTATTCACTCTGTAGCTGTTGAGGAGTGAGTAACGATCGTCTTGGGTAGAAGGGTAATCGTTTACCCATGAGTGAGGGCTAGCTTCTCATTTAGAATTTGAAACACCCAAAAATATTGCCATAAAAACATCACCTAAAAAACATCACCAAAAACATAAGAAGATAGGGTTGCCCTTTAATGCTGGAGAAAGGAGGCGAGGAACTGGGAGAGTGTTGGTCGGCCGTGAATAATGACGACAATGACGTTCAGACTTTTGCAGGTTGACACATTTTACTCATTCAGTTCCTCAACGTTTCATAATTGCAAAATTTGTAATCCCTCATTCACTTTTTATGTCACTATTTACCAAAGTTAACTGGTGGGTCACTATTTCACCAAAAGAAAAGTTAATTTTTTTTTATTCGGAGGAGGTTGAAAAATTGGGTGATTAACTTTCAACAAGAAAAATAGCTATCATTGAAATGTTTGCGGATGAGGGATTGCGTTGCTCGTTCACATTTGAAAACGAAAATGACTGCTTTTTAATGCCAGATGAAGAGAAGCCGCCCGTAGCAAGAGGGGGAGGGGTAGAGGAAAAGAGAAGGTAGAGTAGACAGAGACGGGGGTGCGGGGGAGCAGGATGCTTGCGGTGATCCAGCTTGGCGTTTCTCGTTCGTCTGCTTGTGAAGAAAACAAAACAATTTTTTCTGTGTGAAGATTGCTATGGTGAGCTATCCACCAGACGTCATATAGCTGAAAATTCGCCTCACGATAGGGAATTATGTTCTAGCAGTGAACACAGATTAAAGTTAGCCACTATTACAGCGTGGCAATTTTTCCAAGGAGAGGGTAGGCTGGGGGGGAGGAAGGGGTGCGGGCGCAGACTTGGGGTAGCTGGGCCCTCATAGAGGTCTATTGTTTCAGGGTGTCACATTTTATTCACTCATTTTGAGACCTTCAACATTTACAGAATTTATTTTCTCAAAATCACTTTTTACGTCACTGTTTCACAAAGAGTTCGCAATAAAAGAACAGAGTTTCTTCCTGGTAAAGTAATTTGAGCACAATTTTGAGGATTAAAGGTAGAAATTGAGCGTCATAGACACTCAACATAATTTTTTTGCAATAACTGATGAAAATTATAAAAAATTATCACTGTGTTTCATGTTTGTCTTCACGAAATTCAAATTTGCTACTGCATCGGACTTTTTTTGTTTCCATGGTGGTATTCGTGGTACGTTTGTTCTATATGCGGAAGAGGGAGGAGCAGGCGTTGCGGTTGACCAGGGAGGAAGGCTACACCGAGGGTCGCTACACAGACTTCGAGTGGAGACAAAGTTTACAGAAAGCACCAGTCTGTTTTTGCACAATAAAATTGGTCGCAACCGATTGTATTTAATTACTGTTTTTCACTTTCGCGATTCAATGAGGTAGAAAGCACATTCACAGACACTCAGTTCGAGTTTGGGGTTTTAGGAAAGTTTCATTCCCTTACATTTTGAAATGTTTAACGCCGCTTTTACGCGGAGCGTCAGTTCACCTCCGCACCCGACGAGCCCTCTCCCAAATCCCAATTCAATCATCCTCTGGAAATAACAAAACTCTCCACTGTACGGTGTAATATCGTCTCTGTTTCATAAGCCTGTTTTAATAAGCCATTAATTTAACTGTTCTAATAAGCCAGTAATTCAGGACGCCGTGCAAAGTCCAATAATGATACTTAATACATCGACCGCGTGTGTTGCAGGGACGGCGTTGAACTCAATTATTTGAGTTGGTCCCGTTCGTACTACGTTTTCTATGACTATAGAAAATATTTTTACGGGGACTAATTAATTATTACATTGCACTGGATATGTGGGAATAGAAGAAAGAAAGAAAAAAAAAAGAAAAACGTTTATTTCCAAATTGTCACATGAGATACATGCCAACATATTGGCTTTTAAAAGTTTCTTAAATATAGGGCATCCTAAAACAAATGTTCCATACGAGGAGTACTAATTGACAAACCATCCGAGGTGTACAAGTAGATGAGCCATACGAGGCATAATAATAGACAAACTATACGAGGTGTACTAATAGACAAACTGTCAGAGGTGTACAAGTAGATAGACCATACGAGGCATATTAATTGACAAAATATACAAGGCGTTCTAATAGACAAACCATTTGTGGTGTGCTAGTAGTCTAACAAAAGTTCTATACTAGGAGTACTAATTGACAAACCATCCGAGGTGTACAAATAAATAAGCCATACGAGGCATGATAATAATAGGCAAACTATACGAGGTGTACTAATAGACAAGCTATCAGAGGTGTACAAAATAGATAGACCATACGAGGCATGTCAATAGACAAAATATACGAGGCGTACTAATAGACAAACCACACGTGGCTTGCCAATAGTCTATCTCTGTCAAGGGTAGTTGAATGAGAAATGAAAAATATGCCCTAAAAATATGCAAAGCCCTATCACCACCAAAAGCATATTTCATATCTTCTCGATATTCACCACATCATGCGGACATGGGTGCATGGGATAAAATAGAGATACAGTGTAAGCCGGTTACCACTCATGATTGACAAATATCTAAAAAATATTGGTAGAAATGGGTAAACAAACATATATTCAATATCAAAATTCATAGCTTGTACAACATACAGACAGAAAGATAATTTTACTACGATTCATATGCTCAAACTGCACTTTATTTCATTAATTATATATGACATTATTCCGATTCACAGAAACGCCCTCTGGGGAAGTGCTAGATCTATTTTTGAATCATTTCGCTATTGCAATAAAATTTATTAATTGAATGGTTCTTGCGTAAAGAAATGAAATAGAAACATGTATATCTATTTATGTAGATACATATATATACCTACACACGTACACACACATATTAATATATATATATACTTATTGAAAATAAAATATTAGAAAAAAAAAATACATATATAAGATAAAAGAAAGAAGCAACCTACCATCTACTACACAGAAAATGACAGCTGAGCTCACTGTAATCCTAAGTAATTTTTCGCAAAAGATAACTAAAAGGAAGAGAAGACTTCGAAAAGCATAAAAATGAGCTGTTTTTTAATTTCTTCACAAAAATTTTTAAGAAAAATCAAGTTATAGTCAAGAAGCAACACAACTCTTCAGCATTATACGGACATGTGTACGTGGGATAAAATGGAGTAACATTGTGGCCGGATATCACATCTGAGTGGAGAATATTCACAAAATTGGCACATATAGGAAGATTAGGCCTTGATCCAAAATAATAATTTTGATTACAGAAATTTAGAGTTTTTTCCGATTTGAAAGTTCGGTGCTAGTGTGCGCTGAACGCACGGAAAAAAAAAATAAAAATAAAAAGACTAAATGCAATGCTTAAATTACCCCTTTCCCCCCAGCTCAGCCGAAAATCGATTGAAAACATCTTCGAGAATGATTTTGAAATAGCGAGACAACGTTAGCCAAAAATTTAATTCATTATAAACTTTGCACAACCCTCACATCTATAAACTTGTTTATTGGTGTACACTCAAAATGTATTTCATGGTATATTTGTCATACGGACGTTAAATATTAATACAGAAAAGAGAAAGAAATAACAAAATCAATATGAGGAAATACTCCTAATTATGGAAAGAACGTTCGTTCTGCTGCACTGAACTGACGGCTGTGGTGCTCATTGTTGTCGACAGAAATAAGTAAGATGAATATGCGAATCGCTTAGCAAACGTAAAATGGAATAGTTTCTAAATTTCTAACAGAAATTTCAGGAAAAATTAAAATTTCTGATAGATGGGAAGTTCACACCGAGATGCTGCAGGCCCTATGACAGAGATGCAAAATGACGTGACACATTTACTCTAAATTCTTTTCCAGTTTTAGAGTTTTTGATATGCTGGGGAAGCTTGTTCCACAAAAAAGCTCCAGAAACTGAGAGAGCTTTTTGTCCCACGTTAGATGAGCGGTAACTGACTAAAACATCGTTCCTCCGGTTTGGTCTTTCGTTTGGGATATTAGATAGAAAAAATTTTACCACCTCTGCATTACTTTGGGGGAGGTACAGAGAGGAGAATACTCGTCGAGCTTTCTGGATCATGAATCTGTTCGGTATTGGGATCCAGTCGAGTTTTTTTAAAAGAGGGGTGACATGATCGTATTTATTGAAATTTCCTTTGCATACTACTTTGGCGGCGAAGTTTACACATTTTTGCAACTCTTCCTGACGACATTTAGGTAAGTCTCCCCACACAAGACTGCAGTAGTCCAGACGCGATAAAACTAAAGACTGAATCACTAACAATCTAGATTTTTCGTCAAGTGTGTTCTTTATACGATGAAAGAACATTAAGGTTCCGTTAATTTTGTTGCACATTGTTTCGACGTGTGAATTGAAAGTCATATTTTTGTCAAACCAAACACCCAGATTTTTAACCTTATCGACTGGTTTAATTGTATCGTCTCCAAATGTTAGCTTGAATGGTGGTAAATTTTCAGTCGCATTCTGTGATCCAAAAATAATGCATTGCGTTTTACTTGCGTTAAGTTTGAGGCCATTATGGTCATACCACAATTTCAGATTTCTCAGAAGGTTTTCAGCGTTTGCTTGTGTTTCTGTTAAATCCGCTGTTGAGCTTGTCATGGCAATTTGTACATCATCAGCATACATTGAGATTTTTGTGTCTCCCAGCATGGTGGGGAAATCGTTGATGAAAATTGAAAATAGGAGTGGGCCGATGATTGAACCTTGAGGAACGCCAAAGTTATTTGGTATGAATGATGACATTTTGTTATTCAAGCACACTGCATGAGAGCGGTTTCGTAGGTAGCTTTCAAACCACTGAGTGTCTATTATGAGGTTTGAAATTTTTTGTAGAAGTTTCTTATGCTCAACACTGTCGAAAGCTTTGGAGAGATCAAGCAATAGTAAGAGAGTTAATTTTTTTTGGTCAATATCATTGTAAATTTTTTCTGTTATGTTTAACAGGGCGTCCTGAGTACTGGTATTCCTCCTGTAAGCATATTGATTGCGATGCAGTAGATGTGACTCGTCTATGTGAGACGAGAGCTGGTTTGTCTGTGATCATTTCTGTGAAAGAAAATGGTGACGTACACAGTATAATTTTATGTGAAACGAATGTGCTTTCCAATGGGATATTATTCACTGGAGCACACAGCCGTCAAAATAGACGGGATTCGACACATTTTCTATGTAAAAGATACGGTATTTAAGCATCCTTTAAGAACGTGAAAAAGAGACGGACCAACCAGGCGTCTGCAGGTGTTCTTGTCTGCCACTAGTTACTGCGTCTGCAGGTGTTGTTGTCTGCCACTAGTTACTGCGTCTGCAGGCGTTGTTGTCTGCCACTTATAACTGCGTCTGCAGGTGTTGTTGTCTGCCACTAGTTACTGCGTCTGCAGGTGTTGTTGTCTGCAAATACTTACTGAGTCTGTAGGTGTTATCTGCCACTAGTTACTGCGTCTGCAGATGTTGTTGTCTGCCACTAGTTACTGCGTGTGCATGTGTTGTTGTCTGCCACTAGTTACTGCGTCTGCAGGTGTTGTTGTCTGCCACTAGTTACTGCGTCTGCAGGTGTTGTTGTCTGCCAATACTTACTGAGTTTGTAGGTGTTATCTGCCACTCGTTACTGCGTCTGCAGATGTTGTTGTCTGTCACTAGTTACTGCGTCTGCAGGTATTGTTGTCTGCCACTAGTTACTGCGTCTGCAGGTGTTGTTGTCTGCCACTAGTTACTGCGTCTGCAGGTGTTGTTGTCTGCCACTCGTTACTGCGTCTGCAGGTGTTGTTGTCTGCCACTAGTTACTGCGTCTGCTGTCTAAAATAAAACCTTATTTTACGCTATTTTTCCGCGATTGGGGAGACTAGCCTTCGCGAATTGTAATAAAATGTTTTAATTAAATTTCAAAGTTAAAATGCACACTGGGAGGCCGCCCGATATTCATAAAGTATGAAGACCATTACAGACTTTTTCCTCGAGTCCCGACGCCTGAGAGAGGCAGACCCATTTCAGCCTCAGCGGCGCACACATCTCCGTGCTTCATCAACTGCCTTTATATTCGAGAGCCCACGAAACGATGATGGGCTAAGGCACATATCCGGCACGGCCTGCGTCTTGTGGGCGCTGGCCTTTGGAGACTTCACTTCGCCCGCACACCTGCACGCCGTAGCCTGAGTGGCAGATGTAAGTCGGGCGGCCTTTATTTCCCGATGTCTGAAGCAGGCATTAAGCAGGCTAGCCTCGGTGATCCTCTGTACGGGTTGCTATTCAACGCGACTCGTGAAGCTAGGTTTTCCCTAATCTGTGGCGATAGCCGGGGCCAGGGCTTCAATATGAAATACCAAAACTCTATACGCGCATAATACCATAACTCTATTCGCGCATAATACCATAACTCTATTCGCGCATAATACCATAACTCTATTCGCGCATAATACCATAACTCTATTCGCGCATAATACCCTAACTCTATTCGCGCATAATACCCTAACTCTATTCGCGCATAATACCATAACTCTATTCGCGCATAATACCATAACTCTATTCGCGCATAATACCAAAACTCTATTCGCGCATAATACCAAAACTCTATTCGCGTATAATATTTGAAATCTATTCGTTCGTGCATAATATTTGAAAACTATTCGATCGTGTATAATAATAAAAATCTATTCGTTCTTGCATAATATTGAAAGTAAATTCGTGTATAGTACTATAATCGATAAGTCTTCCTCCAGCAATCCATGCTCCTTGGGCGATCGCGAGGGTCCTCCATCCGGGTTGCCTGCCCGGGATGCTCCGCTCGTGCCCGGCCTGCCTCGGTCATCCAAAAGATTGCCGTTTAACTCCTCTGCAATTTTATCCTTCGAATTTTCTGAAACTTGAAACTTGTGAATTCATTCGCTCAAAACCTGTGACTCCACAAAATTCATCAAAATTAAAAGTCTTTGCGGTGGTGAATTTGGTTAATCTCCTTTGCGATAGTAAATTTGTAATTTAGGAAGAGACCTCGAAGTTTTGAGCATTCGATAGGTTTTTTCTACATGGCGCTGTAGACAGGATGCCGAGGCGGCAGTGTGCGGGTGTGAGTCTCCTGGGTTGGCGGCCGGTGGACGGGGCTGCGCTGATCTTCCAAAATTGAGAGTTACTATCTTGAACTATGTCTAATAAGGACTTTATCATTAAATCTCGTGGTTTCGTCAGAACTCAGATTACTAAACTTCATGACAAAATTTCTAGTGATTATTTAGTTCTTTCCGAGACTGAGAAACAGGCTCATGTCTTTAAGTTGAACCAGTTGGAAACTGATGTAACTGCGTTTGATGCTCAAGTTGCTTCGCTGTTGTACGGGTCTGGTGTTGATGATTCTAAGTTTTATGAGGAATTGGAAGCTTGCCAGGCTTATAAGGATAAGATTGTCGAATCTAGAAGCTTTCTCACTGTAGTCATGACTTCTCCTGTAAGCAGTGGTGCGGCCACATTACCTCCTACTGTAAGCAAGCTCAAACTGCCTGAAGTGCCTTTACCTAGTTATTCTCATGCTCCTGAGGAGAGTTTACAGCATTTCCTGAGAGGGTTTGAAAGCATCCTAAACAAATATTCTCTTACTAGCCACGAAAAATTCATATTCTTGAAGCGTCAATTGAAGGGTGAGCCTTTGTCGCTCGTTAATTCTCTAGTCGTGTCGGAGCAGTCGTATGAGAACGCAAGGGAATTGTTGATAAAGGCATTTGCCAGTGAAACGGTTCAAAAGTTTGATGCAATAAAACGTTTGGCTACCCTGGAGCTACCGGTAAATGGTAATTCTTACGAATTTGTTAGTGACATGAGAGTAGTTTTAGAATCTTTTCGTGTACTTCAGATTGACATTGAGACCATCCAGCAATTTTTCGTTTGGAATGCCATGAATTCTGATTTACAAACTCAGTTAATAAACATCTGTAATAACAATAAGCCGACTATTAAAGAAATTCAAGATAATATCTTTAAAGCAATTGACCGTTGCAAAGAAATTGACTCTAATAAGAGTACAAGCAGGGACAAAAAGTAAGACCTTGCAGTTCCTATTCGGCAGAACCTGACCTTTCTTCTTTCGCGGTAAATGTTAAGTACGGGTCCAGAGGCGAGCCTAGGGTGAATTCCGTGAGATTTTGTAGCTTGTGTAGTGAAACCGGGCGGTCTAAAGTCACTTCTCACGTTACCAGAGAATGCAGGAAGTACGAGACCCCTGAGTCTAAGATAGCACGGTTGAAGTCCTTAAATTATTGTACTCGTTGTGGCTTTGCTAATCACTCAACTGAACAATGTTCTTTTAAATTTGGTAGGCCCTGTTTTAAATGTAAAGGTGACCACATGACCTTCTTGTGTACGGAGGGTAATCCTCCTAAACCTAAATCTTCTACATCTAGAAATAATACCCCATCAAATGCGAGTTTGTTCACTGGTACGGTTTGGACGAGTGTAGCCGATATTGGTGAGAATTCTGTCATACCGACATTCACTGCAAAAATAAAGAATGTTGATATACGCGCTATGAAAGATACTGGCTGTCAGCCTAACTTCATTGTCTCTAAAATCGCAAGTGACTTGAACTTGTCTATCCTGCGTTCTAATGTGCCAATAACTGTAAACGGTTTTAACGAGTCTATGAAGCTTGTAACTAATGTAGTTCAGGTTCCTCTAGAAATGAACGGTAAACTTCGCACGGTAGAGGCCCTTTGCATTCCTGAAATTATACTTAATGTAAACTTACCTGGTCTGTCTGATGTGGCGAAGCAGTTTCAGAAGAAAGGATTTAAACTGGCAGATTCCTTGGTAACTGAATCTGATTCTCTGTCATGCTTGCAGTTTGTGCTCGGAACCAATGATTCGTATGTTTTAATTGAGCAGCAAATTGAGTTTGGAGACCCCGTTCCTTCAGTATTTGCGAAGACTGAGGCGGGTGTTCTTCTCTTCGGTAATCTGAATAGGCTTCTGGCGAATGTTTCTTCCCTTCCACCATCAGAGTCTTGACAGATGGCAGATCGTGCAGACGTCTCTCCGACCTGTGAGCTAGGTAACTGTGGTAATTCTATTGGTTTCTCTGCATACGTCGTCTTAGACGATGAGGGGGAAGTTTTAGATAGAGATCTTCAGTTGGCAACAAGTGAAGTGTTGGATTTTTGTTATAATAGAGTAGTCAATTACGACAGAACTAGCGACTCAGACTCTCATGAAGAAAACGATGAAGTTGTAAATTTAGTTTTGAGTAATACTACTAGAGATGCAGATGGGAGACTAATCATGCCCTTGCCTTGGCGGGGTGAATTTTCGCACTTGCTGGGATCAAATTTCGGCCTAGCGAAGATTATACTTAGCTCTAATCTACGGAAACTTTATAAGGACAAAGAAAAATTGATTATGGTGGATAACGTTTTTAAGGATCAAGTCGAGTCAGGAGTTATTGAACGTGTGCCTAATTTTCGTGAGTTTTGTGAGAACAACAAACATAGTTTCTTGGCTCACATGCCCATTTTCAAAATGCAGAGAGCTACTACTAAATGTAGGGTTGTCTTTTTGTCTAACATTTGCGAGAAATTTCAGGGTAAGGTTTCAATGAACCATAATCAAGTTCTTTGTCCTGGCCCTTGCCTGAATCATAAAATTTCTACTGCCTTGTTGATGCTGAGATTCGGTGAAAGACTGTTAATTTACGACTTGCGTAAGGCGTTCCTGCAGCTCTCATTAAATGATCTAGACTCTCACCGCTTGATGTTTCTCTGGTTTAGGGACGTATCGAACGGGGATTTTTCCTTGGAGGCCTACAGAAATTTGAGATTGCCCTTTTGGTTGAAACCTAGCCCGGCGTTGCTGATGTTGGCCTTGTTTAGAGTTCTGGTCCTCGATGAGAGCGAGTCCAATGATTTGAAACTATTGAAAATTCGGCTGTACTCGTTGATTTACATGGATAATGGGGCCTATGCTGGGTCAGATGAAGAAGTGCAGTACGCGTTCTCAAAGTTAAATGAAATATTTAACCCATATAAATTTGAGATTCAGCAGGTGGAAACAAACTCAGAGAAGGTGCAACAGCTGTTGGTACAAAAAGGCGAGTCTCCTCCAGAAACCAAAGTCCTAGGTATGGTTTGGGATAAAAGTTGCGATGCACTTGCCATTGTACGATTGGAGTTGGATGTCCAGGCCAATACAAAAAGGTTAGTTCTAAAGACTATTGCATCACAATACGATAACTTCGGTTTAATTTTGCCTTGCTTAAATAGGGCTAAGTTATTTGTTCATAAGCTGCTGTGTTGCTCTGGTTTACAGTGGGACTCTGTTTTGAATGATGAACTCATTAGAGAGTGGAAAGTTATTGCACGCCAATTCAATGCTCGACCTAACTATACCATAAAACGGGAATGTTGGTCACCACTCTGACGCGTATGAATTAATTGCATTTTGCGACTCTAGTAAATTGATGTACGGTGTGGTGGTCTATTTAAAGAACGTTTGCACTGGCGGGGTCAGTTTCCTGCTAGCGAAGAATAGAATTATTAATGACAGAGTGAGTGTTAAAAGCATTCCCGTTCTCGAGCTTCAGGCCGTGACCTATGCAGTGGAAATATCGGCAGAGTTACGGGACCAATTATCTGGAGAGTCGATCTTGTGCAGGGTAAATTTCGTTTAAGTTTAAAGTTTGCACAGACAGCATGATTGCCCTGCACTGGATCAATTCTTACGCGCTTAAGCTCGAGAAAATGCAGAAACATTCAGTGTTTTTACAAAATAGGTTGAAGCAAATAATGGAGATGACAAAATCTTTACCCGTAGAATTTTCTTTCGCAGCATCAGTTGAAAATCCTACCGATTTGACAACGAGGCCTGTCAGTCCTAGAAAACTAAGCGTGAGCACTTTTCATGGGGGGCCAGAATTTCTTTCAGGTGATTCTGAAATGGCTCAAGATTTTACGGTAAGCTTGCCTCACCCTTGCCAGGACCGAGAGCGACCTCCCGAGCAGACTTATCTGGCAAGCGCTGGAGTAGAGGTGAGGGGCATAGAGTTCGCCGTTCCCGCTTCGCGATTCTCGAGTTTCGCTAAATTAGTATCAGTGTACTTTTTAGTGAAGAAATTTTTTTTTAGTTTCGTAAGGAAATTCGGGTCAGAGCCGGTGAGGCAGAGATTTGAGGAAAAAAGCTCAGAATTTAACCGTTCCCAAGCTGTTACAGATCTCTTACAGCTTGACCAACAATTTCACTTTGGCGATATTTTTGAATATTTCAGAAATAGAACTACTTTGAACGAAACTCCTAAGTTGGTCTTTCGGTTGAATTTGTTTATCGACGCAGCCGGCCTTTGGAGAGTGAAGAGCAAGTTTGGCCGGGCTAGTGATTATAGTCATAAAAATTATAACCCGATTGTGCTCTCAAAGAATAGTCGTGTCACTGAGTTGATTATTAGAGATGCACATGTGCAAGCTGCCCATTCGGGTCGTTATACTTTACTTAATCAGTTGAAGAGGGAGTACTGGGTTGAGCATTTCTTCTCCACAGTGAAACGCGCTATTAAGAAATGCGTTGTGTGTAAGAGATTCAATTCTCGTACTGTAAAATTAAATCAGAACTCTTACAGAGACTTTAGGAGAAATCCCCCTTGTATTCCGTTTCGATCGATTTTTGTGGACTATTTAGGTCCCATGTGGGTCGGTAGTCAGACGGGCAAAAGGAAAGTTTGGCTGCTGTGCGTGACGTGCTTATGGAGTAGGGCCGTGAACCTGAAAATTTGTGCAGACCTGTCGGTAGAGTCACTCTTGACAGCATTTCAGACGCACATATACGAGCACGGTGTGCCTAGTCGCGTATTTTCGGACCTGGGATCGCAACTAGTCTCAGCTGCAAATATTGTCGCAGATTTCCTTAAAGATGTGCATACGCAGACCTTCTTGAGCAGAAATGGAGTTGAACCTGTAAGATTCGATCATTATTTCAAAGGAAACAGCTCTCTAGGCTCCTTGGTGGAGGTTTGCTTCAAGTTCGTTAAACGGCTGCTCTACAGTTCAATTAAGAACTTAGTATTACCTTTGGATAAGTTTGAGCTGCTGGTAGCGAAAGTTGTGCATTTTGTGAACAAGCGACCGCTGGCTTTTAAAGAGGCTCTAAGAGAAGATGTGGAGCAGACTCCTTTGCCCATAACCCCAGAGTTGCTTTCCAGGGGACGAGAATTGATCTCTCCTAACATTATTCCCTATCTGACCAGTGGCGAAGTTTGGCAACCCGATACCACTCGGGAGAAATCCTTACTAGACGGTTTTTCTAGGCTATCTACCATTGATGACAGACTTGTCTCTACGTACAATGAGGCCTTCTTTGCTAATCTGTTGGATCAGGCAACGAGTGAATCGGGAAAGTATAAACCCGTGCGACATGAGAAGTTAGCAGAGGGCGACATAGTTTTACTGAAGGAGCCAAACATGAAAGTGTATCACTACCCAATGGCAGTGGTTCATTCAACAGTCGAAAATGACTTGGGTGAGGTCACGGCAGTTACTGTTTACAAGGGTCGAACGAAAGAGACGGTCAAGAGACACGTGTCGTCGGTAATACCTTATTTGCGCCCTACGTGTAGCCCACCTGTTCAACGGGAAACATTGACTGCTCCTAATTGTCAGGAAGAGGCGCGTTCTCAAAGAGCTGCTTCCGTTAGAGGAAGCGTGATTTCTCGGCAAATGATAGAGAGAAATCTAGTTTAAGTTATTTGTTAAGAGTTGTATTCTCCAAATTTTGTGTTCTTACGTCTCGGTAAATTTTAAGTCTTCGTTTTCTGATTTAATGCCATAGGTTTAGTCCAGTTTTACGTTTAATGTTTAACTGTTCATTTTCATTTCGAAAATGAACCTTGGCCCCCGGAGTGTCTAAAATAAAACCTGATTTTACGCTATTTTTCCGCGATTGGGGAGACTAGCCTTCGCGAGTTGTAATAAAATATTTTAATTAAATTTCAAAGTTAAAATACACTCTGGGAGGCCGCCCGATATTCATAAAGTATGAAGACCATTACAGACGGTTTTCTCGAGTCACGACGCCTGAGAGAGGCAGACCCATTTCAGCCTCAGTGGCGCACACATCTCCGTGCTTCATCAACTGCCTTTATATTCGAGAGCCCACGAAACGATGATGGGCTAAGGCATATATCCGGCACGGCCTGCGTCTTGTGGGCGCTGGCCTCTGGAGACTTCACTTCGCCCGCACACCTGCACGCCGTAGCCTGAGTGGCAGATGTAAGTCGGGCGGCCTTTATTTCCCGATGTCTGAAGCAGGCATTAAGCAGGCTAGCCTCGGTGATCCTCTGTACGGGTTGCTATTCAACGCGACTCGTGAAGCTAGGTTTTCCCTAATCTGTGGCGATAGCCGGGGCCAGGGCTTCAATATGAAATACCAAAACTCTATTCGCGCATAATACCATAACTCTATTCGCGCATAATACCATAACTCTATTCGCGCATAATACCATAACTCTATTCGCGCATAATACCATAACTCTATTCGCGCATAATACCATAACTCTATTCGCGCATAATACCATAACTCTATTCGCGCATAATACCATAACTCTATTCGCGCATAATACCATAACTCTATTCGCGCATAATACCAAAACTCTATTCGCGCATAATACCAAAACTCTATTCGCGTATAATATTTGAAAACTATTCGATCGTGTATAATAATAAAAATCTATTCGTTCTTGCATAATATTGAAAGTATATTTGTGTATAGTACTATAATCGATAAGTCTTCCTCCAGCAATCCATGCTCCTTGGGCGATCGCGAGGATCCTCCATCCGGGTTGCCTGCCCGGGATGCTCCGCTCGTGCCCGGCCTGCCTCGGTCATCCAAAAGACTGCCGTTTAACTCCTCTGCAATTTTATCCTTCGAATTTTCTGAAACTTGAAACTTGTGAATTCATTCGCTCAAAACCTGTGACTCCACAAAATTCATCAAAATTAAAAGTCTTTGCGGTGGTGAATTTGGTTAATCTCCTTTGCGATAGTAAATTTGTAATTAAGGAAGAGACCTCGAAGTTTTGAGCATTCGATAGGTTTTTCTACATCTGCAGGTGTTGTTGTCTGCCAATAGTTACTGCGTCTGCAAGTGTTGTTGTCTGCCACTAGTTACTGCGTCGGTAGGTGTTATTGTCTGCCACTAGTTACTGCATCTGCAGGTGTTGTTGTCTGCCACTAGTTACTGCGTCTGCAGGTGTTGTTGTCTGCCACTAGTTACTGCGTCTGCAGGTGTTGTTGTCTGCCACTAGTTACTGCGTCTGCAGGTGTTGTTGTCTGCCAATACTTACTAAGTCTGAAGGTGTTATCTGCCACTAGTTACTGCGTCTGCAGATTTTGTTGTCTGCCACTAGTTACTGCGTCTGCAGGTGTTGTTGTCTGCCACTAGTTAATGCGTCTGTAGGTGTTGTCTGCCGCTAGTTACTGCGTCTGCAGGGGTTGTTGTCTGCCACTAGTTAACGCGTCTGTAGGTGTTGTCTGCCACTAGTTACTGCGTCTGCAGGTGTTGTTGTCTGCCACTAGTTACTGCGTCTGCAGGTGTTGTCGGCCACTAGTTACTGCGTCTGTGGGTGTTGTTGTCTGCCACTAGTTACTGCGTCTGCAGGTGTTGTCGGCCACTAGTTACTGCGTCTGCAGGTGTTGTCGGCCACTAGTTACTGCGTCTGCAGGTGTTGTCGGCCACTAGTTACTGCGTCTGTGGGTGTTGCCTGCCACTAGTTAATGCGTCTGCTGATGTATTCACAGCAATGTCCCCACCACCATCAGCTAATGTCTCATTACCTGCGGCTAAACGGTGCAATTTTGTATATTCAGGCTGTAAGCTGCTTAGTAAAAATGGCGGCGTGCTTACAAAAACTGACCTCAGGTGTGTGCTTGGAAGTCAATTATCTCAGATGACATAACGTAACTCAACCTTTGCAGATGTTCTTCTGACTACTGTGCAAATCAGAGTAAATTAATAATCACATAAACGTATGAGTCGTACAGAATGTCAACAGTCTCAGGCGCCGCGAGCGGCTGTACAAATTTTGTATGGTAAATTAAAGCGAATTTATCACGGTTTTCCCTATCGCGAATGCTCGAACCCAGTCTAGTTGCCGTATACTCATTTGAGAAGTAAAAATAATAACTTGACATCAATTTTTAAATATCAATATAGCTAAAATTTTAAACTTTAGGAGGCTGAACAAATTTGTTCCATTCAAATAAATAAGCATAATCTGCTAAATTCTCACAAAATTAATCAAAATTTTCATGATTATCATAATGGCTAACTAATTTATTTTCATGATCAGTCGTCAGAATCAAATGGAAGGAATTTTCACTCTATATCTCAATTCCACTGAACAACAACATGCCAACTTCCACTGTTGATGCTATATCGCTTCTTACATTTAAATAAATGTAAATATGAATACATTACCGTTTTGTTCTTATTGTTACGTTGTGGAATTTGTTGTTATGGTGCTGGTGTAGGCACGGTGCCGGTGTAGGTACGGTGCTGGTGTAGAAGCGGTGCTCGTGTAGGTACGGGTCTGGTGTAGGTACGGTGCTGGTGTAGGTACGGTGCTGGTGTAGAAGCGGTGGTCGTGTAGGTACGGTGCTGGTGTAGGTACGGTGCTGGTGTAGGTACGGTGTTGGTGTAGGTACGGTGCTGGTGTAGGTACGGTGCTGAGGTAGGTACGGTGCTGGTGTAGGTACGGTGCTGGGGTAGGTAAGGAGCTGGTGTAGGTACGGTGCTGGGGTAGGTACGATGCTGGGGTAGGTACGGTGCTGGGGTAGGTACGGTGCTGGTGTAGGTACGGTGCTGGTGTAGGTACGGTGCTGGGGTAGGTACGGTGCTGGTGTAGGTACGGTGCTGGGGTAGGTACGGTGCTGGGGTAGGTACGGTGCTGGTATAGAAGCGGTGCTCGTGTAGGTACGGGTCTGGTGTAGGTACGGTGCTGGTGTAGGTACCGTGCTGGTGTAGAAGCGGTGGTCGTGTAGGTACGGTGCTGGTGTAGGTACGGTGCTGGTGTAGGTACGGTGCTGGTGTAGGTACGGTGCTGGGGTAGGTACGGTGCTGGTGTAGGTACGGTGCTGGGGTAGGTAATGAGCTGGTGTAGGTACGGTGCTGGGGTAGGTACGGTGCTGGGGTAGGTACGGTGCTGGGGTAGGTACGGTGCTGGGGTAGGTACGGTGCTGGTGTAGGTACGGTGCTGGGGTAGGTACGGTGCTGGGGTAGGTACGGTGCTGGTGTAGGTACGGTGCTGGTGCAGGTACGGTGCTGGTGTAATGGTGGGTTCACATTGACACTCTTTTCACCACACAGAGCGTCACTTCGGCGGGCACATGCACTGTTGCCGGGCTAGCAGGCGGGCAAAGTGGGGTTCACTTGGACATTCTCTCTAGCCATTCTTTGCCGCCGCCTGCCCGTCAATCACTCCATCTACAGATGAGCCGTAGCCTGCAGCATGTCATCAGTAGGGATGTGACATTGAACATACTGCATGTATATGCTTATGAGTATATTTTAGATAGCATAAAATATGCCCGCAAGTATATATGCAGTGTGCGAATATCGCATATTTTCCTCGGAACAGTATAAAATATGACGAACATGCATGATTAACTGTAAGTGGCAGTAAACTGAAACCTAGTAAAACCTTCCCATTACTTTTAAATTATATTCTTTTTTCATCCAGTTTTATTTAATTTTTTTGTTTAACTGGATCAATTTTGTAAATTGAAATTTTTCGTAAATCAATAATTGTAAGTTGCTACAGCTACTTCAAAAGTTTACTTCAATTTTGCGGGAATTAGCTCAATTTTTTTTAGATGTAGTTCCTTATGAAGTGTATTTGAGATTAGTGCGGCTAGTAGTGATTTACAATCATGCCGATAGGTGAACAAGGAGCATCATTTTTAGAATACTTCAAGGAATTTGAAGATTTTCAAGCCGAGGAAGAATTTCTCTATTGCATTTATTGCGAGAAACAGGTGAAATATAAAACTTTTTTCTCACTCAGTGCACGTGAGAGAAGTTTTGCGTGGTTCAAGGTTTAAGTTTCCAAATATTATCACGTAGAACCATGTTGGGCTTAGTGCACACTTTATCAAATTATTGTTACCGAAGTATATGAATTGCTCTTGCATAGCAACACAGGGACTTCCTACTTCGAGAACAATAAAATTAATGGATATCGTATAGGAAACATTGAAGAACAGATATGATAAAAGGTATTATCAAGAGTTAAAATGCATTTTGGTGAAAAACGAAGGTTTTGAAAAAATAAAAACAATCAACTCAATTTTGACTCGTGAGATCTCTGACGCAATAGATGAATCCATTAAGGAATATTCACCTTCCGAACTAACTTGCTTCACCTTTGCTCCTCTTGTTTCTTGCGATGTCGAGTGCTGCATAAAACTTTGCTGGCAGATAATCGTAGAAGATTTGTTTTTGAAAATCTGAAATACCACGCAATTATCAAGTGCAACCCTCGAATTTAATGCTAAAATATATTCCCGTTTAAAAGAAGGGTTAACAAATAATCCTTGCATTCATGAAAAAAATTATACGTACTTCAAAATCAAACTTGGATGAGATCACTTTTTTTTCGTTCGTTATCATCGTCCTTAATTCGTTCAGATTAGAATTGGTACTGTTTCAAAATATTTGTGTTCAGATAAGTTATAAAACTTAGTTGAGAATTCTATGCACTTAATGATTAATAGAAAATTACAAAATAAATTATTTTTTCCGTGTATGAAGAAGTACACTGTATCCTGTATCATTTTTTCTGCGCAATCTTCCTCACAAAAAAATATAAATTTGGAGCTATTCAAGTGAAGCATTTATATTGATATATATTTCTGCTTAGCATGTAATATACGCTTCCACAATTATGCATAGAGTGTAGCATATATGCATCGAGTGTTTCTACATATGGTTTAACTAGCATAATTCTTGCCGAAGCCTTCATATTTTATGCTGCATATGCGCTACAAAAATCATTAAAAACAAGAACATTAAAGAACGTGCAATCAATAACATACGAAATAAATTATTAGCGCTATTCTACTAATCATCTGCCCTCCTGGCGAGAAGTACTAGAGCGCGGAGCGCAGTACCTCCCAACGTAGCGTCTGGATTGCAACTGAGCAGTGTGAGCAACACACTCTGCCCGCCGACTTTGACGCTTCTGCTGCCTGCTAGCGCTGTGCCAATGTGAACGATCGCTGCCCTTTCGCTGCGCGTGCTTGCCCGCGCCCGATGGTTGTGAGCTTCCAATGCGAGTGTCAATGTGAACCCAGCATAACACCACGTCGGACAGGACCCACCACCTACCCCCCCCACCTCCCCAACACTCACCTGCTGCACACGCGCTGGGGAGGTCAAGTTTGGTTGGGGAAGCTGTGAGTTGCTTGGGGAATGATAATCACGAAAATATCGTACAAACAAAAATAACAGCAATTACTCCATTACTGCTGTAAATAAGATGACACGGAAATCAATAGTAAAATTTCTTCTCACTCATAATGCCCTAACCCAGAACATGGAGGTTGGTGATTCTAAACCTGGAGTAACGGATGTCCTAAACCTGGAGTAGCGGATGTCCTAAACCTGGAGTAGCGGATGTCCTAAACCTGGAGTAGCGGATGTCCTAAACCTGGAGTAGCGGATGTCCTAAACCTGGAGTAGCGTATGTCCTAAACCTGGACTAGCGGATGTCCTACCTGGAGTAGCGGATGTCCTAGACCTGGAGTAGCGGATGTCCTAGACCTGGAGTAGCGGATGTCCTAAACCTGGAGTAACGGATGTCCCAAACCTGGAGTAGCGGATGTCCCAAACCTGGAGTAACGGATGTCCCAAACCTGGGTTCAAGTATCACAAGGGCACCAATAAATACACCGCAAACAACACTGATCATGATTGAGCGAAGTGATAGGTTCGGGTGATGAGAAGGGAAACAAAGTTCTTTAAAATATCATATTTTGAACACAAATCAAATTCCCATAGTTTGTCTCCGAAAACGTAAAACAGTTGTTTCAATGCCGTATGGGTAATTTCGATGTCACATGACTCAAATTTTCACTTAATGATATAATGAACAATTGAAATGCGATTTTGAAGGAATTTAATGACATTAATTCTTATGAGTTGTTCAATTAAGTGGTGCAAGTTTTTGCATTTTGATGATGTCAATTTCGAATGACCAAATTCAGATCAGCCGCTTGTCAGATATCTATAATTATGTGTGATGTCAATAATTTTGGTGAGCAGATATCGGCTACTCTCATGTGCTCTAGCCAGGTAAGAGCGTTTCTTCTTGGTGGTGCGTCCTGGACCGGTGGGTGTTTGTCACTAGTTACTATGCTGCAGGTGTTGTTGTCTGCCACTAGTTACTGCGTCTGCAGGTGTGTTCACGGCAATTGTATCATAGTTAACTAATATTTTCATAATCAGCCAATATGTCTCATTGCCTACGGCTAAACGATGCAATTTTGTATATTCATAGAGTAAGCTGTATAGGAAAATTTCGGCGTGCTGGCAGTAACTGACCACAGATTTGTGTTCAGAAAGTTAAGTTTCTCAACCCAAATTAATCCAACTCGAACGAATATCTTTTTAACAGCTCCTTGAAGCCTAGCAGAGACCTCTCCTCTCGTAGAGCTAATGCTCAACGACTGACATGACCATCGATCGAGTGAGTCTAACTTGCCTCTCAAATTGATACAAGTGCACTCAAATTTATCTCATCACTGTTCCTAATCTTGAAACAGTTGACGCTCATACTAATTAACTAAGTTGAATATCATACTAATGTTGTAAAGTTGAATAATGAACGTAAAACATTATTTATTTATTAAAATTCGAATTACACAAGAAATGAATTCATTCATTATTTGTTTTCAATGCTATTTATTCAGTTCAAATTGAGCAAATTTCTTTTCAATGTGCATATGTTGTATTGGCAAACAACGGTAACTGATTCATTTTCTGGTAGAGTCATTCGACCACGCGAGAAATGTTCTGTAGGACAACATGCCGCCTCTCATTGTTGATGCTATCTGCTTTATTCTCACTTCTTCTGTTTTTTCTGTTTAAATCAGTTTTCTTACGTTTTTTACATGTTCATTGAAATTTTGGTGCTTGTGAATGTACAGAGCTACATCCCTGTTCCTTCAGCAGCACGATTACAACACCAGCACCATAACACCAGCACCATAACACCGGCACCATAACACCACCACCATAATACCACCACCATAACACCACCACCATAACACCAGCGCCATAACACCAGCACCATAACACCGGCACCATAACACCACCACCATAACACCACCACCATAACACCACCACCATAACACCAGCGCCATAACACCAGCACCATAACACCAGCACCATAACACCGGCACCATAACACCACCACCATAACACCAGCGCCATAACACCACCACCATAACACCAGCGCCATAACACCACCACCATAACACCACCACCATAACACCACCACCATAACACCAGCGCCATAACACCAGCACCATAACACCAGCACCATAACACCACCACCATAACACCACCACCATAACACCACCACCATAACACCACCACCATAACACCAGCACCATAACACCAGCGCCATAACACCACCACCATAACACCACCACCATAACACCACCACCATAACACCAGCACCATAACACCAGCACCATAACACCAGCACCATAACACCAGCACCATAACACCAGCACCATAACACCAGCACCATAACACCAGCACCATAACATCAGCACCATAACACAAGCACCATATCACCACCACCATAACATCAGCACCATAACACCAGCACCATAACACCAGCCCTATAACACCACCACCATAACACCAGCGCCATAACACCAGCACCATAACATCAGCACCATAACACCAGCCCCATAACACCAGCCCCATAACACCAGCACCATAACACCAGCCCCATAACACCAGCACCATAACACCAGCACCATAACACCACCACCATAACACCACCACCATAACACCAGCCCCATAACATCAGCACCATAACATCAGCACCATAACACCAGCACCATAACACCAGCACCATAACACCAGCACCATAACACCAGCACCATAACACCACCACCATAACACCAGCACCATAACACCACCACCATAACAACAAATACCACAACGTAACAATAAGAACAAAACGGTAATGTATTGATATTTACATTTATGTAAATGTAAGAAGCGATATAGCATCAACAGTGGAAGTCAGCATGTTGTTGTTCACTGGAATTGAGAAGTAGAGTGAAAATTCCTTCGATTTAAAAACTATTGAAAAGAAGCATAAACCAGATTTTTAATGGAACTGCCATTTTTACCCTCAAAATTTTTTAAATAACACATTAAGTGACGTTGTGCGGTTAATTCCGACGACTGATCATAAAAATAAATCAGTTAGCCTTGAAAAAAATGTTCTAATTTTTGACTAATTTTGTGTGAACGTAAAAGAATATGCTTATAAATTTGCTAGAAAAGAATTTGTTTAGCCTCCCAAAGATTAGAATTTCAGAAAAATTTATAGTACAAAACATTGTCGTGTTAATATTTTCACTTCTCAAATAAATATGCGGCATTTAGACACGGTTCGAGCACTCGCGCAAGTTAACAACTTTGAGAACGTTTTCGACTAACGGTAAAATTTTGCAGCCGCTCGCGGCGCCTCATTCTGTCGACAGTCTGTATGGTACGTATGTTTGTGCAGTTGATATTACATTCTGAGTTGCTCAATATTGATAAGAATATATGTGAAGGTTGAGTTACGTACTCATTTGAGATAATTGACCTCCAAGCACACACCTGAGGTGAGGTTTTGTAAGCACGCCGCCATTATTACTAAGCAGCTTACTGCCTGAATATACAAAATTGCATCGTTTAGCCGTAGGTAACGAGACATTAGCTGATAGTGGTGGGGACATTGCTGTGAACACATCTGCAGACGCTGTAACTAGTGGCAGACAACAACACCTGCAGACGCAGTAACTAGTGGCAGACAACACCTGCAGACGCAGTAACTACTGGCAGACAACAACTCCTGTAGACGCAGTAACTAGTGGCAGACAACACCTGCAGACGCAGTAACTATATTACTGCAGACGCAGTAAGTAAAAAATTATTTCAATACCGTCTGTTTAATTTCAGTGTCACGTAACTCAAACTTCATTGAATGAAGAACCAAGTTTTTGGAACAGTTTTTTGCTATGATACGATATTATTTTTTTCAGTCTAGAAATTAGATGTCAAAGTTTTTCCTTAAATAAAATTATGTCAAATTTCCCCAACGCTATTCTGAATTTGATACTGTGGTCTCAATAACTTCTGATTACTCAGGAGCTAATATTTTTGTGAGCCGATGTCGGCTTATCAAAAACCAGTTCACACGCGCTACAGCGGGGGGGGGGGGGGAGTGTAGCGTTTGTGTTGGTGTGTCCTGTGGTGTTGTTGTCTGCCACTAGTTACTGCGTCTGCAGGTGTTGTTGTTTGCCACTATTAACTGCGTCTGCAGGTGTTGTTGTCTGTCACTAGTTACTGCGTCTGCAGGTGTTGCCTGCCACTAGTTACTGCGTCTGAAGGCGTTGCTGTCTGCCACTATACCATTTACAAGTTGATTTGCTCCAAATGAATTTTGATTTGCTCCTCGTGAAAAAAGAATTGCTCCAAGTGAATTTTGATTTGCTCCTCGTGAAAATAGAATTGCTCCAGGTGAATTTTGATTTGCTCCTCGTGAAAATAGAATTGCTCCAAGTGAATTTTGATTTGCTCCACGTGAAAATAGAATTGCTCCAAGTGAAATTTGATTTGATCCTGACGAAAATAGAATTGCTCCAAGTGAAATTTGATTTGCTCTTTTTCAATTGTAAATCATTACATAATTATTTTACTGCCTTTATAATGTTATTTGAAAGAATTTTAGCGAAATTTATTTTTTCTTTGTAATATAATTTTATTCCAATAATGCGTACAAAGATACAGAGTTTTTGCTGAGTACAATGTACAAAAAAATACAGAATATAATTTTCGTTGTATGAACCATTACTCATTATCAAACCATTAGACAGTGAAGTCGTACCTCAGACACTTTGATCAAAGAAGCATCACAGAGATACTGCCACGTTGCACACTGCTGCACATCACGTAGCACCTTGTGTAGACATGCTAACGTCATCAGCAATAAGTGTCCACCTCAACTCCAAACAACTTCATCTGTCAGAAACCAAAACCTTCTATGTAGATGAAGTATAATAAAACAAGTGCGTGAGACAGACAGAGAATAATAGAAGCTTTCAATAATGAAGAGGACTATATAGAAGAAAGTTTCAAACACACTTGGAATAAATGTTAAGAATGCCTACAGGTGGATGTAAAATAAGCAAGTCATATCTAAGAAGAAAGGAAGAAATAATATAAGAAATGTCCCGAAATATTGAGGACACTGACAACAGCCATAGAAGAAAATGCTTCGATTACTCTCTCACAACTTCGTAGAAAAGTACAACAAGATCATGACGTTGATCAAAGAGATCTTATAGAAATATGTCCCCTCAGTGGGATACAGCTATTGTATCTCTGGGAATTAGCGCTCCCAGGGTAACCATGTGAGGGCCCGAGCAAAAGGTTAGGTAGGCTTCCTTTTTGTTGTAATAAAATAGGTTTTTGTTTGTTACGTACCATCTTTTTTCGGTTCACTGCTGTCCTGTTTTTCAGCACCTACTACTTTCTTCTTCAACTTTTTTCTTGTTTCATGAACATCTTTCCTAGCTTACTGCTTCTGTGCACCTTGTGCATAGATTCCGCGTTCCCTCAACTCCATACTAAACGGTGCCTTCCTCTTTCCTCTCTTAGAACATCTTTGTCGTGGTTAAGGAAGCCCAAAACTTTCTTATATAATAATAATAATAATAATAGTAATAGTAATAATGGAAACATGTTAATGAGGATATAATTATCAAAACTTGTGCAAACGTTGTAATATATGCCTCACATTTCATTTTGTGATGTTTAGTTACGACGTTTCAGCAGTATTATTCTTTTGATAACATTACTGTACTTCTTCATCAAAATGCATTTGTACACGAGTTATCAGAAAAATATGTATATGTTATTTTTTTTATTTTCAAACGCTATCTATCAATTTATTGTCCAATTCCGCTAGGGATTGCGACCTAAGCGTGTTTAATGAAGATAACAATAATAATGGTTTATTTGATAGGGTGCCATCTACCGGAGGATCGTCGGTAGGAAATAACACTTGGGTAATTGCTTATAGGGTTCCTTTGCTTATGTGCCTTTTACTGATAGGGTAAATAGTTAAAGAAGTAATCTATGAATTAGGATTTTTGCAAAATTGATTGAGAGGTAATTAATTGTTTATTAACATTAAATAAAATTTAAATATTTACTAATTAATATTAATTCCCCATAACAGCCCAGATTTGGCAATCAAGAAAGGTTCAGACCAAGGTTCAACCCTGTGGTTAGGGTAATATATAGTATTTTATATATTTCAAAGGCACAAGCTGAAAAAAATATTACCTAATGTTGATATTGTAACCATAAAAAACTAAAAATTATTTGGATCGATAGCAAATTGACAAAGAGCAAATCAAATTTCACTTGGAGCAATTCTATTTTCATGAGGAGCAAATCAAAATTCACTTGGAGCAATTCGATTTTCACGAAGAGCAAATCAAAATTCACTTGGAGCAATTCTATTTTCACGAGGAGCAAATCAAAATTAATTTGGAGCAAATCAACTTGTAAATGGTATAGTTGTGGCATTAACTAAATAGACGATTCTTTATTGAGGACAAAAACCGCTTATTTCAGTGTGAAATGGTTTCTTACAAAACAATCATGTTCAAAGGAGCAAAATTATTTAGTCTAATACTAGGAATGACTGTCGTGTGTTTATATATGTTCATTGTCACGCTCTTAAGAATAGATACGAGGGAATTGACACTGGCGGTCTTGGTCTCACTTCACTTGCAAATTAATACACTCATTTTCGCTGTACAAGTGCATTATAATAAGTCACTTTCAAAATACTTAGAGATTTCCACAGCCTTACATCCTCTAATTCGTATCTTGGATACCGAGTTCGGCGGGGTATTGGATACTACAACATACTATAGCGCATACCACAACATACTGTAGCGCATGTCACAACATACTGTAGCGCATATCACAACACACTGTTGCGCATATCACAACATACTGTTGGGCATATCACAACATTCTGTTGCGCATATCAAAACATTCTGTTGCGCATATCACAACATACTGTTGCGCATATCACAACATTCTGTTGGGCATATCACAACATTCTGTTGCGCATATCACAACATTCTGTTGCGCATATCACAACATTCTGTTGCGCATATCAAAACATTCTGTTGCGCATATCACAACATTCTGTTGCGCATATCACAACATTCTGTTGGGCATATCACAACATTCTGTTGGGCATATCACAACATTCTGTTGCGCATATCACAACATTCTGTTGCGCATATCACAACATTCTGTTGCGCATATCACAACATTCTGTTGCGCATATCACAACATTCTGTTGCGCATATCACAACATACTGTTGCGCATATCACAACATTCTGTTGCGCATATCACAACATTCTATTGCGCATATCACAACATTCTGTTGCGCATATCACAACATACTGTTGCGCATATCACAACATACTGTTGCGCATATCACAACATTCTGTTGGGCATATCACAACATTCTGTTGCGCATATCACAACATTCTGTTGCGCATATCACAACATACTGTTGCGCATATCACAACATTCTGTTGCGCATATCACAACATACTGTTGCGCATATCACAACATACTCTACTGCAAATTACATCATACTCTACTGCAAATTACAACATACTCTACTGCAAATTACAACATACTCTACTTCAAATTACAATATACTCTACTGCAAATTACAATATACTCTACTGCAAATTACAATATACTCTACTGCATAGTGAAATATACTCTACTGCATGTTGCAATATACTCTACTGCATATTGCAATATACTCTACTGCATATTGCAATATACTCTACTGCATATTGCAATATACTCGACTGCATATTGCAATATACTCTACTGTATATTGCAATATACTCTACTGCATATTGCAATATACTCTACAGCATGTTGCAATGTACTCTACTGCATATTGCAATATACTCTACTGCATGTTGCAATATACTCTACTGCATATTGCAATATACTCTACTGCATATTGCAATATACTCTACTGCAAATTACAATATACTCTACTGCATATTGCAATATACTGTACTGCATATTACAATATACTGTATTACAATATACATCACAAGCTCGCAGTTGCTGAATTCCTGCATCTAGGATACGACACGAATGGCTATAACTACTTCTACTGCGACTCAAGAATACTGTATCTAAGTGTTTAGAAATGTAACAAGATAAATAAGTTACCCATGGAATAAGTTTAAGCATGCAAACTCCCCTCAAACGAAAATTTGTTAAAGGGAGGTATTGAATCCCGTCAAAATGAATACCTTTCTTCAACAAATTTTCGCTCGAGTGTAGTGTTGCATTCTGATATTGCATGTCGACCTAGCTATTGATGTTGAAGTTTAATATTGCTGTACATGACCCACTTTTCGACTCGGGTAACAAACCTATCCCAAAAATGAGTTTGCAATTGACGGGAATACAAAGATGCGCATGCACATAGTGCAATATACTCTACTGTATATTGCAATAAACTCTACTCCATATTGCAATATACTCTACTGCATGTTGCAATATACTCTACTGCATATTGCAATTGATGGCTCCATCTTAAAAAATTATTAAATATCCTTAAGCATGTCTGCCGAGTATGGGAAGACCACAATGAACTTATCACCCCGAAAATAGATCACGAATTTGCATCTTTTTCTGCAATACTAGTTCAAACTTTTTACTACTTGAAAACGGCCAGGACTTATGGTACTGGCTGATATACAGGACGTCCCACGCTATACAGCATGTCCCAGGCTATACAGCATGTCCCAGGCTATACAGCATGTCCCAGGCTATACAGCATGTCCCAGGCTATACAGCATGTCCCAGGCTATACAGCATGTCCCAGGCTATACAGCATGTCCCAGGCTATACAGCATGTCCCAGGCTATACAGCATGTCCCACGCTATACAGCATGTCCCAGGCTATACAGCATGTACCAGGTTATATAGCGTGTCCCAGGCTATGCAGCATGTCCCAGGCTATACAGCATGTCCCACACTATACAGCATGTCCCACACTATACAGCATGTCCCAGGCTGTACAGCATGTCCCAGGCTATACAGCATGTCCCACACTATCACGGCAACGAACCAATAGCAGTGCTCATATTGCAACTGGTAGCACTGCTACCCCCAAATCAGTCTCAACTATTGGCCTAACGACACTGCGTTTTGGTGACGTCATAAAGTTTGTTTGACATAAAGCCTTTCTATTGGCTATCCGAACAAGAAGAAGTGTATTCTCCTCCATAGAAATGACCCTACCTTGTTTCCTCTACCGTGATCGTAAGTCCTGGCCTGGTATATCAGAAAACGATGAGTGCAACGAATAATATCTTGCATTACTGTTTTTCTGGAGGATGCTCGATTTAACACACTGACTACGGTAGTGTGGCTGCTACGGTCAGTCTGATTAGGTTGGAAGAAGGTTAACCGGAAAAAAGGCTTTCCTGCTGTAATACATCTCCAACAATTTTGAAACGTGTAAAGAATAGAATAAAATTATTATGTTATCCCATACATTAAAATTTATTTCGTACAAGGTAGCAAAAAAGTCGAAATCTTATTTCCATATTCCGGTATGTGAATGAGCAATTTACTTTGTGGTACCCAATATGTACCAAAACGTAATAAAAGTACCAAGACTCCAGAACTTCCGATGCAGATCATCAATAACGGACAGTCCGCAAATGAACCGCGTCAAAATGACGAAGAAAACTGACAACTCGTCAAGGAAGGCTGTCGTCAAACATTATATAGTTTGCTTAGGAGTGTTACAAGCTGTAGAAGCAGCCGAAGAATTTATCACTAAAAACTTTAGCTTGCTTTGAATACCTGTGAATTTTGCCCTAAAGCTTCCATAACACACACGGTCTTAAATTAAAACATAACAGCTGCCGTCTGCTCATCAATATTCACAAGACAGCCTCGTGTCATAGATTAACAATTTGACTGCGACGTGCGCCACCGGTGGTACACGGATGTAATTTTCATAATGCTGCTGATCGACCAGTAATGGCAAATTCAATTTTCATAAATACTTAATCAAAGTTAAATAAAGGCATGATCCAGTTCATGTTTGTTATTTTCAATATAATTTACTACAATTAACTTTAAATTTAAGTTTGGTGTTGAACCTAATATTTAGTAGTCGCAGTGAAAGTGTTAAGATTTTGAGTTAGTTTAAGCCTCCCTACCCGCTACAAAAAAAAAGCGTATCGAAGAGAGAAAGGCACCATTTAGTTTGGAGATAAGGGAATGCGGAATCTATACAGAGGAGGCATGGAAACAGTAAGTTGAGAAAGAAGTTCATGAAACGAGGTAAAAGTCGAAGAAAAAAGTAATAGGTGCTGAAAAACAGGGTGGCAGTGAACCGAAATTAGGTTGTCCTTAACATAACAAAAACACTTTATTACAACAAAAATAAGGCCTACCTTTCTCTCAGCTCGGGCCCTCATATTTTTCTCCTGGGAGCGCCAATTCCCATAGATACAATAGTTGTATCCCCATGAGGGGCCTCGCGTCATAGAGCTTTATTCTCAAAAATGCTAACCCAGTTGGAAATTTACCGTTCGGATGTTAGTATACATTCGTTAAAAAAATGGAGTTGCGGTACAATGTCCAAAAAAGTGTTTCAGATGCTTACTGAATAAGGACGACGCTGAATTTGTCGATCCACCTCGCATCGAAACAACTTAGGAGATGCGGGCCATTAGTGGCTTGTGTGAGCGAACAAGTTTGTCAATTTAGTCTTTGAATTTTTTCATAATACATTGTGTCGAAATAAAGTCTAACTTCGACATTAATGTTCCCCTGGTTCCTGCGAGTGACTTCCAGAGTCTTATGAGTATACCAACTTTTTTTTTAACTAGGAACACTTCCACCAGCCCAAACCATTTTAGTCTACTGGACTTTGCACTAACATGTATTTTTTCGTATACAATTCTTTAGAAAACTTATATCTAGAGCCTTTAGTTAGTTTAGGCCTTTCTAGCCTCAACAAAGGTATTCCCAAGTAGAAAGATGGACGCACTATTTTACACTTTGACTGCGACGTGCGCCACCGGTGGTGCACGGAGGTAATTTTCATAATGCTGCTGACCGACCAGTAGTCGAAAACTCAATTTTCATAAACACTCAATCAAAGCTAAATGAAGGCACGATCCACTTCATGTTTGACATTTTCAAAATAATTTACTACACTTAACTTTAAATTTGACTTTAGCATTGAACTAATATTTAATAGTCGCAGTCAATGTGTTAGCGACCCCCCGGTGGGTCGTGCTTAACACGCTGACTACGATTGCGCGAACCGTAAAGTTGATTTGGATAGGTTTTAAAAAAAGGACAGGGAAAATAGATTTACCTGCTCGAATAAGTGTCCATCCTTTTGTAAGAAATGTACGAAATATAAGTGCTCAGTAATATTTTCCTCGTATGATAAAATTCTTTCAAAAAGAGTTAGCAAAATGATTTGAAATGTCATTTATTTATATTGGTGCCTTTATGAACAATTTACCTAGTGGTACACATTTATCTCACTCCGTAGTCGAAGTTTTAAGTTTATTCTAATGCAAAACGACCCATCGATGAGTCATTTTGAAAACTTTCAGCAGTTTTTAAAAATTAAAGGTATTTAATGAACCCAATTAATGTTGGGTAGTTATAAAATTTCACGCAACTTTTAAATTAAAATTTGAACTGAATACTGAACATCAGTTTACCTGATCGCAGTCAAGGTGTCAAGTTGCCACGCAGTGTCGCAACGTACAAAAGCTGTAAGGTAGTGAACACGCCCCAGGGCTTGACCCCGGAGCGGGCGTGACGCCGGGGAGATGTTCACGATGTTAATTTAAGCCCTCCCTGTCCGCAACATAAGCGATCCAAAGAGAGGAAGAGGAAATGCACCATTTAATGAAGAAATAAGGGAACGCGGGATCGATTTCTAATATGCATAAAAAAAGGAAGTTGAGAAAAAGTTCATGAAACAAGATAATTTAAAGTAGAAAGTAGAGGTGTTGAAAACAGGAGAAAACCTAACCGAAAAAAGATAGTCCTTAACATAACATTTTATTCAACAAAAAGAAATCCTGCCAAACTCACAGGTCGGGACTTCACATTTTCCTCTTGGGAAGGCCAATTCTCATAGATGCAACAGTTGTATCCCTGAGGAGCTAAAAATACTTGGTATCAATTATTCCTCTGCTAGATCAACTTATTGTCAGTTATAGCCTCTTCCACCTCACTGCCAAGTTAAGCTCTGGCTTTGACGAATGAAGTTTCACAAACAAGCAACACGGCGCAAGGAAAAAATCGTTTACACGGGCTACCACTAATTACGAGGAAAATAAACAGAGCAGAGGAGTAAATACGTACATATCTAACTATACGTTCAAGAAATAGCAAATGCTAATGTGAAGCTCTGGGTAGAAAACCTGCCCCTATTAAAGTATGAAGAAGTGATAAACCTCTTGTTTTGGCGACATTTTGCTGATCCCGCACTTGTTCTTCTGCAACTTGCACTCATGAATGTCCTTTAGCAGTTGAAGAAGTCATTTCCAGGAAGGATTATGGGTTTTTAGGCTCAAATATGAATACTGCTAACAAAGATCTAACTTTATAAATGCGATGAATTCTCCAGCCTCATTATAGTCACTAGGCATAGTTTCTCGCCAGGCCAATCCACTTTTCTTGATATTATGTTCATGACAATTTCCATTCAAAAGTGCAAACTTCAGATTATTCTCGTCATTTTCCAAAATTTCTGGCTAAAATAATCTCCGTAAATACCCGAGCCCGGCAGCAGCTATAACGAACTTACCTATGTCGGGGCTAAAGTGGTTAAGCACGTGCCCTTCCGTGAAGGTGTCGACAGTTAACATTTTGGAGCGCTGCGCGGTGATTTCTCCCCGTTGGGAGAGGGGAGAACTCGGGCACAATTTTCCACTCTACCAAGGTGTCGGAAATATGTACTGGCTTGACTGGGGGTAGCCGCCATTGCATCCTGGTGATAGTTATGAGGCATTTGAAAAAACAATATACATAATGATGTGAACCAGGCTAGGTTAATTGGAATAGAGCATCATTTAAATGAATTAAACTTGAGGAAAATGCGTTACATGCCACCAGGTATTCTCTCAAATATCACAGACTTACACAACATCCACTCAACAAACCCCGACTTCAAGACGTTAAATATCAATAATGCAGCACGTATTGCTTTCATTCACCGCCGTCCGATCCTTGCGCAGACTACGCTCAACACTATATTACTTTAAGACTCTCTCCACCCACAACAAAACGAACCCTAGAGATTCGATCAGATTATTAGTTAGTTTAAACCTTTCTATCCTCAACAAATGAGATCCAAAGAGAGGAAGGAAGAAGGCACCATTTAGTATGGAGTTCAGACCCTTGAGAACAAAGTTTAGTACGGGCATTAGAGAAAGAGTTATCTACACATAAGAAGTATTTCTAAAGCAAATTCAGTACTGAAGAAACAAGTTAAGAAGAGAAAAGAAATGAAAATGAAGTGTAGAAAGCACACAGACAAAGTTAATTAGGCCCATGAACTAAGAGGTTCCAAGGCTCACCTATAGCTGAGGTTACCCAACAGAATCCCCCTTCGTGCCGGTCCTTCGATGACAAAGTAGACAGCCTCAACTAACCTCACCCTACCCTGTGCCTCTGAAGGGTAATCACGCACACTATTAGACCCCACAAGCGTACAACAGTATTAGACTACTCATGGCATTACGGAAATTAGAAAACATGAAGCATTCTTCGCATGACTTGCGAAGAAGAAATGCCAATATTTGATTGCTCTAAATCGATAAATCATATCCGCAACAAATAGGAACTCAAGGAAAATACTATGAGGTGAATTTTTCGGTATATGTGAAGGAGAGGACAATAATCGATTTCCCAAGTTTAGTGATTGATTCTTGGTAATAAGATCACAATAAAGAATTTTTATTTTATGCACTTTCCGTCGCAAATGAGTATTTAACAAATTATAGCTATAGCTTACCTACCGTATTTCTATTCTTTGAAGCGCGGGAAAAATCGGTTTGAGGGGAGGACCCTCAATGGACTCTCCCTTCCGACAGTTGTGATGCACTCATGCACTCGAGTGAGCCTTACGTTAGGTTACTTTAGGTTACTTTAGATTGCTTTAGTTTAGATTATTTCAGTTATGTTACATTACGTCGCCGTTATAACTCGTTAAATACTCGTTTGCAACGGAAAGTGCTTAGGAGAAATATTTCGATCTAATTACCTACATTTAAGCACCAAAAATTGGAAAATCGATCATTGTCCTCTCCTTCACATTAACCAGTTTTTTTTATTGGAACACAATTCTAAATATACCTCGCGTCTTTCCGCAGTTTACCAAACAACAAAGCAGCAACACATATTGAATTTGATGACGAGGTGAATGTCACGTATTGCGAGAAGATGAGAGTGAAAAAAAATTAAAAAGCATCCGCTATGATGAGCAGAAAAATAGCTGTTGTCACTCCACATCAAATGACATCTCAAATAACCAAGATTGAGTTAAAGAAAAATATCGTTGTTGGGTCAGCTTATGTTTCAAATGTTCATGACAGCATACGAAATTTAAGTAATAAATAAGAAGGATTGAAATCCTTATCACTATAAGTATAAGGAAAATTTTGATCCCAGATCTCTGATCCTATAAAAAATTAGCATTCAGTTATCTGAAGCATTTTCCCTCAGTGGCCATAGATTATCCTAGCAATTTTTATCATTGAAATGGTAATACAATTAGTGATAGACTGGTTTCTGCCATGCCTGTTGTTCAGGAAAATGTTTGACTAAATGTTCAGGAAAATGTTTGGCATCGAATTAGATGTTACTATAAGCTTTACGAACCAAAACGAAGGTGTTACAAATAGAGAGGTGGAAAAAGTACCATTAGGTAAATAAAGTTTAAGGAACGAGGTATCGATGCACAAGGTTCAAAAATGCGGTTAGCTATGAAAAAAAAATCATGAAACATGATGAAAGGTAAAGAAAAAAGTAGTAGGTACTGAAAAAAACAGGTCAGCAGTGAATCGGAGAAGATGGATCGTCTCATCAAAAATCATTTTACAGTCAATATGCAGTTTAATTCGTTCACGGAAATTAAAAATTCCATTCCCAAGAATCACTGAAGGAACACATTTAAAAACGTTTTACACGAATGACATTCTGATCACTTATGCGTTATTTTCAATATATATTATTAATTACGTTGTAAGGAATAACATTATACAGGGTGTTGGTGGAACTCTTGGTACAAACTTCGGCTACTAGTAGAAAATACAAATTTAAACACTTTTTCATAAGTGAAAAAATATCGACAAACGGTTAGTTTTTTAATTATTGGGCTTAGAAGTTTTTAGTGCTATGCTACAAAAACACAACTGAGATTTCGCAATAGACAGGAATAAGGACAATATGGGGAATTAGAATGAACAAGTGTTGGCAGAATCGAACTTGTTATATTTACAGTTTAAAACATTAATTTACAGATTCAGGAAATTTCTAGAAATTCCTAGTCAACGTTAGCGACCCCTGGTGAGAAGCGTATGTGTATCTTTTGTCAGTTAGCACCATGGCACTGAAGTGGTAAGATTCATCGCCTTACAACTGCACAAATGGCAGACATGCATTTCACTTCTGGTGCTGCTAATGGTAATGCAAGACGTGCCGCGAGAATCTATCACGAACGTTACCCTAATCGAGAAGTTCCTGATCATCGATTATTCACTGCATTGCACCGAAGATTGACGGAAGCCGGCAGTTTTAGAGTAAACAGAGCAGACGTTGGTCGCCCAATAAATTATCATCGAGAGCAAGAAGTGTTGGAACATTTCCGTAGAAACCCGCGTACGAGCACCCGTTCCGCAGCAGCATCTTTGGGTATTCGTGACCATTATATAGTGTGACATGTATTGAACCTGAATAATTATCATCCGTATCACTTCCAGAGGTTCCAGGGTCTCCTTCTCGTTGATTATGGTCCTTGTGAGCGATTCGCGCAGTGGTTTTTAGATCGGGGGGGGGGTAGGAGATGCCAATTTTGCAGAGTTTGTGTTGTTTACGGATGAAGCAAATTTCAGCCGAGATGGAATTTTTGATTGTCATAACTTTCACTCGTGGCAGCAGAACAACCCTCATGTCATCCATGAACGTCATCACCAACATCGCTACACTGTCAATGTTTGGGCAGGTATCGTGCGCAATCAACTCATTGGTCCATACATTCTGTCAGAGCGTCTTACTGGAGATGTGTACAAAATCTTTCTTGAATAAGTCCTTCCTGGTTTATTGGAAAATTGTGCCATTAGGTATTCGTAGTAGACTTTGGTTTCAACACGAAGGAGCTCCGGCACGTTATGCTCTAAATGTGCGACGATTTCTTGACCAACAATTTCCAAATCGATGGATTGGTCGTGGTGGTGCTGTGTCCTGGCCACCGAGATCACCTGATATGACTCCGTTAGATTTTTCTTGATTTCTCTGATTTATGCGACACCTGTGGAGTCAGAAGAAGACCTTGTCGCTCGAATTGCAGTCGCTGCTGGAAATATCGTTGACAACCCAGGAATGTTCGGCAACGTACGCAACTCGCTTCGACGAAGGTGTCGTGCGTGTATCGATGTTAATGGTCGAAATTTTGAACACCTACTTTGATGCGTTAATTTCTATTATTTATTAGAGTACCTCATGTTATTTAACGTTTTTCATTACCCTCGTGTGTTATTATTGAACATTAGTGCATGTGGTTAACTAAGATCGCCGTGAGTTCTTGAAGCGCAGCATTAAAAACTGCTAAGCCCAATAATTAAAAAACTAAGCGTTTTTCGATATTTTTTCACTGATGAAAAAGTGTTCAAATTTGTATTTTCTACTAGTAGCCGAAATTTGTACCAAGAGTTCCACCAACACCCTGTATAGTAGGTTGCTTAGTCGCCGCATTATTGGATCACGCCCACTTTCTTAGCCGGACACGCCCACTTTCTGGCGGGACACGCCCACTTTCTGGCGGGACACGCCCACTTTCTGGTAGGACACGTCCACTTTCTGATGGGACACGCCCACTTTCAGGCGGGAAAAGAACAGCGTCGGTTTGGGTAAGTTATGGAGACCGAATGGGTTTTTTTCATGAAACTTCAAAAATTAATAAAAAATACTTCAGGAGCGAAATAAGCTCAAAGGGATTCACAACATGTTTAAAACATTCAAATGAACGTTCAGAGTCCAAAATTTTTTTAAATTTGCCCATACCCCCCTCCCCCCCCCCCCCCCCCCGCGCTCAAAGGGAAATTTCTAAAAAACCTAATTTCTCAGTCAATTTTGTACATAGAGACGATTAGTTTTTTATTTTCGATTGGCAATGAACTGGTCTATAAATTTCAGTACCAGTTTTTTATATCGCTTCAAAAAAAATTGTAAAAAATTTTTGAATAGAAAACCACAACAAATTTTCAATTTGTGTTTCTTTACATTGTTTTTAAAATTTTCTATTCAACTAATGAAAAAAAAATCATAAATTTATAGTACTTACCTTGATCTTCACGATGCTGAAAAGATCTCCCTCATAAGTAGAAAACTGTAGGAGAAATTGAGCCGTGAAGCCGAAAAAAACTTTTTATGAGAAGAAAGCGTTTCAGTTTTTCCATCATTTCTCCAACAGTTTTTTACATATGGAGGAGATCTATTTTTCGTCGTAAAGAATAAAGTGTGTACTACAAATCCATGAAGTAGTTTTTTCATAGGTTGATTATAAAGTTTTTTGTTGCCATTTAAAGAAATTACCAAAAAATTGACATATTAAGTTTCAACAATTCAAAACTTTCTTAATTTTTTTTCATTGCGATATCAAAAACCTGGTACTGAAATTTGTAGACCAGTTCATATTGTCAATCTGGTGAATCCCTCCGAGCTTATTTCGCTCCTGAAGTATTTTTTAATAATTTTTGAAGTTTTATGAAAAAAACATTCGGTCTCCTTAAGGTAAGCTATTTTAGGTTGATTTATGCTATTTTAGGTTAGTTTATTTAACTAAACTAACGTTACCTAACCTGATCCACCGTTACGTCAATAACGTATTACAGCATATTTACGCGTCCGTTCCTTCACTTTTAAATACGACGTTCTTATAACTTCAAAGTTAAATAATTCGGTAAATATTGAGGATTGACCGGTAATCGATATTTGATTTTTCGGTGCCTAATCATAGTAATTAGATCGAAATAAACAAGTTTTCTTCTAAGCGCTTTCCGTCGTAAATAAGTATTTTACGAGTTATAGCGGTGAATTAGTTACCACAACTCAAGTGTTTGAAGCGGGAAGTAATTCATCGAGCCCGGCGTATGGCAACACTGAAATGGAGTCTCGCTTCCGGCGCGCTCGTCATCAAAGACGAAACTAAACCTACCGCGCTAACTCGTAAAATAATCATTGGACGAAAAAAGTGTATGAAAGAAAAGTAGTTTATTTCAATGTTATTACCATGTTTCAAGCAACATTAATTCGAAAATCGACGAGTAGCTGTTCATTCGAGCGCATTCGTCATCAAAGACGAAACTAAATCTACCGCTATAATTCGTAAAATACTCATTTACGACGGAAAGTGCGTAAAAGAAAACTTGTTTATTTCGATTTAATTGAACGCTCCAACTACGTTAAGGATTCGAAAAGTGGAAAATCGATTCTCGGTTAATCCTCAACATTTACCAATAATTCAAAAATAACGCATCAGCGAGCTGATGTCATTCATGTAAAACGTTCTTAAAAGTGTTCCTTTAAGGATTCTTGGGAATTTTTAATTTCCGTAAACGGATTAAACTGCATATTGACCCATTTTACTTCAACAAAAAGTAGGCCGACCTACCTCTCAACTCAGGCCCTCACATTTCCCCCTTTGGAGTACAAGTTCCCACAGCTTCAATAGTTGTATCTCCCTGAGGAGACTAAATCAGCGGAGTGTATGATCTAAATTAAAGCCCTAGATCAGCTAAACTTGAAAACATAAAACAGAGTACCCATTACGCCTTACATACGTTAACTTGAGGAAGCTGTAACGAATGAAAGTTGCGTCTAGTGAACACAATTCAAAAAATCAACCATTTCATCACAAACCATAAAGCCTACGGGGGTGCATTTGGTGCGCAACTTAACAAATACCCGTGGCCAAGTGTTCTGCCTTTCTGGAGTTAGAATTGCAGCAGTCCTTCCATCCCGTGAACGAAAAGAATGAAAAACTGTTCATTTCGAGATAAGTTGAGACATGAGATGAATTATAACACATAGGGTTTTTAAAATTTCTTAATATAAAACGTCTTTAATTGATAAACCTACCATACGAAGCGTACCAATAGACAAAGTATACGTGGTGCACTAATAGACAAACCAAACGAGGCCTGAAACAGCAACGCGAACATGTATTACCTAGTACACTCGTCATCTAACGAACCTGCACGTCAGACGAGTGTCGTCGCCTCAATACTCATCACATTCCCCCCCGACGCGTAACTGACAACGCGAGTGCCGTTCACTAAAGGCATAAGGGTGCGTTCACACTACGAGCGGAGTGGCAATAATGTTGTACATGTTTGAATACAGAAACGCTTGGCTGTTCACACGACAAGCGGAGCGGAGCGGCGCGGCACGGAGCGGAGCAGAGCGGCGCGCTCGGGAAATTCGTTGGGATTTTTTGACGCTCGCGGCGAGCGTTTCTCCTCGGCTCCGCCTTTGGATTGTCAAATCTTACAGGGGTAGAATTGTCGCTTGAGTTAAAAAAAATCTAATATATAACTAGTAATTTGTGCAACTAATCATATAACAATTATAACTGATAGTGTAACATGTAATATTTTAGTGTAATTTTGCCCATTTGGGTTCATTAATCATTTATTTCTATTTTCTTCTGCTTTCTCTAATAAGTTACTTCATTATTGCTTCAGTTTAAGGAATTTTATTTTATTTTTCTTGTTTTGTAGTTTCATCTTTCTTGTGATGCTGTGTATTTTATTTTATGATCTTGCTTAAAGAATAATTATATTCGATTTTTTAATAAAGTTTTCATTTTTTCCATTAAATGGGAGGAAAAGGAGGCCGTATGATGATAAGGACTCAATGAGTGTCAAATACACAATAAGCTGCAAAATTTAATGAGCTTGGGTGATTTTTTTCCAATTCTAACGGAAAACATATAAGTATTTCGAGAACTATTCGGTCAGGACAAGTCGGTATTTGGCAGTATTTTTCACTTAGCTTTCTCTGGCATAACCCTGAATTTCTGAAGGGAATTACTTTACTTTCACTCACGTTTAAGTCACCACAAGACGTTTTTTTGTTCGTACTGGCCTACGAAAACCTGTAGTAATATAAAGTGATACAACCTATATGGAAAGACTTTCATTCTGCTTAAACTACTTTGCTTTACATATATCCTCTATAAAAATTGGTGGATCATTACTGAACAGCAAATTTATCTTATCTCGTTGGAAATTGTTCCTTCTATAAGGGATTATAGTACATCAAAAGTTGCCGGTTTCATCCGTAAATACTTGTAGAGATGCGATTCATCTCTCCTCAGTGCTTCAAAGAGATAGTGGTATTCTCCACAGCGATATCTACTCATGTTGATGGGATGGATCCAGTTCTTCCGTTCCTGTTTCTTGCCGTCAAGCAACAGAAGCGCACTCACGGAACGCTCCATAGCGACTGATGCTTGTGTAGGTCGCTCTGCTCAGTTCACATGTGAACACACGCGCCGCTCCGCTCGTAGTGTGCACGCACCCTAATTCGGAACAAGCGCCCAGCGACTCGGTCGACTGGCGGTTTTTTTCTCTTCATGAACTTGCTCAGACAGAAGCACAGGACGCGCCCTTCGTGCCGCTGTGGGGATGTGTGAGGTGCTTCTCAGGTCACGTGAAGGGCTCCTCGGGTCATACGAAGGGTTTTGTGACCAGGTGAAGGGTTGACAGGCCCTGTGGAAGTCTGTGAGGCCATGTCAAGACTCATGGGGTAGTGTGGGGTTGTCGTACTCTGCGGCAGTTGTCGTACCATGCCGCAACCGCCACGGCTCGCTGCCGCGCTGCATCGGGAGTGTACTTATGGAAGTGGTGGAGTGCAGACGCACGTGCTTTCGTTCTTCGTTCGTGTTATCTTCGCGGCAATCGGTGCCTGTATAAGGGAGGCAGTGCCTTGCTTCCGTGTCTTTGGGAGACCCGGACGGTGAAACAGCTGCGGCAGCTGTTTTGCGGTTGCTGTCGGTGTCGGCACACGTTAAAGGTAAGCCAACAAGCTATCTAGGCTTTTGGCTGTGGTAGCCATCTTGTGGATAGCAAGATGGCGGCGGCTGGAAAGGCTGCGTCAGCTGAGGCAGCTGAGAAGGCTGCGGCAGATGGAGCTAGCGATGCGGGATCGCCAGTGCCGCCGGCGGGGAGCACGTCGGGAGTGCTTGTGGATGTTAGCCTGTTGGCTAACATCCTGACTCAGGCGCGTGACCCGATCTTCGACCGGTTGTCTAGGCAGCTGCCTAAGTTGACCGGCGATGGATCGGTCGACGCGCTGGAGTGGCTGGAGAACCTGGAGAATCTCTGCCAGCTGGAGCGCGTAGCTCCGACCGACGTCATCGGGTTCATGCTCGACGGCAACGCCGCTCGAGTGTTTCGCTCCATGACTGTCGATGATGCTGCTCAGTGGCAGATAGTTCGGTCTACGCTGGCCTCGCAATTTGCGTTGCCTATGCAGGAGGCGTATAGGCGGTTCACCGACCGTCGGCTTGCAGCCGGGGAGTCGGTGGACGTGTACCTGGATGACTTGGCGGGTCTGGGTGGGAGAGTGGGGTCGACTAAGAAGGATTTGATTTTTAGGGTCAAGTTATACGAGGGTCTCCCCACTACTCTGTATACTTGGGCAGTTTCGCGTGAGGACGCGTATACTGCGCCGTTCGATGCTGTGGTGTCGAAAGTGCGGGAGAGAATGGCCGCACAGAGGGCTGTAGCCGGCGAGGCCAGGGGGCCAGGCTCGGGGCAGACCTTGCTGCTTCGGGGAAGCAGGACAGTGGTGGCAAGGGTGCTTGCTACCGCTGTGGCGGTGCACACCGCGTGCGGGCTTGCCCGCAGAAGCAAGGCGCCGCGACACCTGCTGGCGGGGGGGCTGTGAAGGCTCCCGCCAAAAGGAAGTTCGTATGCTTTGCGTGTGGAGAGGTCGGGCATTTCGCTTGCGACTGTCCGGCGGTAGGTAGGCCTACGGTTGGTGGGTCGGGTTTCTCTGCGGAGGACGCCAGTCGGGGCGACGCGTCCTCCTCAATGGAAACCGTGTAAGCCGAGATTACCGGAGGTCTCCTCTCCCCGAGGGAGGTGACGGCGCCCCCTCGGAGAAAGGGGCCTTGAGCGGCACGAGTGTGTCGCTGGGGCGGGGCGATCTAGAATCGCTCGGAGCGACTGGCGTTACGTTAGTCGTTCGTGCCATCATGAATGGGCATTGTTCTTGGTGTCTGGTAGACTCCGGGAGCGAGCGGACAGTGGTTTGTCCGCGGGTGGTGGTGGGCCAACGCCCCCGGCCGGGGCGGCCGTTGCTAACGGCGGACGGCAGAACTTCCCATGTGGGGAAGCACTGTCGTGTGGTAGTCGGGTTGCAGGGGCATTGCTTTGGTGTCACTGCGCTCGTCATGCCGGAGTTGGGGAATCTTGGCGTGGACTGTCTCCTAGGGAGTGATGTTATTGATCACATGGGGGGCGTCACCGTAAGGAGAGGTCCTGACTCGAAGTATGCAGTTGACTGGGGGAGATCCTGGTCAGCTGGATGCTGTAGGGGGTCCAGCAATGGATTCGCCTGTGCCAAGCTGGGAGCCGGCCTGGTGGCAGGGTCGGGGTCGGTGGAGTCGAGAGGTGCGCTAGCGCCGATCGAGATTGTCGACCCTGACTTTGTTGCTAGGTTCGCTGACGGTCGGTGGACCGTCAGTTGGCGGTAGTCCGAGAAGCCGCCCGAGGGGTTGCAGACTCGGATCGCGGAGTACGGGTGTACTCGGGCGCCTCACGTGCGTGAGCGCTATGACGCGGAGATTCAAAGTTGGATCTCGAAGGGTTGGTTGAAGCAGTGGCATGGCCCCATCCAGGGCGTCATTCCGTTTCTGGCCGTCGTGCAACCAACAAAGGACAAAGTCCGTCCGGTCATGGATTATCGTGAGTTGAACGGCTTTGTGGAGTGTCATACTGGTGATGACATGGTCGCTGTGCGTGGCGACAAGATTCAGAAATGGCGGCAGCTGCGGGGCGAGCTTAAGGTCGTCGACCTTAAGTCTGCGTACCTGCAGATCGACGTTTCCGAGGATCTGTGGCGGTACCAGATCGTGAAGTTTAAGGGTGTGCCTTACGCTTTGACGCGATTAGGCTTCATCCTCTCGTGTGCGCCTCGAATCATGACGGTGATTCTCGGCAAGGTTCTGTCGTTGAACGACCGCGTTCGTCGAGGGACGGACCACTATATCGATGATATAGTGGTTTGTGAGTCCATTCTCAGCGCGCAGGAGCTCCGGGAGCATCTGGTGCGGTACGGACTTGCGGCGAAGGAGCCTGAGAGCCTGGATGGAGGCCGGCTGTTGGGAATTTCTTTACGGAAAGATTCCAACGGACATCTTCGGATGTCGCGGGGGACTGCTCTCTCCGAGTTTGGTTCGGTGAATGTTGGCTTAACGAAGAGAGGGCTGTTTCCTTGTGCGGTCGGTTAGTCGGCCATTACCCCGTGGCGGGGTGGCTGCGTCCTTGCAGTTTTTTGAAACGGCTGGGGTGCAGTGGCTCTTGGAACGACTCGGTTGACGGTTCTGTCGGCTCGTTGGCTGCGGAGCTGTTGGCGCTGGCTCGTCGGGAAGACCCCGTTGGGGGCGTGTGGGGTGTCGACCCGCATGGTATGGTTACCGTGTGGGCTGATGCCAGCTCCCTCGGAGTCGGTGTGGCCCTTGAGGTCGATGGCCGCATTGTGGAGTATGCGTCTTGGCTCCGAAAAGAGTCAGACCACCTTCATATCAATGTGGCCGAGTTGGAGGCGGTGGCGCGGGGTATCAATTTGGCGATTGCGTTGGGTTTTAAGACCTTCACGGTCGCCAGTGATTCCCGAACAGTCGTCACATGGATGGACAACACTGTCGACGGCCGCAGTCGTGTTCGCACGAAGGGCTCGGCGGAGATGCTCGTGAAGCGACGCCTTGGGGTGATCCGTGAGACGATCGCTGAGCATGGTCTGGTCGTGTCTGTTCGCTTCGTCTCGACGATCGAGAACAAGGCCGACCAGCTGATCAGGGTACCTAAGAGGTGGCTTAGTTACCGCGATGGTGGTGGAGCCGTCGCAGAGGTGTCTGCCGTGCTTGCCACTGGGGAGAGTCTCGAGGATGCCATTTGGGCGGCTCATCTGCCGCATCATTTGGGCATCGATCGGACGTTGTACTTGGCGCGTCAGATCCGTAGTGATCTGTCGCGCGAACAGGTGAAGCGTGAGCTGGTTGGATGCGAGGCCTGCCAGCGGATCGATCCTGCGCTGCGGAAGGAAAATCTCGTGGAGCGAGGGGGTCTGTCTGTAGAGAAGAGTTGGCACCGGGTTGCGGTTGACGTAACCCATTATGGCAACAAGCTCTACTTGTCCATGGTTGACTGTGGACCCTCGCGGCTCGCCATCTGGCGACGACTGCTGAATGAGTCTGCAGTGAGCATTGTCGCTCATTTGCGTGAGGTCGTAATTGAGCGAGGGCCGTGTGACGAGTTGTTACTGGACAATTCTACGGCGTTCCGATCAGCGACTGTGGAGCAGTTCGCTGATGCGTGGAGATTTCACTGCGTTTCCGTGCCGCCTACGCCCCGAGCGGCAACTGGATCGTTGAGAGAAAACACCGGACGATCAAGAGGATCGCCGCCAGGGTAGGTATCACTCCTGAAGAGGCTACATTTTGGTACAATGTGACGCCCCGGAAGGACACTGAGGCTGGCTCAGTCCTATCGAGCGGTGTATTCCGATATCGCTGGCGAGTGCCATTCGATATCAATCGTCGGGTGAGTGATGGCTGCGCGCACAACAGTTTTGCTGTTGGTGATGAGGTGTGGGTGAAACCCCCACTGCCTTCATGCACGAAGCAGTGGACGTCTGGTGAGGTCACCAGCGTCGTGTCAAAGTACTTAGTCTGCGTAGACGGCATGCCTAGGCATGTGCGCGACGTCAGGAGACGGCGGATTGGTGGTGAACGGGGCCGTGTTCCCGAGAATGATGGCGCTGCGGAGCCCGAAGCAGTTAGCTTCGGTGGAAGTGGCGGCGGCGGTGCAGCTCCTCTTGCGTTGCCCGAGAGAGTGGTTGTTGACGCACTAAACGCGGCGCCAGTGGCGCCGGCGGCAGATAACACGTCGAGTGAAGACTCCCCTGAAGAAGAGGGCGAGGAGTCTGTTGCTATCGACAGAGAGGTGGAGCAGCACCAGGGGGAGCCGGCGCCATTGAGGCGGTCACGCCGTGAGCGACGGCGTCCCTCGTACCTAGACGAGTACGAGTGCTAGGCACCCCGCCACGCTAGTTTCCTGAGAAACTGGGGGAGATTTGGGGTTGTCGTACTCTGCGGCAGTTGTCGTACCATGCCGCAACCGCCACGGCTCGCTGCCGCGCTGCATCGGGAGTGTACTTATGGAAGTGGGGGAGTGCAGACGCGCGTGCTTTCGTTCTTCGTTCGTGTTATCTTCGCGGCAATCGGTACCTGTATAAGGGTGGCAGTGCCTTGCTTCCGTGTCTTTGGGAGACCCGGACGGTGAAACAGCTGCGGCAGCTGTTTTGCGGTTGTTGCCGGTGTCGGCACCCGGCAACGGTAAAGGTAAGCCAACAGGTAGCATGAAGTTTATGAATTTACGTGATCTGTCACACCCTGTGTATGGCTCGCCGAGGCTAAATTACTTATTAACGTGGTCAAAAATTTTAATTGCTTTCGAAACCTAAAATAGAAAGATGAAAAAATATCGTAAGGTTCCACCCCAAAGTTTTTGACAAAAATTTCTGCTTGATAAAAATGTTACAAATTCTTTGACTTCCCACTAGGAATGACTTGGGAGTTGGAAAAACTCTGCTTTAAAATCAACCTAACATTGATTTTCTCTAAGAAAAACGAAATTCAGCTGGTAAATTAGGACTTTTTCTAATAAAACAATTTAAAAATTTTGGGAGAATTTTTTGGTCAAGTAACATGTTTTTCTTTACACACAAAATTTTAACGTATACAACGTATTTCCCCATGTAGTAAAGTCGTCAAGAATTTTCATTATTTTAGAAACATCGACAGAAGATCTGATAAAACACAGTGAGGGTGTACATGCACTTACGTTTTTGATAGGCTATTTTGCATAAATCTAACTTGTTAGTTCAGGTGCCAGGTTCTTATTCCTCGATATTTCTATTCGGGTTACTTCCATAGGTGGTGTTCATTGGTGAGATCGGTCGCGAGCGGCGGTCGGGTGCACCACTTCTGAATGCAACCGCACTCTGAAATCATATACGATAACCCTTTTTTTCTAAAATTAGTTATCGATGTGATGAAATGGCACACTCAGGAGTGCTTTATTTTTTTCGTTCATTCGTGATTTTTGTCTTTTGCTCAAAGTTTTAAAATGTAAAACCAAAATACTCAATGCGTTCATAAGTTCAAAGTTTGCTCTTTAATTGTTTACTTTCAACGCTGTAAAAGATTTCTTTTGCTTATTAATTCAATTGTTCAGTTTGGAAACCTTTCTAAGTGGACGCATCACATTTGGCTTTCTCGATCACGACTTGAACGTTTGAGGTGATGAAAAAATTTACTAGACCGAATGTAAGACTTCAGGAGATATTTTCAATGAAATTGTGATCTCGTTAAAATACTCTCTGGAGAGACCTGCTCCCGAGCAAGTTACTCTGTCTTCCATGCACATGAAACTCTGACAGAGATCAAACGAGGGAGCAACGAAACTCCGTGAGTGCGAGCAGTTTTATTCAGTGCATATTTCTCAGCTACGGTGAAGGAACACAAAACATGCAAATTTACACTGAAATTCGATTTCAAAAGAAGAAGCCAAATCTGTCTGTTCTAGTAACTGAACCCCATCAAGCATGGTACTGCTTATCCCTAATTAATTAAAATATCGTTGTGTGATCACTTTTTGAAAAGAACTATCCTGAAAAAATTGAATTATTCATAATTATTAAATCTTCAGCCTAATCATGCAGAACCGTAAAAAATCATTTACAAAGAGATAAACAGCGATAATTTTTCTTTAATTGAATTTTTTTTGTTAATCGCAAAAGTTTTTCTAGACGTGTCTCTTCATAATAGTCAAGTCTATCGTCTCTGCACAAGCAGGCTCGTAATTAAACACAAATGAACGAAATGAGAGTGAAACTGAAGAACAAAGCCACGTCAACTTTTCAAATTAGCAGATCATTCTTCAATTAACTGAGCGGCGCCTCGGTTTGTGTGATAGTTTGACCTCTGCAGGCTTTCTCAACCCAAGTTCGTCCACACTTCCAACAACGCAAAAAAAAGCAATGAGCTTAAGAGGGCACGATCAAAACTAAACTATTTGGTGAAGAAGGGTGACATAGCTATGAAAAACAGAAGAAAATACGGGAAATTAGGATATAATACGACACAAAACATCAGAACTTGTGTTACAACAGAAGGTTGGTGACGGAAACCGAAGCTGTGATAAACCTAACACTTGCTCTTCAAAAGTTATGAAATCAAGTAGAGCATTCCTGAAAAATATGCCTTATAAGCTACACAAATAATACTATGCAAGATTCCTACGTCCAGCCCCTTTGTGTCCACTGACTGTTGAAATGTTTTTGAGGTATATAAAAAGGATCTCACTATGTTTTACAGGTTATCACTCACACCAATGAAGGACTTCAATCCAAATACACCAAATCTTCGATCGTGCCGACTCATCAACTCAAATCAAATCGCCAGTGTTATAGATTGTTTTTCAAGTTTCATTTGCAGAACATCAGTTTTAAACACACTAAATTCACAAAAAAGGCGGCAAAATCCCTAGCATTCATGAAGACGGTTACGAGTAAACTTTTGCAGGAATACAAGGGAGTGAGAATACGAAAAGTGACTGGTCAAACATATAGCTTCTTTTCTTAACAAATTTTTCAAACTCTCACGTATCTCCACATTTTTACCGCGTAAACAAGATGATTCAACACAAGAACGAACACGTACCATTCTTTCCCAAATTTTCCTCTGATTTTCACGAACAAAAGCTCAAGCGATGTTACGCACTGCAGGCTGTAGTAATAAGTTTAAAACTAAGCATGGACCTATTAAAAGGAACTTATCCTTTAGTTGAACAGGCATTGTGCAACACGCCCCTCTATTGAACTCAACATCACACACGCTGGTGGAAGCAATTCGCTCTGACCTGGGGATCCCACTTCTTCCCTCCATACCCTCCATGTGATGTTGAGCAAGATCTAGCTCAGAATATGAGTCAAGTGAGTTCTACTCAAACATTTCATTTCAAGATAAAATTGCTACTGTTGCTTATGGCTTTCACGGTCAAACAAATCAGAACACATAGAAGAAATGGTCCATCTGTGTCTAAGTCTTGACGTGGGCGAGGTTTGTGGGGCTGGTTGGCATGAGCAGAGCACCAACAAAACAACAGATGAGAAATTCGGCAACATTTGTGTACTGCATATCCAATCATCCTGGAATCTGGTCATTGAACATTGGTGTGGTCCAGGTATCTGGTCATTAGACATTGGTGTAGTCCAGGTCTCTGGTCATTGGACATTGGTGTGGTCCAGGTATCTGGTCATTAGACATTGGTGTAGTCCAGGTATCTGGTCATTGGACATTGGTGTGGTCCAGGTATCTGGTCATTAGACATTGGTGTAGTCCAGGTATCTGGTCATTGGACATTGGTGTGGTCCAGGTATCTGGTCATTGTACATTGGTGTGGTCCAGGTATCTGGTCTGGTCTGGTTAGCTCATCGCCGTCTCTTATCCTGAATTGATTTGGCAATGCCCATAAAGAATAATGAAGGAAATGGCCCTGCGGGAGGAAGTAATTTAAATGAACATATGGCGTGAGCATGATACATGCATTCTTTCTTCTGGATGACAAGATCAAATTGTAGATGTATACAATTCGGGAATGTTAAGATTCCACAGCAGTTTTTCTCATGTCTATAGGAACGCCTCGCAACTCATCATTGTTCATGAACTGACGTCCATTCGCGGGAAGTTTGTGTCTCAGAATCCTCCACAGGTTTTATTGTGTTTAAATCCGGGAAATTTGCAGCGGACTTGATGTTCGAAAGAGAACTTTTCTAGGAGCTACTCAGTTTACTTGCATGCGAGAAGCGATATTTTGCATGAAAATGTTCATTTTCATTATTAAACATACGCTAAAATTAAACTACCTAATCCGGTTACTGTCCCCCGGATTTATCTGCGCATATTTGACCGAGTGAAAACAAATTGGACTGAAAAACAAGGCCGGTCAGTGTTATAGATTTGAAAATTGATATAGTCATCATAAAACACAGAAGCAGTTAGCCATGATGGCAGTACCTTTCGTAATATAAAAAGAAACTTACCTGGTACTGCACCCCTGATTTTTTGACAAGAAACATAAAACGGTACAATTCTTGAAAATTTATACAATAAATTAAACACGATTCCAAGAAAATTCTTGTACAAAAACCCTTATATCTAATTTGAGTCGAAACCGCAGCACCTTTTTTGATACATAGAACAATAGTTAAATTCATAGAAGACACAGCAGCAGTAAAAGTGCATTTCTCTAGCTACAAATTTCGTAGAAAACATACAGATATGTATAAAATTCGATTAGTAAAACTCCAAGAAACGTTTATACGTTGATACAGTAACAGTTCGAAGGTTTATTTCCACAGAAGTTATTAAACGAAATTCATAACGAACAATATAAATTATGAATAATGGTTATAATAACGCTCAACGTAAAGGGCTTATATTAACAGACAGGCCGTATGAAGTAGTCATCAGCTGCTTTAGAGGTTGAATGCATGATTGACACGTATGAAATAAAAATCTATTCCCTTGGATATTTTCCTTAACACGCTAGGACTGGAAGCCTATCAATACTAACAATTCTAATAAATAATGATAGGTCGGACAATCTTGATCTTGATGAAGGTATAGTGGCTGAAAATAAATTCTTTTGCCTCGAATACCAAAGTCGATGATTTTTGAAATTTTAAACTAATTTTTCCTGCATACATGTTAGTAAAAACGTACCTACTAAATGGGGAAACGTGATTTACAATGCAAAAAAAATTTGGTCTTCAAGTTTTTACCAAAATAATGCTGGCACAAAAATTTCCAAATCGGACCATACGAAGAGCGGCCGTCGCACAAGGCTAACATGAACATTTCACCATAAAAAAAATGATGAAAAACGAAAGTTTGGTGGAAACATAAAACTCAATGCATTGGATTATACATAACTCAATAATAAAATTACTGATGTCTACTTAGTTTTAAAATAAAAGGTATTCTAATGCCTACAACAAAGTTTCAAATCAACTACGATCTGTGCAATAAAAATGTTTGCTTTCTGTTTGGACAAACGTAAATCCACGAAACACTTGACCGAACAGACCAAAACACCGTCCTCAATGATGTTCATAAAGTGGAATAGAATTGCCAAAAATATAAAAAACAGCACAAAGCGCATGTCTAATAAAAGACATACACAGAAATGTTATCAAATTATCGTTCTATAAAAGAATAGATGATAAAATTCTTATACATTTCGTCATCGTATCAAAAAATAATAGAAAAATTTAAAGTTCTATTCCAAAAATTTCCGAATTTGAGATAAGTTTGTTCAGCCTCCCTTTTTAATCGCTACAAAGACGTTCAAAAAGAACATGAATGAAGGCACCATTATGGATGGCGTTGAGGGAACACAAATTCTATGCACAAGGAGTGTTCCTGACCAGGAACACCGGCGCCCACAAATATTAAGTTAAGAAATCGCTCACATTAGTTCTAAATTATCGAAATCCATCGGAATCCTGAATAAAGTTAAAAATTACCTGCCTGAAACAGCTTTACGAATGCTCTACCGAACGCTCATTTCCCCATACTTGCAGTACGGAATAGAAGCATGGCACGGAACTGATAAAAATAAAACCAATATAATTTTTACTCTGCAAAAAAGAGCAATCAGAGCGGTTAAGAATCTAGAATATAATGCTCACACAAATGATTCATTCAAAAATTTACAAATACTTAAACTTTCAGATCTCTACAAAATCTCCATTTGTAATTTCATTAGCAAAACATTAAGAAATGATGACGACAATAGCCTGAAACTATTATTAAGTGCGCAAACTGGTCATCACGACCATTTAACCCGAAATAGAAGTAAATTCATGCTTCCTTATTATTCAAAGGCCCGGTCGCAACACAGTATCCTCTTCGTTGGAACTAAAACTTGGAACTCAATACCTGCGGAGATCCGTGACAGAAATTCTTACAAGGTATTCAAAAGAAATCTTGAGACTCACTTCCTATCGGAACATTAGTCGTGTAAGATCACCAAGTCGAATCTTGTCTCCTACATGACTGTTTCCAATAATGAAATTTGCCGTGGGTAATGTGTAATATGTAATTTGCCTTCAGTCTGCTGTTAAATCTTTTATCGAATATACTGTTAAATATAGTCCATATAATCTATATTGTAAAATGAAATATCTGATATCGAGTAAATTATCTCACTGATCAGTCTAATGCGAAACTAGGTTAAGTGATTTAGGTTAAACATTATTGTACACCTTAGAATAATGTTGATGGTAGGATGCCCCAGAAGTCGCTGAATTTATTCGGGCCCACAGGTAGCTATATTCAAACTTGTCCATTGTACTAGACTTAAGAAACATTCTACCTCTGTATCTCCTGTGGTAAATAAATTTTTTAAATTGTTAAATTGTTTTAAATAAGGTTGAAATCATATAAAACTTGAAAAAGTAATTCCGAGGTGCGGAAAATCAGGACACCAATAAACCGAAAAAATTGTCCTAACAAATAATTTCATCTCAAGAAAAAGAAGACTCACCTAACTCACAGCTCAGAAGCCTCACATTTTCTGCCAACTAATTTCCATAGTCGGATTCGGGATTAAAGCCCATCAGAACACTGTTCCTAAGACATAAAACATTGAAGATTGATATGTACATTTCTTACGAACACACAAAAAAAATATAAACGAAGAAAAAGAACCTGCAGTGTAAGTCAGACAAATGTCACAAGGATGCGACAAGAAACAGTACGGAATTGAATGCAAACACCTGATTTTCATGCATTACACTCAAAAGCAACTCAGCAATTGCAGATAAGTTTTCATTTCATTCAAAAAAAGACACATTAACAATTCCTGAAAGTTGCGCAGAATAGTACGCAAAACGAAGAACGCAGTTAACCCTTTAACGCCCACGAGGACACCAGTGTCCTCTTTCAAAAATACCCTCAATATATTGTATTTTTTGTTTAATTAGTTCCCTAATGTGTTCTTTGAAGTTCTCTGCCGAGTGGCAGTTCCTTTCTCATCCTGATATCGGTGACTGCCTGATGCCAGCGCCAGTTTAGTGACGGTGGTTGTGTTAACGGTAATATGAGTACAAAAATTCGGACGTTAAAGGGTTAAATCAGGAAATAAAATTTTACTGACAACAACACTACATAGGCGTTAGATTAAATTAGATAAGTTAGCTTAGGTCTGTTTATTCATAAAAAGCGGTTCTAAGAGAGGAAGGAGGAAGCCATCATTCAGTAATGACTTAGGGGAACACATGGTTTATGCACATGGTTCATAGAAACAGCAAATTGCATAAGAAATTTATGAAACACGGTATGGTTGAAGGCGTAATGGATGTTAGAAAATAGGACTGCAGTAAACCAAAAAAAAAAGATGGTACTTGACGAAACAAAAAGATTTCATGCTCACAAAACAAGGCCTCCTCACAGTTCAGAACCTCACATATTCTCCTCGTGAGCGCTAATTCCCACGGACATCTAAGTTGCGATCTCCTGAGGGAGAAAATCGTAGATCTGTGGCCACACGGAACAGCTGCGAATTATAACATATCAGAAGTGAGGTGAAGTAATTAGGGATTTGAGTAGCCCATATATGTGCATTTTACAGCTATAATGGAAATGAATTGATGCAACCATGTTTGCTAGCTCGTTGCTTAACGCTATCCTTACGAGCAGAAGAATAGTCACATAATTCACATTTGAACAGCTCATTTTCACCATGTTAACTGGCTAGGTGTAGCTCACCCTTACAAGGTGAGAAATTTTCTCATTAATGACACTTGGACAGCTGACCTTGCCCATGTTTGTTGGCTAGGTGTCTTTTAAGATAAGCTTTACGAGCGGAGAAATATTCACATGATTCACACCTGAATAGCTGACCTTCACCATGTTTGCTAGCTCGGTGTAGTTTAACATGATCTTTTCTAGCAGAGGAATAGTCACATGATTCACACCTGAATAGCTGACCTTCACCATGTTTGCCGGCTAAGTGTCGTTTAATATTATTCTTTTGGGCAGAGGAATAGTCGCATATTTAACACCTGAACAGTATACCTTCACCATGTTTGCTAGCTCGGTGTAGTTTAACACTTTTCTTATGAGCAGAGGAATAGTCGCATAATTCACACTTAAATAGCTGAACTTCACCATGTTTGCTGGCTAAGTGTTGTTTAACATAATCCTTTCGAGCAGAGGAATACTCACATAATTCACACCTGAACAGTTGACCTTCACCATGTTTGCTAGCTCGGTGTAGTTTAACACTGTTCTTATGGGCAGTGGAATAGTCGCATAATTCACACTTAAATAGCTGACCTTCACCATGTCTGCTGGCTAAGTGTTGTTTAACATAATCCTTTCGAGCAGAGGAATACTCACATAATTCACACCTGAACAGTTGACCTTCACCATGTTTACTAGCTCGGTGTAGTTTAACACTATTCTTATTTGCCGAGGAATAGTCACATAATTCACACCTGAATAGCTGACCTTCACCATGTTTGCTGGCTCGGTGCAGTTTAACTTTATTCTTATGGGCCGAGGAATAGTCACATAATTCACACTTAAATAGCTGACCTTCACCATGTTTGCTGGCTAAGTGTTGTTTAACATGATCCTTTCGAGCAGAGGAATACTCACATAATTCACACCTGAACAGTTGACCTTCACCATGTTTGCTAGCTCGGTGTAGTTTAACACTATTCTTATATGCCGAGGAATAGCCACATATTTCACACCTGAATAGCTGACCTTCGCCATGTTTGCTGGCTCGGTGTAGTTCAACTTTATTCTTATGGGCCGAGGAATAGTCACATAATTCACACTTAAATATCTGACCTTCACCATGTTTACCGGCTAAGTGTCGTTTAACATTTCCCTTCAGCGCAGAGGAATAGTCGCATAATTCACATCTGAACAACAGACCTTTACCATCGTTACGAACTTGGTGCACTTCATGCTCATTTTTACGAGCAGATGCATGGTCCTTCAAAATTCGCATATTAAGCTGACCATGCCTCTGATGTTTGCTTATTTGATGAATTTCGCGCTTACCAGACAAACACTGCTTCAAGTTTGCTTCATTAGCTGAAGAATTTTCACACACCTCACACTTGGACACATTCCTGTTGTCTAATGCACCTTTTTCAGGCGCTTTTGAACTGGACTTCATGATTATGATAGAGCCACAGACTTCACATTCGAGCTCTTCCTGACTATGTCTTTCAGGTCGCTGTTCCTCCATTTTCACACCAGAATATTGTTTACACCTAAACTGACCTTTCCATTGATTTTCATTATCATGCTTTCTTACGTGTCTTTTGAAAGCACTCTTGTTCTTAGTGGAGTGAGCACACAACTCACACTCGTAACATCCCAAATTATGCCTGGCACGGAGGTGCAGTCTCATACAATCCTTCTTACCAGTGGAGTAATCACAATGTGCACACAGTAAGGGCCGTGACGTAAGTGTGTCCGGAGGTGCGGCCTCAACTCCACTGCCGCTACCCGACACATCTGATAGGGGCGAGGCAGCGCTCCTTTCGGATGCTCCAGCTGGTCCCTGATGGACAGCACTTCTGTTGGGCGCACCTGAGCTGCCTTCCCTCAACTCGTCCTGTGCTTTTGCGGGCCCTGAATGTGCCTCAGTGCAGTTATTGTCAACTTCTCTCTTGAAAGTAACTGCATAAGAACCTGAACCGGAACTTGAACTGACCTGTGAAGAAGAATTTTTTACAGAAAAATTACTGTACAGAATTTGTCAAAATAACAGCATTTATTCATATTGCAACTAAAATTAACAACTTGTAACCATTTACTATTGTGACAAAATTGTGCACTTGATTCTCAGTTATTAATTTAATCTTAAGCAAATGCACCTTACCGTTCCAAACAAAATACAAGAAAAATATTTTAAAAATAAAGGAAGCAAGAAATAACAATAGCACAAAAAATTTAAAAAGCACTATCTCTCTTCACAGCAGGTAAATATTTTAATACTTAAAACACAAAACTAACACCATAATTTTTTATACCTTTAAGTAATAACAATTGTATAAGGACTATTATAATTGAATAACTGAGAGAGGCTCAAGTGATTTCTTACACCAGCAAACCAGCAAAAAATATTCATTCGTTTGTCTCACACATAAAGCAAGAACATGTATACAAATCAGAAATCAAACTACTTGATGTTCAGAAGTAATTGATACGGTTTCAATTGTGGCAAGAGTTCCCACTGACGTCTTTTCATCAAAAACATGGCAGCACATGTTTGAAGAAGTTGATAATGGAGAAAAGAAACAACAAAGGATCTTACAAAACAACTAGATTAACCAGTTACGATTCGTCATTCAAGTCAATTCCCTAAAGCAAAACAGAATCAAGAAAAGGGGGTGTACAAGACCTAGATGTACAAGAAGCATGGTGAAAATAGTTTTGATACTATTGATGACGTGACCATAGCTCAAACAATACTAGCTGTGGTTGGGGTATGGGAACAAAATGGAGCACATAGAGAAATACAACACAAGACTAAGTACCAGCAGTCAGAAGATACTACCACGCTATGACAGGAATAACAAATTTTAAAAAAAATCAATTGCAAAACCGCCTTTGAGGCATCCTTTTAGACAAAAAACCTCATTTCAACACAATAGAAACTCATATACAATGGAGTGTACAGTGAGACTATTTTCTGGAACCAGGGCAAAACATTGGTAGACAGACAGCCAATGAAACAGTTTAAGCAATAAATTAGGGTAATCTACCACGAGAGGCTTTCAATCATTTAAAAGACAGTTCAATAGAATTAAATTCACTGAGAGACAAGTTGTACCAATTTTGTCAGAAATGCACAAAATAATGAGAGGTGAGAGCAGTGGTAATGACATAAATGTCACTAAATAGTGGCCAGGAAGAGGTAGAGACGCGCAACATATGAATGCAATCAAAATTTAGTGTGAAATGATAAATGCTACACTGAAATCAAAAAAAGCATTCAAGAAGAAGCCACCAATTCAAAGCACTCAAGAGAAGAGTAAGCCACCAATCAGATACACTCAAGAAAGAGTAAGCAATCAATTGGAAGCATTCAAGAGGAGAGGAAGCCACGAATTACAGTACCTGTGGTTCTTGGTCCCAGTCAATGGGCTCATTCTTCACATTAACTGCCTCGAGCTCAGCGTCAGGCACTTCACTTTTGATTTGGATTTCTTCTAGATGGCTCTCAGAGCTCAGCCTGTCACCTGCAAGTGACAAATGCTTATTGAGAAAAATTACATTCAAGAAAATAAATCTAATAACAGCTGTTACCTTTTAAAAATTTTAATGATAATTTTCTATGTATTTTAACACATGGAAAACTGCAGTCAAGTACCAATACCATTTTTTTGACCAATACTCATACCAATTTTTTGGCCAATACCAATACTACAACCAATATCAATCCTTTTACAATTATATAAAATAAAACCATTATAAGTCCTACATGGGTGTTATAATAAAATTATTCACTAAGATATCTAATAATACAACAATATTGACATTAAAGTTTTTGATTAGGAATAATAAAACAGCTCTTGCTATGGTAACTATATTGTTCAGAAAAAATAACAAAAAGAAATAAATTCCATAGATAAGTGTTTCTAATCGCATTGCAACATAATGAAGACTAGCTATAATAGCAACTGGTTCCAAAAATGGACCAAAACCATCTCTGAAATCATTCAAATTAAAAATAGATCCAAAATTATCTCTCAAAACAAAACAAACTCTCCAAAATAAACTCTCACAAAAACTTTTTCTACACAGATCAAAACAAAAATGGTTCCAAACCAATCTCTGAAACAATCTTTCAGAACAAATTTCCCAAAACAAATGTGGTTCCAAAATGAACTCTCAAAATTATCTCTGAACAAATCAAAACATAAATGGTTTCAAAACAATCTCTCAGAACAAATCTCTCAAAAAAAAATCAAAACAAAAATGGTTCCAAAATAAACTCTCAAAACAAAATTTTCTAAACAAATCAAAACAATCTCTCAGAACAAATCAAAACAAAAATGATTCCAAAATAAACTCTCTAAACAAATCTCTTCTAACAAATCAAAACAATCTCTCAAAACAAATCAAAACAAAATGTAAATCATTATTTTTCATACTGGAAATTGAATAATCTCAAATTGAAATTAAGGAACATAAGTAACTCCATTATCAGGCTTCAGTTTATTCCTGTGAGGAGTATACACATTGCCTCCAATGCTTAAAGTTCTCTCACTCTCAACTGATGAAGGCGGAAATGATAAGAGTTTGTTAGCAACTGTGGACGAATGTGGGTATAAGGTTTTATTTTCTACCCACCAATTTACAGGGTTTGATTCTCTTAATATTGTTGAAAATGAGAGGTATTCATCAACTTCCCTGCTCAAAGAAGAAGCAGAAAAAAGTTTGAGTTGAGTAACTTTAGTTTTCTTATGTGCCTTGTAAAATAGTAAATTCAGATAGTTTGCCTGATTATAAGCTGGAATTCAACAGTTAGCTAATTAATTTAATAGGTATGAAAAGGCTCTTTGTCTTATTATACTTTTACTTTCATGATTTATGACCTTCATTTTTATGATAAAATATGTATTATTTGAAAGTATCAGTTAAGTATTTGCCAGATTTTTCAGATACCGATACCAGTACAAATGACCGATACTTCCAATACCGATACATCGGTACATCACTAGAAAACTGGAACAATTTTGACAAGATTGGAGAGGAAATCTAGTAATACTTATTTTTAGCAGTTTCAGAAAATAATTTTTCAGCCTAAGTGTTAATATCTGAAGAATACGAGGGATCAAAATGAACTGAAACAATTTTAGCTTACACAGAGAAATCAAGTCTTCAGAATAAAATGGACTTACAATTCACCTAAAACTGGCAAATCCATCAACAATTGGCGATAAAATATGAACTTTACCCTACTAACACTTTTTGAATGAGGCTATGGGAATTTAAATTGAAAAAAAATGGCCTTGCAGGTGGAAGTTTTACAACAAATATCAAGACCATAACTCAACACAATGTTTCATACAAATGAACACTGAAATCTTCATGTTCAACAGAGCTGAGTTGAACATTTTGGTCAAAATTTTAGGGTTTCTTAAAATTACATACAAAGAAGGAATATTGCAACCTAATTTGTTAGAAAAACGCAATGATAGACTCTAGTATGATATCTGATATTTTAGTTTTATAAAAGTTTTCAAGTACAAAACATCACACTCAATGCCTGGTTCAACAAATTTAGAGTAGGAGCAAAAAAATGTTTACTCTGAGAGTAATCCTATAAAAATCCATGGTGTGAATGCTCAGGTTGCTTACACTAAAAATTGTGCCTTGAAAAGAAATGATATATACGGTATGTCAATGATGTCACCCAAATAGTGATATAAACAAAGTTTTGCATTTTCAATTTTTCACACATCTCCACACACTGTGTACACCAAAATAAGGCTGAATTTACAGCATAAACCCAAGAAATATAAGTTGCAGATAATGTTGAGAACGCTCAAACTATTTGTGTTCAGAGTTGCCACATCTACATTCACAGTGTGGGATTTTAAATTTGTCTATTCTCCTGAAATTCACAAAATGTATGTACCTATTAGAGCACATTCAAACTTTGTTGCATCTTCTGTATGATTGGGGAAATTCCATTCCAATCAGAATTAGCTATACAGCCCTTGTCAAAATATTGATCAAGAAGAAATGTTCAATTAGAAATTTAATTTTTAACAAAAATTTTTGAGACACAAAATTCAATAATTTAATTTTCTTTGCTTATATGTTACATTTCATAATATTAATATGATTACAGGCAAGTCTTGTTTTCAAACCAGAATACCATTTAAGTTAATTTCCACACTAGAAAGACTTAGTTTTCTACCATAATGGCAACTGTCTTTATCACATACCTAGACCAGATCAAAGCCTCACCTCGTGCCATGTTCTCTGCTGCAGCTTCTTGCTTGATGACCTCTTGCCTGCAACACAGCCTCTCCACTTCAGCATCTGTCAGCTTGTGCACCATAACCACTGCACGCTCCATGCTGGGTGTTTAGGTACCTGAGCAATGAAATACTTCTCTGCTCTAATATTTGAGAAAACTAAAGCAACACCATGCCAAAAAATTAAATACATAATACGATTTATATGCCTTTGCAGAAAATATGTGGCCAAACATTTCAATAATGCAATATCCCTACATCAAGTGGATTGGACAATCGAACTTCACTTCATTAATGAATAGAATAATAGAATTTTTGCACATGTGTCATAGGATCAACGATTCAAAGCTTCTTTAGTGAGAAAATGAGTTTGCAGTCAAACAATTATTTCATTGATGTAAGCTTTTTTTTAATTATCCCAGTATCGAATTACTTTGTGAGTTCATTCATTAGTTTTTTGTTGTCTGGTAGTTTCATAACAATCGGGTAGCTAAAGATGGGGTTTATTTTAGTGTTTCAAATGATCAATCAATAATGAGCAGTTAACAGAAATCAAAGGTCCATTTGTAATCTTGATCACCAAGTTGTAGAAGTTACAGTCTTCATTAGGGTTTCCCATTGGTGGACATCAACATGGCAGAAGTAGTCATCTAGAATTAGTTTCAGAATGTTCTCCATCTATTAAATATTAGGTTCACATAATGTTTGCCCTTACATATTATTATTGTTATTATTATAATATAAGAAAGTTTTAGCATCCCTTAACCCCAACAAAAATGTTCCAAGAGAGGAAGGAGGAAGGCACCATTTAGTATGGAGTTGAAGGAATGCAGAATCTATTCACTAGGTGCACAGAAACAGTAAGCTAAGAAATAATTTCATGGAACAAGAAAAAGTTGAAGAAGAAAGTAGTAGGTGCTGAAATACAGGACAGCAGTGAACCAAAAAAAGATATTCCATAACAAAACAAAAACTCATTTATTTCAACAAAAAGGAAGCCTACATAACCTTCAGCTCAGGCCCTCTCATAGTCCCCCTGGGAGTGCTATTTCCCATAGATACAACAGTTGTATCCCCTGAGGGGATGCAATTACATATCATTCGTAACTGGCATGAGAATTAGTCATGATGGATGTTCTCATTCAGTCATAATTAAGACTGGGCTTCGAGACCTGGCGTAGTAAATTCAAGCGTAGCAAAAAATGAGGAACAATGCTATACAAGAAATGTCTATTAACATACATGTTCATGAACATTACGGTTCAACTAAGACCATTTCTAAAATGAAACAAAATTCAAACAGATGACATTTCTTTTTGTGTCACAATATACATCTTATTCACATAAGGTTTTGCAAATAATTGTCATTACTAAAATTGAAGACACCCTATGATATTTTTTCTCACAAAAAAATTCATAGATAAAATTTCAGAACAATTAAAAATATTATAGAGGTTGCTACCTTTCACTGAAAATTTGGTAAATTGTCAATCTTCAGCATTTCTGAGAGTGTTAGAAGCTCTAGTTTCTTACTTCACCCCCTCCTTTTGGCAGTAACACACAACTGTTTAACAGATTGAAACAAAAAATAGGTGAAAATTGCAAAAAACAATTATCAAACAGCAATTAACCCTTTCTTTCCCAACACTTTAATTGTTAAGGGAAAAATGTTTCAAGGTAATTTCAGTCATTACCCTGAAATGTCAGCAAAATTGCCCAAGCAGTTTTTTTTTTCTGCACAAGCAGGTGCTTACTTCCTTTGTAACACGTTGACTACGATTGCACGTGTTGTGAAGTTGATTTGGTTAGGTTGTGAAAAATAGACTAATAATATCAATGTATTTGCTGGAATAAGTTTCCGTCCTTTGTAAGAAATGTACAAAATGTAAGAGCTCAATAACATTTTCATGACATGATGAATTTCCTTCAAAAAAAGGTCGCAAAATGGTTTGAAATTTTATACATTTAAATTGGTGCATGTGTGAAAAATTTAACAAGTGGTACCCATTTGTCCCACTCCGTGATCAAAGCATTGAATTGAAAAATAAATTATACTTTAAAAATGTATGTTTCAACGCCAATAAATAGCTGAAAAATCTGAGGAAAGATATCAATTTAGGTTTTGCTTTATTTTAACAGTGAATACATGTTCTTATGAAAAACTTGCTCAAGTTAAATAAAAAAGTATTAAATGTATTGCATAGACCATGAAGCTTACAGTGAGTGGATATCAATAGCAAATTCCACGTGCCAAACTTCCGGAGTGTCTAGAACATAGATGCAGGTATATTATTAGTTGCCTTAATTTTGTCATTTCCTTCAAATTATTTCCCTACTAATTGAATTACTCTGAAATTTTGTCAATTTCCCTAAACTGGAAGATAAGTTCACGACGGGAACTCCAGTTCCCGTCGGGAAGGAAAGGGTTAAAGACAGCATCCCCACCTACGGACTTTTTTCTTTATTATTGAACCTAGAGCAATGAAATTTGGTATACTGATAGGAAATGCAATTTGAAATCGTTTCTCTGCTATGAAAAAATGTGATTTTCCCCACATAAAACGAGATATTCAAAGAAAACGAGATTTTTGATTGGTTTCTAAAATACATTCCCTCCAACATATTTTAAGAAGAAGTGATGATTTTAGTATTATTGGATGCAAAACGACGTGGAAATTCCAGGAAGTCCTATGGCCTTTCCTAAATTTCCAGTTTTAATTAAAAAAATGAAAATATCGGGAGCAAATTTTAGTTTAAACAAATGCAGATTTATGACATCATAACTTTTTAACAAATATTAATTGTGAAGTCGCTTAGGACTTCCAGGAAAGCCCTTGGCTTTTCGCATCCAATGATACTAAAACCATTACTGTAGCATAAAAACTGTAGGAGATGCATTTTGAAACCTCAGAATACGAACCTCTATAAAAGGGCAAAACAAGGAAACGCAAACAATATTAATTAAAATATTTAAAAAAATTTTGGTTCAGTTTAGACCCCTGAAATCTTTATAGAGTAATACAGAGACATAGGAGATGACATAGCAATGTCGCACCAAGAAGAAAATGCCAAGGGGGAGGTGTAACATGATAGAATACCAGTTCCCCCTCCCACCTCCCTCATTCTTCAAACCCCTGTAGCAGGCGAACGAGTGAACATATGAGTCTCATTTTTTCACAGGATGTACCTGACCTCCCATTGCAGCTAAAAAAATTTTTACCCCACTTTTCCAATTTCTGGGAGGAGATGCTGTCCTTAGAACAAAAAATCAACAGCATGTGCAAAAAATGATCTAACATTGCAAAATTCCCAGATTCTGAATACATCAGTAAGAGTTTGTTCAAGCCATTGGGTACTGACGATTACTGTAGTGCCAAGACAGTTAGTGCTTCCAGTTTAGGGTATCTAACACAATTTTAAAGTAATTTAACATGTAGGGGAATTATTGAACTAAATAACAAATTAGGGAAATTATTAGCATACATGAAACGATTTATCAGACATTGCAGAAGCCTGCGTGCGCTAATTACCATTGTTTAACTCTATAAGTTCCTGCCACAGGGTCCAAGCAACATCCTCAATAACCTTTTTCTTTAACTCGAGCAATTTTTTCTGACCTTTTTTTGGGTAAGTTTGGGCAAAAACTTATAAATTATTCTGATGATAATTCAAAAACTTTATTTTCAATATCAAAATTATTTCCTGCCATGCATACAGCTTTCAAGACTCCTAATTTTTCAAATTAAAAGAAAGAAGTGCATGCTTGCTTAATCAAGAAACAACCAACACTTGGGCTATTTCACTGATATTTCAGGAAACTGACAACATTTTCTCTGGAAATTTCTTCCCTGAACTGTTTGAATTTTTGGATTCAAAATGATAAGGCTTCATTAACATAGCATAAATGTTTTCAGGGGAAAGACAAAAAAATGGTATAGACTAAAGAAAACATGTCATCAATGAACATAATATGCTCTTATATGTAGAAGCTACCCAATGCATTAAACCAGAAAGTTTGGAGGGAACAAAAATTAAAGAGTAGAGAAGAGGTATGAAAACCCAAAGAAACTAAGTGTGCACTGCAGAAAAAAAAAACAGACAACACACAGGCCTATTCAAAGGTGAGGTAACTCAACAGCCAAAGGAAATTTCCCATTTCGCGTAGGCAAACTAGATGAATAGTTGCTTCATTATTATTAGCGACTTCTCCAGCTAAACCTTGTGCTCTCTAGACGTATTTCAAAGTCAAGATTCAGCCCTGAAACTGACACAAATGGACGTTTATTAAAAAAAATGAAGGCTGTGATGGCAAGCATTTGACAAAGAGTGTAGTACTAGAGACTTCAATGATTTTCTCAAAAGATTAAAATCTTCAATAGTTTCTGTTTCTCGTTCAACTTATGAACTGGCCACCAAAAGATTCAAAACATAAAACAGAGAAAAAATTTGCAATAACTTCTTGTACCAAGTAAAGACATGGATGGGCATTATGTCTTCTCAAACGTACCAGTAAATAGTGAAAAGAATTTTGCCTAGAAACAACCTGATGATCGAACAAATTGGAGCTACAGGTGTGGCCGATGATTTCAAGAAAAAACTTTCATTTGAGAGCTTTATTTCAGACTATACTTATGCCTAATTGCTTTAACACTCCAATAATGTGGCAAAATTACTTGGGAGCAAAAAAAATAATGAATAATTTTGAAACTGAACTAATTTTGTTAATCCTAATATTTAACTCACTGGTCTCCACCTGACCCTTGCTGCTCTGAAGGGAAAAGAGGACAAACAGTCCAAACATTATTGGTTGTAGGGCAATGTCAATGCATCCTATGGTACAAATGTAACAGCAATACAAGAGGTCGCTCAGAAATGTTTGTCTAAACTGGAGAGAAAATGTAACTCTTTAGATCTTAACTATATTTCAACATTATCTCAACAAATAGTTTAGTCCTGTAATGCATAAGAACTATAATGATTGAAGTCTGCCAACATAAGCTTCTTTCGATAAAAGCTGAATGACTTACCTAATGGGAGTCCTGATTACACAAGATATCCTTTTTACAGTAGGGCAGGTTTTCTAAGGTTATTTTAGTATTAAATTTTTTGATTAAATTTTTATCATCAAGTTATTTTCTGTTTACTGTCAAATGAAGCTAAAAAGAAATAAAACAGCATTTAGTAAAGAAACAGAAATTAATACAACAGCACAAAATTCAAATACAGAGGAGAATTATGTAGATTCAACCCATAAAACATCATATCATCTGATTTCCTTCCAGTACAATCCTATCTTAGCATTAAAAGTCAGGCACCTTTTCTTAACATTTGCTTACAAACTTCCTCATGCTTTGTACCATCTTCTAGGTTTTAACTTCTCATCTAATTTATTATTAGTAGTCCTGAGCAATCCTAAATGCTAGAAACAGCTCACTTCTTTCATTCAAACTTACATTAATTCTTTACAAACCCCTTCTCCAAACACTTTTCAACTTTATTCTCATTTACATTCTTCTGGAGTTTCTTTTAATAACAGACCCTTATAAGCACTTTCAACAATTTAAAGTTTTTCATCAACGTAGCTATTTCTGTTAAAATACTAGCACAGAGAAGCTGCTAAGTATTGATGACTGTGCCCTGTGCCCCCAACATTTCCAAACCCAACAAAATTGCCTTTCCTTAATCTGACACAAAACTTCATCTGTAAGCATATTTACAAATAGTGATATTACCCCATCTCCAACAATTTTTTTGTTAAAAATGTTTCTTTCACAGACTAATTTTTCATTTTGGTTGTCAAGAAATAGTCATTGTCTGATGAACTGGAAGAGTTATCAGAAGTATTCAAGCTTCTGAGGGAAGGTTCATACTCACTATCTTCCGTTGAACTAGACAATTGGGGTGTACACTTGAAAATGCTAAAAATAAATGAATGCAAATGGGGAGGCAAACAACACCCATATAATGGCATTGGCTATCGGAGCAAGTCTAGTCCCAATGTCCTTGAAATCCCACAGCTCTACACTATCACCTCTGCCAGGCATACGATTTGACAAGAAAACTTGTTTCACACGGAAAATGACATACAAAGGCTTAAAATTGACGAGTATATAGGTATGTGGCTGGTTTTTGAAGGTGAAGTTTTAGACTAGTATACTCGTCAATGACTGAAAAAAAAACATTTTGTGACAACGTGTGTACACGTTTCTGCCAGGGAAGGGGTTAAACACCACTGATGCCAACTCACAAGAACTTCATCCCATTTATTTATTCCATTTCCATTTTCAAAGCCTGGCTATTGATGTAATAACTCATGACCTCAAGCACCTAACTCCTTACACCAGACACTCTATGCACTTCCTCCAACACTTTCTGAAGAACTGTATCATCCACTGCATTGAATCTTAGTAAGCTCAAAACACCTCTTGTTGCTTCTATCACATTCGTTGCACTTCTGAAATCAAATCCTCACACTCTTTATTCTGCCAAAAACTGAACAGCTTGTCTCCAACTGCACTCTTTATTTTCTCTTTTACATGATTCAATAGCTCTCTGCCACACAGGTTACCAACCATGCTCAATATCCTTATACTTCAAAAATTGGAGCTATCACCCCTATCCTCCTACTTTTATACAATGGAATCAAAGCACAAACTCCTCAAATCTATTAGCAATATTACTTCAACACTAAATTCAACAACTTCAACAATCAATATGTGTAAATCAATGTTTCTTTGTATGCTCATATGCAACTGTGGCTTAATCCAGTGTTTTATGGTACTGTGTTCTTTTCAGTGCAAGTGACAGCTTTTACTTTCTTGATGATTCAACTTTAGGGCTTTAACAACTATAATCCTCCTTCCCTTTCAGTTGCATTCTCTTTTCCTTTTTCTAGTTCAATATCAAAGAAGTAAAATCATTAGAAATAGATTAGATTAGTCGTTAGTTTTAGCCTCCCTACCCAGCAACAATTGCGATCCAAAGAGAGGAAGGAGGAAGGCACCATTTAGTATGGAGTTAAGGAAACGCGGAATCTACGCAGAAAGGCATAGAAACAGTTAGTTGTGAAAGAAGATTATGAAACAAGACCAAAGTTGAAGAAGACAGTAGTAGGTGCTGAAAAACAGGACAGCAGTGAACCGAAAAAAAGGTGGTCCTTAACACAACAAAAACATTTTATTTCAACAAAAAGAAAGCCTACCTAACTCTCAGCTCAGGCCCTCACATTGTCCCCCTGGGAGCGCTAGTTCCCATAGATACAATAGTTGTATCCCCCTGAGGGGAATCATTAGAAATGATGCTTTCCAATTTCCATTCCAGTATACCTGACACAAAAAGTTCCATTGCATGCAAATACTTTTTAGCTAACATTATTTGCTTATTCAGAGAATTTAAGTTCAAAAACTTTTCTGACAACAAATCACTTACTGAAGACTAGGGAACACAATCTGTCAAAAATGACAGCAATTAACCTCCAAATAGTTTTAATGAGTGCTGTGTGGAAATTTTTGTTGGTGAGAAAATATCAATGAATCATACTACTTTCTGACTTATTGTGTTCAAGTGATTAACATGTGAAAACAGGGATCACTTTTCTCTCCCAGCTAAATCTTACACATGCCCACAACAAACTGCTATATCCATCTTGACATCTTCATATTAAATATGCATCATATGATGAGGTAATGAAACTTTTCTTCAATAATGCACTGCTGATGTATCATGACCTGTAAGACAAACAAATTCAACTACACAACAAAAATAATTATGGATTACTCTATTCATATCACATATATCAATGTATGTGAAATGCCAGGAGCACTCCCATCAAAAATCCTGACAGACATTCTTGTACAAAATTGCTTTGAACACTATCACTGTAATTTCATTGCTTTATGTACAAGTATCTAATGAAACACACTCTTTAAATAGATCTTAAGTAAAATTATAACTGTAATGATGTCGCTTTCTGCAAAACTTTTAAGTATGCACTCTAAAAAGTCATCTTAGCATCAAAAAAGCCAAAAAATTTGATACAAAAATGTTCCACTCATAATATCAAGCCCCTGTAAGATTTCAGACTGTGCTTCTAACCCAGGCCATGTTTGCATCACTCACAAATATGAACACATTCATTGATGCAATCTCTGCTTTGACAAATGTTCTGGAAAAAATACACAATGCCAATAAAGATGCAAATGTATTTCAATCAGTAAATGAAAGTTACAAGGCTAGGGATAGGTTGCAAGCATCTTTTTCATCTGCTCCATGATTCAGTGAGTTTCTCATTGCTACTGTATTTTATTTACCAACCATGATTCATAGCTAAGTAAGGAAACAAATTGAGTGGAGCACTATTATTAAATACAGTACAAGATTTAAATGTTCTTTGTCTAATTGTGAATAATTCTATCATAGAAAGCTCCTACAATTTGACATTACCATATATAGTTATAACAAGACAAGAAGGTTGCATGACAGGATCTGAAAATAACCACTAAATGTTGCTCTTAAAATCCTCCTAAAGTACTAAACAGAATTAAACATGTCAAACATGGAAAAATTTTAAATAATTTCTTGTTCATCAAATAATTCATTCAATGTCAATGAAATAATACAACATTACTACATTTCAGTGACAGAATATTCTTAAGGGAAGCCAATGATTTTTTGGGTCAAAAACCAAAAATGAGATTATTGCTTGAAAATGCTTGAATATTGAAGGGGGTGTAGGTAAATTCCAAAAACTTTATGAGCTATAAATGTTTATTTGAATGTTATAAACATGCTGTGAATACCTGAGAGCTTAGTGGTATATAATATAATTTTGAAATGAGATAACTGTGTGTATATACAGTGTGCATTCCAAGTAAAAATTTTGAGCTGGTTGTTTGTGCTTATATTTATCAAGGTTTAGATATTTAGAAGTTTTAGTTTTTTACGCTTTCCAGCATTCAAACCTGTGCTCATTCTTGTTTGATATGAGTTGAAGGTAGGATTCGGTGTGACTTCCGTGACGCTTATAACTTCTAGGATGACATTGCCATCTTATTTGCTTAATTCTTTTTTTTTCTTTTGTTGATCATCATGGGAGGGTCTTTCCTGATCATTTTCAGTGCTGTTTGCTTCCTGTTGATTCAACTTGACTGCAACTACAGACTTTTTTGTTGGAGGGCACTTTCTGGAAATTTTGTGTTAAGGACTTAGCTTGAAACTCCTGAAATCTCTTTTTCAGTACCTGGCCTCCCCAAGGTTTGCAAGGTTTTGAACATTTCTGCAACTATCACTGCTATTTGTATTGCCATATCAGTTTTAAGAGTAATTTCCTCTAGATGTCTATGCTTTATCATTGATATCCTCTGTTTGAGTGGCAGCATTAGTGAAGTTTTTTCTTGGGCATGGAAGAGAACTCTCTGCTTCAGATGCAGTTCTGTTTTCTCTGTTGGTAGTTTTAGCATAGGAATCACCAATCAAATTGAGTGAGGGGCTTTCTTTTCAGTATATTTGGTAGATTGATCCTTAAGGACCTCGAACTGTTTTCTTATAAAACTTCTAAAATTAGTAAAAGATACTTCAAGAGCGAAATAAGCGTGGAGGTGTTCACAACATGTTTAAGACATTTGAACGGATGTTCAGAGCCTAAAATTTTTTAAATTTACAACTCCCTCTACCACCCCCCCCCCCCCTCAAATGGAAATTTCTAAAAAACCTTATTTCTCAGCCAATATTGTACATAGAGACGATTAGTTTCTCTGTTTGATTCACAATGAACTGTTCTACAAAGTTAGGATCCAGTTTTTTGATACCACTTAAAAAAAAATTTAGGAAGTTTTTGAATTTTTTATCACTAAATATATTACATTTTAGTTATTACTTTGAATGGCAATGAAAAAAATTCCATTTAACATATCAAAAAACAACTATTCAGGTTTTTAATACTAACTCTGATCTTTACAATGAAAAAAAGATCTTCTCTATAAGTAAATAACTGTTGGAGATATACTTGAAAAAGTTGAGCGCTTTTACTTTGAAATTTTTTTTTTTTGATGTGCGGCTGTATTTCTCCTACAGTTTTTCATTCATGGTGATCTTTTTAGCATTGTAAAGATCAAGGTGATTACTATAAAGTTCAGATGTATCTTTTTGATAAGTTGATTAGAAAATTTTTTTATAGCCATTTGAAGAAAAAAAATTGAAAGAAATATTTATTTTAATTCAAACCTTTTTTAAATTTTTTTTGAAGAGATATCAAAAAACTGGATCTTAACTTTGTAGACCAGTTCATTGTGAATCAGACAAAAAAAACTAATCATCTCTAGGTACAATATTGGCTCAGAACTAGGATTTTTTAGAAATTTCCCTTCGAGCAGGGGAGAAGAGGGGTTTGAGTATATTTAAAAATTTAATGGGCTATGAATGTTTACTAGATTGTTATAAACATGCTGTTAATACCTCAGAGCCTATTTCACTCTGGAAGTATTTTTATTCATTTTTTGAAAATTTTAAGGAAAAACCATTCAATGGCCTTAACTGTTTTAACTGCATCATGGTAAGAAAGCTTGCTTTCAGCTTGGACTTTTTCAATTCCTTTGGCTTTTTTCATTAATAGATAACCCCCTAGCTAGCTGTGTGCTTTTCTTTACAACAGAGCAGGCTTACATTTTCTCTTTCTGTGCAATTCCTTGTATGAGAGTCTGAACACACCAACCAGCTTGATTCAAATCTGCAACTGGAGGCATTATGTCAAAATCCCTGACAATTAAAGCACTGCCAGGGTTTGTCAACAAAACTCCTGACTTCAAATCTTTTGTAGCCTAAGTAGACATACTTTGGCAATTCTGGTCCCAGGAAAGTTAGGAGAAGGTATAGGGTTGGTGTTTTGTTCTTGCCCTTCATGATTTGTTTGACACTGATCACGGCACTTTATTTTTGGCTGAGAAATTGATTGATTTCTTCATCACTAGAGTCCAGGCCAAAAGGCCAGATGACTCCTAGAGATTGTCCTAGGGCTTGTGGAAATTGACATTGGACCTCCCAGTCCTCCATCTTTGAAGTTGAGAGCAGGTGGGGTTGCATCTTTAAGTATATAGGTTTGACATTGATAATGAGCAGTTTACTGCTCATGTTTTTCTTAATGCCAATGATGCTTGCTTGAGCAAAGTTGGATGAATGAATATCTTTTAAAAATCTCAGTTCATTTGAAAATAATTTTCCAATGTCTGCTTTTCCACTAATAGGTTCAACAAGAAAGGTGTGAGACCTTTGATGCACAATTTTACTTTCTGCGCTGGATGGAGTTTGACCATGAACTTGCCTGTAAGATGAATATCTAGAGCCTGTATTGATCCTGAGACAACAAACCTACTGCTTGCAGGCGCAGATCTAGTAATTTTGGAGTATTTGGTTCTTTCCTGTAAGCCGCATTGGCTAGAACCTGAAATGTTGGAATTCTTCCGCTTGACCAATTGTTGAGTGGACGAGGCTTTGGTAATATTTATCATTCAGAAATCTCAGCATGTCACTATCAGTACTTGAAATACCTTGAGATAATTCTGCTTTTCAGAACAGCTATCTACTACTAAGGGTGCCCTAGATCTATGGCTCCCAGCAGTGATGATCTCAGGAGTTGAAACAGTCACAGGCAGCGTTTCATTAACGGTAACTTGAACTGAATCTGATAGAATTCCATCATCTATCGAGTTACTAATCATCAAGTCTTCACTGACATCGAGCTCACTCTCCAAATCCACTGGAAAGTGAGCCATGTTCTTGGAGTATGTTGACTCTCCTGATAATACCACCTACTATTTACGGTACGAGATAATGATACTAGCTAAATCGGAACGACATGCCTGTACTTGTCTACCAAAAAAAAATATGGTCAATAATGAGTTTGACCTGGTCACAGAAATTAAAAATTCCGTTCCAAAGAATCACTAAAGGAACAGATTTAAAAATGTTCTATTGAATGACATTCTGCTTGCTGATTCGTTATTTTTGAGTTATTCAACTTTGAAGTTATATGAGCTGCACTGATAAAATGGTTTTCCTGGACAAAGCAGAAGTTATTGTTTTTGCAATATATGGTGTAATTTATTATTTGCCCACCTTGTGGAGCATGAACCCACTTCTAGGATGTTTTAGTTAATAACACAATAGAGGTTATCACCCAAAAATGTTAATGACACTGGATTAGTGAAGACTGGAATCGATATGCTGGACATCAGTTTCAAAATTTCAAAATGGCGGCCACCCTGTAGAATATTAGCGCAATTGTAGGAGTGAATACCGTAGATTTAATATAATATTTTCATAACTCGATATTTTTGGGTGATAACCGATATTGTGTTATTAACTAAAATATCCTAGAAGTGGGTTCAGGCTCTGCAGGGTGGGCAAATAATAAACCACAAAGTACCCAAGCGTACTCTGACGGCTCAAGCGCGCAACACAACTCCTATGGAAGACAAAAATTTTAAAGTTGAATACCTCAAAAATAACGCATCAGCAAGCAGAATGTTGTTCATGTAATACGCCTTTAAATGTGTTCCTTTAATGATTCTTTGGAACGGAATTTTTAATTTCCATGAACGGGTTAAACTCAATATTGACCGAAAATACTAGTAATAAATTTACTCACCACGTAATCGTAACCTTGTCCGCGGATCGTCCCGTCTGCCTCTAGAGACCTAGCTTCACACCCTACACCCTACCTCTGATACTACGGGAAGCACACTCCAAGAAACTGCCTCTCACTTGAACTTGAAGGCCGACAGCGTTGGGGCCTTTGTAACAGCCTACAATTCTCTCCACAATTTTCACACAAAGAGTTCAGCGCCTGGTAATAGACTTGTCCACTAAACTACTCAGGATCTACCAATCCTTGTCACAAGCTACCATTGGACAGAATCACTGGGATAACCAGCGTGTCACAACACCATCCCCAGGCATATTGGGTCATTACAGCACACTCTACCTGACTGGCTCATTCCAGTCACTGTCTCTTACTCCAGGCACGCAAAAGAAACATTTTCATGGCTTCAATGATACTCAAATTACACTCCTGATCCAATCCAGCAAGACAGCTCATATCAAAGTCATCTTCAGCACATGTCATACCACTCATTCTCTCCATACTGCTCAAACACCACATTCATGAAACTCTCTCTCTCTCTCTCTCACTTCCATTCCAGGCAAGAGCACTCATACCATACATGACACTAGGTACAGCAACATACGTCCACATTCATACTTGTTTGCTCTGTATCTGGCCACACTACTTAACCGTACACTCCACTACATTGCTTTTGCCACTTTCTCACCCTTAGTTCTAGTGCATCCATCTTCACTTAACATACAACCTAGATATTGGTTTTGTTTTGTTCTGCCTATTCTGATTTCTCCAATATTCTACTGTCTTTATCAGTCTCATCACTATTTATAACCATAACCTAATTTTTATAAGCTCCGAAGTTCACCTTGAAATCTGTACTATATCCATTCACAATGTCAAGCATTCTTTGTAGTTCATGTACACATTCACTAACCACAACTACATCATCAGCATATAACAAACGGCTCAGTCTCTCATTACCAAATTTCAGTCCTAAGCCACTCATTCTTAGTCGAACTGCTAATTCTTCTATATCCAAACAACAAGGGAGACAGAGTACAGCCCTGTTTCACTCCTCACTTGCCCTGTTACTAAATTTCCTAACCTGTAGATACCGCTTTTGTTCTCACACAGACTTTGTACAATTTTTACTATTTCTCTGCTAAACCCAACTTTTCTCAAAATTTCAAAGAGCCTAACCCTATTCACTCTGTTATACGCCTTTTCAATATCCAGGAATGCTAAATATACCTTCTTATCACTCTTCCTCATTCGCTCAATTATTTCACTCACAACAAACAAATAATCCTCCTGTCTATCTTGCCTAAAACCATTCTGTTCTTCTCCCAGGACTCTTAATTCCTCAACTAAATTTTTCATTCTCTCATTCAAAATACCACAAAAGATCTTACGTAGTGTCAGCCAGTGCAATTCGTCTGTAATTTTCAAGTTTTTTCATACTCTTATGTCCTCCCTTATGCGACAAAACACTATACTTGTTCCAGTCATCCGGTACTCTTTAACTCTTCCATATCTCATCATATAAACATTTACACATACTAACAACGCTCTCTCCTCCACATTTATAGAACTCATATGGGATCTTATCAGGGCCACAAGCCTTTCCTTTTTTCACTTTCTTCAAAAAACTCACAATCTCTTCACAAGTGATTTCGTCTTCCATTTGCAGTTCATGTTCCTCAATCAGAAAATTTATGGGTTCACCATCTGTCCCCTGCTCATTCATTCCACCAATGTCCTCCCAGTATTGTTCAACTGCTTTCATCATTTGCATCCTATCTCGCACACTGCAACCATTGACTACTAATTCATTACCTCGAACTTCACTACATCTATCATTACCCTGTATAAACTTATCCCAATCTTTTATTTCATCTGGACCTTTCTTTCTTAGACTTTCAACTTGGTGTTTCTCCTCTTTAACTCTAGCCTCATTAATCATTCTCCTTACTTTTTTCTGCTGGTCCTTGTACTCATTCCATGCACTCTGCCATTTATCCTCAGTAATTCCGTTTCTTTCATACATTTTCCTCATACTGCGTTGTTTCTTATTTAAAGTCTTTCTTCTCCTTCGTTAATCCTTTATCTCATTTGTAAACCACCTGGCATTTGCTGTCCCTTTCCAACATTTTATTCTACCAATCTTTTGCTCTGCCACATCATACAAGGTTCTTGCAATCTCACCATTTAGGTCATTTACATTTCCACACCTGTTCCAGTTACACCTACTCAATTCATTCTTAAATTCTTCCTAGTTTGCCATTTTTATCTGCCAAATTTCTTTCACACTACTGAACTTCTGCATTGACTCCTTTCTACCCCAGTTATATTCAAGCACAAGCATTTCATGGTCACTACCAATATCAAAATCATCATCTACAAACATTTTTTTGACACACTCTCTTGCTCTACTATTCACAATCATATAGTCAACTGCAGTTTTCCATTCCCTACTGTGCCATGTATGCAAGCCATTTCCTATTGTGACATTCAGGTTTCAAGTTCATTCTCTTCACAAAAATCTATCAATTTTTGTCCATTTGCATTCACCGGCTCACCAAGTATACCAACATGGCCATTCATGTCACCCATCACAATCAGAGGGAACCTGCAGTGTTCTCATACAATCCTTGTTAATATTTCATACTTTTTACATTCTCTTGATGAGCTAAAATCCCATTAGTTGTCATATATCATACAATCACAACAATACATTCTCAAGCATGCATTCTTTCACACTTAATTGCTAAGAAATCTTCACTTTCAGGTTCATTTCCAACAGGATGTTCCTCTAATTTCCAATTTAGAGCATTCTTTACAATCAGACCAACTCCACCATTTCTTTTTTGCCAATTTACAAGCCCTTTTCTTATCATATACTTAATTCTCCTTACATGTTAAACTGATAATCACGCATTTGGGTCTCTACTACACCAACACAATCCAATTTTCCATTCTCAAATTCTACTACAAGGTCATCTAACTTTCCTGCATTCCATCCACACACATTTATACTTCCAAACCTTACAACACAATTGGACAATTCAAGACATTCCTCAACTTAACTCAGACAGATTTTCATTCATCCTGTTCCAACTTCCATTATAACATGAGTAGCCCTGATCCACCGGATATATTTCTTGGAGAGTTTCTTCTCACCTTTTTTTGTGAGATGGACTCTATCTCCAAGAAAACACCCATCCTGGATCACGCTATCCATATCTGGAAAGCTGGAACCCAACTCACGCTTTCTCACACTCTCAGCTTTCATACTCATATTCCTTTTATGCACCTCCTTCCGTATCCTTTCATAATCCTCATCACAAGCAGGCCTTCTCAGGAGGCTCGTTACCGCCACTCTAACATTCTTCTTCCGTGCCCTTTCAACAACTTTCATAATTGCATTCACCGTAAGTTCTCTCCCACATTCAAGCAACCGATTACCACCTTCTTGCAGTACAACCATTCCATCTATCACTCTCTCAGCATGCAAGCAGATTTCTTGCACTCCCTTCCCTCTCATGCTTGTACATCCGCTGCTGTCACTCATCCCAACAAACCTATCCACATTCTTAACCATACTGTCTCCACATATTCTAATCATTGGTCTCACTCTCTCTTTCATACTACTCTTAAGTTCACTTCTTCCATTCATATCACTTTTTCCATCCATCTTCCTTTCATTCACTTCCACTACAGGCACCTGCACCTCATGTGGCAAATCAGCGGGTTGCTCATTCACTCTATTTCCATTCACACTTCTTTCATCATGCTCATTCATCCTTCTACTCTCATCTGTTACATTTGCACCATCATTTACTGCATTCACAATCATTGCACCATCATTTGCCTCATCATCTACTGCATTTGCACTCCTTGCACCATCATTTGCCTTGGTATCCAATGCATTTGCACTCCTTGCATTCTCATTCTTTCCTTCATCCTTTAAATCAGCCTTTAAACCAACCATCAGTATTGTCAATCTCTCAACCTCTTCTTTCAACTTCTTTCTCTCATCATTCAAACATTTCCAGCATGTAAACACAAGATCACAACTTTCTTCAACTCATCTCTCTCAGACCTTTGCATGCATCTATATTTACCCACTCTTTACAGGTCATGCACTCAATCTCCTCACCCATTCCACTTGCACCTCATTTCCTACAACCAGTCCTATTTCTTGCCATTCTCAAACATAGACTTCTATCTCAGCACAAATTTTACAGGCAGAAGAAGCCTTCACTCACCAAATCTACTAGAAATAAAGTAATCAAACGAAAAGAAACAAAAACGTTACCCACTACTCTCACAGTCACTCTATACAATGTCACATACTATACTCTTTATTTGCAAATAAAGCCTACCAATCAAAAACCTTAGCCAAAAATTGCAAGTCACGATACCAATACTCAGTCTCAACTCTCAAGCAACAAAAGAACTCCTCTCACGAGCACTCCATACAAAACCACACACTATACTCACGTAAATATACAAACTATACCAGTTTTTCAGCAAATTCACTTTAATCCACCTCGATTTTCACCAGAGGATCATTAGCACACGTTGAACTTGAACTTGAAATTGAGGGCCGACAGCGTCGGAGCCCTTGTAACGGCCTACAGTTCCCTCCACAATTTTCACACACAGAGTTCAGCGCCTGGTACCGGACTTGTCCACTAAACTACTCAGGATTTACCAATTCTTGTCACAAGCTGCCATTGGATGGCATCACTGGGATAACCAGTGTGTCAAAACACCATCCCCAGGCATATTGGGTCATTACTGACCGCTCTACCTGACTGGCTCATTCCAGCCACTGCCTCTTACACCAGGCACGCACAAGAAACATTTTCATAGCTTCAATGGATCAATATTGAGTTTAGGTAATGTGGGGAAATTAAGCATTCCGTTTCATATAATCACTTAAGAAGCCCATTTAAGAACGTTTTACAGGAATGCCATTTTTGCCGCTGATGCTTAGTTTTAGAGTTAAAGCGGTGAATTAGTTACCGCAACTCAAGTGTTTGAAGCGGGAGCGCTAGTATGGCAACACTGTCATGGATGCTCCATTCGGGAGCTAGCATGCCAAAAGAAGCGGGCGAGTCAAGAAGAATTTAATTAATAATGGAAGCTAACCTCCTATTACAAACGTAAAGAGGTTGGGTCGTGAGGGGTAGCCGCAGTTCGTTTAGTGAAAATCATTTATAGTGGTAAATTAGTTACCGCAGCTCAAGTGTTTGAAGCGGCAGTGCTAGTATGGCAACACTGTCATGAATGCTCCATGGGCGCCGCCATCTTGGAGCTGGTCAATGTAAACAAGATTGCGGTCGTCACCCTAATGAGTCTGTTAGAAGCTTTATTTATAACTTTCACTAAAAGAACTGTGCCTCCCCCTCACGACCCAACCTCTTTTTGTTTGTAATATGAGGTTAGATTCCGTTATCAATTAAATTCCGCACGGCGCGCTTGCTTCCTTGGCGCCCGTAAGCCAATTTCAAAGTTTAATAATTCGAAAATAACGCATCAGCGGAAAAAATGTCATTCCTGTAAAACGTTCTTAAATGGGCTTCTTAGGTGATTATGTGAAACGGAATGCTTCATTTCCCCACATCACCTAAACTCAATATTGACCCTTCAATGATACTCAAATTACACTCCTGATCCAATCCAGCAAGACAGCTCATACCGCAATCATCTTCAGCACATCTGGCCTACCACTCATTCTCTCCATACTGCTCAAGCACCACATTCATGAAAATTTCTCTCTCCTGCTCATACTTTTTGCATTCCAGCACAAAATGCTCAATTGTTTCCTCTACTCCACTAATACACTGCCGACATAATCTGTTATTATTCTCATTCCACCTCCATGTACGTCTGTTCACACTCAATGACTTACATCTTACCGCAAACAAGAGTTGACTTCCAAAACTACCATCATAAAACTTCTCAAACTTAGGTGCTTCTTTATCATATACCATTCAAGTGTAGGCTTCCGCATCATGCTAAGTTTCCATTTATTTAATCCATACTCTTATGTTTGCCTCTCAATCTCTTTCTTCCACCTCTTGCAGTCCCACTCACGCCCTACACCTCCAGCATTTAATAAACTCCAGTCATCTACAGGTCTCCCAATTCTAACATGAATAATCTTGGTAAATGTTGAGGACTTGACCATAATCGATTTTCCTTTTTGGATGCCTAAACCTAGTTAATTATGTGTAAATGAACAACTTTTCTTCTATGCACTTTCCGTCTGAAATAATTATTTAACGAGTAATAGGGATGAATTACTTACGGCAACTGTAGTGTTTTGGAGCGGGAAGTAATTAACACGTTAGTTGCGATGGGTTAAACTGAAATTCAGTATTCAACTTAAATTTTAAGTCAAAAGTGATAAGCAAATTTGTAAATATCAAACATTAACTGAGCCTGTTAAATTCCATTAATTTAGAAAGGTTGTTAGAATTTATGAAAACGACCCATCGATGGGTCGTTTCGCAGCAGGAAAAACCTAACTACGACCCACCGGTGGGTCGTAACGCAGTCAACGTGTTAAGTATTAAAATTTGAAGTTGCCTTCTGCAGCAATAATTACGGAAGCTAACATCGTATTACAAACGTAAAGAGGTTGGGTCGTGAGGGGTAGCCACAGTTCTTCTAGTGAACATGCTCGTCGTAGCGATGAGACTAGCGATGTCGCGTCTTACAAGACACGAAAAAATTATAAGAATTTTGATAATTTATTCTGGCAACATTCGGCGGATCCGCACTGGTCCGCAAGAGTGACGCAGCGTGTTATTTGAATTGAAGTGCTCGTGGGAGGAACAGGTTCCCGGATAATCTTAAGTTTCTGTGTCTTTTAAAAGTGAATTCGTGTTAGAAATTTATTTAACTTAAACGTGTTAACTTAGTGGCTACATTTGTCGATCGCCTTAACATATTTGTGTTTAGATAGCGGTGAACAGCCGGCTTCTAGAGCATTCGAGGATGCTTCCGGTCGCCGGTGAACCACCCACATTAAGCTAGACTAGCCGTCGTAACGTGTCATAGCAAGTGCGCTGCAGTGTAATGTTTAGAAATGTCAGGTTCCATTTTGGCAGTACTTTAGAAGAGAATGTGTGATTTGACTGATAAACTGATTCCTGTTTTTTCCTTTCACTGCTCCAAGTGACTCTGTATTAACGTTCAAATGTTTTTTTTCTTTCTTTTTGTTCAGCAACATTTGCATAATAGTCAAGCCATTTCAGCTATGTTGTAAACAGTGTCATAGGCAGTAAATGTAATATGTAGAGACTGACATTTCAATGCATTCGTATTGACACAGAAGATTCATTTTAAGTTTATTACATTTCATAGTTTGACACAAAACTAGCACAATTTTACATTTAATCAAGAATACAAATCAACCACTGCTTCACTATTGAAAGATTTGTGTACTGAAAATATAAACTGTGGTGGTTCTTCCATGGATTAGACATCAGTTGTTGATATCAAAAAATTCATGGCACATCGTGTCAAACTTGTACCAACTTGTGAGCATGATTTTTCTTGTCTTTGTATTGCGCTCTCTATAACATTCATTAATAGAAAAATGTGAAGCAAAGTAAAATAAATTTAGTCAATTGGCTTCTTACCTATGAGCTGTGCTGGGCAAGTTGCGCCAGTCAGTAAGGTGGAAGCCTAAAGTTACGGCATTCGGTAGACTGAGAATAGGCGCAGAAATTTGAGACCACTAGCCCAGGTGATTTGTGTTTTCAAAGCGACGTTGATAAACGTGTACTTGCAGCTTTCATTTTTTGGCAATAGGATTGTTGACAATGGCTGATCTGATAACCTAAGCAACTGTAGTGAATCTCAGCACGCAACTCAGTAAAAATTTCGGAAAATTTTCAGAACGATCATTTAAAAATCCAGTAAACTAAATTCAACCATTAGCATAAAATTACAGTACCAAATAAATTGATTTATATCCTCATTTTTAGTAAAAATGTGTATCGAAAAATTCAGCCTCTAATAAATCACTTTTGAATCGTAACGAAACCTTCCATGTCGCCGCTTGAGCAACATTTCACCAGACAAGCGTCACTTCTGTCAAATCATTCAAACGACGCACACCTCGGTGCTCGACCGGTGAAACTTAAATTAGTGATTGTGCTTGTGCTGTTCTACGGGTAACTATTTAATTTATGTATTATGTAAATAATATGTTGTGTGTATTATTAAGTAGGTTTTCTCAAATGACTAATCGTGTCACATGTGTTGTAGGGCTCTTTGTCATGACTTTCTCTGTCTTTAAAGTCATTTGGGTTTTATCTCGCCATTTAATTGAACCGTTTCTCATTTGACTGTTCCGAAACTTCCAGAGCAAATTCATGATTTTGAAATGAGCGATATCAGGTCAATAACTTAATAATATCAGCAAAGTTAATCGTTAATGTCACTAAATGTCGATAATATCTTTATTAAAAATAAGAATAAAAAACTCCTATACATGTTCAACGTTCTAGTTCTATTCGCGTATGTAGAATTAATTTCTGAAGTTCTCTGCCAATCTTGATTCTAAGTCTCTTGTGCCTGCGAATTCTGGGGTTTTTATCCGCGGATCTGGGTTTTTATCTGTCCCCTGGGGTTTACAGTCATGAATTGTGTTGGCAAAACAATTAATTTCAAGGAGCTAAAATGATTGTACTACTTGGTAACCTCGAAAACAATAGAAAAGTGTAAGAAAATTTATTCATTAACGCCCTTTTTCGCTGATCTGGGTTTTTTCTCATACGTATGCTGGGGTTTTGTGGCAACATTCTCTTAGCGTCTGTTGCGGCTTCAGCGCCCGCTTCGTCACTGTATCAGAAGCTCTCCCGAGAGTAGTGTGTGACATTCGTGCTCAGGCTACCTACCTAATAAGCCTTAAATGTGTGTTTGAATCCTTTTTTAAGTGATGATCGAACTTAATATAAATTACAGAACTGAAGTGAAAGTGTGCCTTATATCTGTAAAAACGGTAGATAGCCATTCTACCTTTGCGTGTGTCAGTTGTCCAATGTGTGCTTCGGTAGCTTCTGAACGTTTTCGCTGTGCGTTTTGTCTTGTTCAAGTGATTTTTATTTCTTTGTAAGTTTTGACCACTGGGTCTCAAAATCATTTGCATGATCGAAGAAGTGCGTTATTTATTGAAGGGGCCGAGATGCTTTAATTTGCAGCATGACTAATTGAAGGTCATGTGCATATTACGAGTCTTCCATTGCAGTTGTCGTGTATTACTGCGCCTCGAGCGCCATATAAAAAATGGCCGACCTTGAGCCCTTTCGTGTCTTTGTAAAGTTAAGCCTAGTCTGGTTTGTAAATCTCGTGTGCATTTGATAACAATTTAATGTGATCTCTTTACTTTACAGGCAATGTAAAACGTACTGATCAGGTTAGGATATGTGTCATAGCGGAGGTCTCGAAAAAAAGATGTAAGTATTCTAAAAGATGTAAAGGTAGTGTAATACTCACAGATTACCTCTGTTGTACCAGCAGCCAAGCACTAGCAATAAATTCTGAGACGATTAGAAACTTCTTATCTAATTTTACATTTGTTTTCTCGCAGTGCTTCTTATTTTCTTGAAATCTGCGTTGTTTTTGAAACTGTTTAAATCGCAGAGGCATTTATCGCCTTTGTGAACTTGAATATCGTGAATTAGCGCTCCTTTGAAACTGTGGCTACTCTGTAAGGTTGCTGCCCTTATCGGTAGAGTATTTTTTATGAAGTAATTTCGTAATTGAGTAGAGTTTCTCTTTTGTATCGTTCGGGCCCCCAAAATTAAGGTGATGTTTTTTAGCCTTTTTAGGTATTTCATTTGTTCACGATAGAATTCATGAGAAATATTTTATAAATATACATACATTGATTAGGTTTTCGATTCCCCCTCCTTTTCTGTCTATTACGGAAAGTTTGCGTATCGTGTAACTTATAGCTTTTGTTTTGTTGCTTTCGTCTCTGTGACTCAACTTTCTTAAGCCGTTTATCTCTTACTGAGAAGTCCATGATTGAACTTGTGTGCAACCTAAATTTCACACCCTTTCGATGTCATTATAATCTAATCTTTACTGAGTACGTGAGTAAAATTGCAGCAATTGGGTGAAAATCCGGACTTTGAAAATAATAATGGTAGCTCTATTATGAAACGGCTTGCCTTGCTTCCGAAGCCTAGGTAGTGCCTCCATGTGTAGAACTAAATAACTCTTGTTTTTACAGTGACGTATTCAACCGCGCCCAATACAACCTCCTTCTTCTTCCGGTGTTTTTCTTACCTGGCGAAGGGGAATAAGGGCGCGACACTCTTGCCAAGAAGTGTGATCTCTCACACCTCCCCTGTGCCGGCTATTGCTGCATACTTTATTTTTGATGGCAACATAGTTTTTCCAAGAAGCAATTCCAATCAATTGAATATTAATAATCTATTATGTTGCCATTGTATCAATTTTGAGTGCTCAATTATTTGTGTGTTCAAGCCTCTAATCAATTGAATATTAATAATCTATTATGTTGCCATTGTGTCAATTTTGAGTGCTCAATTAATTGTGTGTTCAAGCCTCTAATCAATTGAATATGAATAATCTATTTGTTGCCATTGTGTCATTAGTGGTTTGCTCATCTTTTGTGTGTTCCAGCTTTTAATTAATTGTGTTCTCAATTTTTGTATTTTAATTAAGTCAGATTTAAATAATTTTGGAATTCCTTTGCAATTTTTAGTCAATGTTTAAATTCATATCTTGAGAAATGAAGCTATGATAGGTTATTTACACCAATAGAGATTGTATCTTCTGTAGTTACTCACTTCAAGTCAAGTCACATAAATAATCATTCTTTCGTGATCAGAACTATCCCACTGTCTGATTGCGTGTAACAATGTGTAGTAAGGGTAACAAGAATTCCCATCATAATCACTTTAGGGACAACTCTTACTATTGATTTTTGGTAGGTCAATTTGTGTATAATAATGTTAATAATTAGTAGTTACCTGATTCAGCTAAATTAGGGTGATTGTGCTTACCTCTGGGAAGTCTCTGAATATTCTAAATTCCCAACTCCTAGGAATTCTTAATCCAGAAATCATCTAATTATCTGATTTGGGGTTAATTTTAGTTTAACCAGCAATTGTTTGCTTTCAATTGTGGCTACCTATTCCTTTTTAACTCATGTCAATGTCGGCTACCTCCAGTGGTTGTTGTTCATTATAACTCATAGGATGCCCTTATACTATTCTGATATGCATCCTCATGATCAATGTTTTCTAAATCCTTCTTGTGCTCTGAACTTCCTTCTTAACTACCGATTCTGTGCACTTTGTGCATAGATTCCGCGTTCCCTCTACTCTTTTCTAAATGGTACCTTCCTCTCTCCTCTCGTAGGACATCCTTCACGTTCAAGCCAGGGAGACTAGGGATTCCGCATTTAATAATAGATAATAATAATAATTAGGCTGTACGTGCCTTCCTGGCACGATTCCTAGCTTAAGTTAATGGATCTTTTGACTACTTTTAGCCTTAAGTATGATCAGTACAGCGAGCCCTTTGCTGTTGCTTAGTGTGAACCGTTCTACATGTCCAATACCGATCTTAAGGTACTCATTGTAAATAGGCACTACACCCTAGATTAATCGGCGACCACAGCCTTGATTTATAATACTCTTGATCTTGTGAACTAATGTTGCACTCCATTTCCGAGACGATTTAGGACAAGACGCGTCACGGCTAGTAGTACCCGGAGTATACTCGTGTGTTGGAGAAATGGCATGTAGGGAGATTCATGATTGTCCATACGAGTACTTATTGTTGCGACTGCCTCGCCCTTGTTCAGGCGCCAGAATTGGGCCGAGGCACCCGCATATAATCCTCTATTTGAGGCAATCCTGTAAATTCAGCAGTAAAGCTCGCAGCCTGGCTTGCGTAGCGACTGTCTCTCCTTGTGTTATCATGCTTGAACAAGTAACCCAAGCCATCTTCCCGTACAGAAGAACCTGCGAAGCCGAAACACAAACATCACCACAAAACCCTATAGTAACGTTTCTCAGAACCACTTGAAAACGTACTAGTAGGTTCATTCGGAACGTTCTCAGAACCACTTGAGACGTTCGTAAAGTTTATTCAGCCTAAACGGCTATCAATCAACCAATTAAGCCACAAGGCACTGGCAGAAATTACTGCCTCCTTCGAGATACCCTCATAATACCAACTGTTACCGCACCTGCGGAATATTACACTAACAAATCCACTCTCGCCGGGATCCACCCCGGATTCCCTCGAGCCACGGCACCTGCTGGAGTACGTCACCCGACGGGACCCGGATATTATTCCAAAAGAAGCGAATCTACCTCCCAGCGGCCGCAGCTCGACTCTCAGAGACTACTCAAATAAACAAACATCAGGCGAGAGATTGAAAGTCCTTTCATTGTCCTGCAGAGGTGAATCGTGCAAGTGAAAATTAGGTGCCAGTAGAGCAACCCGAATACCGTCACACACCTCCTTCTGAGGATAAGTCAGATGAAGTCATTAGTTTAGTAAGTGTTGCCGTTCGATGGCGACTGGTGGCCCTTCTTCAAAGAACACCAACCTTGTCTATTAATCAATCTTGAATCAAACCATTCTAACAGCTTATCTTAAGGCTTCCAATGCAAATCATTTTAAACAACTTCGCCCCTTTGGAGAAGTTCAGATTGATGACTCCTGTCCAAAGTAAAACTTGAATTACGCCCATCAACCAAAACTTCATACAACTTCCCCCTGCGTTAGAGACCTAATTTTGCTGTCCCTTTTCCACAGATAGGTTAAAGAAACAGACAGAGTAGTCACTTATTTCAGATGCTAAAATAAGCTGTTCCAGGTCTAAAGTGAGGGACCTTCCCCCATCGTCTGTAAGTATTTTAGAGTATCCTCTCTCAACTTGCAACATTACCTAACTCGTCATCTCTTCATTATCGTGAGGCGTTCATGTGAAGACCATACATTTGTTGTGCGATCATCCACCTTTGTTTGGATAAAGTGCTTATTAACTAATGACCGCTATGTTAAAATTGTTGGGTTAGAGATACAGAACTTATAGTTTTCCTGGCCCTCATGCTTGTGTGTATATATATACGGATGTATATGCATATATATTTTTTTATGCTTCTTTAAAATGACAGTTCGAACACTGGCCGAAACAAGCGATTCATGTATTATTTCCTGGCGTCGGGAATTGCGAAGTTTATGTCATGTACATGTAAACTGTCGAGAGTGTTTTCACCTCACAATGAGAAGGCATCGTCCATGAAATTGTGTTGTCTCTTATAATTATCATTGCATGTATTATCAAGTGTAGATTGAGCAAGATTAGGAGTACATCGCCCTCAATCATTTCTCTCGACCAGTGACACGAGTCTTACAATACTCGTGTGCGTGTATCATAAACGTGTTCTTTCTAATGTGTTTCCTAGCAGTGTGTCTTTGGCAGGGCGTTCTTGACAATGTGTTCCTCGACTAGAGACTTGTTTTCTTCCCCGTCAATGCAACAGAAACCTTTTCTTGTTTCAGGAACTTCTTTCCTAGCTCACTACTCATGTGCGCCTTGTGCATAGATTCCGCGTTCCCTCAACCTCATACTAAATGGTGCCTTTTTCCTTCCTCTCTTGGAACATCTTTGTCGTAGTTAAGGGAGGCTAAAACTTTCATATATAATTATAATAATTGAGTCATGGAATATCATTGTGCTATGTTGTTCCGAGGACTATGCCTCGTGACCACTTCTATCGCCCTTCCGTCACTAGAATATCATACCTAGTTCTAACATTATTTAGCCGTTCTCTGTGTCTTGCTCAAGAAGTAGGAGATTCTTTCTCGTTATGCAGCGCCATATACATTTAATTCATCAATCGACTGCGATCTTAAATTAGGATTTTCTTGCAATTCCTGGTCCGAGTCTGAATCATACTTGTCTGTGCAGATTTACGGAACCACGGGATAAGAAATAAAAACCTGAAGAGACCTCGTTTCCCTTTGGGCGTCCTACCGAGTTCCGTTCAATGGCGTGCCGAAGCGAAGATAGAAATTCCGCTAGCGCACGACATTACAGTAAATAGACGTCAGCGGAAGGTGCCCTCCCACGAAGAAGCCCTCCAAAGAGGAGGCCCACGGCAGATTCTCAGCCGCCCGTGGCAAATATCCGAGACCACAAAAATGACCTCTCTCGGAAGAAAGAGCAAGCCTAGACTTCCACAGCTGGAAGAACAATTCAATGCTGAGCTAGCAGCCTTGAACAGTCTCCTGAATGGTGCAGTACCACGAGATCTCAAGACTCCCAGCGAGGTGGACCAAGTCCACTCCGGGATCCGAACAAAGGCTAAGACCGTCAAGCGGCTCGGAGACCAGCTAGTCCTGGCTCTCGAGAATTCAGGAGCCACTGCAGAAGCGACGGTAATCCGAGGCTCATTGACAAGCGCTAGAGCTCGCAGGAAAGCACTAGCGGACTCAATGGATCACAGAAACGAGGAGCTCTGCGCGAGCTCGTCACAGAGTGTGGCAAAGAAACCCTCCCAGCGCAAGAACTCGAGGTCGATGACGACCTCGTCCAAGAACCAGCGGCAAGGCGCTGCATATCAGAACGAGCCCTCAAATTCACTATTGGCTGAGAGCAGGAACGGACACCGTTCCAACCGTCGGGGCGAAGACCAGGCAAGCCCCAGTCATCATCGTCAGAGTCACCAAAGCTCGAGCTATTACAGCCAGAGTCAAGCCAGTGAGAGCGATCATAGTCAGAGTCTTCCCAGCGCCAGCTCTCGTCACAAGGACGGCGAGTCCGAGCGCCGCGAGCCTCCTAGCCAAGGCAATAAGCAGATGCTTATCGACATCACGGAAGATCCGTCGGTGCTGTTGGCACAAATCACCATCGAGAGGTCGAAGTTGAGGAACAGGAACCGAACGGAGAATGATCAGCCCCTCGGTGAAGAGAACGTTGAGAGCAAAGACACTCGCACAGGCGCCTGGGTCGACCAAGCTTTCCAACGCCACGTCGTGGAGCCCGCAGGGGGTGCGACGGCAGTCGTGAACGCTCTACCCCGTGACACCGCACTCGCACCTCTGATGAATCCCTCCGCACCAGCATTCCAGCCTAGTGCTTCCACCAGCTCGCCTGCCGTGGTATTCGAAGCAAGGCCACCAGTGATCGACGGAGCTATGAGGCTCTCGATGATCGAAGACCTAAAGAAAGGGCCTAGCCAACCTTATGCGGGAGAGGCCCATCTGTTCCACAGATGGTTCGATGCCCTCAGGAGGAGGATGGAAAGACTCGCCATGGAGCCCATCGACGCCATTGAGATCCTCACAAACCACACCTGTGGAGAGCCGAGGAGCCTGATCAACGATATACTGGCCGCAACGTACCTAGACACAGCGGCTCTGCTCACCCACATCGTCGAACAATTGAAGACTCGCTTCGGCTCTGACGACAGGGTAGCCGACACTCTGCTCGAACGCCTCGCGCAAGCCTCGGACATCAAGGGATCTAAAGGCGACCGCACGGTCGGCCTCAAGCTGCGGAAGTTCAGCGACGCCTGTCTAGCGATTCATCACACCATGCAGCACAATCACGGCCTCTCCTTCCTGAACACCGACGTAGGGCTATCCCCCATTGTAGAGAGACTGCCCTTCTTCGTTCTGGATGCCTGGAGAAACGAAAGAAGTAGGCACAGAAGAAAAACTGGATCGTTACCTGATTTCGCGAGGTTCTGCGATTTCATCAAAACGCTGTCAGATACCCAATGCGACAGTTTTGGGGCATCGAACCTCAACTGGATGAGTGCTCGACGCGAGACCGCGGCCCCCGCTCGCCCCGATCTAAGAGCCCCGCGAGTCCTCTACACGTCCTCGGAGAATCAAACCGGCAGCTGCGTCCTCCACCAGAGTGCACAACATGCGACGAACTCGTGCCAAGCAGTAAGAAAGATGGAACCTCAGAAGAAGAAGGACTTCATACGTGAGCACAAGCTGTGCTACCGCTGTCTAGGGACTCATTGGGCAAAGCATTGCGAAGAGATCGTGAAGTGCGACGATTGCGGAGCCGAGAATCACACCACAACCGCTGACATCAACTGGCGAGCAGCTGGAAATTCGAGTGAAACCACTCGTCAGGAGAGACCCAGTCGAGAACCGAGCGACGACAGAGCTCAGAGCGAACTCGGGGAGAGATTGAGGGCCGTGGCCCTGGCCTCTCGCGTACCCACAGCCGAGAAGGGTGCATGCAACAAAGTTGTTCTGGCAGACGTTATCGACGAGAACACGGGTCGGTCGTGCCGCGCCTATGTAATCTTAGATGAGCAAAGTACCACGTCCTTCTGCTCTCCTAAGCTGTTGAACGCCCTCCGCGTGACAACCTCCAAGTCTCACTACGAGCTGGAAACGCTGACCGATCAATCCGCCGCTCGATACGGCAGACGCGTGTCAGGGCTGAAAATAAAGGGAGTGTCCGAAGACCAAACATTCGAGCTCCCACCGATGTTGGAATGCAACTCCATCCCCGATAGAAAGAAAGCAGTCGCGACCTACGAACGCGTCGCAAGAACCCCGGAGATATCGCACTTCGCTCACCATTTCTTGCCCTTGGACAAACACGCAGAAGTCGCGGTGCTCCTAGGGACGGACTGTGGAGACCTACTCTACAGCCACTCCGACAAACAACGTCGTAAGGCTCCGTTCGTCCACCACACCGCCTTGGGCTGGGCAGTGGCCGGCAAGGTGAACGACGACGTCAGCCCCGAAAGAGAGCACTCTTACACGGTCGCAAGAATCGTAGCCGAAGTCGCTCTCAAAACCTGTGGCCCGGAGGCGTGCCTTGAACTGTTTTCAGTAAAAGACGCTATTACCCAGCAGCACAGCGATGAGACCTCTCAACCGCGGCCCCCCGAAGACCGCGGAGACCCTGAAAAGATGAAAAACACCAGGACAGAGGAAGACAACCGAGCGGAAGTCCCACCAGCGACGAGATTTATCAACCAGTCAGCAACAAACGATGAAATAGACGCTCGGTGCGATCCAGACAGCGCATCACCAAAGTCCAAGAAGAGACTGGAACGGGAGCTTCCGTACCCTGGTGATCTGAAGAGAAAGTACGACGCGCACCATGCTGAGGGCACATCTGTTGATCAGAGAGCTCGACAGAACGGGCCAAGCATAGGGGAAGGCTGCCCCGCGGCTCCCGACCCTCCAGGAAACGCCAAGCACCCACCTCCATCTTCCCTCAACCAGCCTCTCAGTACCGCCTATGCGACGAGCTGCCGTCGGAATCCGAAGCATCGGGACGAGCATGACGCACTCGCCGACGCACGAGGAATGCCGGGCAGCGTCGAGAAAGACCAGGAGACGACACCTGGACCCCCCCAGAGGTCCACCACCTGCCAGCGACGGAAAGCTCGACGTTGGTCGGGGAAGCAGAGAGGACTCCTCTACGAGCCACGCCCGCGCGGCAGGTGGAAGGCCACCCACCCGTCGCTGAAGACAACACCGACGCGTCCCGCGGGGCGGGACGACTGCGATGAGCCCGTAGAGTGTGGCGCCCCGCCACTGAACCAGCCCTTACCCAGCGCTCCCCCCCCCCCCGAAGGCGGTTATTGGTGGCCAGAGCCACCAAGGGGGGGGAGTGTCGCGTCTTACAAGACACGAAAAAGTTCGAAGAATTTTGATAATTTATTCTGGCAACATTCGGCGGATCCGCACTGGTCCGCAAGAGTGACGCAGCGTGTTATTTGAATTGAATTGCTCGTAGGAGGAACAGGTTCCCGGATAATCTTAAGTTTCTGTGTCTTTTAAAAGTGAATTCGTGTTAGAAATTTATTTAACTTAAACGTGTTAACTTAGTGGCTACATTTTTCGATCGCCTTAACATATTTGTGTTTAGATAGCGGTGAACAGCCGGCTTCTAGAGCATTCGAGGATGCTTCCGGTCGCCGGTGAACCACCCACATTAAGCTAGACTAGCCGTCGTAACGTGTCATAGCAAGTGCGCTGCAGTGTAATGTTTAGAAATGTCAGGTTCCATTTTGGCAGTACTTTAGAAGAGAATGTGTGATTTGACTGATAAACTGATTCCTGTTTTTTCCTTTCACTGCTCCAAGTGACTCTGTATTAACGTTCAAATGGTTTTTTTTTCTTTCTTTTTGTTCAGCAACATTTGCATAATAGTCAAGCCATTTCAGCTATGTTGTAAACAGTGTCATAGGCAGTAAATGTAATATGTAGAGACTGACATTTCAATGCATTCGTATTGACACAGAAGATTCATTTTAAGTTTATTACATTTCATAGTTTGACACAAAACTAGCACAATTTTACATTTAATCAAGAATACAAATCAACCACTGCTTCACTATTGAAAGATTTGTGTAGTGAAAATAAAAACTGTGGTGGTTCTTCCATGGATTGGACATCAGTTGTTGATATCAAAAAATTCATGGCACATCGTGTCAAACTTGTACCAACTTGTGAGCATGATTTTTCTTGTCTTTGTATTGCGCTCTCTATAACATTCATTAATAGAAAAATGTGAAGCAAAGTAAAATAAATTTAGTCGATTGGCTTCTTACCTATGAGCTGTGCTGGGCAAGTTGCGCCAGTCAGTAAGGTGGAAGCCTAAAGTTACGGCATTCGGTAGACTGAGAATAGGCGCAGAAATTTGAGACCACTAGCCCAGGTGATTTGTGTTTTCAAAGCGACGTTGATAAACGTGTACTTGCAGCTTTCATTTTTTGGCAATAGGATTGTTGACAATGGCTGATCTGATAACCTAAGCAACTTCCCCCTGCGTTAGAGACCTAATTTTGCTGTCCCTTTTCCACAGATAGGTTAAAGAAACAGACAGAGTAGTCACTTATTTCAGATGCTAAAATAAGCTGTTCCAGGTCTAAAGTGAGGGACCTTCCCCCATCGTCTGTAAGTATTTTAGAGTATCCTCTCTCAACTTGCAACATTACCTAACTCGTCATCTCTTCATTATCGTGAGGCGTTCATGTGAAGACCATACATTTGTTGTGCGATCATCCACCTTTGTTTGGATAAAGTGCTTATTAACTAATGACCGCTATGTTAAAATTGTTGGGTTAGAGATACAGAACTTATAGTTTTCCTGGCCCTCATGCCTGTGTGTATACATATACGGATGTATATTCATATATGTTTTTTTATGCTTCTTTAAAATGACAGTTCGAACACTGGCCGAAACAAGCGATTCATGTATTATTTCCTGGCGTCGGGAATTGCGAAGTTTATGTCATGTACATGTAAACTGTCGAGAGTGTTTTCACCTCACAATGAGAAGGCATCGTCCATGAAATTGTGTTGTCTCTTATAATTATCATTGCATGTATTATCAAGTGTAGATTGAGCAAGATTAGGAGTACATCGCCCTCAATCATTTCTCTCGACCAGTGACACGAGTCTTACAATACTCGTGTGCGTGTATCATAAACGTGTTCTTTCTAATGTGTTTCCTAGCAGTGTGTCTTTGGCAGGGCGTTCTTGACAATGTGTTCCTCGACTAGAGACTTGTTTTCTTCCCCGTCAATGCAACAGAAACCTTTTCTTGTTTCAGGAACTTCTTTCCTAGCTCACTACTCCTGTGCGCCTTGTGCATAGATTCCGCGTTCCCTCAACCTCATACTAAATGGTGCCTTCTTCCTTCCTCTCTTGGAACATCTTTGTCGTAGTTAAGGGAGGCTAAAACTTTCCTATATAATTATAATAATTGAGTCATGGAATATCATTGTGCTATGCTGTTCCGAGGACTATGCCTCGTGACCACTCTTATTGCCCTTCCGTCACTAGAATATCATACCTAGTTCTAACATTATTTAGCCGTTCTCTGTGTCTTGCTCAAGAAGTAGGAGATTCTTTCTCGTTATGCAGCGCCATATACATTTAATTCATCAATCGACTGCGATCTTAAATTAGGATTTTCTTGCAATTCCTGGTCCGAGTCTGAATCATACTTGTCTGTGCAGATTTACGGAACCACGGGATAAGAAATAAAAACCTGAAGAGACCTCGTTTCCCTTTGGGCGTCCTACCGAGTTCCGTTCAATGGCGTGCCGAAGCGAAGATAGAAATTCCGCTAGCGCACGACATTACAAGCGAACTAGCCTCGGTCCAGGCAGACCCTGGTTCGAGTCCCGGCGCTGGTGGCGATTTTCTCTGTTGGGTATAGGGGAAAAATTCCAAGCACAATACCCCACTTTACCCAGGTGTCTGAAATGGGTACCGGTCTTGACCGGGGAAAGCGTAATGGCGTCCTGGCGTAAGTTATAAGGCATTTGAAAATCCAATGTATAAGGTGATATGTATCATGCTTGAAATTGGAAATAAAGCATCCGTAGATGCCTTCATTAAAAAAATATATATATAAATATAGGTTGTAACCGACTCATTACGTCGAATGATCGAGTGTGTGCAAGCGCGCATCACTGCTTCAACGTAACTGGCAGCCTTGAGATGACCGCAGGTCCGTAACTTCAACCCCGGTACATTGTGGGTTCGACGTATCTGGGAATATTCGAATTAAGTCTTTCGCATCGACAATTTAATTCGTCATCTCATTAACTAGGGCCGACAGCGTCGGAGCCTTTGTAACGGCCTACAGTTCCCTCAACAATTTTCACACACAGAGTTCAGCGCCTGGTACCGGACTTGTCCACTAAACTACTCAGGATTTACCAATAATTGTCACAAGCTGCCATTGGACGGCATCACTGGGATAACCAGTGTGTCAAAACACCATCCCCAGGCATATTGGGTCATTACTGACCGCTCTACCAGAGTGGCTCATTCCAGAATGAGCATAATAGAATTTCAATTGATTTATAATTTTCACTAAAAGAACTGTGGCTACCCCTCACGACCCAACTTCTTAACGTTTGTAATAAAGTGTTTACCGCTGCTTCGACGTAACTGGCAGGCTTGAGATGACCGCAAGTCCGTAACTTCAACCCCGGTATATCGTGGGTTCGACGTATCTGGGAACATTCGAATTGAGTCTTTCGCATCGACAATATAACTCGTCATCTCATTAACTATGTTTATGCATAGTAGAATTTCAATTGATTTATAATTTTCACTAAAAGAACTGTGGCTACCCCTCACGACCCAACCTCTTTACGTTTGTAATAAAGCGTTTGCTTCCCTTATTCATTTTTCCCCGCCTAAAACACTGGAGTTCCGGTAACTCCTTTACCGCTATAACTTGTCAAATACTCATTTCAGACGGAAAGTGCATTGAAGAAAACTTGCTTATTTTGATCTCATTAACAATATTTAGGCATCCAAATGTGGAAAATAGATTATGGTCAAGTCCTCAACATTTACCATAATCTTTTGCATACTAAGTTTCCTTGCATGCCCCCAACACACTTTCTCCCAATAGCTTTACTTATCTGCTCAAAAATTCGCTTTACCCATCTGCTATTCTGCATTCTTTCAATTCGCACCTTATAATTCAGCGCTGCTTTCATCATTCTTTCTGAAAATAGGCTCCACCCAAAGTCACCTCTAATGGCTTCTGTAGCTGTCAATTTCGGAGCACCCAATGCTAACCGTCCTACCTTATTTTGTATTACATCCAGCTTTTCAAGATCACTTCCATTCCAGGCAAGAGCACTCATACCATACATGACACTAGGTACAGCAACATACTTCCACATTCCTCTCACACATTCATACTTGTTTGCTCTGTTTCTGGCCACACTACTTAACCGTCCACTCCACTGCATAGCTTTTGCCACTTTTTTACCCTTAGTTCTAGTGCATCCATCTTCACTTATCATACAACCTAGATATTTGTATTCTTTTGTTCTACCTATTCTGATTTCTCCAATATTCAACAGTCTGTCTCTATCAGTCTCATCACTATTTATAACCATAACCTTACTTTTGTCGGCACCAAAGTTGATCTTGAAATCTGTACTATATTGATGCACACGTGCACACACCAAGCAACGTTACAGGTGCATCCAACTCCGCTGTGTCACTTACTTACTTCGGGTTACTTCGGGTTGGATGAGGCGCGTCGCCGACGAAGGCCTTGGCGCCCTTTCTCTGCATTGCTTGTTTCAGGATCAAATTCTTGAGAGGAAGTCTGTTGTTCACAGGAAGTCTATGATTGCTTCAGGACACAGAAGAGGGCTGATGATGGCATTTACTCTGAATGGCACATTGTTGGCAGTGCAGAGCTGATGCAGCGGTAGGCGGAAATTATCATACTTTGGGCAAGTAATGAAGATGTGCTCAAGTGAGAGAGGACAGTGGCAGCAGTTGCACCTCAGGGGCAGAGATCTTGTCAGGTAGTGGCTGTGCGTTAGGCACGTTATGCCAAGTCGAATGCGGGTGAAGGCAATTTGGCTGGTGCGGGGAAGTTGGCAAGGAACTGATTCTGTGTTTATTTGTCTCTTAAAGTAGGTTAGGTTTGCAGGGCGAGCAGCCCAGTCAGACTTCCATTCCCCCAAGTAGAAGGAATTAAGTTTGGAGTGGAGCTCTCTGTAAGAGTGTGGAAGTGCCACAGTATTTGGTAGAACCAGTGCTTCCTTGGCTAATGTATCTGCACTTTCATTGCCTTTAATGCCTTTATGACTTGGAATCCAGTGCAATGTTACTTTCCCAGGGGGCATGGCAAGGAGCAAGTTGCTAATCCACACAATAAGGAAATGGGTGGGACGATTAGGTGAGCTGATTGCAATAATTAAGGATAGAGAGTCTGATAGAATGATAAAGTTTCCACTCAATTTTGATAGAAAAAGCAGAGCAGTGTAAATGGCATAGAGCTCTGCAGAATAGATTGTGCAACCTTGTGGGAGTTTGGCCTTTAGTTGAAAGTCATCACTGTAGACACCACAGCCCGCCACACCATCCTTCACTGAACCATTAGTATAGACTGCCGAGCGGGTCGGATGTGCTGCCAGTAGGTCTGATACCACGGCTTGCCAGTTAGCATCAGGAGTACTATCTCTTGGCATAATGGAGAGAGAGGAAGAGACAGGAAGATCAGGAGTAGTGTATCTACAAGACATTGGGACCTTTGAATGTCTGTAAATTCCAGTCCTGCCTTCTGGAATTCTCTGTATGCACATCCCAGGAAAGATAGTGGTATATTTAAGTAATCAAAAAGGGCAAATGGGTGGTAGTTGAGCAATATCTGACGCACTGGGTGTTGTGGTATGGCCAATACTCTGCAGAAGTAGGACATTAGGAGGAACTGTCTGTGATACTTTAAAGGAAGTAAGTTTGCTTCTGCCTCCAGCCTGTAGGTTGGGGTGCACCGGAGTGCTCCTAGCATGGTTCGGGCAGCTGCATATTGTATTCTGTCCAGCTTTGCAAGATGTGTCTCAGAAGCTGAGCCATAAAGGAAACTGCCGTAACTTAACTTTGATCGAACAAGCGACATGTATAGCTGCCTGAGGGTTGTAAAATCAGCTCCCCAGCCCCGGGCAGATACTACTGACAGCAAACGTAGGTCAGATTGGCAACGCGATGCTAGCGTCCCAATGTGGTGCTTCCAAGTGAGAGATCTGTCAAAGTGCAGTCCCAGAAACTTCACCATATTAACGAAGGTCAAGTTCCTATTGCAGAAGTGGAGATTTGGAATTGCATAATTACGTTTGCGAGTGAAAATGATGGCTTCAGTTTTGCTAGCGGAGAACTCCAGGCCCCATTTGTAAGACCACTGTTCTATTTGGTGCAGTGCTTGTTGGAGTTGGTCTGTTGCTGTGTCCAGACTGGCATGTGTGCACCAGATGGCACAATCATCAGCATATAGTGAATGCTGGATAGAGTTTGGAATATCGGAAAACAGGTCATTTATAAAGATTGTAAAAAGAGTTGGGCTGATGACTGAGCCCTGGGGAACACCACTTGTAGCCGGGAAGGAAGTAGAATATGTGCCGCAGGTGCGTACTCTGGGAGAGCGAGAGGTGAGGAAGTTTTGTATAAATTTGGGTAGGTTGCCTCTCAGTCTAATTTGTTTTAACTTTTGCAGGAGTCCTAGGTGCCACACAGAATCAAAAGCATGTGAGATATCAAGTAGTACTGCTACACAATAGTTTCCCAGTGCCAGAGCTTCCTGAATGGTGGTCTCCAGTCTGCACAGAGCATCAATTGTGCTATGTGATGCTCGAAATCCACTCTGTGGGGTGTCAAAAAAGGAGCACTTTTCAAGGTGGCTTTGCAGTCGCCAGTTGACCATCTTCTCTAAGACCTTGCATAGACAGTTTGTCAGTGAGATAGGTCTGTATGAGGAGGTAAGGAAAGATGGCTTACCTGGTTTAATAATAGGGACAACTATGGCTTCATGCCATTGATGTGGAAAACCATTGCTATGTAGAAAGTTGTAGAAGGCCAAGAGGCTGTGTTGATGGTGTCTGGAAAGTTGCTGGAGAAACATGAAAGGTATCTGATCGGCTCCAGGAGACGTTGATGTTGAGGTTCTGATAGCCTTTCTCAGTTCACTGAGTGAAAAAGGTTTATTATACCAAGGAGATGAAGAGTATTGAAAGTTAGGAGGATTTCTCTCTGTAAGTTGCCTGTGGGTTTGGAATACTGCATTGGCTGAGGAGACACAGTTTCTTTGAGAGAAGAAATGAGCAAATTCATTTGATACGGTAGTAGGATTGGTGGTAGGATGGTTATTGATTCGTAGGGCAATGAGTTTTGTAACTGGTTTTCCTTTGAAGGCTCTCACCTTGTTCCACACTTGACTGTTTGTTGATTTGCTGCTTATTGATGACACAAATGCTTGCCAGCTTTGCATTCTGGCTTCCATGGTGGTTTTAATGAAAATCGCCCGGGCTCTCTTGTATTCAATCCAAAGTGATGTATTGCCTCGGTTTTTCTTATATTTGTTAAGTGCTTTCTTTTTATTTCTCATTGTGACCGAGAAAGCTTTGTTCCACCAACAGACAGACATTTTTTTTGTATTTGGGCGTGATTTTTGGAGGTGCTGCTCAGCCGCAGACATGAAAACAGATGTTACAGTGCCACATGCTTGAGTAGGGGAAAGGAGATAGGTGGGTAGGGTAAGTGAGTTCCGGAATGAAGTCCAGTCTGCTGTTTTGAGAAGCCATCTGGATATATGCATGTCTGGAGAAGTTAGGTTAGATGATACTAGAATTGGAAAGTGGTCACTTGTGCAAGGGTCTGGGTGTACCATCCATGTGAACAATGGTGCTATATCTGGAGAGCAGAGAGTGAGGTCTATGTGGCTAAAGTTTCCCTGTGATGTAAGAAAGGTGGGTTCTGAGGTGTTCATTAGAAATATGTTATTGTCTTCCAGGAATTGGGCAATAATAGAGCCTTTGTGGTCATTTGATGGAGAGCCCCATGAGATGTGGTGTGCATTTGAGTCAAGAGATAGAATGAAAGGTCTGGGTAGTTCAGCTATTGTTATAGATCATAGAAGGAGTTATAGTATTAGTACACCCCCATCAAGACACAAATAACATATCAATAGACAAATGCAATGACACATCACATTAGGTACATAAGTCACTCACCTCTTAGATACCTTACAACTAAGCTACTCCATTACCAGGCTGGTGGCTAGTGAGAATAGAGCGGAGATAGATTGAAATATCAGGATAGATTAGAATAGAGTTAGTAGTAGGTAGTTAGAGAAGCACTTAGAGATAGTACTTAGCCGTCTTAAATATTTTATATTAACACTGGCAGTCAGCATGAACTGTTTAGCTGGCTCCGACCAATCGGAAACTGGCTGTGAGTGTTGCTCTCACGAGCGGTGCCAACTTTAGGTCTGTCTAACTAGAACTTACACTACTCGCTATATTACACCCCTCCCTCTTTAATTAGAAACCCCCCTTTGTAAACCCTACCCCCTTATTGTACATAGTCAATCCTAAAGGTCTAATCTCACCACAGGCTTCCGAACCCGGGTAGACCTGCGTGAGATGCTAGCACTTGGAGGCTCGTGCAATATGGCCTCCTGGGTGGGAATCGAGTAGCCAGGTAATTCTGGGTCAGGTTCACTAGTCGAAGGTGGTGGGTATGGATTTTGAGCAGGTTGTAGAAACACAACGGTTTCCTCCGTAGGTTGTTCCGAGGGTTCAGGGATGGTGTTCGAGCAGGTAATGACTTGGTCCTGGTGTCGACGAACGACCTCTCCCCCCTTCAGTTGGCACTTGTAGGATACCGGGCCCGTTTTATCAATGGTGGTAGCAGGGGTCCATTTTGGGGAACCCGGTGTGTATTGACGGACCATCAAAGGTGCCTCAGGTGGAATGTCAACCGCGCGAGACCCTGGGTGGTATCTTTTCTAAGCGTCTTGGCGTTGAGCGACCTTGGACGCGATTGCTTCTGATGGCCAAAGTAGATCAAGACGGGAGCGAACTTTCCTGCCTAACATCAGCTCGGCCGGCGTAACACCTGTTGTCGAGTGGGGTGTCAGCCGATAGTTGAACAGAAACCTGTCTAGTGCTAGGCGTAGGGGTTCCGTTGACTTCCGTATATTCTTCTTGAACGTTTGTACCATACTCTCGGCTTGTCCATTTGTTGAAGGATGATATGGTGCGCTTGTAATATGCCGCATACCACATGCCTTTACGAATTCTTGGAATTCCGCCGATGTGAAACACGTTGCATTGTCCGAAACAATTGTTACCGGAAATCCAAATGTTGCAAAAGTGTGTTTCAGGCACGAGATCGTTTCGCTAGAGGTTGTAGTAGTTGTGGGAAAAATTTCAACCCACTTAGAGTGTGCGTCCACGATCACTAGATAGTATTTTCCATCCATTGGGCCCGCGTAGTCGATGTGTATGCGATGCCAAGGCTTCGCCGGCCATTCCTACTGATGGAGTTTAGCTTTCGTCGGTGTGGCTCGAGTGCTCAGGCACTCGCTGCATGACTTAGTTGTTTCTTCTAGATCTTTATCCAGAAGGGGCCACCACACGTAGCTGCGGGCTAATTTCTTCATCCTGGATGATCCTGCATGGCCAGAGTGAAGTTCATCCACAATGGCTTGTCTGAGAGCTTGGGGTACAATAATTCTTGCTCCCCAGAGCACACAGCCATTTTGTGTGGACAATTCGTCTCGCCTCCTAGTATACGGAGCGAGATCAGGGTCACCAATTACCGTCGAAGGCCAGCCTACTTGGCAGTATTTGTATACCTTTGAAAGTACTGGGTCCCTTAGGGTGCCGTCGCGAATGTGAGTGCTGGTGACTGGAGCTGACTCGAGGAAGTTTACTAAGGACGTCCATTCCGCCGGAATGGGTGTGGCTTCCTCGGGCGTTGTCAAGGGTAGACAACTGAGAGCATCAGCCGTACCCAACAGCACGCCAGACCGGTGACGCAAGGTGAACTTTTAGGATTGCAGCAGAAGAACCCACCTTTGAATGCGCCCGGATGCCATCGGAGGAATGCTTCTACTCGGATCAAATAGTCCTAACAAAGGTTTGTGGTCCGTAACCACAGTGAAGTCCTGTCCCCACAGGTAACAATGGAATTTCCTGCGTGCAAACACCATAGCCAGAGCTTCTTTCTCAGTCTGGGAGTAGTTGCGTTCGGTTGCTGTTAGAGTTCGGGAGGCAAAATAGGCGGGGCGTTCAATTCCATCAATAAGGTGACACAGCACCGCTCCCACACCATACGCACTACTGTCCGCCACTACCACTATAGGTTTCTGAGGGTCGAAGTGGACTAAAGTCTGGGAGTCCAGGAGTGCTTGTTTAGATTTCTGGAATGCTCTCTCCTGACTTGCATCCCACTTCCAAGGAGTTTTATCCCGCAGTAAGGCACTAAGGGGCTCCAGCATAGTTTCGGAAGATCTTAGAAATTTCCTGTAGAAGTTCAATAACCCCAGGTACGCCCTCAGCTGGGTCCCATTAGTAGGAGCTGGGGCATTCCGAATAGCAGCTACCTTCTCTGCCGTGGGGTGCAATCCATCCTTGTCGATTTGGTATCCAAGGTAGGATACCTGTGGCACTCCAATTTGGCATTTATCCATTTTCAGTTTTAGCCCTGCCTCCTGTAGTTTAGATAAGACTTGATGGAGACGCTTGTTGTGCTCTTGCTCATTAGTGGCACTCACCAGGACGTCATCCAGGTAGCAGAACACTCCTGGGAGGCCCTGCAATAGTCCTTCCATGTCACGCTGAAATATTCCAGGTGCCGAGGCTATGCCAAAGCTTAGCCTATTATAAGCAAACAGACCTCTATGGGTGTTGATCACGGTGAGCTATTTCGATTCATCATCCAACGGAAGTTGGGCGTACGCTTGAGACATGTCTAGCTTGGAGTATATAACCCCTCCGGCTAACCCGCTAAATAAATCTTCCACTCTGGGTATGGGGTAGGTATCAAGTCTAGTGGCTCTGTTGACTGTTAATTTGTAGTCCCCACAGATGCGGATGCTTTGATCAGCCTTGAGCACAGGAACGATAGCCGCTGCCCACCTAGAGTAACGAACAGGGGTGAGGATACCTTCCTGCACCAGTCAATCTAGTTCTGCCTCCACCTTAGGTCTGAGTGAGTAAGGCACATTCCTGGCTTTGCAAAACTTAGGTACTATAGTGGGATCAATTTCGATTCTAAACTTCCTGCCCTTAAAGCAACCTAGACCTGGTTTGAAAAGGGAGGGAAATTTTTCTACCAGCCCCCTCTGCCTGGGTAACTAATTTATTTACCCTATTAGCAACTATAGTTAATCCTAGGGAGTTAATCAGGTCCCTACCCAGCAAGGTTGGCCCCTCCCTGTCTACAACCACAATAGTTGCTAGCTGAGGAACCATACCACTAGATTCACGCTGGATGATAGCCCTAATCTCCCCACAAACCACCAGTGGGGCTCCCCCATAGGTCCTAAGCTTAACATCAGAAGGTCTCAGCTCGGGTCTTGACTTAGCTGGTATTTTAGAGTAGGTGGCCATTGAAAGGATAGACCTGGCAGCACCTGTGTCTACCTCCATCTCTAATGGCACACCATTTAGTAACAATTTTATTTTGATTGGGGGTTTCATTTCCTCGGCTAAAGAAAATATTTCCCCATAACACCCATGATTGGGGGCTGGGTAGTCTGCACTGGTTCCATTACTAGTTCCATTCGGGTTAGGGTGGTGTTCCCTCCCCCTTTTTTCATGCATAGCATGCACAAAAATATTTTTGTTGCCTTAAGCAGATTTCTGCCCTTTTAGTTTGAAACAACATTTTTTTAGATGACCTTTTTGGCCACAACCATGACAATTACTGTCTTTATAGGGGCAATCTCTACGCCAGTGCAAACCACCACAGCCGCTGCATGCTGATTTGGGGCTAGCTTGGGCCTGAGTCTTGCCCTGAGGCTTGTACGCAGTTTGCTGAACTCTGCTCTGGCCTACATTTAGAATTGAATTTGATTGCCTCAACCCCACTGTTTCTCTCAGTGTGGTTTCTTTAGCAGTAGCTAGATCCATGGCCTTTTGCCATGTCAGGCCAGCTTCATTCAGCAAGCAATTTTGAATTTCATTACTGGACACACCCAAAATGAATCTGTCCAGTAAGGTTTCTTCTAGCACTTCCTGTTTGAAATTACAGGTATGAGAAAGGGCTTTCAAGCTAGCCACAAAATCAGCAATGCTTTCCCCTTGTCTCTGGTTCCGCTTATGGAACCTAAACCTCTCAAAGATCTGATTTCTTGTTGGTTTAAAATGCCGTCTCAATGCTTCCACAATCTCGTCATAAGTAGCATCAAGGATTCTTTTAGGAGACACTAGGTCTTTTATAAGCCTAGCAATTTTTGGACCCACTAGTGAAATTAGTGGGGGGGCTTTTTCTTTTTCCCCTATTTTGTTTATTAAAAAATAACAGTGTAATCTAGTTTCATAGTCTCCAAATTCTTCCTCTAAAGGATTAAATTCTCCCACTGAACCTATCAATGGCATATTGAATTTTTAGTAAGTCAAACACACTGTGAAAAGTAAAGAAAAAAAATTCACAGCACAAATAGTACAATCACTTGATCAATTCTGGGTTTCTTCACTAGTCTAGCCAGTCTAGCAACACCAGTGAGCAGAACAACCACAAAAAAAATTCACTAGGCAAGTTCTATGTTCCCTAACTAGTCACTACTACTGAGCCACTCCCAGCAGTTCTACCAAATCCTCGTCGCCAATTTGTGTTATAGATCATAGACGGAGATATAATATTAGTACACCCCCATCAAGACACTCTTGAGCATGGCTTTACGTTTTCTACTGAGAAGACTGTAGGCCTTCATTTCCAAGGCCGCGGCTGCTGTGATCCTCCTCGACTGGTGCTGGGGGAGGGACAGATAGTTTTTGCGCGCAGCGTAAAGTTTTTGGGGATGACTGTGGATGATAAGCTCAACTGGAAACCCCACCTGGCTGCTCTCAAGGTTGAGTGTGCTCGGAGAATCAATCTCCTAAAGTGTATATCTGGAGTAACGTGGGGAGCAGATCGAGTGACGTTGTTGCGACTATACAGAACCCTCATCAGGAGCAAGATAGACTATGGCTGTATAGTATATCAATATGCCAAAGAATCCTCACTCGCTAAGTTGAATCCAGTGCACCATGCAGCTATCAGGCTAAGCACTGGTGCTTTTCGATCCTCACCCTCTTACAGCCTGTGCGTGGAGAGCGGAGAGCCACCCCTGTGGCTCCGACGTGTGCAACTAACCTTACAGTACCTAGCCAGGCTGGAGCAAGTCCCTTTGTCTCCTGCATGGGCCAGTGTGCACGCGCCCCTTGGTCGACACCTGCCTTTTCCATATTTCATACCCGCATCTGTGGATTACCCAGCGATTACGGCCGCAATGCAATTGAGACCCATGCGTATACTCCCAGTACTCTTGGACAACTCTGCGACATGGCGCGTCCCTATAGAAAGTTTTTGCACAGGATGCCGGATGCCCAAGAAGGAATCCATGCCCGATCACATCCTGAAGGGAATTTTCATGGACCATGTAATTGAAAAGCACGCAAACTCCGTGAAGTTGTACACTGACGGATCCAAAACGGGAGACGCCGTGGGATGTGCCGCCGTGTCTGGGGAAAAGGTCAGTGCAATGAAACTACTCCCAGAGTCATCAATTTTCACAGCAGAATTGTACGGTGTGATGGAGGCACTGAAATTGATTGAGGACTACCCATGTGGCTCTTTTACAATTTTTGTTGACTCGAAAAGCGTAATCGAGGCCACGCAAATGTATAATAGTACACACCCACTCATTGCTGAGATTCTCGTAATGTTAATAAACCTTGCGAGTAGACGTAAGAGTGTCACGTTATGCTGGGTGCCCGGACATGTGGGAGTATCGGGCAATGAGCGAGCTGACCGGGAGGCTAAGCGAGCTGCGGAGACAAATGGGGAAACGTTGAACTTGATGGTCCCATTCCGAGACTACTACCCTCGGATAAAGGCTGCAGTGAGAAGTTTGTGGCAACAGGAGTGGGATAGAACAATTAATAATAAATTAAGATGTATTAAACCCACCGTGCGTGAGTGGATATCTTCTAGTTGTCGCCCTCGTCGGATGGAGGTGATACTCTGCCGCCTTCGTATTGGCCATACCCGTTTGACGCACGGACACTTGATGGAGCGACAGCCACAGCCACGATGTGAGCGGTGCCACGTTCCTCTGACTGTCAAACACTTTCTTGTTGAGTGCCCTCGATATGCAGCTGCCAGGAATGTGTGTTTCCCGAGACTGCGAGGTCCTGATGAGGATGTAATGATCGGAATGCTCGGGGAAACTTTACGCTCAATCTTCGATGTATCAGCGATTAAAGCGTTCCTGGAGAAGTGTAATCTGATGTCAGAAATTTAACCAGAGAAAGAACAACGTAAGCAAGGAACTTCTTCACATCTGAGATGTGGAAGACTAAACTGCAATATGGCCGGGCGCGCTGCGTAGATGCCTCTGGGGGTTTCAGCGTGGGTAAGGCGCCCGGCCATAAATGGGTGGGCAGCTGAAATCCCCTATGGGGCCTTTGGCTGCCCGTGCTAACAAAGTGTGCGTGGATCTGTAGATGATCTCTTCAAAGATCAACTGGGGCTCTTATAAGATGACAAATGTGGTTTGAAATTAGAGCGGTTTTTGCGATGGATGTTGCTATGTCTCCATAATGGTAATTGTGATAAACTTTGAATAGAGATTATATAATGTGCTTTTGCTGAAATGATGTGAATGTTGTATTTTTTGAACTGTGAGACCTACGGCGCGATATAGTACGAATTACTGAAGCGCTAGCAAATCGATGCTAATACTACTACTACTACTAGTAGTAGGTAGTTAGATAAGCACTTAGAGATAGTACTTAGCCGTCCTAAATATTCTATATTAACACTGGCAGTCAGCATGAACTGTTTAGCTGGCTACGACCAATCGGAAACTGGCTGTGAGTGTTGCTCTCACGAGCGTTGCCAACTTTAGGTCTGTCTAACTAGAACTTACACTACTCGCTATATTACAGCTATCAGGAGTGGAGGTTCGGTTTGCAGTAATGAGTTAGGAAAGTTAGGTGGAAGGTATGGGGAACATAGAGGTTTTCCTTATTTGCGGTAGAAATATTTTTGTAGCACATGCTTCCAGACTCAACTCCAGAGGAAGAAGAACCTGATTGATTGATTCACCAACATATATTGCAACACCCCCTCCCCTGCTAGCCACTCGATCATACCGGGCTATCACCTGCTGGAAGCCTTCAATATTTCTTGTTTGCCCTGCTGTTTGCTGTGTTTCCTGGAGGCATAAGACCTGAGGGGACAGATTGGCAATAAGTTTTTGTAGGTAGGGATATCGAGCATTGAGGGATCGAAGGTTCCATTGTAGTAGGCAGAAATCCTTCATAGTTAAGTTCTTGAAGTGTGTCCCAGCTTAGTGAGAGAGTCTGTAACTATGTCACTTGCATTAAGAAGGCTGCCAAGCTCAATGAAGCATTCCACTTTGTCAGTTATTTGAGAACTAAGGAATAGCTTGATGAGGATAGGAATCAGTTTAACAAGGATGTGAGCAAAATAAAGATTAGTTGGCAGAGGTAATGAAGGCTGTGTGAGTAGTTGAGAGGGGTGCTGAGAGTTAGTGAATGGCATGTGTTGTGTATTAGGCTGTGGAGTATGTTGTGGAGCTTGTGACATGAGTTGTGAGTGGTGCTGAGAATTAATGGATGGCATGTATTGTGATGCTTGTGGGTTAGGTTGTGGGACATAGGACTGATTGGTGTCTGAGGGTGTCAAATGTTGAGAGCTGTAGGGTAAGGGAGGTTTTGAGGCTGGTAATAAAGGGCCACTGCAAGATTGGCTAGCACTTTCTAAGGAGGGTAGCTCTGATTGAGAACATTGTTGAAGAGTAGGTAGAGAGTTGCATGTCTGTGCTGAAAGACTGGGAAATACATTTGAAGAATTGATGTCAGGTACCGTATTGCGTTGTGTCTGAGGAAGTCTTAGGTTAGTACTGATAGTTGTGTGTGTAGGAGCTAATTGTGCACTGATATTGGAGTTGTGTGAGCTGTAGTTGGTGCTATTCTGTTGACGTACTCTTGCCCGAGCCTCTGCAAATGTTATTCCTTCATCAGTTGTAAGGTGACAGGCATCTACTTCTCGGAGGTATGCTATACAAAGTCTCGAGGTAGCTGGATGCTCCCTAGAACAGTGGTAACATTTTGGTTGCTTATCTGAGGGAGGGCAGGTATCTGCGCTGTGACCAGCTGTGGCACAGTGACTACAGATGGGCTGTGTGGTAGATCATCTGATCCTTGAATGACCATATTGGAGGCATTTACTACATCGCATAGGACTAGGGTAATACTTGTCGACTTTATATTGGACATATCCAAGGTGGATTTCACTTGGCGGTGATGGGCACAAGAATGTCAATACATTAAGAGGCACATGGCTTTTCTTTGGATCGAGGAGAAGTTTTCACACAGCAACCACATTGTGGTTCTCTAGCATGGTTAATATATAGTTTAGGGGTTCATCAGCTAATTCGGGTGCCAGTATTTTGCCATATGAAAGATGTGTGGTCCAAGCCACGGAAGTAGTAATTGAGACATTTTTTCCATTCATACACAGATCTTTTAGCTGTAATGGTTTATGACTTTGTTCTAAAGATTTAGTAGTAATCAAGAGCGAACCACTACGCAGATATTCCACATTACTTACAGCTCCAACAGCACCGTTGATTGCTTCGGCAATCCTGAGAGGGTTGGTGCGAGTTAGGTTGATGGATGCATCAGTGCTGCTTAGGTATATCTTTCTTGTGTCTGTAGGAAGGTTTGCTAATCGTTCTTCTGAGTTGAGATCTATGCGAGCAGAGATGGGATTTGGTATATTTTGCACTGTTTTCTTCAGTCCTAGTTGGTTATTTGGAATATCAGAGTTGGCTAAGCTCGTGCAAGAGTCTGATAGTATGCCACTCATGATTGAGGAACATTCATCAATGTCGTTCGAATTTTCACAGTTGGACCTTTTCTGTGGTGCTCCTGTAGTTACTTGGGCATCAGGCGATTGTGGGCGTTTGTGACTAATGGCACTTTCGATTGTTTTCACTGCACTTTGAGATTTTGACTTAAATTTAACTTTATTGCCGGGTTGACCAGCCTTAATTGGCTGACTTTTGGTGCGCCGCGTTGGGGCACCGGGCCCCATTTTCTCCATACACTTTGCACAAACTCGCCTACCAATTTAGTACACAACACAACTTAAACAAAAATATCACTTATGAATGTTTTAACAAAAGTAGATGAGTATCACCGGTTATGTTACAGCCAGCGAATCGAACACCCCCGTAAATCGCAAGTGATCTGAACGATGCTCGACGACATTCTTGAACTTGAACTTGAACTTGAAATTGAGGGCCGACAGCGTCGGGGCCTTTGTAACGGCCTACAATTCTCTCCACAATTTTCACACAAAGAGTTCAGCGCCTGGTACCAGACAGTAAAACATGGTAAAGGGAACAGTGAAAATTCCGCTGTGTCACAACTCGGAATCAAACAGAGCGGATAGATTCTTAAATGTTGGAAAATAAACCGTGCTGTAGAGACAACTTTTTTCTTATAATTTTGACGAATAAAAAAAATCAACTGGTTACTTCAAATCTTTGTGCAAATCAGTTTGTTCATTTTGTTTCCATTCAATTGAGGGGTTAAGTCAAAATTCACACACATCCTTTAATTTTTCAATTTAAATCTCATTTATTTAGAGTTCTGATAGCTCCTTAGTTCATAACCTACGTAAAAGAAACCCATAAATTTCAAGCCACGGAAAACACTCTCGATGTAAATCTACAAGTTTCGCTTTTCAATAAAAATTTCGTATCAGCCTTCAACGAATTCGCAGTTTTCACTATGAAGAAAGTTAAGCCAAGAATTTCTAAATGGATCAAAGATTTTAAGTCTGGTGGATGACGAGGTTTTGAAGGTTGTATGACTATCGTCCCAACACACACTCAACTGAGGAAGTTTGTTCTAGAGCGCAATCGGGAAAGACAAATGATGGACACAGGTGCTCAGCTTCATTAATTTATTTGGAGTGCCAGCAGGATCGTGAAGTCGTGAGGTCTTGCACCGGTGGAGACGCACGCTTGGCTGAAGATTTTGGCAGCTCAGAAGATAGCTGACCCGGCAGGCTGGAGATGTGTGTATGTTGGAAGTATGTCAAAATCCCCAATTACATTCAGAATGGGAGTTACTTGTCATAGGTTGGGCATGGATTCCCATATGAATAGTCCTCGAGAGTTATGCATAGATTTCCATCAATGATTCACAATAGTAGTGCAGAGATTCCCGTCAATGGTTTTCAAGTGTTGTGCATAGATTCCCATCAATGATTCTCAGTCGGTAACCGTGTGGATGAACTCGGGAATAACTACAGAGGCAGTTTTGCATTCATAACCCCGAGAGTTACCCGCGTAACTCTCACCGGAGTAACTCTTGACAAGATCCGAAAACGCAACTGTGAACACGATTTTGTGGTTACTCAGGCTTTGTTTGTAAACAAACGATGGATCAGCTGATTAGCTTTCCCTTATTGAAGTTGATAATGCATGTTGAATTTTAGTGTGTGATAATAACCAACATTGTTTTATACCGACGTTTAACCCCGTCGATGATTTGATTTGTATTTTGAACTTAGCATTTTTTGATGAAGGCTATGCTAAAGTGGTGTTGTTAAATGACTATTCCGATCATCCACTGAGAGCGTTTATATGCATATAACTCTACCATCTACTGAGTATTTACTCTGTGAAGACCATGCCTTACGTTAGATATTAAAATATATATTTCATTCACCATTAATAGCTTTATATTGATTTTGTGGGTTTTTGTTGAGAAAGTGAGCTTTGATAAGTGAATCTTGTTGCAAAGATTATGAATAATTAAATTCATGTACATTCTGTTATACGAAGAAACAATTGTATTTTAATTGATTGCTTTGTTTATTGAATTATTTTATTTGTAAAATTCAAATTAAAATTCAAATTTTTTCCCAAGAAACTGATTTGATCAAGATAAAATTTTATTATCAGCCATTGCTGGTTTTAAGGCAGTGTTTAGTTGTGATCTACTATGTTCAGTTATGAATTTTTCCTCTGGGTCATGAAATTCTTATGACAACTGATGATGAAGAGATAACGTGTAGCAAAAGATCAAATGTTCTATGCAGTTGTCAAGGTTATTGAGTGCAAAAATGTTATTTGGAGTAAACCTTATATGTTCTTTGTTGAAGCAATTGAGCAGAGTTATTCTATAGGCTTTCATAAAAAAACTATTATTTAACCAAATTGACAGCTCTCACTTCTATCAAAAACTTTTGATTTAGGAATAGGTATTAATAAAGCATTCTAAAGGTGAATTTTTTAAGCTAGTAAATTTATGAAAGACATAATCTTGGACATTTTTCTTTTGCAGACATGAGAGATGCTCTGACTGATAATCCAAAGAAGCTTAGTCCTATGCACAAAATTAAATTTTCAGAGGCTCTCCTACTGATGTGGTGTATCTTGCTTCAAAAACAACTTTTAGAGAGACTATGTTGCAATCTTCTGGGGTCAATTCAACAAGTTGTTTTACAAAATATTGAGTTCAATTAACACTGCTCAAGCCTCAAAATATCCTGGCCATAGATTTTGAACAGAAATCTAATGGACTCCATATGAGCGCAGTGTATGACAGTGTCATTCAAATGAAGTCACTTTCTCTGATTCCGCATTCTGAATAAAAAAATTGTAAATGTTGTCAGGTGGACAACTTTATCCAGTTTAACATTAGAAATGGTTTGTGTAAATTGCAAGAATGATCTGGAAGTTGAAATTTTGTAACTAATGAGTTGAGGTAACGGACTTCTGCAGAGATTGATATTGTGAGTGATATCCACTAGCTATAGTGTCACAAGAAGATACCTGGAATACCTCGAGAAGATAACAAGCTGCCAAATGTTTTCCCAACTGTGAGGAAGAAATCAAGACAATCAAAGAAAATTTTCTTCTATCTGAAAAATTCTATGTGCTGTTGAGACTTCATGACTGAGAGTATCTAAAATCAAAATGGTAACATATCATGTCAGTATATATGTAGAGCATGTGCGAGAGTAGGGAATGAGGTGAGTGAGTGGTTCCCAGTTGTGACAGGTGTGAGACACGGTTGTGTGATGTCGCCGTGGTTGTTTAATTTATTTATGGATGGTGTGGTGAGAGAAGTGAATGCCAGAGTGTTTGAAAAAGGTGCGCAGTTGGTGGGACAATATGGTATGCATTGGGAAATGTGTCAGCTGTCGTTTGCAGATGATACAGCGCTTGTGGCTGATTCAGAGGTAAAACTGAGAAGACTGGTTGCAGAGTTTGGTAGAGTGTGCGAAAGGCGGAAATTGAGGGTAAATGTGAATAAAAGTAAGGTGATGAGATGTTCAAGAGGTGGAGTGTTTGGAACTTTGGATGTGAGGATGAATGGTGAAGTGTTAGAGGAGGTGGAGCATTTTAGGTACCTCGGGTCGGATGTGGCTGTTAAGGATAGTATGGAAGTAGAAGTGAGGCATCGAGTGAATGAAGGCTGTAAGTCATTGGGTGCAATGAGGAAAGTGTTTGAATGCAGGAGTTTGAGTATGATTGCTAAGAGGGGACTGTGTGAAAGCTTGATCGTGCCAGTTTTGTTGTATGGAGCAGAGTTCTTGGGGTTGAGAGCAGGTGAGAGGAGGAAGTTGGATGTATTTTAGATGAAGGGTTTGAGGAGCATGTATGGAGTAACAAGAAGAGATAGGATCAGGAATAAGTTGGTTAGGGGGCAGACGGGTGTTATCAAACAGTTGAGCAGGCGAGTGGATGAAAGAGGGCTTGGATCGCTTGGGCATGTTGAAAGAATGCATGTTGAGCGGCTGGTGAAAAAGATTTATACGTCGGAAGTGAGTGGTTTTATAGCGCGAGGTAGACCACGGATGAGTTGGATGGATGGGGTGAAACGTGTTTTGTATGGGAGGGGTCTGACTGTGGACGTGGCGAGAGGGATGACTGCGGACAGAAGTGAGTGGGAACGTTGCATAAGAAGGTAATTTTATTTTTGACGCAGTACGGGAAGTTGCCCGCGTGTGATGGGGTTGACCTATTCTGTGCGGGGGGAGGGGCTGCAAACAATGAAGCGGTCGGCGTAAACCAGCTATGGCTGTCGGTCCTGATTGTGGAAGGTGGTTGTGCTGGGCTGCTGCTGATCCTGGCAGTCTGGTATGGCCAGTGCTGCCTCTCTCGCCTCCCAGCACTAAGAGTGTTGATTGTGACCTGCTGTCGGCTACCCTCCCATAGGGAGGAGAAGCCTGGTATATGTGTGTATATGTATGTATGTATATATGTAGATGGACTACTTTGGTGAGAAAATTTAATACCCTGAAGAGAAGTACTACATTTTTCATTGTGATTTTGGATTAGAGTGAGTAGAAAAATTGATAAGTTAACAAAATGTACCTGAATGGTTTTGAAAAAGCAATACTGATTCATTTAATTAGAGTTTGAAGAAATTGGATAGAATAAAATTCAGTGGTTAGCAAGAAATCTGTTTATTGTATTCGTATGTTTGAATTTAAGGGAATAATGTACATGTGAATCTGACCGTTTGATAGACAACATTATGCTTTATCACTTATAATATTGTTGATCGGTGTGGGTGAGGAAATAAATCGCAAGTTGTGGGCTGTATAATTAACAGTAGAGGTACACGAAGACTCTGACATAAAGATATTGACAACTATACACGTTATTTTTTATCATGCTGTGGTAACTCCTCTCACTTTCCTTTCCATGATGGAAGTGAGGGCAGCATAAGTTTCAGTAAATTTTTCCTAGAATTGTACATACAAGTTTTCTAGCATTCAAATGGAATCTAGTTTTTAAGGATTTCCGATACCTTTGTTGAAGTATCTTTTCTGCTGTTGTAAATCTTATTTCTCATCAAGAAACTCAACTAGCATCCATGATAATGATTATGCAAACTTCATGTGCAAAATATGTTTTCGTTGTAGCCTTTTTTTCGCACTTCTAAAATTTTTAAATGCAGAATAAAGCAAAATCATTTAAGGATGTTATTAAGAGCTTGTCGGTTTCAACAAATAAAACATTCTCTACAACCTGATCATCTGCCTTTGACTATATCAGCCTCCTTCTCGAGTGTGCAGCACAGCCGTTCCTGGCAGTGAATTCCGATTTTTAACGCGATGGAAGAGTAGAGCTTCGGCACTACCGGTCTGCAAGAGTGGTCGTTGCAGAGGTTCAGGGACTCTGCGATTACCGTGGTAGTACAAGCATTCATGGTTTAGCTCACTGGAGCCCGAGCCCTTTTATTTTACAACTTTTTAACCACGTAGTAGTACTTCACAAACCAGGAGGGAGACCCTTGAGGGTCGTATCTTCGTCATCAAGTTCTACATAACGAAATGTATACATAACTACACGAAACAAAGCGTTGCGCATTGTCACGGGCTGTACACGATCGACCCCTATAGCACACCTACACGAAGAATCCCTCGTCCTCCCCCTCCTTGACCACATGAACACGCTAGGGACAAACTTCTACACCTCCACACAAGACCCTTCCCACCCGCTACACTACATGCAACAACCCCGGCCAACCCAACGAACATTCCTGAGATTCCTGAGATATAGTTTGGAGCACAGCTCCAGGCCACGATGAGTCGCCGCCTCACGACGCCGCCAACCTCCCCGCAGCGACGGAGCCCCAGGTCCCCAGCAAAGCGAGCCAGCAGCTCCACCACAGCCGAGGCAGGCCACGGCGCCTTCAGAACGACAGAACGAGCGGCGTCAGCCGTCCTTCCCGTGCCGGGGCAAGGTTAGGGGGCAGCCGCTCTCATATATGCCAGCTGCTGCAGGATACTATTACCCTCAGCAGGCTGGTAGTAATGGGGCAAGGGAGGCTTGTCCGGGATCGTCCTCAAAAATTCATCGAGTCTCCCCTTGAACGACTCCAGTGTTCCCTCAAACTCCTTGGTACCAGCCGGAAGACAGTTGAACAGACTAGGTCCCATAACAGAGAACGAGGCATCAGAACGAGCCCTGCCTCGTTCTGATGCTCGCCAGCGCCCTGCTGGTAAAAGCTGGGATGTTACAAGTTTTTCCTCGCCGAATGTGCCGCTGGGCTGTTCGTCGCATCGCCTGGTCCCTGAAGTTCGGAGCCAAGCCATTCAGAACTTTCCAGGTATATATGATGAGGTACCTTTCACGGCGACGCTGAAATGAAAACAGGGACAGGTGTGATAGCCGTTTCCAGTAGTCAAACGACTGCATTCCGTCGATCCTTGCAGTGAAGGTCCTCTGTACACCCTCCAGCTTCTGTACTTCGCCAACAGTGCTCGGACTCCAGAGCTGACAACAGTACTCTGCCAATGGGAGGACTAACGATTTGAACAATTTCAGCATTAGTGGGGCTTCCCTCGTCTTAAAGGTTCGCAGGATCCATCGGATCTGGCGTCTGCACCTAAGCAACACCTGGTTAATGTGCTCTCCGAAGCCACCGTCATCTGAGATTACGACCCCCAGATCCCTGACCGAAGACTTGCGGTCGATCGCTGAACCACTAGTGGGGCTGTACGCATAGGAGGCGTCAGGGTGCAAACCGTACCGCACCAACTCAAATTTATTTTCATTGAAGGTCATGTTGTTTCGCGTTGCCCACTCGCAAATCTTCTGGAGGTCACTCTGTAGAGCCTCACAGTCCTCCACCGTAGCAATAGTTTTTAAGACCCTGGTGTCGTCAGCGAAGGATGAGGCCCGTGAGTGCAAGAGATTGACATCGATGTCCGAAATGTGGATCAGGAAAAGGAGTGGACCCAAAACGGATCCCTGAGGCACACCACTCACCACCACCGACTCCGTCGAGCGGCTCCCGTCCACTGAGACAACTTGTTTCCTGTTTGTTAGGAAGCTATAAATCCATTCAAGGAGCCTACCACTGATTCCAAAAAGACGGAGCTTCCTTAGCAGCACGCCATAATCTCCTTTATCGAAGGCCTTAGCGAAGTCCAGATACATCACGTCCACAGCGAGTCCAGAGCCAAGCGCCTCCGTAACCTGCCGCTGATGCTCCAACAATTGTGAGAGGCACGACCGACCCCGTCTGAAACCGTGCTGATTGTCGTTCAGTAGGTCATTGCTCTCGAGATACGTAACTAGTCGTTTAACTACGATCTTCTCAAAAAATTTAATTACATGGGATGTTAGGGCGATAGGACGGTAATTAGCGGGGGAATGCTTCACGCCCCCCTTGTGAACCGGAATAATTACTCCCAAATTTAGAGGAGCAGGCACACATCCTTTATCCATTGATGATCTCCACAGTGCATGTATAGGATGTGGATCGAAGGAATCCCGTCCGGACTCGCTGCGGATGTGGACGGCAGCTCCCTTATGCATGTCACCAACTCGTTCTCGCCGAACCGAACATCGTCCAGAAGGGAGGGCCTGTCTTCTTCGAGTAGTCCTTGCAGGAGACCTAGAGTGTCCGTGTTTCTCGGCCTACTGAAGACCGACTCGTACTGCTTCCTCAGCACCTCAGCTTTGGCCAAAGAGTCACCAACGAGCTCTTCCCCAGCATAGAAAGGGCCAATCTGGGACTTGGTCTTTGACTTACTCCGTGCGTACCCATAGAACTTACTTGGTCTTTATCACGTATCTGAGACTTGGTCTTTGACTTACTCCGTACCCGTACCCTTCAGGTTGTTGCGGATTGCTTCAATCGCCCGCCTCTCCCTGGTTGCAGTTTCTAGCTCATGCGACTGTATCAGCTGGTGCTCGATCAGCTCTGCCCTGCTCGGTAGTTTCATTCTAATGGCCGAGCTGACTGCCCCGAGCAGCTGTCTACGTATACGGTTTTTTTCCCGCATTAGGATCTTACGATCTCTTGGAATTGACGCCTGACGAACTGCTGTCTTCGGTGGGGCGTATTTTGAACAGACCACTGTCAGGACACCACAAAGATCTTCATACATGTTCAAGGGAAGCATGCCCTCGCTTCTCGAAGCCCAGTCGATTCTTGCAAGCTCCTCCCTTATACTGCACCAGTCGGTTCGAGAGCTCATGAAGTTAAGTGAACCCAAGGTACTCCCATAGTTCAGCTCAGCGTTGGACTGTTGGTTGGCCCATCCAATATCAGCTTTAACTATTATCAGTCTGTGGTCCGACAATGTTGTGTCTTCCACAACCACGTCCCTCACCAGTTCACCATGGTTGGTACAGACTAGGTCTAATAAGCTATCCAGCCTAGTTGGGCAGTTCACCGATTGTTCAAGCGCGAACTTGTCCATGAATTCGAGAAGAGATTTGGCCTGTAATCGGTCCTATCGAGAGCCACCGTAGATACTGTTTAAGGACCAGTTTATTCTGGGAAAGTTAAAATCACCAAGTATAATCAGAGTCGGCAGAGGTGTGCCCAGGTCCTCAATCCCCTCTGCGATATCAAGGAGAACCGGAACACATTACACACAACCCCGGCCACACACCTCAAAACACTATACGACTCCCTCCCTCCCTGCCCCCCAGATACCTCACTACGCACACACATACACACACACAGTTCACCTCACACGACCTCGCTGCCCTACCCCCTAACTCCCTCCTCGGAGTGAGACCCCCCCCCCCCCGTCCCCTCGACGCAGCGATCCCTCCCCCTGCAGGATCGAGTCCACCTGGCCCGGCTGCGGTGCGGGCACCACACTTCACTCCCCTCATACATGCACAGAATGGGACTTGCGGAGGACGACAGCTGCGTCTGGTGTCATGCCAACGTGGGCGATCTTTCGCATATCCTCCTACACTGTCCCGCCCTACACGCACACCGACACACACACCAGATACATGCACTGGAGCACTTCTGGACTCGCCCCGCGGACGTCGTGAGGTCTCTGCACGACGCGGGCGTCTTCCAGAGGACCATATAACCACACCCCTCTTCGCCTCGGGCCGTGCCCGGTCTGGGGCGGCCCTGGCCGCGGCGGACCCCTTCGAGCGGCCGTCGGGGCAAAACAACAACAACATAACGGAATCCATGGGCGGTTCATCACTTCTCTTCCTCTATTGCTTAGAAAATTTTGCAAACTTCATAAGGTGGCTTCAATAGATTGCTTGAGCCTAAATAGTTTCTAACATACTGAGGGATGACTCATATTTTCCTATTAATAAAGGACTTCATCACAGTGTATTTTGTCTTTATGGCCCAGCTTTTATATAGGTCTTCACCATGGAGAAATACTTCATGAAATAATGGGCTGTTCTATTCAAAAATGAATAAATGAAAATGTAGTGACTCATCAATATTTACTGCAACGATAACTTGAAAATTAACAACGGTTGGTTACGAGCTACGGATTGAATGAATGAATATAGAGAAGAAATGGAAACATCGTAAAATCTTGGCAGTCGATCCTCAAGTTATGAATCTCATGAAAACCTCAAATTTAATTAACAAAATCAGTCTACGTAATTTACATCTTGAAACAAGCATATTATGAGTTGTCGAGCTGAGGCTAATATTTATTCATTTGAGGTCTGCGTAAAATGATACATAACTCAAGGATGGACTGTAACTGGCAATGCGGATGGAAATCAATGCAATTTTTGTTTCAGATACTTTAAGCTCATAAAGTGGAAAAGAAACTTACATGAACAGAATAATGAGCGCTCGACATAGTTGTGTTAGTATCCTTGTCAATTTAAGAACCTCTATCCACAATAAAAACCATCTGACGAGATTAAATAAATGAGATTGTTAGTATGGACTATAAAAAAGTCAATGAATGAAATGTTTTTTTTACACAGGATACCTGCGCATTGTAACAACAACTTTGAAAAAGGACAAAGAATTTATGAGGTATGCATCAGACCTGAAAGAAGCAATATGAACAAAAATGATAGGCCTTAGGGACTTTCTATCTTCCAATATAAATAACTTGAGGGTGCCAGTCTATAGCATAGAACGATCAAAGTTAGTTCGTTTCCATCCTACGCTTACAGAATCACAGCACCGATCCACTCTTATAATTATAATGCATAGTAATGCATTAAAATAACCAGAGCATAGTTCCTATTACTTCTGCTGTGACGCTTTGTATTCATTGTCCAAATGCTGCAGAAAATGATCCTATTTATAAGTACGACCCAAAAAACCGCATCCATAAATTTACAGCTAGGCCACTAAGTTGAAGTTAGATTAACTCATAGTTTAAACCAACCCGACCGAAAAATTTTTGAACAGGAAATTTGTTATAAAAATTTGTACTTGATACAACTAAAATTCTTAATCAAACAATAATAATACATTCTACTAAATAATAGGCGTAACGGTGGATTTTCTTTATTTCATTGGCGATGTAGAATGATAAACGCAAAAACTCAGAGCACATTTCTCTCTCTCTCTCTAAGTCAACACCACGCATCATTCAACAGAATGAATCACAATAATTTTCCTCTCTAAATGTTTTCAAATAAACATTTGATGTAATGTTTTGTCTTTTAACAGCAAGCCCAAATTTGAAGACGCTTTGTAATAATTACCCATCTTCTAAGCAAATTTCTGTTCTTAAAATTATTACCCGTTGCGAAAATGCGATCACACATTCTGCTTTATTTACGGCTAACTATAATGGAAGCAAATTGACAGTGGTTATTTGCATGTAGTGAAATGGAAGAAATGAGGCAGTAGCGGCTGTAACTTCTTCTATGATAAAAGCTAGAAATCACAGCAAATGCTCTCTGTTAAAATTAAAAATCAGTTCAGTAAATGCTACTCTTAAACAGTTAAAGTCTGTTCAGAACAGTTTTTTCCGTCGTCAGCGTCTGCCCCCTCCACCTCCACCAGCTCCTCCGGAGCAGACGATGGTACTCCTGTTATGAGCCAGATGCAGATGACGTCGATGACCACTGGCATTGAGGTTTCAGCAGATGAGGCAACAGTTAGCGAAAGTATTGAGATGCAAAGGCTTCTCATCTGGCCTCCCGTCCACGACATTGAAGATTCTGGAATTTCATATGTGCACGTGATTATTAAGATTCAAAGAGACAAACCTATCTTCAAGATCTTTGGCCTACAATAAAAGAAGTTTCCACTCAGTCACAATGCGCGGTTGGCGCTGTTATGCTAAGCCGCCATGTAAAAGAGGCAGAATTGTACTCAAAACAAACAATCGATCAGTACAACGAAAACTATTTTGCATTCAATAATAAGAAGCCATATTATGGACGAACCAGCTTAAATTCCTCACAATAAAAAATTAATCATAAGCGGGAAAATTATTTTTATTTCGTCCAAGCATAATTAAAGGAACACAATGACCCCAGATATGCAATTGAAACCTTACATCAGCAGTAAGTGCATCACCTTTAAACAAATACAACTCAAATTATTAGGAAAGTAAGGTTAATAACATTAAAGAAAGATCAGTACGTTAATATACAGAATTTTGTGTAATTCGATGTACATATTTTAACCACAGATAGAGCTACGAAAACACACTCTGGTGATTTCATTGATCGAAAAATACTATTTCAAATAAATTTACGTCACTTCAAAGTTTATTACCCAAAAATAATTTTGGTTTATACAATGATATTTCTTGGCTGATTTGGATAAAATTTAGTTCAGGGTAATACTTACCCTATTGTTGAGGAAAATATCTTAAAAACAACAAAATTTTAACCCAAAAAGTAATTACAGTGTTCTAAAGTCAAAGCCAAATACGTTTGTGATCTCGATTGAAAATGTACAAAAATCTTATTCCGTCACAAAGTGCGCATGAAGAGCTTCTAAATCATGTTATAAAATCACTAGTTATTGTTCTCTTTCCTACTTTAAAATCGGTTTTCACAACCAAACAGTCGCCTGGCTCAGCGTGTAGCCTCACTAAAAAGCTGCTATCGTCACGTCACGCCTTCTTGTGACATAAACTAACTTGTTTACCATGTGAATTGAAGTTACTTTATGTGACGATTGGACAATGTGTTCATTTTTTAGAATTTAAAAATTTTGTAGGTTGAATAAACAAGTTACTTGTTAATTCATTATATTTATTTAATACAAACAAATTGTACAATCGATACATTAATTTTGAGCGCAAGCTTTGTTTAAATTTGATGGTAATTTACACGAAAACAAGAAGTGCACTTAGTACTTCAATTCGCATACCAGTTAATTTATGTTACACGCCGGTGCGACGCGACGAAAGCAGCCTTATAGTGAGGCTACACGCAGAACCAAGGGCTGTTTTGGTTGTAGAAATCGATTTTAAAAAAGGAAATAGGAAGATGACTAGCAATTTTATTACATTATTTGAAAGCTTTCAACGTAAATTTTGTGATGAAATGAGTTTTTTGTATTTTTTCAATTGAAAACATAAACGTATTTGGCTTTGACTTGGACCTTCTGTAATTACTTTTTGTATTAAAATTTTGTTGTTTTTAAGAAATTTACCTCAAAAATAGGCTATTTATTACCCTCAATAAAATTTCAATCAAAATTGGCCAAGAAATAAAATTTTCATGACAAAAAGTTTTCTTGGTGAAAAAACTTTGAAGTGATGTAACTTTGTTGAAAATTTGATTTTAACAACAATAAAATCACCACATAGAGGTTTTTTTATAGCTCTACCTGTGGTTAAAATATGTGCATCGAATTACACAACACCCTGTACATCGAAATTAAGTGCATTGCTTTCTACTCCTCGAGACACATCTATCGATATCCCTGCATCATATCTATTGATATCAACAAAATCGAGTACCAAAAAGTAATTGATACCATGCACAGTGGGAGTAATTAGATCACTCTTCCTCTAGCTTAACGACAAATAACACACCTTCGAAAGATTGAAGGCTCTGAAGGTCGTGATCTAACTGCTGGGAATCGACCTCATGCTGTGACTGCAGCTCCTGCGATGCTGGCAGGACCTCATGTGCTAGAAGACTTTCTTCCAGTAGAACAGCTCTTGGAGGTGTACGTCTTGATAGTCATTGGTGTAAAACAAAAAACAATAGAAAGAAGTCAATTTTATATCAATCCCAATAGCATGAAGTTGGCGCACAAGAAATAAAAAATTGAGAATGCGACGATGAAAGTGAATTTGAGGGTACAAAGTGCCATGGAGGATCATTTTCATCCAATTTTTTAACAAAAACGAGGCATCTAGCCCAAAAACTAAAGTATGTACAAGAAATGAATATTTCACTGAAAAACTACCTGAATAAAAATGTTCCACAACTCAGAATGAAAAGTAATTGAGCCAACGAGAGGTTTGATTGGAACAGGTTGGACGAGCCTTCGTGTTTAAGTAAGGGCTCATAATGATCATTTGAATGCGTAAATTGGACCTGATTCTTGACCATTTGGGACATCAAGGTGAACCGTAGTGTTAAAAAAATACATATCAGCAACTTGACCTTATAGAGACAGATATAGTGATATGGAAACAGACATGGCAAAAAACATGAAGTTTCTTTGGTTCCATCTCAGAGATAGTATGTTGTAAATCATTCAAATATTTTTACAGCCATAGGTATTCATCCAATGCTATTACACAAGTTGAATGACCAATCAGATTTAAACAGTTTTCTCAACATTGAAAGGGAGCAGCTGAATGAAACAAAACAAGAAATTAATGAATGAATTGCAATATTTAGATCAATCCTATTGCCAGCGTATTTCAATCACGCAGTTCAGGTCTTCATACTGAAAAGAAATAATTTAATGGCAACAAAAAATACGATTTACCTCAAGAAACCCACACAAAATCTCTATATTTTGTATTATCAAATCTAGAAGTGCTAAGATAGAATTGAAAATGAGAAGCATCTATTTTTTTTCAAAGGGGATTGATCATTACACCCACAATCTGCATACATCCAATCATATAAAAGGGATAGTATTAATCATGAAAAATTACTAAATTTATATGATTTTTGGTATGACACTTCCCTCCATCATAGTCATCTTAAAAATTGAGCACAGCACACCAAGGTTAAATACATGCATGAATGAGGTAAACTCATAACCAAGTTTGAATCTATGATAAATAATTGAACACAAGTATAAATGAATAAACACAAGAACACATCAACTCTGTGCCCTATCCAAGCAACAAACCTCTTGGCTGCACAACATGTTGGGCTTTTACCCTGCAGTGCTGAGTCTGAAGCTGCCCAGATATTCCGTTTCTCAGTAGTGGAGAGTGTGCAACTCTTTGCTGCAGGAGTTTGTTTCAGTTCTCTAGATGAAAATGCAGTAGATTTCTCTGTAAATTGAAATAATTGAACTTAAATTGACTGAGATTCAGGATGAAGAGGAATAATCAGGCCATATATAAATCAATACTTTTACCCTGATGCTGATAAAGACCTACTCACTTGCACTACTGTAGAAGACAGTAAATAAGTTCACTTCAATTTGTATAATACAAATTTTGAGATATTAAAAAATATTTGATTTCTCTAATTCTATAATCAAAATCCTTCAATGCACATGCATCACAAATGGACTCCTTCTTATGCAAACAAAATCAATGAACTCTCAAAATAGTGACGCACAAAGGATAGATTTGAAGTGTTCCAAATAGTAATTATTATTGAGCTATTGGTAACATATCTAATGATATTATTTTATGATTCTTTTTATCTGGTCTTCAAGATATATGTTCAACTGAAATAAGTGATGATGACAGCCCAATTATGCCCCACCTCCTCAATATCAAGGCCTTCGTTTTTACTATGATAATTATTTGTATCACTTCTGACATTAAACAAATAAGCTTCTCAATTGGAGAGCAATAGTTTTCCACATAAATAATAATGAAAATTTCCTTAATCCAGATGAATAACTTCCCTAACAATTAAACTTCCAGATATCCATTTGCAACTCATTAAGAATCCTTACGAAACTCTAAGCCGGTTACATGGGACCTCTCCCCTGGACTCTGATATATACTCATAGCTTGAACACTGATGGTGCCTGAAATGGAAAGGAGCATAACTTTAGATACCAAGTAGGTTTAGCTACAAATATTACTCACATAAAAAAGCAAATTCATGCAATGAAAGAAGCTACTGCCACTTTCATGAACACTATAATAATGTTGATATCACTGAATAAAAAATTTCAATTCATTGTGTAAACACACATCCGTTGCAAGCTGACTCAAATTAGTTTTCCTGAATAATACTACACTAAGACACAATGTGTATCAAGAAGTTAAATGGAACATATCTGATGAAAAAATGAGGATCATTACCAGTGATTCTTCATTTTACAATGTTTTACAGGTATCTTGAGTGTTTTATAGTACATACTCAAAAAAGGAAGGGATACAAATGTTTTTCATTGAGGTTTTGCTTATACCTTTATTGTTTCTGTTTGTCTTTTCTGAATTTTGAGTCATTTTGCTTCAGCAAACTTAATAGTAAACGTACAATCGATATAGAAGTCTCTATCAAAAATAGCCTCAATACATTGTAGTTCTTTGTAAATTTGTTGTTTCCTTTTGTGTTATTTGAAGTTCACCATTAAGTGGGAGTTTCTTTCTTAACCTGATATTGGTGACTACCACATATCAGAGCCAGCTTAGTGATGGTGGTTGTAATAACAGTGATAAGAGTACATAAATAAGGTGTAAGAAAGAAGAATAAGTACAAGAAGGAACATCTATGTGAAAAAAGTATTCATTTATCTAGGGTTGAACTACCAACTACTGAATGCCATTGTTTTATAACAGTTCAGAATAATGCAAAAAACTATTACTGAATTCAAAATTCCTGAGTATATATCAAGTTTAGAGAATTTATGTTCTGAGTACAGCAAAAATACTTTTAATCAGCTGAACATACTAAATGCTTTCACCAAACCAATTAATAAGTATTTTTGTTTTTTAGGCAAGGAGATGAGACTGCATCACCATGGCTTGATAGAATAAAAAGTTTGAGTTAACTTGATAAGGTTATTAAACATACAAGTTATTTGCTTTTTCTAAATTATAACTCTGCGAAAACAGCTCAGTAGCAATAATGAAATACTTCAATGAATGATTCAATTGACTTACTATTTGAATAATTTTGGGTACTTATTCCAAAAATGGTGTTCTCTTTGAAACATAATTGTAAAAATTTTAAGATGTACTTCAAAATTAGCATAAATGAGCAAGGCATCTTATTTTGACAATTTAATAAAGAAATATCCCAAATTTTTAAAGCTAAGATGATTTTTTCATTAGATGGTAATAGTGTCAATTTACCCTCAGCATGAATGTTATCATCTACTATTTGATTAAATGGAGTAACATATCAGATGAAAGATATTTTAAAACATTTCCAAAATAATACAAAGCTATGACAAAGTTATCTTTCAAATGGATTATCAATTAACAGATGAAAAACAAAAAAAAGATGTCCCACACTTAAATCACGGTAAATGTTAACCCTATCCGTTCGTAGGTGAGATCAAATTGTACCACCCAACCTTATATCGAAGGGCATTTTTTTAACTTTGAGTTTCTGTGCCCAAGTTTCAGTGACTTTTCCTAAAACATTCTTATGCACAATATGAACATAAATTTAGCATTCAGTGGAACGCGCAACATGTTGAATATGAATTATTTCAAAAATTAGATCATTAGAATGGCAGGTTGAACGCTGTTGAGATTGCACGTCTGACAGTCGGGTGTGCAATGCAGCGCTGCTGCTGCTGCTGCGGCAGTGGCACGCACGCTGGCAAGGAGTGAGGTAGTAACGTCGTTTGCTCCTGTCTGTTCCATGGCTTCACGATCGCGTAAGCGTCTAACCGAAGAAGTACACGGGATCTGGACGTACAGGACGAAATTAGCGCAAGTAGCAGCGATGACAACAGCAGTGCCATTGCCACTAAAAATGTTCGTCATCGAAAATCGCTTTTGTATCAAAGGTTAGTAAATCACCTCGATGAGAGCCTGATGATGCAAAACAATATTGTTCTGTAATAGAAATAGGCAATAAAACTAAACCAAACGTGACAATTGAATGGACAAATCAACAGCGCCTTGTCCACCAGTTGGGAGGCAAGCTACTGAAAATGTTATGCGAACCAAAGGTGGCACTATCAACGACGGCACCGCTGCGGATACCCCGATCAGCGCTTGGAATCTTTTCTTGACTGAAGGAATGGTTGCTGAAATTGTTCGACACACCAACTGCAACATTGAAAAACCATGACAAACAATGCAAACTACAGAGAGGAATTACCTACTCTCGCAAAGAAAACAGATACCACGGAAATACAAGCGTTCATTTGGTTGGTGTATGCCAGAGGGCTTATGTCACAGAATCATTTGGACTATAAAATCTTATTTATGGATAAAATTGGGCGCCAATATACTTATACAATAATGTAAAATATGTTGTTTGGTTATCCCTTGTACTTCAAAAACAGCTTGACCATAGAAAGTTTTACGTCCTGACATTCAAATACGGGTTTCTGGAATCGTTGGCCTTTATGCAACTTTTATACGACTGCAATGAACTGGCGTGCAGCCTGCTCGCAGCAGCTGCTACAGAGTACAACTGCGTCTGCCCTGTTCACAGAACTGTTGCAGGGGGCTGGTCGACATTATTTTATATATTGTTCTTTAAACAATGTATTAACTACTTTCACAAAAAGAACTTGACTGCAATATAATGACAAATGGTCATATATTAATTTGGGAAAAAATTACCTGCATCAACAAGCTAACAAAAAAGTTATCAAACTATTTCGAGGGTGGTACGAAATCATCTCACCTTGGCGCTCAGGCGCACGTAAAAATTTGGGCACGGATAGGGTTAAGGAAAGGACCACAGTAGATTTTCCACTTTTTGGTCCCTAAACATAGCTAATTAGATCGAAATAACCAATTTTTCTTCTATGCACCTACAGTCACAAATTAGTATTAAACAAGTTATAACGGTAGGTTTTGTTTAGGTACTTGGTAATTAATTATTTGCTGGCCCCGCGGAGCCTGAACCCACTTCTAGGATCTTTTAGTTAATAACACACTAGAAATATTCACCCAAAAATAAAGAGTTATAGCAGTATGTTTCCTTTCATCTTAGATGGCGGTAATGCGTCGGAAGGGAAAGTCCATTTAAGTGTTGCTATCCAACGTGCTCGAATTACTTTCTGCTTCAAACACTATTGATGCGGTAAGTGATTTACCGCTATAACTTCTAAAATACTCATTTCCGACGGAAAGAGTATAGAAGACAACTTGTTTATTTCAATCTAATTAACTATCTTTAGGCACCAAAAGCTTAAAAATCGATTACTGGCAAATGCTTCACATTTACCAAAAATATTTCTATAATACTATATTTACAAACTAGTCAAACTTGTATATTTACATGACATCATTATCCATTGTAAGAGAAGAATTAATGATAAATAACAAGACCCTTTTATCTAGTACCACAATTTAAATTGATAGGTTAGTTAGTTCAGCCAGCAATAACTGAGTAATAAGCAAATACGGACTTAATTCATCTAAAAAAGTCTAAATAAATATGAAATTAATTAAAGTAATACTATTGCCTGCTTGATAAGTTTGTTAAAATGAAAAATACTTGAATTTTGATGACTATAACCTGCCTTAGCCTTACAGCAAATACTCTTCATATGTTCAATGTCAATTTCAAATAACTTTTCATTTTCATGCTAAAACCTTTACACAATATGCTAAAATACTAAACACTATACACACATCTTACAATTTCATCCTACTTGACCACTAATTTTTAATCATGTTCGGACATAGTACCACATTAGCGAAAGCCCGCCTAAAATTTGTTTGTAAACATTTGTGACGTCATAACCCAACCCGGTAATAATCCTTTTCAAAACGAGGTTACAGAGAAAGTTACTCGGGTGCATGGAGCTAGGATATATGGAGGGAGCATTGCCGATTTCCATCGGATTCAAATTGGCTGCAAAAGTTGAAAGACTCGAGCACTGTCAAGGCCCGGCACGTCACAATTCTGAGCCAACCACAGACGCTTGGCTGAAGTTGCTCCACCCACCTTCTCTAAAACTACTCCTCTCATTTTCCAAAGCAAGATTAGTACCCAACCACAAGTCAAAGGGTGAGGTGTGCGTGCAAGTCGCTCTAATTTGTTATAATCAAGGGCCTGTACTCTTTATAGTTTTCAACCATTAATGTATCTTTGCTAGTAATTTTGATACCATTAAGTGTCCTCAAGTGAGGAAACACAATTTATTATCTTTCGGAGTCTTAGAATCCCAAATTAACGATTAACGATTATGCAATTAACTCAACAGCTTGAAGAGCATTCAGCGAGCGTGTGCGTACTCTATCATAATCAGTAGGTAACTGACTTCCGTGCCGACGTCACACTTGCGAGACGGCTATTGGTTACCACAAACATAGGAGAAATCTCAAAATCTGGTTCTCTGCACAGACGGCTATACTCCCTCCATATATACTCTCTCCACGCTCGGGTAACACTAACCTGTGTTTCTAGAAGCAATCTCGGCAACGGATCATCTTTGGAAACACTGTTTTTGACGGATCGAGTAACCCGCGTAACCCCGAGGGCTACTCGATCACTTAGAAATTACGACTAGAAAACCGCCTCTGGTTAAAACAGACGATTAAGGGTTGTGACTAAGATGAATGGTTAAAGGCCCAGGTGCGAGTGGGTGTGTTGTGCAGGCTTCGGAAGTGATGCGAAGAGCTAACGCACTAAACACACGGCGGCTGAAAACGGAATGACCGAAACGAGGCTCAGCTCGTCGATGTTGCCACACGGTTTTCTAACACTAAATATGGCGAAACGTGATGTTTCTATAGTACTTATGTGAGTCACATAAAACGTTAAGATTAATGATTAAACTTAGGAATTTATTAGCAATAAATTACGCTAAGGTAGTTTATGCACAGTATTATGCAAATCAATACTATATGAGATTTTTATGATTCGAAGCTAATGCTACGCAACGAGATAAAAGAGTTGAGCAAAACTAAAAGAAATTTGCAGCGTGAGTACTAACTGAAAAAATCAGACGGTACGCTTAGATAGCTATATAAAAATCATGCGAAAATCCTACGAAGAAAAGTTAAGGAAACAAAACGAGGCTAATTCCACAATAAACTGTTGGCGGCAAAACCCCCCAAAAAAACTTGGGAAATCATCAGAGAAGTTGCTCAGTATAAAAAATCAGACTGCAGAAGCATTTTTGACAACAACACAAAAACAGCGAATGACTTTAACACTTTCTTCTCAAGAAATGGCGAAGATGCTTTCAATGAAGTGTCTGAGATTGTTTCAGATCCATCTACAGGTGCAAATCTGAGCGATGTTTCATCCACAAATACTGGAAACAAATGGAGACCAAAACCAGTTTGCGTAACAGAGATACGAAAAATCTTATACCCACTAAATAATACTGAAGCGACAGAACATGATGGCATTAGCCTCCAAAATATAAAAGACAGCTTCCCCGTCACAGCAACTCTGATTTGTTTGATCATAAATACCTCTATTGCCACAAACCAGTTTCCCGATCAATAGAAACAATCCATTATAAAGCCATTACATAAATCTGGTGATATTGACATAGCATCAAACTACAGACCAAACAGTCTCCTGCCTGTTATGTCCAAAATACTGGAAAAAGTAATACCAAACCAGCTCCCGTCTTGCTTTGACGAGTCACATCTACTTCACCGCAATCAATATGCTCACAGAAGAAACACCAATACTCAAGACGCCCTGCTTAAGGAGGCCGTTTGGGTAAAAAAAAGTCCGTTATTTATGGATGGATTTCTCTGAAATTTTCACAGTAGGTATGAAATGATGCAAAGATCATTTGTTATTTGGACAAGAGTTTTGTATCTGCACTGGATTTTTTTTTTCGAAAAATATGATATAATAGGGTGTTTTTTTTTTAAATCTATCTTCTTCTACAATTTTGAAGTTACAGAACCAGTACTTCGTTTTTAGATCGCTTATATGTCTATATATGTACAAAACGCATGTTTTTCGTGTTCCCATGTATTTGTTTTTTGCCTGTGTTTAATGTTCTTTACCAGTGTTAAATTTTCTTTAGCTGTATTAAGTGTTCCTAAATGTATTAAATAATCTTGGTTCGAAGCTAGTTTGCTGTGATCTTTGTCAAGTTTGTAATAGGATAGCTGTCGGAAAGCATTGAGAGCTCCATTCACATTTCTTAGATGCGAGCAAGTTTAAGTAAGCCTGACTCGCCCCTTTTTCTGGACGGCTCTTTTCACGCTGCGCCGCGCGAGCGAGCAGCGTCTCCGTCACTTTTTCTTGAACTCGCTAGTATTAGCTGAATCGACCACTCTACAGTGGAATATATCTCATCAAGTGGACGATTATTCATCTATCTATTTATTGCTTCTTCCTTAGTTCATCATCAACTTAAGATGATAGTGTTAAGAGTTAGGTGGCGGCAACTTGCGACACTCTGGCCGGCTTGCGTCCGTTGAGCGGAGGGATGCCTTGATGGCTGCGCCCCACTTCGAAGGCTGCGCCCCACTTCAATGGCTGCGCCTCACTTCGATGGCTGCGCCCAACTTCGATGGCTGCGCCCCACTTCGATGGCTGCGCCCCACTTCGATGGCTGCACCCCACTTCGATGGCTTCGCCCCACTTCGATGGCTGCGCCCCACTTCGATGGCTGCACCCCACTTCGATGGCTGCGCCCCTCGCTTGACGTCGTCGAGCTCAATGAGCCTGGCCTAAGGTGAGATGGACTCTCCAATGTTTACCGACTGTCCTTAGCTTAGGTTTAGTATCGTTTCGATATGTGGCTCGCTGCTCAATCTGTACCGATGAACCCTGAAACCTAATTCAATTTTGTTATCGTGTTCTTTATCATTAGTCTCGTGGCCTTGCTCCCAACTTAGGAGTCTGTGTGATCTGTTTAATCTCGTGGCCTCGCGCCCAACTTAGGAGTCTGTGTAATCTGTGTAACCTGTGTAATCTCGTGGCCTCGCCCCCAACTTAGGAGTCTGTGTAATTTGCATAATCTCGTGGTCTCGCGCCCAACTTAGGAGTCTGTGTAATCTGTGTAATCTCGTGGCCTCACGCCCAACTTAGGAGTCTGTGTAATCTGTGTAATCTCGTGGCCTCGCGCCCAACTCTGTAATCTTTAATCTCGTGGCCTCGCGCCCAACTCTGTAATCTTTAATCTCGTGGCCTCGCGCCCAACTCTGTAATCTTTAATCTCGTGGCCTCGCGCCCAATGCAGGAATCTGTCATCTGTAATCTTTAATCTTTAATCTGCAATCTAGTGGCCTCGCGCTCAACTATTAGTCTGTAACTATCTTCTGGGCTCGGCTCGTGTTTACCTATACTGGAAGGGCATCAGCTCTATAATACGAAAGTGTGCTTAGCTCGGTTGTTTTCTTGCAGCCTATGAGACGTCGCCTGCCGCTTCGCTGCTTACTGTGCTGCCGAGGTTGACGCTGCTGCTGCTGAGGCCCACTCGTCATGCTGCAGTGCATTATAATTCTTGACAGTTCGTTATTTGTGAATGAAGCTCATTATTAAATAATGGAATCCCCTTTCTGGGTGCAGTTCATCTTTTCCCCATGGTTCAGGAAAAATTTAATATTATTTTGTATAATATAACCATAAGCAATAGGGAATTTTGATAACTTCTTTTTGTGGATTTTGGGAATTAAAAAAAATGACCCTTTTATCATTTTTTTTCATATAATGTAATTTTCAAAATAATAAATGTATCAAAAAATGCTATTGCTTATGGATACACCTTGCTAAGCTCTATCGAATGGTATATAAACCATTCTTGTAGCTCTAAAATTGTGGAAGATACTAGTTTGAGAAACCAATTATCAAGTTTCCAGAAAAAGGTGTTTTTTCACAAAAAAAATTGTTTTTCTTTTTATCTTTTGAAATACAGGATTTTCTACAATGAACTCTTGAGCGTGTACAGCTCTTTTCAAGCCCTTTCGATTGAAATAATTTACATTGCTGTAGCTCTGTAACTCTAGGAAAAAATATACAACAAAAGACAATACGTGTAACTCTTCAAAACAACCAGCTTTTTTATTTTTTCATTTTTTTTCGACCAAAATACGTTTTTTTCAAGTCAACTCCTTTGTTTTATAGCTCTTTTCAAGCCCTTTGGATTGGTGTGCTCGCCATAGCTGTAGCTATGATACTGCAGCTGTCATCGAGCTATGAATGAAAGCTGCGGTATCATAGATACGGCAGAACAGCTAAATTCTGAAATCGTCAAAATTTTATAAAAAAATATTTACTTGGCGTTAAAATGTTTCGTTTGAATAATGAAAGCCCTTTTAGTAGCCTATGAACAAACTATGTTGCCATTGCCGCAGAGAAACACGCTCAATTGACCCCAATAATGAGGGGAAGGAGGGTTCAAGGTCACGCCACCCCCATTGCTTTCCCCCCTCTGGTGGGCGTACCATTCGGAATAGACGTAAGCGGAAAGAACCAATGGAAGCGCAAGAAAATCCTCTATAAGATGCATATAAAAACAGAAAATCAACACTTATCCCAATTTCTACCCAGACGGCCTCCTTAACATAACAGAAAAATTTACAATAATATGGACAAAAAAAATGAACTCTCCTGCTATTGCTTGATCTTTCCAAAGCTTTCGATAGTGTTGAGCAAAAAAAACTTCCACAAAAAATGTCGAAACTCAGAATAGACACTCAGTGGTTTGAAAGCTACCTACTAAACTGCTCTCATACAGTGTGCTTGAATAACAAAATGTCATCATTCATACCAAATAATTTTGGCGTTCCTCAAGGTTCAATCATCGGCCCGCTCCTAATTTCAATTTTCATCAATGATTTCCCCCCTTCGCCGGCAAACACAAAAATTTTTATGTATGCTGATGAGGTACAAATTACCATGACAAGTTTGACAGCGGATTTGGAAGAAACACAAAGCAACGCTGAAAACCTTCTAGGAAATCTGAAATTGTGGTATGACCACAATGGTCTAAAACTAAACGCGAGTAAAACGCAGTGCATTATTTTTGTATCACAGAATACGACCAGAAATTTAGAACTATTCAGGCTAACATTTGGAGACGATAAAATTAAACCAGTAGGCAAAATGAAAAAACTTGGTGTTTTGCTTGACAAAAATACGACTTTCAACTTACACGTAGAAACATAGTGCAACGAAATCAACGGAACCTCAATGTTCTTTTATCGCATTGAGAACACACTTGACAAAAAATACAGGTTATTAGTGATTCAGTCTTTAGTTGTATCGCGTCTGGACTACTGCAGTCTAGTGTGGGGAGATTTACCTCAATATCGTCAAAAAGAGTTGTAAAAATGTATCAATTTTGCAGCCAAAGTGGTATGCAAAGAAAAAATTTCAAGAGACACGATCATGCCACCCCTCTTTTAAGAAAACTCGACTGGAGCCCAATACCGAATAGATTCATGATTCAAAAAGCTCGACGAGTGTTCTCATCTCTGGGCCTCCCTCAGAGCAATGCAGATGTGGTAAAATTTTGTCCATCCAATATCCCAAACAAAAAACCAAATCGGAGGAGTGCTGTCTTGGTCAGTTACCGTACAACGAACGCGGGACAAAAAGCTCTCTCAGTTTCTGGAGCTCTTTTGTGGAACAATCTTCCCTAGCACATCAAAAACTCTAAAACTAAAAAAGAATTAAAGGTAAATGTGTCACGTCATATTGCATCTATGTCATAGGGCATGCAACACTTCGGTGTGAATTTCCAACTTACCTCAAATTTTTTTTTTCGTGAAATTTCTGTAAGAAAATTTGAAATTATTTCTTCGTAATGTTTCGCTAAGTCATTCTAATATTGATCTTAATTATTTCTGTAGACTATAATAAGCAACGCATACGTCAACTCAATACAGCGGAATAAAGGTAATTTTTTCTCCTCAATTATTAGTGGTATTCTCTCAAACTCTCTAATCACCATTTTCTTGATTTGCTATTATGTGTATTTTGTATTTAATATCCGTGTGACAAACAAACTTTTGAAATACATTTTTGTGTATGTGTGAAATTTTGTGTGAAATTAATATTGCGAAGGAAAGACAAAAATACCGCTTAATGACCTATCGCTCGAAAAGGCACTATTCAGCAGAACTATTTCAAGAAAAACTACTCGATAGGTCTACCGAATTCCAGAAAATGATGCAATCTGACGATGTTGATGTACAAGTGTCAATTTTCAACGAGAACTTCACAGCAGCTCTCGACGAATGTGCACCTTACGTCACCAAAAAAACCAAGCCAAAACGAACTGTTTGGATCACTGACGAAGTTAAAGAGATGAGCAGAATAAAGAAAGCTAACTTGCGAGAGTACAAAAACAATAGATCAAACAGTACCTTATACAAGAGATATAAAGAACATGAAAAAATTCTTCGAAAGAAAATCACTGAAGCGAAACAAACTCACTTCCACCAGGCACTGATAACGGCTAAAAATAACCCGAAGCGAACTTGGGAAATCATTAGTGAGGTAGCCCCATATAAAAATTTAGATCGCATAAGTAATTTTGAAAATCCCTTGGCAACAGCCACGGATTTCAACACATTCTTTTCAAAAGTAGGGGCTCAAGTTTTCAGTGAGGTGTGTACCAATCCAGATGAAACGACAATTGAAAATTCATGCCCCACTGCACCCTCGAGGACTGATGTCAAGTGGAGACCACGCCCTGTCGATTTACCAGAGTTACGAAACATCTTATCCTCACTAAAAAACACAAAGGCAGTTGGACATGATGGTATCAGTCTTCAATATATCAAAGACAGTTTCCCTGTTACAGCACCATGGATTCGTCTGATAATTAATACATCAATAGTAACCAATACGTTTCCAAACCAATGGAAACACTCCATTATTAGACCGTTGCACAAAAGTGGTGACCTAAATACAGCATCAAACTACAGGCCCATCAGTCTTTTGCCTGTCATGTCCAAACTACTGGAGAAAGTGGTGACAAATCAACTGTAATTTCACCTGGACGAGTCAAATTTACTCCACCAAAATCAATATGCCTATAGAAGAAATACTAGCACTCAAGACGCTCTGCTCAATATATCTGAAAAAATATACAGTGACATCGATCAAAAGAATGTAACACTCTTGCTACTACTCGATCTCTCTAAGGCGTTCGATAGCGTCCAACATGAAAGACTTCTACGTAAAATACTGAACTTGGGAATAGACACGCAATGGTTTGAAAGTTACTTGTCAAATCGATCTCATGCAGTCCGCATAGAAAACAAATTGTCCCCATTCATTCAAAACAATTTTGGTGTTCCCCAAGGATCCATTCTTGGTCCCCTACTGTTTTCTATTTTCATTAATGATTTCCCTCCAATGCCTTCTAACACACGGATCTCTATGTATGCAGATGATGTTCAAATTGCAATAACAAGTTCTGTATCGGAAATACCACAGACGCAAATTAAAGCCGAAACTTTACTGACTAGCCTGAAATCATGGTACGACCGAAATGGTCTCAAATTAAATGCTAACAAAACACAATGCATCATTTTTGGATCCAAAGATGCAATTAAAAAAACTTCAGATCTTACTCTTGCAGTTGGAAATGATAAAATTAATGCATCAGAAAAAGTTAAAAATCTAGGTATCTGGTTCGATAGAAATATATCCTTCAAATCTCACGTTGAGACTACTTGCAACAAAATCTACGGAACTTTAATGTTTTTTCATCGAATAAAAAGTATGCTAGACGAAAAATCCAGATTATTAGCCATTCAATCCCTTGTGTTATCGCGCATTGACTACTGCAGCCTAGTATGGGGAGACTTACCTCAATACCTTCAAAGGGACTTACAAAAATGCATGAATTTTGCAGCCAAGGTGGTATGCAACGGTAATTTCAAAAGACGTGATCACGTAACCCCTCTCCTCAATAAACTCGGCTGGATCCCTATCCAAGAAAGGCTCCTCATGCAGAAGGCCCAATACGTATTCTCCTCGTTATATCTTCCTCAGAGCAATGCTGAGATAGCGCGTTTCCATCCACCCACTGTAACCAATCAAAAACCGAACAGAAACAATAATGTCTTAGTCAACTATCGTTCATCTCACTTAGGGCAGAAGGCTCTGTCCATATCAGGCGCCTTACTGTGGAACAAACTTCCCCTGAGTATTAAAGTCCCTCAAAGACCGAGAGAATTTAAAGCCAAAATAACTCGTCATCTTGTGTCTCAATAATAATCCTTAGTTACAGAACATACTGAATGAGTACTGACGAATCTCATTTACCTGGTATCTCCATTGCTGAACAATCTCCCTCGCTCATTGTGTTATAATTCAAGACATCAAACAACAGTTTTGAAGTATGCGTAGGTATTATGATTTGACCGCCTATACGTTGTCATTTGCAAACATGCTTACTTGTATATGTGTGTACGTATATAGGTGTATGTGCGCATATGGGTGTGTATATGTGCACGTAAAACTGTGTGCACTAGAGTAGATGAACCAGTCGAAGGTGCATTTTATGTCATTCCTCTCCGTTTCTGTGCAAGCATCAAACTAGACCGTCATGGTACCTATGTGTGTGTGTGTTGATCAATTACAGACATTCTGCACCATATTACAAAGATAATGTATTTTTTCTAATATGAAATTGTAAAGCATCCATGTAAAAAAAAATAAATTCGTTGTGTGATCATCCATTTATACTGCAGTAATATACTTATTCGGCCTATATTTATATGCTTATAATAATGTGATACCTATGTTTGTTTATCAATTGACGACAATTTGCGCCATATTTCAAAGATAATGTGATTTTTTTTTTTTTTTTTCTAATATGAAACCATTATAGGACATTAAGGTTTTCTTTCTTATTCACGTCCCACAATCGTTTTCATGTTTCTGACTTAAGTAGACTGTTTTGTGCCACTATTTTAAGTACGAAATTTTATAAAATTCATGCTATAATAAAAGATATTTTCTCCGTTTCCCTCGATTGGAATTCTGGTTTATACTGACTAGTTTACGCTGATATTTGCGCACATGCTTACTTGTGTAAATGTGTACGTGTCCACGCTATGCGTATGACACTCTGTAGAATGCGTATGTATTGCCTCGATGCATAGAAATGCATTTGCGTATGCTTACGAGTCAGGTGTAAATATGTGCGTGGGTATATGTGTGCATGTGTATGTGTAAATATTTACATGTATACGTGCATATATGTGTGTACTAGACGGACAACTAGCATTTTACTAGAGATAATGGTCTTTTTTTCAGTGCACTCTCAACTTGTAACATTACCTAACTCGTCATATCTTTAGTATTGTAAAGCATTCATGTAAAAACTATACATTTGTTGTGCGATCATCCATTTATATTTAAATAAAATGCTTGTTAACTAATGACCGTTATGTTAAAATTGTTGAATCAGAAATACAAAACCTATAGTCTTCTTGGTCCTCTTGCTTATATGTACACACGTGTGTGTCCATGTTAACGAAACCGGTGTTTTTCGTAACCTAGGCACACACATGGCCGTAAAACGCGTGTATATATATGTGTGTGTGTGTGTGTGTATGTGTGTGAGTGTGTGTATGGATATATACACACATGCATACGTATATGTACATATGTGTGTATGTGGGTATATATTTATATATATTTTTCTTTTTTTTATGCTTCCTCAAAATGACACTTGTGAACATTGACCGAAACAAGCGATTTCATATATTATTTCCTGGCGTCAAGAATTGCGAAGTCTTATGTCATGTACATGTAAACTGTCAAAAGTGTTTTCACCCCACAATGAAAATGCATCGTCCATGAAATTGTGTTATCTCTTACAATTTTCATTACATGTATTATCAGATGTAGATCAAGCTAGATTAGGAGTTCATTGCCCTCAATCATTTCTTTTGACTAGTGACACGAGTTTTTCAATACTCGTGTGTGTGTATCATCTAAGTGTATTAATTTTAAGATATTTTAAAAACCAATGATGGTACTTTTGTACCATCTCTATTGGAAATAAACCATTTTTTTTTTCTTTTTTATGTGTACATATATGTGTATATATTTACATGTATGTGTGCACATATGTGTGTACTAAACTGACAACTAGCATTTTACTAGAGATAATGGTCATTTTCTGTTCACTCTCAACTTGTAACATTACCTAACTCGTCATCTCTTTATTATTGTAAAGCATTCATGTACAAACTATACATTTGTTGTACGATCATCCATTTATATTCAAATGAAATGCTTATTAACTAACGACCGTTATGTTAAAATTGTTGAATTAGAAATACAAAACTTATAATCTTCTTGGTCCTCATGCTTATGCGTACATATGTATATATATATATATCTGTATGTGTGTGTGTATGTATGTATGTATATATGTATGTACGTATATATATGCATATGGATTTGTGTTTAAATTTTTTTTTTTCATGCTTCCTTAAAATGACACTTTTGAACATTTGCCGAAACAAGCGATTCATATATTATTTCCTGGCATCAATAATTGCGAAGTTTTATGTCATGTACATGTAAACTGTCAAAAGTTTTTTCACCCCACAATGAAAATGCATCGTCCATGAATTTGCGTTATCTCTTATAATTATCATTACATGTATTGTCAAATGTAGATTAAGCAAGATTAGGAGTACATTGCCCTCAATCATTTATTTTCGACAAGTGACACGAGTTTTTCAATACTCGTGTGTGTGTATCATCTAAGTGTATTAATTTTAAGATATTTAAAAACCAATGATTGTAATATTGTACAATCTCTATTGGAAATAAAGTTTTTTCTTTCTTTCTTTCTTTCTTTCTTGTGTGTACATCAGTATACAGGCTTACAGATGTGAGGGTTGTGCTATGTTTTTATGAAATTAATTTTCGCTAACATTTTCTCACTATTTCGAAATCATTTCACATAGGTGTTTCAATCGATTTCGGCTAAGCTGAGGGGAGGAGGGAATCTAGCATTTTAGTATTTTAAATTTTCCTAATTTTTCTGAGCGTTCAGCGCACACTAGCACTGAACTTTCAAATCAGAAATAATTTTAAATTTCAGATATTAAAATTATTACTCAGAACAACTTTTAAATCTACCATTACGTACCAAATTTTGGAAATATCTGCCACTCAAAAGTCATATCGAGCAATATAGTATTCCATTTTATCCCATGTACCCATGTCCGTATAATGCTGAAGAGAGTACCGATAGGATGTGAAACCCGGGATATGGATTTATCTGTGCACACGTATGTAGGTATATGTATATCTACATAAATATTTAAACATGTTTCTATCTCTAATTTTATTTTGAGAATGATCCGGGTAATTAATTTTTTTGCTAATGCGAAATTATTTCAGAAATATATCTATCACCACCCTAGAGCGCGTTTTTGTGAATAAGAAAAATGAAAAATACAATTAGACGAATGAAATAAAACGCAATTTGAGCATATGAATAGTGGAAAAATTAGCTTTCTGTCCGTATGTTGAAGAAACTATTTTTTCTTTTGAGTATATGTTTGTTTTCGCGTTTCTGCCAAAATTTTATAGATATTTGCTACTGATAAGTGAAATCTGGCTTACACTGTATCTCCATTTTATCCCATGTACCCATGTCCGTATGATGCTGCAGAGAATACCAAGAGGATATGAAACCCTAGATTTTTGTTGATGTTGTTCCTCTACTGTAGCTTGAGTTTTCTTAAAATTTATGTCATAAAAAAATAAAAACATTTCATTTATACGTTTTTCGAAGTTTTTTCCTCGTACTTATTTTTTCTTCGGGTTATTTTTTACTATTATACTGAGCCTGACCGTCATTTTAGATGTACCATGAGCAAGATTTTTTTGTGTTTGTTAGTATTTTTCTTATCTTCGTTTCCAATACGTGTATATATGAATATGAGTGTGTATGTGGGCACGTGAGTCTGGGCACACATACATGCATGTCTTTGTGTGCGCACATATACATGTTCAAATATATGCACGCATATGTATAAATATGTTTTCTATTTCTATTTTTTGAGTATAAACGAAACTTCAAGACACATTACATTTTACATAAAGCTCTGCGACCAGTAAACACTGAACCATATCTAAGATATAAATTCATTTATTGAACTTGTTTAATGATTCAAAAATAGATCTATCACCACCCCAGAAATCTGCTAGAGGCAACAAAAACAATTTTGTGCATGCTATGCATGAAAAAAGGGAGAGGGAACACCATCCTAATCCAAATAGAACTAACAATGCAAACAGTGCAGACTCCCCCGTTGTTATTCAGGACTGCTACGGGGATATCTTCTCAGTTGCCGAGGGAGTGAAACCCCCATTAAAATAAAATTATTGCCAAACAACACCCCACTGGAAATGGAGGTAGACACTGGTGCTGCCAGGTCTATCCTATCAAAAGCTGCATATTTTAAGTTGCCCGCCAAGACAAGATCCGAGTTGAGGCTTTCTGATGTTAAGCTTAGGACTTATGGTGGAGCTCAACTAGTAGTTTGTGGGGAGATCAGGACTAACATTCAGCGTGAGGCTAGTGGTGGGGCTCCTCAGCTAGAAACTATTGTAGTGATAGACAGGGGAGGACCAGCCTTGCTGGGTAGGGATCTAATTGATTCCCTAGGGTTAACTATAGTAGCAAATGAAGTACACAAACTGGCTACTTGCCCTGAAGATTTAGCAAATAAATTCCCCGACCTTTTTCAACCAGGTCTAGGTTGCTTTAAAGGGAAGGAATTTCGAGATTGAGGTGGACCCATCAGTACCACCAAAGTTTTGTAAGGCCAGGAACGTATCGTACACACTCACTTAGACCTAAGGTGGAGGCAGAACTAGATAGACTGGTGCAGGAAGGGATCCTCACCCCTGTACAGTACTCTAGATTGGCATCGGCTATTGTTCCCGTGCTCAAGGCTGATCAAAGCATCCGAATCTGTGGGGACTACAAAATAACTGTCAATAGGGCCACTAGGCTTGATACCTACCCTTTACCCAGAGTAGAAGATTTATTTAGCGGGTTAGCCGGAGGAGTTATATACTCCAAGCTAGACATGTCTCAAGCGTACGCCCAACTTCCGTTGGACGACGAATCTAAGGTACTCACCGTGATCAAAACCCATAGAGGTCTGTTTGCTTATAATAGGCTAAGCTTCGGCATTGCTTCGGCACCTGGAATATTTCTGCGTGCAATGTAAGGACTATTGCAGGGCTTCCCAGGAGTGTTTTGCTACCTGGACGACGTACTAATATGTGCTACTAATGAGCAAGAGCACTCCAAGCGTCTCCATCAAGTCTTATCTAAACTACAGGAGGCAGGGCTAAAACTGAAAATGGAAAAGTGTCAGATAGGAGTATCACAGGTATCCTAACTTGGATATCAGACTGACAAGGATGGGTTGCACCCCACGGCAGAGAAGATAGCCGCTATCCGGAATGCCCCAGCTCCTACTGAATTGAATTTTTGCAGGAAATTCCTAAAATCTTCTGCGACTATGTTGGAGCCCTTAAATGCCTTACTACGGGATAAAACTCCTTGGAAGTGGGATGCAAGTCAAGAGTGGGCATTCCAGAAGTCTAAACAAGCCCTCCTGGACTCCCAGACTTTAGTCCATTTCGACCCTCAGAAACCCATAGTGGTAGTGGCTGACAATAGTGCGTATGGTGTGGAAGCGGTGCTGTGTCTCCTTATTGATGGAATTGAACGCTCCGCCTATTTTGCCTCCCGGACTCTAACAGCAACAGAATGTACCTACTCCCAGACTGAGAAAGAAGCTCTGGCTATGGTGTTCGCACTCCGAAAATTTCATTGCTACCTGTGGGGACAGGAATTCACGGTGATCACCGACCACAAACCCTTACTAGGACTATTTGATCCGGGGCGAAGCATTCCCTCGATGGCATCCGGGCGCATTCAAAGGTGGGCTCAACTGCTGCAGTCCTACAAGTTCACCTTGCGTCACCGGTCTGGCGTGCTGTTGGGCACGGCTAATGCTCTCAGTCGTCTACCCTTGACAACTCCCGAGGAAGCCACGCCCATTCCTGCGGAGTGGACGTCCTTAGTAAACTTCTTTGAGTCAGCTCCGGTCACCAGCACCCACATACGCGACGGTGCCCTAAGGGACCCAGTACTTTCAAAGGCATACAAATACTGCCAGGTAGGCTGGCCTTCGACGGTAATTGGTGACCCTGATCCCGCTCTGTACACTAGGAGGCGAGACGAATTGTCCACACAAAATAGCTGTGTGCTCTGGGGAGCAAGAATTATTGTACCCCAAGCTCTCAGACAAGCCATTGTGGATGAACTTCACTCTGGCCATGCAGGATCATCCAGAATGAAGGAGCTTGCGCGCAGCTATGTTTGGTGGCCGCTGCTGGACAAAGATCTAGAAGAAACGACTAAATCATGCAGCGAGTGTCTGAGCACTCGAGCTGCGCCAACGAGAGCTGAACTCCACCCGTGGGAATGGCCTGCGAAGCCATGGCATCGCATACACATCGACTACGCGGGTCCAATGGATGGAAAATACTATCTAGTGATCGTGGATGCACTCTCTAGATGGGTGGAAATTTTTCCCACATCTACTACAACCGCTAGCGAAACGATCTCGTTCCTAAAACACACTTTTGCGATATTTGGATTCCCGGTAACAATTGTTTTGGACAACGCAAAGTGTTTCACATCAGCTGAATTCCAAAAATGTGTGAAGGCATGTGGTATGCAACATATTACGAGCGCACCATACCATCCTTCAACTAATGGACTGGCAGAGCGCATGGTACAAACGTTCAAGAAGAATGTAAAAAAGTCAACGGAACCCCTACGCCTAACACTAGACAGGTTCCGGTTCAACTATCGGCTAACACCCCACACGACAACAGGTGTTAAGCCCGCCGAACTGATGTTAGGCAGGAAAGTTCGCTCTCGTCATGATCTGCTTTGGCCGTCAGAAGGAATCGCGTCCAAAGTTGCTCAACGCCAGGACGCTCAGAAAAGATACCACCCAGGGTCTCGTGCGGTTGACATTCCACCAGAGCCACCTGTGGTGGTCCGTCAATACATACCGAGTTCCCCAATATGAACCCCTGCTACTACCGTTGAGAAAAGTGCCCGGTGTCCTACAAGTGCCAACTGCAGGGGGGAGAGGTCGTTCGTCGACACCAGGACCAAGTTATTACCTGCTCGAACACCAGCCTAGGACCCATGGAACAACCTACGGAGGAAACCGTGTTGATCCCACAACCTGCTCGAGATTCATACCCACCACCTCCGACTAATGATCCTGACCCCGAAACATCTGATTACTCGATTCCCACCCAGGAGGCAAGGATGCACGAGCCTCCAAGTGCTAGCATCTCACGCAGGTCTATCCGAGCTCGGAAGCCTGTGGTGAAAATGGACCTTTAGGATTGACTAGATTAAATAAGGGGATTGGGTTACAAGGGGGGGGAGGGCTCTCAGCAAGCCCGGAACTGTCCATCCACGGAAGATTAGCGACCGTGCTGTTCAAAAATTGGTCCGAACAGTAGTGCAAAGGCCTCAAACTACTTGTGAAGAACTGAAGGATGACCTCAGGACATCTGGGATCGAAGCCAGCAAACACAGGATCCGCAGGACACCACGCCGTAAAGTTATTCGATTCCGTACCCCTCAAGAGAGACCTCTTCTCCAGAAAAGTCACGTCAAGGCCAAGGTGAAGTTTGCCAACGACCATTTGAACAAGCCAGCAGCGTTTTGGAACTTAGTTGTGTGGTCAAATGCGACAAAAATCAAACTATTTGGGAGAAACAGCACATATCATGTTTGAAGGCAACAAAACGTAGAGTATAAACAAAAGTGAACCATCCCCAAAGTTAAGTTTGGAGGTGGCTCAATCATGGTGTGGGATGTTTCATCTCATCATGGGTTGGTTAATTTCATACCATTGAAGGAACCGTGAATCGCAGAAAATATCGTGAAATATTAGAAAAGCCACTCCTAACTTTAGCTTTCTTGTTACCATTTAAACGAAGATGGACTTTAAAACAAGACAACGATCCAAAACGTACTGCAAACGATACCAAATAATGGTTGAAGATGAAGAAGATGAGTGTTTCAGAATGCCAAGTCAATATCTGAGCATGAATCCGATCCAAAACTTGTGGAGGGAATTGAAATAGAAAATTCAGAAGATTGGTCCCAAAACATCCCTGAACTCGAAGAAATTAGCATTGAAGAATGAAATTAGATTACACCCAAAACTTGTAAAAGACTAGCAGTGAATTACTCTAAACGTCTCAAAGCCATAATTTATAATAACGGCTTTGCAACAAGGTATTAATGTGTTGTGAGCTTTTTTCACGTATTTTTTATACATCTGTCTAAATAGTTTTTCTGTCAAATATTTGTTGCTTTTAGACATGTTATTAACCTTCTTACACTATTGTTTATCTACATACAGGTTGTTTCAGGACAAGAGGTAAGAAATTGCGCACCAATTAGAAAATTGCCAAATAAGTACGTTCTTCTTCATGTAATTTTCCAAAAAACTTAGAGTTGTTAGATATTTGCAGTTTATGATTTTAAAGGATGAAGAAAAAAGAAAAAAGAAAGAAAAGAAAGAAAGAAAAACAGGTAACTTCTAAAAATGTTGACAGATGAGATACATGAAAACATATTGGCTTTTAGAAATTTCTTAATATAATACTTCCTCAGAGAAACGTACCATTTGAGGAGTTCCAATAGACAAACTATACGTGGTCTACTAATAGACAAACCATGCAAGGTGTACTGATAGACAAATTTTACGAGGTGAAATAATAGAAAAACCAAACGAGGTGCACCACTGATAGACAAACCATACGAGGTGTACTAATAGACAAACCATACGTGGCGTGCAAATAGATTAACCCTAGCAAGGGGTAGTTAAACCAAAAATATCATTTCTTGGATATTTTATATCCCAAGAGATGGCTGACAACTTATAAATAATTTAAAAAGTACTAGAAAATTTTTTGGAATTCCTAAATTATTAGTTGAATCGAAGTAAGAAAAAACAAAAAACGCTTTACCAAAGCAGTTTGAAACACCGTCGTAAATGACTATCAAGTATTGAGAAAAGGTTAGTCACAAAGTAATTTATAAAGAACATCGCGCAACACAATACGCGCATCTAGAAACGCGCAAACAAACTTAAGGCCCTTTTACATTAACGGTGTCTTCGCGTACCACACCGTCGCTCCATCCATGTTCTGTAAATTATTCTGACAGTATTGCAGGAGCAATACTGTCGATTACTGTCTCGGGGAAAGGAGCGGCGAATTGAGCGGCAATGTAAAAGCAAGCCGGTGTGCTCTGACGCTCAATCTTCTCGTGGGAGGAGCTGTAGAAAGTTCACCGTCGCTCCACACCGTTGCTCCATACCGCTGGTGTAAAATGAGCTTTAGACGCAAACTGTAGTTCATTAAACATATATTTATATATATACTTATGAATATAAGAAAATTAATAATAAACATAAAAAACAATCTTGCTCTTGCTACATCTAAAATGACAGTCGAGCTCAGTGAAATCGTAAGAAATAACCTGAAGAAAAATAAGTAAAAAGAATAATGACTTCGGAAACGTAAAAATGAACTGATTTTTAATTTCCTAAGAGAAAATTTAGGAAAAATGTTGTTGTCGAGGAACTTTGGCTGGTTTGTTGTCGAGGAACAACGACAACAAAAAAACATCTCAGGTTATGCATTCTCTAAATATTCTCTGCAACATCGTACGGGTATGGGTACATGGAATAAAATGCAGATACAGTGTCAGCCGGATACCACCTATGATTATCAAATATCTACAACATTTAGGCAGAAACACGTGAACAAACATGCACAAGATGAAAATTCATAGCTTGTTCAACACATGGACAAAAAGGTAATTTTCTTCACGATTCATATGCACAAGCTGCGCTTTTTTTATTTGTCTATTTGTATTTTTAGTTTTTCTATTCACATAAGCGCTCTTTGGGGTAGTCATAGATCTATTTCTGAATCATTTAGCAATAGTAAATTTATTTAATGGATGTTTTCGCGCAAAAAATAGAAATAGAAACATATTTATGTTTATGTAGATATACATATACCTACGAACATGCACACAGATATATCCATGAATGTGCGTGTGTAGATGTATATATATATACATATACATACACATATAAATATATACAGGGTGTTTTTTTTACTTTGAACAAACTTCGAACTTAGGTACAAAAACTCAAAATAAATCGATTTTCATGAATGACAAAATGTCCAAAACTCTTTAGTTTTCGAGTTATAGTTACTTGAAGAATATTAGAACTTCAAGTAGGATTGCACGCGCGCACCATTTTTAGCGCTACCTTTGAGAGTTAAAGAGGTTTTTGGGCCCCTCTAATGTAGTATTTTTGTAATTTCACAATGAAATTTGCGTGTAACCGTTTTACAAATAAGAATAAATTGTCCTAAATGAGTAATTATCAATTATTATCATGTAAGCTAATCATTAATCAGTAAGCATTGCAGGATACAGGTAAAAAACATAATCAATACAAACTTTAATGTAAGAACTTTAACGCAAGAACAAACTTGAATACAGTTTTATTACAACAGTTACTCGAAATGGCCTCCATAAACTTCAACACATTTACGACATCTAACAGCCAGTGAGCGCCTTACAGCTTGAAACACGCCAGGCATTTCCGTAATACGGCCAGCTGAGTCCACAATGCGTCCAACCAGATCCTGTTCCGATCCAACAGGAGTGGCATACACGAGGTCCTTCATGGTTCCCCTCAAGAAGAAATCCAGTGGCGTCAAATTAGGCGACCTTGCTGGCCATGCTACAGGAGCACCTCTGCCAATCCATCGGTTTTTAAATTGGTTATTCAGGAACAGGCGTGTTTCACGAAAGTAATGTGCTGGCGCTCCGTCATGCTGGAACCACATTCGCCTGCGTGTCTCCAAGAGCACGTCCTCCAGTAGTCCAGGCAAAACTTCGCGTAGGAAGATGGTGTACGCAGGTCCCGTGAGAGGAGAAGGTAATAGGTACGGACCAATTGAATTATTGCCAATAATGCCTGCCCACACGTTGACACTAAATCTGTGATGGTGACTATTAGGCTGAATAACATGAGGGTTATTTCCAGCCCAGTAATGATTATTGTGACGGTTGAAAACCCAATCACAACAGAAATAAGCTTCATCTGTAAAGAGAATAAGTTTTGAGAAACCGCGATTCATTCTTCCCTGTTGCATTAACCACTGGAAAACAGCATACGAGGTTCAAAATCACCTGGCATGAGCCCTTGCACTCTTTGGAAATGGTACGGATGTAATTGCTGACGATGTAGTGCCCTCCACACAGTAGTATGGTTTCGCAAGCCAAGACGTTGAGCAGCTGCACGAGTGCTGGTTCGTGGATGTTGCTCAAAATATTCCACAACTCTATTCTCCTGTGGATGATAGCCGCGCCCAGCATTCCCTCTGTTAACGTTGAAGCTGCGGGTGTCACGCAATCTCGTATGCAGAGTAGCAAAATACCGGAAATCAGGCACTTCGCGCCTAGGAAACCTTTCTCTGTACATCCTCAGAGCGAGCCTACCATTTCCGCCTGCAGCTCCATAAATCAAATGCATGTCTGCCTTCTCAGCATTGGTAAATCTTTCCATGGTCACAGTGCAACGGTGTGTCAACAAATGGCGAACTGATACCGCAACACGTGCGTTCCAGTAATGTAGATTGTTAATAATAAATTTTTTTCATTATTTCAGTTTCACATTGCATCTTGAAATCTTGTCGTTGATTACATGGAATGGATAACCCATAATGAAATGAGAAAAAATGATTCAACTGTATTCGACAATCTCGAAACTAACAACTTTAAATAACAATTGGTGTGCGGCCCAGTTATAACATGCACTTCTAAACATGCTTTGCGACGCCATAACTCGAAAACTAAAGAGTTTTGGACATTTTGTCATTCATGAAAATCGATTTATTTTGAGTTTTTGTACCTAAGTTCGAAGTTTGTTCAAAGTAAAAAAAAAACACCCTGTATATATACGTATTGGAAATGAATATAAAGAATAATAGGCATAAAAACAATCTTCCTAGTTCTACCTCGAAAATGACAGTGGAGTTCAGTGTAATCTTGAAAAATTATTTTGGAAAAAATAAAATATAAGGAAAAAAACATAAATAATGTATAAATGAATTAGTGTCTAATTTTCTGATAGAATTGTAATAGGAATCAAGTTGCAGTCAGAGCAACAACAATATATATATATATATATATATATATATATATATATACAAACGGGTTTCACATCCTATCGGTATTCTTTTCAACATTATACGGATATGGATCCATGAGATAAAATGGGATGCTGTTGTAGTCGGATATCCCTTCTGAGTAGCAAATATTTCCAAAATCTGGGCACGTAGACGTAGATTAAACAGTGGTCCAGAGTATTAATTTCAAATACTGAAATTTAGAGTTATTTCTGATTTGAAAGTTCAGTTCTACTGTGCGCTGAATGCACAAAAAAGAAACGCTTAATTCCCTCCCTCCTTCCCCCACACGAGGAGTACTGGAGTACACACCAAACGAGGAGTACAATAGCAATGTCAGGGGTTGATTATGCGATGAAAGAAATAAACAAAAAATATTCTCTGGGACATTTTGCTCATGGTAAGATGATTGAAAACTCATAAATACTGCTAGAGAACGCCTTAGAAGTCCTTCACTACAAGTGAAAAGAACAAAAGAAGAATTGCCAAGAATACGCCCAGCCGAAATCGATTGAAACACCGTCGTGAATGATTTCTAAGTAATGAGACAACGTTAGCCAAAATTAATTTATTGAAAACATAGCACAACTCTCACATCTATAAACCTGTAAATTGTTATACGTTTGGTGGGTATAAAGTTGATTTAGGTGAATTTAAGTAAGTGTAAAAATTGTGCTCGGTCTATGGTTATCGTCGACCAGCTAGGGTATATTCACGACCCTCACTAGAGTATTTAATGGTCCTATAGTATGTTTGGAATAACCAGTGTGTTAGGCCCCGCAACAGTATGGCCAGAAGGATATTATAGTATTACGCTCCCGGTTATGTATATAATGTTCGCCGGAATTTAATCCGAGTATCCTAGATACTCGCCAAACCCCCTTGAATCTGGCTGATCCGAAATTCCAGAGAGCGACGAAAAGAACTTTGGTCAACTCCCTGGAAATTCCGGAACCGTCTTACCCAATATTGAATGACTCTGCGACTAACCTTGTTACCGTACAAATAAAAATAGTAACTTAAAAAAAACGAATCTTTTCTTCCCCGAAGAAAGCATAACAACCTTCAGAAAAAGCCTAAGACAGGGAATTTAATAAAACGCCATCCAAATAAGGACTAGGCTACTGAAATCATCTAACAATTTGGTGCCGAACAGGGACAGCCAAACTAACGATCTAACACAGTGGTTTGGAGTTTAGCAATTTTCATCAGGCTGTTCGCGTGCCAAGGGAAACTAAAACCCAGACGATCGTGTAGGAACAGAAGAAACGGAGGTTCTGCTCGGCACTTCAGCTAGTGAATATATGGGACTATGCTTTGTGCTCATGGAACGGCGCGGAGAGAATGTTACGAGATATACTTCAGTATTTAGGTGCGTGAGGTGCTAAGAAATAATTTAATTTTGAGTATCTATAAAAAATGGAATTTGAATCTGTACCAACCACTAGCGGGGAGCGCTATCCAAGCAATGCTTTACGATTATGGTAGATCTGCCTTGACTTATAAATGGGTTGAGGTTAAAAAATTTAAGCAAGTCAAACAGCACCGGGATTTTATAAAGAGGATCTTACCTGGGTTATTTAATATTCAAAACAAGAGCACTTGGCGCAGTTGATCCACTGGTCGGGCGGCGTTGGCGCGAGGATTTAGTTTGGTAGGGCCAGGCACAACGAAGAGAAGCGTGTAGCCCAGACCGAAGTTGGTGACAGTCTGTGGTGTCAGGCAGTCCTCCTTGCACAGACTTATGTAAATGTTCTGTGGTCCTTGTCCCGACCTTGTCTTCCGCTGAAGCCGTATAGAAACATTTGGACGCGAGAACATTCGAGTAGCAATTAGTATTTTACTCAGGTTTACCGTGAATGCTTGATTTCCCGTGGATGTGAAGACCCTCCATCCCATAGCTCCGTTTGTTTTATTATAGTTTAATTTAGTTTTCTTAATAACCGCATTTTTTCAGTTGTTAGTATGAGTAAAAGAAATATGTTGGCAGAGGCTCTTTACTGCAGATCTTAATATAATATTGAAACAGCCTGCTTATTGCCTAACACGGTAGAGCTATGATTGTAATCTCGACAAATCAAATCTCGACTATGATTGTAATCGAGCTATGATTGTAATCTCGCATATAAAGACCGAAGCGTAGCGGGCCCTATGACAGAGAGACTAAATAACGTGACGAATAAACAGTTTACTTTATCTTATATCTATTTCTGTGAAATATTACAGTTTTAGATGAAGCTAATATGAAAATTATTGGTTTGTAATGAGTTGGTCAAATTTCTCTTTGTTAATTCCAAAAAATTTTCGATTAAAAATACTGTTCCTCTCTTGTAACGTTGAGCGTAGCAAAACCGAGGTTGTACGTGAAATTACGAGGTTGGGGGATTTGAACGAAATTGAACCCAAATTCCAAAAATGGAAATATTCGACACAAATTGAGGTTCGTTGACAGTTTCGGGCACGCACAGACGCTGACGCTCATGCCGATTACCGGCTTGTATTTGTAGGCTGTAAAAATTCAGTCTGATTCCGAGGAGCTCTGAGAAGATCAAAAGCTTAGGTAAGTAAATTGTGTGTCTGATAAAAATAGTAACTGACTAACTAATAATTTCCTTTATAGTGATTGAAAAACTGATAATACAAATTGAATCGACGACTCGGAGTAGAGTGAGCCATCGCAAAGATGGCTCACTCGAGTGGAGAATACGGCGTTATGCCGGAGGAAGAAGACAAAATATGTTTTGCCGACTCTATGGATGAAGGAGTGTTGTCGGATGCAACAGTAGCCACAAATAATGACAGCCATCCAGCTACAGTTACATCAGTCATAAATTCAAAGTTCAAGAAGAAGCCCCCAAACGAGCAGGACCCATGTTCCAGCCTGCCGGTCTTGACCCTGACGCAAGAGGGAGAAGAGGTGATCCCAGATATCCCAGAATCGGATGAAGAAACCTTGAGAATCCTCAATGAAGATAATCAAGTCCAATCAAACATCATATTTGAGAAAGGTAAGAAAAAACGTCCCATTAATTCATGGGCCAAAGATCAACAGCAAACCAGTAATATTGATCCAATCAACCCAGGAAAAGCCTTGGATGCATCCTCCCCAATGAAAAAAGCAGAACGCCTAAACCACAAGATGCATGGAAAATTGAATTGTTCAGAATCTGGAGGTGCACTGTCCCAGACAGCCACTAGCTATGGGAAGACTCAAGAGAGAAACCCAGTAGTGTTTCTCATTCAGCCAGTCAATGACAATCAAGATAATGAGAGATTCTTCTCCAATGAACTAAGATTAATGAGAAACCTTCAGGCTTATGAATTTAAAAACATAAAATAATAGGAATGAGGAAGAGCATTAGCCGAAAACTACTCATTGTCAAAACTGAACTTCTGAACCAAGAGCAAATCTCAAACCTTAAATCAATCTCCAACATAGGAGACTGGAGGGTGGACTGCATGCTACCACAGGCAGAACAGAGATCAATCGGAGTAATAGTCCGTGTGCGACTTGACTCAAATGAAGAAGAAATTAAAAATACCTACAGCAACAATATCCAAGTATCATCAAAGTCAAGAGACTTACGAAAGGAAAGGAAGCAAAACCCACACTATGCCATCAAGTTACCTTTGACAGCCAAGTTCTGCCAGACTATATTATCCTAGGATTTCAACGCTACCAAGTAAGACTGTTTGTTGACAAAATATGGCAGTATTTAAATGTAAAGGTTTTGGCCACAATGCAAAAGACTGCAGATTCAAGCTAAAATGTGTAGTTTGCTCTGGCCCCCACAGCTCCCGGGAGTGTATGAACAAAGAAGAAAAAGGGCCAGGTCAAAGCTCCAACTGCCATGGGCCCCACACTGCCAACTATGGAGGATGTCCTTTTATGGAAAAGGCCAAAATAGTTGAAAAAATCCGAGCAATGAGGAAATTATCCTATAGGGATGCTGTGATGACTGTAAACAACGAATCAAAATCTCTTCAAAGGCCTCAACCAATACCACATTCAGAACAAAATAACCTGGATCAAGCTCCAGTGCAAAACAAAGCACAACAAAGCCAAAACTATGATCTGCCAGTGTACAACTCTAATAAGAGGATTAAACAGAAAGATTTTAGCACTCAGACAGAAAAGAACGTAGAAGAGACACGGCATCCGGAAAAAGAAAAATCAAGAATTGAAGCCCTCAAGATCCAGGTTGCAATTACAATTGCTAAATTGTTCAAAGCAGTGACTGATAGGCCAGACCTTGCTCAGGAGGAGACATTGCAAAGATCATACACAGTGTGATGGACATCAGTCTACTGGAACAATGCCCTGAATTGGAAAACCAAGAACTAAGCTTGGAACTAACTACACCTGACAGTGAGAGTGATCCTAAGATTATCACTCCAAAAGCACAATAGGAGGTTAATGCAAAAAAGAAGAATAAAAATAAACTGTGATAGAGACTCTTACGTCAGAAATGAAAGACAAACAAGCATATACCTACAGCCCCACTTACAGCTCTCACCCAATGCAATTGCAGACAAACCCAGGAAGTACCAAGCAGAGGACTCAGACGAACAGATCTTCCAGAGGAAAACAACAAAAAAAACATTCATAATAGATAGCAACCATCATTTACGCTTATTGGTTTGGAACTGTCATAGCTTGTACAGTAAATTATCTCATTTTAAACTAAAACTTTATTCAACAAAGCCACTCATAGTATGTCTGTCAGAGACATGGTTGAAGACCGGTAAAGAACCTACATTTATTAATTACCGCACATTTTACAAGCACCGAGACCACCGTCCTGGTGGAGGCCTGGCAATGCTTTTAGGGAATGATATTTCTTGCCTAGAAAAAATATTAAATGTTTATCCAAATGGTAAATTAGAAATCCAAGCCCTTCAAATCAATAAAAAGAAAAATAAAGTGGATCTTCTCAACATTTAAAACCTAAATCAAGCAATAGAAACAAACGAGTTTAATTTTTATTTTTCCCAGCTGGTCTCTCATAAGTCGATAGTTGGAGATTTCAATGCACATCACCCAATGTGGGACACAAGAATCCCAAGCAATTCCACAGGTAATAATTTAGTTGAAAGTCTATTAGATAACAATGATTTGTGCCTCCTTACACCTCAAAACTTACCAACCTGCTACCATCTGCACACACATATACCACTCTTGATCTTTGCTATGCGTCAGTTGATCTGCAGCCTGCATATCGGATAGCTTAGGAACCCGAGATGTGTACTGATCATGAGCCAGTGTTAGTGTCTCTCAATTTAAGCCCTGATGAAACTAGGTTCAGTTCCAGAAAACATTGGATATTTAAGACTGATTCTTGATTCTTGGAATGCATGAAAATCATCTCTCCCAGCCATCAACAGAGGAAAGGATTTTCTGCATTCACTGGAAAACCTCACATCGGCAATAGTTGAGACCTCAGAAAAAACATTTAGCAGAAACAAAAAAAGCAGTTACTTCCAAGTACTCTAAGCATTGGTGGAACGAGGAGTGCGCAACGGGGACCAAGAAGCGGAGAGCTGCAAAGAACTTGTTTAGAAAACAGCCAACTCCTACAAACCTGATAATCCTCATGAAGTCAGAAGCTATGGTCAAGAAAATCACCAAAAATGCAAAGAAGAAATCGTTTCAAGAATTCTGTTTTAGAATCAATTATTTAACTCCAGTATCAACCATTTGAAAAAAGATAGGCTGTTCGTCCAATAAGCGTCAAGTAGCTAGATGTGACCCCATCATACTTGGAGATAAAATAATTACGGATTCGCAAAGCAAGGCAGATGCCTTAGCTGATATCTTTTTTGACGCTCTTTGTAATGAGGATCCTTTGCCCTATAATAATTCCTTTTCTTTTACAGAACTAGAATCGGTACTAAAGTACTCACGTAATACTTCTCCAGATCATGATATGGTGCACAATCTTATGCTCAAAAATCTTACTCAGGAATATTTACTTTAGTTATTAGAAATCATTAATCATAGTTTTGAACACTCTGTTATCCCAGCATCCTGGAAGCTTGCACTCATTTTCCCTATACCAAAGCCTGGGAAACTTGCATCTGATCCCAAGGCATATAGGCCGATATCCCTGTTGCCCTGCATGGCTAAAGTCATGGAAAAAATTATTTGTAACAGACTCTATTACGTGTTAGAACAATCAGATGCATTCAGTGGTACCCAGAGTGGTTTTAGGAGACGAATGTGCACACTTGATCAACTAGCTAGACTTGAAATGGGTATAAGATGCTCCCTTATTGACCGTGTTCTCTGGATAGTCATATTCTTTGATCTAAACAAGGCTTATGACTGTATATGGCATACTGTTCTATTGTATAAGCTGTCTCAACTAGGAATTAAAGGAAAAATCTTATTCTGGATCAATGAATACTTAACCAACAGGAAATCTAAAGTATTTTTGGGAGGCAGTTACTCATCTGAAAGGGGAATATCCTCAGGAATAACACAAGGTTCCATTCTATCTCGAACCCTTTTCAATGTAATGTTAGCAGAATTACCTAGAGTAGAGGGTGTCACGCTCCTTGAATATGCCGACGATATTACTTTGTGCTGCAGTGGCAATGACCAATGCCAGGTTTGCAGGCTGGTGCATGAGAAAGTTGATAAACTGAAGAACTGGACACACTCTTGGGGACTGTCTTTGAACCATTCCAAGACTAAGGGGATGCAGTTCACTCGAAAAGCCTACCTAAGCCTGCTATATATTTGAGTACCTCCTGTATTTTCAAGGCGATGGTAAAAATTCCTCACAAATTAGCGAACACCGAAGTGGTCGTTGAAATTCAACTCAGCTCTGCTCGTATAAAGTTTAAAAATAATTCAATTGCTGCGCGTTATCGCAAAATTTCGATAAATTTTGTCCCTAAATTAAATGCGTCCCTCGTGCGTCCCGTTGCCTACCAAACAATTCGTAAATACAAGGGCGACCAGAAGTTATATTGTACCGAGAATTTATGATATGGTAAAGTGTGTCTGTAAAGTTGTATAAAGCGTATATTAATCGTTTTACTTTTTTCTATGATTCTACAATTGATATCCCATTGATGGGGATAAAACAATTGTCTCAGAAATTGGGGGTTTCCAGGGGAATAGGCGAGGTTCTGAGCTGTAGGTGAGGTACGCTGGTCTCGTAATGAAAACGAAATGGAATTCACTTTCAGTTGCAGGTGAGTAATTGCTCTCGTTTTGTTCGTAATCATTTATTTCATTTTCCAAATTGTTATATTACTCATTTTTTAAATTTTATTCCTTCCTTCAGTGGGAGTGTTTCGTTCTAGTTCATGGTCCCCTCTTCCTCCTTCCTCTCTTGCAACAATTTTGTCGCCAGGAAAGAACTTAGACTCGTCTTTTCAAATCGATTCTTCCGAGCAGACCAAACGCATCAACAATCAACACATTTTTACAAATAACGTATTTTAACAATCGAAGCATTTTAACAATCAGCGCTGTAACAATCGCGACAAACTGTTACGTAGAAAGAGGTATTGAAAAGCCGGTGTAACTGCTCGTTTGAGTTTTTAATCTTTCTGATTGGCGAAGATTCAAGCGAGTGGTAATGTTGCCTTCAATGGTAAAGTCATTATGTCAGTGTATTCCAGTTCAAATGCTGTATGTAATTGAGCAGTTCACAGGCGTGTCTCTAGACGCATTGAGTGTGTTCGGAGTAGTTCCTCATGACAAACTCCCTATATTGACAGACCCAATATTGAGTCGCACCCCTTAGGGGGATAGAACTATTGTATTCATCGAAATAAGAACTTCCAGAGGGGCACTATAAGGGCCCGAGCTAAGAGTTAGGCATGCCTTTTCTTGAAATAAAATGATTTTATGGTATGGACTCCCATTTTTTCGGTTGACTGATACCCTGTTTTTCAGCAACTAACTTATTCATCAATTTTGATCATGTTTCATAAACGTATTCCTTAACCCACACTTTCTATCATGTTTCTACGTAGATTCAGTGTTCCCTTAACTCCATACTATATGGTACCTTCCTCCATCCTCTTCTTGGATTGTCTTCGTTGCAGTTAGGGAGGATAACAAATCTTAAGTCACACTCACGTAGGGTGGACAGGAAGAATTAGAGTTGGTGACCCCTCAGGGGGATACCACTATGGTATCTATGGGAATTAGCACTCCCAGGGAGACTATGTGCGGGCCCGAGCCAAAAGTTAGGTAGGCTTTCTTTTTTGTTAAAATAACATTAATTTTTGTTTTGTTACGGACTATCTTATATCGGTTCCCTGCTTTCCTGTTTTTTCAGCACATACCACTTTCTTCTTCAACTTTGATCTTGTTTCATAAACTTCTTTCTCATCTTACTGTTTCTATGCCCTTCTGCATAGATTCCGTGTTCCCTTGACTCATACTAAATGGTACCTTCTTCTTTAATCTATTAGGATCTCATTTGTTGAGGATAGGGAGGCTTAAATATATAGTCTACAGTTGGTGTTGAGGGGAAGGGTACCACATGGTCAGGGATTAGAATGTACGGTACAGTTGGTTGGTGACTATCAAGCTATAACATAACAAAGCTGACCATGTCATCTGACACGTACGCCTCTAGTGCCTGTACATCACCATTTCAGATATGACTTTTCACAACGGGTATAAGCTGTGTTACAATTCAAGTACGCGTCCAAGTTACCGTACCTGTCGTAAGTTGAATGATAAATATTATGGCGCCAATGAATTATAGTTTATTGAGATGTCTACTAACATTAATTTTTTAGAAACGGCATCAGACACTACAGCTAAGAGTTGCAGGTGGTGACGGCGAAGACGGAGGGACGCGCTGGAGAGGAGTAAGGTGTCCTGCTGAGGTGGGAAGGTACCGCCACCCAAGGTGAAGGGGAAGGCTCGGTTGAGGTAATGGTAGAGGAAACAAAGCATGATCAAACCAGTCTTTATTTCGTTGAGGGTACCGTTTGGCTGACGTCACGATAACGGATCAATAGCAGCGCTCATATTGACTTTGGTAGCACTGCTATCCCCCTAAATCTGGCTCCACTATTGGCCAAACGACACGGTGGTTTGGTGACGTAAAGTTTTATTTGAAATAAAGCATTTATGCATTTATATTGGCTAACCAAACGATAGGAGGTGTATTTTCTCCCATACAAGTGTTCCTATCTTGTTTCCTCTACCGTGGTTGAGATCCCGAGGGGCCGTCGACTGAACCCGCGAGCCTTCTTCTTGGGTGGTGTGTGCTGCTGGATTGGGGCCCCCACGTGGAGCGAGCCCCTCGGGCCCTCACATGGGGCGAGCCCCTCAGGCCCTCACGTGGGGCGAGCCCCTCGGGCGCTCACGTGGGGCAAGCTACTTGGGCCCTCACGTGGGGCGAGCCCCTCGAGCCCTCACGTGGGGCGAACCCCGCGGGCCCTCAAGTGGGGCGAGCCCCATGGGCCCTCACGTGTGGCAAGCTTCTCGGGTCCTCACGTGAGGCGAGCCCTTCGGACCCTCACGTGGGGCGAGCCCCTCGGGCCCTCACGTGGGGCGAGCCCCTCGGGCCCTCACGTGGGGCGAGCCCCTCGGGCCCTCACGTGGGGCGAGCCCCTCGGGCCCCCACGTGGGGCGAGTCCCTAGGGCCCTCACGTGGGGCGAGCCCCTCAGGCCCTCACGTGGGGCGAGCCCCTCAGGCCCTCACGTGGGGCGAGCCCCTAGGGCCCTCACGTGGAGCGAGTCCCTCGAGCCCCCACGTGGGTCGAGCCCCTCGGGCCCCCCATGTGGGGCGAGCCCCTCGGGCCCCTGCGCGAAACGCCAGACAAATGTCAACGTTGGCCCCGGACGAAGTTTTCTCAAAAATGGATAGGCTGTTGGGTTCATGCTTGGGAGGTATAGGGCTTCCTCGCGGGCACAAGCCCCTGAAAGTTGCTCCCCCCCAAGAGCCACATCCCATAGAGGAGGCCCACGCCCCTGTGCGTGAGCCTTGCCCCACGAGAAGGCGCCCCATATGGGAGCTCTCCAGTGAGGGCTCCCCCACGCAGGGATCCGTGGACTTTCCCACAGGCTTCCACGCGAGGTTGCACCCAGCCAGAATAGCCTCTCTGCCTCCCCCTACCTATAGCTACCCCACCCCTTATTCCCCATTTCCCCCCTACCCACAACTACCCCACCCGTTACACCACCATCTCTCGTTACCCATAGCTACCACACTCCTCACCCCACCGTCACACGTACCTGGTTTGTGTTTCCTCGTTGCCGTGAAGAAAGAAAGGCAAGGATCAGGAGAGTAAGAGTGTTAGCGGTTTATTTACTACTCCCTTGCCGCAAAAAAATGCTCCAAAAAGGAGATGGGCCCATTCAGAAAGGATTTGAATGGGTGCAGAATGTGCGCATATGGTACGTAAAAACGGCATGTTGTGATCAGTGTTCACGAGACAAGAGGGGTGGAAGGAGTAGGTGCTGAAAAACAGGACATAATGAACCTAGAAACGGTGGTCCGAAACAAAACAAAATCCTGTTCCATATTAGTAAGAAATATCTACCTAATCTTCCGCTCAAACCTCCCCCTTCCTCAGGAAAACACTAGTCCCCATAGATACAATATCAGTGTTCTCCAAAGGGAGCAACGAGAAAAGGAAGGATAACGCCTTGAGGCCCTGCTGAAATCCGTGAAAAAAGTTTTTTCATAGCCTTCAGTTGGAATAACAATCTGATTAAGGACATAAGTTAATTTCTTTGCGCCATTCCCTAAACTTGATAATTTCATTTGCAATGAATAATGACAAAGGTCTTCGTCCAATTTCAAAGCCTTTCTAGCATACTACTGTTCCCTTCTTTCCATTAGCAACTATTATTTCAAAATTACGAATCAAATCTTAATGAGCTAATCTATATATCAGTCTAGCGCACAAGGAGATTAGGTTGAGGAGATTAGGTTGCACACACATAATTGCACACTTTAAAATAGCGTTAATAAGAGAATGACCTGAAAGTATTCGAGCTCGCAGTTAGCTATCCACAGGTGGGTCCGTTGCACTAGACTGGAACAATCTACTATCTATCGCTCGTGATAAATAAATAGTTTAAACGGCGTAAGTTGTTTCTCTTACCTCATTGCAGTGAGTGAACGTTGGAGCTGGCGGAACTGAAAAACGATATATTCTTTACGGAGATACACAATAAAAAACAAAAGAAAAAGAGACTTGACCACCGAAGCATTTACGTACGAAGTAAATGCGGGGAACGAGAATAAGTTGTCCACAACATAACACGAACTAATTATATTTTAACAGAAAGAAGGTCTATCTACTCATACGTACGGGTCTTGTCTTCCTTCTGGCAGCGGCATGGCGAACAGATATTACATCCCCTGGGGTGAGACTGCTTCTGTAATGAATCGATTTATACCAACAATAATGTAGTCATAGATTAATTTTTATAAGGCCTGTTAAAATGTTCAGAGGATTTCTACAGCATTAAATGTTTTGCGATAACAAATGACGTATTTCTAGAGAGACACGAGCAATGCAATGCAAGAGAGACTGACGCAGTAAGATGAAGATGGCCACTAATGCCGTACACAAGGCGTTACAAGCGCAAACGCTGTTTTCTTACAGGCGATTAAAATTATTAATTAGTTTAAGCCTCCCTATCCGCTTGAATGGCGATCCAAAAAAAAAAGAAGGAAGGCAACATTGAGTATGGAGTAAAGGGAACGCGGGATCTATGCAGAGATGGGATAGAAACAGTAAGATAAGAAAGAAGTTCATGAAACAAGATCAAAGTTAAAGAAGAAAGTAGTAAGTAGTAGTAGTAAGTAGTAGTAGGCGCTAATTCCGATAGTTGTGTCCCCCTGAGGGGATGATAAAATGAAGCAATGCTTCAGGGCCTCATAACACACAGCTCGCTACTTCAGAATAATGAAAATGAAAGAAAAAATATTGAAAATAAGAACTAAAGCTACGTGTGCAAGTGCTCTGTGGTGCACCGGCCTCCAGCACGGGTTTGAAGAAAAAATTATGCCTGCCTAATTTCAAATATTAGATTATAGATGTGTTAGATTAGGCCTCCCTAACCGCTGCAAATAAAGAGCGTATCGAAGTGCGTACAGCAGGATGGTCACGAAAGGGCAGAGACAGCAGGAAGACCCGAAAGGGCAGAGACAGCAGGAAGGCCCGAAAGGGCAGCGACAGCAGGAAGGCCCGAAAGGGCAGCGACAGCATGAAGGCCCCGAAAGGGCAGAGACTGCATGAAGGCCGCGAAAAAGCAGAGACAGCAGGAAGGCCGCGAAAGGGCAGAGACAGCAGGATACCCGCGAAAGGGCAGAGACAGCAGGATGGCCGAAAAAGGGCAGAGCCAGCAGGACGGCCGCTAAAGGGCAGAAACAGCAGGATGTCCGCGAAAGGGCAGAAACAGCAGGATGGCCTCGAAAGGGCAAAAACAGCAGGAAGGCCGCGAAAGAGCAGAGACAGCAAGATTGCCACAAAAGGGCAGAGACATCAGGATTGCCACAGAAGGGCAGACACAGCGGGATTGCCACAGAAGGGCAGAGAAAGCGGGATTGCCTCAGAAGGGCAGACACAGCGGGATTGCCGCAATACGGCAGACATAGCGGGAATGCCACAGAAGGGCAGAAACAGCAGGATTGCCACAAAAGCGCAGAGACAGCGGGATTGCCACAAAAAAGCAGAGACAGCGGGATTGCCACAGAAGGGCAGAGACAGCAGGATTGCCACACAAGCGCAGAGAAAGCTGGATTGCCACATAAGGGTAAAGACAACGGGATTGCCACAGAAGAGCAGGCACAGCGGGATTGCCACAGAAGGGCAGACACAGCGGGATTGCCACAGAAATGCAGATACAGCGGGGTTGCCACAAAGGGCAGAGACAGCGGGATTGCCACAATAAGGGCAGAGACAGCGGGATAGTCATAGAAGGGCAGAGACAGCGGTATTGTCAGAGAAGGGCAGAGACAGCGGGATTGCCACAGAAGGGCAGAGACAGCGGCATTGCTACAGAAGGGCTAAGACAGCGGGATTGCAACAGAAGGGCAGAGACAACGGGATTGCCACAGAAAGGCAGACAGCGGGATTGCCACAGAAGGGCAGAGACAGCAGAATTGCCAGAGAAGGGCGAAGACAGCGGGATTGTCAGAGAACTGCAGAGACAGCGGGATTGCCACTGAAGGGCAGACAGCGGGATTGCCACGGAAGGGCAGAGACAGCGGGATTCCCACAGAAGGGCAGAAAAAGCGGCATTGCTACAGAAGGGCAGAGACAGCGGCATTGCAACAGAAGGGCAGAGACAACGGGATTGCCACTGAAGGGCAGACAGCGGGATTGCCACAGAAGGGCAGAGACAGCGGGATTGCCACAGAAGGGCAGAGAGAGCAGAATTGCCACAGAACGACAGAGACAGCGGGGTTGCCGTAGAAGGGCAGAGATAGCGGGATGTCCGTAGAAGGGCAGAAACAGGGGGATTTCCGCAGAAGGGCTGAGACAGCAGGATGGCCGCGAAAGGGCAGAGAAAGCCGGATGGCCGCAAAAAGGCAGAGACAGCAAGGTGACCACAAAAGAGCAGAGACAGCAGGATGGCCGCGAAAGGGCAGAGACAGTAGGATGGCCGCGAAAGGGCAGAGACAGAAAGATGGCCGCGAAAGGGCTGAGACAGCAAGATGGCCGCGAAAGGGCTGGGAAAGCAGTATGGCTACGAAAGGGCAGAGACAACAGGTTGGCCACGAAAGGGCAGAGACAGCGGGATTGCCACGAAAGAGCAGAGACAGCGGGATTGCCAAGAAAGGGCAGATACAGTGGGATTACCACGAAAGGGCAGAGACAGCTGGATTGCCACGAAAAGGCAGAGACAGCAGGATTGCCACGAAATGGCAGAGACAGCAGGATTGCCACGAAAGGGCAGTGACAGCAGGATTGCCACAGAAGGGCAGAGACAGCAGGATTGCCACAGAAGGACAGAGACATCGGAATTGCCACAGAAGGGCAGAGATAGCAGGATTGCCACAGAAAGACAGAGACAGCGGGATTGCCACAAAAGGGCAGAGACAGCGGGGTTGCCGCAGAAGGGCAGAAACAGCAGGATTGCCACAAGGGCAGAGACAGCAGGATTGCCACAGAAGGGCAGAGACAGCAGGATTGCCACAGAAGGGCAGAGGCAGTAGGATTTCCGCGGAAGAACCTCTCACGAAGTCCACATGTCGCGATGAGCTCTCCCGGCCTCAGGCCGAGCTGAGCATCTCTCTGAAATGCAATCTAAAGTTACGAGGGGCAAGTGATGCTCGAGCGTGTAGATTTCAAGTCGAATTAGCAAGAGTTTTGTGAGGCGTGCAAGGTGGTCACTGGACGGTGGTTGACCCATTTGACCAGAGCAAACATCAGGAGATGACAAACCATCTCAAACTAAGAAACCAACTAGAACGGAGAGCTGAGTTTAATGACATACCATCTGGACAGGGGCTAGAGGCTAGTTTATGCTTTCCTAACCGCACCAAAGGAGTTCCGAAGAGAGGAAGTAGGAAACTAATGTTTATTATGGACTTGAAGTAACGTGAAATTTGTGCAATGAGTGACTACGTAGAAACAGGAAGTTGGAATAATTATTATTAGAGTTGTGCCAATATGCACATGCATATATGCACGCGCATATGAAATCATGAGCGCATAAAATATGCGGCTTCAGGGGACATATATGCAATTGCGAAGTGTTGTATGCACAGTTCTCGCATTTATATGCAAACAATATGCGATCAAGTCTTGCACTTGCACGGCTGAAAGACCGACTTTAGTTAGTTGAAACTTGTTCGATATTGTAACTATTGAACTCTAAGGTAATGATTCAATACAATAGTGTTCAATATTTACAATTTCGAGCATTTGCTACTAATGAAGAAAACATAAAAATTGGATTTCACAAGATTTCAAAGTAAATCAATGTTTAACGTATGTGGTTACATGCAATAATAATGTTTTTTAAATGTTTTCAAATAGGACACTTTTCCGCTTATTGGCAAGAATACTTATGTATTGCGAAAACACTCTTTCTACATCGTACGGCACCAGGGGAGCAAATTTAAAATTCTCCATGTCAGATGGAAAGAGTTGACCAACTACCTCGTTGGTCAACTAACTTCATTGGTTGGTTTTCGTTCCTCACCAGGGTAGCCATGCAAAATAGAGTTGACGTTCTTTGTCATGGGAAAATCTTCTCGTGCTAGAAATCTAGAAAAAAGCTTTATTCTAATCAATTAAGCATGATAAATCTCATATCGTTCATTGATTTTTCAAGTGCCGTATAACTTTAACCAGGACGGTTATAGTTATACGGTCGAGCCGGTACCCATTTCAGATATCTGGGTAATGAGAGGTATTGGGTTTGAGTTTTCCTTTTACCCAACGGGGAAAATCGCTGCGCAGCGCCGGAATTCGAACCCTTGACACCTTCACGGAAGGGTGCGTTCTCAACGACTCGGCCACGGCGAGCACTAAAAGTTGGTTACGTACGTTAAATGAGACATGGAGCTTAAAATTCCAGCTTTCGATGATTTTATCGTAAATGAAAGTGGGTCAATATCGGATAACTTTATGCTGAACCAAAAGGATTATCTTCGTTGTTCATATCTATGAAGTCACAGCAGATATTTTGACTATAACAGTGTATACTCTCATAATATATTGCATGACAAACCCATAGTTTTCCGGCAATAGGTACAATACAGATTTCCATCCTGAAAGTCATATTCTGGGAATTCATTCTTGAAAGTATCATTCCTTACACTTTTTGGTACTTTAGGATGGCGTAACTAATAAATAACGGTAATAATTAGAATACTAAAAGAAATTTGTTCATTTCTTCATTCATCAACATATTATCCAATACATCTGTAAATTTCAATACAAAAATTCCAAAAAAAATTTTCAGCACATGATCACTAAATGTCAATTGCAGATTTGATAGTCTTATGTAAGTCCGGGAAGCTAAATCACTATAACGATGCAAATTTTGGGAATGTGTGGCATATTCGGAATTCGAGGAATTACTTTATTGAGTTTTCTCTCATTTTTTATTAACAAGCAGAGCGCAACAACGATATTTATTATTATTTCACTAAACGCTTATGTTTCGGGAATTGATACAAACTGCTCAGTTGCATTTTCACTTTTACAATTTGTACGTATGGGGAGGCCTATGTGTAGAACAAAACAAGAAAACTATCACTAGGTGTTCAAAAACTTTTACACCATGTAATTCTTAAAAACTTCAAACTCCATCAAATTCATTTCGGACACCTCTACTGTATTTTATTTATGAACCAAATTTAACTGAAGAACAGGTCAAGAAGGAAACCTGGGCATCAGGTACTGAACATAGCGCAATGGGTAAAACTTGAGATGTTGCTTTAGCAACTGATAGTGTGTATACGAGTGGTCCCATCAATGTACAAAATTTCTGGATCAAGGAACAAATTTGCAGTTTTACATTAAAAAATCATATTACACCATTCGCATTGCGGCATATATGCAATGATATCGTGCATATGCATAATGTATTTTGCATACTACATCTGTTATATTGCATATGCAAAATTGCATATGGGATTTTGCATATGCACAAGATAATTCTTTGCATTGCATAGAACATTATGTATAACTCTTGGCGTGCATATATGCAAGTTTTGCAATGGCACAGTTCTAATTATTGTTATTATTATATAAGAAAGTTTCAGCTTCCTTTACCATGAAAGTATAAACGTTTGATATTTATAAACGTTTGATTTTAAATGTTTGTTTTGCGAGACATTTATTCGTGTGCTGACTAGTCGGGGCATTAACTAAATAGACGATTCTTTATTGAGCACAAAACTGCTTATTTCAGTGTGAAATTATTTCTTACAAAACAATCATGTTCAAAGGAGCAAAATTATTTAGTCTAATAGTAAGAATAACTGTCGTGTGCTTATATATGTTCAGTGTCACGCTCTTAAGCATAGATACGAGGGAATTGACACTGGCGGTCTTGGTCTCATATCACCTGTAAATTAATAAACTCATTTTCGCTGTACAAGTGCTCTATAAGTCACTTTCAAAATATTTAGAGATTTCCACAGCCTTATATGCTCTAATTCGAATCTTGGATACCGAGTTCGGCGGGGTATTGCATACCACAACATAATGTAGCGCATATCACAACATACGGTAGCGCATATCACAACATACGGTAGCGCATATCACAACACACGGTAGCGCATATCACAACATACGGTAGCGCATATCACAACATACGGTAGCGCATATCACAACACACGGTAGCGCATATCACAACATACGGTAGCGCATATCACAACATACGGTAGCGCATATCACAACATACTGTAGCGCATATCACAATATACTGTACTGCATATCACAATATACTGTAGCGCATATCACAATACACTGTAGCGCATATCACAACATACTGTAGCGCATATCACAACATACGGTAGCGCATATCACAACATACGGTAGCGCATATCACAACATACTGTAGCGCATTTCACAACATACTGTAGCGCTTATCACAACATACTGTAGCGCATATCACAATATACTGTACTGCATATCACAACATACTGTACCGCATATCACAATATACTGTACTGCATATCACAATATACTGTAGCGCATATCACAACATACTGTAGCTGTCGCGTCTTAAAAGACGCGAATTTTGAAAAAAAAATTTGCGGCAACATTTTGCGGATCCGTACTGGTCCGCAAGACTGATGCAACGTTCTATTTGACTCAAGTGCTCATAGAAAAAACTTCTCACCGGATAATTTTAAGTTTCTATGTCCTTTGGTAGTGTGATTATGTGTCAGAAAACTATTAATTCAATTCCCGTGTTCTCGAACTAGCTATACATGTCAATCTGCCACCATGTGTTGTGTGTTTGATAGTGGTGATCAGCCGGTTCCTAGAGCATCCAACGATGCTCTGGAAGCCGGCGAACCACCTACATTGAGTCAGACTAGCCGTTGTGACATTGTGTATATTCTAGTGCTTCCCCTAGACAGTAGGCTGCATTGTGATGCTAGGAATTTAACAGTTCAGATTCTAAAATAAGGTAGTTAGCAGGCCCAGTGAATGTGTGGTTCTTACAAATTTGCTTATTAAAAACTTGACTTTGAATTTGAGTTGAATATTAAACTCCAGTTTAATCATTCACAACTTAACCGTGCATAGCTCAAATTTTATTAATAAACAAAAATATTTTTCTGTCAATATCTTGTTGGCTCCTCACCCATGAGCTGTGCTGGGCAAGTTGCGCCAGTCAGTAAGGTAGACGCCTTGAGTTTAAGCACTTTCAAAAGTAGACTGGGAATATACCCAGAAATTTATGCGACCACTCGCCCATGTGATTTGTGTTTTCAGGGTGACGTTGGTCAATGTGTACTTGTTGCCCTAGGGACAGTTCACCTGTACTTAAATTAGGTTATTTAATTTGTTGTTCTCCTCTTAGTGTTGCTTCTGCATCAGAGACCTAACCTCAAAATTCTGGCCTTCAACAGGTATAGCAAAGAAAACCAATAGTCCAGTTCATTTATGTAGACTGAAGTAGAGAGATTATATGCCGAATGAGGATACCGTCCCCCATTGTTTGTGAGTACAGTAAATATGTAATGCGTCAGTTGTTCCACTAGGGGTGTAAACTCTTGACCACGGCACACATGCTTGATAGGTAAGAAATTACTTTTTCTTCTCAGTTATTCCAATAGCCGTCTCACTGTGTTATGTGCTTGGCTTTGATAGTGGTCATCGATATGTGCTTGAGTAGACCGTCCTCCTTTGATCCTATGTGTGCATTACAAAATGTGCATCTGCCAATGTGTTTTTAGCTGGAGAGACTCATTTTTTCTTCTCAGTTACTCCAATAGCCGTCTCATTGTGTCACGTATTTGGCTTTGACAGTTGTCATTGAGAAACTGGTTCCAGCATCATTAGTTGTTCCTTATATTTTGACCAGTTACTCCTCATCTATATTTTAACTGGGAGCTCTCTTATCATGTGGTCATTCATCATTTTGTCACAGTTTAAAAAATTTCCTTGTTGTGCAGTTTTACGGCGCCACGGATACCGAAATAAAGAAAAAGTTTCACGCCTTTTTTTTTGTCCGTCCCCGCCCGTTACTATGTCTCACAAGCGAAGACCATAAAGCCGCGGTTGAGACAAGACAGTAGTGCATATCACAACATACTGTAGCGCATATCACTACATACTGTAGCGCATATCACAACATACTATGGCGCATATCACAACATACTGTAGCGCATATCACAACATACAGTTGCGCATATCACAACAAACTTTAGCGCATATCACAACATACTGTGGCGCATATCACTACATACTGTAGCGCATATCACAATATACTGTATTGAATTTCACAATATACTGTACTGCATATCACAACATACTGTAGCGCATATCACAATATACTGTAGCGCATATCACAATATACTGTAGCGCATATCAATATACTGAACTGCATATCACAATATACTGTACTGAATATCACAATATACTGTACTGCATATCACAATATACTGTAATGCATATCACAATGTACTGTACTGCATATCACAATATACTGTATTGCATATTACAATATACTGGACTGCAAATTACTATAGCTATTGATGTTGAAGTTTAATATTGCTGAACATGGCCCACTTTTCGTCTCATGTAACAAGCCTATCCAAAAAAAAATGAGTTTGCAATTGAAGGGAATACATTACAAGGTCGCAGTTGCTGAATTCCTGCATCCAGGATACGACACAAATGGCTTTAACTACTTCTACTGCGACTTCAGAATACTGTATCTAAGTGTTTAATCATGTCACAAGAAAAATAAGTTACCCTTGGAATAAGTTTAAGCATGGAAACTCCCCTCAAACGAAAATTTGTTCAAAGAAGGTATTGAATCCCGTCAAAAATGACGGGATTCAATAGCTTTCTTCAACAAATTTTCGCTCGAGTGTAGTGTTGCACTCTGATCTTGCATGTCGACCTAGCTATTGATGTTGAAGTTTAATATTGCTCTATATGACCCATTTTTCGTCTCGGGTAACAAGCCTATCCAAAAAATGAGTTTGCAATTGACGGGAATACAAAGATGGACATGCACATGGTTGATCGTTGATGGTTGATGCCTCCATCTTAAAAAAATTATTAAATATCCACAAGCATGTCTCTGCCAAGTATGGGGAAGACCACAATGAAGTTATAACCCCGAAAGTTGAGCACGAATTTGCATCTTTTTCTGTAATACTAGTTCATACTTGTTACTACATGAAAACGGTCAGGACTTATGGTACTGGCTGATATACAGGGCGTCCCACGCTATACAGGACGTCCTACGCTATACAGGACGTCCCACGCTATACAGCACGTCCCACGCTATACATGTCCCATACTATACAGCGTGTCCCACACTATACAGCATGTCTCACATTATACAGCATGTCCCACATTATACAGCATGTCCCACACTTTACATGTCCCACACTTTACATGTCCCACACTATAAAGCATGTCCCACACTATACAGCATGTCCCACACTATACAGCATGTCCCACACTATACAGCATGTCCCACACTATACAGCATGTTTCACAATATACAGCATGTCCCACAATAACCCGAACCGATTATATGTTTTCCCGTATCAGTAATACCATCATAAGAATATCATAAGCGTTTAAGTTAATTTTGAAGGATAATTTTGCTTGAAATTAAATGCTAAAGGTATTTTTATGATAGTATTACTGATACGGGAAAATAAATTCTCCTTTTTTGTGACGTACTGTAAATTAGGCCGTACCATAAGCACGGTAGAGAATACAAGGTAGGGTCAATCCAGTTTTTTTTTCGACTACTGTGTGGGTTGCTGACGTCACAACAACGAACCAAAAGCAGCGCTCATATTGCAACTGGTAGCACTGCTACCCCCAAATCAGTCCCAACTATAGGCCTAACGACACTGCGTTTTGGTAAGGTCATAAAGTTTGTTTGAAATAAAGCCTTTCTATTGGCTATCCGAACAAGAAGAAGTGTATTTTCCTCCATGGAAATGACCCTACCTTGTTTCCTCTACCGTGATCATAAGTCCTGGCCTGGTATATCAGAAAAAGATGAGTGCAACGAATAATAGCGTGCATTACTGTTTTTCTGGAGGATACTCGATTTAACACACTGCCTATGGCTAGTGTGGCTGCTACGGTCAGTCTGGTTAGGATGGAAGAAGGTGAACTGGAAAAAAGGCTCTTCTGCTGTAATACATTTCCAATCTTTTTGAAACGCGTAAAGAATAAAATTAAACTAGTAAGTTTTCTTATACTTTAAAATTTATTTCGGACAAGGTAGCACATAAGTCGAAACATTATTTTCATATTCCGGTACGTGAATGAGCAATTTACTTTGTGGTACCCAATATGTACCATCACGTAATCAAAGTACCAAGACTCCAGAACTCCCGATGCAGATCATCAATAACGGACAGTCCGCAAATGAACCGCGTCAAAATGACGGAGAAAACTGACAACTCGTCAAGGAAGGCTGTCGTCAAACATTATATAGTTTGCTTTGGAGTGTTACAAGCTGTAGAAGCAGCCGAAGAATTTATCACTAAAAACTTTAGCTTGCTTTAAATTGCTGTGAATTTTGACCTAAAGCTTCCATAACACACACGGTTTTAAATTAAAGCATAACAGCTGCCGTCTGTCCATCAATATTCACAAGACAGCCTCGTGTCATAGATGAACAATTTGACTGCGACGTGCGCCACCGGTGGTACACGGAGGTAATTTTCATAATGCTGCTGATCGACCAGTAGTTGCAAATTCAATTTTCATAAATACTTAATCAAAGCTAAATAAAGGCATGATCCAGTTCATGTTTGTTATTTTCAATATAGTTCACTACAATTGACTTTAAATTTAAGTTTGGTGTTGAACCTAATATTTAGTAGTCGCAGTCAAAGTGTTAAGATTATAAGTGAGTTTGTGCCTCCCTAAACGCTACAAAAAAAAGCATATCGAAGAGAGGAAGGAGGAAGGCACCATTTAGTATGGAGATAAGGGAATGCGGAATCTATACAGAAGAGGCATGGAAACAGTAAGTTCAGGAAGAAGTTCATGAAACGAGGTAAAAGTTGTAAGTACTGAAAAACACATCAGCAGTGAACCGAAATAAGGTTGTCCTTAACATAACAAAAACACTTTATTACAACAAAAATAATGCCTACCTAACTCTCAGCTCGGGCCCTCACCCATTTTCCTCCTGGGAGCGCCAATTCCCATAGATACAATAGTTGTATCCCCCTGAGGGGCCTCGCGTCATAGAGCTTTGTTCTCAAAAATGCTAATTCAGTTGAAAATTTACCTTTCGGATGTTAGTATACATTCGTTAAAAAAACGGTGTTGCGGCACAGTGTCCAAAAAAAGTGTTTCAGATGCTTTCTGAATAGAGACGATGCTGAATTTGTCGAACCACTTCGCATCGAGACAGCTTAGGAGATGCGGGCCATTAGTGGCCTGGGTGAGCAAACAAGCTTATCAATTTAGTCTTTAAATTTTTTCATAATACAGAGGGTCGAAATAAAGTCTAACTTCGACATTAATGCTCCCCTGGTTCCTGCAAGTGACTTCGAGAGTATTTTGAGGTTACCAATTTTTTTAACTAGGAACATGTAATGTCGCTATTTTCAGTACGACATTAGGTTTATTTTAAGAGGAAGCTTTAACTTCAATTCGCCTAGCAGAATACCAGGCAGGAGCAAAGGAAACACACAGGAGGACTTCTAGTATTGTACTGGTTTCAAAAAGGGACACACATGCCTTAAGACTAGAGCGCCCCCGGAAGTTAAACAAAGCCCTTCCGGTAAATGCACAACACGGCGGCATCCGTCGGTTGCGTTTTTGACACTTCCGCTGGTGACCGCGATATCCCAAACCAAGTGTGATAAGGACATCCGGCTCCTAGGCCTACATTGAGATACTACAATTTCCCTCCCTTAAGATGAATATATGACACAAGGAAGGAAGAACTCAGCAACCTATTCGCATAACAGGCTTAGTTATTCTACCTGATCTACGAGGTTCATTTTGCGCAGGTGAACTGCTAACAGGCTGCAAAGCTGGAGTCTCTGCTGCCCCACTCCCGGTAGATCCCAAACTACTATGCAACAGCTGATTTGAATGTCTCTTCCAGATTACATTTAATGCTAATATTTGAACAAGAAAGGTATTAACAGCAACTTTACTAACAATAATTCCCTTCAGCCACTTGGGACCGTTTCTTAAATTCAGAGCAAGAACATGATCACCGACATCAAATTGAGTTACATGCATAGGCTTAGACCTGGACACAGAAAATTTAGGATGAACTCTATCTTTGGAAGTAACAAATTTACGATTGTTCAGCGCAACAGAGAGAGCAATTTTTGTAACACTATGCGGAATACAATGCGATTGAAATAATGCTTTTGCTAGACGGGATTTGAACGATTCGGAATAAGAGAGTTTTTTCAACAAGTCTTTAATGACTCTTACCCCCATCTCAGCTTGATCATTGCTTGCTGGAGAGTAGGGCGGAGGTGTGAGGTGCTCAATGCCGTTGGAAATAAGAAAATCTTTAAAGTCTCGAGATGGAAAGTTAGAAGCACTGTCACCTACGAGCACATCACACAACCCGTTTCTGCTGAAAATCATTCTCAACGCATCGACAGTATCTGACACACTCGTGGATGGTACCAATTTGCATTCTATACATTTAGATAATGCATCTACAGGTTAATTAATTTGATTAATTAATTAATTAATTAATTAATTAACATCGGCATCTTTGGGATGCTTTATTTCCAATCAAGCCTGATACATATGATCTTAGCATTGGTTTTCTACAGCAATGAAAACAATTTTATTCATGTAGAAAAAGTGATCGACATGAATGCGTTCAAAAGGACTAGAAGGAGTGGGCCATTCTACATTTCTAGACTTAGGTTTTCCTCGATTTAATTGACATTGGGGACAACATTTTACGATGTCTTCAATAGTTTTGTCCATTCCGGGAAACCAAATAACAGATCTGGCCAACGATTTCATGCCATAAATGCCAGGATGTCCATCATGAAATGTTTCAAGGACTAAACTAAGCAATGACTTGGGAATAAAAACCCGTTATATGTAAAGTATACAACCTTTCATGATGATCATCTGAGGTAGCAGATTCTTAAATTTAGACAAATTAGGATTAGGTTTAGGAGGCATGCCAAACTTTATGTAATGTTTAAGTTGGCATAGTTCGCTATCCATATCAGGATGAGTTTTTATATTTTCACACGTGACAGGAGTTTTATCAAGAGAGTTCACTGCAAAAATCATTTCGTACGGTTCTAGCTCTTTTACAGTCGTGGGTAGTAGCAGCCTACTGAGACAATCGCTATTTACGTTACATTTACCTTTCGAATAGCTGAAAACATAGTCAAACTGGGAAAGTTTGAGAGCCCATCGTTGAATTCGATCGGAACAGTTGAGAGGTACACCCTTGTTATGTGCAAAAAAGTTTACAAAGTGGGTTTTGATCATTATGGATAATGAACTTAGCACCAGGTAGAAATTTCTTGAATTTCTCCACGCCAAAAACAACACTAAGGCTCTCTCTCTCAATGTTAGATTAGTTTTGTTCTGCACTATTTAGAGATCCTGAAGCAAATTGAACAGGACACCAATCATGAGAAGGACAAACGCGTTGCATGAGTATGGCAGCAACTCCATAACCCGAACTATCAGTTTCAAGAAGAGTTTCATGATTGGGATCAAACAACTTCAGAGGTTTATGCGAACGAAAGATGTCTTTGATTATCTGGACACTTTTATCCTGTTCTGGAGTCCACCGGAACTGTACATTTTTCTTAAGCAACGAATACAGAGGATACATGACATTAGAAAAGTTGGGTACAAAACGACTATAGAAATTACACAATCCAATGAAGGCTTGCAACTGTTTGAGGTTTTTAGGAACAGGAGCATTGAGAATAGCGTCTACTTTCTCATTGTTAGGGTGAACACCCTTGTTATCGAAAACGTACCCTAGATAAGACACACGATCAGTTAGAAAGGCAAATTTAGACAGATTTAAGCGAATTCCAGCATTTTTAAGGACAGACATGACTTTGACAAGAACTTTCAAATGAGCATCATATGAAGAGGTCAAAATGAGTAGGTAATCCTGATACACAATGATGTTATCGATGCCAGAAAGAGTCCTATTCATGAATGCTTGAAAAATGCCAGGGCTTGCACGTAAACCATTAGGGTAAGTAATTGTACATAAATAGACCTTCAGAGGTGTTAATGGTCGTAACTTTCTTTGATTCTTCGTCCAACGGGATTTGCAAAAACACGTTAGACAAATCAATTTTTGAGAAAAACTTAGCGTCTCCGACTTGAGAAATGACATCATCAGTAACAGGTAGTACAGATTGATCTGGATTTAGAAAATTATTAATGGAGGCTGAAAAATCTCCACAGATTCTCACACTGCCGTCAGACTTTAGAACATTAACGGTAGGAGATGCCCATTGGCTATCATACACTTTAGAAATTTTGCCCATACTCTGCAAGCGGTCCAGTTCGGTTTTGACAGAGTCTCTTAGTCTTAAAGGAACAGGGCGTGCTTTACAAAACACAGGAACTGCATTAAGCAACACATCAAGATGAACTGTTTCTCTAACGTTAGACTGTGAATGAGATGATAAATATGAATCATATTTCAACAACAAACTTCTCGGCAAATTAAGACAATCCGTTTTATTTATGGAGTCGTATTTATCCGTAATGACAACGTTTACGTTGAGTTTAGAACAAATATCTCGGCCAAGCAAGTTGATTCTATCATCTTCCACAATGAGAAACTTATGATCAAAACTAACATCTTTATAAGTGATAGTTACTGAAGATTGACCAAGCAAGTTTACAGAGACACCACTGTACCCGAGAATTTTGCTGCACGTAGGATTTACAACAGCACCAACTTCAAGTGCATCACTTTTACGTATAGTTTACACGGCACTGCCGTTATCCAGGAGAAATTCAACAGGTTTACCATTAAAGTTGCATGTAATCATAGTAGGCTCTTTAGTAACGGGAATTACAGTGGTGTTTACTCTAAAAAATTAGAATCATTTGAGGGATAATCAGAAAATACATGTACAGAATTCCCGTCACCACTTTCGTTCCTAGGTTTTTGTAAAACAACTTCGTTCTTCTTCTGTAGAGGCACCCGTGAACTCTTCATTAACACGTCTTCTCTTCCGACGTTGCAACGGCCACCGCTCGTCTCCGGCTGCACTGCGTATGAGCGAATGGCTTCAGATTTTTCTGCTGGAGAAGGCCGTGCTGCCGTCTTAGATTTGCAGACTTTAGAAATGTGGCCTATTTTTCCACACTTTTAGCATTTCAGATTCAAAGCATGGCAATTCTTTGCAAGGTGCTTCCGCCTGGTTCCGCAGCGAATGCATATGTTGTTCGGCGAGAGTTTTTCTATAGTGAAAAATGATGAAGATGAATCCTCACGAATAATATCTTGAGCATCGGAGCTCAACTGTTCGATGAGTTTTGCATGTTCAACGCATTCGTTGAATGTTTTGCGATCACACTTCTGAAGAACTGCACTGAGAATTTGCGATGAATGCAGACCAGCCACGAAAGCATCTCTCAAGAGACGATCGCGACAGCAATTTTCGTAGTTGCACGCAGATGCTAAATCATTTAACGTTTTAGCATAACTTTCTATGGATTCATTAACACCTTGCTTTCTATTTAAAAATGTAACAGATGCGCCGACAATGGATTTCTTGATTTCAAATTGCTGAATTAACTTTTCTTCAAGTTCCTCATATGTAGCATGAGTGAGTAATGTAGATTTAATTCTTCGTTGTAGATAAGTAATTATGTTTAAAGGCAATGCTTTAATTAAAATACTAGCTTTTTTACCGCCATTATTTCCTGCTTTCTGAAGAGCGTCTGCACTTTGGACTTTCCAGCGCTCTAAGAATTCACTCACTGTTTCCACTTCAACGTCGAACGGAGAACAGCTGACTGTAGAATACGACATCTTAATTTCAGAGCACTTGTAACGTTCAAATTTACTTTGGAGATTCGAAATTCTCGTCGCCAATTGTAATGTCGCTATTTTCAGTCCGACATTGGGTTAATTTTAAGAGGAAGCTTTAACTTCAATTCGCCCAGCAGAATACCAGGCAGGAGCAAAAGAAACACACAGCAGGACTTCTAGTATTGTACTGGTCTCAAAAAGGGACACACATGCCTTAAGACTAGAGCGCCCCCGGAAGTTAAACAAAGCCCTTCCGGTAAATGCACAACACGGCGGCATCCATCGGTTGCATTTATGACACTTCCGCCGGTGACCGCGATATCCCAAACCAAGTGTGATAAGGACATCCGGCTCCGAGGCCTATATTGAGATACTACAGAACACTTCCACCAGCCCAAACCAATTTAGTCTACTGGACTTTGCACTAACAACTATTTATTCGTACAAAATTCTTTAGAAAACTTATATGTGGAGCCTTTAGTTAGTTCAGGCCTTTCTAGCCTCAACAAAGGTATTCCCAAGTAGAAAGATGGACGCAATATTTTACACTTTGACTGCGACGTGCACCAGCGGTGGTACACGGAGGTAATTTTCATAATGCTGCTGACCGACCAGTAGTCGCAAACTCAATTTTCATAAATACTCAATCAGAGCTAAATGAAGGCACGATCCACTTCATGTTTGGCATTTTAAAAATAATTTACTGCACTTAACTTTAAATTTGAGTTTGGCATTGAACTAATATTTAGTAGTCGCAGTCAATGTGTTAGCGACCCACCGGTGGGTCGTGCTCAACACGCTGACTACGATTGCGCGAATCGTAAAGTTGATTTGGATGAGTTGTAAAAAAAGGACAGGGAAAATAGATATACCTGCTCGAATAAGTTTCCATCCTTTTGTAAGAAATGTACGAAATATAAGTGCTCAGTAGTATTTTCCTCGCATGGTATAATTCTTTCAAAAAGAGTTAGCGAAATGATTTGAAATGTCATTTATTTATATTGTTGCCTATATGAACAATTTACCTAGTGGGACACATTTATCTCACTCCGTAGTCAAAGTGTCAAGTTTATTCTAATGCAAAACGACCCATCGATGAGTCATTTTGAAACTTTTAACAGTTTTTTCAAAATTATACTTAATGAACCCAATTAATGTTTGCTAGTTATAAAATTTCACGCAACTTTTAAATTAAAATTTAAACTGAATACTGAACATCAGTTAACCTTATCGCAGTCAAGGTGTCAAGTTGCCACGCAGTGTCGCAACGTACAAAAGCTGTAATGTAGTAAACACGCCCTAGGGCTTGACCCTGGAGCTGGCGTGACGCAGGGGCGCACCCACGTTAAAGTTGCCCACTCTGTGTGCGTGAGCGAGTCTGTGTACGTGCATGGCTAGTCAACGTCACCAAAAACCACGCCCACTTCAACAGCTGCCACGCGTCGCTGCGTGACATAACTGTAGTACAAACATTCATTATGGTGTGTACTTTGCCATTGGAGTATCATTTAATAGTGGATTAAAATACTTTTTTTTTCATTGTACACTTGAACGTCTCAGCCGTCTTAAACGACACATATTATATGAGTTAGATCAAATATGAGCACAGTTACCGCGATTCTACCGTGTCATAATGTACCGTTCGTATGTCACGATGTATTGCTTACAGTGCAAATCACTTTAGTTTATGTTATGAATATGTAGTTCATTCGAACAATTAACCCATTCTTTTTATGTGAATAAAAGTATTTTATTCACTTAAAAAGTGAATAAAAGTATTTTATTCTCTTGAAAAGTGAATAAAAGTATTTTAACTGGTTCATTATAATATGAATTAAATTAAAGTATTCAAGTGCTGAATCGTTCTGTAAGATGCCTTTTATGCACATTGACGCCAAATGAATTCGATTAATTTAATTTTACAAATTCTGTGGAAAACTTGATGTGCTCATATCAGTTTATTTACTAGCCACTTCTTTCTCGTTTAATACCGTACTATTTTGGTCGTAAAGTGAACGTAAAGGAACTTCGATACTCTTATTGGCGATAAAGAAAACTGGACGCTAACACATAAGTAATGAATGCTATAAATTTCATCCCAAATGTTTCACCTTTTTAGTTTCCCTCGGGAAATAGTCCCCCTTCTCCTGTCATATATGCAGTGTTGGGCCTGCAACTTTGAAAATGTAGCGGCGCTACCGTAACCGCAACACTACAAAAAAAGTTGCGACGCAACCGCAACAGCAACTTTGGAAAAACTAAAATTGCGATCGCAACCGCAACTCGCAACCGCAACTTTTTAATTAACATATAATTTCAATTAAATACTGTTCGATTTATTTTACGTATATCTTGCTATAAATTAATATAATATTAAGATATTCATAATAGTGCATTGATTTACTAAAAAATAATAGATCGAGTAAATATGTGGACTAGAATTGAATGAAATATCATGACAATGAAAGAAATGTTTTATTTGTAAATAGAGCATGAAAAATAAAATGAATTAAATTTTCTAATAATAATAACGGTAAAAAGGTACGTAGCTAGTAGCTATAATTTCATAGGAGTTCGGTATATATATTCCAAAAACAAATAAAAGAAAGAGAAAAAACAATGTGTATTTCCAAGTTGTCACATAAGATACATGCCAACATATTGGCTTTTAAAAGTTTCTTAATATAGGACATCCTTAAACAAATGTTCCACACGAGGAGTACTAATTGACAAACCATCCGAGGTGTACAAGTAGATAAGCCATACGAGGCATAATAATAGACGCACTATACGAGGTGTACTAATAGACAAACTATCAGAGGTGTACAAGTAGATAGACCATACGAGGCATATTAATTGACAAAATATACGAGGCGTACTAATAGACAAACCATTCGTGGTGTGCTAGTAGTCTAACAAAAGTTCTATACTAGGAGTACTAATTGACAAACCATCCGAGGTGTACTAATAGATAAGCCATATGAGGCATAATAATAGGCAAACTATACGAGGTGTACTAATGGACAAGCTATCAGAGGTGTACAAATAGATAGACCATACGAGGCAGATTAATAGACAAAATATACGAGGCGTACTAATAGACAAACCATACGTGGCGTGCCAATAGTCTATCTCTGTCAAGGGTAGTTGAATGAGAAATGAAAAATATGCCCTAAAAATATGCAAAGCCCTTTCACCACCAAAAACATATTTCATATCTTCTCGATATTCACCGCATCATGCGGACATGGGTACATGGGATAAAATAGAGATACAGTGTAAGCCGGTTACCACTCATGATTGACAAATATCTACAAAATATTGGTAGAAATGGGTAAACCAATATATACTCAATATCAAAATTCCTAGCTTGTACAACATACGGACAGAAAGATAATTTTACTACGATTCATATGCTCAAATTGCACTTTATTTCATTAATTATATTTGACATTAATCCGATTCACAGAAACACCCTCTGGGGAAGTGATAGATCTATTTTTGAATCATTTCGCAAGTGCAATAAAATTTATTAACCGGATGGTTTTTGCGTAGAAAAATGAAATAGAAACACGTATATCTATATATGTAGATACATTTATATACCTACACACGTACACACTCATGTTAATATACAGGGTGTTTCAAAAATACACGGCATAATTTCAGGTATGTATTTCCCACATGTAGACAATCAAAATAGTTCATTACAACATATGTCCGGAAATGCTTCATTTCCGAGTTATGGCCTTCACAACATTGAAATTCACCGGAACGTTTTTCTTTCCGCAGGTCGTTGCCGTCAAAGGACACATTAAGAGGGCACTCTGACAGATCATTCCTAGGCGAAGGTTAAATTCAGTGTTGTGTTTGGCGTTCGACTGTGTGTCATGTACACAAATCAGGAGCTGGCAGAGATGCACTTGATCTACGGTAAGGCAGACGGCAATGCTGCGCTGGCTCGTCGTTTGTACCAGGAGAGGTACCCACAGCGACAATGTCCAGATCGGAAGACATTTGTAAGTCTCCATCAGCGTCTGTGCGAGTATGGAAAATTTGACTCTCCTGGATTGGGAAGGGGACGACCAAGATCTACAACTCCAGAAGAACAGGAGGAGATTCTGGAGATTGTGAACAGAACTCCTTCTATCAGCACACGAAGGTTAGCGTTGCAAGTGAATGTTCCCCATACGACTGTCTGGAGACTGCTGAAAGAGTATCAATTGTATCCTTACCATTTGCAACGTGTACAGGCGCTGTCACCAGCAGATTACCCTGCACGAGTTAGGTACTGTCAGTGGTTCTTGCAGCAATGTGCTGCAAATCCGAACTTTCCTGCCTTAGTATTATTTACAGATGAAGCACAGTTCACACGAGATGGCATAACAAATCTCCACAATCAGCATGTATGGGCGTATGAAAACCCAAATGCAACTGTTGTATCTCATCACCAGGTGCGGTTCTCCCTCAACATGTGGGCCGGTATCATTGGTGATCGGTTAGTTGGACCCCATGTACTTGTAAACAGACTTACGGGGCAGGCGTACACAAACTTCCTGGAAAACATCATACCTGATGTTTATGACGACACTCCACTGATCGATCGTCAGCACGCTCACTTCTTGCATGACGGCGCTCCTGCACACTTCAGTCGTACGGCTCGCCGGTACTTGGATCGAAGATTTCCTGATCGATGGATAGGTAGAGGTGGCCCAATTGCTTGGCCTCCACGCTCACCTGATCTGAACCCTCTCGATTTCTACTTGTGGGGCCATTTAAAATCATTGGTTTATTCGTCTCCGGTGCCTGATTTGGAATCCCTTCGGAATCGAATTGTGGCACGCTCTGAGGACATACGCAACATTCCTGGAGTGTGGGATCGTGTTCGCAGGTCAATGAGACATCGATGTGAGGTCTGTATTCAAGCAGGAGGTGGTCATTTTGAACATCTTCTGTAATGGCAACGACCTGCGGAAAGAAAAACGTTCCGGTGAATTTCAATGTTGTGAAGGCCATAACTCGGAAATGAAGCATTTCCGGACATATGTTGTAATGAACTATTTTGATTGTCTACATGTGGGAAATACATACCTGAAATTATGCCGTGTATTTTTGAAACACCCTGTATATATACTTATTGAAATGAAATATTAGAAAAAAATACATATATAAAATAAAAGATAAAAGCAACCTACCAACTACAACACAGAAAATGACAGTTGAGCTCACTGTAATCCTAAGAAATTTTTTGCAAAAAATAACTAAAAGGAAAAGAAGACTTCGAAAAACATAAAAATGAACTGATTTTTAATTTGTTCACAGAAACTTTTTAAGAAAAATCAGGTTATAGTCAAGAAGCAACACAACTCTTAAGCATTATACGGACATGTGTACGTGGGATAAAATGGAGTAACATTGAGGCCGGATATCACATCTAAGTGGAGAATATTCACAAAATTTGGCACATATAGGTAGATTAGGCTATGATCCAAAGTGATAATTTTAATTACAGAAATTTAGAGTTTTTTCCGATTTGAAAGTTCAGTGCTAGTGTGCGCTGAACGCACGAAAATAAATAAAAATACTAAATGCAATGCTTAAATTACCCCCTTCCCCCCAGCTCAGCCGAAAATCGATTGAGTAGTAGTAGTAGTAGTAGTAGTAGTAGTATTAGCATCGATTTGCTAGCGCTTCAGTAATTCGTACTATATCGCGCCGTAGGTCTCACAGTTCAAAAAATACAACATTTACATCATTTCAGCAAAAGCACATTATATAATCTCTATTCAAAGTTCATCACAATTACCATTATGGAGACATAGCAACATCCATCGCAAAAACCGTTTTAACTTCCACCAACATTTTGTCATCTTATAAGAGCTCCAGTTGATCTTTGAAGAGATCATCCACAGATCCACGCACACTTTGTTAGCACGGGCAGCCAAAGGCCCCATAGGGGATTTCAGCTGCCCACCCATTTATGGCCGGGCGCCTTACCCACGCTGAAACCCCTAGAGGCATCTACGCAGCGCGCCCGGCCATATTGCAGTTTAGTCTTCCACATCTCAGATGTGAAGAAGTTCCTTGCTTACGCTGTTCTTTCTCTGGTTAAATTTCTGACATCAGATTACACTTTTCTAGGAACATTTTAAGCGCCGATACATTGAAAGTTGAGCGTAAAATTTCCCTGAGCATTCCGATCATTACATCCTCATCAGGACCTCGCAGTCTCGGGAAACACACATTCCTGGCAGCTGCATATCGAGGGCACTCAACAAGAAAGTGTTTGACAGTCATAGGAACGTGGCACCGCTCACATCGTGGCTGTGGCTGTCGCTCCATCAAGTGCCCGTGCGTCAAACGGGTATGGCCAATACGGAGGCGGCAGAGTATCACCTCCATCCGACGAGGGCGACAACTAGAAGATATCCACTCACGCACGGTGGGTTTAATACTTCTTAATTTATTATTAATTGTTCTATCCCACTCCTGTTGCCACAAACTTCTCACTGCAGCCTTTATCCGAGGGTAGTAGTCTCGGAATGGGACCATCAAGTTCAACGTTTCCCCATCTGTCTGCGCAGCTCGCTTAGCCTCCCGGTCAGCTCGCTCATTGCGCGATACTCCCACATGTCCGGGCACCCAGCATAACGTGACACTCTTACGTCTACTCGCAAGGTTTATTAACATTACGAGAATCTCAGCAATGAGTGGGTGTGTACTATTATACATTTGCGTGGCCTCGATTACGCTTTTCGAGTCAATCGATTGAGTCAATCGATTGAAAATATCTTCGAGAATGATTTTGAAATAGCGAGACAACGTTAGCCAAAATTTAATTCATTATAAACTTTGCACAACCCTCACATCTATGAACCTGTTTATTGGTGTACACACAAAATGTATTTCATGGTATATTTGTCATACGGACGTTAAATGAAAATGAAAAAAATATATTTATTTTATATAATATTATAACGAAATAAGAAAGAAAGAAACGTTTCATTTGTGAATATAGCATGAACAATAAAATGAATTTAATTTTCTAATAATAATATTGAAGAGGTACCAAGCTAGTAGCTATATTTTCATAGGAGTTCCGCATATATGTAGAAAAAATAGAAAACAGAAAAGCGCAGAAGATTTGTACAGCCAATATGATGCACAAAGAAAAACCATACATATGCTTCTATAACATATATTCCTCTGCTTTTTGTTGTTCCTCTGTTATGATTTAATGCTGGTTCATGATTTCAATGTGACAACGTCAATGCACTGTAATGACGATCAACGTTGCCTTTCAAAAATGTTAACATTTCGAAATGTTTGTCTGAAAGCCGAGCAAGTCGTGGTCTCAAAATTTATTTGCCTAAGAGAACAGTCGTTCGACCGCAGCGCTCGATGGTATTGGCGTGTTAAATTGGATGAACGAAGCGACAAATTCACTTGAAGGAAACATCGCTCTGTGAACATCTGAGTGGCTAGTTCTGTTGATTACTGCCTGTTTCAGCCAATCATTTACTTCTTTCCTCGTCATCCGATATCATTACGGCGTTGAAGAAGTCATCTTCGTCATCTACGTCCTCGGCACTGCTCTCCTCAGCTGAAATACTATTTTTCGATCTGTTATTAAGATAGGCGATAAGTTTTTTTTGTTATGAACTCCATTTTTGTGCTTCGTTTGGCCATTTTAGCTTAAAATGTGGTTGCACAGAGGACGCCAGGATAAAATCGTCGTTGTGAAGTACATTGGGAAATCGCAACATCTAGCTATGTAGATTTACTGTATAACACGTAATTTTACACCTACAGCTCACATCGTTGCTAATAACATATGTTATATAACGAGTTACATTAAATATACTTACATATTGTAAGCAAATTGTATGTGTATCACTGTATCGCCTAATGCTAACAATGAACAGTTGCCTAAACCGTACTGAACAGTACGGTTTAGTTTTAAACGAGAATGAAACGCGTATTAAACTTTATTGAAGCCATTTTGAAAATTAAATTACCATCGTGATGTTGCGGTTGCGAGTTGCGGCCTGACACGTCGAAAATTGTTGCGATCGCAACAGATTCGCTACTTTCCCAAAATTGTTGCGGCGCAACCGCAACCGAAAAAGTTGCGATCGCAATTGCGGCGGCAACTTGTTGCGGCGCAACTGCCCAACACTGCATATATGACATACAAATATGATGATTCATCAATACCGATTTTTTTTTCAGTTGCTCTGGCGATGAGATAGTTTTTAAATGAAAGTTGAAGCTCGTGGCCACACTATTTAATGCTAACAAGTTAGCTATTTTTTGTGTCTTTACGTGACAACTGTATTATATTGGTCGATATTTAATGTCATTTTCAAAACTTCTTACATAAGTAATGAAAAAAATATTATAAATGAAAGACATTTGCATGTAGTAATATTTATTTGTATGTGTGATACATGCTTCATTATTTACTATGAATTTAGTTACGATCGCTTTTCAACTTCTCAATAATGATAATAAGTTTAGGGTTACGTTTCCATCAGGGTCGCCAGCAACTTGCAACTATGGACCCCCCTAGCTTCAGCTAGGTAATCACACATCGGCTAGGCGATCACATTATGAGCAACGAGACTTGCTACAGGCAACTGGATTGATGTTAGTATTATCAGTTCGTGTGGTGTCGAACACTCGTTTCAGCGCACATCGGAAATAAGGTAAGTAGTGTGACTGTTGGACTCTGAGAGGTCCACAAGTGTGCAGTTCCGTATGCTTGACATCCGATGACGATAGCTAGCTTGCAGTAATTTGGCAGGGGCACGTGTAATTCATATGAGGTCGTACGCGTTGATTCTGCGAAGGTATTCCATAAGTTCGGTGATAGGGGCGTCATGACCCAGCAGGTCTCTGATTGTGATAGGCGGGTGGTGGCCAGCGGCAAATAGACTTATGTGACGGCGTCTTGCGTTGTGTAAGGCTGGGCAGTCCATGACGATGTGATGTACGGTGAGGCGAGCCCCCAAACAAAGAGGGCAACCGGGCGGAGGTTCTTGGACTGTGCTGTTCATTAAGTATCCGTGTGTGAGATGTGTGTGGCCACATCGTAAGCGGTTCAGTACTACTTCGCTTCTTCTCGTCAGGTTTTCTCGTTTGTAGGAGTTCGGATCGGGTTGTATGTTGAATATGAAATTTCTTCCCCGATGCCAGTTTTCCTTCCATAGGGCACGTATTTTACTACTTATGATTGGGTACCAGTCTCCGTAGAAAGTCATGACATTTTCTGCTGGTCGAAGTGCTGCCGTTTTAGCGAGTTTGTCAACTGCCTCGTTGCCTTCGATGCCGACATGGCTCGGAATCCAACAGAGTTTAACTGTTTTGTGGTCTTGGGTTAGTTTGTCGATTTGATGTATGAGATACCGCGCAAGGGGATGGGGGGTACGCTTATTTTGCAGAGCTGTGAGGGCGCTCAAGGAGTCACAGAAGATTACAAATCTCTCTTGGTTGCGGTCGCGAATAAGTTTTAGAGCCATTTCAATAGCGTGGAGTTCTGCAGTGAAAATTGATGTAACTCCAGGAAGGGACATCATCTCCCTCGTACCGCCACACAGTGCTGCGGCGCCGACTTTGTCATCATACTTGGAACCGTCGGTAAAGATCGGGACATGCTCTTTGTATTCCTCGCGCCGCAGTCGCTGGTATTCCCGGATGTACAGGACTGGGTGGGTAAATTCCTTCTTGTAGAGTGTCAGTTCTGTATTTATTTTAGCGGGGGCGGTTTTCCATGTGGGCGTGGTGATATTCAGTAGCCGATAAGAGAAGGCAGGCGTTATGTGAGGCTCGTGGAGATCGAGAGATTCCATGAGTTCGACGGTGCGAACGGCGAAAGGCGGTGATGATTGTTTATTATTAAACAGTCTTCTGTCGATGGGCCGTATGGCACAATTGCGCGCTGGGTTTGACAGGTAGCTTTTTATTTTGTAGAGGTACTTTAGTGAGAGGTGCTGTCTTCTCAGCTCAAGGGGCATTTCGCCGGAAATAACTTGTAAGCTAGGGATCGGTGTTGATTTAAATGCGCCTGTAGCTAGCCGTAGGCAGTCATTCACGATTGGGTCAAGCTGTTTGAGTGTTGATAACGAGGCAGAGGAGTAGACCATGCAACCGTAGTCCAATTTTGGCCGGATGAATAGTCGGTATAGGTGGAGCAAAGTTGCCTGGTCTCCACCCCATTCGTGCGAGGCGATAGATTTAAGCATATTCACGTTTTTCTGGCAGCTTGCTTTTATGTTGGTGATATGGGTCTTCCAGGTAAGTTTACGATCCCATGTTAGCCCAAGGAATTTTATTTCATCAGTGTATTCTATATTTTGGTTTCCAATTTTGAGTGGCGGTGACAAATGCATACCCGGTAGAGAGGTGAAACGTACAGCTCTGGATTTGTCCATTAAAAAGGAGAAGCCGTTGGTTCGAGTCCAGAGCCCTACCCTGTCGATGCACTCTTAAAGTTTGGCCTGAAAAATTTTGGGGTCGCTGTGGTGGTACCCGAGCTGGAAGTCGTCAACGTATAACGATGCGTAATACCGGGGATCTTTTGGGATCAAGGAGGCAATATTGTTAATTTTAATGATGAAGAGGGTTACTGATAAGACGGAGCCTTGAGGGACACCTTCTTCTTGTGGAAATGGGTCGGATACGTGATTGTTTATCCGTACTCTGAGGGTCCGATGATGCAAAAACTGTTTTATGAAGTAAGGGAGTCGTCCGCGGAGGTTTAGATTGTAAAGGTCTCGCATGATTCCGTATCTCCAGGTGGTGTCGTAGGCGTTTTTAAGATAAAAAAATTTGCTTATGAAGTGCTCGTTGTGGATGAAGGATTTTCGGATGGTGGTTTCCAGACGGATTAGATGGTCGGTGGTGGATCGGTTAGGGCGGCCGCCGCATTGAATATTGGTCAGGTAACCGTGCATGTCACAATGGTCAAGGAGTCTATTATTGATGAGTCGTTCTAGAGTCTTGCAGAGGCAGCTTGTTAACGCAATTGGCCTGTAGTTCAATGGTGAGTATGGAGACCTTCCGGGTTTTTGAAACGGGATGATTACTGCTTCTCTCCAACTGGGTGGGAAGTAACCATGGAGCCACAGCTTGTTGTAGAGGGACAAGAGACTTTCTTTGCCCTGTTTTGGGAGGTGTTTTAGCATCTCGTATGAGATTCCGTCAGCTCCGGGTGATGTTTTCTTTGTGGTGTTCAAAACGGCGTCGAGTTCGGCAGAGGAGAATGCTTCGTTGTACATTTCGCTATTGTGAGACGAGAAATCAATTTTGTTCGCTTCTGCTCGTAGTTTTTCTTGTATAAAATCTTGAGGGTAGTTGGCCGTGCTGCTGATATGGCTAAAAGTTTCTGCTAGTTTATTTGCTATATCTGGTACTGTCGAGTATGTCACATTGTTTTCCCTTAGTATTGATACATGCCGCTGCGATTTTCCTTTGATTTTTCGGACATTTTCGTATATAGAGCTGATTGGTGTGTTCTTTGTGAAGGTATTGGCGAGTGAAATCCAGGCTTTTCGTTTTTCTTCCCGCAATATGTTTCTATGGATGGCTCTAGCTCTCTTCCAACACAGGGCATTCTACACGGATTTTGTTGGTCTATATCTTTGGTAGAGGCGTTCTCTGTTATTGCGCGTTTCTGTAAGTCTTGCACTCCAGTAGGGTTTCGGAAAAAGGTTGTTAGTTTGGTTGTGGGGATGCATTCCCCTGCTACGGCAGTCAATGTCCTGGTGAATGCTTCAAGTGCTTCGGCACATGTAGCTTCATTGGGGATCTGGAACTCCTCCCACATGGGGTGGGCTTCGTAAGACGTCCAGTCCGCCTTCTTGATGTTCCATACGGTGCGTCTCAGCTCGTTGCGTGGTGAGTTCATTAGTTTCAGTACAATAGGACAGTGATCGCTGTCTTCTGGGGATTCGGATGCGTTCCATAATAGGTCAGCACCAAGGCGAGGAGAGGTTAAGGTCAGGTCTATTGCAGATTCAGAGTTGTACGATATTCGAGTCGGGGTTCCCGTGTTGAGCAAAGTCAGGTTATGTTGGCTGATGATGTCTTCTACCAGACGGCCCCGGGCATCCGTAATTTGGCATCCCCAGATTGTGTTGTGGCTATTGAAGTCGCCCATCAAAATGATTGGAGGCAGTTGGGCCAATAACTCGTTCAACAATTCTGAAGATAAGGTGTGGTTTCTTGAGCTGTAAAACGAGACAAAGGTTATTCGCTGAGTGAGTTGGACGGTAGCTGCGATGACTTGCATGGTTGAGGTCAAGAGGACTGCCTGAAAGGGGATAGATTCGTGGATGAGAAGGCCCACTCCTCCATGGGGTGTGATATTAAGGTGTCCATGCTTGGTGAGTAGAACGTATCGTGGTATTGAGAAATTACAGTTGTGCCACAGTTTGGTTTCTTGAAGAGCAATTACAAGCGGTTTGTGGAGGTTGATTAGTTGTAATAATTCGTCTTTTTTCGCCCGAACACCCTGGCAGTTCCATTGCAGTGCGCTGGCTCCACTATTCATTTTGGCTTAGTTGGGTTTCCACTTGGTACTGTTGGTAAATTTTTCTTGTTTCACTTCTTACGGTCGGATTGTTCTCGCTTGTTATTTCGCTATCACTCATTGCAGAGTCGTAGTTTGATATGATTTGGATAGGGGTTGTATACGTTTCTCCCGTGGATGGGTCAACACAAACTGCTTCAGTTACTTGTTTCTTTTCGGTTGGTTTTTCTTGATCTTCGGAGTTTTTTCTCTTCCTCCGTACGGAGATTTTAGGACTCTGAGGCTCAGAAGGTCCGGATGAAGTAGCTGTGGGAGGTGCTACTGCTTCGGGTTGTTCCCGAGGTACAGGAGGCTGTCTGTTGGGTACTTCTGAGCTGTTTGACGTTACAGCAGCAGCATAGCTGTGGCGATAGTTTGGTTGTTCTGAGTCTAGTTTAACTTTTGCTTGGGCTCTAGTTAGCTTGTATTTGTGTTGAATGGTGAGAATTTCCTGATGATATTTAAATTCGGTACATTTGTAGGATCCTGAGTAGTGATCTTGGCCGCAGTTATGGCATTCTATTTTCGTGTTGGTGCAATCTCCACTATCGTGGTTTGCATTGTTGCACCTAGCACAGGTCACTATATTGCTAGGGCATCGTTTCTGCGTGTGGTTGTATTCCAGGCACTTCTTGCAGAACATGGGACGTGGCACGTATGGGAGTACTTTTGTTTGAGATTGTTCCCCAGGGATGGTGATGTAGTCAGGGAGGTCCTGTCTAAAAGTGAGTAGCAGAGCTTGAGAGAGGGGATTCTTTGGTCGGATCCAAGTTGCCTTCACCGCGTCGTACAGCCCGTGATCCGCTTTCAGCCCCTCTCGGAAGCAGTCGAAGTCAGAGAGATCATACTCGTAGAGATACTCGAGTCCTTTGACTAAGTTGAAGTATGGGTGTTCAGAAATGGAGACTGGGATATTGTTTAGGGATGTAATGTTACAGATTTGGATGCTTTGTTGTTTGCCGGTTACCTCGATAATAAATGAGCTTTCATCTTGAGAGGTAATTCGCTTGGGCTTATCACCCAATTCAACCTGGAGACATTTCTCGAAAACCCACGGAGACATTTTACGTTTTTCTTCCGGATCCAATGTGCATTTGAAATGTGTGGGATGTAGAAGTGAGGATTTTTCATTCACGTTCGTTGGGCCGTTGAGCATTTGTCTGGCGCGGCGTTTTCCAACCTTGTGGGTGTTCTGGATGGCTAGTATCTGTTCTTCTTCAACGTGTTTTGGGCATGCCTTGTCCTTGACGCAGTGGGGACCTCGGCAGTGGAAGCACACAGTTTCCGCTGCAAGGCACTGGTCGCTGCTATGTCCCTCCACTCCACACCTTCCACAAGTGAGCGCTCGGGTGCACCGCTTCTTGGTGTGTCCATACCTATGGAAGTTCGTACACTGCATGGGTTTCTCGATGTACGGGTATACCCTTGCATCGGATCGCTCACCTGGTATATATATGTAGTCGGGAGGAGTTTCAGAGTTGAATTCAATGATTAGGGCGCTGGTCTGTTCGTATTTCGTTTTAATGAAGGTTGCATCTATTACTTCGCTAATGTTGTAGTTTTCTTTCAGTCCGGCTGCAAATTCAGTAAAGTTTTCCATGTTATATTCTTTAATATAGATAAGTCCTTTTGATTTGTTGAGCTTTGGGTGGGGGAAGACCTTGCACGGTGTTGAATTTATGTTTGCGATAGTCATGAGTGTTTGGCCATGGCTCTCATTTCTTACTTCAAGGGTGAAGCAGTCTTTTCCGCTGGTGGTGATAGACTTCGGTGGCAATTTTGTCAGAGCCAAAATTAACTTTTTAATCGAGTAAGGGTCAATTGCACGCTTTGTTTCTGGTGCAAACTTCATGGTGTAAAAGCGCGTGAATACTGGAGGTGGTGGCGGCTGTTTCGTAGTATCCAAAGGAATGAACTTGATTTTTTCTTTCTGTTTAGGAGGGTTGATTGAGCTCTTCAGTCCTCCGGAAGAAGATAAGGAGGATAGTACTTTTGTAATTTCTTTAATGGTGTTTTCAAGCTTTTTGATTCTTTCTTCATTGGAGATTAGGTTGGGCGTACCAGAGGCATGGTTCGTTGTATTTAACCTAGCGACATTACGCTCCGGGAGCACCCCATCCAAGCACTCCATGACTTCGTCGATGTTGTTCTCGATGTCGGTGATTCGAGCAGGCATGCACCCTCGTGCTCCCGTTTCCCAGTCTGACGGCCTGCGTCCGCTGCAGAGGTCGAACTAAGGGGTGTGCTGCTCTTTGGTCCACTTGCATGTCCTTTTACTGGCGTCCTGATCGATTTTACCTCGTTGGGTATGGCGGATGACTTCTTTTGCTCCCCCGCAGTCGTCTTTCGTTCCCCCGAAGAGCTCCTCTGGTTGGGTCGCGATCCTCTGCCGCCACTTGCCATTCTCCCTAGTCCTCGGGGCACTGACCCCCCGGGACCAGGATCACGTGTTTTACTTATAATACTTTATTAGTTTTAGTTTGTTTCTCCCTTACAAGATACAGAATGAAAATAAATAGGCAAAGCTAACAAAAAAAAACCCAAATGTTAATGGGTCGGTTCTACCCACGGACAACACTCGTATAAATAAGCTTATGATCACTATGTTGCCAATTTACATAAACGATATGTAATGAGTTGCAACTCCTAGTGGGTATACTAACGGTACCACCACGGAAAGGTGTGGGTGGGCTGGAATACTTGTTATGGACAAGTAATCCTTATCAAATATCCTTGTCTATAGACTGCTCCCTTTACGATACAAATGATGATAACACAGTTCGGCACCAGTAAACGTGGTAAAGGGAACACGTAAAATTTCCTACTTCTCAACTCTACGACATATTTTCAGTTCTTACCGTGTTTGAATATAATAGAATTCGCTCAACCTTTTTTACTGCAAAAGGACAATCATTAAAATTTTATGCCTCTGCCAACCTACAAAATGCAACTTTTCGATGCAACTATCATCTTTGCACTGAAAAAGCTAGCCTGCTGGTGATCATTATTTCTACACTACAAAATATCGCTCCTATATAGTCGTCTTACAATGAGAATTTTGTATTTACTATGTCTGCTTCTACTTGAACAATTGATTGCCATTTTCTATCAATGTGACCGTACAAAAATATGTTTTACTACATTTTTCAGCCCGAAGGTGGTAATAGTTTCATCGAAACGTTGCATTTTTTTAGATTGATAGAGGTCTAAAATTTTAACGATAGACATTTTGCAGTAAAAAATATCACGATTGCGTTATTGAGCACACTTCTATACAAATACATCTAAAAACATATTAAAGACGACTTTTTTGAAAGCATTATTGCTTGCTATGAAACACTACTGAATTGCTGAATTTTGCACATCTCTAAATATACATATTAAGTGATACATTCATCTTTCTTGTTAAATATTATGCTAGTGTATAACGAACTGCATTGCGGCATCTGGTCACTCATAGTTGGACGATACGACTTCTGGCAATGAGTTTAACTCTGGACCAGTGCACATGACGAAACCCTACACGCACACGGCCGCTGCAATACACGCACACAGAGTGGAGCAACTTTGACGTGGGTGCGGCCGGGATGCCACGTTGTGTGTGCCCTCAGATCTCGCACCTCTTCTCCTCTGTAATTCCACGAACAAAAGCCTCCCGATTCTTCATGTCAACTCATTATATAGCTCTCGCCTGATTCATTCTCAAATGGTCTAGACTGTTCTAAGCCACAGAGAAAGTCTCTCAATTTTGATTCGTTGGATGCTTGCATGTCCTGAAGTTTCGCACTCTGATTGGCGCTCGCTCGATACCCCAAACACGTGATTCCTTAGAGAGCACACCATTGGTGTAGATGGTGCCGCTTTCTGCTTAAGCCTTACTCCTTCTCTTTTGAAATTGCCCTCGCGCTACCCAGTTCAGCCAAAACCTCTGCCTTTTGATCACAAGCCTGCGTGTGTGTGTGTGTGTGTGTGTGTGTATTGTGTATCCCCAAGGTGGCTTGTCGATGCTAGAGAGCTAGCAAGTTTGAACGAGGCGCCGACCGCAGGTTTACGACTACACACATTCCAACGCTTGTAGCCCAGCAGAATGTAAAATTTCTCAAAATTTGTCGCAGCTTTCCGTGATCTTGCAAAAAAAATCATGTGATATATGTATTGCAACGTTTTGCAACAAAAGTAAACACAGTTCTCCAGTAAAGCCGGAAGCAAAGGGTGAGCCAACAGACCTAAATGAAATATTAAGATATAAAAATGTCATAGAGAAGTGCTGGCTGCATGCACACCAAAATTTCGATTCCACCTATTATAATGACGATGAATCATTGTAGTGCATTTTTATACATATTGTCTGGATGTTATTTTTTCTATTGTGTCGCAGACCCCCTGGGACCTTCTCAGGGACCCAAGTTTGAGAACCACTGACATAAAACATTAGAGAAGGTTGCCAAAAATGTACATATTCTTACAAACGCAAAAAAAGAACAAGAATTATTATTATTATTATATAAGAAAGTTTTAGCCTCCCTTAACCACGACAAAGATGTTCCAAGAGAGAAAAGAAGAAGGCACCATTTAGTATGGAGTTGAGGGAACGCGGAATCTATGCACGAGGTGCACAGAAACAGTAAGCTAGGAAAGAAGTTCATGAAACAAGAAAAAAGTTGAAGAAGAAAGTAGTAGGTGCTGAAAAACAGGACAGCAGTGAACCGAAAAAAGATGGTCCGTGACAAAACAAAAACCTATTTTATAACAACAAAAAGGAAGCCTACCTAACTTTAGCTCAGGCCCTCACATAGTCCCCCTGGGAGCGCCAATTCCCATAGATACGATAGTTGTATCCCCCTGAGGGGAAAAGAACAAGAAACAATTCAAGATTGTGACGGTCAATGCTGGAATATAAACGAAAAAAAAAAATTGCAATGCAAGTCTGACAAATGTCACAAGGATGCGACAAGAAACACTTCGAAATAGAATGTCAACGGCTGATTTTCATGCGTCATCCTAAAAAGCCACTCAGCAACTGAAAGAAAGTTCTCATTTCATTCGAAAAGACACATTATAAATTAAAGAAAATTGCGCAGAATAGCACGCAAAATGAAGAATGAATGTTAGGAAGGAAATAAAATTTCACCTAAAACAACTCAACCGAGGCGTTACTTACGTTAAATACGATAGTTCAGATATGTTTAATTATAAAAGTGGTTTTAAAAGAGGAAGGAGAAGACCTCATTAAGTAATTACTTATGGGAATGCAGGGTTTATGCACATGGTTTATAGAAACAGCACGTTTCACAGAAATTTATGCAACAAGATGAAGTTGAAGGTGCAACGAATAATGTAAAACACTGCAGTAAACCAAAAAAAGTTGGTCCTTAACAAAACTAAAAACATTTCCACAGAAACATGATCCCCATAAATTTTGGTTCAGGACCTCACATATTCCTCTCGTTAGCACTAATTCCAATGGACACAAAAGTTATGTTCTCCAGAGGGAGAAGCCCGTACGATCTTTGACCACACGGAAGAGCTACAATCTTTAAAGAATGTGAATCGTGATGCAGTGATTAAACATTTGAATAGCCATAAACCTGCATTTCACATCTTGCAAGAAAACGCATTAATGTTTGCTTGCTAGGTGTTTTTCAACTCTACCCTTTCGAGCGGAAGAATAGTTACACAATTCACACTTGAACAGCTGACCTTCACCATGTTTGCTGGCTAGGTGTTGCTTAATACTACACTTATGAGCCGAGGTATACGCACATAATTCACACTTGAACAGCTCACCTTCACCATGTTTGCCAGCTAGGTGTTGCTTAATATTACCCTTATGAGCAGAGGTATATGCACATAATTCACACTTGAACAGCTGACCTTCACCATGTTTGCCGGCTAGATGTAGCTCAATATGACTCTTATTTGCAGAGGTATATGCACATAATTCACACTTGAACAGCTGACCTTCACCATGCTTGCTGGCTAGGTGTCGCTCAATATTACCCTTTCGAGCGGAAGAATAGTTACATAATTCACACTTGAACAGCTGACCTTCGCCATGTTTGCTGGCTACGTGTAGCTTAATACTACACTTATGAGCAGAGGTATATGCACATAATTCACACTTGAACAGCTGACCTTCACCATGTTTGCCGGCTAGATGTAGCTTAATCTGTCCCTTATAAGCAGAGGTATATGCACATAATTCACACTTGAACCGCTGCCCATCACCATGTTTGCCGGCTAGGTGTAGCTTAATATTACTCTTATGAGCAGAGGTATATGCACATAATTCACACTTGAACAGCTGACCTTCACCATGCTTGCTGGCTAGGTGAAGTTTAAGATAACTCCAATGAGCAGCAGAATATTTACACAATTCGCACTTGAACAGCTGACCTTTACCATTTTCATTGGCTAGGTGCAGTTTAACATTCCTCTTTCGAGCCGAGGAATAGTCACAGAACTCTGATTTGAACAGTTGTCCTTTCCTATCTTTGCTAGCTTGATATGGTTCACGTTCGTTTCTACGAGCAGAGTTATTCAAATTACGCATGTTAAATCGACTTTGAACATGTCTGCTTATTTGAGGTCTTATTTTGCGTTTACCAGACAAAAACTGTGTCAAATTTCCTTCATTTGCTGAAGAATGTTCGCATACTTCACACTTGTACACCATACAATTATTTAATGCACCTATTTTAGGTGTATCAGGACTGGACTTGACGACAAAACAAGAGTTACATAAATCACATTTGCGCTCTTCCTGACCATGTTTAACACGTGGCTGTTCCCCCGTCATTTTCACACCTGGATATTGGTTACCCCCGGATAGGCCTTTGTACCGCATTTCCTTGTCATGCTGCTCCACTACATGCCGCTTCAAAATACTTATATACATAGTGTAGTAATCACACAACCCACAATCGTAGTAACATCCTAATTTGTGCCTGACACGGAGATGAAGCTCCATAAAGTCCTTTCTACCAGTGATGTAATCACAATGTTCACACAGTAAGTGCTGTGACATGAGTCTGTCAGCAGGTGCGGCCTCAATACCACTGCCGCTACTTGACACATTTGATGGTAGCGAGTCAGCGCTCCCTTGAGATGCTGCAGCTGGTCCCTGCTGAACAGCACTTGTAATGCACGCACCAGAGCTGCCTTCCCTCAACTCGTCCTCCGCTTCTGCGTGCCCTGAACGTGCCTCAGCGCAGTCATAGTCTACTTCCTTCTTGAAAGTAACTGCATGAGAGCCTGAACTTGAACTGGCCTGTGAGGAAGAACTTTACTTGATTATTACTGGTAAGTGTTCTCGGAAAAAAACCACATTATACGAAAAATTGCAATTAAAAGCAAATATGCACTTGGTAAACATGTACTTCAGAGGCGAAGTTGTGCTCTTGAGCATGTGTTCTTACTTTAATCTTGAGGAAATGCGCTCAAGTGTTCGAAACAAAACAAAAAATTTATGAAAATAATACAGGAAGCAAAAAATAAAGAACACACAAAAGAAATTTGAAAAGCACATTCTGCCTTCCCTGCCGGTTAATACTTAAATATAGAGCAAAAGTTTAACGAAGTATTCGTGCAATCGAAAATTACAAAACAAGACTCAATACAATACCGACAACCAAAGATAGTCACTCTACGTGGTACAACAATTTTTGAAAATATGATGTATTACACTAACCAACAATAAGCAATCAAATAGACAATAAATATCAATTTAACATAATTGAAACTCGATAATAGTGGAGTGTGCAGTGAAATTATTTTCTGGAACCAGAGTAAAACATCGCTTAACAGCTGATGAGACATTATATTCTAGTGCCCTACCTCAGTTACCCCTCAAATTATATTCTAGTCTTTTTTGTGCTCAGTTATCTTAATATGTCTCAATGTAAATTTATTCACTAAAAAGTTTCAACTCCTCCACTGCGTATCACCGATACCAACCGCAGGAGGAGCATATAAGTAAGGCTCATCAGCTTCAGCCAATCTTCGCCGCAAATGGAACTCAACTGCTGAAGCAGCAACACCTGACCTTACAATTGATGACCCCAGACGAATCGTCAGCCTCTTTCAAATGGGCACCCTAGCTGCTCCAACAACTGGAGGCCCAACAGTCTTCAGCGGTTCCACCAATGGGCTGAGGCTTCAACATCGCTTGCCCCTTACAACTGGTGAAGCTAGCAGCTCTCCAGCGGTTTCACCATCGGGCCGGGCCGATGCTTCTAAAGTGCCTGCCCCTAACAACTGGTGACCCGAGCAGCACTCATCGCTGCTCTCCAACGAAGCATTCAATTGCAATTTCCGCTAAGTGTTTCTACCATCCAAGAACATTTAATGAAGTGCCAAAACGCTCAACCGAGCCGCCAAACGCCTACAGCACGGCCTCATCCCGCCTTATCGAACGGTCTCTTCGCATCGCTCGGCCTCATCGCACGGACGGCCTCATCGCTCAACACCAACGTTCTGCAGCATCATTAATTTAATTTACTAAATTGTATCATTCGGACTTCTTTCTCTCTAGGAGGAGGGTACTTGTAGTGCCCTACCTCAGTTACCCCTCAAATCATTTCTAGTCTTTTTTGTGCTCAGTTATCTTAATATGTCTCAATGTAAATTTATTCAATAAAAAGCTCCAACTCCTCCACTGCGTATCACCGATACCAATCACAGGAGGAGCATATAAGTAAGGCCGCTGCTTCACTCGCCTCAAACGGAACTCAATGGCCAGAGCAACAACACCTGGCCTTACAATATTATTATGTAAGAAAGTTTTAGCTTCCCTTAACCATGACAAAGATGTTCTAAGAGAGGAAGGAGAAAGGCACAATTTAGTATGGAGTAGAGGAACACAGAATCTATGCACAAAGTGCACAGAAACAGTAAGCCAAGAAAGAAGTTCATGAAACAAGAAAGAAAGTCATGAAACAAGAAAAAGTTGAAGAAGAAAGTAGTAACTGAAAAACAGGACAGCGGTGAACCAAAAAAAGATGGTCCGTAACAGAAAAAAAAACTCATTCTATTTCAACAAAAATGAAGCCTACCTAACCTTTAGCTTGGGCCCTCACACAGTCCCCCTGGGAGTGCTAATTCCCTTAAATACAACAGTTGTATCCCCCTGAGGTGTGATGAAATGGTTTAGCAATGAATTAAGCGTATCTAAAGTGAGACGCTTTAAATCATTCATAAAGTAATTGGAATATAAAATCCACTGAATAACAAGTTTTGTCAATTATGTCAGAAATGCTCATAACAATAAAAGGTGAAAGCGGTAACAATGATACAAATGTCACCAAATAGGGGCTCAGATCAAGTAAAAACAGACAACATATGAATAAATTGAATTTTCTGCAGAATGATAAAAACTCATTGAAATCAAACCGAAGCATTCAAGAAGAAAGTGAGTAACCAATTGAAAACATCCAACAGGAATGTACGTAACTAATCGGAAACATTGAAGAGGTGAGTAAGCAATCCACAGAAAGCACTCAAAAAGAGAGTAAAGAACCAATCAGAAGCACTAAAGAGAGTAAGCAACCAATTAGAAGCACTCAAGAGAAGAGTAATCAACCAATTAGAAACACTCCATAGGATAGTTAGCAACCAATACGAAACTCTCAAGAGGGGAGTGAACTATAATAAATACAGTGTGCTAACCTCGGTAACAAAGTCGTCTAGACATCGTTTCACCACACACTTGAGGTTTGAAGCACGGACGAAGGTGAGATTGTCAACTTGTCCCTAGTTTCAAGCATTATTATAATTATTGTTACAATTACCATCCATGCTTTTGCTTCTGAAAGTCAACCAGTGTTACCTGTGCCAGCGGAAGTTACTCTTGGTGCAACGGACGAGTGTTGTGAAGTTTTGTTGGTACTGCCATCAAGGCCCACTGTTTAGCACGAGGACAAACATTTATGTTCATCTTCTGCTGTCTTCACTTTTCTCTTCTACCTGCATTTCATTATTCTGTGACACTTTTTTCCCTTGGGTGTTCTTAATTATTAATGGGTAACCCAGTAATTATAAACTTACCTTAGCTGTCTTCTTAGAGAGGCAATTATTAACATACCTTTGCTGTCTTCCTCGAGAGGCGATTATTTTCTTACCTTTAATGTTCTCTTCGAGAGGCAATTATTAACTCACCTTCGCAGTCCCTTCGAGGGGCGATTATTAACTTACCCTTGCTGTACTCCTCGAGGGGCGATTATTACGGTACAGTCATCAGATTGCCTGTCCGCAATCTAGCTAGTATTAATTACTTCAAGTTAATATTAAGGCCAACGGGATTTTCTCTTCCGTGTTCTGTAGCTTCATTTGAGCCTTTCACCTTACTTATCACTAAAAGAGGAGAAACCTTACTGAGGAATAATTTTTCAGGTAAGTTTTGATGAACCGTTGAATTAAGACAGTTTCTGAATCACATTGACTTCATTACTTCAACTTGCTTTTTGTGATCCATTTTTACGATTAAAGCTTTTACAGTATAACTTAACCGCAGAGGCCCCTTCCCGTTGATCCTGCAAATTCTTTCCTTTTGTCTCGTAATGCAAAGCATTTCGTACCAAATAAGCAGCGTTAATAGTGTAAGAGTACTAATCTTAGATCTTTTGTGTATTTCTTTTCATTAACGAGTTATTTACATTCATCCAGTTAACGTGACAAAGTAATCGTCTCGATTTTTTTTCTCCTTTTGCAGTTAACAGTAGTACATCTTCTTTCTTTTCTCAAGAACAGAGTCAAGAAGTCTGGAAAATTTCTTTCCAATCCTTGCTGGCTGAAGGAGACGAGGACGCGAGAGCACTTAGAAGAGAAGCGCTCTTGTCTTTGAGGTACAACAAGGTTTCCAACGCTGAGGAACTACCGGCGTTTCGAGCTACGAGTCTAAACTATAGTTAAAGACTCACTTTGACGAGCATTATCAACCACTTTGTACTAGAGACTTGTATCGTACCTGTTCACGATTTTCCTTTTGACTTTGTTCCAGTTTATTTTAGTTTATTTTAGTTTAGTTTGTTTTTCTGCTCAGTGCATTACAATTAAAAACCTAAACCTGCAGTGCGTGTTATTCGCACGCACCAATTAGAAGCAATCAAAAAAAGATCAAGCAGCCAATTAGAAGCACTCAATACATAGAAGAGTAAGCAACCAATTCCAGCACCTGGGGTTCCTGATGCCAGTCAATGGGCTCGTCCTTCACAGTAACGGCCTCCAGCTCAGCGTCAGGCACTTCACTTTTGATGCGAATTTCTTTTAGATGGCTTCCAGAGCTCAGGCTATCACCTGCAAGTGACACAAGCTCATTGAGAAAAATTTCATTTGAGATAACAAATCTTGTAACAGCTCTTTATGTATTAAAATACAAATTTAATTTCATGATTTTGACAATGTTAACAATTTAGTTAGTATTTTAACACATGAAAACTGGAATGATCTTGTAGGTTAGGAAAAAAAATCTAGTAATACGTATAACAGAGAACACATTGCAAATCTTTCACCTAAAAGTTAAGACTTCAAAAGCTTTGGAGATTAAATGAGCTTAATCATATTTTAGCTTACATCAGCATACTAAAATGACAATAAGAAGCAAGAAATAAAGTCTTCAGAAAAATAGTACTTACAATTCATAATAAACTAACAATCCCAATAAAAATTTGCATTAAAAAATGTACTTCCCACTTCACTATATTTCTGACAGACATCATGATGTTGGAATTTAAAAAAAGGTAAACCAATTTTTAAATCATTCATGAGGCAATTAGAATAGAATGAAATCCAGTGAGTGACATGTTTTCTCAATTATGAACCATTTCTCAACCTTGTAGGAGGAAGTTTCACACCGAAAACAAAGAACAAAACTTGACACAACTCCTTCTACCACTGAAGTCCTTATCTTTAACAGAGCAATACCACAGTTTTTTTGCAAGTTTTCAACTTGGATTATATGAAAATTTAAGCCTACTTATCCAACTCAGGTGTTGCAAAGATAGGAAGGATGCAGGAACCATTTAATATGGTTTTGAGGAAATGGAGAATCTATGCAGAAGGTGCATAGAAACAGCAAGTCAAGAAAGCAGTTCATGAAACAAGATTAAACTTGATGCAGAAAGTATTGAGGATAAAAAGGAAAACCAATGTGACCAAGAATATCATGATCAAAACAAACATTTCAGATTGTAAAAAATTAATCTTCAGTGTTTTGTAATACAATAAATCGAAGTATTAAAACATTGTAACTTTAAATCCTCTGAATGACTTGGATGTAAGACAATGAAATTTAAGACATGATAAAACAAAAAACCATGCAAAATTTTGACAAACAATAGAAAGTTTCACTGCCGTATCACATTCATTTATTGACGCACGGTTTTTTAAAATGTATTTCGACTCTAAAATGCGGAGATTAGACAGATTTAATGGTGAATCCAAATTTCTTTCAAATTTGTGTAATTAAAATATGGTTGTTCTTAAAACAGTGTTCTCTTATAGATGAGTTGGATGGTTTGGTCAGGTGACAGCCGGTGCAAAAGGAGATTCCCCTGTGTTGTGCCCACCTCACAAACAATTGGACGAAAATTTTTTAAAGAATATTTTTATCACTGAATTATCAAAATTTTTGAGTAGAAAGTTCATTGCAAAGCCAAGAATTCTTACTGTGCCAAAGCTAAGATCGTATTTTCAGTTACCTTTCTTAGGATCCCGCACAGAGAAAATGAAAATGGAAGTAGTGTCAACAGTTAAGAGTTTTTTCCACAAATAAATCCTTGCTGATATTTTGAAAACAACAGGAAACTTGAATTATATTTTAAGCAAAGGGATACTGCAGATGTGATGCTGCACACCTCATTTGTATATCAATATATATGTGACCGCTGCGAGAGCTCTTAACATTGGTAGCACTGGGCTCCAATTGTTTGTGAGGTATGCACAACACAGGGGAATCTCCTTATGCACCGGCTGTAACTTGACCAAACCATCCAACCCATTTATAACAAAACATTGTTCTAAGAAAGACCATATTTTTAAAAATAGAATTTTTAAAATTTTTGGATTCAACATCAAATTTGTTCGATTCTGCATTTTATAATCGATACACGTTTTAAAAAACCATCCGTCAATAAATGAATGTGATACGGTGGTGAAACTTTTCATTGTTTGTTGACATTTTGTTTGGTTTTTGTTTTATCATGTCTTTTTAATTTCATTGTCTTAAATCCAATTTATCCAGAAGATTTATAGTTACAATGTTTTAGTACTTCAATTTATTGTATTACAGAACACTGAAGAGGGACTTTTTATAATCCAGAACGTTAGTTTTTTATGAGGATATTCTTAGCCACGTTGGTTTTCTTTTTATCCTGAAAATGTGATTCCCCAGAAATCAATCTATTTCATTTAGATAGAAAGTATTGAATACTGAAAAACCAGACAGCAGCAAATCACAACAAAATGGTCCATGATAAAACAAAAAATGCATTCTATTCAAAAAAAGGCCTACCTTCTTCAGCACAGCACTTCACATATTTCCCCTGGGAGTGCTTATACCCATAGAAACAATAATTGTTGTCCCATGAGGGGGTGATGGTTTTTAAATACTCAAAATTACACTCAAAGCCATGGTTCAGCAGACAGAAAGAATAGAAATGTGATAAGGTTTACTCTGAGAGTAATTCTCATAAAAATCCATGGTGTGAATGCTCAGGTGGCAGACACTCAAAACTGTGTCATGTAAAGGAGTAATAAATGTGGTACTCCAATGATCTACTCCAAACAGTGATTTACATGTAGTATTACACTCTTAAATATTCACACATCTACAAACATGACTGTGTACACCAAAATGCAAGCAAAATGACAGCATAAACCCAAAAACAAAAGTGGCAGATAATGTTGAGAACACTGAAACTATTTGTGTCTAGTGTTGCCACATCACCACTCACAGCATGGGACTTTCAATTTGGCTATGCTCCTGATAATGACAAAATGTACGTACCAATTGCATTATGTTCAAACTGCTTCATCTTCTGTATGACTCAAGAAATTTTATTTAAACCAGAATTGGCGATAAAGACCATGTAAAATAATAATTGGAGAGAAATATTTTTGTGCAATTTGGTTTTACTTCTGAACAAAATTTTTGCAACCTTATATCCTATTAGTGTTCATGACCTGTCAAGAATGAGATGTGATACTTTTCCTACATAAATCTACCAGATGTAAATGACAAACATCTATATTCATCCTAATAGTACCAGTGATTAAAATATTCTTAGTATCATAATTACGGTCAAGTATCCATAACACTTTGACCGCAGTTGGTAAAACTGAAGCTCAATATTCAACTCAAATTTAATGTCAATAGTAATAGGCAATTTTGGAACAAGCAGTCATTAACAGAATCATACCCTCATCTAGCTTTAACTAAGTAATTATGAAAATTGAGTTTGCAACAACTGGTAAGTCGACAGCATTATGAAAATATTATCCGAGGCCACCAGCAGCACATGTTGCAGTTAGAGTGTTAAGAGCATGACAAAGAGATGGACAAACCAAAAAAGCAACAACTGTGCATACATGTAGAAACTCTGCCAATTTTAATAAAATAGGAGAAATTACAAACTAAAAACATAGAAATTCATTTATTCAAAGAGATACTTGGAACTTTATTACATAAGGATAATTTATTTTCCACTGCGACATTTAATGATATCATAAGCAGCAGGTCTCACCCTCAAACCAGTAGGGAGAGCTTCTATCTTAATACCATTTTAGTTTATTTCAACACTATTAAAGCTTAATTTTCTACTTCAAGAACAACTGTCTTTGTCTACACCCAGACCAGAACTAAGTCTTACCTTGCACCATGTTCTCCACTGCAGCTTCTTGCTTGATGAAATCCTGCCTGCAGCACAGCCTCTCCACTTCAGCATCCGTTAGCTTGTGCACCATAACCACTGCACGCTCCATGCTGGGTGCTGAGGTACCTGAGCAATGGGATGCTTCTTTGCTCTAATATTTTAGAAAATTGAAGTTATAACTTGAAGAAATTATAAACAAAATGCTGTTCTTCCATCATTACAGAAAATAATAAGTGCCCACACATTTCATTAATGCAAGATAACCTTACATCAAGTGGCTGACAATTCAAGATCATTTAATAAAAGAATAGAGTAACATAATTTTTGCCTTGTGTTATAGTATGAACCACTCAAAGATTCTTTAGTGAGAAATGTACGAAATTCTGGTGAGGAAAGTAAATGGTCCCGATCATCCACTTTTCTAGCTGGCGAGTGAGCCGCACAGAATATAAAGTAGAGCCTTGGCTGGGCCTTAGACAGGAGTTTGCCTTCATACTCTGCCACCACCACTGATCTCTGCCCGAGCTCTCCTGCACCTCAAGGAGGCCTACGTTGCACGCTCAACTTCACCGCCACCGCCACGGCCATTGGAGTCCCAGCCTTGAGAGGTGGGAAGGAGTGGTTCCCATACCTGGGGGCTCGACGTCACTCTTCGCAGCTTTCGCTTCTGATGCTGCGGCGCCGTGTTGTGACACGAGGTGAGGCTCAGCCTGACGTTTCACTCGCCCCTTGCTCACTTCCAGTAATAAGTGGATGATCCCATAGGACCGAACCGTTTTGTCTAAACTTTCTCACCAGGTTTTTGTACCGCTAGGTAATTTTCTAGCAATATATGTTCATTCTAATTCTAGTGATTTATTCCCATTCTAATTCTTGTAATTTATTCTTATTCTCATTCTAGCAATTTATTCTCATGCACATTCTCATTCTAGCAATTTATTCTCATGCTCATTCTCATTCTAGCAATTTATTCTCATGCTGATTCTCATTCTAGCAATTTATTCTAGCATTAATTCTAACTTCTCTTGTCCTGTGTGCAGGTGCCTGTGTGAGGTCCCGGCACAGACGAAGAGATCGGAATCTGCTGTTTCTTTTCAATAAAGAAAATATTGCGAATTTGGAAAGAGACAACTTTCCTTTTTACTTGAATATTTGTTTCCTTCAGCCTATAAACCAAAGGTGGAAAGTCGGATTTAAACTGAATTTTCATACAAATCATTAAGATTTTTGTTCAAGAAAAACTGTACAGTCAAAATAATTATTTCATCGAAGTGATACCGGTTTTCACAATCCTTTGGTTTTGCAAATAAAACACGCACTATCGAATTACTTTGTGAGTTAATTCTTTAGTTTTTTGTTGTCTGGTTGCTTTTTAACAATCAGCTAGTACAAGATAAGTATATTGGTTTTTGGATCTCAAATGATCAATCAATGATGAATGGTTAACAGAAATCAAAGGTTCATATATCAACATGAACATCAAGTTGTAAAAATTACTGTCTTCATTAGGGTCTCCCATTGGTGAGACATCATCAAGTTAGTGAATTAGTTGAAGGGCTGATTTTCTCAAAGACGAATTTCACCTAGATCAAATATTCCTATAATCAAAAAGATTTCCTGATTTTTGTCTTTTTTAGGTTTCATTCTTTGACTTCATAACATGAAGAGTATTTTGTATTGCACATTGCTTCACTGAAAAAACAATGCCAAAAAAGTCATTTAATTCATTTATGTTAATACTCTGGAGGATGCTGTAGCACAAATTGATATTCATATTGGTGAATGTCTTGAGCCTGGTGGTGGTTATTTTGAAAGCCAAACAGAACAAAATAAAATGTTCAATTTTAGTTCTTTCTATGCAAGAAATTTCTTTCAATCTTTTCATAACAATTTAAAAATTGGAAGCATTTACAAACTGGCTACACTATTAACAGACACCTTGTAATCACCAAGGTCAATCCCCTCCACAAAGATAGCTAACCAGCAGGAATCAGATTCACCCCTATGGTCAAACAACCCACAGATCGAATTATAAATTAGTTGAAGCCTCCCTCACCCCAATACAGGAAAGCCAAAAGGAGAAATTAAGAAAACACTGCTTGGTATAGAGTTCAAGTATTATACTAGATGTTAGTTTAAGCCTTCCTTTTCCCAACAGAGGTGTTCTAATAGGAAGAAAGTTGGAGGCAGCGTTCAGTTTCGAGTTCAGGCAACAAGGAGGCTACACGTAAGGTCTGCTGTCACACTGATTCCTCTGCACACAAGAACAGCAAGTAAGGAAAAGAGTTCAAGACACAAAATTAAAGTTGAAGAAGAAAGATATGGAAACAGAATAAAAGCAGTAACTGAAAAACTATGACCTGTAACAAAATGAAATTATTCTATTTTGATGAAAAGAATAGCTTTTTACTTTAAGCCTTGAATCTGAAAATTCCCTCAGGGAGTAATAAATACTAGACAGAATGTGTATCCTCCTGAGAGGACAATGTTTCTCTGTTTATTCTATTGCATATACATCTTTTGAGAGTCTCTACCACAGAAAGGCCCAACAGCACTATGTGGATTTACTCTTGCACTTTTATAAGACTTCAAACATTCCAGACCTGAAGAATTGACACAATTACACGTCCTATTTACAAAACCTGGGTCACTCCAGCAGGCAAAAAACCTCCAGCCATACCTATCATGACAATCACAGTCAGGCACTCACAACCACTATCAACTCATCTTCTAAAATACTGGTGCAATGCTCTTTCAACACTATTCATTTATCTAGTTTTTGACTAACCTCCAACATTCCTTCTCCTTGCTTCTGACTTCACTGCTACCTTCACCAACAATGGTAGTAAGGGCACTACCAATCAGAGCCCAATTCACCACAATTAGCTTGAAATGGAAATTACTTGAGAAAAAATTTTCATGAATGATTTATCCTTGACGAATTTCTGACTTTTTATAACCAGAAATCAGTTACACAAACGACCAAGCAATTTTTAGATATAAATTCCTGTGTTTAATAAACAAAAACAATAAATAGTATGTTTAGGAATAATTCCATTCTTCGAAGTATTTTCTAGGAATATATGATTTATCAAAGTTTTGAAAATACCTACCTTGAAGTGGATGCCTGTCTTTATTAATAAAGATAAAATTATATGGTTCTTTGTAAGTGTTAGAACAAACTCTTTAAATTCTTCAACGGGCATGTCCTGAGATATGATATCTGTGTAAATGTTCTTCATATCAGTTGAGTCTAAACCAAAAAGAATCAGAACGTTGGCATTTGTTCTAATTGTTTGTCTTGGTAATAAATGATAAATTTGTGATAAGAAAATTGAACAGCAGTTGTTGTGTCTCCCACTAGTGTAAAAGCTATTAGCTGGACTTTGATCTCTTTCAGTTGCTATATCGTCAAAAATAAAGATTTTTCTTTTTTGAATCTACGTCACTTGGGTCGACGAGCTGTCATATCTTGAAAATATTCAATTTTAGATTTTGAGTTTCTTTTATTAGGTAAATTTCCAAGAAAATTGTCAATATTACCATTTCCCTTTTCAAATAATTCAATTATTTCAGATTGGTTATAGCCTTTATCAAAAGCATTTTTTAGCAATTTATATTCCGGTTGATGTATTGATTTACTGTACAGAAAAAGATGATTAAAATCGAGAAATTTTTCTAACAGAAGCTTTTTACTAAAGAAGATTTACCACAGTTTGATCTCCCTACAATGAGACATCTCAAGCCGGGAGAAGGAAAAATGAAGTGATTCTTTTGATTATTTCTTTTACTGTCTTTCCACATATACACCATTTTATATAACTAATAAACTCCAACAGACTTTCAAAAATTTATTTTCTGTTTGAAGCAATTTTAAACATTGTTTTTAAATCTGCTACTTCATAAGAAACATCTCTGATTAATGTTTCAAGATGAATGATATGCGACTATAATTGATTTAGCTTCCCTATTGAATTGAATATCATTTTGAATTTGATTACCATCTAATTGCAATTGATTAATGTCCGCAGTATTGAGAACAACTTCTCTTTGAATATCTGTTATAATATCTTCCATTTTATTAGGTATAATTCCTCAATGTGTTTTTCTTTTTATTGGTTGTCTCGTTAGGCAATAACGAGAGAAGGAGCTATCTTTTGTGAAAAATATTTTTTCTCCATCATACACTAAACAGTTGTACCTTTTAATATCTCTAGGGAATTTTTCCCATCTAATTAGAAGAAGTGTTTTTTCAAATCCCAGTTGTAAATAAAGCAACTACATCGAGTTTACAATTCTATGAGCATCTATTACTTCATATGGAATATTGCTTTTCATTTTGATGAATATAAATTTTCAGAATACTTTAAAATTTACATTGGAAAAAACATTGAAATTTTTAAAATATGTTGAGAAAATAATTCATTAAAAATGGAACCATTTGATGTATCACATCTATCTAATACTAAGAATACAAAAAGGCAAAATAATTTAAAGAAAATTTCAGTAAAGATGACTTCAAGTAACAATTTTTGTAATATATGTAAAATTTACATCATAAACTTAAGAAGACATGAGAAAAGTATGAAACACAATAAAAACGTGAGTAATCTATTAATCTCGGATGTGTATTTTGATAGAAACAAAGATTTCTGTAATATATGTAATATAAAAGTCTCTAATCTAAAAACACATCAAAAATCTACTAGGCATACTATAAACATAAATCAAGAATTGATTTCCGATTCATATTTTGAGAGAAAAAAATGTAAGATATGTAAAGTAGAAGTAAAAAATCTACAACATTATAAGAAATCAAAGAAGCATTTTAGAAACGTTTATGGCTGTAAATTCAAAGAAAAAATGTGCCATAAATGATAAATGCCTGGAATATATCTTCTCTGATATATCAGTTATAGATCCGACAGTTTTCATGAGGAATGTGACACCGGTTGTGAGATAAATTTAGGGAGAGCAAAAGTTTGATAGTATGAAGATACAATTGGCAATTTTAGTTCAATTTTATACAAACAAAGAAAAAATGAAAAGGTATATTCAACAGCATGGATGAATACAGGTAAGTTTGTAGGAATGTCGAAAAACTTCACATACATTGATGATCTGTATAAAGAAGCTATTAGAAAGATTGAAGAATATACAAAAAACTCCTCTGGCTGAATAAAAGATAAATTATTAGACTTCAATGTAAAAATTATTGAATACAAACCTATCAAAGGTTCTAGTTATATAGAATTACCTGAAAAGTTTCAAAAGTCTACTTATAAACTAATTAATATTAAAAATACAGATAATAAATGCTTTATGTGGAGTGTAGCGAGATATTGCAGAGATGAGAAAAACGGTAATGGAATATCTAAAAGATTAAAAACTGAAGCTGAAATGTTAAATTCTAGAGACATAACATTTCCAGTGAAACTTATAGGTATCGATAAATTTGAGAGAAACAATAGTGTGTCGGTAAATGTTTACAACTTTAATTACTTGAAAGAATTATGTCCTCTGAGAATCACAAAGGTAAATAATGAAGATGTTATATCACTTTTATTGTAACAGATGAAAATAAAAGTCATTATGTATTAATGAAGTCATTAAGTCAATTTATGCAAACTAAAGATGGTCATAAAAAACATGTCTGTCCATATTGTTTATGGCCATTCACAAAAGAATGTTTATTAACAAACCACATTAATGATTGTTCAGTTCATACTCCAACAAAGTATGTTCTTGAAGGCGGTAAATTAAAATTTAAACATTATCAAAAAACGATTAAGCATCTTTTTGCAATTTATGCTGATTTCGAATCAACGTTGGCAAAAATAGATACGTGTCAACCAAATCAAAACTCAAGTTACCCCATGAACATTCAGAAGCACAACCCTAATTCATTTAGTTGCTATACAAAATCTGAAGCAGATGAATATTCCCGTTTAGAAATATATAATGGGAAAGATGCTTTCCAAAAGTTTGTAGAATATTTAGAAAAAGAAACGAAGAGAATTTATAGTCTGTTGAAAATAAATAAGAAAATGTATTTACCATCAGATAAATTCAAAAAATATAAAGAAGCCACAAGATGCTATGTGTGTGGCGGAGAATTTACGGAAGATAACTATAAAGTTAGAGATCACAACCATTTGACAGGTCATTACAGAGGTCCAGCTCATTTAAAATGTAATTTAAAAATTAGGAATCCAAATTTTATACCGGTGTTTTTACATAATCTGTCTAATTACGATGCTCATTTGTTCGTGAAAGACTTGGGAAATATACCCGGAAAGTTGAACGTTATTCCACAAACAGATGAAGAATATATTAGTTTTTCACAAACCATAAAAGTTGATTCTTATGTATGTAAACATACAGGAAAAATTAAAGATATCACCAGAGACTTACGGTTCTTAAACAGCTATAGGTTTTTACCTTCGTCTCTGGATAAACTATCGAAGAATTTATCTGAGCACAAAGAATTGTCGAAGTTCTTTCTCAATGAAAAACAATTAGAGTTAATCAACAAAAAAGGTATTTATCCGTATGAACATGTAAATAGTTATGAAAAAATGAAAGTTAATAGTTTACCAGCTAAAAGTGAATTCTACAGTAGATTAAATAATAAAAATATTTCAGAAGATGAATATCAGCATGCACTCAAAGTATGGAGAGCTTTTAATTGTACAACATTCAAAGATCATCATAATTTATATCTAAAAGTTGATATATTATTATTAGCAGAAGTATTTGAACAATTTAGACTAACATGCACGAAAACTTATTCTCTAGATCCAGCACATTATTTTACAGCTCCAGGATTGTCTTTGGATGCTCTACTGAAACATACAAATTTAGAATTGAACTTGTTTGAAGATCCTGATATGCTACTATTCATCGAAAAAGGAATGAGGTGGGATTTCTACAATATCAACACGATATGCAAAAGCAAACAATCCATATATTCCAGAAACATTCGATAAAGGAAAACCAAATAGTTTTATCACATATATAGATGCAAATAATCTTTACGGCTGGGCTATGTGTCGATCATTACCTACTGGAAACTTCAAATGGAAAGATCCAAAGTTTGAAACTCAAAGCAGATAAAGGTTACATATTAGAAGTGGATTTAAGTTATCCAAAAGACTTACATGCTCTACATAATGATTTACCATTAGCTCCAGAAAACATCAAAGTAAATGACGTGAATAAATTAGTTCCACATCTTGGAAAACGAAAAAAATATGTTGTACATCTTAAATCTCTGACACAATATCTAGATCTAGGATTGAAGTTGGAGAAAATTTACAGAATATTAGAGTTTGATGAAAGTCCATGGATGAAATTATACATTGATATCTATACAAAAATGCGTCAGCAAGCTAAATCTGAATTTGGAAAAGACTTCTACAAGCTGATGAACAATTCAGTATTTGGTAAAGCAATGGAAAATATTAGAAATAGAGTAGATGTATGTTTATTAAAGTCAGAGAAAAAATTAATTAAGTTAGCAAATAAACCAAACTTCACCAGTTTTAAAATATTCTCAGAAAATTTGATAGCACGTCATATGCAAAAACAAAGACTGAAATTTGATAAACCAATCTACGTAGGATTATCTGTATTAGATATAAGTAAAACATTAATGTATGATATCCATTATAATCATATTAAAAAGAAATATGGCAATAAGGCAAAGTTGTTGTTTACAGATACAGATTCATTATGTTATGATATCAAAACAAGAGATTTGTACAAAGATATGGAAAGAAATAAAGACTTGTATGATACATCAAACTATTCTGAAGAATACTTCCTATATTCAACTAAAACTATGAAAGTAATTGGGAAAATGAAAGACGAAACTTGTGGAATACCAATTGAAGAATTTGTCGGTCTCAGAGCAAAACTATATTGTTACAAAACGAAAAATTCCGTGAGTAAGAAAGCAAAAGGTGTAAGTAAGAACATAACTGAGAACAATATCACAATGGAGGAATATAAGAGAGCATTGAATAATGAAACAATATACAAAACGATGTACAATATCCAAAGTGTTAACCACGAATTATATACTAAAGAAATAAATAAGATTGCATTAAATGGTAATGATGACAAGTGACATATATTACCAGATGGTATCCACACACTAGCATTAAATCAATATAAAATATATTCAATGAATAAAGTATAAAAAATGATTGTCTACAACAATAATGACTTCTATAGCCAAGATTTATTATCTGTTGAAAATGAACAGTATTTGAATGATTTGAAATCAATAGTTAATGAAGAAAAAACTGGGAAGGGTATTGTAAATACATTGCTTAGAAAACTTTCATTACCTGAAATGCATTTGAAATTGCCATCTAATATTCAATCTGAACAAGTCCCAAACGGTTCATTTAACAATAAACATACCTACTCATATTGCGGTCCAGGAATTAAGGTGCAGAAGCGAATTCAAGAAGGTTATCAAGGAGTTAACTCACTCGATCAGGCTTGTAAAAATCATGACATATTTTATTCACAACATCCAAAAACGAAAGACAGAAATTATGCTGATGATATTCTAGCAAAAAGAGCCGCTGAAATTGCAACTGATCCAAATGAATCAGAATACGTTCGACAAGATGCTAAATTAGTAAACGCAATTATGGAAGGTAAATCATGGGCAGGATTTGGGCTTTCAAAAAATGTATTGACACACTCACTGATGTGAGCGATGAAATCTTGAATGACTTATATTATAATCCAAAGACCGGTTATACTGGAATGAATCAACTTGTTAAAAAATCTGGCTTATCTTCAACTCTTGTACAAAATTGGTTAGAAACTCAAAAAACTCACGCTCTACATAAACCAATAAAACATAATTTTAAAACGAGAAGGGTGAAGGTATCAAAAATTGATGATCAATGGCAAGCTGATTTGGTTGACATGCAAAACTATAAAGATCAGGGAAAAAACTACATTTTAACAGTAATTGACATTTTCAGTATATATGCATGGGCAATTCCATTATGTAAGAAGACAGGAGAAGAAATCAAAACTTCTTTTCGGAAACTATTTAAAATACAAATTCCTTCTAAAGTTCAGACAGATGAAGGCTTAGAGTTTACAAATAAATCCACTCAAGAACTATTCAAGAAACATAACATTCAGTGGTTTAGTTCAGAAAATGAAACCAAAGCTCAATTTGTGGAACGCTTCAACTAGACGTTAAAGACTAAAATGTGGAAATATTTTACACATATGAAAACTAAAAAATGGGTGAATATTTTACAAGATTTAATGCAAAATTACAATAATAGCTATCATAGAACAATAAAAATGACACCTAACCAAGCATCATTGATCATTGGAAAAGAACAGTAAACAGGTTTATGATAACTTATTCCCTCCAACCTAACCAACTTTCACATCACCCAAACTCAAAATTGGGGATAGAGTAAGAATAAGCAAGAAACGGAAAGACTTTCGGAAGGGTTACTTACCAAATTTCACTAATGAGTTATTCATTGTAACCGAAATACTGTCTACTGAACCAACTACTTAAAGATTAAAAGATATGGATGGTGAAGAAATAAACGGAAGTTTTTATGAACAAGAACTATCAAAATATACTAGTGATGTTTATGAAATTGAGAAAATTCTCAAGAAGAGTAAAGGAAAACTTCTGGTCAAGTGAAAAGGCTATGATGAACCTTCATGGATCTCAACAACTGAACTTAATGTCAGTTCAGAGTAAACTTATATTAAGTTAAAGTCTTTTTGAATTTTTCTCTTTAAAAAATGGCGTTGATTGATATCAAAACTAAATCAGATTTACTAAACTTAGCAAAGAGTTTGAAAAAGCAATTCACAAATGATAAAATACTTGAACATAATTTATACCATGATGTTAAAAAAGTTTACAAGCCATTGATTGAACCTTTATCTAAAATTGTTGACGAAACTAAACAAACTAGGTTGGCAATAAAAGATATACCTCATGAAAAACTTGAATCTATCAAAGGAAAACCTGTTGAGAAACTAGCTTTGCCCTCTTCTGAATCCAACACTATAGTTGGGCTTATCGCATTGGATTTCTTGCGTTTTGCATGGAAACCTGGAAATGAGTATGACAAAGCTTATGGCATTTGTTGGGATGGAAGTAAAGTTATGCTAGGAAATAAACAGGTAGATATTTTGGGTAATGATTTGAAAATTGGAGATAGAGTATTAGAAGGCACAACTGGATTATGGGAACTATTAACCCTTTCGCTGCGGGACGGAATTGAGTCAGCACCGCGCGGTCACCTCGTGGCCAGTGCGCATCCTCATGACGAGAGCGCGCGCGCGAAGTATAGCAGTAATGCGCTGTGTTACGGTAAAAGCGGAATTAATGAACATATTCTCCTGTAGAATATCCAATCAAGTTATAAAAAATCAATGTCAAATACGTACCTAATATTACATTGAATTTGAATGTTACATAACATTGTTTGAATAGTAAAAATAATTGAAATTATTTTGAATCTTACCTTAAAATTTTAGTTCTTGGTGGTAAATTTCAAAGCAGGGGATAACACATAGCCCAGGGTGGTCTTCGCAACTTTTGCATTGATATCGTGATTGTTTCCGAATTCCATGTTGATAACATACGCGGCATCTTTTGGTGGGATTTTTACTTTTTTCAGAGGTTACGTACTCGGGAAAATGTCTTCCCATAAGCCGAGGTTTTACAGTTTTTTTCAAAGTATTTGCGTCAAACAAAAAAGTTAATTCCTTTATCAAGTTCATAGAGAATTCAAGATACGTCATTTTTGATTTGTAAATAAAATTGTACATGCCCAAAGCATCTAAGACACGAACTTGTGTCAAATGTGCTGCAAGTTTTTTGTACCACTTGATAGTTCTTCTGCTAATAGTGTAGTTATGGAGCACTTGGTCAGTCTTATCTACGAAACCCATGTTCATATTATAATCGTCTATGCAACTCGGAATTTGAACACGAATAGAACCGCCTTCTGATCTTCGAGTAACAGTAGTATCAGTATTAGAATGAGCATTAGACAGCATAAATACATCTCGTTTATCAGGATAAACTAGTGCCAGAAGACCACTGCTTTCAAACACTTGCTTCTGTCCTTTTGCTAATTTCAGGGCGCGCATTTCAACGGGAAGACCAACCCTATTTTTTCTAATCGTTCCAGTAGCACTTGTTTTATTTTCTTTTAGAAACTGATAGAGTTTTGGTGACGTGTAGTAATTATCGGTGAATACATGATGTCCTTTTCCAATGAACTTATTCATCATGTTTACGACAACTGTCTCCGTCTTCGAGAAATCATCTTTTTTGCTCATCGTGCCTGTGTATATTTCTGTGTTCACAGTTACGCCATTTGCATCAACTAGTTTGAAAATTTTTATTCCAACCCTAGATCGTTTTGACTTTATGTATTGACGAAACAGAAGTCTTCCTTTCCACAGAAGCAAGGTTTCATCTAAGCTAAGATTTTGCGTTGGGTAATATTTTTCTAAGAGAACATTGTTCAGCAGTTTTAGAAAAGAATTTAATTTTTTCAAGCGAGGATTAGCACTGGAAACATCTACAGAATTGCTGGAAAAATGCCAAAAACTCAGGATGTTGCAAAACCTGTCTCGTTTCATGATAGCAGAAAACACTGGTGTCGCAACATATTCATCTGTACTCCAATACGAATTTATTGATGGCTTTTGAACAATTCCCATCAGAGAAGCATCCCAACAAACGATTTCATTTCATCTACAGTCACAGGATACCACTGCTTATATCGTGAACAACTTCTTGTTTCTTTCTGTGCTAAAAAGTTCTCAGCATATTCATTTGTTCCATTCACCATAAGTTCAAACAGCTTATCAGGAAAGACTTCACGAAATAGCTCACAGCATGAGAGCTTCTTTTCACTAGTAGAAATAAGCACTTTATTTTCCTCACTAAACTGTTCAACACTCCTATCGTTCCCAACAGTGCCGGCGATGTTCTTCCAGCGAAAGTCAGTTTTACATCGTTTCGGGGTTGCATTGTTTTCTTCAGAATCACTTCCTTCATCACTGGCTTCAAAATCCCCTACAGCACAGCTCATTCCATCATTATCATGCTCAAAATCTTGAACTAGATTATTTTCGTTCTGCCTAATTTCACCATCACTATCTTCCAATTCAAACAACTCATCATCACTCTCCAACGTTTCGAGCAGCTTCCGAATTTCCTCTTCGTCAAGACCGCGCTTGCGTGACATCTTGATGGGTACTGATTGGCCAATAGCAGGCTTCTGTTGAGGTTAGGGTAGTTCCAGATCAGTACAATTGTACTAAAGTTAGTACAAAATCTACTCAAGCTCATTAGGTATGACTCAAAACAAAAACACTGTCATAACGGAAGAAGAGCCCAACTACTTTCTTATGACTGAGGAGATCAGTCCTCCGTCATTAGCGCGTCATTTCCATGACTGATCTCCTCAGTCACCCGTCACTGCTGAGCGTTTTCAATGACTGAGGAGATCAGTCCCATGCAGCGAAAGGGTTAACAAAGCAAAATCCTATTGATTTTAGGGATGAAGATAAAAGAAATTATTTTGACATGTTGTATTCAACTGATGCTTATTTGAGGGAAGACGGTACCATATAAGCAAATAGGGATGAGAAATATTCTAAATTTATCAAACCCTTTTATCAAATAGTTCAACGAAGAAAAGCTCAAGCTTCAGTTGAAAAAATTAGATCAGTAAGTCCATCGAGTCGTAAATCGAGTCGTGAATCAAGCCCTGAACCAAGTCCTTTAAGAAACCCAAGAGTAGTAGAATCCTCAATTCCGAGTCGACGCCTAAGTCCTTCAACAAGCCAGAGACCATTTTTCGACCCTTCATGAAGGTCTACTTTTAGACCAACTCCTACTCCTATACCTTCTCCTATACCTCCTCGTCATCCTCCCAGAGAGGATTCAGACGTTTCAGGATCAGGTATTATTGTATTACCATCTAACATCAATGATCTTGTAAAAAGACACCAGTTATTGCTCGGTTCGTTTAACGCTGGAAATACAGGAGTTTTTAATGAACTGCAAATACTTACACATGAACTCTTAAAGCGAGGTATATTAAATACTGCTGAAGTAAAGATGTTTGATGATTTATTGTTTAAAAAATGGAATCTCAAAGCATTGTAATTAGTGAAAGAAAAAGTGACATAAGTATAAATTTTAGTCCAGCAATAGAATTGAACAAAAATAAATTTCAAAAAATGGCACTGGTTGGGTTAGACATGTATCATTCTATTCCTAACATTGATGAAAATAATAATAAATTTTATTATGAATTAAATGGTGTTGAAAATGTAATTACACTTCCAACAGAATGTTATGAAATAGAAAGTATAAACAAATTCATTCAAAAAACATTGGCAGGCTTTATTGAAATCAAAGCAAACACATACCTTGAAATGCGTCATAGCTCTCCATTCATCTACGTTAAAAGTATTTTTCAATAAAGAAAAATCTTTAAATACAATGTTGGGATTTGGAGAAATTATCTTAGAAGGTGTTGGAGAACATGAGAGTATAAATATAGTGAACATGTCTGTTAACGCAATACTCGTTCATTGTAGTGCAATTAACGGCTCATACATAAACGGCTCTTTGCATATTTAATATTCCTTTTTCCCATACGTCCCACAAGGATATAAAATAGTAGAAAATCCAAATAGACCAATTTATCTACTGATATATCAACCTTTACTCTAAGATTTGAGAATTTGGCTTACTTCAAGATGGACATGCTCTGAATACTAGTGGTGAAGAAGTAACTGTTCGATTACACCTAAGGTCTAGAAATTAAAATAATTTGAGGAAATTATCTTTAAAAAATGGATTCTTTAAGATAGAATGAGAATATTATAGTTGATGAATCAATTGAAAAAATTGAAACGCATAACTATGAACCACAAATAGGTACTGATCTGAACCGTGAACATAACGACATCAAGATCATTATCCAGAATCAATATCAGTTTGTATTACCTAGTAAAAGTTTTATACAAATAGAAGGAACTTTGAATAAAGAAGATGGAAGTGATTATAATTTTAAAGATGAAAAATTAACAATAATCAACAATGGATTAATGCATTCATTTGATAGAGTTTCTTACAGAATTGGAGATGAAGAAATTGAAGGTTATAGTTACCCTGGAATTACAACAACTCTAAAAGGATTAGTTAGCTATCCACGAAATGTTAAAGAAAACATATTTTTCTGGAGCGTTGATACTAAGAAGAATGAAAAATCAAACGAAGGATTTAACGATCGAAATGACTACTTAAGTTCAGCTAATGGGAAATTCAGCGCTGCTTTCCCACTCGAACATGTGTTTGTATTTTGTGAAAATTATAAGAAGGTAATTTATGGAGTGAAACACGCTCTGACTTTGAGAAGAGGTAGTAATTCTAATGCTATATTCAAATCGGATGAGAAATATGCAAACCAGCAAGATAAAGTAGTTGATGGTAAAATTACTTTTACAAAACTAATTTGGAAAATGCCAGCTTACAAACTATTTGATGAGTATAAAATCAAGCTAAATCGTCAAATTAAGGATAAAATAACATTACCTATTCCTTATTTGAATAGACAATTGGAATTGGAATAGACAGAAATTCTTAGATTGGACTTCAACTCCAAATTCAGGGTCCCAAAGACCTCGATACATAATTTTAGCATTCCAAACTAAGAAAGCTAATTCACAAGCTGTAAACAATGCAATTTTCGATCATTGTAACTTGACGAATGCATATGTTCAGCTAAATAATGAATGAGACCCTGATCACAATTTACAGATTGATTTCGATTCCAACAATTATACTACAGCTTATAAGATGTTAATAGTTTATGTACCTAATGAAAATTGTGCTATCGAATACAGACATTTTAAATATTTGTATCCCATCTATGTGTTTGATATCAGCAGACGAAATGAACGTATCAAAGAAACTACAATTGATATTAAAATTAAAGCAGAATTTAAAACTAATATTCCTGATGATACACATGCATATACACTGATTCTATCTGACAGAGTAACTCGATTGCAATCTGACGGTGATAAAATGAGTTTAAACCACTAAAAATTAAAATATATTCACATAATAATGTTTAAAAAATGTATTGTGTAAAGTGTAAGAAGAAAACTGATACTGATAATCCTCAATATTTAATTACAAAGAAAAATAAGATACTGGTCAAAGGTATGTGTATTATTTGTAAAAAGACTAAGACTTCTTTTGTTTCTAAAGATACTGCAAAAAAAGGGGGTTTTATATTTACAATTCCAGCTTTATTAGCAGGCCTTGGTGCAGCTGGCTTTTTGGCTGGAGGTGCTGCTGCAATAGCATCCTCAGTTGATAAGAAAAAAGCTGACGATAAACTCTTGTCAGAAACTAAAAGGCATAATGAAGCAATGGAAAGTAAAAAAGGTTCAGGTATACGGATAACTCCGAGAAAAAAAACATTGTGGAAAGGGTCTCTACTTGAACCACCAAAAAAGTAATACCTATCATACCATTATCTAAACATGATTTAGAATATTACATAGATATATTGAATATTCCGAAAGTTCGAGGTATTTACATGAGATGCTTTACCTAAACACCCTCAAAAAACTGAATGCGGAATCCTTAATTTAGACACTGAAGGGAACCATTTTGACAAAATGGTCAACTTTGGTTCTATTGGACGTACGTCTATGAAAATTTGCAGACTACTAGATCTCCACATTTGTAACAACTTATCTTAAACAAAAATTTTTCATAAGGCCATAGAAAATTTTATATTTGAAAAAAAAATAATTATATATATACATATATTATTTGCTAAGGCTTTTTAATTTACAAAGCTAGAGCAATGCGGTTTGTTGCATTTGAAAGTCGAACGTGGGCTCTATCTAAGATACGGTGCGATTTGTTTTATCATTTCAATGAGAATTTTTATGAATTTTTCATTGTAAGGGTCAGAGCAAAAGTTATAATTTTAGGGTAAAAAGTCTACGGAAATCTTTCCAGAAAAAATTTTGGAAATTCCACCGTATTATAGATAGAGCACATATGTCACTTTCAAATGCAACAAACCGCATTGCTCTAGCTTTGTAAATAAAAAAGCCTTAGCGACAAACGTCTTGATAAGTTACTTTTTTTATAAAACCTATTTTTAAGAAACAAAATGCTTCTCCTCCTACATTTTTTGAGCTACAGTAATGATTTTGGTATCATTGGATGCAGAAAAACAAGGGCTTTACAATGTATTGAGAAGTTTTCCAAAATTCATTCTTGTTTCAAAGTTATGACGTCATAAATTTGAATTTTCTTGAGAATATTTTGATTTTTTTTCTTTTTAATTTTTTTAAATTTTTATATTGGAAATTTGAGGAAAAGCATTCAAGTTTTTGGAATGTCCACGTTATTCTGCATCCAATGATACCAAAATCATTACTGTAGCTCAAAAAATGTAGGAGGAGAAGCATTTAGAAACCCCCCCCCCCAAATGTCGTTTTCTATGATTTCCCATTTTCTTTTCAAGAAAATCGCATTTTGTCATGAATGATAAATGATTCTAAATTGTATTTCCTATCAGTATACCAAATTTCATTGCTCTAAATTCAATAATAAAAAAAATATTCGGATGGGGATGAGGAATATGAATGATAAAATATATAAAAAAATGAAATGGAAAAAAATTGAAAATTTCAGATTTTTTTTTTTTTTTTTTTTTGTCCACGTTATTCTGCATTCAACGATACCAAAATCATTACTGTAGCTCAAAAACTGTAGGAGGAGAAGCATTTAGAAAACCCCCCCAAAAATGTCGTTTTCTATGATTTCCCGTTTTCTTTTCAAGAAAATCGCATTTTGTCATTGATGATAAATGATTCAAAATGGCATTTTCTATCAGTATACCAAATTTCATTGCTTTAGGTTCAAAAATGAAAAAAAGGTCCGTAAGAGGGATGCCCTCCCCCCCCCGGGAGGGACGTTAGCTCTGGGGTAGGTTCCTGATATTTTTACAGACATTCGGGGACATGTCTCTAACTCATTTAAAGCAATAAAAACAAAAATCGGGAGAATCAACCTTTGGACTCAGATGCCCCCAAAATGCTTCCCTGAAAAAGGATCAGGAACGCATTGGACTTGATGGTATAAGAAAGACAATATATGCTATTACTTTGACAGTTATGGCTTGATTTATCCAATTGAATTTAAAGACTACTTAACAGATTGTGTTGATATTTTCTCTACTTACAAAATCCAGAAAATAGGTGATTTAATTTGTGGACATTTATGTCTAGAAATGCTGAAGCGTTTAGAAAATGAAGGCTTTCATACAATTCTTTTAGATCTGTATAAAACCTCAACTAGTTTTTAGAAAATAAACTATAGTTAATTTTTTTTCTTTTAAAAAATGTCTTGAGGAAATATTAATGGAGCAAAGTTGGTCTTTTCACCTTCCTGTAAAGAAAATCATGAACACGAAAATAGTGTAAATAATTCTGAAGGACTTTCGCAAAATGTAGAGCAAATAAAAAGTTTACTTGAAGATTGTAACATAGTCATTGAAAGACACAATTGAAGCTCTCAAAAATGAAAGAACTGAATTGGAATCAATTATAAACGAGTATGATGAGAAATATGTAACTCTGAAAACAGATTTACAAGTGAAATTTTCTGATGTAGACTCAATCGTTAAATTCTTAGAGACGTTAATTTATGATTTTTCTGAAAAGTTCGGTGCTCTTGAACCAAAAATTATTTCAAATGATGAATGACTATCAAGCATAGTCTCAACATTGATGAAGAAAATTGATGAAATTGATGCTAAATTTGAAAACATTGATTCAAACATAATCAACCTAACACGTAAAAATTCCAGAGATTGGAGACAAATTGAAGAGTCTAGAGTCAGGTATTGAAACTAGAATTGATGAAAAGCTGTTAGTTAAAGAGTCAGTATTAACCGATCAGATTAAAGGAGTAGAAGCTAAATTTGAGGTTGTGGACTCTAAGATAACCAATTTGATTAATGTTAAAATTCCTGAGATTCAAGAGAATTTCAAGAATCAAGAGTCAGTTAAAGAAATTCAAATGGATGAAAAACTGAAGACTTTAGAAACTAAAATTAATGATCAAATTGATTCAAAGAACAAATTAATAAGTAATAAAGTTGAAGAACAAGAAATTAGTATAATTAATGTTTTGAATGAAAAAGACATGAGCTTGCAGACATCACTTAATGATCAAATTGAAGAAAAGCTGAAGAATTTAGAATCAACACTGAAAAATACTGTTGAAGAAAAAAGTAAAAGCTTAGAGGCACAACTAACTGAACTATGTGATAGAAACCCGTTTGTTATGGAAAGAACTTTAGCCTTAGCACCCTCGTTTGTTGAAGTTGACAACAAGCTGAAAAATTTAGAGTCAACCATAACCTCATCCAGCAAAGAAAAATTCAATGATCTTAACAAAATTATTATGGAACTACGAGCAGAGTCAGTCCCATTAAGAAAAATAGAAGAACTAGCTAAGAACTTGAGTGATGTAGAAAGTCTTTCCCAGAAGTTTTCAAGAGACATTATTTCAAATCAGAATGAAATCAGCCAGTTCAAATTAATGCTTCAGAATGAAACTGATAAAAATGCAAAGATAAACCAGGAAGTGGAAAGTTTGAGTGACCGAGTAAATAATTTGATATCAAAGAGAGTTAGAGAAAATTTAGAGAATTGAAAATTCTATGTATAAAAAATGATAGGCGTAAATATTTTTGGACAACAAAGAAAAAAATCATTTTCATCTTCACAACCAGGACCTCCTGGAATAGGTTTTAAATATCTTGATGAAGACCAAAATTTTGATTTAAATAATAGAAAACTTGCAAATATTTCTTTTCCAATCGAAGAATTTGACGCTACAAATAAAAAATAAGTTGACGAAGTTTTGGAAAATTTGAGGCATCATCTCAGAAAATATATAGAGGTTAAGAGAAAATCTTATCAATGAAAATTATCACTTCAGAAGTGATTCTATCCAAGCATCTATAGATGAGAATACTACAAGTTTTCAAGAAAAACTCAGTTAAATTATGACAAATCTCGATGAACATAGTAGAATATCAGAGGAAAAAATAGAGGTTATTCGTACGGGTACTTTATAACACACAGACTTTTTGAAAAATGAGATTAAAAGGTTGGAAGAAGAGGTAATAAAAGTATGAAATTAGACTAAGCAAATCTCGAGAGAGTATTCAACGACATGAGTTCATACATTGAAACTTTTAGAAATAATCTTCATGAACAGGATAGAGAAACAATCATAAATACAAATGAAATAGAAAAATTGAAACACTCATCGCACAAATTGGATGATAATGCTGATATTAAAAACAGGTTAATATCGTTAGAGAATACTTTGAGACGAGAAACCGTTGAACCGCTGAACTAAAACAAAACATGGTTTTCCAAAATGCTCCCAAATAGAGTAAAATTAGGTTCATATGTTAAAATACGTGTAGATTAAGCAAATTTATATCTAAAAGATACTTGATCGTTTGTGTAAGTCGTTTCGGCTTTTAAAACAGTCAAAAATTTGTCAACGAATAAATTTTCTTTGAAACTTTGCCCATATTAATTTATATTTTTAGGTAATTGAAGTATTTGAATCTCTCTCTATTTCGTTCATGACGTATTTCCAGCTGCTCCTGGAATTCTATTGCAGGTCCTTGTAACCATGAAAAACCCTTATAGAAATCTCGGGAATCGAACCTTTAGCTGGAATTCATTTTCACAACGCTAGCCCGACACGTTGACCACTCTAACAATGAGTTCTACTGTGCTAAAGAGAATTTTGGACTAATTACCAAAAGTTATTTTGAATACCGGAGAAAAAGTTTTTCGATTTTTACATATCACAGTTGTGCTAAAACTTACTTTACTTTCGAGAGCTCAAAGTCTAGTCACCCCCAGAAACAGTTAATGAATCTGGTACGGTAAAAAGACAAAGACGAAAGACAAACATTGCTTTCGTTGTGCTTCGATCATCTTTAGGGTGATCGATAGCGCAGTCGATAGCGTGTTGGCGCGGTGACTTCTAGTCCTGAATTCGAGTCTCACGAACTCCTCATACATTTATTTCATTTGAAAAAACCTTGTGGAAGCAGTGTCTTCCCGTACCAGATTCATTAACTGTTTCTGGGGGTGACTAGACTTTGAGCTCTCGATACATATGGGAATAAAATATATCTGTCAGGACAGTGCGCCCTGCGTTCACTGTGCTAAAACATTGCTTTCGTTGTGCTTCGATCACTTTTAGGGTGATCGATAGCGCAGTCGATAGCATTTTGGCGCGGTGACTTCTAGTCCTGAGTTCGAGTCTCACGAACTCCTCGTACATTTATTACTTTACTTTGATGCGGTAAAGAGACAAAATAGAAAATATTTAATTTACGTATCAGCCCTACGTTTTGTCAACATAAAAAAACGTCATATTTGGTGAGATTCGAACCCGTGATCTCTTGGTGTTACGTTCTTGCTGCTGTGCCTCAGACCACTAGGTCACCACGATAGGTGAAAGTTGGTGAAATTTATGTGTATACTTTTTACATATCTCTTCATTATATAAATTATATCATTTTGGCATCTCTATTCAACATTCCATTTAGAATTTCAAATTCAATTTTGTTTGTTTTCAATAGATTTTTTACGTAATAGTTCAGACGTAATCATAAAAAATTGAAATTTGACAAGTCTTCCACGAATTTACAGTTCATTTTCTATGTACGCCTTAGAAAAAATAGTTGAACGGGGAACTAATTTAAAGTCAAACAATTTTTCGCAAATAAGGAAAATGATAAAACGGAAGTAGTTTTTATTGATGAAACCCTTGTGGTGTGATTAAGAAAATTGAAATTTATATCTAAAAGTGACTTAGTCGTTTGCGTAAGTCATTTTGGCTTATAAAAAGTGAAAAATTTGTCAAAGAATAAATCTTTCATGAAAATTTTTTTTTAAGTAATTTCCATTTCAAGCTAATTGTGGTGAATTGGGCTCTGATTGGTAGTCCCCTTACTACTAACAATTTCTTTTCAATTTCCCCATACGGCCAAACCACTTCAACAAATAGCAGTTCACACTTTTTGCCATCCTTTCCACATATGTCATACTCCTCAGCTCATTGATTTACCTATCCCACAATGTCCACCCAGCCATACTCCTTGGACACTCCATCTGGAGTACATTCAACTGACTCCTGTCAGCCACTTTTGAGCTCCAAGTTTCATATCCATTCAGCCCATCAGCCTGACACTCTCACACTGTTAGAAGACATAAATGTCTTCCTTCTCAATACAGAAATGCTAAAGGTTCCAGAAGACTAGTATCGCAGCAACTACAGAGCCAATAATTTAGGAACACTGACGGCAAACCTTATGAATGAGCAAAATATAACAGACGATCAAAGAAAACTACAAAATGGTGATATGGGTAACTTGTTAGCAATCCCAAAGGCTGCACATGAGAAGACTCATTAATTTCTATCAACACTGGAAATCATAGCACAAAATTAAATCAATAAAAAGTAGTAAGTTGAATTATTGATTATTGCAAAAATTCAAAATGGCTAAACAAAAAACCTAGGATTCAACTAAAATTCTATAAATAAAATTAAAGAACTGAAAATAACTCATAAAGTCTTAAATGATGTTACACATGCAATCAAATCTTGAACAAAGTTGTCTAAAAATTGAAGACAAGTCAAAACTAAACAAAACTCCAACTATAAAAACAAATGACTAAGAAACCAATGAGTTACAGGATTAGAGTGGTATGAAAGAAGTAGAGCAGGCCATGAAAACTCACCTGTCAAACTCCAGAAGGCAATCAGTGGCTCCTACACTGCCAGGCACTTCAGCCAGCACCAACTCGCTGGTCTCCACCTGATCCTCACTGCTATGAAGGTACACAAGGACAAACAAACAAACAATCATAACCTTCAAATTTGCAGTATGGCATCATCCTACTGTAGAACTGCAATAGCAATATAAGAGGTCACTCATGAATGTTCTCCTAAATTGAAGAGAGAATGTGAATCCTCTGATCTCGACTATATTTTAACATTATCACAACAAATAGTTTTATCCTGCAATACATAAGAACTACAGTAATTAGAGACTGGCATCAGAAGCTATCTTTGAATAAAAGATGAATGACTTACCTAATGTGAGTCCTGATCACACAGGATATCCTTTTTTACAGGAAGGCAGGTTTTATGAGGTTATTCAAGTATTATATATTAATTAAATTGATATTAAATTATTTATTTTTATTGTAAGATAAAGCTGAAAATAATTAAAAAAGCAATCAATAGAGGAACAGAACTGAATACAATAGAATGAAATATAAATACAAAAGTGAATTAGCTCCATTCAATGAATGAAACAACAAAATGCCATATTACCTAACAGTTCAATTTTTCTAGCATTTATAGTCAGATAACTTTTCCTTATAGCTCCTTACAAACTTTCCCATGCTTGTTACCATCTTTTAGTTTTCACCTCATCTTATTCATTATTAGTAGCCCATTGCACTCCCAAATACTACAACCAACTTTTGATAAACAATTCTTATCTTAATTCTTCTACAACCACCTGAAATCTTTCCATAAGAGACCCCTATAAACACTTACCAGTCTACAATTTCTATATTAAATGGCTATTTTCCATTCTCACATTGAACACTCCCATCTTATTATTCTGTTTTGTGACTTCAAATTGCAGGAGCTTTCTAGGAAAAGCTTATTCTTTATCAAACATTAGGCATTGAAATTTTGCAGGAATTTAATAATTGAGTCCACTTTACTGGCTTCTTTGTTTAAAAGACATTAAATTAAATATAGTAATTTGGTGAATAGCTGTGCCCGAAGTAATCATTTTTGAGTAATGGTGATTTGTCACCGGAGGAGAACTCCGAGTCAAGAGAGCTTTGTGTGTTCTTGTGCATATGTGTTCGGCATAAACATTTTAAACCTACCCGACTTTCCGTTCTACGTATTGGCAACAGTGGAAAACGCATTAGTGGTGTAGGGTCTACAAGAACCGCAGTTGCTAACTAAACTAATACATAGCCAGTCAGGTAAAATGGTCAGTAATGACCCAATATACCTGGGGATGGTGTTTTGATACACTGGCTACCCCAGTGATGCCATCCAATGGCAGCTTGTGACAAGGATTGGTAGATCCTGAGTAGTTTAGTGGACAAATCTGGTACCAGGCGCTGAACTCTTTGTGTGAAAATTGTGGAGGGAATTGTAGGCTGTTACAAAGGCCCCGACGCTGTCGGCCCTCAATTTCAAGTTCAAGTTCAAGTTGCTACCATGTAATGACGATCGCTAGGCCTTCGCATCGTGAACGTGCTTTGCGGCGGTGCGAGTCACGACATAGAATTAGGATAGCTTAATTAAATAATGTTGACGGAATTTTTCCATGGGTCCATCTAGCTTAACGATGACATTGTCCTTGGCATTTCCATGGGTCATGCTGCTACCTAATAATACCCTTGCCCTTGGTTTTTTGTTTGGTGGTCTGTTTCTTCCATTTCTCTGTCACTCACGCTCATAAGGATAGTTATAATGGCCGTATCTGTGATACGAGTTTCAACGGTGCGAAAAATATTTTTCATCACGGGTACTGTTAGGATGGATATATTGTATTTGTTTATCATCTACATCTTGAAAATTCGTTCATGAAAAGTATTAAATTCTATTTTTGGCGGGCCGTGCACACTTGTTGCTAAAATAAAACCATTATAACTCCTACATGGGAGTTATAATAAAATTATTTCCTTATATTTCTAATACTGCAAAAATATTGACAAAAAAGTTTCCGATTGTGGAAAATAAAATGCTTTTGCTATGTTAACTATATTGTTGAGAAAAACAAAATGAAATCCATTCAATAGACATGTGTTTCTAATCGTATTGCAACGTAATGTAGACTAGCTATAATAGCAACTGGCTCCAAAAGTGGACCAAAACAATAGTTTCTCCAAAAAAGGATTGTCATTTTTGTGTTATTCACACCAAATACAAGTACATACTTTGGGGAAAGAAAATATTAAAATTCGGTAAGCCCCAAAACCGAAAATATCCACAAACACGCAACCATCCATAAGATGAAGAATTTAAAAACGACAATTTCAAGGAACTTGATCATATTTATTAGGAATACGTTTCAGAGTCCAGATCCATCATCAGTTCGTAAATTTACAAATCATTATGTCTGCAATAAAAGATAAAGCAAAATGTTGGATACAGTCATTAAAGGAAATCAAGAAAATAAAAATAAAATTAAAACACATCCCAGAAAAACTAAAATTGACAAAATTACTATTTAGTTACAATTCGTTATGGGTAGGAACTATCAGAATTGTTGAGGGCCGGTTTTCGTTTAAAAATATGTAGCGACTCTAAAATTCTGAAGTCACGTGCAGTTGAAGCCGAATCTAAGATTTAGTTGCATTTTACTGCGTGATTACGTACTGCGGAGTGTGAGGAGTAAGCTAATTAGTTCCCCGCGCGGAAACTTCGACCCCAATTTTCGACCATTCTGTTATAAAAATTTTGTGACGTCATGCCGACATACGATGATGTGCACTGCACACAACTGTATAACTGTTAAAAATAAATCAGAGATCGAGGTTCGCATCTCCATCGGAAGCGTATCCTTGTACCGGAAAAATGAAGCAACCATAAAATTGAACAATTCCGGTACAAGGCTACGCTTTTGATGGAGAAAGAGCCTTTCTGATTTATTCTTACAGTTGTGTGCAGTGCACATCATCGTACGTCGGCATTACGGCACAAAATTTTTATATCAGAATGGCCGAACATCGGGGTTGAAGCTTCCGCACTGGGAATGAATTCGCGCAATTCGTACGTAATCACGCAGTAAAATGCAACGAACCGATATCCTCTGCGGACTTCAAAATCTTAGATTCTGCTCCAACTACATGTGACCTCAGAATTTCAGAGTCGCTACATATTTTTAAACGAAAACTGGCCCTCAACAATTCTGACAGGTCCTACCCATCGTAAATTGGAAGTAGATCATGTCGATTTTACTTTCTCTAGGAAATGTTTTGATTTTTTTGTTTTTGTGATTTTCTTTAATGACTGTATCCAACATTTTATTTTTTCTTTTATTGTAGTCGTAATGAATTTTAATTTTACGAACTGATGATGGAGCTGGACTCCGAAACGTATTCTTAGTAAATATGATTAAGTTCATTGGAATTTTCCTCGTTTTTAAATTCATCAAGTTGCGATGAAAGCAATCAACTGACCCGTTCAGATGTATTGAACTGTAAGATTGTTCGTGAATTGTTCTAACATCTTAACATAGAATAAAAATGCAAGATTCGTAATGAATGGTGATGTGCATGCTAAGTTAAAATAAATTATTAGCTTCGTAATATTTGGCGATTTACAAGCTAAATAAAAATAAAATTTTCGGCAATTTCTATATTAAATTCACAAAAACTTTCAAATGCACCTTCAACTTTATTAAATTGGTATGGTTTTTGTTAGCCTGTCACATACTGTAAGATATGGACATTAGGTCAAACTATAAAGGTTTAGTCGTAAAAATATAAAAATTTTATGTAGCCACAGGGTTTAACTATTCATTTTACATAGCTTTCAGTTATGACCGTGACTCATCGGGAATTCAAAGTAGTGAATTCAGTTAGCGGGCCTGATTGAACGCTATAATTCAACAGTTAGCTATCTAATTTACTGGGTATGAATAGGCTCTTTATTTGATTTCAAGTACGCACAGCCCGTCAAAAATTACGGGACTCACTAACTTTCTTGAAAAAATTTTCCAAATGTGATGCCCAACAAATGTATTCATCCTAACAGCGCTCGTGATGAAAAATATTCTTGTGCTTACGCACTGGTGAAACTCGTTTCACAGATACGGTCACTATAACTCTCCTCATGAGCGTGACAAAGAAAATGGAAGAAGCGGACTCCAAATAAACCAAGGGTATTATTAGATAGTAGCAGGACCCGCGGAGATTCCATGGACAATGTCATCGTTAAGCTATGCGGACCCGAGAAAAATTCTGACAGTATTACCTAACCTGTGCTAACCTAGCCTATCCTAATCTAAGCTAACCTATCCTATCCTAACAAAACCTATCCTGATAAAATGTCAAATATTTAAATGCATGGAAACGCCATCTTTTAATGTTACACTGAGGAATTCGGTATCCATGATACCGCAAAATCACACAAGGCGGACACCAAATAAATATATAAACAAACACACAACGGGTAATATTAGGTTAAATACTTTTACTCTCATGATTTGTGACCTTCATTTGAATGATAAAATACGTATTTTTGGAAAGTATCGGTAAAGTATCGGCCGGATTTTGCCGATACCGATACCACTAGAAATGGCCGATACTGCCGATACCAATACCGATACATCGGTACATCACTAATACAAATGAATTAAAAAACCCAATATGTCCAATTTTTTTAAAATACTAAGGCTTGAATCAAAAAATGAATATAGGAAATTGTGTTTTTTTTTCAAAAGTTACATTATACAGCCAAATTTCATAAGAATCAGACCAAAAATAAAAAATTCAAAATTTTTATGAAAAAAAATTTCCATTTTTTTGGAAATTACAATTCTCAGTGTGTATATGAAGTTATGCATGGAGATTATCAAAATAAAAATGCAAACAGCATTCAATTGCGTAAGTTTTTCATTATATTACACTTCAACCACAAATTTTGTTTTATATCTTATATCCAACACCTTTAACTTTCAACATTCAAAAACCTAAAAGTCTTTGAGTTTTGATGCTAGAACAAAACCAAAGACAGTTTTAGAATCCTTGTAACATTTTCTGACAAAGTTACATTCTCATTTCTCCAAATTTGAGAATAAAAAATTATATAGCTCAAAACCCATAAATAATTTATTTATGATGTAATGCCGAAATATTGCTTATCACAAAATTATTTTTTTCAAATATTAAAATTTTACAATATAACCTTGTTAGAAATGCATGAAGGATTCTAAAACTGTCTTTGGTTTGGTTTTAGCATCAAAACTTAATGAATTTTAGGCTTTTGAAATATCCATATATATGTACCATAAAACAATTTTCCATAGAAACATAAGGCCTAAATCAAAAAAGTTACGTAAGTAAAAAAAGTTTACTTCAAAAAAACATTGACTGGTCAATTTTCAAACAAATCGGATAAAAAAAAGTTGAAAAATCTGGATGATCCCCTTAAATTAAATGTCACTCTGCTAAGATGCACTTTTTTCAATATCTTCAGAATGATCTTCAATATCATTTCATCCACATGTAATGATAAAATTAAACCTGAAAAAAAACACTATTTCCTAGAGCATGCAATGAATTATTGACAACAGTTTATACAACTCATGAAAATATTCTTTTATTAATATTAAGAGTGATAATTTATATTAAATCATTGTAACATTTCACTTATAAAAAAACATGATTACTCCAGTATTAAAAAATTAATATAGTTCAATTTATCATTATTGCAATGAAAATTAATTGCTTTTCCACATATATTAACTATTTTAATTTTGTACTTCAAACTCATCATATAAGCATAAATAAAACAAGCTAATGATCAAGTTTTCATAATAAAATAAACTCAAGCTCTCTTTCTAGTAATTGAATTTCAAGACTTTGAATAATAGCCTTTAACAAAAAACTAGCATCAAGAAAATAGCCTCTCCAGTCACCAGTGAAGAAATTCAAGAATAAAGTCACTACATTTGAGGTAAACTAAAATACAGTATTACCTATGTGTACAGAAGATGATTAAAAAAGCAGCAACTTAAAAGTTTATGGGTAAAATCTGGTGGAATATTGAATTTCCTAGAAATTACTAAGCTTATACAGTCATACCTCATCTTACAAAAGGCATAAAGAACAAATGTTTCATGTTACAAAACAGTTTTACGTAAAATTTTAATCTCTGAAAATGAGAGAAAATTCATCTAAGAAAACGCAAATCTCAAAAATTCAAACAATGCACACTCGGCTTTGCAGCCGCAAAAGTTTTCCATAACGTGAATACACTCGTAGCATCAAGCATTTTTTTTAAATTGGTTCAATAAGAGTAAATAGTAGGTCATGATTTGCATGTGTTATTATTTTAATGGTTTAATAAACAATTTTCTTTTATTTTGAACACACATTTCATACAAGATTGGTAAACTTCTAAAAAATTTAGGCATTTTAGGCGGGAGTATTGGGGGCCTAGAAAGAAATCAGGCCTACTACATGTAAAATGCAATGGTACTTATTAAAAATCAGGTTACAAAACCACTTTGGGAACAAATAAATTTTGTTATATGACCTATGACTGTAGAACCAAACTTGAAATAAAATTTATAAAAACAAGACAACAATAAAATGACAAAATGTATGAGCCCAACTCAGCCTTGAAGAAAAAGAGTGATCTAAAAATCAAAGATTACACTTGGTACATAGATCTAGTCAATTGGAAAGGAATGACCATCAGTCAATAGATATTTCTGCTAAGGTATTATGGAGAGTTTGATACAATAGAGAACCAGGGCACTAGTTGTGCAAGTCTACCACAGAGATGGTCACTGTCTCACTAGTCTCTTCCTCAACTTAGTACTCTTTTACTTCCACTTTCTATGCATTACTTGTAGCTTACTATCTTCAACAAGGATAATATATCACAGCATCAAAGATTAGAACTACCACATTCTAGGCAATCCCTAAAGTACGGAACGATGGAACGCCCGGAACGGAACGTTCCGTGGAACTGATATTACTGGCCCTAAAATCCGGAACGTTCCGTTCCGCCCGGAACGTTCCGTTCCGTAGTGCCCGGAACGTTCCGTTCCGTAGCGCCCGGAACAACTCTTACAAACCTAGCTTCGAATTATCGTGATGATGGAACACGCGGAAACAGTTTGACCCAGTAAACAATAATGAAACCCTACAAAAATTGAGCTCTATAAACACCACACGAACATTTCTTCCCAGGAGCCTATTTTGGTTCCGTAGTGCTCGGAACGATCCGTTCCGTGGTGCTCAGAACGTTCCGTTCCGTAGTGCCCGGAACGTTCCGTTCCGTAGTGCCCGGAACGTTCCGCAGTGCCCGGAACGTTCCGTTCCGTAGTGCCCGGAACGTTCCGTTCCGTAGTGCCCGGAACGTTCCGTTCAGTAGTGCCCGGAACGTTCCGTTCAGTAGTGCCCGGAACGTTCCGTTCCGTAGTGCCCGGAACGTTCCATTCCGTAGTGCCCGTAACGTTCCGTTCCGTAGAGCCCGGTACGTTCCGTAGTGCCCGTAACGTTCCGTTCCGTAGTGCCCGGAACGTTCCGTTCCGTAGCGCCACGAACGTTCCGTAGTGATCGGAACGTTTCGTTCCGTAGTGCCCGGAAACGAACCGTTCCGGAGCACTCGGAACAATTCGTTTTGCAACACTCGGAAGTAAGTAAACTCATTTAACGACAGTTTCTGTCCAAGACTATTTAGCTGTCGCTTTGATATTTTTCTGAAGTTACAAAACATTATAAATCTTGAGGGATAGTTGAATTGTATGCATCGGGGTCCTGAATTCCGTCAATGCTTTCCGGATATAGTTTAATTGGCGAGGTTCTGTGTCGATACCGCCGTGCGGTCGACGTAAGGGTTCGTGGAAAAAGGAGCTGTCTTCTGTGCAGCTACCTTTTTCTGGGGGTGCTAGCTTTTCCGCGCAGCTGCCCTTCCTGAGGCTCGTAGGGTACCACCTACGCCGTAATTAGTCCGCTAGGGCAACAGAAGTAAATTCTGTTTATGCCGAACTACGGCGGTACCGCGAGAGTGAGGTTTGTGTGGGTACTGCCTACGCAGTAATTAGTCCGCTAGGGCAACAGAAGTAAATTCTGCTTATACCGAACTACGGTGGTACCGCGAGAGTGAGGTTTGTGTGGGTACCGCCTACGCCGTAATTAGTCTGCTAGGGCAACAGAAGTAAATTCTGTTTATGCCGAACTACGGCGGTACCGCGAGAGTGAGGTTTGTGTGGGTACCGCGTACGCCGTAATTAGTCCGCTAGGGAAACAGAAGTGAATTCTGTTTATGCCGAACTTCGGCGGTACCGCGAGAGTGAGGTTCGTCTGGCTACCGCCTACGCTGTAATTAGTCCGCTAGGGCAACAGAAGTAAATTCTGTTTATGCCGAAGTACAGCGGTACTGCAAGAGTGAGGTTTGTGTGGGTACCGCCTACGCCGTAATCAATCCGCTAGGGAAACAGAAGTAAATTCTGTTTATGCCGAAATACGGTGGTACCGCGAGAGTGAGGTTTGTGTTTGGGACCGCCTACGTCGTTATTAGTTCGCTAGGGCAACAAAAGTAAAATATGTTTATGACGAACTAGGGCGATACCGCGGGAGCGAGGTTTGTTTGGGTACCGCCTACGTCGTAATTAGTCCGCTAGGGCAACAGAAGTAAATTGTTTATGCCGAACTACGGCGGTACCGCGAGAGTGAGGTTTGTGTGGGTACCGCCTACGCCGTAATTAGTCCGCTAGGGCAACAGAAGTAAATTCTGTTTATGCCAAACTACGGCGGTACCGCGAGAGTGAGGTTTGTGTGGGTACCACCTACGCTCTAATTAGTCCGCTAGGGCAACAGAAGTAAATTCTGTTTATGCTGAACTACGGCGGTACCGCGAGAGTGAGGTTTGTGTGGGTACTGCCTACGCAGTAATTAGTCCGCTAGGGCAACAGAAGTAAATTCTGCTTATACCGAACTACGGTGGTACCACGAGAGTGAGGTTTGTGTGGGTACCGCCTACGCCGTAATTAGTCTGCTGGGGCAACAGAAGTAAATTCTGTTTATGCCGAACTACGGCGGTACCGCGAGAGTGAGGTTTGTGTGGGTACCGCTTACGCCGTAATTAATCCGCTAGAGAAACAAGTAAATTCTGCTTATGCCGAACTACGGCGGTACCGCGCGAGTGAGGTTCGTGTGGGTACCGCCTACGCCGTTATTAGTCCGCTAGGGCAACAGAAGTAAATTATGTTTTTGACGAACCACGGCGGTACCGCGAGAGTGAGGTTTGTGTGGGTACCGCCTACGTCGTAATTAGTCCGCTAGGGCAACAGAACTAAATTGTTCATGCCGAACTACGGCGGTACCGCGAGAGTGAGGTTTGTGTGGGTACCGCCTACGCCGTAATTAGTCCGCTAAGGCAGCAAAAGTAAATTCTGTTTGTGCCGAACTACGGCGGTACCGCGAGAGTGAGGTTTGTGTCGGTACCGCCTACGCCGTAATTAATCCGCTAGGGCAACAGAAGTAAATTGTTTTTTCCAGAACTACGGAGGTACCGTTAGGAAGACGAGCAACTGTCTGCGCCGTAATCAGTCCGTTAGAGCTCTACAGAAAATTCCATGATTCGCCGAATACCGACTTCGTCTACCTTTTCGACAAACTCTGCAGATTAATTTGTCCTCCTGAGGTGGTTCCTTTATCCCGTTTATTAGCGAGGTGTTGTATTAGGCTAAAGCCTGTAGCATTAAGGAGTAAGGAAGACTCTCTCGACCTCAGGATGTGAACTGTTTGTTAAAGAATCTCTTTGTAGTGCCTCTTACATACACAGATGCATTTCAGCAAGAACAGTGATTTATTTCCTTTTGCAAAATTAGTGAATACAAACATGAGCTACCGCATAACATGGTACAACACGCAAAATTACATTTAAAATATTAGTGTTATTTCAGCTAGGAAATCAAAATATAGAAATATTAAAATACAATACAAATGACACTTTAGGGCTAACTAAGGTAAATGCACAGACGCGCCATCGGGGTAGGGAAACAGATCTGGGCCCCGTACAGGAAACTGAACACATAAAGAAAGAAAAGAAAAGAAAGAAAAACATTTTATTTCCAATGAAGTACAAACATGAAATGTCGATACATTGGTTTTTAAAACACCTTAACATTAACATCCTTAAATGATTATAACACATTGGTATCGTAATACCCGTGTAGAATGTTGAAACAAAATGATTGATAGAAAAGTATGACAAAATTGAGTTCCTTTCCTTGCCTAATCTGATTTTGAACTAAGAGAGCACAATCCTCGCGACGCTCATTTGAAAAACACTTTCATTAGTACGCACAAGTATTGAAAAATGAAAGCGAAAAATGCATTCAAATACCTTAGCATAGAAACCCTTAATTGCTATTTATACAAGGTTATCGTAATACCCATGTTAAGTGTTGGAACATATGATTTAGATCCTTAATTGCTATTCATACATGATTTGCTATTGCAATTGCTATTCATACATGCTATTCATACACATAAAGAAAATACTTAAGATTATGTGTAACTAACACAAACTGGACTCGACACCACCTGCTGCCTCACATTCTGTAAGTAGTTTGAGGTCATTACACTGACATAACACTTTAGGGATTGCCATCGCTTCAGAGCACCCGGAACACCTGGAACAGAGTTCCAGGTTTTCCGGAGCATTCGGAACGATCCGTTCCGTAGTACTCGGAGCGAACCGTTCCGTAATACTCGGAACGACCCGTTCCGGAGCACTCGGAACAAACAGTTCCCGAATGCTTGGAGCAAATTGTTCCAGAGCTCTCGGAATGAATCGTGCGGTTCACGAATGAATCGTGAACAGTTCCAAATAAACAGTTCTGGAACACATGGAACGAATCGTTCCAGTGCACTCGGAATGAACCGTTCCGGGACACTTGGAACGAATCGTTCCCAAGCAATCGGATGTAACCCTTCCGGAGCACTCGGAACAGTTCCGAAACAATTGGAACGAACAGTTTCATAGCACTCGGAACAAACAGTTACGAAACACAGAGAACAAATTGTTCCGGAGCAGTCAAAACCAACAATTTCGGAACACATGGAACCAATCGTTCTGGAACACTCCTAACAAATAGTTCCAGAACTCATGGAGCAAATTGTTCCGGAGTACCTGGGAAAACCCGTTTCGGGAACCTTGAAACGAATCTTTTTAGAGCATTCAGAACAAACTCTTCCGGAATACCCGGGAATAATCGCTCCGCAATTGACGGAACAAATGCTTTGTTATCGACGGAATATAGGCCAACCGTTTCAGAATAGAAAAAACCAACCGTTCCGGAATAGACACAACAAACCGTTCCGGAATAGACGAAACAAACCGCTCTGGAATAGACGGAACGAACCATTCTGGAACACCTAGAACATAATGTTCCAGAATAAACGGAACAGATGGTTTTGATTAAACAGAACAAACCGTTTTAGAATGCACGTAACAAACCTTTCTGGAACACATAGAGCAAACTGTTCCGGACCACTCGAAAACTGCTCTACATCAGAACCAAACGCTCCGGAGTACTCGGAACCACCGAACAACGCTGTTCCAGATCCGGAACACGCCGCACCCGGAACGAAATGCTAAAACATTGAACAGTGAAGTTTCTTCCATTTCTGTCCAACACAATGAAACACACCGCCAGGATTCAAACCTTCGACACATTCACAGAAGAGCGGGTTATTTAACCACTCGGCTACGACGAGCACGTAGCAGAACACGTAGAACACGATACTGTCGCGGAATGGTGCATCGAAACGGTGGGTCGAAATGATGGAACGCAGCTTGAGCACGGAAATAGTTTTCAGGGCTTGAAAGGTGTGTGTGGAACGAGTGAAACACGTGTTTCGGGAATTCTGGAACACTTAAAGTAACAAATTTATTCAGAGCCCGCGAAACATATTGCATTAAAGCACTCATAACCAACTCTTCTGCAACACACAGCACAATCTGCTTCCGAGTCCTGAGAACACGAAGCGGAAGAACAACTTGAATCGTGTCTGACGCAATGGAAAAACGGCAAATTTGCATCTGGCAGAAACGCATCCGGAACAACCGTTCTGGAGAGCCCGGAACACAACACTAAAGACGTGGAACAACGAAACTTTTTCATTCATGCCCGAGACGAAGGAACTTGAGCAGCAAAATTTGAGTAGAGGGAAAAACTATGAATGATATCGTGGAACGAAAGAAACACTTGTTCCTAATCGCTCGGAAAATTTCTGGAACACACTGCTTTGTAGCAGTTGTGTTGTGTGTTCGGTTACGAATTCACTGACACGCTTCTAGTTGGCACCGCCGTGAACGTTTCCTAAACCAAAGACCGAACTAAGCGTGTGACAGAATTCGGCATGACACATGAAATGATCATGTAGGGAAAATGAAATAGTGTCTTGTATATAGGTATATGGTATATAAATAGTGTCTTGTACTCGCGAATAATATGTCTTCCCAAGGAGCAAGGTGTGCTGAATGAAACGCCCGTGACTTTCGTTTACCTGACATCTACGTACTATACATTAGTATACAGTGTTGACCTGGGTAATGACCATTCGCTGAGTGTAGTCCCGTTCGTCTATTCGCCTCCTTTGTTTGACAGCTGTTTGCAGGTATTAACGTGTGCAGTGACCCGTGACTCACGTGTCCTAACGTTTGACTGGGAAGCTGCCCGTAATTTATGCTCGTTGACTGGAAGCTAGCATAAAACTGGACGGCTCTTAGTGACACGAGGGACATCCGAACGATTTATAAAAATTGATCTGATTTGTCTGAAAGTTGGCCACTCTATGTATGTTTTAAAAACAAACATATTTTACTCGTGTAATTTTTTCGATTTAGGCTTCAGTTTTTTAAAAAAATTGAAATATTCGTTTTTTAGTTCATTTGTACGAATATTTCGAAAGAATATATGGTCAATGAGTTAACAAATAGTCTACAACAAGTTCAAAGACAGTTTTGAAATCCTCTGAACAATTCTAACAAACTAATGGATCTGAATATTCTTTTTTATTTTTTTATTTTGAAAAGCAATTTTACATCACTAACTAAATAATACCAAATTTTTTGTTCGGAACTGTGATAACACCCCCCCCCCCCCGGGGGGGGGGGGTGCCCGTAGCCCCATAAAGTTTTAGGGCACAAAAGCCCATCACCTAAGGATTCTTTTCAACAAAGTAACAAAAATAACCCATTGCGCCAGAAAGCCCCTGGATGTCCCCCTTAAGATTGCTAGGATACTGCTCTATAGAGCTTACCTGGAAGGCTGTTCGAAACCTTTGCTTGCTAACGTCTAACTGGGATCCTGCTATTGACCTCTGCTTACTGGAGTCAAATTTTCAGAGAATCCTGATGAACCGCAATCCAAAAATATGGTCTCGGTTAGATGCCGTTCATGAAACTTTGAAAATTGAATGGGAGCTTCACGAAGACTAAACCCATTCGAAGCCCTGCATTCAACTGTACAGCTCAGACTTAATACTGCATTGATTTAAAACGTCTTAGAGGGAAATAGCAAAGCTTTTAATAAAAAATAACGGAAACGAAATCTGAATTTTCTTAATAAGGAAAAAAACATAAGAATAAAACAAATAAATAAAACAATATTCAGCAGCAATCAACAGTTCCATTGTAGAGCTATGAAGCCGTGTGCGCGGAAGTTATTATTTACGTCGAAACAATTACTTAACATTTGAAAAGCAAACAAGAAACAGAAAGTACAGCACTATTTTTTCACTCTATTTGCAACAATTAAAGGATTGACCAGGAAATCATTTAATCCTTTAACGTATAGCTTCTTAGGGAAATACAACATAGCACATACAGTAAAATATATATTCATCTTTATACTTTCTTTTAACAACGAGGCAAAAAGATTTCTAGTTTGTTCAGAACGATCGATAATGCATTATAAGGACATCACTGAAGAAAAGGCTCCCTTATCTGTTGAGGAAAAATTTGCAGTAATCATTTATGTTTCGACAGTTTATGCTCCAGAGAAACAGTAGACGAAATACTCTTTCATGCCTTGCCCTGCCTCATTTTTTTTACATTCGTACCAAAGCAGCTAATCGGCTAGTCTGGTCGAAACGCACACACTGATATCGCTGTTAAAAACTTTGCGACTTGAATCCTTGTAGAAGGATATGCCATGTGTGTGAATGGAAAGCGCTACTTCAGTAAATTGTATTGTTAACTTCATTTTAACAGCAATTATTGTCTTACTCTGTAACACTTTACTCAGGGCCATATATGGCAGAGTGAAGGCGCGCAACATCTTAATAGTGAGCAGGCAAGCACTCAGTTTTGAGGGCTCTCCTTGTTTTCATAAAAATCATTTTCCTCGTACCTGGGGCGATTGCTTCGCTCAGATTGCAGCGTAGAATGACGGTTTTGGAGCAAATCGAAGCGTGATTTTATATTTTGCTAAAATCTGTGTCGGGTTTCCAGATTTGTTAATGAAGCTTGTGTTCTATGGAAATCTACGGAAGAGTGTGTTAATTTTTCATCTATCTGCAACAATGCCTTCCGACAGAAACGAAAATCACTTATTCCCAAATTAGAGATTCCTTTAAACACTCCCCTAAAATACAATATACAATTACATTTGATATCATGAATGATTATTATTATTTCAGTTTTCTCTACCAAGAATATCTATGAATGTCGACTTCTTTTTCTGCGAAATTAAAAATACATCAGAAGCATAATCAATTTTCCATTAGTTTTTTCATAGGTTTCTTGCGTTGAACTAATGAACAGAACTGGACACTTAAAACAGAAAGGAATGGGAAATAGTCTCTTAATATATCAGATTACGAAAAAAACAATGCCAACACAAGCTGGAGTCAGCATAAATCTCCAGTATTAGGTTCTCTTCTATAACTTTGATCTTGAATACTCAATTGAGGGCATTAGCAGCACAAAAATGGTCCGATATTATTTAAAATTAATGATCTAATTTAAAAGCTGTTTTGAGGGGCTACTGACTACTGTAGCGCAGCCAAAGGGGGGAGGGGAGGCACGGGGCCATGCATCCTCCACCCCTCGAAATGCTGAGCAGGGGGCGGGGGGAGTTGCAAGTAAATGAATGAAAAAAAATTGCTGATAACTAATGTCTGGTCTCCCCTGAAATCATTTGTCAGGGATACTGGTCACTCCGAAATTTTGGGCTGGCTGCGCCACTGATTGACTTAACTTTACAACTCAACGCACACAGGCGGTTTCTAATTATTATAGAAGTTTTGCTCACACACTGCATCTCATCCAATTATTGCGCATACGGCAACTTCAAACTCAGTTTTCAAAACCGCATTTTATTACGCACACACCAAATGAGAAACAGTCCTTTTTACTGCTGTGCAGATGCGCATCGAAATTAGTGTTACCGATTGAGTATACCAAGCTGATGGGGTTAGGTTGCTATGTTTAAACGTGAAACGACAACACAAGCCAAGCTTCTTTCTTCGCCCGTGTACAGCCGAAGACAAAGCTTAGAAGTCAAAGAATCTTCAAAGCACGTAATCCCTTCTATCTCCCATAGTATACTTTCTCAACCACAGTTTGCTAAAAGTTCGTGACTTCTGACACTGAGTGTCTCTGGTGTCTCTCATCCATGGTAGGCCATGCATCTGAGGCGCAGGGTTGCCATATTGGCCTTTTTAAGGCCAAATATCACAAATCTGGCTTTTTTTGCAAGCGTTTGGCTTCGTGATTATAAGGTTGGCCTTTTTCTTAAATTTGGCTTTTTTCTGGCTTTTTTAGTCATTTTCCGGTTTTTGTGCCGTACAAGGTGTAAAACTGAAACGTGACAGTTGAACGCAGAGCAACAGGATCAGCTAGTCTTCAACAGGATCAGCTAGATCTTGCTGAATATTATAAAATCTTTTGCGAATATGAAATCAAGTAATCAAAGGAGAATTTGCAGATTTGCACAGGCTGTATTTAGCTCAGGATTGTATCAACATTAGTGAGCCGCAGTACCGAAAAATTAGTATCATAGACTGGAAGGAGGAGGGCATTTTAACGGTGTTGAGATTCCTAAAGGCACCATGCAGTTTTGACTAGGTTAAAGAACTCTCAGGTTATGCGTTCATTGCCTGGTGACTCCCGCTAGCAATGCTATTGTTGGAAGAATGTTTTCTATGATAGCAGTCAAAACAAAGCCCAACATTAGATTACGAACTTGAAAGCTAGATGAGAAAGTGCAAATCCGAGCACATCTCAACAATATTTCTTATGTTGTAAGGACTTCAAAGTGGCCTCAAGAATGCAACCTAATATCAAATCGAGCATCTTTTATCAAACGGAAATCAAGAAACTAGCTCTCTAGCTGCTTCTACCTCTCAAACTTCTGCTGAGGATGAAAAGTCAAAGTAATTTATGTTATTCCTTGAAGAATAGTGCAAGTTAGGTCTATTTTTCCTTTGTATTTAGATTTTTTTTAATGGCTAGTAGAATTATGATACTCTGAGGCACGGGCCTCCAAACTACGGCCCGCGGGCCAAATCCGGCCCGCCAGTGTGATCAATCCGGCCCGCGACACTTGAGCCGACCGCGTACTCGGCGACTACTCTAGAAATTATAGATAATGGCAGGAAAATCAAAACTTTTTTGGCCCTTGGAACTTATTGGAGCAATCAATATGGCCCTAAGTCTGGTTTTGGAGACCCCTGCGCCTATGGGCATCTACCTGCTATATTAGTTTACCTTTAAATAAATTTGGCCTTTTTTGGCCTTTTTCTTGGTGAAATTTGGCCTAAAATTCCTGTAACCATCTGGCAACCCTGCTGAGGCGTGTGAGCTCATTCTTTCTCTCGAACCTTGGACAGTCTCTCATCTGCCAGTGCGATGGCACGCTGCGTGTTGTTCAGCGTCTTCCTTCAATAGTCCAGTGTGTCTGTAGAGCGTTCGGCTGAAAATGGTGAGTGAAATGTTTTTTAGAGTAGCCTGTATTGTTTAATTTTAGGCATTGTAATCAGTACGCTTATTAAGTAACTATAGATAACCATCAATAAATTCGTTGCTCAAGGAAGCCTTCCACTCATTCGCTCATTGTGACATTGTCGGGCTTAGTTAGCCTGTTTCGAAAAATACGTGAGGTTTTTTCAGCTGTTGGGATCAACGAGTGAACAACTATCTGAGAAGCATCGGGACGTGGAAAATAAGTTGGTGAACCAGAGCGAGTGTCTTTTCTATTAATGTATGAAAATAATACAATTTAAGTTATATTTCTTACAGAATTATTATTCGATCACGTTCAGTTAACCTAGCCATTGATTATTCAGGCTATGTCGGTTATGAAGGCTTGACTTTCTCAAAGATTAATCCAAAAACTCTGGAGAATTATTGTATTCATTTAATTGGATGCTCGTTTCAAGTTGAGTTAACACGTCATTTTTTGAATAGAATCAAGCCTAAAGTGGAACACAAATATTTCGAATGTTTTACATGATAATAATTACAGTAATACTGAGACTCAAACGATAATATTTTAAACTTAACTCTCTCCATTTAAATGTTATTAACACGAGCTCCTCTTTCGTTTCCGCAATGCTTGAGAATTATCAAATGTTTCGAATATTCTGTAAAAAGTGATTCGCTCAATCTGTGATTTGTTGAATTACCTAACATCCTTTACGAAATATTTTAAATCTTTGTACAAACTCAGACCTTGATCCATTTGAACTCACAGTATGGGCGGGTTCGATCATTATTGAATACCCAATGCAATACGTGAATAATGATGTTTATTATGAAGTATTCATTTATCTTGAAGATGTTGAACACAAGAAAGAAAAATTTTATATCATGAAATTTTTTTACACTTAATGATCAACACCCACTCCATCTGGTTCCAGATAATGCTAAAATACACTTAATATCTGCATTGAGCATCACCGCTGTGCGTAACTGAAGTAGCCATTCAACCACGATTTGTTCCTGTACGCAATAAAAGTGTTTCAATTTGTAATTGCTGTCATAACATATTTCTCAGTTGCTCTTTTCTTATCAATGTCAGAGTGATCGAAATTTTTAAAGCGACACTATTGAAGAATACGCGCAGTTTACGTGAAACTGCTTCGGCAGATTTTGAAAGATGTTAGGCTCATTTGACCGGCGACTGTACAGCTCACGTGCTGTGTCGCTCCTGAACTGTGCCTGAGCAATGTTATGATGCTGCGAACTTGCGAAGATAACCTGGCGTCAGTCCACTGCTAACAAATTTTGTTTTACGAAACAAGTCTGACCTACAAGTCTTGTAGATTTATTAGACGTCTAAGTTGGAATTAGAATCAAAGTTAATCAAAACGAATTTTTTAGCATTCGGAGGTCGCGTGACACTTAAAATCTCGTTCATGTGAAGACCATTGTCCAAGAATATTATTGTAAGTCAAGTAGGAGAAGTTCCTCCAAAGCCTCTACAGTGGAGTTTCGAGAGTAGTATTGTTTTACTTACTCAATCTAATTTTTTAAAGTCGAGAAGTAGTGAAGAAACAAGATTTCCGTTATCGATGCTTGTGTGCATGTGCTTCAGATGATTTTAAGGCAGCTGGAATTGTTATTTGTTTGTTAGGAAGTCATTGATTCTTAATAAAAAATTGAATTCAGTTTGAAATCGGAGCATACTTTTTATATATTTCTCAAATGCCTACATGTAATAGTATGTTGTTTATAAGTTACAGAGGCAGATTTTCATAATTTTTCATCGTAAAAATTCTGAATAGAGAATGGTTAATTAAGTCTAATGAGATGGTGTGATTTTGGCGCTGTGTATTTTAACACGTGTGCCGGGACACTTTCAATTCGTATAAATTATTTTTAAAGTAAGTGGCGATACAGGCATGAATATTTGAAGTTTTAGTAAGCAGTAAGAGGAATGAAGATATGTATGTCCTTCTGGTCGTTGAAGGCTTCAATTTAGATGTGGTTTATTAAGCTCGACTCCCCCCTGCGGTGCCGTGTGTGTAAGAGCAGACATCTCTCTGGCCTGTCTGAAGTGAAAGTTTTATTGTCATGTATGAATAATAATTATTCCTTCCCTTTTAAACTCATTTCTCTTATGGAAATCGATTAATAGAGTTTCATTTAGACTAATTCATGAAATGGAATTATTAAGTTGAGTAGACTTTATATTTTTGTAATGCGCCATTGCCTGTCGCCTAACCCACTGTTTGTCTCTTAAGAAAGTAGCTACTAATTTGCTTAATACTTGTAGTTTAAAATAATGGTTTCTGACTTTGTCGGAATAAAATACCAAGCAAAGCAGCTGAAGACCAAGACACTGACGCTCGAATTTGATCCAAAATGACATTGATGTGCCTACGAAATATAATGAAGTGTTTTTAAAAAAATAGCTTGAAAATCGTTTCAATGAAATCGTCTCTCTATTTAATCTCTTTTCGTATAAAATTATTGCTCACCTTATTCTCCACATATATTGCCTAATAACTTCACTGTTAAGATTGATCGAGTGCGGCCCGCCCGTACCCGCAACCCTGTTGGCCACTGAGTAAATAATACGCTGCGTTTTTCGGCAGCTTGAGAGATGTCGCGATCTTGTTATACAACACTCAAAATCTTCCCTCTTAATTCCTATTGTTCCTGCTGTCCTGTATCACTTTTTCTGTGTTTTGTTTAGTTTGTGTTTCTGCCTTATTATTGAAATAGAACCAGCTTAATCTGCATAGAAAAAAATGTTATGGATTCGCTGTTTACCTGGATTTGCCATCACTCGCAACAATACCTCCCTTTAATCCCTAGCGCGTAGCAATACCCTTTTTTGCGCGTAGCAAAATAATAATAATAATAATAGTGAGGGGTGTTGATACAATCAACATTAAAGCACGGATACGGGTCCTTTACTGCTCCCCTTATGCATTTCGTCTGCGATCGAAAGATCAATTTAGAAATTCATCATTAAAGGTAAGTCAATTGCAAAGCAAAGTTACTGAAACATTTAAATTAGGTCGTGGACATCTATCACACGAAGATAGTTCATTAATTCCTTGACGTCTAAGTGGCGTCCCAATACCGTCTCGACGGTAGGTTGTGGCGTTTGGCAAGCCTTTATACAATTTCTACTAATTGTTAGACTTTCACATTCTATGATTAGGTGTTTGACAGTTAGTGTTGAGTTGTTGCAAAACTCGCATATTGGTGCAATATCAGGTATCTCATTGTTCATCAGGTAGCCATGCGTCAAGAATGTGTGTCCTATTCTGAGTCGGTTAACTATTATTTCCTCTTTACGTGATATTTTACCTAATTCTAATTCCGCGCCTGGTGATGGCTGTATTTCTCTTAACTTGTCCCTGCAACTTTCCCACCTAGTTTTCCACTGGTCAATCATCTTTTGTTGTAATAATGGTTTCCAGTCTGAGTGGCAAATTAGAATGAGTTCTTCGGGTCTTCGGGTAGCGTTCTTAGCTGCAGTATCTGCAGCATCGTGACCGCATGCGTAGCAAAACCATGAATGTAACTCATTTCTGATGCCTCATGAGCAGCATTTAATTTGCTGGTAAACATTTTTGGAACGATCAATTATGTTTCTCATTTGTGTGTGTGAGAGCTCTCATGTTTTCCAATTTTCTTGGCATACTTAGAAAAATCAATTAAAGTTCTCCGCTGATTCAATGTATCATTCTTTTGTACCTATCGAGAGCATATTTGAACTCAAAAATAGTGAAAGTTCGAAAATCAGTCGGGATGAAGTATTATCGCATGCTTCTCTCTAATTTAAATAAAAGTATAGAATTGTTCCAAGACATTGAATGGTAAATATTAGAAATAGCTTGATGCAATGTCATTCTGATCGAAAAACTGATGCACGTCTCCGCACTGGTATAGAAACGTAACACAGCGTCCTCACGCCTGCACTCTCTCTACAGATGTGGCTGTGCCGTGATGTGGCCGTCTCGCTGTCCTGCGGCCTGATGTGGCCGTCTCGCCGTCCTGCGGCCTGATGTGGCCGTCTCGCCGTCCTGCGGCCTGATGTGGCCGTCTCGCCGTCCTGCGGCCTGATGTGGCCGTCTCGCCGTCCTGCGGCCTGATGTGGCCGTCTCGCCGTCCTGCGGCCTGATGTGGCCGTCTCGCTGTCCTGCGGCCTGATGTGGCCGTCTCGCTGTCCTGCTGCCTGATGTGGCCGTCCTGCGGCCTGATGTGGCCGTCTCGCTGTCCTGCGGCCTGATGTGGCCGTCTCGCTGTCCTGCGGCCTGATGTGGCCGTACCGCTGTCCTGCGGCCTGATGTGGCCGTCTCGCTGTCCTGCGACCTGATGTGGCCGTCCTGCGGCCTGATGTGGCCTGATTTGGCCGTCCTGCGGCCTAATGTGGTCGTCCTGCGGCCTGATGTGGCCGTATATGGTCGCCCCGCGGCCTGACGTGGCTGTCCCGCGGCCTGACGTGGTCGTCCCGCAACCTGACGTGGTCGTCCCGCGACCTGACGTGGTCGTCCCGCGGCCTGACGTGGTCGTCTCGGGGCCTCACGTGGCCGTGCTCCTGCTGCCCTGGTGGTGGCCGTGCTCCTGCTGCCCTGGTGGTGGCCGCGCTCCTGCCTGCTGCCCTGGTGGTGGCCGTGCTCCTGCTGCCCTGGTGGTGGCCGTGCTCCTGCCTGCTGCCCTGGTGGTGGTCGTGCTCCTGCCGCCCTGGTGGTGGCTTTGCTCCTGCCTGCTGCCCTGGTGGTGGCCGTGCTCCTGCCTGCTGCCCTGGTGGTGGCCGTGCTCCTGCCTGCTGCCCAGGTGGTGGCCGTGCTGCTACCTGCTGCCCTTGTGGTGGCCGTGCTCCTGCTGCCCTGGTGGTGGCCGTTCTCCTGCCTGCTGCCCTGGTGGTGGCCGTACTCCTGCCTGCTGCCCTGGTGGTGGCCGTACTCCTGCCTGCTGCCCTGGTGGTGGCCGTACTCCTGCCTGCTGCCCTGGTGGTGGCCGTACTCCTGCCTGCTGCCCTGGTGGTGGCCGAACTCCTGCCTACTGCCCTGGTGGTGGCCGTACTCCTGCCTGCTGCCCTGGTGGTGGCCGTGCTCCTGCCTGCTGCCCTGGTGTTGGCCGTGCTCCTGCCTGCTGCCCTGGTGTTGGCCGTGCTCCTGCTGCCCTGGTGGTGGCCGTGCTCCTGCTGCCCTGGTGGTGGCTGTGCTCCTGCTGCCCTGGTGGTGGCCGTGCTCCTGCTGCCCTGGTGGTGGCCGTGCTCCTGCTGCCCTGGTGGTGGCTGTGCTCCTGTCTGCTGCCCTGGTGGTGGCCGTGCTCCTGCTGCCCTGGTGGTGGCCGTGCTCCTGCTGCCCTGGTGGTGGCTGTTCTCCTGCCTGCTGCCCTGGTGGTGGCCGTGCTCCTGCTGCCCTGGTGGTGGCCGTGCTCCTGCCTGCTGCCCTGGTGGTGGCCGTGCTCCTGCTGCCCTGGTGGTGGCCGTGCTCCTGCTGCCCTGGTGGTGGCTGTGCTCCTGTCTGCTGCCCTAGTGGTGGCCGTGCTGCTGCCTGCTGCCCTGGTGGTGGCCGTGCTCCTGCCTGCTGCCCAGGTGGTGGCCGTGCTCCTGCTGCCCTGGTGGTGGCCGTGCTCCTGCCTGCTGCCCTGGTGGTGGTCGTGCTCCTGCCGCCCTGGTGGTGGCTTTGCTCCTGCCTGCTGCCCTGGTGGTGGCCGTGCTCCTGCCTGCTGCCCTGGTGGTGGCCGTGCTCCTGCCTGCTGCCCAGGTGGTGGCCGTGCTGCTACCTGCTGCCCTTGTGGTGGCCGTGCTCCTGCTGCCCTGTTGGTGGCCGTTCTCCTGCCTGCTGCCCTGGTGGTGGCCGTACTCCTGCCTGCTGCCCTGGTGGTGGCCGTACTCCTGCCTGCTGCCCTGGTGGTGGCCGTACTCCTGCCTGCTGCCCTGGTGGTGGCCGTACTCCTGCCTGCTGCCCTGGTGGTGGCCGTACTCCTGCCTGCTGCCCTGGTGGTGGCCGTACTCCTGCCTGCTGCCCTGGTGGTGGCCGTACTCCTGTCTGCTGCCCTGGTGGTGGCCGAACTCCTGCCTACTGCCCTGGTGGTGGCCGTACTCCTGCCTGCTGCCCTGGTGGTGGCCGTGCTCCTGCCTGCTGCCCTGGTGTTGGCCGTGCTTCTGCTGCCCTGGTGGTGGCTGTACTCCTGCTGCCCCGGTGGTGGCCGTGCTCCTGCTGCCCTGGTGGTGGCCGTGCTCCTGCTGCCCTGGTGGTGGCTGTGCTCCTGTCTGCTGCCCTAGAGGTGGCCGTGCTGCTGCCTGCTGCCCTGGTGGTGGCCGTGCTCCTGCCTGCTGCCCAGGTGGTGGCCGTGCTGCTACCTGCTGCCCTTGTGGTGGCCGTGCTCCTGCTGCCCTGGTGGTGGCCGTTCTCCTGCCTGCTGCCCTGGTGGTGGCCGTACTCCTGCCTGCTGCCCTGGTGGTGGCCGTACTCCTGCCTGCTGCCCTGGTGGTGGCCTTCTCCTGCCTGCTGCCCTGGTGGTGGCCGTACTCCTGCCTGCTGCCCTGGTGGTGGCCGAACTCCTGCCTACTGCCCTGGTGGTGGCCGTACTCCTGCCTGCTGCCCTGGTGGTGGCCGTGCTCCTGCCTGCTGCCCTGGTGTTGGCCGTGCTCCTGCTTGCTGCCCTGGTGTTGGCCGTGCTCCTGCTGCCCTGGTGGTGGCCGTGCTCCTGCTGCCCTGGTGGTGGCTGTGCTCCTGCTGCCCTGGTGGTGGCCGTGCTCCTGCTGCCCTGGTGGTGGCCGTGCTTCTGCTGCCCTGGTGGTGGCCGTGCTCCTGCTGCCCTGGTGGTGGCTGTGCTCCCGTCTGCTGCCCTGGTGGTGGCCGTGCTCCTGCTGCCCTGGTGGTGGCCGTGCTCCTGCTGCCCTGGTGGTGGCTGTTCTCCTGCCTGCTGCCCTGGTGGTGGCCGTGCTCCTGCTGCCCTGGTGGTGGCCGTGCTCCTGCCTGCTGCCCTGGTGGTGGCCGTGCTCCTGCTGCCCTGGTGGTGGCCGTGCTCCTGCCTGCTGCCCTGGTGGTGGTCGTGCTCCTGCCGCCCTGATGGGGGGCTTTGCTCCTGCCTGCTGCCCAGGTGGTGGCCGTGCTCCTGCTTCCTGCCCTGGTGGTGGCCGTGCTCCTGCCTGTTGCCCAGGTGGTGGCCGTGCTGCTACCTGCTGCCCTTGTGGTGGCCGTGCTCCTGCTGCCCTGGTGGTGGCCGTTCTCCTGCCTGCTGCCCTGGTGGTGGCCGTACTCCTGCTGCCCTGGTGGTGGCCGTTCTCCTGCCTGCTGCCCTGGTGGTGGCCGTGCTCCTGCCTTCTGCCCTGGTGGTGGCTGTTCTCCTGCCTGCTGCCCTGGTGGTGGCTGTGCTCCTGCCTGCTGCCCTGGTGGTGGCCGTGCTCCTGCTGCCCTGGTGGGGGCTGTTCTCCTGCCTGCTGCCCTGGTGGTGGCCGTTCTCCTGCCTGCTGCCCTGGTGGTGGCCGTGCTGCTACCTGCTGCCCTTGTGGTGGCCGTGCTCCTGCTGCCTTGGTGGTGGCCGTTCTCCTGCCTGCTGCCCTGGTGGTGGCCGTGCTGCTGCCTGCCCCCCTGGTGATGGCCGTGCTGCTGCCTGCCGCCCTTGTGGTGGCCGTCCTGCTGCCTCCCGTCCTGGTGGTGGCCGTGCTTCTGCCTGCCGCCCTGGTTGCGGGCTGATGCTGCCTCCCTCTTGGTGGTGGCCGTGCTGCTGCCTGCCGCCCTGGTTGCGGGCTGATGCTGCCTTCCGCCCTGGTGAGGGTCGTCCTGCTGCCTCCCGTCTTGGTGGTGGCCGTGCTGCTGCTGCCTTCTGTCCTGGTGGTGGCCGTGCTGCTGGCTGCCGCCCTGGTGGTGGCCGTGCTGCTGCCTGCCGCCCTTGTGGTGGGTGTCCTGCTGCCTCCCGTCCTGGTGGTGGCCGTGCTGCTGCCTACCGCCCTAGTTGCGGGCTGATGCTGCCTTCCGCCTTGGTGGTGGCCGTGCTGCTGCCTTCCGCCCTGGTGGTGGCCGTCCTGCTGCCTGCCGCCCTGGTGGTGGCCGTGCTGCTGCCTGCCGCCCTGGTGGTGGCCGTGCTGCCGCCTTCCGTCCTGGTGGTGGCCGTGCTGCTGCCTTCCGCCCTGGTGGTGGCCGTCCTGCTGCCTCCCTTCTTGGCGGTGGCCGTGCTGCTGCCGGCCGCCGTGGTGGTGGCCGTACTGCTGCCTGCCGCCCTAGTTGCGGGCTGATGCTGCCTTCCGCCCTGGTGGTGGCCGTGCTGCTGCCTTTCGCCCTGGTGGTGGCCGTCCTGCTGCCTGCCGCCCTGGTGGTGGCCGTCCTGCTGCCTCCCTTCTTGGCGGTGGCCGTGCTGCTGCCGGCCGCCGTGGTGGTGGCCGTGCTGCGGCCTGCCGCCCTGGTGGCGGGCTGATGCTGCTTTCCGCCCTGGTGGTCTGGTGGTGGCCGTGCTGCTGCCTTCCGCCCTGATGGTGGCCGTCCTGCTGCCTCCCGTCTTGGTGGTGTCCGTGCTGCTGGTGCCTTCTGTCCTGGTGGTGGCCGTGCTGCTGCCTTCCGCCCTGATGGTGGCCGTCCTGCTGCCTCCCGTCTTGGTGGTGGCCGTGCTGCTGCTGCCTTCTGTCCTGGTGGTGGCCGTGCTGCTGCCTGCCGCCCTGATGGTGGCCGTCCTGCTGCCTCCCGTCTTGGTGGTGGCCGTGCTGCTGCTGCCTTCTGTCCTGGTGGTGGCCGTGCTGCTGCCTTCCGCCCTGATGGTGGCCGTCCTGCTGCCTCCCGTCTTGGTGGTGGCCGTGCTGCTGCTGCCTTCTGTCCTGGTGGTGGCCGTGCTGCTGCCTGCCCCCTGGTGATGGCCGTGCTGCTGCCTGCCGCCCTTGTGGTGGCCGTCCTGCTGCCTCCCGTCCTGGTGGTGGCCGTGCTTCTGCCTGCCGCCCTGGTTGCGGGCTGATGCTGCCTCCCTCTTGGTGGTGGCCGTGCTGCTGCCTGCCGCCCTGGTTGCGGGCTGATGCTGCCTTCCGCCCTGGTGAAGGTCGTCCTGCTGCCTCCCGTCTTGGTGGTGGCCGTGCTGCTGCTGCCTTCTGTCCTGGTGGTGGCCGTGCTGCTGGCTGCCGCCCTGGTGGTGGCCGTGCTGCTGCCTGCCGCCCTTGTGGTGGGTGTCCTGCTGCCTCCCGTCCTGGTGGTGGCCGTGCTGCTGCCTACCGCCCTAGTTGCGGGCTGATGCTGCCTTCCGCCTTGGTGGTGGCCGTGCTGCTGCCTTCCGCCCTGGTGGTGGCCGTCCTGCTGCCTGCCGCCCTGGTGGTGGCCGTGCTGCTGCCTGCCGCCCTGGTGGTGGCCGTGCTGCCGCCTTCCGTCCTGGTGGTGGCTGTGCTGCTGCCTTCCGCCCTGGTGGTGGCCGTCCTGCTGCCTCCCTTCTTGGTGGTGGCCGTGCTGCTGCCTGCCGCCGTTGTGGTGGCCGTGCTGCTGCCTGCCGCCGTGGTGGTGGCCGTGCTGCTGCCTGCCGCCCTGGTGGTGGCCGTCCTGCTGCCTCCCGTCTTGGTGGTGGCCGTGCTGCTGCTGCCTTCTGTCCTGGTGGTGGCCGTGCTGCTGCCTGCCGCCCTGGTGGTGGCCGTGCTGCTGCCTGCCGCCCTTGTGGTGGCCGTCCTGCTGCCTCCCGTCCTGGTGGTGGCCGTGCTGCTGCCTACCGCCCTAGTTGCGGGCTGATGCTGCCTTCCGCCTTGGTGGTGGCCGTGCTGCTGCCTTCCGCCCTGGTGGTGGCCGTCCTGCTGCCTGCCGCCCTGGTGGTGGCCGTGCTGCTGCCTGCCGCCCTGGTGGTGGCCGTCCTGCTGCCTCCCGTCCTGGTGGTGGCCGTGCTGCTGCCTGCCGCCCTGGTGGCGGGCTGATGCTGCTTTCCGCCCTGGTGGTGGCCGTGCTGCTGCCTTCCGCCCTAGTGGTGGCCGTGCTGCTGCCTCCCGTCCTGGTGGTGGCCGTGCTGCTGCCTACCGCCCTAGTTGCGGGCTGATGCTGCCTTCCGCCTTGGTGGTGGCCGTGCTGCTGCCTTCCGCCCTGGTGGTGGCCGTCCTGCTGCCTGCCGCCCTGGTGGTGGCCGTGCTGCTGCCTGCCGCCCTGGTGGTGGCCGTCCTGCTGCCTCCCGTCCTGGTGGTGGCCGTGCTGCTGCCTGCCGCCCTGGTGGCGGGCTGATGCTGCTTTCCGCCCTGGTGGTGGCCGTGCTGCTGCCTGCCGCCCTGGTGGCGGGCTGATGCTGCTTTCCGCCCTAGTGGTGGCCGTCCTGCTTCCTGCCGCGCTGGTGGTGGCCGTGCTGCTGCCTGCCGACCTGCTGCCTTCCGCCCTGGTGATGGCCCTGCTGCTGCCTTCCGCCCTGGGGGTGGCCGTCCTGCTGCCTGCCGCCCTGGTGGTGGCCGTGCTGCTGCTTTCCGCCCTGGTGGTGGCCGTCCTGCTGCCTGCCGCCCTGGTAGTGGCCGTCCTGGTGGTGACCGTCCTGGTGGTGGCCTTGCTGCTGCCTGCCGCCCTGGTGGCGTTCTGATGCTGTAGTGGCGGTGGCCTGATGTTATCGTGGCTGCTGACGCCACCGTTGTTTTTATTATCCCATACAAAGTTAACTAAAAGAAATACTTGAATTTTTTTTCAAATAAAATTAGCATAATAGGAATCGACCCTGAATTTCCAACACCCAGAAATAGCAGTTATTGGCTATTAAGAAAATTTTGATTAGTGAGGAAATTTACAGAGGGTTAGAAACTAGTTAATTATTGGACGAATGCATTGACATTGATAAAACCATGTCTGTTATGTGCGAAACCAATCATTAAGAGGAAAGCAGGGAAATATGAATTTCCGTTGTTGCGCTGATCATCGGTAAACAATTCATATAAATGCATGTTAAATGGAAATGATACCCTTGCAATATTGAAAACACCCATCAGTGAGTGTGTGATAGGTACGTTTACGGTAATAAAAGTGAAAGGGGATTGCGCGGTATGTCTTAAACTGAAGTTTATGAGCTAAAAAACGTTATTGAGTACGAGAGTCTTGTACGGCAACTGTCGTGAACTAAGTTTATTTGTATTATTGTTCCAAGTGTTCCTAAACAGTTCAATCCAAGTGTATCGGAACGAATTTTTCCATTGTGTTCCGGAACGTTTTTTCAGAGTATCCCAAAACTATTTATTCCATGTGTTCCGGACGGAACGGAACGTTCCCGGCGCTAAGGAACGGATCGTTCCGGGTGCTACGGAACAGATCGTTCCGGGCAATACAGAATGGAACGTTCCGGGCGCCACGGAACGGAATGTTCCGGGCACCACGGAACGGAACGTTCCGGGCACTACGGAACGGAACGTTCCGGGCGCTACGGAACGGAACGTTCCGGGCACTACGGAACGTTTCGGGCACCACGGAACGGAACGTTCCGGGCGCTACGGAACGGAACGTTCTGGGCACTAAGCAACGGAACGTTCCGAGCACTGCGGAACTATAATAGGCTCCTGGGAAGAAATGTTCACGTGGTGTTTATGGAGCTCAATTATTGTAGGGTTTCATTACTGTTTACTGGGTCAAACTGTTTCCGCGTGTTCCATCATCACTTACGATAATTCGAAGCTAGGTTTGTAAGAGTTGTTCCGGGCAACACGGAAAGGAACGTTCCGGGCACCACGGAACGGAACGTTCCGGGCGCTACGGAACGGAACGTTCCGGGCGCTACGGAACGGAACGTTCCGGGCACTACGGAACGGAATGTTCCGGGCACTACGGAACTTTCCGGGCACTACGGAACGGAACGTTCCAGGCACTACGGAACGTTCCGGGCACTACGGAACGTTTCGGGCACCACGGAACGGAACGTTCCGGGCGCTACGGAACGGAACGTTCCAGGCACTACGGAACGGAACGTTCCGGGCACTACGGAACGTTCTGGGCACTAAGCAACGGAAAGTTCCGAGCACTGCGGAACTATAATAGGATACTGGGAAGAAATGTTCACGTGGTGTTTATGGAGCTCAATTATTGTACGGTTTCATTACTGTTTACTGGGTCAAACTGTTTCCGCGTGTTCCATCATCACTTACGATAATTCGAGGCTAGGTTTGTTAGAGTTGTTCCGGGCAACACGGAACGGAACGTTCCGGGCACTACGGAACGGAACGTTCCGGGCATCACGGAACGGAACGTTCCGGGCATCACGGAACGGAACGTTCCGGGCATCACGGAACGGAACGTTCCGGGCATCACGGAACGGAACGTTCCGGGCGCTAGGGAACGGAATGTTCCGGATTTTAGGGGCATTAATATCAGTTCCACGGAACGTTCCGTTCCGGGCGTTCCATCGTTCCGTACTTTAGGGATTGCCCCACATTCCATAATTCTTTTCAATAAAAAGCCAATGGAACTAGTTTACAACCATGGACAGGCATCAATCAAACAGACGTAAATTATTAATTATTTAAACAAAGAAATTTAGATATAAAAAAATCACACTAACAAAAAAGAACAGAGAGAGAGGAAAAAAATTACATTAGGGGCCTAATGACATTTAGAATGAAAATATCTAAAGCTACAGATTGCTCATCACCCTAGAGCAACTTTCTCATCATTCTTAACCATTATTGCAAGCATCAAATTCTCAACTGCTCCAGCATCAATACCTGTCAGTCAGCATAAAAAAGTTGTGATAATATGGTGAGCTTGCATTTTTTCAATTTGTGTTCCTTGCCAACAAGATTTTTCATTCTTCAAAAAAATTGGCATTTAAAGTGTTCCTACCCCACAATGAAAATGCATCGTCAATGAAATTGTGTTGCCTCTCACAATTATATTTACATGCAGCATCACATGTAGATTAGGGGAACCATTTGGAAAAACTGGTCCACTTTTTTTCTATTGGACGTACCTCTATGAAAATTTGCAGACTACTAGATCTCCACATAAATAACAACTTTTGTTTAAGAAAAATTTTTCATAAGGCCATAGAAAATTTTTTATTTGAAAAAAATAAAATTATATATATACATATATTATTCATTATAACTTCGAAATTTACAAAGCTAGAGCAATGCGGTTTGTTGCATTTGAAAGTCAAACGTCGTTGGCTCTATCTAAATTACGGGTGGATTTTTTAATCATTTCAATGAGAATTTTTATGAATTTTTCATTGTAAGGGTCAGAGCAAAAGTTATAATTTAGGATAAAAAAGTCTACGGAAATCTTCACAGAAAAAATTTTGGAAATTCACCCGTAATGTTGATAGAGCACATATGTCACTTTCAAATGCAACAAACCGCATTGCCCTAGCTTTGTAAACTTCGGAGTTATAACGACAAACGTCTTGATAAGTTACTTTTTTTATAAAAAATATTTTTAAGAAATAAAATGCTTCTCCTACATTTTTTGGTCAATATTTATTTTTTGTCAGGCAAGGAAATTAATAATTTTGGGGCAATTAATCAATAAAGGAACACATTTAATAACCTTTTACATGAATGACATTCTGCTCGCTGATGCGTTATTTATGAATAATTGTACTTTGAAGTTGGCGCCGGCGCGCGCGCGCCGGCGCCGTTATTTAGTTAATAAGGGTAGTTAACCCCCTATTACAAGCGTAAAGAGGTTGGGTCGTGAGGGTTAGCCACAGTTCTTATAGCGAAAATTATAAATAAAGCTTCTAACCCACCCATTACGGTGACGACCGCAATCTTGTTTACATTGGATCCAAGATGGCGGCGCCCATGGTGGTCGCCTGCCTGACCTAAAGTAAATATTGACCCATATTTTGGGCTACAGTGATGATTTTGGTATCATTGGATGCAAAAAAACAAGGGCTTTACAATGTATTGAGAATTTTTTCAAAATTCATTCTTGTTTCAAAGTTAAGACGTCATAAATTTGAATTTTCTTGTGAATATTTTGATTTTTTTTCTTTTTAATTTTTTAAATTTTTATATTGGAAATTTGAGGAAAAGCATTCACGTTTTTGGAATGTCCACGTTATTCTGCATCCAATGATACCAAAATCATTACTGTAGCTCAAAAACTATCAGAGAAAAAGCATTTAGAAACCCCCCCCCCCAAATGTCGTTTTCTATGATTTCCCATTTTCTTTTCAAGAAAATCGCATTTTGTCATAAATGATAAATGATTCTTAATTGTATTTCCTATCAGTATACCAAATTTCATTGCTCTAAATTCAATAATAAAAAAAATATTCGAATGGGGATGAGGAATATGAATGATGAAATATATAAAAAAATAAAAGGAAAAAAAATTGAAAATTTGATATTTTTTTTTTTTTTTTTTTGTCCACGTTATTCTGCGTTCAATGATACCAAAATCATTACTGTAGCTCAAAAACTGTAGGAGGAGAAGCATTTAGAAAACCCCCCAAAAATGTCGTTTTCTATGATTTCCCATTTTCTTTTCAAGAAAATCGCATTTTGTCATTAATGATAAATGATTCAAAATTGCATTTCCTATCAGTATACCAAATTTAATTGCTCTAGGTTCAAAAATGGAAAAAAAGGTCTAAGGTGGATGCCCTCCCCCCCCCCCCCCCCCCCGGGATGCTCTGGGATACGTTCCTGATATTTTTATAAACATTCGGGGACATATCTCAAACTCATTTAAAGCAATAAAAAACTGTGGCGTTGAAGAATTAGCCGCCGCAGCTCCCAGCTTTCGGGATCTGGCTGCTGGCTGCCGACTGGCTGTCGCAGCCTTTCCTGGCTGCCGCGACTGACTGGCGGCGCGTGAGTCGCGCCAGTATTGGAATGGACATGGTGGAGTGTAGTCGCGCGTGTGCTTTCGCTCTTCGGATCTGCGTCGTGTCCCGGTGTGTCTCTTTCGTTGCGTTTGTGAAGCTAGGCGGGTGCCTTGCTTCCGGTGTTCCTCTGGTTCTACGAGGAAGGTCAAGTAGCTGTGGCAGCTGCTTGACGGTTCTGCTGGCGGTGAAGGCACCAAAGCAGAATTTGACGGTAAGCCAACAAGCTATCTAGGCTTTTGGCGGCGGTAGCCTTCTTGTGGGCATCAAGATGGCGGCGGCTGGAACGGCTGCGTCGGCTGAGGGGGCTGACGCAGCTGGAAAGGCTGCGGCAGCCGGAGCTGGCGATGCGGCTGCGGCAGCCGGAGCTGGCGATGCGGCATCGCCAGCGCCGCCGGCGGGGAGCATGTCGGGTGGTGTGCTTGTGGATGCTAGCCTGCTGGCGAACATCCTGACTCAGGCGCGTGGGCCGATCCTCGACCGGCTGTCTAGGCAGTTGCCTAAGCTGACGGGCGATGGGTCGGTCGACGCGCTTGAGTGGCTGGAGAGCTTGGAGAGGCTCTGCCAGCTGGAGCGGGTAGCTCCGACCGACATCATCGGGTTCATGCTCGACGGCAACGCCGCCCGAGTGTTTCGCTCGATGACTGTCGGTGATGCGGGACAGTGGCAGGCAGTTAGGGCTGTGCTGGCCTCGCAATTTGCTTTGCCTATGCAGGAAGCGTATAGGCGGTTCACCGACCGTCGGCTTGGGGCCGGGGAGTCGGTGGACGTGTACCTGGATGACCTGGCGCGTCTGGGTGGGAGGGTGGGGTCGACCAAGAAGGATTTGATTTTTAGGGTCAAATTCTATGAGGGTCTCCCCAATACTCTGTATACGTGGGCAGTTTCGCGGGGGGACGCGTATACTGCGCAGTTCGACGAGGTGGTGTCGAGAGTGCGGGAGAGGATGGCCGCACAGAGGGCTGCTGCCGGGCGTGGCCAGGAGGCCAGGCACGGAGCAGACCTTGCTGCTGCGGGGAAGCAGGGCAGTGGTGGCAAGGGTGCTTGTTACCGCTGCGGCGGCGCACACCGCGTGCGGGTTTGCCCGCAGAAGCCAGGCGCGGCGGCGCCTGCTGGTAGGGGGGCCATGAAGGCTCCCGCAAAAAGGAGGTTTGCATGCTTTGCATGTGGGGAGGTCGGGCATTTTGCCTGCGACTGCCCGGCAGTAGGTAGGCCTGCGGTTGGTGGGTCGGGTTTCGCTGCGGAGGACGCCAGTCGGGGCGACGCGTCCTCCTCAATGGAATCCGCGTAAGCCAAGCTTACCGGAGGTCTCCTCCCCCCGAGGGAGGTGACGGCGCCCCCTCGAAGAGAGGGACCTTGAGCGGCACGGGTGTGTCGCTGGGTCGGGGCGATCTAGAATCGCTCGGAGCGACTGGCGTTACGACGGGGCGTCGGTTGCCAGTCGTTCGTGCCATCCTGAATGGGCATTGTTCTTGGTGTCTGGTAGACTCCGGGAGCGAGCGGACGGTGGTTTGTCCGCGGGTGGTGGTGGGCCAATGCCCCCGGCCGGGGCGGCCGTTGCTAACGGCGGACGGCAGAACTTCCCATGTGGGGAAGCACTGTCGTGTGGTAGTCGGGTTGCAGGGGCATTGTTTTGGTGTCACTGCGCTCGTCATGCCGGAGTTGGGGAACCTTGGCGTGGACTGTCTACTCGGGAGTGATGTTATTGATCACATGGGGGGCGTCACCGTCAGAAGAGGTCCTGACTCGAAGTATGCGGTTGACTGGGGGAGATCTCGGTCAACTGGATGCTGTGGGGGGCCCAGCAATGGACTCACCCGTGCCAAGCTGGGAGCCGGCCTGGTGACTGGGGCGGGGTCGGTGGGGTCGAAAGGTGCGCCAGCACCGATCGAGATCGTCGACCCTGACTTTGTTGCTAGGTTCGCTGACGGTCGGTGGACCGTCAGTTGGCGGTGGTCCGAGAAGCCGCCCGAGGGGTTGCAGACTCGGGTCGCGGAGTACGGATGTACTCAGGCGCCTCACGTGCGGGAGCGCTATGAGGCGGAGATTCAGAGTTGGATCTCAAAGGGGTGGTTGAGGCGATGGCATGGCCCCATCCCGGGCGTCATTCCGTTGCTGGCCGTCGTGCAACCAACGAAGGACAAAGTCCGTCCGGTCATGGATTATCGTGAGTTGAACGGCTTTGTCGAATGTCATACTGGCGATGACATGGTCGCTGTGTGTGGCGACAAGATTCGGAAGTGGCGGCAGCTGCGGGGCGAGCTTAAGGTCGTCGACCTTAAGTCCGCGTACCTGCAGATCCACGTTTCCGAGGATCTGTGGCGGTACCAGATCGTGAAGTTTAAGGGTGTGCCTTACGCTTTGACGCGATTAGGCTTTGGCCTCTCGTGTGCGCCTCGAATCATGACGGTGATTCTCGGCAAGGTTCTGTCGCTGACCGATCGCGTTCGTCGAGGGACGGACCACTATATCGATGATGTAGTGGTGTGTGAGTCCATTCTTAGCGCGCAGGAGCTCCGGGAGCATTTGGCACGGTACGGACTTGTGTCAAAGGAGCCTGAGTGCCTGGATGGAGGTCGGCTGTTGGGCATTTCTTTGCGGAAAGATGCCAACGGACATCTTCGAATGTCGCGGGGGACTGCTCTCTCCGAGTTTGGCTCGGTGAATGCCGGCCTGACGAAGAGAGGGCTGTTCTCCTTGTGCGGTCGGTTAGTTGGCCATTACCCCGTGGCGGGGTGGCTGCGTCCTTGTTGCAGTTTTTTGAAACGGCTGGGGTGCAGTGGCTCTTGGGACGACCCGGTTGACGGTTCTGTCAGCTCGTTGGCTGCGGAGCTGTTGGCGCGGGCTCGTCGGGACGACCCTGTTGGGGGCGTGTGGGGTGTCGACTCGCATGGTACGGTTACCGTGTGGGCTGATGCCAGCTCCCTCGGAGTTGGTGTGGCCCTTGAGGTCGATGGCCGCATTGTGGAGGATGCGTCTTGGCTCCGAAAAGAGTCAGACCACCTTCATATCAATGTGGCCGAGTTGGAAGAGGTGGCGCGGGGTATCAATTTGGCGATTGCGTGGAGTTTTAAGACCTTCACGGTCGCCAGTGATTCCCGGACAGTCGTCGCATGGATGGACAACACTGTCGATGGCCGCAATCGTGTTCGCACGAAGGGCGCGGCGGAGATGCTCGTGAAGCGACGTCTCGGGGTGATCCGTGAGACGATCGCTGAGCATGGTCTGGTCGTGTCTGTTCGCTTCGTCTCGACGATCGAGAACAAGGCCGACCAGCTGACCAGGGTACCTAAGAGGTGGCTTAGTTACCGCGATGGTGGGGAAGCCAGCGCAGAGGTGGCGGCCGTGTTTGCCACTGGAGAGAGTGTCGAGGATGCCATCTGGGCGGCTCATTTGCCGCATCATTTGGGCATTGATCGGACGCTCTACTTGGCGCGTCAGATCCGCAGTGATCTGTCGCGCGAACCGGTGAAGCGGGAGCTGGCTGGATGCGAGGCCTGCCAGCGGATCGACCCTGCGCTGCGGGGGGAAAATCTCGTGGAGCGGGGGGATCTGTCTGTGGAGGAGAGTTGGCGCCGGGTTGCAATTGATGTGACCCACTATGGCACTAAGCTCTACCTGTCATTGGTTGACTGTGGTCCCTCGCGGTTCGCCATCTGGCGACGGCTGCTGAATGAGTCAGCGGCGAGTATTGTCGCTCACTTGCGGGAAATCGTAATTGAGCGAGGGCCGTGTGACGAGTTGCTCCTGGACAATTCGACGGCGTTTCGATCAGCGACTGTGGCACAGTTCGCTGATGCGTGGGGGATTTCGCTGCGATTCCGTGCCGCCTACGCCCCGAGCGGCAACGGGATCGTGGAGAGAAATCATCGGACGATCAAGAGGATCGCCGCCAGGGGAGGTATCACTCCTGAGGAGGCTACATTCTGGTATAATGTGACGCCTCGGAAGGACACTGAGGCGGGCTCAGTCCCTTCGAGCGGTATTTTTCGGTATCGCTGGCGAGTGCCGTTTGACGTCAATCTTCGGGTGATTGATGGCTGCGCGAGCAACAGCTTTGCTGTCGGCGATGAGGTGTGGGTGAAGCCCCCGCTGCCTTCATGCACGAAGCAGTGGACGTCAGGTGAGGTTACCAGCGTCGTGTCAAAGTACGTGGTCTGCGTAGACGGCATGCCCAGGCATGTGCGCGACGTCAGGAGACGGCGCATTGGGGGTGACCGGGGCCGTGTCCCCGAGAATCATAGGGGCGCTGATGGCGCTGCGGCGCCCGACGTAGTTATCTTCGGCGGAGGTGGCGGCGGTGGCGCAGCTCCTCTTGCGTTGCCTGAGAGGGTGGTGGTGGACGCATTAAACGCGGCGCCAGTGGCGCCGGCGGCAGACAACGAGTTTAGTGAAGACTCACTTGAGGAAGAGGGCGAGGAGCCTGCCACTGCCGATGGAGAGGCAGAGCAGCCCCAGGGAGAGCCGGCGCAATTAAGGCGGTCATGCCGTGAACGACGGCGTCCCTCGTACCTAAACGAGTACGAGTGCTAAGCACTGGGCGCTGTGAGTTTCGTGAGAAACTGGGGGAGATGTGGCGTTGAAGAATTAGCCGCCGCAGCTCCCAGCTTTCGGGATCTGGCTGCTGGCTGCCGACTGGCTGTCGCAGCCTTTCCTGGCTGCCGCGACTGACTGGCGGCGCGTGAGTCGCGCCAGTATTGGAATGGACATGGTGGAGTGTAGTCGCGCGTGTGCTTTCGCTCTTCGGATCTGCGTCGTGTCCCGGTGTGTCTCTTTCGTTGCGTTTGTGAAGCTAGGCGGGTGCCTTGCTTCCGGTGTTCCTCTAGTTCTACGAGGAAGGTCAAGTAGCTGTGGCAGCTGCTTGACGGTTCTGCTGGCGGTGAAGGCACCAAAGCAGAATTTGACGGTAAGCCAACAAAAACAAAAACGGGAGAATCGACTTTTGGACTGCAGATGACCCCAAAAACCCCCGGAAATGCTTCCCTTAAGCAACACTAGGAGGGCAATCCCTAAAGTACGGAACTTACTTGTTACTTGTTAACGATGCGGCGCATCTCCTTCTATGGGAATTAGCGCCCCCACTCCGCCACTGGTTCCATTAGATTCTCTTCAGTAGTCCAGCTTCCCGGAGGAATGAAATAATCAAGCTTGGAGCAAGGGGGGGATAGAGTAGTGACGAAAGACTGAAAGGAAGAGCATTGATCCGGCAGGTTGTACGCAGCTGGTGGCGAAAGGGTTCATACGTGGGACACTCAATGAACACGTGCTTCAGCGTGATGTGAGAGTGACAGTTTGGACAGGATGTAGGGGCTGATTTGGTGATGTAGTGGCCATGAGTTAGAAGGCATGTTTGTAGTCGCAGACGAGTGATTACCTTCTGGTCAGCACGGGTGAGGTTTTGAGGGATGAATGGCCCCAGCGTTGGTCGGAAGTGAGTGATGGATTGAGGAAGTGCTGACCAGTTGCTTTGCCATGCTTGGTCATAGTGGAAAAAGAATTTTCTTTTTAGCTCATAGTTGCTAGGAAAAAGGTGTGTCATATAGTTCAAACCCAACGATTCTCTCGCCAATTCATCAGCAGCTTCGTTCCCCAGGATGCCAACATGACTTGGTACCCATTCAATTATTATTTTATTTGCTTCTAGTGAGAAGATTATTTCCATAATCCAGATTACCAAGTAGTGGTCTGGTTTTCTTTTGGAGTTTAGGGCATAAATGCAGCTAAGCGAGTCAGTGAAAATGACAAATGAGCCTGGGAGAGTCGAGAGGAATTTGCAAGCAACGAAGATTGCATACAATTCAGCTGTAAATATAGAGGAGTGGGGAGGAAGTTTTGCCTTGATTTTGAATATGTGCGAGAAAACCCCGCACCCGGTGTTTCCATTGCTTGAAGAGCCGTCTGTGAATACAAAGATTCTGTGAGGGTACAGAGTCAGGGTAAGATCTTTAGAAACCTGTGCCCAGTGGGTATTATCCATGGAAAGTTTGGGATAGCAAGATAGAGAAGAGCAAGCAAATGAAGCAGAGGGCAGGTACCGGGCAGTCATGGGTATAGTAGGAACGTCGGATATTTTGATATTCAAGCTTTGGAGTTCCCTACCTGCACGCCCTGCGAAGGGAAGAGGAAGAGGCAGAATGTAATATAGAGCATAGGGAAAGTGGTTAAGTAGCAGCTGACGCACAGGATGGCGAGGGATGGTGAGTACACGCGAACAGTATGAAGTAAGTAAGAGATTGCGGCGAATTGATAGAGGGATGAGGTTAGCCTCTGCTTCAAGTTTTGAAGTTAGGGTGCAGCGAAGAGCTCCAAGCATTATGCGTGCGGATGCGAATTGAATGCGATCTAGTTTTATCAGGTTGGAAGGAGAAGCAGTAGAAAATAGGAAAGAGGCATAGTCAAGTTTAGGGCGAGTAAGGGAAGTATAGAAGAGTCGGAGAGAGGAGTAGTCAGCTCCCCACCCGCGTGCAGCAATCACAGTCATCAGTCGTAGGTCAGCCTGGCATCGAGATACTAGATTTTTTATGTGATGGTGCCAAGTGAGTTGTTTGTCAAAAGTGAGGCCCAGGAATTTAACAGTGTTGGCAAAGTTGATGGGGGTGTTCTGAAGAGTTAGGGGATGGACAGTTTTGGGTCTGTGCCTGGTAAAGATGACAGCTGATGTTTTGCTTGTTGATATTTGGAGTCCCCACCTGTGGCACCATTTTTCAATTTGGTTTAGAGCATCTTGCATCACATTGGTGGCTTCTGGAAGACTATGATGTTTTATCCATATGGCTACATCATCTGCATATAATGAGTGGGATGTGCTTGCTGGTAGTGCATCTAAAAGATCATTTATATAAATTGTGAAAAGGGTGGGACTGATAACAGACCCTTGGGGGACTCCAGAGTAAATGGGAAATGACCTTGAGGTGGTGTTGTTGATTCTAACTCTGATGGATCTTAGGTGCAAGAAGTTTTGAATAAATGAGGCAATATTACCTTTGATTCCTATTTTTTTAAGTTTGAGAAGGATGCCTTGATGCCAGACGGTATCAAAGGCCCTAGTTATGTCAAGAAAGACGGCTATACAGTATCCATTTTCGAGAAAGGTTTCTCGGATGGAGTTCTCCAGTCTGCAAAGTGCGTCCTGTGTGCTGTGTCCAGATCTGAAGCCGCTTTGCCTTGGGTTGAAGAAGCTGCTACGCTCTAGAGCAGTCTGTAGTCTGTAATTGATCATTTTTTCTAAGATTTTGCATAAGCAGTTAGTGAGGGCAATGGGGCGGTATGAGTTGATGTCAGTTGAGGGCTTAGGGGGTTTCAGAATTGGAATGATAATGGCTTCTCTCCACTGGTGAGGGAATCCATGGGAGTAAATGTAGTTGTAAAAGTGCAAGAGAGCCTGTAGCTGATGCTTTGTGAAATGTTGGGGGAATGAGAATGGTATGGAGTCAGCTCCAGGAGAGCGAGATGTGGAGTGCTGCAGAGCTTTACTAAGTTCTTGAATGCTGAAAGGTTTGTTGTACCATGGAGAGTCTTGTTGGATAAATTTGGGTGGGTTTCTTTTAACTGTTTCTTTGACTTTCAAAAATGCTTGATCATTTGATTTACCATTACTCACTTTAGAGAAGTGGAGTGCAAGTTCATTAGCTACATTCAATTGGTCAGTGATAATATTGTCATTGTGTTTAATTACAATTGATTTATTGCTTTGCCGAGAGGATATGGCTCTAACTTTTTTCCAGACTGTGGAATTGCTGGTTTTGGCAGTCATGTTGCTTAGGAAAACCAGCCAGCTGGATTTACGGGCTTCATGCACTGTTCGCTTGAAGTATGCCTGCGCTTTTTTGAATTTGATCCAGAGCTCTAGGTTGCCTCGATGGTTCTTGTAGTGTGACAATGCCCTATTTTTGGCCCGGTGTGCTGTGGAGCATTCTTTGTTCCACCAGCAGGCAGATTTTGGGTTGGGTTTTGCTTTGGAAATTAGGATGCTTGCATGAGCTGCCTCTGAGATGGCCAGAGTCACAGCACCACAAGCCTGAGTAGGTGATAAGAATTTATCAGGGAGTTTCAAACTTGATTGGAAGGCTGACCAATCTGCGACTGCAGGTGCCACCGCGGAAGGGGTATGCTGGTTTGGGGTAGGGAGGTTGAAATAATTAGAGGAAAGTGATCGCTGGTACATGGACTAAAGTGAGGTTGCCAGGAAAAGAGAGGAGCTATATCAGGAGAAGTTATTGTCAAGTCAATGTGACTGAAGGTACCGCTTGGAGATAGAAAAGTAGATTCAGAGTTGTTTAGTAGAAAAAGATCATTACTCATGATCCAACCCTGAATAAGGTTTCCCCTGGCATCCTCCCCAGGGGAACCCCAGCTGGGGTGGTGCGAGTTTGAGTCCAAACAGATGATAAAAGGAGAGGAGAGCTGAGCAAGGAGTAAAGGAAGTTCAGAAATTAGGACAGAGTTAGGAAGTTTGGGTGGGATGTACAAGGAACATATTGAAATAGTTAGCTGGGAGAGGAAAATTTTGCTTGCACAGGCTTCAAGGGAAGACTTGATGGGAATGATAGTATGAGGGAATGAATTATGCACAGCCACTGCCACTCCACCACCACCTCCACAGACCCTTTCATAACTTGCCATTGGTCTGGAAAAATTTTTCAAATTGATTGAATTAGAATTGGCCATAGTTTCCTGCAAACAGAGTACACTAGGATTGCATTCAGATATTAATTTTTGCAAGAAAAGTTTGCGAGAAAAGAAAGATCTAACATTCCACTGTATTATTGTGAAGTTTAACATGAACTTGATATGGAAGTGAGACCTAAGTTAGTTAGTGAGTCAATTACTGTAGCATCTGCCTGAAGAATTTGACCAAGTTGAGTCAGACATTGAATTTTATCTGTTAAGCTGGAGGTCATGAAGGGTTTGATAATGACAGGCAAGACTTTAACAATTAAGTTGGCCATTTCAGTTGAGAAAGTTGAAGTAGATGAGCTAGTATTGGATGATTGAGATTGATGAACAGGATGACGCATAGTATTGCCACAGTGAGATTGCCGAAGGTATGGACTGTTAGGGTTTACCTGAGATTGTGAAGGAACAGAAGTTTGAGTGAGAAGTGAGCACGGGGGAGAGTTTTGACGTTGTCCTGGAGTTATCCATTGACTGGCAGGACTGTTAGAAGAGATTGGGCGTGACGGAGTGGGGGACGCTTCGTCTTCATTCATCAGTTGAGTCAATGTTGGAAAAGCTTCAGGAGAGGAGACATCCAAGATTTCATTATTGACAATTCCATTGGTAGGACGAGGTTGGATGATTTGCTGCCTTGTAGTTGGATTAGGGTTAGGTGCATTTTGGTTGGCAGTAAGTTCAGCTCTGGCTCTCTCCCTTGCAGCAGCAAATGAGAGTCCCTTGTCTGTAGTAAGTTGACAGGCATGCCGCTCAGCTTTGTAAGCAATACAGTCGCGAGAAGTTACTGAGTGTGGGCCTTTGCAGTTAGGGCAGGTAGGAGGAGACTCCGCTGAGGGGCAAGCATCAAATAGATGGCCTTCTTTGCTGCAGTGACCACAGATTGGAGTTACTCTACTGCATCTGCTGCGCGAGTGGCCATATTTGCAGCATTTACCGCAACGCAGGGGGCTGGGATAATATTGATCTATCTTATAATAAACATATCCAATTCGAATTTTGGCTGGAAGGGTTGAGGACAAAAAGGTGAGGACATATAGGGGAACATGGGCTTTTAGGGGATCAACAAGCAGCTTTCTTATTCCTACAACTTTGTTGGGTTTCAAGATGTCAAGTAGAAACTCCAGCGACTCTTCTTTTAATTCTGGAGCATAGATGGTGCCATAGGAGAATTGGGTGCTCCAGGCAACAGAGGCACTTATGGGGATGCTCTGGTTCTTTATTACCAGAGTCTTTGCAGAAAGAAGTTTTTTGACTTGGTTGAAGTTTTTAGTGGTGACAAGAAGTGATCCTGACTTTTGATGCTCAATGGATTCTATGGGATCACACAGCGAGTCCATTGCCTGTCCGATCCAGAATGGGTTTTTCTTTGCAAGGCTTATAGTTGGGTCAGTGGATGTCAACACAACTTGACGAGTAGAATCCGGTATGTTTTTTAGGTTTTCGTCAGAATTTAGGTCAATCCGAGCAGTGCTTTGGGCCGCGGTTGAAGGGTTGTTCTGTTTAATAGCAGAGCTGGAGGCTTCAGCGTCAAGAAGGCTGTCCGATTTTTCTGGATAGGATGGGGTAGGAGGAATGTTATCCGCAATAAGGCTGGTGCATGAGTCAGAGAAAACGCCACTGCAGTCAGACTCGCAGTCAGAGATAGGCCGGTTTGGGTCTCTGATAGTTTTCTTTGAGCTTGTTGCAGAAATGTCTGGAGAGTCACTTCTGCGCTTTAGGTTAGTTGGTTTGGATGGAGGTTTTTTGCTTTTCAAAAATTCATCCGGTGGCTGTTTGGGAGGCAAGTTTGCCGCACTTTCACGCCTACTAGGCATTTCAATCAAAGCACCGAGTAGCTAACTTCGAAAATTAGGGAGTTAGGCCACAACACGACCTCACAGCACTGTGTTCCGAAGAGAACTCCCAAAAGTACGGAACGATGGAACGCCCGGAACGGAACGTTCCTTGCAACTGATATTACTGGTCCTAAAATCCGGAACGCCCAGAAGAGTACCGGATGACTGGAACAAGTGTAATGTAGTACTGTTGCACAAGAATGGACATAAGAGTATGAAAGAACTTAAAAATTACAGACCAATTGCACTGGCTGACACTGTATGTAAGATCTTTTGTGGTATTTTGAATGAGAGAATGAAAAATTTAGTTGAGGAATTAGGAGCCCTGGGTGAGGATCAAAATGATTTTAGGCAGGATAGACGTGGGGAGGATAATTTTTTTATAGTGAGTGAAATAATTGAGCGAACGAGGAAGGATGATAGGAATTTATATTAAGCATTCCTGGGTATTGAAAAGGCGTATGACAGAGTGGATCGGGTTACGCTCTTTGAAGTTTTGAGAAAAGTTGGGTTTAGCAGAAAAATAGTAAAAATTTTACAAAGTCTGCATGAGAACACAAGCGCTATCTACAGGTTAGGAAATTTGGAAACAGGGCTAGTGAGGAGTGTTAGAGGAGTGAGACAGGGCTGGACTCTGTCTCCCCTGTTGTTTGGATTCTACTCAGAAGAATTAGCAGTTCGACTGAGAATTAGTGGCTTAGGACTGAAAGTTGGTAATGAAAGACTGAGCTGTTTGTTGTATGCTGATGACGTGGTTGTGATTAGTGAATGTAGACATGAACTGCAAAGGATGCTTGTCATTGTGAATGGATTTAGTACAGATTTCAAGATGAACTTTGGTGCCGACAAAAGAAACGTTATGGTTATAAATAGTGATGAGACTGACAGAGACAGACGGTGGAATATTGGAGAAATCAGAATAGGTAGAACATAAGATTACAAATATCTAGATTGTATGATAAGTGAAGATGGATGCACTAGAACTAAGGGTGAGTGTCAGGGGTTGTCTCTGACTGAATGCGACATTGGAATCCCTTAGCTCACGCGCGATCGCATGCAGACGGTGAGTCGTCGTGCTAGACTGGATGAGCGTGGACGGGTGCGTGTTTAATGTAGATTTTGTCAGGTTTTGCGGATTCTGGTCATATGTGTTATAAGGAACTTGTGTTATAGATTTTTATTGCATGTAATAATTTCGGTCTCGCTTATTCTGAACAGTGAGGTCGCCAGATCCCCCAGTTTGGGACACTCTAAGCACTGCCCAGCCAAAAGCCACCTGCATAAGCCACCTACATAAGTCGCCTCCAATAAGCCACCTGCATAAGCCACATACGCTAGCTCGTATTAGCCTTGTTACCTCTACGTTGGAGCCTTGTCACCTCTGCTGCGTTGACGTCTTGTCACCTCAGCTGCGTTGACGTCTTTTCACCTCTGCTGCGTTGACGTCTTGTCACCTCGGCTGCGTTGACGTCTTGTCACCTCTGCTGCGTTGACGTCTTGTCACATCTGCTGCGTTGACGTCTTGTCACCTCTGCTGCGTTGACGTCTTGTCACCTCTGCTGCGTTGACGTCTTGTCACCTCTGCTGCGTTGACGTCTTGTCACCTCTGCTGCGTTGACGTCTTGTCATCTCTGCTGCGTTGACGTCTTGTCACCTTTGCTGCGTTGACGTCTTGTCACCTCTGCTGCGTTGACGTCTTGTCACCTATGCTGGCAAAAAGTGGCAAAAGCAATGCAGTAGAGTGGACGGTTAAGTAGTGTGGCCAGATACAGAGCAAACAAGTATGAATGCGTGAGAGGAATGTGGAAGTATGTTGCTGTACCTAGTGTCATGTATGGTATGAGTGCTCTTGCCTGGAATGTAAGTGATCTTGAAAAGCTGGATGTAATACAAAATAAGGTAAGACGTTTAGCATTGGGTGCTCCAAAATGGACAGGTACAGAAGCCATTAGAGGTGACCTATGGAGCCTATTTTCAGAAGGAATGATGAAAGCGGTGCTGAATTATAAGGTGAGAATTGAAAGAATGCAGAATAGCAGATGGGTAAAGCAAATTTTTGAATGGAATCTGAGTGTAAGCTATTGGGAGAAAGTGTGTTGGGGGTATGCAAGGAAACTTAGTATGCAAAAGATTATTCATGTTAGAATTGTGAGACCTGTGGATGACTGGAGTTCAATAAATGTTGGAGGTGTAGGGCTTGAGTGGGACTGCAAGAGGCGGAAAAAAGAGATTGAGAGGCAAACAAAAGATTGTGGATTGAATAAGTGGAAGCTTAGCATGATGCGGAAGCCTACACTTAACTGGTATATGAAAAAGGAAGCACCTAAGTTTGAGATGTTCTATGATGGTAGTTTTGGAAGTCAACTCTTGTTTGCTGTGAGATGTAAGTCATTGAGTGTGAATAAATGTACCTGGAGGTGGAATGAGAATAATAACAGATTATGTCGGCAGTGTAATAGTGGAGTGGATTAAACAATTGTGCATTTTGTGCTGAAATGTAGTAATTATGAGCAAGAAAGAGAGAGTTTCATGAATGTGGTGTTTGAGCAGTATGGAGAGAATGAGTGGTATGCCAGATGTGCTGAATATGATTGTGAAATGAGCTGTATTATTGGATTGGATCAGGTGTGTAATTTGAGTATCATTGAAGCTATGAAAGTTTTTCTTGTACCTGCCTGGAGTAAAAGACAGTGACTGGTATGAGCCCGTCATGTAAAGTGGGCTGTAATAACCCAGCATGCCTGGGGATGATGTCTTGACGTACTGGTTATCCCAGTGATGCCATCAAATGGCAGTTTTGACAAGGATTAGTGGATCCCGAATAGTATTGGACAAGTCTGGTACACAAGCACTGAACCCTTTCTGTGAATATTGTATTGAGGAGGAAATTGTAGGCCGTTACAGAGGCCCCGACGCTGTCGGCCCTCAATTTCAAGTTCAAGTTCAAGTCCCTACTTCCTATACAAGGATGAAATGCCGACATCAGCTATTGAAAATAATTTGAACTTTTACGAGCATAGGCTGCATTTGCAGGTTTTTCATTTCGAATCGTGATTTGTGTGTTCAATTTAGGTCATGAATTGTACAACCTGTTATCTACACGTGATATTGGTGAACAAATGTAGTGTGATTGACTGTTTTGGTTCTCAAAATAGATGATAATTCCTAGATGATAATTCTTTATTTATTACATAATTATTTTAAATTGTGTAATTCATGAAAAATCATTCAAAGAATTTCGTTTTCTTTTGTGTTTTAATATTTCATGACTCACTATGACAAAATAATGTGCACGTAAAAAGAGACATTCGTTTCTTAATTCATTGCCGTGGGTGTTTAGGAAGGTATTTTTGCGATTACTATTATTCAGACTAATATTTATTATTGTCTCATCGCAAAAAAAATTAAAAACCGAAATAAATCCGACAGGGACGATTTAAACCTGTATTCATGATATAAATATAATATAAATTCATGAAACTCATTTATGTACCCATAAATGAATTTAAAATGTCTTTATGGACATTTACATGAACATAGCACTTAGCACTGAAGTGCGTTTGATGAAAATATTTATCACTCGAGTTCTCTCAAAGATCGTAATTCCCAGCTCCGTCTGTGCCAAATTTCCCGGTTTAGGATCACCAACTCCCGTTCAGGTGCAGCCAGCAGGGCAGCCTCAGTGACAGTTGGTCACTTCGATAATACTTCAATCGATCAGAGGAAACTATAATCCCATCCGTATCATACATGTAACATGAATGCCTACAGTGAACGTAGCTGTTGTATGAAAATGTATGAGCTCCGTACCTACACCAGCACCGTACCTACACCAGCACCGTACCTACACCAGCACCGTACCTACACCAGCACCGTACCTACACCAGCACCGTACCTACACCAGCACCGTTCCTACACCACCACAATACCAACACCAGCACCGTACCTACACCAGCACCGTACCTACACCAGCACCGTACCTACACCAGCACCGTACCTACACCAGCACCGTACCTACACCAGCACGTACCTACACCAGCACCGTACCTACACCAGCCCCGTACCTACACCAGCACGTACCTACACCAGCACCGTACCTACACCAGCACCGTACCTACACCAGCACCGTACCTACACCAGCACGTACCTACACCAGCACCGTACCGACACCACCACCGTACCTACACCAGCACCGTACCTACACCAGCACCGTACCTACACCAGCACCGTACCTACAATAGCACCGTACCTACAATAGCACCGTACCTACACCAGCACCGTACCTACACCAGTACCGTACCTACACCAGCACCGTACCTACACCAGCACCATAACAACTGATGTCTTAACATTGAAAATAAGAATAAGAAGAAAACGGTAATGTATTGATTTCTACAACTATGATAATTTAAGGAACGATAATAACGCAAACAGCATCAACGATGGTGGTTGGCGCGTTGATGTTCAGTTGAATTGAACACTGAAGTGAAAACCTACTTTACATGAACTTTGGTAGCTCTATATTAAAATAACTTAGTCATCCATTGACAAATGAATAAAAATTTTCAAAATTTTGGGAGTTGATATCAAAATACGATAAAAACTGCGATAAAAATTAAACTTGCTGAAACTTTCATAAGACTGAATTTTCAATCATATCAATGTTTGGCAATAACCTGACATATATGTGAAGTCGTCAAGTTCATATTCCTAAAATTTAGTTGGAGCGATGCCAATTGCCCCCACGCGACGTGCATGTGGATTTTTAGGTCAAATTCATATATTTTTGTAGCGTATTCGGCTCATATCACTGTAGTTCTACCGTAGAGATGGCGTAGGGTGGATACCTTAGCGTGCACGCTACCTCCGATGAGGTACAAGATGCATTGAAAGAAAGCTGTTCGCTTGAGTTAGTCCGTCATGTAAGTACCCGACTTCCTGAACACAAACCTGTGCTCAATTTCTGCGAGCTGCCGCCATTTTGCTGTGCAGCTTACTGCCTGAATGTTGAATGCTGCTTCGTTTGGCCGTGAGTGATGAGACATTTGCTGATGTTGGGGATAAATGTTAGTTAATAATTTTAGGACGATCGCCGTGAACACAACACCTGCAGACGCAGTAACTGGTGGTAGACACCTGCTGACGCAGTAACTAGTGGCAGACAACACCTGCAGATGCAGTAACTACTGGCAGACAAGACCTGCAGACGCAGTAACTAGTGGCAGACCACACCTGCAGATGCAGTAACTAGTGGCAGACAACACCTGCAGATGCAGTAACTAGTGGCAGACAACACCTGCTGACGCAGTAACCAGTGGCAGACAACACCTACAGACGCAATAACTAGTGGCAGACAAGACCTGCAGACGCAGTAACAAGTTATGAATAACTACAACAATTCAGAGTGATATAACAACTGCCCATCCATACGTGATTTCCAGAATGTCAAGGGTATGATGCGCCGTAAACGGTTGCCACAGCTTCTTAAGAACATTACATCTATACAACGTCTTTTACGTTTAAACACGAATGCTTGAACCCAGTTTAGTTACCGTATATTAATTTGTGAAGTAAAAGTATTAACCTGACATTGTTTTGTAATGTCGATTATTTCGAAATTATAATTTTTGACAGGCTAAAAAATATTTTTTCAGAAAATAAATATGGATATTCTGTTACATTCACACAAATTTAGTCAAATTATAAAAACATTCTTGAAGGCTAACTGATTTATTTTTATGATCAATCTGTAAACAAATGGAAGGAATCTTCACTTTAATTCTCAATTCCACTGAACAACAACATGCTGACTTCCACTGATGATGCTATATCGCTTCTTACATTTACATAAATGTAAATATCAATATATTACCGTTTTGTTTTTATTGTTACGTTGTGGTATTTGTTGTTATGGTGCTGGTGTAGGTACGGTGCTGGTGTAGGTACGGTGCTGGTGTAGGTACGGTGCTGGTGTAGGTACGGTGCTGGTGTAGGTACGGTGCTGGTGTAGGTACGGTGCTGGTGTAGGTACGGTGCTGGTGTAGGTACGGTGCTGGTGTAGGTACGGTGCTGGTGTAGGTACGGTGCTGGTGTAGGTACGGTGCTGGTGTAGGTACGGTGCTGGTGTAGGTACGGTGCTGGTGTAGGTACGGTGCTGGTTTATAATTACACAATGCGTTGATAAAATGGGTTCGAAAGAGTGACTACCATATTAATATCGTCTAATTTCATTGGAAGATAGCATGTTTCATCACGGGGACATAAGACTGAGTGAGAAGGAGCAGCAAGAGGACGGTTCGTGCGACAACACCTGCCGGGATCTACCACGAGAGCCTGACATGTTCGTGCTGCAGAGTGTGCCGGCTGAAGTTATCGCACGAATCCCCTTGCTACTTCTTCTCAAAAAATAGTGTGGGAAAATTCTGTACGGTAACTATATTACTACAAAAGTGTAATGTGTCTCGTGTGAGTTCTCATGGAGTGAAAAATATGTTTCACGCAGATTATGTGACTTTTGTGAGCCCCATCGATGTGTTGGGTGTTGTTTCCTGTTGCCCCTATCGTTATTTTTCTATATGATCTGAAGCATTGCTATTTCAGCCTATAGTTATTATTGCATGCAGTTAAAAAAGCTTTTTTATTTAACGAACGAATTAGTTTCACAACATGCTGTTGGTGCACTAGACTTAAATGGCAAGTATTGATATCAGCATGTCTATTCTAGCATAAATCAGCATGTCTATTGTAGCATAAATCAGCATGTCTATTGTAGCATAAATCAGCATGTCTATTGCAGCATAAATCAGCATGTCTATTGTAGCATAAATCAGCATGTCTATTGAAGCATAAATCAGCATGTCTATTGAAGCATAAATCAGCATGTCTATTGAAGCATAAATCAGCATGTCTATTGAAGCATAAATCAACATGTCCATAGGAAATCACATCGGCAAAATAACCCATCAATCTGGCCATGAATCCGCTTTGCTGTAAAATAAATTAGGGAGTGACAAAATTGGCAATTGACCCCAAAATATCTGGAGATCCGTCTTGCCTCAATTGATCCTCATAAAGTGGATTGTGAAGTGAGAACCCACCCTTTTACCTGGCCGACGCTTAAATCTGGATCTCGGAGGGGAATTCACAATTTGCCATGCGTCTAATCCAGCGTCTCTCTCAAAAGCTGAGTGGTTTGTAGATGTCTTCGTAAATAGTTGATACTGAGGATCTTGCTTTTCATTATATTCCTTCGTAAGTTAGGAAAATTAAATGAATTGATGAAACAAAGTTTACTTCTGATACTGAATGTTTAACTTTGAAAATAAGGCTCTGGCTTCACGCTTATTGAAGATAATTAATTGACCAAAATGACCGTTGTTGAATAATTGATTTATATGGAATAACACTTTGTTTTGCCTTAATATTGGGCTGAGGGCAGTCAGATAGTCCCCAAAGTAATATTATATAATTGAATTAATATCAATTCCGATATACGATACAACTTATTGAGATAATTTACGGAGAGCTTTTGGCAATAATGCGACTTTCGTACGATTATCAAGAGGAGGTCATTACATATCGCAATAGAGTGGCATCGGTGGAATGGAAACCACCATAACAGTCTGCCACTAGTTACTGCGTCTGCAGGTGTTGTCTGCCACTAGTTACTGCGTCTGCAGGTATTGTTTTCTGCCACTAGTTACTGCGTCTGCAGGTGTTGTTGTCTGCCACTAGTTACTGCGTCTGCAGGTGTTGTTGTCTGCCACTAGATCTGCAGGTGTTGTCTGCCTCTAGTTACTGCGTCTGCAGGTGTTGTTGTCTGCTACTAGTTACTGCGTCTGCAGGTGTTGTTGTCTGCCACTAGTTACTGCGTCTGCAGGTGTTGTCTGCCACTAGTTACTGCGTCTGCAGGTGTTGTTGTCTGCCACTAGCTACTGCGTCTGCAGGTGTTGTCTGCCACTAGTTACTGCGTCTGCAGGTGTTGTTGTCTGCCACTAGTTACTGCGTCTGCAGGTATTGTTGTCTGCCACTAGTTACTGCGTCTGCAGGTGTTGTTGTCTGCCACTAGCTACTGCGTCTGCAGGTGTTGTTGTCTGCCACTAGTTACTGCGTCTGCAGGTGTTGTTGTCTGCCACTAGTTACTGCGTCTGCAGGTGTTGTTGTCTGCCACTAGTTACTGCGTCTGCAGGTGTTGTCTGCCACTAGTTACTGCGTCTGCAGGTGTTGTTGTCTGCCACTAGTTACTGCGTCTGCAGGTGTTGTTGTCTGCCACTAGTTACTGCGTCTGCAGGTGTTGTTGTCTGCCACTAGCTACTGCGTCTGCAGGTGTTGTCAGCCACTAGATACTGCGTCTGCAGGTGTTGTCTGCCACTAGTTACTGCGTCTGCAGGTGTTGTTGTCTGCCACTAGTTACTGCGTCTGCAGGTGTTGTCTGCCACTAGTTACTGCGTCTGCAGGTGTTGTCAGCCACTAGTTACTGCGTCTGCAGGTGTTGTTGTCTGCCACTAGATACTGCGTCTGCAGGTGTTGTCAGCCACTAGTTACTGCGTCTGCAGGTGTTGTTGTCTGCCACTAGTTACTGCGTCTGCAGGTGTTGTTGTCTGCCACTAGTTACTGCGTCTGCAGGTGTTGTCTGCCACTAGTTACTGCGTCTGCAGGTGTTGTCAGCCACTAGTTACTGCGTCTGCAGGTGTTGTTGTCTGCCACTAGATACTGCGTCTGCAGGTGTTGTCAGCCACTAGTTACTGCGTCTGCAGGTGTTGTTGTCTGCCACTAGATACTGCGTCTGCAGGTGTTGTCAGCCACTAGTTACTGCGTCTGCAGGTGTTGTTGTCTGCCACTAGATACTGCGTCTGCAGGTGTTGTCAGCCACTAGTTTGTGGTGTTCTCCCTCAGGCTGCTTTACACTCCGGGCAGACTTGTGAATATCTATTGACTTGTGAATATCGATAGACTTGTGAAATATCTTTGCCCGAAGTGAGTGCCTGAGGTGCGAACGAACCGGCAAGGTGAGGAAAACACAACTGGAATAAACGCCGTATTATTATGAAGATCGCCGACAATAATGGCACAAGGGAATATTACAGTCGAGTAATACAGTGACAGATGACGTCTTGGCGGACCGACGGTTGTCGGGGAGACGCTGCGTGGTTGAGGGGCGAGAGCAGACCGGTGAGGCTGCTGCGGACCGACGGTTGTCGGGGAGACGCTGCGTGGTTGAGGGGCGAGAGCAGACCGGTGAGGCTGCTGCTGTCCGAGGGTCTTGACCAAGGAGTACCAGAGGAGGTAGCGGGGAACTGGTGCGACTAGCCAGCCACCAGACGTGGCGGCTGGCTGTCGAGGAGGCGGTGACGGTAGCAGAGGTGGTGCTTGCTGAGCGTCGAGACTTTGTTGTAAACACCAGGGACGCTGCGAGTGTACTGAGCTCCGCTGGCTGCGCGGCTGTTTATATAGGCCTCGCTGGAGGTTGACTCTACCCGTCCGGGTCTCTGATTGACGGGAACGCCTGTTTACTTTCACGTCGGACCGCGCGGTGTATTGAAGCGTACGAGGGAACGCCTGTTTACTTTCACGTCGGACCGCGCGGTGTATTGAAGCGTGCGAAGGTTGTGGTGGTGTGTGTTCATACCACCACAGGTGCCCCCCCGTTGTAAGCCTCGACGCTCCGCCTTTAATGCGTCGTATTTACCGTTTGCCGGGGGGTTCAATAGTATCTCTTGTACTCCGGATACAATGTGCGTGGGTAGTCCTCCTAAGAGCGCCCCGAACTTCGAAGCGTCGTCCAGGTTCGGGACTTGTGCGAGAAAAACATCGCAGTGAAGGAGCCATCCCTTGATGTCACCACTGAAGGCGGGTAACCGGACATCTCTCCCAGCCATGCTTCCACCTGCCGGTCACTCTGGGGTCACCAGTGTGGTGTTCTCCCTCAGGCTGCTTTACACTCCGGGCAGACTTGTGAATATCTATTGACTTGTGAATATCGATAGACTTGTGAAATATCTTTGCCCGAAGTGAGTGCCTGAGGTGCGAACGAACCGGCAAGGTGAGGAAAACACAACTGGAATAAACGCCGTATTATTATAAAGATCGCCGACAATAATGGCACAAGGGAATATTACAGTCGAGTAATACAGTGACAGATGACGTCTTGGCGGACCGACGGTTGTCGGGGAGACGCTGCGTGGTTGAGGGGCGAGAGCAGACCGGTGAGGCTGCTGCGGACCGACGGTTGTCGGGGAGACGCTGCGTGGTTGAGGGGCGAGAGCAGACCGGTGAGGCTGCTGCGGACCGACGGTTGTCGGGGGGAAACGCTGCGTGGTTGAGGGGCGAGAGCAGACCGGTGAGGCTGCTGCTGTCCGAGGGTCTTGACCAAGGAGTACCAGAGGAGGTAGCGGGGAACTGGTGCGACTAGCCAGCCACCAGACGTGGTGGCTGGCTGTCGAGGAGGCGGTGACGGTAGCAGAGGTGGTGCTTGCTGAGCGTCGAGACTTTGTTGTAAACACCAGGGACGCTGCGAGTGTACTGAGCTCCGCTGGCTGCGCGGCTGTTTATATAGGCCTCGCTGGAGGTTGACTCTACCCGTCCGGGTCTCTGATTGGCGGGAACGCCTGTTTACTTTCACGTCGGACCGCGCGGTGTATTGAAGCGTACGAGGGAACGCCTGTTTACTTTCACGTCGGACCGCGCGGTGTATTGAAGCGTGCGAAGGTTGTGGTGGTGTGTGTTCATACCACCACAGGTTACTGCGTCTGCAGGTGTTGTTGTCTGTCACTAGTTACTGCGTCTGCAGGTGTTGTTGTCTGCCACTAGTTACTGCGTCTGCAGGTGTTGTCTGCCACTAGTTACTGCGTCTGCAGGTGTTGTCAGCCACTAGTTACTGCGTCTGCAGGTGTTGTTGTCTGCCACTAGATACTGCGTCTGCAGGTAATGTCAGCCACTAGTTACTGCGTCTGCAGGTGTTATTGTCTGCCACTAGATACTGCGTCTGCAGGTGTTGTCAGCCACTAGTTACTGCGTCTGCAGGTGTTGTTGTCTGCCTCTAGATACTGCGTCTGCAGGTGTTGTCTGCCACTAGTTACTGCGTCTGCAGGTGTTGTTGTCTGCCACTAGATACTGCGTCTGCAGGTGTTGTCTGCCACTAGATACTGCGTTTGCAGGTGTTGTCTGCCACTAGTTACTGCGTCTGCAGGTGTTGTCAGCCACTAGTTACTGCCTCTGCAGGTGTTGTTGTCTGCCACTAGATACTGCGTCTGCAGGTGTTGTCAGCCACTAGTTACTGCGTCTGCAGGTGTTGTTGTCTGCCACTAGATACTGCGTCTGCAGGTGTTGTCTGCCACTAGTTACTGCGTTTGCAGGTGTTGTCTGCCACTAGTTACTGCGTCTGCAGGTGTTGTCAGCCACTAGTTACTGCCTCTGCAGGTATTGTTGTCTGCCACTAGATACTGCGTCTGCAGGTGTTGTCAGCCACTAGTTACTGCGTCTGCAGGTGTTGTTGTCTGCCACTAGATACTGCGTCTGCAGGTGTTGTCTGCCACTAGTTACTGCGTCTGCAGGTGTTGTTGTCTGCCACTAGATACTGCGTCTGCAGGTGTTGTCTGCCACTAGTTACTGCGTCTGCAGGTGTTGTTGTCTGCCACTAGCTACTGCGTCTGCAGGTGTTGTTGTCTGCCACTAGATACTGCGTCTGCAGGTGTTGTTGTCTGCTACTAGTTACTGCGTCTGCAGGTGTTGTTTGGCACTAGTTACTGCGTCTGCAGGTGTTATTGTCTGCCACTAGTTACTGCGTCCGCAGGTGTTGTGGTCTGCCACTAGTTACTACGTCTGCAGGTGTTGTCTGGCACTAGTTATTGCGCCTGCAGGTGTTGTTGTCTGCCACTAGATACTGCGCCTGCAGGTGTTGTCTGCCTCTAGTTACTACGTCTGCAGGTGTTGTTGTCTGCTACTAGTTACTGCGTCTGCAGGTGTTGTTTGGCACTAGTTACTGCGTCTGCAGGTGTTATTGTCTGCCACTAGTTACTGCGTCTCCAGGTGTAGTGGTCTGCCACTAGTTACTACGTCTGCAGGTGTTGTCTGTCACTAGTTATTGCGCCTGCAGGTGTTGTTGTCTGCCACTAGTTACTGCCCCTGCAGGTGTTGTTGTCTGTCACTAGTTACTGCGTCTGCAAGTGTTGTCTGTCACTAGTAACTGCGTCTGCAGGTGTCGTTGTCTGCCACTAGTTACTGCATTTGCAGGTGTTGTTGTCTGCTACTAGTTACTGCGTCTGCAGGTGTTGTTGCCTGCCACTAGTTACTGCGTCTGAGGGTGTTGTTGTCTGCCACTAGTTACTGCGTCTGCAGGTGTTGTTGTCTGCTACTAGTTACTGCGTCTGCAGGTGTTGTTGTCTGTTACTAGTTACTGGTTCTGCAATTCTGTATATTCAGGCAGTACGCTGCTTAGTAAAAATGGCAGCGTGCTTACATAAAGTGACCTCAAGTGTAAGTTCGGAAGCCAGTTATCTGAGATGACACAACCTTACTTAACCGTGCAGATATTTTTATGCATTGATCACGACTATTTCGAATCATATAACTGACACAATCACCGCCGGTGACGCATGCACAGCTGACAATGTCAGGCCAGGGTTGCCAGAAGGTTTTCGTGGATAGTAACAAATTTCCATCGCAAAGGCTAACAAAATAAATCAATAAGTAACAAAACATGAAATTCGTCAAATAATTAATTTAGTATTGAAGGAAGTGTTTACTAACTTTTCAAAAAGTAGCTAATTTTATTAATTCTTTAGAAAGCTGCCATTTCATGCAGTTAGTGCGACTAAGTAAACTTTTGGAGTACAGAAGTGCGTTTAAAGTTTCTGTTTTCAACATAGACCTGTTTTTACGTTTGATATTATTTGAAAGTGAAAATATTCTTTCAGCACAGGCTGAGGAATGAGGCAACGCAAGTAGGCTCATAATTAGTTTTGATAATAGTGGGTATCGAAGTCCATCACCGCACTTTTCTCTTGAAACAGTGTACCAGAAGTTTTCAGGTTCCTCGTCAGTTATACGGTTCGTGTCCTCCAATGGCTCTCTCCATTCTGTATTCAGTGTTTCGTACTCTTCTTCAGAAATGATGTTAGGAAAGTTTAAGGCAAGAGGAATGATGGAGGCAGGTTTTCCCACATCAACGTTGGCGGGGTCCATGGCCTCAAGTAATTCCAACTTTTTAAGCATTTCATTCGAGAGAAAACGGCTAAACATTTCTTTCATTAATCGTAAATAAAAATTCCCGATGTTCCCTCGAAATTGTTTCAGGTCTTGTCAGAAGTTTTTTACGAATTCTCGCAATAAACAGCTTCTACTCTGGCCCCACGGTAATTTTCTCAATTGGAAGTTAGACCGGAGGATCATTAACAGCAATTTCCGCTTGATAATTAACGAAAATTTTGTTTGCGTTAATTTTGCAACGAGTTCGTTTAAATAAAGCTTACCAATGACAGCACGAGACACACCTGTGCCTTTCGCTGCCTCTGATGTCTCCACTGATTGAGGAATCTTCGCAAACATTAGCAACCAACCCTGGTAAGGGGTCCAAAATAGAGACAATTAAGTTGTGTTCTTCGACGAAGACACAAAGTTTTAGCTCAGCTACAGCAACTTCATTTGAGCGAAGTGATGACGTACTGGGTCGCACGAAGTCAGTCACCTTGAGCACTTGTTAACACTACGCTCATTTTTTTGTGCTTTTCTGTACCTCCATGTCTTTCCATTTGTGATATTCCACCAGCTAATTCACAATTTCAAAACTTGCAATATGCTTTATTTTCAATGCTTTATCTTCAAACAATACCAACAGCAACAACAACAACAACACTAACAAAAACCACACCAACACCAACAACAACACCAACAACAACACCAACAACAACAGCACAACAACACGCCGCCAGACACAGTTGCACGCAACAAAAGCACAAGTCAACGCGCAGTCTTTACGTACAACCTACATTTACCGAAGCCAATGAGGCAACTGAACGATCGTTGTGATAAAAAATCAGTTACCCTAACAAATATTTTTTATGAACCCAAATTGTTTTTTTTTTTATGAACGCAAATAAGCGCATATATTTGTTGATCATATCTCAGCCATTCAATGTTGTGTTGCTTGTTGTCAAGTTATCATTGTTTTCCTGCCTAGGTTGTCAAGTTATCGTTGTTGTCCTGCCTGGGTTCTCAAGTTATCGTTGTTGTCCTGCCTGGGTTCTCAAGTTATCGTTGTTGTCCTGCCCATGTGAAAGAAAGAAAGAAAAGAAAAAACTTTATTTCCAATAGAGATTGTACAATATTACAATCATTGGTTTTTAAATATCTTAAAATTAATACACTTAGATGATACACACACACACGAGTATTGAAAAACTCGTGTCACTAGTCGAAAATAAATGATTGAGGGCAATGTACTCCTAATCTTGCTTAATCTACATTTGACAATACATGTAATGATAATTATAAGAGATAACGCAAATTCATGGACGATGCATTTTCATTGTGGGGTGAAAAAAACTTTTGACAGTTTACATGTACATGACATAAAACTTCGCAATTATTGATGCCAGGAAATAATATATGAATCGCTTGTTTCGGCAAATGTTCAAAAGTGTCATTTTAAGGAAGCATGAAAAAAAAATATAAATACAAATCCTTATACATATATATATATATACGTACATATATATACATACATACACACACACATACAGATATATATATATATATATGTACGCATAAGCATGAGGACCAAGAAGATTATAAGTTTTGTATTTCTAATTCAACAATTTTAACATAACGGTCGTTAGTTAATAAGCATTTTATTTAAATATAAATGGATGATCGTACAACAAATGTATAGTTTGTACATGAATGCTTTACAATAAAAAAGAGATGACGAGTTAGGTAATGTTACAAGTTGAGAGTGAACAGAAAAGGACCATTATCTCTAGTAAAATGCTAGTTGTCAGTTTAGTACACACATATGTGCACACATACATGTAAATATATACACATATATGTACACATAAAAAAAAATGGTTTATTTCCAATAGAGATGGTACAAAAGTACCATCATTGGTTTTTAAAATATCTTAAAATTAATACACTTAGATGATACACACACACGAGTATTGAAAAACTCGTGTCACTAGTCAAAAGAAATGATTGAGGGCAATGAACTCCTAATCTAGCTTAATCTACATCTGATAATACATGTAATGAAAATTATAAGAGATAACACAATTTCATGGACGATGCATTTTCATTGTGGGGTGAAAACACTTTTGACAGTTTACATGTACATGACATAAGACTTCGCAATTCTTGACGCCAGGAAATAATATATGAAATCGCTTGTTTCGGTCAATGTTCACAAGTGTCATTTTAAGGAAGCATAAAAAAAAGAAAAATATATATAAATATATACCTACATACACACATATGTACATATACGTATGCATGTGTGTATATATCCATACACACACTCACACACATACACACACACACACACACATATATATACACGCGTTTTACGGCCATGTGTGTGCCTAGGTTACGAAAAACACCGGTTTCGTTAACATGGACACACACGTGTGTACATATAAGCAAGAGGACCAAGAAGATTATAGGTTTTGTATTTCTGATTCAACAATTTTAACATAACGGTCATTAGTTAACAAGCATTTTATTTAAATATAAATGGATGATCGCACAACAAATGTATAGTTTTTACATGAATGCTTTACAATACTAAAGATATGACGAGTTAGGTAAGGTTACAAGTTGAGAGTGCACTGAAAAAAAGACCATTATCTCTAGTAAAATGCTAGTTGTCAGTCTAGTACACACATATATGCACGTATACATGTAAATATTTACACATACACATGCACACATATACCCACGCACATATTTACACCTGACTCGTAAGCATACGCAAATGCATTTCTATGCATCGAGGCAATACATACGCATTCTACAGAGTGTCATACGCATAGCGTGGACACGTACACATTTACACAAGTAAGCATGTGCGCAAATATCAGCGTAAACTAGTCAGTATAAACCAGAATTCCAATCGAGGGAAACGGAGAAAATATCTTTTATTATAGCATGAATTTTATAAAATTTCGTACTAAAAATAGTGGCACAAAACAGTCTACTTAAGTCAGAAACATGAAAACGATTGTGGGACGTGAATAAGAAAGAAAACCTTAATGTCCTATAATGGTTTCATATTAGAAAAAAAAAATCACATTATCTTTGAAATATGGCGCCAATTGTCGTCAATTGATAAACAAACATATGTATCACATTATTATAAGCATATAACTATAGGCCGAATAAGTATATTACTGCAGTATAAATGGATGATCACACAACGAATTTATTTTTTTTTACATGGATGCTTTACAATTTCATATTAGAAAAAATACATTATCTTTGTAATATGGTGCAGAATGTCTGTAATTGATCAACACACACACACATAGGTACCATGACGGTCTAGCTTGATGCTTGCACAGAAACGGAGAGGAATGACATAAAATGCACCTTCGACTGGTTCATCTACTCTAGTGCACACAGTTGTACGTGCACATATACACACCCATATGCGCACATACACCTATATACGTACACACATATACAAGTAAGCATGCCCGCAAATGACAACGTATAGGCGGTCAAATCATAATACCTACGCATACTTCAAAACTGTTGTTTGATGTCTTGAATTATAACACAATGAGCGAGGGAGATTGTTCAGCAATGGAGATACCAGGTAAATGAGATTCGTCAGTACTCATTCAGTATGTTCTGTAACTAAGGATCATTATTGAGACACAAGATGACGAGTTATTTTGGCTTTAAATTCTCTCGGTCTTTGAGGGACTTTAATACTCAGGGGAAGTTTGTTCCACAGTAAGGCGCCTGATATGGACAGAGCCTTCTGCCCTAAGTGAGATGAACGATAGTTGACTAAGACATTATTGTTTCTGTTGGGTTTTTGATTGGTTACAGTGGGTGGATGGAAACGCACTATCTCAGCATTGCTCTGAGGAAGGTATAACGAGGAGAATACGTATTGGGCCTTCTGCATGAGGAGCCTTTCTTGGATAGGGATCCAGCCGAGTTTATTGAGGAGAGGGGTTACGTGATCACGTCTTTTGAAATTACCGTTGCATACCACCTTGGCTGCAAAATTCATGCATTTTTGTAAGTCCCTTTGAAGGTATTGAGGTAAGTCTCCCCATACTAGGCTGCAGTAGTCAATGCGCGATAACACAAGGGATTGAATGGCTAATAATCTGGATTTTTCGTCTAGCATACTTTTTATTCGATGAAAAAACATTAAAGTTCCGTAGATTTTGTTGCAAGTAGTCTCAACGTGAGATTTGAAGGACATATTTCTATCGAACCAGATACCTAGATTTTAACTTTTTCTGATGCATTAATTTTATCATTTCCAACTGCATAAGTAAGATCTGAAGTTTTTTTAATTGCATCTTTGGATCCAAAAATGATGCATTGTGTTTTATTAGCATTTAATTTGAGACCATTTCGGTCGTACCATGATTTCAGGCTAGTCAGTAAAATTTCGGCTTTAATTTGCGTCTGTGGTATTTCCGATACAGAACTTGTTATTGCAATTTGAACATCATCTGCATACATAGAGATCCGTGTGTTAGAAGGCATTGGAGGGAAATCATTAATGAAAATAGAAAACAGTAGCGGACCAAGAATGGATCCTTGGGGAACACCAAAATTGTTTTGAATGAATGGGGACAATTTGTTTTCTATGCGGACTGCATGAGATCGATTTGACAAGTAACTTTCAAACCATTGCGTGTCTATTCCCAAGTTCGGTATTTTACGTAGAAGTCTTTCATGTTGGACGCTATCGAACGCCTTAGAGAGATCGAGTAGTAGCAAGAGTGTTACATTCTTTTGATCGATGTCACTGTATATTTTTTCAGATATATTGAGCAGAGCGTCTTGAGTGCTAGTATTTCTTCTATAGGCATATTGATTTTGGTGGAGTAAATTTGACTCGTCCAGGTGAAATGACAGTTGATTTGTCACCACTTTCTCCAATAGTTTGGACATGACAGGTAAAAGACTGATGGGCCTGTAGTTTGATGCTGTATTTAGGTCACCACTTTTGTGCAACGGTCTAATAATGGAGTGTTTCCATTGGTTTGGAAACGTATTGGTTACTATTGATGTATTAATTATCAGACGAATCCATGGTGCTGTAACAGGGAAACTGTCTTTGATATATTGAAGACTGATACCATCATGTCCAACTGCCTTTGTGTGTTTTAGTGAGTATAAGATGTTTCGTAACTCTGGTAAATCGACAGGGCGTGGTCTCCACTTGACATCAGTCCTCGAGGGTGCAGTGGGGCATGAATTTTCAATTGTCGTTTCATCTGGATTGGTACACACCTCACTGAAAACTTGAGCCCCTACTTTTGAAAAGAATGTGTTGAAATCCGTGGCTGTTGCCAAGGGATTTTCAAAATTACTTATGCGATCTAAATTTTTATATGGGGCTACCTCACTAATGATTTCCCAAGTTCGCTTCGGGTTATTTTTAGCCGTTATCAGTGCCTGGTTGAAGTGAGTTTGTTTCGCTTCAGTGATTTTCTTTCGAAGAATTTTTTCATGTTCTTTATATCTCTTGTATAAGGTACTGTTTGATCTATTGTTTTTGTACTCTCGCAAGTTAGCTTTCTTTATTCTGCTCATCTCTTTAACTTCGTCAGTGATCCAAACAGTTCGTTTTGGCTTGGTTTTTTTGGTGACGTAAGGTGCACATTCGTCGAGAGCTGCTGTGAAGTTCTCGTTGAAAATTGACACTTGTATATCAACATCGTCAGATTGCATCATTTTCTGGAATTCGGTAGACCTATCGAGTAGTTTTTCTTGAAATAGTTCTGCTGAATAGTGCCTTTTCGAGCGATAGGTCATTAAGCGGTATTTTTGTCTTTCCTTCGCAATATTAATTTCACATTCTATAGAGTGGTGATCGGAAATAGAAGGTGATATTACTGTACTAAGTATTGCGGTGGGATTATTTGTGATTGCTAGATCGAGGAGAGTTGCAGAGATTTTAGTGATGCGAGTCGGTTCTTTGACCATTTGTGATAAGCTTAGTTTATACAATAGTTTGCTTAGCTGATTGTTTTTGTCCGTTAGGTCAACATTGAAATCTCCGAAAGCAAAGAATGATCTTTTTGCCTGAAGGATTTCTTTGAAGGTTTCCTCAATGAAATCTAGTGTTCGATTTAGGGGAGACGATGGGTGCCGGTAAAGGCTGCCAATGATTATTGATTTGTGTTTATTTATTTGCACTTCTAACCAAACCATTTCAATGCCTTCGCAAACTTTATTCACTAGTAGTGAAGATGTTGAGTACATTTCTTTCACAAAAATACAAGATCCACTACCTCGGCTGGTTTTAGCGCCATCGTAGCGGTACAACACGTAATCAGGAATGTTAAAAAATGAACTTTGGGTTCTTGAATCAAACCATGTTTCTGAGACACACAAAATGTCAATTTTTTCAGTGACCAACATTACTCTGATTTCATCCAATTTACCATTCAGGCTTCGAGCATTTACATGCTTGATTTTGATTTTACCTATATTAGCACTCTTTTTAAAGGTAGCGAGGTTACTATCTCGATGGGATCGTTCAGGGGATTTATCGATTTTGTCTAAGTTGCCCAGGGTGTTTGGCCCAGCATCTGCTATGTAAGAAAGTCTACTATTTGGCTGGGCAGCGGCACTTTGTCAAGATGAGGTAACCCCGGTCTGATTTTTGCCTTGTGTGACAAGAGCACTGTAGTGATCGTTTTTACGATGGAGCAGTAGTGGAGGGTTATTATTTGATAACTCTGAAATGGGAACGACTGATATTTTCAAAACACAATGATCTTTTTCATCCAGGACGAGAAGTTTTTGGCCTGTCATATTTGAAATGATTAGTGGTATAAGGTCTACAGCAGCTTGGTCAAAATGTTTTTCGTCAATGTAATTATCTATGAGGTTTTGCATGTCGCCACTGTTCTTGTCAAAAAACTTAGCATATGTGCTGTAGTTTGCTTCACTCTCTGTTTTGATTGCAGCCTTTAGGGAATTGTAATTCCATTTTGATGCTGGTTGTTTTGTAAGTAGATGAGCTACTGCGTGGAGGAGGCAGTGTCCATCGGCTTTGGTGGGAATCAGTTTTATGTTCCATGATCGTTTCAATTCATCCATTGTGGAATTCATGCGTTCACAAATGGGGCTGGAGACGTTTTTTTTCGCACTTTTTTCATCATTAAGAGGTTCTGAGAGGTGCGGGGAATTTACGTTTTTCTGGCTCTGAATTCCTGTTCTGTGGTGATTTCTCGTATGGGGATTTGCAAAGAACTGAGAAATGCTCGTGTCAATTATATTTTTCTGGTGATGATTGTGCATACCGTTGGGTAGTGGATTTTCCATCGATTGTCGACTGCAATTTTGCAGCGATTTCTCTCTTCCTATTGATTTTACTGCTTCCGAGTATGTGATTGGATGTTGATTTATACTCGTGTCTGAGAGGGGCTTTTCATCCTCTTCATCAGCATTGGATAGCAATGAAAACCTATTTTTTGTAGGCACTCCGCAGTTGTTTGTGGCGGATGCAGGAGAGGGCTTGTTATATGAGGGCAAACATCGGAAGGAGAGGGGAGGAGAGGGTTTGTTATATGAAGGCAAACATCGGTTTATGCTGCTGGAGGTTTCACGTGGATAGGCGGTCAACTTAGAACAATCATTCAACTCATTTTGCTGTTTTGAATAATCATTAGAGTATTCAATTTCTTCATTCAGATCATGGTGATCAAGTTATCGTTGTTGTCTTGCCTGTGTTGTCAAGTTATCGTTGTAGTCCTGCCTGTGTTGTCAAGTTATCGTTGTTGCCATGCCTGTCTTGTCAAGTTATCGTTGTTGTCCTGCCTGTGTTGTCAAGTTATCGTTGTTGCCATGCCTGTCTTGTCAAGTTATCGTTGTTGTCCTGCCTAAGTTGTCAAGTTATCGTTGTTGTCCTGCCTAAGTTGTCAAGTTATCGTTGTTGTCCTGCCTAAGTTGTCAAGTTATCATTGTTGTCCTGCCTGTGTTGTCAATTTATCGTTGTTGTCCTGCCTAAGTTGTCATGTTATCGTTGTTGTCCTGCCTACATTGTCAAATTATCGTTGTTGTCCTGCCTGTGTTGTCAAGTTATCGTTGTTGTCCTGCCTAAGTTGTCATGTTATCGTTGTTGTCCTGCCTGTGTTGTCAAGTTATCGTTGTTGTCCTGCCTAAGTTGTCAAGTTATCGTTGCTGCGCGCTGCTGTACACAGAAATCAACATGTGTGAATGAAGCAATAACTCAAAATTCATTTAAAAAAAGATTAAGTCCTTTATCAATAATTTTGAAGTTGTAGAAACAAGTTATGATAAATATAGTGTTAGATATGACTTTTGGAATATAAAAGCGCCTAAAAATCTTATTTGGTAAGATAATAAGAGAAAAAAACGTGAAAGCAAAAAATCAAGTTTCCTGATCTATGACAACCATTCATGATAAAATATGAGGTAAGATTTGTCCGACTGAAGTGTGAAGCATCGTAGCTACTTCACTTATGTTCGGTAAATGTGATAAATATATTTTTGAGTCATGCCAGACTCCATAGAAGACTGGATCACAAACTGTACTGAGTCGTAGGCAGGTATGGCAAATTACGTACGGGCGTGTACATTCTGGTGTTGGGTTAATGGTAGTACAGTTTGGTAGGTAAGTTCTCGGGACGCCTTGGTGGTGTTGGGTTAATGGTAGTACAGTTTTGTAGGTAAGTTCTCGGGACGCCTTGATGGTGTTGGGTTAATGGTAGTACAGTTTGGTAGGTAAGTTCTCGGGATGCCTTGATGGTGTTGGGTTAATGGTAGTACAGTTTGGTAGGTAAGTTCTCGGGACGCCTTGATGGTGTTGGGTTAATGGTAGTACAGTTTGGTAGGTAAGTTTTCGGGACGCCTTGGTGGTGTTGGGTTAATGGTAGTACAGTTTTGTAGGTAAGTTCTCGGGACGCCTTGATGGTGTTGGGTTAATGGTAGTACAGTTTGGTAGGTAAGTTCTCGGGACGCCTTGATGGTGTGGCAATGGAGGGACGAAGTCTTCCTGCCATTCAGTAAAAGTGTGTTAAAATTGTGATCAATTCATATTTTCAAAAACATTCAGTCATTTTTTTTTTAATTATTATGGCTTGACTTCCTTATAAACTCGTAAAAAATAAAAAAATGTTTTGAAATAATGAGTTGCACTTTTGAAATATCGTTTGTAGACTTGTCTAAATTCCAAGATTTGTATTGCTCTAATGATAAAGTTATTAAATTTCAGGGTATATATTAGTAATTTTTAGAACTTCAATTCAATGTACTTGGGTAAAACACCCTTAACTTGTAGTTGTCGTCATAGCTGTTGTATTTTTGTAGCCAATCCTGGCAAATATTGCTCAGGAATCACGACCCTCCTGTCACGTCTACTGTACGTGACGCTCGCCATGTGCAGCATGTGCGCGACTGTACATGGGTGGAGTGTGGTGGGCGAGCTGGGGGTTAGGTGGGGTGTGGTGGGCGAGCTGGGGGTTAGGTGGGGTGTGGTGGGCGAGCTGGAGGTTAGGTGGGGTGTGGTGGGCGAGCTGGGGGTTAGGTGGGGTGTGGTGGGCGAGCTTGAAGTTAGGTGGGGTGTGGTGGGTGAGCTGGGGGTTAGGTGGGGTGTGGTGGGCGAGCTGGGGGTTAGGTGGGGTGTGGTTGGCGAGCTGGGGGTTAGGTGGGGTGTGGTGGGCGAGCTTGGGGTTAAGTGGGGTGTGGTGGGCGAGCTGGGGTTAGGTGAGGTGTGGTGGGCGAGCTGGGGGTTAGGTGGGGTGTGGTGGACGAGCTGGGGGTTAGGTGGGGTGTGGTTGGCGAGCTCGGGGTTAGGTGGGGTGTGGTGGGCGAGCTGGATGTTAGGTAGGGTGTGGTGGGCGAGCTAGGAGTTAGGTGGGGTGTGGTGGGCGAGCTAGGAGTTAGGTGGGGTGTGGTGGGCGAGCTAGGAGTTAGGTGGGGTGTGGTGGGCGAGCTAGGAGTTAGGTGGGGTGTGGTGGGCGAGCTAGGAGTTAGGTGGGGTGTGGTGGGCGAGCTAGGGGTGAGGTGGAGTGTGGTGGGCGAGCTAGGAGTTAGGTGGGGTGTGGTGGGCGAGCTAGGAGTTAGGTGGGGTGTGGTGGGCGAGCTAGGAGTTAGGTGGGGTGTGGTGGGCGAGCTAGGAGTTAGGTGGGGTGTGGTGGGCGAGCTCGGGGTTAGGTGGGGTGTGGTGGGCGAGCTCGGGGTTAGGTGGGGTGTGGTGGGCGAGCTAGGAGTTAGGTGGGGTGGGATGGGTGAGCTGGGAGTGAGGTGGGGTATTTTACTGCTGTATATTGCAGTATATTATGAGACTACACCTGATTTGCACATGTAGACTTTAATTTTAATTTACATTGTTTTCCAACTTTCCTTTACGTTCCAACAGAAGCGCGACTTGGAATGTGTCCATTTCACACTAGTGCTTTGTATGTGAAATACAATACCATCTACTGCGCGTGAACAAATTCTTCAAATGTTTTACCAGAACAAGCTAAAATATTTTCGCGTCAAAAATTGATATTGTTCAGAAAAGTTGCGTCGTTGACACAAAGAAAAGGTAATATTCATTAATAGGAAAATCAATGTATTTCTTCAAATTTCTATGTTCGTCATTTGGTCATCACCTGCACGTCACATGAGTTTTGTAAATCATTTCCCGTGGAATTACACTCGCTATTGTGCCATTGTTGTCATTGTGTAATGTGATGAACGTTATAAATAGTATTGGTATAATTAGCTCCAGCATTATATGGATGTGATCGCTGGTAACTATGATACCATTTCTCACGCTATCACCATGTCTTCATACCATCAATACCGCACCGCGTCGGTATCATTACTATTGGATTAGCTAGTCAATCGTTAAGCCCTTCCGGGTTTCAAAATTTACTATATATGTAGCTGGTAAAATTGGATCGTTAGCGAGTGCCACAGTTTCGAAAACAATTCACCTTCAAATAACGCCTATTATTCATACTATAAAATTAACTAACGTAAATTGTGATATAAAATCTGTATTCGAACTTTAAAATCCAACCAATGGTAGATAAATAAAATAAATCACATTATTTATTTTTTCATTTCAAATAGAGCAATTTTTAATAATGTTAAGTGACAATTCTTTCGTTGGATAACTCAAGTATTTTGAAAAGTGTATTTCATCCACAAAATATGTCCCCACGGAGTGGAAGGAAGTTTCCCCGCTGCCTCATGTGACCTGCTGTGAGCACCATCGCTGTATTGAGTGTTTTGCTGCTGTTGCCTCTATCGTTACCACAGATCATATACTAGAAGATCCGAAACTTATCACTAAGTGAGTTTCAGCCACGGTAAACATAAGACAGGTAGGAGCATTCAAGTAATTTCTCGAAAGGGCCCTTGGTGTGGTGACGTCACGGGCCTAGAACGAATAGCAACCCAGATGAAGAGAAACGCCATCTGGCGACAACATGTGACATTATCGAGTCAGCTGTACGACAAGTTGGACAACAACAATACCACATTGGCGGCCATTGAATCGGGCGCAATGGCGACTAGATTTTAAAACAAAATCTACGTATATCTAGAAACTGGTGCAAGCTTTTTGCCTCATAGTTATTCACTGTAGCTTGAAAGTGGAAGGTGTGAAATTTAAAATTTTTTATAACTAGTTCGTTATATGGCAATTTATTGGAAATTTGTGGGGGCATTTCAAATGGGTTGTGGATTTATGGTAGTATAATTTATTTTGTTGGAAGTTTTTCTGAATACGTTGCTACGCTACAATGGAAGAAATGATGCCAGGCAGATTTTAATTAGAAGTGCTTAATTAATTATGATTTAAAACATTTCTTCATAAATTGTAATTATCCGTACCAATTAAAAGGGTGGTTGAAGATGATATTTTAGTCAGCTGGTATGCCAATTTGCGTGAATTTAACGATTATAAATGTCTTGTCTATCAATGATAGTAACCAGAATTGTTTAATAGTTCAATTATAATTATTGATCATAATCTGGATACTTGGCAAAGATGGAAAGACTATCAAAAATTGATCAACAATAAAATCACCTATGCATTACAAGACTGAATTATCACATTACTTCAAATTGTAACTAAGTTAGTTCTAAATGAAGTGCTAAATTTGTAGATTTGTAGCAGTAAAATACTAAAATCAGATTTCATTTGAACAGAAAGACATGTATCACACCACAAATTGCAAAAAATAGTGTAGAAAATAATTTTGCAATAATTAAAACAAAGTTAGATTATACTAAATTTAAAGGTTAACCTGAAGGAAATGACAGTAATCGATTTTACACTTTTTGGTGCCTAAACCTAATTAATTGAATCCAAATAAACAAGTTTTCTTCTATGCACTTTCCGTCTGAAATGAGTACTTTACGAGTTATAGCGGTGGGTTTAGTTTCGTCTATGATGACAAATGCGCTTGAATAAACAGCTACTCATTGATTTTCAAATTTTTGTTGTTTGAATCATGGTAATAACATCAAAATAAACTACTTTTCTTGTGTACACTTTGTTCATCAAATTAGTATTTAACGTGGTACAGCGGTAGGTTTGGTTTTGTCTTTGATGATGAGAGCGCGGTCAGCAAAACTCCATTGCAGTGTTGCTATTCTGCGGGATCAATAAATTTCTTTCCGCTTCAAACACTGGAGTTGTATTAGTAATTTACCGCTATAACTAATAAAATACTCATTTCAGACGGAAAGTGCATAGAAGAAAACTTATTTAATTTCATTAAATTAACCATGTTTAGGCGTTGAAATTTATGAAATCGATTATTTTAATTTCCGTCAGATTTACCAATTTAAATGCAGATTTGGTCAATATTGATTTTAGGTGCCTCACAGAAATTAATAATTTCGTTCCAAACAATCACTAAAGAAATACATTTAAAAGCGTTTTACATGAATGTCATTCTTCTCGCGGATGCATTATTATCGAATTATTTAACTTTTAAGTTGGCTTTCGCGCGCTAAAGGAAGCGAGCGCAACGGAAGCTAACCCCCTATTACAAACGTAAATAGGTTGGGTCGTCAGGGGGAGCCACAGTTCTTCTAGTGAAAATTATAAATAAAGGTTACCTAGAAGCGTTTTACATGAATGTCATTCTGCTCGCTGATGCGATATTTTACTGATTCAACTGTTATTCTGTACATGTTGTACAGAGAAACAATCAGTTGAAAGGTGGCTGCCATCGTAGAAAGATGGCTGCCATAAAAAATGACGGCCACCCGGTATGGTCGCCCGGTACGGTGTAAACGTAATTGCAGACGTCATCCTAATGAGTGGGTTAGAACCTTTATTTTTAATTTTCACCAGAAGAACTGTGGCTCCCCCTCACGACCCAACCTGTTTACATATGTGCTAGGAGGTTACCTTCCATTATCAATATTCCGCTTGGCAGGCTTGCTTCCTTTAGAGCGCAAAAGCCAACTTCAAAGTTGAATAATTCATAAATAACGCATCAGCGAGCAGGATTACATATGTGTAAAACGCTTTTAAATGTGTTCCTTTAGTTATTGTTTGGAACGGAATTATTAATTTCCGTGAGGCACCTAAAATCAATATTGACCACAGATTTTGACAAAAACCCGGGTAAATGTGTAGCGTTGGGTAGTAATCGATTTTACACTTTTGGGTGCCTAAACGTAGTTAATTAGATAGAAATAAGCAAGGTTTCTTCTATGCACTTCCCATTGTAAATGAGTATTTTACGAGTTATAGCAGCAAATTTTGTTACGGCAACTCAATTGTTGGAAGCGACAAGTAATTCATTGACCGCGTCGAATGGCAACACTGCAATGGAGTCTCGCTTCCAACGCGCTAGTCATCAAATACAAAACTAAACCTACCGCTCTAACTCGTAAAATACTCATTTGTCCCAGAAAGTGTATGGAAGAAAAGTAATTGATATATATGTTATTACCGTGATTCAAGCAACAAAAATTAAAAAATCGATGAGTAGCTGTTCATTCGAGCGCATTTGTCATCAAAGGCAAAACTAAACCTACCGCTATAACTCATTAAATACTCAATTGCGACGGAAAGTGCATAGAAGAAAACTTCTTTATTTTAACCTAATTAACCATGTATAGGCACCAAAAACTGGAAAATCGATTACTGCCAAGCACTACACATTTACCAAAATCAGAAGTGTTGATAAGAAACTAATTCTTCAAATAAATGACAATTCTACGCAGATAGCATGTGTCATAGATTTTTAATTTTAAGTTTCATTATTAAAGTAACTTCACAACTACAATTTTAGATGAACAAGTGCCAAATGTTTAGTTAGTTGTATTGATTTAAATTATCAATTATAGGAGATTTACAGAGAGAATAAAGAACTAGGTTGTGGGGATGTTTTCTTATAATAAGAAAATATTGAATTGTGTTAGCCTATAAATGTATATTTGTTGTTATTAGTATCAAAACCACACAGCCTTTGATATATGAAGAGCATTTTAAATGCAAGTTTATGTTTGAATGCAATAATATTGCTGGCTTGTAGAGATGTCTATGGATCTGAATTTTAATGTGGCTATGCTTGAAGGAAAGATGTATATGGTGATTGATCTTAGTGGGACAATTTTTAGGTAAATGTGTAGCGTTGGTCAGTAATCGATTTTCCACTTTTTGTTGCCTAAACATACTTCATTAGATCGAAGTATACAAGTTTTCTTCTATGCCTTTTCCGTCGGTAATGAGTATTTTACGAGTTATAGCGGTATGTTAATGTTCGTCTCTGATGACGAATGCGATCAAATAAACAGCTACTAATCAATTTTCGAATTTTGTTGCTTGAATCATGGCAATAACATCGAAATAAACTACTTTTCTTCTATACACTTTTTGCGGCAAATAAGTATTTTGCGAGTTAGAGCGGTGGATTTTATTTCTTGCGCAATTGAGTTGTTAGAGTACGCTTGAATACTTCGTAATTTATTATTAGCTCACCCCGAGGAGCTTGCGGAGCCTGAACCCACTTCTAGGATCTTTTAGTTAATAACCCAATAGAAATTATCAGCCCAAAAAAAAGAATTATAGCATTATGTTCACTTTCGTCTCAGATGGCGGAAACGTGCTCGAGCATTCGAGTGCGTCGGAAGGAAGCGTCCATTGCAGTGCTGCCATACGACGCGCTCGATGAATTACTTACTGCTTCAAACACTAGAGTTGCGGTAGGGCATTCACGGCTATAACTCTTAAAATACCCATTTCCGACAGAAAGTGCATAGAAGAAAACTTGTTTATTTCGATCTAATTAACTATGTTTAGGCACTAAGAACTGAAAAATCGATTACTGACCAACGCTACACTTTTACCCATTTTTTAACATCACAAATTTTTATTGTCTATATTGAGGTGATATAGAAGAAAAAGGGATTGAAAAGAGCAATTGACTATGTTATATGGATGATTGAAATTAGAGAGAGTAAATGTGAAGGAGAGGACCATAATCTATTTTCCACTTTTTGGTGCCTAAACATATCTAATTAGATCTGAATAAACAGTTTTTCTTCTATGCACTTTCCGTCAATAATGAGTGTTTATCGAGTTATAGGTGTAAATTACTTACCGCAACTCTAATGTGTGAAGCGGAAGGAAATTGATCAGAGAGGAAGACTACAATGGACTTTCCCTATCGATGCGTTTGAATGATCAAGCCCATTTCAGCCATCAAAAGCAAAAATTACCTTACCGCCATAACATGTTGTTTATGGGTGATAACCTTTATTGTGTTGTTAGCTAAAAGATCCTAGAAGTGGGTTCAGGCTTCGCGGGGTTTGCTATTGATAAATTTCAAAGTACCCAAACGTACTTAACAGCTCAAGCGTGCAACGGTTTCTGCTGTATGGAACATGAAACTAAACCTACCGCTTTAACTCGTAAAATACTCATTGGCCGCAAAAAGTGTACAGTAGAAAAGTAGTTTATTTTGATGTTATTACCATGATTTATGGACCAAAAATTCAAAAATCGATTAGTAGCTGTTTATTCGAGCGCATTCCAGTCATCAAAGACAAAAATTAACATACCGCTATAACATGTTGAATACTAATTCACGACGAAAAGTGCATAGAAGAAAAATTGTTTGCTTCATCATATCAACTACGTTTAGGCAGCAAAAATTGGAAAATCGATTATGGTCCTCTCCTTCTCAAATACCCAAAAGAGAGAGTAATGCCACAGTATATTTGGGTGAAAATGAGTTTTGCATTTACATTGACTGCCTGATGTATGTTCTAAAATATAATTAGGGTAGGGGAAAGTGGGAGAATTTGAGAATATTATTAAAAATCTATGAGAATATTATTAAAAATCTCTCAAGATGAAATGACAAGCTGGAATGGAAAGAATTTAGTAATGGATTGAGTGATTGAGGAACACTGGAAACCAATCTTTTGGGTCATGAGTTTACATCCTACTATTTATGTGAATGAGAAAATTTGTAAGGCTTTTGCAGTCTTCAACTTATTTCAGCCCTCTTTGCATCCAATTTCGAGTAGGGAAAAATAAATTTCCCAGCTGAAACAGAAATGCTTCAATCAAGAGGCATGTACAGATCAGTTATTACACATTGTTGTTGTAGTATGTTTATTGTTACAGTCCAATTAATTTTATGATTGTAATGAGTTTTGGTATCAGTAGTATCAAGATTTTGTTATTACGGCCGTAGGAGCAAATAATATTAGTCATGATTGATGATTCTACCAACTTCCTGTACCTTGTCTTAATTCTTTCTCATTGTCCAACAGGAAGAGTGTGGTCAAGTTAATGTATGCTACTTGCCAGTCACTGCCCTGGGAATGTTTCACCTTTGATAAATGCTGCATCATGCCATATACCCACTTCAGTTGGACATGAGTTTACATTGCCTGTTCAAATAATGGTCAACTAAGTTAGGTAATTCACAAGGTGTCAAAAATATTCTACTTCTCAGACAGTAACTAAGTAAGCATGCTCAACTCCACGAGCACCTTAAAAGAGAGCCTCTCAATCTCCTATATTGGCAAGCATTGAAGCTTGCCAGACTGTTTATGATGTTACTATGACATCCTAATTTCTGTAACTCCTGAAAGTGTAACTAGAAGAAGTTTAATTTTTTAAAGCATCTCTACAACTTCCCCATCTGGAACTAATAGAAGCTGTCAAGAACCCTGGGTCAACCAGATCTGAATTTTGATGAATGTCTAGTGGCAGAAAATATCAGGGCATTTTATGACCCATCTTGTTGAAGGAATTTATTTTCATGCCCAATGAGGGTGAAAAGGACATAAAAAAACAAGGAATGGCAGAAAAAATGCTGTTAGAAAGAAAAGGACTCCTGTTTTGTATAAAAATTTCAACATTATATCACAAATACTTGCAATGGTGGGACCCTTTTTGACAATATTTATTCTTCTAATATTCATGATTGGCAGTAATAGATACTGGCATTGCAAAGTGCATTATGGAAGCTTTAACATTTACCACAAGGCCCGTCTACTGCAGAAACTCCAAAACGTTCGTCTTCATCTTGAGGTTTATGAAGACCCCCGTGGAGTTTCTCATCCGTATCCCTTTTTGCCTGCAATTGCAAGACTCTCTGATCATCAGCTGAGAGAGACACCTTGGGCTTCTTTCTGAAGGTAAGATGATTGAACTCTAGTCAGAATGGAAAAATAAATGGCACAATGATAGTCAGCATGGTTCAGGTGATGGTTTGTATATATATATATATTTAGAATTTCAGGCGAATTATGTTGAGTTTACGTGTGAGATGTTACATTATTTATTTTGTAAAATTTAGGCTTGCTTTGAGAGGAGTGTTTTATTATTCATGATGTTATGCTAATTTTTGGGTAGTGAAAAGCTTCATATAACATAACTCCTATCAACTTGCTACAGTGTTTGTTAGAAAGATGTATGTCCTTTTCCTTTCCATTTCCTTTCTTTCTATCTTTCCATGTCTCCCTCCTCTTATTCCCCTTCAGGGGGAGACAACTTTTGTATCCATGGGAATAAGCGCTCCCATGGGGACAATGTGAGGGCCCGAGCTTAGATTTAAGTAGGCCTTCTTTTTGTTGAAATTTAATGCTTGGTTATGTTAAATGACCATCTTTTTTCGGTTCACTGTTGTCCTGTTTTTCAGCACTTACTACTTTCTACTTCAACTTTGATCTCGTTTCATTAACTTCTTTCTCAACTTAGTGTTTCTATGCCCTTTCTGCGCAGGTTCAGCGTTCCTTTAACTCCTACTAAATGGTGCCTTCTTCCTTCCTCTCTTTGGATCTCATTTGTTGAGGATAGGGAGGTTCAAACTAACCAATAATCTAACCTAATCCTTCTCATTCCCATCCTTTCTCCTGCTTGTTTTCGGGGAATTTCGGATTCATTTGCATTTCCTGGTGTACATTTTTGGTCCTGCTCACCATTTCACGGTTTGCAATTTATAGTCATCCTCTTCATCCCGTTCTTACTACAAGTCTCCCTTCATCACACAGAAATCTCTTCCAAGTTCCAACTTCTCTCACTGTGATGATGAATTGCACCTACATCACAGAATTTTGTTGTGAGTTTGTTAACCTTTTTTTTTGCCTCTCAGGTTCCGAAACAGAAGAAAGAGGACCCTCAGCCCATTAGCAAGAAAAATAGAGATACGAAGAGGAAATGTCTCCAGTTATGTGCAAGGGAAGTATGGAAAAAACGAAAAAATTTTGAACCAGAAAAAGTGAGAGGCCGTACGTGTGTGGAAATGAAAATATATATATGTTGTTGAAGGAAGAATTCTTCAACGCTAAATTTTTATCACAATAACTTCAACTTAAAAGCACCCCTGGGGGGATACAAGTGTTTTATCTGTGTGAATTTGTGCTCCAATAAGGAGCATATGAGATCTCGAGCTGACGGTTAAGTAGCCCTATTTTATAATGAATAGGTTTTTGCTTTTTACGGACACATTCAGTTCTTGGTTTTGTTAAGCAGAAATAAGTCATTTGCCTGGCTTTGGTAAGACAATTCGTGAAGTAATCGATTCAAACTGTCCCAAGCCTAACACATGTTGTTCGCAGATTACATTCTCCCTCATCAAATTTTATGTGAAGTGTAGAAATGTACAATCAATCAGAGTAGATCATTACGAAACATGTGTGAAAGAAAAGGGACAAAATAACGAACAATTAAGTTTTTCCCTCGATGAAACTTGGTCTCTAAAGTGTCCCATTTTGGTAAGACTGGTATGACCCGTGCATCATGCATAGTCCTGCAGCGCTACAAGAGCGTTGAACAAAACATAAATTATTGCGTTTACTTTAAGTTGAATTTAATTCGTATGTCCTCAAAGTATTCTGGGGTACAGCAGTGCATTGCCGATTTTTACAAATGTGTATCTAACTATAACTTTCCATTTTTAATGATGGAAAACACGGAGCACTTCTGTTGAAATGAAGAGGGGCAAATTTTTCTTAGAATTCTATTATGCGATTATTAAGCTACCAGAAGACTTGAAGTACTTCACATTACTAATTGTTGTCAAGGGGTTTAGGACCCAATATATAATTAATCATCAGGGAGACACAACTACTGTGTCAAGGGAAATTAGCTATCCCAGGGGGATACGAGGGGTAGGCCTAGTCAAAAAGTTCTCAGACAAATGCCATAATTTCTTTATTTAATAACTCATTACTTCTATTTTTCTACATAAGCTCCATTGTGGTCTATACACTTTTGTAATTTATGTTTCCACCTGTAAATGCCTTCCTGATAAAATTGGGGGGAGGAGGAGCTTGTTCCAGTAGGTTCTGTACGAGAGAGATGTTTTCATTTGTTGCTGTTGTGAGCCTTCCTCCTCATGGGTCGTCATCAAGTTGGACTCTTCCCTCTTTAGAGCGTTCAATCCAATCATAAACGACTGCTCTACATGGTGCAGAATCTCCATAAACCTGCTGTTAACAAAGCTTCGATGATTTCAACAGGTTTCCAATATAGTTTAGTTAGAAACTTGATGTTAGCTCTGATCTCAAAATTTGCCATTTGAAAGGTTGAAAATTACTATTTTGAGATGCAACCTCTCTCGATGTTGACCTGACACAGACTGATGAGACAGCTGCAAGTTATCAAGGAAGCTCTAAGGACAGGTTTCAACTTGTAAACCTCTGTTCAGTACAAAATTATGGCAATTGTCTGAAAACTTTTTGACTAACCCTCGTATTCCATGTTGCACTGCTTAAAGAGATTTAACGTGAAGCCGCGCTGTAACGCATTATAGCCAGACGTCATATCGTCTTAGAAGTTTGAAGATGAAGAAACTGCAATATGGCCGGGCGAGCTACGTTGGTACCTCGGGGGTTTCAGCGTGGGTAAGTCGTCCGGCCATAAATGGGTGGGCAGCTGAAACCCCACTACGGGGTTTGGATGCCCAGTGCATTCGACTGTACAGTGTTGTGAACAAATTTTAATGGGGAGACACTTGTAATCTTGAGTTGCAATTATAACCACGATGCTCATATAATGTTGATGTTGCAAATAATAGTGATGTTCATCTTGTGTGGTGATTTGGAAGAGTCTGGTACGAGTTAAATTATGTAACCTTCGGTGTGACATAGTTTGAGTAACTGAAGCGCTAGCTACTACTACTACTACTACAAATTGTCCCATTTTGGTTAGACCGATATGACCCGGATCCAATATATGTACAGTTCATCATAAAAGGGTTACAACTTCTGTATCCAAGGGAATTGGCGATCCTAGGAGGAATATGTGAGGTCCCGAGTAGCGAGTTAGGTAGGCTTTGTTGGTTGAAATAAATTTTTTATTATGGGATGGACAATCTTTTTTTTTTGATTCACTGTTGTCCTGTTTCTCAGCTGCTGCTGCTGCTACTACTACTACATTTTCATTAAACTTTTATCTTGTTTCATGAACTTCTTTCTGAACGTACAGTTTCAATGCACCTTGTGCATAGATTCCGCGTTTCCTTAATTCCATATTTAACAGTCCCTTCTTCCTTCCTCTATTTCGAACGTCTTTGTTGCGGTTAGGGAGCCTTTAACCTAACATCTGATCTCGAATCAACGTTGCGTAAAATATAGACATAACTTTTTAATACCGTAATTCACGCTCTAAGAGTTCCTAGGGCTTTGCAAGTTTCAAAAACATCATTTTCACTTTCCAGCTTGCGTGTTAATGTTTTAACTTTTTTTAGCATTCATTTTTATCCTTTCACAGTTCCTGATTTTAGCAACGACAGTACTTCTAAGGTGTGGTAGTAGCTGTAATGTGTTCCAAAATTGTCCAGCCCATGTTCATTTCCGCTCGTTACAGGATCGGCCAGAAGTAACTTACTCTTCTAATTCGATAATATAAGTAAAAGTATGAACGCTAGGAAGTTGAAATTGATTTATTAGAATAAAATTTTTTTTATAGGTTAACAACACTATTGTTATTAACAGGAAGAGAAAGGGTATTGTTGGGAGAGTGCTTTCCAAATAACTTAATTTTACGATTAGGTAACATAACCTGGTCTCTTTATTCTCCAGATTTGTCCCCATGCGACTTTTTCTTGTGGGTCTCCCGTAAGTCGCGAGTTAATGTAGTTAATTTAACAAATTTACAAGAACTTGAAAACAAAATTTTATATGAAATAGCTCAACTCTCGCCTGATACACTAAGGAGCGTTATGGAAACGACAAAGAAAAGAGCTCTAATTTGTCTAAAACAGTCGTGGCACTCATTCGAACGTATTTAAAATTTAGCCTTGACAAACCATAGAAATGTTATTCTTTCAAATTAAACAAGTTTCAACTCCCTAGCGTTCATAGTTTTCCTTGTATTAGCAAATTAAAGGGCTCGGTTACTTCTGGCCCACCCTGTATATGTATAGCGATTGGTGTTATTTTTATATTTATAGCATCATTTCTTTGAGAGTTCTCTTCACGTTGTTGGTGTGATAACGGAAAGGTATTTCTAAGAGATTTCAATTCTGCAGGGTAGATTTCACAAAATGTGTATTTTACGTTTCAAGCGTCTGGTTACAGCTGAAGTCTTAAAATTTGTTGTGTCCAACAGGAAAGGAAATGAGATTTGTAATTTCTAAGCGGTGGCAGGAGGAAACATAAGTGTGGCCAACTTATTATCTGATGGGGGACTTATTCATAAAGTAATGGAATTTGTTAAAAAAGTGAATCCCCTCAGGGGGATACAACTATTGTATCTATGGGAATTAGCGCTCCCAGGGGAACCATGTGTGGGCCCGAGCTAAAGGTTAGGTAGGCTTCCTTTTTGTTGTAATAAAATAGGTTTTTTTTTGTTACGGACCATCTTTTTTCGGTTCACTGCTATCCTGTTTTTCAGCACCTACTATACTTTCTTCTTCAACTTTTTCTTGTTTCATGAACTTCTTTCCTAGCTTACCGTTTCTGTGCACCTTGTGCATAGATTCCACGTTCCCTCAACTCCATACTAAATGGTGCCTTCCTTTTTCCTCTCTTGGAACATCTTTGTTGTGGTTAAGGGAGGCTAAAACTTTCTTATATAATAATAATAATAATAATAAAGTGAATGTATTAGGGAATATATGATGCTAAATCTGAGTGGACCCACCCAGTTCAAGAGTGGCGAGGTAGTGTTTTAATGTTTGTATTAAGGTTTGCCTATGTCTTAGTCTTGTAGCAGTTGGTATGTTCTGCGGCACAGTTTAGAACCGAAATGGCCGAGCGTACTGCGCTCCTCAACGCAGAGTTGAGAAAGGGTTCCAGCGCGGGTAAGACGCTCAGCCAAAGTGAGGGTGGGAGCTGGAACCCCAACTTTGGGGTCATAGCTTCAATCCATCCACATTCATTGTTCCATTGCATCCATTTACCCTGGTTCTTCAGGTAAAAATTACGAGTTTCAGCTATATTGGCCTCAATCTTTGTTCATATGGTGATTGAATCCTTATGATAATGGGTAAAGAGAAGCTAATGTTGTGATAAGTGTTAGAATGTCCATGACGGCTCCTTTTCGGGTGGCTCATGCTAAACGGTAGTTATCGACATTTATGTAATGCTATTTTGCTGTGTAACGAATGGGGGTGAAGTTCTGGAGAATTGTTGTGGCCTGACGAAAGGAGTGCATACTTTGTGTTAGGCCAGCTATTGTTGAAGTCAGACATGAGTTTTGTTTTTTTGGTGAAAAGTGTATTGTATTGAGTTGTATCGCACTTGACTGAGTAAGATGGAATATGCGAACAACAACGTCGTAATTGAAGTAATCTGTATAGATAGCGGAGAAAGATGGAAGACACTCATAACCTCAGCGGATCACCTTACAACAGCACAGCAACTTTGGTAGAAATGCCAAAGGGACAACTAAATAGTCTATGACCGAAGTTGTTGTTAACTGAGATTATTATTATTATTATTCATTTATATTTATAATTAACTGGAGCTAATGGCATATTATAGGATGTGTGCCGTATATGTTTGTACACATATATATACATGTGTTTATATATAGTTATATATATATATATATGTATATTTATTAATTAAAGGACGTAGTGTTCAATATGTAATTGCTACAATAATGTATTCATCGAACAAATATGGATGTAAGGCTACTTTTTCCATGTAATATGCATGTTTTACTGTATTGAGGGATCCCCTCAGGGGGATACAACTATTGTATCTATGGGAATTAGCGCTCCCAGAGGAAAAATGTGAGGGCCCGAGCTGAGAGTTAGGTAGGCCTTCTTTTGTTGAAATAAAATGTTTTTTTGTTATGTTAAGGACCCCTTTTTTCGGTTCACTACTGTCCTGTTTTTCAGCACCTCTGACTTTCTTCTTCAACTTTAATCTTATTTCATGAACTTCTTTCCCATCTTACTGTTTCTATGCCCTTTCTGCATAGATTCCTCATTTTCTTATCTCCATACTAATTGGTGCCTTCCTCCTTCCTCTCTTCGATACGCTCTATTTTTGCAGCGGTCAGGGAGGCTTAAACTAACTTATAATCTATAATCTAATCTGTATTGAGGGATTTTAACTGGGAAAAGTGTAGCTACTGAAATGACTACAGCAATACTGCCAATATTCCTGGAGTTACTCAAAGCTATACTTTTAGTTCAACAATGCTTGTTATTCAAATTTTCAACTATTTGGACGTTGATCATGTACAGAGCAATTAGAAAATTAAATAATCTAAGCTAACACGTTCTTTAGAACGCAATATGACGTATATCGGTGATTATTCAAAAATCGTCTGAACAAATCGGTAAGTAAGAGAAAGACAGCACAGCAGATTACGAAAGAGGTGCAAGAGAAAGATTTGTACTTCGGGAGCCTATTCTTATAATTTAAAATTTGGTTTTATACGAGGCCTGTAATATATATATATATATATATATGTATATGTATATGTATATATATATGTATATGTATATGTATATGTATATGTATATAAATAAAAACACCAAGGTTGCTACTCTCAAAGTCAACATTGTAAAAATTATTTATTGCTTTAAAAGGTAAACGTTTCGAGCACCAGGCTCATCATCAGTACAAGCGTTCTGAAAAGAAGAACAGCGAGATGGACAAAAATATACGAAAATTAAACACAGAATTAAAAAAATACTACTTCTAAAATCAAGAAGAAACTATGTACAAAGGATGGGCACTATTAGTTTCATTGAGAGGCGGCTTACGTTTAAAAATGTACAAGGACTCTAAAATCCTTAAATCATTCTGATGGCTGGCTGAAGCTAAAATGCTAAAATTACTGCACTGTACACTGGAGCCACACTGTTCACTATGGAGGCGCACCGAGGAGTGGGGGGGATGGGCAAGAATCCCTCCAGTGCGGCTACTACGTCCAGCATGCTCCGCTACTCTAACGCCCAAAGTTCTGCAGGTCGAGCCTACATAACTAGATGCACATTGTGCACAACGAAATTCATATATTAGAGAGCGGCGCATGCTGGAAGGTAATTTATCTTTGTAGTTGAAAAATGAACCTATAGTGAATTTGTTTGTAAGAATAATTTTAAAATCAACATCAGGTAAATATGAGTGAAGAATTTTGACAAGCTCTGTTCTCATTTGTTCAGATTTAGGCCCAAAGTATAAAAAAGGTAAGTATAATCTCTTTCTTGCACTATCGACGGGATTGGCCGGTAAGCTATATTTGGAATTTAAAAAACGTTTTATCAAAGATTGAACTAAACCAACAGGAAAACCATTATTCTTGAAAAAATTACACAAAAAAGAGAATTCATCGTGAAGTAAATTGTAATTTGAACATACATTAAAGGCTCTATGTAACAGGGTTTTTATGCTATTAATTTTAAAGAGATTAGGTGTGAAACTAAAAAAACTGGTACCAAGTCCCGTAAAAGTAGGTTTTCGGTAAACGGAAGTTAAGAAAATACCACCACGTTTAGAAATTAATACATCCAGAAATGAAATCTTACCACCGACCTCTGGTTCAACTGTGAACCTGATATTGCTATGTTTTGAATTCAAATAATCAAGAAATTGAGCTGAATGGGACGGGTCGTGGAAGAGCATAAAAGTGTCATCGATATATCTCTGATAAAATATAGGACGAAATTGAGATGGGCACTCAGCCAGCCATTTGGTCTCATGGTGGCACATAAAAATGTTTGCAAAGGTAGGACCGAGTGGCAAGCCCATACCGAGTCCATCGACTTGTTTGTAAAATTTCCCATTGAAACAAAAGAACGAATTTAAAACAGAATGCTCCAACAAGGTTTTAAAAAGGGAACGAGTTAGGCCGATTACAGTGGAAGACGGGTTGGTAAATAGAAGGTTTAAACATATATCTATGGTTTCAATAATAGGAACATTAGTGAAAAGATTCTCTACATCAAAAGAAGCCATGTGGTATTTTTCAGCATTTGTGAATAATTTAAGCCTGTTGACAAAAGTATAAGAATTATCCACTGAGTGATCATTTACAGTAAAAGGTGATAAAATTGGCACAAGGAACTTTGCCAGTTGATAACTAGCAGTATTATAAGCTGCAAATATTGGACGGAATGGAAAATTAGTCAAAAAATTTGCTTTATGAATTTTAGGGAGTCCGTAAAGAATTCCTGGTCCTGATCCAGAAATGTAAAGTTTTTTATACAGATCATCAGCTATATGCTTTTTATTTTTGAGTAGCCGCAAAAAATTGTTAATTTTATCTTCAATTTTACGTGAAAATTTTTCGATAGGTTCAGAAATGACAGAGAATTTAGTCGGATCGGAAATAATACTCTCCATTACATCAGTATAAACACACTTGTCAAGAAGCACAATTCCATTTCCTTTATCAGGCTTACAGATGATAATAGACTTATTGGCAGCTAAATTCTTGAGAATCTTAAAATCTTCCTTTCTAAAAATGGGGGAAAATACTTTGTAAGACTTGAAGCCATGATAATACCTATGAGCAATTGATTGGACTTTCTTTAAAAAATCTGGCTTCAAAGTGGCAGTGAGATTGAAAATTTTCATTCGGTCAAACATTCGTTCCCAAGATAAAAAATATCTATAAAAATCTAAATGAAAAACAGGAAGGCAGAAATCCAGCCCGAAAGCTAAAAGAGTTTTACATCGAGGAGAAATTTCAACTGAACTAAAATTAAAGATGACTTTATCTGGATCGACAGGCTTCAAATCGTTATCAATACCTAACACACTCAGTTTGTTTCGGTGCGTGCGGGCAGTTTCAGAGTTGAGGATCGTCACGTTGCGCTCAACAAGACGCCGCACAAGAAAACGATCGAAGATAGAGAAATGTTGAAGCATTTCTTGAGCATCCTGGAGTTGTTCAGTAAAGCGGTTGATTGTACATAGTTTCCATCCCATCCTTTGTACATAGTTTCTTCTTGATTTTAGAAGTAGTATTTTTTTAATTCTGTGTTTAATTTTCGTATATTTTTGTCCATCTCGCTGTTCTTCTTTTCAGAACGCTTGTACTGATGATGAGCCTGGTGCTCGAAACGTTTACCTTTTAAAGCAATAAATAATTTTTACAATGTTGACTTTGAGAGTAGCAACCTTGGTGTTTTTATTTACGATTCGTTTGCATGAGAAAGCAATTCATGATGTTCTACAATACGTAAGAGACAAATATGACCAAGATGGTGTAAGACTACTAAGAAATTTCGATAACCTCTCTCGAAAACTTGCAAAATCAAAAATGGATATAGAATTTCTGAAAAAATGCTTAACCTTCAATGTAATTCCTAAATTTTTGCGATTCAAACTCTACAAACGTGCACTACAGTGTTCAAGTTTTTACAAACAATGGCAAAGAAAACTTCTGCTCTACGAAATTAAATGCAAGCAAACTTCAATCAACCGCTTTACTGAACAACTCCAGGATGCTCAAGAAATGCTTCAACATTTCTCTATCTTCGATCGTTTTCTTGTGCGGCGTCTTGTTGAGCGCAACGTGACGATCCTCAACTCTGAAACTGCCCGCACGCACCGAAACAAACTGAGTGTGTTAGGTATTGATAACGATTTGAAGCCTGTCGATCCAGATAAAGTCATCTTTAATTTTAGTTCAGTTGAAATTTCTCCTCGATGTAAAACTCTTTTAGCTTTCGGGCTGGATTTCTGCCTTCCTGTTTTTCATTTAGATTTTTATAGATATTTTTTATCTTGGGAACGAATGTTTGACCGAATGAAAATTTTCAATCTCACTGCCACTTTGAAGCCAGATTTTTTAAAGAAAGTCCAATCAATTGCTCATAGGTATTATCATGGCTTCAAGTCTTACAAAGTATTTTCCCCCATTTTTAGAAAGGAAGATTTTAAGATTCTCAAGAATTTAGCTGCCAATAAGTCTATTATCATCTGTAAGCCTGATAAAGGAAATGGAATTGTGCTTCTTGACAAGTGTGTTTATACTGATGTAATGGAGAGTATTATTTCCGATCCGACTAAATTCTCTGTCATTTCTGAACCTATCGAAAAATTTTCACGTAAAATTGAAGATAAAATTAACAATTTTTTGCGGCTACTCAAAAATAAAAAGCATATAGCTGATGATCTGTATAAAAAACTTTACATTTCTGGATCAGGACCAGGAATTCTTTACGGACTCCCTAAAATTCATAAAGCAAATTTTTTGACTAATTTTCCATTCCGTCCAATATTTGCAGCTTATAATACTGCTAGTTATCAACTGGCAAAGTTCCTTGTGCCAATTTTATCACCTTTTACTGTAAATGATCACTCAGTGGATAATTCTTATACTTTTGTCAACAGGCTTAAATTATTCACAAATGCTGAAAAATACCACATGGCTTCTTTTGATGTAGAGAATCTTTTCACTAATGTTCCTATTATTGAAACCATAGATATATGTTTAAACCTTCTATTTACCAACCCGTCTTCCACTGTAATCGGCCTAACTCGTTCCCTTTTTAAAACCTTGTTGGAGCATTCTGTTTTAAATTCGTTCTTTTGTTTCAATGGGAAATTTTACAAACAAGTCGATGGACTCGGTATGGGCTTGCCACTCGGTCCTACCTTTGCAAACATTTTTATGTGCCACCATGAGACCAAATGGCTGGCTGAGTGCCCATCTCAATTTCGTCCTATATTTTATCAGAGATATATCGATGACACTTTTATGCTCTTCCACGACCCGTCCCATTCAGCTCAATTTCTTGATTATTTGAATTCAAAACATAGCAATATCAGGTTCACAGTTGAACCAGAGGTCGGTGGTAAGATTTCATTTCTGGATGTATTAATTTCTAAACGTGGTGGTATTTTCTTAACTTCCGTTTACCGAAAACCTACTTTTACGGGACTTGGTACCAGTTTTTTTAGTTTCACACCTAATCTCTTTAAAATTAATAGCATAAAAACCCTGTTACATAGAGCCTTTAATGTATGTTCAAATTACAATTTACTTCACGATGAATTCTCTTTTTTGTGTAATTTTTTCAAGAATAATGGTTTTCCTGTTGGTTTAGTTCAATCTTTGATAAAACGTTTTTTAAATTCCAAATATAGCTTACCGGCCAATCCCGTCGATAGTGCAAGAAAGAGATTATACTTACCTTTTTTATACTTTGGGCCTAAATCTGAACAAATGAGAACAGAGCTTGTCAAAATTCTTCACTCATATTTACCTGATGTTGATTTTAAAATTATTCTTACAAACAAATTCACTATAGGTTCATTTTTCAACTACAAAGATAAATTACCTTCCAGCATGCGCCGCTCTCTAATATATGAATTTCGTTGTGCACAATGTGCATCTAGTTATGTAGGCTCGACCTGCAGAACTTTGGGCGTTAGAGTAGCGGAGCATGCTGGACGTAGTAGCCGCACTGGAGGGATTCTTGCCCATCCCCCCCACTCCTCGGTGCGCCTCCATAGTGAACAGTGTGGCTCCAGTGTACAGTGCAGTAATTTTAGCATTTTAGCTTCAGCCAGCCATCAGAATGATTTAAGGATTTTAGAGTCCTTGTACATTTTTAAACGTAAGCCGCCTCTCAATGAAACTAATAGTGCCCATCCTTTGTACATAGTTTCTTCTTGATTTTAGAAGTAGTATTTTTTTAATTCTGTGTTTAATTTTCGTATATTTTTGTCCATCTCGCTGTTCTTCTTTTCAGAACGCTTGTACTGATGATGAGCCTGGTGCTCGAAACGTTTACCTTTTAAAGCAATAAATAATTTTTACAATGTTGACTTTGAGAGTAGCAACCTTGGTGTTTTTATTTACGATTCGTTTGCATGAGAAAGCAATTCATGATGTTCTACTATATGTATATATATATGTATATGTATATATATATGTATATATGTATGTATGTATGTATATATGTATATATGTATATATGTATGTATATATGTATATATATATATGTATATGTATATGTATATGTATATATATATGTGTGTATATATATATATGTATATGTATATATATGTTTATGTATATATATGTATATATATGTATATATATGTATATGTATATATATGTATATGTATACATGTATATATATATATATATGAAAGAGGTGCAAGAGAAAGGTTTGTACTTCGGGAGCCTATTCTTATAATTTATAATTTGAATTTATACGAGGCCTGTAATATATACATATATATATGTGTGTATATATATATATATATATATATATATATATATATATTGGAAACAGTCTTTCCTTCAAGCATATTTCATTAAAAAGTACGCCGTTTTTATTATTGATTAGTTTTTTTATTAAGATTTCCTATTTTCCTGAATATATTCCTAGCATCATTGCTAAGGAGGTTAAAAAGGTCGCTAATAGTCGACGCGTTTCGGCGCTCTTGCGCCATTCTCAAGCTATGCGAATAAAATGCAGCTATGATTTCTGAGTTGCTTCTGTAATGGCTGCTCGGGATCAAATGAAAGGTAGGGTGGCAGAGTCGCCAATGTGGATTGGCTTTGTTGGCGGCTTATGTCGAATCGGTGGGGCGTACCGTCGGTCGACGCGGCCACGTGCAACTCACGCGGTCAGCGTCAAAAAAGTTTGAGAATGCGGTGGGTCCCGGTGCTCTGGTTGTTAATTATTGGTTTCTTCTGTTCTATCAGTATTGCTTCTACAATCTGTTATCTATTGAAGTCTGTTTCTTTACGTAGAATTTTTGTGCTGCTCACTAATTGGTTTCTTGTTAGGGCTTGGCCGTGTGTTTCCGAAGCGTGTTGTTTTGGGCCTCCTGTGGATAGGTGCATGGTTAGGCGTCTTGATAGGGTGGTAGTTGTCATGCCTAACAATTAACAACCAGAGCACCGGGACCCACCGCATTCTCAAACTTTTTTGACGCTGACCGCGTGAGTGGTCTACATTACATATGTTTTAGGTTCCGTAGATTTCCCCTAGGTGTGTCATGACGGCCCTAAGTGTGTCATACAAGGCTGAATAATTATGATCTAAATATATGCAATCGAATGTCATTCGTTATTGGTATCTGATTCATATTTTGGTGTAATTATTTAACAGCCAAAGTCACACCAGCACCGTACCTACACCAGCACCGTACCTACACCAGCACCGTACTTACACCACCACCCTACCTACACCAGCACTGTACCTACACCACCACCGTACCTACACCACCACCGTACCTACACCACCACCGTACCTACACCACGACCGTACCTACACCACCACCTTACCTACACCACGACCGTACCTACACCAGCACCGTACCTACACCACCACCGTACCTATACCACCACCGTACCTACACCACCACCGTACCTATACCACCACTGTACCTACACCACCACCGTACCTACACCACCACCATACCTACACCACCACCGTACCTACACCACCACCGTACCTACACCACCACCGTACCAACACCACCACCGTACCTACACCACCACCGTACCTACACCACCACCGTACCTACACCACCACCGAGGCAACCAACAGTGTAATCCATGTATAAGAAACAAAAGATTGATGCGTTGATATTACAAGAACCAAAATATAAGAAGCAACAATAATGCCCATAGCACCAACAATGAGAGTCAGCGTGTTGTTGTTGTGAGCAACGGAAATTGTGGTCAACAAATATATAGCGAATGGCATGCATGACGCATTCACAAATACACTAGTCACTAATCGAACAAAAAATGTAGAAAACAAAACTTGCGCTTGAGTATATATATAGTCAGAATTCAGAATCTAGAATTAAAATAAAACATATCATGACAATAAAGCATATTTTTTGAGAATATGAATATCGGCAATAATATATTCACGAACATTGCGTTTATTTCATTGTTCGTAGGTAATTTAGCATGGATACTGACGACTTCTTTTCAACGGAAAAAGGTGCTTATGTTGTTCTAAAAAAAATTTTGCGCGGCTAGGACGGCAATGAATGTTGGAGGCGTTGTGGATGTCCCGCCATTCACGATGTAAGTTGTTGTTGTTTGATATAAAATGTGCAGGTTACGGCTATATCAATTTACATATAGTCGTAATTTAGATCATAATTATTCAGTCTTATATTTATTATTTTCCTAATGGTAATTATTGAAAGTCAAATTTGATTCCGACTCTGTGCAAGAATTTATTATCATCCCGTACATAACTCTAGTTGTCCAGTTGAAAGTTTGAATAAAGAAATAAATTGATATGTTTTTGTGCGTAATTTGTGGTATGTTATCACGATGGGCATCTGAGTGAACACATCAAATTGGTTGGTGCGTGTGTCTGTGACGCTCACAAGGACGCTCAATGACCGGATCTGTGATACGAGTTTCACCAGTGAACAAGTACTAGAATATTTTAATGGCGGGTACTGTTGGCATGGATATATTTGTTGGGCATCCATACATGGAGGATTTGTGTGAAGGAAATATAGGATCCCGTCATTTTTGATGACCTGTGTACACCAGTAGTAATAAAATAATTATCATAGTAATTGTAAGCCGTTGTCTACCACGATGGCGCGTAATAGCGGTAGGAAGATAAACAATACACTAAAATGTAAAAAGAAGTAACAGTAACAACAACAACACATAAATGTTGTCCACGACGGGGTAAATAAGGCAACGTGAGAGCTTCTTTCTATTGAATAAATAGGTGACTAAACGATTGATTCCGACATTTTCCTCAAACTACTGCAGGTACCGTTAAATTGAAAAAGTTTGATATTGTAAATTACTCTAAAATTGTTTTAATTCATGACAAAATATGGGTATGAATTAAATTTCCAATAGTTTTTTACAAGTTATAACGAAAACAATAGATTTTTCACACGAAAAAAATTATTCGACTTTGTTTAAGGAAAATTATTCGTAACTTCAATACAAACATCCCATACAATGAATTTGGGTAGTTGAGGAGGCAGCTAATCGCCTTATTGAATAAATATTTTTATAGCCATCATGCAATGGCTACAAACGGAAGGCAGAATTGCTCGGGAAACTTTCGTTTCGTGTACAACTCATGTGGATAGACATGTTTTTCTTGCCAGTCGCATACCGGCCGCTGCCGCGTCCAAACGTAAGTTGGTGGACGTTTTTACGGTGGCGGTGTGTGTGATAAGTGTAGAAACGCTGATTATAAGTCTGACGAAAGAAAACTTAACATAAATGTGGAACGTCGAATAACATGATATATCCATTGATTTTGTTAGAAATAATGAAGCTCTGTATAATGTAAAGAGTGAAGACTACAGAAAATCTCAACGTAAACAAAATCTTTGAAATAATATCGGGACTATCCTTGAAAGGTCAGGCAGGTTCAGGCATAGTGTAGGAAAATAGTATAAAATATTTCTTTATATTTTTTTATACACAGAGATAAAGTGATGTACAATATTTGTTGGAACTCCTAATATTTGTACCCACTTGTAATGAATAAGTACATTTATTAAATAATGTGTACCTACAATAGAATTTGCATTCAAAGGTACCATCAAAACAATACCAACAGATCAACTTCGACAACATACAACCATCATTTGCCGGCAGCCCTGCCTCCACACATGATGTGGCGCAGTAGTGAGGTGTCTCTGTGCTGCTTCTCATATCTTCATCTAACCCAATAATACCCGTTGTGTGTTTATCTATATATTTATTTATATATTTGTTTGGTGTCTGCTTCTTAAGAAACATAGGTTGTCTGAGTTTGCGGTATCAAGGATACCGAATTCCTCAATGCAACAGTAAAAGAACGCCTCTATACGCATTGAAATAATTGATATTTCATCAGGATAGGTTCGGTTAGGATAGGATAGGAAAGGTTAGGATTTGTTAGGTTAGGATAGGTTAGGTTGGTATAGGTAGGGTAATGTCGGTGGAATTTGTTTACGAGTCCACCTAGCTTGACGAAGACATTGTCCGTGGAATTTCCACGGGTCCTGCTACTTACTACCTAACAACACCCTTGGTTAATTTGTTTGGCGTCCGCTTCTTCCATTTCTCTGTCATGCTCATAGGGATAGTTATAATGATTGTATCTGTGATACGAGTTTCACCAGTGCACGAGTACAAGAATATTCATCACGGGTACAGTTAGGGTAGAAATATTTGTTTGACATCCACATCTGGAAAATTTGTTCAAGAAAGGTATTGAATCCTGCCATTTTTGACGGGCCGTGCACACTAGTGTAAAATAATGGCATAGGAAATATGGCCAAATCATTCCCACATTAATGTTGTGCTGCATAATTGTGTTGCAATTCATTACTACATGGCCCGGTAAAGTAATTTTGATATATTTCTCGCATGCCAGCTCAATTCTCTCCAGAAAGAACATTGTGGGTTGTTGAAGGTACTAAGTTTCCAGTGGGTACTGGAAGTGCGTCATCAAGGTGTTTTGACCTGGAGCAAGTACTTCTGCTTCCTTTAAAATGTTTTACAATATACAGGCACACATAATCAGTTTGTCTGTAGTGTCTGGGGCAGAAGAAATAGGTTGGTAGAAAATTCTGAAACAACCGAACAAAATTCCAAAGGTATTTTCAGTTGTCTTTCGAGCTCGAGATATTCGATAGATATGTAATGCTTTCGATGGATCGTGTAGATCGCTGTCTTGGGTAAGGTTTCATCAGATTTTAGTGCGAAGCAAAAGCTTCATCACAACCATCACTTGTGGTACAGCATCGCTTGCAAATGCACCCTCTGTACATCTTCTTTTAAACATCTCACTTTCCTCCGAACCATCGTCTTCCGTTGACTCATCATCTGCTGCGCTTGTTGACAATGTGTTATTTAGATCGTACACTCTGACAGTATGATAAATCATACGATCACCGCAGTGCATTAAAACAACTCCCAACTTTACACTTAGGAACGGCCGCTACATTACGGTTGCCGCATCACGCCAAATTGCGGCCGTAAAATTGTGGCACCTCTTTTGTAGGCAGCCGTAGCTTGGATACAGGGGGCCGGCGTAATTTATGCGAGTCCATCTAGACCTTAAATAGTTAACAACTTTTATTTGCTAATAATCCCTAATCGATTAAACTGGTTGATTAGCATGCTAATTTATGGTTTGTATTGTTGTAAAATATGATATTATACTAAAGAGATTCTGTTTTTCTTGAAATGTCAGTTCATCACTGATCAACGCTAGGTCATTTTTTTTATGTCGAATGTATATTTCAATATTTTTATTTAAGCGAATTTCTAATCGAACGTAATTCACATTGCTTATCTAGTTATTCATTGGTGACTTATTTTCTCATGTAAATTGAAATTGAATGAAGACTTGTTTGCTTCTACTCATGATTGCAAATAAATTAATTCAATTATTACCTCATTTTTATTTTAAAGTAATGAAAAATTATTTCAATAATTGGTTGTCCTAAATTACTAAAATATTATGACAAACTTTAGAAATTCAATACTAGCATTTAGAGGGTTATTCTGTCTCCCATCATTGCCGTCAGTGTTAATTACGTTATTCATGGTTTTATTAAAATAAATTTCCATAGTTGTCTTAATGGTAATTATTGCAAATCATAATTTAAGCAGACGGTGGGTTTAAACTTAGTTTTCATCAAATCCCTGCGCACGTGGCGATTTTCTCTGTTGGGTATAGGGGAAAAATTCCAAGCACAATACCCCACTCTACCCAGGTGTCTGTAATGGGTACCGGTCGTGACCGGGGGAAAGCGTCATGGCGTCCTGGTGTTAGTTATAAGGCATTTGAAAATCCAATGTACAAGGTGATATGTATCAGGCTTGAAATTGGAAATAAAGCATCCGTAGATGCCTTCATCATTTTTAAATAATGTACTTAACATATCCTTACGTACATACAGAGTAAAGGGGTGTTTACACTAGGGGAAATTTCGGCCTTGAGGCGCGACTCGTGTAGACGAGGCTCACCACAGAGGTTCATATTTGTGTGTGTGTGTTCGAAATTTCCTATTCGCTTTGATCGAATCCGTGAAACGCGCTGCACGTGTGAGCAGTGGAGCGTAGACCGGTCAGTGTGCAGTTGATAGTCATCAAGTGAGGTAGCGCCTCTCGCTCACCCGTTATGGCTGACTCAACACTGCCGCGAGAAATTACACTGCTTTTAATTGAAATGTACTAAGCCCATCAATGTCTTTGGCAGACTAAAAGCTGCGAATATAAGGAGGCTGCTTTCCATTATCTTTTAATGAAAATGAACAAATATAGTAACATTTCGCGCATGCAAATAAAAAAGAGATTACGTAGCTTACGATGCAGCAACAATATTCACACAAGCTCGTCTACAGCAATCCATATTTCATAGCAGCAGTCCACACTGACTGGTTTTGTGCTGCATGGCTGCCACTTTTGTTTGACCAAAAAAATCTAGTGTGACCTCAAAAAATATCTAGAAACATCTAGATTTGAAAACAAAACATCCAAAAATATATCTAGAAATGAATTAATTATCTACTGTAATAAATTAGTTGAACAATAGCATATAAGAACGATTATATCATAAATTGCTTTATAGTAGGCAATTTATCTGTATATAAATTAGCTAGTAACCTGATATTTACCCTAATAAGCCTAGGTATCCAAATATACTTCAATTTCACACGTGTTGCGAGTAGGAAGGTCAGTCTCTATTGCATTGCAATTGTCAATGTTCAGATTCCTATTGACCAACAATTGTTTCAAGGCTTTCACACCACTATCTTCATCACTTTTAATAATTTTGCAATTACTAAGTAAGTTGATTCTACTTCATTAGATGCATTACTTTAGTATATAACTGATACACCAAGTAGTTTCATGATAGAAATATCATTGCTTCCATCCAACAATAAACTGAACTCATTGTTACCAATATCATTGATCAGTCTTTCGTCAAAATGAGGCCACAATACATTCTTGATAATGTATGTGCATTTTATTCCAAGATTTTTTGATTAAATCACCAGTTTTGCAATTGGAGATAGTGAGCTTTAGCTTATGAACCGTGAAATAGCCGTCTTGGTGTCGTTTATAATCTGAACATACATGATCAGAATATGGTTGCTTCACTATTCAGACAATTTGCTTAAGTAAATTAACAAACATAATAAGAATGAAGTAGTAACCAACCATTATTGTGAATTCCTAATTCGAATTTACAGTAATCTATCATATACATAGCTTAATTGTAATTCTAGCTAGAAAATTTCTAGCACGCTGAAAAAACTATTTAGATTTTATAGCTAATATCTAGGTTCCAAATTTTACATCTAGGCTTCAGCAAAAACATCTAGATCTAGCTATATAATATCTAGAGTGGCAGCCCTGTTGAGCAGCGCGCGCTCCATGGCTCGCTCCAATGGTGTCTAGTCGAAACGCGCATGGCTCTTGTGAAGCTCCACACGAGGCGTCTACACGTGAGCCTGCAGCAAAATGTAGACCAGTGTAAACGGCCTTTTAGTTAGAGGTTGGGGCTAAGGGGACCGGTACCGGCCTGGCTAAGTTTGGGTGGGCAGGTTAGGTTAGGCAGCGCAGCGTTCTGTGATGTCGATAGCGAGCGAAATTATTGAACGGCTCTTGATAAAGTGGGCAAATTGGGATGGAAGCCGTAACTGGTGTTTGGATTAAAATTGATATTTCAATCTATTGCTTTTAACATCACAATTATTGTGGGAGTAATCGTAAAATCGTACGTACAACGACGAAACATGTGCAGACAATAGGAACAACAGCCCTGCATCAGGTCACACACCGAAGTAACGATAGAGGCAACAGCAGCAAAACACTCAATACAGCGATGGTGCTCACAGCAGGTCACAGGAGGCAGCGGGGAAGCTTCCTTCCACTCCGTGGGGACACATTTTGTAGATGAAATACACTTTTCAAAATACTTGGGTTATCCAACGAAAGAATTGTCACTTAACATCATTAAAAATTGCTCTATTTGAAATGAAAAAATAAATAATGTGATTTATTTCATTCATCAACCATTGGTTGGATTTTGAAGTTCGATTATTGATTTTATATTACAATTTACGTTAGTTAATTATATAGTATGAATAATAGACTTTATTTGAAGGTGAAATGTTTTCGAAAATGTGGCACTCGCTAACGATCTAATTTTACTAGCTACATATATGGTAAATTTTGAAACCTGGAAGGGCTTAACGATTGACTCGCTAATCCGAAAGTAATGATACCGACGCGGTGCGGTATTGATGGTATGAAGACATGGTGATAGCGTGAGAAATGGTATCATAGTTACCAGCGATCACATTCATATAATGCTGGAGCTAATTATACCAATACTATTTATAACGTTCATCACATTACACAATGACAACAATGGCACAATAGCGAGTGTAATTCGACGGGAAGTGATTTTCAAAATTCATCTGACGTGCAGGTGATGACTAAATGACGAACATAGAAATTTGAAGAAATACATTAATTTTCCTATTAATGAAAATTACCTTTTCTTTGTGTCAACGATGCAACTTTTCTGAACAATATCAATTTTTGACGCGAAATATTGTAGCTTGTTTTGGCAAAACATTGAAGAATTACAATTTTTCACGTGCGGTGGATTTTCACCTACGAAACACTAGTGTAAAATGGACACATGCCAAGTTGCGCTTCTGATGGAACGTAAAGGAAAGTTGGAAAACAATATAATTTAAAATTAAAGTCTACATGTGCAAATTAGGTGTAGTCTCATATTATACTGTAATATACAGCAGTAAAATACCCCACCTCACCCCGAGCTCGCCCACCACACCCCACCTAACCCCCAGCTCTCCCACCACACTCCACCTCACCCCCAGCTCACCCACCCCGCCCCACCTAACTCCTAGCTCGCCCACCACACCCCACCTAACCCCCAGCTCACCCACCCCACCCCACCTAACTCCTAGCTCGCCCACCACACCCCACCTAACCCCCAGCTCGCCCACCACACCCCACCTAACTCCTAGCTCGCCTACCACACCCCACCTAACCCATAGCTCGCCCACCACACCCCACTTAACCCCTAGCTCGCCCACCACACCCCACCTAACCCCCAGCTCACCCACCACACCCCACCTAACCCCTAGCTCTCCCACCCTACCCCACCTAACCCCTAGCTCGCCAACCACACCCCACCTAACCCCCAGCTCGCCCACCGCACCCCACATAACCCCTAGCTCGCCCATCACACCCCACCTAACCCCCAGTTCGCCCACCACACCCCACCTAACCCCTAGCTCGCCTACCACACTCCACCTCACCCCAAGCTCGCCCACCACACCCCACCTAGCCCCCAGCTCTCCCACCACACTCCAACTAACCCGTAGCTCTCCCACCACACCCCACCTAACCCCCAGCTCTCACACCACACCCCACCTAACCCCCAGCTCGCTCACCACACCCCACATAACCCCCAGCTCGCCCACCACACCCCACCTAACCCCCAGCTCGCCCATCACACCCCACCTAACCCCAAGCTCACCCACCACACCCCACCTAACCCCCAGCTCGCCCACCACACAACACCTAACCCATAGCTCGCCCACCACACCCCACTTAACCCCTAGCTCGCCCACCACACCCCACCTAGCCCCCAGCTCACCCACCACACCCCACCTAACCCCTAGCTCTCCCACCACACCCCACCAAACCCCTAGCTCGCCCACCACACCCCACCTAACCCCCAGCTCGACCACCGCACCCCACCTAACCCCCAGCTCGCCCACCACACCCCACCAAACCCCTAGCTCGCCCATCACACCCCACCTAACCCCAAGCTCACCCACCACACCCCACCAAACCCCCAGCTCGCCCACCACACCCCACCTAACCCCTAGCTCGCCCACCACACCCCACCTAACCCCCAGCTCGCCCACCACACCCCACCTAACCCCCAGTTCGCCCACCACACTCCACCCATGTACAGTCGCGCACATGCTGCACATGGCGAGCGTCACGTACAGTAGACGTGACAGGAGGGTCGTGATTCCTGGGCAATATTTGCCAGGATTGGCTACAAAAATACAACAGCTATAACGACAACTACAAGTTAAGGGTGTTTGACCTCAGTACATTGAATTGAAGTTCTCAAAATTACTAATATATACCCTGAAATTTAATAACTTTATCATTAGAGCAATACAAATTTTGGAATTTAGACATGTCTACAAGACATGTCAAAAGTGCAACTCATTATTTCAAAACATTTTTTATTTTTTACGAGTTTATGAGGAAGTCGAGCCATAATAATTAAAAAAAACAATGACTAAATGTTTTTGAAAATATGAATTGATCATAATGTTAACACACTTTTACTGAATGGCAGGAAGACTTCGTCCCTCCATTGCCACACTATCAAGGCATCCCGAGAACTTACCTACCGAACTGTACTACCATTAACCCAACACCATCAAGGCGTCCCGAGAACTTACCTACCAAACTGTACTACCATTAACCCAACACCATCCAGGCATCCCGAGAACTTACCTACCAAACTGTACTACCATTAACCCAACACCATCAAGGCGTCCCGAGAACTTACCTACAAAACTGTACTACCATTAACCCAACACCACCAAGGCGTCCCGAGAACTTACCTACCAAACTGTACTACCATTAACCCAACACCAGAATGTACACGCCCGTACGTAATTTGCCATACCTGCCTACGACTCAGTACAGTTTGTGATCCAGTCTTCTATGGAGTCTGGCATGACTCAAAAATATATTTATCACATTTACCGAACATAAGTGAAGTAGCTACGATGCTTCACACTTCAGTCGGACAAATCTTACCTCATATTTTATCATGAATGGTTGTCATAGATCAGGAAACTTGATTTTTTGCTTTCACGTTTTTTTCTCTTATTATCTTACCAAATAAGATTTTTAGGCGCTTTTATGTTCCAAACGTCATATCTAACACTAGATTTATCATGACTTGTTTCTACAACTTCAAAATTATTGATAAATGACTGAATCTTTTTTTAAATGAATTTTGAGTTATTGCTTCATTCACACATGTTGATTTCTGTGTACAGCAGCGCGCAGTAACGATAACTTGACAACTAAGGCAGGACAACAACGATCACTTGACAACACAGGCAGGACAACAACGATAACTTGACAACCCAGGCAGGACAACAACGATAACTTGACAACACAGGCAGGACAACAACGATAACTTGACAACTTAGGCAGGACAACAACGATAGCTTGACAACACAGGCAGGACAACAACGATAACTTGACAACACAGGCAGGACAACAACGATAACTTGACAACACAGGCAGGACAACAACGATAACTTGACAACACAGGCAGGACAACAACGATAACATGACAACACAGGCACGACAACAACGATAACTTGACAAGACAGGCAGGACAACAACGATAACTTTACAACTTAGGCAGGACAACAACGATAACTTGACAACACAGGCAGGACAACAACGATAACTTGACAACACAGGCAGGACAACAACGATAACTTTACGACTTAGGCAGGACAACAACGATAACTTGACAACACAGGCAGGACAACAACGATAACTTGACAACACAGGCAGGACAACAACGATAACTTGACAACGTAGGCAGGACAACAACGATTACTTGACAACACAGGCATGGCAACAACGATAACTTGACAATGTAGGCAGGACAACAACGATAACTTGACAACACAGGCAGGACAACAACGATAATTTGACAATGTAGGCAGGACAACAACGATAACTTGACAACACAGGCAGGACAACAACGATAATTTGACAACGAAGGCAGGACAACAACGATAACTTGCCAACATAGGCATGGCAACAACGATAACTTGACAACGTAGGCAGGACAACAACGATAACTTGACAACACAGGCAGGACAACAACGATAATTTGAAAATGTAGGCAGGACAACAACGATAACTTGACAACATAGGCAGGACAACAGCGATAACTCGTCAACGTAGACAGGACAACAACGGTAGTTTGACAACGTAGGCAGGACAACAACGATAACTTGACAACACAGGCATGGCAACAACGATAACTTGACAACCCAGGCAGGACAACAACGATAACTTGCCCACATGGGCAGGACAACAACCATAACTTGACCACATGAGCAGGACAACAACGATAACTTGACAACACAGGCAGGACAACAACGATAACTTGATCACATGGGCAGCACAGCAACGATAACTTGAGAACCCAGGCAGGACAACAACGATAACTTGACAACCTAGGCAGGAGAACAATGATAACTTGACAACAAGCAACACAACATTGAATGGCTGAGATATGATCAACAAATATATGCGCTTATTTGCGTTCATAAAAAAAAAACAATTTGGGTTCATAAAAAATATTTGTTAGGGTAACTGATTTTTTATCACAACGATCGTTCAGTTGCCTCATTGGCTTCGGTAAATGTAGGTTGTACGTAAAGACTGCGCGTTGACTTGTGCTTTTGTTGCGTGCAACTGTGTGTGGCGGCGTGTTGTTGTGTTGTTGTTGTTGGTGTTGTTGTTGGTGTTGTTGTTGTTGGTGTTGTTGTTGGTGTTGTTGTTGTTGTTGGTGTTGTTGTTGGCGTTGGTGTTGTTTCTGTTAGTGTTGTTGTTGTTGTTGCTGTTGGTATTGTTTGAAGATAAAGCATTGAAAATAAAGCATATTGCAAGTTTTGCAATTGTGAATTAGCTGGTGGAATATCACAAATGGAAAGACATGGAGGTACAGAAAAGCACAAAAAAATGAGCGTAGTGTTAAGAAGTGCTCAAGGTGACTGACTTCGTGCGACCCAGTACGTCATCACTTCGCTCAAATAAAGTTGCTGTAGCTGAGCTAAAACTTTGTGTCTTCGTCGCAGAACACATCTTAATTGTCTCTATTTCGGACCCCTTACCAGGGTTGGTTGCTAATGTTTGCGAAGGTTCCTCAATCAGTGGAGACATTAAAGGCAGCGAAAGGCACAGGTGTGTTTCGTGCTGTCATTGGTAAGCTTTATTTAAACGAACTCGTTGCAAAATTAACGCAAACAAAATTTTCGTTAATTATCTAGGGGAAATTGCTGTTAATGATCCTCCGGTCTACCTTCCAATTGAGAAAATTTACCGTGGGGCCAGAGTAGAAGCTGTTTATTGCGAGAATTCGTAAAAAACTTCTGACAAGGACTTGAAACAATTTCGAGGGAACATCGGGAATTTTTATGTACGGTTAATGAAAGAAATGTTTAGCCGTTTTCTCTCGAATGAAATGCTTAAAAAGTTGGAATTACCTGAGGCCATGGACCCCGCCAACGTTAATGTGGGAAAACCTGCCTCCATCATTCCTCTTGCCTTAAAATTTCCTAACATAATTTCTGAAGAAGAGTTCGAAACACTGAATACAGAATGGAGAGAGCCATTGGAGGACACGAACCGTATAACTGACGAGGAACCTGAAAACTTCTGGTACACTGTTTCAAGACAAAAGTGCGGTGATGGACTTCGATACCCACTATTATCAAAACTAATTATGAGCCTACTTGCGTTGCCTCATTCCTCAGCCTGTGCTGAAAGAATATTTTCACTTTAAAATAATATCAAACGTAAAAACAGGTCTATGTTGAAAACAGAAACTTTAAACGCACTTCTGTACTCAAAAAGTTTACTCAGTGGCACTAACTGCATGAAATGGCAGCTTTCTAAAGAATTAATAAAATTATCTACTTTTTGAAAAGTTAGTAAACACTTCCTTCAATACTAAATTAATTATTTGACGAATTTCATGTTTTGTTACTTATTGATTTATTTTGTTAGCCTTTGCGATGGAAATTTGTTACTATCCACGAAAACCTTCTGGCAACCCTGGCCTGACATTGTCAGCTGTGCATGCGTCACCGGCGGTGATTGTGTCAGTTATATGATTCGAAATAGTCGTGATCAATGCATAAAAATATCTGCACGGTTAAGTAAGGTTGTGTCATCTCAGATAACTGACTTCCGAACTTACACTTGAGGTCAGTTTATGTAAGCACGCTGCCATTTTTACTAAGCAGCTTACTGCCTGAATATACAGAATTGCAGAAGCAGTAACTAGTAACAGACAACAACACCTGCAGACGCAGTAACTAGTAGCAGACAACAACACCTGCACACGCAGTAACTAGTGGCAGACAACAACACCCTCATACGCAGTAACTAGTGGCAGGCAACAACACCTGCAGACGCAGTAACTAGTAGCAGACAACAACACCTGCAAACGCAGTAACTAGTGGCAGACAACGACACCTGCAGACGCAGTAACTAATGGCAGATAACAACACCTGCAGACGCAGTTACTAGTGGCAGACAACACTTGCAGACGCAGTAACTAGTGACAGACAACAACACCTGCAGACGCAGTAACTAGTTGCAGACAACAACACCTGCAGACGCAGTAACTAGTGGCAGACAACAACACCTGCAGACGCAGTAACTAGTGGCAGACAACAATACCTGCAGACGTAGTAACTAGTGGCAGACAACACATGCAGACGCAGTTACTAGTGGCAGACAACACTTGCAGACGCAGTAACTAGTGACAGACAACAACACCTGCAGGCGCAGTAACTAGTGGCAGACAACAACACCTGCAGGCGCAATAACTAGTGCCAGACAACACCTGCAGACGTAGTAACTAGTGGCAGACCACAACACCTGCAGACGCAGTAACTAGTGGCAGACAATAACACCTGCAGACGCAGTAACTAGTGCCAAACAACACCTGCAGACGCAGTAACTAGTAGCAGACAACAACACCTGCAGACGCAGTAACTAGAGGCAGACAACACCTGCAGACGCAGTATCTAGTGGCAGACAACAACACCTGCAGACGCAGTAACTATTGGCAGACAACAACACCTGCAGACGCAGTAACTAGTGGCAGACAACAACACCTGCAGACGTAGTAACTAGTGGCAGACAACACCTGCAGACGCAGTTACTAGTGGCAGACAACACTTGCAGACGCAGTAACTAGTGACAGACAACAACACCTGCAGGCGCAGTAACTAGTAGCAGACAACAACACCTGCAGACGCAGTAACTAGAGGCAGACAACACCTGCAGACGCAGTAACTAGAGGCAGACAACACCTGCAGATCTAGTGGCAGACAACAACACCTGCAGACGCAGTAACTAGTGGCAGACAACAATACCTGCAGACGCAGTAACTAGTGGCAGACAACACCTGCAGACGCAGTAACTAGTGGCAGACTGTTATGGTGGTTTCCATTCCACCGATGCCACTCTATTGCAATATGTAATGACCTCCTCTTGATAATCGTACGGAAGTCGCATTATTGCTAAAAGCTCTCCGTAAATTATCTCAATAAGTTGTATCGTATATCGGAATTGATATTAATTCAATTATATAAAATTACTTTGGGGACTATCTGACTGCCCTCAGCCCAATATTAAGGCAAAACAAAGTTTTATTTCATATAAATCAATTATTCAACAACGGTCATTATGGTCAATTAATTATCTTCAATAAGCGTGAAGCCAGAGCCTTATTTTCAAAGTTAAACATTCAGTATCAGAAGTAAACTTTGTTTCATCAATTCATTTAATTTTCCTAACTTACGAAGGAATATAATGAAAAGCAAGATCCTCAGTATCAACTATTTACGAAGACATCTACAAACCACTCAGCTTTTGAGAGAGACGCTGGATTAGACGCATGGCAAATTGTGAATTCCCCTCCGAGATCCAGATTTAAGCGTCGGCCAGGTATGAGGGTGGGTTGCTCACTTCACAATCCACTTTATGAGGATCAATTGAGGCAAGAAACATCTCCAGATATTTTGGGGTCAATTGCTAATTTTGTCACTCCCTAATTTATTTTACAGCAAAGCGGATTCATGGCCAGATTGATGGGTTATTTTGCCGATGTGATTTCCTATGGACATGTTGATTTATGCTTCAATAGACATGCTGATTTATGCTTCAATAGACATGCTGATTTATGCTTTAATAGACATGCTGATTTATGCTTCAATAGACATGCTGATTTATGCTTCAATAGACATGCTGATTTATGCTTCAATAGACATGCTGATTTATGCTTCAATAGACATGCTGATTTATGCTCCAATAGACATGCTGATTTATGCTTCAATAGACATGCTGATTTATGCTTCAATAGACATGCTGATTTATGCTTTAATAGACATGCTGATTTATGCTTCAATAGACATGCTGATTTATGCTTCAATAGACATGCTGATTTATGCTTCAATAGACATGCTGATTTATGCTTCAATAGACATGCTGATTTATGCTTCAATAGACATGCTGATTTATGCTTCAATAGACATGCTGATTTATGCTTCAATAGACATGCTGATTTATGCTTTAATAGACATGCTGATTTATGCTTCAATAGACATGCTGATTTATGCTTCAATAGACATGCTGATTTATGCTCCAATAGACATGCTGATTTATGCTTCAATAGACATGCTGATTTATGCTCCAATAGACATGCTGATTTATGCTTCAATAGACATGCTGATTTATGCTCCAATAGACATGCTGATTTATGCTTCAATAGACATGCTGATTTATGCTTCAATAGACATGCTGATTTATGCTTCCATAGACATACTGATTTATGCTACAATAGACATGCTGATTTATGCTTCCATAGACATACTGATTTATGCTACAATAGACATGTTGATTTATGCTTCAATAGACATACTGATTTATGCTTCAATAGACATGCTGATTTATGCTCCAATAGACATGCTGATTTATGCTTCAATAGACATGCTGATTTATGCTTCAATAGACATACTGATTTATGCTTCAATAGACATGCTGATTTATGCTTTAATAGACATGCTGATTTATGCTTCAATAGACATGCTGATTTATGCTTCAATAGACATGCTGATTTATGCTTCAATAGACATGCTGATTTATGCTTCAATAGACATGCTGATTTATGCTTCAATAGACATGCTGATTTATGCTTCAATAGACATGCTGATTTATGCTTCAATAGACATGCTGATTTATGCTTTAATAGACATGCTGATTTATGCTGCAATAGACATGCTGATTTATGCTTCAATAGACATGCTGATTTATGCTCCAATAGACATGCTGATTTATGCTTCAATAGACATGCTGATTTATGCTCCAATAGACATGCTGATTTATGCTTCAATAGACATGCTGATTTATGCTCCAATAGACATGCTGATTTATGCTTCAATAGACATGCTGATTTATGCTTCAATAGACATGCTGATTTATGCTTCCATAGACATACTGATTTATGCTACAATAGACATGCTGATTTATGCTTCCATAGACATACTGATTTATGCTATAATAGACATGTTGATTTATGCTTCAATAGACATACTGATTTATGCTTCAATAGACATGCTGATTTATGCTCCAATAGACATGCTGATTTATGCTTCAATAGACATGCTGATTTATGCTTCAATAGACATGCTGATTTATGCTTCCATAGACATACTGATTTATGCTACAATAGACATACTGATCCATGCTACAATAAACATGCTGATTTATGCTACAATAGACATGCTGATTTATGCTACAATAGACATGCTGATTTATGCTTCAATAGACATGCTGATTTATGCTTCCATAGACATACTGATTTATGCTACAACAGACATGCTGATTTATGCTACAATAAACATGCTGATTTATGCTACAATAGGCATGCTGATTTATGCTACAATAGACATGCTGATTTATGCTACAATAGACATGCTGATTTATGCTACAATAGACATGCTGATTTATGCTACAACAGACATGCTGATTTATGCTACAATAAACATGCTGATTTATGCTACAATAGACATGCTGATTTATGCTACAATAAACATGCTGATTTATGCTACAATAGACATGCTGATTTATGCTACAACAGGCATGCTGATTTATGCTACAGTAAACATGCTGATTTATGCTACAACAGACATGCTGATTTATGCTACAATAAACATGCTGATTTATGCTACAATAAACATGCTGATTTATGCTACAATAGACATGCTGATTTATGCTACAAGAGACATGCTGATTTATGCTACAATAAACATGCTGATTTATGCTACAACAGACATGCTGATTTATGCTACAATAAACATGCTGATTTATGCTACAATAAACATGCTGATTTATGCTACAATAAACATGCTGATTTATGCTACAATAAACATGCTGATTTATGCTACAATAAACATGCTGATTTATGCTACAATAGACATGCTGATATATGCTACAATTGACATGCTGGGATCAATACTTGCCATTTACGTCTAGTGCACCAACAGCATGCTGTGAAACTAATTCGTTCGTTAAATGAAAAAGCTTTATGTAGCTGCATGCAATAATAACTATAGGTTGAAATAGCAATGCATCAGATCATATGGAAAAATAACGATAGGGGCAACAGGAAACAACACTCAATACATCGATGGGGCTCACAAAAGTCACATAATCTGCGTGAAACATATTTTTCACTCCATGAGAACTCACACGAGACACATTACACTTTTGTAGCAATATAGTTACCGTACAGAATTTTCCTACACTATTTTTTGAGAAGAAGTAGCACGAGGGTTCGTGCGATAACTTCAGCCGGCACACTCTGCAGCACGAACATGTCAGGCTCTCGTGGTAGATCCCGGCAGGTGTTGTCGCACGGACCGTCCTCTTGCTGCTCCTTCTCACTCAGCCTTATGACCCCGTGATGAAACATGCTATCTTCCAATGAAATTAGACGATATTAATATGGTAGTCACTCTTTCGAACCCACTTTATCAACGCATTGTGTAATTATAAACCAGCACCGTACCTACACCAGCCCCGTACCTACACCAGCACCGTACCTACACCAGCACCGTACCAACACCAGCACCGTACCTACACCAGCACCGTACCTACACCAGCACTGTACCTACACTAGCACCGTCCCTACACCAGCACCGTACCTACACCAGCACCGTACCTACACCAGCACCGTACCTACACCAGCACCGCACCTACACCAGCACCGTACCTACACCAGCACCGTACCTACACCAGCACCATAACAACAAATACCACAACGTAACAATAAGAACAAAACGGTAATGTATTGATATTTACATTTATATAAATGTAAGAAGCGATATAGCATCAACAGTGGAAGTCAGCATGTTGTTGTTCAGTGGAATTGAGAAGTAAAGTGAAAATTCCTTCCATTTGTATACAGATTGATTATAAAATAAATCAGTTAGCCTTCAAGAATGTTTTGATAATTTGAATAAATTTGTGTGAATGTAGCAGAATAACCTCATTTATTTTTTGAAAAAAAATATTTTTGAGCCTCTCAAAAATTATAATTTCGAAATAATCGACATTACAAAACAATTTCAGGTTAATACTTTTACTTCACAAATTAACATACGGTAACTAGAAGGGGTTCAAGCATTCGTGTTTAAACGTAAAAGGTATTGTATAGATGTAATGTTTTTAAGAAGTTATGACAACCGTTTACGGCGCAACATACCCTTGACATTCTGGAAATCACGTATGGATGGGCAGTTTTTATATCACTCTGAATTGTTGTAGTTATTCATAACTTGTTACTGCGTCTGCAGGTCTTGTCTGCCACTAGTTACTGCGTCTGTAGGTGTTGTCTGCCACTAGTTACTGCGTCAGCAGGTGTTGTCTGCCACTAGTTACTGCGTCTGCAGGTGTTGTGTTCACGGCGATCGTCCTAAAATTATTAACTAACATTTATCCCCACCATCAGCAAATGTCTCATCACTCACGGCCAAACGAAGCAGCATTCAACATTCAGGCGATAAGCTGCACAGCAAAATGGCGGCAGCTCGCAGAAATTGAGCACAGGTTTGTGTTCAGGAAGTCGTGTACTTACATGACGGACTAACTCAAGCGAACAGCTTTCTTTCAACGCATCTTAAGGCCCGTTTACACTAGGGGCGTCACACGGGCGTCAAGCGCCTCACCGCCCCTCTGTGCAGCAGCTACGTGCGCTTCAGGCGGGCATCCGAGCGATTGCCCAGCTAGAGATTCGCCGCCGCCCTGCCTCAGCCAACACAGGCGCTGCACTCAGTCGGCTGCTGGCCGTGGTACTGTGCGGTCTTTATGCTAACGCTTCAGCTTGAACTCTGGATAGCAACACCATATTTGTTAGGTCTTACTCTCTAGTAGAAACCTTAATTTAACTATACAGAGTTCTTGCTATTTATGTATTTAAAATAATCTATTCACCTTAGCTTATGTGTGTTAGGTACATTTTGCAATACAATTACTGGGAATCACGTGTATCTTCGCTTTTTCAGGAAAACTTTGTGTCAAAAATTTCTACTATTTTTCTCTTATTCATTATAATTTTTTTTGTTTTGCCACATTGAAATGAACTGGAAATGTGACTGTTATTTTTTAAACCAAATATTGATTTAACAATAGAATTGTCTTGAAATGATTTAATTAACAAAATGAAAAAATGATTGTTTCACCAACCTTCAAGTAGTCATCCTTCAATATATAGCAATTGAACTCAATGCAAATTTTGAATGCAGTCTTGTATAATTTTGAAAATCAAATTTATTTTCAGTTGAAAGTTCTCTGAAGATGTGAGTGTATGAACCCCTCTCGTCTCTTCTCTGCAACCATTTTTTAACCCAAATGCTGCGATGCCTACCTTTTTTCTCTTCACAGCAGCACACCCTACAATAATTGCCCACAGCTCTTCTTCACTCGCATCCATCCTCACAGCTGTCTAGATGACGCGTGTCACGCGCGTGTATCAAAAAATGAGTGTGAACAGTTGTAGGCGTCAAGGCGTCAAGTAGATGGCGCAGTCCGTGCAGGCGAAAGGCTCCGGCGAGTGACGAAGTTGACAGGAGGCGCGTGTGCGTGTTTGGTGGAAAACACTTCCAGAGCATGGGCAAATCAACAAGCCAGAGAAAATTGGTGGCTTCAGGAATAAGCTTCCAAATCTGCTTAATTTTAGCAGTTGAATGAAAATCAATTTTTCCGTGATTGATGTTGAGCTGTCACTCTTAATTGATAATGAATTTTTAAGATCATTACTGGCTGGAGCAGTTTAATATCTTAGCCAGTAATTTGATAATATACCAGGCTAAAAATCAACTCAAAAACCGAGGTGAATGCAAGGCAATTGAGATCAAGTTAAGAGTCCGGCTCACGTCGGAACTCGGCAGAATTAAATGGTGTAACTCAATGGTTTAGTTGAAATTAAAGCTCAAGGTGACTTAATGCTCAGTGAATGTAAAGCTCTAGTAAAGCTCCAGGCCCAGGGATAATGTGTTGTGGCGTTTGTTGACGTCGAAGAAATCTGGAATATTCGAAGACGCTGAATGATACATTCTCGGAGAGACATCAAGGAAAATCCACAACTGTCATCCCTATCACTGCAACGGTAACCTCCCATCACGGAGACACCCTGAGCTTTCATATAGATTTAACTCAAGCTATTTCGTTTCATTTCAAGCTCATGAAAAACAAGGACAGATTTAACAGCTGGCAATAGCTGTTCTCTAATGCTTGATTTAAAGTACAAGCAAGACAGTTACAAAACTTGTGATTTTGAGCAGTCATAATCTGTTATTCATATTATGGAAACTACATGTGTTTTAAGCACACGATTCATAATGAAATGTATGAATATAAATGAATGAATTTCGTAATTTATAATATACCCGTACGAAAATCAACAGGCAGTCCTAAATATCCACATGCCAATTATACTGAAAACACTGCAAGTATATGCTTGTAGTGGAAAAGGAAAATATTCAAACATATATACAGTGTAATCTTGAACATAAAAATGAAAATGACACAACCCATTTACGCTACGCCATCTTTGAGAACACATCAGCAATATGCCGTGCAATTCGCACGAAATATCTACGAACTATTTGCACATCTTTAAATAACACAGCACTGACAAAAATTCACTTAGCTTAAGCACAATGACAAGCAGATAATCTTCTAAGCAAGATTTGCTAAAGTCAAAAACACGTATTTTCACTTACAAGACGCTGAACCACACAAGCCGAAACACAAGCAAGAAGTGACCATCCGACAACGGCGTCGGTCGCGATGTTGCCATCCTAACGACTTAAGACTCGAACATCTATCGGTGGTATTTTTTTATTTTTTTGCTTTAACACAAAAACTTCTAAGATTACTAATTATAAGTAGAAAATTGTTAATAATAACTTAAAGTAAGATTTTCAATGCCAATAATTATGCTATTTAAATGTTAGTGAGAATTTCCTGAATTTATACATTTTGTAGCTATTGCTACATTACCCCCCAAGGCGCAGACCGAAAGGTCCACCCGCTACAATCATTTGTAGCGGGAAGGAGTCCGAATTACACGACCATCCGGGTCTGGCGGTCGGAAAATGTTACTGAGCGGGGAAGCTTGACCAGACGGGTCTGCAAATTTAGATCAGAAAGAGTTCTAGGAACAGAAGTCACTGCGGCGGTCTCGTCTGGTTTCTCCAGACTTGTCGCTGTTTCACTAAGAGAGCTAGAATTAGAGTCTACGATAGGGTTTGAAGATACAGGCAAAAAGAAAAGATTACACTCAAGTTGACTAGGCAACAATGCAGCCAAATGAGGAAACTGAGGTGGACGATATGATCGAGTCTCAGTGGAAAGAAAGTTCTGTGGAGAGAATGAAGAGTTAGAAATCACGCTATTATCAGAGGCGTAAGCGACCTTTAATCGATCTATGCTCACAGAGTCGGGTGAACCAGATCTTACAAGAATAAAGTACTTTGGCGACCGTTTCAATACTTTGAATGGGCCATCATAAGGGCGTGTGAGGGTTGGTTTTATATTATCATTACGTACGTACACATGTGTTCAATGTTGTAGGGCAGGATCTTATTTATCTTTTGAGTGAGGCATTCGTGGAGCTACATACTTGATCTGACGCATGCAGTCCTTGAGACAGGTTACATTTGCGGACTGATCAGCAGATGAAAATTCAGGCAACGGTTTTGGGTCAACAATGTCGCCAGGGAGACGAAGTGTCTTCCCATACAACATTTCTGCTGCTGTGCACTGCTGATCTTGCCTATACAAATTTCGAATGCTCAATAATACTACTGGAAGTCTGTCGGTCCAGTCATGACTGCAATTAAGGCAACGCAACGCACTCTTGAGATCCCGGTGAACTCTCTCAATAAGTCCATTCGCCTGCGGGTGATATGCGGTGGTGCTTATGTTTGCACACCCTAAGGCGGCGCTAAGCTCACTCCAGAATTTGGAGGTAAATTGTGATCCCCGGTAATGAGTGACACTTAAGGGAACCTCAAATCTGGAAATCCAGTTGCTCACAAATGCGCGAGCTACAGTATCAGTTTGGGTATCAGGGAGAGGCACGGCCTCAACCCATCTGGAAAATCTATCAATGATTGTTAACAAATAGGAATGACCACGCGACAAAGGCAACGGACCCACCAAATCTAGGTGTACGGCGTCGAACTTTTGACCTGCAAAGGCACAACTCTGTAGCGCCGCACGATTATGTTTCACAATTTTGCTACTCCAACATGCATGGCAGTTTTGCAAAATTTGTTTGACCTCCTTACGCATCGCTGGCCAGACGAAACGATCGGAAATCAAACGCAATGTACGGTTAATACCAGGATGAGAGAGAGAGTGATTGTGAAGAATGGCTACTCGGCGGAGAGTCGCAGGCAGATACAAACGAGAAAGTTGCTCAGCATCACGGTAAAAGCCGTCAACCAAGGTTAATTTCAAAGAAGTGGTGCTAGTAGGTTTGAGAAGATCCTGGAGTTCAGGATCCTCCTTCTGAGCATTACTAATATTACCGAAGGTGATTTCCCCACCGGGGTTGATAGAGTTAATCCTAGAAAGACAACCAGTAACTGTATTGTCGAGACCCTTAATATACCGGATATCCGTGGTGAACTGACTAATGAAAGACAGATGTCGAGCTTCTCTTGGTGAGTGACGCTCAGATGGCATTTTGATCGCTGAGGTCAAGGGTTTGTGGTCTGTGTAGATCACGAACTCCCTTGCCTCTAGAGCATAACGAAAGTGTCTCACAGACAAGTAGATAGCAAGGAGTTCCCTACCGAACGCGCTGTAGGCACGCTCAGTGGGCGATAGCTTTTTGGAAAAGAAGGCAAGAGGAGAGATATTAGTCCCTACTTTTTGTTGCAAAACGGCACCTACGGCAGTACGGGAGGCATCAACCACTAAACTGAAGTCAACATTGGCAATCGGGTAGGATAATTCAGTTGCGGTAGCTAGCTTGAGTTTTATATCCTCAAAAGCTTTACGTGCTGCATCCGTCCATTTTACATCCGTAGATTTACCTTTTCTCTTTGGTTCCAGCAAATCTGACAACGGGGCTAAAGTTTGCGCGCAATTCCTGATGAATCTATGGTAGAAATTAACAGAACCTAGGAACCTTCTCAGTTCCTTCTGGGTCTGTGGAAGAGGGAAGTTTTTGATTACCTCTACCTTGGAAGGCAAAGGTTTTAGACCTAGGCTAGAGATTTCATGACCTAAGTAAATCAGCGATGGCTTTCCGAGCTCACATTTGGCAGGATTTACCAGGAGTCCATTGTCGGACAGTCTTTCAAACACGACCCTCAAATGGTCTTTGTGTAGCTCCGGGGTTGCGGATGCCACCAAAATGTCATCCAGGTACACATAGGCAAAGGTGAGATCCGAGAAAATCTCAGACATGTGTCTCTGGAAAGTTTGAGGTGCATTTCTAAGTCCATACGGCATCTTCAAGAATTCAAAGAGACCAAACGGAGTGATTACCGCGGTCTTAGGTTTAGCACTTTCCTCAAGTGGAATTTGATGGAAGGCACTTTGGAGATCGATTTTTGAGAAAATTTGTGCTCCCTCTAAATTTGCACTAAAATCGTGCAGGTAGGGAATAGGGAAACGATCAGGCTGTGTAACTGCGTTGAGCCTTCGAAAGTCCCCGCACGGTCTGAAATCACCGTTTGCTTTGGGCACTAGCAAAAGAGGGCTAGCCCAAGGGCTTTTGGAGCTGCGTATTATGCCGCACTCCTGCATCCCAGCAAATTCTTTCTTGGCTAAAGCCAATCGATCAGGCGGTAAGCGTCTAGCTCTAGAGTAAACTGGCGGTCCCGTTGTCTCAATATAATGTTTCGTTCTCGTCTGCATATTTTTAGAAGCATGTCTCTCAATTCTTGAACTGTAGTGGGCCGCGCATCACCCCGGAACATTTTCGTAATGTCTGCCCTTAATCCCAGCCAAATCAGATCAACAATAACTAGCTCCGGGTGTCCAGGGTAATTAGCTTTGTATAGCGTCTCAATCCGAGTTACGTACTCAGTAACCCCTTCTTTTGCCGCCTGTTTCTTGGTAATTATTTCAAACATCGCTTGCGTGGGGTGTTCCACCTGATCTGCGTACGACCGCAGCCATTCCTCTGCTTCTCGCAAGTTCGTCAGTGTGTCGATTATTTGGTGGCAAACCTTGGCCTCCTCAGGACCTAGGCAGAGGAAGAAAGCGCGTACCTGCTCGCTGTTGTTCAGGTGCGATGTGAGGTACTTCAGCCGAGCTAAATGGTTTCCAACGTCATCCCCTTTTTTAAATTTCGATCCTATGGCCCCAACACAGCTGGTCACTTCAGGCATATTGATGTTTTCTTCAGGCTGAGGAGCTGCCGCTGGCTCAGTTCGCCGAGTCTGGTTTCTCCGCGTTCTTCTCGGCACGGTGCTATTTTCCTTCAATTCAAAGTTTTCGACTTCACAAATAATTAAATAATTACTCGCTGCTCATGCAGCCCACAAGAGAGATTTTCAAACCTACTCACTGTGAAATTTCTCTATGGCTTTGCATTAATCGTGCACACTCACTAGAATTTTCTCAGCTGAATTTTATCACTATTATAAACACCTTTAATTTATTTAAGCTGTATGGTAGTGCACTCATTGGCTTCTCTCACCGAAACACAGTAAAACGTGGCGAAGGGAACAGTGAAATTTTTCGAATGCAACATCAATTTATGAGTTATGGACACCCCGATAAATGTTATACTTTGATTTGCACTTGCACATGGAATACACAGGCTAAAGAAAGTAATGTGATTTTTACCCAAACACAATGTTCAAAATGTGATCGCTTTGATCTTTGCCAAATTTGGATGTCACGAGAGATAGTTCAGCCTCCTTATCAATTTACATCAATAAAGGAGATCAGATTCTCGGAATAGAGGGATTGGCGTACCTCCAACAAAAAAAAAGACATAATACACAAGAAATATAAGGAGGGACATAAGAACACAGTCAATAGAGAATAACAAACAACATGTACATATACTAAAATTAGAACGGTACTCACCTATGATTAGAGACCGACTTATCAGCGCGTTTCTATGCGCTAGCTGCCTCAGTGTGATGTGTTACTAGCGAAGGCAGGTTATCAAACTCGATATGGAAGGGCCAATAGTATTTCCCGGCAAAAATGCATCCTACTACAATCATCTTATAGGAAATTACTGAAATAGTGAATCCAACAATCGCTGCCTACCTAATCGGTCGACCGATTTTTTCTACCTCACTTCGCATTTAAACACATGACAAAATTGTGTTTAGCCTAGCGCACATCAACGGGGTAGAAAGTTGCCAGCCTCAAATCACAGAATCATTCCATGCCACGTTCTGCTTCAGTTCACAATTCCGAGACACACACAGATTAGCAATGTTCATTGTCGTTGGGTTTGACGTTGTAGCGTAATTTCTTCATGAAGAGCATGATCAGCAACAAATGTAAAACCCTCCACCTGTGCGACAAACATTTACAACCCATTACTTTTAACTGAAATGATTATATTCCCTCAAATATTCCAAATTTTCTTCAACAAATGACATTAAATTCCTCATTATATCAAACATTTCAAGTTTTCACTCCAATAATTGACTCCAACTTATTATTTTATTTATTTCAAAATGATGTTCCTTCACGGAAAACTGCTTCTTACCCGCCCGACAAGGTTGACTTTTAATTCTCCATCAATGAATACCACAATCTGATTGGGTTTGAATTTAACCCTTCTGAAACAAACAGAGAAAATTTACTGTGCTTTACAAAGAATTTCGATGGGGTTCAACAATATATGTATATATATGTATCTTTCAACGCACACCATATTCAAGCACTTCCACGGGATATTTTTCAACATAACACTTCGTTCTGCGCACCTCTTTCTATGACGAAGTGCCGCGTTATACTGATTGCCTACTATAAGCTCTTACCCTCTGTTCTAGAAAGCTGTGCTCCACCTTGCCGTGATACCAATCGCGTTCTCCGGGGCTTCGTGAGCGTCCTCCTACACTTCCCTCTAACGTTGTCATTGGTTTTCCTTGAGGTTGTCCTTTTCCTATTTGCTGTTGACATGTTTTGCCCAGCTCGCTGTAATCTCCGCCCTTTTCCTGAGGTTGTTCACTTTTCGCTGCGATTGCTCGTCTTCTTTCGGTCTCCCATAGCCTATCCATGGTGTGCCATAAATCAGTCAACCACTTCGGCTAGCGTCCTCAGCCCTAACGCTTTTAAGTGCTTGTCATTAAATTTCGCCCCATGTGGTTTGGCCGAAACTTCTCAAGTTTCTCAAGCCTTCGTCTCCCCCTATGTTGTTTTAACAGAAACTCACAACACACATTGTTCTCACAACACACACTCGATATTCTCAGACACCCAAGCAACTCTTCTGCCCTGTTATTACAACAATTCTTACAATAAGGAATTTGACAATTTTAATTATTTGCCAAAAATTTTAATATTTCCTAACATCTGCGAGAACCTGCTCGAACATGCACTCTTTATTGAATTCGATAGCGAAGGAATGCAAGACATTAGCTCTAGTCATGCCACAAGCGGGTATTGAGATCTGTGTCTCCTTGTCCCTAATTTTACGGTTTTTAACGTCCACAATTATGCCATACTTTGCCAAGAAATCAGCACCAATGATGGGCTCTTGGACTTCTGCGATTAAGAAATTAAAAGTAAAGTTTCGCCTTAACCCCAGACTGAGAGTGAGTACTCTCTCCCCATAACATGCTATTGGCGTGCCATTTGCGGCACGTAGTGTCGCCAACAAATTATTATTTCTGTCTATCGCCGTAGCTGGGATAATTGACACGGATGAGCCTGTGTCTATCAGAAATCGATACTTGGTAATAGGATCGAAAATGATTAAGAAGCGAGTAGTCTGGGAGTTAGGCAACGCAGGACTCGCTACTGTGCGTCGCTGTTCGCGTTTCCCGAAGTCATTTCGGCATAGCGAGGGCAGAATCGTGAGGCACACTTGCGCGCTTGGTCACCAAATTTTGCGTGGTACCAACAAAGGTTACTACTAGCATCGCGAGAGCGCGACCTAAAGTGGCGGTTTTGAGCTGACCTATCATAGGACCTACCTCTCCCAAAGCGTTGAGGAGGAGGCGCGTAGTCATAAGCATTTTGGTAGCTTGGGAATCTCCCTGGGCCTTGCTGAATATGAGCTACACTGTGACCTAACTGGCAATTCTGGAAAGCTTGCTCTAGCTCTGAGATCTCGCGCTGCATTGATTCCATAGAAATAGGAGGTTGAATATTAGAAGCATTTGACGGGCTAAAAATCGCAGCTGATGCGTTCAAGGAAGCTACCTGCGGCGTATGGAACATGTTTAGGTTCCTCATCACTGTTTCTGTCGCCTGTGATAGCGAATCCAGGCTTTTGTCCGGACCGATCATCGACAGGAAAGGCCGCACGGTAGTCGGCACTTTTGTCATATACACTTCTTTGAGGAATCTTTCAGCTATGCCAACACCGGCAGCTAGTTTCTTAAGTTCCTTTACAAACGATGTCGGAGGGAAAGCAACTGAGATGCATGGGATAGCTGAGGCATCAACAAGAGACCTAACTCTGTCCGCATCGGACATTTGCAATTTGGACATTATTTTGTCCTTTAAAACTGAATACGGGTTAATAGCAGGCGGGTTGTTTATGATTTCGTTTGAATCAGATGGCATTTGCGTGGGCACAGCAGCTATTAATGCGTAGAACATGTCTCTCTGGTTTGTAATATTATTGTATATATAGATAGCCTCAACTTGGTTAAACCAAGTTGTGCTTTCTGCTGGTATGAAAGGCGGAAGCTGTATTGGCTTAGCGCGCGTTGGATCTGCAACATTCTCTGTGTCGGGCATACTGGCAATTTTCGTTTTGAATGCAAAATTAAGCTATAACGGCACGGAATTTACGTAATCAACGCCTATTAACTTTGGTATTAAAGTGTCAAAGGTTTGCGTTTTTAATCACCTACTCGATCATTCAAATAAATGCATGAAACGAGAAAAGAAAGAATAAAAAAATTTTACGGTTGTCAGAAATAAGCGTAAAGCACGAAAGAAGGTGAAAAAAATTTTTTCTACCTACTGTGACACATGAGACACAAGACAGGAAACAGCAATCAGAGAAAGAAAAAAAATTTTAGAGCTGCTCAGAGAAACATTAGCACGGTAAATCCATGAAAAATTCTCAAGGAAAACTACGACAATGGGAAGTTATCATTACAATGATATGCCAACATTCTCCTCTCTCACGTTTTCTCAAACACTTATCGAGTTGAATAGTTTTTTTAACTTTGGAAGCTGGGGTCAACCAATATAAGGTCACTCTGGGAAGGTCACCAGTTTTATGCTTGGCGGGTATGGTTTAACTTTAATATTGCTACCAACGTCCAATCATAATTTTTCTCGATATGTGTTCTTGAAATACGTGAAAAGAGGGGTAATGACGACAATCTTTGGACTCAGCTTAGAGATTCTTTATTGGATGAAGCCGGGAGGACCGATGCGTTCTTGATTCTGAGGAGCTTGACTGAGATGGCGCAGTCCGTGCAGGCGAAAGGCTCCGGCGAGTGACGAAGTTGACAGGAGGCGCGTGTGCGTGTTTGGTGGAAAACACTTCCAGAGCATGGGCAAATCAACAAGCCAGAGAAAATTGGTGGCTTCAGGAATAAGCTTCCAAATCTGCCTAATTTTAGCAGTTGAATGAAAATCAATTTTTCCGTGATTGATGTTGAGCTGTCACTCTTAATTGATAATGAATTTTTAAGATCATTACTGGCTGGAGCAGTTTAATATCTTAGCCAGTAATTTGATAATATACCAGGCTAAAAATCAACTCAAAAACCGAGGTGAATGCAAGGCAATTGAGATCAAGTTAAGAGTCCGGCTCACGTCGGAACTCGGCAGAATTAAATGGTGTAACTCAATGGTTTAGTTGAAATTAATGCTCAAGGTGACTTAATGCTCAGTGAATGTAAAGCTCTAGTAAAGCTCCAGGCCCAGGGGTAATGTGTTGTGGCGTTTGTTGACGTCGAAGAAATCTGGAATATTCGAAGACGCTGAATGATACATTCTCGGAGAGACATCAAGGAAAATCCACAACTTGTAGTGAATCTCAGCACGCAACTCAGTAACAATTTCGGAAAATTCTCAGAACGATCATTTAAAAATTCAGTAAAATAAATTCAACCATTAGCATAAAATTACATTACCAAATTAATTAATTTCTATCCTCAATTTTTAGTAAAATGGTGTATCGAAAAATTCATCCTCTAAGAAATCACAATAATACTTATTTAAAAACCAATGATTGTAATATTGTACAATCTCTATTGGAAATAAACTGTTTTTTCTTTCTTTTGAATCGTAACGAAACCTCCCATGTCGCCGCGTGAGCAACATTTCACCAGTACAAGCGTCACTTCTGTCAAATCATTCAAACGGTGCACACCTCGGTGCTTGACCGGTGAAACTTAAATTAGTGATTGTGCTTGTGCTGTTCTACGGGTAACTATATAATTTATGTATTATGTAAATAATATTGTGTGTGTATTAGTAAGTAGTTTTTCCCAAATTACTAATCGTGTCACATGTGTTGTAGGGCTCTTGCCAAGAAGTATGATCTCTCACACCTCTTCTGTGCCGGTTATTGCTGCATACTTTATTTTTATGGCAACATAGTTTTCCAAGAAGCAATTCTAATCAATTGAATATTAATAATCAACTCGCTGCCATTGTGTCATTTTTGAGTTGCTCAATTATTTGTGTGTTCCAGCCTCCAATCAATTGAATATTAATAATCCATTTTGTTGCCATTGTGTCATTTTTGAGTTGCTCAATTATTTGTGTGTCCCAGCCTCTAATCAATTGAATATTAATAATCTACATGTTGCCATTGTGTCATTTTTGGTTTGCTCATCTTTTGTGTGTTCCAGCTTCTAATTAATTTTGTTCTCAATTGTTGTATTTTAATCAAGTCAGGTTTTAAATAATTATGGAATTCATTTTTGTAAATTTCCGTCAACGGTAAATTCCTAATCTTGAGAAATAAAGCTCTGATAGGTTATTGCAATCAATAGAGACTGCTTTTTTCTGTAGTCACTCACTTCAAGTAAATTCGCTTAAAGAAATATTCTCTCTTGCTCAGAACTATTCCACTACCTGAGTGCGGTGACAACGTGCATTAACCGAAACATGTATGCTAACATAATCACTTTATGAATCATTTTTTACTATGTGACTTTATTAGCTAAGTTGTGTTGTCACGCTTACCGGCAAAAGCGTCAACTTCCAGTTTCACCTGGCATTTAAACATAGTCTCTTCTGCAACGTGACAAATAATAATATGACAAGCTTAGACAATAATTAAGGATTGCTCACCTGAACTTCGAAGAAAGTGTTCAGGGAACATTTCTCCACTGTTAGCCGGCCATCCGGGGGGGTAGATACCCAGACGCAGGGCCGGTTTAGAAGTCGTCACACACAAGGCGTAGGTGCTTCCGACTTCGTAGATGATCTCCTTCTGACGTGGCAGCCCGCGAAAGCTGCGACGTCAAGGGCGCTCCGAATCCGCTGCAGTGGCTACGGATTCAGCTCGCAAGAACAAACGAACACTTTAAGGTTGTTCGATATTAACTTTTGTTGCCAGGAAGGTGAAGCACTCCAACTATTGCCCGCTTGTCATATTTGATTAACGTTTAGTTTTTTAGGTCAATTCAGGGTAAATTATGACCTAGTCCCTGATAATGCAAGATATTGATTAACTTGCAAGGGACGTAAAAGAGAGGCAAGGCTGGAGTTGCGACACAATCCCGGCAAAAGAAAAAACGGAGTTTTCATAGAAAATTCCGTGAAATACACAAAGACATGCAAACGTCCTTCCAGCTTAAACTGGAAAGGACTAAATAATAAATTCTGCGCATTACATATAAATGAAAGGGTTTACAAATGCCCTTTCTTAATAAGATAATTCAATTTGCTACGTTGCTGACGCGCCGCTTGCCTTTGAGGGCGGTCAGCAGAAGTAAGTACGGGTTCTTCGGAAAAGGCCGAAGAATCCGTATCAGAAGAAGAAGAATAAGGATGCAGAACTCTAGGGTGTTCAGAAGTAGAACTACCCCTTTGAGTCTCAAACCTCGCGGGAGGTTCGAAACGAGGGTATGATTCCTCGTCCGAACCACTCCCGTCTGCGCTATCCCCCATCTCCTCTGGAGTAGGATCGGTCACAACTAACTCCAGCGGGTACAGTAGCGAGACTTTGATGGCGCTTTCAGTATTATCAGCCCTTATAATTCGTACAACACGGACCTTGCCATCGCGACCAGGGAGCAAAGCACTGATGCGAGCCAAGGCCCAAAATGGTCTGGGCTTTATAGGGTGTTTTACAAGTACCACTTGACCCACGGATAATAGTTTGTTTTGAAAAGGTAAAGATTTCAGAGGATATGGACCTCGCAAAGAAACTAAATACTGAGTATACCAAAGCTCCCGGAACTTGGCGACCATGACATCGCGTCTCTCCAAGAGCGTGAGCAAATACTCGCGATGTTCAACATCGTCAGTCTCCAAGTCCGGAAGCTCATCGGACAGAATAAGAGAATTAGATGTAGGATAGAGTTGAAGAAATTGAAGGGGCATTATAGGTAAAATCGAGTCCCCCATCTCAGTGTAAGAGAGAAGACGCCGATTAAGGTTGAAGGAAATATCGGAAATGACAGTAATGAAGGAAGAATAAGAATAAGTGCTACGTCCAAAAAGTTTATATATGCAATCCTTTATGGACTTGAACAGACGTTCCCAAATTGCTCCAAATTGAGGACTGTAGATTGGGATAGTTTTGAGTTTGATATTAAAAGGGCGAAACCGCTCTTCATACAAAGAGGAAGTTAGCACTTCCGATAGAAGATCGGGAGCGGCGGTGAAAGTTCTAGCATTGTCCGAATAAACAGTGTTAGGAATGCCCTTTTCGTTTGTAAATCTTATGAAGGCAAAACAAAATTCCTCCAGAGTCATGGAAGGAAGAATTTCAATGTGAATAGCCCTAGTCTGAAAACACGTAAATAACAGTAAATACACCTTTTGTTTATGACCAAAAGGGTCTAATACCCAAAAGTGGGCAGAGAAGTCCATGCTCGTTGTGGCAAAAGGCCTCACGAAATTAGTACGAGAGTCAGGTAGAGCAGGAGGGTCAGGATAGGAAAATGCTTTAGCGTTTAGCTTCTTGCATACAGTGCATTTAGCCAAGACGCCGCGAACTGTACGCTTGCAGCGTGGCACGACATAACCGTCCAGCTTAAGTTTTTGAACGGTGACGTCGAGCCCTTGATGATTAAGAAGCTTATGGGTATGCGAAATTAACAAATTGGTCAAGTGCGAAGAACTAGACAATAAAATAGGGTTACGCGTGTTATAATCTAATTCCTCAGCGTTTGCAATACGACTATTAGATCGAATGATACCGTGAGAATCAAGGAAAAGGTTGAAAGTTCTAACTAACAGAGGCGGCCGAGGACTTTTATTTTTCAAGGCCTCGAGCTCGCCTGCAAAGTATTTACTTTGCATGGAAGAAATAAGAAAAATGAATGCTCGCAATTTTGCATTGCCCAAATCTGCACGTCGAAAAATAGCGACGGCTTTAAAAACTTTCTCCATCGTGCCTAGTAATTTAGGATAGGAGGAGAAGCGTTCAATCTCCAAAATAGGAGCTTCACACGGAGAAACAATATTGACATTGATACATGCAGAGGAAACAAATTGATGGGGAATGCAACCCAGGTGTCCCTTGGGCCACTGATCCTTACTCTCTCGAATCCAGGCAGGACCTGCCAACCATTCATTTTTATTCTCGAGAAACTTTGATGCTTTAATACCTCGAGTTAACATGTCTGCCATGTTGTACATGGTTGGAACGTATTCATATAGGAAAGAAGCTGAAGTTTTACCTTCCAACGTATGGCGCATGCTGTCTATATCCTTAATTCTATTACTGACAAAGACATTCTTTCGTGGAGGTTTACCACTCAATAACCAAGCCAGGGTAACCTGGGAATCGGTAAGAAAAGTTACACTTGAGACCGCATAGGGAAAGTTGACGTCACACATCAGAGAAACAAGACACTGGTACGCAAGATACACAGCCAAAAGTTCAAGAGAAGGAAGAGTTCTTTGCCTAGGAGGTGAAACTTTAACTTTAGAGAAAATGAGCGAGCTGCGCTCCTTTTGGACACCGTACATGCAGGTTCCAAAAGCTCTCGCACTAGCATCACAAAAAATTACAAGGTCAATTTTCTCAGTTTCAACAAGATTCATCCTAGGGAACTCGAATGCATGCAATTCAGAAAATTCCTGACAAAAATTACGCCATTCTTTACAGATATCATCTGGAACGTCTTGGTCCCAGCCTAGTCTCAACGGTGTTAGCTTACGCAAAATGAGTTTACCTCTAACGGAGAACGGTAATAGAATCCCCAACGGATCATACAAAGAAGCAATGTCTGACAGCATACTCCTACGAGTTTTACAGGAAGGATTTAAACTTTTTACAGATACGGAAAGAGAATCAGAAGAAGAATTAAAGTTGTAACCCAGCACTCTGGAGTGCTCACTGGAGCTACAAAGAGAAGGGTCAATCTGAGACAAAAGATTAGAGTTGTTAAACTGCCATTGACGCAAAGGAAAGCCGCTTTCTTTAAAAGCTCTGTTTGCGCGTTGAAAAGTGTCAAGCGCAAGCTCGGGACAATTATTAGTAAATACAAGGTTGTCAACGTACAGTTTGTTAGCCATTATATCTTTTACCACCAAATCACTAATAGTTTTAGCATGAAGTTTGAGAAGAAAATTGAGAATTTATGGGTGTCAGGCCGCACAGGGGTTGTCGAGCCTTTTTGTGTTAGTTACCCATAATCTTAAGTATTTTCTTCATGTGTCCAGCTCTCTGAACGCCGACTTATCTATTTCCCCGCGCTGATGTTGCGTTTGTGCATTTACTTTAGTTAGCCCTTAAATATCATTTGTATTACATGTCGATATTCCAATGTTTCTTGTGTTATCTAGCTAAATACGACTAATATTTTAAATGCAATTTTGAGTGTTGTACCCTGTTATGCAGTAGCTCACGTCTGTACGCACTATTTTAGCAATAGAAAATAAATCACTGTCTTTGTTAAAATATATCAGTGTATATGATAGGGACTTCAAAGTGATTCAGCATTAAACAAGTCACGCCCTGAGGTCAAAAGAGTTTCCTTTCTCCTTGTTGACTCAGGCTTTAGTCTTATACGACACTTCGCCTAATAAGGGGTTTAAGGAGCCACCTCGGAAGGACGAACTATTTCGCATAGTTTGTCAATAGGAAGACGCTGTCGCAGTTCGGCACTAACAGAATTCACTTCTGTTGCCCTAGCGGTCTCATACGGCGCAGACAGTTGCTCGTCTTCCTAACGGTACCACCGTAGTTCGGCACTAACAGAATTTACTTCTGTTGCCCTAGCGGACTTATTACGGCGTAGGTGGTACCCACACACTCACCTCACCCCCCACACACAACGGTACCGCCGTAGTTCGGCACTAACAGAATTTACTTCTGTTGCCCTAGCGGACTGATTACGGCTTAGGCGGTACCCACACGAACCTCAGGAAGGGCAGCTGCGAAGAAAAGCTAGCGCCCCGGAAAAGGTAGCTATACAGAAGACAGCCCTTTTCCACGAACCCTCACGTCGACCGCACGACGGTATCGACATATTCTGGCGCCCGAACAGGGACCCAGAAGCTTTGCGCGACTACCAACGTTGTCTGGGATTTCTGGGTTCTAATCAACTACGCGGACACCGCATCACTTAAACAAGATGAACCTCGTCGCTCAAGCTCGAGAATACGTCGAAGCCCTCGGCCTCACTCCCACCGATGCGGAGTACCGGGAAGAATTTACCAGCCGCCTGAGGCATTTGGAAGAAGCCGCAGAACGAGAAGCCGCAGAACGAGCAGCGGAACGAGAAGCAGCACAACGAGACCACGAGCTCAGACTCCGACAACTCGATGCTCAAATCGCTCCCCAAAATGCTAGAGTGAAGATACCTCCACCGGCTCCATTCGATCCCACGAAAGAAAGGATGGACGAATTCTTGCAACGCTTCTGCACTCACACCACAGCGATGGGATTTACTGAAGTCGATGCTGTTGTCATGCTCCATAATTTGATCACACCGAAGGAACGTCGACTCATCGATACCCTGCCCGCAGCAGATCGCTTCAAGCTTCCTGAAATTAAATTGCTTCTACTAGATGCTCATAAAGTTACTCCGGCAAAACTACGTGCCAACTACTACGAATTGAAGCCAGAAGAAGGCGACAATATGTCACGTTACCTACGGCGACTCGAACAATCCTTTGACGCTTGGTTAAAAGGATGCAACATCGAAGCCAACTACAAGACTCTTCGTGACTTCCTAATTGTTGACCGAGCTTATTCAAGCTTGCCGCCCTTCCTCGCCACTCAGTTGCGTGACAGGGGTGGTAACACAGTCGCAAGCCTAGGAGAGCAAGGTGATAGCTTCTTACAAGCAAGACCTCATACATCGCTCCATCAGCTTTGTAAGGGTCGCACACTGACATCATCGACGGATGCGGGCCCTCCAGCACTCAAAGCATCAGGAGCACCAGAGCGACGCGCGACATTTCCTGTCCGAGCCCCGAGCACTCCAGCAAGATCACCCAACTCCAGCAACAACTCTCGAGGATTGCCGCCAAGAACTTCTAGCACACGTGGTGGTCCCACCAGCTCAGGATCGGTCAACACTCCGCAGCGCGAACAACGAGGACCTTACAATGGATTTTACTGTACTTTTCATGGCCCCAACCGATCGCATTCCAGTGATGAGTGCCGCCAATTGCAGAGGCGGCAAGGTGATGGTCACAGTAATGGAGCAGCCCATGCAAGCCCACCTATCTCCAGTACTACCGCTCGAGTAAACAATCTAGCAACGCATGAAGAAGCAGATGAATACGATGATATTCCTCCAGTAGCATGCAATCACATCGCCTCGAACAAGCTGATCGAATTGGGACAGCTGAAAACATGCTCTGGCACCGTGAACCAACAACCCGTTCAAGTACTCGATGGAGGAGCAACGGCGGTCTTCGTCAAGAAGGCTCTCGTCCCAGCTGACGCCATTTTGAAGAAGGAAATTACCGTACGGCTGGCCAACAATCACTCTTTCGAAGCGCCTCTGGCCCGGGTCTCTCTCGTTTGCCCCTATTACCACGGAGAGGTGACAGCCGTAGCCATGGAAGAGCTCTCCCACGATGTCATTCTCGGCCGAGTTCCCGGAACCACCTCCTTCGAAGAACAGATGACCGACTATGAAGAGCAACCAGTTGCTGCAGAAGTCTCTCACGTTGTCACAAGGGCAGCAGCAAAAGCTATCGAAGATCCCACTGCCGCACCAAGCACTGTCGATATATTGCAACACAACAAGGAAGACTTCAAGAAATTACAGCGGGAGTGCAAAACATTGCAGCTTTTATTTAAGAAAGTTGACACTGGCAAAGAAGAAACGCACAAGGATGGCAGAGTCATTACCTTTGAACTCCATGACGGCATTCTCCATCGGAAAACGTTACGAGACGGTCAGGAAACTCATCAACTTGTAGCACCTGCAAGCGTGCGCCCACAAATCTTGGAAATGGCTCATGACAATCCACTTGCTGGCCATTATTCCCAAAAGAAGACTCAGGCTCGACTAGAACGCGATTTTTATTGGCCGTCCCTAGCAAAAGATGTGGTCCAATACTGTCACTCCTGCCATACCTGCCAGACGCACGCTCCATCTCGACCAAGAAAGGCACCTATCTCAACCCCACCGATCACCACTCCATTCTCCGCGCTCAGTGTTGATTTGGTAGGCCCATTACAACCAGCTTCGGCACGTGGCCACCGATACATTCTCACCGTGGTGGACCAAGCAACTCGGTACGCAGACGCAGCCCCGCTCAGACATATAGATGCAGAAACAGTCGCCCAGGAGCTACTCGAAATCTGCAGCAGAGTTGGTTTCCCTCACACGCTAACAAGCGACAACGGCACTCAGTTCACAGCTGCAACCTTCGAAGCTTTCCTGAAACTCGTCGGTATCCAGCACCGATTGACGCCATTATACCATGCCCAATCGAACGGCATAGTCGAACGCTTCAATGGTACGCTCAAAGTCATGTTGCGGAAGTTAGCCGTAGAACAGCCGCGAGATTGGGACCTGTATCTGCCTTCACTCCTTTTTGCTTATCGAGACGCTCCTCAGGCCTCAACCGGGTATTCTCCTTTCGAACTCATCTACGGCCATCGCGTCCGTGGACCTTTAACCGTGCTCAAGGAATGCTGGACCGATGGTAGCTTGCAAGACGACACGAGCACTGCTCAGTATTTGATGGAAATGAAGCACCGATTGAAAGAAACATGTAAAATCGCTCGCGAGAATCTAAACAGGAGCCAAGAGAAAAGCGCCAAGTTCTTCAACAGACGTACCAAGATGCGAACTCTAAAGCAAGGAGATAAAGTCCTCGTATTTCTGCCCGATTCTCGAAAGAAGCTACTTATGACTTGGAAAAGTCCCTATACAGTGAAATCACGCCTGGGAACCTATACCTATACATTGGACGTGGATGGAAACAACAAAGTCTATCACATCAACCTCCTTCGCCAGTACCACGACCGGGAGCAGCAAAGTTCCGCCTCACCAAGCGAGAAAGATCGCGAGGAGGACGACGAGAGAGTAGAGGAAGCATTTGCAGCGGTTGGCCGCGCCCTAGAACCTTCCTGCGAAGAAGAAGAACTCGACCGGAAAGAACCAGAGATACCGTCACCCGTCGGAGAACCCATTGAAGACTGTCTCATCTCCTCTACTTTGACTACAACACAACGCTCAGAACTCCAGGAACTACTTGAAGAATATCGCGATCTTTTCACAGATACTCCCGGAAGAACCAGCACGGCAGTTCATGAAATAAATTTTGAAGGACCCTTCCAGTTTTCGACTTCAACATTCGTATCCACTTCCCATAGCGCTGGAGCCTGAACTGCGGTCAAGTTTAGAGAAGTGGATGAAGATGGGAATCGTGACGCCATCCACATCACCTTACTATTCACCGCTCCTTGCTGTCCGGAAGAAAGACGGAACCCACCGATTTTGTCTGGACTGCAGGCACCTCAACAGCCAGACAGTATTCGATGCCGAGCCCATAGCAGACACCACTGCTATTTTCACCAATTTAGCTGGCAAAACAATATTCAGCAAAATGGATCTGACCAGTAGATATTGGCAAGTACCTCTACACCCTGAGTCCCGCCAATACACCGCCTTCAAAACTAGGTCTGGCCTCTATGAATTCAACGTACTGCCTTTCGGCCTAGCAAATGCTCCAGCCACTTTTTCCCGCCTTATACGTCAAGTCACTGCAGGACTGCAAGACACCGAGGTCTACATGGACGACATCTTAATCGCCTCGACAACCTGGGAAGATCATTGCACAGCATTAGCTAAACTGTTCGAAGCTCTCTCTCGACATGGCCTTAAGGCGAAGCCGTCCAAATGCGAATTCGGATTTGACAGCCTCCAGTATTTGGGTCATCAACTGAGCAGTAATCAGATCCAGCCTCTGGAGAACAGAGTCGAAGCCTTGAAATCGGCTCCACTCCCAAAAACCAAACGGGAGCTCCGAAGTTTTCTCGGTACAGTTGGGTACTACCAACAGTACATTCCTAACTACTCTCAACTGACATCCAAACTCCATGATTTCCTAAAGAAGAACTCCCCAGAACAAATACCTTGGACCGATACAACAGAAGATCTGTTCGAAAGTTTGAAGACAGCGTTAGTCAAGAGACCGGTCTTACAGTTACCAGACCCCAGATGTCCTTTCATTCTGAGGACAGATGCCTCCCAAACTGAGCTTGGAGCAGCTCTCCTCCAGCCAAGCAAACGAGACTTCCGTCACTACGCGCCGGTAGCATATGCTTCACGTCGACTGAGAGGAGCAGAAATAAACTATTCTACCATTGAAAAAGAAGCGTTAAGCATCTACTGGGCTCTACAGAAGTTTGAGGTCTACCTGTATGGACGAGAATTTGTGTTACAAACCGACCATCGACCGCTCCTTTATTTGCAACAGGCAGACAAGTTGAACCCCCGATTGAAACGCTGGGCTTTGTATTTCAGCCTTTTCAGGTTCCGAGCAGAACACCTTCCGGGAGTCGACAACCACCTTGCAGATTTCCTGTCTCGGCTATCGTAGCAGAGACACCCTCCCCCGGGCGTGTCAGGCCGCACAGGGGTTGTCGAGCCTTTTTGTGTTAGTTACCCATAATCTTAAGTATTTTCTTCATGTGTCCAGCTCTCTGAACGCCGACTTATCTATTTCCCCGCGCTGATGTTGCGTTTGTGCATTTACTTTAGTTAGCCCTTAAATATCATTTGTATTACATGTCGATATTCCAATGTTTCTTGTGTTATCTAGCTAAATACGACTAATATTTTAAATGCAATTTTGAGTGTTGTACCCTGTTATGCAGTAGCTCACGTCTGTACGCACTACTTTAGCAATAGAAAATAAATCACTGTCTTTGTTAAAATATATCAGTGTATGTGATAGGGACTTAAAAGTGATTCAGCATTAAACAAGTCACGCCCTGAGGTCAAAAGAGTTTCCTTTCTCCTTGTTGACTCAGGCTTTAGTCTTATACGACACTTCGCCTAATAAGGGGTTTAAGGAGCCACCTCGGAAGGACGAACTATTTCGCATAGTTTGTCAATAGGAAGACGCTGTCGCAGTTCGGCACTAACAGAATTCACTTCTGTTGCCCTAGCGGTCTCATACGGCGCAGACAGTTGCTCGTCTTCCTAACGGTACCACCGTAGTTCGGCACTAACAGAATTTACTTCTGTTGCCCTAGCGGACTTATTACGGCGTAGGTGGTACCCACACACTCACCTCACCCCCCACACACAACGGTACCGCCGTAGTTCGGCACTAACAGAATTTACTTCTGTTGCCCTAGCGGACTGATTACGGCGTAGGCGGTACCCACACGAACCTCAGGAAGGGCAGCTGCGAAGAAAAGCTAGCGCCCCGGAAAAGGTAGCTATACAGAAGACAGCCCTTTTCCACGAACCCTCACGTCGACCGCACGACGGTATCGACAATGGGGAGGCAACAAAACCGAACAACAAGGTTGTGTATCTAAAATATTTATATTCCCCATCTTTAAAAAGAACAAAACTAAATTGATTTCGGTCAAATGTCTTGGCTAACTTTACTTGAAGGAAAGCCTTGAAAATGTCTGCTAACACGACAATGGAATTAGATCGAAAGTACACCAATAGACCAAGCAAATTATTCATGAGGTTAGGACCTACGTAAGAGGCCTCGTTTAGACTAGGCAATTTACCTCGCTTGAGCGAGCAATTGAAAACCGGGCGTATCTTGGAAGTTGTAACGTGCTCTCGCACGACAGGCCTATGTGGTATCCACTTGTGCTCACGCACATCTAAAGTTTCGAGAGAAAGAGGTTCAATAATACCAAGCTCGAGTTGTTCCAGAAAGACATCGTTATACTGTTGCTCTATCCCCCTGCGAGAGTCAGAAGCAGCAACCTTCTGAGCGAGATATCGCGCTAATCCAAAATTATGAGGAACTTTCGCTAATAAATTACGGTTCCAAGGCACGTGAACAGAATAGTGGCCTTCGGCATAAACTACGCTACTTTTAAAGTCTTCCAGCTCTCTATCATACTCTACTTCCCTAGCAGGTACTCCCATCAATTCCAAGTCTAGCAGTCTATCAAGACCGGCCTGCACATCACACTCAGTACCATCTAATGCAGAAGAACAAACTTTGGGAGGTTCAAAAAATGCCTCCAACACACCATGATAACGATTAGCTTTGGATTTACTTTTTTTGTTTTTCTTTCTTTGTTTATTTGCAACAGTCAAGGAAGAAGAAACTTTATGCAGAACAGCAGAAGAAGAAGAATTTTCAGACGAAACAACAGAAGGGGAAATCCCAGACGAAACAACAGAAGGGGAAGTAATTACAGGCGGAACAACAGAACAAGGCGAGCCACCGTCTTGTTTTTTTAGCGGCCAAAGCCACGAAAGGAAACAAAGAGGTTTTATAACATTTTAGTTCCCCAAAAGGTAAGAAACCGTTAGCTACGCGCAAAACTTTATAGTCTGCGACGTTTTGCAATTCAAGCACACGAAAGGTTTGAAGAGCATCCACGCCTAAAATGCCGTTGATTTGAATGTTGTCATCAACGACTTCAGGAAAGGAAGTAGAAAGAGGTAGTTTAGTTTTAAGGAGATCGAGTTTAGATCGCAAACCCTTCATCCCCATTTGCAGGTTCAAATTCTGCATTGCAAAAACATCAAACTCATGCTTCTCACAGTCAGGAAGCACAAGCTCAACGTTAATGTACTTGCCCCGTAACGGGACAGAGGCACCTACCGTGTTTACAGTAATTTGCTGCAAATCAGCGGTAGAACTGTTAGGACTTACAGTATCCAGGTCAATCAACGTTTGTTGACTCCCGGTGTCAATTACGAAATTTACACGTTTAGAAAGATTATTAACTTTAGTGGAGAGAGCGATTACAGGGCACATTCGAAAACGTGCCTTTAACCGTCAAGAAGATGAGGCGGCAAGAGAAGAAAAACTTACGAACTTAGGGCATAACGGGCTAACGTGGGTATTAGCCTTGCATAACGAACAATTAAAAGGCAAGCCTCTGCTTTTTGCAGGGCAAGACTTAGCTACGTGGTTGTGACTAAGACATACGGAACACAATTGCAACTCGCCTACTTGCTTCACGCGTTTTTTGTGAGTATCAAATTTACGGCAAGAAAAAGACGTGTGACCGGTCTGCTTACAAAACCGGCACACTTTTACATTAGGAAGGTTAGAAGACACAGGAGAAGATTTAAACTTAGTTTCAGCTCGAGTCTTCTCCTCCACCCTATCATTGCGAAGGGAGAGACATTTCTTGGGTTGAGATTTAGTTTCTAACAGAGACAGCACATGATGTGCGTTCTCAAACATCTCTAGAGAGAAGAAACTAGCTTTGCAGTAACGAAGAAGTTCTAACAAGAAAAAGTCAGGCAGTTTGGTTTTAATTATAGCAGAAAACAAGAGGTTGCCTGATTTCTCGTTACGGAAGTCTACACCAAGCTTAGAGAGCTCAAGTAGACGAAACTTAACTTTAGAAAGAAACGTGCCTATTTCTACAAAGGTAAGGACACTGGGAGAATTTATTAATTCGTCCAGTGCAAGAGAAACTAGCTTATCGGCGTTCAAAAATTCCTGCTTGAGCAAAGCCCAAGCAGCTTGGAAACAATTCTCATTGGGAAGTCCCTCAACCAGACTAAGGGCTCTTCCCTGTAATTGATTTTTTAAGAATATAAATTTCTGCCCCTCGCTCATATTAGGATAAGCTAGAAGAGCATTAAGAAAAGATTCCTGAAAATGGAGAAAAGAAAAAGGACAGTGTTCATTATCACTGAACTTTCTCAAAGTTAACTGAGGAGCTCTAAAAATATTTAATGGCACATCCGCAACAGAAACCTTACTAGCCTCAGTAGGAGGCGTGGTATCATTAGAGTTTGATACCGGTGCCGGGAAAACTGAATTTTTTAATTCAGCTATTAATTCAACAATTTGGATTTCGTATTCTGCTCGTCTAACTAACTCCTCTTCAGAAATTTTCTCAAGGTCAGAAGGTAGAATAGAGGAAAGACGGCGAAAATCCTTTAGAAGGCCACTTAACTGAGGAATAGCCTCCCTTAGGAGAGAAGGTGCACAGCCAGGAGCTAGCACTTTCTTTCCCAAAGCGGTAATACTGCATTTTACTCCCCGCATTTCCATGCTAAGGGCTGAGGCGTTAAAAGTTTCGGTCATGTTTGCAAAAAAAAGTAATAAGTAACAGTTAATAGGCTTATTAGAAAAAAGTTCAGCTAATAAAGGTCTACACTAAAAAGTGGACAGGTTAGGTTTACATCCTCCTATTACATAGATAGAAAAATACAAATGACACATAGAATACACAGAAAAGTTACATCCCTCACCAATTAAAGTTTTATCACATTAGAACGTTTACACAATTAGACTTTTCACAAAAATTCTATTTAAATTTTTGCTTCAATATTATTTAACTTTTTCACTTACATTCTAACACAAAAGTTCAACGAGAAAAAAAATTTACACTTCATGTAAGGTAAATAATATGCTAGCCCCTAAAAGCCCAAGGAGCTAGCAATACAAAAAAGGGTAGCTTACACAAAAACACGAGAATGCTCCTTAATTCTAGTGAGAAGAGAGCCCCCCCCGGCTCCAAGCCCGGAAAGCACGGCAAACAGCGAGACTTTCCAAATTACGGAAAATTTATTGAAACCCTTTTTTTTATTATTTGTATTTTAGGTTTATAATGAAAACAGTTATTTGGACTGGAGAAAGAAATAAATTGAAGAAGAAACAAAAAGATATACTCACCAGGATTTTCCCTGAAGCTCCTCCAGCCAAGCTAAGCAGCTGACGAACTAATTGCGTAAGCCAGAACTGCTCTACATAAGAAGTTAAATTTTTAACCGTCAAATGAACGAAGAATTTAAATTGAGAAATTCCTCGTATAAGGGAATTTGAGAATAATGAGAATAATGAATTGAATAGTTTGAACAAAAGAACCCAATCAATTTCCTCGAACAAAAGATTCGAAGATTAGATCACTTTCCTCGAACAAAAGATTCGAAGATTGAATCACTTTCTTCGAACAAAAGATTCGAAGATTAGAAAACTTTCCTCGAATAAAAGATTCGAAGATTAAATCACTTTCTTCGAATAAAAGATTCGAAGATTAAAACACTTTCTTCGAATAAAAGAACTATGTCACGCTTACCGGCAAAAGCGTCAATTTCCAGTTTCACCTGGCATTTAAACATAGTCTCTTCTGCAACGTGACAAATAATAATATGACAAGCTTAGACAATAATCAAGGATTGCTCACCTGAACTTCGAAGAAAGTGTTCAGGGAACATTTCTCCACTGTTAGCCGGCCATCCGGGGGGGTAGATACCCAGACGCAGGGCCGGTTTAGAAGTCGTCACACACAAGGCGTACGTGCTTCCGACTTCGTAGATGATCTCCTTCTGACGTGGCAGCCCGCGAAAGCTGCGACGTCAAGGGCGCTCCGAATCCGCTGCAGTGGCTACGGATTCAGCTCGCAAGAACAAACGAACACTTTGAGGTTGTTCGATATTAACTTTTGTTGCCAGGAAGGTGAAGCACTCCAACTATTGCCCGCTTGTCATATTTGATTAACGTTTAGTTTTTTAGGTCAATTTAGGGTAAATTATGACCTAGTCCCTGATAATGCAAGATATTGATTAACTTGCAAGGGACGTAAAAGAGAGGCAAGGCTGGAGTTGCGACAGTGTATAAGATTGTAGTTAGGAGTTACTTGACTCAGTTATGTAGGGTGAGTTGTGCTCACCTCTGTAAAGCCTCGTATTATTCTAAATCTACAACTCCGATATATACTCAATCCCAAAAAAATACTTAAGTTAAATTTTAGTAACTGGCAATTGCTTGCCGTCAAGTGTACACCTATCCCTTCTTCACCTCCTGTCAATGTCAGGATACCTCCAGAGGGTGTTGTCCAATATAACCCATTAGGATGCCTTAAATTATCCTGATGCACGACATCAGGATCATTGTTTCGGAATCTCTCTTGTGTTCTGAACTTCCTTCTTAACTACCGGCTCTGTGCACTTGGGTGCATGGATTCCGCGTTCACTCTACTCTTTACTAAATGGTACCTTCCGCCTTCCTCTCTTAGGATGTACTTCGCGTGCAAGCCAGGGGAGACTAGGGATTTCTCATTTCATAATAAATGAAAATAATAATTAGGCTGTACGTGCCCTCCCTGGCACGATTCCTAGCTTAAGTTAATTGATCTTCTTGACAACTCTAGCATTAGTTATGATCAGTACAGTGAGCCCTTTGCTGTTGCTTAGTGTTAACCGTTCTAATTGTCCAATACCAATCTTAAGGTCCTCATTGTAAATAGGAACTACACCCTAGATTATTCGGCGACAACAGCCTTGATTTATAATATTCTTGATCTTGTGAACTAATCTTGCACTCCATTTCGGAGACGTTTTAGGACACGACGTGTCACGGCTAGTAGTACCCCGAGCATACTCGTGGGTTGGAGAAATGGCATTTAAGGAAATTTCATGATTATCCATATGAGTACTTATTGTTGCGACTGCCTCGGCCTTGTTCAGGCGCCAGAATTGGGGCGAGGTACCCGCATATAATCCTCTATTTGAGGCAATTCTGTAAATTCAGCAGTAAAGCTCGCAGCCTGGCTTGCGTAGCGACTGTTCTCTCCTTGTGTTATCATGCTTGAACAAGTAACCCAAGCCATCTCCCCCGAACAGAAGAACCTGCGAAGCCGACACACAAACATCACCACAAACCCCTAAAGTAACGTTTCTCAGAACCACTTGAAAACGTACTAGTGGGTTCATTCGGAACGTTCTCAGAACCACTTGAGACGTCCGTAAAGTCTATTCAGCCTAAACGGCTATCAATCAACCAATTGAGCCACAAGGCACTGGCAGAAATTACTGCCTCTTTCAAGATACCATTTGCTAAACCATTATTACCGCACTTGCGGATAATTACACTAACAAATACATTCTCGACTGGATCCACAACTGAGTCCCTTGAGCCACGGCACCTGCTGGAGCACGCCACCCGACGGGACCCGGATATTATTCCACAAGAAGCGGATCCACCACCCAGCGGCCGTAGTCACGGCTCCCAGAGACGACTCAATAAAAAAACCCATGAGGCGAGATAGTAAAGTCGATTCATTGTCCTGCAGAGGTCAAGTCGTGCAAGTAGGAATTAGGTGCCAGTAGAAGCATCCGAATACCTTCACTACCTCCTTCTGAGGGATGAGTTAGAAATAAGTGTTATCTAGTAAGTGTCGCCGTCAACGGCGACTGGTGACCCACCATTATCAAAAGAACATCTTCCTTGTCAAATTGATAAATTCCTCAATATCAATCTTTAACTCTCCAATCTAGATTATCGAACCATTCTAACAGCTTGATCTTAAAGCTTTCAATTCAAATCATTTAAATCAACATCGCCACTTTGGGAGAAGTTCATAAACTGTCATCCCTATCACTGCAACGGTAACCTCCCATCACGGAGACACCCTGAGCTTTCATATAGATTTAACTCAAGCTATTTCGTTTCATTTTAAGCTCATGAAAAACAAGGACAGATTTAACAGCTGGCAATAGCTGTTCTCTAATGCTTGATTTAAAGTACAAGCAAGACAGTTACAAAACTTGTGATTTTGAGCAGTCATAATCTGTTATTCATATTATGGAAACTACATGTGTTTTAAGCACACGATTCATAATGAAATGTATGAATATAAATGAATGAATTTCGTAATTTATAATATACCCGTACGAAAATCAACAGGCAGTCCTAAATATCCACATGCCAATTATACTGAAAACACTGCAAGTATATGCTTGTAGTGGAAAAGGAAAATATTCAAACATATATACAGTGTAATCTTGAACATATAAATGAAAATGACACAACCCATTTACGCTACGCCATCTTTGAGAACACATCAGCAATATTCCGTGCAATTCGCACGAAATATCTACGAACTATTTGCACATCTTTAAATAACACAGCACTGACAAAAATTCACTTAGCTTAAGCAAAAAACAAAAAAAAACAAAAACAAAACCGTTTATTTCCAAGTTGTCACATGAGATACATATGCCAACATATTGGCTTTTAAAAGTTCCTTAATATAAGACGTCCTAAAACAAAAGATCCATACGAGGAGTATTAATTGACAAACCATCCGAGGTGTAAAAATAGATAAGCCATACGAGGCATAATAATCGACAAACTATATGAGGTGTGCTAATAGATAAACTATCAGAGGTGTACAAATAGATAGACCATACGAGGCATATTAATAGATATAATATACGAGGCGTACTATAATAGACAAACCACACGTGGTGTGCTAATAGTCTAACAAAGTTCCATACGAGGAATACTAATTGACAAACCAAACGAGGTGTACAAATAGATAAGCCGTACGAGGCATAATAATAGACAAACTATACGAGATGTAATATTAGACAATACTATCATAGGTGTACAGATAGATAGACCATACGAGGCATATTAATAGAAAAAATATACGAGGCGTACTAATAGACAAACCATACGGGTCGTGCTAATAGTTTAACTCTGTCAAGGGTAGTTGAATGAGAAATGAGAAATATTATCTCTTGGATATTTTATATTCCAAGAGATTCCGGTACAGCGCTTCTTGCCTTTTTCCTACTTCGATAATTTCAACTAAGAACTTGGCAGTTTCGAAGAATTCTTTAGTATTTTTCGAATTATTTATGAGATCATCGAAGTAGGAAAATACAAAAAAACGCTACACCGTACTAGATTGAAACAACACCGTAAATGACAATCAAGTATTGAGAAAAAGATAGTCTCGAAATAATTTGTAAAGAACATCGCGCAACACAGCACGCACATCTAGGAATGCGTAAACATACTTACACTCAAAATTGAAATGCATGGCTTGTTCGGCATACAAATATAGAGATAATTTTTGCACGAGTGCTTTATTTCCTTTGTCTGTTTATACTTTTTAATTTCTTCTGTTCACAGAAATGCCCTTCGGGGTCGTGATAGATCGATTTATAAATCATAAAGCAAGCGCAATTAATTTGTTTATATCTGAAATTTGGTGCAGTGTTAACTGATCGCAGAGCTTCAGGTAAAATGTAATGTGTCTTGAGGTTTTGCTTTTTTATGCAAAAAGTAGAAATAGAAACCGATATATGTACATGTGCGCATATATGTGTGCGAAACGTGTGCATGTTTACACTTATACATAAACATTTATGTTTGCGTGCGCACACGCACATACTCACGCACACACCAACACACATATTCATATATATACGTATTGAAAACGAATATAAGAAAAATGCTAATAGACATGAAAAATAATCTTACTCTTTCAATATTTAAAATGACAGCCCAAGCTCTGATGAATCGTAAGAAATAACCTGAGGAAAGATAAGGAATAGAAAAGGACTTCGAAAAACGTATAAATGGAATGGTTTTTTAATTTCCTAAAGGAAATTTTAAGAAAACTCAAGTTACCGCTGAGGAACAACAACAACAAAAAAAAATATATATCTTCAATATATCATATCATATATCATATCTTCTCGATATTCTCTGCAACATCATGCGGACATGGGTACATGGGATAAAATGGAGATACAGTGTAGGCCAGTTACCACTCATGATTGACAAATATCTACAAAATTTTGGCAGAAATGCGCAAACAAACATATACTCAACATCAAAATTTGCTTGTACAACATACGGACAGAAAGAAAATTTTACCACGATTCATACGCTCAAATTACGATTAATTTCATTAATTGTATTTGTCATTAATCCGATTCACAGAGACGCCCTCTGGAGTAAGTGGGAGATCTATTTTTGAATCATTTCGCTAGTGCAATAAAATTTATTAACCGGATGGTTTTTGTGTAAAGAAATGAAATAGAAACATGTATATCTATTTATGTAGATATATATATACCTATATACGTACACACACATATTATTATATGTACTTATTGAGAATTAAATATAAGAAAAAAAAATACAAATATAAAATAAGAGGATAGAAACCACCTACCATCTATTACACCGATAATGACAGTTGAGCTCATTGTAATCCTAAGAAATTATTCGAAAAAAAATAACTAAAAGGAAAAGATGACTTCGGAAAACGTAAAAAGAACTGGTTTTTAGTTTCTTCATAGAAATTTTTAAGAAAACTCAGGTTACAGTCAAGAAACAACACAACTCTTCAGCATTATACAGACATATGTACTTGGGATAAAATGGAGTAACATTGTGGCCGGATATCACATTTGAGTGGAGAATATTTACAAAATTTGGCACATGTAGGTAGATTAAGCAATGGTCCAAAGTGATAATTTTGATAACACAAATTAACAGTTTTTTTCGATTTTAAAGTTTAGTGCTGGTGTGCACTGAACGCACGGAAAAATATTAAATACTAAATGAAAATGCTTAAATTAACCCCTCCCCCCAGCTCAGCCGAAATCGATTGAAAACATCTTCGAGAATGATTTTGAAATAGCGAGACAACGTTAGCCAAAATTTAATTCATTTTAAACTTTGCACAATCCTCACATTTATAAACCTGTATATTGGTGTACACACAAAATGTATTTCAGAGTATGTTTTCCATACGGATGTTAAATATTAACACAGAGAAGAAAAAATAACAAAATAAAGATGAGGAAATACTCCTAATTATGGAAAAAACGTTCATTCTGCTGTATTGAGCTCACGGCTGGGGTGCTCATTATTGTCGACAGAAATAGTTAAGATGAATGCACGAATGGCTTAGCAAACGTAAAATGAAATATTTTCCAATTTTCGAACAGAAATTTCAGGAAAATTAAAATTTCTGGTAAATGGGAAATTCACACCGAAATGCTGCAGGTCTATAAAGATGCAAAATGACGTGACACATTTACTCTAAATTCTTTTACAGTTTTAGAGTTTTTGATATGCTGGGGAAGCTTGTTCCACAAATAAGCTCCAGAAACTGAGAGAGCTTTTTGTCCCACGTTAGATGAACGGTAACTGACTAAAACATCATTCCTCCGATTTGGTTTTTTGTTTGGGATATTAGATGGAAAAAATTTTACCACCTCTGCATTACTTTGGGGGAGGTACAGAGAGGAGAACACTCGTCGAGCTTTTTGGATCATGAATCTGTTCGGTATTGGGATCCAGTCGAGTTTTCTTAAAAGAGGGGTGACATGATCGTATTTATTGAAATTTCCTTTGCACACCACTTTGGCGGCGAAGTTTAGACATTTTTGCAACTCTTCCTGACGATATTGAGGTAAATTTCCCCATACAAGACTGCAGTAGTCCAGGCGCGATAAAACTAAAGACTGAATCACTAACAATCTAGATTTTTCGTCAAGTGTGTTCTTAATGCGATGAAAGAACATTAAGGTTCCGTTTATTTTGTTGCACATTGTTTCGACGTGTGAATTGAAAGTCATATTTTTGTCAAACCAAACACCCAGATTTTTTACCGTCTCTACTGGTTCAATTGTATCGTCTCCAAATGTTAGCTTGAATGGTGGTAAATTTTTAGTCGCATTCTGTGATCCAAAAATAATGCATTGCGTTTTACTTGCGTTAAGTTTGAGGCCATTATGGTCATACCACAATTTAAGGTTTCTCAGAAGGTTTTCAGCGTTGGCTTGTGTTTCTTTTAAATCTGCTTTTGAGCTTGTCATGGCAATTTGTACGTCGTCAGCATACATTGAGATTTTTGTGTTTGCCGGCATGGTGGGGAAATCATTGATGAAGATTGAAAATAAGAGCGGGCCGATGATTGAACCTTGAGGAACGCCAAAATTGTTTGGTATGAATGATGACATTTTGTTATTCAAGCACACTGCATGAGAGCGGTTTAGTAGGTAGCTTTCAAACCATTGAGTGTCAATTCTGAGGTTTGAAATTTTTTGTAGAAGTTTCTTATGCTCAACACTGTCGAAAGCTTTGGAGAGATCAAGCAATAGTAAGAGAGTTAGTTTTTTTTGGTCAATATCATTGTAAATTTTTTCTGTTATGTTTAACAGGGCGTCCTGAGTACTGGTATTCCTTCTGTAAGCATATTGATTGCGATGCAGTAGATGTGACTCGTCTATGTAAGACGAGAGCTGGTTTGTTATTACTTTTTCTAATATTTTGGACATAACAGGCAGGAGACTGATTGGTCTGTAGTTTGACGCTATGTCGATATCACCAGATTTATGTAATGGCTTAATAATGGATAATTTCCATTGGTCGGGAAACTTGTTTGTGGCTATAGATGTATTTATTATCAAACGAATGAGGGGTGCTGTGACAGGGAAGCTGTCTTTTATTTGTTGGAGGCTTATGCCATCATGTCCAGTCGCTTTGGTATTCTTTAGTGAGTATAAGATTTTTCGTAACTCTATGACGCTAACCGGTTATGGTCTCCATTTGTTTCTACTATTTGGGGATGATAAATCGCTCGGATTTGCTCATGTAGATGTGTCTGAAACTGTCCTGGATACTTCATTGAAAACATCTTCGCCAACTTTTGAGAAGAAAGTATTAAAGTCATTAGCCATTTTTGAGGCGTTGTCGAAAGTGCTTTTGCACTCCGAGTTTTTATACTGAGCAACTTCTCTAATGATTTCCCAAGTTCTTTTTGGGTTTTGTTTTGCCGCCAAGAGTTCTTTGTGGAAGTAGTCCCGTTTTGCTTCCTTAAATTTTCTTCGTAGGATCTTCTCATGATCTTTATATAATTTTCGACGAGTACTGTCTGATTTATTCAGTTTGTACTCACGCTGCAAATTTCTTTTAGCTCTGCTCAACTGTTTTATCTCATCTGTTATCCATTTAGAAATTCTTGGCTTAACTTTCTTCGTAGTGAAAGGTGCGCATTCGTTAAGAGCCGATACGAAATTTTCGTTGAAAAGCGAAACTTGTAAATTGACATCATCGGTGTTTTCCATGCCTTGAAATTCACTCCATCTGTCTAATAGCTTTTCTTGAAATATTTCAGGGGAGTAGTGGTTTTTCATGCGATATGAAATGTAACTAGATTTCTGTTTCTCTTTTGCAATATTTATTTGGCATTCTACCGAATGGTGATCAGAAAAGGACGGTAAGATTTCTGTGCTGAGTACTGCATGGGGATTGTTTGTAATTGCTAGGTCAAGAAGAGTTTTGGAAGCGTTGGTAATTCGCGTTGGTTCTTGGACCATTTGAGAAAGATTAAGTCTGTGCAGCATCTTGCTTAGCTTATTGTATTTATTTGTCAGATCTACGTTAAAATCTCCGAAAACATAGAAAGATTTTTTGGCTGCAGAGATTAATTTAAACGTATTTTCAATGAAATCTAATGTTGGACGTAGAGATGCTGACGGATGTCTGTAAAGACTGCCGATAATGATAGACTTGTGTTTGTTTACCTGAACATTGAGCCAAACCATTTCTATGTCTTCGCATTTTTCACAATGACGAGCACATAATCTTCTAAGCAAGATTTGCTAAAGTCAAAAACACGTATTTTCACCTACAAGACGCTGAACCACACAAGCCGAAACACAAGCAAGAAGTGACCATCCGACAACGGCGTCGGTCGCGATGTTGCCATCCTAACGACTCAAGACTCGAACACCTATCGGTGGTTTTTTTTTGTGCTTAAAACAAAAACTTCTAAGATTACTAATTATAAGTAGAAAATTGTTAATAATAATTTTTAGTAAGATTTTTAATGCCAATAATTATGCTATTTAAATGCAGTGAGAATTTCCTGAATTTATACATTTTGTAGCTATTGCTACAAGTGCCGGCTATCTCTGGCTTGGTCGGGCTTGCAAATTTGTAAGATACTCGTTCGTTACGCGTTGTTAAGGTCGAGAAACAGATTGAACACGTTTTACATCATCCGATAGGCGTGGTTTTGAATCGGACATTTATTTGCATACTGTGTTGAAACATAATTCTTACCTTCATTATTAAATTTACTTCAATTAATGCTGAATTTACTGTCTGACTTGAAAAAAACATATTTAGCAATAGATCAAAAATTAATTAAGCCTAGCAACCCAGGAGGGATCGAAATAAACAAGATCTTGGTGGAAAACCCATGAGGGGGAGCCCTGCGTGGCGATTTCTGTCTCTCGGGAAGGAGCGTTGTGTTGAGCGGCAATGTAAAAGCAAGTCGGTGTGCACTGAAGCTCAATCCTCTCTTGGGAGGAGCTATAGCAAGTCCACCGTGGCTGCATACCGTCGCTCCACACCGTAGGTGTAAAATGAGCTAACGAGAGGAAGGACCCATTCAATACGGAGTAAAGGGAATGCGGAATCTATGCTGAAAGGGCATAGAAACAGTAAGACGAGAAAGAAGTTTATGAAACAAGATCAAAGTTGAAGATGAAAGTAGTAGGTGCTGAAAAAACTAGACAGTAGTGAACCGGAAAAAAATGGTCCGTAACAAAACAAGCACCTATTTTATTTTCACAAAAAGAAAGCCTTAGCTCAGACAAAAAGATATTTACTCAGTCATCGATGTGGTACATTGTATCTACGTAGCAGTGTTCAAAATTTGTAAAAATCATCCAGAGTGAGTTCGTCCTACCTTTTCACAGAAACAATCCGGAATTATTCAATGGAAAATTGTTTGAATGAACCAATAAATTTTCTGATAGATGAACATGAACTGCAAATGAAAGACGAAATCACTTGTGAAGAGATTGTAAGTTTTTTGAAGAAAGTGAAAAATGGAAAGGCATGTGGCCCTGATAAGATACCATATGAGTTCTATAAATGTGGAGGAGAGAGTGTAGTCAGTATGTTGAAATGTTTATTTGATGAGATATGGAAGAGTGAAAGAGTACCGGATGACTGGAACAAGTGTAATGTAGTTCTGTTGCATAAGGGTGGACATAAGAGTATGAAAGAAATTAAAAATTACAGACCAATTGCACTGGGTGACACCGTATGTAAGATCTTTTGTGGTATTTTGAATGAGAGAACGAAAAATTTAGTTGAGGAATTAGGAGTCCTGGGAGAAGAACAAAATGGTTTTAGGCAAGATAGACGGGGGGAGGATAATCTGTTTGTAGTGAGTGAAATAATTGAGCGAATGAAGAAGGATAACAAGAAGGTATATTTAGCATTCCTGGATATTGAAAAGGCGTATGACAGAGTGGATCGGGTTAGGCTGTTTGAAATTTTGAGAAAAGTTGGTTTTAGCAGAAAAATAGTGAACATTGTACAGAGTCTGTATGAGAACACAAGTGCTATCTACAGGTTAGGAAATTTGGAAACAGGGCAAGTGAGGAGTGTTAGAGGAGTGAGACAGGGCTGTACTCTGTCCCCCCTGTTGTTTGGATTGTACACAGAAGAATTAGCAGTTCGACTGAGAGGGAGTGGTTTAGGACTGAAAGTTGGTAATGAGAGACTGAGCTGTTTGTTGTATGCTGATGATGTGGTTGTGGTTAGTGAATGTGGTCATGAACTACAAAGGATGCTTGACATTGTGAATGGATATAGTACAGATTTCAAGATGAACTTTGGTGCCGATAAAAGTAAGGTCATGGTTATAAATAGTGATGAGACTGATAGAGACAGACTGTGGAATATTGGAGAAATCAGAATAGGTAGAACAAAAGAATACAAATATCTAGGTTGTATGATGAGTGAAGATGGATGTACTAGAACTAAAGGTGAGAAAGTGGCTAAAGCAATGCAGTGGAGTGGACGGTTAGGTAGTGTGGCCAGATACAGAGCAAACAAGTACGAATGTGTGAGAGGAATGTGGAAGTATGTTGCTGTACCTAGTGTCATGTATGGTATGAGTGCTCTTGCTTGGAATGGAAGTGATCTTGAAAAGCTGGATGTGATACAAAATAAGGTAGGACGTGTAGCATTGGGTGCTCCGAAATGGACAGCTATAGAAGCCATTAGAGGTGACCTAGGGTGGAGCCTATTTTCAGAAAGAATGATGAAAGCTGTGCTGAATTATAAGGTGAGAATTGAAAGAATGCAGAATAGCAGGTGGGTAAGGCGAATCTTTGAATGGAATCTGAGTGTAAGCTATTGGGAGAAAGTATGTTGGGGGCATGCAAGGAAACTCAGTATGCAAAAGATTATTCATGTTAGAATTGGGAGACCTGTGGATGACTGGAGTTTAATAAATGTTGGAGGTGTAGGGCCTGAGTGGGACTGCAAGAGGTGGAAGAAAGAGATTGAGAGACAAACAAAAGAGTATGGATTGAATAAGTGGAAGCTTAGCATGATGCGGAAGCCTACACTTAACTGGTATATGAAAAAGAAAGCACCTAAGTTTGAGCTGTTCTATGATGGTAGTTTTGGAAGTCAACTCTTGTTTGCTGTGAGATGTAAGTCATTGAGTGTGAACAGACGTACATGGAGATGGAATGAGAATAATAACAGATTATGTCAGCAGTGTAATAGTGGAGTAGAGGAAACAATTGAGCATTTTGTGCTGGAATGTAGTAAGTATGAGCAAGAGAGAGAGAGTTTTATGAATGTGGTGTCTGAGCAGTATGGAGAGAATGAGTGGAATGCCAGATGTGCTGAAGATGATTGCGGTATGAGCTGTCTTGCTGGATTGGATCAGGAGTGTAATGCGAGTATCACTGAGGCTATGAAAGTATTTCTTGTGCGTGCCTGGAGTAAGAGACAGTGACTGGAATGAGCCAGTCTGGTAGAATGGGCTGTAATGACCCAATGTGCCGGGGATGGTGTTTTGACACACTGGCTGTCCCGGTGAATATGCCTTCCAATGGAGGCTTGTGACAAGGATCGTAGATCCTGAGTAGTTTAGTGGACAAGTCTGGTACCAGGCGCTGAACTCTTTGTGTGAAAATTGTGGAGGGAATTGTAGGCCGTTACAAAGGCCCCGACTCTGTCGGCCCTCAAGTTCAAGTTCAAGTTGCCCTCCTAGTGTTGCTTAATCTACATGTGATGATGTATGTAAATATAATTGTAAGAGGCAACACAATTTCACGGACGATGCATTTTCATTGTGGGGTAGGAACACTTTAAATGCCAATTTTTTTGAAAAATGAAAAATTTTGTTGGCAAGGAACATGATTTGAAAAAATGCAAGCTCACCATATTATCACAACTTTTGTATGCTGACTGACAGGATGCTTGCAATAATGGTTAAGAATGATGAGAAAATTGCTCTAGGGTGAAGAGCAATCTGTAGCTTTAGATATTTTCACTCTAAATGTCATTAGGCCCCTAATGTAAATTTTTTCCTCTCTCTCTCTGTTCTGTTTTGTTAGTGGGATTTTTTTATGTCTAAATTTCCTTGTTTGAATAATTAATAATTTATGTCTGTATGATTGATGCCTGTCCATGGTTGTAAATTAGTTCCATTGGCTTTTTATTGAAAAGAATTATAGAATGTGGTAGTTCTAATCTCTGATGCTATGATATATTATCCTTGTTGAAGATAGTGAGCTACAAGAAATGCATAGAAAGTGGAAGTAAAAGAGTACCAAGTTGAAGAAGAGACTAGTGAGACAGTGACCATCTCTGTAGTAGACTTGCATAACTAGTGCCCTGGTTCTCTATTGTATCAAACTCTCCATAATACCTTAGCCGAAATATCGGTCAATGTATAGTTTCCCTTCGGCAGGGAAATTAAAGATGTCGTTGCTGATAATCACTAAATGAGCACATTTAAAAACCTTTTACATGAATGACATTATGCTCGCAGATGCGTTATTTTTGAATTATTGAATTTTGAAGTTGGCGCCGGCGCGCGCCGTAATTTAGTTAATAACGGTAGTTAACCCGCCTATTACAAACGTAAAGAGGTTGGGTCGTGAGGGGGAGGCACAGTTCTTCTAGTGAAAATTATAAATAAAGCTTCTAACCCACCCATTACGGTGACGACCGCAATCTTGTTTACATCGGGTCTTAGATGGCGACCACCATGGGCGCCGCCATTTTGGACCCGATGTCAACAAGATTGCGGTCGTCACCGTAATGGGTGGGTTAGAAGCTTTATTTACAATTTTCACTAGAAGAACTGTGCCTCCCCCTCACGACCCAACCTCTTTACGTTTGTAATAGCTTCCTTTATTAATTAATTTCCGTTTCACGCCCTCGCTTCCTTTGGCGCAAAGGCCAACTTCAAAGTTCAATTACTCAAAAATAACGCATCAGCGAGCATAACGTCATTCATGTAAAATGTTTTTAAATGTGCTAATTTAGTGATTATCAGCAACGACATCTTTAATTTCCCTGCCGAAGGGAAACTATGCATTTTCCGAAATATCGGTAAATCTGAAGGAGATGACAGTTGTCGATTTTGTAAATTTCGATGCCTTAGCATAGTTAATTAGATCGAAATAAACAAGTTTTCTTCTATGCACTTTTTGTCTCAAATGAGTATTTTATTAGTTATAGCGGTAAATGACTTACCCCAACTCCAGTCTTTGAAGCGGAAAGAAATTCTTGGATCGAGCTGTATGGCAATACTGCAATGGCGTCTCGCTTCCAGCGCTCTGTCTTGAAAGACGAAACCAAACCTACCGCTATACCTCGTTAAGTACTCATTTGACGAAAAAAGTGTATAGAATAAAAGTTGTTTATTTCGATGTTATTACCATGTTTCAAGCAACAAAAATTTAAAAATCGATGAGTAGCTGTTTATTCGAGCGCATTCGTCATCAATGACGAAACTAAACTTACCGCCATAAATCGTAAAATACTCATTTGAGACGAAAAAAGAATAGAAGAAAACTTGTTTATTTTGATTCAATTAATTAGGTTCAGGCACCAAAAAGTGGAAAATCGACAACTGTCATCTCCTTCAGATTTACCGAAATATCTATTGACTGATGGTCATTCCTTTCCAATTGACTAGAACTATGTACCACGTGTAATCTTTGATTTTTAGATCACTCTTTGGTAAATCTGAAGGATATTTCAGTTATTGATTCTGCAAATTCCGATGCCTTAAAATAGTTAATTAGATCGAAATAAACAAGTTTTCTTCTATGCACTTTCCGTCTCAAATGAGTATTTTATTAGTTATAGCGGTGAATGACTTGCCGCAACTCCAGTGTTTGAAGCGGCAAGTAATTCAAGGAGAACGTCGGACAGCAACACTGCAATGCGCACTCGCTTCCAGTGCGATCGTCATCAAAGACGAAACCAAACCTACCGCTATACCTCGTTAAATACTCATTTGACGAAAAAAGTGTATTGAAGAAAAGTTGTTTATTTTGATGTTATTACCATGATTCAAGCAACAAAAATTTGAAAATCGATGTGTAGCTGTTAATTCGAGCGCATTCGTCATCATAGACAAAACTAAACTTTCCGCTATAAATCGTAAAATATTCATTTGAGACAAAAAGTGCATAGAAGAAAACTTGTTTATTTTGATTCAATTAATTAGGTTCAGGCATCATAAAGTGGAAAATTGATAACTGACATATCCTTCAGATTTACCCACTCTTTTTCTTCGAGGCTGAGTTGGGCTCATACATTTTGTCATTTTATTGTTGTCTTGTTTTTATAAATTTTATTTCAAGTTTGGTTCTACAGTCATAGGTCATATAACAAAATTAATTTGTTCCCAAAGTGGTTTTGTAACGTGATTTTTAATAAGTACCATTGCATTTTAGATGTAGTAGGCCTGATTTGTTTCAAGGCCCCCAATACTCCCTCCTAAAATCCCTAATTTTTTTTAGAAGTTCACCAATCTTGTATGAAACGTGTGTTCAAAATAAAAGAAAATTGTTTATTAAACCATTAAATTAATAAAACATGCAAATCATGTCCTACTATTCACTCTTATTGAACCAATTTAAAAGAAATGCTTGATGCTACGAGTGTATTCACGTTATGGAGAACTTTTGCGGCTGCAAAGCCGAGTGTGCATTGTTTGAATTTTTGAGATTTGCGTTTTCTTACATGAATTTTCTCTCATTTTCAGAGATGAAAATTTTACGTAAAACTGTTGTGTAACTTCAATCATTTGTTCTTTATGGCTTTTGTAAGATGAGGTATGACTGTATAAGCTTAGTAATTTGGTTAGGAAATTCAATATTCCACTGGATTTTACCCATAAACTTTTAAGTTGCTGCTTTTTTAATCATCTTCTGTACACATAAGTAATACTGTATTTTAGTTTACCTCAAATGTAGTGACTTTATTCTTGAATTTCTTCACTGTTGACTGGAGAGGCTATTTTCTTGATGCTAGTTTTTTGTTAATGGCTATTATTCGAAGTCTTGAAATTTAATAACTAGAAAGAGAGCTTGAGTTTATTTTATTATGAAAACTTGATCAATAGCTTGTTTTATATAATGCTTATATAATGAATTTGAAGCACAAAATTAAAATAGTCAATATATGTGGAAAAACAATTAATTTTCATTGCAATAATGATAAATTCAACTATAATAATTTTTGAATACTGGAGTAATCACGTTTTTCTATAAGTGAAATGTTACAATGATTTAATATAAATTCTCACTCTTAATATTAACAAAATAATATTTTCATGAGGTGTATACACTGTTGTCAATAATTCCTTGCATGCTCTAGGAAATAGTTTTTTTTTTTTTAGGTTGAATTTTATCATTGAAAGTGGATGAAATGATATTGAAGGTTATTCTAAAGATATTGAAAAAAGTGCATCTAAGCAGGGTGACATTTAATTTAAGGGGATCATCCAGATTTTTCAACTTTTTTGTCTGATTTGTTTGAAAATTGATCAGTCAATGTTTTTTTAAAGTAAACTTTTTTCACTTACGTAACTTTTTTGATTTAGGCCTTATGTTTTTATGGAAAATTGTTTTATGGTACATTTATATGGATATATCAAAAGCCTAAAATTCATTGCGTTTTGATGCTAGAACCAAACCAAAGACAGTTTTAGAATCCTTCAAGCATTTCTAACAAAGTTATATTGTAAAATTTTAACATTTGAAAAAACTTATTTTGTGATAAGCGATATTTTGATATTACAACATAAATGAATTATTTATGGGTTATGAGCTATATAATTTTTTTTCTCAAATTTGTAGAAAAGAGAATGTAACTTTGTTAGAAAATGTTACAAGGGTTCTAAAACTGCCTTTGGTTTTGTTCTAGCATCAAAACTCCAAGACTTTTAGGCTTTTGAATGTTGAAAGTTAGAGGTGTTGGTTATAAGCCATAAAACAAAATTTTTGGTTGAAGTGTAATATAGTGAAAAATTTACGTAATTGAATGCTGTTTGCATTTTTATTTTGAAAATCTCCATGCATAACTTCATATTCACACTGAGAATTGTAATTTCCATAAAAATGAATTTTTTTTTCATAAAAATTCTGAAATTTTTTATTTTTGGTCTGATTCTTATGAAATTTGGCTATATAATGTAACTTTAAAATTAAACACAATTTTTTTATTCATTTTTTTGATTCAAGCCTTAGTTTTTTGAAAAAATTGGACATATTGGGTTATTTAGTTCATTTGCATTAATATTTCAAAAGAGGACCAGTCATTGAGTTTTTGTCAGGGTGTCTACTAGGTAGTAAAGTAGTAAAAAGTAGTAAAATTTGGAAAGTAGTAAAAAAAGTAGTAAAAAGTAGTAAAATTTGCCTCAGGGTAGTAAAAAAAATTGAGTGGAATAATTCGCTGAAAATTTAAAGTAATGTTACATATTTATATAGAGTATGATGATTTTTCTAAATTTATTTTTCCCATAATCAGAAATTTGGCTCGATTTATGGGAAATATTCCTGTAGAGTGGGGTGTAATTTTAGGATTGGAGCACACAAAATAGAAAAAAGTTTCAGTTTTTGCGAACAACAGTAAAAACAGTTCACTTTTTCTTCTCATTCTGTTTGATCTGAAAGTTAACAAGTTGTTTTGTGATGGAAGGTTCATTTGAGCCATTTTATTATTAACAAGTTATTGAGAGAAAACAATAAAATGGCTTTTGCTTTGATGCGGTAATCGAGGCTTCATAAATAGTATAAATGTTAATTTAAAAATGTAATACCAGTGGCCATGCATTGCTGAAAACACTTCTATTAGTGCGCATTTACATTGAGATACAAGCTTAGGAACTTGTGATATCAGGGATTAGTATTGAAAATAAAATAAGGATTTAAAAATTGTGCATTTATGATTATGAGGTCGACATTTAACATCTTTTATTCTTACGTATGATATATGCATTATACGATCTCAAGGAAAAATAGAATAGCATAGCTACATATTTTCTTGTGGAAGTATATCAAGTGGCTTTGATTGAAATATGTTTGTCAAGTAAAATATTTCCCCTCAGGGGGATACAACTGTTGTATCTATGGGAATTAGCGCTCCCAGGGGGACAATGTGAGGGCCTAAGCTAACGGTTAGGTGGGCTTTCTTTTTGTTAAAATAAGATGGGTTTTTGTTTTGTTACGGACCATCTTTTTTCAGTTCACTGTTGTCCTGTTTTTCAGCACCTACTACTTTCTTCTTCAACTTTTTCTCGTTTCATGATCTTCTTTCTTAGCTTTCTGTTTCTGTGCCCTTTCTGCATAGATTCCGCGTTTCCTTTAGCTCCATACTAAATGGTACCTTCTTCCTTCCTCTCTTTGGATAGCCTTTGTTGCGGATAAGGAGGCTTAAACTAACTAATAATCTAATCTAATCAAGTAAAATAATTTACATTGTATTAAGAATTCCGATTCTTTTAGATGTAAAACATCTTGTGAAATTTTTCTTTTAAATTTTATGAATAAACATTAACAACTAGCAAAAATTTTCAAATAGGTAGTTGTACTTATCACTAAATAACTATTACATTTTATTGGATTTCATCTTTAGTGGATGCAGTTGCTCGTAAGATATAGAGCATAGTTGACATAATTGTTCTTTTTATACACTTTATACTCGAAAATTAATGTATTTTATTCTCAAACGTAAGCACAGAAATAAAATTATTCACAATTAGCTTTTAGAGAGTCCTGCTGCAATTTCAGATGAGTAAGTTGTGAATCAAACTTATTGCATTTCAATTCCTCCTAATGAATAATGTTTAATTCAAGGTCGTATATTTGACTAGTAAGGTCTTGATTATCATAAACTTGATGTAGCCTTCCAATTCTTATTCCAAGACAAATATTCTCACACTCAAAGTTGTTGCGGCAGGATAGAATGATTACAATGAAGTCAAAGGAACTTCTCCGTAGTTCATTTATATCCAGAAAGTGTTTTTCTTTTTTGACCTGGGCTTGATTGTGAGCAGTATTATCTTACTTTGAAAAGACTCTGTCCACTTCGATTTGCGGAAACAACGAACGATTTACTGAAACTATAATTTTTTTTTTTTCTGAAAAAAATTAGCTCTTTGTAAAGCTGAAAGTTTTTTTCCCACTGACTTTAATTTATATCCAAATACAGAAAAAATTATGCTATAAAATTATCTTTTAATACAATGCGTCATCATTTGAACGAGAGTTTAGTTCCTTTGAAGTTCCTTTTGGCAGTCATGATTCTACTAAAAGTACATAGAAAAGCTACATGAAATTTGCATTTTCGTGATTGGTTCTGTAATATAACGTGTTGCTAACCTATTTGTCATTATTGATCGCAATTAGGATGCTGATTTAGATTTTGAGGTACGATAGAAATAGTTTACAAACTCATATTTCCAAAGTGCCATAGTGTTTGGTCATAATGAAATTCCTTGATATTCTACCCTGCTGTAGAGGGATCTGACAATTCCCTGGTGTCTACTAGTTTCCAGTCAGTTTATTTTTTCCATATGATGAACTGTTCCCCTCATAGTTGAAAGATGTAGTGACAAGATCTTCGCCAAACTTTTGTTGGAGTCCATTTAGGATGGGGTACCTTAGAAATTTAGGTAACTTTTTTGCCGTAAAGCTTTAGTTGCTCCATTTAGTATTAAGTATTAAGAAACTTGGAGCTTTTTTTGAACCTTTGGTATTGCGTATATTATTGACTCAAATTACTCATTATAGGTCAATTACTTCCCTCTGGACATTTGGACAACATTCATTGTGTAAAAAAGGTAGTAATTTTTTGCTGTTGAAGGTAGTAAAAAGTAGTAAAAAGTAGTAAAATTTGGAAATGAAATATCAGTAGTCACCATGTTTGTGCTAGAACAAAACCAGACAGTTTTAGAATTCTTTAAACATTTCTAACAAAAGTACTTTTTCAAATTATCCATTTCCTTTTTTGCAATTTAAATGGGGTCAAAAATTCAAGATTTTTGTCCCCTTACTCTCCCCTGGGAGGGATCTATTGTCTGTAGCACCATAAAATTTTAGGACTGAATAGTTCACCACCTAAGGGTCCTTTTTCAACAAAAGCATGAAAAATGCTCATCGGAGCGGCAGGGGCCTGGATGATGCCCTTAAGGCTGCAAGTTGAGAAATAGTAGTAGGACAGTAAAACTTGGCAGAAATTCTTAACATATTATACCTGATATACATTATAAATTTCATAATAAAGTTATTACAGATAGAAGGTGAGATATTGTCAAGTCAAAAAATCTACTCACTGGTATTCCAGGCAAAAATCTGCCTAAAGTTTACAGAAAAATCAGTGGATTTATTTATAGCAAAAACATCCAAAAGCTGTCCTAGGTAGATATTTATGATACAACAATGTTGAACAATATTCCATTCACTAAAGCACTGTGACATTACTAAAAGAAGATATAATGATGCACACAGAATAGAATGTTTACCACCATCACACATAATGAAAGCAAGGCTAAGTGCTTATATAGGTGTGTGATATGCTTTGAAACATCTTAGAGGAAGGCCATCGTTACACATGTAGTTCTTCCATAAAACTTTATACTTCATCCGTATTCATCCTGAGGGGAAAAAAGCCCAGTTAAATATCTAAATATGTTAGTATTTCAATAACTATCCATGACATAAAAGCACTTCCTAACACAGAAACATAAATAATAACATAAATGTCTTCATAAAGCTAATCATGTCGTAATAGCTTGGAGTAATTAAATACACACTACCTCAGAGAATTCCGAGCTGCAATTCTGCTGAACTTAACATGCCGTAGTGCCTGGGCGTAGAAAAATCTATGAAAATTTTCAAAAGAAATTTCCCCTTCACTTTGTAATTTTTTATGGTAAAGATGGATTCCGATTTGTGAACTAATCATTTAACTTTCTCTTGATTATACACACTTAGACAAAAATGGTCATATTGTGAGAAATACCTAAAATAACTCAAGAGTGAGTTGTGCTGGAACGTGCAGCGGCTATGTTGCATGCACTGTTTGATTGTGCATAAAACATCTGCAGAACGCGTTTGAAATGCATTCTTAGCTAGCACAAGTCTATAATGCTTGCATAGACTTTTAGGAAACCTTAAAATTAGGTTTGAGTAAATTTATAACATTTTTATGGAGGGTAGAAAAGTCTATGCATAGGCACTAATGGGTTAATAATATTTCAGGATTAAAAAGTTCTAAGATTTTTCTAATCAATCATTAAAATAGTTTCTTTTTTCATATTCAATTTGTTCTGAATAGAGATGTGACTCGAAAACCACGCTGTTTAAAAAAATTTTTTTTACAAAAAACATGGCTAAAAAATATGGATATATTGGATTTTTTTAACATTTTGTTTGAAGATAACTCAGCAAGGAAAAGAACCACATTACATTGTTTTTCATATCAGATAATAAAATAAAACAGCATACTTCTTGATTCATGGTTTTCTTTGGTTGTATGAAATTTTTCATTTTCTGTGCTCCCATGTTTTGATATTTCATTTATTTTACAATGCATGTGAATCACCTTCAACTTCCCAAATAGTATGTTGTAATAATATATCTTTACTTATGGTCATTGATAGAGATGTGACTAAGAAACCATGCTGCTTCCTTAAAAAAACGTTATTCATACAAAAAATCAGGACTAAAAAACGTGGATGTTACTAAATTTTATGAGACAAAAAAACTATGCTGTTATTTTTAAAACATGTTTCATGCAAGAAAAATTTATTACTAAAAAACACAGATATTAATATATTTTATGTGCCAAAAAAATCATGCTTGTTTTTCAAAAAACATATTCTTCACAATAAAATCATGACTAAAAAGTACATATAATAATATATATCATGTGACTGAAAAACCATGCTGTTTTTTCAAAAAACATCTTTTTTCACTAAAAAATCATGACTAGAATAGTGGATCTTAATATATTTTATGTGACCATAAAATCATGCTGTTTTTTGAAAATCATATTCATACAAAAAAAATCGTGCCTAAAAAACTTGTTTTTTTTTTTTAAATTGCGTGAATTTTTGGTCACACAAAATATAAAAATGTCCATGTTTTTTTAACTTTTTGACAATGATTTTTTCGTAAATTTTTTTTAAAAAATATGGTTTTTTGGTTACATAAAATATATTATTAGGTTTTTTGGTCATGATTTTTTTAAATAATACATGTTATGAAAAAAACAGCATTGATTTTTTAGGTCCTATAAAATATATTAATAGTCATGTTTATTCATGATTTTTTGTAAAAAACATGTTCTTAAAAAACCGAGTTATTTTCGTCATAAAATGTATTAATATTTATGTTTTTTACTTCTGATAAGTTTTTGTAAAAAAACATGATTTTGAAAAATCAAGTTTTTGTTATATCAAGATTTACATAAAATCAAGATTTTTTGTAAAAAAACATGTAAAATAAAACAGCATTGTTTTTTGGTCACATAAAATATGCTATCCAGTTTTTTTAGTCATGAATTTTTAGTAAAAAATGTTTTAAAAAACATTGTTTTGTTGTTTTGGTCACAAAATATAAGGAATATCCATGTTCTTTAGTCATGATTTTTTATAATAAAAACATTAAAAGGAAACCATACAGTAAAAGTGGTGGCAGATAACCCACAATTACCTAGAGAAGTCTAAGAGGAACAGCAGGAGCCATAGAACTTATATTGATGGAGTTAAAATTCAGAGCTTGCAATCTCTACGTCGGATTTTTTTTGGCACATAAAAATAAAGTCAGACATAGTAGAGATAGTAAGCTCTGAATTTTGACTCCATCAATATAAGTTCTGTGGCCCCTACTGTTCCTCTCAGATTCCTCTAGGTAATTGTGGGTTATCTGCCACCACTTTAACTGTATGGTTTGCTTTTGATGTTTTTATTATAAAAAAAACATGTTTTAAAAACATGGATATTAATATATTTTATGTGACCAAAAAAAACAGACATATACTTCACAAAATTTGGGTGTGTGCAGAAAAAAACATTCTTTTTTGCAAAAAAACTGCCATCAAATAACACCGTTTTTTTGCATCACTAGTTCTGAAAAATATCAAATCTGTTACTGATTACTAGTTCCTCTGTTACACAATATTCAGTCATAGAAATATATAAATTTATATTATTCTGTTGTTGTCATTGATTGGCATATTAAATGGCTGTTTTCCATTCTAACATTGAACATTTCTGTCTTATTATTCTGTTTTGTGACTTCAAATTGCAGGAGCTTTCTAGGAAAAGCTTATTCTTTATCAAACATTAGGCATTGAAATTTTGCTGGGAATTTAATAATTGAGTCCACTTTACTGGCTTCCTTGTTTAGGCCTATATACATTTGGCCCTATAAATGTTTAGCCCTTGCCTTGCAATTTAACCCTAGCCTCTCAACCATCATTTGCTGACTGACACGCATTGGCTTCCTCTGTTGCATTGTGGGTTGTCACTGGGACAATTTTCAGAGTAGAGGTTTCATCAATGAATTCATTTATATTTGAGTGATGAGAAAATTGCACAGGTTAGAAAAGCCATTGATAGGTTTTTAACCATAACCCATAACCCATCGTAACCTAAGCTATCCCAACCTATCTCTTCCTGACCTATGCTAACCGAACCTAACATGATGTCTAGCTTAAAAAACGTGGACCCATGAAAAAATTCCGTCAACATCACATAACCTATCCTAACCTAACATATCTCAACCTATCCTATCCTATCACAGCCTATCTTATCCTAACCTATCCTATCCTATACTAACCTATCATATCCTAACTAGAGATGTGACTCAAAAAAAACTATGCCGTTTTTTTTAAAAAACACGTTTTTTTTACAAAAAAATTCGTGGCCAAAAAAAATGTGGATATTTTGTTTTTTTTTAAATATTTTGTCTGAAAATAACTCGGCATGAAAAATAACCACATTACATTATTTGTTTTCATGTCAAATTTCAAAATAAAACAGCACACTTCTTAATTGATGGTTTTCTATGGTTTTATGAAAATTTTCATTTTCTGCGGTTTCATGCTTTGATATTTCATTTATTTTACAATACATGTGAATGACCTTCAACTCCCAAAATGGTGTGTTATAATAACATACCTTTACTTATGGTCATTGAGGTGTGACTAAGAAACCATGCTGCTTTTTAAAAAAAAACATGTTATTTATACAAAAATTATGACTAAAAAACATGGATATTAATATATATATGTGACCTTAAAAATCCAATGCTGTTTTTTTTAAAACCTTATTTATTAACAGAAAAATCTTGACTAAAAAAACATGGCTATTATATTTTATTGGACCAAAAAATATTTTTTTAATAACATTTTAAAAAATCATTACTAAAAAAATTACGGATGTAATTATCAGGAAAACTATTTTTCTTTAATCGAATTGTCTTTAGAAGCTTATAAACAAAGAATGCTGTTAATATTGAAATCATGTTTATTAGAACTCTACTAGGTCTTAGAATAAAATATCTACAAAGAATCTATTCACTCCATAAAACCTTTCGGAGACCAGCTCCATCCTCAGTCATTCAGTAAAATTTGGTGAAATGGACAATGAATTTTCACTGTTCCTTTGGAAAAAATTTGACTGAAGGACTTACTGAGGATGGAGCTAGTCTCTGAAAAGTTTTATAGAGTGAATAGATTCTTTGTGGCTATTTTATTCTAAGACCTGATATGGTTCTAATGGATATTAATATATCTTATGTGACCAAAAAATCCATGCTGTTTTTTGAATGTTTTTGTTACAAAAAAGTCATGACTAAAAAACAAAGATATTAATATGCTTTATTTTACCATAAACAACCATGCTGTTTTTTTTGAAAAACATCTTTTTTACAGAAAAATCATGATTAAAACATGTGGATATTAATATATTTTATGTGCCAAAAAAAACCATGCTTTTTTTTTTAAATCATGTTTTCTTTACAAAAAATTCATGACTAAAAAACATGGATATTAATGTTTTTTTGTGAAAAAAACATGGTTTTTAAAATGTCATATTTTTTGGTCAGATAAAATTTAATAACACTCATGTTTTCTGTAAAAAATCTTTTTTTCAAAAAACATGGTTTTTTGGTCACATAAAATAAATTAATATCATTTTTTTCACAGATTAGATTAGTCATTAGTTTTAGCCTCCCTACCCAGCAAAAAATGCGATCCAAAGAGAGGAAGGAAGATTATGAAACAAGATCAAAGTTGAAGAAGACAGTAGTAGGTGCTGAAAAACAGGACAGCAGTGAACCAAAAAAAAGGTGGTCCTTAACATAACAAAAACATTTCATTTCTACAAAAAGAAGGCCTACCTAACTCACAGCTTGGGCCGTTACATTGTCCCCGTGGGAGTGCTAGTTCCCATAGATACAATAGTTGTATCCCCCTGAGGGGTGTTTTTTTTACAAAGAAGTCATGACCAAAAAATGAATAATAATAACTTTTTAATAAAAAATGCATAAAAAATACATAAAATAAAACAGCATGGTTTTTTGGTTAAATAAAATATATTCATATCCAGGTTTTCTTATACATCATTGTTTGTAAAAAAACATTTTTTTAAAAAACAGCATGGGGTTTTTTAGGTCTCCTAAATATATTCATGTTTCTTTAGTCATGATTTTTTAGTACAAAAACATTTTTTTTGCCTCATAAATATATTATTCATGTTTTTTCAGTCATGGTTTTTTTGCTCAATGTGAAGTTTAATGCAATCACGGAAAATAATAATTCCGATCCCAGGAATCACTAAAGGAACCCATTTAAGAACGTTTTACATGAATGACATTCTGCTCGCTGATGCGTTATTTTCGAATTATTGAACTTTGAAGTTGGCCTTCACGCGCGAAAGGAAGCAACGGAATTTAATTAATAACGGAAGCTAACATCCTATTACTAACGTAAAGAGGTTGGGTCGTGTGGGGGAGGCACAGTTCTTCTAGTGAAAATTTTAAATAAAGCTTCTAACCCACCCATCAGGATGACGACCGCAATCTTGTTTACATCGGCTCCAAGATGGCGACCACCATGGGTGCCGCCATCTTGGAGCCGATGTAAACAAGATTGCGGTCGTCACCCTAATTGGTGGTTAGAATCTTTATTTATAATTTTCACTAGAAGAACTGTGTCTCCCCCTCACGACCCAACCTCTTTACGTTGGTAATAGCTCCCGCTATTAATTAAATTCCGTTTCGCACGCTCGTTTCCTTTGGGCGCAAAGGCCAAATTTCAAAGTTCAATAATTCGAAAACAACGCATCAGCGAGCAGAATGTCATTCATGTAAAACGTTCTTAAATGGGTTCTTTTAGTGATTCTATGGAATCAAATAATTATTTTCCGTGATTGCATTAAACTTCACATTGGCCGTTTTTTTTTTAAACTGCATGGGGCTTTTTAGGTCACGTAAAATATATTATTTTTTAGTCATGATTCTTTGTAAAAAAACAGCATGGTTATATTTGGTACCAGAAAATATATTAATATTCATTTTTATTAGTCAAAATTTTTTGTAAAAAAAACATGTTTTCAAAAAAACAGCATTTGTTTGGTCACCTAAAATATATTAATATCTGTGGTTTTTAGTCATTCTTTTGTAATGAAAACATAAAAAAACATACAGTAAAAGTGGTGGTAGATAACCCACAATTACCTAGAGGCGTCTAAGAGGAACAGCAGGAGCCACAGAACTGACCACAGAACTTATATTGATGGAGTCAAAATTCAGAGCTTATTATCTCAGCAAAGTCTGATTTTTTTGGTCACATAAAAATAGAATCAGACATAGTAGAGATAGTAAGCTCTGAATTTTGACTCCATCAATATAAGTTCTGTGGCTCCTGCTGTTCCTCTTAGACGCCTCTAGGTAATTGTGGGTTATCTGCCACCACCTTTACTGTATGGTTTCTTTTTGATGTTTTGATAACAATAAAATGACTAAAAAAGATGGATATTAATATATTTTAGGTGTCCAAAAAAAAAAACCTAGACATATACTCAACAAAATTTAGGTGTGCAAAAAAAAACAAAAAAAAAAAAAAAACACATAAAAAACACGTTTTTTTGCAAAAAAAACGCAATCAAATAAAACGTTTTTTCTGCATCACTAATCCTAACCTATCATATCCTAACCTATCATATCCTAACCCATCATATCCTAACCTACCATATCCTGACCTATCTTATCCTAACCTATCATTTCCTAACCCATCATATCCTAACCTATCATATCCTGACCTATCATATCCTGACCTATCATATCCTAACCTATCATATCCTTACCTATCATATCCTTACCTATCATATCCTTACCTATCATATCCTTACCTATCATATCCTTACCTATCATATCCTTACCTATCATATCCTAACCTATCATATCCTAACCTATCATATCCTAACCTATCATATCCTAACCTATCATATCCTAACCTATCATATCCTAACCTATCATATCCTAACCTATCATATCCTAACCTATCATATCCTAACCTATCATATCCTAACTTATCATATCCTAATCTAACCTATACCATCCTATTCTAACCTAACTTATCTTCAAATTTCTTAAGTAATGTTGACAGAATTTTCTCACGGGTCCCCAAAGCTTATTGATTATTTTGTCCGTGGAATTTCCACGGGTCCTGCTAGCTTAAGGGGACGGTTCGGGGTAAAAAAAAGTCTGTAAGTTCTCGGTGGATTTTTCTGAGATATCTACCGTCGATGTAAATTGTTATTACTAACTTTTTTGATTTGTGCGAATTTTTCGTAACCATACGTGAATAAGATTTTTTTTAAAAAAACATGAAAAAACGTGTTGCGGAAAATCCTACTCCTACTACAATTTTCAACTCACAGAACTCAGAAAATATTCTATAGATAGCAAATTGTCTTGTCTAGAGATCCGGTGCAAAAGTTTTTCGATAATTTGATTTTTTGAATTTTGAGAACTTTTTTCCCCAAAAATGACCTTTTTTCCACTTTTTGAATAATTTGCTTCTAATTTTCAAGGTGAATTGAAATTTAAAAAAACTTTTGCACCGGCTCTATTTTCCTTTTCAATCGCTATTGATTGGTATGCTCGCCATCTCTGTACCTTCGAAACTGTGGGAGGAGTAGGTTTTAAAAAATCAAGAAGGTGAGTATTCAGAAAAGCCATTTTTCTAAAAAAAAAAATCTTTTCATACCGTACTAATTTTTTAATTGAGTCGTATCAGTGATTCTGTACCTTCTTATGTACCTTCAAAACAGTGGGTAAGGATCCATATCAAAAGTCAATAAATATAAGTTTCAGAACAGGGTTAACTTTTTAACAATTTTTTTTCAATGCTGACTAAATTTTTTTTCAAAAACCTGTATTGCTTAGTAGCTCTTTTTAAGCCCTTTCGATTGATATAATTGCCATTCCTGTAGCTTCAAAACTCCGGGAGGCATTTATGTTTACATAGCCAGCTAATTAGCTGATGACTCAGCAGCCGGACTCAAAACAAACGCTCAATTACACCATCATAATTTATCACTGAGTGATAGGATGTTTCGTTAGAGTACAAAAGCATTTCAAGTTAGGCCATGAATGAACTCTCTTGCTATTCCAGTAGAGAAACACTCAATACTGGCTCGTAATGGGGGGGAAGAGGGAGGTCACCCATCCATTGGCGCACCCCAAGGTCACACTAGTGCGCGTCTTTTACCCCGTCCAGAAGACTAACCAATTGACGTACTTGAAAGCCAATTATATTGTTAGATGCGCAAGAAAAATCTCTATAAGAGGAGTTTATAAACTGAAAAATGACCATAATCTGAAAATAGACCCGAACCGTGCCCTTAATGGGAATGCTGTTAGCAAAATGCATACACTTGACATTTGTGGTATAAATAGAGAATTTTGTAATCATTATTGTTGTGTAGCTGAAAATTTTTCTTCTGTTAAAAGTTATAACGTTTCATAGCTTAATATTGAAAGAAGTTCCATTACCTTACCACCATATGAATCATATTCATCGAGGGTATCATTGAGATGAATATCGTAGTTTCATTTGGGCATTCGTAGGGTTTAGATGGGAAGAATTGAAAAATGATTAGTCATTACAAGCTCATCATTTGAACACAATGATTTCATAAGTAAAATTATTTATTATTTTTATACCTCGTGAAAGTTTTTCTCAGCGCTTACTTAAACTTTTAGGATATTGCTTTTTGACAGATCGTGTGCACTATTTGTTAGGGATCGATTGTCACAGAAGGCTTTGAATTTGAATATCTGAATAAACTTATGATATTGGCTAAAAAAGTGTTTTGTTTGTGCTGTGCGTTTTGGTGTCTTCAGATTTACGCTGAAAAAAATTGGTAAGCATCATTTGGAACAATTTTATTTTTCTGAAATTAAACTCCAAAAAGGTAGGATTATGCCAGTGAAAATTAGAGAAAACAATTCATCCAAAGATGAATGGTCAAGAGAGTAAAAGTTGAAGTCTACGTTGGAAAAAACACTGTAGGATAAAGCACTGGAATTATACAGAGTGGCATCTGAGCATTCAATGAAATGATGTGTGACATTGATAGATTGTTGTAGTTGCTGAATTTTTGTTGTTGTTGGTACATTGCTGATTTATTTGAAGAATGTGTGTTGTGATTCAATTATATAAAAGTAAGGGGAGAACCATGATGAACTATGAACTAGGTATGAGAACTCCAATTCATTAAGTATAAGTATATTGAGCATAGTTGGTAATCTGTATGGCAGAGTATTGTTAAATCATTTGAAAGAAGAAACAGAAAGGGCAATAGGAGACAAGCTGTTCAGTTTTTGGTAGGATAGAGGGTGTATGGATCTGATTTTAGCAGTGAAACAAATGGTGAAGTGGTTGAAACAGTATATCAGGAAGTGTTGTTTGAAGTGCTTTAAGTGTCTGGTGTGAAGAGCAAGGTGCTAAAAAAATCAAACACTTTTTGGGGCCAAAAACCAAAATGAGATAATTGCATGAAAATCTCCTAAGCCCTTCCTCTATTACATAGAAACGTCATTTGACTCGTGTTGGCAACCCAAACCCTCATAATCACCTCCAAATTGCCCCCTTCCCTGCAGACGTGCTCAGAGTGACCAGCTGTGGCTCTGCTTAGCTGTGGTTAGTTGCTCCAAAATTTTTTCTTTCTTTTTACACAACTGTCCATTCATTACAGAGGTTTAGTAGTCTTTTGACTTTCTTAGTGAGTGATTTTGTGCTTGTGCATCCTGTAAAATGCCTAGAATATTAAATGCAGCAGTCCGCTCTGGCTGAAGATGCTTTTCCAACTTTGAGGGGCAATTCCAGCTACAGTTTTTCATACAGTGAGATCATTCCTACATCGTAAAGATGAAGGTGATCGCTATAAATTTAAGGGTACTTTGTTAGTTAGGTTATTAAAAATTTGTTTATTGTAGAGAAAAATAAAATTGGATTTTAAAAATTGAATTCTTTCCAATTATGTCTAAAGCAATATCAAAAAACTGTTTCTGATTTTTTTTAGTTATGTTCATTGTGAATCGAACAAAAAAATTGTCTCAAATACAAAATTGGCTGAGAAATTAAAATTTCAAGAAATTTGCCTCGGGGAAATTCCAAATACTCTATCGGCTATAAATGTTGTAAACATGCTGTGAATACCTCAGAGCTTATATCATTCTAGAAGTGTTTTTTAAAAATTCTTGAAGATTTCATTGGGAAACACTGTTGAGATCCCTCTGTAGATGCAGCAAGTAGTAGTGACATTAGTGGAAGTGATTTATTATATTTCACTCTGCCCTCCATCTCACAGTCGTAAAATCAAAAAATTTCTTGTGAAATTCGTAATTTATGTAATAAGTTATATCTGCAAATTGACATACGCATTACTTTCCGGAATTTTTTCAACATTGGCTGTTTTTTCCGGTACGGCGATAAGATGCCCACTTTGTTGCTTAGCTGCGTGGTCTATAGATATGCGTGTGGCCAGTGTGGGGCCACTTATTATGGTGAGACTGCTCGCCATTTTGCAACACGCATAGCTGAGTACAAGGGAGTGTCGGTCCGTACGGGAAATAGAGTGTCAAACCCCTTGCTCAGCAGTATAAGAGATCACGCATTACAATCTGACCATCCAATCCGCACTGATAATTTCAAAATAGTCTCAACTTGTAATAAACATAGCCTTAAGTTACTACAAAGTATCATAATTCATCAATTTGAACCAAGTCTCAATGATGTGTCATCTTCTGCGCATCTAAATATCTTGTCCTAATATTTTCATTTGCTTTCCATTAACAATTTGTATTCATGTAATGTATTTACCATGTTTCAATTCATTATTCCAGATATTGAAAATGAGTATGGATGTGCTCGAAAGCTCTATTTTTGAAATACATCGTGAGATTTTGTGAAAGATGTTTATACCCGCCTTAGTTTTACTAGTTTTACTGATTTATTATACCTATGGAAGACTTATCTAAAATCCTTTATACATATTAGTAGTTTTTTAGTTAGTAAGTTTTGGCGGAAAACAATGGTATGAAACAGTGTCATATGCGCTCTGGTGCTCGGTAACTTCGAATGCCATTTTCTCTGAAACACTTCCAACTTAGCCACTTTATTTCTTAAACAGTTTTGAAGGTTAGAAGAAAAAGTTGTAAAGATCATGGATCTTTTTTGCATTGTAAAGATCAAGGAAAGTACTGTAAAATTGAGAGGGAGTTTTTTGACCAGTTGATTCTGAATTTTTTTATTAATTTTTTCTTGCTGAGTCAGGAAAAATGTTTAAAAAATGAAAAAAATATGCTACATTAGTTCTGAAGCAATATGAAAACATTGAATCCTAATTTTGTAGATGTCTATTGTAAATCTAACAAAAAAAAATCTCTGCACAATCTTGGCTGAAAAATAGCAATTTAAAGAAATTTTCCTCTGGGGAGGCAGTGGAAGAAAAGAGATATGGGTAAATTCCAAAAACTTTAAGGCCATAAATGTCTATTCGAATGTTATAAACATGTGAATACATTAAAGCTTTTTTCACTCGTGAAGTATTTGCATAAATTTTTGAATATTTTATTGGGTCAAATTGTTCGATTCTCTGAAGGGGAACGTGTACCCAGAATCCGGAAAATTCCTGGTTTTTGTTTTATAACTTTATTCATCAGAGACATGCTTACTTCACTAGCTGTCAAATATGCTGAACGTTTTGTGCCTGTGAGAGGGGGGAAACGAGGGGGGAAGGGGGTGGTTTTGAATCCAGCTGGTAGTGCCAGACAGTCACTGCATTAGACATGAACTAGAAATATCTGGATTATGTTGTTTTGGTCTATTTAACACAGAACTCCCTAGTTTACAATCTAGCAAAGCTTCACAACGTTCTTTGCTGCGTGAGAGGGGAAAACGAAGGTGGGAAGGGTAGGAGTGCATCGAGGAGGACGCAGCGTGGGCGCTCCTGGGGCGGTGATATGAATCTATGATACCAGTTCTAAATGTCTCTTGATACCTCTGGTGCAAGTTCCTTCAAGGAACAAATAAAAACTTTCATGAAAAACTATTCATATATTCAGATAGCTTTCAGAACATCAACCATGTAAATTTTTCCAAGCAATATAGCTTGCATTTGAAAAAAAATGTAAAATTTTAGATAAATGTTCTCTCTGAACAGTTGAAAATAGGAAAATAGGGTATTTCCAAAAGTTATTATCTCCTGAAGTTATTATCTTAGAGCAATGTGATTTAGATATTGAATGCGCAAAGAGTGGCTGAATGGCTGGACAGAGAATCAATATGAAATTCATTGTACTTCTTTAGTTACATTGAAAAATCTATGGAAAAAACCATAACCATAACCTTTGAAAAAAAATTGTATTATCATGAAAACTAAACTTTCACAAATTTTGAATCCATTCTTTGTCCAGCCATGCAGCAATTCTTTGGACATTCAATGAGACTTGAATATATGAATACTTAGATCTAGGCTAAGATTTACTTTATGTTGAGCATGATGTTTTCTTTTGGCATATTGGTTCTTTCATTTCTTTTTGTTGAAAGATTAAGTTTTTCAGTTCTGCTAGATTTCAAAACCGTTTTTGTAATAATATTTTTTTCTGAGTTACTCCAATGAATTTGTTGTTGAATGATTTTATCGAGTTTAATTTCATTCAAATTCATTTCATAGTCCATTTTTTTTAGTTGCTTTGTTTCAATTTTAGTCTGTTTAGCATGAATTCATTTTCAGCATGGTTTATTTTGTTCTGCTTCATACTTTATTTTAAAGTTTAATTTTGAGGAATCCATAAGGACTGGTGGTATGTTTTCTTTTTTCCTGCATTTTTATATTTGTTTTATTTCTGTTTTCAGGGCTTTTTTTGATTATACTGGCTTCTGATTTATCTTCACTGTTTCTGAGCCCTGTCCCTTGTTATTGCATGTACAATCACCTGTTCCACAATAAACTATCATTTGTCTAAACCAGTTTCATTACTCCCTCACTATGTGGTTCACAAACAGCTACGTGTAACGATGGGTAAACGTTAGTACCCCTAGTCCCCCATCCTCTTACATTATGATGTTATGTTTGTTAAATATGTATACAGATAGAGTTTTTGGTCAGATGAATGCAAGACTTTTTTTCTGAAGGGGGGGGATTAGATGCACAGTCATCAATACATTGCAGCTACTCTGTGCTGATATTTTAGCATTATTAGCTAAGATGAATAGAAATTGTAGACTGGTAAGTGTTTATAGGGGTCTCTTATGGAAAGATTTCAGGTGGTTGTAGAAGAATTAAGATAAGAATTGTTTATCAAAAGTTGGTTGTAGTATTTGGGAGTGCAATGGGCTACTAATAATGAATAAGATGAGGTGAAAACTAAAAGATGGTAACAAGCATGGGAAAGTTTGTAAGGAGCTATAAGGAAAAGTTACCTGACTATAAATGATAGAAAAATTGAACTGTAAGGTAATATGGCATTTTGTTGTTTCATTCATTGAATGGAGCTAATTCACTTATGTATTTATATTTCATTCTATTGTATTCAGTTTTGTTCCTCCATTGAATGCTTTTTTAATTATTTTCAGCTTTATCTTACAATAAAGAAAAATAATTTAATATAAATTTAATTAATATATATAATACTTGAATAACCTCATAAAACCTGCCTTCCTGTAAAAAAGGATATCCTGTGTGATCAGGACTCACATTAGGTAAGTCATTCATCTTTTATTCAAAGATAGCTTCTGATGCCAGTCTCTAATTACTATAGTTCTTATGTATTGCAGGATAAAACTATTTGTTGTGATAATGTTGAAATATAGTCGAGATCAGAGGAGTCACATTTTCTCTTCAATTTAGGAGAACATTCATGAGTGACCTCTTATATTGCTATTGCAGTTGTACAGTAGGATGATGCCATACTGCAACTTTGAAGGTTATGATTGTTTGATTGTTTGTCCTTGTGTACCTTCATAGCAGTGAGGATCAGGTGGAGACCAGCGAGTTGGTGCTGGCTGAAGTGCCTGGCAGTGTAGGAGCCACTGATTGCCTTCTGGAGTTTGACAGGTGAGTTTTCATGGCGTGCTCTACTTCTTTGATACCTCGCTAATCTTGTGACTCATCGGTTTTTTAGTCATTTGTTTCTATAGTTTGAGTTTTGTTTAGATTTGACTTGTCCTCAATTTTTAGACAACTATGTTCAAGATTTGATTGCATGTGTAACATCATTTGAGACTTTTTAAGTTTTTTTTAGTTCTTTAATTTTATTTATAGAATTTTAGTTGAATCCTAGGTTTTTTGTTTAGCCATCTTGAATTTTTGCAATAATCAATAATTCAACTTACTACTTTTTCTGATTTAATTTTGTGCCATGATTTCCAGTGTTGATAGAAATTAATGAGTCTTCTCATGTGCAGCCTTTGGCATTGCTAACAAGTTACCCATATCACCATTTTGTAGTTTTCTTTGATCGTCTGTTATATTTTGCTCATTCATAAGGTTTGCTGTCAGTGTTCCTAAATTATTGGCTCTGTAATTGCTGCGATACTAGTCTTCTGGAAACTTTAGCATTTCTGTATTGAGAAGGAAGACATTTATGTCTTCTAACAGTGTGAGAGTGTCAGGCTGATGGGCTGGATGGATATGAAACTTGGAGCTCAAAAGTGGCTGACAGGAGTCAGTTGAATGTACTCCAGATGGAGTGTCCAAGGAGTATGGCTGGGGTGACATTGTGGGATAGGTAAATCAATGAGCTGAGGAGTATGACATATGTGGAAAGGATGGCAAAAAGTGTGAACTGCTATTTGTTGAAGTGGTTTGGCCGTATGGGGAAATTGAAAAGAAATTGTTAGTAGTAAGGGGACTACCAATCAGAGCCCAATTCACCACAATTAGCTTGAAATGGAAATGTAATGTTGTGCGCTAGCGGAATTTCTATCTTCGATCTTCGCTTCGGCACGCAATTGAACGGAACTCGGTAGGACGCCCAAAGGGAAACGAGGTCTCTTCAGTTCAGGTTTTTTTTATTTCTTATCCCCTGGTTCCGTAAATCTGCACAGACAAGTATGATTCAGACTCGGACCAGGAATTGCAATAAATCCTAATTCAAGATCGCAGTCGATTGATCAATTAAATGTATATGGCGCTGCATAACGAGAAAGGAATCTCCTACTTCTTGAGCAAGACGCAAAGCACGGCTAAATAATGTTAGAACTAGGTATGATATTCTAGTGACGGAAGGACAATAAGAGTGGTCACGAGGCATAGTCATGGGAACAACATAGCATAATGACATTTCATGACTCAATTATTATCATTCTATAGGAAAGTTTTAGCCTCCCTTAACCACGACAAAGATGTTCCAAGAGAGGAAAGAAGAAGGCACCATTTGGTATGAGGTTGAGGGAACGCGGAATCTATGCACAAGGCGCACAGGAGTAGTGAGCTAGGAAAGAAGTTCCTGAAACAAGGAAGGGTTTCTGTTGCATTGACGAGGAAGAAAACAAGTCTCTAGTTGAGGAACACATTGTCAAGAACACCCTGCCAAGGACACACTGCTAGGAAACACATTAGAAAGAACACATTTATGATACACGCACACGAATATTGTAGAACTCGTGTCACTAGTCGAAAGGAGTGATTGAGGGCAATGTACTCCTAATCTCGCTCAATCTACATTTGACAATACATGCAATGATAATTTTGAGATACAACACAATTCCATGGACGATGCATTTTCATTGTGAGGTGAAAGCACTTCTGACAGTTTACAAGTACATGACATAAACTTCGCAATCCTCGACACCAGGCAATAATACATCAATTGCTTGTTTCGGCCAATGTTCAAAGTGTCTTTTTCAAGGAAGCACAAAAGGATATATCCATGAATGTACATCCGTATCCAACAATCTTGACGCAGCGGTCATTAGTTAATAAGCACTTTATTTGAACAAAAGGTAGACGATCGCACAACAAATTTATAGTTTTCGCATGAATGCTTCACAATAATAAAGAGATGACGAGTTAGGTAACATTACAAGTTGAGAGAGGATACTCTAAAATACTTACAGACGATGGGGGAAGGTCCCTCACTTTAGACCTGGAACAGCTTATTTTAGCATCTGAAATAAGTGACTACTCTGTTGTTTTTTCTTTAACATATCTGTGGAAAGGGGACAGCAAAATTAGGTCTCTAACGCAGGGGGAAGTTACTTAGGTTATCAGGTTAGCCATTGTCAACAATTCTATTCCCAAAAAATGAAAGCGGCAAGTACACGTTTATCAACGTCGCTTTGAAAGCACAAATCACATGGGCTAGTGGTCTCAAATTTCTGCGCCTATTCTCAGTCTACTGAATGCCGTAACTTTAGGCTTCCACCTTACTGACTGGCGCAACTTGCCCAGCACAGCTCATAGGTAAGAAGCCAATCGACTAAATTTATTTTACTTTGCTTCACAGTTTTCAGTACACAAATCTTTCAATAGTGAAGCAGTGGTTGGTTTGTATTCTCAAATAAATATAAAATTGTGCTATTTTGTGTTAATCTATGAAATGTAATAAACTTCAAATAATCCTCTGTGTCAAATTCAAAGGCATTGAAATGTCAGTCTCTCCATGTTGCATTTACTGCCTATGACACTTAGCTTACATGGCGTGGCTATTATGCAAATGTTGCTGAGCAAAAAAAAAACATATGGACATTAATACAGAATCACTTGGAGCAGTGAAATAAAATAGGAAAGTTCATTGGTTAAATCACACGTTTTCTGAACCTGTCTGATACTCCAACTTTCTCCATCTTGAGTTGTTAAACTTAGCATGAGAATGCACCTATTAACCTAACCTCAGGGTTAAATTGCTCAACAGACAAATCGGTAGAATCACAGTGTTCAGCTAAAATACCGTTAAACTAGAGTCTGACTAATTCCCAGCACTACACTGCAGCTTACTGGCTACACCGAAAGAAAACACCAGACCTTACAGCATTGATACGGCTAGTCTGACTCAATGTAGGTGGGTTTGCCGGCCGCCAGAAGCATCCTCGAATGCTCTAGAAACCGGCCGTTCATCGCTATCGAACACAAGTTGCGTGAAGACACTCAAAGGTATAGCCAGCGAGGTAACACGCAAATTGAATGAGTTTCCTACACAAATTCACTCTTAAAAGACACAGAAACTTAAGATTATCCAGGAACCTGTTCCTCCCACGAGCACTTCAATTCAAACAACACGCTGCGTCACTCTTGCGGACCATCGCGGATCCGCCGAATGTTGCCAGAATAAATTATCAAAATTCTTCGAATTTTTCGTGTCTTGTAAGACGCGACAGGAAATTACTTAAGAAAAAATTTTCATGAAAGATTTATTCTTTGACAAATTTTTTACTTTTTATAAGCTAAAATGACTTACGCAAATGACTGAGTCACTTTTAGATATAAATTTCAATTTTCTTAATCACACCACAAGGGTTTCATCAATAAAAACTACTTCCGTTTTATTATCATTTTCCTTATTTGCAAAAAATTGTTCGACATTCAAATTAGTTCCCCGTTCAACTATTTTTTCTAAGGCGTACATAGAAAATGAGCTGTAAATTCGTGGTAGACTTGTCAAATTTCAATTCTTTATGATTACGTCTGAACTATTACGTAAAAAATCTATTGAAAACAAACAAAATTGAATTTAAAATTCTAAATAGATTGTTGAACAGAGATGCTAAAACAATATAATTTATATAATGAAGAGATATGTAAAAAGTATACACATAAATTTCACCAACTTTCACCTTTCGTGGTGACCTAGTGGTCTGAGGCACAGCAGCAAGAACGTAACACCAAGAGATCACGGGTTCGAATCTCACCAAATATGACGTTTTTTTATGTTGACAAACGTAGGGCTGATACGTGAATAAAATATTTCTATTTTGTCTCTTTACCGCATCAAAGTAAAGTAATAAATGTACGAGGAGTTCGTGAGACTCGAACTCATGACTAGAAGTCACCGCGCCAACACGCTATCGACTGCGCTATCGATCACCCTAAAGGTGATTGAAGCACAATGAAAGCAATGTTTTGGCACAGTGAACGCAGGCGCACTGTCCTGACAGATATATTTTATTCCCATATGTATCGAGAGCTCAAAGTCTAGTCACCCCCAGAAACAGTTAATGAATCTAGTACAGGAAGACACTGCTTCCACAAGGTTTTTTCAAATGAAATGAATGTACGAGGAGTTCGTGAGACTCGAACTCAGGACTAGAAGTCACCGTGCCAACACGCTATCGACTGCGCTATCGATCACCCTAAAGATGATCGAAGCACAACGAAAGCAATGTATGTCTTTCGTCTTTGTCTTTTTACCGTACCAGATTCATTATCTGTTTCTGGGGGTGACTAGACTTTGAGCTCTCGAAAGTAAAGTAAGTTTTAGCACGACTGTGATATGTAAAAATCGAAAAACTTTTTCTCCCGTATTCAAAATAACTTTTGGTAAATAGTCCAACATTCTCTTTAGCACAGTAGAACTCATTGGTAGAGTGGTCAACGTTTCAGGCTAGCGTTGTGAAAATGAATTCCAGCTAAAGGTTCGAGTCCCGAGATTTCCATAAGGCTTTTTCATGGTTACAAGGACCTGCAATAGAATTCTAGGAGCAACTGGAAATACGTCATGAAGGAAATAGAAGGAGATTCAAATACCTCAATAACCTAAAAATATAAATTAATTAGGGCAAAGTTTCAAAAAATATTTATTCGTTGACAAATTTTTGACGGTTTAAAAAGCCGAAACGACTTACACAAACGATCAAGTATCTTTTAGATTTAAATTTCAATTTGCTTAATCTACACGAATTTTAACATATGAAACTAATTTTACTCCATTCGGGAGCATTTTAGAAAACCATGTTTTTTTTTAGTTCAGCGGTTCAACGGTTTCTCGTCTCAAAGTATTCTCTAACGATATTAACCTGTTTTTAATATCAGCATTATCATCCTCCAATTTCTGCAATGAGTGTTTCAATTTTTCTATTTCATTTGTATTTATGATTGTTTCTCTATCCTGTTCACGAAGATTATTTCTAAAAGGTTCAATGTATGAACTCATGTCGTTGAATACTCTCTCGAGATTTGCGTAGTCTATTTCATACTTTTTATTACTTCTTCTTCCAACCTTTTAATCTCATTTTTCAAAAAGTCTGTGTGTTCTAAAGTACCCGTACAAATAACCTCTATTTTTCCTCAGATATTCTACTATGTTCATCGAGATTTGTCATAATTTAAGGGAACCGTACTTCTAAAAAAAAAAATCCTAAACTATTCGACCGATCTTCATGAAACTTGGTATAGGTATGTAAAATTAAACAAGGATTACGACTGGACTCGTGTGTTTTTCCAATTTTCCCCATAAAAAACATGTTATTCAAAGAAAACGTCAAAATAAGGGGTCTGGGGAAAATCTATGGACGTAATCAGATTTTGAGATACAGAGATAATTTTGGTATCAAAAGAAGCAGAAATGTATTTTCTACAACGTGACGTGGAGTTATGTTGAATTTTCGAAATACTTTTTGAAAAAAAATGAAAAATACAAATTTTTAACCTTTTTCACACATTTCCAGACAAAAGAAAATGTAGCTAATTTTCTATTTCGAAAATGAATAAAAGCCCACGTCATCTTGTAGAGGATTAAATTCTGGTTCTTTTGATACTAAAATCATCACTGTAGCTCAAAAACTGTAGAAGACGCTTTATTTTGAAGCCCAACATTCAGGTCCTCCAAAATAAGGCAAAACAGGTAAACAAAGATATATAAACAATTTCAATTTTTTCTTTATTCTTATTTTATTGGTCAGCTAGGACCCTTGAAATCATTATACAGTAAAAAGAGACATAGAAGAAGGCATAGCAATGTCAAGCCGTGAAGAAAGTGCCAAGGGAGAGGTGTAACATGATAAAATATCACTTCCCCCTCCCCTCCCCCCCATTCTTCAAACCCCCGTAGCGGGCGAACCAATGAACGTACGAACTTCATTTTTTCACAGGATGTACCTGACATTTTACCCTTCCTATGGCAGCTAAAACCCAATATCTCAAGAAAATTCGATTTTCTGGGAGTACGCTTCCCTTAACTGAGTTTTTCTTGAAAACTTGTAGTATTCTCATCTATAGATGCTTGGATAGAATCACTTCTGAACTGATAATTTTCATTGATAAGATATTCTCTGAACCTCTATATATTTTCTGAGATGATGCCTCAAATTTTCCAAAACTTCGTCAACATATTTTTTATTCGTAGCGTCAAATTCTTCGATTGGAAAATAAATATTTGCAAGTCTTCTATTATTTAAATCAAAATTTTGATCTGCATCAAGATATTTAAAAGCTATTCCAGGATGTCCTGGTTGTGAAGATAAAAATGTTTTTTCCTTGTTGTCCAAAAATATTTACGCCTATCATATTTTATACATAGAATTTTCAATTATCTAAATTTTCTCTAACTCATTGATATCAAATTGTTTACTCGGTCACTCAAACTTTCCACTTTCTGGTTTAATTTTACATTTTTATCAGGTTCATTCTGAAGCATTAATTTGAACTGGCTGATTTCATTCTGAGTTGAAATAATGTCTCTTGAAAACTCGTGGAAAAGACTTTCTACATCAATCAAGTTCTTAGCTATTTCTTCTATTTTTCTTAATGGGACTGACTCTGCTCGTAGTTCCATAATAATTTTGTTAAGATCATTGAATTTTTCTTCGCTGGATGCGGTTATGGTTGACTCTAAATTTTTCAGCTTGTTGTCAACTTCAACAAACGAGGGTGCTAAGGCTACAGTTCTTTCCATAATAAACAGGTTTCTATCACATAGTTCAGTTAGTTGTGCCTCTAAGCTTTTACTTTTTTCTTCAACAGTATTGTTCAGTGTTGGTTCTAAACTCTTCCGCTTTTCTTCAATTTGATCATTAAGTGATGTCTGCAAGCTCATTTCTTTTTCATTCACAACATTAATTATTATACTAATTTCTTGTTCTTCAACTTTATTACTTATTAATTTGTTCTTTGAATCAATTTCATCATTAATTTTAGTTTCTTAAGTCTTCAGTTTTTCATCCATTTGATTTTCTTCAACTGACTCTTGATTCTTGAAATTCTCTTGAATCTAAGGAATTTTAACATTAATCAAATTGGTTATCTTAGAGTCCACAACCTCAAATTTAGCTTCAACATCTTTTAATCTGATCGGTTAATACTGACTCTTTAACTAACAGTTTTTCATCAATTCTAGTTTCAATACCTGACTCTAGACTCTTCAATTTGTCTCCAATCTCTAAATTTTTACGTCTGGTAGGTTGATTATGTTTGAATCAATGTTTTCAAATATAGCATCAATTTCATCAATTTTCTTCATCAATGTTGAGTCTATGCTTGATAGTCGTTCATCATTTGAAACAATTTTTGGTTCAAGAGCACCAAACTTTTCAGATAAATCATAAATTAACGTCTCTAAGAATTTAACGATTGAGTCTACATCAGAAAATTTCAGTTGTAAATCTGTTTTCAGAGTCACATATTTTTCATCATACTCGTTTATAATTGATTCCAAATCAGTTCTTTCATTTTTGAGAGCTTTAATTGTGTCTTTCAATGACTCTTATGTTACAATCTTCAAGTAAACTTTTTATTTGCTCTACATTTTGCAAAAGTCCTTCAGAATTATTTTCACTATTTGTGTGTTCATGATTTTCTTTACAGGAAGGTGAAAAGACCAACTTTGCTGCATTAATATTTCCACAAGACATTTTTCAAAAGAAAAAAATTAACTATAGTGATTTTCTAAAAACCAATTAAGGTTTTATACAGATTTAAAAGAATTGCATGAAAGCTCTCATTTTCTAAACGCTTCAGCATTTCTAGACATAAATGTCCACAAATTAAATCACCTATTTTTAGCGCTCCCAGGGGGACTATGTAAGGGCCTGAGCTAAAGGTTAGATAGGCTTTTTTTTTGTTAAAATAGAATAGGTTTTTGTTTTGTTACGGACCATCTTTTTTCGGTTCACTGCTGTCCTGTTTTTCAGCACCTACTACTTTCTTCTTCAACTTTTTCTTGTTTCATGATCTTCTTTCTTAGCTTTCTGTTTCTGTGCCTTTTCTGCATAGATTCCGCGTTTCCTTAACTCCATACTAAATGGTGCCTTCTTCCTTCCTCTCTTAGATAGCCTTTGTTGCGGATAGGGAGGCTTAAACTAACTAATAATCTAATCTAATCTAAATCACCTATTTTCTGGATTTTGTAAGTAGAGAAAATAATATCAACACAATCTGTTGAGTAGCCTTTAAATTCAATTGGATAAATCAAGCCATAACTGTCAAAGTAATAGCATATATTTTCTTTCTTATACCATCAAGTCCAATGCATTCCTGATCCTTTTTCAGTGTCTAAATTAAGTATTCCGCATTCAGTTTTTAGAGGGTGTTTAAGTAAAGCATCTCTCATGTAAATACTTTGAACATTCGGAATATTCAATATATTTATGTAATATTCTAAATCATGTTTGGATAATGGTTTGATAGGCATTACTATTTTGGAGGTTCAAGTAGAGACCCTTTCCACAAGGTTTTTTTTCTCAGAGTTAACCGTATACCTGAACCTTTTTTACTTTCCATTGCTTCATTGTGCCTTTTAGTTTCTGACAAGAGTTTATCATCAGCTTTTTTCTTATTAACTGAGGATGCTATTGCAGCAGCACCTCCAGCCATAGAGCCAGCTGCACCAAGGCTTGCTAATAAAGCTGGAATTGTAAATATAAAACCCCCTTTTTTTGCAGTATCTTTAGAAACATAAGAAGTCTTTGTCTTTTTACAAATAATACACATACCTTTGACCAGTATCTTATTGTTCTTTGTAAATAAATATTGAGGATTATCAGTATCAGTTTTCTTCTTACACTTTACACAATACATTTCTTAAACATTATTATGTGAATATATTTTAATTTTTAGTAGTTTAAACTCATTTTATCACCGTCAGATTACAATCGAATTACTCTGTCAAATAGAATCAGTGCATATGCATGTGTATCATCAGGAATATTAGTTTTAAATTCTGCTTTAATTTTAATATCAATTGTAGTTTCTTTGATACGTTTATTTTGTCTGCTGATATCAAACACATAGATGAGATACAAATGTTTAAAGTGTCTGTATTTGATAGCACAATTTTCATTAGGTACATAATCTATTAACATCTTATAAGCTGTAGTATAATTGTTGGAATCGAAATCAATCTGTAAATTGTGATCAGGGTATCATTCATTATTTAGCTGAACATATGCATTCGTCAAGTTACAATGATCAAAAATTGCATTGTTTACAGCTTGTGAATTAGCTTTCTTAGTTTGAAACGCTAAAATTATGTATCGAGGTCTTTGAGATCCTGAATTTGGAGTTAAAGTCCAATCTAAGAATTTCTGTTGAGAGTTTACAATTGTTTGTTCCAATTGTCTATTCAAATAAGGAATAGGTAATGTTATTTTATCCTTAATTTGACGATTTAGCTTGATTTTATACTCATCAGATAGTTTTTAAGCTGGTATTTTCCAAATTAGTTTTGTAATAGTAATTTTACCATCAACTACTTTATCTTGCTGGTTTGCATCTTTCTCATCCGATTTGAATATACCATTAGAATTATCACCTCTTCTCAAAGTCAGAGCATGTTTCACTCCATAAATTAGCTTCTTATATTTTTCACAAAATCCAAACACATGTTCGAGTGGGATATGTTATGTCCCTAGTACGAACCGTTAAATTCTACCATAAAAAGGAGTAAGGACGGTTGAGTGTGAGAGCGACATCTGGCCTGCTATCAGAAGAAAATCGCGGGTTCAGCATAACACGGAACGCCAGAGGGTGGCGCATACACCATACGAGACGACGCTTACGTAGCAACGGCTTGGCGGTTACAAAAAAGAAGATGCCTGCGCTCTCAGAGGCGGCGTGGCAACGGGCATGGCAACGGGCGGATGGCAACGAGCGGCGCGATCTCGATGGCTGGCGCTACCTCGATAGTGCAGCAGGGTCTGGGACATAGCAACAATAACAGCGTTCAGCTGCGGCATTGCTGCACGCTCCAGATGTAACGGTCATAGCGCGAGGGTTACTTAAAGGGTACGACGAGGGTTAGGGGATCATTAGACTGCGAAACCCCGTCACTGAAAGGTCTCTTGGTGCCACTTCATTTAACTTGTTTGCATACGGCGGGCACACCGTGTTAGACTCTGATATTGTGTTAATTTCACGTAAATTCAACGTAAAATCCGAGACCTTATTGTCGTACCTCGTCATCGCTGCATATTCAGAGTTACGTAAGATATTATTGTAACAATTGTTATTCCTGAATTTGCTAGTTTCATCAATCTCCTGTCATATTTTGTGTACATCCTTCTTTATAACAAGTAAAACGATGTGATCGCATTGAAAGAAACGTCTTTTCTTTCGGAAAATAACTCCTTTCATTTGAAGATTAGACTTGAAAAGACGGAAAATTTGAAAACGATAAACCTGGATCCTAAAGGAAAGAAGTAGGATATAACATTGGTTGGCAGCGGCGCAGGATTGGATATTGAATTTGATATAATTTAATTTGATCTTGCCGGTTCCACGCCTCTGTGAGAGACCGTCTCTCGCCACGCTACCTATTTCAAATAAAAACTTAACGTATAACGTAAATGGCCATTGTTCATTAGGAAATTTATTTCACTCATCATTGAACCCATTCTGTTTTGTAATTTATGTCATTCTATTGATTTATTTTGTGTATTTTCTGTGTGAATTAGTGTCATTATTTGCATTTTGTGTCAGTGTATTGATTTATTTCTAAAAATTTTGTGTGAATTTGTACCATATTTACCATTTTGATGCTCTACCCATTTATTGTCTCATTTGCATTGCACAATTTAACCCATTTACCTTTCTAATATGATTATTATGCCTATTCAAACCCTATTTTATCCCTATTGTGACCCTATTTTTCATTACTGTTGTTGATGGCATTGACGACTCATTTATTTCTGTGCATTTGGAAACTTATTGTGCGAAAAATTCGATTATATATGTGTATTTGGAAACGTGTTGTACGGAATATTGCATTTAAATTCCTAATTTGAAACTCAAATTGCTATCAGTGTTCGTTGTAAAACCATTTTTTTTGCTTTGCTAAATTTGATCTAATTAACTATCGAAATCATGGCAGAGAACAATACTGAAAATAACCAAAATGATCACAATGAGAATAATCAAAACAACTTTGTCACCTTGAATCATGCAATTGATCTGCCAAAATTTAACGGTGAAGGCTGTGTAACTTCATTTTTAAAGCACTTCCAGACTCGAGTTGACATTTACACTAACGATGTAGACTTGCAATGTCGTTATTTGAAGAATGCACTTACTGGTAAGGCTTGGGATTCATATGTTCTTAAGTCTGACCAACTATTATCATTGGACGATGTCAAAACTTGGATTATTTCTGTGTACATGGGGGCCGTGAATTATAGAAAAACCGTTCATAAAATCCTATTTAGTCTGCGTCAAGAGTATGATGAGACTGTCAATGCATTTGCAACTCGCGTCTTAGCTAGCTGGAAGGACGCATTCGGACCAGAATGGCACTATGAGGATAGCAAAGCACAAAAAATTCTCATACCTACTATCATTAAAAATATGAATCCCAAGATCAGTGAAAAATTATCACATGATTTTGACCCTGAGAGTGTGACCAAACTCCTAGACAAAGCGAGGTCAATTGAGGAGTCCTTGATCGAAGAAAGAACTATGTTGAGCCGGAAGAGACGAATTCACGAGAGTGATGTAGTAGGTGAGAAGTGTCAATACAATTCACCACAAAAGCGAGCGTACCAGCCTAAAAACCCATTTAAGTGGCAAAGTGCATCACACAAAAACGCTCGCCCCTTCAATAATTACCAACGTAAATTCAATGGCCATCCAAGCCAGAATGGTGACATCGCCGCAGTAAAGTCAAAAAACTTCCACAGCAACCGAAAAGCGTTTCCCCCGTGATTTTATTAAACATTGAACAGAGAAAATGCTCTACTTCTGTTGATTCAGGCTCTTCCGTGACTCTTGTGAAATCTTGTGTAATTAACAAATTATTCGAAGACCTTCCCCGAATTAAACGATGCACGAAAGTTCTTTGTTCTGTAAATGGAGATAATCTCCACATTGAGGTACGATTGACCTGAAATTTAAACTAGGTGATTCAGAGCATTGTCATTCCGCCATCATTGTGGAAGATTCTTACTTCCCTGGAGCTGTCTTGATAGGCCGAGATTTCCTTAAGAGATTCGGTGTTGAAATAAAATACAGCCAGCACGAGAAAGGTCATGTGAGAATTAATGATAGAATTTACCCATTTCAATCAGTTGCTGCTTCTAATTCAGTAAATTTTGTAAAACAATCAGAGCATGCATCATTCAGTGTCGCAAGAATGTCACATGATCTGACCGTTGAGGGCGGAACTTTGTGTCACTCATATCTTAGAGTACCAAAACACATGAACGATAAAGAGGTTGTAGTTCAACAAAGTTCTGCTTGCAAAGGAGTAGCTATTCCGCGTACTCTTGCTACTGTCCGTAATGGTGCCGTGCCCATAGTATTTGTTAATTATAACGATAAGAATGTTCTTGTACCTAGGAATAAGATTTGTGCTAGTTTGGATGTCGCTGTTGAGGACCCAGAGCCTGACTCGGACGAAAGCGAAAGTGACGCTAGAGCACAGCCACAACACGAGGCCTACGATGCCGTGGCGACAGTGCGTGATGCCAGACGAGCGCCCGCTCTGACCGAATGCCCCTTGAGTCAGTGCAGCCCTGAGCTACTGCCTAACAGTGAACTGCTGCCAGTCGCAGAGAAACGCAATGAACCTGAATTCAACCAAATGATTGACAATGTCGACTTATCTAATTTAGAGCATGATCAGAAAGCGACCCTTGTAAATTTGATTAACAAACATAGGAATGCGTTCGCGGTTGGAGACGAGATTGGCCATGCGCGAAATGCTGTACATAGGTTAGATATTCAGGGTCATGAGCCAATAAATTCACCCCAATATCGTGTTCCTCATGCTACTAAGCGATTGGTTGAGAAGCATGTCCAAGAGATGCTGAAACAGAAAGTTATAGAGCCAGCTTACTCCCCATGGTCGTCACCTATTTTGACAGTCAGAAAAAACGATGGAACTCATAGGATAGTTGTTGATTTTCGTCTCATCAACAAAATATGTAAGAAGGACACCTTCCCAATCCCAAATATGACTGATACTCTCGAAAGTCTAAAAGACTCAAACTTGTTCACCACTCTAGACATGAGAAGTTCCTATCATCAGATTGAACTGTCCCCAGAAAGTCGAGACATCACCGCTTTCAGAACGTCGACAGGTAGTTATAGGTACTTACGTTCACCTCAAGGTCTCATTACATCTGCGGCCGCACTTCAAAGAGCAGTTAATATGGCTTTCTCTCCATTCATTTCAAAGTTTCTGTTCTGTTACGTTGACGACATCATCATTTATTCTAAAGATTTTGAGACACATGTCGAGCATTTGGATAAGGCGTTGCTTCAAACAGCTGCTTCAGGCTTTAAACTTAGTTTTAAAAAGTGTCAATTTGCAGCAAGTAGCGTGACTTTCCTTGGTATCGAAGTCAGTTCAGAGGGACTAACCCCCCGATCTGACAAGGTGCGAGCTTTAGCAGATGCTTTGAGACCCAGAAGTGTTAAGGAAGTAAAAAGATTCTTAGGCTCTACCGGGTTCTTTAGAAAATTCATTAAAAATTATGCTCATATCGCGGCACCGCTAACCGAGTTGACCAAGAAGACGAACGCATTCAAATGGACTGACACTCATCAGCGAGCTTTCGATAACTTGAAAGATAAACTTGTGTCCGCGCCTATACTTAAATTTCCTGACTTTCAGAGAGAGTTTATTTTGCACACTGATGCCTCGGGCATTGCAATCGGTGGAGCATTACTTCAGATGCATGACGGTGTTGAGTTGCCAGTGGCATACTATAGTCGGAAATTAAAAGGAAACGAACTTGAATACTCTGCAACAGAACTCGAAGCTCTTGCCATTCATGATTCAATCAAACATTATGATGCGTACCTGTACTTAAATGAGTTCGTCGTGGTGACGGATCACCGCCCCTTAACGTTTATCTTTGCTAATAAAACAGGTAACCACCGCATTTCGAGATGGGCTTTGCTTCTGCAAGAGTATAATTTCTCTGTTCGATACAAACCCGGAGCACAACACCACTTGCCCGACTTTCTGTCTAGATCTGACAGAACCGTCAATGCTGTTGTTGGCACTGCTGAATCAAACTGTAGTAATAAGAGTGATCCTAAAAATAATACTAATGTTCCTTCTAGAATTAAGCCTTGTTCTAATAATGATGCGACAGATGTTCCTGTCGACGACGTGTGCCCTCCACCTGTGTCCAGTGAACGTGATAAAAGTGTTGCCATCGAGGCAAAACAATTGAGCTTAGATGGTATTGTTTCAGAGCAAGAAAAGGACCCACTTTGGTCTGGTGTAAGAAACTTGTTAACTGGAAATGATTTGGGTGATACTAAGATCTCAAACATTGACGAATACTTTATTGATGATAACAATGTCCTATGTAGGTTGTCGAGAAAGAAACGCAGAAACGGTAGAAGTAATGTACATATAGTCATTCCTAAGTCTCTAGTTAAGGTTGCTTTAAAATTAAGCCATGATAATGATTTGGCTGCTCACATGGGTTTCCTGAGAACTCTTGAACGTGCCAGAGATAAATTCTTCTGGATTAATCAAATTCGTGACGTCAAAGACCATGTGAAGAAATGTTTGCAGTGCCAACGAAAGAAATGGCAGGGCCAATTTAAAGTCCCCTCAGGCAAATTCCCCGAGACTTCTTACCCCCTTGAAAGAGTTGCTGTCGACCTTGTTGAATTACCTGTTAGTTACGAAGGCAACAAATATCTCCTAACCATAGTAGATCATTTCACGAGATATTTTGATGCTTACCCTCTTACAGACAAATCTGCCGATACCGTCACCAGAGCTTTTGTCCAATACGTCGGAAAGTTCTCAGCCCCAAATACTATTGTCAGCGACAGAGGTAGTGAGTTCACTAATAAGTTATTTCAGGATGTCTGCAAAAATCTCAAGGCGAAATCACAGACTACGACTGCTTATCACGCTATGGCGAACGGTTGTTGCGAGAGAATGAACGGTACCCTGAAAACCGCGATCTCTCACTTGGCTGCTGAAGATAGGTTTTCTTGGGACGAGAGCGTGGCCTTCGTTACCCTAGCTGTAAATACTTCCTACCAGACTGCGATTAAAGACACGCCGTTCTTTTTGTTCTACGGCAGAGATGCAAACCTCCCCTACCATGACATATTCAAAGAACAGCCAATTAATTACGCCTGTGACCAACAGTATTCAGTCGAGGTTTCACTCCGGCTGTCTAAAGCATTTGCTGCAGTTCGGAAGAATTCGGAAGCTGCGAGGCAAGCTGCCGCAAACATTTACAATCGAACGGCCAAAGAATGTGATGTCCAAGCAGGAGACCTTGTCATGCTGAGGAATGAGGCAGGACATGTCGAGGACAGGGCCTTCCCAACGCGCTTCATGGGGCCTTACCGGATACTATCTCGATGTGGAAATAACATCACTATCAAAGGTCTGTACTCAGACAGAAAAGAACAAACCGTTCACCTCAACCGAGTCAAACGAGCCTACTTGGACGACGCCATGGCCTTCCCTTTCAACAACGGTGACGAAGAAGACGAACTGCAAGGGGCAGAGACGAACGACATTCCTACAGTGCCGAACACGAGCCAGAGAAATGAAGAAATGATTCCTAGGTATTCTCTGAGGAATCGGACGAGGCGTCCAAACTATGTATAATTGCTTGTGTCTTGCAAGAATGTCCCAAAACTTCGATAATGATTACCTCATTTCATTCTAAAGATGTACTATGTTTAATATTAAGGATTTTTCCTAATCATTTCCCTCGTGTTTAACATTTCTTTCATATTACGAATTTAGGATAAGTGCTCTGACTTAGAATTAACTGATTCCTCCAGCGAAATGCGAGTAGGATGCTTTTGCCCTCTTGTATTATATGTTTAATGTCGATTTGATAAACCAATTTATGTATTTACCTTGATGATGCTCATTAATAAGATAGAAAATTTACTTGATGTCAAATTTGTGTCCCATTCATATGTCTTTTCATAACTCCTCTACAGGAATGCGTGCTAATACGTAGAAAATTTCCTTTACAGCTCACTAGCTATCTGAAATATATGATGTATTGTGTATTTCTAATCAGTTTCATTTACTTTGCCTTTGTTTCATTTTTGTGTTAGTTATAATGTTCTCTAATGGATTTCTTTGAGCTTATTGCGTTAGGTTACTTTGATCTAGTTAAATACTGTTGAAGGATGATACACCCAGGATTGTAAATGGCAGGGGAAAGATGGAATGAGTAGATGGAAACAATTGATTACAATACTCAAAGAAATCCAAAGGAGAGAATTTTGCCAAGCCCTGAAATTAACGTTGAACGATTGTTACAGCGACACAGTGTCAACGGAGGCACACAGGCGAGCGACCAGCGGAGGCACGCAGGCAAGCAACTGACTGAGGCTGGGGCAGCAGCAGCAACACACACACACACCACTCATCAGCGCAGCGGCCTGGAGGCAGAGTGTGCGTGCGCACAATGCACTATTGTCGCGTTGGCAACACCGCTGTCAGCCAGCCACCCCTGACACGCTTCTGCTACGCGCCGTCCACAACGACCTTGCGATTAAAGGGCCCACTTCAGCTGTCCTGGCGTGCCGCGGCCCCAGCTGTGCGTGACGCAATAGGCGGACCCAATTTCCATCAGCGGGACGATGCACTCACTCGTACAAGGACTGGACTTTCTCCTGGACATCTATATTTTCGCCGGACACGGATTCAACAACGGCGAAGAAAAAATAAAGAAGATACCGATGGACATCAATACGTCCGTAATAACTACACGCAGGTGGTTGAGTATGGACTGATCGAGTAAATACTTGAAATTTATATTAATAGGGTGTTTTTACCCCTAGACGTCTTCAGAAGGCCTCTGGTAGTACGTCAATAGCCACGAGAGAAGGTCTTCGATAGTAAACTGGAACAGGGCGTCCCGACGACTACAGTAAGCTATCGCTTGTTCAAGATCTTCGTTTCAGAAGTGCGTCAGAAGCACAAATCTCAAGGCTTGTCTGAATTTCACCCCTGCAATGAAGTACGAATCTCAGATGCGTGACTTCAGTAGACGGAAACTTCCATTTAACATCCAGGAGGATGCTGAGAAATATAGGATGGGGGGATTTTGTTATGTCCCTAGTACGAACCGTTAAATTCTACCATAAAAAGGAGTAAGGACGGTTGAGTGTGAGAACGACATCTGGCCTGCTATCAGAAGAAAATCGCGGGTTCAGCATAACACGGAACGCCAGAGGGTGGCGCATACACCATACGAGATGACGCTTACGTAGCAACGGCTCGGCGGTTACAAAAAAGAAGGCGATGCCTGCGCTCTCAGAGGCGGCGTGGCAACGGGCGGATGGCAACGAGCGGCGCGATCTCGATGGCTGGCGCTACTTCGAGAGTGCAGCAGGGTCTGGGACATAGCAACAATAACAGCGTTCAGCTGCGGCATTGCTGCACGCTCCAGATGTAACGGCCATAGCGCGAGGGTTACTTAAAGGGTACGACGAGTGTTAGGGGATCATTAGACTGCGAAACCCCGTCACTGAAAGGTCTCTTGGTGCCACTTCATTTAACTTGTTTGCATACGGCGGGCACACCGTGTTAGACTCCGATATTGTGTTAATTTCACGTAAATTCAACGTAAAATCCGAGACCTTATTGTCGTACCTCGTCATCGCTGCATATTCAGAGTTACGTAAGATATTGTAACAATTGTTATTCCTGAGTTTGCTAGTTTCATCAATCTCCTGTCATATTTTGTGTACAACCTTCTTTATAACAAGTAAAACGATGTGGCCGCATTGAAAGAAACGTCTTTTTTTCGGATAATAACTCCTTTGATTTGAAGATTAGACTTGAAAAGACGGAAAATTTGAAAACGATAAACCTGGATCCTAAAGGAAAGAAGTAGGATATAACAGATAGCAGCGCTGAATTTCCCATTAGCTGAACTTAAGTAGTCATTTCGATCGCTAAATCCTTCGTTTGATTTTCATTCTTCTTAGGATCAACGCTCCAGAAAAATATCATGTTTTCTTTAACATTTCGCGGATAGCTAACTAATCTTTTTAGAGTTGTTGTAATTCCAGGGTAACTATAACCTTCAATTTCTTCATCTCCGATTCTGTAAGAAACTCTATCAAATGAATGTATTAATCCATTGTTGATTATTGTTATTTTTCATCTTTAAAATTATAATCACTTTTATCTTCTTTATTCAAAGCTCCTTCTATACATATAAAACTTTTGCTAGGTAATACAAACTGATCTTGATTCTGGATAATGATCTTGATATCGTTATGTACACGGTTCAGATCAGTACCTATTTGTGGTTTATAGTTATGCGTTTCAATTTTTTCAATTGATTCATCAACTTTAATATTTTCATTCCATCTTAAAGAATCCATTTTTTAAAGATAATTTTGAAATTTTTTTAATTTCTAGATCTTAGGTGTAATCAAACAGTTACTTCTTCACCACTAGTATTCAGAGCATGTCCATTTTGATCAGCAAGCCAAATTCTCAAATCATAGAGTAAAGGTTGATATATCAGTAGATAAATTGGTCTATTTGGATTTTCTACTATTTTATATCCTGGTGGGACGTTTGGGAAAAGAACCGTTAAGGTATGAGCCGTTAATTGCACTACAATGAACGAGTATTGCGTTAACAGACATGTTCACTATATTTATACTCTCATGTTCTCCAACACCTTCTAAGATAATTTCTCCAAATCCCAACATTGTATTTAAAGATTTTTCTTTATTGAAAAATACTTTTAACGTAGATGATTGGAGAGCTATGACGCATTTCAAGGTATTAGTCTTTGCTTTGATTTCAATAAAGCCTGCCAATGTTTTTTGAATGAATTTGTTTATACTTTCTATTTCATAACATCCTGTTGGAAGTGTAATTACATTTTCAACACCATTTGATTCATAATAAAATTTATTATTTTCATCAATGTTAGAAATAGAATGATACATGTCTAACCCAACCAGTGCCATTTCGTGAAATTTATTTTTGTTCAATTCTATTGCTGGACTAAAATTTATACTTATGTCACTTTTTTTTCACTAATTACAATGCTTTGAGATTCCATTTTTTAAACAATAAATTGTCAAACACCTTTAATTCAGCAGTATTTAATATACCTTGCTTTAAGAGTTCATGTGTAAGTATTTGCAGTTCATTCAAAACTCCTGTATTTCCAGCGTTAAATGAACCAAGCAATAACTGGTGTCTTTTTACAAGATCATTGATGTTAGATGGTAATACAATAATACCTGATCCTGAAACGTCTGAATCCTCTCTGGGAGGATGACGAGGAGGTATAGGAGAAGATGTAAGAGAAGGTACAGGAGGAGTTGGTCTAAAAGTAGACCTTCATAAAGGGTCGAAAAATGGTCTCTGGCTTGTTGAAGGACTTCGGCGTCAACTCGGAATTGAGGATTCTACTACTCTTGGGTTTCTTAAAGGACTTGGTTCAGGGCTTGATTCACGACTTGATTCACGACTCGATGGACTTACTGTTCTAATTTTTTCAACTGCAGCTTGAGCTCTTCTTCTTTGAACCATTTGATAAAAGGGTTTGATAAATTTAGAATATATCTCACCCCTATTTGCTTTTATGGTACCGTCTTCCCTCAAATAAGCATCAGTTGAATACAACATGTCAAAATAATTTCTTTTATCTTCATCCCCAAAATCAATCGGATTTTGCTTTGTTAATAGTTCCCATAATCCAGTTATGCCTTCGTATACTTTATCTCCAATTTTCAAATCATTACCCAAAATATCTACCTGTTTATTTCCTTGCATAACTTTACTTCCATCCCAATGAATGCCAAAAGCTTTGTCATACTCATTTCCAGGTTTCCATGCAAAACGCAAGAAATTCAATGCGATAGGCCCAACTACAGTGTTGGATTCAGAAGATGGCAAAGCTAGTTTCTCAACAGGTTTTCCGTTGATAGATTCAAGTTTTTCATGAGGTATATCTTTTATTGCCAACCTAGTTTGTTTAGATTTGTCAACAATTTTAGATAAAGGTTCAATCAATGGCTTGTAAACTTTTTTAACATCATGGTACAAATCTTTTTCGAGTATTTTATCATTTGTGAATTGCTTTTTCAAACTCTTTGCTAAGTTTAGTAAATCTGATTTAGTTTTGATATCAATCAACGCCATTTTTTAAAGAGAAAAATTCAAAAAGACTAACTTAATATAAGTTTACTCTGAACTGACATTAAGTTCAGTTGTTAAGATCCATGAAGGTTCATCATAACCTTTTCACTTGACCAGAAGTTTTCCTTTACTCTTCTTGAAAATTTTCTCAATTTCATAAACATCACTAGTATATTTTGATAGTTCATGTTCATAAAAACTTCCTTTTATTTCTTCACCATCCATATCTTTTAATCTATAAGTAGTTGGTTCAGTAGACAGTATTTCGGTTACAATGAATAACTCATTAGTGATATTTGGTAAATAACCCTTCCGAAAGTCTTTCCGTTTCTTGCTTATTCTTACTCTATCCCCAATTTTGAGTTTTGGTGATGTGAAAGTTTGTTCGGTTGGAGGGAATAAGTTATCATAAACCTGTTTACTGTTCTTTTCCAATGATGCTTGGTTAGGTGTCATTTTTATTGTTCTATGATAGCTATTATTGTAATTTTGCATTAAATCTTGTAAAATATTCACTTATTTTTTAGTTTTCATGTGTGTAAAATATTTCCACATTTTAGTTTTTAACGTCCTGTTGAAGCGTTCCACAACTTGAGCTTTGGTTTCATTTTCTGAACTAAACCACTGAATGTTATGTTTCTGGAATAGTTCTTGAGTGGATTTATTTGTAAACTCTAATCCTTTATCTGTCTGAACTTTAGAAGGAATTCGTATTTTAAATAGTTTTTGAAAAAAAGTTTTGATGTCTTCACCTGTCTTCTTACTTATTGGAATTGCCCATGCATATATACTGAAAATGTCAATTACTGCTGAAATGTAGTTTTTTCCTTGATCTTTATAGTTTTGCATGTCAACCAAATCGGCTTGCCATTGATCATCAATTTTTGATACCTTCACCCTTCTCGTTTTAAAATTATGTTTAATTGGTTTATGTAGAGTGAGTTTTTTGAGTTTCTAACCAATTTTGTACAAGAGTTGAAGATAAGCCGGATTTTTTAACAAGTTGATTCATTCCAGTATAACCGGTCTTTGGATTATAATATAAGTCATTCAAGTTTTTATCGCTCACATCAGTGAGCGTGTCAATACATTTTTTGAAAGCCCAAATCCTGCCCATGATTTACCTTCCATAATTGCGTTAACTAATTTAGCATCTTGTCGAACGTATTCTAATTCATTTGGATCAGTTGCAATTTCAGCGGCTTTTTTTGCTAGAATATCATCAGCATAATTTCTGTCTTTCGTTTTTGGATGTTTTGAATGAAATATGTCATGATTTTTACAAGCCTGATCGAGTGAGTTAACTCCTTGATAACCTTCTTGAATTCGCTTCTGCACCTTAGTTCCTGGACCGCAATATGAGTATGTATGTTTATTGTTGAATGAACCGTTTGGGACTTGTTCAGATTGAATATTAGATGGCAATTTCAAATGCATTTCAGGTAATGGAAGTTCTCTAAGCAATGTATTTACAATACCCTTCCCAGTTTTTTCTTCATTAACTATTGATTTCAAATCATTCAAATACTGTTCTTTTTCAACAGATAATAAATCTTGGCTATAGAAGTCATTATTGTTGTAGACAATCATTTTTTATACTTTATTTATTGAATATATTTTATAGTGATTTAATGCTAGTGTGTGGATACCATCTGGTAATATCTGTCGCTTGTCATCATTACCATTTAATGCAATCTTATTTATTTCTTTAGTATATAATTCGTGGTTAACACTTTGGATATTGTACATCGTTTTGTATATTGTTTCATTATTCAATGCTCTCTTATATTCCTCCATTGTGATATTGTTCTCAGTTATGTTCTTACTTACACCTTTTGCTTTCTTACTCACGGAATTTTTCGTTTTGTAACAATATAGTTTTACTCTGAGACCGACACATTCTTCAATTGGTATTCCACAAGTTTCATCTTTCATTTTCCCAATCATTTTCATATTTTTAGTTGAATATAAGAAGTGTTCTTTAGAATAGTTTGATGTATCATACAAGTCTTTATTTCTTTCCATATCTTTGTACAAATTTTTTGTTTTGATACCATATCATAATGAATCTGTATCTGTAAACAACAACTTTGCCTTATTGCCATATTTCTTTTTAATATGATTATAATGGAAATCATACATTAATGTTTTACTTATATCTAATACAGATAATCCTACGTAGATTGGTTTATCAAATTTCAGTCGTTGTTTTTGCATATGACATGCTATAATATTTTCTGAGAATATTTTAAAACTGATGAAGGTTGGTTTATTTGCTAATTTAATTAATTCTTTCTCTGACTTTACTAAACATACATCTACTCTATTTCTAATATTTTCCATTGTTTTACCAAATACTGAATTGTTCATCAGCTGGTAGAAGTCTTTTTCAAATTCAGATTTAGCTTGCTGACGCATTTTTGTATTGATATCAATATATGATTTCATCCATGGACTTTCATCAAACTCTAATATTCTGTGAATTTTCTCCAACTTCAATCCTAGATCTAGATATTGTCAGTGATTTAAGATGTACAACATATTTTTCTTGTTTTCCAAGATGTGGAACTAATTTATTTACATCGTTTACTTTAATATTTTCTGGAGCTAATAGTAAATCATTATGTAGAACATGTAAGTCTTTCGGATAACTTGAATCCACTTCTAATATGTAACCTTTATCTGCTTTGAGTTTCGACTTTTGATCTTTATATTTAAAGTTTCCAGTAGGTAATGATCGACACATAGCCCAGCCGTAAAGGAAAGGTCGGCATCGACCTTTCCGATCTTACATAGAACATGTAAGTCTTTCGGATAACTTGAATCCACTTCTAATATGTAACCTTTATCTGCTTTGAGTTTCGACTTTTGATCTTTATATTTAAAGTTTCCAGTAGGTAATGATCGACACATAGCCCAGCCTCTGTTGGGAAAAGGAAGGCTTAAACTAACATCTAGTATAATACTTGAACTCTATACCAAGCAGTGTTTTCTTCATATCTCCTTTTGGCTTTCCTGTGTTGGGGTTAAGGAGGCTTCAACTAATTTATAATTCGATCTGTGGGTTGTTTGACCATAGGGGTGAATCTGATTCCTGCTGGTTAGCTATCTTTGTGGAGGGGATTGACCTTGGTGATTACAAGGTGTCTGTTAATATTGTAGCCAGTTTGTAAATGCTTCTAATTTTCAAATAGTTATGAAAAGATTGAAAGAAATTTATTGCATAGAAAGAACTAAAATTGAACATTTTATTTTGTTCTGTTTGGCTTTCAAAATAACCACCACCAGGCTCAAGACATTCACCAACATGAATATCAATTTGTACTACAACATCCTTCAAAGTATCAACATAAATGAATTAAATGACTTTTTAGGCATTGCTTTTTCAGTGGAGCAATGTGCAATACAAAATACTCTTCATGTTATGAAGTCAAAGAATGAACCCTAAAAAAGACAAAAATCAGGTAATCTTGATTTAGGTATACTTGATCTAAGTGAAATTCGTCTGAGGAAGTCAGCCCTTCAACTAATTTACTTCTAACTTGATGATGTCCCACCAATGGGAGACCTTAATGAAGACAGTAACTTCTACAACTTGATGTTCATGTTGATATATGAACCTTTGATTTCTGTTAACCATTCATTGTTGAGTGATCATTTGAGACCCAAAAATCAATATACTCATCTTGTGCTAGCAGATTTTTATAAAGCAACCAGACCACAAAAAACTAAAGAATTAACTCACAAAGTAATTTGATAATGCGTGTGTCATTTGAAAAACCCAAGGATTGAAAAAACAGGTATCACTTCAATGAAATAATTATATTGACTTCGCACTTTTTCTCACTAAAGAATCTTTGAGTGGTTCATACTAAAACACAAGGCAAAAATTATGTTACTCTCTTCTTTTATTAAATGATCTTGAATTGTCAATCCACTTGATGTATGGTTATCTTGCAATAATGAAATGTGTGGGCACTTATCATTTTCTGTAATGATAGAAGAACAGCATTTTGTTCAATTTTTTCAAGTTATAACTTCAATTTTCTCAAATATTGAAACAAAGAAGCATCCCATTGCTCAGGTACCTCAGCACCCAGCATGGAGCGTGCAGTGGTTATGGTACACAAGCTAACAGATGTTGAAGTGGAGAGGCTGTGCTGCAGGCAGGATTTCATCAAGCAAGAAGCTGCAGCGGAGAACATGACGCAAGGTAAGACTTAGTTCTGGTCTGGGTGTTAAAAAAAGAGAGTTGTTCTTAAAGTAGAAAATTAAGCCTTAATAGTGTTGAAATGAACTAAAATGGTATTAAGATAAACGCTCTCCCCACTGGTTTGAGGGTGAGACCTGCTGCTTATATAAAAAAATGTCACAAAGGAAATTAAATTATCCTCATGTAATAAAGATCCAGGTATCTCTTCAAATAAAAGAATTTCCATGTTTTTAGTTTGTAATTTCGCCTATGTTATTAAAATTGGCAGAGTTTCTACATGTATGCACAGTTGTTGCTTTTTTGGTTGGTCCATCTCTTTGTCATGCTCTCAACACTTTGACTGCAACATGTGCTGCTGGTGGCCTCGGATAAGATTTTCATAATGCTGTCGACTTACCAGTAGTTGCAAACTCAATTTTCATAATTAGTTAGTTAAAGCTAGATGAGGGTATGATTCAGTTAATGATTGCTTGTTCCAAAATTGCCTATTACTATTGACATTAAATTTGAGTTGAATATTTAGCTTCAGTTTTCCCAACTGCAGTCAAAGAGTTACAGATACTTGACCGTATTTGTGATACAAAGAATATTTTAATCACTGGTACTATTAGGATGAATATAGATGTTTGTCATTTACATCTGGGAGATTTATATAGGAAAAGTATCTCATCTCCTCATTCTTGACAGGTCATGATCACTAATAGGATATAATGTTGCAAAAATTTTGTTCAGAAGTAAAACCAAATTACACAAAAAATATTTCTCTCCAATTATTATTTTACCATGGTCTGTATAGCCAATTCTGGTTTGAATAGAATTTCTTGAGTCATACAGAAAATGAAGCAGTTTGAACATAATGCAACTGGTACATACGTTTTGTCATTATCAGGAGCATAGCCAAATTGAAAGTCCTATGCTGTGAGTGAAGATATTGCAACACTAGACACAAATAGTTTTAGTGTTCTCAACATTATCTGCAACTTTTGTTTTTGGGTTTATGTTGTCATTTTGCATGCATTTTGGTGTACACAGTCATGTTTGTAGATGTGTGAATATTTGGGAGTGTAATACTGCGTGGAAATCTCTGTTTGGAGTAGATCATTGGAGTACCACATTTACTATTCCTTTACATAACACAGTTGTGACTGTCTGCCACCTGAGCATTCACACCATGGATTTTTATAAGAATTACTCTCAGAGTAAACCTTATTTTACTGCTATTCTTCCTGTCTGCTGAACCATGGCTATAAGTGTTATGTTGAGTATTTAAAACCCATCACCCCCTCATGGGGCTACAATTATTATGTCTATGGGTATAAGCACTCCCAGGGAAAATATGTGAAGTGCTGTGCTGAAGTAGGTAGGCCTTTTTTTAATAGAGTACATTTTTTGTTTTATTATAGATCAATTTTTTATGGTTTGCTGCTGTCCATTTTCAAGTATTCAATACGTACTAAATGAAGTAGATTGATTTCTTGGAAATCACACTTTCAGGATAAATAGGAAAATCAACGTGGCTAAGAATATCATGATAAAAAATTTCAGATCATTTACGACCTTAGATTTGGCACAGTAATAATTCTTGGCTTTGCACTGAACTTTCTACTCAAAAATTTCCATAATCCACTGGTCAAAATATTCTTCGGGAAATTTCCGTCCAATTGTTTGTGAGGTGTGCTCAACACAGGGGAATCTCCTTTTGCACTAGCTGTAACCTGACCAAACCATCCAACTCATCTATAAGAGAACACTGTTTCAAGAAAGCCCATATTTTTATAAATACAAATTTTAAAAATTTTGAATTCAACATCAAATTTGTCTGATCTCCGCATTTTAGAATCGATATACATTTTGAAAAACCGTCCATCAATAAATGAATGTGATACAGCGGTGAAACTTTTCATTGTTTCTTGACATTTTGTTTGGTTTTTGTTTTATCATGTCTTAAATTTCATTGTTTTACATCCAAGTCATTCAGAAGATTCAAAGTTACAATGTTTTAATACTTCGATTTATTGTATTACAGAACACTGACGATAAATTTTTTATAATCCGAAATGTTTGTTTTCATCATGATATTCTTGCCCACATTGGTTTTCCTTTTTTTCCTCAATACCTTCTACATCAAGTTTAATCTTGTTTCATGAACTGCTTTCTTGACTTTCTGTTTCTATGTACCTTCTGCATAGATTCCCCTTTTCCTCAACACCATATTAAATGGTTCCTGCATCCTTCCTATCCTTGCAACACCTGAGTTGGATAAGTAGGCTTAAATTTTCATATAATGCAAGTTGAAAACTTTAAAAAAAAACTGTGGTATTGCTCTGTTAAAGATAAGGACTTCAGTGGTAGAAGGAGTTGTGTCAAGTTTTGTTCTTTGTTTTCAGTGTGAAACTTCCTCCTACAAGGTTGAGAAATGGTTCATAATTGAGAAAACATGTCACTCACTGGATTTTATTCTATTCTAATTGCCTCATGAGTGATTTAAAAATTGGTTTACCCTACTTTGAATTCAAACTTCATGATGTCCGTCAGAAATTTAGTGAAGTGGGAAGTACATTTTTTAATGCAAACTTTTATTGGGCTTGCTAGTTTATTATGAATTGTAAGTACTATTTTATCTAAAGACTTTATTTCTTGCTTCTTATTGTCATTTATATATGCTGGTGTAAGCTAAAATATGATTAAGCTCATTTAATCTCCAAAGCTTGTGAAGTCTTAACTTTTAGGTGAAAGAATTGCAATGTGTTCTTTGTTAAAATTATTACTAGATTTCTTTTCTTAACCTACAACATCATTCCAGTTTTCATGTGTTAAAATACTAACGAAATTGTTAACATTGTCAAAATCATGAAATTATATTTGTATTTTAATACATAAAGAGCTGTTACAAGATTTGTTATCTCAAATGCAATTTTTCTCAATGAGCTTGTGTCACTTGCAGGTGATAGCCTGAGCTCTGGAAGCCATCTAAAAGAAATTTGCATCAAAAGTGAAGTGCCTGACGCTGAGCTGGAGGCCGTTACTGTGAAGGACGAGCCCATTGACTGGCATCAGGAACCCCAGGTGCTGGAATTGGTTGCTTACTCTTCTATGTATTGAGTGCTTCTAATTGGTTGCTTGATCTTTTCTTGAATGCTTCTAATTGGTGCGTGCAAATAACACGCACTGCAGGTTTAGGTTTTTAATTCTAATGCACTTGGCAGAAAAACAAACTAAACTAAAATAAACTGAACCGAAGTCAAAAGGAAATTCGTGGACAGGTACGATACAAGTCTCTGGTACAAGGTGGTTGATAATGCTCATCAAAGTGAGTCTTTAACTATTGTTTAGACTCGTTGCTCGAGACGCCGGTAGTTCCTCAGCATTGGAAACCTTGTTGTACTCTAAAGGCAAGAGCGCTTCTATTCTAAGTGCTCTTGCGTCCTCGTCTCCTTCAGCCAGCAAGGATTGGAAAGAAGTTTTCCAGACGTCTTGACTCTGTTCTTGAGAAAAGGAAGAAGATGTACTACTGTTAACTGCAAGAGGAGAAAAAAAAAATCGAGATGATAAATTTGTCACGTTAACTGGATGAAGGTAAATAACACGTTAATGAGAAGAAATACACAAAAGATCTAAGATTAGCACTCTTACACTATTAACGCTGCTTGTTTGGTGCGAAATGCTTTGCATTACAAGACAAAAGAAAAGAGTTTGCAGGATCAACGGGAAGAGGCCTCTGCGGTAAAGTTAGACTGTAAAAGGTTTAATCGTAAAAATGGATCACAAGAAGCGAGTTGAAGTAATGAAGTCAATGTGATGCAGAAACTGTCTTAATTCAACGGTTCATCAAAACTCACCTGAAAAATTTTTCCTCTGTAAGGTTTCTCCTCTTCTGGTGATTAGTAAGGCAAAAGGCTCAAATGAAGCTACAGAACACGGAAGAGAAAATCCCGTTGGCCTTAATATTAACTTGAAGTAATTAATACTAGCTAGATTGTGGACAGCCTATCTGATGACTGTATCGTAATAATCGCCCCTCAAGGAGAACAGCAAAGGTAAGTTAATTATCGCCCCTTGAGGAGGACTGCGAAGGTGAGTTAATAATCGCCTCTCGGGGAGGACAGCAAAGGTAAGATAATAATCGCCTCTCGAGGAGGACAGCAAAGGTAAGTTAATAATTGCCTCTCAAAGAAGACAGCTAAGGTAAATTAATAATTACTAGGTTACCCATTAATAATTAAGAACACCCAAGAGAAAAAAGTGTCACAGAAAAAAGAAATGCAGGTAGAAGAGATAAGTGAAAACAGCAGAAGATGAACAGAAATGTTCGTCCTCATGCTAAACAATGGGCCTTGATGGCAGTACCAACGAAACTTCTCAACACTCGTCCGTTGCACCAAGAGTAACTTCCACTGGCACAGGTAACTCTGGTTGATTTTCAGAAGCAAAAGCATGGATGGTAATAGTAACAATAACAATAATGCTTGAAACTAGGGACAAGTTCACAATCTCACCTTTGTCCGTGCTCCAAACCTCAAGTGTGTGGTGAAACGATGTCTAGACGACTTTGTTAACGAGGTGAGCACACTGTATTTATTATAGTTCACTCCCCTCTTGAGAGCTTCTAATTAGTTGCTAACTATCCTATGGAATGTTTCTAATTGGTTGATTACTCTTCTCTTGAGTGCTTCTAATTGGTTGCTTACTTTCTTTAGTGCTTCTGATTGGTTCTTTACTCTCTTCTTGAGTGCTTTCTGTGGATTGCTTACCCACCACTGCAATGTTTCCGATTGGTTACTCACATTCCTGTTGGATGCTTCCAATTGGTTGCTCACTTTCTTCTTGAATGCTTCCATTTGATTTCAGTGGATTTTTTATCATTCCGCAGAAAATTTGAATTTATTCATATGTTGTCTGTTTTTACTTGTTCTTGGCCTCTATTTTGTGACATTAATATCATTGTTACTGCTTTCACCTCCTATTGTTTTTGGCATTTCTGACATAATTGATGAAACTTGTCATTCAGTGGATTTTATATTCCAATTACTTTATGAATGATTTGAAGCATCTCACTTAAGATACGCTTAATTCATTGCTAAACCATTTCATCACTCCTCAGGGGGATGCAACTGTTGTATCTTTGGGAATTAGCGCTCCCAGGGGACTGTGTGAGGGCCCAAGCTTAAGGTTAGGTAGGCTTCCTTTTTGTTGAAATAAAATAGGTTTATGTTCTGTTACGGACCGCCTTTTTTCGGTTCACTGCTGTCCTGTTTTTCAGCTCCTACTACTTTCTTCTTCAACTTTTTCTTGTTTCATGAACTTCTTTCTTGGCTTACTGTTTCTGTGCACTTTGTGGATAGATTCTGCGTTCCCTCAACTCCATACTAAATTGTGCCTTCCTCCTTCCCCTCTTAGAACATTTTTGTCATGGTTAAGGGAGGCTAAGACGTTCTTACATAATAATAATAATAATATTGTAAGGCCAGGTGTTGTTGCTCTGGCAATTGAGTTCCGTTTAAGATGTATCAATTCCACACACAAGCGGTTACGTATGACCCTAGCGTTCTGAATTTTACTTGAAATGGGAAACATCAATTCTCGCTAATTGTACTGACAGCCTAATTAACATTAGCCATCGAATACTGATACAATAAATGATAATCTTTCTACATTGTCGATGAGATGCAACTACTTCGGTCTGTTCGCTGTTCGACGCCCTCGGTGTTCCTGTTTCACCAATGTTCTGTCAACGTTTCTTCTTGAAGGCATAGACGATGTGATGCTTTCTCGCAGACTCAAGCTTATATGGCTCTTTTCGAATTTTTATTGTACAAAAGCGTTGGCCAGTCGCTTCGTCAAATTCTTAGCAATGCTCCTTTATAGTTATACTGTGATGTATAACATCTCCTCATTCAGTTTTGATGCTAGAACAAAACCAAAGTTTTAGATTCCTTGAAGCATTTCTAACAAGAAAATGAAGGAAAATTTTAACATTTAGATTTTTTTTGTGATAACGATTTTCATGATTGCATCACAAAGAAATTATTTTTGGGTTTAGAGCTATATAACTTTTTTCTCAAATTTGGAAAAAAGCCTTCATTTTATTGTTAGAAATGTTCCAAGGATTCCAAAACTGTCTTTGCTTTTGTTTTATCATCAAAACTCAATGAGGAGATATGGTTTGAATGTTGAAAGGTAATTTTTTTGGGTATAAGCCATAACAAATTTTTTTTGTTTAAGTGTAATATAATGGACAATGTATGTAATTGAATGCAGTTTTAATTTTTATTTTGATAATTTCCATACATAACTTCATATTCACACTGTGAATTATGATTCCCAAACCCTAAAAAAATTAATTTTTTTTTCAAAAATATGAAATTTTTTATTTTCAGTCTGATTCTTATGAAAATTGACTATGATACGTATCTTTTGAAAAGAAACACAACTTCTTCTATTCATTTTTTTGATTTAGGTCTTAGTTTTTAGAGCAATTGACATATATTGGTTTTTAGGTATTGATATTTTACTGGAAATGATATTTCAAAAGAATAGAACTTGTTGAGTTTTTATGCTAGAACAAAAACAAAGACAGTTTTAGAATCCTTGGAACATATCTAACAAACTTATATTTGCAAATTTTCCATTTGCTGTTTTGTTGTCTTTTTATATGGGGTCTAAATGGGGTCGAAAAATCAAGATTTTGGTCCCCTTACTCCCTTTGGGGGGGGATCTATTGTCCGTAGCGCCATAAAATATTAGGACCGAATAGTCCACCACCTAAGAGTCCTTTTCCAACAAAACATGAAAAATGACCATCGGAGCGACAGGGGCCTGGCAGGAGCCAGGGATGATATCCTTGAGCGATATTTTACTCTGGTTCCAGAAAATGATTGCACTGCACACTCCATTATTCTCGAGTTTTAATTCTGTTAAATTGATATTTATTGTCTATTTGATTGCTTATTGGTGATTAGTGTAATACATCTTATTTTCAAAAATTGTTGTACCACGTAGAGTGACCATCTTTGACTGTCGGTATTGTATTAAGTATTGCTTTGTAATTTTCGGTTGCATGAATACTTCGTTAAACTTCTGCTCTATATTTAAGTATTAACCGGCTGGGAAGGCAGAATGTGTCTTTCAAATTTCTTTTGTGTGTTCTTTATTTTTTGCTTCCTGTATTATATTCATAAATTTTTTGTTTTGTTTTGAACAGTTGAGCGCATTTGCTCAAGATTAAAGTAAGAACATATGCTCAAGAGCAGTACTTCGTCTCTAAAGTACATGGTTACAAGTGCATATTTGCTTCTAATTGCAATTTTTCGTATAATGTGTTCTTTTTCCGAGAACACTTGCCAGTAATAATCGAGTAAAGTTCTTCCTCACAGGCCAGTTCAAGTTCAGGCTCTCATGCAGTTACTTTCAAGAGGGAAGTAGACTATGACTGCGCTGAGGCACGTTCAGGGCACGCAGAAGCGGAGGACGAGTTGAGGGAAGGCAGCTCTGGTGCGTGCATCACAAGTGCTGTTCAGCAGGGACCAGCTGCAGCATCTCAAGGGAGCGCTGACTCGCTACCATCAGATGTGTCAAGTAGCGGCAGTGGTATTGAGGCCGCACCTGCTGACAGACTCATGTCACGGCCCTTACTGTGTGAACATTGTGATTACATCACTGGTAGGAGGGACTTTATGGAGCTGCACCTCCGTGTCAGGCACAAATTAGGATGTTACTTCGATTGTGGGTTGTGTGATTACTCCACTATGTACATAAGTATTTTGAAGCGGCATGTAGTGGAGCAGCATGACAATGAAAGCCGGTACGAAGGTCTTCCCGGGGGTAACCAATATCCTGGTGTGGTAATGACGGGAGAACAGCCACGTAATAAACAAGGTCAGGAAGAGCGCAAATGTGATTTATGTAACTCTTGTTTTGTCATCAAGTCCAGTTCTGATTCACCTAAAAAAGGTGCATTAAACAATAGTATGGTGTACATGTGTGAAGTATGCGAATACCCTTTGGCAAATGAAAGAAACTTGACGCAGTGTTTGTCTGGTAAACGCAAAATAAGACCTCAAATAAGCAGACATGTTCAAAATCGATTTTACAGGCGTAACTTGAATGACCCGGCTCGTAGAAACGAACGTGAACCATACCAAGCTAGCAAAGATAGGAAAGGACAACTGTTCAAATCCGAGTTCTGTGACTATTCCTCTACTCGTAAGGATTATGCTAAACGGCACCTAGCCTGCAAACATGGTGAAGGTCAGCTGTTCAAGTGTGAATTATGTGAATTCTCCTCTGCGTATAAATATAAAGTTAAACTACACCTAGCCAGCATTCATGGTGAAGGTCAGCTGTTCAAGTGTGAATTATGTGACTATTTCTCGGCTCGAAAGGGGAATGTTAAACAGCACCTAGCTAGCAAACATGGTGAAGGTCAGCTGTTCAAGTGTGAATTATGTGCATATACATCTACTCGTAAGGGTTGTATTGAGCGGCACCTAGCCAGCAAACATGGTGAAGGTCAGCTCTTCAAGTGTGAATTATGTAACTATTCTTCTGCTCGAAGGGATAATCTTAAACTGCACCTAGCCAGCAATCATGGTGAAGGTCAGCTGTTCAAGTGTGAATTATGTGCATATACATCTGCTCATAAGGGTAATCTTAAGAAACACCTAGCCAACAAACATGGTAAAGGTCAGCTGTTCAAGTGCGAATTATGTGAATTCTCCTCTGCTTATAAACATAGCGTTAAACTACACCTAGCCAGCAATCATGGTGAAGGTCAGCTGTTGAAGTGTGAATTTTGTGAATTCTCCTCTGCATCTAAATATAGTGTTAAACTACACCTAGCCAGCAATCATGGTGAAGGTCAGCTGTTCAAGTGTGAATTATGTGAATTCTCCTCTGCGTATAAATATAAAGTTAAACTACACCTAGCCAGCATTCATGGTGAAGGTCAGCTGTTCAAGTGTGAATTATGTGACTATTTCTCGGCTCGAAAGGGGAATGTTAAACAGCACCTAGCCAAAAAACATGGTAAAGGTCAGCTGTTCAAGTGCGAATTGTGTGAATATTTTTCTGCTCATAGGGGTAATCTTAAACTTCACCTAGCCAGCAAACATGGTGAAGGTCAGTTCATGTGTGAATTGTGTACATATACAGCTGCTCATAAGATTAATATTAAGCGTCACCTAGCCAGCAAACATGGTGAAGGTCAGCTGTTCAAGTGTGAATTATGTAACTATTCTTCCGCTCGAAAGGACAGTCTCTCACGTCACCTAGCCAGCAAACATGGTGAAGGTCAGCTGTTCAAGTGTGAATTATGTGCATATACATCTCCTCATAAGGGTAATATTAAGCTACACCTAGCCGGCAAACATGGTGGAGGTCAGCTGTTCAAGTGTGAATTATGTGCATATACCTCTGCTCATAAGGGTAATATTAAGCTACACCTAGCCAGCAAACATGGTGAAGGTCAGCTGTTCAAGTGTGAATTATGTAACTATTCTTCCGCTCGAAAGGTTAGAGTTGAAAAACACCTAGCAAGCAAACATTAATGCGTTTTCTTGCAAGATGTGAAATGCAGATTTATGGGCTATTCAAATGTCCGATCACTGCATCACGATTCACATTCTTTAAAGATTGTAGCTCTTCCTTGTGGTCAAAGATCTTACGGGCTTCTCCCTCTGGAGAATATAACTTTTGTGTCCATTGGAATTAGTGCTCACGAGAGGACTATGTGAGGTCCTGAACCAATATTTAAGGGGATGATGTTACTGTGGAAATGTTTTTAGTTTTGTTAAGGACCATCTATTTTTTGGTTTACTGCAGTGCTGTTTTTCATTATTCGTTGCGCCTTCAACTTCATCTTGTTGCATAAATTTCTGTGAAACTTGCTGTTTCTATAAACCATGTGCATAAACCCTGCATTCCCATAAGTGATTACTTAATGATGTCTTCTCCTTCCTCTTTTAAAACCACTTTTATAATTAAACATGTCTGAACTATCTTATTTAACGTAAGTAACGCCTCGGTTGAGTTGTTTTAGGTGAAATTTTATTTCCTTCCTAACATTCATTCTTCATTTTGCGTGCTATTCTGCGAAATTTTCTTTAATTTATAATGTGTCTTTTCGAATGAAATGAGAACTTTCTTTCAGTTGCTGAGTGCTTTTTTAGGATGACGCATGAAAATCAGCCGTTGACATTCTATTTCGAAGTGTTTCTTGTCGCATCCTTTAAACATTTGTCAGACTTGCATTGCAAATTCTTTTTTTTTGTTTATATTCCAGGATTGATGGTCACAATCTTGAATTTTTATTGTTCTTTTTTTTTGTTTGTAAGAAAATGTACATTTCTGGCAACCTTCTCTAATGTTTTATGTCAGTGGTTCTCAAACTTGGGTCCCTGAGAAGGTCCCAGGGGGTCTGCGACACAATGGAAAAAGTTACATCTGGACAATATGTATAAAAATGCACAACAACGGTTCTTCGTCATTATAATAGGTGGAATCGAAATTTTGGTGTGGATGCAGCCAGCGCTTCTCTGACATTTTTCTGTCTAATATTTCATTTAGGTCTGTAAAGACACAAAAAATAGCTAACTTTTTAGCATTAAGTAGTGTGGCCACGAGCTTTAGTATTCATTTAAAAACTCTCATCGCCAGAGCAACTGAAAAAAAATCGGTATTGATGAATCAACATATTTGTATGTCATATATGCAGTGTTGGGTAGTTGCGCCGCAACAAGTTGCGGCTGCAATTGCGATCGCAACTTTTCTGTTGCGGTTGCGCCGCAACAATTTTGGGAAAGTAGTGAATCTGTTGCGATCGCAACAATTTTCGACGTGTCAGGCCGCAACCGCAACATCACGATGGTAATTTAATTTTCAAAATGGCTTCAATAAAGTTTAACTAGTTACCGGTTCAACCCGAGTATCGGGTTGTCTGACTTGCCTAAAAATAAAAAAAAATAAATAACAAAAAAAATTTAAAAAAAATTAAAATTAAATTATGAGAAAAAAAAATAAATGAATAAATTAAATAGTTGTCTGCAAATATAGACACCAGTGGCTTCAATATAATACCTCACTTGACCATATAGACTCAGCCAATTTTCTAAACGCACTCGGACAAATTTTGAGTTACGGAATTAAGTATATAGACTAGTTACCGGTTCAACCCGAGTATCGGGTTGTCCGACTTGCCTAAAAATAAAAAATAAAATAAATGAAAAAAAATAATAAAAAATAAAAATAAAAAAAAAAATAAAGAAAAAAAAATAAAAAAATTAAATGAAAAAAAAAAAATGAAAAAAAAAAAATAAAAATATATAAATAGTTTTCTGCAAATATAGACACCAGTGGCTTCAATTTAATACCTCACTTGACCATATAGACTCAGCCAATTTTCTAAACGGACCCGGACAAATTTTGAGTTACTGAATTAAGTATATAGACTAGTTACCGGTTCAACCCGAGTATCGGGTTGTCCGACTTGCCTAAAAATAAAAAAAAATAAATGAAAAAAAAAATAAAAAAAATGAAAATAAAAAAAAAATTAAAATAAAATAAAAATTAAAAAAAAAATAAAAAAAAATGAAGAAAAAAAAATAAAAAAATAAAAAGTAAAGAACAATAAAAAAAATGAAGAAAAAAAAATAAAAAAATAAATAAATAGTTTTCTGCAAATATAGACACCAGTGGCTTCAATTTAATACCTCACTTGACCATATAGACTCAGCCAATTTTCTAAATGGACTCGGACAAATTTTGAGTTACTGAATTAAGTATATAGATAGATACGCGTTTCGTTCTCGTTTAAAACTAAACCGTACTGTTCAGTACAATTGAGGCAACTGTTCATTATTAGCATTAGGCGGTACAGTGATACACATACAATTTGCATACAATATGTACGTATATTTAATGTAACTCATTATATAACATGTTATTAGGAACGATGTGAGCTGTAAGTGTAAAATTACGTGTTATCCAGTAAATCTACATAGCTAGATGTTGCGATTTCCCAATGTACTTCATAACGACGACTTTATCCTGGCGTCCTCTCTGCAACCACATTTTAAGCTAAAATGGCTAAACGAAGTTTAAAAAATAGAGTTAATGACAAAAAAAACTTATCGCCCATCTTAATAACAGATCGGAAAATAGTATTTCAGCTGAGGAGAGCAGTGCCGAGGACGTAGATGACGAAGCTGACTTCTTCAACGTCGTAATGATATTGGATGACGAGGAAAGAAATCAATGATTGGCTGAAACGCAGTAATCAACAGAACTAGCCACTCAGATGTTCACAGAGCGATGTTTCCTTCAAGTGAATTTGTCGCTTCGTTCATCCAATTTAACACCCCAATACCATCGAGCGCTGCGGTCAAACGACTGTCCTCTTAGGCAAATAAATTTTGAGACCACGACTTGCTCGGCTTTCAGACAAACATTTCGAAATGTTAACATTTTTGAAAGGCAACGTTGATCGTCATTACAGTGCATTGACATTGTCACATTGAGATCATGAACCAGCATTAAATCATAACAGAGGAACAAAAAGCAGAGGAATATCATATATCATAGAAGCATATGTATGTTTTTTCTTTGTGCATTGTATAGGCTGTACAAATGTGCGCTTCTATGTTTTTTTTCTACATATATACGGAACGCCTATGAAATTTTAGCTACTAGCTACGTACCTTTTTGCCGTTATTATTATTAGAAAATTGAATCCATTTTATTTTTCATGCTATATTCACAAATAAAACGTTTCTTTCAGTGTCATATTTCATTCAATTCTAGTCCATACATTTACTCGATCTATTATTTTTTTTAGTAAAACAATGCACTATTTTGAATATCTTAATATTATATTAATTCATAGCAATATATACGTAAAATAAATTAAATAATATTTAATTAATATTATATTTGATAATTAAAAAGTTGCGGTTGCGATGGCAACTTTAGTTTTTCCAAAGTTGCTCCTGCGGTTGCGTCGCAACTTTTCTTGTAGTGTTGCGGTCACGGTTGCGCCGCAACATTTAAAAAGTTGCGGGCCCAATACTGCATATATGACAGGAGAAGGGAGACCATTTCCAGAGGGAAACTAAAAAGGTGAAACATTAGTGATGAAATTTATAACATTCATTACTTCTCGTGTTAGTGTCCAGTTCTCTTTATCGCCTATGAAAGTATCCAGGTTCCTTTACTTTGCACTTTACGACCAAAATCGTATGGTATTAAACGAGAAGGAAGTGGTTAGTAAATATACTGATATGAGCACATCAAGTTTTCCACTAAATTTGTAAAATTAAACGAACGATACATTATGACACGGCAAAAGCGCAGTAACTGTGCTCTTATTTGATCATTGAGCTGATAGGTTGATTTTTCAAACTTATAAATATAATGTACTTATAATGATCAAACTTATATAATATGTATCGTGTAAGACGGCTGAGACCTTCAAGTGTACAATGAAACAGAGTACTTTAATCCACAATTAAATGATACTTCAATGGCAAAGTACACACCATAATAAATGTTTGTACTACAATTATGTCACGCAGCGATGCGTGGCATCTATTGAAGTGGACGTGGTTTTTGGTGACGTTGACTAGCCATTCACGTACACAGACTCGCTGACGCACACAGAGTTGAGCAACTTTAACGTGGGTGCTTCCCGGATCAGGACTGACCGTCCTCATCCGGAGGGATCTGGGCTATGCAAGGCTAGCACTGAATACCCAAATCCAGGCTATTTCACTTCGCCTTCGGTTTGGGAACAAACCTCTAACAATTTGTCACGCATACATTTCGCCTGCAGAGCCAGTTTTCTTGTCAGACCTGATAAACCTGTATAGTCAACTGCCTGAACAATCCCATGTCGTTGGGACTTCAACGCAAAGCATCCAACTTGGGGCAATGTACAGAGTGATCAACATGGTAGAACGATGGGCTCTTTCATTGTTAATACAAACTCCTGCCTGCTGAAAAATGGGGCGGCCACACACTTTCATGTCCAAACTGGCACTACGACTGCAATAAATTGAGCCTGTGCACCCCCGATGTCTTCCCGAACTTGAGATGGAGCGTGCTGGAGGATGCTCATGGCAGTGACCATTTCCCAATAGTCATTCATTTGGAGCAGTATGAGCCAATACCTATGGAGCCACGATATATGATGAAGCAAGCAAATTGGAAAACCTATGAGGATATGACGCAGATGGACGAGGATACTGAGTATGGGAGTTTGGATGAGCATGTAGAACAGTTCAACAGAACCCTGAGAAGCGCTGCGAACTTAGCTATCCCGGTGTCGCGCGGGGGTTTTACCAAACACCGCGTCCCTTGGTGGACCAACAGCTGCGCTTTGGCCAATGTTGAACGGAAGCGAGCACTGATGCGATACCAGCGAAGCGGTCAGCTAGCGGACAAGATAGCCTACAATAGGGATAGAGCCAGGGCGCAATACGTCAAGGATGAAGTTCGCAAAGCCTCTTGGCGCAAGTATGTCACCAGTCTTAATGCAGAGTCGCAGACACGCCCATGTCCAAGATTTGGCAACGGGTTACAAAAATGAAGGGGCATTATAGTGTCAGCAAGTCTTGCCTAGGACTGGACGGTTCCCTCACGGCGGATCCGCAGCGAGTGGTGGATGCTCTGGCCGAGAATTTTTCTTCCGTATGCAGTGACGCACACTACCCTCCTGCTTTCCGTGTGTATAAAAGGAGACAGGAACAGCTGAGACCGAACTTTAGAGTTGAAGAGGTTGTCTCCTATAACAAACCACTCACCATCCGTGAAATCTATCGTGCCCTGAAGAAATGTAAAAACATCGCGCCTGGGCCTGATGGAATCCATTACAAAATGCTTAAGAAAATGCACTCCTCAGCTTTCCGTCAACTACTCTTCATCTTCAATCAAGTCTGGAGCACTAATGAGTACCCAACACTATGACGCACTGCAACGGTTCTCGCTTTTGGAAAACCCCAGAAACGTCCTGCTCGCACTGATAGCTATCGCCCCATCGCCCTCACAAGCGTTGGGAAACTGATGGAGAAAATTGTAAACGTACGCCTGGTCAGATGGTTGGAGTCTGAAGAAATTTTAAACCCGGTTCAGTTTGGCTACAGGCAACTGCGAGGGACTACAGACACTCTTGAACGTTTTCAGAACGATCTGGTTAGCAGCGGCCCGGAAACAGACTCAGACTGTCTTTTTTTTATTTTTATAAAGCTTACGACACTGTCTGGAGGCATGGGATCCTGCAGCGTGTGCATGGATGCGGCCCTCGGGGTAATATGGCGGTATATCTTCAGCAGTTCCTGAGGGAGAGAACTTTCGGTGTCAAATTGGGAAATGCCCTATCCCCGCTGCAAATCCAAAAGGAGGGCCTTCCACAAGGGAATGTGATGAGTTGTGCGCTAACCTCCCTCGCCCTGAATGGAATCACTTCTAACTTGCCAGCTGGTGTGGCTTCGTCGCTCTATGTTTATGACTTCATAATATACTCCTCTTCAACTCTTTTGCCGGCATTGACACGTCGGATGCAGCTAGCAATGAACAGTGTGAACAACTGGGCTGGCCAAAACGGTTTTAGGTTTTCTCCTGCTAAAACAGCAGCTCTTCTTTTTTAAGGCCGCTGTCGGCACGGCCCTCCGCAGTTGTTGCTTCGTGGGGAGCCGCTTAATTTTGTGCACAGTGCAAAGCTCCTTGGAATGATTTTTGACGACAAGCTATCGTGAAAGCCTCACTTGGCTACCCTCAAGGCGAACTGTACCAGTAGGATGAACCTTCACTAATGTGTCTCTGGTCTATCTTGGGGAGCGGATCATGCCACGCTGCTCCAACTATACCGAACGCTAATTGGGAGTAAGCTGGATTATGGCTGTATAATTTACCAACATGCAAAAGAAACTGCGCTAAAAACTCTGGGCCCCGTACATAATGCCGCTATCAGACTTTGCACTGGTGCTTTCCGAACCTTCCCTACGGAGAGTTTGTGTGTGGAAAGTGGTGAACCTCCTCTCTGACTCCGCCGTGTACGGCTGAGCCTAGCCCGACTTGACCAGCTGCCTCTGTCTCCGACGTGGGTTAGCGTACACGCACCCCTTGGACGGCACCTTCCTTCCCCATAATTTCTACCTCAGTCTAGAGATTACCCGACATTAGTAGCCACGATGCAACTAAATTCCACGAGAGTCCTTCCGGTTCTCTTTGACAACTCTCCAACATGGCGCCTACCAATGGAGACTTTCTGCCCCGGGTGCAGGATGCCAAAGTAACGATGGAGTCGATGCCAGCTAACTTTCTCAAGCATATTTTTATGGAGCATGTGCTGAAGGTGCATGGGGAGTCTTTTAAGATCTACACAGTGGGTTCCGAAACAGGAAGAGCTGTAGGTTGTGCTACTGTTTCCGGGGTGAGGGCGAGGGCTAGAAGATTGCTACCCGAGACCTCGAGCTTCATCGCGGAGCTCTATGGTATCTTGGAGGCACTTCAACTAGTTAAGGAGCACCCGCATGATAAATTCACTGTTTTTGTTGACTCGAAAAGCGTCATTGACTCTGCTCAGGCTTATGATAGCACTCACCCCCTCATCGGCGAGATCGTCATTATGCTGGTGGAGCTTATGCGTGAGCACAAATATGTGAAATTGTGCTGGGTGCCCGGACACGTGGGGGTGTCAGGATATGAAAGAGCTGACCAGGAGCGAAGCGAGTTGCGGATAGTGATGAGGAAGCTCTAAATCAAATGATACCCTTTCGGAACTACTATCCCGTGATCAGGGCCGCTGTGAGGCGTCTGTGGCAAAAGGAATGGGACAACAGAACGGACAACAAACTGAGAACTATTAAACAAACAGTTCTGGAAAGGCCCTCGCCGAGGTGTCGCGTCCGCCGGGTGGAGGTGCTGCTCTGCCGTCTTCGCAGTGGACATACCTAACTGACCCACCGTTATCTAATGGAGCGACAACCTTAGCCGCGATGCGAGCGGTGTCACGTTCCTCTGACCGTGAAAAACATCCTTGCTGAGTGCCCGAGATACGCTGCTGACCGAAATGTATGCTTTCCAAACCTCCGTCCTTTTGCCGTGGATGAGGTGTTGACCAAAATGCTCGCGGAGATCGATCATGTAACTTTTAATGTGAATGTACTGGTGTTGTTTCTTAATGAATGCAAATTACTGTCGAAAATCTGATCGAAGATCGCACATGACCATCCCTATCGTTTTTGTATTTGTTGTCTATACTTTCACGTGCTCGGAAATGTATGTTTTCCTTGTTGTACTACTTGAAGAGATTTAACGGGAAGCCGCGCTGTAACGCATTATAGCCAGACGTGATATCGGCTTGGAAGTTTGAAGATGTAGAAACTGTAATATGGCCGGGCGCGCTGCGTTGGTACCTCGGGGGTTTCAGCGTGGGTAAGTCGTCCAGCCATAAATGGGTGGGCAGCTGAAACCCCCTACAGGGTTTGGCTGCTCAGTCCGTTTCGAATGTACTGTGTTGTGTACAAACTTTAATGGGGAGACACTTGTAATCTTGAGTTGTAATTATGATCATGATGCTCATATAATTTTGATGTTTCAAATAATAGTGATGTTCATATTGTGTGGTAATTTGGAAAAGTCTGATACGAATTAAAATATGTGACCTTCGGTGCGATATAGTTTGAGTAACTGAAGCGCTAGGAAACCCATGTTACTACTACTACTACTACTTAGACTGAAATTAATCTTAACAATAGACGGACAAATTTGTGAACTTTGATGTTGTTGGATTTCCACTTTATCCATCATTGATGGCAGGCGTAGTTGAGTAGAATTTCCTGGTTTAAACCAAGATCAATTCTAACGTTTGTTGTGTCCGTTCTTTTCTAAAGAAATTTTTCAAACTGAAATTCGCTATCATTTCCCGAAATAGATAGCGCTTTAAAAACTGCTGTGATATGCGAAAGGATCTCGTGATTATTTTACTTGTAAATGATCTGGTATGAAGAAATAATTCATTTTTCAGTCCGCTGTATCGAAATCGTAATAGAGAACGTGCTTTCCTTTTTTAGTGTTTTAGTCGGCAAAAATACGAATTTTGAGCTTCCAGAATTAACGAGGTCTCACTACCACTGTTGAAAACTGTTGCTGGATTAGTTTGGCCGTTACGAATTTAGCCAGAAATACACGTTAATTTCGATACTGCAAGATTTTGATTAGCATTGCGAGCAAATTATCAATAGATAACTGAAATTCACTCCTTAGGTCTTGCAATGCGCCACCATGGCAATGGCACGCAACAATTATCAATAACGCCTCAAGCAAAACGTGAGTGCTGTGTCACCGATGTGAATATTCGAGTGTTGCTAGACCAAAAAGTTTTTTAACTAATGATAGATATTAAGGAAATTTCCGCAGAGAGAGTTTACGGAAACTAACCTCGAGTAAGAACTAATCTCGTATGGATAGATGAGGTCGGATAGATTTATGAAATTATTTGTTTGGGGTGAGGTAGCTTCATCCTTTCACTGCTTTCAACAGTTCAAACACTTGAGGGGGGGGGGGGGAGACAACAATTTTTTTCGTGCATTGTACGTTTTGGGGGTTCATGTGTAGAGGATCGATAGGTTCCGAGAGGTGAAACCCAGACGATCTTCGACTTAAGAATGGGCTGTAAGTGCTGTTCGAGGGCTAAGTATAGAGATACGAGAAGGGATGTTGGGTTTAACCGGATAAGGGGCATGATCGGATGTTAGAGAAAATGTTGCCAGACGGGCAAGAAGACTTTTAAAGTTACGAAGTTAATAGTGTACTTGAAAATCATTGGATTTATTCCTGAGCATAACAGGGTCTTGCTGGTGCAGTAGAGGAAAATTACAAGTTACTACCCTGCTTTGGATTTTTTTGATCTTTTTCCGATAAGCCCCGCCACTAATGCAACACATGAGTTCACCCACTTGTAACTTTCGAAATAATGCACCTATCGACTTCAAATTACTCTCAAACGAAAAATTAAAACATTCTTTCGTTATAGAGTAATTTGAAGTCAATAGGTGCATTTTTTCGAAAGTGACAAGTGGGTGAACTAATGTGTTGGATTAGTGGCAGGGCTTAGCTGGAAAAGATCCGATTAATTTTGAAGACAAAGCATCCCTAAGAGAAAAAATCGTAAGATGGTCATCTTCAGGAATTGTGTTAAGCCAGTCGCCCGTTTTTTTCTTTCGAGTTCAGGTAAAGAACCGAGTCAAGTAATAAATAATTGGCCTCAAGCAGGAAGCAGACAAAGACACCTCCAATGATCGGTTCCATTTACCCCGGGTTCCATCGTATCTATTTCGTCCATTCCGCACAAGCACGGTAAGTGAACTGAAACATAGACGTCCTCGTCAAGAGGAAACGTGGAAGTGGAAAAAGTGTTCCCAGACTGAGGTGAATCGTGAAATTTTCACTCGTAAGAAGAAACCACATTCAAATAGGTAAAGTATATTGTCAGAACACTTCAGAATGAAAACGGAAAAATCAATATTGAGACAAAGTTCACTAGAAATTCAGGACACGCGATCTAAAAAATAACGTACAACGAGAAACTTTCATTAGTAGCGGGTTATGCATGCAATGGCAACCTCGATATCTCGGAAGAAACTGCCCTCCTTACACACCGCGGTAACAACTACAGCGGCTCGGTGCTACTGTAGCGTGAGGTCTACCGCTACGTATTGCCTACCCAGGTGCAGTTTGGGATGTGCAAATTCAGTGTTTTTCTCTACATTAAATGTATCTAAATATTTTTATCCATTAGTAACCTAACCTCACTCTTTAGTATTAGCTAGAGGTAGATCTCATGCTATAGTGGGGTAGACATCACGCTATAGTAGCACCGGAGACTCGCCTCGGCAGCCGATTTGAATAATTAACCTTCGTTAGGAGTTGAGAATCCTAAGCCATTTGATGTGCAAGTACTAATAAGCCATCTGTAGATGAACGTAAGTTTAGTTATGAAACATATTTATGGCTGTTGAAATATTAAAAATATATATGGTTAAGTTAGGTTTTTTGTCATATACGATAATCGATTTACTGAACACAAAACCGTGGTTAGTTTCTGCTAGCACACCGACATTTTTCTGAGGCAACTTACTGCATGATAATTCATAACTGCATCGTTTAGTTATAGGCAATACGCCATATTAGCTGATGAATGTGATGAAAGTGGGGATAATTGTTAGATAACTATAATGCAACTGCCGTCAACACAACACCTGCTGATGCAGTAACTAGTGGCAGAACATTTATGATGCAACTAGTGGCAGACAACACCTGCAGACGCAGTAACTAGTGACGGACAACACCTGCAGACGCAGTAACTAGTGGCAGACAAAACCTTCCGACGCAGTAACTAGTGGTAGACAACAACAGCTGCAGACGCAGTAACGAGTGGCAGACAACAACACCTGCAGACGCAGTAACTAGTGGCAGACAATAACACCTGCAGACGCAGTAACTAGTGGCAGACAACACCTGCAGACGCGGTAACTAAAAGCAGACAACAACACCTGCAGACGCAGTAACTAGTGGCAGACAAACAACACCTGCAGACGCAGTAACTAGTTGCAGACAACACCTGCAGACGCAGTAACTAGTGACAGAAAACACATGCAGATGCAGTAACTAGTGGAAGACAACAACACCTGCAGACGCAGTAACTAGTGGCAGACAACAACACCTGCAGACGCAGTAACTAGTGGCCGACAACACCTGCAGACGCAGTAACTAGTGGCAGACAACACATGCAGATGCAGTAACTAGTGGCAGACAACAACACCTGCAGGCACAGTAACTAGTGGCAGACAACACCTGCAAACGCAGTAACTAATTGCAGACAACACCTGCAGACGCAGTAACTATTGGCAGACAACAACACATGCAGACGCAGTAACTAGTGGCCGACAACACCTGCAGACGCAGTAACTAGTGGCAGACAACAACACCTGCAGGCACAGTAACTAGTGGCAGACAACACCTGCAAACGCAGTAACTAATAGCAGACAACACCTGCAGGTGCAGTAACTAGTGGCAGACGGTTTGGTAGTATTCATTCCACCAATGCCACTCTATTGCAATATGTAATGACCTCCTCTTGATAATTCGTTCTGAAGTCGCGTTATTGTCAAAAGGTCTCTGTAAATTATCTCAATGTGATTTATCGTATATCGGAATGGATATTTATACGACCGTATAACATTCTTTTAGGAATCACATGACTCCCATCAGCCCAATATTTGGGCAAAACAATGTTTTTATTTCATATAAATCAATTATTTTATAAAGGTCATTATAGTCCATTAATAGAGTGAAGAAAGAGCCGTATTTTTAAAGTTAAACATTCAGTATCAGTTATAAACTTCGTCTCATCATCTCATCTACTCTTCCTGACTTACAAAAGAAAATAAAGACACGAAAGACACGAATATCCTTCAGTATCCACTATCAACGCAGACATTCACAAACCACTCAGCTTTTGAGAGAGACGCTGCATTAGACGCATAGCAAATATGTAAACTCAGTTGTGGGACCCAGATTTCGGCGTCGGTCATGCATGAGGGTGGGTTGCTCACTTCACAATCCACTTTATGAGGACCAATTGGAGCAAGATGGGTCTCCAGATTTTTTAGAGTCAATTGCTAACTTTGTGACTCTCAAAGTCATTTTACAGCAAAGCGGATTCATGGCCAGATTGATGGATTATTTTGCCCATGTGATCTCCTACAACATGCTGATTTATGCTACTATAGACATGCTGATTTATGCTTTAATAAACATGCTGATGTATGCTACAATAGACATGCTGATTTATGCTACAATAAACTTGCTGATTTATGCTACAATAGACACACTGATTTATGCTACAATAGACATGCTGATTTATGCTACAATAAACTTGCTGATTTATGCTACAATAGACACACTGATTTATGCTACAATAGACATGCTGATTTATGCTACAATAAATTTGCTGATTTATGCTACAATAGACGTCCTGATTTATGCTACAATAGACGTACTGATTTATGCTACAATAGACATGCTGATTTATGCTACAAAAGACATGCTGATTTATGCTACAATAAACTTGCTGATTTGTGCTACAATAGACATACTGATTTATGCTACAATAGACGTACTGATTTATGCTACAATAGACATGCTGATTTATGCTACAAAAGACATGCTGATTTATGCTACAATAAACTTGCTGATTTGTGCTACAATAGACATACTGATTTATGCTACAATAGACGTACTGATTTATGCTACAATAGACATGCTGATTTATGCTACAAAAGACATGCTGATTTATGCTACAATAAACTTGCTGATTTGTGCTACAATAGACACACTGATTTACGCTACAATAGACATGCTGGGATCAATACTTGCCATTTGTGTCTAGCGCACCAACAGCATGCTGTGCACCTTATGCGTTCGTTAAATAAAAAAGCTTTATTTAACTGCATGCAATAATAACTATAGGCTGAAGTAGCAATGCATCAGATCATATGGAAAAATAACGATAGGGGCAGGAAACAACACTCAATACATCGATGGGGCTCACTAAAGTCACATAATCAGCGTGAAGCATATTTTCCACTCCATGAGAACACTAACTAGACCCATAACACATTTTTAATATTTTAGTTACCGTAACAGAATTTTCTATATGTATTTTTTTTCTAATATTTTATTTTCAATAAGTATATATATATTAATATGTGTGTGTACGTGTGTAGGTATATATATGTATCTACATAAATAGATATACATGTTTCTATTTCATTTCTTTACGCAAGAACCATTCGGTTAATAAATTTTATTTCTATAGCGAAATGATTCAAAAATAGATCTAGCACTTCCCCAGAGGGCGTTTCTGTGAATCGGATTAATGTCACATATAATTGATGAAATAAAGTGCAATTTGAGCATATGAATCGTAGTAAAATTATCTTTCTGTCCGTATGTTGTACAAGCTATGAATTTTGATATTGAATATATGTTTGTTTACCCATTTCTACCAATATTTTTTAGATATTTGTCAATCATGAGTGGTAACCGGCTTACACTGTATCTCTATTTTATCCCATGCACCCATGTCCGCATGATGTGGTGAATATCGAGAAGATATGAAATATGTTTTTGGTGGTGATAGGGCTTTGCATATTTTTAGGGCATATTTTTCATTTCTCATTCAACTACCCTTGACAGAGATAGACTATTGGCAAGCCACGTGTGGTTTATCTATTAGTACGCCTCGTATATTTTGTCTATTAATATGCCTCGTATGGTCTATCTATTTTGTACACCTCTGATAGCTTGTCTATTAGTACTCCTCGTATAGTTTGCCTATTATTATCATGCCTCGTATGGCTTATCTATTTGTACACCTCGGATGGTTTGTCAATTAGTACTCCTAGTATAGAACTTTTGTTAGACTACTAGCACACCACAAATGGTTTGTCTATTAGTACACCTCGTATATTTTGTCAATTAATATGCCTCGTATGGTCTATCTACTTGTACACCTCTGACAGTTTGTCTATTAGTACACCTCGTATAGTTTGTCTATTATTATGCCTCGTATGGCTCATCTACTTGTACAACTCGGATGGTTTGTCAATTAGTACTCCTCGTATGGAACATTTGTTTCAGGATGCCCTATATTTAAGAAACTTTTAAAAGCCAATATGTTGGCATGTATCTCATGTGACAATTTGGAAATAAACGTTTTTTCTTTTTCTTTTCTTTTTTTCTATACTTTTTTCGAGAAGAAGTAGCAAGAGGACGGGTCGTGGGATAACTTCAGCCGACACACTCTGTACCGCGAACATGTCAGGCAGAGCTGCCAATGATATTTCTAGCAAAACCCAAGATCATGGTTCTAAAAAACCCAAGACCTTCTAGGGTCAAAACCTAACAATGAATTATCTAGTACTCGCAGGTTTCACTAATAAAAACATTTTGGTAAATAACGGAGAAAACTACCTCCCTTAATAATCACGACGCAAGATATCTTTTTTACAGAAATTGATGAAATGATCAATAATAACCGCAGTGAGCAATAAATAATCAACATATTTATAAATTAAAATAAGTATTCTTAACAAAATAAATAACTTTGTACAGACGACAAGCATTGGGAGCCCTGATGTCAGGCTCTCGTGGTGAATCCCGGCAGATATTATAGCACAAACCGTCCTCTTGCTGCTCCTTCTCACTCAGACATACGATCCCGTGATGAAATAGGTAATCTGTAATGAAATTAGACGATTTTAAAACTTTAGCCGCTGCTTCGAACACTTTAGCCGCCGCTTGCTCGCCATAGCAGTGTGACTAGAGGATCTGCCGCCATGCGGTAGACCCGGGTTCGAATCTCGTCGCTGGTGGCGATTTTCTCTGTTGGGTATAGGAGAAAAATTCCAAGCACAATACCCCACTCTACCCAGGTACTGAAATGGGTACCGGTCTTGACCTGGGGAAAGCGTCATGGCGTCCTGGCGTTAGTTATAAGGCATTTGAAAATCCAATGTACAAGGTGATATGTATCAGGCTTGACTGGAAATAAAGCATACGTAGATGCCTTCATTATCATTATTATTGATAGGCGCATGATGGAATCCTTTTTTTAACGGAACCCTTTCTTGAATGACTCCCAATTCGCTACTCCTTTGCAAGTGGTCAATAATTTTAATTAGTTTCACATCCCTTTTACATTTACCTGGGATGTTTTCAATTCATTTCAGAGCAATTTGTTGCGAATGACTCATTGAGTCGAAACATTTAAATTTAGGTGTGAAGCATTTGAATATACCATTACGTGCTGGAGCCTTATACCTCGCTATTGTTATCTTTATAATATTTACAGTTACGAAAAACATTAAACAAACACGGCGTGTGCATAGTACTCGACACACAGGCTCTATTTACGTAGGCATTTGCTTTGTTTGAGATCATGCCTGGCCTGTCGTTACCGCTTCCTTATTGGCGTTGACCCACGGATATATTAATTTTTATATGCTATTTTTAGTATTAAAAACAACTGAAAACTGAGAAGAAACTTCTTTGCTGACTTTTCTTCAATTTTATTCACAGGAGTAATGTGGTAATTGCTGCTAGTTTATTTGAACGAAATTTTCGTTCATATCATTATTCACTAGTGTACACAGCCCGTCAAAACTGACGGGATTCTACTTCTGTCTTAAATAAAGCTCCCAGATGTGGGTGACAACATATGTATACGTCCTCATGGTGTCTGCGACCCGAATATTCTCTTAGATGTGCCCTGGGGGAGCCCGTACCGGCTTAGACCTTCTAATGGGATGTGTTCACTGAAATTCTCATCGTAATGACATTACAGATATTAGGTTCAAAAAATAAATATAGATTTATTAATTACTTTGATAATATAAGGAGACACCTGGCGTTATATTTTATGTTCTTTGACTAGAAATGAACCATAATTATTACCTTAGTGAAAGTTGGTCACCTCGATTTTATTTCAATCAACCAAAGGAAACTATTATCCCATGCGTATCTTACATGTAACATGAATGCCTACAGTGAACGTAGCTGTTGTATGAAAATGTATGAGCTCCGTACCTACACCAGCACCGTACCTACACCAGCACCGTACCTACACCAGCACCGTACCTACACCAGCACCGTACCTACACCAGCACCGTACCTACACCAGCACCGTACCTACACCAGCACCGTACCTACACCAGCACCGTACCTACACCAGCACCGTACCTACACCAGCACAGTACCTACACCAGCACCGTACCTACACCAGCACCGCACCTACACCCGCACCATAACAACTGATGTCTTAACGTATAAAATAAAAAGAAAACGGTAATGTATTGATTTCTACAACTATGAAAATTTAAGGAACGATACTGACGCAAACAGCATCAACGATGGTGGTTGGCAAATTAGAGTTAAGCTGAACTGCCAACTGAAGTGAAAACCTATTTCACTTGAACTTTGATAGCTCATTTTTAAAATAATTTAGTCATCCATGAAATGCAAAAAAATCCCCCCGTATGTGTAAGGTGATATTGAAGTACGAATAAAAATGTTAAAAAAACAAACTTGCTGAAACTTTCATAAGACTGAATTTTCAATCATATCAATGTTTGGCAATAACCTGACATATATGTGAAGTCGGCAAATTCCTATTCCTAAATATTGGTGGAGCGGAAGCAATTGCCGCTATGCGACGTTAGTAATCGTTTTTTGATTCCGGTTATAATATTTTTATAGTCTATCCAGTCTCATTTCATTGTAGTGCTATTGTAGAGATGGTGTAGAGTGTCCACCTTATTAAAGTGAACTCTATCTCAGATGAAGTACAAGAGGCGTTAAGAGTTAGCTTTTCGCTCGAGTTAGTTCGTCATTCAAATAACGGACTTTCTGAACACAAACATCGCGTAAGTAACGATTTAACAATTACTATCATCAGTAGCAATGTACACAAATATGCCCCAAAATTCCTCCCCTATAGTTGCCCTAGTTAACAACATAATATTTTGTATCGCGTTATAGGTCGTCCTGAGACCGGTGCACCTAAACAGGAGGTTGGTGATCCTAAAACGGGAAATTGCGCGTATCGGATGTCCTAAACATGGCTTCATGTATTACAATGAAACCAAAAATACAATGCTAAATGACACTAATCATGATAGAGCGAAGTACTGAGTTCGGGCGATGGAAGGAGAACCAAGGTACTATACCGCCCGTAAGGTGTAGCGGCTTAAGGGTAGAACAAAGAGGCGAGTAGACTTTCAACGTGTACTTGGCGTAGCGGGACAGTAGAACCAAATGCGCCCCAAGGGGCTCCGCACTAGCTTTATATACTCAATATTTGCTGAGGTCAGCATACGCACTGCGTTACCCGCACAGGGCGTCGACCTAAACACGTACGTACAGATGCACAGAGGGAGTACGCACTTGTGACGGCATACACCTCCCCCCATGCCCTGGTTATTTACCAATATAAGAATCAAACAATTGAAGTTTTAAGAATCGTAACTTACAATTTTAACACAGGAAGCTAAAAACATCATAGGTAAAATATCCCCAAAAGAAAATTACTGTGTAGCAAAACAACTATTATATTAGGAAAAGAAACAACGCATCGAATTAAAATTGACTGGACATTGTAAAAATGAAATCATCCACACCCCCACCGCCAAGAAAACGGAAGAGCCGCTGCTCAAATACACATTTTGAACGCAAAAATCCTAAGTTAAGAACAGAATACACGTCTCGAAACACAGGCGTGAACAACGCAACACAATAAGTCCGTTAACTAAAAACTATAACCGGCATCCAAAAACGGTAAAAGAACTCCACGGTTTTCGGAACCAGGATTCAACTAACTTTCTAGTGTAGGAACACGTCAGCAACCTATCGAAAACAAAACGCTAAACAACAACGTTTGAACATGAAAAAATAAACCTTCCAAGAAAAATTCTTTAAGGAATAAGGCAATAAGGCAATATTTATTAAAAAAAAAAAAATTTTCGTCTCGTACGGAGGAGAAGTTACTAAACAAATGGCAATCGTTACACATAAAAATTAAACGCCGCATAAATGTGCTACGGACAACTTCGTTGACAACCATATAATTTGCTTATTATGAAAACATTATCACTATTAGGAAAAAAAAATATATACGTATGGAAATTTGTATCGAAACTGCTATCAATTTAAAATATCATCATTGTCGTAGAATTAAATCTAATATAACGAAATTGAAAGAATACATACAGTATACTTGAACATCGTATATTCCTGAACGTCGATCCGAACAAGAGAAAAAATCAATACCAAACTCATCAATGTAGAAAATAACTGACTATCTTAAGACTACTTCCTGAGTATTTGTTAAAAGTAAATAATACTACATCCGTTTACAATGCATGAGAGCTAATAGCGCCTAATTGGCGACACGTAAAAATTCAAGTTCCACACATGCTTCACTGACACCTAAACTTCGCTATTTGCTTGCAGGTGACGCAGCGGTTGGTCTGCATTGCTCGACCTGAGCTGCTGGCGTCGGAGTTACGCATCCTCAGCGCGAAGGCGATCCGCCAATAAGTTAATTTCACGACGAAGATAGAAGAAGGAAACTCCTAATCCCAAAGTTAAAGGAAAGAGAAGAAGAATACCTAAATCAGCTACCCTATCTGGGAGGATGTCGACGAGTGCATTGGCTTTCACCCAATCGTTTGACACCCTTCCCTGATGTTGCTCCAGGGCATTTGTTAGTGCCTCCACCGACACATGGGTCATCCTGTTTCCCATTGTGGAAGACGGGAACGGTAGCGTGCTCGGTCTGAAATTGAAACAAATACAGTTCAATTAGCATGGCCACACAATTAAAAAAATTTAATCAGTATTTAATACGTCAAATTAATGAAAGAAACCAATGGTGATAGCTGGTGACAGCTGCAAGGAAAGGAGCAAACAGCATATCGGCACGCTGCAGATCCCACACGGTCTCGACAGCTGCACACCTAATTGCAAAACAAATCGGGCGACGGCACTCCAAAACAACTCGGGAGCCAGCACTTCGCTCCCACAGCAGTGAGGTGCCTCGTTTGTAAACACCGGAGGTTATTGAACCGTGCAAGGCTCTCGGGCAGATGCAAACCTTGGTGGTAAAATGAAATGCGTACATTCTCAATCACGCACGTAAAAACTACGGTACATCAAAACGAAAAAAAATATAAGGCAAATACATATGGTTATATAAGGAAAGTTCCAATTAAAAATATACGTAAAATTAACATCGAAGCAAGAATCACACAATAGTATTATGTGAACATAGTAACATAGTCAGTCGTAAGTCGCATAGTTTTCATTCAACACTTTTTACGTAAAGGTAGTACATGATTTTTATTACTCCTGAATGTTTTATTACCAATTTTGATTTCTACGTAATTTCGGTTAATTTTTGTGATAATTCCCGGCCCATTCCAGGCCAGATCAAGCTTATGCTTCCGCAAATGATTTCGCAATAATACTCTGTCGTTGAGTTCAAAATTTTTATTTTTTCGACGAAGGTTTCGGTACATCGTTCTTTCACTGGTGTTGTTAATTATTATAGCTCTAACGTTTTCAACAGTACGGGCTGCTTCTTGAGCTCGAAATTTTATTATATCCACGTTCGTGTCGTGACTGTAATTAGGTTCGAAAGTTACGGCGCTAAAGCTCGGACACGTATCGCGATTGAAAACAATGAACGAGGGTGTATCCCCCAATGTGGTATTTAAACTATTGTTTATCGCGTTCTCTGTGCTGTTGAGACACTGGTCCCATTCGGTATGCGCTAAAGAGTTAATATATAATTTTAATAAATTCGTAATCTTGCGATTATTTCGTTCAACAATAGCGTTACTGTGAGGACTCCAAGGGAGGACTTCTTTTTTCGCAATACAATGAATTTGGGAGAATTTTTTAACTGCCGCAGATTTAAATTCAAGAGCTTGGTCACTTAGAAGTGTTTTAGGATAGCCAAAGGTTGAGAAGCAGCTGTCTAGACAAGAGACAACTGTATCTGCTAATCGATCTGCCGTCGCGTAAAGCTTACAGTAACGCGAGAATAAGTCAATGATGATTAGAATGTATTTATTCTGCTGACCTGTGATAGGGAGAGGGCCAAGAAAATCCATTGAAACTACCTCGAAAGGTTCTTTAGCAATAGGTGCATCCAATATCTTAATAGGTACAGTACTGTTAGCTTTAAGAATTTTACAGACATCACACATTTTGACAAATTTACGTATGATACTCTTCTCTAACAAATGAAAGTAACGCAACTTAAATTTAAACAATGTATGCGTGGCATCAGTATGATACAAAGAATGTATACTGAGCACCGCCTTGTTCATTAGCGATGTCGGTATAACCGAAGTGAGGATAGTGCTTTCCTTAGAGTCTATTTGTCGTCGTCTATAAAGTATGTCGTTCAGAATTAAATATTTTTGTAAGTCAGGGATCGTAGAGTTACTACTATTTAGTAATGCGTCTTTCACCTCAGAACAGAAAGGGTCTAGCTGTTGCTCATTTCGAAATTCGTCTAAAGTCCATGATACGTCTTTTAACTGAGGAACGTAGTCAGTCAGTCGGGGTTTTGCAGTCGCCTCTGGCGCCACTTGATTCGGGTGCGTCGCGTCTGTTTTGTCTACGTCTGAGTGCAGTGCTCCACTTCGTGTAGTCACTGCGAAAGCGTCGACCTCATTGAACTCAGAACACTCTTCAAGATCAGAAATAGTTAAATGCTCGGGTAATCTACTGAGACAATCTGCAATGATATTTTGCTTCCCGGGGAAATATTTTACTACCGGTTCGAAAGATTGAACTGTTAGGCACCATCTAGCCATCGCAGTGTCGTCAGGAAGCTTCTTGAAAAACAAAGGCTGTAACGGTTTATGATCCGTGTACAGATAGATCGGATATCCAAGAATGAGATATTTAAATGCTTTAAGCGCGCTCACAATGGCGAAGAACTCTTTTTTCGTCGTCGAATAGCGCTTTTGTGTGGAATTTAAACTTTTACTGTAGTAGGCAATAGCCTTCATCGATTTATTTGAATCATTATCGTGTTGCAAAAGTACCGCACCTATACCAAAATTTGAAGCATCTGTAAATACGTGGAAGGGCTTAGTAAAATCAGGATGCCGTAAAACGGTATCAGATGTTAAAACAGATTTGATTTTTTCAAAAGCTTGCTGACATTCAGGATTCCAGATAAACTCAACATTTTTACGTAACAATTGATACAGAGGGTATGAGATCGATCCAAACATTGGTATGTGATTGCGGAAATAGTTCGCTACTCCTAGAAAACTTTGCAGTTCCTTCATATTTTTTGGAATCGGAAAGTTTTGTAGCTTTTCTGATTCTTTGCAGCGAATTCCGTCTGCCGACACGATGTGTCCAAGATATTCTATTGAGTTTTTTAGGAAATGACATTTTTCAAGTTTAAGTGATAGGTTTCCACCACGTAGCTTCTCAAAAACACTATGTAAATCTTTCAGATGTTGGTTCATGGATTTGGAAAATACTAGTATATCATCAAGGAACACAAAACATAATTTACCGATGATATTGGCAAGGACAGAAGAAATTATACGTTGAAAAACTGAGGGGCTCGAGGACAACCCGAATGGCAGCCTCTTGAACTGAAATTTCTCAAAACCGATACTGAACGCGGTATATTTACGGCTACTTTCCTCTAATTCGACCTGATGAAAGGCCGAGCGTAGATCTAGACTTGAAAAAATGCTGTTCCCCCCAACCGTGTAAAGGATTTCGTCTATGCGGGGAATGGGATAACTCTCTTTTATCACTATTTTGTTCTGTTCTCGGAAATCAATCACGGGACGGATCTCGCCCGAATGCTTTTTAACAACAATTAAAGGAAAATTAAATTCCGAGCTGGAAGGTTCAATAATGCCTTGGTTCAACATCTGCTTATTCGCTTGCAACAATTCGTTTTGATATTTATGAGGAATTCGATATGGTGGGATATTAAGTACTGGTGCATTAGGTTTTAATTCAATCTTATGCTTCATAACGTTCGTAACGGCAATAGTTTCGCCTTCGAGAGTAATTAAATCTCTAAAGTCGTTTAATAAATTTAACAGTAATGGTTTAGCTTCTTCATCATCACAATTTACATCGTTACTAGTCAGAAGGCGTCTTTCGTTACTACCTTCCTCTGGTACATCATTCTTCTGTGCATTAATTCCTAGTTCATCAACACGAATATCGTTACAACCATGTCCCGATGCTACAGATACTACCCCAACGTCTTTACCAGAGATGGCATTGAAAGTTCCACCATTAACACTGTCGACTCCGGGTAGATCCGCATTACCGTGGGCATCGCACAAATTTGCATCTCGCACAGCTTCGTGCACGGTAGACATATATATCTCATGTTCAATATCCATGTCGTCAATTTCCTCAATCGTACTTATCATCGTATTGTCGCTTATATATACCACGTCTTCAGAGACATTCAAAAGCATTACAGGCACAAAACCATTTGACTTGATATTTACCACTGATTCGGCGACATAAATTCCATTAGCGAGAATAGTCTTATTCATAATATACTTTCCGGGCTTAGCCTTCTTGACATACCCATTAATAACACGTAAACAATTACTTGGCATTTCCACAGCTCCACAATGAACAACTATCGCTCGTTGCTTAGTTTTTCTCACTTTTCTCGCTTTACTCGCTGGCTGTTTAGTTATTCTCTCATTATACGCTGGTTGCTCAGCTTTTCTCTCTGGGAGTTTAGTTACTCTCGCTTTTTTCTCTCGCCCTGGGTTTGGGCCTGGGAATTTAGTTGCCTTCCCATTTTCTTCTCGCCCTCTATTTGGGCCTGGGGTACCCCTTTGTTCTGCAGTATTTATCTCTAAGCCATCTTTATCGCCACTTTCTTGGCTCGCAATTTTTGATTCTCTCTGCTTCAGCAGATATTTTCTTATATTCCTCCTATTGGCAAGCATGTCAGCCATCAGACATTCTGGGTTATTTATAGTGTTAAAAAATATTTTCTTCCTACTTTGCTCGTGCAATTCCTGCACATCATGAAACGGCACTTTAACTCCGTCAAGAACTATAAATCCTTCCTTAAAATTAATCACGGCATCTTGTAGAATATCCCTACCATGGATTACATCATAGTTAAATTCGCCATCTTTCAACATTAAAGCGCTAGTATTGATTTTTTTATTATTAGGCAGGGTAATACAAAGATCAAGTTCGCCAGTTACCTGGCTTTTCGAATTTACACCCTTGATACTCAAAGCAATAGGCCTAATTCGCTCGTTAAGGCCTTTTAAATTACGATAACTCACTAAACATCTGTCGCTACCGCTATCGATGAGAGCGCTCATCAACCTATTATCCTGACGCAGTATTATTGTAGGCTTTTTCGATCGCCTCAAGGAAAATATACCTTCGCTTTCTTTTCTTAAACGACCCTCCTTCATAATCGTTGCGGATAGGCAAACTTCAACGGGTAATTCAGAGTTCGCACCTACAGTAAGTTCTTGTTCGCCTAGTAATTCAAACTTATTAGTACAAGTAAATAACGGATCCACCACATCAGTCGACATAGTTTTAGTATCTGGTTTCAACGCCACATCATTGGTAACGGGGATTGTAGCTGTATCCTCGGGTACTGGTAACTCCCTCTCTACACCAAGACTCTTTGATTTTTCAGATTCTTCTCTATCTACTCTAAAAAATCATCACCCTCGGAAGATGCAGCGTAGTACGCTTCACCTCGACCTCGACCTCGAACACGCGAATGACATTCACGTGCAAAATGGCCCACCTTTCCACATTTTTAGCAAGCATGACCACGGAAATTTGATTTGCTTTGGCCTCTCTTATTCGTGCACATACTTTGAACATGACCTGTGCTATTGCACAACGAACAAAACGATTTGGATCTATCATTACTAGTCTGTTTTGGGTTTTCTACCTCAGCTTCGTTGCATTCCATGGAACCTAAAGGACGATCACCAAAATAGGCATACTGCCAGCCCCGTGGAAATCTAGCAGGTCTCCAATTTGGTCTGAAAAATGGTCTCCGACCTTGAAAACGTCGGTTGTTGTTTTGAGATGCAAAGTAAACCTCGGGAAACGATTCCTTCTCGTCCCACTCACTCTCTTCAGGCACAACCGCAAGGTAAGTTTCTCTGGTTTGATACGTGGACTGGGTATTGTTTTTGCGCGCAAGTATTTCTCTGCCCTCAGGATTATTACGCACAGCGGAAACTAGACGAGCTAACAACTCTTCAGAGGTATGAAACTGCCTCGAGAAGATTTTTTTACAAAAGTTCTCCTCTAAAAGAGGTCCGAGAACTGCTATAGATAGACTAAAAACTACTAAGTCACCAGAGAATTTTTTTAATTCGTTTGCGTTCGTACTAGCAATTACAAATGGATGTCTTTGTAATGCTACTTCTGTACTATTTAGAATGTGATCACTCAAATTTCTTATTTTCGATATTGCCGTAACCAATTGGGCTGCCAACCCTTCATTACGTAACAACCGTAACTGATTTAAATCGCACGCTAAAGCATGAACTGAACGCTCACCCTTAGACACGTAGATGTCATCCAAAATGTCGATAACCTGATCGAAGGAATAGTGAACATCAGGGTTTACTAATTTTGTAACTACTCCATTAAAATCGCCAACACTTTTGTGTGCGCTACGCACAAGTAATTCTTTTTTGGCGTCATCAGAAGTTAGGTCGGGTAACAAGCACATATAGGATTTTAGGTTTGCGACATGCGTCCGAAAAGTCTTTGTTTCACAAAAGATTGGGTCACTGAGGCGTTGTCGGCCTCGGAACAACGGTAGCTCCGCACTGGACAGTATAGTACTGCCCCTTTGTAAAGTTGTGGTTACACTACCACCCGTCATCGTTCCACTAGAGGACGTCATTGTTGTCACACTTGGCGTACTGAACGTCACAGTCTGGGTACTAACAGCTGTCGACACAACAGTCGTAGGCACTGCTCCAGACATACAGAATGTTCCAGGTAACGTACCACTAAAAGCCGGCACAGACACTCCACCACTACTTGTCGTTGTTTCGTGCGAACGAATAAATTCAGGTTCGGAATCAGAATCTCCCATAATTATCACAATAAACAACCAATTTTTCCTCACAAACCTAACTATTTAACGCACAAATATTAAAATCCCACAGTCCTACGCTAAAATCCTACGCCACAAAAAAATAACACCGCAGAACCCTAAAAATCTAACCTCTCAAAAAAATAATCACATAACAGAACGCTAAAAACCCACGTTACTAAAAAGGATGAAGCACACGGTTAAGTCTTCATTAATAATTACTAAAATATCAGTACTGAAAACTGTTTCTGCGACTTTCAAACGAACCTAATCTAATTACTAAACAGGGAAACTCTTTACACGAATTCAATGGTATCTATCCCAACAATCTTTTAAACTTCACGAAGTAACAAAAATAAAAAATCGACGATGTCACAGAAATTATCTAATTATCCCATACAATAATATTATAGTTTACAGAATACTCAACTTGGAATCAGCACACGGCAGGCAGTGCAGATACGGCCAGTCAGGCGTCGCGGCTGGTGTCAAGGACGAACGTCGAGACTGCTCGGCAACCGCAGAGCAGGTTGCTAGCAGTTGTTCCGAAGGTCGTCTGCGATGCTCAGCTACAGCACAAGCAGACGTCTAGACTGCCGGTCCCAAGGTCATACACTCAGCGCTGCCAGACAGCGGAGTAGCAATGTTAGCACGAGCTCGTCTTGGTAGTGTTCACGTATGATCACGGTTCCACACTGCGCGTAATCGCACAGCTCACTGTTTATGTATACGTATTAATTACGTTAACACAGCTTCTGTAGAAATTTGAAACAACACTGTTCGGTATGTAATTTCCTATCACATACACTGTACACAATTGTTCTCGTAGAATTAGAAACACTGCAACTGTTCGTAGAATTGTTCTGAACACAGCCACTATTGCATACAACTGTTAACCGATCACGTCACTATAGGCGATGGAAATTTACGCAAAACTTCATGACGCAATGGTCACCATCCTTTTCCAGATCAACACGAGCTGTGTAAGTTACCCCCAGAGGCACGTTAAGTTCTAAAGCGTAAGGAGAATTCGTCAGAGTTTCTTCAGGAATACGTTTAACAGAGAATCGGAAAACGTTATTATATACCTCTGGTGCTTCTTCAATTTCTCTTCCCGTTGCTGTAGATTTCTCCATAGTAGTATTGTCGATATTACCAAAAATATTCTCTGCTCACGAAGCGAAGCGTAGACCACCACACGTAGAATCTTCACGAATTTTCGTAGACACTTGATCCTCAAATATCACCGTCGAAAATCCAGACTTAATCTCGATATCTTCAATCACATAAGTCGGTGAAATCACATCACAGCACAAGGATCAAGCACAATTTCACGTCGTGGGAACGAACTAACTGCGCCACCAGAATACCGCCCGTAAGGTGTAGCGGCTTAAGGGTAGAACAAAGAGGCGAGTAGACTTTCAACGTGTACTTGGCGTAGCGGGACAGTAGAACCAAATGCGCCCCAAGGGGCTCCGCACTAGCTTTATATACTCAATATTTGCTGAGGTCAGCATACGCACTGCGGTACCCGCACAGGGCGTCGACCTAAACACGTACGTACAGATGCACAGAGGGAGTACGCACTTGTGACGGCATAGTACCAAAGAAACCATATTCTATGCGCACATCAAATTTTCATAGGTAGTCTTCGAAAATGTGAGAGAGTGTGTGTTCAACTTCTATGTTACATAATTTAAATTTTTAGTAAACGAAAAATCGAACAATTTTATTAATACTCTGATTCTTTAGATAATATTCATGTTTATGAATCGATATCGTGTCGCAATTCTTTTCTTAAATTTGAATCGTCAAATTTCACCTACGGAATTCAGATCTCGATCTTCTTCTGTATTTCCTTGATTCTGAAATTAATGTTATTGATTTTGTAAGCCGATGTCGGCTAATCAAAAACCAGTTCACACGCGCTGCAGCGAGGGGGAGTGAAGCGTGTGTGTTGGCGTGTCCTGGACTGGTGGTGTTGTTGTCTGCCACTAGTTACTGCGTCTGCAGGTGTTGTTGTCTGCAACTAGTTACTGCGTCTGCTGGTGATGTTGTCTACTACTAGTTAGTGCGTCTGCAGGTGTTGTTGTCTGCCACTAGTTACTGCGTCTGCGGTGTTGTTGTCTGCCACTAGTTACTGCGTCTGCAGGTGTTGTTGTCTGCCACTAGTTCCTGCGTCTGCAGGTGTTGTTGTTTGCCACTAGTTACTGCGTCTGCAGGTGTTGTTGTCTTCCACTAGTTACTGCGTCTGCTCGTGTTGTCTGCCACTAGTTACCGCGTCTGCAGGTGTTGTTGTTTTCAACTAGTTACTGCGTCTGCAGGTGTTGTTTGTCTGCCACTAGTTACTGCGTCTGCAGGTGTTGTTGTCTGCTTTTAGTTACCGCGTCTGCAGGTGTTGTTGTCTGCCACTAGTTACTGCGTCTGCACGTGTTGTCTGCCACTAGTTACTGCGTCTGCAGGTGTTGTTGTCTGCCACTAGTTACTGCATCTGCAGGTTCTATTGTCTGCCACTAGTTACTGCGTCTGCAAGAGTTATTGACTGCCACTAGTTACTGCGTCTGCAGGTGTTGTTGACTGCCACTAGTTACTGCGTCTGCAGGTGTTGTCTGCCACTAGTTATTGCGTCTGCAAGTGTTGTTGTCTGCCACTAGTTACTGCATCTGCAGGTGTTGTTGTCTGCCACTAATTACTGTGTCTGCAGGTGTTGGTAACTGCCACTAGTTACTGCGTCTGCAAATGTTGTTGACTGCCACTAGTTACTGCGTCTGCAGGTGTTGTCTGCCACTAGTTACTGCGTCTGCAAGTGTTGTTGACTGCCACTAGTTACTGTGTCTGCAGGTGTTGTCTGCCACTAGTTACTGCGTCTGCAAGTGTTGTTGTCTGCCACTAGTTACTGCGTCTGCAAGTGTTGTTGTATGCCACTTGTTACTGCATCTGCAGGTGTTGTTGTCTGCCACTAATTACTGTGTCTGCAGGTGTTGTTGTCTGCCACTAATTACTGTGTCTGCAGGTGTTGTGCTCCCGTCAATTGTACAATAGTTGTTAACTACCAATCATCCCCACCACCACCAGCCAACACGCCCCATTACCCCCACCATCACCAGCCAACACGCCCCATTACCCCCATCATCACCAGCCAACATGCCCCATTACCCCCACCATCACCAGCCAACATGCCCCATTACCCCCACCATCACCAGCCAACATGCCTCATTACCCCCACCATCACCAGCCAACACGCCCCATTACCCTCACCATCACCAGCCAACATGCCTCATTACTATTACTATCACCAGCCAACACGCTCCATTACCCCCACCATCACCAGCCAACACGCCCCATTACCCCCATCATCACCAGCCAACATGCCCCATTACCCCCACCATCACCAGCCAACATGCCCCATTACCCCCACCATCACCAGCCAACATGCCTCATTACCCCCACCATCACCAGCCAACATGCCCCATTACCCCCACCATCACCAGCCAACACGCCCCATTACCCCCACCATCACCAGCCAACACGCCCCATTACCCCCACCATCACCAGCCAACACGCTCCATTACCCCCACCATCACCAGCCAACACGCCCCATTACCCCCACCATCATCAGCCAACACGCCCCATTACCCCCACCATCACCAGCCAACACGCCCCATTACCCCCACCTTCACCAGCCAACACGCCCCATTACCCCCACCATCACCAGTTAACACGCCCCATTACCTCCACCATCACCAGCCAACACGCCCCATTACCCCCACCATCACCAGCCAACACGCTCCATTACCCCCACCATCACCAGTCAACACCCCCATTACCTCCACCATCACCAGCCAACACGCTCCATTACCCCCACCATCACCAGCCAACACGCCCCATTACATCCACCATCACCAGCCAACACGCCCCATTACCTCCACCATCACCAGCCAACACGCCCCATTACCTCCACCATATCACCAGCCAACACGCTCCATTACCCCCACCATCACCAGCCAACACGCCACATTACCTCCACCATCACCAGCCAACACGCCCCATTACCTCCACCATCACCAGCCAACACGCCCCATTACCCCCACCATCACCAGCCAACACGCCCCATTACCCACACCATCATAATAATAATAATAATGAAGGCATCTACGGATGCTTTATTTCCAATCAAGCCTGATACATATCACCTTGTACATTGGATTTTCAAATGCCTTATGACTAACGCCAGGATGCCATGACGCTTTCCCCCGGTCAAGACCGTTACCCATTTCAGACACCTGGGTGGAGTGGGGTATTGTGCTTGGAATTTTTCTCCTATACCCAACAGAGAAAATCGCCACCGCCAGCGCCGAGATTCGATCCCGGGTCTCCCGCACGGCGGCAGAACCCCTAGCCACTTGCGCTATGGTGAGCACGCCCCATTACCCCCACCATCACCAGCCAACACGCCCCATTACCCCCACCATCACCAGCCAACACGCCCCATTACCTCCACCATCACCAGCCAACACGCCCCAATACCCCCACCATCACCAGCCAACACGCCCCATAACCCCCACCATCACCAGCCAACATGCCTCATTACCCCCACCATCACCAGCCAACACGCCCCATTACCCCCACCATCACCAGCCAACACGCCCCATTACACCCACCATCACCAGCCAACATGCCTCATTACCCCCACCATCACCAGCCAACACGCCCCATTACCCCCACCATCACCAGCCAACATGCCTCATTACCCACAACACAACAACGCAACTTTGTACGTTCAGGTTGCGAGCTGCGCAGTAAAATGACGGCGTCCTAGCAGAAACTGACTACAGGTTTGTGCTCAGAATATCAATGTTCTGAACAGACGACCTGACTCAAACAACAAGTTTTATTTCAGCATTGTCACTTCAGCACTTGTACGATCTGGTCTCCATCTGTCCGCTCGTACACTTGTTCGCTCAGGTGCCCCTCTAGAGGGGCTGCAAAATTTCTTACAACTTGAACATTTTGTACGAAGAAATCGTTCCGAACCCTCCGTGTGGTGTTCGAGTCTCTGTAAATGCTACTTTTGTAAAGTCGGCAGCAAAAATTTTAGCCTATATTTTTTGGGAAAAAACGTGAAATTCAAGATTTAGTTTACCTTCAATTTTGAAAATTGGTTTACATGTGAATTCATTATCCTCTCACTGTATTGAAGCAATGCATGAAAATATCGCGTGAAGAAACATATAGTATTGATGGTTAACTTAAACATTTTCAAATTTATTTATAAGAATATGAGAGAAGTAATTTTTCTATAATTTATCCTGCACTTCAACAACAACAACCTGCCAACTTCCAGTGTTGGGCTACTGGCATTATTAACACTACTTTAATTTTCATTAATGTATAAATCAATACATCATGGTTTTCTTCTTATTGTTACGTTATGGTATTTGTTATTATGGTGCTGGTGTAGGTACGCTGCTTGTGTGGGTACGGTGCTGGTGTAGGTACGGTGCTGGTGTGGGTACAAGCTGGTGTAGGTACGGTGCTGGTGTAGGTACGGTGCTGGTGTAGGTACGGTGCTGGTGTAGGTACGGTGCTGGTGTAGGTACGGTGCTGGTGTAGGTACGGTGCTGGTGTAAGTACGGTGCTGGCGTAGGTATGGTGCTGGTGTAGGTACGGTGTTGGTGTAGGTACTGTGCTGGTGTAGGCACGGTGCTGGTGTAGGTACGGTGCTGGTGTAGGCACGGTGCTGGTGTAGGTACGGTGCTGGTGTAGGTACGGTGCTGGTGTAGGTACGGTGCTGGTGTAGGTACGGTGCTGGTGTAGGTACGGTGCTGGTGTAGGTACGGTGCTGGTGTAGGTACGGTGCTGGTGTAGGTACGGTGCTGGTGTAGGCACGGTGCTGGTGTAGGTACGGTGCTGGTGTAGGTACGGTGCTGGTGTAGGCACGGTGCTGGTGTAGGTACGGTGCTGGTGTAGGTACGGTGCTGGTGTAGGTACGGTGCTGGTTTAGGTACGGAGCTACGGAGCTCATACATTTTCATACAACAGCTAAGCTCACTGTAGGCATTCATGTTACATGTAAGATACGGATGGAATTATAGTTTCCTTTGATTGATTGAAATATTATCGAAGTGACCAACTTTCACTGAGGTAATAATTATAGTTCACTTCTCGTCAATGAACATAAAATATAACGCCAGGTGTCTCCTTAGGTTATCAAATAAATAAATAAGTATATATTTTTCAAAGTAGTTTTTCTCATGTAAATACGTTGAGAATTTCAGTGACCACATCAAATTAGATGGCCTAAGTCGGTACGTGATCCACCACAGCACATCTAAGAGAATATTCTGGTCGCAGATACGATGAGGACGTATACATTTTTTGTCACCCACATCTGGGAGCTTTATTTAAGACAGAAGTCCTTGACCACTAAAATTACCAGGCATTAGATGGGCATTGGAGAATTGTTGAAGTCCTTAGAGTATAATTTTGTCCCACATGTGAAAACAATAACTAATCATCCAGAACACATCCAACGAAAATGCCTCAATGAATTACTCGCTTTGATTGATCTGAGAATCCTCAGTTTAGTTTGATGGAAATGCCTGCGATGAACAGAAAATTAACCTCCTAGAATTTGTGCTCACGCTCTCTGCCGTTGCTAGCAAGAGATCGAAATTTACTCGCACAAGCCTGGAAAGGAAGTATTTTAGAGGATCAGTTAGTTCTCCTTAGCTACGAAGTCTACGACAAAAAGTTTTCGAAAAAGAGGAGAGAAGAGTTTAGGAAGGAATTAAAAGAACGGGAAATTTGTGAACACCCTGTGAGCATAGAAATAGCGAGAATCAAATAAGCTTTTCAAACATAATAACCGTCGGAAATGTAATGGGTCCTGAAATAAAAGCCAGCAGTAAACTGAACAGATAGTCACTAATAAAACTATTCAAGAACTCCTATTCAAAATTCAACTCCCATTTAAACGACGCCAATCTAACATTAAGCGCCGGAATTCACTTCTGCCTGACGGCGCTTATTGCCGTAGATACAATAATTGAATCTCTTGAGTGTGTAATGGTGTCTTGGTGGGCAGTGTGCACTGCAGGTGTTGTGTTCAATGCAATTGTATTATAGTTATTAACTAACAATTATTATCCCCACCATGGACAGCTATTTTCCCTCATTACTTACTTCTGAACTATGAAAATACTTATATTTAGAGAGTGAGCTGATATATATCGAATGGTACAGCAGACGCCGATAAAAAAAGTTACGAAATGTAATGTAGTGAAATTGAATAATATGAATGAAAGATGCTGTGGTTACCGAAGTCCAAATTCTAAAAGAAGGTTATGTACGTATAATTTGTTTTCAATATTTTGCATTCATTATAAATTGTGCAAGATTCTTAGCATAGCACATTCACTTAATTCAAAGTAATTCAATCAGTAAATTATTTATTTTTTGGCAAAGTTATTATAATAGTTCATAAGAGAAATGCCAAATAACTTTACCAAAAAAATAAATTAGTTACCGAACTTTTGTCAGACACATATAAGGGACCTGTTGAAAAATTTGCTGCATGTGAAATGAATAAGAAATATCGAAAACAAATTATAAATGCATCATCTACTTGTGGAAGTTGAACTTCATTAACAACACAACCTTTCACTCCTTTTATTCCATCTTATGATAGTACATTTGGTAAATTTGTACGGCCGTCAACTTTTTCAAAATAACGCGCACGTGGGGTGGTGTGCCCTAACATTTGGATAAAATGTTTTTGGGAGTCAGGTTAGACTCGCATGAACGATGTCAGCATTACATGTTGAGGATTAGCCCTATGAGAGGAGTGGTCTCTGCTAGGCTTGAAGGAGCTTTTAAAAAGATATTCGTTTGAGGTAGAGTAATTTGGGTTAAGAAACTTGACTTTCTGAACACAAATCTGTGGTCAGTTACTGCCAGCACGCCGAAATTTTCCTATACAGCTTACTCTATGAATATACAAAATTGCATCGTTTAGCCGCAGGCAATGATACATATTAGCTGATTATGAGACTATTAGTTAACTATGATACAATTGCCGTGAACACACCTGCAGACGCAGTAACTAGTGGCAGACAACAAAACCTGCAGCATAGTAACTAGTGACAAACACCCACCGGTCCAGGACGCACCACCAAGAAGAAACGCTCTTACCTGGCTAGAGCACATGAGAGTAGCCGATATCTGCTCACCAAAATTATTGACATCACACATAATTATAGATATCTGACAAGCGGGTCATCTGAATTTGGTCATTCGAAATTGACATCATCAAAATGATGGATCCTGTCAGACGTTGTGTTACACCAGCACCGTACCCACGCCAGCCCCGTACCTACACCAGCACCGTACCTACACCAGCACCGCACCTACACCAGCACCGCACCTACGCCAGCACCGTACCTACGCCAGCACCGTACCTACACCCGCACCGTACCAACACCAGCACCGTACCTACACCAGCACCGTACCTACACCAGCACCGTACCTACACCCGCACCGCACCTACACCAGCACCGTACCTACACCAGCACCGTACCTACACCAGCACCGTACCAACACCAGCACCGTACCTACACCAGCACCGCACCTACACCAGCACCGCACCTACACCAGCACCGCACCTACATCAGCACCGTACCTACACCAGCATCGTAACTACACCAGCACCCTACCTACACCAGCACCGTACCTACGCCAGCACCGTACCTACACCAGCACCGTACCTACACCAGCACCGTACCTACACCAGCACCGTACCTACACCAGCGCAGTACCTACACCAGCACCATAACAACTGGTGTCTTAACGTATATAATAAGAAGGAAACGGTAATGTATTGATTTCGACCCACAATGTAAATTTAAAAAACGAGAATAATGCCAATAGTGCAACAATGGGGGTTAACATATTGATTTCAATGAAATTGAATCCATGAGTTAAAAATTCTTTGATTTTCATTTTGATGACCTAATGATAAAATAGTTTAGGCAGCCATGGAAATTTACATGTTTTTTACGGATTTCGTGAGGACTAATATGAAAATGGAATAAAAAATTCGAACAAAATAAATTTTTAGTACTTTACATTGAGTAAATTTTAAATTCTTCAACTTTTTATACCGACCATACATATATTTCTAGCTGTCGAATTCATATTTACAAAAGTCATACGACACGAAACAATTTGTTAAGGTAGAATTGCACCTACAAAAAATACTCTCAACTCTAGCATCATATGCGCAATGCGCATCTCTATCGGTTTCCTATCTAACCTTCTCCGTTTCATCCCTTCTCTTCCCGACACACTGTGTGTCAAACTCTCTTTCCGTCTTCTCTATAAGCATCGCCAAGGTACATTACAGTCGGAAACACTTGCTTGTCAAAGATTTTTGCGGCCGTTAGCGGCATATTGTAGTGTTATTTAAACATCAATTCGGCGAAGGTGGGTGAGTTGAGTTGCTTGCTAGAGTGAGGCCGTTGCTTTGGCTACCTGACGTCTGAATACAAAGCTGGGGTCGGTCGCTGCCAGCGCGCCGCCGTGTTCTGTGCAGCTGCTGCCTAGATGTGCCACATGCAGCGTTTGGCCGTAGGCAGTGAGGCGTGTGGGCTGATGGTTTGTCTACATGTTAGTTGACTGTGATACTATTGCTGCGAACACACCACCTGCAGACGCTGTAACTAGTGGCAGACAACACCTGCAGACGCCTTGTTGGTCCGTCTCTTTTTCACGTTCTTAAAGGATGCTTAATGACCGTATCTTTTAAATATGTACATTTGATTTCACCCACATGTGGAAGTTATATTTAAGAAAAATGTCAAATGTGTGCTCAAACGAATAATATTCCATTGGAAAACACGGTCGTATTACCTTAAATTATATTGTATACGTCTCCATTGTCTTTCACAGAATTGATCGGTCAATTCCCACACTGCCGATGCAATGTAATAATAAATCGCAAATCAACATGACTGCAGAAGTTCATATCACGGTATACTAAAGGAGGTAAAGTCACTTCTACGGGTACAGCCGCGCACATTCGCAAATTCGACTGGCCAATAGAAAGCTTCATAACAAACAAGCCGGATGACATCACTCGCACGCAAGATGACGTGAGAGGCGGCAGCGTGCGTACTACCACGCAGCGTACTCTGCCTTCCAGACGTACGATCAACAACAGGACCGACTGCCGGTATGCCCCCACGTATCCGGATTTGTATTTTTGGAAAATTTAATTCAGTCCGGCTACGTGCAAATTTTTCTATTTAATTATAACAGCAGCTTCGTAAATTGAAAGCCCTTTCCAAACAAATTAGAAAATTTACTTCAATCAATCAAATAAGACGTTTTATTATCTTTTCATGCGGATGAGCCTGACGATTGCGCACCGGATCGTAAGGATAATATAAAATTCTGTACTTATATGTTTGTTTGAAATAAAACATGCTATAGGTTTCGCTTCACTGGAAAAGATTATACGCAAGTTTAAGCCTCCGTGACCGCTACAGGAAAGGGCGTATCGAAGAAAGAAAGAAAGGAGGAAGGCACCATTTGGTATGGATTTCAGAAAATGCGGAATCTATGCACAAGATGCATAGAAATAGTAAGCTATGAAAGAAGTTCATGAAACAAGACGAAGTTGAAGAAGGAAGTCGTAGATGGTGAAAAATAGGACACCACTGAACTGAAAAAAGATGGTCCATAACAAACCAAAAATCTTTTCTATTTCAACAAAAAGAAAGCCTACCCAACCTTCAGCTCGGACCTTCACATAATCCCCCTGGGAGCACTCATTCCCATGGATACAATAGTTGCATCCCCCTGAAGGGAAGATACCCTGTACATAGAAATATTAAATTGAGGAGCAAGATTAAGACAAAATTAACGCTGAAGAAGAAAATCGGAAAACGGAACAGCAGTGAATAAAAAGAAAAGAGAGTTTTTAAGAAAAGAAAACAAAGCTTTAAATTGTAACAAAAAGAAGCCCTACGAAACTCTAACCATGGGACTTAACATAACTAGTTCTTCAAGAATAGGGAGCAAAATCAAAAAGACAATAATTATTTGTCCATGGAAAAATATTTTCCTCACCTAAAAATACACTAAATTTATATCACATAAATTTTTGTCGATAATGAATGAAATAAACTATTTTCCTCTCAAAACAACATTTGGTATACCACCGCTCTATGCGCGCTTCGACATTTTGCAGTTATAAATTCCAAAATCTACACAAGAGAAACCTAAAACTAATTACTTAAATCTAGGAAAGGACTTGAGTAATCACATACGACGAGTGACTAATTAATAATAAGCTGCAGGACTCCCAATGCATTAGCACTATATTCAAACATCAGGACACTCTCCGTGCCAGTAAGTAAAGAACTATAAAATAAAAATAACCTGAACACTTAAAATTCACAAATGAATAAATTTAGCTTAATGGATTATAAAGATATACTTTAGAATGACCAGTTAGTCAAAATCAGAATTTGAGTACCAATTCTTTTAACTCTGCAATACTGCATGAAACAATATATATCATAGTTTTTCAGAGGTTTCCATAAGTTAGTTATAAACAACCTTTCCAAAAAAGTTGCAGTGTAGAGGGTTATTATTATTATTATATAAGAAAGTTTTAGCCTCCTTTAATTGCACGACAAAGATGTTCTAAGAGAGGAAGGAGGAAGGCACCCTTTAGTATGGAGTTGAGGGAACGCGGAATCTATGCACAAGAAGCACAGAAACAGGAAGCTAAGAAAGAAGTTCATGAAACAAGAGAAAGTTGAAGAAGAAAGTAGTAGGTGCTGAAAAACAGGACAGCAGTGAACCGAAAAAAGATGGTCCGTAACAAAACAAAAACCTATTCTATTTCAACAAAAAGGAAGCCTACCTAACCTTTAGCTCAGGCCCTCACATAGTCCCCCTGGGAGAGCTAATTCCCATAAATACAATACTTGTATCCCCCTGAGGGGAAGTACTGCCCTAACTCAACCATCTCTATCAGAAATACAAATGCACACAAGTCTTGACAACAATGCAATATTAGCAGCTACAAATGAAACTGAAAAGCCCACTAATCCACAAAAACGAACATTGGACCAAAGCCTTGAACCTGCAGAAAAAGTAGCTCATGGGAAGAAGAAAAGGAACTTAAGCAACAACTTGGAGTTTTGTACAACTGACTTGTCATTTGAGAGCAATCCATCTGCAGCGATATCTAGGGATAGGTCTCTAAATACAACTATAGATACCATTCCAAACAACCAAGAGCAATTTAAAAACAATCAAGCAACTTTCACAGAACCCAGATCTGCTAAAATTGATTTTAACCTGCCAGAAAACATAGATAAAATACCTGATTCTTCCAGGCATGTCATAATCTCTGCTACAGATGAACAGATCAAACTAACAAAACTGAGTCCATTCAGAGTGCAGAGCCTAATCAATCAAATTTATGGCCCAGTGGAACAAGTGGAATACAAAAAAAAACAGGAAGCTTAATAATAGAAGTAAAAACCTTTGAATAAACAAAAACATTACTCGCAGCCAAATCCTTGGATAAAATCTCTATTAATACTCAAATAGCCTGGGAAGCCTCTACTGTATGTGACAAGATTTGTGCACCTGAATTTCTTGGCGAGTCTCTGGATGAACAGCTGCTGCATCATGCCCCTACAGGAATAGTAGGTATCAGGAAAATGTATATGGACCCAAAGCTAGCCGACTCTCACATGTTCGTTTTAACTTTTCTAGGAACAGAATGCCCTAAGGAGATTAAGGCAGGATATTTTAATTGCTAAGTCCATCCTTTCTATCTAAACCCAATCCATTGCACAAAATGTTGGAGGTGGGGCATACCGCTTCCATCTACCGGAACAAAAAAAATTTGCAGAAACTGTTCATCAGCAGAACATGACTAAGCAAGCTGCAAATCAGACAACTACCATTGCCCTAACTGCAAAGGGAATCATTCTGCTAACTCCAAAAACAGTCCAACATATGTCGAAGAACACGAAATTTGCAAAATCAAGGCCAGCAAAAATATTTCTTTTAATTAATCACGTGCCATCTACTCTCAACAACAAAAAAACAACTAGAGATAAACACTGAAGAATATATTGCCCTCGAATCACAGCACATATTCCCGGCTCTGACTCGGCCACAAAAGCAAAATTTCTCTCGGAATACATATGCAGCTGTAACCCGATCTTATAGTACACACCAATTTGACAACAGAACCACCTCTCAGAAGAGGTGGTTCTGCTTTTTTGCTAACAAAAAACATAAGCAGATGATAACCAGCCAAAGCTGCAGGAATCAATCTACACCAATACAAACCACTAGAAGAAGCCAACATGCTTCCCTGGGCTCAAATACATTGCCTGAGACTGATGTAGCCTCTGGTTATCCTCCGGATCACAGGAACATGCTAGAAAGACAATCTCAATTAAGAGATGTAGACAACTCAAATGCAACACCACATATGCCGAAAACCTCCCAGGAGAAACAAATGGTGGGCTGCTTTAAAAATCTATTCATCCAACTTCTCCCTGCTATTATCAAAATCTTACTGGCAAACACTATAACTGAAAAATAGACAGCCTAAAAGAAATAGAAAATATATTAGAAGCTGGTAAACTAATTTCCGAGTTACTCACAAAATTAAATGTTACCTCTCTCATCAGTCAAGCATGAACTCAACAATCCTACAATGGAATCTAAAAGGATACTTTGCAAAACTACCTTACCTTCACTTGCTTATTGATCAACATCAGTCAGGAATTACATGTATTCAAGAATAATTTTTACAACAGCGCCATAACATATAATTGAAGAATTACTTCAGCCCTTTCCGATATGAAAGAAGGGAAGGTAGAGGAGGTGGGGTGATTATTTTCATTCACTCCAGCATACCAAACACAACACAATTGATTACTCCATTAGAGCTTGTGCTCTGCAAAATATTTATCAACAAAAAGCCTATCAATATAATAAATATGTATTTGCCACCCCGTTTGGAAAGTTATGGTTTATTGCAGAAGTAACACGACATCAGTTATCAGATTACAGGATCTAGCATTATTGTGATGGACTCAAATGCTCACAACTATAGCTGGGGCCCTGACTTCAGTGACACACAGGGTAAAATAATAGAGAACTGGATGACTGAAAACAACCTAATATTACTGAATAATTCAGCCCCAACTTTCTTGTTCTCCAGAGGTACATATACACACATAGATCTAACAATAGTCACTGAGGATCTGCACTCCAAGTTTACATGGAACACTTGTAGTGACACATTGACAAGAGATCACTTTCCACTGATTATTGATTCAGCTTTATCAATTCCCAGGGCCCAACTACCAAGATGGCACTTGCGCAATGCATATTGGCAATATTTGAAACTGCTCTAGTGTTCCCAAACTGCTCAAAATAGACAATATCTGATGCTTTTCAATCCATAACCAAAGCAATATTGGCAACAACAAGGCTAGTCAAAGCTTTACACAACAAAAATTATCATTATATAAGCAAGTTTTAGCCTCCCTTAATTGCACGACAAAGATGTTCTAAGAGAGGTAGGAGGAAGGCACCATTTAGTATGGAGTTGAGGGAACGCGGAATCTATGCACAAGGTGCACAGAAACAGGAAGCTAAGAAAGAAGTTCATGAAACAAGAAAAAGTTGAAGAAGAAAGTAGTAGGTGCTGAAAAACAAGACAGCAGTGAACCGTAACAAAACAAAAACCTATTCTATTTCAACAAAAGAAAGCCTACCTAACCTTTAGCTCAGACCTTCACATAGTCCCCCTGGGAGCGCTAATTTACACAACAATAAAGGACAAGCAGCTGGTGGACTGATGAGTGCAAGATAGCCCATAGGAAATACCATAAGGCCTACAACCATTACAAAAATCCCCTTGAGAAAATTGATAAATGGATCGCATTTAAGCAAGCAAGAGCGATTTTCCGGAAAAACAAGTAGTAGAGGCTAAAGCCGTCAGTTGAGGGAAGAGCAGTTTCAGAGCAGACCGTTGCACTCTGGATGGACTCGCACGTATTGGAAACTCCATTCGGAAAGCAATAATCCTGCAAGATTTTTATGTTGCAGTATTTATTGATATAAAACAGGCTTTTGACACTGGCTGGCATTATGGGCTATTGCAAAAGCTACAGATTTTAGGATTTGCAGGTAACCTACCTCAAACCATAATGTCTTTCATCAAAGAATGCAAAATAAGAGTCCGAATCAATGACACCTTATCCAAGCAAGCAATGTTTCCTGATGTAGGGTGTCACACAGGATCAGTGATCAGCCCAACATTGTTTAACATAATGATACATGATACTTTCCAGGACTGTAACCCCCTACTGCAGACATCCCTTCATGCTGACAACGGAGCTGTTTGGGTAACTTGCTCTGACTTGACTGAGGCACTTTGCATGCTGCAGTATGCCTCAGATGCAATTCTTGTTTGGTCCTTCAAATCTTGTTTGGGGTCTTCAAATCTCTTCCACTTCCACAAAAGGAAAACTTCCTTCGATCTCGGTGGCTCCGTTGAACACCACAGCAGCCTTTTGTTCCTCTTCAGACACCTCAATGATAAGTGGAATCATTTCACTTTCTTTCCTGAAAGGCAAGAAAAAATGTGAACTCAAGTTGAAAATTTTTTTAATGAAGTCTTTCGCTTCATAAGCAAGCCTTTCAGTTGCAGTTAAGGATACAGATTTAAATTTGTTAGTGAAAATGGAGCTAATATGATAAATTGAGATGCAGGCAAGAGCAATTAGAAAAGGGGACAGTTGTGAAGAATTATGCTCAACGGGAAGCACCATTGAAAAAGTATATGAAGAAATGGAGATGACATTCTTAGCTAGTTAAAGCCTCCCTATCTGCAACAAAGGCGATGTTACCGGGAGGCCTCCTAAGGTTTTCATCACGCACTCTCGGCTGTGGTTTTTGTGTGCTCTGTGATAGCATTGCATGGCATGCTTAATTTGTGTTTCTTTTTGTTTGTTTCAGCCTAGATTCTTGCTCTTCTATGAACTATTATTGTACATAAGTTAATCTTAAGCCTGGAAGACCTGGCTTGCTTGAGTGCTACCATCTTGGGAGGTGAGTTGAATGGTTTCTAGTTAATTAGCATGTGCCTGGTTGGAATTGTCAGTTCATCAGTTTTGGTTCTGATTTGGTTTGCTTCTTTTATTTTTTCCCATTGTGTCTTTTGATTGATTTCCTTTATTTTGAATTGAAGTTCTGTTATTTATGTTCATTTTACTTATATAATTTGCATTTTTGATTTATTTTGATTTACTTTGCATTTTGAGATTTATTTGCTTCTGATTTCTGTTTAATTTATGTTTGTTTGTTGTATTCTTTTTGTAAAGCCTGGTCATGGGAGTTGCTTGCGGTTCTTGTACTTATAAGTTGCACTCATTCTTTTCAGCCAGCAAGTCAACACCTCATGTCCATGCTCCCTATGCTCCCTACTCTTGGCTCATCTTATCATACCGGTCTGTACATTTTCTTCTATTTGCTGTGCCTCTGGATTAGTTATTTCTCATATTCTGGTTCTGAGTAAACTATAACAATCACCAAGGTTTCATTTCACCAACAGTTTTAGGCTCATTATACAAGATCAATGATGTATTATAGGAAATTCTGAACCCGCAACATTGGCATCTCCGACGGGATTGATCTTGTCCTTTTATTCATTCATTCATTCATTCACTCATTCCTCCATTCTTGTCCAATTCTTACACCACTCTATAGACATCTATAGACATGTCAGATTCAGAACTACAATTTTCTTCTTTACTTGGGGAGCATGGACTGAGAGAGGCTGGTAAGTCTCAAGCTGGTGGCACTGGTGAACCTCACCATAAGGTCTTCAGCGATTCACTGCAGCAGAGAGAGATGGATGCCAAGCCATCATCGGCAGTAATTGATCTAGCAGCGGATGCTAAATTATTGACCTTGGAGCAGCTTTCCTTGGCAATTTCCCTGCAGAGCTTGTTGTCTCAGTTCTCCCACCCAAATGTAAGAGCCGACTTCAGTAATGGCCGATTTGGAGTGAACATCAACCCCAATCTGTTGCCCAAGTTGGATGATTTGCGGTGGACCCTGTTTCCACGCTGGCAGGGGGCTGGACTAGATGCTGCTGTGGCGAAGAATCGTAAGGCAGCCGAGCATTTGAATTGTCTCCTGATCCAGCAGGACAGCATGTTCTTCGTTGGGGACTGCCCGGCTGAGGAATCACTCTCGTACAGGGACTGGTTCTCTGTCCTTGCTTCGATTTCAGCAGATCGTTACTGGCTCCGGGTTCCAGCTCATGAAAGGTGTGTTCATGTCCTGGATAACCAAAGTGGAAGCCTACCAGAGGCTCAATCGGCTATTTCTCATGCTTCTGCAGCTGAAACAAGCTCATCTGTGGTGCCGATGTCTGGCAAGGGATGTAAGAAAAAGGTCAGGGAGCCTAAAGTGGAAGAGCTTGTCTTATCTTCAACGGATTCACCTAGCCCTGTGAGTCTGGACAGCTCTCATTCTGACACCTCATCATCAACCTCATCGAAAAGGAAGTACCACCGTCGACTGCGGAAGAAGAGAAATGCTGGGAGGAAGAGAGAAATGAGAAGGTCTGATAAACGTGAAGTGGTGACTCCTCCTGTGTTTGAGATGAATGGGAAGGAGAATTTGAAAATGTTCTTTGGGACATTTGAGTCATACTTCCACAAGAAGTTTAATGGATCGGAGTATGACATGACTCAGGAATTAGCAAAATTTCTCTCCGATGAACTTTTGGAGGTGTATGGTGTTAAAGGAGGACGGAAATTGAAGTACCCTACCATGAAGCAACATCTTTTGGACTTCTACAAAAAACAGAAGATTGGTGGGAAAAAGTACTGGAGAGAAAAGTTACAGAATGCCTCACCACATACCGATGAGCAATTGGATATATATGGGATGCGACTTATTGAGTTAGCCAAGCTTGCCTACCCGGATGACAAGAGGGAGTCTCTTCGTCATCTGCGGAAGAAGTTTTTGGAATCTATTAATCCTGCCATTGCTTCAAAGGTAGAGGATGCTGACCGGGCTCTGTGGGCTGGTTCTTCTACATCAAAACATATGTCCTTCGAGAAAATGCTACAAATGGCAAGGAAGATTCAAAAAGAACTTCAGGCAAACAAAACAGTATTGTTGATGTCTGGCAGTGGAGCTAGCCATCACATAAGAGCAGTGCCATCAAAGAAGTCCGATTCTAATAATGCAGGCAACCAGGGTTGCCCAATTCGCACTTCCTTGGACAGAACGCCGAGTGGGGTGGCATCATCGCAGAGAACTTTTTCGCCTCGTCCACGAGGGTGTAGTTATTGCCGCCTGCCAAACCATACTCGTAAGGAGTGCTGGCGTGCTTCACGGTCTTGTCTTATCTGTGGCAATAAACATCATCTGGAGGAATGCCCAAAGTATGACCCTAATTTTAAGAGATCATCAGCCAAGACTCAGCCTTTAAACTAATTGGTCCTGTTGAGCCAGGGGCACATACAGGGCTGTTTATCAAGACCCCTACAAGTTACCCTGTGGTATCAGATTTGCCAGAGGTCACCACCAAGTTTTCTCCGGTGATGGAGAGTATCCCTGAAGAGGAATCACTGAGGGAATCCACATCAGAGAGTGAGGGAAGCAGTCATGCTTCACCGGAGGTTATTGAGACTGGGGTGGCGATGGATGACCGCGGCACTACCCAATCGGAACCCAGCCCTGACTCCGGTATCACTGAGGACCACCTGAGCGCAATACCTGGAAGACATATTTGTCTTGTTGGGTGCAGCTCCAAGTTGCTGACTGTTTCAGTGGCCCTTAATGGGCATTTGGTAAATGCCGTATTGGATACTGGAGCTGCCATTTCACTTACTACTGAGAAAGTAGTTGGCGAAGCTGGACTGGTTATAAGTAGCACTGATACTCATGTGAATGTAATTGGGGATTACAAATTAAAAGCAAGTGGTGTGACGAAAAGTAAGATTGAAGTCTGTGGGATTAAGATGGAAGAAATAGAGCTGTTAGTTATCCAGGACAGTATCCATATTCCTTTCCCTTTAGTTTTAGGAATAGACTTTATGAGGAAGAATAATATTGAATTGTCATTGAGAAAGAATATTATAATCAAACATTTCAACTCCGGAGGTTCAGTTGAAATTGCTTTACAGGCCTCGGGAAGCCCTGAAAGTATCCTGTATCATAAATTACCCTGTTTGGCCAGTAGGGATATTTCATTGGAGAGTGGTAAAGCTGAATTAATTCCAGTTGACCTTCCAGTACTACCTGTTGGTAGAGATCATTTACTTTTATATTCTGATTTAGATATGTCTTGTAGACTTAATGATGATCTGTGTGGCGTGGCTGGATTTTTCAATGCTGATGATAGACGAGTTCTTGTTGTATCTCGGGAATCCCCGGTTAAGATTGAAAAAGGACAATTCCTTGGCTCACTATCGTCCATTTTCCAATTGCCTGAGGAAGATGAGCTTGGTAAGATTGAGGAGGTAAATTTTGTAGATCGCTTACCGGAACTTGCGCCATTGCCTGTCCTGACTGAGGAGCAGAAGACTGTAGTCTATAAGATGCTGTCTCAGTTTGCTGGTGTGTTCAGTTCAGGAGATAGTGATCTTGGCCATGCTGCTGTTACCGAACATCACATTAAGTTGACTGACGATACACCAATTTACCAGAAGCCAAGACGATTTTCTAAGCCAGTCGCTGATGAAATTGAGCGTCAGTGTGAGGAACTCAATAGCCTGGATGTAATTGAACCCAGTGTCTCGCCTTGGTCTTCTCCAATTGTTCCTGTGCGTAAGAAGGATGGCTCGGTCCGAATGTGTATTGACTATCGTAAGCTAAATAAAGTTACCGTATCTGATAAGTTCCCAGTTCCAAATTTAGCAGACTCCATTTTTGGGCTTCATGGTACTGAATATTTTACTCGTCTGGATTTGGTCCGTGGCTATTACCAATTACCTATTGATGAAAGCAGTCGGGAGTGTACAGCCTTTTCCTCCCAGAGGAACCACTGGCAATTCAAACGACTGGCGTTTGGTTTACGTAATGCTCCGTCTGCCTTTCAACGGGAAATTCAAGCTGTCTTGAACAGTTTCCCTTCTAACAAAGTAATCGTTTACATTGATGATATTTTAATTCTAGGGTGTTCATTTGAGGAACACACTTTGCTTGTTGCTAAAGTTTTGCAAACTCTTTTGGACCATAACATCAAAATTAAACCTTCCAAGTGTGACTGGTTCAATACTGAAGTGGAATTCCTTGGCCATGTAATTGGCAGATCAGGCATACGGAAAACTAGTGCATATGTGGAAGCAATTTCCAAGTATCCCCGACCAACTACAGTTGGAGAATTGAGAGAGTTCTTGGGTTTGGTTAATTTTCAGAGGAAGTTTCTGCCTAATTGTTCTGTGATACAGAAGCCATTATCCTCTCTCACTGGGGGAAGACGGACCAGGGTGATTGAATGGACTGACGAAATGAATAGTTCTTTTGAAAGATTGAAGGAGGACATGCGTAATGATATAGAGTTAGCATACCCTGATTATGGCGAGAAGGCTAATAAACTGGAACTTTGGGTTGATGCCTCAGGGCATGGTGCTGGGGCTTATTTGGCTCAGGAACAGTCCGGTTGTCACAGAGTTATTGGTTTTGCATCTATGTCTTTCACGCCTTCACAACTGAATTACTCTACCTTAGAACGTGAGTCAACTGCTTTGAGGTGGGGAGTGAAGACATTTAAACCATTTTTGTTTGGGGTGGACTTCATTCTGTTCACTGATCACCAACCACTTGTTCATTTACATAATATGAAATTGGTGTGTGCACGGTTGGTAAGAACGATTGATGAATTGTCAGATTTTTCTTTTGAAATCAGGTATTTGCCTGGTCATTTGAATTCAGCAGCTGATGCTTTGTCTCGAGTTGGTTGCCCTGCGTGGGAACCAAATGTGAGTGCGCTAACCACTCTTCCGGAGGGCCTAGTGCATGATGGTCCACTAATTCCTGGTGGTGGGGACTCGCTTTTCCTAAGCCTACATCGAGTGTTGACTCGCAGTGGTACACCAGACAAGGTCCCTCCTCATGCACAGGCGCTGAGGGAACAGTTGGTTGACGAACTGTTAGCTAATTTTTCAAGATACAAAATGAATGTGAACAGGGAATCACGTAAACAGCTCAAGCTCATGAGGTATGCTGGTCAGCTTCCTTCTCTGGAAGTACTCTTGGCTGCCAGCAAAATTTATCAAGTAAGAATATTTGTTTACTTCTGGTCAGAACAGCCTGTGATCTACCAATTTAAGGATTACCCTATAGTTGTTCACTTAGAATGCCTGGGTGGGGTGCACTTCAATCCTCTTGTGGAATTGCGTAATTACAACACCCCTGAGTTGGCAGTATGTTCACTGTATTCATGTGATGATAACCTTGTCTGCAAAACACCCTTGACCCCTGACCTTGCAGGGGGGGAGAGCGAAGGATGTAGCAGCGATGAACTCCTTGAATTGCTTTTGCACGAGGAGAGGGTTCCCTGCTGTTCACATGGTCGTGGACCTCAACCTCAAATTTGGGTTCATGCTAAGGGGATGGATCTTTGTGCTGTGGTTGACTCAGGAGCTGAGCAGAGCTTGATTTCCTGTTCTGCTTTGGAAATTGTGCAGCGGTGTCAAGAAATTGTTGTTGTGAGAGAGCATTTGTGTAATATTATTGGATTGACAGGACAGAGATTGGCGATTAACCAGACAGTTTATTTAACGCTTCCTCTTGGGTCTGAGATTTTGTGTGGACCATTCAAATTTGCAATTGTACCTGATGATGTCTTGCCGCACTGTTTCCTGATTGGAATTGACTTTCTAACAATAAATAACCTAGTTGTTGATTTGTATGGTAATACTTTGAAGCAGTCAGATAGAGTAGTCGCTCAATTGTATTATCAACGACCTTTGTGGCAAGAGGAAATTTCTGTGTTGGTTGCCATCTCTGAAGAATTGTCAGAGTCCCATGAGTTGCAGTTGGTAAATAATGATGGTGAAACCGGTATACAGTTGAGTGGTCAATCAGAGAAAATTGGTGGGTTGTCATTTATGCATGATGAAGAAACTGTGAGGGGTGTGCAGGAATCAGATCCCATTCTCTGCTCAGTCATAGACTGCATTAGGAGGAAAGTGTTACCTGCTGAATGGCCTGAGTCCTGTAAGCCTTTTGCAAGATATGTTTCAAAGTTATCCATCCTCAATAATATTCTCATTTATTTGGATCAAATGTCAGTCGTGGTGTTCCCATTTTCTCTTTTACTGGAGCTCACAATTTGTTTACATTATAATTATGCTCATATTGGACGTGAGAAAGTTTGGAAACTACTTTTCAATTTGGTGTGGCATCCACTTAAATATCAAATTGTTTCTGATGTTTGTACCACATGTTTCCAGTGTCAAGTCCTTAAATCCTTTTCATCTGTCAGGATCCCTCCAACCCTTAAGATAAGCTCAGAGTTTCCGTTTCAGCTGGTAGCTGCAGACCTGATGGTGCTTCCTCAAACCCAAAGGGGTTACATTGGCTGCTTGGTTGTGGTAGACCACTATTCTAAATGGTTATCAGTGGCGCCAATAAGGAATAAAAAGACTGAGACAGTCATAAGTGCGTTGACTAATCACATATTTCCGTCATTTTTACATACGCCAATTTCGATGCTAACTGATAATGGGCCAGAGTTCTCATCAGCTTCATTTGTGTCATTTTTGCAAAATCTTGGCATTGGTCATCAGTTGACAACTCCTTATTGCCCAACCAGCAATGGTGCATGTGAAAGGGTTAATCAGACAGTAAAGAATTTTTTGAAGAATCTTAACAAGGAAAATAACCAATGGGACTTGGATTTGCAGAAGGCTGTTGTCATTTACAATCAAACCTATCATTCCGAAATTAAAATGTCACCATCCCAGTTCCTGTTAACCAAGAATCATACAGTACCTTTGCAGTTGCCCATTGCTGTGGGTTTGCAGGAGAAGTGGCATCTTGGCCACCCTAAGTTTGTTCCTTTCAAAGTTGGCCAAGCGGTCCTAATGAAGAATGAAAAAGAAGGTTTCCGTACTGTGAATAAATTTATGGCTAATTTTTGTGGCCCATTCATTGTTGCTAAAGTTGACGAGAATGGCTTGACTTATGTGCTGCATGATCCTAAGAGTGATGGAGCAATTCGTGCTCACCACACTAAGCTGCGATTGTACAAGACTCCTCCTAAGTATTTGTCTGATGTACTTCAGTCTATGGGGTTGGCAACAGAGTTACAGCCATTGGCTGATGCAGAGATAGCACCCCTCAATCAGTTAGACTTAAAACCATGTTTACGCCCTGGGGTTTTGGAGTCGGATACCTCGAGTGAATTGTCTGTTGGAGAGGAGTCTGGGGCAGAAGCTAGTGATTTATCTTTTTCTGGATTTTCAACCCAGGCTGAATCTACCAAAATGTCAGATGATTTTCGAGAATGCAATTCTGAATCCATAATTGAGAAATTATGGCCTAGTAATACCATGTGTGGTCATTGCCGTGGTTGTGAGTTTGAACTTAATAGTGAAAGACAATTCTTATTGCTAGCATTTGATGAGCCTCAGAATAGAATTCAAATGCAAGCAGCCCTCACTGAGAGTCCCTCACGGGTTGACGACAATTTGCTGGTGTGTAGCCCAATTTTGAATATGGATCAGGAAGCTGGTGCAGCGGAAGAGTCCTTTGATTTAGGCCAATCTCGTGAAATTGACCAGCAATTGCAAGGGTTGCCAGCAGTTGGGGTACCGCGTGATTCCCCAGCAAGGCAGGATAGGTCAACCATTGCTGAGCTGGAGGATTTTATTCTCAGTTATAGCAGTGAGCTGTCATTTGATGGATTCACTGATGACCCGTACCCTCTATCGCGCATTGCTCAGCTTAATGCTGCTAGACAGCTAATTGATGCGCATGAGTCTCCATTATTGCGACAAACAAGGTCGATGGGCCCTGCCCAAGGGTTACCTAATGTTCAACCTACGATTTTAGAAAGGCAGAATAAAAGGAATTAGAATCTTACTGGAAGGTTCTCAATTATTGTATGATGTGCTAAGCTGTGTTGTGATTGTAATATATGATGTATAAAAATGTTCTGGGTGGTTTGATTGTTTTAGTAGGGATCTCATAACTTTATGTGTTACCTTTAACTGGGTACTTACATACCCACCTTTTGCTTCAGCAGTGTTGAGTATTGTACCATTATTCATGCTTGTATGTGGTAATGCCTTGGTGCTATGGTTGCACATGTTACTTATGCAGAGTCATTTTGTATATAAAGTTGGTTTAACTGGATTGGTGAAATGTGATTCTCTTGTTGGTTGCAAGTCGTGTCAGATTGTGGTTCTTAGTTGTAATGTCACGGTTGTCATTGTTGGAATTATTTTCACCACCCCGATAGTTTGTGCTGGTGGGGGGGCATGTTACCGGGAGGCCTCCTAAGGTTTTCATCACGCACTCTCGGCTGTGGTTTTTGTGTGCTCTGTGATAGCATTGCATGGCATGCTTAATTTGTGTTTCTTTTTGTTTGTTTCAGCCTAGATTCTTGCTCTTCTATGAACTATTATTGTACATAAGTTAATCTTAAGCCTGGAAGACCTGGCTTGCTTGAGTGCTACCATCTTGGGAGGTGAGTTGAATGGTTTCTAGTTAATTAGCATGTGCCTGGTTGGAATTGTCAGTTCATCAGTTTTGGTTCTGATTTGGTTTGCTTCTTTTATTTTTTCCCATTGTGTCTTTTGATTGATTTCCTTTATTTTGAATTGAAGTTCTGTTATTTATGTTCATTTTACTTATATAATTTGCATTTTTGATTTATTTTGATTTACTTTGCATTTTGAGATTTATTTGCTTCTGATTTCTGTTTAATTTATGTTTGTTTGTTGTATTCTTTTTGTAAAGCCTGGTCATGGGAGTTGCTTGCGGTTCTTGTACTTATAAGTTGCACTCATTCTTTTCAGCCAGCAAGTCAACACCTCATGTCCATGCTCCCTATGCTCCCTACTCTTGGCTCATCTTATCATACCGGTCTGTACATTTTCTTCTATTTGCTGTGCCTCTGGATTAGTTATTTCTCATATTCTGGTTCTGAGTAAACTATAACAATCACCAAGGTTTCATTTCACCAACAGTTTTAGGCTCATTATACAAGATCAATGATGTATTATAGGAAATTCTGAACCCGCAACAGCGATCCAAAGAGAGGAAGGAGGAAGGCACCATTTAGTATGGAGCTAAGGGAACGCAGAATCTATGCAGAAAAGGCATTGAAACAGTAACATAAGAAAGAAGTTCATAAAACAAGGTCAAAGTTGAAGAAAGTAGTAGTTGCTGAAAAACAGAACAGCAGTTAACCAAAAAAAGATGGCTCTTAAGATAACAAAAGCTTTTTATTTCAACAAAAAAGGCCTACCTAACTCTCAGCTTGTGCCCTCACATTGTCCCCCTGGGAGTGCTAATTTGCATAGATACAAAAGTTGTATCCCCCTGAGGGGAAATGGAGATGATGAACTATAGCATAATATTAAATGTAAAACTATAAGGAGTCTCAATGGAGAAAGAGAAGAAAAGAGACAAAAAGGTAAGATTAGATTATATGTTAGTTCAAGCCTCCTTAACCGCTAAAAAAATCCAGTTTAGAGGAGAGGCAGGAGAAAGGCACCATTTAGTGAGAAAATAAAAGAATGCAATGTGGGATATCATGGGGGAAATAAGATATGAGGGGAAAAAAGAAAACAAATGATTGATAGTAATAGGCAGAGAAGTATGAAATACATGGCCTTAAACAAAACTTAAGTTTATGCACTCTTATTTCCCACAATTCCTCTCTAACATTTATGTTGTCTAATATGTTTAGATTTTTGAGAGATGTTAAATAATAATCCTATCTTACACTTTTGAAAACTTTTAAAGAATAAGTAAAAAATGAAAAAATCTATTTAATAAGACTCCTAATGACTGAGTCAAGAAAATCTGTCAATAATCTGGACATCTTGAATTTTATACTGACATGTATGTATTCCTTAGCGGGTTACCAGACTCATCTCACCTCTGCTAAGAAGCCCAAGGTCTCTCTTAATTGCTCGTCAGGAGCTGTCTCGCAATTGGAAGCAAGAGGAGCTCGAATGAGAGAAGAGGCAGAGAAGAGCAGTGAGTGATCAGCAGCTTGATTGGATGGCATGTCAATTCCATGTCCTGAAAAATAAAACAATTCATATGAAACAGTACGTAGCACCACTTTATGTAAAAATTAAGTCTCTCTGTAATGAAATCTTGAATGAACATATGAAAACAAAAAATATTGACCCTAAATGACAACACTTAATTATAAAGAGTTTTCAAAAATACTAAAAAGATTAGATTAGATTATTAGTCAGTTTAAGCCTCCCTATCCTCAACAAATGAGATCCAAAGAGAGGAAGGAAGAAGGCACCATTTAGTATGGAGTTAAGGTTACGTGGAATCTATGCAGAAAGGGCACAGAAACAGTAAGATGAGAAAGAAGTTCATGAAACAAGATCAAAGTTGAAGAAGAAAGTAGTAAGTGCTGAAAAAACAGGACAGCAGTGAACCAAAAAAGTGTTATTTCAACAAAAAGAAAGCCTACCTAACCTTTAGCTCGGGCCCTCACATTGTTTCCCTGTGAGCACTAATTCCCATAGATACAATAGTTGTGTCCCCCTGAGGGGAAATACTAAAAAGAACTCAATACAATCTAACAAAGCTAATGAAGAATTTAAATTTAATTTTTGAAAAATAATTACCTTGGAAGAGAAAAACTAGACCAATGAAACCTATAAGAATCTCAAAACACTCTTGATAACAAAAGTTCAATGGATTTAATCTTAGCTTATGAACATAACATACCTTGTAATGGATTAATGTATTAGATATTTTTATACTACACTTAGAGATGTTACAATTCTCTTTGAAGAAAAAGTTTATCAGAATCAATTAGAAACCTAAAAACTTACAACACTTACAGTAAAAATGGGCTCTTAAAATGCAGGCCCAGTAAGTCACTTACAGATTGAAATTTAATAAAGAAATTATGTTGTCAACTCTTCTTACTGAACTTTTACAATCAAGATCAACTAGCTTTTATAAAGAACCAACTTGCAAAAAGAAAAGAAATGTTTCATAATGTTTATATCCACCAATATGGATGAGTCAAATTTGAATTATGAAAATATAGATACCAAGAATATGTATGGATGAGTCTTGAACAATGGCTGCAGGTGCACCATTTGCAGTGAAAACACAGCTTAATGGAGTACTGCATAAAGTCATTAAGTGTGCAGAACTCAAATTTGTCATGAAATTAAATGGTGCTACAGTGTGGATAATAACTGGATATGTATGCACAATATTTCCTTAATTCTAATATCATTACTAACAAGAGTCACCCATGATGAGCAATCATTATGGGGGTACTAATGGATACAGATTCCCAAAAACAATACTACCCAATACATAAAAAGAAAATTATGTAGAACAGGATGTTTAATGATATTTTTCATTTCCAAAGTTCAATAGTTTTCTACTATTTTTCACTAATAATAGTTTTCGTCTATTTTTTTCTTCAACATCCAAGAATTACTACCTATTTTATACATAATGAATGTCATCAACATGTAAGCAATTGGCCTATAATGAGCAGTTTGAGTCAATAATACACTCAATAACACAGGTTCAAAAAAAGTTTGAAGTTTGTTAATACATGAAATACTTAATACTAAAAGCAGCAACCAACGCATTATTGCCAAAAAGTTACCTAACTTCCTAACATAACCAGTCCAAAATGTACTCTTAAGGAGACCGTCCCGGCTGTTCAACTTTTTTTCGTCCGATTGGTGGTCATTTTTCATGTTTTTGTTGGAAAAGGACCCTTAGGTGGTGGACTATTCGGTCTTAAAATTTTATGGCGCTACGGACAATAGATTCCCCAAAGGGGGGAATATGGTGAGGGGACCAAAATCTTTAATTTTGAGCCAATTTCACCCCCACGTACAAAGAGAACAAATGGGAAATGGAAAAAAGCCCATGTTAGTTTGTTAGGAATGTTCCAAGGATTCTAAAACTGTGTTTTTTCTAGCATCAAAACTCAATGACGAGTCCCATTTTGAAATATCAGTACCAGTGAAATATCAATACCTAAAATCAATATGTCAATTTTTTCAAAAACTAAGGCCTTAATCAAAACAATTGATCGAATACATTGTGTTTCTTTTCAAAAGTTACATATCATAGTCAAATTTCATATGAATCAGACTGAAAATAAAAAATTTCATATATTTGAAAGAAATTTTTTTTTGGTTTGGAAATCACAATTCACACTGTGAATATGAAGTTATGTATGGAAATTATCGAAATAAAAATAAAACTATTCAAATACATAAATTATTCATTATATGCCACTTCAACAAAAAATTTCATTTTTTGCTGATACCCAACACTTCTAACTTTCAACATTCAAAATGGGACTAGTCCTCGAGTTTTGATGCTAGAACAAAACCAAAGACATTTTTAGAATCCTAGGAACATTTGTAACAAACTCTCAGGTTTTTTTCAAATTCAACGCTACTGACCAACGCTACACATTTACCAACGTTTCTTTTGTTTTTAACGAAAACATCCTAGAAGTAGGCTCAGGCTCCGCGGGGTTAGCAAATAATAAATTATGCAATATATTGCAAAACCAACTTCTCTCCTGCCTGCCGCGCTTGTTGCGTTGTTGGAACGCACGCTCCTATGGCGCGAGAAAGACAGTTCATGAGCGACGCTCCTATAACTTCAAAGTTGAATAACTCTTAAAAAACGCATCAGCGAGCAGAATGACATTCAAGTAAACGTTTTTAAATATGTTCCTTTAGTGATTGCTTGGAATGGAATTATCAATTTCCATGAGGCACCTAAAAAACATATGGACTATAATTTTTTAGGTAATGTTGAGTAAATACCCCTTTGCACCAGAAATGGCATGGAAGAAAAGTTGTTTATTCTGAAGTGATTACCATGATCCAATGAAAAAAATTTTGAAAATCGATTAGTGTGTTGTTCAGGAAAATTTACCCAAATTTTGAACAATACCAGTGAAGTTTTTTCTTATTGTAAACCTGGTAAAATTTGACATCACATCCTACTTCCAGATTAATTTACACACAGAAATTTACATACAAATGAAGCTGATAGTACCCTACCACAAGATTTAGGGGTCAATGTGAAGTTTAATGCAACCACGGAAAATAAGAATTCCGATCTTAGGAATCACTAAAGGAACCCATTTAAGAACGTTTTACACGAATGACATTCTGCTCGCTGATGCGTTATTTTCGAATAATTGAACTTTGAAGTTGGCCTTTGCGCCAAAGGAAGCGAGCGCATGAAACGGAATTTAATTAATAACGGAAGCTATTTCAAACGTAAAGAGGTTGGGTCGTGAGGGGGAGGCACAGTTCTTCTAGTGAAAGTTATAAATAAAGCTTCTAACCCACCCATTAGGGTGACGACCGCAATCTTGTTGACATCGGGTCCAAGATGGCGGCGCCCATTGTGGTCGCCATGTTAGACCCGATGTAAACAAGATTGCGGTCGTCACCCTAATGGGTGGGCTAGAAGCTTTATTTATAATTTTTACTAGAAGAACTGTGCCTCCCCTCCACGACCCAACCTCTCTACGTTTGTAATAGGGAGTTAGCTTCCGTTTTTAATTAAATTACGCTCGCTTCCTATGGCGCGGGAAGGCCAACTTCAAAGTTCAATTATTCGAAAATAACGCATCAGCGAGCAGAATGTCATTCGTGTAAAACAATCTTAAATGGGTTCCTTTAGTGATTGTTTGGAATATAATTATTAATTTCCGTGGTTGCATTAAACTTCACATTGACCGATTTAGGTCACCTTTTTGGAATGAAAAGCTCCAAGGTATTAAAAAAAATTGAAAATAAGCAGTAGGCCCCCCCCTATGTCATTTTTTGGCATTGAATTGTAGCACATCATATTCCTAATTCCTTGTTTCCTTTATATTTTAAATTTCAGGCAAGTCAACAGCTTTTCCCTTGGAACTAGCATATCAAATTTGAATTGTTCTAATTGTATCTGGTTTCAAAGCTTTGATAAAGAGATGCAACTTCATCCACTGAAAAAATTAGTTATGAGCCATCCTTTTTAAATTATATTAAAATGATATTAAAAGTTTAATTTCTTACCTTCCAGTTCCAAACTCCAGTGATCATATAACAACAGCACAACACCACTTTTCATTGAAATGTGCGTCTTAATTAAATGCTGATAGGATTTTTCGGTAGTCGGTCTTTTTGAAATGGCAGCTGCTAACACAAATAAGTTATTAATTAACCTGAACATTTCAACTCGGCAAAATCCATTCTTTAGAATTGAAACCAAGACATTGAAATATCTTAGGTAAATTTTTAGAATTGCTCCGACATTAAATTAAGGAACACTTATTAAATTTCACGTGAGGCCTCAACATTTCACTTCACTTAACGCCATCACACTTCGTTTCAACGGCATGCCAGATTGTCGTACCAGTAACGCTTCGCTTACAGTAATGCCAGATTTCGGGTTAGCAGTGTTGCCATATGCAATGTACCTTTATGTAAGCGGCGCTGCTAATGGTGCGATGCCTTGACGTCACTCGCACGCAGCACGATTCGATAAAAGACTGGTTTGCCGCTACCTCCTCTTTCGTCTACCATGGTTCATATCTACAATACAATCCAACACGACCAGAGCTCGCCCACAATTCCCCCACCGCAGGGATGCTCTGAGAGACGCCAGCACTGAACGTACGGGTGTTCTCTGATATTGTCTCAGTTATTTAATTGACCTTTGACTGCTCCCAAACTTAGTATATAGTTTGAAATTCCATCGTTTGTAAGATGCACGGAGTGACGTAATCCGTTTTTAAATATGAATGATTTTGAATTCAATTTGATAAATTTATATCAATCGAAATGAAGCAAGAAAACTTGAACTTTGAAATCTTAGTTTTCATTTAATAATAAATTTGATGGCCAAAATATGTCTTCATTTCTGTTTGAAACAGTTTTTAACACAATTACGTTGATATATTAAAAAAAAATTTTTTACGGTAACTAAAATATTTTAGAAAATGTGATATTTTCCCCAAACTTGTTTCTATGGAATAGAAATAGCTTTCACGGTGGAGCCCCATCGATGTGTTGAGTGTTTTTTGCTGTTGCCACTATCGTTACTTCTGTGTATGATCTTATGCATTGCTATTTTTTGTATTGTCATTACTGGTTGTCTTCGTTCTAGGTAAAGATTTTACAAGTACTCTTAAAATCATTATGATGGTCAAAATAATAAATGTAGCCACAATAATTGTAATGCAAACATCAGTTTAGACTTTAAGCTCAATTTTCCTGTTTTTACTTGACACGTTCAGTGATTTCGCTCGCTGTCGACATCACAGAACGATACGCTGCCTAACCTAAACCTACCCACCAAAACTTGGCCAGGCTGTGACCGGTCCCCTTAACTTCAACTTCTAACTTACTTCGTATGGACGCAAGTATAATTTCAGCACAAAAATTTATGAGTGCTAAGTTCTAACTCAATAGCAGATTTAGTTAATTTTTTTATAATTACCGTGAAGACAATAACGAACATTTGACTGAATTATACTGATCGCAAAAATAACGAAGAAACAGTGATGGTAATGAAATAAAAGAAGTTGCTCTAATAAATAAGTAAAATAAAGTACTCTAGCTGGTCACAAGATTGAAAACATTTGGGATTTGTTGAGGCCATCACACTAATGGATTTTAAAATTTTTGATGTTTGTATAATGTCAATGAAGTTAAAATAAACAACTTTTTTGCAAGCACTCTCCATCACATATTAGTATTTAACGAAAGATAGCGGTAGGTTAGTTACCGCAATTCAGGTCTTTCCGGCATGAAAAATCGTTGCGTTTTCTTTCATTGAAATTTTCAAAAGGTAGACTCCGATAGAATCTCTGTTCTGACAACTCTAATGCGCTCGAATGGTCGTTAGGGTACTCGAGGTTCGGTTGGGTTAGGTTAGATTAGTTAAGTTACGTTACGTCCTTGCTATTACTCGTTACATACTAATCTGCGACGAAAATTCATGGAATAAAAGTTGTTTATTTAGATTTCATTATCATTATACAAAAAAAAATTGAAAATCGATTAGTTTTCTGTCCTCAACTTTACCGAACATTCAAAAAAGGGAATGAATACAATAATTATTCATGAACTATACAATAAAGATTAAATTACGAATGAACAAATTTATTTCCTTCCATTTGTAAAAACTAAACAAGTCATTGATATTCTTTTTATTTCCTATATCGGGTGTTGATCAAATTTGTTCAATTAATCATATAAATTGTTCATACATAATACGATTGGCTACAGTGTAGGGGCTGCTGCCACTAGTTACTGCGTCTGCACGTGTTGTCTGCCACTAGTTACTGCGTCTGTAGGTGTTTACCACTAGTTACTGCTTCTGCAGATGTGTTCACAGCAATGTCCCCACCACCATCAGCTAATGTCTCATTACCTACGGCTAAACGATGCAATTTTGTATATTCAGGCAGTAAGCAGCTTAGTCAAAATGGCGGCGTGCTTGCAAAAACTGACCTCAGGTTTATGCTTGGAAGTCAATTATATCAAAGACAAAACCTAGCTCAACTTATGGCCGTATTATTATGAATACTGTGCAATTCAGCGTGTAATGATTACTACACAACTATATGTGGCGAACAGAATGTCGATAGCGTAAGGCGCCGCGAGCGGCTGCTAAGAGTATTTGCACACAGGGGTTATTCAAACAGAGAGCGTGACTTGGCGATGTTTATAGAGAAGACGGAAAGAGAGTTTGACACAGAGTGTGTCGGGAAGAGAAGGGGTGAAGCGGAACAGGATATGTAGGACAAAGATAGAGATCCGCTGTGCGCACATGATGCTAGTGTTAAGGGTATTTTTTTAGCTACTTTAGGAGTGGTTCGGTAGTCATGCGAATGCTAGAACCCAGTCTAGTTGCCGTATATTCATTTGATAAATGAAAATATTAACTGGATATTGTTTATTGATATCAACATAGCTGAAATTCTAAACTTTGAGAGGCTGAATAAATTTTTTTCTAAGAAAAGAATAAGGATATTCTGTGACATTCACACAAAATTGATCGGAACCCATCAATGAAAACTTAGGCTAACTAATTTATTTTTATGATCAGTCGTTGGAATTAAATGGATGGAATTTCCACTTTACTTTTCACTTCCACTGAACAACAACATGCTGACTTCCACTGTTGATGCTATATCGCTTCTTACATTTACATAAATGTAAATATCAATACATTACCTTTTTGTTCCTATTGTTACGTTGTGGTATTTGTTATTATGGTGCTGGTGTAGGAACGGTGCTGGTGTAGGTACGGTGCTGGTGTAGGTACGGTGCTGGTGTAGGTACGGTGCTGGTGTAGGTACTGTGGTGGTGTAGGTACGGTGTTGGTGCAGATACGGTGCTGGTGTAGGTACGGTGCTGGTGTAGGTACGGTGCTGGTGTAGGTACGGTGCTGGTGTAGGTACGGTGCTGGTGTAGGTACGGTGCTGGTGTAGGTACTGTGGTGGTGTAGGTACTGTGGTGGTGTAGGTACGGTGTTGGTGTAGGTACGGTGCTGGTGTAGGTACGGTGCTGGTGTAGGTACGGTGCTGGTGTAGGTACGGTGCTGGTGTAGGTACTGTGGTGGTGTAGGTACGGTGTTGGTGTAGATACGGTGCTGGTTTAGGTACGGTGCTGGTGTAGGTACGGTGCTGGTGTAGGTACGGTGCTGGTTTAGATATGGTGTTGGTGTAGATACGGTGCTGATGTATGTACGGTGCTGGTGTAGGTACGGTGCTGATGTAGGTACGGTGCTGGTGTAGGTACGGTGCTGGTGTAGGTACGGTGATGGTGTAGGTACAGTGCTGGTGTAGGTACGGTGCTGGTGTAGGTACGATGCTGGTGTAGGGAGGTGTTGGTGTAGATACGGTGCTGGTGTAGGTACGGTGCTGGTGTAGATACGGTGCTGGTGTAGGTACGGTGCTGGTGTAGGTACGGTGCTGGTGTAGGTACGGTGCTGGTGTAGATACAGTGCTGGTGTAGGTACGGTGCTGGTGTAGATACGGTGCTGGTGTAGATACTGTGTTGGTGTAGATACGGTGCTGGTGTAGGTACGGTGCTGGTGTAGGTACGGTGCTGGTGTAGGTACGGTGCTGGTGTAGGTACGGTGCTGGTGTGGGTACGGTGCTGGTGTAGGTACAGTGCTGGTGTAGGTACGGTGCTGGTGTAACACAACGTCGGACAGGATCCATCATTTTGATGATGTCAATTTCGAATGACCAAATTCAGATGACCCACTTGTCAGATATCTATAATTATGTGTGATGTCAATAATTTTGGTTAGCAGATATCGGCTACTCTCATGTGCTCTAGCCAGGTAAGAGCGTTTCTTCTTGGTGGTGCGTCCTGGACCGGTGGGTGTTTGTCACTAGTTACTATGCTGCAGGTTTTGTTGTCTGCCACTAGTTACTGCGTCTGCAAGTGTGTTCACGGCAATTGTATCATAGCTAACTAATAGTCTCATAATCAGCTAATATGTATCATTGCCTACGGCTAAACGATGCAATTTTGTATATTCATAGAGTAAGCTGTATAGGAAAATTTCGGCGTGCTGGCAGTAACTGACCACAGATTTGTGTTCAAAAAGTCAAGTTTCTCAACCCAAATTACTCTAACTCAAACGAATATCTTTTTAAAAGCTCCTTGAAGCCTAGCAGACACCACTCCTCTCATTGGGCTAATCCTCAGCATGTAATGCTGACATCGTTCATGCGAGTCTAACCTGACTCCCAAAAACATTTTATCCAAATGTTAGGGCACACCACCCCACGTGCGCGTTATTTTGAAAAAGTTGACGCCCGTACAAATTTACCAAATGTACTATCATAAGATGGAATAAAAGGAGTGAAAGGTTGTGTTGTTAATGAAGTTCAACTTCCACAAGTAGATGATGCATTTATAATTTGTTTTCGATATTTCTTATTCATTTCACATGCAGCAAATTTTTCAACAGGTCCCTTATTTGTGTCTGGCAAAAGTTCGGTAACTAATTTATTTTTTTGGTAAAGTTATTTGGCATTTCTCTTATGAACTATTATAATAACTTTGCCAAAAAATAAATAATTTACTGATTGAATTACTTTGAATTAAGTGAATGTGCTATGCTAAGAATCTTGCACAATTTATAATGAATGCAAAATATTGAAAACAAATTATACGTACATAACCTTCTTTTAGAATTTGGACTTCGGTAACCACAGCATCTTTCATTCATATTATTCAATTTCACTACATTACATTTCGTAACTTTTTTTATCGGCGTCTGCTGTACCATTCGATATATATCAGCTCACTCTCTAAATATAAGTATTTTCATAGTTCAGAAGTAAGTAATGAGGGAAAATAGCTGTCCATGGTGGGGATAATAATTGTTAGTTAATAACTATAATACAATTGCATTGAACACAACACCTGCAGTGCACACTGCCCACCAAGACACCATTACACACTCAAGAGATTCAATTATTGTATCTACGGCATTAAGCGCCGTCAGGCAGAAGTGAATTCCGGCGCTTAATGTTAGATTGGCGTCGTTTGAATGGGAGTTGAATTTTGAATAGGAGTTCTTGAATAGTTTTATTAGTGACTATCTGTTCAGTTTACTGCTGGCTTTTATTTCAGGACCCATTACATTTCCGACGGTTATTATGTTTGAAAAGCTGCTTTGATTCTCGCTATTTCTATGCTCACAGTGTGTTCACAAATTTCCCGTTCTTTTAATTCCTTCCTAAACTCTTCTCTCCTCTTTTTCGAAAACTTTTTTGTCGTAGACTTCGTAGCTCAGGAGAACTAACTGATCCTCTAAAATACTTCCTTTCCAGGCTTGTGCGAGTAAATTTCGATCTCTTGCTAGCAACGGCAGAGAGCATGAGCACAAATTCAAAGAGGTTAATTTTCTGTTCTTCGCAGGCATTTCCATCAAACTAAACTGATGATTCTCAGGCCAACCAAAGCGAGTAATTCATTGAGGCATTTTCGTTGGATGTTTTCTGGATGATTAGTTATTGTTTTCACATGTGGGACAAAATTATACTCTAAGAACTTCAACAATTCTTCAATGCCCATCTAATGCCTGGTAATTTTAGTGGTCAATGACTACTGTCTTAAATAAAGCTCCCAGTTGTGGGTGACAAAAAAATGTATACGTCCTCATCGTATCTGCGACCAGAATATTCTCTTAGATGTGCCCTGGTGGATCATGTACCGACTTAGGCTATCTAATTTGATGTGGTCACTGAAATTCTCAACGTAATTACATGAGAAAAACTACTTTGAAAAATACATATTTATTTATTTGATAATCTAAGGAGACACCTGGCGTTATATTTTATGTTCATTGACGAGAAGTGAACTATAATTATATCCTCAGTAAAAGTTGGTCACTTCGATAATATTTCAATCAATCAGAGGAAACTATAATTCCATCCTTATCATACATGTAACATGAATGCCTACAGTGAACGTAGCTGTTGTATGAAAATGTATGAGCTCTGACCTACACCAGCACCGTACCTACACCAGCACCGTGCCTACACCAGCACCGTACCTACACCAGCACCATGCCTACACCAGCACAGTACCTACACCAGCACCGTACCTACACCAGCAGCGTACCTACACCAGCACAATAATAACAAATACCATAACGTAACAATAAGAAGAAAACGATGATGTATTGATTTATACAATAATGAAAATTAAAGTAGTGTTAATAATGCCAGTAGCCCAACACTGGAAGTTGGCAGGTTGTTGTTGTTGAAGTGCAGGGTAAATTATAGAAAAATTACTTCTCTCATATGCTTATAAATAAATTTAAAAATGTTTAAGTTAACCATCCATATTGTATTTTTCTTTCACGCGATATTTTCATGCATTGCTTCAATCCAGTGAGAGGATAATGAATTCACATGTAAACCAATTTTCAAAATTGAAGGTAACCTAAATCTTGAATTTCACGTTTTTACCCAAAAAATATAGGCTAAAATTTTAGCTGTCGACTTTACAACAGTAGCATTTACAGAGACTCGAACACCACACGGAGGGTTCGGAACGATTTCTTCGTACAAAATGTTCAAGTTGTAAGAAATATTGCAGCCCCTCTAGAGGGGCACCTGAGCGAACATGTGTACGAGCGGACAGATGGAGACCAGATCGTACAAGTGCTGAAGTGACAATGCTGAAATAAAACTTGTTGTTTGAGTTAGGTCGTCAGTTCAGAACATTGATATTCGGAGCACAAACCTGTAGTCAGTTTCTGCTAGGACGCCGTCATTTTACTGCGCAGCTCGCAACCTGAACGTACAAAGTTGCGTTGTTGTGTTGTGGGTAATGAGGCATGTTGGCTGGTGATGGTGGGGGTAATGGGGCGTGTTGGCTGGTGATGGTGGGGGTAATGGGGCGTGTTGGCTGGTGATGGTGGGGGTAATGAGGCATGTTGGCTGGTGATGGTGGGGGTAATGGGGCGTGTTGGCTGGTGATGGTGGGGGTAATGGGGCGTGTTGGCTGGTGATGGTGGGGGTAATGGGGCGTGTTGGCTGGTGATGGTGGGGGTAATGGGGCGTGTTGGCTGGTGATGGTGGGGGTAATGGAGCGTGTTGGCTGGTGATGGTGGGGGTAATGGGGCGTGTTGGCTGGTGATGGTGGGGGTAATGGGGCGTGTTGGCTGGTGATGGTGGGGGTAATGAGGCATATTGGCTGGTGATGGTGGGGGTAATGGGGCGTGTTGGCTGGTGATGGTGGGGGTAATAGAGCGTGTTGGCTGGTGAAGGTGGGGGTAGTGGGGCGTGTTGGCTGGTGAAGGTGGGGGTAATGGGGCGTGTTGGCTGGTGATGGTGGGGGTAATGGGGCGTGTTGGCTGGTGATGGTGGGGGTAATGGGGCGTGTTGGCTTGTGATGGTGGGGGTAATGGGGCGTGTTGGCGGGTGATGGTGGGGGTAATGGGGCATGTTGGCTGGTGATGGTGGGGGTCATGAGGCACGTTGGCTGGTGATGGTGGGGGTAATGGGGCATGTTGGCTGGTGATGGTGGGGGTAATGAAGCGTGTTGGCTGGTGATGGTGGGGGTAATGGGGCGTGTTGGCTGGTGATGGTGGGGGTAATGAGGCACGTTGGCTGGTGATGGTGGGGGTAATGGGGCGTGTTGGCTGGTGATGGTGGGGGTAATGAGGCATGTTGGCTGGTGATGGTGGGGGTAATGGGGCGTGTTGGCTGGTGATGGTGGGGGTAATGGGGCGTGTTGGCTGGTGATGGTGGGGGTAATGGGGCGTGTTGGCTGGTGATGGTGGGGGTAATGGGGCGTGTTGGCTGGTGATGGTGGGGGTAATGGAGCGTGTTGGCTGGTGATGGTGGGGGTAATGGGGCGTGTTGGCTGGTGATGGTGGGGGTAATGGGGCGTGTTGGCTGGTGATGGTGGGGGTAATGAGGCATGTTGGCTGGTGATGGTGGGGGTAATGGGGCGTGTTGGCTGGTGATGGTGGGGGTAATAGAGCGTGTTGGCTGGTGAAGGTGGGGGTAGTGGGGCGTGTTGGCTGGTGAAGGTGGGGGTAATGGGGCGTGTTGGCTGGTGATGGTGGGGGTAATGGGGCGTGTTGGCTGGTGATGGTGGGGGTAATGGGGCGTGTTGGCTTGTGATGGTGGGGGTAATGGGGCGTGTTGGCGGGTGGTGGTGGGGGTAATGGGGCATGTTGGCTGGTGATGGTGGGGGTCATGAGGCACGTTGGCTGGTGATGGTGGGGGTAATGGGGCATGTTGGCTGGTGATGGTGGGGGTAATGGGGCGTGTTGGCTGGTGATGGTGGGGGTAATGGGGCGTGTTGGCTGGTGATGGTGGGGGTAATGAGGCACGTTGGCTGGTGATGGTGGGGGTAATGGGGCGTGTTGGCTGGTGATGGTGGGGGTAATGAGGCATGTTGGCTGGTGATGGTGGGGGTAATGGGGCGTGTTGGCTGGTGATGGTGGGGATAATGGGGCGTGTTGGCTGGTGATGGTGGGGGTAATGAGGCATGTTGGCTGGTGATGGTGGGGGTAATGGGGCGTGTTGGCTGGTGATGGTGGGGGTAATGGGGCGTGTTGGCTGGTGATGGTGGGGGTAATGGGGCATATTGGCTGGTGATGGTGGGGGTAATGGGGCATGTTGGCTGGTGATGGTGGGGGTAATGACGCACGTTGGCTGGTGATGGTGGGGGTAATGGGGCATGTTGGCTGGTGATGGTGAGGGTAATGGGGCGTGTTGGCTGGTGATGGTGGGGGTAATGGGGCGTGTTGGCTGGTGATGGTGGGGGTAATGGGGCGTGTTGGCTTGTGATGGTGGGGGTAATGGGGCGTGTTGGCGGGTGGTGGTGGGGGTAATGGGGCATGTTGGCTGGTGATGGTGGGGGTAATGAGGCACGTTGGCTGGTGATGGTGGGGGTAATGGGGCATGTTGGCTGGTGATGGTGGGGGTAATGGGGCGTGTTGGCTGGTAATGGTGGGGGTAATGGGGCATGTTGGCTGGTTATGGTGGGGGTAATGAGGCACGTTGGCTGGTGATGGTGGGGGTAATGGGACGTGTTGGCTGGTGATGGTGGGGGTTATGAGGCACGTTGGCTGGTGATGGTGGGGGTAATGGGGCGTGTTGGCTGGTGATGGTGGGGGTAATGAGGCATGTTGGCTGGTGATATGGTGGGGGTAATGGGGCGTGTTGGCTGGTGATGGTGCAGACGCAGTAACTAGTGGCAGACAACACCTGCAGACGCCGTAACTAGTGGCAGACAATAACACCTGCAGACGCAGTAACTAGTGGCAGACAACAACACCTGAAGACGCAGTAACTAGTGGCAGACAACAACACCTGCAGACGCAGTAACTAGTGGCAGACAACAACACCTGCAAACGCAGTAACTAGTGGCAGACAACGAAACCTGTAGACGCAATAACCAGTGGCAGACAACAACACCTGCAGACGCAGTAACTAGTGGCATACAACAACACCTGCAGACGCAGTAACTAGTTGCAGACAACAACACCTGCAGACGCAGTAACTAGTGGCAGACAACACCTGCAGACGCAGTAACTAGTGGCAGTCAACAACACTTGCAGACGCAGTAACTAGTGGCAGACAACACCTGCAGACGCAGTAACTAGTGGCAGTCAACAACACTTGCAGACGCAGTAACTAGTGGCAGTCAACAACACCTGCAGACACAGTAATTGGTAGCAGACAACAACACCTGCAGACGCAGTAACTAGTGGCAGACAAGAACACCTGCAGACGCAGTAACTAGTGGCGGACAACAACACCTGCAGACGCAGTAACTAGTGGCAGACAACAACACCTGCAGACGCACTAACTAGTAGTAGACAACATCACCAGCAGACGCAGTAACTAGTGGCAGACAACAACACCTGCAGACGCAGTAACTAGTGGCAGACAACAACACCACCAGTCCAGGACACGCCAACACACACGCTACACTGCCCCCTCGCTGCAGCGCGTGTGAAATGGTTTTTGATTAGCCGACATTGGCTTACAAAATCAATAACATTAATTTCAGAATCAAGGAAATACAGAAGAAGATCGAGATCTGAATTCCGTAGGTAAAATTTGACGATTCAAATTTAAGAAAAGAATTGCGACACGATCTCGATTCATAAACATGAATATTATCTAAAGAATCAGAGTATTAATAAAATTGTTCGATTTTTCGTTTACTAAAAATTTGAAGTATGTAACATAGAAGTTGAACACACAGTAATGAAATAACTCTCTCACATTTTCGAAGACTACCTATGAAAATTTGATGTGCGCATAGAATATGGTTTCTATTGTTACTTTGGTTCTCCTTCCATCGCCAGAACTCAGTACTTCGCTCTATCATGATTAGTGTCATTTAGCGTTGTATTTTTTTTTTGTGTCATTGTAATACATGAAGCCATGTTCAGGACATCCGCTACGCCCAATTTCCCGTCTTAGGATCACCAACCTCCTGTTTAGGTGCACCGGTCTCAGGACGACCTATAACGCGATACAAAATGTTATGTTGTTGGCTAGGGCAACTATAAGGGAGGAATTTTGGGGCATATTTGTGTACATTGCTACTGATGATAGTGATTGTTGAATTCTTACTTACGCGATGTTTGTGTTCAGAAAGTCCGTTATTTGAATGACGAACTAACTCGAGCGAAAAGCTAACTCTTAACGCCTCTTGTACTTCATCTGAGATAGAGTTCACTTTAATAAGGTGGACACTCTACACCATCTCTACAATAGCACTACAATGAAATGAGCCTGGATAGGCTATAAAAATACTATAATCTGAATCAAAAAACGATTACTAACGTCGCATAGCGGCAATTGCTTCCGCTCCACCAAAATTTAGGAATACGAATTTGCCGACTTCACATATATGTCAGGTTATTGCCAAACATTGATAAGATTGAAAATTCAGTCTTATGAAAGTGTCAGCAAGTGTGTTTTTTTAGCATTTTTATTCGTATTTCAATATCATCTCACACATACGGGGCCTTTTTTTTGCATTTCATGGATGACTAAATTATTTTAAAAAAGAGCTATCAAAGTTCAAGTGAAATAGGTTTTCACTTCAGTTTGCAGTTCAGCTTAACTCTAATTTGCCAACCACCATCGTTGATGCTGTTTGCGTTAGTATCGTTCCTTAAATTTTCATAGTTGTAGAAATCAATACATTACCGTTTTCTTTTTATTTTATACGTTAAGACATCAGTTGTTATGGTGCGGGTGTAGGTGCGGTGCTGGTGTAGGTGCGGTGCTGGTGTAGGTACGGTGCTGGTGTAGGTACGGTGCTGGTGTAGGTGCGGTGCTGGTGTAGGTACGGTGCTGGTGTAGGTACGGAGCTGGTGTAGGTACGGTGCTGGTGTAGGTACGGTGCTGGTGTAGGTACGGTTCTGGTGTAGGTACGGTGCTGGTGTAGGTACGGAGCTGGTGTAGGGACGGTGGTGGTGTAGGTACGGTGCTGGTGTAGGTACGGTGCTGGTGTAGGTACGGTGCTGGTGTAGGTACGGTGCTGGTGTAGGTACGGTGCTGGTGTAGGTACGGTGCTGGTGTAGGTACGGAGCTGGTGTAGGTACGGTGGTGGTGTAGGTACGGTGCTGGTGTAGGTACGGTGCTGGTGTAGGTACGGTGCTGGTGTAGGTACGGTGCTGGTGTAGGTAAGGTGCTGGTGTAGGTACGGAGCTGGTGTAGGTACGGTGCTGGTGTAGGTACGGTGCTGGTGTAGGTACGGTGCTGGTATAGGTACGGTGCTGGTGTAGGTACGGTGCTGGTGTAGGTACGGTGCTGGTGTAGGTACGGAGCTGGTGTAGGTACGGTGCTGGTGTAGGTACGGTGCTGGTGTAGGTACAGTGCTGGTGTAGGTACGGTGCTGGTGTAGGTACGGTGCTGGTGTAGGTACGGTGGTGGTGTAGGTGCGGTGCTGGTGTAGGTGCGGTGCTGGTGTAGGTACGGTGCTGGTGTAGGTACGGTGCTGGTGTAGGTACGGTGCTGGTGTAGGTACGGTGCTGGTGTAGGTACGGTGCTGGTGTCGGTACGGTGCTGGTGTAGGTACGGTGCGGGTGTAGGTACGGAGCTCATACATTTTCATACAACAGCTACGTTCACTGTAGGCATTCATGTTACATGTAAGATACGCATGGGATAATAGTTTCCTTTGATTGATTGAAATGAAATCGAGGTGACCAACTTTCACTAAGGTAATAATTATGGTTCATTTCTCGTCAAAGAACATAAAATATAACGCCAGGTGTCTCCTTATATTATCAGAGTAATTAATAAATCTATATTTATTTTTTGAACCTAATATCTCTAATGTCATTACGATGAGAATTTCAGTGAACACATCCCATTAGAAGGTCTAAGCCAGTACGTGCTCCCCCAGGGCACATCTAAGAGAATATTCGGGTCGCAGATACCATGAGGACGTATACATATGTTGTCACCCACATCTGGGAGCTTTATTTAAGGCAGAAGTAGAATCCCGTCAGTTTTGACGGGCTGTGTACACTAGTGAATAATGATAGGAACGAAAATTTCGTTCAAATAAACTAGCAGCAATTACTGCATTACTCCTGTGAATAAAATAGAAGAAAAGTCAGCAAAGAAGTTTCTTCTCAGTTTTCAGTTGTTTTTAATCCTAAAAATAGCATATGAAAATTAATATATCCATGGGTCAACGCCAATAAGGAAGCGGTAACTGCAGGCCAGGCATGATCTCAAACAAAGCAAATGCCTACGTAAATAGAGCCTGTGTGTCGAGTACTATGTACACGCCGTGTTTGTTTAATGTTTTTCGTAACTGTAAAATATTATAAAGATAACAATAGCGAGGTATAAGGCTCCAGCACGTAATGGTATATTCAAATGCTTCACACTTAAATTTAAATGTTTCGACTCAATGAGTCATTCGCAACAAATTGCTCTGAAATGAATTGAAAACATCCAAGGTAAATGTAAAAGGGATGTGAAACTAATTAAAATTATTGACCACTTGCAAAGGAGTAGCGAATTGGGAGTCATTCAAGAAAGGGTTCCGTTAAAAAAAGGATTCCATGATGCGCCTATCAATAACAATGGTAATGAAGGCATCTACGTATGCTTTATTTCCAGTCAAGCCTGATACATCTCACCTTGTACATTGGATTTTCAAATGCCTTATAACTAACGCCAGGACGCCATGACGCTTTCCCCCGGTCAAGACCGGTACCCATTTCAGTACCTGGGTAGAGTGGGGTATTGTGCTTGGAATTTTTCTCCAATACCCAACAGAGAAAATCGCCACCGCCAGCGCCGAGAATCGATCCCGGGTCTGCCTCACGGCGGCAGATCTTCTAGTCACACTGCTATGGCGAGCAAGCAGCGGCTAAAGTGTTCGAACCAGCGGCTAAAGTGTTAAAATCGTCTAATTTCATTACAGATTACCTATTTCATCACGGGATCGTATGTCTGAGTGAGAAGGAGCAGCAAGAGGACGGTTTGTGCGATAATATCTGCCGGGATTTACCACGAGAGCCTGACATCAGGGCTCCCAATGCTTGGGTTTTGACCCAAGAAGGTTTTGGGTTTTTTAGAACCATGATCTTGGGTTTTGCTAGAAATATCATTGGCAGCCCTGCCTGACATGTTCGCGCTGCAGAGTGTGCCGGCTGAAGTTATCCCACGACCCGTCCTCTTGCTACTTCTTCTCGAAAAAAGTATAGAAAATTCTGTTACGGTAACTAAAATATTAAAAAATGTGTTATGGGTCTAGTTAGTGTTCTCATGGAGTGGAAAATATGTTTCACGCTGATTATGTGACTTTAGTGAGCCCCATCGATGTATTGAGTGTTGTTTCCTGCCCCTATCGTTATTTTTCCATATGATCTGATGCATTGCTATTTCAGCCTATAGTTATTATTGCATGCCGTTAAATAGAGCTTTTTTATTTAACGAACGCATAAGTTGCACAGCATGCTGTTGGTGCGCTAGACGTAAATGGCAAGTATTGATCCCAGCATGTCTATTGTAGCGTAAATCAGTGTGTCTATTGTAGCATAAATCAGCAAGTTTATTGTAGCATAAATCAGCATGTCTATTGTAGCATAAATCAGCATGTCTCTTGAAGCATAAATCAGCATGTTTATTATAGCATAAATCAGCATGTCTATAGTAGCATAAATCAGCATGTCTATAGTAGCATAAATCAGCATGTTGTAGGAGATCACATCGGCAAAATAATCCATCAATCTGGCCATAAATCCGCTTTGCTGTTAAATGACTTTGAGAGTCACAAAGTTAGCAATTGACTCGAAAAAAAAAATCTGGAGATCCATCTTGCCCCAATTGGTCCTCATAAAGTGGATTATGAAGTGAGCAACCCACCCTCATGCATGACCGACGCCGAAATCTGGGTCCCACAATTGAGTTTACACATTTGCTATGCGTCTAATCCAGCGTCTCTCGCAACAGCTGAGTGGCTTTTGAATGTCTGCGTTGATAGTGGATACTGAAGGCCTTTCGTGTCTTTATTTTCCTTTGTAAGTTAGGAAGAGTAGATGAGATGATGAGACGAAGTTTATAACTGATACTGAATGTTTAACTTTGAAAATACGGCTCTTTCTTCACTCTTTCAGAAGATAATTAATTAACTATAATGACCTTTATAAAATAATTGATTTATATGAAATAAAAACATTGTTTTGCCCAAATATTGGGCTGATGGGAGTCATATGATCCCTAAAAGAATATTATACGGTCGTATAAATATCCATTCCGATATACGATAAATCACATTGAGATAATTTACGGAGACCTTTTAACAATAATGCGACTTCAGAACGATTATCAAGAAGAGGTCATTACATATTGCAATAGAGTGGCATTGGTGGAATGAAAACTACCAAACCGTCTGCCACTAGTTATTGCGCCTGCAGGTGTTGTCTGCCACTAGTTACTGCGTCTGCAGGTGTTGTCGGCCACTAGTTACTGCATTTGCAGGTGTTGTCTGCCACTCGTTACTGCGTCTGCAGGTGTTGTTGTCTACCACTAGTTACTGCGTCGGAAGGTTTTTGTCTGCCACTAGTTACTGCGTCTGCAGGTGTTGTCTGTCACTAGTTACTGTGTCTGCAGGCGTTGTCTGCCACTAGTTGCATCATAAATGTTCTGCCACTAGAGACTGCATCAGCAGGTGTTGTGTTCACGGCAGTTGCATTATAGTTATCTAACAATTATCCCCACTATCATCACATTCATCAGCTAATATGGCGTATTGCCTATAACTAAACGATGCAATTATGAATTGTCATGGAGTAAGTTGCCTCAGAAAACTGTCGGTGTGCTAGCAGAAACTAACCACGGTTTTGTGTTCAGAAAGTCGATTATCGTATATGACAAAAAAACCTAACTTAACCAAATATATTTTTAATATTTCAACAGCCATAAATATGTTTCATAACTAAACTTACGTTCATCTACAGATGGCTAATTAGTACTTGCACATCAAATGGCTTAGGATTCTCAACTCCTAACGAAGGTTAATTATTCAAATCGGCTGCCGGGGCGAGTCTCCGGTGCTACTAGAGCGTGATGTCTACCCCACCATAGCATGAGATATAACTCTAGCTAATACTAAAGAGTGAGGTTTGGTTACTAATGGATAAAAATATTTAGATACATTTAATGTAGAGAAAAACACTGAATTTGCACATCCCAAACTGCACCTGGGTAGGCAATACCTAGCGGTAGACCTCACGCTACAGTAGCATCGAGCCCCTGTAGATGTTACCGGGGTGTGTAAGGAGGGCAGTTTCTTCCGAGATATCGAGGTTGCCATTGCATGCATAACCCGCTACTAATGAAAGTTTCTCATTGTACGTTATTTTTTAGATCGCGTTTCCTGAATTTCTGGTGAACTTCGTCACAATATTGATTCTTCCGTTTTCATGCTGAAGTGTTCTGACAATATACTTTACCTATTTGAATGTGGTTTCTTCTTACGAGTGAAAATTTCACGATTCACCTCAGTCTGGGAACACTTTTTCCACTTCCACGTTTCCTCTTGACGAGGCCGTCTATGTTTCAGTTCACTTACCGCGCTTGTGCTGAATGGACGAAATAGATACGATGGAACCCGAGGTAAATGGAACCGATCATTGGAAGTGTCTTTGTCTGCTTCCTGCTTGAGGCCCATTATTTATTACTTGACTCGGTTCTTTACCTGAACTCGAAAGAAAAAAACGGGCGACTGGCGTACCACAATTCCTGAAGATGACCATCTCACGATTTTTTCTCTTAGGGATGCTTTGTCTCCAAAATTAATTGGATCTTTTCCATCTAAGCCCTGCCACTAATCCAACACATTAGTTCACCCACTTGTAACTTTCGAAAAAATGCACCTATTGACTTCAAATTACTCTATAACGAAAGAATGTTTTAATTTTTCGTTTGAGAGTAATTTGAAGTCGATAGGTGCATTATTTCGAAAGTTACAAGTGGGTGAACTCATGTGTTGCATTAGTGGCGGGGCTTATCGGAAAAAGATCCAATAAATCCAAAGCAGGGTAGTAACTTGTAATTTTCCTCTATCTGCACCAGCAAGACCCTGTTGTGCTCAGGAATAAATCCAATGATTTTCAAGTACACTATTAACTTCATAACTTTAAAAGTCTTCTTGCCCGTCTGGCAACATTTTCTCTAACATCCGATCAAGCCCCTTATCCGGTTAAACCCTACATCCCTTCTCGTATCCCTATACTTAGCGCTCGAACAGCACTTGCAGCCCATTCTCAAGTCGAAGATCGTCTGGGTTTCACCTCTCGGAACCTATCGATCCTATACACATGAACCTTAAGAAACGTACAATGCACAAAGAAAATTGTTGTCTCCCCCCCCCCTCAAGTGTTTGAACTGTTGAAAGCAGTGAAAGGATGAAGGCACCGCACCTAAATCAAATAATTTCATAAATCTATCCGACCTCATGTAACCATAGGAGATTAGTTCTTACTCGAGGTTTGTTTCTGTAAACTCTCTCTGCGGAAATTTCCTTAATATCTATCAATAGTTAAAAAACTTTTTGGTCTAGCAACACTCGAATATTGACATCGGTGACACAGCGCTCACGTTTTGCTTGAGGCATTATTGATAATTGTTGCGTGCCATTGCCATGGTGTCGCTTTGCACGACCTAAGGAGTGAATTTCAGTTACCTATGGATAATTTGCTCGCAATGCTTATCAAAATCTTGCAGTATAGAAATTACCGTGTATTTCTGGCTAAACTTGTAACGGCCAAGCTAATCCATTAACAGTTTTCAACAGTGGTAGTTGACCTCGTTAATTCTGGAAGCTCAAAATCTGCATTTTTGCCGACTAAAACACAAAAAAAGGAAAGCACGTTCTCTATTACGATTTCAATACAGCGGACTGAAATATGAATTATTTCTTCATATTAGATCCTTTACAGGTAAAATTTTCACGAGATCCTTTCGCATATCACAGCAGTTTTTAAAGCGCTATTTATTTCGGGAAATGATAGCGAATTTCAGAGTGAAACATTTCTTCAGAAAAGAACTGACACAACAAACGTTGGAATTGATCTTAGTTTAAACAAAGAAATTCTACTCAACTACGCCTGCCTTCAATGATGGATAAAGTGGAAATCCAACAACATTAAAGTTCCCAAATTTGTCCGTCGATTTTTAAGATTAATTCTAGTCTATGTAGTAGTAGTAGTAGTAGTAGTAATAACATGGGTTTGCTAGCGCTTCAGTTACTCGAACTATATCGCACCGAAGGTCACATATTTTATTTCGTATCAGACTTTTCCAAATTACCACACAAGATGAACATCACTATTATTTGAAACATCGAAATGAGCACGAAAGCAGTACATTCGAAACGGACTGAGCAGCCAAACCCTGTAGGGGGTTTCAGCTGCCCACCTATTTATGGCCGGACGACTTACCCACGCTGAAACCCCCGAGGTACCAACGTTGCGCGCCCAGTCATATTACAGTTTCTACATCTTCAAACTTCCAAGCCGATATCACGTCTGGCTATAATGCGTTAAAGCGCGGCTTCCCGTTAAATCTCTTCAAGTAGTACAAGAAAAACATACATTTCTGAGCACGTGAAAGTATAGACAACAAATACAAAAACGATAGGGATGGCCAAGTGCGATCTTCGATCAGATTTCTGACAGCAATTTGCATTTCTCAAGAAACAATACCAGTACATTCACATTAAAAGTTACACGATCGATCTCCGCGAGCATTTTGGTCAACACCTCATCCACGGCAATAGGACGGAGGTTTGGAAAGCATACATTTCGGTCAGCAGCATATCTCGGGCACTCAGCAAGGATGTTTTTCACGGTCAGAGGAACGTGACACCGCTCGCATCGCGTCTGAGGTTGTCGCTCCATTAGATAATGGTGGGTCAGTCAGGTATGTCCACTGCGAAAACGGCAGAGCAGCACCTCCACCCAGCGGACGCGACACCTCGTCGAGGGCCATTCCAGAACTGTTTGTTTAATAGTTCTCGGTTTGTTGTCCGTTCTGTTGCCCCATTCCTGTTGCCACAGACGCCTTACAGCGGCCCTAATCACGGGATAGTAGTTCCGAAAGGGTACAATTTGATTTAGAGTTTCCTCATCACTATCCGCAACTCGCTTCGCCTCCTGGTCAGCTCTTTCATTACCTGACACCCCCACGTGTCCGGGCACCCAGCACAATTTCACTTATTTATGCTCTCGCACAAACTGCACCAGCATCATGACGATCTCGCCGATGAGGGGGTGAGTGCTATCATAAGCCTGAGCAGAGTCAATGACGCTTTCCGAGTCAATAAAAACAGTGAATTTATCATGCGGGTGCTCCTTAACTAGTTGATATGCCTCCAAACACCTTAGAGCTCCGCGGTGAAGCTCGAGGTCTCTGGTAGCAGTCTTCTAGCCCTCACCCTCACCCCAGAAACAGCAGCACAACCTACAGCTCTTCCTGTTTTGGAACCATCTGTGTAGATCTTAAAAGACTCCCCATGCACCTCCAGCACATGCTCCAAACAAAACAAACAAACATCGGCATCTTTGGGATGCTTTATTTCCAATCAAGCCTGGTACAAATGATCTTAAGCATTGGTTTTTCAAATGTCTTATAACTAACACTATATATAGAACACCATGACGGTTCCCCCGTAAAGCCGGTACCCATTTCCGACACCTGGGTCGAAAGGGGTATTGTGCTTGAACTTTCCCTTATACCCAACGGGGAAAATCGCAGCGCCAGCGCCGGGATACGAACCCGCGACTCCAACATACAAGTCCGATCCCTTAACCGCTGTGCCACCGCGAGCACTCCATAAAAATATGCTTGAGAAAGTTAGCTCGCATAGACTCCATCTACTCTTTGGCATCCTGTACCCGGGGCAGAAAGTCTCCATTGGTAGGCGCCATGTTGGAGAGTTGTCAAAGAGTACCGGAAGGACTCTCGTGGGTCTTAGTTGCATCGTGGCTACTAATGTCGGGTAATCTCTAGACGAAGGTAGAAAATATGGGAAAGGAAGGTGCCGTCCAAGGGGTGCGTGTACGCTACCTCACTTCGGAGACAGAGGCAGCTGGTCAAGTCGGGCAAGGTACTGCAGGCTCAGCTGTACACGGCGGAGCCAGAGAGGAGGTTCACCACTTTCCACACACAGACTCTCCGTATCGAAGGTTCGGAAAGCCCCAGTGCAGAGTCTGATTGCGGCATTATGCACGGGGTTCAGAGATTTTAGCGCAGTTTCTTTTGCATGTTGGTAAATTATATAGCCATAATCCAGCTTACTCCTAATTAACGTTTGGTATAGTCGGAGCAGCGTGGCACGATCCGCTCCCCGGGATAGACCCGAGACACATTTGTGAAGGTTCATCCTCCTGGTACAATTCGCCTTGAGGGTAGCTAAGTGAGGCTTCCACGATAGTTTGTCGTCAAAAATCATTCCGAGGAGCTTCGCACTGTGCACAAAATTAAGCGGCTCCCCACGAAGCAACAACTGCGGAGGGTCGTGGCGACATCGGCCTTGAAAAAGAAGAGCTGCGGTTTTGGCAGGAGAAAACCTAAAACCGTTCTGGCCAGCCCAGTTGTTCACACTGTTTATTGCTAGCTGCATCCGACGTGTCAACGCCGGCAAAAGAGTTGAAGAGGAGTATGTTATGAAGTCATCAACATAGAGCGACGAAGCCCCACCGGCTGGCATGCTAGAAGTGATTCCATTGAGGGCGAGGGAGATTAGCGTACAACTCATCACACTCCCTTGTGGAAGGCCCTCCTCTTGGATTTGCAGCGGGGATAGGGCATTTCCCTATTTAACACCGAAAGTTCTCTTTCTCAGGAACTGCTGAAGATTTACTGCCATATTACCCCGAGGGCCGCATTCATTCATACGCTGCAGGATCCCGTGCCTCCAGACAGTGTCGTAAGCTTTATAAAGATAAAAAAGACAGTCAGAGTCTGTTTCCAGGCCGCTGCTAACCAGATGGTTCTGAAAACGTACAAGAGTGTCTGTAGTCCCTCGCAGTCGCCTGTAGCCAAAATGAACCGGGTTTAAAATTTCTTCAGACTCCAACCATCTGACCAGGCGTACGTGTACAATTTTCTCCATCAGTTTCCCAACGCAGCTTGTGAGGGCGATGGGGCGATAGCTATCAGTGCGAGCATGAGGTTTCTGGGACTTTGCAAAAGCGAGGACCGTTGCAGTGTGCCATAGTGTTGGGTACTCATGAGTGCTCCAGACTTGATTGAAGATGAAGAGTAGTTGACGGAAAGCTGAAGAGTGCATTTTCTCAAGCATTTTGTAATGGATTCCATCAGGCCCAGGCGCGATGTTTTTACATTTCATCAGGGCACGATAGATTTCACGGATGGTGAGTGGTTCGTTATAGGAGACAACCTCTTCAACTGTGAAGTTCGGTCTCAGCTGTTCCTGTCTCCTTTTATACACACGGAAAGCAGGAGGGTGGTGTGCGTCACTGCATACGGAAGAAAAATTCTCGGCCAGAGCATCCGCCACCCACTGCAGATCCGCCATGAGGGAACCGTCCAGTTCCAGGAAAGGCTTGCTGACACTATAATGCCCCTTCATTTTTGTAACCCGTTGCCAAATTTTCGACATGGGCGTGTCTGCATTAAGACTGGTGACATACTTGCGCCAAAAGGCTTTGCGAGCTTCATCCTTGAGGTATTGCGCCCTGGCTCTAGCCCTATTGTAGGCTATCTTGTCCGCTAGCTGACCGATACGCTGGTATCGCCTCAGTGCTCGCTTCCGTTCAACATTGGCCACAGCGCAGCTGTTGGTCCACCTAGGGACGCGGTTGTGGTGGTTCCACCTAGCTGTACGCGCTCACCACCACACAAGCACAAAAGCGCCACCCCACTGGCTCGAAGCGCTTTCGCTGAACGACCAATCAGCGCTCGAGGCTGGCGCTGGGGTGCCGGACCGAGCCTCTACAAGCCGCGCGCACCGAGCATCCAGGCGACACCTCTGAACAATCACGTACGTTTAGCTGAGTCTCAACTGCTTCATAAGCGCCACCCCGAGTCCTCTAACCAGAGGGCTAGCTCGCTTCAGTGAGGCCGCTACCAGCTCTATATAACGAGCTTCGCGCCAAGCGCAGTTCAGTCCACAAAGTCCGCACAGTTCACTCCGTTTGCAGCAGCTCACACAAGTCTTCCAACGAGCTTCCTCACTGCAACAGCTCGCACAAGTCTTCCAACGAGCCTCCTCACTGCAACGGCTCACACAAGTCTTCCGACGAGCCTCTTCACAGCAGTGGCTCCCACAAGACTTCTCCCTGCGACTCTCCGCGCAGTGACTCCGACATTCACTAGTCTCGGCTGCTCAGCAAGCAGTAGCCTCTCGGCCTCCATCGCCACCTCGACGGCACCGCTACGCTACGGCACGCACAACGCGACTTACCGACAACCGTCGGTCCTCCAAGTCGTCCTTGTGCACTATACTACCGCCTGTAATCATTTATCTCGTGTGCCATACTGTCGGCGATCTTCTCAATAATACGGCCTTTATTCCAGTTGTGTATTCCTTATCCTGTCGGGTTCGTTTGCACCTCAGGCACTCACTTCGGGCATAGATACCACAAAGTCTAAAGATATTTACATAGTCTGCCCGGAGTGTAAAGCAGCCTGAGGGAGAAGGGAGAACACCACACGGTGTTTGGGAAAACCCCGCGCGACACCGGGATAGCTAAGTTCGCAGCGCTTCTCAGGGTTCTGTTGAACTGTTCTACATGCTCATCCACACTCCCATACTCAGCATCCTCGTCCATCAGCGTCATATCCTCATAGATTTTCCAATTTGCTCGCTTCATCATATATCGTGGCTCCATAGGTATTGGCTCATACTGCTCCAAATAAATGACTATTGGGAAATGGTCACTGCAGTTAGCATCCTCCAGCACGCTCCATCGCAAGTCCGGGAAGATATCGGGGGTGCCCAGGCTCAAATCTATTGCAGTCGTAGTGTCAGTTTGGACATGAAATTGTGTGACCGCCCCGTTTTTCAGCAGGCAGGAGTTTGTATTAACAATGAAAGAGTCCATCGTTCTACCATGTTGATCCCTCTGTACGTTGCCTCAAGTTGGATGCTTTGCGTTGAAGCCCCCAATGAAAAGGGAGGGTTCAGGCAGTTGACTATACAGGTTTATCAGGTCTAGCAAGGAAACTGGCTCTGCTGGCGAGATGTATGCGTAACAAATTGTTAGAAGTTTGTTCCCAATCCAAAGGCGAAGCGCCATAGCCTGGATTTGGGTATTCAGTGCTAGCTTTGCATAGCCCAGATCCCTCCGGATGAGGACGGTCAGTCCTGATCCGGGAACCGGGTCGGGCACATGGGAGAAAGTTTCTATATTGTTAACCCCAGGAGGTGATGGGTTAGGTCTCCCAGCATTGTTTCCTGAAGACATTTGCATAGTGGTTGATATTGTTCTATGAGGGTCCGCAAGTCGCCGTAGTGACTCCGGTACCCCCTAACATTCCACTGAATAATGATTGTCATCAAATGTCACTATTAGGTTTTATCTTCCGGGTGTTTCTTTTTGGGATACGGTAATTTTAGCAAAGATGGTGGATTATGCTGACCAGGTTTATCGCCCCATTCATGAAAAGGCAATTTGGGAGGGGGCATTGAGGTAGGTTTTGATGGTGGACATACTTATGACAAGTGGGACGAAACGGCCTCGGGTACGGTGATCACGCGATCCAGCGAACGTACACGCTGCGCTACGAAGTCGCGCTTCACGATGGCATCACGGCTCGGTCGGGTGATATCCGTACCACGACAGGTCAGTGAGTCGCGTCTTACATCAGAACGTTGCGAAGCCGCAGGATCCTCGTCAGTCCGACCCACCACCGGGTCCGGGACACAACCCATGCCGCTAGATGGCTGCACGCCATCCCCAGGCACCGGCGACACGTCGTCGCTGCTGCCGCTTACCATGCTGTTTCGTTTGCACTGTGGTCGATCTGTATTCCAGACTTTCCCCGTCAAAGCTCTCGCCACTTTTGCAGAGGCAGCGCCAGTAAGAGGTGACGTTACGCTCGGAACACGTTTTCTCGAGACAGTAGGGGCAACAGCGCCCGTGAAAAATTCAACATTCGGAAGCCTTGGCTGCAAATCGATCAGAGCATCAGCAAAAGAGGGTCTGGGAGTCTGCACTGGTTTAGTTCCATGCTGTGATCTATTCATATCAGAGCGGCCCACAGCACGCAACGAACTGCTCGCAGCGGCAGTGGCTCTCGGCTAGCTGCACCAGAGTTTCGATTGGTCCCACTGGGCGCACAGTCGTCAGAACACTTGCTCTTTTCTGAGGGGCCTGCTCTCTTTCAGCGTATGATGTACCACCGGTGATGTACCTGCTACTAACTAACCGTTGCGCTTCTCCATAACCTAGCCTTTGAGTCGTCTGCGTGGCAAGCACCTCCTCTTCCATTTTGTAATAGAAGCAGTCCCGGGATCTAGCAGAGTGCTGCTTATCATAGTTTGGGCACGTTGGAGGTCGGTCGCATGGCAGCTCGTGATGATTTTGAGCACAGTTAGCACATACACTCCGCAAAGAAAGGCACGTCTTTGCTCCGTGACCATATTTTTGGCACTTGAAACAACGGCGTGGCTTTGGGACGTACTGCCGTAAACTAAACCTCGTCCAACCATTGTCCACCGACTGCAGGAAAGAGCACCGGTCGAAAGTGAGGATGTATATGGGAGTGGGAACTAAAATGCCATTTTCCAGCCTCTTCATTCGGTACAGGGCCTTAACTCCACTCTGCTGCAACTCTTCTAAAAGGCGCTCATCAGTGTATTGTGGGTGGTTCGCATACCAGATGGTGCCCTTACTTTCATTTAGGCTACCATGTGGAGTCACCTCAATACTCACACCAGCCAATTGACGGATGCACAAGATGGCACGGCTTTGGTCCTGGTTGTGCACCTCCACCAAGAGGACACCTCCACGAGTCTCAGTGATCTTGGCCGGTCTTTCTCCCAGCCCTCGGTACAGATCACGGTGGGCTACAATAACATCTATATGGGTCAAGGGCGAGCCGTCGTTAGCTTTGATGTTGAAAAACCGTTTGTATTCTGTCGGAAGAATCGGATCATGGGTGTCAGCAGCCAAGAGGTGCAGTTGCCTGCTGCGGCGGCCTCCACGGCGAGGCTGGTTTCCCCATCTCCCACCAGGAACATTGGCTGTGTCAGTTTTCATAGTTAGAGGGCGTTTGTAGGGTTCCATTGCAAGTTCAGTGGCATATGGATGTCTGCCTGCAGCCCCTTCACTCGCAGGGGGAACCTGCGATGGCAGCTGCGGTAACGGCTTTTGAGAGGGAATTTCGGTAGTAAAGTCCATTTGAATCCGAGTCGTCAGGGGCGCAGTTTGAGGGGGTTCCATGAAAAAGATTCTTTAGGTGTCATTTGCACGTCAAGCAGGCAGTCATGTTAGGCCTACAACAAGGGGATCCCAGTAGCCAGGCACACGCAGTCCCAGCGGGACCACTCTTTCATGCAAATATAGCTTCAAAAGCCCACGAATCTAAAACGGATGCTGCGCTTGACTAATAGCAGGAACGGGCACCACTCCGCACTACCACGTTTAAACAGCCACCAACCGACCCCGGGGCTCCCTCGGCTATCCCTGGCCGCAATTGACTCGATCGAAACTGAAGAAGCCGAGACTAGGTCTCCTCCAGAGTTGTAGTGATTATAGGGGGTGGTCAAAGGAAGATCCAGTTGGGGTCCAAATCAAAGCCATTTCAACCGATGCCACCCCGTTAGTCAGGTCCCTCGGTGCAGGCCCGCCTGACATGGTTGCACCTAGTCAGTTTGGCCCTGCACTTCACAGTTACGCGCAAGCCCTCCCCCCACGACAAGGACAGGGTGTACAGGGAGGGTAAGTCTTTTTGATTTTTTGAGTTTTGGGTGGGGAAGGACCTTGCACGGTGTTGAGTGTGTGATGGTCATGAGTGTTTGGCCTTGGCTCTCGTTTCTTACCTCAAGAGTGAAGCTGTCTTGCCGTTGGCGGTTATGGAGTTCAGTGGCGAATTTGTCAGAGCCACAATTGACTTTTTAATTGAATAAGGGTCGATTGCACGCTTGGTTTCTGGTGCAAATTTCATGCTGTAAAAGCGCGTGAATACTGGAGGTGGTGGCTGTTTTGCAAAATCCAAAGGAATGAACTTGTTTTATGTTTCTGTCTTGGAGAGTTGATTGAGCTCTTCAGTCCTCCAGAGGAAGATAGGGAGGATATTACATTTGTTATTTCTTTAGTGGTATTCTCTAGCTTCTCGATTTTCTCTTTATTGGAGATTAGGTTGGGTGCACCCGAGGCTTGGCTCGTTGTATTTACCCGAGCGACAAACGCTCCGGCAGCACCCCATCCAGGCACTTCATGACTTGGTCGATATTGCTCTCGATATTGGTGATTCAAGCAGATGTGTCCCCCTGTTGCTCCCGTTCCCAACCTGACGGCCTGCGACTGCTGCAGAGGTCGAACAAAGCGATGTGCTGCTTTTGGGTCCACTTGAATGTTCAGCAACCGGCGCCCTGATCGATTGTATCTCATTGGGTTTGGCGGATGACTTCTTTTGCTCTCTTGCGGACGTCTTCCGATCTTTCGCAGAGTTTCTCTGGCTGGGTCGCGATCCTTTGCCTCCCCTCGCCATTCTGCCTGGTCCTCGGAGCACTGAACACCCGGGACCAGGGTCGTGTGCTTTATTTATAATATTTTATTAATTTTAGTTTGTTTTTTTTCTTACAAGATACAGAATGAAAATAAATACGCAAAGCTAAAAAAGACCCATATGTTAGTGGACGCCCCCCACGTTAGTTTTACTCACTGACAACACTGTAATAAATAATCCTATGAGCACTTAGTTATCAATTTTACAGATACTATATGTAACGAGTAGACAACTCCAAGTGAGTATACTAACGGTACCACCACGGGAAGGTGTGGGTGGGCTAGAGTACTTGCTGAGAGCAAGTAATCTTTATCAAATCCTTGTCTATTAGATGGTCCTTCACGACGCACAGTTCACACATAAAGATAATTCATTTCGGCACCAGTAAAATTGTTAAAGGAAACAGTGAAATTTCCCTTTTGTTGTAAATGTTTTGATAGTTTCGATGGTTTCATACCTTCATGGGAGAGTATATCTTGACAGATGACACACTTCGGGTACTCCACTCCAACGTTTTTCCACCACAAAGGTAAGCCCATATGCAATACACTTGGAATTATTCTTTCTCAGTCTTGATTTTTTTTTGTACCCAAACTACTTCCTTCACTTTGTCTTGATGAAGTAGCAGTGGAAAGCTTAGCTATCGATTTTAGTTTTAAAACTTCTGCATCTTCAATTCTCACTTTCTGTGAGCGTAAAATGAAGCATGAATGAATAAAATCAGTAATTGAAAAGAAACAGAGTAGCCTACAGTTACATGATATTTAGGCAAACTTGCCAAATATAGTTTGTCAATTATCAATAACTCATTACCGATATACTATCGTTTTTAATATAATAGCAAAATAAAGCGAACGTTATATGCGTACGATGCGAATGTTTAGCAGCCAGACCGATCAGACAGCCAGAGCCTAAACGGACTTAGTGCCAGACTGCCGGTCACAAGACTCACGACCGTGACAGTTGGACTGACGGAGGTTTGATGTTGCTACGTCGTAATAAATTCAAAATAAGCTAATGATATTGATTTGAAAATAAGGTAAGAAAAACCTACCAATACATGAGCTTTCTTCAACATTTTCACACATACCAAAAACCCACCACTCACATTCTGGAAAAGAAAAGGAAGAAAGAAAAGAAAAACATTTTATTTCCAATAGAGATGGTACAAAAGTATCATCATTGGTTTTTGAAATATCTTAAAGGTAATACACTTAGGTGATATACACACCTGAGTATTTTAGTACTCATGTCACTAGTCGAAAAAAATTGATTGAGGGCTATGTAATCCTAATCTTGTTTAATCTATATTTGACGATACACATAATGATAATTATAAGAGACCACACAATTTCATGGACGATGCATTTTCATTGTGGGTTGAGAACACTTTTGAGAATTAACGTTTACATGATATAAGACTTCGCAATTCTTGACGCCAGGAAATATTTGAATTGTTTGTTTCGGAAGATGTTTAAAAATGTCATTTTAAGGAAGAACGAAAAAAATAAATACTTATATACATAAGCATGAGGACCACGAAAATTACAAGATTTATATTTCTAATTAGGCAATTTTAACATAACGGTCATTAGTTGATAGGCCTTTTATTTATATATAAATGGATGGTCATACAACAAATGTACAGTTTTTTAACCTTTAAAATAAAGAGATGACGAGTTAGGTAATGTTACAAGTTGAGAGTGAACAGAAAAAAAATTATCTCTAGTTAAAATGCCAGTTGTCAGCTTAGTACACACATTTGTGCATGTATACATGTAAATATATACACGTATACATGCTCATACATACCTACGCACATACATACACTTAACACATAAACATACACAAATACATTTCTATGCATGGAGGCAAGCACAATATGCGCGTTTTATAAAAATGCTGTGCGATGTTCTGAAATATGAAATAATGAGCAAAGGAAAATTCGAGACAACTCTTTCAGTACGTGTTGCTGCTTACAGTTCCTAATGAAATATTGTAACGATGTTTTCTTAAATATTGTATCGAAAAGATCATTGGATGATAAGCGACTTATTCATCATATGTGGGTGATCGCACAGCAAATATACTTGTATGTATATAATTTAGAAATGCTGTACAATAGTCAAGTGAAATGAGGTATTACGTTGAGACACATTCACCTATCTACGTACGCATAGCGTGCACAAGTACAAGTACACAAACGCACAAGTACACATATACACAAGTAAGCATGTGCGCAAATATCAGCGCAGACTAATCAGTATAAACTAGCATTCCAGTCTAGGGAATCGGAGAAAATATCTTTTATATTTATTTTGGCATGAATTTTATAAAATTTCGGTCTAAAAACATTGGCAAAAAACAGTCAACCTTAGTCAGAAACATGAAAACGATTGTTCTACAACGGTTCCCAAGTACAGAATATTTCCAGAAGTACGCGAGGCTTAGGTACGGTTGTTACAATACAATACGGTTGTATACTCTAAAGCGCACAAGATGATATGATAATTTGCGCTACACTAGCCTACCAAGAGCATTTTTGGACGTGAGGAAGAAAGAAACATGAATGTTCTGTAAGGGTGTCGTATTAGGAAACAAAATCACATTATCTTTGAAATATGGCGCAGAATGTCTGCAATTGATAAACAAACATAGGTACCTCATTTTACATGTACAAAACATATAGGCTTTGGATTGCCTTACAATAATAAAATAAAATGATGTGTTGGGTAGTGTTAGAAGTTGGGAGTGAGAAAAAAGTCTGGTATTTATAGTTTATCTTTATAAATCGCGGCGTATGGGCAATCAAACCATACTACATACGCATACTTCGAGACTGTTGTTTGATGTCTTGAATTATAACGAAAGTGAGCAGGGGAGAGTATTAGTTAATGGAAATACCAGCAGAATGAGATTTGTCAATACGTGTTCAGTATGTTCTGTAACTAAGAATTATCGTTGAGACGAAAGATGACGAATTATTTTGACTTCAAATTCTCTCGATCTTTGAGGGACTTTAATACTCAGGGGAAGTTTGTTCCACAGTAAGGCGCCTGATATTGACAGAGCCTTCTACCCTATGCGAGATGAGCGATGGTTGACTAAGACATTATTGTTTCTGTTCGGCTTTTGGTTGGTTACAGTGGGTGGATGGAAGCGCACTACCTCAGCATTACTCTGAGGAAGATACAACGAGGAGAATACGTTTTGGGCCCTCTGCATGAGGAGCCTTTCTTGAATAGGAATCCAGCCAAGTTTATTAAGGAGAGGGGTTACGTGATCGCTTCTTTTGAAATTACCGTTGCATACCACCTTGGCTGCGAAGTTTACGCATTTTTGTAAATCTCTTTGAAGGTATTGATGTAGGTCTCCCCATACTAGGCTGCAGTAGTCAATGCGCAATAACACAAGGGATTGAATGGCTAATAATCTGGATTTTTCGTCTAGCATACTTTTTATACGATGAAAAAACATTAAAGTTCCGTAGATTTTGTTGCAAGTAGTCTCAACGTGAGATTTGAAGGACATATTTCTATCGAACCAGATACCTAGATTTTTAACTTTTTCTGATGCATTGTTGAGAATTTCCGTGTGCGCCTCTCAGGTACTTGTCAGTTTGCACTTTAAAAGCTTTCAGCTGACCGGGGGCGGAGGAGGAAGCAATGTCGGTGAGACCTTTTTATATTCATTGAAGAGGCTATACATCCGTTACTACTACGCGACGCTCGGCTGGACTCGTACTCGTCCTGTGTTACTTTACGGTGTAAAGTGAATCTACCGAGTGCTGCACATCGCCTGTGCATTTTCCAACCTTCTCGCAATCTTGGTTCTTTTCTTTGACCGTACTCCTGATTTGGTTTGTGTGAATGTGTGTTTCATGTTTATTTTGTTTAAACTAGCCATTCAGAGCGGTATTACTAATTACTAGGCTTTCTAGCCGCCTCTTCCATTAATTACTTACTTACCGGTTCTGTTGAGCCGTTCTTACTTACTTACCGGTTCTGTTGAGCCGTACTTACTTACTAATCGGTTCTGTCGAGCCGTACTTACTTACTTATTGGTTCTGTCGAGCCGTACTTACTTACTTATTGGTTCTGTCGAGCCGTACTTACTTACTTATCGGTTCTTTCGAGCCGTACCTACTTACTTATCGGTTCTTTCGAGCCGTACTTACTTACTTATCGGTTCAGTCGAACCGTACTTACTTACTTATCGGTTCAGTCAAACCGTACTTACTTACTTATCGGTTCTGTTGAGCCGTACTTACTTACTTACCGGTTCTGTTGAGCCGTACTCACTTACTTACTGGTTCTGTTGAGCCGTACTCACTTACTTACTGGTTCTGTTGAGCCGTACTTACTTACTTATCGGTTCTTTCGAGCCGTACTTATTTACTTATCGGTTCAGTCGAACCGTACTTACTTACTTATCGGTTCAGTCGAACCGTACTTACTAACTTACCGGTTCTGTTGAGCCGTACTTACTTACTTACCGGTTCTGTTGAACCGTACTTACTCACTTACCGGTTCTGTTGAGCCGTACTTACTTACTTACCGGTTCTGTTGAGCCGTACTTACTTACTTACCGGTTCTGTTGAGCCGTACTTACTTACTTACCGGTTCTGTTGAGCCGTACTTACTTACTTACCGGTTCTGTTGAGCCGTACTTACTTAGCTGTCAAGCTACTCTCGTGTATTAAGAGCCCGTTGGGCCATCCTTAAAAACGTTAACTCTTGTTGATACTTGCTCTGAATGGCATTCTTCCACTATCGTCTTTTCGTTATTTTTCCATCTCTCGCCTAACCTCTTCACTCGGGAAGTAATTCCTTAGGTGAGGGTTATCAGGACTTCACTTATCTTGAACTTAGATTTGTGCTCTACATTCCAGTTTTATTGAAATAACTGAAAGAAACTTGCTAGTTTTATGTATTTCGCAAGCTTACTACCCTTTTCTTTTGCGCAGTATACCGCCACTACGGCCGGGTCCGGTCTGCTTCCAACCCGACAGCAGATGAGGGCGTCATTTCGGCCCCGCTAAAGTCTTGTTGAGCGCCCATCTGGCTTCTAATTTTTGTCCGAAGTTCCTACCCTTCTGGAGGTACCATTCAATACTTAGAAACGGTATCTCCAGTCTCTCTCTGAACACCCACAAACTAAGAGGAAGCGAGGGCTTACCAACCGATTTCAGAACGGAATAAAATTCCGTTCTTGCCTCAGCCTTTGTTAAACTTTAACGTTTTTTGCTATCTGTTGCGTTGCCAAATTAAAAACTTTGAAAACCTTGCAGTGTGTTATTTCCTTACACACTAAAATACTAAGGAATTACCTTTATCTATTTTGCATTTGTCATAACAAGTGCATTGAATTCTCTTCCTAAAATTTCTCTTTATTCTGTCTCACTTATTTTGATCCCTTCATCATGACTGAACCTATTATTCAACGAAGGTCTGTTTACAAACGTAAAATAACTCTTTCTCTTCGCAAGGCAGAAAATGCAGCTACTGCTGGAGCAGTTGCCGAGGTCCAGGCTTATTGCGAAGAAATTCGCCAAAACTTGGATCAAGTAAGGGCTTATGATGAAAGTATCATTAGCCAACTTTTGGAGACTGCTAAAGATGATGCCGCATTAAATAAGGTAGTAGATAACCAATGTTCCTATTCATCAGATGTTGAAATTAAGCTGAAAACTTTGCTGGCACCGCAAAGGCAGCCTGAACGCGAACCTCTCCCTCCACTAGCGGACGTGAAGTTACCTGATCTAAAATGTGTTGTCTTCACAGGTGAGGGAGATGATTTTCTTAAATACTCGACATTCTTATCTCAATTTAATGACGTTATTGGCCACAGGGTTTCCCTTTCTGGCTCGGCTAAGCTGACCTATCTCAAGACTTACTTGAGTGTGTATGCTTTGAAGCTAGTCGAGCACTTAACCATTACCGATTTGAATTATAAAGTTGCCCTTGACCTGCGTGAACAAGAGTTCTTGAAACCTGACGCAATTGTCAGCAGCTTATGCAAAAAATTGCTAGAACTAAAGTGTTAATTCGATCACTCCTATCAAGAAACTAGGATCTTCATTTCTGAAGTTCGTAGTATTGTTGCCGATCTTAAGACGTACAATTGTGACGTCATAGGAGAACGATCTGGATCACTTTTCGTAAGCCATGTCGTGTTCTCTAAATTGCCTTATCCCTTTCAGCAAGAGTTGGCGATAAGAGTTGATAACAATTATCCTCAACTACAGGACATCTTCGACAATTATGTCAACGTCATTGAGACGTTGAAGCTCAAAAATTCCCGTAGACCTGAGAGGTCCGAAAAGCCGAAGAATTTCCCAGCCAAGAGTTATTCTTCAGTGGCCCCTAAACTCGGACCTCAGAGACAGGTATTTGCTAACGTATCCACTGCTACCCCTGAGAGGAAGACGTGTAAGTTTTGCTCTAGCTTGAGCCATTCTATGCTGCATTGCGTTGCTTACCCATCCTACAAAAGTAGGGTAGACCGGTGTGCTGAGCTTCGTCTCTGTGGTAATTGCACAAGCTCGAAGCATGATACCGGCAAGTGCAGTGCAATGCTAGACTACGAATGTAAATTTTGTAAAAGGAAAAATCACATAGCAGCTTTGTGTAAAAAGGCCAAATTGCCTGAGCTGCAGTCTAACCTTTGCTTGAATTCTACTGCTAGTAATGAATCTGTCTTTCTCCTTCCTACCATTACTCTGCCAGTAAGTAAGGGGAAAACTACTACAAACGTGAGGTTCCTCATAGACTCTGGTTCGCAGCGTTCCTACGTTTCAGGAAACGTCATAACTCGGCTTAGGTGTCCCGAGTTGCCCCCGACCGCTACTTATGTCGTGAGCTCGTTTCTTGAAGAGGGAACCAAGTCCTTTGCTGAGATCAGTCTCGGGATTAATTTGTTGGATAATAAAAATTCCTTACAGATTCCCGTACTCGTGGACAACGACTTCAACATGTCTTACGACATTGCCTTCTTGGGAAAGGCGGTAAGTAATCTTAAAGCTGCCTACCAACTTGCTGACAATTCTCTAACAGAGAATTCAGATACGGTAGTCCTAGAAGGAAATCTAGGAGTTGATATTGTTCAGTGTTTCTCCCATCTTGAACTTACAAACTGCATGAACGGAACTGCTTTCGGGTATGGTTCGGAAATTATCTCTTGGGGGAATGTTGAACACTTCTTTAGGAAAAATCAAGTTCCTGCTCTGTATAAACATTTGAATGCGCTTGGCCGCGAGACTAGTGCTCACGTCAATTTTGTTTTGGATCCTCATCCATGTCACCCTGATCCCATTGGCAGCGTACTGAAGGACAGTGCTGTTGAGGGCCATTTAGATAAACTATTCAGTTTGGAGTCTATCGGCATAACAGATGGCGAGACCGTTACTACTTCAGATATGGAGAAGGTAGAAAAATTTGCCCAAGACATAAAATTTAAGGAGGGGAAATATCACGTTTCTCTCCCCTGGAATGAAAAAATATCCCAGGTTGACGACAATTTCCATGTTGCTCGTGCTGTGCTTGACAGAGTTGTTTCCCGATTGGATGCTCAGGGAAATTTGGAGGCCTACGGCAAGGTTTTTGAGCAGCAGCTTGAAGAGGGCATTTTGGAGGAAGTACCTCTAAAGAGTTTAGAGGGAACTAATGCAGTTTTTATTCCCCACAGAGCTGTTGTGAAAAATTCTCCTTCATGCACTACCAAAGTCAGACCGGTGCTGAACTGCAGCCTGAAGCTGCGCCAGTCTCCGTCGCTCAACGATGCCGCTTCCCTGGGGTGAATCTCGTCGGGGACTTATTTGCTCTGCTAGTTCGATTGAGACATGACGATTTCCTTTTGATGTCTGACATTAAACAAGCTTTCTTACAGATAAGGCTCTCGAAGGAGAGCGACAAAAATAAATTCTGCATCTTGTGGAAGAAAAACGGCAAATTAGTTGCATATAGATTTGCATCGATCGTGTTTCGGTTCGTTGCCAGCCCTTTCATTTTGAACTATGTCGTTAAAAATCACGTCTCTAAGTTCCCGGACGATTTGTGCAGTTACTTCCTTCGTGAATGTATGTACGTGGACAATTTGTTCATTACCAATAATAATCCTGCTGTCTTGTCAGAGTTGTACCGGTGCTCCCGTGAAAGAATGCTGCAAGGCGGTTTTGAATTACGGAGCTGGTCTACTACCTGCGAGTCTGTTCAGTCTCAGTTGGAGTCGGACGGAGTTGCTGCAGACACTTCGGAATAAATCAAAGTTCTGGGGTACTCGTATTCGCCCCGCTCTGACTCCCTGTCCCTGGCTGAAGAACTAACAAGCGCGCCTACTCGTCCCACCAAGAGGATGGTTTTGTCCGCCATCGCGAAGCGTTTTGATCCGCTCGGTCTGTTGGGCCCAGTCACGGTCAGAGGTAAGCTTCTCATGAGAGATATATGGCGGGCTGGGTTGAACTGGGACGATTGCCTTTCAATGGAGCTAAACTCCATCTTTAAAAATTTGATGCAAGACTTTGATGAGTTGCCTAAATTTAGTTTCACAAGGAAGGCTCTCGACTCGGACGATCCAGCCGAGTTTGTGATTTTCTCAGATGCCTCAAAGACCTGTTACGGGTTCAACATCTACGCGGTGACCGGCTCTTATCAGTTGAAAAGCAACCTGCTTTTCAGCAAGATTAAAATAGCTCCACTCAAACCTAAAAGTGTGCCAACTTTGGAGCTGTTAGGCGTGTTCATTGCCTTTAAATGTTTGCTAAATTTGTTGAAAACGTTGAACGGAGCTCAAATTACTAAAATTACCTTTGTTGTCGATGCGCAAATTGTCCTTGCCTGGCTGCTAAACGGGTTTGTAAAAGCGAAAAATGTTTTTGCTAACAACCGTGTTAAGGACATATTAGAGTTCCAGTCGACGTTGAAAAGAGAGTACAACCTAGACTGTGAGTTCATGTACGTGCCCTCTGAGAGTAATCCTGCCGACATGTTGACTCGGGGCCTGACGGCTGCCGAGTTTCAGCGTAAAATTGATTTCTGGCGTCATGGCCCTGAATTTCTCACTAACACTTCAATGGCTTGGCCTCAGAGCCAACTGAACTGCTTGCCTTCCTCTGTAAACTTAGTCACGTGCTCCCGACCGGTGGCCGAGAGCGAGGTGACTAAGCCTGTTCTTTCCATAGAGAAATTTTCTAGTCTTGAAAAATTACTCGGTGTAACAGCTAAGCTCTTCCAATTAGCAGATGTCGCAAAGAAGCGAATATTAAACGCTTTGCAGAATTACGGCAAAGCCCGTTTGTATTGGATTAAGCTCCATCAGGCTACTTTCTTTCCTAAAGAGCTCGACTTTCTCTCTCATCCAGAAGGCGCACTCCAGTCCCTTTGGTTAGAAATCTTAACCTTTTCCTTGACTCGAGCGGCATAATTAGGTCGAGAGGTCGTCTGAGTAGGTGCAAACGAATCTCCTACGAAGCCGCCAATCCTATCCTACTTTCTAAACGTGGTCACTTGTCAAAGTCGCTTGTATCTAATTGTCATCTCAAGTGCATGCACCTTGGCGTTTCTTCCACGCTGAACTGTCTGCGCAACAGCGGGTATCGGATCCCTAAAGTTAGACCTCTAATTAAAGAAATCATTAGGCAATGTATGCCGTGTACCAAGTTGAATGCTCGTGCCTTCAAATATCCTGCTCCAACAGACTATCACTCGGATAGAGTCAACTATGTCAAGCCCTTTAAAAATGTTGGCGTTGATTTCACTGGCCATTTCTATGTAAAATTGGGCGATACTTACGTAAAAAGGTATATCGTCATCTTTACTTGTCTCTGCATCAGAGCTCTACACTTGGAACTGGTTCCTAACATGTCTACTAACGCTTTTCTTGCAGCTTTCATTAGATTCTCCAATAGATTTGGATTTCCAGAAACTGTTTACTCCGATAACGCTCCCTCTTTCCAACAGGCCGCTGAACTGTTGAATAGTTCAATGCCAGAAAGCGTCACCGGGTATTTTGCTCGTAATAACATTAAGCATGTCAAAATTCCTCTTTATTCAGCTTGGTTCGGTAGTAGTTGGGAGAGACTAATCTGAGTCGTCAAGAGTTGTCTCTACAAATCAATCGGTCGGAGTAAAATAGAATATTTTTCTTTCATGACTTTGCTATCTGATGTGCAAAACGCAGTCAACTCTAGACCGTTGACTTACGTAGATTCAAATGACCTCTCCAAAGAGTGGGTGTCACCTAACTCCTTTTTCAATTTGGGAAATAATAACGCTACCGTAAGTTTCGGTAGCGTCGCAGGTGATCAGTTCTTGCAGCCTACCCATGCTGACCTGGTAAAATCTTTAGAGGTTAGAGAGGAGGCCTTAGAACGATTTGAGAATTTCTGGTATAACGACTACTTATTGTCGCTTAGACAGACTGATAAAAACCTTTACGAACAAAACTGGGAGGACCGTATTAGCGAAGGTGAAATCGTGTTGATCTCCTCTCCTGTTAAGCCTAGGCCTTTGTGGTCTATGGGAAGAGTATTGGAACTGTTCACGGGGAATGATGGCAAGACGCGCTCTGTTAAACTCTTGAGACCAGACAGGTCAACGGAAGAATATGCCATCTCGCTCCTATATCCGTTAGAACTTACGCTTGACGATGTAGTTCCTCTAACGAAACCTGCCGTTTCTTCCAGTGTACTTGAGCAGCAAAGTCGACCTCGGAGACAGGCTGCTCGGAGGTGCCTGGAGATTTTGAAACGTCAATAAATTGACGTTTCCCGCCCCCCGGGGATGTGTTGAGAATTTCCGTGTGCGCCTCTCAGGCACTTGTCATTTTGCACTTTAAAAGCTTTCAGCTGACCGGGGGCGGAGGAGGAAGCAATGTCGGTGAGACCTTTTTATATTCAGTGGAGAGGCTATACATCCGTTACTACTACGCGACGCTCGGCTGGACTCGCTACTCGTCCTGTGTTACTTTATGGTGTAAAGTGAATCTACAGAGTGCTGCACATCGCCTGTGCATTTTCCAACCTTCTCGCAAACTTGGTTCTTTTCTTTGACCGTACTCCTGATTTTGTTTGTGTGAATGTGTGTTTCATGTTTATTTTGTTTAAACTAGCCATTCAGAACGGTATTACTAATTACTAGGCTTTCTAGCCGCCTCTTCCATTAATTACTTACTTACCGGTTCTGTTGAGCCGTACTTACTTACTTACCGGTTCTGTCGAGCCGTACTTACTTACTTATCGATTCTGTCGAGCCGTACTTACTTACTTATCGGTTCTGTCGAGCCGTACTTACTTACTTACTTATCGGTTCTTTCGAGCCGTACTTACTTACTTATCGGTTCTTTCGAGCCGTACTTACTTACTTATCGGTTCTTTCTAGCCGTACTTACTTACTTATCGGTTCAGTCGAACCGTACTTACTTACTTATCGGTTCAGTCGAACCGTACTTGCTCACTTATCGGTTCAGTCGAACCGTACTTACTTACTTACCGGTTCTGTTGAGCCGTACTTTCTTACTTACCGGTTCTGTTGAGCCGTACTTACTTACTTACCGGTTCTGTCGAGCCGTACTTACTTACTTATCGGTTCTTTCGAGCCGTACTTACTTACTTATCGGTTCTTTCGAGCCGTACTTACTTACTTATCGGTTCTTTCGAGCCGTACTTACTTACTTATCGGTTCAGTCGAGCCGTACTTACTTACTTATCGGTTCAGTCGAACCGTACTTGCTTACTTATCGGTTCAGTCGAACCGTACTTGCTTACTTATCGGTTCAGTCGAACCGTACTTACTAACTTACCGGTTCTGTTGAGCCGTACTTTCTTACTTACCGGTTCTGTTGAGCCGTACTTACTTACTTACCGGTTCTGTTGAGCCGTACTTACTTAGCTGTCAAGCTACTCTCGTGTATTAAGAGCCCGTTGGGCCATCCTTAAAAACGTTAACCCTTATTGATACTTGCTCTGAATGGCATTCTTCCACTATCGTCTTTTCGTTATTTTTCCATCTCTCGCCTAACCTCTTTCTAAAAGAAGCTCCAATGGCTTCACTCGGGAAGTAATTCCTTAGGTGAGGGTTATCAGGACTTCACTTATCTTGAACTTAGATTTGTGCTCTACATTCCACTTTTATTGAAATAACTGAAAGAAACTTGCTAGTTTTGTGTATTTCGCAAGCTCACTACCGTTTTCTTTTGCGCAGTATACCGCCACTACGGCCGGGTCCGGTCTGCTTCCAACCCGACAGCAGATGAGGGCGTCATTTCGGCCCCGCTAAATTCTTGTTGAGCGCCCATCTGACTCCTAATTTTATTCCGAAGTTCCTACCCTTCTGGAGGTACCATTCAATACTTGGAAACGGTAACTCCAGTCTCTCTCTGAACACCCACAAACTAGGATGAAGCGAGGGCTTACCAACCGAATTTCAGAACGGAATAAAATTCCGTTCTTGCCTCAGCCTTTGTTAAACTTCAACGTTTTTTTGCTATCTGTTGCGTTGCCAAATTAAAAACTTCGAAAACCTTGCAGTGTGTGATTTCCTTACAGCATTAATTTTATCGTTTCCAACTGCGAGAGTTAGATCTGAAGTTTTTTTAATAGCATTACTGGATCCGAAGATAATGCATTGTGTTTTATTAGCATTTAATTTGAGACCAGTTAGGTCGTACCATGATTTCAGGCTAGTCAGTATAGTTTCGGCTTTAATTTGCGTCTGTGGTATTTCCGATACAGAATTTGTTATTGCAATTTGAACATCATCTGCATACATTGAGATCCGTGTATTAGAAGGCATTGGAGGGAAATCATTAACGAAAATAGAAAACAATAGCGGGTCAAGAATGGATCCTTGGGGAACACCAAAATTGTTTTGAATGAATGGGGATAATTTATCTTCTATGCGGACAGCATGAGATCGATTTGACAAGTAACTTTACAAACTATTGCGTGTCCATTCCCAAGTTCAGTATTTTATGCAGAAGTCTATCATGTTCGACGCTATAGAACGCTTTAGAGAGATCGAGTAGCAGCAAGAGTGTCACATTCTTCTGATCGATGTCACTGTATAATTTTTCAGAGATGTTGAGCAGAGCATCTTGAGTGCTAGTGTTTCTTCTATAGGCGTATTGATTTCGATGGAGTAGATTTGACCCGTCCAGGTGAAATGACAGTTGATTTGTCACCACTTTCCCCAATATTTTGGACATTACAGGTAAAAGACTGATGGGCCTGTGGTTTGATGCTGTATTTAGGTCGCCACTTTTATGCAACGGTCTAATAATGGAATGTTTCCATTGGTTTGGAAACGTGTTGGTTGCTATTGATGTATTAATTATCAGACGAATCCATGGTGCTGTGACTGGGAAACTGTCTTTGATGTATTGAAGACTGATGCCATCATGTCCAACTGCCTTAGTATTTTTCAGCGAGTATAAGATATTTCTTAACTCCGGTAAATCGACAGACGTGGTCTCCACCTGACATCAGCCCTCGGGGATGCAGTGGGGCATGAATTTTCAATTGACGTTTCACCTGGACCGGTACACACTTCACTGAAAACTTGAGCCCCTACTTTTGAAAAAATGTATTGAAATCCGTGGCTGTTGCCAAGGGATTTTCAAAATTACTTGTACGGTCTAAATTTTTATATGGCGCAACCTCACTAATGATTTCCCAAGTTCGTTTCGGGTTATTTTTAGCCGTTTTTAGTTCCTGGTGGAAGTGAGTTTGTTTCGCTGCAGTGATTTTCTTTCAAATAATTTTTTCATGTTCTTCATATCTGTTGTATAAGGTACAGTTTGATCTATTGTTTTTGTACTCTCGCAAGTTAGCTTTCTTGATTCTGCTCATCTCTTTAACTTCGTCAGTAATCCAAGCAGTGCGTTTTGGCTTGTTTTTTTTTTGGTGACGTAAGGCGCGCATCGTCGAGAGCTGCAGTGAAGTTCTCGTTGAAGATGGACACTAGAATGTCAACATCGTCAGATTGCATCATATTATGGAATTCGGTGGACCGATTGAGTAGTTTTTCTTGAAATAGTTCCGCAGAATAGTGCCTTTTCGAGCGATAAGTCATCAACCGGTATTTTTGTCTTTCCTTTGCAATATTAATTTCACATTCTATGGAGTGGTGATCGGAAATAAAAGGTGATATTACTGTACTAAGTATTGCGGCGGGATTATTTGTAATTGCCAGATCGAGGATAGTTGCAGAGACTTAAGTAATGCGAGCCGGTTCTTTGACCATTTGTGATAGGCTTAGTTTATGCAACAGTTTGCTTAGCTGATTGTTCTTGTCCGTTAAGGGAACCATTTCCACAAGTCGGCCAAAACTTGATTTTCCATCCGTAGATTTTTTCTATCGGACTTACGTCTATGAAAATTTGCAAACTACTAGATCTCTAGATTTCCAACAACTTTTCTTCTACAAGTTTTTTTGCATTGGGACATAGAAAATGAGTTATTCATGATAAATAAGAAAAAATATATGTATAACATTCGTTATAATGGGGCCGAAATTTAGAAAGCTAGAGCAATGCGGTTTGTTGCATGCGAAAGTACAACGTATTCTCCAAAAATGCTGTGAACCGGTTTTTGAATTTGAATTCATTTTGAATTTATAGAATTTTTTTTGAAAAAGCTACAATCAGAGTTTAAATTTAGGGTAAAAAGTCTACGGAAAAAATTTCACGTAAAAATTTTTGAAAATCAAGAACACAGCAATTGTAGATTACACCTGTGACTTCCAAATGCAGCAAACCACATTGCTCTAGCTGTGTAAAATTCGGCCCCATAATAACGAATGTATTGAAAATTGTGATTGTTCAATATCGACGATTTTAAGAAAAAAAATGCTTGTCCTCCTACAGTTTTCGAGCTACAGTGATGATTTTGATATCATTGGATGCAGAACAACAAGGGCTTTACAATGTTTTAGGAAGTTTTTCAGAATTCATTCTTTTTTCAAAGTTATGACGTCATAAATTTGAATTTTCTTGAGAATATTTTGATTTTTATTTATTTTAATTTTTTTAATTTTTATATTGGAAATTTGAGGAAAAGCATTCAAGTTTTTGGAATGTCCACGTTATTCTGCATCCAATGATACCAAAATCATTACTGTAGCTCAAAAATTGTAGGAGGAGAAGCATTTAGAAACCCCCCCCAAAAAAAATTTCGTTTTCTATGATTTCCCATTTTCTTTTCAAGAAAATCGCATTTTGTCATAAATGATAAATGATTCTAAATTGCATTTCCTATCAGTATACCAAATTTCATTGCTCTAAATTCAATAATAAAAAAAATATTCGGATGGGGGATGCTTACCTTGAGGAATATGAATGATGATATATACATATATAAAAAAATGAAATTGAAAATTCAAGAATTTTTTTTTCACGTTATTCTGCATCCAATGATACCAAAATCATCACTGTAGCTCGAAAACTGTAGGAGGAGAAGCATTTAGAAAACCCCCCAAAAATGTCGTTTTCTATGATTTCCCATTTTCTTTTCAAGAAAATTGCATTTTATCATAAATGATAAATGATTCTAAATTGCATTTCCAATCAGTGTACCAAATTTCAGTGCTCTAGGTTCAAAAATGAAAAAAAAGGTCCGTAAGGGGGATGCTCTCCCCCTCCCGGGGGGGACGCTAGCTCTGGGATACGTTCCTGATATTTTTACAGACATTCGGGAACATATCTCAAACTCATTTAAAGCAATAAAAAAAATCGGGAGAGGACTGCAGGTGCCCTGAACATGGTTCCCTTAAGTCGACATTAAAACCTCCGAGAGCAAAGAATTTTTTTTTTTCCTGAAGGATTCCTTTGAAGGTTACCTCAATGAAATCTAGTGTTAGACTTAGGGGAGACCCAGGGTGCCTTTTTTAACTTTATTCGCTAGCATTGAAGATGTTGAGTACATTTCTTTCACATAAATACAAGATCCACTACCTCGGCGGGTTTTAGCGCCATCGTAGCGGTACAACACGTAATCATGAATGTTAAAAAATGAACTTTGGGTTCGGGAATCAAACCAAGTTTCTGAAACACACAAAATGTCAATTTCTTCAGTGACCAACATTACTCTGATGTCATCCTGTTTCCCATTCAGGCTTTGAGCATTTATGTGCTTTATTTTGATTTTACTAGTATTAGGACTCTTTTTGAATGTAGCAGAGTTATTATCTCGATGGCATCGTTCCGAGAATTTATCGATCTTGCCTACCTTACCCAGGGTGTTTGGCCCAGCGTCTGCTATGTAAGAAAGTCTACTATTTTGCTGGGCAGGATCAGTTTGTCAAGATGAGGTAACCCCAGTCTGATTTTTGCCTTGTGTGACAAGGGCACTGTAGTGATCGTTTTTACGATGGAGCAATAGTGGAGGGTTATTATTTGATAACTCTGATGAGAGATTGACTAATATTTTCAAGACACAATGATCCTGCTCATCCAGGATGAGAAGTTTTTGGCCTATCACGTTCGAGATGATAAGTGGTATAAGGTCTACAGCAGCTTGATCAAAATGTTTGTCGTCAATGTAATTATTTGTGAGGTTTTGAATGTCTCCGCTGTTCTTGTCAACAAATTTAGCGTATGTGCTTTAGTTGGCTTTGCTCTCCGTTTTGATTGCCGTCTTTAAGGAATTGTAGTTCCATTTTGATGCTGGTTGTTTCGTAGGTATATGAGCTACTGCATGAAGGAGGCAGTGTCCATCAGCTTTGGTAGGAATCAGCTCTATTTTAAATGATCGTTTCAATTCATCCATTGTGGAATTCACGCGTTCACAAATGGGAGTGGAGACTTTTTTTTCATACTTTTCATATCATTTGAAGGTTTGGAGAGGTGAGGGGAAATTACGTTTTTCTGGTTTTGAATGGGCCGGCTGTGGTGATTTCTTGTATGGGGTCCTGCAGAGAACTGAGAGAAGCTCGTGTCATTATTATTTTTCTGGTGATGATGGTGGATGCAGTTGGACGGTGGATTTTCTATCGATTTCCGACTACAATTTTGCAGCGATTTCTCTCTTCCTGTTGATTTCATTGCTTCTGAGTATGTGATTGGATGTTGATTTATACTCGTACCTGAGAGGGGCCTTTCATACGCCCGATCAGCATCGGATAGCAATGAAAACCTATTTTTTGTAGGCACTCTGCAGTAGTTTGTGGCAGATGCCGGAGAGGGCGTGTTATATGAGGGCAAACATCGGGAGGAGAGGGGAGGAGAAGGTTTGTTATATGAAGGCAAACATCGGTTAATGCTGCTGGAGGTTTCACGGGGAAAGGCTTCACGTGGAAAGGCTGTCAACTTAGAGCAGTCATTCAACTCATTTTGCTGTTTTGAATGTTCATTGGAGTATTTAATTTCTTCATTCAGGTTTTGGGAGTTTCTGACACAGGAGATAAAATGTGAAGTTAGTCTCAAAGGTGATCTTAGAGCAATTTGCTGAAGAAAACGATGAGTGTCTTCTCGCGTAATAGGCCAATTGCGGACATTGTTGTAAGCTTCATTAACAGTAACTGTTTTTGCATTTGTTCGCAGCGGAATCAGTTTGAGACTAATTTTTCTGCACAGACTCGTTGCCATGTAGAATTGCTGGCCACTGCAGGCACTCACCACATAAATATGAGAACATACCACACACACACCACAAAAGTGTCGCGATACGAGAAGGGGTGGTGGTTTATAGCCTTGCGGCTGCCGTCCCCTCGCACGCATGGGGGAATCACAACCCTCGAAAATAAAACAATAGTATTACACATTGGTGTTCGCGTGTACCCGTACAACAGCATGGGAAATAAAAGAATCGAAAGATTGAAATGGGTTTTATTTTGAGAACACGTGGATTAAAAATGAGGATCGTCGACAAGCAAGTTTTGATCTAAATTGACACACAAAGAATGAGAAATTTGCACCTCTTGTCGCAATGAGCGCTAGAGCAACGATTGCATCATTAACGTCGCACAAAATTCATGATAACTAAAAAAAACTTCCCGCACAATAAATAAAAAAATCAGAAGACATAGTCGATGAATGGGCTAGCGTAAGCACGAAATAACCGGGGTTAATGCAATGTATAACAGCAAAAACCTTGCTTACCACAAGGTATTCAAAAATTAAGTAAAACACTTCGCATCACGCACCACCTGAACGCACAATAAATAAAAAATCAGAAGACATAGTCGATAAATGGGCTAGCGTAAGCACGAAATAACCGGGGTTAATGCAATGTATAACAGCAAAAACCTTGCTTACCACAAGGTATTTAAAAATTAGGTAAAACACTTCGCATCACGCACCACCTGAACTCTTGCTTTGTGACCGAACCACATCCTCCTGCTAAGTGCACAACACCACAATAAAAAACACAAATTAATTATATAATTAGCGCGCCACTTTGAGTGCCCCATTCTATGTGCTGCTTTGTACTTCAATTTGTACTTAGATCACTTTTCTGAGTCCTCAACCCGTAATTTGGTATTAACACTTTTTTGTAACTGCTAGATCACGATGACTTAATACACTCCCAATACTGCTTGAAGAATGCACGTAGGGATGATCTGCCTCTGCTTCGGGCGGCGATGTTGTGGCGGGACGCCCGGAATCAGGTCGGCCATCTTCAGAGCTCTCACTATTATAAACACTCGCACTCTTGATAATGAGTTATTCATTGATTGATATTCACTGCCTATTCACTATTTCCGCTGCTGGTGCTCAGCATCTCCTGTCCTCGTCGGCGGCCACTGCCGCGGCAGTTCGTTTCGGCAGCTGCTCCAATGCTCCGCTCCATCTTGCTGGCTTCACTGCTCCAGTTCTCCACATGCGCTTCGTTACTGGCAAAGTTTTTGAAGTCTTGTCCCGCCTGTGATTCTTTTAAGTGCTGCGGGATTAGGTTATTGTAGTTCTTGCCCGTCGACCTCCGCATTGTTGGTGAATACATGGCTCCAAATTTTTATGCTGAAGCTGCTTGGGAGCTCATGCTCAACGTGGAAATTCTCCATGTATTTTTCGTTGGGTTGTTGATGTGCCTAGCCCGTGATTTTTCGAGCTGGTTCTTATTGCAGGTTACTACTTCGGCGATTTTAAGTGTACGGCGTTGTCTTCTTGAAACTTCGATGTTTACTTTACTCAGATGTTAAATTTGCTGCTTATGTAGTATGCATCCCGGCAGCGGCCGGGATGCCACGTTGTGTGTGCCCTCAGATCTCGCACCTCTTCTCTTCTGTAATTCCACGAACAAAAGCCTCTCGATTCTTCATGTTAACTCATTATATAGCTCTCGCCTGGTTCATTCTCGAAAGGTCTGGACTATTTTAAGCCACAGAGAAAGTCTCTCAATTTTGATTCGTTGGATGCTTGCCTGTCCTGAAGTTTCGCACTCTGATTGGAGCGCGCTCGATACCCCAAACACGTGATTCCTTAGAGAACACACCATTGGTGTAGATGGTGCCGCTTTCTGCTTAAGCCTTACTCCTTCTCTTTTGAATCTGCCATCGCGCTACCCAGTTCAGACAAAACCTATGCCTTCTGATCCCAAGCCTGTGTGTGTGTGGTGTGTGTGTGTGGTGTGTGTGTGTGGTGTGTGTGGTGTGTGTGTGTGGTGTGTGTGGTGTGTGTGGTGTGTGTGTGTGTGGTATGTGTAAAGTGTGTGTGTGTGTGTGGTGTGTGTGTGTGGTGTGTGTGTGTGGTGTGTGTGGTGTGTGTGTGGTGTGTGTGTGGTGTGTGTGTGGTGTGTGTGTGGTGTGTGTGTGGTGTGTGTGTGGGGTGTGTGTGGTGTGTGTGTGGTGTGTGTGCGGTGTGTGTGTGGTGTATGTGTGGTGTGTGTGGTGTGTGTGTGTGTGTGGTGTGTGTGTGGTGTGTGTGTGGTGTGTGTGTGGTGTGTGTAGTGTGTGTGTGGTGTGTGTGTGTGTGTGTGTAAGCACATTCATCAACTTTTTACGGAGTAGATAACCGCAACATTAATTTGGAATGAAAAAACGTGCTGTCAAAAAGTCATTTTTGCTTTATTTTTAATTCCGCAACAATTTTTAGAAAAAATGAAATTCCACTGATACAGTGATAGTTAAATATTCTAATTCAAAAATCATGATACTAGAATAATGATCCAGTTATGATATTTTTGTTATCTATCAAAGTAAACCAAATTCCTATAATTAAATCGCAGTGCAAACCTCAGCATTCAGACTCGAAAAAACATTTTAACTGAATCATTCATTCTTGATTTTTCTTAGCATTTGTAAGTAGCAAAGTAAATTCCTTTATTAAAATGGCAGCGCTAAGTCTAATATTTATATTCGAAACATCATGAGTTTACATAAATGTACTATGAAAAATGAATTTGACCTCCAAATGCATTAACATTTCCTAATAATTCACTTACCATATTCTAATTCATATATAATAGTTATTATTACATGTTTATGCATTTTGTGATGTAAATTTGTATAATTTGTAACGACAAAACATTGACAAAATAAATGCTACCAACAAACCTCATCCATTTTCATGATAAAATGTTAGTTACTTTTCGTCGAGCTGATGCAAACTTTTTCAATCAAATGCTTGCTGTGTTGACTCCTCAGCGGGATTCGTTCGATCAGCCCTTCCTCTGCTCCTATCTTTTGCGTTGTTGAGGCTGGCAGACAGGAACTTGTTGAGGTCGTGTAGAGAGAGCTCTTTACAGTGTGGTGACTTCTTTGCTGCTTCTATCGTTAGAAACAAAAGACATTCCATCATCGCGCATACGTATTGAATATGAACAATATGTTACTCGATTAATGCACTCCATTTTTCTAGTCTATATATAGACATAAATAAGGTTAAATAATTTGTTATATAATATATCTGTGTATATCAGATGGCAGACTGTTATAAATGACATAAAAAACTTACCTATTACACAATCGTAGATTTTTAAACTTTTGAATGGCCATTTCTGTTTTTTCGCAAGAAGGCTGAACGTATTAGCGACATCTTTTGCCAACAATGAGTTCATGATGTTGAACACAACGCTTGAGCTTTTTGACCCTCCAATTAGAGAAAGTTCCTTAGCTACTTGAACACGTTTCTCTTCATTTTCGAGTGTTTTTTCCATTTTATCCAATTCATCAAGGCTTTTGATAGGCAGTTCTGGTAAAATAGTCGGAAATATTGTCGCTTGTTCATTTTGAAGTGGCTCTGTATATTTTTTACCGCTTTCAAATCGTTTTTCACACCAGAAATTTTCTTGAAGAGCTTTTGCTGTGCTACAACAATAATAATTCATTTGCTTAAAATTTCTTCACCTTGTTCCTCAAAATGTTTTTCCCAGTCGCTCTGATGTACTTCGGAGGCTGATAAGGAATGAATGAATGAATGATATTACTGCAGGTCTAATTATATAAAATACTGAAAGTTCCAACAAAGTCAAAATAAGAAAAACTAAAGACATGAAAAACTATTTAGCATGCAACAACGAAAATGGCGTCATTACAGCAGTTACTTCATAGTTTAAAATTGTTTTTATTAATGATTACTATCGATATCTACTTACAACCAGAAGCATAAATAGCCCTGGAGGTGTAGAGAGGAGACTGAAGCAGTGCGCTACCAACATGGAGTTTCTTAGGAGGAGGAGGAATCGAAGGACAGCGCAAAACAACCGATTTTCTCGGTGAAGCTTTCCGCTTCCTCTATTCAGGGCTACTGCAACTTTCCGTTTCCGTAATGAACTCAGCTTCATGTCGCTTAGCTACGGCCGCTTCGTACGTTGTTGCAGTGCCTGTCAAGATGCAGTGATGGGGACTCCAATTTCGCCATTCAGGCTTCACGCACTTTTTTATCATCACAGACGTTTTTTGCATGGACATTCCTGAAAGCCAATTAACAAAAAACTTGTTTCCTGAATATTCGCACCATGATGAAGGAACAATTTCAACCTAATTGGTATCTTTGAAGATAACGACAGAAAACATTTCGTCTGACTAGAAAATACAAGGACATTTAAATTTTCAAATCATAGGAAATACAGCGTAGCCCTGTTTTCTAGAAAATATGTAACATTTCAGATCAATATCATTCACACTTATTGTTATTTTCTTTAAATCTATGCTTACTTTATAAATTTTCAATATGGACGAATCACAGGGATATCTAAATAATCTGGATTTTTTACGGAAAAGATTTGCTACGACACATTGATTTGTAATTTGCATCACGAAAACAATTTCACAATTTTTGAGCAAACAACACGAGTCCTTCCTTTTGCTAGGTAGAATTGTCCCATTGGGTAACTGCAGTTTTGTTAACGACTTTTTCACCTCTGGTGCTTTATTTTTGCAAGATTTGAAACAGTTCATTTCTGAAACGCGATTGCAAGCTTGCTCTATTGACATTTTTCCAGAACGAATTCTTCTTTTCAACATACCCAACACATTTTCAAACTTGAATGCACTAAATGCATCAAGAGGCCCGTACAATTTAACGTCAGAAGTTATATGAATTAGGCTATAGACATTATAAGAAACACTGCAAAGATCGTATAGGGTTGAATATCTATAAACAAACTGTTCAAGCAATTTGTTGGCATAGTCTAAATTTTCACTATCTTGATGCTTTGGGTCGATAAGAATTCTAACTGATACTGAGAGAATCAAAAAGTGGTTATACATTTCTTCATTGATTATATCTGATAAGCATGCAGGTCCTATATATAAAAGGAATGTACGGAACTCAACTGCATTGAATCTCTCTCATTCTTTCAAGCTTCTTGGTCTCCTTGTGAACTCGATCGGAGTCCACTTCGATACTTCTTCCAGTGATTGATTTAGGCTAGTTTCACTGTGAGGAGTCATTTTGTACGGGCGAACATGATACCATAGATGCATAAGCTTTCTCATAAATCCAAGATAAAGTAGATGCATAGGGTCACAGGTAAATTTTGTTACCAATCCAACAGCTAGATTTTCTAACAGGGAACCACCAACATGATGTTCAGTTCAAGTCCTATTTTTAAAAGATTCGTCTGTGCGCAACTCTGAGTTTAAGTTCTCATATGATATCGCTTTATTCTTGTAAACACCTTTTACAGTACATTTCTCGCATGCAAAGTAACTCTCATGGCTTTTACATTGTTTTAGGAATACACGAGCTGGAGCATCACAAATGAAGTTTTGTAATTTAATTAACTGCATAAGTTTTAGAACCAATCGTTATTCCATCGCTCAACATTTTTTTTAATTCATCCATTCGATTAAATCTTTTAAATATAAATTGAGATCAGGTTCACCAGGTCCACAATATATTGCCACTACAAATGGATTTCCGTCTCCGAAATTTTCAACGGAACACAGTATTGGCCATAACGCAATGCTACTTGATTTAAAAAGTGGCACACCGTCCATGTTGAAAGATAAATTAAAAACCAATTGTTCCGAATTCAGCTTATAGTTAGAACTGAAACACTCATTTGTACCTTTCAAAATACCAAAGTATGCAAACTTTCCATCTGCGCAAGCTACGATATTGTGACTGCTTTTAATTCGCAACAACGTTCGAGCATCTTGAGGTAGGTTGTCGTCCGGGTGATGTTTTTTATTATGGACAGTAATTCATTGATATATTGGTGGGAATGATTATTCCTAATAGCCCGTTGTCTTAAATCGTCTTTAATTGTGCCTTCGCTCACAGGTGCATTAGCATTTTCAACTTCACTCAATTCAGATAACTCTTCCGAATCATTCAAAGACAGCCTGTCCGTTTCGTTTGATTCATTTTCAATAATATCATCATTACTTTCATTCGGCAAAGTCACTTCGGTTTCCGTGGAATCTCCAACTCTAGCTTCAGATAGTTTTTCATCATTCACGCGTGACAATGACGGAACTTCAAAGAGACTTTGTTCTCTCGAACTTTGTGAATATATGCAGTCAGGTTCACCGGTATTTTCATCCGGATTCGCTAAATTATTGGGTCTGTCCATTTTTTTCAACGCAGCTTCATTTTCAATTTCACTCCAAATTAACTGAGAGATTTTATTAATTTGATAATAGTTCCTTTTCCTCCCCATCAAATCTGAACTGAAAGTATAACTGAAAATAAATTAGTCATTTGATGCTTCTTTATCGTTATCAAGATGACAATGCTTGTGTAAATAGAAAAAAACTACAGCTTATGGGGACGTAAATTTAATCATTCTCTCGCACCCGATCAAGGTTTGTGCCAGCTGACGTGCTTTCATTTGTTTTACCAGGGTACACTCACGTACGACAATAATCAAATAATACTTTGAACTAGAATAATTCCTAGGAAACAGCATTGCCCTAAAAATATTCTGAAGACTGATAAACATTCAAAATAAAAGGTAGGGAAGTAATTCACGAAGTAAGAAATAAGAAACAAAACTTATCAAGCAAAGAATTGCACTGGTGGATTTGGTATGAGTATTTTAGACTAAAAATGCTTTCGAATATATTTTTAAATCTTCTAGCTCAAATACCAAAGTAAACTGTTGACAAAAAACGAACCTTCATATACTATTTGCAATTATGATTATGACCAGTCTGATCTAACATTTTGAATTAGAAGAAATCATATTCTTTCAGCACAGGTTGAAAAATTACGCAATTAAAGTCTAATTAACGTCGACAACGGAGAATAAATATAGAAGTTCACCACATTTTCTTCTGAAAGGCCACACGAACATTTCAAATTTTTGGTGAACAAGTCATATAACCTCAAAGATGGGCTCTTGCCACTCGCGTTAGAAGTATCATACTACTACTCAGATACATAATGAGTTAATGTAATGGTAATGATGAATGCATATTTGTGAAAGAACTTCTACTGCCCTAATCGAATTTGTAGAAAATATTCTTAAGCATGCGCACATTCACTTGAAATATTAAAGCTTTCTCTGTTCACTGTAGGTGGCGCCCTCCTGAGCTTAAATACAAACTTTTATTTCACCTTGAACGTTGTAGTTTTTACTATTGATTTCAATCAAAAATTTAAATTAGTTATCATTTTCATCGCCTTGTTATTAAGAGAACTTAATTTGTACTCACAATTTAGAAGCAACACTTGCTTCAATCCAACACTTCTGGGAACCCTTCAGAGAAAGGCTTACATATCTTGAAGAATTAGAGATTTGCATAATATTTTTAAACGATTTTCAGCGTCGTATCATTTCCCGTCACAACGGTGTGCTCAAGAAAGAAAACACTGTACTATTAATATCAGATTAGGAAAACTTCAGCCCCAAAATTAGCTCCAGTTCAACAAAAAGTAATGAATAATAACGTCTTAACCAGCAGCGCATGAAATTAATGTCTCTAACATCGACAGTGAAAATCTTGTCTCATTAATTATTCAACTAGTACTGTGAATTGAATGATGTTCATAGAAATCTGGAGGAGCACACTTAACACTGATCATGTCTTGAGCAGCTCAGTTGAACTAACGGTCTTTGCTGAACACGGGCGCAAAATGCCGCCCAAGCGTCTAGAGGAGAGGGAGGAGAGGGGGATCCGTTCGTCGTTTAATCCAGTCTGAACGATTGAGCTTCTAGATGCAAATGCTTTCGAAATCGAAATGTCAAAACTTATCAAAATAGCTACTTGTGTACCTATCAATTTACCTATTGGTGTTTTCTGTCTGTCAGTATTATCAAACGAAAGCTTTTGAAATGGTATCACGCGCATATATAGAATTTAATCATCACAATTTTACGTCCAAAGATATCAGCATACTACTTCTTACACGTAGATAACATTATTAGTTATTCCAAATGTTTCAAATGCGCATTACAACTGAATAAGACACAACTAAGTCTTGATAAGGCGAATGTCAGTTTTTTTAGCACATGGAATTTCTTTTACTTCAGCTTCACTCTGAATACTACAAAAAATGAAGAATATACTTGACCCAGAAGCTAACAGCAGTTAAATTTGGGACTAATCAGATGTGTAAGACGGTTATTGATTCTAAATGCAGAATTTAATATGAGCTCTGAGAGACATTTCCGCGATTTTATCAAAACACGTATAACCACAATTTCATTATATGTCTATACAATGGTTTTTTAACAATGACGTTTGAAAGCAGGTACGTTGCATTCACACGTGCCTCCCATATGGAAAATTCATGTATAGCCAATGTGGTAGCCAATAGGAAATTCCACGTGGACCCCACATATCAAAAACAGCATTCAATGTATTAACATGGCTATGATGCGTATATTCAGTGGCAAATCTATTTTGCCAGCTTAAATCCACGAAGCCACTAACTAACTATGTGGCATCCATGTGACATTCTATGCAGGGTGATGGCATTAGCCTCCAATATATAAAAGACAGCTTCCCCGTCACAGCACCTCTGATTTGCTTGATCATAAATACATCTATAGCCGCAAACAAGCTTCCCGATCAATGGAAACTATCCATTATTAAGCCATTACATAAATCTGGTAATATTGACATAGCGTCAAGCTACAGACCAAACAGTCTCCTGCCTGTCATGTCCAAAATACTGGAAAAGTAATAACGAACCAGCTCTCGTCTTTCTTAGACGAGTCACATTTACTTCAGCGCCATCAATATACTCACAGAAGAAACACCAGTACTCAAGACGCGCTGCTTAACATAACAGAAAACATTTACAATAATATGAACCAAAAATAATATCTCTCCTGCTATTGCTTGATCTCTCCAAAGCTTTCGATAGTGTTGAACATAAAAACCTTGTACAAAAAATTTGAAACCTCAGAATAGACACTCAGTGGTTTGAAAGCTATCTACTAAGCCGCTCTCATGCAGTGTGCTTGAATAACAAAACGTCACCATTCATACAAAATGATTTTGGCATTCCTCAAGGTTCAATCATCGGTCCGCTCCTATTTTCAATTTTCATGAATGATTTCCCCCCTACGCCGGCAAACACAAAAATTTCAATGTATGCTGATGAGGTACAAATTGCCATGACAAGTTCGACAGCGTATTTGGAGGAAACATAAAGCAACGCTGAAAACCTTCTAAGAAATCTGGGATTTTGGCATGGCCACAATGGTCTGAAACTCAATGCGAGTAAAACGCAGTGCATTATTTTTGGATCACAGAATACGACCAGAAATTTACAGCCATTTGCACTAACATTTGGAGACGATAAAATTAAACCAGTAGGTAAAGTAAAAAATCTTGGTGTTTGGTTTGACAAAAATATGACTTTCAACTCACACGTAGAAACAGTGTGCAACAAAATCAACGGAACCTTAACGTTCTTTCATCGCATTAAGAACACACTTGACAAAAAATCCAGGTTATTAGAGATTCAGTCTTTAGTTTTATCGCGTCTGGACTACTGCAGTCTAGTGTGGGGAGATTCACTTCAATATCGTCAAAAGAGTTGAAAAAACGTATTAACTTTGCAGCCAAAGTGGTACGCAAATGAAATTTTAAGAGACACGATCATGCCACCCCTCTTAAGAAAACTCTTGACTGGAGCACAATACCGAATGGATTCATGATCCAAAAAGCTCAACGAGTGTTCTCATCTCTGTACCTCCCTCACAGCAATGCAGATGTGGTAAAATTTTGTCCATCCAATATCTCAAACAAAAAACCAAATCGGAGGAATGATGTCTTGGTTAGTTACCGTTCAACGAACGTGGGACAAAAAGCTCTCTCAGTTTCTGGATCTCTTTTGTAGAACTAGCTTCCCCAGCACATCAAAAACTCTAAAACTATAAGAGAATTTAAAGTAAATGTGTCACGTCATATTGCATCTCTATCTTTGAGCCTGCAACATTTCGGTGTGAATTTCACACTTACCTGGAATTTTAATTTTCCTGAAATTTCTGTTAGAAGATTGGAAACTATTTCTTCTTAATGTTTGCTAAGTCAGTCTAATATTGATCTTAATTATTTCTGTAGACTATAATACGCAACGCAACCGTCAACTCAATACAGCGGAATAAAGGTCATTTTTTTCTCTCATATTCTCTCATCTTCATTTTCTTGTTTTTCTATTTTGTGAATTTTATATGTAACATCCGTGTGATAAACAAACTTTTGAAATGCATTTATGTGAGTACATCAGTATACAAGTTTACAGATGTGAGGGTTGTGCTATGTTTTTAATAAATCAATTTTTGGCTAATGTTGTCTCACTATTTTGAAATCATTCACAAAGGTGTTTCAATCGATTTCGGCTAGGCTGGGGGGAGGAGGGAATCTAGCGTTTTAGCATTTTTATATTTTTTAAATTTTTCTGTGCGTTCAGCGCACACTAGCACTGAACTTTCAAATCAGAAATAATTCCAAATTTCAGAAATTAAAAATATTACTCAGGAAAACTGTTAAATCTACCTTTACCTGCCAAATTTTAGAAATATTTGCCACTCAGAAGAGATATCTAGCAAAATAGTATTACATTTTATCCCATGTACCCATGTCCGTATAATGCTGAAGAGAGTACCGATAGGATGTGAAACCTGAGATATGGATATATCTGTGCACAAGTATGTAGGTATATGTATATCTACATATATATATATAAACATGTTTCTATCTCTATTTTTAACTTGAAAATAATCCAGTTAATTAATTTTATTGCTCCTGTGGAAGTATTTCAAAAATAGATCTATCACTACCCTAGAGAGCGTTTCTGTGAATAGGAAAAATGAAGAATATGAGCAGACAAATGATATAATATCGCTCGTGAAAAATTATCAGCTCTCTGTACTTATGCCGAACAAGACATGAATTTCTTTTTACGTGTAAGTTTGTTTACGCATTTCTTTTCTAGATGTGCGTGTTGTGTGGCGTGATGTTCTTTATAAATTAATATGTGACTAACTTTTTCTCAATACTTGATAGTCATTTGCAACAGTGTTTTCGAGCGGCTTCGGTATAGCGTTTTTGTCTTTTCCTACTTTCGGTTCAATAAATAATTTAGGAATTCCGAAGAATTCTCTAGTAGTATTTTAAATTATTTATAAGTTGTCAGCCATCTCTTGGGGAATAAAATATCAAAGAAATAATATTTTTGAATTAACTAGCCCATGACAGGGTTAATCTATTTTGTACGCCACTTACGAAGCGTCTATTGGTACGCATCGTAAGGTTTACCGATTTGTACGCCTCGGATAGTTTTGTCTATTTGTACGCCTCGTATGGCTTACCTATTTGTATGCCTCGTATGGTTTACCTATTTGTACACCTCGGAAAGTTTGGCTATTAGTACTCCTCGTATAGTACGTTTGTCTAATGACGTCTTATATTAAGAAATTTTTAAAAGCCAATATGTTTATCATGTATCTCATGTGCCAATCTTTTTTGAAAATAAACGGTTTTTCTTTTTTTTCTTTCTTTTCTTTCATATACAAGCACTTTGTTTTCAAACGTGTTATTTTCCTTCTCCTTCTCTAGAGCACTAGAAAACTGTTTGCTATGGTAAACAGTTGATAAAAATGTTTTTCAATGGTAAACAGATAATATAAAAGAGACGTAAAATTGAAATTACTTTTGAAACATTGTTTTATTAAAATTTTTTAACACGATAATCCTATAATTATGTTAACAGAAAGACATATTAGGTTTTGCAATATACAGGTAAAACTCTTATAACGGTCGATCTTAGAACGGGACTCTCCTACAACGGGTAGGACGCAGGTTATATTGGTAGTTATAACGGGTATGTTTTGCTCCTACAACGTCTATTTTAATTTGATATTTGATTTAACAGGATTTAACAGGAATAACTATTGAGGAATTAGAAGAAGAATTGATCGAAAGTGCAGACAGCTTTACAAACGAAGAACTCATAGTAATTGAACATGAAAACGTCATCGACAATATGAAATTAAAGGAACAAAATGAAATCTTAAAGAAACAAAATTTGTTAGAAAGATTAGACCTCGCCGATAAACTTAAGGATAAAGTATGCAACTTTGAAGAAAACAAAGAACTGAATGCTACATTTTCTTTAGTATTAGATGGATTCATGGCTAAATACAGAGATGAAATAAATATATATTTTTGAGTTTGTACGTTAAAATACGTTTCATTTGCCAATTTGCATTATTGTGAAACTGCCAAAAACATAATTATTTAGTTTCTTGAGTTCCCATAAATTAGTCATGTAATATATTTAAATATATAAATAATGAAAATTCTCTTTAAATTAATACCGTCATTGAACAACGTTCAGACTGTTGTCATAGTTCAATAAACTATTTTCTGTTAAAGGCTATTATAAAAGATGTTTGTGTTGTAAACTAAAGTAAACGTGCCGCTTGCATAACGGGACTTGTCGCCTACAACGGGTGTTTTTCTAGAACGAATTCCTCCCGTTATAGGAGCTTCACTTGTACAGGGTGTTTTTTTTACTTTGAACAAACTTCGAACTTAGGTACAAAAACTCAAAATAAATCGATTTTCATGGATGAAAAAATGTCCAAAACTCATTAGTTTTCGAGTTATGGCGTCGCAAAGCATGTTTAGAAGTGCATGTTATAACTGGGTCGCACACCAATTGTTATTTAAAGTTGTTAGTTTTCGAGATAGTCGAATACAATTAAAGCATTTTTTCTCATTTCATTATGGGTTATCCATTCCATGTAATCAACAACAAGATTTCAAGATGCAATGTGAAACTGAAATAATGAAATAAATTTATTATTAACAATCTACATTACTGGAACGCACGTGTCGCAGTATCAGTTCGCCATTTGTTGACACGCCGTTGCACTGTGACCATGGAGAGATTTACCAATGCTGAGAAGGCAGACATGCATTTGATTTATGGAGCTGCAGGCGGAAATGGTAGACTCGCTCTGAGGATGTACAGAGAAAGGTTTCCTAGGCGCAAAGTGCCTGATTTCCGGTATTTTGCTACTCTGCATACGAGATTGCGTGACACCGGCAGCTTCAACGTTAACAGAGGGAATGCTGGGCGCGGCCATCATCCACAGGAGGATAGAACTGTGGAATACTTTGAGCAACATCCACGAACCAGCACTCGTGCAGCTGCTCAACGTCTTGGCTTGCGAGACCATACTACTGCGTGGAGGGCACTACATCGTCAGCAATTACATCCGTACCATTTCCAAAGAGTACAAGGGCTCATGCCAGGTGTTTTTGAACCTCGTATGCTGTTTTTCCAGTGGTCAATGCAACAGGAAAGAATGAATCGCGGGTTCTCAAAACTTATTCTCTTCACAGATGAAGCTTATTTCTGTCGTGATGGGGTTTTCAACCGTCACAATAATCATTACTGGGCTGGAAATAACCCTCATGTTATTCAGCCTAATAGTCACCAGCACAGATTTAGTGTCAACGTGTGGGCAAGCATTATTGGCAATAATTTAATTGGTCCGTACCTATTACCTTCTCCTCTCACGGGACCTGCGTTCACCATCTTCCTACGCGAAGTTTTGCCTGGACTACTGGAGGACGTGCCCTTGGAGACACGCAGGCGAATGTGTTTCCAGCATGACGGAGCGCCAGCACATTACTTTCGTGAAACACGCCTGTTCCTGAATAACCAATTTCAAAACCGATGGATTGGCAGAGGTGCTCCTGTAGCATGACCAGCTAGGTCGCCTGATTTGACGCCACTGGATTTCTTCTTGTGGGGAACCATGAAGGACCTCGTGTATGCCACTCCTGTTGAATCGGAACAGGATCTGGTTGGACGCATTGTGGACTCAGCTGGCCGTATTACGGAAATGCCTGGCGTGTTTCAATCTGTAAGGCGCTCACTGGCTGTTAGATGTCGTAAATGTGTAGAAGTTCATGGAGGCCATTTCGAGTAACTGCTGTAATAAAACTGTATTCAAGTTTGTTCTTGCGTCAAATTTCTTACATTAAAGTTTGTATTGATTACGTTTTTTACCTGTGTCCTGCAATGCTTACTGAATAATGGTTAGCTTACATGATAATAATTGATAATTACCCATTTAGGACAATTTATTCTTATTTGTAAAACGTGTACACGCAAATTTCATTTGTGAAATTACAAAAATACTACATTAGTGGGGCCCAAAAATCTCTTTAACTATCAAAGTTAGCGCTAAAAATGGTGCGCGCGTGCAATCCTACTTGAAGTTCTAATATTCTTCAAGTAACTATAACTCGAAAACTCGAAAACTAAAGAGTTTTGGACATTTTGTCATTCATGAAAATTGATTTATTTTGAGTTTTTGTACCTAAGTTCGAAGTTTGTTCAATGTAAAAAAAAAACACCCTGTATATAGAGAGAGATTTTGAGAGCTTGTTTCATTTGCTCGTTGTAAAGAAAACGGTAAGGGACACGTTGTACATAGATTGTTAATTGGATGAAAAAAAATATATGAAGTTGCTGTTGGTGATGGGTTGATCAACTTAACTGATCTGCATGGAATAAGGCGATGGTATGGTATTGCCTTGTCTTTATTGGTGTATTTGAGCGGCCTAGCATCTTGTTCAGGCGCTTTTATGTTCATGACGAGGGCTGAGAGCCTGCGGAATTTGAAGTTGGTTCCTTGTATTACAAGGTCCAAGTTGGTCGAGGTGACATGGGACCGAAATGGCCATGAGTGGGCCTCGTCTATGTCCCCGTCGTGAAGTAGTTCATGCATCATCTGGAAATGAATTTCGCATCAAATTAAGGAAAAATGGCAGCGTTGGAGTGTGTGTGGGTGTGTGTGTGTTAGAAGTTTAAATCTGATTTTTAAGCGAGTCCCGTATTCGAAGGGTTTGCGCACCTTCAATTGTGGAAAGAAAAGCCGTGTGCATGGAGAAGTTAGCGGCAATCATGACGAAGTTGTAGTGCGTTTTTTTAGTCAGCCTTCAACATTTAATGGGTTTGTACAGGTGTTCAGTAAATGCAACACGTATCAATTTGAAGTAATGCATGATTGAGGATTCAGTAATTTTTTCCGCTGGTAGACACTTACCAGGGGCTAACTTTGAAGATCAGAATTATTGTAATAATAGATGGGCAAGAATGCCTGTGCTATGGTTTAGTACGTATCATTATTTATAATGAATTGACATAACGCTATTAAAAAGATAGGGGTCAGGATTTTGGGGCTAACTCTGCTAGAAAAACGAATGCTGGGTACCATGAAACTCCGGTTGGTATAAATTTGTTGCCAATAGATAATTATTTGAGGAATCTTAATTCGAGGCAGTGAAACGGCAGTGAAATAAGTGGGAAGTAGTTTTTTTCACACATGAAAAGTACATCTTCCGTCGAGGAAACTTGGCTATTATTAAATTCATACTACGAATCATCATTAAAGGCAAGATTTTACACATTCTTTGTAAAAAGAGGTCATTACAAGCTATTGGAGATCGCTCGAATTGCATTTGCTCAAGACGAGAACTGAGGTCAGTTGCGAAAAACGAAGTTTTTACTTTCGAGACAGGGGGAGAATTGGGGAACTTCGTAAATTTCAAAACTTATGTGCTCGTATGATTTTTTTGAAAAAATTTTACTTATCACGATGCAGCTGTGAAATTGATGGCTTACTTACATTTGCTGGAAGCAGGTGGTTGGAGCGCTGGTTGGTATCTGTGGAGGAGAGGAGTTGAAAATCGTTATTGTGTTAAGAAGGTATTTGCACATGAGGAAGGTCAGTGGTAAGCATTAGAAGTTTTACGTTTGAGAAGGGGGAAAACTGAAAACCCTCACTTATTCGATTATTATCATTCGGCATACGAGTGTGGGTCTTAAATTTCAGGAGCTGTAGGGAGATCTCAGGGCTGCTGTGTACTGTAGATGTTAATCTAGCCCAACTTTCAGAATAAAAGGAGCTAGGAGTTCAACCGTAATTAAAAGCGTAGGAGAGTTTAGCTCTTTAACCTTTCCTTACAGTAGCCGGAAAATTTGAAATTCCCTGTACTTTCAGGGTCTAATTATTTATTTTGATCAGTGGGGTAAGACGGGAGCTTATGAGATCATGAATATTACTTTACGAGATCATGAAAAGGGTGCTGAATGTAGTCACTTAGTCGGTTGATAGAAAAATTGACGTTTCTACGAAATGAATAAATATCCTATAATTTAGATTTGAAGCAATGTTTTTGGGTTTTAAAACATTCAAGTTCAACTGTTTAAAATAAAAGAAACTGTCATTAACTGTTGTTCGCTCTGGAAAGAAGCCTGACATAATTTGCAAAAGAGGTTGCTTTGAATATCCAAGAATGAGCTTTCGTTGAAAGCCAATGGCAAATTTAGCATTGATCAATCTTGCAAAGAGCGGATTGGCATAGTAAATGTTGAAGTTAGAAACCAGATTTTCAATGTAACCGTATTGATTCTGCAGAGAAGTTGAATACTAGGCGTGAAATTTACTAATGAGAAATTGGAAAGTGGAGTGCAAAACTTGCGTGTGATCATCACGCGAGGACACTATGGACCTGCACAAAAAGTCAATGCTTAATAAAGAAATATGATATTAAGCGTTATCCACCGATGGAAGGTCATGCGAGGGAATTTCAACACTATTGCAATCACGGCAGAAACACACAAAAGAGTCCAGTACATGAGGATATATTGAAATCAATTCGTAGATGAATGAACTAATGGCAATCTTCAGTTTAGTTGTAAGCTCATTGATGACCTTAGGAATTCATAGTTCACAAAAGGTGGTCGTATTTAATTGTACTTAAATTATACTTTACTACTCGACGGTGCTTACCGATCTACGGCCAATGGAGGAAATCCAATTTTGTTTAGATAAAGGCAGAGTCCTAATACATTTTTTACGACTTTTGTGTGCTTCGAAGCACTAACTTCCGAGTATAGCTTTACGTTGCAAACAAATGATCGTTTTGCCATGCAGGAACACAACTTCAAGGAGGTTGAAGAGAAGTGCTTCTTACGTGACAACAAAGATGCTTGTAAGAATAGTTACACAGGGGCAAGAATAATTTTTAGAGCAGAATATGCAATTGCTCATAGCCTTGTTTTGGTGACTGAATCGTTCCGGGAGAGTTTATAAACAGTTTAGGAAGGCGGAAACGGTATTAAAGATCTTCAGTTTGACGCAGTCCTTTCAAATTGAGACAATTGAGGAAATTCATGGAGTAATCCGATTTTGATATTAATAGTAATACAGTAGAACTCCTAAAATCAGAAATCCCAAAATTCGAAATACTCGTAAAATCCGACATCCTAAAACCCGAAAATTCTAAAATCCGAACCGACGGTAGCGTCATCTGTTGCTAACCGGGCAAATTCATAACTTTACCTAAGCAACAGGATTGTAAATGAGCAGTAGCCGTGTATGTGTGCGTGATACAAACAATTCGTGTTGTAGAGTTACCATGTTACTCTTAGTTGCAATACCGTTTGAAACGTACAACTGGTCTTTAGATGTATTTCTCAATGATTTATTTATACCACAGATTCATCGCTAATACATAGATAGGTAGTTATAATTTATTCATCGAGAAACCCATAATGGCGTCTGAACGAAAAGAACAGCAGCGAGCAATAGCAAGATATAAGGTATTAACTCTTGTGGAAAAACGGCAAGTACTGCAATGCATAGAAGACGGAATGTCATATAAAGAAATTAAATGACGATATGAAATTGGTATTTCTACCATTTGTGATATTAAAAAAAATAAAAGTAAAATTCTGGCTGCCGTTGGTAATTCCCAATGTAAAAGAACGTTAGGAAGGAAAACATTACACCAACCAAGAGATGCGACTTTTGACAAATGTTTGTACGCTTGGTTTTAAAAAAAACTGAAGGAAGGTGTACCTGTATCAGGCCCATTGTTGATTGCTAGAGCTAAGATATTGAAGGAAGAAATGAAAATAACTTCGGATATTACATTGAGTCAAGGTTGGTTGCGATCATTCAAGCAACGGCATGGCATACGACAGCTAAGTATTTCTGGGGGAAAGCTATCGGCAGACGCAGATGCAGCAACAGTCTTCAAGAACACATTTGAAAATGTTATGAAAGAAAATGAACTTACGCCCGATAAAATTTATAACTGCGACGAGACAGGGCTCAATTGGAAATGCCTACGTAGTAAAACACTTGCTGAAAATGAAGAAGCAACAGCAACTGGATTTAAAAAGAATAAAGAAAGAGTTACGGTATTAACCTGCGCCAATGCTTCTGGGACGCACAAATTAAAACTTCTAGCGATTGGAAAGTCAAAAAATCCAAGAGCATTGAAAGGAACACATAATTTGCCTGTCACATATCGTTCACAACCTAATGCATGGATGAACAAATACATCTTCAAAGAATGGTTTTTCAATGAATTTGTTCCAGCAGTACAAAAAAATTTGCAAGCAGTGGGAAAGCCTCGTGCAAAGTGCGTGCTTCTTTTAGATAACTGTGCAGCGCATCCAGAAGAAACGGAACTGGTTTCTGATGATGGCAATATATTCGCATGTTATTTTCCCTCAAATGTTACGGCACTGATCCAACCTATAGATCAAGGTGTAATACAAAGTTTGAAATGCTTCTACAAGAGAAATTTCATTCTTCAAATGATACATGGTATAATTGCCGTAGCAATTATGAAATAGGAAATTAGTTTTCATTTATTCGATACGCGTTTTCATTCTTCGACTTTATTATATGAACGGTTTCGAATAGTGTATATAATATAGAAAGCTGAAAAAAAAGATGAACAGATTTAAATTACAAAGCAAAACAAATCAAAATATAAATTGCATGGCACGAACAAGGTTTTAATATGCAGAACATGGTAGAATATTTGAGCAGTCTCCACACCGTCCGGAAACAGAATGAAATAAGCCAGACACTGAGTCCAACTGAAGTCAAGTTCGTCAGTACAAATTACGGAGAAAAAGAAACAAAAGCGGACGGCACTTACACCAGCCCCTAAATTTTACACAAAATTTACCAGAGTACAATTTACTCTAATATTACCGCAATTGCCTTGCCGATTCATCACAATTTGATTCGTATCAAGGTAGCTTTCCACAAGAGATACTTAATTTAATGAGCTGTATTAGTTCGTCAACTAGACATCAAATCTCTCGGTTTCATATATTACAAATTTAATGAATATCTAGCAAAATACGAACTTCAACATTTTCAGGAGCTCGGTGCCAGAAATACAACTTTAACAATAGGTCTTTCAATTTCTACTGTACCGAACTTATTAGAGGAATCTTTATTTTTACAAACTTCAATTCTTACACGTCTAACATAGTTCTTCGTATCTTGGAAAACCTTCGTTATTCTCCCAAGCAACCATTGATTGCGAGGAAGTTGGCTGTCTGCGACTAGGACGAGATCGTTTCTTGCCAGGGATCGAGCACGGTGCGGTAAGTCTGTACTCGAGAAGCTTAGTTTTGTGATTGTCTTTCATGTCGTACCAGAAGAATCTCAGGTAGTCTCGATCTTCTTTGCGCACCTTCACTTGATAGAACATTTGTTCTATATCGGCAGCAAATGCCACCTTTTCCTGTCTGAATCTTATAAGAACTCCAACTAGATCATTAGCAAGATCAGGTCCCTTCATCAATACATCATTAAGAGAAACATTATGGTATGGTAGAGAGCAGTTGTAAACTACTCTGATCTTTTTCTTTTGCTTGTGGATAACGCCATGATGAGTCAAGTACCATTTTTTGCCGGACCGAGTCTACAGCTCTTCTTGTGGGACAAATTCTATGTAGTTTTTAAGCAACATGTCTTCCATAAACCTTTTATATTGTTGACCGAATGAAACGTTCGACTGCAGCTTTCTTTCTAAGGAACGAAATCTATTCAATGCTTGATCTCGGTTGTCAGGCAGAGACGCATCCCCTGTCTTGAATGGTAGGCAGAATTCGTAGTTACCCGTTTCCAACTTTTTCTTGCTAGAACCTACTTTCTGTAACCAATGCTCTTCTTCAGGCGACATCACTGTTTCAAGTGAAGTATCTTCGTAATCTTTGTTGAAATAGTTTTCAATTTGTTTGTGCAAGTAAGGTTCCTGTTTTAGAGTTATCTTGTTACTAATAGATTTCACCTTTTCTCGATTAACAGGACCGTTAAGAGCCCAGCCAAGAGTGTGAAGCGAAGCGTATGGTTCATCGAGTTCCCGGTCGACGATTTGAAGAGGCTTCATGACCGACGGCACGTTCATACCGAGAAGTAGACTAATTGGTTGAGTGGTGAAATTGAACGGGACATCCTTCAGGTATTCATATTCTTCAATGTCGTCGTTGGAAGGTATGTCTGCAATTGAGAAAGGCCATTGAGCCTCGCTTCTTGTATATACGACTGGTATGACAATGCTGTTATTTCCGTCGATATCACTGATTATTAGATTGTTCATCACTCTAGTTTTAGTCTTCATATTAGCATTTTCTATGGTTGCTATTGTCACTTTAGTTTCAGTAGTTTTAATGCCAAGCTTGTCAATCAAATCTTCTTTAACCCAGCAGTCAGATGAGCAGTTATCGATCGCAACGTTAACAAGAAGTTCTTCCTTACCACCGAGTATTTTTATTCGTGCAGGAATCACGGGGTGAAAACCTTGCGTTCGTTGATACCAGCCCCAGCAGAGGTACCGGAGCGGATGGAGCAGGCTTTCGAGTCGTTCACTTCAACAGATAAGTTCTGAGTTTGATAGTTCGAACTCTTTTCTTTGTTATTCATGTGCAAAACAGTCGGGTGTCTTCCTTTGCAATGGTCACACTGTAATCTATTTCTGCAGTTTTTCGATAAGTGATTTCTCTTCAGACATCCGAAGCAAAGGCCCGTAGTTCTTACAAACGTAGATTTTTCTTCTGCTGGCAATTTTTCGAAAATGAGACACGAATTCAAGGTATGATTAGTTTGATGGCAATATTCACATTTGGGTAAAGTGTCACTTTTTTCATACTCATTACATGTAAACTTGAATTTTACATCAGGTTGCTCACTGGCGCCAGTTTTAGATTTTAACACTTTATTAGCGTTACTAACCTCAAATTTTCTTCCAACAGGCTGTGCGTCGTCGAGTTGGCCGTAGAGCGGCTGTTTCATCACAGCTACTTCTTCGCGTATGAAGTCGACCACCACCTTGAACGTTACCAGATTGAAATTCTTCTGTACTTCATATGCCTTGCGTCTCCATCTTTCTCGTAATTTGTACGGAAGCTTCGACACTATGTTTTTTATTTCTTGAGGCGTTTGCAATTGATTCGCCCAGGTCATGTTTTCTAAGTAATGATGACAGCTCAACAAGAACAGAGAATACTCTTCGAGATCGTTTACATTTTCAGACTTTATTGGAGGCCAACTGCTCAACTTGTCGATATATGCTGAAGAAACTTTGAATTCGTTTTCATACTCTTGCTTCAATATTTCTTTAGCTTTCCGAAATGATGTAGCAGGGTCGTAGTGGCAGCAGCTTTTAACTAATTTCTGAGCTTTTCCGCTCGTATATTGCTCAAGATACGCAATTTTATCCGCGTCGTCATCACATTTTGTTTCAATTACGCGCTCGAAATTAGTTATAAAGGATTTAAAATCCGTAATCTCTTCTCCTGAGAACGTTTTTATTTCCTTTTTTGGTAGTAGAGTTCGTTCTTGTGAGCGGGCAAGTGCCAAAGATATGTCGTTTTGCCGACGTAGAATTGCGGCGAGGTCAGAGTCCCGATTTCGTTCCTGGTCGACTGGTCTAGAGACGACTCGTCGATCGTCTTGAAATGCCTCGTTCCTTGGGTCAGGAGGCTCCATCGATGCATCGCCGACTTCTAGCTTTGATAACTCGTTTTCGAGGATCTTTAGTTCATGCTCCTCTTTTTCCTGTATAATTTCGTTTTGTCTTTGTTTCAGTTTCATCATTTCTTCTTCTTGCTTCAGTTCTTCTTCAAACTTTCTTCTCTTCAGTTCAAGTTCTTCCTTTTGTACTACCCTCAATTTCCTGGTGGCTTCTCTACTAGCGCCAATCTTCGCTTTCATTTGCGCTAGTTGTATCTTGGCCGAAGCAGCAGAACTTGCAGATCTACGCGAAGTGCTACTTGCAGCTGTAGGATGTTGCTTGATGGGGTATAGTAAATTTTCGACTTTGGTTCTGAATTTAGTTATGTTTCCATCGTGAGACTCGAGCCAGATTAGAGAGTCTTCATTTACACAAGCTGAGTACAAATTCTCGATTCTGGTTAAGTACTCGGTATAAAGAGATTTTATGATGTTTAGATGCTCTGCTGGATTCGACAGCAGGAGCTCTATTTCATTGCGTTTTTTCGTGACCGAGGCTAGTTTGCCATATGGCAAGTTACTGGATGGAGCAATCGGGTTTTCACCAGTCGTGTCATTTGACGATTTCGAAGCGCTGAGTTCAGGCATGTTGACACTAGTCGCGCCGATTGCTTCATCTTGCGATGGATTAGCTCTCGGCGGTGTTCGTAGCATCTTGGAACTTTCACGGTGCACCACGCTACTGCTCACTCCTATTCGAAACTATATAATTGCCGTAGCAATTATGAAATAGGAAATTAGTTTTCATTTATTCGATACGCGTTTTCATTCTTCGACTTTATTATATGAACGGTTTCGAATAGTGTATATAATATAGAAAGCTGAAACAAAAGATGAACAGATTTAAATTACAAAGCAAAACAAATCAAAATATAAATTGCATGGCACGAACAAGGTTTTAATATGCAGAACATGGTAGAATATTTGAGCAGTCTCCACACCGTCCGGAAACAGAATGAAATAAGCCAGACACTGAGTCCAACTGAAGTCAAGTTCGTCAGTACAAATTACGGAGAAAAAGAAACAAAAGCGGACGGCACTTACACATGGCGACACACATCCTGGCGAATTTCAGCGCTGTTTTACCATCAAACACGCTTTGTATGCGATAGCGTCAGCGTGGAACACTGTGAAATGCGAAACTCTCTCGAATGCATGGCATCAATTGTTGCATGGCATCAAGTCAATGAATGAAGCATACAATGAACACAACAATTCTCTAAAGTCACGAAATAAAGAGTTAATTAATGAATCATTTCACTTAGCTTCATCAAGCGGCGCATTCGCAGATATTGAACGTGAGGATGTGGAAAAGTGGATGGATGACATAGACGAGATTATACACTCCGCTCCAAAAAATTATGAGAATATTGAATGCTTGCCGAATCCAGATAGTAGCGAAAGCAACCTTACTGACAATGAATGCCTAGGTAAAACAACGTGGAATGAAGCAGAATCCTGCATAGATAAAGTTATAGAATTTATGGAAATGACTCCTTGTTTCAACGGTGATGACACATTGCAGGCGTATAACTTAAAAACAACATTACTTTCTCGTAAAGCAAGCAACGCAAAATTGAACGAAGTCCGCCAAAGCATCAATAAAGGTATACCAGAGTCCTTTGATTTTACTGATAATGATAGAGAAGCATGATAAATGATTACAGTTTGTCAGTTTCTGTTCAACCACATTTGAAATTGCTATTACATTATGTGTGTTGTTACCTGTTGTATTTGTCTAATTTTTAACTACATATTGTCTAAATGAACAATACAATGCTTTCCACTATACTATATTTCTACAAAATAAATATTTGTAATTTAGTTTTCTACAATCAGTTTATGCATATCTTTTTGTGTTTAATAATATATATTCAGTATATGTTAGTCATAAATATTTATATTGCTGCATATTTTCAGGTTGCGTCATACCTTGTCATGGTAGACACTCTTTAAGTTCACAAATAATACATTTCCACGAACAGTTGTTTGATTTGACCTTTTAACACAGTCATAAAGCTTTAGAGTTTAGACCCTTAGTTGAAATTTTTATGATTCAGTTGGCCGTAGAATACGAGTAATATGTTTTCTTTTGAGAAAGAAAATTTGTTCATAGAAAACTTTGAGGGTACACAATGCTAAATGTGTCCTTCCCGAAATCCGAAAACTTCCTAATATCCGGAATAGCAAAATGTTCGAATTTTAGGAGTTCTACTGTAATGATAATAACTGAATACGGTAAAAGTTTTTATTGAAGAATGTTTCAGATCACATTCGAGTTTTTTATTCAATGCAGTCAGGCGACTGAAAAATTGCGTGTATGTTAACCCAGTTACAACTAGAACTCATTAAACAATCAAGAATTTTGAGCTAGCAATATATAGCGTGGGAAATTCAGTACACGAAGTGCAGATTTCAAGGAAAAACTATACCAGCTAAATGAACCGGCGTTAAGGAGAGAGAGAGAGAAAAGGAAAGATACTCTACGTTTCATTATCTAACACCAGCACATAATTCATACATGCAGGAAACGTAGGAGTAGATAAAGCGTGAGGGTAATCTTTGTGGCGTAGCGAAGTTAATTGTTTTAGAACGGTGCTTGTATAAACGAGGCTCAATTCAACTTCAAAATGTTGGGAAAGTATAGGCGTTCAAAAGGAAATTACTCGACAACACGAAATGCGAGGTACAGAGAATCATTAAAGAGAGGAAGACTGCGGCAGGTTAAAGAGTTCAGCACAAGTTCAATAGATTAGCTCAATTTCAGTTGAAGGTGTAGCCAATTTTAGAGGGAAAGTCAAGCGCGAGACTGTAACCCAAACGTTTGCTACTCGTTTATAAGGATTCGTTTATAATGAAGTAACAGAATGAAAACTTCTCCCAAGGTTCACGGAATTTGTAAGTTCCACATGTATTGATCATAGTTCCGTGGAGATTTTACATAATATTTATCAAAAGTTATATTCTCACCTTGCCTGGAGCTTAGAAGCACTGACAGAATTTTAGCTCACGAAAATTTGATCGGAAATTTAGAAGAATCCAAGAAGTCAAAGCAAGTAGTGACCAGCTGTCCATCGAATGTCTCATTTATGGGCTCGTAACAGTGAAAGGTGATGCTTTTTTATCAGTGTCGCAACGAAGAAATTTGTACGGGAATGTAGTACAGTTTGAAAAATGTTTTTTTTAGGATTCAAATTTTACGCATGGTGAGGAAAAAAGGATGGGGGGAAATGTAGAATTTATGTACAAGCTAGCATTAAAATCTAGAATAGGAGTGAAAGGATATTTTGTTGCATGAGGTGATGGTGCTCTAGTGTGTAGCCATATTTTCTGAACAAAACTGCTGCTTGCGAGGAGGAATTTGTTGAAATATGCAAGGCAGATAGAACAGAATTCGAAAGTCTATTGTTCATTTTTTTTTGCTCTTCGAGTGAAAGCGGAAAAAAGGTGTGCGTAATCGAAGTTTCCAAGTGGCTACTGATGCTTGCTTGCTAATGAGTTTGGGGTTAGATTTTGTGATTTTGTAGACGGTAGTTGAGTAAGAAATGGAACGAGTTGTTCGTTGAAAAAAAAATTAACACATGTTTCATTAAGTTAAATTGATCGTTGCCGAATATGATTTTTTTGCTTTAAAAGTGGTGTAAAAAGAATTGCTCTTTTAATTTTGAAGAATGTTGCTGAGCATTCGGAGCATTTTTTACTGTTAAAATCGGTGAAGCTTCAAAATTTGTAGGGTGGAAAGTGGCTGTACTTAAGATTTATTTCCATTGCGATGAAAAATTAATAGGTGCTGAATGAGGGCAATTTTTTGTTAGGGAAACTATTGAAAGATATAGTTTTTTTTCCGATTTTGATAATGGTGCTGAACTACGTTTTCATGCAGAAAGCTCATATATGTAGCGTGCGAAAAAAGGTGAAAGATGATATAAATTGAAGTAATGTCAAGGGATATTTGATGAGTTTGGTGGGTGAAATGAGAATTGAAATCAGCACAGGAGTGTGTGTGCGACGTTCGGATAAAGTTGGTTGGGAACATTGTGTGGAGTAGCGTTAAGAATATGTTGTATATTTCATGGAATGACACATGTGGAAAGGCAATGAAGGTGAACACTAGGAGACTTGGAAACCTGTTTTAAGGGCTTGGGGGGCTGCGAAATGAATGCATTGTGAGATAAAAGACGAATCGGAAAGTTATGTGGATGCGAAGGTTCATTTGCATGGATTTGCCGTATTTTGTATTGAAGGCTGAGTTGTTACAAGATTCAGGGAATATAAGTATACATAAATAGCGTCGTGGCAAATGAGAAAATGTTAAGTTTGAGGCGTAGGAATGTTTTTTTTTTTGTTCGGTAATATGAGAGAATAAAAATGAACACGAAGGGACAGTGGTAATTATTTGAAGGGTGTACGAGAAAGTTGGGAGAGAAAATTCTAATTTTCCAGTGTTGATAGAAATTTTTGGTTCTGTAATGTTGTAACTGATGAAAATGAGGAAGTGCGCGCGTCAGGAGTTTGGGAGGAAACATAGTTGCGAGAGTCATTCTTTCTGGAGCGTGCTGAGCTTAAGCGATGTCATGGTCATTTTGGCGAGAGGTTATCCAAAGGAAAAATTGGCGAGGGTAGTGATACGGTTTGTAAGCCTGAAAATGAGATGGTTTACAAGGAATATAAAGTGGAATTCATTTGGTTTTTGAAGGAATATATTTGAGAGTGTAAAGTACATTTTGGAAAAGTTTTTCGATCATTCGATTTGGTTATGGAATCAAAGTGACTAAGGTAAGAATTTGAGGCAAACATCAATGATCAAAGTTGAAGCAAATGTGTATTTATGGGTGTGCGTGTGGTACCTTGCTACTTTTAGTGTGGTTGGAACGCTTGGTGTCTGTGGTACCTTGCTGCTGTTAGTGTGGTTGGTACGTTTGGTGTGTGTGGTCTAAAAAATGTCTACCCACTCTCAGCTTGGGACCTCACATTACAACTGCTGTATCCGAATTAGGGCAGCAAAACAACAACTTGTTTTATGTCAATATAGAAGCTAGGCTTACTTCTTTGTCATTATACCCAGCAAATATTGTCTGCTGAAAAAGAGCATCAATTTAAACTAATCCTACCCGCTTGATATTATACCCAGAAAAAAGTTTGTCTAAAACGAGCAGATCCTTGAAAGCTAGGTCAATATTTTGATATGATCCCAAGAAAACAAAGTTTGTTGAAAAAAAATACGGTATCAATGAAAACAGGCTTACCATTTTGATATAATACCGCAAATAGATTGTCTGGAGCAATCTAAAAATTGTCCAATTACTATAATTATTAAAGATAATTATACTATATTAATATTATTAAAGATAAATAAATCTACCTTCTGATATTAACCTCAAGCATATTATAACCTCCTTCTGATATGAGGAATAAACAAACTTTCCATCCTGATACGATCTGTCATATTCAAATTGCATGCTCACACAAATTCATACATATGCAAAATTCCCAAAACTCAAAAACTATAATCATCACTACTGAACAATTATCTATTGTTATTACTACAGCCCAAATTACGCTACGCAAAAAGAAATTTTCAAATTATCATAGGACTTGTGCCCCCTTTGAGAAACCAGAACAAATTAACCAACATATATCAGATGATAACATTCGCTTCAAGTTGATTCAATAATATTAGAATACCTATTCCGTTTTTCCACCAATTAGATGTGTTGCCTCTTCTAATTAGAAAATTCAAAGAATAATTTATAGTATGTTGAAATTGTCTGCCAACGTTTTGGAGATTCACTTTTTTTGACGAACATAAGTAGCTGCATCGAGTACCACACTAACAGCAGCAAAGCACCACAAACACCAAACGTACCAACCCCACTAACAGCAGCACCGATTTGTTTTGACTTTGTTTTCTTGGGATCATATCAAAATATTGACCTAGCTTTCAAGGATCTTCGCGTTTCAGACAAACTTTTTTCTGTGTATAATATGAAAATAACAATAGATAATTGTTCAGTAGTGATAATTATAGTTTTTGAGTATTGGGAATTTTGTATATGTGTGAATTTGTGTGAGAGTGCAATTTGAATATGACAGATCGTATCAGGATGGAAAGTTTGTTTGGTCCTCATATCAAAAGGAGGTTATAATATGCTTGAGGTTAATATCAGAACGTAGATTTATCTATCATTAATAATTGTAATATAGTATAATTATCTTTAATAATTATAGTAATTTGACAATTTTTAGATTGCTCCAAACAATCTATTTTCGATATTATATCAAAATGGTAAGCCTGTTTTCATTGATACCATATTTTTTTTCGACAAACTTTGTTTTCTTGGATCATATCCAAATATTGACCTAGCTTTCAAGGATCTTCTCGTTTTAGACAAACTTTTTTCCGGGTATAATATCAATAGGGTAGGATTAGTTTAAATTGATGCTCTTTTTCAGCAGACAATATTTGCTGGGTATAATGACAAAAAAGTAGGCCTAGCTTCTATAGTGACATAAAACAAGTTATTGTTTTGCTGCCCTAATTCGGATACAGCAGATGTAATGTGAGGTCCCATGCTGAGAGTGGGTAGACATTTTTTTATCGAAGTAAAATTTTTTCGTTTTGTTAGGACCCTATTTTTTCGGTTGACTGCTGTCCTGTTATTCAGCATCTATTACTTCCTCCTTCAACTTTTATCTTGTTTCATAAACTTCTTTCTCAACTTACTGTTTCCATACACCTTGTGCATAGATTCTGCGTTTCCTCAACTCGATACCAAATGGTCCCATTTTCCTTCCGCTCTTTTGGACGTCTCTGTTGCCGCTAGGGAGGCCTAATCTAACATCTTATTTTTTTTTCTTGTACAGAAAATTTTTTAGGTTCATTACAGTGCATTTTTCCCGCACCGACCCATGGATCAATATGGGAAAGAATATTTCTGAAAGCGTAAATAACTAGGGATAATATAGACAAATATTGCTGAAAAAGCTGTTAAGGTTTCCAAAATTTATTCTAATTTACTTAGGTTATACAGTTCATACAGTTGAAAATGCGGTTCATATTACACTGTAGCAGGAAATAACCCAATCATGCTCTAAAATACTGCAAACGTGTTTTAACATATTCTCTTCATAAGGTAACAGTAACCAAAATGTAGCTGTTAAAAATGATTATTTTAATTGTTAGGCTGTCCCTGTTCGGCGCCAATTTTTAAATTTATTATTATTTTTGGTCCTTGTTCGGGCCCAAGATTCTAGATCTTTCGGATGCTTTTACCGGCTGACCTTGCTCACGGGTGCCGAAGTTTAGTTCGTAGAGGCTGTATCTCAGCGGATGTATGGCTGCCGCTCATTGGGCGCCATTCATTTGAAAACTCTCTTGGAGTTGAGACCCTTTTTTTCTTTGTAGTCGGTATTCTTCTCGGGGAAGATAGTATTCGGTTAATTTCCAGATTTATTTGCAGGAACAATGTTAGCTGCAGAGTATTTCAGTAACGGATAATTAGGTTCCAAAATTCCAGAGAGCTGACCGTTTTTCCTTTCGTCGCTCTCCCGAATTTCGGACAAGCGGGATTCAAGGGGGTGTGTCGAGCATCTAGGTTACTCGAATTAAATTCTGGCGAACATTATTTACAAAGCTGGTAGCGTGACACTAGAATATCCATCTGGCCATACTGGCGCGGGGCCTAACACGCCCATAATGACAAGACTTTACTTGTAAAGCAAAGTCTCAACAAGCCCACGCAAGTTTTGATCGATAAAATTAGAGAATTGAAGTCCTGTTGGGTCTCTGATTGGTTTTCGAGACCGTTCGACATATAGGGGTTATGTGATAATTAATTCTATAATCTTAAGTGATATAGGCCCTAGTTTAGCACCCTTTTTAACATTAACTATCTATAAAGAGAACATAGTTATAAGATTTATCTCGAAATATCTCGGGAACATTTTCGGATATCTTGCGGTTATACTCGTTTCCATGGAAGGTTGCGGAGCGAGATAGGAAATCGGCGATATGATTCTCGGTTCCCGTGATATGCTCGGCTTGGAATCGAAACAGGCTCAGGTAGAGGGCCTGTCGTTTCAAGAGAGGGTTTAATTTATCGGCCTGTTGCAGATAGAGTAGAGGCCGGTGATCAGTTTGTAGAATAAATTCTCGGACGTACAGATAGGTTTCATATTTTTGGAACGCCCAGTAGATAGTTAAGGCTTCTTTCTCGATAGTAGAATAATTCATCTCCGCTCCTATGAGTCGGCGGGATGCATAGGCAATTGGTGCATAGAGCCTGAAGTCGATTTTGCTGGGCTGGAGAAGAACAGCGCCTATGCCGGTTAATTAATGACGCGTCAATGCGTAGGATAAATGGGATATTTGGGTCCGGTAACTGCAACACGGGATTGGTCGTTAAGGCCAATTTAAGTGCCTCGAATACGTCTTGGGTGATGTCGGTCCAGGGAATCTCTTCTGGAGAATTTTTCCGTAGGAAGTCTTGCAGAGGTGCGGCCCGATCGGTGTAATGAGGAATAAACTGTTGGTAGTATCCTACACTGCCTAGAAAACTCCTTAGTTCTTTCTTATTCTTGGGTAATCAGGAGGTGCGTAGCGCTTCTATCCGTTCTGTCATTGGTCGGAGCTGCTCGCTACTTAATTGATGGCCGAGGTATTGGAGATTACTACAGCAAAAAGTGCATTTCGAGGGTTTCGCAGTTAGGCCGTGTTGTGTCAATGTTTCTAATTATTTTTCCAGGGAATCTAGATGCTCTTCCCAGGTGGCGGAAGCGATCAGAATGTCGTCCATGTAAACTTCTATGTCCTTTAGGCCGCTAGTTACTCGACGAATGAGGTGGGAAAAGGTAGCAGGTGCATTGGCCAGTCCGAACGGTATTACCTTGAATTCGTATAGTCCGGACCTCGTTTTGAATGCCGTATAAGGACAGGATGCTGTGTGCATAGGAACTTGCCAGTGGCCGTTGGTTAAGTCCATTTTACTAGAGATAGTTTTCCCTGCCAATCGAGTAAAGATGGAGGTGATGTCGGCAATGGGTTCGGCATCGAAGCGCGTGTGATTATTAAGGTGACGACGACAATCCAAACAGAATCAATGACTTCCGTCTTTTTTTCGAACTGCTAACAAGAGGGAGTAGTGCGGTGAGTTGGACGGCGTGATTATACCCAGTTGTAGCCATTGCGCGAGATTTTTCTGCAATTGCGGTTCTAGTGATAGCGGCAAGGGGTAGGCATGTTGGAGGCGGAAGTTGCTGGGGTCTTTTAGTTTGATTTCGTGAACTACGGTCCTGGTTTCTCCCGGTGTGTCTATGAATAGGTGACGGAATTTGGTAAGCAACTCCTTCAGTTGTTTTTGTTCCCTTTCGTCTCGACGGTTGTCGAGAGAGCTGTCGGTAACGGCTTCTCCCAACACGAGGGGAATTTCCGGTTCTTTTGTGTCGAGCTTTTCTTCTGCATTGGTAGGTTCGACAGCGAGGCAGGCGGCAGTGAACGCTTATCTAACGGCGTCTCCTTCAAGTTCTTCGAGTTCCAAGTAGTTGGGATTAGCATTGCTGTTTGGAGCCTCGGGTTCCTGATATTTCCGGAGTAAATTGATATGGTATAGTTTACTGTTTCCTTCTATTTCTAAAAAATAAGTATAGGTTCCTAGTCGCGTGGTGATTTTATATGGGCCTTTCCATGCTATAGCTAATTTTTTTCTTTGGTCCGGAACAAATACTAGTACTTGGTCTCCGGGTTTCAACACTCGAAGTTTGGTTTTTCGGTTTAGATATTTGGTCGTTTTTTTCTGACTTTGTTTCAGATTAGTTTGGGCGATTGCACACGTTTCTTTTAAGCGATGCTGGAGATCGAGTAGATAATGGGCCGGAGCCTGGTCGGTGTCTACTGCAGGATCAGCTATCCAGCATTCCTTCAGGATGGTGAGGGGTCCTCGTGCTCGGTGGACATAGATTAACTCGAATGGTGAGTATCCGGTAGAGGCTTGCGGAGCGTCGCGATACGCGAATAATAATGATGGAAGATACAAGTCCCAGTCCCTGGGGTGTTCGGCAGTCAGTTTCCGGAGCATGGACTTCATTGTTCCATTGAATCATTCTACGATCCCATTCGATTGTGCATGATACAGGGGCGTGCGGTGGTGCTGGATGCCCATCTGTTTTAGGAACTCTTCAAAGTAGGGGGCTGTAAATTGTATTCCATTATCCGTGTTTAGGGTCTGCGGGTAACCGGTGCGAGTGCAGATCTCGTTTAATGCTTCTGCGACTGTTACTGCGTCTATATGCCGTAGGGCTTTTGCATCAGCTTAGCGGGTGGCTTGGTCGACCACAATTAGAATGTATCGATTTCTTCCAGCAGAGGACGGTTGAATCGGACCTACGATGTCCACGCTTAGCGCGGCAAATGGAGTTCCGGTTAGGGATGGAGTAGCAATAGGTGCTTTGGGAGGCCGGGCTGGTTCATGTTTTTGGCATTTGTGGCAAGAATGGCGGTACCGGTTTACCTCTTGGTTTAGCTGGGGCCAGCAGAAGTCTCGTTCGATTCATGCCTGGGTTTTCTTTTGGGTGTAGTGACCTGCCAGGGGGTTATCGTGACCCATCTCGAGTACTTGTTTGCGTAGAGTCGAGGGTGCCACAAACTGAAAAGTGGTTTGACCGTTCTGTAATGTTTTCCAATACAGAATCTAATCCCTTAGTTCGTACGTAATGACTCGGCCGTCGTTTCTAATCTCCTCCGTTTTGTTTTCCGCCTTTTTGAACAGTCCTTGTAAGGTGTGACAGTTACGCTGTTACGTTTCCAGCTCTTTTTTATCTGGTTTGAGTCGTTCCTGGACTGCGCGTTCAGCTTCGGCTCCCTTTCTGGTGGTCGCTCGAGTTGTCACGTGGTAGGGGGCTGCGTCCGGAGGAGGTGGGGTCGGATCGAAGTTTGGTTCCTCAAAAGAAAGGGTGTCTGGTATTCGTCCTAAAAAACGTCGTGCGAAGTATTTTCCATGACTACGACGGTGATGTCGCCTCAGTAATAGGGATATTCGAGCCGTACTTTTGTCAAGGGGGCTTGAAAAGTTTAGCTATTGGCCAGTTTCACGGTGATTTTTGGTCCGGTAAGCGTGTCTAGGGGCAAGAGGATCTTACTTATAAATACTGCATTAGCTCTTCCATCTAATAACACTGTTACGGGTTGTTCGTTGATTCGGCCTTTACAGGTCTTTAATTTCCCTAGTGTGAGCTCTTTTTCTAAACCTACGTTATTGCAGTCAACTGGCGGAAAGCTGGAGGATTCTTTTGGTTCCTCGTCGAAGTTGGCAGTATTCGCGTGTACTCTTGCGTTGGAGGTTTCGCCCCCCTCCCGGCCGTTGTTTCCCGGATAAAGCCAGTTTGGAGGATACCTTTGGTATCGAGAATTAAGCACGGCACATTTAACGCTTGAAGGAGTGGCGTTTTCCCCATGATGCGAACACTAGAAATGTCGTCGTGCCTCCAGCGGGCCAGTTGAATTTGTGCGGTCATGGTTGGGTAGTTGGCGAGTTACCGTGACGCGTGCTGGTTCGTTACGCGCGGTTGTCGGAACTGAGTTGATTCGCGCACAGTTAGGGGGGCCAAAAGTTCGCGTGGTTCGGATTGTTGCGGTAGATTTGTTCATTGGTAGCTCGTTATTTCTTGTCCGGTCATTGTTGTTACGGTTGCCGCATAGCTGTTGCAGAGAGGTGTGCGGTCGAGCTTGTAAGAAGCTATCCCTCTGTTCGCTCAGTGTAGCCAGAGTACTACTGACGCGGTCTTTAACCACGAACGATGGTAGGTTGGAGAATATTCGGTCTACCAGGACAAAATCCCTTCGTTGTTCGTAACCTGGCTCGACTTGGCTTTCCGTAATCCAGGCATCAAAGGCTTTTTCGATCCTGCAAACGTAACGACTCATATTATCGCACTCTTCTGATTTTACATTCAAGTAATTATCGCATAGTGTAGCCGTAGTGACCTTTTGGGATTCTAACCTGTAGGGTTCTGATTTCATTAAAGCGGTATCGATCGACAGCGGGTATCGTTTGGATGAGCCTTCGTTCTTTGGCCGTTATTAAGGTTTCGAGGGCAATGACGGTCTCGTATTCGGTGAGCTCTTGGGCTGTACTATGGTTCTCAAACTGTTGTAAAAATTCCTGCATACCTTCTTTTTCTGGCTCGAATGGCGTTATTTTAGGAATCTTAATTCGTCTCGCATCTGGGGCTCTTGGCTGGTTGAGCTGTTGAATGCGAATCTCATGCTCGCGCCCGCGTTCTCGTTCCTCTCGTTCTCGATCTCGTTCTCGTTCTCGTTCCTCTCGTTCTCGATCTCGTTCCTCTCGTTCTTCTTGATTCAGCCTATGCAACCGACCGAGGAAAATCTCTCGGTATTCCGGCTGTTCCGGGGTTACTCCCAGAGCTTCTGCATATTGTTGCTCTCCTTGTACGCAATTCATCTTAACCGGGTCGTTCAATGTTTGAGTAATAGGCGTAGTTCCTTTAGCACTGTTCCAACAACGAATTCCTATTGAGGCTTGAGATGCGGGTTTTATTTTACCGACTTTGAAGAATGGTTGATTCGAGGCGTACTTCCTCTGCCGCAGCTTTGAGCTGAGCTTGATAATGGATGCAGTTTTCCCGAGTTTTGGTCGCTGAGTTCGTTTGGATTAAAGATGCAGCTTTCCAAAGTTCAGGTCGCTGAGTTCGTTTGATTAAAGATGCAGCTTTCCAGAGTTCAGGTCGTTGAGTTCGTTTGATTAAAGATGCAGCTTTCCAGAGATCAGGTCGCTGTGTTCGGGCACCAATTGTTAGAAATGATTATTATAATTGTTAGGCTGTCCCTGTTCGGCGCAAATTGTTAAAAATGGTTGTTATAATTGTTCGGCTGTCCCTGTTCGGCACCAATTGCTAAATTTATTATTATGTTTGGTCCTTGTTCGGGCCCAAGATTCTAGATCTTTCGGGTGCTTTTACGGGCTGACTTTGCTCACGGGTGCCGGCCGAAGTTTAGTTCGTAGAGGCTGTATCTCAGCGGATGTAGGGCTGCCGCTCATTGGGCGCCACTCATTTGAAAACTCTCTAGGAGTTGAGACCCTTTTTTTTCTTTGTAGTCGGTATTCTTCTCGGGGAAGATAGTATTAGGCTAATTTCCAGATTTATTTGCAGGGAACAATGTTAGCTGCAGAGTATTTCAGTAACGGATAATGAGGTTACGAAATTCAAGAGAGCTGACCGTTTTTCCTTTGATCGTTCTCCCGAATTTCGGACAAGCCGGATTCAAGGGGGCGTGGGGAGAATCTAGGTTACTCGAATTAAATTCCGGTGAACATTATTTACAAAGCCGGTAGCGTGATACTAGAATATCCATCTGGCCATACTGGCGCGAGGCCTAACATTAGCATATTCTATTTCAGAAGAAAACAACAATAAACTAACTAAATTTGTTTTGAAAATAGTTTTGAAATAGAAACGAAGTTCCTTCCCCCGATAGAGTCAATAAAGAAACTTCAGAGTACTATCCCCCCCCCCTTTGAAAATTTTACCCTGTGTATTGACATACCGACAAGTCTAGTGGCCTTCATCATAGAAATGAACATTACATTAGGGGAAATTAGAAAATGGCATAACAGAAGAAGAAAACTTTGTTGCGCCTGAACAAAAATACATAAATAATCGTCAGTCAAAGAGCAATAAAAAAAATAAATTCCTAAAAAACTATGAAAATTCCTCAATCCACAAATTCCTAAAAGAGCGCTAACCAATTCTTAAAACCATAACTTCCTAAATTAACAGATAGGACGAGGAAAAATTCTAAAAACCCCCAAATTCTTGGAAAAAACATCTGAAATCCAACCTGAATTACCAACTCGTACAGGCAGCATGAGCGCAACGATTGCGTCAACGGTAGCGCAGCTGCACATCATATCGACCCTTCTTAACCCGGCAGCAGCCCAGGCGGCACTCCGGCAGGGCTGCCAATGAGAATTTTACCAAAACCCCAGCATACGCTAGAAAAAAAAAACAGATTGTTGCTTAACCCTTTAGTGACGGCACCAAGAAAAGAAATAGGTTGAATTCAAACAAAATTTTCATATAAGTTATGCGTATTAAGTCTACTGAGTGCAAATAAAACCATAAAATATAAAAATTCCGTTTTCTTTACTGTTTTCTATAATGTTCCCAAAATGGGAACGTTGGACACTTCGAGGAGCAGAATATAACGAAATTATGATATCCAGATATAAAGGTTCTCCCTCGGCGCATTGACAGATTCAACATTACAAGGCTTCAATAGGCTAATGAAACTCATGTGATAGAACAATATTCGAGCATTTTGATAATTAAATAAAATCGTGGCACAAAAAAAGAACGAAATCGTAAATCACTATAGCGCTCTCCTGGCTAGTTTTCGTACTTTCACTCCGCTAATCGTAGAAACTTGTCTCAATGATACAGTTATAGCTCATGATAATTCTCACTGCACACCCTGTGCAACCGCTTATCTCATTGACGCATTTCAGGCGACTATTCTTGCCGCACATGTTGCATCTACGTGACTGGAAGTCTCGAGGAAATGGTTCACGCCGTCATGGCAAACAGCCTCTGGTACTGATGATGTGGACCCCCGTGTCGTTTCCCCTTGCTTTGTACCCCGACGAGTGAACGAGCTATCTCTCTTCTCAAGTCTTTGCAAGTCTGCCTTGAATTCGGATTCACAACTTTTTATTATGCATCCTTTCCGCGCTAGCTTGAAAAATTGCATGGGAAACCATCAGCACTCCACATCATCCACATCTTGAAGCCAAATCTTACCGGCTAATTCCTTATAAATTTCGAGCTACAGTGGCCATGGTGCAGAATCATAGACTCTTCGATGCTCAAGGGAAGACAGAATACCCAATATCGTTGACAATTATCTTTTAGCAGGTGAGCAATGGTGAGATCCTGGCCATCTTTGATTTTTCCAGCGCATTGTTTTTGGCCAGATGGAAATGCTTCTTTATGAGCTTGAACCAATCTTTACTCATAGTTCGGGGAAAAATCGGTATCTCAAAGTCTTTGGTCATGGTTCAATAATCATTTTCAGACGGCATATAATAATACCCATTGATGAGCAATAATCCTAAGAATTTCCTCATCTCGTTTTCCTCCACTCTGAAGTTCTGATCATTCTAATCTCGGTTAGCGTAATAATTAATTTGCTCCGTCACGTGGTTGACCAACGCTTCAGAGAAAAGTAACTGAAAAATTTCGAAAATGCTCATGCCTAAATGCTCATCCCTGTTGCCTAAGAGAATTGAGTGAGGACCTAATTACGCATTTTCCCTTTAGCGCAAAATTCCAGTTTCGTGAATATCTTAACCAAATCCATTCCTGCCTCTTCATCTCCTTCATTTTTATGTATTTCAATTCCTCCACACACCTCTTCTTGAACAAACTCTTTGTCAAGCAAATCTTTCTTCGGTTTCCTCGTCACTTTCCACATCTGATCACCAGCAGATGGAGGCAGCTGCTCTACATTTGTAAATCTTGCCATTCATCCGTCGTTAGCAAGGAATAGCCGAACGTTACTAGACTAGCTAAAAACTACTATTACGTGTGCTTCAAGAATGAACATGTTGGTTAGCGAAGCCAGGAACACGTTCGCACTCGTTCATCCAAGTCAGCGAAATATCATGACATACTGCACCTCAGAGTGTCCAACGTTCCCATTTTGGGAACATCGAATAAAATCACTCATATCATCGAAACTGCGAAATAATATGTATCAAATGGGCATGTATGCTACTAAGTAATTATTAGCAAAAATATTGATGTCCCATTTGCCCCATATGCAGCATTTACTCTAACTAAAATTTTTGCATTTTGTTCAGCAACTATTTTTCCTAAAAATAACTCTAAATAGACTTCAGTAAGAACAATAGAGAATAACAGAATAAATCCTCACCCCAACCAAGAATATAGATTAGATCTTTCTGCTTATGTCTGATGCAAGACAAACGCAAAAATAACAGTATGTAAGCTTTAGCAGCAACTTGGAATCATGTTCCCAAAATGGGAACGTGGACACTAAAGGGTTAAAACCCCAGATTCACGAAAAAGTGTGTAAAAGAAGAAATTTGCTTACCTTTGAACTTGTATTACTCTGTGTAAGGACCGGTCCGATATTCTTATAAGTCTTGAAATTCTTCTTCTCTATCTCTACCTCGGAGTTCGGAGCGTTGTACCCCATACGCTTGCCGCCCCGCACTACAGGCCAGATTGTTGACTGCGCCTAACCCATATCGCTAATTCAGAACTGCTCTATAATCATTGTTCTCTTCTAAATTTTGTACTTGCCCGATTTTCTATGTCAAATAATTAACCGTCACTCCCAAACTCGACCATTAGTATACTTGAGAATTAGTTCGCATTGTCGTTATTCAATTGCTAATTTTTTATCTTTCAAGTGTAAACTTAATATAAATGTTAATTATACTGTTGAGTAAAACAGTAGGACCTTATCGATTTTCTTTTACCTGCCACCTAACCTATGCCGATCCTGCATGCCCTGACTCTCTGAATCTTCTTCTTCGCCGTCTTCTTCAGTTGCTGCCGTCAAACATTTAGCGTTGCACCGTAATTTCTCATTCTGCCTCTCTAAATATCGGTGACTTATTGCTACGCTTTCCATTTCGCGTATTAATTATTTTCGTTGTTGCCATGTAGTATAATCACTGTTGCTCTTCGAAATTAATTATTTTGCCAAAATTCTATCTCTTACTGTTTCTGCTTTCAGATAACTGGTTTGTTTGGTTTTAACACAATTCATGACTGAAAAAATTCGCTCAACCGAAGCAGACGAATGTGGCAGAAAGATAGACTTGTTACAAAAGCAGACAAAAGGCCTAATTTTGAATTTTAAAAACCGTCCTTGATTTCTTTTAGTTTGTTCCAGTATCTGGGAGGATTTTTGTCTGAGACATGAAAGTTTTCTCTCGCTATACGATAACTTCACCATTGGTCATCAAGATCATTTAATTTGCTCTCTGGTACAAGATTTGGGAAATGAATAGCGATAAGAATTATAGACTGCCGCGAGATACCGATATTTTGGGCAATCTTTGGATCCAAGATATTTAATTTTGCAATCAAATTATTTTCGTCGAAGGAAAATCTCTTTATCATCTGATTACAGAGTTCGATTAGAAAGTTTTAAGCATTCTCTTTTGAATTTTTTTCAGTCACATTATCAAATAGCTCATTGATCAAAATAGCTGATGTATGACCACCTACGTATATTTCGCTCAGCTTTTTATGGTTACTTGTGTTATTCGGATCAATTTTTGACAGTTTACTTGATTGTAATACAGAAGCCTTTACAAAGTAACTCAAAACGTCTCGATATTCTGCTGAAATGCTTGAATACAAAACATGAGTTCTGAAATGCTTAGATTGGAATTCAATATTGAGCCTGTTATATATTGAAGAAACAGTAGCATATGTTTAGTGTCACGAGATTTAAGTCTTTTGTAAATATCATTTGCTCCGTCAACTTTGTCAGCTTTTGCTTCCGTTTCAAAATGAAGAAGTAGAGCAGATTTAGATTGCGAAAATATATATATTTGGTCACATATTGCCGAAACAATATTTTCTCTAAAAAGCCATCTAATTTGGGATAACTTTGGAATTTCATGAAGTTTGTAATTGACGGCCTCTTTTATTAGTGTGAAATCACACTTCCTTTTACCACTGCGAGAAAAGTAGAAGTTAATTTTTTCATAAACGCTTCTAAAAAAGGTGGTAGTACTTTGACAGTATGACTTGCACATAAAGCGAACGAATGACTAATACATCCCATTATAAACACTGAGGGAATATCGTCTTTCAATAATTTTTGAAAGCCGCTTTTTGAACCCATCATTGAACTACAATAATTGTCACTGCCAAAACCGAATACGTTCTCTAGTGGAATGTTATTGTCACTTAATAATGACTTCACAGATTTATATAATCCATAAGCAGTTCCATCTCCTGCAACAACCCTATCTAAGGGTGCGTTCACACTACGAGCGGAGCGGCGCGGAGCGGAGCGGCAATAATGTTTGTACAGGTTTGAATGCAGAAACGCTTGGCTGTTCACACGACAAGCGGAGCGGAGCGGCGCGGCGCGGAGCGGAGCGGAGCGGCACGCTCGGGAAATTCGTTGGGATTTTTTGACACTCGCGTCGAGCGTTTCTCCTCGGCTCCGCCTTTGGATCGTCATATCTTACAGGGGTAGAATTGTCGTTTGAGTTAAAAAAATCTAGTATATAACTATTTATTTGTACAACTAATCATATAAACATTATAACTGATAGTGTAACATGTAATATTTTAGTGTAATTTCACCCATTTGGGTTCATTAATCATTTATTTCTATTTTCTTCTGCTTTCTCTGATAAGTTATTTTATTATTGCTTCAGTTTAAGGAGTTTATTTTGCTTTTCTCGTGATGTAGTTTCATCTTTCTTGTGATGCTGTGTATTTTATTATATGATCTTGATTAAGGTATAATTATGTACGATTTTTTGATAAAGTTTTCATTTTTTCCGTAAAATGGGAGAAAAAGGAGGCCGTATGATGATGAGAAGGACTCAATTAGTGTCAAATACACAATAAGTTGCAAAATTTTATGAGCTTGGGTGATTTTTTCCAATACTAACGGAAAGCATATCAGTGTTTCGAGAACTATTTGGTCAGGACAAGTCAATATTTGTCAGTATTTTTCACTCAGGTTTCTCTGGCACAACCCTGAATTTCTGAAGGGAATTACTTTACGTTCACTCACGTTTAAGTCACCACAAGACTTTTTTTTGTTCGTACTGGCCTACGAAAACCTGTAGTAATATATGTGATACAGCCTATATCGAAAGACTTTAATTTTGCTTAAACTAATTTGTTTTACATGTATCCTCAATAAAAATTTGTGTATTGCTAAACAGCAAATTTATCTAATCTCGTTGGAAATTTTTCTTTCTATAAAGGATTGTAGTACATCAAAAGTTGCCGGCTTCATCCGTAAATACTCGTAGAATTGTGATTCATCTCTCCTCAGTGCTTCGAAAAGATTGTGGTATTCTCCATAGCGATCTCTCCTCATGTTGATGGGATGGATCCAGTGTTTCCGTTTTGCCGTCGAGCGACAGAAGCGCATTCACGGAACGCTCCATAGCGACTGATGCTTGTGTAGGTCGCTCTGCTCAGCTCACATGTGAACACACGCGCCGCACCGCTCCGCTCCGTGCCGCGACGCTCTGCGCCGCTCCACTCGCTCCGCTCGTAGTGTGATCGCACCCTAAGAGTGCATTCACGACATCCTCTTTCTGTGAGTCAAAATACCTCACTACTATCGCTAACACTTGAGTCACGGAAATATCAGTTCTTTCATCTACAAGGAGAGAAAACTTTTGCGTTCTGCATATCTCAGTTAACATTTTTTTCATCATAAGCTAGACCATCTTGAATTACATATGCGAGCTTGGTTCGTTTAATTGATAGCTGTTCCTCAATTTTGGTCTCAGGAAATATTGCTTTGCAAACCGGAAGAAGATGATCAATATTGGCAAAAGGAATATTATGTTCGGTGAAATATGCGACAAGTCGAAGCTCGCTCTTCGCCACCTGTTCGCTCGTCGAAATTTTTTTTTCTTCGTGATAAATGAAGTAATGCTGAGACTTGCCTTTGCTGCCTCAAAAGATTTTTATGCTTCTCTGTATTTCTGTGTCTGAGACACAGAACTCCGCCTCCCATTTTCCAAAGCAAGATTAGTATAGCAACACAAATCGAAGAGTGAGGTGTGCGTGAAAGTCGCTCTGTAATTTGTTGTCTTATTTAAGGGCCTGTAATCTTCATAGTTTGCAACTGTTAATGTATCTTTGCTAGTAATTCTGAAACCAAGATATTTCTTTAAAAACTAAGATCTGGGTTAAAATGCCTAGGTACGACTAAGTTGGCGGCGAGAAGACATTTAGCGTGCGTGTGCATCCCACCGTTGTCAGTAGGTTATTGACGTCAGAGCAGCGAGAACGCTATTGGTTGTCACAGACATGAGAAGAAATCTCAAAATCTGGTTCTCTTTTCAGTCGACTATGCTCCCTCCATTATATACTAGCTCCATGAAAGGAGGTAAAGTCACTTCAACGGGGAATGCCGCGCGCATTCGCCAATTCGACTAGCCAATAGAAAGCTTCATTTCAAACAAGCCGGATGACATCACTTGCACGCAACATGACGTCAACGGCGGCAGCGTGCGTGCTACCACGCAGCGTACTTTGCCCTACCAGACGTACGATCAACAACAGGACCGACTGCCGGTGTGCCTCCACGTGTCCGGATTTGATTTTTTGAAAAATTGAATTCCGTCTGGCTACGTGCAAATCTACCAGAACTAAAAGGTTATCGATTTTCAATTTAATCATACCGGCAGCTTCGTAAATTGAAAGCCCTTTCCAAACAATAAGAAAGTTTACTTTAATCAATCATACAAGACGTTTTATTACCTTTTCATGCGGATGAGGCTGATGATTGCGCAGCGGATCGTAAGGAAAATATAAAATTCCGTACTCATATGTTTATTTTAAATAAAACATGCTATAGTCTTCGCTTCACCAGATAAGATTATAAGTAAGTTTAAGCCTCCCTGACCGCTACGAGAAAGAGCGTATCGAAGAAAGAAAGGAGGAAAGCACCATTTAGTAAGAAAATGAGAGAATGAGAAATCTATGCAGTAGGGGCATAGAACTAGTGAGTAGAGAAAGAAGTTGATGAAATAAGATAAAAGTTGTAGAAGAAAGTTATAGGTGCTGAAAAACAGGACAGCAGTGAACTGAAAAAAGATGGTCCGTAACAAAACAAAAACATATTCTATTTCAACATAAAGAAAGCCTACCCAACCTTCAGCTTTAGCTGGGACCATTTTTAAAGCTGCCACCAACAAATATGAATGTATATGTGTGATCCATTATTCCAATGATAGATATCTTTTACAATGATGTGTATTGAATAATTCTGATTTATATTGGCAACACGGACTAGTTTCGTGCTAATCTCACATCGTTTCAAAACAAATGGGAATTGATACACTTTGGATACAGATTACAATTTGCTCTTAAAGAGCCACTCTAATGTACAAGACATCCGTTTAAACCTACGAGTCACGCTACGAGTTCAGGCTACGACCCGAGGGATATGTAACCGAATGTAACCCTCACATAATCCCTCTGGGAACGCTCATTCCCATAGATACAATAGTTGTATCCCCCTGAAGGTAAGATATCCTGTACATAGAAATATTAAATTGAGGAACAAGATTATGACAAAATTAACGCTGAAGAAGAAAATCATAGGTGATGAGAAACGGAACAGCAGTGAATAAAAAGAAAAGCGAGTTCTTAACTAAGGAAACAAAGCTTTTAAATTTCATTAAAAAGAAGCCCTACAAAACTCTCACCTTGGGACTTGACATAACTAGTTCTTAAAGAATGGGGAGCAAAATACAAGCAACAATTAGTCCCTGGAAAAATGTTTTCCTCACTTAAAAATACTTTATATATATATAAATATCACGCCAATTTTTGGCGATAATGAATGAAATGAACTATTTTCCTATCAAAACAACATTTGGTACACCACCGCTCTATGCGTGTTTCGACATTTTCTAGCTTTAAATTCCAAATATACGCAAAAGAAACAACATATAACTAATTGTTTAAATCTAGGACAGGACTTGAGTAACCAAAGTCGACAAAAGACTAATAAATGATAAACTTCAGCACTCCCAATGCATCAGCACTATATTCAAACATCAGGACACTCTCCGTGCCAGTAAGTAAAGAACTATAAAATATAAATAACATGAACACTTAAAATTCAAAAATGAATAAATTTAGCATAATAGATTATAATAAAGATAAACTTTTGAATGACCAGTTTGTCAAAATCAAAATTTGAGTACCAATTTTTTTAACTCTCAGCAATTCTGCATGAAACGATATATATATCATTGTTCTGCAGAGGTTTCCATAAGCTAATTATAAACAACCTTTTCAAAAGAGTTGCAGTGTAGAGGGAGAATGAATCGAATAACGAATACGTATAGCGTATACATAGTAATTCTTTTTGATAACATTTCCACCTAACTGTGCACTGATCCGAATCAACAAAAAGACCATACATACCATCCACTATGTGTAATAAAATGGGCAACATCCTACAAAATACTAGTTCACAGCCTCAAATTCTACGCAAACTAGTACACAAGGTTTATCACTCCCTCGATTCAAGAGAACGCTCCACAGCTTTAAATTTGTTTCACATTAACAAAATAAGGCTAGCACAAGTTGAACACTAATGGTTGTTAATTAGCAGAAGTGAATCACTGTGAAGTGAATCAAAGCAAAGTGAATAATTTAGGGATCATTTTATTGAGTTTCTCTTTGGAACAAGTAGTCCGCAAAGATCTGTTGTACGCCCTAATATATTGCAGTGTTCCACATCTTACGAAAAACTTTAAAATATACACTGTTATTTGAGAACAACAGGTGCTATGTCTAGGGCAGTTATCATGGATTACTTTACACGCAGATTTGCAGAAGCCTGGTAAGTGACTAATTTCACTGAAAAGATCAATGAAAATTCTCTCATTACCAATGATAGTGTGTACAAAAGACTTACTGCAATATTTCAGTCATTTGCGCAGATCATCAGACTGAATATACTCTTTAAATGTAACAAACAGATGAAAACTTAAATATTTCCCGCTTAGAATTGAAGAACATGTAGTGCAGTCAGCCAGAGATGTTTTTTTCATTTTCTGGTGATAGACGTCTGTTTTCATGGCAAGGTAACCAGAGATATAAGTGGCATCATCTTCCACTTCCACAGAAGCAAAACTTCCTCCGATCTCAGTGGCTCCGTTGAGCACCACGGCAGCCTTTTGTTCCTTTTCAGACGCCTTAATGATAAGTGGAGTCAATTCACTTTCCTCCAGCACCTGAAAGGCAAGAAAAAATGTGAACTCAAGTTAACAATTTTTTAATTTAGTCTCTGACTTCATAAGCAAGCATTTAAGATGCAGTTAAGGGTGCAGATTAAAATCTGTTAGAGTAAATGGAGCTAATATGATAAATTGAGATGCTGGTGAGAACAACAAGAAAAAGGGGTCAGTTGTGAAGAATTTACGCTAAACAGGAAGCACCGTTGAAAAGTATTCGAAGAAATGAAGATGATATTATTATTATTTTGTTTAAGCCTCATTATCTACGACAAAGGCGATCCAAAAAGAGGAAGGAGGAAGGCACCATTTATTATGGAGTCAAGGGAACGCGGAATCTATGCAGAAAAGGCATCGAAACAGAATGATAAGAAAGAAGTTCATAAAACAAGATCAAAGTTGAAGAAGAAAGTAGTAGGTGCTGAAAAAACAGGACAGCAGTTAAGCGAAAAAAGAAGGCTCATAACAAAAGTTTTTCATTTCAACAAAAAAGAAGGCCTACCTAACTCTCAGCTCGGGCCCTCACATTGTCCTCATGGGAGCTCTAATTCCCATAGATACAATAGTTGTATCCCCCTGAGGGAAATTGGAGATGTTAAACTATAGCATAATACTATATGTAAAAATATAAGGAGTCTCAATGGAGAAAGAGAAGAGAAGAGACAAAAAGATATGATTATATTATATATTAGTTTGAGCTACCTTAACAGCTAAAAAAAGCATGTTTAGAGGAAAGGAAGGAAAAAAGCACCATTTAGTGAGGAGATAAGGGAATGCAATGTGGGATATCACGGGGAAATAAATTAATAGGCAGAGAAGTGTGAAATACATGGCTTAAAACAAAACCGAAGCTTATGCACTTTATCTATTTCTCACAACTGCTCTCTAACATTTAATGTTGTCTAATATATTGGGATTTTGAGTATTAAATAATAATCCTAACAAAACTTTTGAAAACTTTTAAGGAATAAGTGGAGAAATGAAATTATCTATTTAATAAGACTCCTAATAACTGAATCGAGAAAATCTGTCTATAATCTGGACCACATCTTAAATTTAATTCTGATATGCAGTATTCCATAGCTGGTTACCAGACTCATCTCACCTCTGCTAAGAAGCCCAAGGTCTCTCTTAATGCTCGTCAGAAGCTGTCTCGCAATTGGAAGCAAGAGGAGCTTGAATGAGGGAAGAGGCAGAGAAGAGGCTCCGTCATCCACAAATTCAATAATAAAATCCTTGCGCTGATTGTAAGTAAGTCCCTTTCTCAATGGCATTTCGTCTAACAGAATGAATGTCAGCCTTTCAGCATTAGTTTGAGGGTTGAACTTCAATTGCATCATCTGAACATTTCTTTTTTAAACACCCGGAGACATTTTCAAAGTTTTTAGCAATAGTTGAACAGTAGACAGAGAAGGCAATGGCAGCATTCTCATCAACCAATTGTATCCTGATGTGCTGCAGCTCACAAGGATATTGACAGCCATCCATTTTTTACAGTGTACCTTCTTTTGCCTTTCAGTTTCATTTTAATGAATTCACTCAGGTATGGTCCCAGTTCTGGGTTTAATTGAGTTAGCTGCATGTCAATGTTGAAACGCTTGTACTAGACAGGTCTCTTTTTCCTACCGGAGAAGCGCTTTTTCTTGCGTCCCTTTGAGTTTGCCGCGCTTTCTCCCCTGATGGGACTAGGAAATAATTCTCGCTGACAAGACAGACTTGGACTTGAGTGCTGAATTTGGGAAGCTGATAAGTCTTTTTTTGCAGTTGAGCAATGAATTGAAGCGGTGGCTGGTTCAGGAGTCAAACAGGCTTGCTTGCTGGATGATGGGGACTTGAAAAAGCCTGCTTTGGGGGCAGATGAAAGACTGGAACTCTTGGTGGCTGTTTGAGGACTTGAACAGGCTCCCACAGAAGGTGATGAAAGATTGGCACTCTTGGTGGCTGTTTGAGGACTTGAACAGGCTCTCACAGGTGATGAAAGACTGGAACTCTTGGTGGCTGTTTGAGGACTCGAACAGGTTCTCAAAGAAGCTGATGAAAGAGTGGAACTCTTGGTGTGTGTTTGAGGACTTGAATGTTCTCTCTCAGAAGCTGATTGAAAAATTAAACGGGCTCTTTTTGTGGCTGATTGAGGACTTGAATGGTTCTTTTGGTCACTGATTGAAGACTTGAATAGGCTCTTTTTGTGGCTGACTGAAGACATGAATAGGCTTTTTTGGTGGGTAATTGAGTACTTGAATCACTGGTCATATGAAAAGTTGGAGGATGCTGAGAAGATGATGAAATTGTGATCCCTATTTCTGAAATTGGTTGGGATGGATAAATAGGAACCTGTGTAGGCGGATCATTATCCAATAGCAGTGAGTGGTCAGTAGCTTGATTGGATCGCATGTCAATTCCATGTCCTGGAAGATAAAAAAAATTCATATGAAACACAGCAGGTAGCAAAACTTTATATAGAAATTTATTTCCTCCTGTAATGAAATCTGGAATGAACACATAGATTTAAAGTCAGCATATGAAAAAATCAGAAAATTTTGACCCTAAATGACCTCATTTAATTTGTTAAAGAGTTTTCTAAAGTACGAAAAAGAGCTCAATACAATCTAACAAAGCTAATGAAGAATTGATATTTAAATGTTGAAAAATGATTACCATGGAAGATAAAAACTAGACCAATAAGAACTTAGAAGAATCTCTAAACACTCTTGCTAACAAAAGTTCAATGAACCTAATCTTTAGCTTATGAAAATGACATGTGTTTTAATGGATTAATGTATTAGATATATTTTATACTAAAATTAGAGGTGATGCAATTCTCTATGAAGAACAAGTTTATCAGACTCAATTGGATGACTAAAAACTTAATACACTTACTGTTAAATAGGCTATTAAAATGAAGCCCAGTGACTCGTTGACAGGATGAAATTTAATAAAGGAATTTTGTTGCCACCTTTCCTTACTGAATTTTTACAATCAAGCCCAACTAGTTTGTATGAAGAACCAACTTGCAGAAAGAAATACTTTATAATGTTTATATCCACCAAACTGAATCTGTCAAACTTGAATTATGAAAACATAGATACCCAGAATGGGCATGGATGAGTCTTGAACAATGGCTGCAGCTGCACCATTTGCACTCAAAACGCATCTTAATGGAGTACTGTACAAAGTCATTAACTGTGCAGAACTCAAATTTAGCATGAAATTAAATGGCGCCACAGCGTGGATATGCATGAGCAACATTTCCTTAATTCTAATACAATAACTAACATGAGTCACCCATGATGAGCTATCATTACGTAAATGCTAATGGATATAGATTATCGAAAACATTACCACTCCACAGATGAAAAGTAAAATATGTATAACAAGGAGTCTACTGATATTTTATTTCCAAATTTGAATTCTTAGTTTACTATTTTTTATTACCTTAAATAGTAAAAAATTACTTCCTAATTTTTACATAATGAAAGTCGTCCAAATGTAAGTAATCGGCCTATAATGAGCAGTTTGAAGCAATAATACACTCAATAACACAGATTAAAAAAACTTCCAAGTTTGTTAATACGTGAAATACTTAATACTAAAAGCAGCAACCATCGCATTATTGCCAAAAAGTTCCCTAAATTCCTAAAATAACCCTGTCTAAAATGGACTCTTAACAAATGTTCAGCAAAGACCTTGTCTAACATCTTCACGCTATGAGAGCAACAGTTAATCGCATGAAAAAATAAACAGACTAGAAACTAGTAGACAACTAGTAGATTGTCAGATCCGCTGACAGAAATATTTTCAATAAACTGCAGCAAATTTCTGATTATTGGAGAAAGAAATTGTTTAAAATCTTTGAATTCTTTATACATAAGTACATAACTGTCAATTTTCATGGAATTATCCTACTTCATAAGTTTTTACTACCTTGACAGGTAAAGTGACTCCTGAGCCAGAATTTACTACTTCACTACCCTGAAGACACTCTGTATAATTATTGAGACGGACATTGGACATGATTTTCTAAACGGGGTTTGTGGCTTCATATGATATTTTTAATGTGCTCACATATTAATGAAATTATGATGGGCAACATTAATAAAATATGATGGGAAATTATGATGGGATATTAATTCGTTAGTTCATTTTCATTGCTGTTTCAAATGAATAGAAGTCATTGAGTTTTTATGCTATAACAAAACCAAAAACAGTTTTAGAATCCTTACAGCATTTTAAACAAAGTTCCGATTTTATATTTTCCATTTCCCGTTTTATTTTGTTTTAATATGGGATTGAAATGAGGTCGAAAATTCAGAATTTTTAGTCATCTTACCCACCCCCCCCCCCCCCCCGGGTGGAGGGGATCTAGTGTCTGTAGCGCCATAAAATTTTAGCACCGAATAGTCTACCACTTAAGGGTCCTTTTCCAAAAACAAAATAAAAAAAGCTTACCGGACCGACAGGGGCCTGGCAGGGATCTGGGATGATCCCCTTAAGTAATTTTCTGTCCGTCTTCTCAAGTTTCTTGAGAAGTTAAGCCTTCGCTGGGTAGTTTGGGTGGCCAGAGGCTTCATCTCTTCTTCGTCGTCGTTGTCGGGACTCTTCTGAGATGAGGAGCTCGGAACGCAACCGTTCTCCTTCGGCAGCAGCTGCTGGTTGGAGACCCGGGAGACCTGCGGTCGTCCATCGATGCCGGTGGCCATGGACGCCATGGTCTTTAGGTGTAGGCCATTATCGCGCATGCCAGACTTTAGTGTCTTACGATCCACTTCTTCTTTTTTGGTTGGCTCAAACACCTCCTCATACAGCGGACACTCCTTGTCCGTTTTGATGTGGCTATTATGGGGGATCTTTTTGAAGAGATGTTTTGAAGGAGCACCGTTGCAGTGTAGTTTAATGAACTCTTCCTTGTTGGTTTTCGGCTGCTTCGGTCCTTCAGATTTCTAATTTTCTTCTCTCTTTGCACTCGCTCTTGTAGTGACATGAGAGGTTTCAATTATGGTTGGAGGCGTGTGTTCTTCAAAGGATGTAGTTCCTGGCACACGTCCTAGGATTACTTCGGTTGCAGGGTTATCCATCTCTACGACTGTGATGTTGCCTCGATAGTATGGGCACTCAAGTTTTACGTTTGCTAATGGCACTTCGAAAGTTTGGCTGTCAGCTAACTTGACGGTGATTTTGTTTTTAGATATATTTTGTTCTGGCACTAGGGTTTTATTTACAAATGCTGCTGTGGCTCCTCCGTCCAGCAAGATTTCGACTGACTTGTTGTTGAGTTGGCCCTGGCGCTTTTCAATTTTCCTTGTAATAGTTCGGTTGTATCCGAAGTTACCGTGGCATGATTGCATTCGACGGGTGGCAGGGTATATTTTGGGGACACCTCTTCGATATAATTTATATGGGTAGTATGTTGTGCCACGCCTCCTTTATTCCGGAAAGAGTTATTTTGTTGAGATTGCGGGTTAAGTACTCGGCACTCCGCACTAGAATGGGTTGGATATTCTCCATGGTGATCACAGAAGAATGTTCTCCAGCTCTTCGGCGGACAGTTAAAGTAGTTGGGTCAGCCTCATACATGAGCAGGTTCAGTTGTCCTTGGCCGATACTGGAAATTCTGATTCTGGAGCGGTAAAGGTCGATACTGTGGATTTTGGTTCTGAGGAGGTGAAGGTCGATACTTTAAATTTTGGTTCTGGGGAGGTGAAAACCGATAGTTTCTGGTTGTGATATAAGTAGATCGATTCGCTTGAAACTTCTGGAAGGTTTACCCGTTGAAGATTTTTGACCGTCGTTCTTGTTGTTTACGGACGGTTCTCACAAAGTTTCTGGAGAGTTGTATTGGGTCGGGCTTGTAGAAACTTGGCCCCTCGTTCAGCTAGAGTCTCTAAGGTGTTACCGCTTCAGTCCTTTAGTTGAATAGCAAGGAAAGACGGTAAACTGGAGTAGACCCTATCAATGAGCATGAAGTTTTTTAATTGGTCGTAGTTTTCTTCTACTTGGCTCCTGGTAAGCCATGCGATAAGCGCTTTTTCCAACATCCTAATGTATCTACTCATGTTACCCCCTTCCTCAGGCTTCAGTTCAAAGTAATTAATGAGCAATTTAGCGGGGGTTATCTTGTGGTACTCAGGCAGTAGGTTTTTTATTTCCCTAAATTAGTAGCGGTCCACAGCGGCCACTGTCTGGATGAGTCTTCTTTCCTTAGCCGTGACTAGATTTTCTAGTGCGAGGACAGCCTCAAATTCCGTGCATTTGAGTGCGTTGCTGTGACTCTCGAAACGCTGCATGAATTCTTGGATCTTTTCTTGTTCAGGGTTAAAAGCAGCGATATCGGGTATTTTGACCCGTCTGGCTTCTGGTGCCCTTTGCTGGTTGAGTTGTTGGAGATGGATTTCATGCTCTCGTTCTCTTTCTATCTCTCGTTCTCTCTCGTTCTCTTTCTCGTTCTCGTTCTTCTCTTTCTCGTTCTCGTTCTTCTCTTTCTAGTGCTCGTTTTCGTTCTTCTCTTTCTCGTTCTCGTTCTTCTCTTTCTCGTTCTCGTTCTTCTCTTTCTCGTTCTCGTTTTTCTCTTTCTAGTGCTCGTTCTCGTTCAGCAGCTTCCTCTAGAATTTGGATTTTTTGAAGGAAGGTTTCACGGTAGTCTGGTTGCTCCGGAGTGAGGCCTAGGGTAGTCATGTACTTTCGGGCACGTTGGACGCAATCCGTTTTGAGATTTTTCTTTTGCTTCAGGAAGTCGAAGTTCCTTTATTTTTGTTATTTTTCTTGGTTTTCAGGATTCGAAGCCCTTTATTTTTCTCCTGCTTCAGGAAGTCGTAGTCCGTCTGTTCGGGTGCCAAATTGTTGGATTTTTAGTTTGGCTATACCCTCTTGGGTGCCAAATGTTAGATAGTTGTTTAGGAGGATCCAAGTTGGGCGCCAGTTATAGATTATTTTTTTTTGGCTGGTCCTTCTTGGGAGCCAGCGATAATAGTTTCCCTATTTTAGGATTCTGAGGGCCGTAAATTCAGAGGCTTTTATTCCGGAGAATCTTCCTGATTTTTCAGGGATAGGAGAAAGTCAGGTTCTGCTGACTTAATTTTATTGAGTTGGGGGCCGCCCACAGTTTTCAAGTTTCGAATATTATTCGGTAATTTTCGAGTCCGATCTGGTTACAAGGTTTGAAGATTTGAGCTGTTTTTCAAGCTTTCGAAATTGGAGCCGAAAACGAAGTCGAGCTAAGGATTTTTTGCGCTGGTAATACAGGCTTCGAAAGGTAATTGCCGAAATGAAATTCGAGCCGTGAAATTTTGGAATTCATGATGGAAGTAGGTTACTCAAGTATCTATGATACGAGAGCTTAGTTATGCGAGGATAATTATTTTCCCTCCGGTTAAATTATATAGGCACAAGTTGGCATTTTTGGCAATAGCCTGACATCGCTCATTCCAAGTAAGAGTGGAGGATCAACTGTCTCCTCCTAAAGAACTGGCAAAAGGTGCACTAAAGAGCAGTACAAAATTTGAACATCCTCACCAATGAACCTAACCTAGAATTCAGAAGAAAAGAACAGCTTCTTGGGTACTATATCAAACTCAAATGCCATTTCCTCAACCCTGCCTACCGGTGTGTTCACAACTCAAACTTGGAATTGTTCTTTAGCAGCCGTGAGCGCTCATCGAAATTTTCTATCATGAAACTCCACCAAGCCATAAACCAAAACAATGTTCCAACACAACCAGTCCAGCCATAATTCACTCCAGGAACGTACTCATGGGTTCAGAAGCAGCCTACCATCGTGGAAAATATAGTGAGGCTGAGATTGGAAGAGGTAACTCCGGCACTCATGGGAAACTTGCATGAGGATTCTGCGAGTAAATACGGTAACTGCACATTCATCTTCACGGACGGCTCGAAGTCTCAGACGGGGGTTGGTGTAGCGGCTGTGATGGGCAACATCATAAAAAGGATATCACTACCGTTGGTCGCAAGTGTCATTACAGCAGAACTTCATGCAATAAAACTGGGAGTCAGCATCATAAACGAAACAAAATTTGATAACTTTGTAGTTTTAGCGATTCTTCAAGCTGTCATACAGGCTATTGACAATAATACCGATGACAACCAACTTATCAATAGAATTTTATTGGATATACATCGTATCATCCTGGACGGGAAGCACATCACCACCTGCTGGGTCTCCGCTCACGTGGGGATCAGCGGGAATGGGTGTGCGGGCAGAGCAGCAAAAACAAGCAGCAACAAGACAGTCAGAATTTGCCCTCATTCCTTACAAAGATTGGTTCCCGTTGATAAGAACGTGGGCGTATGAAATATGGAATGAGGAGTGGCAGCGAGACCGAAGCGTTTTGAGAGAGGTGAAGAGCAGCCCTGGAAGGTGGAAAGTGAGCCGGCAAAAGTTGAACCGCCAAGAAAAGGTCATAATTAATAGGCTTCGATGCAACATACCGCCCTCACCCATAACTATTTGTTGAACCCAGAAGCCCTGGGCCAGAGACCTATATGCGGATGGTGCGGAGATGCGGTGCTGACGATAAAACATATAATTGACATGTCCTGCTCTGTAGCAACCAAGAAGAATCCTCTGCAGAAATGTCAGTGGCAGGAGCGTCGGTGACTTGTTGAAGGTTGGTGGCCCAGTAGGAAGAGTGCTAGAATATGTTAAGGCTATCAATGTGTATGTAAACCTGTAAATCTCACCATCCGGTCAGGATATATGCTTGGAATTATGCGAGACATATTTTCTTAATATAGGAATCTGCATCTCTATTTAGGCTTTTGACGATTAAACCGCAATATGGCTGGGCGCTCTGCGTTGGTATCTCGGGGGGTTTCAGCGTGGGTAAGGAGCTCAGCAATAAATGGGTGGGCAGCTGAAACCCCCAAGGGGTCTGGCTGCCCGAAATGTCCGAATTTTGCCTGGTGTGGTGGAGATTAAGATTTTTGCTCATTTGTGACGCTAATGATAATAGTGGTGGTGTCAGGGTTGGATTCAATTCAATGGTGGCTTGGACCATATTTTGAATTGAATACTGTGTGTGTCACCAATGTAACTATAAATTAGTTTTCTTTGACGAGGATATGTGACGGTTGATTTTGAGATTTTGAGACTCGCCATTCAGTGTGGTTTTGGTTGTTGAATTACTAGAAAACCTGCGTGGGGTATGGGGCTACAACACTGAAATACCCTGCACTCGCCCGTGTATTGTTATGTCTACCTGCTCATTTATAGTATCTCGTTAAGTAAACTAACCTAAAATAAAAAGGACCCAAACTGATCTCTGGATCATGGCACTCGCTGTTTAACATTCGGAAAACGTGTGAAATTCTAAAAACTTCCAATGCGTTAGTAACTTTGGTAAAATCACCAAAGCGACAGCTAAATAGTCAATGACCGAAGCTGTCGTCAAATGAGTTTCTTATTATTATTATTATTAAATCATTAACAATTCCTTTATTGTAATATAGATGAAGGAAAGTCTGTCTTCTCTGTATTTCTTGACTTTCGATAAACATTCGATTGTGTGGACCATAACATATTACTCTTGAAACTACACTGTTATGGCACTCGAGGGGTTGCCCATGATTGATTCAGATCATACTTAACGAAACAGAAGCAGTCCGTTGTCATTGACGGTGCAAAATTGGACCCACAGACAATTAACCATATAGTTCCACATGGATCTGTTCTTGGGCCTCTCTTATTTCTGATTTTTATCAATGATATTATTAAATCTACATAATTTTCAAATTCTTATTTATTGCCAATGACAGAACGTTTTCTGCGGTGATTTCGAACCAAAATCCATCATTATTTCGAAAAGTATAAATAATGATTTCCATAAGGTTTCATTGTGGCGCAAAGCTAATAAAATAAGCCTTAATATCGATGTATTACATTCTCATACAAGAAAAATATATCTCTTCCACGCATTAAAATTGGCGAAGGTGAAATCGAAGAAACCAACTTGTCATGGTAGATGATACGTCTTAGATAAGACGCTACGATTGAGGAATTTAAACCTCGATAGTAGAAGAAGGGAAGGAAAATTAAAGGTGTGAAATGCACAGGAGGAGAGGGGACAGCTAAGGTGGAATTAGAAGTAGCAGTATTAGCATAGTGTGCACTTCGCGTCTACCTAGTTAAGTTGCATGGGAAAAATGGCAAAATTTTGAAAGATTTAAGCAGATTTGATTTTAATGTTGAACACGTGAGTTAAAATATGAGGATTGTCGACAAAAACATTCTGATACATAATGACACACAAAAATGAGAGATGTGCCCTTCGAATCGTAATGAGCGCTAGAGCAACGATTGCATGATTCAACATTGCACAAATTTTATGGCAACTATCAATAGTAGGTTTACGCACAATGAAACGGAATTGGAAAAACATATTAAATAGATATGCTAGCGTAAGAACGAAATAATAAGTATAATACATAACAGCAGAACCTTGAATTACAACAAGGTATCAAAATGAGACATTTCATACGGTGCCCAACGTGAACTCCACACATCAGCTAGAGAAATACAACATGTCACAAAATCGCATATAGACGGCGCGCCAATTTGAAAGCACTGTTCAGTGTGCTACCTGATTTGCAATTTTACACCTTACATCACCGTTTATGAGTCCTCATACCAGTAATTATGTATTCACAACCTCTCGTAAAATGTGGATGGCGTCCACCTAATACCGCTTCCGATACTGCTTGAAGACTGCACGAGAGCTGATCAGACCGTTCCGCTGTTCCCTCGCGCACGTAGGCTGGTGCTGATCATCGGCGACACTGCACTAAAAGTTCAGAGTTCCATTTTGAATTCTGATTACCGGAAAAGCTTGACCACTGCAGAACTCGCAATGCTTGGCATTGTCGTAGACTTTGAAGCTGTGCGATTCCAATCGGCATACTGGAAGTTTTTGCGAGCTTGGAGTTTACGTAGAATTCTCCATGAATTTTTTAGGTTGAGTCGTTGACATTCTGTGCCACTTGCCATCTTCTTATCTCTTATGCTTGACGTTCACGATTTAAAGATGAATACGATACAGCTTCCCCCCCACTTTAACGTTGGGTTTGGTATACTTCATTTTTTTTATTTAGTTTTGAGTTGTTCCTCTGCCAGGAACGCCGGCAGCGGCCGTTCCCGGCCTGCTCACAAAATGCAGCGTCTCTATTGTAGCGTAACAGAGAGAAAAAAACGATTCTTCTCGTGAACTCCTTATATGTGTTCCGGCTTGGTTCGTTCCAGAAGGTTCACGAATGTTCGTGGCTAGAAGACAGCTCGTTAATCCCGATTGGTGGAACTCTTGCTTGTCCTGACGTCTCGAAATTTCATTGGCTAGGTGCTCGCTTCCCTCTGCCACACCTTTGACGCGCGGCACGCTCATTGGCTCAGGTGATGTGGCTTTTGCTTAAGCCATCCCTCTCCACTTCGAGGCTGCCCTTCGCGCTCTGAGGCTCGACTGTTGCTTGGTTCTCGCGCCTATGCGGCACCGGCTTAACGCTCTGATATTCCAATGTCTGTCGCAGCTTTCCGAGTGTCAGGCCGCACAGGGGTTGTCGAGCCTTTTGTGTTAGTTACCCATAATCTTAAGTATTTTCTTCACGTGTCCAGCTCTCTGAACGCCGACTTGTCTATTTCTCCGCGCTGATGTTGCGTTTGTGCATTTACTTTAGTTAGCCCTTAAATATCATTTGTATTACTTCTCGATATTCCAATGTTTCTTGTGTTATCTAGCTAAATACGACTAATATTTTAAATGCAATTTTGAGTGTTGTACCCTGTTATGCAGTAGCTCACGTCTGTACGCACTATTTTTGCAATAGAAAATAAATAACTGTCTTTGTTAAAATATATCAGTGTATGTAATAGGAACTTCAAAGAGATTCAGCATTAAACAAGTCAGACCCTCAGGTCGAAAGAGTTTCCTTTCTCCTTATTGACACAGGCTTTAGTCTCATACGACACCCGCCTAATAAGGGGTTTAAGGAGCCACCTCGGAAGGACGAACTGTTTCGCATAGTTGGTCAATTAGGAAGACGCTGTCGCAGTTCGGCACTAACAGAATTCTCTTCTGTTGCCCTAGCGGTCTCATACGACGCAGACAGTTGCTCGTCTTCCTAACGGTACCGCCGTAGTTCGGCACAAAACGGAATTTACTTCTGTTGCCCTAGCGGACTGAATACGGCGTAGGCGGTACCCACACACACACCTCACCCTAGCGGTACCACCGTAGTTCGGCACATAACAGAATTTACTTCTGTAGCCCTAGCGGACTGAATACGGTGCAGGTGATACCCACACTAACCTCACCCCCACACACAACGGTACCGCCGTAGTTCGGCACTAACAGAATTTACTTCTGTTGCCATAGCGGACTGATTACGGCGTAGGCGGTACCCACACGAACCTCAGGAAGGGCAGCTGCGAAGAAAAGCAAGCGCCCCGGAAAAAGGTAGCTGCACAGAAGACAGCCCCCTTTTCCACGAACCCTCACGTCGACCGCACAACGGTATCGACATATTCTGGCGCCCGAACAGGGACCCAGAAGCTTTGCGCGACTACAAACGTTGCCTTTGATTTCTGGGTTCTAATCAACTACGCGGACACCGCATCACTAAAACAAGATGAACTCGTCGCTCAAGCTCGAGAATACGTCGAAGCCCTCGGCCTCACTCCCACCGATGCGGAGTACCGGGAAGAATTTACCAGCTGCCTGAGGCATTTGGAAGAAGCCGCAGAACGAGCAGCAGAACGAGAAGCCGCAGAACGAGCAGCGGAACGAGAAGCCGCAGAACGAGCAGCGGAACGAGAAGCAGCACAACGAGACCACGAGCTCAGACTCCGACAACTCGATGCTCAAATCGCTCCTCAAAATGCTAGAGTGAAGATACCTCCACCGGCTCCATTCGATCCCACGAAAGAAAGGATGGACGAATTTTTGCAACGCTTCTGTACTCACACCACAGCGATGGGATTTACTGAAGTCGATGCTGTTGTCATGCTCCATAATTTGATCACACCGAAGGAACGTCGACTCATCGATACCCTGCCCGCAGCAGATCGCTTCAAGCTTCCTGAAATTAAATTGCTCTTACTAGATGCTCATAAAGTTACTCCGGCAAAACTACGTGCCAACTACTACGAATTGAAGCCAGAAAAAGGCGACAATATGTCACGTTACCTACGGCGACTCGAACAAGCCTTTGACGCTTGGTTAAAAGGATGCAACATCGAAGCCAACTACAAGACTCTTCGTGACTTCCTTATTGTTGACCGAGCTTATTCAAGCTTGCCGCCCTTCCTCGCTACTCAATTGCGTGACAGGGGTGGTAACACAGTCGCAAGCCTAGGAGAGCAAGGTGATAGCTTCTTACAAGCAAGACCTCATACATCGCTCCATCAGCTTTGTAAGGGTCGCACACTGACATCAACGACGGATGCGGGCCCTCCAGCACTCAAAGCATCAGTAGCACCAGAGCGACGCTCGACATTTCCTGTCCGAGCCCCGAGCACTCCAGCAAGATCACCCAACTCCAGCAACAACTCTCGAGGAACGCCGCCAAGAACTTCTAGCACACGTGGTGGTCCCACCAGCTCAGGATCGGTCAACACTCCGCAGCGCGAACAACGAGGACCTTACAATGGATTTTACTGTACTTTTCATGGCCCCAACCGATCGCATTCCAGTGATGAGTGCCGCCAATTGCAGAGGAGGCAAGGTGATGGTCACAGTAATGGAGCAGCCCATGCAAGCCCACCTATTTCCAGTACTACTGCTCGAGTAAACAATCTAGCAACGTATGAAGAAGCAGATGAGTACGACGATATTCCCCCAGTAGCATGCAATCACATCGCCTCGAACAAGCTGATCGAATTGGGACAGCTGAAAACATGCTCCGGCACCGTGAACCAACAACCCGTTCAAGTACTACTCGATGGAGGAGCAACAGCGGTCTTCGTCAAGAAGGCTCTCGTCCCAGCTGACGCCATTTTGAAGAAAGAAATTACCGTTCGGCTGGCCAACAATCATTCCTTCGAGGCGCCTCTTGCCCGGGTCTCTCTCGTTTGCCCCTATTACCACGGAGAGGTGACAGCCGTAGCCATGGAAGAGCTCTCCCATGATGTCATCCTCGGCCGAGTCCCCGGAACCACCTCCTTCGAAGAACATATGACCGACTATGAAGAGCAACCAGTTGCTGCAGAAATCTCTCACGTTGTCACAAGGGCAGCTGCAAAAGCGATCGAAGATCCCCCTGCCGCACCAAGCACTGTCGATATATTGCAACACAACAAAGAAGACTTCAAGAAATTACAGCGGGAGTGCAAAACATTGCAGCTTTTATTCAAGAAAGTTGACACCGGCAAAGAAGAAACGAACAAGGATGGCAGAGTCATTACATTTGAACTCCATGACGGCGTTCTCCATCGGAAAACGTTACGAGACGGTCAGGAAACTCATCAACTTGTAGCACCTGCCAGCGTGCGCCCACAAATCTTGGAAATGGCTCACGACAATCCACTTGCTGGCCATTATTCCCAAAAGAAGACTCAGGTACGACTGGAACGAGATTTTTATTGGCCGTCCCTAGCAAAAGGTGTGGTCCAATACTGTCACTCCTGTCATACCTGCCAGACGCACGCCCCATCTCGACCAAGAAAGGCACCTATCTCAACCCCACCGATCACCACTCCATTCTCCGCGCTCAGTGTTGATTTGGTAGGCCCATTACAACCAGCTTCGGCACGTGGCCACCGATACATTCTCACCGTGGTGGACCAAGCAACTCGGTACGCAGACGCAGCCCCACTCAGACATATAGATGCAGAAACGGTTGCCCAGGAGCTACTCGAAATCTGCAGCAGAGTTGGTTTCCCTCATACGCTAACGAGCGACAACGGCACTCAGTTCACAGCCGCAACCTTCGAAGCTTTCCTGAAACTCGTCGGTATCCAGCACCGATTGACGCCATTATACCATGCCCAATCGAACGGCATAGTCGAACGCTTCAATGGTACGCTCAAAGTCTTGTTGCGGAAGTTAGCCGTAGAACAGCCCCGAGATTGGGACCTGTATCTGCCTTCACTCCTTTTTGCTTATCGAGACGCTCCTCAGGCCTCAACCGGGTATTCTCCTTTCGAACTCATCTACGGCCATCGCGTCCGTGGACCTTTCACCGTGCTCAAGGAATTCTGGACCGATGGTAGCTTGCAAGACGACACGAGCACTGCTCAGTATTTAATGGAAATGAAGCACCGATTGAAAGAAACATGTAAAATCGCTCGCGAGAATCTAAACAGGAGCCAAGAGAAAAGCGCCAAGTTCTTCAACAGACGTACCAAGATGCGAACTCTAAAGCAAGGAGATAAAGTCCTCGTATTTCTGCCCGATTCTCGAAAGAATTTGCTTATGACTTGGAAAGGTCCCTATACAGTGAAATCACGCCTGGGAACCTATACCTATACATTGGACGTGGATGGAAACAACAAAGTTTATCATATCAACCTCCTCCGCCAGTACCACGACCGGGAGAAGCAAAGTTCCGCCTCACCAAGCGAGACAGATCGCGAGGAGGACGACGAGAGAGTAGAGGAAGCATTTGCAGCGGTTGGCCTCGCCCTAGAACCTACCTGCGAAGACGAAGAACTCGACCGGAAAGAACCAGAGATACCGTCACCCGTCGGAGAAACCATTGAAGACTGTCTCATCTCCTCTACGTTGACTACAACACAACGCTCAGAACTCCAGGAACTACTTGAAGAATATCGCGATCTTTTCACAGATACTCCCGGAAGAACCAGCACGGCAGTTCATGAAATAAAATTGAAGGATCCTTCCAGTTTTCGACTTCAACATTCGTATCCACTTCCCTTAGCGCTGGAGCCTGAACTGCGGTCAAGTTTAGAGAAGTAGATGATGATTGGAATCGTGACGCCATCCACATCACCTTACTATTCACCGCTCCTTGCCGTCCGGAAGAAAAGACTGAACCCACCGATTTTGTCTGGAGTGCAGGCACCTCAACAGCCAGACAGTATTTGATGCCGAGCCGATAGCAGACACCACTGCTATTTTCACCAATTTAGCTGGCAAAACAATATTCAGCAAAATGGATCTGACCAGTGGATATTGGCAAGTACCTCTACACCCTGAGTCCCGCCAATACACCGCCTTCAAAACTAGGTCTGGCCTCTATGAATTCAACGTACTGCCTTTCGGCCTAGCAAATGCTCCAGCCACTTTTTCCCGCCTTATACGTCGAGTCACTGCAGGACTGCAAGATACCGAGGTCTACATGGACGACATCTTAATCGCCTCGACAACCTGGGAAGATCATTGCACAGCATTAGCTAAACTGTTCGAAGCTCTCTCTCGACATGGCCTTAAAGCGAAGCCGTCCAAATGCGAATTCGGATTTGACAGCCTCCAGTATTTGGGTCATCAACTGAGCAGTAATCAGATCCAGCCTCTGGAGAACCAAGTCGAAGCCTTGAAATCGGCTCCACTCCCAAAAACCAAACGGGAGCTCCGAAGTTTTCTCGGTACAGTTGGGTACTGCCAACAGTACATTCCTAACTACTCTCAACTGACTTCTAAGCTCCATGATTTCCTAAAGAAGAATTCTCCGGAACAAATACCTTGGACCGTTACAACAGAAGACCTGTTTGAAAGTTTGAAGACAGCGTTAGTCAAGAGACCGGTCTTACAGTTACCAGACCCCAGATGTCCTTTCATTCTGAGAACAGATGGCTCCCAAACTGGACTTGGAGCAGCTCTTCTCCAGCCAAGCAAACGAGACTTCCGTCACTACGCACCGGTAGCATATGCTTCACGTCGACTGAGAGGAGTAGCAATAAACTATTCTACAGTTGAAAAAGAAGCGTTAAGCATCTACTGGGCTCTACAGAAGTTTGAGGTCTACCTGTATGGACGAGAATTTGTGTTACAAACCGACCATCGACCGCTCCGTTATTTGCAACAGGCAGACAAGTTGAACCCCCGATTGAAACGCTGGGCTTTGTATTTCAGCCTTTTCAGGTTCCGAGCAGAACACCTTTCGGGAGTCGACAACCACCTTTCGGATTTCCTGTCTCGGCTACCATAGCAGAGACACCCTCCCCCGGGCATGTCAGGCCGCACAGGGGTTGTCGAGCCTTTTGTGTTAGTTACCCATAATCTTAAATATTTTCTTCATGTGTCCAGCTCTCTGAACGCCGACTTGTCTATTTCTCCGCGCTGATGTTGCGTTTGTGCATTTACTTTAGTTAGCCCTTAAATATCATTTGTATTACTTCTCGATATTCCAATGTTTCTTGTGTTATCTAGCTAAATACGACTAATATTTTAAATGCAATTTTGAGTGTTGTACCCTGTTATGCAGTAGCTCACGTCTGTACGCACTATTTTTGCAATAGAAAATAAATCACTGTCTTTGTTAAAATATATCAGTGTATGTAATAGGGACTTCAAAGAGATTCAGCCTTAAACAAGTCAGACCCTCAGGTCAAGAGTTTCCTTTCTCCTTATTGACACAGGCTTTAGTCTCATACGACACCCGCCTAATAAGGGGTTAATGGAGCCACCTCGGAAGGACGAACTATTTCGCATAGTTGGTCAATTAGGAAGACGCTGTCGCAGTTCGGCACTAACAGAATTCTCTTCTGTTGCCCTAGCGGTCTCATACGGCGCAGACAGTTGCTCGTCTTCCTAACGGTACCGCCGTAGTTCGGCACAAAACGGAATTTACTTCTGTTGCCCTAGCGGACTGAATACGGCGTAGGCGGTACCCACACACACACCTCACCCTAGCGGTACCACCGTAGTTTGGCACATAACAGAATTTACTTCTGTTGCCCTAGCGGACTGAATACGGCGCAGGTGATACCCACACTAACCTCACCCCCACACACAACGGTACCGCCGTAGTTCGGCACTAACAGAATTTACTTCTGTTGCCTTAGCGGACTGATTACGGCGTAGGCGGTACCCACACGAACCTCAGGAAGGGCAGCTGCGAAGAAAAGCTAGCGCCCCGGAAAAAGGTAGCTGCACAGAAGACAGCCCCCTTTTCCACGAACCCTCACGTCGACCGCACAACGGTATCGACACCGAGCTTAGTCCACCCAACGAAATATCAGATATCATTACAAACTCATGTAAGCTTTTGGGAATCATAGTACATGATAAACATCTGACCTTCAACGAGCACATCGCTCATATTAGTTTTAAATTATCAAAATTCATCGGAATCCACTATAAGTTAAAAATTTCCTGCCTGAAACAGCATTACAAATGCTTTACCGAACGCCAATTTCACCATACTTGCAATACGGAATAGAAGCATGGCACGGAACTGATAAAAATAAAACCTATATAATTTTTACCCTGCGGAAAAGAGCCATCAGAGCGGTAAAGAATCTAGAATATAATGCTCACACAAATGATTTATTCAAAAATTCACAAATGTTCAAGCTTTCGGATCTCTACAAAATCTCCATTTGTAAATTCATTTACAAAACATTAACAAATGATGGCGACAATAGCCTAAATGTTACGGTTGGCATTGTACATCGGTCCCTCTCATCTATTTTGAATCCGGTGAATTTTTCTGTGCCAAAGCTTGTAGTATACGAAATTTAAAATTTTCCGTTATTGTAAAATCTTTCATTTCATCCGTACCAGGTATTTTAGCTTACTAGTAGATACAAAACAATGTAAAATTGCCTAAACATCAACCTAGCAGTCAAAGATGCAAATTAATTTTCGATCTACCCGTTTTACTTTCAACCTTTAATCCCTCATTTCAATAGTTCCAACGTTCGTAAGCTCAACATTTCAATATGGAAGTCCACCAACTGGAGTGTTCTTAACAACGCATTACATGTACAATGTTTTCTTGACCCCTCGAAATATAATACAGTGTTAAAATCAGACCAACACAACGGAGGGAATGCATTTATCTACGTACTTTTCTCCCAATTATTTATTTCAAAACTTAACCGATATAAATATTACGATCCTCATGCATTTGATATCAACACAATGGAAGGAATGCATTTTCTTTGTACTTTTCTCCCAACTATTTTGTTTCAAAATTAACCAATATAAATATTACGATCCTCATGTATTCGATCTCAAGTCATGGTCTTAACTTTAAGATACTCGTAGGCACTTTTCGCTCATATTGAAGCTTTTTGAACATGCGACGTAGTTCATTAGCAATTTTTCACTTTCCTGCGCTCGTGTGTACATTGGTGTTCCAGCTATGTAGCAAATATTACGGACTCGTGATCCAATAACGCGCACCCTAACAAGAGTATTTTCAGCTATGTGTCACAGGGATTTTGTGTTCTTAGTGACTCACATTCATCTTGCATTTCCAAACCCGAATTAATTACCGCAAAGAGAGAGAGAATGTTAAATGTGAGGGTAATTTAGTAACTACTTTCTCTACTTCGGTCTCATTGAAATATTTAAAAAAGGCCTCGGATTTGACGAATGTCATAACTATAAAGATCATCATTTTAATCTTCTTATTCTGGTCTCAAATTGCTGTCGTAAGCTTGGTTTGGTAAACTCGTCTTACCTTTTTATTCTCGTGAAAACACTACGACAACACTAATTTTAGATAGATAACTTTTGTACGGTTCCACCTATGTTGAAAATATTACAGCTAGCAATGTAAAACAATACTTTTCATGTCTTTAACCCCGATGAACTCTTTGCGCCAGTACTATTAGCGTAAGTAAGAAATATCATAGCCATTTTGTGTTTTGAGTGTCTTCAGTGACTCCGTGTGGTGAGGACGGGTGTGGCACTCGCTCCAAAACAAAGCGCCTATTGTTAGAAAGAATGTACCCCTAACCTAAATGGGTACCCACTCTCGCCATGAGTATTCAAATGGGATTTAAATACCCCATATATAAAAATAATCAAACTAAGGTATAATATTCCCTCAAAAGTGTGAGAGTATTCAACCCTCGTTTACACAACGAACCGAACTCCCTCAATCATCAAGATGGCACCTAACAAACGACGCTGTACCAACAACAGCAGCAACAACAGCATCGAGTTTCAACCGAAGTTTGGTCAATGCCCTGATGTGTCTAGCCTAACGAACGACGGTAAAGAAGTGGTTTCTGTCCTTATAAAATACTTCGATTCAGTGATGACAAAATTTAATAGTGATATTGTTAAAATGCAAAATGAAATAAGCCACCTTAAAACGCTATTTCAAACAAAAGAAGCGGAACTATTTTAAACGAGAAGCGGAATTCTCGAAGAACAGAATGAGAAAATAGATAGCTTAACCTCCCGCCTCGACCAGTTGGAAAAAAATTATCAGCGCCGAGACATTGAAGACAAAAAATGTACTCTCGTCATTTCTGGAAAAGAAATACCGCAATCTCACGCCGACGAAATCTGTAAGGATACAGTCTGCCAGCTCCTGAAGGACAAGATCAACATTGACCTCTCCGACACTGACATCACGTCAGCTACAAGAATGGGGAAAAAAACAGTAACTGGGAACGTAGATCAAAGAAACATTGCATTTGAACTAAAACATTATAACAAAAAACGTGAAATTCTCAACGCCTGCCGAGAAAAGAAACCAAAGTTCTTCTTCATAAATGAATACCTTATACCTTCACGAGCTAACGTGAAGGTATGTACAGTCTGAGGATGGCCAAAAGGAAATTCCCGGATAAAATTGGAATCCCAAGAACACAGGATGGAAACATCTTCATATTTAACCCTGGAAACCAAGGTTTAAGACGCCGCGAAATCAACACGCCAGAAGACCTCGAGCACTACCTGATGCAACAACTAAATATTTCATCAAAGCAGGTCATGGGTGACTAGACTAGGTGATCCCCTAAATTAGATATGTCAGTTTCGTGTTAGTTTAACCTCAATTAGGTATCATGTCAGTTTAACCTCAACTTGATGTTAGTTTAACCTGAATCTATACAAATATATAACAGATGGTTTGTAAACATGTATGAAAGCTGTGTGTGAACTTTTGAAACAACGCAATCCGCAATTTTTAACCTCCCAATGTTACTGTGAATTTTTTCTTATTTTATACTAAAGTTATTATTACGCGTAAACCATATTAACTGATTATATCATTGTCGTTATAATCTTTAAAACTTATTACCTGTTGTATGTGAACTTGTAAAAACGCCCTCATGCAGCAATCTGTTTACACCAATGTTGTGATATTGAACTCCAATATTATTCGCTCATGGACTGAGTTGATGTGTACTCACGTAATCGCACTAGATTTTTTTTGTACTCTCTTCTCTCGTACTTCATAAGCTAGTTTTTTAGACAGGAATATCCCTTAAAGCTTGACTCTGTATTTCGTTTTTAAGCTCTATAGCACTTACTTCTCACTGTTTACTAATTTTAAATGACTGATCACCCTGATATATTCGAGCAAATCGACCCAGATCTCAATCATTTGAACAGAATACATCCAAACCTAAACGACTCTCAAGAGTGTAGGTATACTAATATATCAAAATTCAACGAAACTATACGAATAACTGACCGAGATTTCTCACTCCTGTGTTGGAACTGTAGGTCACTCTATCCAAAATTAGAAGAGATACAATGTACTATTACTGAACTTAAATATAACCTAGACGTGATTAGCTTCACCGAAAGCTGGCTAGATGACTCGACTAAAGACATAGTTACCATTCGCTAAGAAAAACCAGCGGGGCGGAGGCATCAGCACATATATCTAACCGCATAGACTCGAGAACCATAGCAAGTGCAACAATACATCAGGATCATATAGAATCACTCTTCGTAGAACTGTCTAGAGATGGTAAACGCATTGTGCTTGGAACGGTGTATAGGCCTCCTACAGCCTGTCCTATATCCTCCCTGAATGAGCTGAATCGTATTATTTCTCAGTTCAACAGGCCCTTATACAATGACATAATAATATGCGGTGACTTCAATTATGATCTACTGAAACATGAAAGCTATGAACCAATCTCTAATTTCCTAACAACCTTTCAGTCTCAATCCTTCCTTCCGATCATTACAAAGCCTACACGAATAACCTCAGAGCGTGCTACGCTGCTTGACAATATCTTTATGACAGACCCAAGTGATTTTCTTGCTGGAATAATTACTTCTGACTTATCAGATCACTTCCCAGTTTTTCTTATTAAGAAAGATGTCTATATTGCTTGCACCAAGGCACGGGCTGAAACTTACTCATATCGTAAAATGAACGAATCAAATCTTGAAGAAATGCGCACCGTTCTAGAAGAAACAATGCCTACATTGCACATCTCTCAACAAAATAATAATGCTACGAGCATTGATGAAGCAGTAGTTAAGCTGACTGAAACTATAATGACCGCATACAATCAGTGTTGCCCAATTGTTGCTCGTACAGTTACCCCAAAAAATAAACAAAAGCCCTGGATTACTAGAGACATCGTGATAAATATAAAGAAACGTCACGCGTACCTAGCCCTCCTTTGCGAAGGGCGAATATCTAGAGAAACATATAACCAATTCAGAAACTATGTAACAAACCAGATAAGAACATCAAAAAAGAACTACTTTACGCTCAAGTTTACTCAATTCAAAACTGACGTTAAAAAGACTTGGCATCTCCTTAGCTCTTGCTGTAAACCGAATAATGCCGAAAAAAGAAAATTGAATTTGTTATTCAAGATAATGTAAAATACCATGAGAAGAAAGAAATTGCTAATCTCTTTAACAACTTCTTCGTAAACGTAGGGAAAACTATAGCTGATGGTAATCCAAGTTAACCTACTGATCACCTGGAATTTATGGATCATATTCGAGAACCCAACTCCTTTTTCTTTACGCCTACAAACTCCTCCGATGTAATTACGTGCATAAACAACATGAAAAGTAAATCGAGTGGGTGACAAACGTTTCCGACTAAAGTACGTAAAGTTATTGCTGACATTTTAGCCCCGCTGATATCAAATATTATTAACCAGTCTCTCTTACTAGGAACTTTCCCGAACTCCCTCAAAGTTGGTAGAGTAACCCCTATCTTCAAAAGTGGTGAAAAAACCTGTGTAAACAATTATCGACCTATCTCCGTACTACCAATTATTAGCAAAGTACTCGAAAAGATTGTGTATAAAAAGTGTACTCTTATTTTGAACAAAAATCATTTCTTTACGATAGACAATACGGCTTTCGCTCTAAAAATATCAACAACACAGGCTATATTAAATCATTTACAATTCCTCTATTCAAATATAGATGAAGGAAAGCCTGTCTTCTCTGTATTTCTTGACTTTCGAAAAGCATTCGATTGTGTGGACCATAAAATACTACTCTCGAAACTACACTGTTATGGCATTCGAGGGATTGCCCATGATTGGTTCAGATCATACCTAACAAATCGGAAGCAATACGTTATCATTGACGACGCAAAATCAGACCCACAGACAATTAGCCATGGAGTTCCAAAAGGATCTGTTCTTGGGCCTCTCCTGTTTCTGATTTTTATCAATGATGTAGTAAAATCTACATCATTCTTCAAATTCATACATTTTGCCGATGACAGTACGCTTTCTGCGGTCCTTCCGAACCAAAATCCTGCTATGATTGTGGAGAGTATAAATAATGAACTTCATAAGGTTTCATCGTGGCTCAAAGCTAATAAAATAAGCCTTAATATTGATAAAACAAATTATATTACATTCTCATACAAGAAAGATGTATCTCTCCCATGCATTAAAATTGGCGAAGGTAAAATCGAAGAAACCAACTCATGTAAGTTTCTGGGCATCATAATAGACAAACATCTGACCTTCAAAGAGCACATCACTCATATTAGTTATAAATTATCAAAATCCATCCGAATCCTAAATAAAGTTGAAAATTTTCTTCCTGACACAGCTTTACAAATGCTTTACCGAACGCTCATTTCTCCATACTTGCAATACGGAATAGAAGCGTGGCACGGAACTGATAAAAATAAAACCAACAAAATTTTAACTCTGCAGAAAAGAGCTGTCAGAGCGGTAAAGAACCTAGAATATAATGCTCACACAAATGATTCTTTCAAAAATTTACAAATACTTAAACTTTCGGATCTACAAAATCTCCAAGTGTAATTTCATTTACAAAACATTAAGAAATGATGGCGACAATAGCCTAAGACAATTATTGACTGCGCAAACTGGTCATCACGACCATTTAACCCAAAATAGAAGCAAATTCATGTTTCCTTATTATTCAAAGGCCCGTTCGCAACACGGTATACTCTTCGTTGGAACCAAAACTTGGAACTCTATCCCTGCGGAGATCCGTAAATGTAATTCGTACAAAGTATTCAAAAAACATCTTGAGTCTCACTTCCTATCAGAATACTAGTCGTGTAAGATCACTATGTCAAATTTTGCCTCCTTCATGTAACTAATGATAATGTAATAATGTAACTTGCTTTGGGTAACATAACCGATCTTCAGTCTGCTCTTGAATCGTTTTATCGAACATACTATTAAATATAGCCGATTTGACCTATATTGTAAAATACAGCATAAAATATCGAGTTGACTATCTCAATGATCAGTCTAATGCGAAACTAGGTTAAGTGAACTTGGTTAAACATTATTGTACACCTTAGAATAACGTGATGATAGGATGCCCTAGAAGTCGCTGAACTTGTTCGGGCCCACAGGTAGCTATACTCAAATTTAACCATTGTGCTAGACTTAAGAAACATTCTACCTCTGTATCACCTGTGGTAAATAAATTGTTTAAATTGTTCAAATTGTTTGTTTTGTTATAGCAAATATTATCGTTGGGACACCTTACATATGGATGAAAGACCGGATGTGGGTTTTCACCGGATGCAGGATATAAACAAATGTGAAGCGTAACCAAATGTAGAGGCATGACCGGAAGAGGGAGTGAAGTGTTGTCAGATGGGCGAAAGGAATTTTTGGATTTTGGAGTTGATAATTTATTAGAAAAATAATAAGCTCCATTTCCATTTCCGGGCACCACAGATGAAGTACTACTAATTGTGGAAAAGCAACCTTCATTCCGCTGCATGGAACCAACAGTTGTGATGCTCATTATAGCCGACAGGAATAAGTAAGATCAATATTAGAATGACTTAGCGAATGTAAAATAAGATAAATTTTCACTTTCTAGCAAAAATTTCAGAAATTGAAAATTAGAAATTGAAACACAGAAACTGGAACTTAGTGCCGCCCTCCAAATGCAAACGATCCTTTTATACATATTATTGTTTATTTTTCATTAACTTGTGCTTCTCTCTAAACCCTGTGTCGACAATTATCATGTGTATTACGATAACCATGTAAATAAATGTACGAGGAGTTCGTGAGACTCGAACTCAGGACCAGAAATCACCACGCCAACACGCTATCGACTGCGCTATCGATCACCCTAAAGGTGATTCAAGCACAACGAAAGCAATGTTTGGCACAGTGTAAGCAGGCGCACTGTCCTGACAGATATATTTTATTCCCATATGTATCGAGAGCTCAAAGTCTAGTCACCCCCAGAAACAGTTAATGAATCTGGTACGGGAAGACACTGTTTCTACAAGGTTTTTTCAAATGAAATAAATTTACGAGGAGTTCGTGCTTTCGTTGTGCTTCGATCACCTTTAGGGTGATCGATTGCGCAGTCGATAGCGTGTTGGCGCGGTGATTTCTGGTCCTGAGTTCGAGTCTCACGAACTCCTCGTACATTTATTTCATTTGAAAAAACCTTGTGGAAGCAGTGTCTTCCCGTACCAGATTCATTAACTGTTTCTGGGGGTGACTAGACTTTGAGCTCTCGATAACCATGTATGAATAGCAATTAAGGATTTAAATCATATGTTTCAACACTTAACATGGGTATTAAAATTTTAAACAATTTTAAACAACAATTTATTTACCACAGGAGATACAGAGGTAAAATGTTTCGTAAGTCTAGTACAACGGACAAGTTTGAATATAGCTACCTGTGGGCCCGAATAAGTTCAGCGACTTCTGGGGCATCCTACCATCACGTTATTCTAAGGTGTACAATACTGTTTAACCTAAATCACTTGACCTAGTTTCGCATTAGACTGATCAGTGAGATAATTTAATCGATATCAGATATTTCATTTCACAGTATAGGTCATATGGACTATATTAACAGTTCATTCGATAAACGATTTAACAGTAGACTGAATATCGCCGATATTACCCATGGCATATTACATTATTGGAAACAGTCATGTAGGGAACAAGATTTGACTTGGTGATCTTACACGACTATTATTTCGATAGGAAGTGAGACTCAAGAATTCTTTTGAATACATTTTAAGAATTACTAGCATGGATCTCCGCAGGTATTGAGTTCCAAGTTTTAGTTCCAAATTCCAAGTTTTAGTTCCTACGATAACCATGTATAAATAGCAATTAAGAGTCTCTATGCTAAGGTATTTGAATGCATTTTTCGCTTTCATTTTTCAATACTTGTGCGCACTAATGAAAGTGTTTTTCAAATGAGCGTCGCGAGGATTGTGCTCTCTTAGTTCAAAATCAGATTAGGCAAGGAAAGGAACTCATTTTTGTTGTACTTTTCTATCAATCATTTTGTTTCAACATTCTACACGGGTATTACGATACCACTGTGTTATAATCATTTAAGGATGTTAATGTTAAGGTGTTTTAAAAAAACAATGTATCGACATTTCATGTTTGTACTTTATTGGAAATGAAATGTTTTTCTTTTCTTTTTCTTTTTTCTTAAAACAATTATTAACTGCGCAAACTGGTCATCACGACCATTTAACGCGAAATAGGAGTCAATTCCTGCATCCTTATTATTAAAAGGCCCGGTCGCAACACAGCATCCTCTTAGTTGGAACTAAAACTTGAGAATAAATACCTGCGGAGATGCGTGAAAGTAATTCTTACAAGGTATTAAAAAAATCTTGAGTCTCACTTCCTATCAGAATACTAGTCGTGTAAGATCACCAGGTCAAATCTTGTCTCCTACATGACTGGTCCTAATAATGCAATTTTCCAAGGGTAATATCGCCGATCTTCAGTCTGCTCTTGAATCGTTTATCGAATATACTGTTAAATATAGTCCATATGACCTATATTGTAAAATGAAGCATTTAATATCGAATTAATTTGATCATTGGTCAGTCTAATACGAAACTAGGTTAAATAAATTAAGTTAAACATTATTGTACACCTTAGAATAACGTTGATGGTAGGATGCCCAAGAAGTCGCTGAACTTATTCTGGCCCGCAGGTAGCTATACAGTACTTAAATTTGACCATTGTACTAGACTCAAGAAGCATTCTACCTCTATATCACTTGTGGTAAATAAATTGTCAAGTTGTTTTAACTGATGAACAAATCGTAGGAAGCAAAAATAGATGTGTCTGAGGGAATATACAATCTATGTTTATTTAGTAGACGCGAATTTAAAGTCTACTAGCCGGTTACCTCGGGTAACCGGCTAAGCTTAAGCCGGTTCAACCCGAGTATCGGGTTGTCCGACTTGCCTAAAAAAAAAAAATAAATAAATAGAATAAAATAAAAATACAAAAATAAGAAAAAAATAAAAAAAAAATAAAAAAATAAAGAAGAAAAAAAATCAAAAAAAAAAAAAAAAACATTAAAAAAAATTTAAATAAATAGTTTTCTGCAAATATAGACACCAGTGGCTTCAATTTAATATCTCACTCGACCATGTAGACTCAGCCAATTTTCCAAACGGACTCGCACAAATTTTGAGTTTTGCTATTAAGTATATAGATTCTTTTGGATATTTCTGTCCAAACACTTGTATTGTGGCTTATTTATACTTTAAATACTGGTGCTGTGCGCCAGTATTCACCAGTATATACTGGTACTGTAAATACTTGGGTTGTAAATACTGGTGCTGTAAATACTGGTGCTGTAGATACTGGTGCTGTACATACTGGTGCTGTAGATACTGGTGCTGTAGATACTGGTGCTGTAGATACTGGTGCTGTACATACTGGTGCTGTAAATACTGGTGCAATAAATACCGGTGCTGTATATACTGCTGCTGTAAATATTAGTGCTGTATACATTGATGCTGTAAGTACTAGTTCTGCAAATACTGGCGTAACGATTCATAGTTTCATTATCGATAGTTTAAGCCAGCGATATCTATTGCGCTGCTCGCGATGACTCAACTCACGACTCTGGAAAAATATTTCAATAAATAATTAATGTATAATTTACATAAAATACTCTAACTTGCGGTGGCTGCGGCTCTCTCAATCAACGTTTTTAACCAAAGAAGCTCGCTTGCAAGAAATTAGTGGATAACACTGGTTTGAGCCATTCTAGATACTTAAAACAATATCAAATTTCCACAGATGAAGCACAAATATCCAAACACAACCACAAACATGGCGCCAGTTTATTTAAACTTAGCGAGTTGCGAACAATACACTAGTTTACTGAGCACAATTACAGGCTGTCGCCATAGAAAATACTTCAAACTGCAGCACTGGTGGATATTTTTGTTTCTAGAAACAGCATAACATTTATGCACGAAACTTATTAAAATTGCATGGCAACTGCCTACACCTGTTGGCGACTGTCTACACTGCTAATAATCGGGGCCGTATGTTATTCTATTTCTTGTGTTCATAACGGAAATGCTTTCCTACCTAATACATTTCACCAGGCCATCCGTTTGTCGAGCACAACGGTTCTAACCTTGTGTTAAAGTTCGTTCAACCAAGTATTAGTCAGAAGGTATTCATTTTTATCTGCATTTATTTGCAATACTAAACTTAAAATAAGTCAACAAAGTGAACGGGTTATACCTTTTCCTTAACTGTTATTTCGATATTTAACATGGCTGCCGAGGTGTACAAATATGTTTGTGTGTCCAGAACATTAAACAATTTAAACAATTTATTCACCACAGGTGATACAGTGGTAGAATGTTTCTTAAGTCTAGTACAACGGTCAAACTAGTACCATTAAAAAATCGTCTATATCGTTGGATTTTTATTGAAAATAAAATGTTTACTTTCTTTTTGTACTTTCTGTCAACATTGCTGAAGAATGTCTTTTTGTATCTCGGTAACATAATTCATTATCGAGAAAGAATCACCTCACATACAAAAAAACTAAGCAATAAACTTACAGAAAAGTTTGACAGAATGTTGGCATTTTGGTGCGCGCAAGCTCGGGAAAGCTTAGCATTCTCATGGTAAGTTGCAATGAATAATGGCATTCTCTCTGAACAAGTGGAGGTCCTGCGTGTCGAGCTATTATCGAAGGTTAATGAAACACGTCAAACACGTGAAATAATTACTTCTATTCTTTGTTTCTATTATGATATGGAATTGTAAGCATCGAAATAATCACAAAAACCGTTAAATGGTCCACTATTTTAATTTAAATGAACATATGAGCATCTTTGTTCATGAACTGACGTCACGGTAGAAGAAACAAGGTAAGGTCAATCCAATCCTTTTTTCATCGACCGTGTGGCCTTGTTGACGTCATGGCAACTAACCAATAGCAGCGTTCATATTGCGTCTGGTAGCACTGCGTGCCCCAAATCTATCAACAGTATCGGCCAACGACATAGCGCCTTGGTGACTTCATAAAGTCTGTTTGAAATTAAGCCGTTCTATTGGCTAGCCGAACATGAGGGGTATTTTCTCTCACCCATTGAAATAACCCTGCCTCTTTTCTTCTATCTTGACTTACATTCATCCGTGTGAAGTTTTTCTCTTTTTTTCACTCCTCCGGTTTTATTGTTTTAATCCGAAAAATATACAGTGCAATTGATGATCTGATGCTCATTTTTTCAAAGCTACTCAGTTGTTGACTTGCATGCGAGGGGCGTTATCTTACATGGCAATATTAATTTTCATTATTGAAAAGCAGTTTAAAACAGGTCAAAGCTATTGAAAGTTATATTTAGTCTTACATTCTAGCTCAAGTGACATAATCCGGTTATTTTTCAACGAATTTATTTGCTCATATATGACCAAGAGAAAACAAATCGAACTGAAGACCAAGACCGGTCGGTATCATAGGTATTAAAATTTGTCTACTCGGTAAAAAATACAGAAACAGTTGAACATGCCGACTTTACCTTGCAATATATAAAAGAAACCTCCCTGGTACCACACTCCTAATTTTTTGTAAGAAACATGAAACGGTCCAATTCTTGAAAGTTGATACAATAAATTCAACAAAATGATTTTCAGAAAAATCTTAATAGAAAAAACGTTATATCTAATTTGAGGAGAAACCGCAGTACCTATTCAAATATCTAGAACAGTAGCTAAATTAACAGAGGATATAGCGGTAAAAGTGCATCCTTAGCTACAAATTAGAAAACACACAGAAATGTAAAATATTCTACTAGTAAATTGGCCAGGAAACGTTAATGAATTGGTGCAGCAAGAGTTCGAAGGTTTATTTCCAAAGAAGTTATTAAACGAAATTCATTACAACCAATTTCAATTTTGTAAAATGCTTAACGTAAAGAGGTCAAAGATTAGATTAATCTTTAGTTTTAGCCTGCCTATACGCAGCCACAAATGCGATCCACAGAGAGGAAGGAAGAAGGCACCATTTAGTATGGGGTAAAGGGAACGCGGAATCTATGCAGAAAGAACATAGAAACAGTAAAATGAGAAAGAAGTTCATGAAACAAGATCACAGTTGAAGAAGAAATTAGTAGGTGCTGAAAAACAGGACAGCAGTGAACCGAAAAAGATGGTCCGTAACAAAACAAAACCTACTCTATTTTAACCAAAAGAAAGCTTACCTAACCTTGAGCTCGGGCCCTCACACAGTCCCCCTGGGGGGCGCTAATTCCCATAGACACAATAGTTGTATCCCCGTGAGGGGTAAAGATGTTAAAGAAAAAGACACACCGCAACAGTAGACATCAGATGCGTTAGGGTTTGAGTACTTGATTGACATATATGAAATTAAAATCTATTCCATCGGATATCTTCCTTCACACACTAGGACTGGAATCTCATCAATACCGTCAATACTACTAAATAATGCCAGGCCGGACAGTCTCCTCTTACATTCACACAAGAGCTCAGGCCGCCGTAGCAGTAGTTGATTTTGTTGAAGGTATAACAGGGGGAAATAGATTTTTTTCCCTCGAATACAAAATGTCGATGTCGTAGAAATTTGAAACTAATTTTTCCTGCGTGTATGTCAATAAAACGAGCCTGCTAACTCGGCGAACATGATTTATAATACAATCAAATTTGGCTTTTAAATTTCTACCAAAATAAGGCTAGCACACAAGATTCCCAGTAGTCAGATACAAAGAAGAGCGGCCGTCGCACAAGGCTAACATAAACATTCAACCATCAAAAAGAACTCTAAACAAAAATTAAAGCTTGTTCAAAACATAAAAGGTGATGTTTTGGATTGAAGGGAACTCCTCAATATAAAATTACTAATCTCTACTTAGCCGTAAAATAAAAGGAGTTCTAATGTCCACGAAAAAAGTTCAAATCAACCACCAGCTTTAAAATAAAAATGTTTGCTGTGTGTTTGGATAAACTAAAATACATGAAACACTTAACCGAAGAAACCAGAATACCGTCCTCAGTGATGTTCAAGAAGTGAGTAATAGTTGGCAAAAAAATTATAAAAACACAGAACAACGCGCATGTCTAACAGAAGGTTCACGCAGAAATGCAATGAAATTGACAATCTATTGAAGAATTCGTGATGAAATTCATACATATGTCATCATTGTACCAAACAGGGTTTTAGAAAAATTTCAAGTTTTAATCCAAAATTTTTGTATTTGAGATAAGTTTGTCCATTTAGGATGGAATTGAGGGGACACAGATTCTATGCACATAGATTGTTCCTAACCAGGAACCCCAGTACATAGAAACAGTAAGTTAAGAAATAAGGTTCATATGAGATATGAGTGGAAAGAGTAGGTCGGAGGTGCGGAAAATCAAGACACCAATAAACCGAGAAACTACAGCACAGAAACCTCACATTTTCATCCAACTAATTTCCATAGTCGCATTCGGGATAAAAATCCGCACGAATACTGTTTCTATGACATAAAACATAGGTTCCCAACCTTTACGATGCTAAGTACCCCTCAGATATTTAAGCCCCATCCGAGGACTCCCAGGCAATCAAAAGTTATTATTGCCAAACCAAGATACCCATTACAATTATTATGCAGTAAATTTACCATTTGCATATTTCTACACGAAGCAAGTATAAGAAACGCTTTTAAAATAATTTCAAAATTGATGTTTTAATTTCAATTTTGAATAAAAATGGTAGAAACAGCCATAGTAGTAGATAGATGTTAACACTCATTACAGTATGTACTGTCACCGCAGATTACAAAAAACGAAATACCTTCATCAAAAATGCAAAATTAAACACAAAAGCTGTCAAAAACTTCTTGGATGGGCATGATAGCTCCTACATAGTTGATCAATGCGGGGCTTGATGTTAGTTAGTGCCAAACTCATGTCGCTGTTCACCTGCATGTTTACTGTTGGCTTTGTTTTCAGCAGCGTCAATGTAGAAAAATCTTTTTCAAATAAGTTTGTTGAGGCGAATGGCAAAATGTATTTCAGAGTTTTTTCAGCCATAGCATGATATTCCGTTCTTGAGTAGATCCAAAACTCTGTCAATGGAAGTGCAGAGAACTTTATTCTCATACCCAATCATTTGATAGTACAATGAGTTTCTCTTAAGACTTAATATCAAGATGTGCACCTAAATTTTGCAGTTCAGGGTAATACTCCTTGTAGTAGCTTTGCAAATGAGATAAATGGCACACAATGATGACGGTAATTGCTTCACTTGATGACATACATTCTTGGTGATAAAACGGGAATATTTCATTGACTCCTTCCGGGCATTTAGTTTCGCACAATAAAAGCTTTTGCATGAATGCACGTACTTTGTCCCGCATATTCAAAATGCTTAATTCAAGAACTTACATGCTCTTGTTCAGTACATTTAGATGTCAGAATATGTCTGATGGGTTTGCTAGCTTTAGCATTCATGATTTGTTCACAATAATAATAATAAACTCATTTAACGACAGCTTCGGTTATGGACTATTTAGCTGTCGCTATGGCGATTTGCCAAAGTCACAATACAACACGCGTCCTCCACAATTTCAGAAGATTAATTGTTATACCGTACGCGTCTCGTTCTAATGTTTGGTCTTTGCACTTTTTCGGGAGGTTTTATTACGAAGTGTGCATACAAGTGGCAGATTATTACACTGACTGTTGACAGGTCACGTTACTTAAATGTTACACCCTTGAGTAGCACAAGAGGCAGCAAACATAGGCCCGCCAGTGACTAAGCACCCAAGACCACACCGCACCGAAAGACAACCCCAACACCAACTCTCATACCACGGCAGCAAAGAGTATTATGTAATCGTTAGTACTGTGGTCGTCAAGACCGTCATTACTACAATAGCCACCATGAACTCTGTTTTAGGTGTCACATCCCCGGATTAAAACATCTCACCACAAAATAGATGTAAAGATCTGATCCTGGGTATGAGAGAAAAACAGCTAATCCTCTGCTCAGTGCAAATACTCGATTCATAACTGTTCCACGCAATAAACATCGCACTTCAGAGTGGAGCAGCAAGCCATGAAAATAAGCATCCATTTCGTGACGAACGACTTCAAAAAGTTTATATTTTCACTGTTGGATGTTTTGCCATGAATAATATGAAATTTCTGTTTGAAAGTATTAGCTCGGCTAGCTACTGATGACTCTTGTCGTTTGAAGAAATCGATGGATTTTGTGGCCTCAGTTGGATGTTTTTGCTGTAAATGTCATTGTAGTTTCAATGGTTTCATACCTTTATTGGAGTGTATCTCTTGACAGATAACACACTTCGGGTACTCCACTCCAACGTTTTTTTTACCACAAAGGTAAGCATATGCACTCCTGATCAAAAGTTTAAGACCACATGAAAATTTAGGTAAATGTCAGCTTTCCAATGATAAATAATTAAATGCATTCAAGTAGGGATCGGTAATTACTAAAGGTAAAAGGTGAGAAAGACAAAAAATAACAATGGTAACAATTTATTAAGAAATCAACACTTTTCATGATTGATGACTTTTACAGTTGATCAAAATGATAAGACCACATGGAAAAATCATACGAAATCTTTCTTCAACGACGTTGAGGTGAGCAAACATTGAACTTAGTTATGGGTATTGCCTCCATTCTTGTAAATAACCTCAAAAATTCTTCGTCTCATGCTAGAAACGAGGGTTTCCATGAGGGCTCGAGGAATTTTGTCCCAGCTTCTAAAGATGGCAGCACGAAGTTCGTTTACTGACGCAAATTGTTTACCATATCCATAAACATCTCTCGCCATCCACCCCCAAACATTTTCTATTGGGTTCAAGTCCGGTGAACACGCTGGATGACGCAAAACAGTGACCCCATTTTCTTGAATGAAAGTCGTTGTTTGGCGGGCGGTGTAGACTGCTGCATTATCATGCTGAAAATCCATTCATCACCACACAGACGAGAACCCTCTGGTGACAAAGATGATCTTAGCAGCATTCCAACGTAACCAAGAGCTGTTTGAAGACCCTACATCTCCTGAAGCTCCATGGTTCCTCTGTAGGAAAATGTGCCCCATACCTTAACGGAGCCTTCATCACTTTGGCACGTGGAAAACATTTCAGGAGGGATTTCTTTGTCATGCTAGTACCGTTGGAAGCCATCAGGGTCATCCATATTGAATTTTTTCTCATCAGAACACAAAACTTGAGACCACTTCTCAACGTCCAATGTTAGGTGCTCATGAGCAAACAGTAAACGGGCCACTTTGTGACGTTTAAGCAACCGAGGACCTTGTAGACGCTTCTTGTTTTTCATGCCGTTTTTTCGTAAGTGTCGCCTGATCGTTACTGCACTGCAATTAACATCTGTGAGGGCCTTAATTTACTTTGAATACCGTCCTCTGTCTTGAGAAACCACCCGTTTTATTCTCCTACCCAAAAGCAGGTGAAAGTTTTTCTGTCTACCACTAGATTTTGCTGTTCCATAATTCCCTAGGTCCTTTAGAAAGTTGCAAATTATAGTTTTAATGCGGTGAATCTCGGCTGCGATTGCGCGTTGCGACAAGCCTTGCTTATACAGTTTGACAATTCGACCACGTTCAAATTCGGAGTTTGCTTGCTTTGGGCATGGTGAAACCTTTACTCTATCAGTGCCAACCTGTAACTAATCTAAAATGCCGGAAACTACCTTCAAACTAAACTTTTTTACCCTAGTCTTATAATTATGATCAACTGAAAAAGTGATTATACATTAAAAGTGTTGATAACTTAATAAATTGTTACAATTGTTATCTTTTGCCTTTCTCACCTTTTACCTTTAGTTATTACCGATTCCTAGTTGAATGCATTTGTTTATCACTGAAAAGTTGGCTATTTTCGCAATTTTCAAGTGGTCTTAAACTTTTGATCAGGAGTATATGCAGTACTTGAGGAATTATACTTTCCCAGTTTTGATTTTCTTTCTTTTGTACCCAAACTTCTTCCTTCACTTTGTGTGGATAAAGTAGAAGTGGAAAGCTCATCAGTCGATTTTAGTTTAAAAACTTCTCCATCTTCAGTTCACACTTTCTGTGAGCATAAAATGAAGAATGAATGAATATGAATAGTAATTGAAAACAAACAGCTGCCTACAGTTACATGATATTTAGGCAAACTTGCCAAGTACAGTTTTGTTAATTATCAATAACTTATTACCGATATAGTGATTTTTTTATATAATAGCAATATATAGCAAATGCCATCTGCGTACAATGCGAATGTGTAGCAGCCAGACCGATCAGACAGCCAGCCACAATAACCACTCTTAGCACTAGGAGGCGAGAGAGGCAGCACCGGCCGCACCAGACTGCCAGGATCAGCAGCAGCCCAGCACAACCACCTTCCACAGTCAGGCCCGACAGCCATAGCTGGTTTACCCCGACCGCTTCTTTGAGTGCAGCCCCTCCCCCCGCACAGGACAGGTCAACCCCATCACACGCAGGCAACTTCCAGTACCGCGTCAAAAATAAAATTACCTTCTTACGCACTGCCCCCACTCACTTCTGTCCGCAGTCATTCCTCTCGCCACGTCCACAGTCAGACCCCTCTCATACAAAGCACGTTTCACCCCGTCCATCCAACTCATCCGAGGTCTACCTCGTGCCCTAAAACCACTCAATACCGACGTATAAATCTTTTTCACCAGCCACTCAACATTGCCCAAACCATCCAAGCACTCTTTCATCCACTCGCCTGCTTAACTTTTTGATAACACCCGTCTGCCCCCTAACCAACTCATTCCTGATCCTATCTTTTCTTGTTACTCCATACATGCTCCTCAAACACTTCATCTCAAACACATCCAACTTCCTCCTCTCAGCTGCTCGCAACGCCCAGGACTCTGTTCCATACAACAAAACTGGCACAATGAAGCTTTCCTACAGTCCCCTCTTAGCAATCATACTCAGACTCCTCAGACTCAAGATTTTCGCGCAAACAAAAACACATCAATAACATTCTGGAGAACATAACACACACACCACAAAAGTAAGCACAGGGCTCCAATTACGCCGGTAGCAAGAGTGAGCCTACAAACCTAAATGAAATATCGTGGGGATATAAAAAATCATAGGAAAACACTGGCTTCATGCACACCAAAATATCGATACCACCTATTGTTATGACGGAGAATCAGTGTTGTATTTTTATATATATTTTTGTCTGAAGGCAATTTTTTCATTGTGTCGCAGACCCCCTAGGTCTTTCTCAGGGAACCCCAAGAGTCGGGGATCCCAGTTTGAGAACCACTGACATAAAATGAATTGGAGTAGATTACCATAAATATACAATTTCTAACAAACCTAAACAAAGAATGCAAAACAATTCAAGATTGTGACCGTTAATCCTGAAATGTAAACGAAGAAAAAGAAATCGCAGTGTAGGTCAGACAAATGTCACAAGGATGCGACAAGAAACACTACGAAATAGAATGTGAACAGCTGAATTTCATGCGTTATTCTCAAAAACCACTCACTAACTGAAAGAAAGTTCTCATTTCATTCGAAAAAGACACCTTATAAATTACTGAAATTTGCCCCGAAAACCACGCAAAATGAAGAATGCAGTGTTAGGAAGGAAATAAATATTACCGACAACAATGCTACCGAGGCGTTAGATTACATTAGATAAGATAGTTTAGGCCTGTTTATTTATAAAAGTGCTTTTAAGGGAAGAAGGAGGAAGAAATCATTTAGTATTATCATTATTCAAGTTTTAGCCTCCTTTACCACGACAAAAATGTTCAAAGAGAGAAAGGAGGAAGGCACCATTTAGTATGGAGTTGAGGGAACGCGGAATCTATGTACAAGAAGTATAGAAAAAGAAAGCTATGAAAGAAGTTCATGAAACAAAACAAAGGGGGAGGAAAGTAGTAGATTAGATTAGATTATAAGCTATTTTAAGCCTCCCTAACCGCTACAAAAAAAACGTATCGAAGAGAGGAAGGAAGAAGGCATCATTTAGTATGGAGATAAGAGAGTGGGGAATCTATGCAGAAGGGGCATAGAAACAGTGAGATGAGAAAGAATTTCATGAAACAAGGTCAAAGTTGAAAAAAAAGTAGTATGTGCTGAAAAAACAGGACAGCAGTGAACCGAAAAAGATGGTCCGTAACATAACAAAAACCTATTCTATTTTAACAAAAACAAAAGCCTACCTTACCTTTAGCTCGGGCCCTCACCTTGTACCCCAGGGAGCGATAATTCCCATAGATACAATAGTTGTATCCCCCTAAGGGGAGAAGAAAGTAGTATGTGCTGAAAAAAAGGCAGTAGAGAACCGAAAAAAGATGGTCGGTACAAAAAAAACATTCTATTTTAACAGAATGAAAGCCTACCTAACCTTTAGCTCGGGCCCTCACATAATTCACCTGGTAGCGCTAATTCCCATATATACAATAGTTTTATCTCCTTCAGGGGAAATCATTCGCAGGGAACGCAGAGTTTATGCACATTGATTATAGAAACAGCAAGTTGCATAGAAATTTATGAAATAAGGGTAAGTTGAGGGCATAACGGAAGAAGAAAATAAGGACTGGAGTATATTAAAAAGGTCCTCAACACAACTAAAAACATTTCTTTTCACATACACATGACTTCCTTGACTCTTAGTTCAGGACCTCACATATTCCTCTCATGAACGCCAATTCCCATGGACACAAAAGTTACATTCTCCAGAGGGAGAAGTCCGTAAGATCTTTGGCCACACGAAAGTGCTACAATATTTAAAATATGTGAAGTGTGATGTAGAGATTGAACATTTGAATAGCCCATAAATGAGCATTTCACATCTAGAAAGGAAACGCATTATGCAACGATGTTTGCTAGCTAGGTGATGTTCAAGTTTACTCTCCCAAGCAGCGGAATATTCACATAACTCACACTTGAACAGCTGTCCCTAACCATGTTTGCTGGCTAAGTGTAGTTTAACTTTTCTCAAACGAGCAGAGGAATTAGTCACACGATTCGCACTTGAACAGCGGTCCTTCACCATGTTTGCAGGCTCGGTGATTTTTAACATAATCCTTCCGAGCAGAAGAATAATCACAGAACTCACAGTTGAACAACTGACCTTTACCATGTTTACTGGCCAGGTGCATTTTCACATTATTCTTTGTAGCAGAGAAATATTCACATAATTCACATTTGTATAGATGACCTTTACCATGTTTGCTAGCAAGGTGAAGTTTAAGGGCAGATTTATAAGCAGAAGAATAGTCACATAATTCACACTTGAACAGCTGTCCTTCACCATGTTTGCCGGCTTGGTGATTTTTAACATGAATCTTCTGAGCTGAAGAATAGTCACAGAACTCACACTTGAACAGCTGACCTTTACCATGTTTACTGGCCTGGTGCAATTTCACATTTTTCTTTGCAGCAGAGAAATATTCACATACTTCACATTTGTATAGCTGACCTTTACCATGTTTGCTAGCAAGGTGAGATTTAAGAGCAGATTTGTAAGCAGAAGAATGGTCACATAATTCACACTTGAACAGCTTTCCTTTACCGTGTTTGCTGGCCAAGTGTTGTTCAACACTACTCATAAAAGCAGAGGAATAGTCACACGTTTTGCACATGAACAGCTGCCCTTTACCATGTTTGCAGGCTAGGTGATTTTTTAAATGTTTCTTCCGACCAAAAGAATAGTCACAGAACTCACACTTGAACAGCTGACCTTGATCATGTTTACTGGTCTGGTGCAATTTCACTTCATTCTTTGTAGCAGAGAAACATTCACATAATTCACATTTGTATAGCTGCCCTTTACCATGTTTGCGAGCAAGGTGACGTTTATGAGCAGATTTATAAGCAGACGAATATTCACATAATTCACACTTGAACAACAGTCCTTTACCATGTTTACTGGCCTGGTGCAATTTCACTTCATTCTTTGAAGCAGAGAAATATTCACACAATTCACATTTGTAAAGCTGACCTTTACCATGTTTGCTGGCTGAGTGTCGTTCAACACTACTCATAACAGCAGAGGAATAGTCACACGATTCGCGCTTGAACAGCTGCCCTTCACCATGTTTACTGGCCTGATGCAATTTCACTTCATTCTTTGTAGCAGAGAAATATTCACATAATTGACATTTGTATAGCTGCCCTTTACCATGTTTGCGAGCAAGGTGGCGTTTATGAGCAGATTTATATGCAGAGGAATATTCACATAATTCACACTTGAACATCAGTCCTTTACCATGTTTGCTGGCTAAATGATTTTTAACATAATCCTTCCGGGCAGCGAAATAGTCACAGACCTCACACTTGAACAGCTGACCTTTACCATGTTTTGTACTTCTATGTTGTTCAAGATTATCTTTACGAGCAAAGGAATATTCACATAACTCACACTTGAACAGCTGGCCTTCGCCATGTTTGTCTGCTCGGTGTAGTTCAACACTACTCTTTCGAGCCGAGGAATAGTCATATAATTGACACTTGAACAGCTGAACTTTCCTTTCTTTGCTATCTTGGTATGCTTCATGTTCGTTTCTATGAGCAGAGCCATTCAAGTTACGCTTGTAAAGTCCACTTTGAACATGTCTGCTTATTCGAGGTCCTATTTTGCGTTTACCAACCCAACACTGCTTCAAGTTTCCTGCATTTGCTGAAGAATATTTGCACACTTCACACTTGTACACCATACTATTGTCTAAAGCACCATTTTCAATTGAATCAGAACTGGACTCGATGACAAAGCGAGAGTCACAGAAATTACATTTGAGCTCTTCCTGACCACGTTTATTACGTCGCTGTTCCCCCGTCATTTTCACACATGGATAATGGTAACTCCCAGATACACCTTCGTGCCGGTTCTCATCATCGTGCTGCTCCACTACGTGCCGCTTCAAAATACTTGTGTACATAGTGGAGTAATCGCACAACCCACAATAGTAGTAACATCCCAATTTGTGGCTGACACGGAGATGCAGCTCCATAATGCCCCTCCTACTAGTGGAGTAATCACAATATTCACACATTAGGGGCCGTGACATAAGTCTGTCAGGAGGTGCAGCATCAACTCCGCTGCCGCAACCCAACACATCTGATGGTAGCGAGTCAACGCTCCCTTGAGGTGCTCCAGCTGGTCCCTGATGAACAGCACTAGTGTTGTACGTACCAGAGCTGACTTCCCTCAACTCAGCCTCGGCTTTTGCGTGCCCTGAACGTGCCTCAGTGCTGTTATTGTCTACTTCTCTCTTGAAAGTAACTGCTTGAGAGCTTGAACTCGAACTGGCCTGTGAGGAAGAACATAACTCAATTATTACTGGCGAGTATTCTTAGGCAAATACCCATTAAACGAAAAATTGCAATTAAAAGTAACTATGCACTTGGTAACCATGTACTTTGGAGACTAAGTTGTGCACTTGAGCATACGTTCTCATTTTAATCTTAAGCAAATGAGGGAGAAATTAGAGAGTTGCATAACCAGAACCAATGAGAGCGCAAGAAAGTACCGCGAAGTAGGTGCGTCATGTGAGTGCCTCAACGAATGAGCAACAGAAATGCCATAACAAGCAACGTTTTAACCAATCGGCGTACGATTCATCAACACAAGGAAGAACATTCGAGAAGCTTCTAGAGGGAAACAAGGGGAGTCTATAAAAGCTGAGCTCAAGAATCTTTTTCTCTGAGTTACGCAACAAGAGAGACACGGAATTGGTGCGTGTGAGGGCAGGGCGCCCGGCAGCCGCCGGCGTGCCAGGCATGAAGACAACACAAACCTAGCATCAAAATAAAGTAAACCCAACTACGCTGATGCTTCATGAGCATAGTATCGTCAAACCAGCAGTTACCAGCGTACCAATGTACTAGAAATGGCTGCGAGCGCATCAGCATTGCATCAGTGAATGCCAAGCATAGGAAGGAAGAAGATGGCGGTAGTCAGTTTGTCAACGACTCTACCAGAGGTTTGTAAAATTTTCTACGTCCACTCCAAGTACGCAAGTACCTTCAGCATGCCGATTGGAACCACGCAATCACGAAGTCAGTAGCGGTACGGAATCAACCTGCTGGATCTACAATAACCAAGCTCCCTCAGCACTCCAAGGGACAATGGCAACCGAACGTGCATCTTAAGCGCAGCTAAGAACCTGCGCAGAGAAGACTGAAGCGCTTCCCACAAGCCACAGCACAAGCAGCAGTGAGGCTTAACTCAAAACAAAGTCAGCACCAAACCAGCACCAGTCACGCAGCTTCGCAAGAAACATGAAAATGAGCGTCACGTCTGCACATCGGCGTCCTGGAGAAAGGAGGACAGTGAATCAACTGAATCTGGTCCGTGATGAGTTTATTTAGGATTGAGGTAATCACGAGTTTCAACAAAGATGCGTGGAAAAGAAACCCAGATTTGTTAGCACTTAACATCCGTTAATATGAGTGTTCATTGCTAAAATGTGTTATTTTGGTGTGGTTTATTGTCACGGATGCCACTAAAGGTTTATTATGGGAAGCATATTTCCTACGCAATGCCGTTGGGGTGGGTGGTGCCTTTAAAGTTCTGTTTAAAGTTTAAACAAGTAGTGCATTTATAGTATTGGATCATCCCGGTGCCGTAGCACCTCTCGAGAAAATGCTTCATCCAATTTATCGTGCTTTATGATTCTCTTATGCGTGTCACATTGTCTTGGGCAACATTAAATTGCAAAGTCACTCGTTGATAATTTGCTGAGTGCATTTCTCTCATTTGTGTGCTATTTCAAATTAAATATTTATATCGGTAATCCAAGCGCGCACTTATGTTTCCATTGTATTTTAGCTTCATGTTGGGTGTCATATCGTTCCAATATTCTCTGTGTGATCGATCACACACATTAACTCACGTGTCCAATTTGTAATGTTAAATAAATTTGATTGGTAAATGCCTATTGCAGTTTTCATTATCCCGTGCTGATCAGAGACTTTCTAAGGTGGTTCTGGATACGCACACAGTTGCTAATCCTGCTATTTCTATTTTCTGCCTTTTCTGTCCTCTCTCATTCTGGACACTTTCCTCTTTAATTTCCCTTCCTCTTTGACTATCAAGGTTTCAATCGCTCTATTGAAGACAGAGACTTATTTCTGTTTTGTGACATTTGAAAAATAACAGGAAGCAAAAAATAAAGATTGCAAAAGAGAAATTTGATAAGCACATTCTGTCTTCACAGCCGGTTAATACTGAAATACAGCGCAAAAATTTAATGCAGTATTCATGCAATATCTTCTACATGTAACAGCGTCTGTCATCAACCCAAATTTTGGATAAAGATTCCTGTAGAAAATTTTACTTTCCCTTCAAAACACAAAACTAACTTCATTGTTCTTCTTAAATTTAAAGGCCACTTCAGTTGTATGTGAAATATTTTCTAAATAACAAAGTGGCTGAAGTGATGTCTTACACTAGCAAAACAAACAAAAAATTTTCATTCGTTGGTCTAAGACACAAAGCAAGAAACACGTATAAAAAATCAGAAATCAACTCCTTAAGTAATTAAAACGGTTTCATGCGTATCAAGAGTTTCATAAAGACATCTTTTTATAAAATATTGGGCAGCAAATGTTTGAAGAAGATGAGAAAGCAAAAGAAAAACTTCAAAGCATCTTGAAACGATCACTGCGTAAACCAGTAATAATGCATCGTTCAAGTCAACACACTGAGGCACAACGCAATTAAGAAAGGCCTCAACAACACTAAGGATACAAGAAGCATGCTGAAAATGGCCTTTATACTATAAATCAAGGAACCATAGCTCACTCGACACCATCTGTGGTTGGGGGACGGGATAAAGTGGTTCACATCAAGAATAACAAAACAAGACTCAATACCAGCAGTCAAAGATACAATCACTCTATGACAGGCACAACAATTTTTGAAAATAAGATGTATTACACTAACCACCAATTAGGCAATCAAATAGACAATAAATCTCAATTCAACAGAATAAAACTCCAGAATAATGGAGTGTGCAGTAAGCCTGTTTTATGAAACCAAAGTAAAACATAGCTCAGCAGCTACTGAAACCGTTTAGCAATAAATTATGTTGATCTAGATGCTTTAAATCATTAATAATACAATTGGAATAAAATTAAATCCACTAAGTTACAAGTTTTATCAATTATGTTAGAAATGCTCAAAACAATGAGAGGTAAAAGCAGGAATAATGATCGAATATCACAAAATGGTGGCCACAAACAGGTTAAAACAGACCACCTTTGAAATGAATTCAAATTTTACGTGTAATAATTCATATTCTTCTGAAATCAAACGAAGCATTCGAGAAGAAAGTTAGCAATAATTGGAAGCAGTCGAGAGGAGGGAAATAAACCAATTAGAAGCATTCAAGAGGAGAGTAAACAACCCATAAGAAACACTCAAAAGGAGAGTAAGCAATCAATTAGAAGCACTCAAAAGGAAAATTAGCAACTAATTACAGCACCTTGGGTTCCTGATGCCAGTCAATGGGCTCATCCTTCACAGTAACGGCTTCCAGCTCAGCGTCTGGCACTTCACTTTTGATGTAAATTTCTTCTAGATGGCTCCCAGAGCTCGGCCCATCACCTGCAAGTGATACAAGCTCATCGAAAAAAGTTGCATCTGAAATAGCAAATATAGTAACAGATCATAACATGTTAGAAACAATGATAATTTTATAATATTGACAAAGAAAATAATTTTCTGTATTATTATAACACCTGAAAAACTCAAATGATTTAGTATGTGAGGATACAAAATCTAGTAATACTTATAACAGGGAACACAACATAATTCTTTCAACAAAATAATTAATACTTTAAAAGCTATGGAGATGTAAATGAGCTGAATCATGTTTTAGCTTACACCAGCAAATTTGAAAGACAATAAGTGAGAAATTAAGTAAGCAGAATAAATAGTACTTATATTTAATACTTAATTTATACTTATATCTAATCCATTGAAAATTTGCATTACAAAATGTACTTTGCACTGCACTATATTTTTGAAGGAATCGCAAATTTGAATTAAAAATTGGTGTAAACCAAGTTTTAAATCATTCATGAGACAATTGAAATAGAATAAAATCCACTGAGTGACATGTTTTCCCAATTATGACAGCATTTCGTGGGATTAAGTTTCACATAACAGGTGGGATAAAAGAAGTCACCCCATTGTAATATGCCTTCTTTTGTGCAGATTGCGGCCAATTTGAAACCTGTTTTGACATTTGTGAAGTTGACAGATGTAAATATCGGTCGTTGCTCGCGCACACAGTGCGCGAGCCACAACCGATATTCTGAAGGTCGCGTTCCCGGGTCGCCTGATTTCTCGTTTTGGCGATTTGGACTGGCATGCAAGATCGCCCGATTTGACCGGCCCAGATTTTTTTCTGTGGGTTTTTTTGAAGTCCCGTGTGTATGTGAACAAGCACGAGACTATGGAAGCACTTAAGGACAACATTCGACACAAGTGCAAGAATCTGTCGCCTGAAGTTCTCGCCGAAGTGATGAAAAATGTCATAAAACGAGCCCGTATAGCAATCAATTGTGGCGGCGCTTATTTGCCCGATATCATCTTCTCGACTTGAACAATATAATTGTAAAGGTTCAATGAACATATTAAAAAAACAGAACCGACGTTTTTTATTTGCGGGCAGGCTTCCAGCGGGCACATGCAGGCAGACTTCCAGTGACTGTGTCAAATAATTGCATCATTATACACTGCTTTCATTCACTTCTGTCCACAGTCACTCTTCTCGCCACGTCCACAGTCAGATCAGTCTCATATTATGCATGTTTCAACCTATCTATCCAACTCATCTTTGGCCTTCCTCGCGCTCTAATACCACTCACCTACGATGTATAAATCATTTTACCAGTCGCTAAACATTCATTTTTTGAACATGCCAAAACCACCCAAGCACACTTTCTTTCACCCGCCCGTTTATCTTTTTAACACCTGTTTGCTCCCTAACCAACTCATTCCTAACCTGTCTCTTCTTGTTACTCCAAACATGCTCCTCAAAAACTTCATCTCATACACATCCAGCTACTTCCTCTCAGCTGCTCTCAAACCCCCAAAACTCTGCTCCATGAAGCAAAACTGGCACGATTAAGCTTTCAGACAGTCTCCTTTTTTGGCACTCACACTCATTCACATATTTCTGAATTAAAAAACTCTCCTCATTGCACCCAATGTCTTCCAGCCTTCAGCCACTCGATGTCTCACTTCTACATCCAGACTTCACAGCCACTTCCGACAAGAGGTTCTTAAAATTCTCTATCTCCTCCAACACTTTACCCTGCATCCTCACACCCAAAGTTCCAAACACTTCACCTCTTGAATACCTACTCACATTGCTTTTATTTACATTCACTATCAACTCACGCCTTCCACATACACTACCAAACTCTGCAACCAGTCTCCGCAATTTTTACTTTGAATCAGCCGCAAGCAAGGCATCATCTGCAAAAAACAGCTGACACACTTCCGAAGTCGTACCATTTTGTCCTACCAACTGCGCATTTTTCCCAACACTCTAGAATTCACTTCTCTCACTACGCAATCCAAAAAAAATTAAACTATCACAGCGACATCACTGTCTCACACCTGTCACAACTGGAAACCAATCACTCACCTCATTCCCTACTCTCACACATGCTCTGCTATCAATGTAGAAACTCTTGATCACATTGAACAGTCTCCTACCCATTCCATACAAGCCTACCACCTGCCATAATGCCCCACGGTCCACTCTGTCATACGCCTTCTTCAGATCCATAAATGCCCAATACACATCTTTTCCTTTTGCCAAGTATTTTTCATTGACCTGTCTCACAGCAAATATTTGATCCACACCTCTACCACTTCAAAAACCACATAGTTCTTCATCAAGCGCACCATTCGCTATCACTCTCACTCTTCCAATTAAAACTCTTCCATAAAGCTTCCCAACATCACTCAGTTGACTTATACCTCCGGAATTACTGCACTCATACTTGTCATACTTACTGCAACTCTCCACTATCACACCCCCATTTACATTCACATATGTGTATTTGTTTATATTCTTTTTCTCAATATACTATTCTGAATCACTAACTTACATTTTACACACACTTCCATCGAGCACTCGACCTCTCATTCCCCCCAGCTACTCCATACCTGCTTTAGTGAAACTAGCCAGCTTGGTGTTTCACCACTAGGACGCCGTAACTCTCAGGATGACGACCAGGCAAGGGTTAGCTATTGAGGCTACAATAGCTAGGCCCAGACACTAGGTTAAGGTGTGGCACGGATAAGTAACAACGATTATATTTGAAACGGTAAGTGGAGCGTGTATAAACTCAGGGCGTGTCTTTCGGGAGCCGTTTCTCCGCACGAGATCGTAACTCTCCCGCTGACCACAAACCCCGCACAACTCATGATTCCTCTAAGGTCCAATAGTAAAAGAAGGCGTAGGATTCACCAAGCATGGCACCGGACTCACGAGCATCAGGCAAAAGCAGCTTTATTGGCCTGCTCGCAGACAAGTGCACTGTATGAAGGTCCTAACACAACTGACAAGCTTCCATCGTGCAGCCGCCAACTTTGGCTTCAAAATGGCGCAAGCCAGGCAGTCGTGGGACGGAATTCTATGTACATAACTGCGGTACCCTCAAGGTACAAAACACTTAGTGAAACAATTTCACTACACTGCCAACGACACCATCCACCACCTCATCACCCACTCTCGCATTCAGGTCCCCAATCACTGCAACTCTAAACCCATTTCCCACTTTTGCAACACACTCGGACAACTTCTCCCAAAACTCCTCTCTCTCCTCCCTACTCCTCTCCGATCCAGGTCCATATACGCTCACAAACACCCATGACTTCACCCCATTTTACTCACACCCACATTATTCTTGTTCACACCTCACAGCATTGAACTACTTACTCTCAGATTCATTCACTTAATAATATAGCCACTCTCTCTCTTGCATGATAACCACTCCCTCACACACACCAGATATTATTCCATACATATTCCCAAACATCGTCTCACCACAACCCTCCAACTTTGTCTTACTCAAGGCTAACATTCATTTTACCCCCATCATCATCATTCTGTCACGATACAATGCCAGTTAAGCACGTAACGAAGGAGGAATTTAGACCCCCAATAGTCAGAGAATAAAAGAAAATAATGATATGAAATACACAGTAGGAGAGTGGGACAGAAAAGGTAGGAAACCAACAGTGTGTCTTCTTGGTGTGTACTTCATGATTATACAGTCAACTTACATGGGAAAAATGACAAAACTTGAAAGATTAAAATGGGTTTTATTTTACTAAAGAACACGTGGATAAAGAGGCACAGGGAAATATCTGAACGAAATAATGAAGGGGCGCACCAATGCACTAATGCAAGATGCTCATGATATTAACAACATGGGAATTTCACCCGGCAAAATGTGAATGCCACACCTCGACTGAGTAGACACCTGACACAAATCGCACTTTGCGTACGCTTCATATCATAATGAATGGGCAACATTAGCATGAAATAAACGGGGTAAAATGTAATATTTAACAGCAAAAACCTTGCTCACCACAAGGACTTCAAAATGAGTAGAACACTTCGCATTACGCACAACCTGAATCCAACACCCTGATAAATTTAACACATGACACCAATTGCATTTTAAATAGCGCGCCAATTTGAACGCACTGTTTCACGTGCCACTTTGGATTTCCAATATTACACTTCATAGCACTGTTTCAAAGTTCTCTATATGACAAAATTTCAACTCTTCTGTGATGCGCAGTCGCTGAATGTTCGATGCCGACTTCTTGCAATTTTGCGGGGTCCTCAACAGAGTTTTAGAGTTCTATCGCGGCGGCGTTAATACTCATGCTCCGTCGGGCAGGCACTGCTGCCTTCCACACTTCGCACATCCGAGTCTTGGCAGCGTTGAAGGGCTGGATAACAGCAGATCTTTTTTCTGTTTACCTCCACATTGTTGGTGAACGTGTTGCTCCAAATTTTAATGCTGCGGTTGTTTGTGCACTTATGATTGACGTAGAGATTCTCCACGGGTTTTCTTCTCACGTTGAGTTGTTGATGTGCTCAGGGCGTAATTCTTCGAGCAGGTGTTCATTGCAGGTTAACACTTCGACGATACACTCGCAGTCTCCTTGAGCTTTCGTAGAGATTATCAGCATACACTTCGCCAGGTGTTTGTTGCATAACCTTGTCGTTATTGAAGGAGTTAAACATAAGCGTCGATTTTTTTTCTTGCGTGAAGTCAATCCTGAATTAATACCAGACCGGGAAATGCCGGCATATTGCCAAAATTTCCCGGCACTTTACTCCAAAGACTGTCGTGTCTCTTAGGCGTTACTGAGACCAGAATCCTTCCCGATTCTTGTCGTGAATTCTTTATATCCACGTCGCTTCATTCTTTCTCGAAAAATCCAGATCCTTCACCGTTTCAGAGCAAGTTTTTCTCTCCTGATTGGTGCTTTTCTTTGTGGTCCTGACGTTTTTAATTTCCATTGGCTATGCGCTGGTGCTCGATCACACCTCGCTAACTTATTGGTTCGTTTTTGGCCGTAAGACGGAATGCTCGCTGTGTCTCACGCCCCCTTATAGGTCATTGCTGGTTTCCCTCGAAGGCTATCGCTGGTTTGTGTTATGGGACTTTGTGTTTGTGTGCGTGTGTTTTTGTGTTGTGTGCGAGACTGTGTGCTTGTGTTTTGTGGATGTGCTTTTGTGTGTTGTGTTCGTGTATGTTTATGTTTCCTGAGTCAGCCGTTGGGTCCAGGTGCAGGTCACTACTAGAGTGACATAAATTTATGGCAGGCCTCTTGTGCTTTCGAAATAAGAGAACAACGCTACCCTAGTGAATTCCCGCGGTTACGACATCTTGTTCACTGTCCCTAGCTCAACAAGGTATTGTATTTCCTAAAGTAAAGTATTTCCCGAAAATTGTATTTCGAAAGTATTTTCCAACAATTCTTCCAATCTCTTCTTTCTTACTCTCAGTCGTTCTACTTCCACACCCTCTTGTATTCATAGATCCTAGTATAAGGGTTTGAGGGGTCTTTTGAACAATGAAGACAAACACAACAACAAAACTTCTTTTACCACTGACGTAATCTTCAACAGAAAAACGTAATTTTATGAAAGCTTTTTAATTATATTAGATGTAGGTTTAAACCTATTTAAACGTACATATCCGCAACTGAAGTGTTCCAAAGAGAGGAAGGAGGAATACACCATTTAGTATGGTGTCCAAGAAACGCAAATTCTATGCACAAAGCGCATTGAAACAGTAAGTCAAGAAAGCAGTTCATGAAACAAAATTAAACTTGACACAGAAGTAATAAATGCCGAAAATCGGACAGCAATGAACAGCAAAAAGATGGTTTGTAACAAATTTATTCTGTTCTATTTAAAAAAGTAAGGCTTACCCAACCTATAGCTCAGCACTTCACATATTTCCACTGGAAAGTGTTAATTCACATAAAAAGAATAGTTTTATCCCCATGAGGGGTGACGGTTTTTAAATACATATTACACTCATTGCATGGTTCAGTAGGTAGAAAGAATATCAGTGAGATTAGGTTTACTCTGGGAGTAATTATTATTAAAATCTATGGCGTGAATGCTGAGGTTGCAGACACCATAAATTTTGCCATGAAAATTGAAAAAAAAAATGATACTTCAATGATCTTCACCAAACAGAGACATACAGGCACTATTGCATTTTAAATTATTCATACATTATCTCCACACATGGCTGGTACACCAAAATGCATGCAAAATGACAGCATAGAAACCCAGGACAATAAGTTGCATATGATGTTGAGAATGCTTCAACTATTTGTGTCCAGTGTTCCCACATCTCTACTCACAGCATGAGACTTTCAATTTGTCTATGTCCCTGATAATCACAAACCACACATACCAATTGCATTATATTCAAACTTTGTTTCATCTTCTGTTTGACTCAATAAATTTCATTCGAACCAGAATTGGCCACACAGACCATGTCACAATAATGAATATAGAGAAATGTTTAACAAACAATTTTGTTTTCTTTGTGAATAAAATTTTTGTGACATATCCCAATAGCGTACATGACCTGTTAAAACAACAGGACGTGATATTTTTTTTAAATATATCTTCCAGATGTAAATGACAGACAATCATTTAAAAAAATTTGTCTCCACAAATACTGCTGTTAAGGACTCTTAACACTTTGACTGCAATTGGTAAAACTGAAGTTCAATGTTCAACTCAAATTTAAAGTGAATTATAATAGGCAATTCTGAAACTAGCAATCATTAACTGAACCATTTTGTCATTTAGCTTTAATTAATTATAAAAATCGAGTTGGTCACTACTGGTCAGTTAGCAGCATTATAAAAATCTCATCCATGGCCAGCAGTAGCACACCTTGCAGTCAGAATGATGAGTGAGAGAGAGACGGACCAACCAACTAAGCAAAAACTGCGTTTGAGTGTAGAAACTTGGCCCATTGTAAGAGAAATTATAAAAAAAAATATATCAATTTATTTATTCATTTAAAGACACATGGAGTTTCATTATACATGGATAACTTATTTTTCTTTGCCTATATGTTACATTCCATAATATAAACAGCAGGTCTTGCCCTTAAACATGAGTGGAGAGCTTATGACTTAATACCATTTTAGTTTTCTAAACTAGAAAGGCTTACTTTTCTGCTATAAGATCATAAGATCAGCTGTCTTTACCTCATATCAATACCAGAACTAAGTCTCACCTTGCACCATATTCTCTGCTGCAGCTTCTTGCTTGATGAAGTCCTGCCTGCAACACAGCCTCTCCACTTCAACATCCGTTAGCTTGTGCACCATAACCACTGCACGCTCCAACCTGGGTGTTAAGGTACCCCAGCAATGGGCAATGGAATGCTTTTCTGCTCTAATATTTAAGAAAACTGAAGCTACAACCTGCAAAAAAATTTTAAACATAACACTCTTCTTCCATCATTGCAGAAAATTTTATGTAGCCATACATTTCAATAATGAAATATCCATATCTCAAGTGGATTGGACAATTTGAATTCATTCATTAAATAAATAGAGTAATAAAACTTTGGTCCATGTGTAATAGTATGAACCATTCAAAACTTCTTCAGTGAAAAAAGAGCATGCAGCCAATTTCATTAAAGAGAAACCTATTTTTTATATCCTTTGGTTTTTAAATGAAACACTGCCATCAGAAAGTTCACGGAACTTTTTTGAATTGTCCAAATGCAGTTCAAGAAAATTTGTAAGCAGCACAGCATAATAAAACTTTAGGTGTAACAGCCGAGGACTTGAAAATTATCCTTGGGGGGCATGTTTCTCACTTCTATCTTTACATTACTGAAAAAAAAACTGGCCTCAGATGATCACATTCTGAAACTGCTTTCAAACAGCTTGAGAAAAGATTGTTTTCTAGATATTTTACTTCACATTTTTGAGAAAATAGCATAACAACAGGTGATTGTGCGGCCAAATTGAGGTCATTACCTGAACACCTACAGAGCAACTTCATCAAACGTGGAAGTTTTTCTGAATATCTTGCCATGGATGAAAGCATGATACCTTCCTTTGGAAAGCACTTTTCTAAACAATTTATATGGGGTAAACCCATTTGTTTTGGCTTTAAAATGTAGGCAATGTGCTCCAAAGGAGATGATTTGCATCCATTTGATCTCAACCTTGGCATAAATTAAACCCAAACAATTTCTAATATTCCAACTATAGGTTTAAGTAGAAATATTCTGCTGAACTTGATTGCAAAAGCAAAACGTCCACCTCAAAATGAATACAAGATTTTCTTTCATAATTATTTTAGAAGAAATCCATATCTTGGGATAACAGAACTAGTGTCAGATCTCTAAAAAAACTGGGTAAAAGACTCCAAAGAGCTATTTAATACAGAATGAGGGATGATTTATTGGTGATTAAATAGAAAGCCAACAAAGTTACTGATGTTAGCAATTTTGATTCCATAGCAAAGAAGTCTGCAAAACAATACAATCGGAGAGCTAGGATATATAAATCTGTTTCTCAGCTCATTTGCATTCAACTCTACAATGTTGACATAGGATCCGTTGATGTTATGGACCAAGCTGTTGGAACATCCTGGGTGAAAATGCAACATAGGAAATGGGGGAGGCCAGTTATTTCCTCTATGCTGACAAGTCACTCTAAATAATGCATACTAGCAAATGAAAAAGGCACATCACTGTCTCAGTATAACAGTATAGAAGCCCTAACACCCTCTAATCTGCAAGTCTAATGGACACAATAGTTGCCAAGGAAGGTAACATGGCTGACAGACATAGTAAGACATGATTACAAGAACCACTGGATTGTGCAGAATGAACAAGCAAAGATGTGCAGAGAGTGCTGAGGCAGGGCATTGTTCTTGTGTAGATAATGTGATGTTGGCCTTCATCCAAGATGTTTCAAAGCATATCACACAATTTAGTGAGCACTTTGTCATGCTTTCATCGTGTTATGATGGTAAACATTTATATGTGACATTAAATCTTTTTTTAGTAATGAAACAGTAGCTTTAGTGAATAGAAAATTGTTCAGCATTGTGGTACCATAAATATCCATCAAGGTCAGCTTTTAGATGTTTTTGCTAGAAATTCAAATAAATACAATTATTTTTGGTAGATCTGAAGGATATGTCAGTTATCGATTTTCCACATTTTGATGCCTGAACCTGATTAATTGAATCAAAATAAACAAGTTTTCTTCTATGCACTTTCCGTCTCAGATGAGTATTTTACGATTTACAGCGGTAAGTTTAGTTTCGTCTTTGATGACGAATGCGCTTGAATAAACAGCTACTCAACGATTTTCAAATTTTTGTTGCTTGAATCATGGTAACAACATAGAAATAAACAAGTTTTATTCTATACACTTTTTTCGTCAAATGAGTATTTAATGAGGTATAGCGGTAGGTTTGGTTTCGTCTTTGATGACGATCGCGCTGGAAGCGAGTGTGCATTGCAGTGTTGCTGTCCGACGTGCTCCTTGAATTACTTGCCGCTTCAAACACTGGAGTTGCGGTAAGCCATTAACCGCTATAACTAGTAAAATACTCATTTGAGACGGAAAGTGCATTGAAGAAAACTTGTTTATTTCGATCTAATTAACTATGCTTAGGCATCAAAATATACAAAATCGATAACTGACATATCCTTCAGATTTACCTTATTTTTCTAAATACATTAGGTAGTTTTTTGCCTGACATGCCTGGAGTAAATTTTTTGACTTGATAATGTCTCACCTTCTATTTTTACTAACTTTATGAAATTCATCATGTACATCAGGTATAACATCTAAAAAAAATTTCTGCCAAGTTTTACTGTCCTAACTATTTCTCAACTTTCGGCCATAATGAGTCAAATTAAATTAAATACTTTCACCCTGCTGAAATGCACTTTTTCTTCAATTTTATTTTCAGAATTATCTTTAAAACAATTTCATCTACTTTTAATGATAAAATTAAACTTAAAAGAACCACATTATTTTATGACGCATGCAAGGAATTATAGACAATATTTTATACAGCTCATTATAAGTATATTCTCTTGTTTATATTAAGAATGAGAATTTATATAATTCATTGTTACATTTCAAGGTCAATATTGAATTTAATGTTGTCAACGATTTTCATAATTTTGTTGCAAATATAGGTAATTGGAGACATTTTAGGATGTTTTACACGAATGACATTGTGCTCGCATATGCTTAGTTTTCTAGATATAGCGTGAAAAACGTCCATGTTAGAATAGCATTGCCAACAGTTTCAAAATGGCTCTTCCGGCGTTTCGCGGGCGCGGACCACACCAAGTTTTTTGGCGGGAAACATCGGCCTCAGTATGGTTCAGTTAAGTTAAGTTATTTTAGGCCTACTTACGTTAGTTTAGGTTTAGTTTATTTAACTAACCTAACTTTACCTAACCTAACCTCACTTATTGCTATGTCAAAACCGTATTTCTGCTTATTTACGTGTCTGTTTGTTTGATTATATAAACGACGTTCCCATAACTTCAAAGTTAAATATCTCGAAAACTAAGCATTTGCGAGCACAATGTCATTTGTGTAAACCATCTTCAATTGAATTATTTTACCCATATATGTCAATGAAATTATTGACAACATTAAATGGTAAATCTGAAGGATATGTCAGTTATCGATTTTGTAAATTTTGATGCCTTAACATAGTTAATAAGATCGAAATAAACAAGTTTTCTTCTATGCACTTTCCGTCTCAAATGAGTATTATATTAGTTATAGCGGTAAATGACTTACCGCAACTCCAGTGTTTGAAGCGGCAGTTATTCAAGGAGCACCTCGGACAGCAACACTGCAAAGCGCACTCGCTTCCTGCACGATCGTCATCAAAGACGAAACCAAACCTACCGCTATACCTCGTTAAATACTCATTTGACGAAAAAAGTGTATAGTAGAAAAGTTGTTTATTTTGATGTTATTACCATGATTCAAGCAACAAAAATTAAAAAATCAATGAGTAGCTGTTTATTCGAGCGCATTCGTCATCAAAGACGAAACTAAACTTACCGCTATAAATCGTAAAATACTCATTTTAGACGGAAAGTGCATAGATGAAAACTTGTTTATTTTTATTCAATCAATTAGGTTCAGGCACCAAAAAGTGGAAAATCGATAACTGACATATCCTTCAGATTTACCCAATATATTGTTTTTTTTTACAGATATTGACAATTTCTACTTTTTACTTCAAACTCATTAATTACATAAACATTGAATAAAACGAGCTTATGGTCAAGTTTTAACAATAAAATAAACTCAAGCTTTCTATCTCTAAGTTATTAAATTTTATAACTTAAAATAAAAGCCATTAACAAAGAACTAGTATCAAGAAAATGGCCTCTCCAGTCACAAGTAAAAAAATCCAAGGATAAAGTCACTACATTTGAGGTCGCCCTGGAGTTATTGGGTTGTCTTCTTCAGAATTAGTATAGAAGCTCCCATTGAAACCCTCAAAATTTGGTATTTCAAATTGATTTCTGCCATACAATGTACAATTTCTGCTGGTAAAGGATATCGTTGCTGGCTGAATTACTGCTGAAGTCACTATCGGTGCGTTCAAATCAAGTTTGCCTGTTTTCTCCTGCAAACCCTCATCATTTGGTGTCGTAGATGAAGACATTAGAAAAGGTTGAAATGAAAATGCAAGAGGAGGCCAGGCTTCAGATTCTCCTCCTGAAGAGGAGGTAAAGCCACATCCCCTCCTATGTCTTTTCTTTGGTTTCTGAGTTTTAAAATGGCTTACTATTCACTTTATTTCTTTTACTTGGGAAGCAATTCAAGCAACCGGTTGACACAGTTAAGACACACGACCTCCTTCAACCGTTTTCACAACGCAACTCCTTCAAAAATTCCTAAAGTACAGAACGCAGCCTCAGAACGATGGAACGCCCGGAACGGAACGTTCCGTGGAACTGATATTACCAGTCCTAAAATCCGGAACGCCCGGAACAGTTACGGAACTCTCACAAATCTAGCTTCGAATTGTGGTAAGTGATGATGAAACAGTTTAACCCAGTAAACAATAATGAAACCCTACAATAATTGAGCTCTATAAACACCACACGAACATTTTTTCCCAGGAAAAAAGAAAGAAAAGAAAAGAAAAACAGTATATTTCCAATATAGATGGTACAAAAGTTCCATCATTGGTTTTTAAAATCTCTTAAAATTAATACACTTAGATGATACACACACACGAGTATTGTAAAACTCGTGTCACTAGTCGAAAATAAATAATTGAGGGCAATGTACTCCTAATCTTGCTTAATCTACATTTGATAATACATGTAATGATAATTATAAGAGACAACACAATTTCATGGACGATGCATTTTCATTGTGAGGTGAAAACACTTATGACAGTTTACATGTACATGACATAAAACTTCGCAATTCCTGATGCCAGGAAATAATACATGAATCGCTTGTTTCGGCCAATGTTCAAAAGTGTCATTTTGAGGAAGCATGAAAAAAAAATATATATATAAATATACATCCGTATACATATACACACATATATATATATTCATACATATATATACATGTACATATACACACATACATATACATGTATACACGTACACATAAGCATGAGGACCAAGAAGATAATAACTTTTGTATTTCTAATCCAACAATTTTAACATATCGGTCATTAGTTGATAAGCATTTTATTTAAACAAAAAGTGGATGATCGCACAACAAATGTATAGTTTTTACATGAATGCTTTACAATAATAAAGAGATGACGAGTTAGGTAATGTTAAAAGTTGAGAGTGAACAGAAAAAAGACCATTATCTCTAGTAAAATGCTAGTTGTCAGTCTAGTACACACATGTGTGCATATATACACGCAAATATATACATATACACATGCACGCACATAATTACACCAAACTCGTAAGGATACACAAATGCATTTCTATGCATCGAGGCAATACATACCCATTCTATTTAGTGTCATACGCACAGCGTGCACACGTACAGATATCTACAAGTAAGCATGTGCGCGAATATCAGCGTAAACCAGTCAGTATAAGCCAGAAATTCCAATCGAGGGAAACGGAGAAAAAATCTTTTATTATCGCATGAATTTTATAAAATTTCGTACTACAAATAGTGGCACAAAACAGTCTACCTAAGTCTGAAACATGAAAACGATTGTGGGACGTAAATAAGAAAGAAAACATTAATGTCCTATAAAGGTTTCATATTAGAAAAAAAAATCACATTATCTTTGAAATATGGCGCAAATTGACGGCAATTGATAAAAAGACATAGGTATCACATTATTATAAGCATATAACTATAAGCGTAATACTGCAGTATAAATGGGTGATCACACAACGAATGTATTGCTTCTTTTACATAGTTGCTTTACAATTTCATATTAGAAAGAAAATCACATTATCTTTGTAATATGGTGCAGAATGTCTGCAATTGATAAACACACACACACACGTAGGTACCATGACGGTCTAGTTTGATGCTTGCACAGAAATGGAGAGGAATGACATAAAATGCAACCTTCGACTGGTTTATCTACTCTAGTGCACACAGGTGTACGTGCACATATGCACACCCATATGCCCACATACACCTATATACGTACACACATATTCAAGTAAGCATGTTTGCAAACGGCAGCGTATAGGCGATCAAATCACACTACCTACGCATACTCTAAAACTGTTTTGTGATATCTTGTATTATAAAACAATAAGCGAGGGAGGTTATTGAGCAATGGAGATACCAGGCAAATGAGATTCGACAGTACTTATTTTGTGTGTTCTGTAACTAAGAATTATTCTTGAGACACTAGATGGCGAGTTATTTTGGCTTTAAATTCTCTCGGTCTTTGAGGGACTTTAATACTCAGGGGAAGTTTGTTCCACAGTAAAGCGCCTGATATGGACAGAGCCTTCTGCCCTAAGTGAGATGAACGATAGTTGACTAAGACATTATTGTTTCTATTCGGTTTTTGATTGGTTACAGTGGGTGGATGGAAACACACTATCTCAGCATTGCTCTGAGGAAGATATAACGAGGAGAATACGTATTGGGCCTTCTGCATGAGGAGCCTTTCTTGGATAGGAATCCAGCCGATTTTATTGAGGAGAGGGGTTACGTGGTCACTTCTTTTGAAATTACCGTTGCATGCCACCTTCGCTGCAAAATTCATGCACTTTTGTAAGTCCCTTTGAAGGTATTTAGGTAAGTCTCCCCATACTAGGCTGCAGTAGTCAATGCGCGATAACACAAGGGATTGAATTGCTAATAATCTGGATTTTTCGTCTAGCATACTTTTTATACGATGAAAAAACATTAAAGTTCCGTAGATTTTGTTGCAAGTAGTCTCAACGTGAGATTTGAAGGACATATTTCTATCGAACCAGATCCCTAGATTTTTAACTTTTTCTGATGCATTTATTTTATCATTTCCAACTTCAAGAGTAAGATCTGAAGTTTTTTTAATTGCATCTTTGGATTCAAAAATAATGCATTGTGTTTTATTAGCATTTAATTTAAGACCATTTCGGTCGTATCATGATTTCAGGCTAGTCAGTAAAGTTTCGGCTTAAATTTGCGTCTGTGGTATTTCCGATACAGAACTTGTTATTGCAATTTGAACATCATCTGCATACATCGAGATCCGTGTGTTAGAAGGCATTGGAGGGAAGTCATTAATGAAAATAGAAAACAGTAGCGGACCAAGAATGGATCCTTGGGGAACACCAAAATTGTTTTGAATGAATGGGGACAATTTGTTTTCTATGCGGACTGCATGAGATCGATTTGACAAGTAACTTTCAAACCATAGCGTGTCTATTCCCAAGTTCAGTATTTTACGTAGAAGTCTATCATGTTCGACGCTATCGAACGCCTTAGAGAGATCGAGTAGCAGCAAGAGTGTTACATTCTTTTGATCGATGTCACTGTATATTTTTTCGGAGATATTGTGCAGAGCGTCTTGAGTGCTAGTATTTCTTCTATAGGCATATTGATTTTGGTGGAGTAGATTTGACTCGTCCAGGTGAAACGACAGTTGATTCGTCACCACTTTCTCTAATAGTTTTGACATGACAGGCAAAAGACTGATGGGCCTGTAGTTTGATGCTGTATTTAGGTCACCACTTTTATGCAACGGTCTAATAATGGAGTGTTTCCATTGGTTTGGAAACATGTTGGTTGCTATTGATGTATTAATTATCAGACGAATCCATGGTGCTGTAACAGGGAAACTGTCTTTGATATATTGAAGAGCCTGATATAGTTCCTTAGTTGAACTTGAACTTGAACTTTAAGTTGAGGGCCGACTGCGTCGGGGCCTTTGTAACGGCCTACAATTCCCTCCACAATTTTCACACAAAGAGTTCAGCACCTGGTACCAGACTTGTCCACTAAACTACTCAGGATCTACCAATCCTTGTCACAAGCTGCCATTGGACGGCATCACTTGGATAACCAGTGTGTCAAAACACCATCCCCAGGCATATTGGGTCATTACAGCCCACTCTATCTGACTGGCTCATTCCAGTCACTGTCTTTTACTCCAGGCACGCACAAAAAACATTTTCATATCTTCAATGATACTCAAATTACACTCCTGATCCAATCCAGCAAGACAGTTCATACTGCAATCATCATCAGCACATCTGGCATACCACTCATTATCTCCATACTGCTCAAATACCACCTTCATGAAACTCTCTCTTTCTCTTGTTCATACTTACTACATTCCAGCACAAAATGCTCAATCGTCTCCTCAACTCCACTATTACACTGCCGACATAATCTGTTATTATTCTCATTCCACCTCCATGTACGCCTGTTCACACTCAATGACTTACAACTCATAGCAAACAAGAGTTGACTTCCAAAACTACCATCATAGAACATCTCAAACTCAGGTGCTTCTTTTTTCATATACCAGTTAAGTGTAGGCTTCCGCATGATTCTAAGCTTCCACTTATTCAATCCATACTCTTTTGTTTGCCTCTCAATCACTTTATTAAACCATTTGCAGTCTCACTCAGGCCATACACCTCCAACATTTATTAAACTCGTCATCCACAGGTCTCCCAATTCCAACATGAATAATCTTTTGCACACTAAGTTTCCTTTCATGCCCCCAACAGACTCTCCCTATAGCTCACACTCAGACTCCATTGAAAAATTCGCTTTACCCATCTGCTATTCCAAATTTATCCAATTCTCGCCTTATTATTCAACACAGCTTTCATCATTCTTTCTGAAAATAGGCTCCACCCTAGGTCACCTCTAATGGCTTCTGTAGCCGTCCATTTTGGAGCACCCAATGCAGAACGTCCTACCTTATTTTGTATTACATCCAGCTTTTCAAGATCACTTCCATTCCAGGCAAGAATACTCATACCATACACGACATTAGGTACAGCAACATACTTCCACATTCCTCTCACACATTCATGTTTGTTTGCTCTATATCTGGCCACACTACTAAACCGTCCACTATACTGAATTGCTTTTGCCACTTTCTCACCCTTAGTTCTAGTGCATCCATCTTCACTTATCATACAACCTGGATATTTGTATTCTTCTGTTCTACCTATTCTGATTTCTCCAATATTCCATAGTCTGTCTCTTTCAGTCTCAGCACTATTTATAACCTGTAGTATAGCGAGTAGTGTAAGTTCTAGTTGGACAGACCTAAAGTTGGCAACGCTCGTGAGAGCAACACTCACAGCCAGTTTCCGATTGGTCGTAGCCAGCTAAACAGTTCATGCTGACTGTCAGTGTTAATATAGAATATTTAGGACGGCTAAGTACTATCTCTAAGTGCTTCTCTAACTACCTACTACTAACTCTATTCTAATCTATCCTGATATTTCAATCTATCTCCGCTCTACTCTCACTAGCCACAAGCCTGGTAATGGAGTGGCTTAGTTGTAAGGTATCTAAGAGGTGAGTGACTTATGTACCTAATGTGATGTGTCATTGCATTTGTCTATTGATATGTTAGTTGTTTCTTGATGGGGTGTGCTAATATTATATCTCCGTCTAGATATATAACACAAATTGGCGCGAGGATTTGGTAGAACTGCTAGAAGTGGCTCAGTAGTAGTGACTAGTACGTGAGGGAACATAGAATTTGCCTAGTGAATTTTTTTGTGGTTGTTCTGCTCACTGGTGTTGCTAGACTGGCTAGACTAGTGAAGAAACTCAGAATTGATCAAGTGATTGTACTATTTGTGCTGTGAATTTTTTTTCTTTACTTTTAACAGTGTGTTTGACTTACTAAAAATTCAATATGCCATTGATAGGTTCAGTGGGAGAACTTTATCCTTTAGAGGAAGAACTTGGAGGCTATGAAACTAGATTACACTGCTATTTTTTAATAAACAAAATAGGGGAAAAAGAAAAAGCCCCCACACTAATTTCACTAGTGGGTCCAAAAATTGCTAGGCTTATACAAGACCTAGTGTCTCCTAAAAGAACCCTTGATGCTACTTATGACGAGATTGTGGCAGCGTTGAGACGGCATTTTAAACCAACAGGAAATCAGATCTTTGAGAGGTTTAGGTTCCATAAGCGGAACCAGAGACAAGGGGAAAGCATTGCTGATTTTGTGGCTAGCTTGAAAGCCCTTTCTCACACCTGTAATTTCAAACAGGAAGTGCTAGAAGAAACCTTACTGGACAGATTCATTTTGGGTGTGTCCAGTAATGAAATTCAAAATTGCTTGCTGAATGAAGCTGGCCTGACATAGCAAAAGGCCATGGATCTAGCTACTGCTAAAGAAACCACACTTAGAGAAACATTGGGGTTGAGGCAATCAAATTCAATTCTAAAAGTAGGCCAGAGCAGAGTTCAGCAAACTGCGTACAAGCCTCAGGGCAAGACTCAGGCCCAAGCTAGCCCCAAATCAGCATGCAGCGGCTGTGGTGGTTTGCACTGGCGTAGAGATTGCCCCTATAAAGACAGTGATTGTCATGGTTGTGGCCAAGAAGGTCACCTAAAAAAATGTTTCAAACTAAAAGGGCAGAAACCCTACATACAATGTCACATGGAAACCACATGGTTAGTTGCTGGTTTTCCTGGATTTCAGCTGGCAAAATGGATTTGCCACTGAATATACTCATCATAGCTATGTTAGTATATTGCATGCTGGATTTGATACATGGGGTCCACGTGGGATTTCCTATTAGCTTCCACATTGGCTTAAATGAATTTATTCACATGGAAGGCACGTGTGTTTGCAACGTACCTGATTTTCAATGGCTATAAAAAACACCGTATTTATATATATAATAAAATAGCTGTTATTCGTGTTTTGATAAAATCGCAGAGATACCTTTTAGAGCACATGTTAAATACTGCTTTTTAAAACAAATTCATTACCCGTTTACACGTCGGATTAGTCTCAAATTTAACTGCTATTTGCTTCTGGGTCAAAAATATGTACTTTATTTTTTTGTGGTATTCAGGATCAAGCTGAGATAAAATAAATTTCGTGTGCTATAAAATTTAACATTCTCCTTTGTAAGACTTAGTTGTGTCTTAATCAGTTGTAATGCTCATTTTAAACATTTGTAATAACCAATATGGTTATCATGGCCCGCGAAATATATGCTCTTAATCTCATTGAACAAATAATTGTGATAAATGAATTCTTAATATGCGTGAGGTACCATTTCAAAAGCTTTCGTTTAATAATACTAGAGGACAGAACACACCAATAAATAAATTGAAACACACACATGTAACTATTTGGATAAGTTTGGAAATTTCGATTTCGAAAGCATGCGCATCTGGCAGCTCTTCACGGATCCCCCTCCCCTGCCCCTCCTCTCAGACGCTCTTGCGTCATGGTTCAACTCCCGTGTTGCGTCACTCGTGACCGTTACCTAGTTCGTCTCGAGACGTGATCAGTGTCGATTGTGCTCCTCTATATTTCAAGGAATATCATTCAATTCATAGTATTAATGAATGAAAGGGATATTTAATGTGACAAGCTTTTCACCATCGATATTGAAATCATTAAATCTGAGCTTAGTTCTTATGCGCTGCTGGTTAAGACGATATAGCAGGTAAATTACTTTCTGTTGAACTGTAGCTAATTTCGGTCATTAAGAGGTCATTAACAACATCTGATTTTATTACAATATTTTCTCTCAAAAGCGGTCCGTTGTGATGGGAAGTGATAAGTTACTAGAAGTCGGGTAAGATATATATGCAGAGTTTTAATTTGTATACATGTGCAAGCCTTTCGATGACTGTATGGCATTTCTCCACCTTTGCTGAAAGAATATTATAGCTTTTACTTCAAATTGTTCTACCAAACTAGTCATAATTGAAATAGTATTTGTGAACGTTTTTTCTCTAAAGTTTACTGTGGTATTTGAGCTAGAAAATATGTAAATATATATACATATATATATATATATATATGTACTTGAGTATTTTAATTTGAAATACTCAATGAGAAATCCATCAGTACAATTATTAACTTTGTAAAATTTTGTTTCTTATTTCTCATTTCGTAATTTAATTCGTTGACCTTTATTTTGAGGGTTTATCAGTCTTCATTATATGGATGAGGTTGTTAGTGTAATTCATTTTGTCAACGTTTTGCCTTGATAAAGTAGAAATGTATGAAGAACAAATTTACACTTTCAAATACATATCCATGTATTAACAACTATTAAATATGAATTTGAAGGTATTGGAAATGAATTGTTAGAAATGTTAATGCTTATGAAAGTTTAATTCATTCATTATAGTTCATTTACATAGAATCATGATGTTTTAAATTTGAGCATTAAAGTTTGCGCTGTCATTGTGTTAAAGGAATTTAATTTGCTTCTAAGAAATGTTCATAGGAATGTACAATTCAGCTTGTACGATGCCTTGATTTTCAATGATGAAGTTTGCACTGCCATTTTATGATAGGAATTTGATTTGCTTTCATGAAAATAACAATTCATCAAGTATCATGATTTTTTGAGTTTGAATATTGAAGTTCGCTGCCATAGTATTAGTGGACTTTAATTCTTTATGAAAATCGTTGCAAAATTAAACAAAAAATTACTTCTTGACAGCCCGTTTTTTCCATTCCATGTTAATTTGGCGGATATCTGCTACGGAAAAAATTGATGACCATATGCAGTAACTTCGTATCGTAACTTTTACCACGAATACCTGTACCGGGTGTCCCATAAAAATGTCCCCGACTTTTTAATTGATTATATCACCGCTTTAAATTAGCATATTTGTACTACTTTTTTCACAATGTATGTGATTTTGTTTCCTTTTTGAATAATTTGAGTTTTTGAAAATATTTTAATAACCACTTTGCAGTGATCTATTTACTGATGGAGATACAACTAATTATTCAAAGGAAATGTTTTAAAAACAACACTGGTGTTCTTCTTCATTTCTCAATACCTACTGTTAAAAATAATTTCACAATGATGTATCCTACATACCAACAAGTATTTAAGCCCTCTGAGAGGTTATTCACTTCCTTATTTCATCATTTGAAGACACAAGAATTTTCAGCATGTTGGAATATGAAGCAAGGAAAAACTGTGAAAAAGTTAGAAGAGCATTTAATGAAAAATTCCCAGAAAGGAACTCTCCTGATGAGAAGACTGTGTATTGCACAGTTAGAAAATGAGAAGAAAATTAAATGCTCCTCTAACTTATTCACAATTTTTCGTTGCTTCATATTCCAACATGCTGAAAATTCTTCGATAGTTATTGAGCTGCATATTAGGTGTCTTCAAATGATGAAATAAGGAAGTAAATAACCTCTCAGAGGGTTTAAATACTTGGTGGTATGTAGGATACATCATTGTGAAATCATTTTTAACAGTAGGTATTGAGAAATGAAGAAGAAAACCAGTGTTGTTTTTAAAACATTTCCATTGAACAATTAGTTTTACCTCTTTCAGTAAATCGATCACTGTAAAGTGGTTCTTGAACGATTGTCAAAAACTTGAAATTCAAATCATTCGAAAAGGAAACAAAATTTATTAGATTGTGAAAAAATATATTTCAAATGTGTTTATTTAAAGCAGAGATATAATCAATTAAAATGTCGGGGACATTTTTGTCGTGAGACCCGGTATAGCTTGGTACAAGTTATACCATGAAGGGTTCATAGTTTTCGGTCTTCTATGAAATCCTTAGTTTATAAAAAAAATTCAATTTTTGAATTTCTCATATTACAAGTCAATTTGTATAAAGAAAATTTGAAATGTTTGAATGATGGAATTATTCATTGCATCTTAGTCTGGCTGCTAACCTACATTCTACACTCTGAAAAAATAACTCAATTCGCAAGTAGCTCCGAGATCGTCAGTTGAAGTTTCATTCACCATGCATGTACGCCTTTATGAATTAACAGCCTTGTGACATAAATATGAGTATAATACTTATATCTATGTCACTAAAACACGCGACAACGAGTGGTGGAGGCTGCCATGAAACCCTATGAATACTGAGATGCCATTCGTTTCGCCGCTAGTTACTGTACCGGCTGATAAATAACTTCAAAGAAAATCGCTAAACATTCGCGATCAGTTTACATAACATAACCATGTGTGGTATCAAGGTTCAGTGCGTGAGGAGAATGGCATTTTGGGGGACGTGTTCTCAACAGGTCATCTGCTACAAGACGTGGCATTACAACGGCACCAGAGCGACCAACCAACTTTGATCACCACATGGAAACAATGTATAATACACGTCGGCAGAATTCATGGTAAGTCTACTTGATTTATAGATGGAACCCATGCGTTATTACCACATGGATCCTAGCTGGCAGAAGCGAGGGATGGCCACGAGGCATATGGTTTCCATGTAGGACCCACATCCTCTACATGTGTCCTAACCAGGTGGGAACCACATGGGGCCACTTTCCAAAAGTCCATGCGGTTTCCACATAGCATGGGCACGTAGAACCCATATGGCGAACATGGACAATCCATGTCGTAACCATGTGGCTTCTATGTGACCTTGTATATAGGGAATCTGCTAAAGGCAACAAAAATAATTTTGTGCATGCTATGCATGAAAAAAGGGGGAGGGAACACCACCCTAACCCTAATGGAACTAGCAATGGAACCAGTGCAGACTACCCAGCCCCCAATCATGGGTGTTACGGGGAAATATTTTCTTTAGCCGAGGAAATGAAACCCCCAATCAAAATAAAATTGTTACTAAATGGTGTGCCATTAGAGATGGAGGTAGATACAGGTGCTGCCAGGTCTATCCTTTCAACTGCCACCTACTCTAAAATACCAGCTAAGTCAAGCCCCGAGCTGAGACCTTCTGATGTTAAGCTTAGGACTTATGGGGGAGCCCCACTAGTGGTTTGTGGGGAGATTAGGGCGAACATTCAGCGGGAATCTAGTGGTATGGTTCCCCAGCTAGCAACTATTGTGGTTGTAGACAGGGAGGGGCCAGCCTTGCTGGGTAGGGACCTGATTAACTCCCTAGGATTAACTATAGTTGCTAATAGGGTATATATATTAGTTACCCAGGCAGAGGAGCTGGTAGAAAAGTTTCCCACCCTTCTCAAACCAGGTCTAGGTTGCTTTAAGGGCAGGAAGTTTAGAATCGAGATTGATCCCACTATAGTACCTAAGTTTCGCAAAACCAGGAATGTGCCTTACTCACTCAGACCTTAGGTGAAGGCAGAACTAGATAGACTGGTGCAGGAAGGTATCCTCACCCCTGTACAATACTCTAGGTTGGCTGCGGCTATCGTTCCTGTGCTCAAGGCTGATCAAAGCATCCGCATCTGTGGGGACTACAAATTAACAGTCAACAGAGCCACTAGGCTTGATACCTACCCCATTCCCAGAGTGGAAGATTTATTTAGCGGGTTAGCCGGAGGGGTTATATACTCCAAGCTAGACATGTCTCAAGCGTACGCCCAACTTCCGTTGGATGATGTGTAGTGAACCCTCAGCCGCACTTCAGTCTAAATTTCATAAATTATTGAAACCATCTTCTAAAAATTAAATAAAGTTAACGTAATCATTCTTAAAATTTCAGATTACTATTGTCATTCAACATTACCCTTAAATCTATTAAAATTTGACCAAAGAAATACTTCGACAAGAAAGAACGGCGTTTTTCACGTAGAACCATGCCGCAAGTTCATTCGTTTCCGGGAAATTCCGGAAACGCTCGTCCGCTCACAGCGTATATAAGGCCGGCTTCCCAGGCAGAGTCGTCATTCTCGTATAGATTCTCCTGAGTAGTGCTTGGGCCCCAGAGCGGGCATATGTAAGTAACAAGTGTTTATTATCAAGTGTTTTATTGTGTCTTAACTTGTCTGTGTAGGGAGCGCTGGTTATTGTGTCTTAGGAACATTCACTATGTTTTCTCTGTGCCAGTGTTAGTTAGGCACAAGCTTCAAGCTCACTGCCCATCTTTGTCATTGTTTTCGTATTTACTATTCTCTGATGATTCCTTATTGTGCTATCAGTATTAGTACGATGTTGGCATTAGCTCCTTAGTTTTTTTGTGCTGAGCATAGGTTTAAGACACTTTGCTGTCCACAGAGATCATTTTGGAGTGAGTTCAATATTTTTCCCTGAATTTAATTGAGCCTTTTTTTAAATCACTGTAACTTTGTCTGCATCTTTAGTTTGTTTTTGACTGTCGTGTCTTTTTATATGCTACTCCTTTTTATATGAGGATTCAAGTCACAACAGCCAACTTGCAGCATTTAGCTAACTACTTTCAGAATACCTGGAAGCCAACCAGTATGATTAAATTCCATTTGCCAATTACTTACCGATTGTGTAACTGCTTGTGATATCAGGATAGAGATTATGACCAGTTGGTCTCGAACACCGGTTCTGGGTGTTAAGATAATTCAGGCTGCAACTCGGGCGCTAGAGCTGCGCACTGACCTTAGCACTAGACTTCTGCCATTGTTCTTCTTGTTAGTGCAGCAGACGCAGCAGTCTTGCACATGTGTATGAATAGACTCGTTATCGTACAAAATAATCCAGCACGATGTCCCCTGACAGGATCTACTGGACCACACATTCATGCACTCACAAACACGTATGGAACCAAACCATAACCCTTCAATTGCAGTCACTCTGTATTAAGAAATCAAGGAGCTTACCTCCTCCAAGTTTTCCCTCCAAGTTTCTCCTCCTCTTCAAACTTAAAAAACTGGAAGGCCTGCATCCCTGCAGCTAAGCCGCTAAAACCTCCAGTTGAGACTATCGGGTCGAGAGCCTCCTTTCTTACCGAGTTTTCCCAACCGGTAACATTTCCCATACTCATCACTCAATTGCCGACCCACTTAATGTCGGAACCTCCCACACTCACACCATCCTCAACTTCACACTCCAGTACACGCTTCCACAAGCCTGTGCTGAACGCATCGTCTGAAGTTCTTCAACCGCCTCGGACTCTCCCCAAGAACGTCCCACGAACCAAGCCTCAAGCCTCGTTTTTCGGCGTTCAACCTCAACTTTAATTAAAAAAACCCAAAAGGCGAGCTATTCTGTTCTCTCATTTTCCCCAGTGTTGGCTGTATCGTGGTTTTTGTTGTTTGATTAATAGACGCTTGAAATATTGCGTCCGAACACCGTCCTTAACTCCTTCTGAGATCGCAAATCATCTAAATTCAATGTGCGTTAACACGCACTGGTGACCCTGCCTTATCAAAGAATACCAAGCAATCCAATTCTCAACCTTTAAATTGCCTTGCTCTTCAAGCTACAAATTCACATAATGAAATTAAGTTCCCCACTTTGGGCGAACTTCAGAGATGAATCCAAGGAGCTCACCGTGATCAACACCCATAGAGGTCTGTTTGCTTATAATAGGCTAAGCTTTGGCATAGCCTCGGCACCTGGAATATTTCAGTGTGCCATGGACGGACTATTGCAGGGCCTTCCAGGAGTGTTCTGCTACCTGGATGACGTCCTGGTGAGTGCCACTAATAAGCAAGAGCACAACAAGCGTCTCCATCAAGTCTAATCTAAACTACAGGAGGCAGGGCTGAAACTGAAAATGGATAAATGCCAAATTGGAGTGACACAGGTATCCTACCTTGGATACCAAATCGACAAGGATGGATTGCACCCCACGGCCGAGAAGGTAGCTGCTATTCGGAATGCCCCAGCTCCTACTAATGTGACTCAGCTGAGGGCGTACCTGGGGTTATTGAACTTCTACAGGAAATTTCTAAGATCTTCCGCAACTATGCTGGAGCCCCTAAATGCCTTACTGCGGGATAAAACTCCTTGGAAGTGGGATGCAAGTCAAGAGAGAGCATTCCAGAAATCTAAACAAGCACTCCTGGACTCCCAGACTTTAGTCTACTTCGACCCTCAGAAACCTATAGTGGTAGTGGCTGACAGTAGTGCGTATGGTGTGGGAGCGGTGCTGTGTCACCTTATTGATGGAATTTTGCCTCCCGAACTCTAACAGCAACAGAACGCAACTACTCCCAGACTGAGAAAGAAGCTCTGGCTATGGTGTTTGCACTCAGGAAATTCCATTGTTACCTGTGGGGACAGGACTTCACTGTGGTTACGGACCACAAACCTTTGTTAGGACTATTTGATCCGAGTAGAAGCATTCCTCCGATGGCATCCGGGCGCATTCATAGGTGGGCTCTTCTGCTGCAATCCTACAAGTTCACCTTGCGTCACCGATCTGGCGTGCTGTTGGGTACGGCTGATGCTCTCAGTCGTCTACCCTTGACAACTCCCGAGGAAGCCACACCCATTCCTGCGGAATGGACGTCCTTAGTGAACTTCCTCGAGTCAGCTCCAGTCACCAGCACCCACATTCGCGACGGCACCCTAAGGGACCCAGTACTTTCAAAGGTATACAAATACTGCCAAGTAGGCTGACCTTCCACGGTAATTGGTGACCCTGATCTCGCTCCGTATACTAGGAGGCGAGACGAATTGTCCACACTAAATGGCTGTGTGCTCTGGGGAGCAAGAATTATTGTACCCCAAGCTCTCAGACAAGCCATTATGGATGAACTTCACTCTGGCCATGCAGGATCATCCAGGATGAAGGAATTAGCCCGCAGCTACGTGTGGTGGCCACTTCCGGATAAAGATCTAGAAGAAACAACTAAGTCATGCAGCGAGTGCCTGAGCACTCGAGCCACACCGACGAAAGCTGAACTCCATCCGTGGGAATGGCCGGCGAAGCCTTGGCATCGCATACACATCGACTACGCGGGCCCAATGGATGGAAAATACTATCTAGTGATCGTGGACGCACACTCTAAGTGGGTTGAAATTTTTCCCACAACTACTATAACCTCTAGCGAAACGATTTCGTGCCTGAAACACACTTTTGCAACATTTGGATTTCCGGTAACAATTGTTTCGGACAACGCAACGTGTTTCACATCGGCGGAATTCCAAGAATTCGTAAAGGCATGTGGTATGCGGCATATTACAAGCGCACCATATCATATTTCAACAAATGGACAAGCAGAGCGTATGGTACAAACGTTCAAGAAGAATATACGGAAGTCAACGGAACCCCTACGCCTAGCACTAGACAGGTTTCTGTTCAACTATCGGCTGACACCCCACTCGACAACAGGTGTTACGCCGGCCGAGCTGATGCTAGGCAGGAAAGTTCGCTCCCGTCTTGATCTACTTTGGCCATCAGAAGCAATCGCGTCAAAGGTGGTTCAACGCCAGGACGCTCAGAAAAGATACCACCCAGGGTCTCGCGCAGTTGAGATTCCACCTGAGGCACCTGTGGTGGTCCGTCAATACACACCGGGTTCCCCAAAATGGACCCCTGCTACCACCATTGAGAAAACGGGCCCGGTATCCTGCAAGTGCCAACTGAAGGGGGGAGAGGTCGTTCGTCGACTCCAGGACCAAGTCATTACCTGCTCGAACACCATCCCTGAGCCCTTGGAACAACCTACGGAGGAAACCGTTGTGTTTCCACAACCTGCTCAAAATCCATACCCACCACCTTCGACTAGTGAACCTGACCCAGAATTACCTGGCTACTCGATTCCCTCCCAGGAGGCCATGTTGCGCGAGTCTCCAAGTGCTAGCATCTCACGCAGGTCTAACCGGGCCCGGAAGCCTGTGGTGAGATTGGACCTTTAGGATTGACTAGGTACAACAAGGAGGTAGGGTTTACAAAGGGGGGGTTTCTAATTAAGGAGGGAGGGGTGTAATATAGCGAGTAGTGTAAGTTCTAGTTAGACAGACCTAAAGTTGGCAACGCTCGTGAGAGCAACACTCACAGCCAGTTACCGATTGGTCGTAGCCAGCTAAACAGTTCATGCTGACTGCCAGTGTTAATATAGAATATTTAGGACGGCTAAGTACTATCTCCAAGTGCTTCTCTAACTACCTACTACTAACTCTATTCTAACCTATCCTGATATTTCAATCTATCTCCGCTCTACTCTCACTAGCCACAAGCCTGGTAATGAAGTAGCTTAGTTGTAAGGTATCTAAGAGGTGAGTGACTTATGTGCCTAATGTGATGTGTCATTGGATTTGTCTATTGATATGTTATTTGTGTCTTGATGGGGTGTACTAATATTATATCTCCGTCTAGATATATAACATAACCATACTCTTACTTTTGTCGGCACCAATGTTCATCTTTATATCTGTACTGTATCCATTCATAATGTCAAGCATCCTTTGGAGTTCATGTCCACATTCACTAACCACAACCACATCATCAGCATGCAACAGGTCAATCTCTCATTACCAACTTTCAGTCCAAAGCCACTCATTCTCATCCAACTGCTAATTCTTCTGTATACAATCCAAACAACATGGGAGACAGAGTACAGCCCTGTCTCACTCCTCTAACACTCCTCACTTGCCCTGTTTCCAAATTTCCTAACCTGTATATAGCGCTTGTGTTCTCATACAGACTTTGTACAATTTTTACTATTTTTCTGCGAAACCCAACTTTTCCTAAAATTTCAAAGAGCCTAACCCGATCCACTCTGTCATACGCCTTTTCAATATCCAGGAATGCTAAATATACCTTCTTATCATCCTTCTTCATTCGCTCAATTATTTCACTCACCACAAACAGATTATCCTCCCCACGTCTATCTTGCCTAAAACCATTCTGTTCTTCTCCAAGGAGTCCTCATTCCTCAACTAAATTTTTCATTCTCTCATTCAAAATACCACAAAAGATCTAACAAACAGTGTCAGCCAGTGCAATTGGTCTGTATTTTTAAGCTCTTTCATACTCTTATGTCCACCCTTATGCAACAGAACTACATTACACTTGTTCCAGTCATCCGGTACTCTTACACTCTTCCATATCTCATCAAATAAACATTTCAACATACTGACTACACTCTCTCCTCCACATTTATAGAACTCATATGGGATCTTATCAGGGTCAAATACTTTTCCATTTTTCACTTTCTTCAAAAAACTTACAACCTCTTCACAAGTGATTTCGTTTTCCATTTGCAGTTTACGTTCATTAGTCGGAAAATTTACGGGTTCATCATCCTGCTCATTCATTCCACCAATGTCCTCCCAGAATTCTTCACCTGCTTTCACCATTTGCACCCTATCTCGCACACTGCAACCATTTACTACTAATTCGTCGAATTGAACTTCACTACCTCTATCATTACCTTGTATAAACCTATACCAATCTTTTGTTCCATCCGGACCTTTTTTTCTAAGATTTTCAACTTGGTGTCTTTCTTCTTTAACTCAAGCCTCAATAATCATTCTCTTTACTCGCTTCTGCTGGTCCTTGTACTCATTCCATGCACTCTGCCATTCATCCTCAGTAATTCTGCGTCTTTCATACATTTTCCTCTTATTTCTTTGTTTCTTATTTAAAGTCTTTCTTCTCATTCGTTCTTCATCTCACTCGTAAACCACCTAGCATTCCCTGTACTTTTCTTGCATTTCATTCTACCAATCTTTTGCTCTGCTACATCATACAAGGTTGTTGCAATCTCAACATTTAGGTCATTTACATTTTCACACCTGTTCCAGTTACATCTACTCAATTCATTTCTAAATTCTTCCAAGTTTGCCATTTTTATGCGCCAATTTTCATTTACTCTGCTGGCCTTCTGCATTTACTCCTTTCCATCCCAATTACATTCTAGCACAAGCATTTTATGGTCACCATCAATATCAAAATCATCTTCATCTACAAACATTTCATTGACCCACTCTCTTGCTCTACTATTCACTATCATATAGTAAATTGCAGTTTTATTTTCCCTGCTTTGCCATGTAAGCAAGCCATGTCCTATTGTGACATTCAGGTTCTTAAGTTCATTCTCATCACAGAAATCAATCAATTTTTGTCCATTTGCATTCACAGGCTCACCAAGTATACCAACATGGGTATTCATGTCACCTATCTGCAATGTTTTCGCACAATTCTTGTTAATATTTCATAGTTTTTTTAACATTCTCTTGATTAGCTAAAATCCCATCAGTTGTCAAATAACATACAATCACAATAACATATTCTCTGGCATGCACTCTTTCACACTTTATTACTATCAGATCTTCAGGTTCATTTCCAACAGGAATTTCTTCTAATTTCCAATTTAGAGCATTTTTTATAATGAGACCAACTCCACCACCTCTTTTTTGCCAACTTATACGCCCTTTTCCTATCATATGGTACCTACTCTCCTTACATTTTAAACTGTATCTATCACGCATTTAGGTCTCTACTACACCAACACAACCTAACTTTCCATACTCAAATTCTGCTCCAAGGTCATCTAACTTTCCTACATTTCATCCCCGCACATTTATACATCCAAACCTCACAACACTATAGGACAATTCATGACATTTTTCATTTTTGCTCCGACAGCTTATCATTCATACTGTTCCACCTTCCATGCAATGAGTAGACCCGGTCCACTGGATGTGTCTCCTGGAGAATTTCATCTTACCTTCTTGTGTAAGGTAGACTCCATCTCCACGAAAACATCCACTCTGGATCCCGTTATCCATTTCAAGGAAGCTGGAACCCAATTCATGCTTTCTCATACTCAGCCTTCATACTCATAATCCTTTCATGCGCCTCCCTATTCACCTCCTTTCGCACCCTTTCATACTCATCACACGCAGGCCTTCTCAGGAGGCTGGTCACAGCCACTCTAACATTCTTCTTCCGTGCCCTTTCAACCACATTCATGATTGCATTCACCGTACATTCTCTCCCACATTCAAACAGCCGATTGCCACCTCCTTGCAGTACAACCATCCCTTCATCCATTCCATCTATCACTTCCTCAGCATGCCTACAAATCTCTTTCACTCCCTTTCCTCTCATGCTCGTACACCCACTACTGTCAGTCATCCTCACAAACCTATCCACATTCTTAACAATACTGTCTCCACATATTCTAATCGTAGGTCTCACTCTCCCTATCATACTACTCTTTTGTTCAATTCTTCCACTCACATCACTCTTTCCATCCATCTTCCTTTTATTCACTTCTACTACAGGCGCCTGCACCTCATGTGGCACATCAACAGGTTGCTCCTTCAATCTCTTTTCATTCGTTCTTCTTTCATCATGCCCATTCATCCTACTCTCATCTGTCACACTTGCTTCATAGTGCCCAGAACATTCCGTTCCGTAGTGCCCGGAACTTTCCGTTCCGTAGTGGACGGAACGAACCGTTCCGGAGTTTGAACTTGAAATTGAGGGCCGACAGTGTCGGAGCTTGTGTAACGGCTTACTATAACTGGAACTATCCGTTCCGCAGCACCCGGAACGATCCGTAGTGTCCGGAACGAACCGTTCCGCAGCACCCGGAACGATCCGTTCCGTAGTGCCCGGAACGAACCGTTCCGCAGAGCCCGGAATGATCCGTTCTGTAGTGCCCGGAACGTTTCGTTCTGTAGTACCCGGAAGCACCCACGTTAAAGTTGCTCCACTCTGTTTGCGTGAGCGAGTCTGTGCACGTGCATAGCTAGTCAACGTCACCAAAAACCACGCCCACTTCAACAGCTGCCACGCGTCGCTGCGTGACATAATTGTAGTACAAATATTTATTATGGTGTGATCTTTGCCATTGAATTATCATTTAATAGTGGATTGAAATACTCTATGTTTCATTGTACACTTGAACGTCTCAGCCGCCTTAAACGACACATATTATATTAGTTAAATCAAATAAGAGCAAAGTTACTACGATTCTACCGTGTCATAACGTATCGTTCGTGTGTCACGATGTATTGTTTACAATGCAAATCTCTTTAGTTCATATTATAAATATTTAGTTCATTGGAACAGTTAACCCATTGTTTTAAGTGAATAAAAGTATTTTATTCACCTAAAAAGTGAATAAAAGTATTTAACTGGTTCATTATTAAATGAATCAAATTAAAGTATTCACGGGCTAAAGCGTTCTGTAAGATGCCTTTTATGCACATTGACGCCAAATGAATTCGATTAATTTAATTTTACAAATTCAGTGGAAAACTTGATGAGCTCAAATCAGTATATTTATTAGCCGCTTCCTTCTCGTTTAATACCATACGATTTTGGTCGTAAAGTGCTAAGTAAAGGAACCTGAAAACTTTCATCGGCGATAAAGAAAACTGGACGCTAACACAAGAAGTAATGAATGTTATAAATTTCATCACAAATGTTTCACCTTTTTAGTTTCCCTCTGGAAATAGTCCCTCTTCTCCTGTCATATATGCAGTGTTGGGCCCGCAACTTTCAAAATGTTGCGGCGCAACCGTAACCGCAACACTACAAGAAAAGTTGCCACGCAACCGCAACAGCAACATCGGGAAAACTCAAGTTGCGATCGCAACCGCAACTCGAAACTGCAACTTTTTATTTATCAAATATAATTTCAATTAAATATTATTCAATTTATTTTACGTATATATAGCTATGAATTAATATAACATTAAGATATTCAAAATAGTGCATTTTTTAGCCAAAATAATAATAAATCGAGTAAATGTGTGGACTAGAATTGAATGAAATATCATGACACTTAAAGAAACGTTTTATTTGTAAATATAGTATGAAAAATGAAATGAATTCAATTTCGTAATACTAATACAGGTAAAAAGGTACCTAGCTGGTAGCTATAATTTCATAGGAGTTCCGCATATATATTCAAAAAAACGAGAAAGAAAGAAACGTTTCATTTGTAAATATAGCATGAACAATAAAATGAATCCCATTTTCTAATAATAGTATTGAAAAGGTACCAAGCTAGTAGCTATATTTCCATAGGAGTTCCGTATACATGTAGAAAAAAATAGAAAACAGAAAAGCGCAGAAGATTTGTACAGCCTATATGATGCATAAATAAAAACCATACGTATGCTTCTATAATATATGATATTCCTCTGCTTTTTGTTAAGGAGAGTAGTCGTTCGACCGCAGCGCTCGATGGTATTGGCGTGTTAAATTGGATGGACGAAGCGACAAATTCACTTGAAGGAAAGATCGCTCTGTGAACATCAGGGTGGCTAGTTCTGTTGATTACTGCCTGTTTCAGCCAATCGTTGACTTCTTTCAACGAACTTTTCTTCGTTTTTTCCTTATCGTTCGATATCATTACGACGTTGAAGAAGTCATCTTCGTCATCTACGTCCTCGGCGCTGCTCTCCTCAGCTGAAATACTATTTTCCGATCTGTTATTAAAATGGGCGATTAGTTTTTTGTTATTAACTCCACTTTTTGTACTTCGTTTAGCCATTTTAGCTTAAAATGGGGTTGCCGAGAGGACGCCAGGATAAAATCAATCATCGTTGTGAAGTTCATTGGGAAATCGCAACATCTAGCTATGTAGATTTACCGTATAACACGTAATTTTACACTTACAACTCACATCGTTCCTAATAACATATGTTACATAATGAGTTATATTAAATATGCTTACATACTGTAAGCGAATTGTATGTGTATCACTGTATCGCCTAATGCTAATAAAGAACAGTTGCCTAAGCCGTACTGAACAGTACGGTTTAGGTCTAAACGAGAATGAAACGCGTATTAAATTTTATTGAAGTCATTTTGAAAATTAAATTACCATCGTGATGTTGCGGTTGCAAGTTGCGGCCTGACACGTCGAAAATTGTTGCGATCGCAACAGATTCGCTACTTTCAAAAAATTGTTGCGGCGCAACCGCAACAGAAAAAGTTGCGATCGCAATTGCGGCCGCAACATAATTGTTGCGGCGCAACTGCCCAGCACTGCATATATGACATACAAATATGATTCATCAATACCGATTTTTTTTCAGTTGCTCTGGCGATGAGACAGTTTTTACATGAATATTAAAGCTCGTGGCCACAGTATTTAATGCTAAAAAGTTAGCTATTTTTTGTGTCTCTGCGGGACAACTATGATATAATGGACGATATTTAATGTCATTTTTAAAACTTCTTACATAAGTAACGAAAATAATATTATAAATGAAAGATATTTGCATGTAGTAATATTTATTCGTATATGTGATACATGCTTTCATTATTTATTATGAATTTAGTTACGATCGCTTTTCAACTTCTCAACTCTACGACATATTTTCAGTTCTTCATGTGCTTAAATAAAATAGAATTTACACAACATTTTTACTGCAAAATGCCAATCGTTCAAATTCTATGCCTCTGCTAACCCATGAAATGCAACTTTTCGATGCAACTATCATCTTTGGGCTGAAAAAGCTAGCCTGCTGGTGATCGTTATTTAAATAGTACAAAATAGCCCGAAGGAGGTAATAGTTTCATCGAAACGTTGCATTTTTTAGATTGATAGAGGTCTAAAATTTTAACGATTGACATTTTGCAGTAAAAAATGTCACGATTGCTTTATTGAGCAAAATTCTATACAAATACATCTAAAAACATATGAAAGACGACTTATTTGGAAGCATTTTTGCTTGCGATGAAACACTACTGAATTGCTGAAATCTGCACATTTCTAAATATACATATTAAGTGATAAATTTTCATTTCTTTTTAAATATTATGCAAGTGTATAACAAACTGCATTGCGGCATCTGGTCACTCATAGTTGGACGATACAACGACTTCTGGCAATGAGTTCAACTCTGGACCAGTGCACATGACGAACTCTACACGCACGCGGCCGCTGCAACACACGCACACAGAGTGGAGCAACTTTGACGTGGGTGCTACCCGGAACGTTCCGTAGTGCCCGGAACGAACCGTTCCGGAGTGCCCAGGAAAAATCGTTCCGGAACACACTGAATAAATCGGTTTGGGAGGGATACATAGAACAAATCGTTCCGGAATACATTCGAAAAAATCGCTCTGATACAATTGGAATAAATTGTTTCGGAACACTTGGAACAATAATAATGAACTTAGTTCACGACAGTTATCGTACAAGACGCTCATCCTCAATCACGTTCTTTAGCTCTTAAACTTCAGTTTAAGACATCACGCGCAATCCCCTATCACTCTTATTACCGTAAACGTACCTATCAAATACTCACTGATTGGTGTATTCAACATTGCAACGGTATCATTTCCGTTTACCTTGCATTTATATGAATTGTTTAACAAGGATCAGCGCAACTATGGAAAAGCATGTTTTCCTGCTTTCCTCTCAATGATTGGTTTCGTATATCAACAGACATGGTTGTAACGCTGCCCCGCATTCGTCCTATAATTAACCAGTTTCTACCCCTTTGTAAATTTCCTCACTAATCAAAATTTTCTTAGTTACTGTCGGGTTCTCACGGGTGTCTATTTTAGTCCTTCAGCGAGTTCGACAGGAAATTTTTAAAGCGTACTGCAGGGAACCTCCTTGGGCCGTCAGTCGCTGCCGAGAAGTTGGTTACGGCTTTTATAGTAGAAGAACCTTCCTGTCTAGGCAGATTACTTCAAAATGAATCTCAGTACTTGGCTGGATCATTAGTAAGCGCCGGCGTTGATACCATGCGTAGCTTAAAAAATTAAACTCCTTTCAAGAGTTGTAGATAATCAGGAGACTTTATCCACAGTATATCTTTATTCGAAGATGGAATGACAAAAGTACAATTCGTAAAAGTCGCCGAAACTTGGGAAGCGAAGTTCTCGAAATCAAAAAAAGACGCTTCTCCATATTTTTCAAATGATGGACCTATAAGCGGCCGCGTATCCTAGTTACGCGGGAGCAATATAATATTTTTTTATTTATAGGTTTGAGCTGCGACATAAACTTGGTCGCAGCAGCTCTTACTACTTTTATACACAAGAATTTGAGATCTATTTAAATCTGTCTTCCTCTCTTTATCTCTAGACCTCCGCTAGCAATCTCGTTTACACATAACTAGGCTACATTTGTACAGGACCTTGCTGCATCTTGACATCCCCACCCTTGGTGAAGCTTTTACTTCAGTCAAAGCTTGAGGAGGTATGTACAAATAGGCCCCAAACCTATGATATTTGTGGCTTGGACATGGGGCTATCCTCCTGGTTTATTCTAGAATTTTTTTTACGTTTAGGCCCCCTATTTTTAACCCCAGTTGGAAAATAGTTGGTCTAGATGCTGATTTATATAGCCGCAAGGTTACAGTACATGAAATTACAAATTATCGTGGGCCAGGGTAATTTCTTCACTCTTCTATGGGGGCACGGGATAAAAAGTCTGCCAAGTGGTTCCTTTTTCCCTCGATACGTTCGGCTTTAAACGTAAATAGGCTGAAGTAAATGGCCCATCTCTTGAGGCGTGGATTTAGTTTATCTGCCTGATCTAGGTAGAGTAATGGCTGATGATCGGTCTGTAGGACGAATTCCCGGCCGTATACATAAACCTCAAATTTTTGGAGGGCCCAATAAATTGCCAACGCCTCTTTCTCGATCGTAGAGTATTGCTGTTCTGCGGATTTTAGCCGTCGCGAAGCATAGGCGACGGGCGCATACTGTCGAAAATCCGCTTTACTGGGTTGTAGTAGTACCGCCCCTAAGCCGGTCTGGGATGCGTCGGTCCGTAATATGAACGGAGCATCGGTATCAGGGAGTTGCAACACCGGTTGCTTGGTGAGTGCGGTTCGCAGTTGCTCGAACGCTTCTTGGGCGATGTCCGTCCATGGTATCTCCTCGGGGGAGTTTTTTCGTAGAAAATCTTGTAACGGGGCTGCGCGGTCGGAAAATTTAGGAATGAATTTTTGATAATACCCTACGCTTCCCAGAAAACTTCGCAGTTCCGGTTTAGTTTTAGGTAACGCTGCTTTTGCTAGGGCTTTAGTTCGTTCCTCCAAAGGTCGGAGCTGATCACTGCTGAGTTGGTGACCTAGGTACTGCAGGTTGGCGTAGCCAAACGCGCATTTGGAGGGTTTGGCATGTAATCCATGAGTTGCCAAGGCTCTGAGTAGACCCCGGAGCGCTGCTACATGTTCTTCCCAGCTACTCGACGCGACCAAAAGGTCGTCCATGTACACCTCCGTGTCCTTCAACCCTTGGGTTACCTTTAGGACTAGGCGTGAGAACGTCGCAGGGGCGTTTGCTAAGCCAAAGGGCATAACTTTAAATTCGAAGAGGCCTGTTCGTGTTTTAAATGCGGTGTAGGCGCACGAATTTTCCTGTAGGGGTACCTGCCAATATCCACTGGTAAGGTCTATTTTGCTAAACACTGTTTTCCCTGCTAGCTGGGTAAAAATTGCGGAAATATCGGCTATAGGTTCGGCGTCAAAGATCGTCTGCCTGTTCAGATGTCTACAGTCTAGGCAGAACCTGTGGCTGCCGTCCTTTTTCTTAAACGCTAAGAGCGGGGAATGATGTGGGGATTGGGAGGGAGTCACAATGCCTAGCTGCAACCACTTTTCTAGATCTCTCCTTAGTTGTGGCTCTAGCGACAACGGCAATGGATAGGTGTGTTGTAATCGTACCTCCGTGGGCTCTTTCAATTTGATCTCGTGACTAACGGTGGAAGTTTTACCGGGGGTATCCGTAAAAATATGTGCCTGTTCTTGTAGTAGTTTCTGTAGTTGCTCTCGCTGCTGGTCGCTTAGTTGCGGATTAAGGTCGCAGTCTATAATACTCTCCCCTATGATCTGCGGAATTTCCGGCGTACGTTGATCTAACGCTTCTCCTTCTCCAGGGTATTCTACCGCTAAACATGCCGCGGAGAATGCTTCCTCTACCGTTTCGCTTTCCGTTTCTTCGGGATCGGCATTTGCTTCTTGCTGATTTATTGTGCAGGCATTCGGTTGCTGGTATTTCCGTAGGAGGTTTATGTGGTATACTTTCTCCTCTTTCCCGACGGTCACCCGGTACGTGTGGGTTCCCAATTTCTGGCTAATTATATGGGGACCTTGCCATGCCATGGTAAGCTTGTTAGTGGAGTCTGGTTTGAAGACTAAAACCTGGTCTCCTTTTTCCAGGACACGCACTTTGTAATGCTTACCCACCCGTTGGTGTGCTTTTTCCTGACTAGTTCTCAAATTCTTTTGAGCTAGCTCGCACGTTTCTTTGAGTTTCTGCCGCATGTCCATCAGGTACTGGGCGGCATTGCGATCGGTTTCTGCGGGTTCCGGAGCTACCCAGCATTCTTTTAATATGGCTAGTGGTCCGCGGACTTGATGTCCGTAAATTAATTCGAATGGCGAGAACCCTGTCGCAGCTTGTGGTGCGTCTCGATACGCAAATAATACTGCGGGTAAGTACAAATCCCAGTCTCTGGGTTTTTCTGTTGCCAGTTTTCTTAACATTGTCTTCAACGTCCCATTAAACCGTTCCACAATTCCGTTCGATTGTGCATGGTATAGTGGGGTACGCCTATGTTTGATTCCGTATAATCTTAAGAAGCTCTCAAAGGTCTCAGCGGTGAATTGTTTACCGTTGTCGGTGGTGAGAGTGTGCGGATACCCTACTCTAGTACAAATCTCGTTTGACGCTATGGCTATTGTTTCAGCATCGATGTGCCGGAGGGGAGTTGCATCTGCATAACGGGTTGCCTGGTCTACGACCGTCAGTACATAGCGGTTTCCTCGAGCAGACGCGGGCTGAATGGGACCAATTAGATCGACACTCAGAGCTGCAAAAGGCGTTCCGGTGATGGCGGGCATGGTGGGAATGGCTCGTGCGGGTCGTGCGGGTGCGCGTTTTTGGCATTCGTGGCACGAGTGGCAATACTTCATAATATCGGTGGCTATTGAGGGCCAATAAAATTCTCGTTCTATGCGGGCCTGTGTTTTCTTTTGCGAGTAGTGCCCCGCTAGTGGGTTATCGTGGCCCATTTTTTGAATTTGGCCTCGTAGTATAGCCGGGACCATCACCTGAAGGTTGTTGTGTTCTCCGTGGGTGGTGCGGCAATACAGGATGGAGTCCCGTAATTCATAAGCTCGGATGTCGCGCCTCCTAGTCTTTTCTTCTATGCCTTGCTCTGCTTTCTTGAATGCTTTCTGTAGGGTGGGGCATTCTCGTTGCAACCTGGCTAAATCTGCTCTGTTTGTCGGTTGTGGTGTGAATTCGAACTCCCTCTCGTTATTTCCGGCTTGTTTATTGATTTGTTGTGCGGCTGATCTGGTGGTCATATGATGTACCGTCACCGCGGGTTCTTGCTCCAGCACTTCAGTGCTTGGCTCCTCAAATGAACTAGTTCCCGGTACACGCCCAAGGATGACATCGTGGGACAGATTTTTCATGAGGACTACCGTAGCCTCTCCTCGGTAGTACGGACATTCTAATCGTATGCGGGCCATAGGTGCTCTTATGGCGTGATTATCGGCCATACGTACTTGGATCACGGTGGGTAGTCGCGCGTTCTCGGGCACAAAATGTTTTTTTACAAAGATGGCATTAGCTCCTCCATCTAGCAGGACGTCTACCTTGTGATTCCCGACGCTTCCTGAGCATGTCTTTAGCTGTCCTATTAGTAATTTATTACCGGAAGCAAGGTGATTGCATTCCACTGGCGCTATCTCCTCCTCCTTGTTTTCTTCATACTCTTCGTCTAAAACTAAAGCATTCACTTGAGCGGAAGTGCTAGGCCTTGCCGACTCTGGTCTGCGTTGCTCGTTCCTAAATTGCTGTGTCTCTCTACACTGGGCAGTGGTGTGATCTGCGTTTGGTCCGTGCCTCTGGCAATAGTAGTTCCGCCAACCGTGGTGGTTGGTTTCCGGGAAGCGTGTCCCCATGTTTCGCGGGTTGTTGCTTGCCATGGGTCGTGGAACAACGGATTTTTCGAAGCCTGGTTTGGCATGATTGTTGAATCCATAAGTTTTATTGGTGCCAGGTTTTGTAGTTCCGGCTCCGTTCTTACCAATTTGGTTCTGCATTTCTGTTCCCGGTGTTTTGGTTTTTCCTTGACACAGTTGCTGGAGGGACAGATGAGGTCGAGCTTGGAGGTATTTATCACCTTGCTCGCCCATCGTCGGAATATCGATCCCTCCCCGGTCTTTGATGTGGATCGCGATGTGACCTGGCAGCACTTCATATGCCCGGTCGCACCCACGTCAAAGTTGCTCCACTCTGTGTGCGTGTGTTGCAGCGGCCGCGTGCGTGTAGAGTTCGTCATGTGCACTGGTCCAGAGTTGGACTCATTGCCAGAAGTCGTTGTATCGTCCAACTATGAGTGACCAGATGCCACAATGCAGTTTGTTATACACTTGCATAATATTTAAAAAGAAATGAAAATTTATCACTTAATATGTATATTTAGAAATGTGCAGATTTCAGCAATTCAGTAGTGTTTCATCGCAAGCAAAAATGCTTTCAAATAAGTCGTCTTTCATATGTTTTTAGATGTATTTGTATAGAATTTTGCTCAATAAAGCAATCGTGACATTTTTTACTGCAAAATGTCAATCGTTATAATTTTAGACCTCTATCAATCTAAAAAATGCAACGTTTCGATGAAACTATTACCTCCTTCGGGCTATTTTGTACTATTTAAATAACGATCACCAGCAGGCTAGCTTTTTCAGCCCAAAGATGATAGTTGCATCGAAAAGTTGCATTTTATGGGTTAGCAGAGGCATAGAATTTGAACGATTGGCATTTTGCAGTAAAAATGTTGTGTAAATTCTATTTGATTTAAGCACATGAAGAACTGAAAATATGTCGTAGAGTTGAGAAGTTGAAAAGCGATCGTAACTAAATTCATAATAAATAATGAAAGCATGTATCACATATACGAATAAATATTACTACATGCAAATATCTTTCATTTATAATATTATTTTCGTTACTTATGTAAGAAGTTTTAAAAATGACATTAAATATCGTCCATTATATCATAGTTGTCACGCAGAGACACAAAAAATAGCTAACTTTTTAGCATTAAATACTGTGGCCACGAGCTTTAATATTCATGTAAAAACTGTCTCATCGCCAGAGCAACTGAAAAAAAATCGGTATTAATGAATCATATTTGTATGTCATATATGCAGTGCTGGGCAGTTGCGCCGCAACAATTATGTTGCGGCCGCAATTGCGATCGCAACTTTTTCTGTTGCGGTTGCGCCGCAACAATTTTTTGAAAGTAGCGAATCTGTTGCGATCGCAACAATTTTCGACGTGTCAGGCCGCAACTTGCAACCGCAACATCACGATGGTAATTTAATTTTCAAAATGACTTCAATAAAGTTTAATACGCGTTTCATTCTCGTTTAGACCTAAACCGTACTGTTCAGTACGGCTTAGGCAACTGTTCTTTATTAGCATTAGGCGATACAGTGATACACATACAATTCGCTTACAGTATGTAAGCATATTTAATATAACTCATTATGTAACATATGTTATTAGGAACGATGTGAGTTGTAAGTGTAAAATTACGTGTTATACGGTAAATCTACATAGCTAGATGTTGCGATTTCCCAATGAACTTCACAACGATGATTGATTTTATCCTGGCGTTCTCTCTGCAACCCCATTTTAAGCTAAAATGGCTAAACGAAGTACAAAAAGTGGAGTTAATAACGAAAAACTAATCGCCCATTTTAATAACAGATCGGAAAATAGTATTTCAGCTGAGGAGAGCAGTGCCGAGGACGTAGATGACGAAGATGACTTCTTCAACGTCGTAATGATATCGAACGATAAGGAAAAAACGAAGAAAAGTTCGTTGAAAGAAGTCAACGATTGGCTGAAACAGGCAGTAATCAACAGAACTAGCCACCCTGATGTTCACAGAGCGATCTTTCCTTCAAGTGAATTTGTCGCTTCGTCCATCCAATTTAACACGCCAATACCATCGAGCGCTGCGGTCGAACGACTACTCTCCTTAACAAAAAGCAGAGGAATATCATATATTATAGAAGCATACGTATGGTTTTTATTTATGCATCATATAGGCTGTACAAATCTTCTGCGCTTTTCTGTTTTCTATTTTTTTCTACATGTATACGGAACTCCTATGGAAATATAGCTACTAGCTTGGTACCTTTTCAATACTATTATTAGAAAATGGGATTCATTTTATTGTTCATGCTATATTTACAAATGAAACGTTTCTTTCTTTCTCGTTTTTTTGAATATATATGCGGAACTCCTATGAAATTATAGCTACCAGCTAGGTACCTTTTTACCTGTATTAGTATTACGAAATTGAATTCATTTCATTTTTCATACTATATTTACAAATAAAACGTTTCTTTAAGTGTCATGATATTTCATGCAATTCTAGTCCACACATTTACTCGATTTATTATTATTTTGCCTAAAAATTGCACTATTTTGAATATCTTAATATTAAATTAATTCATAGCTATATATACGTAAAATAAATTGAATAATATTTAATTGAAATTATATTTGATAAATAAAAAGTTGCAGTTTCGAGTTGCGGTTGCGATCGCAACTTGAGTTTTTCCGATGTTGCTGTTGCGTGGCAACTTTTCTTGTAGTGTTGCGGTTACGGTTGCGCCGCAACATTTTAAAAGTTGCGGGCCCAACACTGCATATATGAGAGGAGAAGAGGGACTATTTCCAGAGGGAAACTAAAAAGGTGAAACATTTGTGATGAAATTTATAACATTCATTACTTCTTGTGTTAGCGTCCAGTTTTCTTTATCGCCGATGAAAGTTTTCAGGTTCCTTTACTTAGCACTTTACGACCAAAATCGTATGGTATTAAACGAGAAGGAAGCGGCTAATAAATATACTGATTTGAGCTCATCAAGTTTTCCACTGAATTTGTAAAATTAAATTAATCGAATTCATTTGGCGTCAATGTGCATAAAAGGCATACGAAGGAGAACGCTTACAGAACGCTTCAGCCCGTGAATACTTTAATTTGATTCATATAATAATGAACCAGTTAAATACTTTTATTCACTTTTTAGGTGAATAAAATACTTTTATTCACTTAAAACAATGGGTTAACTGTTCCAATGAACTAAATATTTATAATATAAACTAAAGAGATTTGCATTGTAAACAATACATCGTGACACACGAACGATACGTTATGACACGGTAGAATCGCAGTAACTTTGCTCTTATTTGATTTAACTAATATAATATGTGTCGTTTAAGGCGGCTGAGACGTTCAAGTGTACAATGAAACATAGAGTATTTTAATCCACTATTAAATGATAATTCAATGGCAAAGATCACACCATAATAAATATTTGTACTACAATTATGTCACGCAGCGACGCGTGGCAGCTGTTGAAGTGGGCGTGGTTTTTGGTGACGTTGACTAGCTATGCACGTGCACAGACTCGCTCACGCACACAGAGTGGAGCAACTTTAACGTGGGTGCTGCCCGGTCTATCAATAGAAAGTCTCTTAATGCCGCGTAGGTGGGTGCGACTTCGCTTCCTCTTATCCAGGCATCGAAAGCCTGTTCTAGTCTCCGAAGGAACCTGCTCATATTATCTCCTTCGTCCGGAGTGACTTGGTAAAAGGTTTCCCGGAGTTTTGAAGGTGTCACTCGGTGGGCTCCTAACAGTAGGTTTTTGATCTCTTCCAGTTGATATCGGTCTTCTGCGGGCAAGGTCTCTATGAGCCGTCGCTCTTTTGGGGTTACTAAGGTCTCTATCGTCTGGACCTGTTCCACGTCCGTACTGCCCATAGCTCGTCCATATTGCTCTATCCTCTTGAGGAATTCCTGCATCCCTTCGTGTTTAGGTTCAAAAGGAGGCGGTTTTGGAAGGTACGGAGTCCTTCCATGGGGCTCATGTACCTCTCTCCGCTGCTGGAGTTGCAATATTTGGAGCTCGTGCTCCCGTGCTCGGATTCGTTCCTCCCGTTCTAGTTCAAAGGCACGTTCTGCTCTCTCACGCGTCTCCTGCGCTTCTTGTTTGGCTCGGTCATTCTCCTCCAGAGTTCTTAGCCGTCCTAGGAATATTTCTCGATATTCACCGTCTCCGGGGTGGAGTCCTAATGCCTCAGCATACTCCCGGGCTTTGTGTACTTGATCGTCCATCTTACTGGTGAGATCGTCGCGCTGGTTGTGAATGAGTTCTTCTGCCGGATGATTCGCTAGTCTTTGCTAGTTCTCTTTGAGGTCGTGGCCCCACGTTGGGCGCCAATATTGTCGAGTTCTCACGGGTGTCTATTTTAGTCCTTCAGCGAGTTCGACAGGAAATTTTTAAAGCGTACTGCAGGGAACCTCCTTGGGCCGTCAGTCGCTGCCTAGATGTTGGTTACGGCTTTTATAGTAGAAGAACCTTCCTGTCTAGGCAGATTACTTCAAAATGAATCTCAGTACTTGGCTGGATCATTAGTATGCGCCGGCGTTGATACCATGCGTAGCTTAAAAAATTAAACTCCTTTCAAGAGTTGTAGATAATCAGGAGACTTTATTCAAAGTATATCTTTATTCGAAGATGGAATGACAAAAGTACAATTCGTAAAAGTCGCCGAAACTTGGGAAGCGAAGTTCTCGAAATCAAAAAAAGACGCTTCTCCATATTTTTCAAATGATGGACCTATAAGCGGCCGCGTATCCTAGTTACGCGGGAGCAATATAATATTTTTTTATTTATAGGTTTGAGCTGCGACATAAACTTGGTCGCAGCAGCTCTTACTACTTTTATACACAAGAATTTGAGATCTATTTAAATCTGTCTTCCTTTCTTTATCTCTAGACCTCCGCTAGCAATCTCGTTTACACATAACTAGGCTACATTTGTACAGGACCTCGCTGCATCTTGACAGTTACCAATTACTCCTATTTCTGGTGATGGAAATTCCGGATATATTTCTTTCATGCTGATTTTACTTCTAAAAAATCCAAGTAGTTCTTTTACAGTTAACTTTGTAGGGGATAATAAAAACAACGGCGACGTCAGCAACCACGATAGCATCAGGCCACCGCCACAATAGCATCAAGTCACCGCCAGGGCGGCAGACGGCCACCACCAGGGCAGCAGCAGAAGGACGGCCAACACCAGGGCAGCACGACGGCCACCACCAGCAGCAGGACGGCCATTACCAGAAATAGGCAGGCAGCAGGACGGCCACCGCAAGGGCAGCAGGACGGCCCTGGCGGTGGCCGTCCTGCTGCCTGCCTATTTCTGGTAATGGCCGTCCTGCTGCTGGACGGCCACCGCCAGGGCAGCAGGACGGCCACCACCAGGGCAGCAGCAAATGGACGGCCACCACCAGGGTAGCAGGCAGCAGGACGGCCACCACCAGGGGAGCAGGAGGGCCACCAACAGGGCGGCAGGCAGCAGAACGGCCACCAACAGGGCAGCAGGCAGCAGGACGGCCACCACCAGGGCAGCAGGCAGCAGGACGGCCTCTACCAGGGCAGCAGGCGGCAGGACGGCCACCACCAGGGCGGCAGGCAGCAGAACGGCCACCATCAGGACAGCAGGACGGCCACCACCAGGGCAGCAGGCAGCAGGACGGCCACCACCAGGGCAGCAGGCAGCAGGACGGCCACCACCAGGGCAGCAGGCAGCAGGACGGCCACCACCAGTGCAGCAGGCAGCAGGACGGCCAACACCAGGGCAGCTGGCAGCAGGACGGCCACCACCAGGGCAGCAGGTAGCAGGACGGCCACCACCGGGGCAGCAGGCAGCAGGACGGCCACCACCAGGGCAGCAGGCAGCAGGACGGCCACCACCAGGGCAGCAGGCAGCAGGACGGCCACTACCAGGGCAGCAGGCGGCAGGACGGCCACCATCAGGGCGGCAGGCAGCAGAACGGCCACCATCAGGACAGCAGGACGGCCACCACCAGGGCAGCAGGCAGCAGGACGGCCACCACCAGGGCAGAAGGAAGCAGGACGACCACCACCAGGGCAGCAGGCAGCAGGATGGCCACCACCAAGGCAGCAGGCAGCAGGACGGCCACCACCAGAGCAGCAGGCAGCAGGACGGCCACCACCAGGGCAGCAGGCAGAAGGACGACCACATCAGGCCGCGGGACGACCACGTCAGGCCAAGAAACGACCTCGTCAGGCCAAGAGACGACCACGTCAGGCCTCGGGACGACCACGTCAGGCCGCGGGACGACCACATCAGGCTGCGGGACGAGCACGTCAGGACGACCACATCAGGCCGCAGGACGACCACGTCAGGACTACCACATCAGGCCGCGGGACAACCACGTCAGGACGACCGCATCAGGCCGCGACTAAGATTATTGTAGTACATGAGTGCTCTCACACACCCAGATAAGAAACATAATTGAATTTTCCAATACTGTTTAACAGCAAATTAAAGGCTTCTCATGAGGCATCAGAAATGAGTTACATTCATGGTTTTGAAAAATCCGGGAAAATTATGCCGCCATGGAAAAAAGGTGATTGCTACGCGCTACGCGCTAGGGGTTAAACAAACGGAAGTATTGTTGCGAGTTCATGATGACAAATCCAGCCCAACTGCGAATCCATTGAATTGATTTTAATAGAGAATGAAGTGGTTTTATTGCAGTAATAATGCAGAAACACACAAACTAAACATAATGCAGAAAAAGTCATACAGGACAGCAGGAATAGTAGGAATTTGGAGAGAAGATTTTGTGTGTTGTATAGCAAGAAGATCGCGACATCTACTCAAGCTGCCGGAAAATGCAACGTATTTACCATGTGACCGACGGGGTTGTGGGTACGGGCAGGCCGCCCTCGATCAATCCCAACAATGAAGTTATTACGCAATATATATGGAGGATATAGTGTGCAATAATTTTTATATGCAAAGACATTAAATATAGAGGAGTAGATATTCTACCCAGGATTTTCATTACCACGATTTTCCCGCTATAATTTTAAAATGCTTCATTATATTTCGTAGGCACATCAATGACATTTTGGATCAAATTCAAGTGTCACGGCATTGATCTAAGGTTTTCAGTTGCTTTGATTAGTTTTGTATTTCGACAAAGTCAGAAAGCTTTATTTTAAACTACAAGTATTAAGCAAATTAGTAGCTACTTTCTTAAGAGACAAACAGTGGGTTCGAAGAAAGGCAATGACGCAGCACAAAAATATGAAATCTACTCATCTTACTAATTACACTTCATAAATTAGTATAAGTAAATCTTTATTATTCATTTTCATCCAAGAAATGAGTATAAAGAGAAGGAATAATTATTATTCATACATGACAATAAAACTTTCACTTCAGACAGGCGGGAGAAACGTCTGCTCTTACGCACACGGCACCCAGGGGGTAGACGAGCTCAATAAACCACATCTTAATTAAAGCATTCAACGACCAGGAGGACATACACATCTTCATTCATCTCACTGCTTATTAAAGCCTCCAATATTCATGCCTGTATCACCACTGACTTTAAAAATAATTTACGAAAATTGAAATTGTCGCGGCACATGTGTTAAAATACGCAGCGCCAAAATAACAACATGGTGTTCATGGTGCTCATTAGACTTAATTAACCATTGTCTATTCAGAATTTTTCCTTTCTCAAAAAATTGCTCGAGTAAAGCTTTTCATCAGATACGATGGGAAATTGTGAAAATCTGCCTGTGTAACTCATAGACAATATACATTATATGTAGACCTGATTCGGCCCTACCTACCTTTAGTAAAGCATTTGAGAAACACATAAAAAGTATAATCCGATTTCGAACAGAATTCATTTTTTGTTAACAGCCAATGACTTCCGAACAAACAAATTAACAATTCAGGCTGCCTTTAAAATCATCTGTAGCACATGTACACAAGCCTCGATAACGGAAACCTAGTTTTTCAGTACTTCTCGACTTTCAAACAAACATTAGATTGACTAATACAATATTACTCTAGAAACGCCACTGTAAAGGCAATAGAGAAACTTCTATAACTTGATTTACGATTCTTTGATAATTTTCATCACATAAACGAGATTTTAAGTGTCACGCGACCTTCGAAGGCAAAAAATTCATTTTACTGAACTTATATTCTTATTCCAACTTAGACGTTTAATGAATTTACAAAACTTGTAGGTCAGACTTGTTTCGTAAGAAAAAAAATCGTTGGCAGTGGACTGACGCCCGGCTATCGTCGCAGCATCAAAACGCTGCTCCGGTGACCACTCAACGTCAAGAAAGGGAGCGACGCAACACGTGAGCAGTACAGTCGCCGGTCAAATGAGCCTCCTAATCTCTTTCAAAATCTGTCAAAGCAGTTTCACGTAAACTGCACGTATTCTTCAATAGTGTCGCTATAAGGACACCGTCTACGTAAAAAAAGTCCGTTATTTGTGGATGGATTTCTCTGAAATTTTCACAGTAGGTGTGAAATGATGCATAGATCATTTATTAATTCGACGAAATTTTTGTAGCTGCACTTTTTTTCGAAAAATATGATAAAATAGGGGGTTTTGTAAAATCTATCTCCATCTACAATTTCGAAGTTACAGAACCAGTACTTCATTTTTAGATTGCTGATATGTCTATCTAACGATTCGCAATAGGGAATTTCGATAACTTCTTTTTGTGGATTTTGGGAACTAAAAGAACAATAAACTTTTTTCATTTTTTTTTCATGGGGTGTAATTTTCAAAATAATAAATGTATCAAAAAATCCTATTGCGAATCGATAGAACTTGGTAAGCCCTATCGAATGGTTTATAAACGATTCTTGTAGCTCTAAAATTGTGGAAGAAGATACATTTGAAAAACCAATTATCAAGTTTCCAGAAAAACGTGTTTTTTCACAAAAAATTGTTTTTCTTTTTGTCTTTTGAACTACAGGGTTTTTGTTATATCGTGGTTTTTCATCACGATATTAGGATTAGTAATTGTAGCTGCAAACTACAGTATCGGTAGCAGTAACTACCGTAACTGAAGCGTTAGCTTCAGGAGTAGGAAAGGAAACTCTTAGCTAGGTTCCTATTCTTGTACTGAATCATCCAAACACCGACACTGCTTATAAGCTATAGCGCTCGGAAGTTAAACAATGCTCTTCCGGTGCATACCAATACGATGCGCTCCCAAGGCACGGTTTCCGGCGCGTGCGGTCAGGGCGCTTCCGACCCATTTGAACCCAAGTACGATATAGACATAGGGCAATCCGCAACCAGCGCTTCCGTCGGCTCCGTCTTGCGGTTAAGACGCTTCCGCCGGTGCCGCGATATCCCAAACCAAGTGTGATAAGGACATCATGCCTGAAAGGCCTATATTGAGATACTACAATTTCCCTCCCTTTAGATGAATATTTAACACAAGGAAGGAAGACTCAGCAACCTATTCGCATTACAGGTTTAGTTATTCTACTTGATTTACGAGGTTCATTTTGTACAGGTGAACTGCTAACAGGTTGCAAAGCAGGAGTCTCTGTTTCTCCACTACGGATAGATCCCAAACTACTGTGCAACAACTGATTTGAATGTCTCTTCAAGATTACATTCAATGCTAATATTAGAACATGAAAGACATTAACAGCTACTTTACTAACAATAATTCCCTTCAACCACTTGGGACCATTTCTTAAATTCAGAGCGAGAACATGATCCCCGACATCAAATTGTTGTGTTAATTTTTCTTCAAGTTCCTCATATGTAGCATCAGTGAGTAACGTAGGTTAAATTCTTCGTTGTAGATCAGTAATGATGTTTACAGGCGAAGCTTCAACTATAATACTAGCTTGTTGCCATCATTGTTTCCCGCCTTCTGAAGAACGTCTGCACACTGTACTTGAATCGTTGTAGATATTACTCACTGTTTCCACTTTAACGTCGAATGGAGGACAGCAAACTGCAGAATGCGCCATCTTAATTTCGGAGCACTTGTAACGTTCAAATTTACTTTGGAGATTCGAAGAGTCGTCGCCATTTGTTATATCGTGGTTTTTCATCACGATATTAGGATTAGTAATTGTAGCTGCAAACTACAGTATCGGTAGCTGTAACTACCGTAACTGAAGCGTTAGCTTCAGGAGTAGGAAAAGGAAACTCTTAGCTAGGTTCCTATTCTTGTACTGAATCATCCAAACACCGACACTGCTTATAAGCTATAGCGCTCGGAAGTTAAACAATGCTCTTCCGGTGCATACCAATGCGATGCGCCCCGAAGGCACAGCTTCCGGCGGAGGTCCCATAAAGACATCTGACCTGAACGCGATATGGCATCCGGCAAGACGCGCAAACCTCCGCTCCGGAACTCGTACTCATAAAACCAGTATCACATTATACGATGCATATTTTAATATACAACAGTTTTCTACAATGAACTCTTGAGCATTTGTAGCTCTTTTTAAGCCCTTTAGATTGATATAATTTAGATTGCTGTAGCTCTGTAACTCTGAGAAAAAATATGCAACAAAAGAGAATAGGTGTAATTCCTGAAAACAATTATTTCTTTTAATTTTTAATTCTTTTTCGACCAAAATACGTTATTTTGTCAAGTCAACTCCTTTGTTTTATAGCTCTTTTCAAGCCCTTTGGATTGGTGTGCTCGCTATAGCTGTAGCTATGATACTGCAGCTGTCATCGAGCTATGAATGAAAGCTGCGGTATCATAGATACGGCAGAACAGCTAAATTCTGAAATTGTCAAAAATTATAAAAAAAATATTTGCTCAGCGTTAGAATGTTTCGTTTGAAAAATGGAAGCACTTTGAGTAGCCCATTAACGAACTATAATGCCATTCCCGCAGAGAAACACGCTCAATTGACCCCCAATAATGAGGGGGGGAGGGTTCAAGGTCACTCCACCCCCATCGCTCCCCCCCCCCCTCTGGTGGGCGCACCTTTCGGAGTAGACGTAAACGGATAGTACCAATGGAAGCGCAAGAAAATCTTCTATAAGATGCATATAAAAACAGAAAATCAACACATATCCTGATTTCTACCTAGACGGTGTCGCTTTAAAAAAGTCGATCACTCTCACAGTCATAAGAAAAGAGCAACTGAGAAATATTTTATGACAGCATTTACATGTCGAAACAATTCTATTGCGTACATAAACAAATCGTGGTTGAGTGTCTACGCCAGTTACGCAAAGCGATAATGCTCAACTCAAGCAAGCTATTAAGTGACGGAACACCAAATACTATTTTGTATTGGGCTGCGGTAGTGAGAGGAGCAGTTGAGGCTGCGGTAGTGAGAGGAGGTGAGGTGTCGCTGCTCCAGCGAGGAGTTGTTTGGTGCTATTATTCAAGCCCCTCAAAATGTGATGAAAAACTGATGAAAAACTGAGCATCCGTGAATGTACTTTCTACATCATTGAATCGCGAAACTGGAAAAAGTCATCAAAAAATCAGCTGTGAAAAGTGCTGAATTTCATCGTGCAAAACTGAATGGCGCTTTCTGTAAACTATGTTTTAGACTCGAAGTGCGTGCAACAGCCCCCAGCAATGGTGACTTCCGCCTCCTTCCCTGGTGAACCGCAACAACCCCCTCCCTCCTCCTCCGCATCCCCTGTCACTCGCAACGACTTGAACCGGAACAAGCTTATCACGAATACTAACGTGAAGCAAAAAAGACCTGATGAAATAGCAAAGTTGAATTTTGTGAACACCAACATAAAATACAGTGATAAATTTACGCAATTCTCATCTGTTATTGCGAAATTTATGTTGAGTGTCAGTGAATATGAATTGAGTGTCTGTGGGTTTCTTTTCATCGCCTGACAGTTCATTTTTCATCCCATTTTAAAAGCAATGTCACCTATGTCTCCTACTTCTCAAACCATGGAAACCAAAATCGCAGCAAAATAGAAGTTGTACTCTGGCAAGACCGTGCCTCGTGTCAATGAACTCTCAGGGATCATGCTTTGTTAACGATTTCAATAACTTCTAATCAGTGAACAAAACCTAAAATATCTTTCACGATGTATTCATATGAAACTTGCTCTGCTACTCGTAAAGCGGCTTTATCTGGAGAAATAACATCCCTCACAACGCCGCTTGAAAACTCAAAGCCAAATCAGCAGAATGTATCTGAACCGTTCATGAAACGGAAACGAAAACCACCAAACACGTCACGCGTAAAATCGCTCGTTCAAAAGCCTCAACCGCTCAAAATAACAGAAGAAACCCCGACGGTAAAGCAGTGCAACGTCAACGAAAGCACCGCAACACATCTACCATCACCAGAGCAAACCGACAGAGAGTCGACAGAAGGTCACCCGACTGAGAGTCTAGTTTCTGAGTCACTCGCCACAGACATAAATCTCCCAAGCGCTGCTGGTAACAACGAAATTTTCACATCGGCATCGCAAGCAGTCAAATCAAGCCCTAGCAAGAGCAAGGAAGAAGCCCCTGAGCCTGGATTCTACAATCCAAGCAGTCCTCGAGAAGATACACCAGCGAAAGAATCAAGAAATATCCCACGGGGTATGACGTTTAAAAATGTAGATTTGTCACTAGCTACCGAGAATGATGCGATGAATGAGCCTAATATTTACGATTCTAATATTTCTGATATTTATAATTCTAGTGATCAGAATTACCTGAATATTACATCAAACAGCTTGCACCCGCTTCAAATTTCAATGTCCCATTTCATTCACCAGGTAAACAATAACCTGTCTCTCACTGCAGCCCACTTAATGAAAATGTCAAAATAGCGGACGCCTCCAACTCCACTTTCGATATCTTCACCCGCTTCAAATATTAGGCTCATTACAGAGCAACTTTTCAAATTGAACTTGCATGTAAGCTCTTTCGATCTTACGCCAAAGATCCCGTTTTCGACAAGCCAATTTTCTGACTCGCACTGCAAAAAACCTCTGGATACTTTTCTTGTCGGAGATAAAATTCTCACGACGGTCCAAAGGACCGACATTGGCCCCTCTTGTAAAATACGAACTGTAATTTCCAGTCGCATTGATGATCTCCTGAACGTAATTGACCAAATGCCTCAATTCACTAACTACATCGTTTGCTTCAGAGACTTAAGCCTCTCACAACCTAACATTGCTAAAATCAAAGAACTCATATTTTCTAAGTATGCGTCAGCCCGTATTTATGTCGTGAGTGCGTGTAGCGGTAAACATTTGCATCAGGCGTTGAACTTGTGCAAAACAAACGGTATTAAATTGATTCCGCTCCGAACAAACGCTGCAACTGATCTCATAACTTGCAATGATGTTCGTACTTGGCCCGGTACAAGAGAAGAAACACACCATTTTCTTCAACAGATTGCTCTCAGATCGAGTCTAAAACTCACTTTACAATCTAGCTCATGTCTCATAAACTCAAACGGCCTAAATGACAAAACTGAATGCTCCAACATCAGTACAAAACAGCAAAATGAATTGAAGAATTCTACTCGATCACTAACTGCTTCCAGTGAAGTCTCCAGAAACCTGATTCATTGCTTGCCTATTGAGAATGAACATTCCCCTCCATTGATCTCCGGCTACCGCAGAGTACCCACAAAAAACAGGTTCTCGTTATTATCTGACGCGAACTCAGAGAGCGATATACCTTCATCACAAACGAGTACAAATCATCAACAACCAACCACGTACTCGGAAGCAGTAAAATCAATACAAAGAGAAAAATTGCAGCAGAATCTCGGTCAAAATCCGATAAAATATTTACAGCCAAACCGCACACATAACCACCACCAAGAGAGTGGAAATGACAAGAGCACCCCTCATTTCTCAGTCGCTCACTCAACTAAAACTGGCCACAGCCTGCAAATTCATAGCCAGGAAAGCAAGAAATCCAAGCAACTCTCGTCTGAAAATGCTGAATGTCAGCCTAAATATCACTCAAGCCCCATGTACTCACTCGTCAGTACCACCATGGATGAATTAAAACGATCATTGAAAGTGAAGCTGCATCCTACCATAGCCGATGGGCACTGCCTCCTTCATGCAGTAACTCACCAGCTTAAAACAAAATCGCCCTCAAAATGGAGCTACAATTCCTTAAAAGCAGCAATAAAAAAAGAAAGCACTAAAAATGAAAACAAATATGTCAATTTCCTTGCCGAGAAAAGCGGTGATCTACCTAGGCTCATAAGTAAATACATTGACGAAAAACATTTTGATCGTGATGCTGGGGACTTGATACCACATATCATATCAAAGATCACTGGTAGGAAAATTTTCATCTTCGATGAGCAAGGCGATGGTATTTGGAGAACAGTAGTCGACCCCTCACCAGCAGTATCAACTAATAACCATCCGTTGATGCTTCATCGGAAAAATTATCACTACAGTACCCTTGTTGCACAAGACAAAAACAAGACTAATATCACATCATCTTCGTGACAAAATACTGTTGTCCAGTTAAATGGCAGTCTCTCAAATACACCAGAGGCTAGACTTGACACTCTGGGCAACACTGATAAAATCAATAAATCCACGAAACAGTCCCTACCAAAAAATCCCTCTGATGCCACAAATAATCGCCATAAAATAAAAAACATTAAACTTAAACATATCAATGCTCGTAGCCTCTTTGGTAAACTGGATGACATTAGAGTAATGTTGGTCACAGAAGACATTGACATTTTATGTGTTTCCGAGACATGGTTCGATTCGCGAACTCAGAGCTCCTTTTTCAGTATTCCCGATTACGTGCTGTACCGCCATGACGGCGTTAAAAATTAAAAAGGTAGTGGTTCTTGTATTTTCGTAAAAGAAATTTACCAGTCGTCTTTACTTTTAACAAACGAAGTGTGCGAGGGCATAGAGATGGTTTGGTTGAAAGTGCAAATAAATAAACATAAATCCATCATTACCGGCAGCCTTTACCGGCACCCATCAGCTTCTCTACCAACAACAGTAGAGTTCATTGAGAAAATTTTCAAATAAATTTTAGCACAAAAATGTCATTCTTTGCTTTCGGTGATTTTAATATTGACCTAACGGATGAAGAAAATCAGCTTAGCAGACTGTTGTACAAACTAAACCTTTCACAAATGGTTAAAGAACCGACTCGCGTTACAAGAGTATCTAAGACTCTCCTCGATTTAGCAATCACAAACAAACCTACGGCAATACTTAATACAGTAATATCACCCTCTGTCGCCGATCACCACTCTGTAGAATGTAAAATTAATATTGCAAAGGAAAGACAAAACTATCGTCTCATGACTTACCGCCTAAAAAGTCAATATTCGCCGGAACTATTTAATGAAAAACTTCTAAACAGGCTCACCGAATTTCAGAGCATGATGCAATCAGACGATGTGGACATTCAGGTTTCTATCTTCAACGAGAACTTTACAGCAGCTCTAAATGAATGCGCTCCTTATATCACCAAAAAAAACTAGGCCAAAACGCACTCTGTGGATTACCAGCGAAATTAAAGACCTAAGCAGAATAAAGAAAATTTACTTGCGAGAGTATAAAGAAAACAGGTCAAACATTACTTTATACAGGAGATATAAAGAACTTGGAAAGATTCTTCGGAAGAAAATCACGCAAGCAAAACAAACTCACTTCCACCAAGAACTATTCATGGCAAAAAATAATCCAAAACGTACATGGGAAATCATTAGTGAGGTGGCTCAATATAAAAACTTAGAGCGCAAGAGTGATTTTGAAAATCCTTTGAAAGAAGCCACTGAGTTCAACACTTTCTTTTCAAAAGTAGGTGCCCAAGTCTTCGATGAAGTGAGTAAAACCAGTCCGAGGGAATGGACAGTTGAAAGTTCATGCCCTACTGCACTTTCAAAGGCTGGCGCCCTGTGGAAGCCACGCCCTATCGATTTACCAGAGTTAAAAACTATTTTATACTCATTGAAAAACACAAAAGCAGTTGGACACGATGGAATCAACCTCCAATACATAAAAGACAGTTTTCCAGTCACAGCACCATTTATTCGTTTGATTATCAACACATCAATAGCTACTAACAAGTTTCCAAAACAATGGAAACACTCTATAATTAGACCGTTGCATAAAACTGGTGACATAAATACAGCATCAAATTACAGGCCCATTAGCCTTTTACCTGTCCTGTCCAAAATATTAGAAAAAGTAGTAACGAATCAACTGTCATCTCACCTGGACGAGTCAAATTTACTTCATCGGAATCAATATGCCTATAGGAAGAACACTAGCACTCAAGACGGACGCCCTGCTTAACATCACTGAAAAAATATACAACGACATCGATCAAAAAAATGTAACACTTCTGCTGCTACTTGATCTCTCTAAAGCATTCGACAGCGCCGAACATAATCAACTCCTACGAAAAATACTGAACTTAGGAGTGGATACACAGTGGTTTAAAAGTTACCTTTCAAATCGGTCTCATGCAGTCCTCTTGGATAACAAGTTGTCCCCATTCCTTCAAAACAGCTTTGGTGTCCTTCAAGGATCAATTCTGGGCCCGCTACTGTTTTCAATTTTCATAAACGATTTCCCTTCAATGCCTTCTAACACACGAATCTCCATGTATGCAGATGACGTGCAAATTGCAATGACAAGCTCTGTAGCAGAAATACCACAGACGAAAAAAGGAGCTGAAGCTCTATTGATCAGCCTCAAGTCATGGTATGACCAAAATGGTCTCAAGCTAAACGCGAACAAAACACAATTCATTATTTTCGGGTCAAAGCATTCAATAAACAACATTCGAAATCTAGATCTAACTCTTACAGTTGGGAATGATACAATTCACCCATCAGAAAAAGTAAAAAATCTAGGTATTTGGTTCGATAGGAACATGTCCTTCAAATCACACGTTGATAAAACCTGCAACGCAATTCACGGGACCTTACTGTTTTTCAATCGTATAAAAAATATGCTTGACGAAGAATCTAGATTGTTGGCCGTTCATTCTTTGGTCTTATCACGTATTGACTACTGTAGCCTGGTCTGGGGAGGTATATCGAAAGATCTTCAAAAAGACCTACAAAAATGCATGAATTTTGCAGCAAAGGTTGTATGCAACGGTAAATTCAAAAAGCATGACCACGTAACACCTCTCCTGCATAAACTTGGCTGGGCTCCGATTCGGGAAAGGTTCCAGGCGCACAAAGCCCAATACGTTTTCTCCTCTTTATATCTTCCTCATAGCAGTGCTGAAATAGTGGTATTCCACTCCCCTACCGTCACGAACCAAAGGCCGAACAGGAGACGTGATGTCTCAATCAAATACCGTTCATCTAACATCGGGCAGAAGGCTCTGTCAGTCTCAGGCGCCTTACTATGGAAAAGACTCCCCCAGAGCTTCAGAACCCCTCAAACACTGAGAGAATTCAAAACTAAAATGGCTCTCTATCTTGCGTCAACACAATAAGTGTGAACTGCAGCACGTGCTGGAGGAGTGCGTACATGCAGTACGTATGTGCGTATATGCGTATGGATATCGGTGTACGTATGTGCGTGTCTGTATGTTTCGAACGTATTCCCTTTTAAAATGCTCATGTTGATCCTGTTGTGACGCAGTGTCGTCCTTTACACTCTTCCAGTGTGCTTTCGGCCACACCATTTGAGGTTGTTTTGACTTTCTCGTTTTGCCCCAGCAATCTTGATAATTTTACGGTTGGCATTGTACATCGGTCCCTCTCATCTATTTTGAATCCGGTAAATTTTTCTGTGCCAAAGCTTGTAGTATACGAAATTTAAATTTTTCCGTTATTGTAAAATCGTTCATTTCATCCATACGAGGTATTTTAGCTTACCAGTTGATACAAAACAATGTAAAACTGCCTATAACATCAACCTAGCAGTCAAAGATGCAAATTAATTCTGGATCTACCCGTTGTACCTTCAACCTTTAATCCCTCATTTCACTAGTTCCAACGTTCGCAAGCTCAAATGTTTTCCTGACCCCTTGAAATAAAATCCAGTGTTAAAATCAGACCAACACAACGGAGAGAATGCATTTATCTACGTACTTTTCTCCTAATTATTTGTTCCAAAACCTAACCGATAGAAATATTACGATCCTCATGTATTTGATATCAACACAATGGAAGGAATGCATTTTCTTTGTACTTTTCTCCCAACCATTTGTTTCAAAATCAATCAATATAAATATTACGATCCTCATGTATTCGATCTCAAGTCATGGTCTTAACTTTAAGATACTCGTAAGTACCTTTCGCTCATATTGAAGCTTTTTGAACATGCGACGGAATTCATTAGCAATTTTTTTGTGTATATTGGTGTTCCAGCTGTGTAGCAAATATTACGGGCTCATGATCCAATAACACGCACCCTAACAAGAGTATTTTCAGCTATGTGTCACAGGGATTTTGTGTTCTTAGTGACCCCCTTTAATCTTGCATTTCCAAACCCAAATTAATTACCGCAAAGAGAGAGAGCGGATGTCAAATGTGAGGGTATTTTAGTACATACTTTCTCTACTTCGATCTCGTTGAAACATTTAAAAAGGCCTCGGATCTGACGAATGTCATAACTTTGAAAATCATCATTTTAACCTTCTTATTCTGGTCTCGAATTGCTGTCGTAAGCGTTGTGTGGTAAACTCTTCTTACCTTTTTATTCTCGTGAATACACTACGACAACACTAATTTTAAATAGTTAACTTTTTCACTGTTCCACCTATGTTGAAAATATTACATCTAGCGATGTAAAATAATACTTTTCATGTCTTTAACCCCGATGTACTCTTTGCGAAAGTACTATTTGCGCAAGTAAGAAATATCATAACCATTTTGTGTTCTGTTATAGCAAATATAATCGTTGGGACACCTTGCATAGGGATGAAAGATCGGATGTGGGCTTTCACCGGATGTAAGATATAAACAAATGTAAGTGTAACCAAATGGAGAGGCATGACCGGATGCGGGGCATCACCGGAAGAGGGAGTGAAGTGTTGTCGGACGGGCGAAAGGAATTCCTGGATTTTGGAGTTGATAATTTATTAGAAAAATAATACGCTCCATGTCCATTTCCGGGCACCACAGATGAAGTACTAGCAATTGTGGAAAGCAATCTCATTCCGCTGCGTGGAACCAACAGTTGTGATGCTCTTTTTGTTCGACCGGAGTAAGCAAGATCAATATTAAAATGACTTAACGAACGTAAAATAAGATAAATTTTCAATCCCTAGCAAATATTTCAAAAATTGAAACTTAGAAATTGAAACACAGAAACTGAAACTTAGTGCCGCCCTCCAAATGCAAACGATCCTCTTATACATATTATTTTTTATTTTTTATTAACTTGTGCTTCTCCCTAAATCCTGTGTCGACAACCATCATGTGTATTACGATAACCATGTATGAATAGCAATTAAGGATCTAAATCATATGTTCCAACACTTAACATGGATATTAGGATAACCATATATAAATAGCAATTAAGGGTTTCTATGCTAAGGTATTTGAATGCATTTTTCGCTTTCATTTTTCAATACTTATGCGTACTAATGAGAGTGTTTTTCAAATGAACGTCGCAAGGATTGTGCTCTCCTGGTTTCAAAATCAGATTAGGCAAGGAAAGGAACTCAATTTTGTTGTACTTTTCTATCAATCATTTCGTTTCAACATTTTACACGGGTATTACGATACCAATGTGTTTTAATCATTTAAGGATGTTAATGTTAAGGTGTTTTAAAAACCAATGTATCGACATTTCAGGTTTGTACTTTATTGGAAATAAAATGTTTATATATTTTTTTTCTTTTCTTTCTTTTTGACAAACTACATAACTGATTCATTCCGAGCACTTTCATGTAGTAGTTTCAACAGTGATGAGTAGTCCGATAAGCGTCGAAGCAACATGCATTTTCTGAAACAGTTACCATCGTCAACATGAAAACTTCAGAATTTTGGTTTAATTTTCAAGTTTTGTGTTATCAAATTCATCGCTGAACTTGGAAATCTTTCAACTTTTTCTTTCCTCATGAGCATAATTTATGTTGAAGAATCTTCACTATTACTCAGTGCAATAATTTTAAGTGAAAAATCCTACCAAAACAGCGAAATATGCACGCATTTCTTTTATTACCTTTGATTTCAACATTGAAATTAATACTGAGATCGAACCATTATTTCCTTAACACTTTGACTGCGACTACTAAATATTAAGTTGAACGCCTAACTCAATTTTTAAGTCAATTGTAGTAAACTATTTAAAAAAAAACAAATATGAACTGGATCGTGTTTTCATTTAGCTTCGATTAAGTATTTATGAAAATTGAGTTTGCGACTACTGGTCGGTCAGCAGCATTATGAAAATTACCTCCGTGTACCACCGGTGGCGCACGTCGCAGTCAAAGTGTTAAACTTATTTATTCTTTTCGGAATGGATATTTATAATACAGTTAATCTTCCTTTTCATGAGTATCAAACTGAAATTTCTCACCAACTCTTTACCAAGTCAATGAAATTCGTTCTCTGTACTTAATGATGCTCCAAACCACCGTAACGATTTTGTCGAACCTAAATACTATTTCTGCATTATTTCGAAGCAGATGAAGTAAGTGTAGATCATTAGTGTACCAAAATTTCAAAACTTCAAATGATACTCTCTAGTGTTCTGCATGATTAGGATAAGTGAAAAGTACATAGGCATCGTTAATCATGTTTTACATAGCTTACACTAGACATTCAATAATGATTGCAACATGCCCATAACGTGAGTTCAAATGGATCAAGTTTCTGAGTTTGTACAATAATTTAACATACTTCGTTAAGAATGAAAGGTAATTCAACAAATCACAGATGAAGCAAATAATAGACTTTTCGAAATACTTGGAAAGACTCATGCTCACCGGAAACTAGAGAGAAGTTCGTCGTAATAATACTTAATTGAAGAAAGTTAAGTTTCAAAAACCGTTTGAGTAATAGTTTCATTGTAATTATAAACAGGAGAAATATTGAAAATAATATTTGTATTCCACTTAATATTTAGGCTTGATTATATCGTTCAATTCAACTTTAAGATACTCGTAAGTACTTTTCGCTCATATTGAAGCTTTTTGAACATGCGACGGAGTTCATTAGCAATTTTTTTTGTGTATATTGGTGTTCCAGCTGTGTAGCAAATATTACGGGCTCGTGATCCAATAACACGCACCCTAACACGAGTATTTTCAGCTATGTGCCACAGGGATTTTGTGTTCTTAGTGACTCACTTTCATCTTGCATTTCCAAACCCAAATTAATTACCGCAAAGAGAGAGAGCGGAAGTCAAATGTGAGGGTATTTTAGTACATACTTTCTCTACTTCGATCTCGTTGAAACATTTAAAAAGGCCTCGGATCTGACGAATGTCATAACTTTGAAAATCATCATTTTAATCTTCTTATTCTGGTCTCGAATTGCTGTCGTAAGCTTTATGTGGTAAACTCTTCTTACCTTTTTATTCTCGTGAATACACTACGATAACACTAATTTTAAATAGTTAACTTTTGCACGGTTCCACCTATGTTGAAAATATAACATCTAGCGATGTAAAACAATACTTTTCATGTCTTTAACCCCGAATTACTCTTTGCGAAAGTGCTATTTGCGCGGGTGGGAGGTATCATAACCATTTTTGTTCTGTTATAGCGAATATAATCGTTGGGACGCCTTGCATGGGGATGAAAGATCGGATGTGGGCTTTCACCGGATGTGAGATATAAACAAATGTAAGCGTAACCAAATGTAGAGGCATGACCGGATGCGGGGCATCACCGGAAGAGGGAGTGAAGTGTTGTCGGATGGGCGAAAGGAATTCCTGGAATTTGGAGTTGATAATTTATTAGAAAGATAATACGCTCCATTTCCATTTCCGGGCACCACAGATGAAGTACTGCATGGTAATTGTGGAAAGCAACCTCATTCCGCTACGTGGAACCAACAGTTGTGATGCTCATTTTGTTCGACCAGAGTAAGCAAGATCAATATTAAAATGACTTAACGAACGTAAAATAAGATAAATTTTCAATCCCTAGCAAAAATTTTAGAAATTGAAACTTAGAAATTGAAACACAGAAACTGAAACTTAGTGCCGCCCTCCAAATGCAAACGATCCTCTTATACATATTATTGTTTATTTTTTATTAACTTGTGCTTCTCCCTAAATCCTTTGTCGACAACCATCATGTGTATTACGATAAACATGTATGAATAGCAATTAAGGATCTAAATCATATGTTCCAACACTTAACATGGATATTACGATAACCATGTATAAATAGCAATTAAGGGTTTCTATGCTAAGGTATTTGAATGCATTTTTCGCTTTCATTTTTCAATACTTATGCGTACTAATGAGAGTGTTTTTCAAATGAACGTCGCGATGATTGTACTCTCCTAGTTTCAAAATCAGATTAGGCAAGCTAGGAAAGGAACTCAATTTTGTTGTACTTTTCTATCAATCATTTCGTTTCAACATTTTACACGGGTATTACGATACCAATGTGTTATAATCATTTAAGGATGTTAATGTTAAGGTGTTTAAAAACCAATGTATCGACATTTCATGTTTGTACTTTATTGGAAATAAAATGTTTTTCTTTTTCTTTTTTCTTTCTTTCTTTCAAAAAATGATGGACTATCAGAACTTGTAACGAGCATCAAATTAAATGAATGACATGATTGTAAACAGTTTTTGAGTTAATCTTAGAGAAATTCAAGCCACAATTACTTTACACTCAATGATCATATTAAAATTCGAATTTGAGATCGGCATCGCAAATAAAATTATACCGGTGTTGGTCTCAGCAAAAATTTTACCTTCAACATATTGTTAATAATCTTCCTGCGACATAGCCCGAATACATCAATGCCCAAGTTAAATGATCAAAATTGAATAAAACCTTTCAATGAATAATACGACAATTGCATTATTTTCATTCATTAATCGAAAGGACACTCGCTCTGGTTTAACAACTTCATTTCCACGTTTCGATGATCCTCACATGGTTAGTTGATAAGGCGTTGATCCCAGCTGATGAAAACACCCCACTTATTTTTGGAAGCAGGACTAACTACAACCAGCATAGACCGGGGCGGACCACACACACACACACAAAGCCACGCACAGCTCTACACCCCAAACTTTCACACTCTTACACACACACTCCCACACACAGACACACATATACACATACATATGTCGCGCACACTTGTAAAAATAACCACAATTGGCCAACACAATCAGATACACCATCGTCTCAAGTCACAAATCGATATGTATACAATATATTCCACTCGAAGCTCTATGTTGAACTTCCACACACCAACAACATTTCGCTTACCACTAAAATCAGAGAAAAACTTATAAATATAAATGTATAAACACCAATTGGAAAACCTTGAACCCAACAAAACTAAAACTAACCACATATCAACTGATTCAAGATCACTTCATTAACCTGTTTATTCTTTTGCACATTATAACCAAACGAACCTGCTGGTAACTTCATTTCATAAAGACTACACAAGTCAGAATTCATCCAAGAAGAAATGAGTTTCACTATTACACCTGGACGTAACTTAACCCCAACAAATCTATGCCAACCTAGCCAAATCTAATCTAAAACAACCTATTTCATCCTAACATGAATTTATAACCTAACCTATCCTATTTTAATGTTTAATTTTCGACTAATCTTCTTTAATTCCTTCCAACTTAACGTCCATCCTCCGTTTCTTACATATTTAACCTAACCTACACACAACAACATACCTTCACCTAAATCAAACCTTAAAATTACCTAAATCCATAAATGAAGCGCGAATGTAAGTATATTAACAATATACTAAACAGAGTCGTGACAGAATGAAATCTTAATATTAAATCCCGAATTCACCTAAGGTCGAACATGCTTGAAACCCTATCAATATGATCGTTCATTCGCCCAGAATACATTAAATATTACCTATAACCAATTTCAATTACATGAGCCTCATTCACAATTTTACTTATACATGCGGTTTCAAAATAAATGCAATTATATCATACCTACTTAAAATTCCGCCATAGCCAGACGCACGAAAATTAGGCTACCCGTAACATCCAACAATTGCTACTTCTCATATCAAAATAGTAGACTAACTTTCGTATGAGAGAAATATCCTTTCGTTCTGAAAATTCATTTAAAACCTTCAACAGAAAACGCAAAATATTCACCAAATTCATGACACATCCAATTACTATCAATAGTTTTCAAATGAACACCAAATACCCAATACTGAATATATATTTGTGTCCACGAATAGATGATGCCAATGAGCGTTAAATTTACATACATCAGATGGCGTCTCACTTATTCACGCAGACCCCTTAAATCATCAAATCCTGCTGCAATCTAAAACAATCATTCATCCTCAGTCAAATTAAGATCGTCACAAAATCAAAATACCATCGCAATACCACATATAAACGGAAGATAATTCTCATTGCATAAAAAATACATCGCCACCTGTTCATCTTCATTGGGTTACTAATGATGGGACGCGCCGTCGCGCGGTTTAATTCGAAGGTTTAGAAAATTAAATCTCAGTTCTTGCGCCGCTCTACGGGTGCTACGCACCTCGCAGAGCGGCATAATTGCAGCTCTTATATTAGTCATACTCGAGGGGCACTGCATTTACCTTAGAAACAATTTCAAACTCTGAAAAATGCCATTTCTGCCTTATTTTTACCCATTTTCACCGTACTTACCCCGTACAGTTCACTAACAGCCTCAAAAGTACCTGTCCGCATGGTGCTGACATTTTCATTTGCAGCAATTCTCATATGCATCCCATTTTGCATTGATAATAACATTTTAATATCCGTACACTTTTATCGAACTTTTCACCAAATTTTCCAAATCCGTGATCATTACACAGATCGAAATGTCCAAAACTACTCAAAAAAACGTTCAAAACACGTTACAATGACGAAATACCGGCCAAAACATTTTACAAAACTCATTTCTCCATATATCAAGCAATTATGAATGAAAGTAACTTCCTCACCAACATTCACACCTTGCTTTACATTCCGCTTCATTTGAGCCCAAAATCAATTCTCTAGGTAATTTAGAAGTACCCTTAATCGTCCATTTAAACGTGTATTGAATTTTCGCAAATAACTCATTCTCCCCATCATATCGATAGGTCCGTTCTCAAAATGTCAGCAGAAACAAAACTCATAAATGTACATTGTACCAAATCGACGAACATCTACCTCCAATACACATGTTGATATGCCTAATTAAAACTACACTTATTTGCCCACCGAGTTCACATATGCATCACCAATCGCGTCTCAACATAACGCAAGTTCCATGCAATTTTCGACACAACTAAGAGGCATCGGTTACTCGTTCAGTTAGGTAATCAGTTTTTCTACCGGGCAACTTTCATAGTGTATCTTCAAAGAACTGAAAATATGCGCTGCTGGAGCGAAGCTTTGATGGGTAACTGAACTAATAAATCCTGTTATGCAGTTTCTCAATATCGAAATCTGTACAGCAAACTATGAAGTAACAACAATGCTTGACACACAACAAGTGAGTTCTCATTAAAGTTTCATGCAAATTTCGTATCGAACTAAGTGGAATGAGCGATTTCTCGAATTTATAAATGAATTCATGTTCGCGATTTCAACCCATAAATGTTCAATTTACCTCCAGAAAAACATGAAATCGATCCTCCCATCAAATTTACTAGCTTGACTGGTTTTCACCGCCCAAAGAACTTAGCATCATAATCTGGGTTCGTATGAGAGATTGTCAGATCTTAATATCTCAAAATGAGGTCTTTCATTATTCATGAACATGTCTTTTTCCTTGCGTTACCACAAATTCTCCTCAATACATCACTTTCATGTAGAGGCGATTAGAAAGTCTCTATCATTTAATTCAACTCACTACCAACAACTTTCACGGTAGACCTCAAAATTACCGAACATGTACAGCACTAAAGCAAAGCTTCGAGGGCTAACTCAACTAAAAAGTGCTGTTTTTACTTCACTCAATATTTAGGTATATAATGCAAAGATTCGATTAACAACGAAGCTTGACATACATAAATGAGTTATCCATTAAAAGAAACGAGTTATATCAACAAATAATAACTATTAAGTATCCATCTTGCTTAATATCCAAGCCATAAGGGCGACGGCAGTCCGCGTCTGTGAGGAGTAATTGGACCATCGAATACCCACGACACTTGAAAGTAATATACCTACGAAATGTATAATTTCTCTATGTATTACGAAACTTGGCGAGTTCTCATCTTTTGAAATTTGCGTATCATGTTCATTTTCATTAAACAATATTCAAAACTTCTTTTCAAGTTTCGTTTCATTGTAGAAAGGTGACACTTTTCACTTTTAAGAACTTATGTCTTGTTTTTGTATCTCTTTTCATGAAAACCTGATGTAACAGGTCACTGTCCGAAATTACTGCAGTGTCACAGAAGCATGTGTTCTCCTAACTATGACATTTAATCAACAAGTATACCATTTAAATAATTTTCTATCCATTAGAAAGACAATTTTTTTAAGGGTTAACAAATCCATTCAAAAAATCAGTTATAATGGAAGTCACTTTACTTATTTAGTACGATGATGCGGACACTTTACCATTAGTTGTAACATCTCTGTAGTTGTAACAACATTTACATTACAACTTCTACAAGCAGCAGAAGATTTGAGCCTCAAATTCTGAACCTCATTGAGATATTGCAATTGGAAATCGCCATGGATTGCCATTTTCTCGACTTGGGGAAAAAATTTATCGAGGAACCAAAATTTTTTTTCTGTACCAAAACTTGTTGGAGGTAAAATAATTCTACCATAAGGTAAATCGCCTATTTTAAACACATTTGTTCTCTATAAAATTTCCTGTGAAAGCAATATAAACCCTTCAAATTAATGAATTACGCGTCATGTAAAAAAGTTTTAAGAATTTCAAGGTGAAAAAAGCCAGTTACAACGTTGACTTACGAGTTACAATAAATTTTTATCAACTTCAACAACACAGTCAAACTCTCAAAAATTCGCAAAACCCTCTCAAATGGGCAAAAATTGAAAAAAACTTTGAAATTTAACAAATCCTTCAAACATATTTTTTCGCCCTCAAAAACATGACAACATCAAGTTCATGATGATCCACATCCATATATGACCTTTAAACTCAATAAAGTTTCATTTCAGGCCATAAATTTAGTCATTAAAAAAATTCAGATTCCGGAGACTTCAACTAGAGGTGGATCATTACCTACTTTTGCGTTAGATCGCCCCATTTTACCCGATTTCTTCCTCATGTTCGAGGTTTTTTCAAATTTAAACAAAAAGTTGAAGGCCTAGAACTTTGAGACAGGTTGTCTCGCTTACCGGCAAAAAGCGACAACTTCCAGATTTAACTGGCACAAAACATAGTCTTTTCTGAAACGCTGCAACTAAGCTAGACAAGACAGACAATAATTAAAGAGTGCTCACCTGAAACTTCGAAGAATTTGTTCAGGGAACAATCTTCACTAGATGCCGGCTGTCCAGGATTAGGCACCCCGGAAGCAGGGCCGGTAGAGGTCGACACACGCAAGGCACACGTGCGTCCGACCACAAGGTAGGTCTCTCACTGAAGCTGCAACCCGCAAGGGCTGCCTCTTCAAGGACGATTCGCATCCGCAGCAGAGGCTTCGGATTCGCTCGTAACAAATAAACTAACACTTTATAGTTGTTCAACATTATTTTATGTCGCCAGGAAGGTGAAGCACTCCAACTATTACCCGCTTGTCATATATAATTAGCGTTTTTATATTTTCGGCCGGTTTGATGTTAAATAACGACCTAGTCCCCGATTATGCAAGATATTAATTAGCTTGCAAGGGACTTAAAAAGGGAAGCAAGGCTGGAGTTGCGACACAATCCCGGCAAAAAGAAAAAGACGGAGTTTTCTATAGAAAATTCCGTGAAATACAAACAAGTACATGCAAGCGTCCTTCCAGCATAAACTGGAAAGGACTAATAATAAATTATGCGCATTTATAGTACATATAGTTTGAAAGGGGTTACAATTGCCCTTTCTTAATTAAATAGGTCAACTTACTACGCTGCTGACACGCCGCTTGCCTTCTAGGACGGTCAGCAGAAGTAGCTACGGGTTCTTCGGAAAAAGCCGAAGAATCCGTGTCAGAGGAAGATGAAGTAAGAGGCTGACCTCCAGGGTGTTCAAAGGTAGAACTACCCCTTTGAGTTTCGAAACTCTCGGGAGGTTCGAGACGAGGGTGTAATTCCTCGCCCGAACTACTCCCTTCTACGCTATCCCCCACCTCCTCTGGAGTAGGATCAGTGACAGCTAACTCCAGCGGGTATAGTAGCGAGACTTTGATGGCGCTTTCAGAGTTATCAGCTCTAATAATTCTCACAACACGGACCTTGCCATCGCGCCCAGGGAGCAAAGCGCTGATGCGAGCCAAGGCCCAAAATGGTCTGGGTCTTATGGGGTGTTTTACAAGTACCACTTGACCCACAGATAATAGTTTATTATTAAAAGGTAAAGGTTTCAGAGGATATGGACCTCGCAAGGAAATTAAATATTGAGTGTACCAGAGCTCCCGGAACTTGGCAGCGATTAATGAATTAAGGAAGGCATCTACGGATGCTTTATTTCCAATCAAGCCTGATACATATCACCTTTTACATTGGATTTTCAAATGCCTTATAACTAACGCCAGGACGCCATGACGCTTTCCCCCGGTCGAGACCGGTACCCATTTCAGACACCTGGGTGGAGTGGGGTATTGTGCTTGGAATTTTTCTCCTATACCCAACAGAGAAAATCAACCATGACAGCAACCATGACATCGCGTCTCTCCAAAAGCGAGAGCAAATACTCGCGACGTTCAACATCGTCGGTCTCCAAGTCCGGAAGCTCATCAGACAGAATTAAAGAATTAGATGTTGGATATAGTTGAAGAAATTGAATTGGCATTATAGGTAAGATCGTGTCCCCCATCTCAGTGTAAGAGAGAGGACGCCGATTGAGGTTGAGAGAAATATCAGAAATGACAGTAAGGAAAGAAGAATAGGCATAGGTGCTACGGCCAAAAAGTTTATACACGCAGTCCTTTATGGACTTAAACAGACGTTCCCAAATCGCTCCAAATTGAGGACTGTAAATTGGGATAGTTTTGAACTTGATATTGAAAGGGCGAAACCGCTCTTCATACAAAGAGGAAGTTAACACTTCCGATAGAAGATCGGGAGCAGCGGTGAAAGTTCTAGCATTATCAGAATATACAGTGTTAGGAATGCCCTTTTCGTTGGTAAAACGAATAAAGGCAAAACAGAATTCCTCCAGAGTCATGGAAGGAAGAAGTTCGATATGGATAGCTCTAGTTTGGAAGCATGTGAACAATAGTAAATAAACCTTTTGTTTGTGACCAAAAGGGTCTAATACCCAAAAGTGGGCAGAGAAGTCCATGCCTGTTGTGGCAAAGGGCCTTACGAAATTTGTACGAGTGTCTGGTAAAGCAGGAGGATCAGGATATGAAAACGCTTTGGCGTTTAGCTTCTTGCACACCGTGCATTTAGCTAACACGCCGCGAACAGTACGCTTGCAGCGCGGCAAGACATAACCGTCCAGCTTAAGCTTTTGAACGGTGATATCGAGCCCTTGATGATTAAGAAGTTTATGAGTGTGTAAAATTAACAAATTGGTCAAGTGAGAAGAACTAGACAGTAAAATGGGGTTTCGAGTGTTATAATCTAATTCTTCGGCGTTTGCAATACGACTGTTAGATCGAATGAGACCGTGCGAATCAAGAAAAAGATTAAAGGTTCTAACCATGAAGGTATAAAAGACAGGAGGGAGCGCTACACAGTCGCGCCTCAGTGCAGATTGAAGCTAGCTCGGGCAGCAATCAGCCATTCGGGAGGGGTACCAAACACTGTACTGCATAGGAATAAATTCACGTTTCAGGCTATAACTACACAACTATATCGAATAATTGTTAAAAAACGCAAAGACACCAACCTGAAACATTAAACTACATGACAGGTGCTAAAAAACAGCAATGCATTGCAAATGAAACATATTTACAGAAGAGGAAACAGAGCAAAACTGAAGCGGCGGCGGCGGCACACCGTCAGCCACTCAGCCATTGCTGCACAGCGCACACGGGCCGGCACTATGTGCGCGTACAACCATTTGACGCACACGTGTACAGCTCACAGTTTTTCTTCTTCAAGCGCCTTTGGGCTTGTTGGAGAGTCTTTATTTTTTTTCTTGATGTCATCAATTGGCATTCTTTTAGCTCTAGTTCCCTTTTTAATGCTTTTTTCCTTGGTGGATCATCCAACTCGCTAATATATGAGGTTGTGGAGATATTTGTTGCCTCTTCATCCACACTGCTAGATGCAGCAGTTTCGTGTACTGCAGAAGTCGAAGCGGTGTCCCTGTTCGCAGGAGGTTTTCTAACCAAAGAGCCGCCTGTCTGCATGTATGAGGGAAAGCTGGGGAAGATGGAGGGTACAGCTCCTCTGAGCAATTTTCTGCAACTCTGGACGTTAGTGTCAAAGCAGTCATTCTTAAAATGTTGGGAACACACTGCTGTGCTTTTGCCGGGTGTAAAGCCTTCTCTGCGTAAGGCATTCACCCACTTCTCACGCAAGGCTTCGTCCTTTGGGAACCTGAGAATTAATTTGGCATCTATGATAAAAGGCTTAGTGAAAGCGCACAGCACATGCACCACTACCGCAAAAAGTATTTACCAAGATAATCTATCTATTTTATATACCAAAGCTCCCTCCACACGGGAGGGGTAGCAAAGCGACATGCACAAATTCCCTATCGCTTACATCTACACATCTTAGTTTTCTGGGCTTTATCCCCATCTTTGCAGTGCGTTGGTATCCGCTACCAAGAAAATGAATAAATAAATTTCCACGTGCATACGAGCGCCCGTAATCAGTAATGGATTAACACAGTACCACATGTAGCAGCTTGTTGCGAAACACGATGGGCCCTGAATTCTATATTTCTCTTTGCAAATAAAAACATTGTAGTAGAATTTGATTCTTTTTTCTTTTATAATTATAATGTAAAAAAATCTATAATATATTCAACTTATTAATAATATATCGAGTTCGCACGATCAATAATGTACTGTCGATATTTCTATCAGTAGTTGCTCGGACTTTCTATCGGAAGTGGTTAATGTTGTGCTTAAATCAGGGCCAAAAAATTTTGAGCTACTAATTGTTTTGCTACAGAAAAAGAGACGAAATCGGAAGAAATCGGGGGAGGAGTGGATTTTGAAACGCAATATGTACACTTATGTGAATTGATTTAATGGCATAAGGGTAACGGAACTGGAAGACTTTTATAACTAGCTCCGAATGATTGATGATATATATTATTAGCTTCTGGATATTTTGAATAACCGAGGAAGATTCCACAAAGAGGGGAGGCATTTCAGTAATGAGAGACCGGCTCTAACTCTACGATTTTTGGCAACTGGACGAACTCTTGGTTGCATATAGAGTACTTTCCATCAATCCAAAAATGCTCAAATTTTGATGAAATTTCAGAAAATTTTGATCACATAAATATTTTCATCAGTCTATCAGTATGCCGTTCAGACGATCAATATATTTACACTAATAGTAAATATTTTAAGTAATATTGATCGTGTGAATGCTGCTTTAAGGAACATAAGTTAGTAATGAGCTGTTGAGGGGGATGCGTATTATTTTACACATTTGAAACGCTATAACTCAAAAAGTAGAGATCGCCGAATGAAATGGTTTTCAAATTTGAATTCTACGCTGAACAATACTGTGCAAATATGTATAGTCTATTAAATAATAAACGAAATTCAAATACACGGGCCTGAACTGCAATTTTACTTAAGCCTTCTCCAAAAGTATGAATGTTACCTAGATTTAGTGCTTACTTGTGCAATGAGATGTTATTCTTTTTGTCGTTGCGCGCATTGCAACCGTAAGCGCTGCAGGAATTCACCATGTTGCCAGCAGCGACACACTAACACAACGACGGTCTGACAATCACTGCTCACTCACTAGAGCTGTGGTTCAAGGTCGGCAGGCACAGCCATACGGGCTGCTAGCACACAGCCAGCTAGGTTACAGGAAACGCATCCAGCGCTCCCTCCTGTCTTTTATACCTTCATGGTTCTAACTAACAGAGGCGGCCGAGGACTTTTATTTTTTAAGGCCTCGAGCTCGCTTTAAAAGTGTTTACTTTGCATAGAAGAAATTAGAAAAATGAAGGCTCGCAGTTTTGCATTGCCCAAATCTGCACGTCGAAAATTAGCGACAGCTTTAAATACTTTCTCCATCGTACCTAGTAATTTGGGATAGGAGGAGAAGCGCTCAATCTCCACAATAGGAGCTTCACACGGAGGAACAACATTGGCATTAATACATGCAGCGGAAACAAATTGATGCGGAATGCAACCCAGGTGTCCCTTGGGCCACTGGTCCTTACCTTCTCGGATCCAGGCAGGACCTTCCAACCACACTGTCTTACTCTCGAGAAACTTTTTTACTTTAATACCTCGAGTTAATAAGTCTGCCATGTTGAACATGGTAGGAACATATTCATAATTGAAAGAAGCAGAAGTTTTATCTTCCAACGTCTGGCGCATGCTGTCTATATCTTTTATTCCGTTGCTAACAAACACGTTTTTTCGTGGAGGTTTACCGCTCAAGAACCAAGCCAGTGTAACCTGGGCATCGGTGAGGAAAGTCATATTAGAGACTTCATAAGGAAAGTTAACGTCACACATTAGAGATACAAGACACTGATAGGCAAGGCACACAGCCAGAAGTTCAAGAGAAGGAAGAGTTCTTTGCCTAGGAGGCGACACTTTAACTTTAGAGAAGATTAGTGAACTGCGCTCCTTTTGGACGCCGTAAATACAGGCGCCAAAAGCGCTCGCACTAGCGTCACAAAATATTACTAGGTCAATTTTCTCAGTTTCAACTAGATTCATCCTAGGGAACTCGAATCCATGCAATTCAGAAAACTCCTGACAATAGTTACGCCATTCTTTACATATATCATCTGGAACGTCTTGATCCCAGCCTAGTCTCAACGGTGTTAATTTACGCAAAATGAGCTTACCTCGTACAGAAAAGGGTAGCAAAATCCCTAAAGGGTCATACAAGGAAGCAATTTCCGACAGCATATTCCTACGAGTTTTACAGGAAGGATTCAAACTTTTTACAGATATGCAAAGAGAATCAGAAGAAGAATTAAAGTTATAACCCAGCACTCTGGAGTGCACATTGGCGCTACAAAGAGCAGGGTCAATCTGAGACAAAAGATCAGAACTATTTGTCTGCCACTGACGCAAAGGAAAGCCACTCTCTTTAAATGCTTTGTTTGCGCGTTGAAAAGTGTCAAGCGCAAGCTCGGGACTATTGGTTGTAAAAATTAGGTTATCCACGTACAGCTTGTTTGCCATTACGTCCCTAACCACCAAATCACTCAGGGTTTTAGCATGAAGTTTAAGAAAATTGAGAATATATGGGGATGCAACAAAACCGAATAATAAGGTTGTATATCGGAAATATTGAAATTCACCGTCTTTAAAGAGATCAAAGCTAAATTGATTACGGTCAAATGTCCTGGCTAACTTTACCTGAAGGAACGCCTTGAAAATATCAGAAAGCACAACAATGGAGTTGGATCGAAAGTACACCAAAAGACCTAGCAAATCGTTCATGAGATTAGGACCTACATACGAAGCCTCATTCAGACTTGGCAACTTTCCTCCCTTCAGCGAACAATTAAAAACGGGGCGTATCTTGGAAGTAGTAACGTGTTCTCGCACGACAGGCCTATGCGGAATCCATTTGTGCTCACGCACATCTAAGGTTTCGAGTGCTAGAGGCTCAATTATACCAAGCTCGAGTTGCTCAAGAAAAACATCGTTATACTGTTGCTCTATCCCCTTACGAGAGTTAGAAGCTGCAACCTTTCGAGCGAGATGCTTAGCTAGCCCGAAACTATTAGGAACTTTCGCTAACAAATTACGATTCCAGGGCAAATGGACAGAATAGCTGCCTTCGGCATAAACTACGCTACTTTTGAAATCCTCCAGTTCTTTATCATACTCTGTTTCCTTAGCAGGCACCCCTATTAATTCCAAGTCTAGCAGCCTATCTAGACCAGCTTGCACATCACACTCAGCACCATCTAACGCTGAAGAACATACCTTGGGAGGTTCAAAAAAGGCCTCCAACACATCACGGTAACGATTTGCTTTGAATTAACTTTTTTTGGTTTTCTTTTTACGTTTACTTGCAACAGCAATAGAGGAAGAAATTTCACTCGGAACAACAGAAGAAGTCGAGCCACTGTCTCGCTTTTTAGCGGCAGAAGCCACGACGGTAAACAAAGAAGACTTGTAACATTTTAATTCCCCAAAGGGTAAGAAACCGTTAGCTACGCGCATAACCTTATAGTCTGCAACGTGTTGCAACTCAAGCACACGAAAAGCTTGAAGATCATCGACACCTAAAATGCCGTTGATTTGAATATTATCATCAACAACTTCAGGAAAGGAAGTAGAAATAGGTAGCTTAGTTTTAAAAAGCTCGAGTTTAGATTGCAAACCCTTCAGCCCCATCTGCAGGTTCAAATTCTGCATGGCGAAGACATCAAGCTCATGCTTCTCACTGTCAGGAAGCACGAGCTCGACGTTAATTTGCTTGCCCCTTAACGGGACAGAGGCACCTACCGTATTTACGGTAAGTTCCTGCAAATCAGCGGTAGAAAAGTTACGACTTACCGTAGCCAGGTCAATCAACGTCTGTTGACTCCCGGTGTCTATAACAAAATTTACACGTTTAGATTGATTATTAAACTTAGTGGAAAGAGCTACAACAGGGCACATTCGAAAACGTGCCTTTAACCGTCAGGAAGAGGCGGCAGCAAAGGAGGAAAAACTTACAAATTTTGGACATAACGGACTAACATGAGTATTAGCTTTGCACAAAGAACAACTAAAAGGTAAGCCTCTGACTTTTGCAGGGCCAGCCTTAGCTAAGTGGTTTTGACTAAGACACACTGAGCATAATTGTAACTTGCCTACTTGTTTCACACGTGTTGCGTGAGTATCAAATTTACAGCAAGAAAAGGACGTGTGACCAGTCTGATTGCAAAACCGGCACACTTTAACACTGGGAAGTTTAGAGGGCTCAGGAGAGGGTTTAGTTTTAATTTCAGCTCGGGTTATTTCCCCCACCCTGTCATTTCGAAGGGAGAGAGATTTCTTAGGTTTAGATTTGGTTTCTAAAAGAGACAGCACATGATGTGCGTTTTCAAACATCTCTAGTGAGAAGAAACTTGCTTTGCAATAGCGAAGAAGTTCCAATAAAAAGAAGTCAGGAAGTTTGGTTTTAATTATAGCATAAAACAAATGGTTGCCCGATTTCTCGCTACAGAAATCTACACCTAGCTTAGAGAGCTCAAGAAGACGAAACTTAACTTTAGAAAGATAAGCCCCTATCTCGGCTAAGCTTAGGACACTGGGACAGTTAATTAACTCGTCAAGAGCGAGAGAAATTAGTTTGTCAGCGTTCAGGAAATCTTGTTTGAGCAAAGCCCAAGCAGCTCGGAAACTAGTCTCCTCATTAGGAAGGCCCTCAACAAGACTAAGAGCTCTTCCCTGCAATTGATTTTTTAAGAATATAAATTTCTGCCCCTGGCTCATATTAGGATAAGCTTGAAGAGCATTAAAGAAGGGTTCCTGAAAATGAAGAAAAGAAAAAGGACAGTTTTCATTATCGCTAAACTTTCTCAAAGTTAGCTGAGGAGCTCTAAAAATATTCAACGGCACATCCGAAGCAGAAACCTTACTAGCCTCAGAAGGAGGCTCGGTATCATTAGAGTTTGACACCGGTGCCGAAGAAACAGAATTTTTTAATACAGCTATTAATTCAATAATTTGTATCTCGTATTCCGCGCGTCTAAATAGTTCCTCGTTCGATACCTCTTCAACATCTGAAGGTAGAATAGAGGACAGAAGTCGAAAATCCTTCAAAAGGCCACTCAACTCATGAATAGCCTCCTTCAGGATGGAAGGCTCACAGCCGGGAGAGAGAACTTTCTTGCGCAACGCGGTTACACTACACTTTACTCCCCGCATTTTCAAGCTAAGGGCTGAGGCATTATATTTTTCGGTCATAATGGTAAAAAAAAGGTAATGAGTAGTAGTCGATAGGCTTATTAGAATTATTTTCAACTAATCATAGAGGTCTACACTTAACAAGTGGACAGGTTACATCCTCCTATTAAACATGGAAAAATATTAATGATACACTGAAAAATACAGAAAATTTTACTTGCCCCATCAATTTAATTTTTTTCACATTTAGAACGTTACACGATTAAAGTTTCACAAAATTTTTATAAATTTTTGCATTATTTATTATTTATTATCACTCTTACATACAAGCACAACAATTTTTTTTTATTCAAAGAAAAAACGAGGGTTTATGTAAGGTAAACTAAATACTAGCACCTAAAACACAAGGAGCTAGCAATACGAAAATGTACCTTACATAAAAATACACCTTAAGCTAGTGAGATGAGAGACGTACCGGCGCTGGGGCCAGGACAGCACGGCAGCAGCGTAACTTTCCAAATTACGGAAAATTATTAAAACCTTTTTTTTATTATTTTGTTTTAGTTTTATAATGAAGAACAGTTGTTTGAAATAGGAAAGGAAATAAATTTGAGAAGAAAAAATGATATAGCTACCAGGATTTTCCCTGACGCTCTCCAGCCAAGCTTTAGCTAAGCAGCCGGCGAACTAGCCTTGTTAGCCAGAACTGCTTTTCGCAGCTTTTAAAAATAAGAACAATTTATTTTTTTTTATAAAAGAAGATAAATAGAATCTTCAAATGAATGAAAGAATTTGAACAAAGAAATTCTTCGTCTAAAAGAATTTGAAGATAATGGAACAAATTCTTCGAATAAAAGTAGGTACTATGTCTCGCTTACCGGCAAAAAGCGACAACTTCCAGATTTAACTGGCACAAAACATAGTCTTTTCTGAAACGCTGCAACTAAGCTAGACAAGACAGACAATAATCAAAGAGTGCTCACCTGAAACTTCGAAGAATTTGTTCAGGGAACAACCTTCACTAGAAGTCGGCTGTCCAGGATTAGGCACCCCGGAAGCAGGGCCGGTAGAGGTCGACACACGCAAGGCACACGTGCGTCCGACCACAAGGTAGGTCAGTCAATGTGAAGTTTAATGCAATCACGGAAATTGATAATTATATTCCAAACAATCACTAAAGGAACCCATTTAAGAACGTTTTTCAGGAACGACATTCTGCTCGCTGATGCGTTATTTTTGAATAATTGCACTTTGAAGTTGGCCGTCGCGCGCCCAAGGAAGCGAGCATAATTTAATTGAAAACGAAAGCTAACCCCCTGTTACAAACGTGAAGAGGTTGGGTCGTGAGGGGTAGCCACAGTTCTTTTAGTGAAAAGTATAAATAAAGCTTCTAAACCACCACCCATTAGGATGACGACCGCAATCTTGTTTACATCGGGTCTAACATGGCGACCACCATGGGCGCCGCCATCTTGGACCCGATGTCAACAAGATTGCGGTCGTCACCCTAATGGGTGGGTTAGAAGCTTTATTAATAATTTTCACTAGAAGAACTGTGCCTCCGTCGCACGACCCAACCTCTTTACGTTTATAATAGCTTCCGTTATTAATTAAATTCCGTTTCACGCGTTCGCTTCCTTTGGCGCCAAGGCCAACTTCAAAGTTCAATTATTCAAAAATAACGCATCAGCGAGCAGAACGTCATTCGTGTAAAACGTTCTTAAATGGGTTCATATAGTGATTCCTAATATCGGAATTCTTATTTTCCGTGATTGCATTAAACTTCACATTGACCGGTAGGTTTCTCACTGAAGCTGCAACCCGCAAGGGCTGCCTCTTCATGGACGATTCGCATCCGCAGCAGAGGCTTCGGATTCGCTTGTAACAAATAAACGAACACTTTATGGTTGTTTAACATTATTTTATGTCGCCAGAAAGGTTGTCGCAACTCCAGCCTGCTCCTCTTGTATGTCCCATGCAAGTTAATTAATATCTTGTAGTATAAGGGACTGGGTCAAAATCAATTCTTAATTGACCTAAAAGAATTATATTAATTAAATATGACAAGCAGGCAATAATGGATTGCTTCCCCTTCCTGGCAACAAATGCGTATGTCGAACAGCCTTAATATGTTCGTTTATCTTTGCGAGCTGAATCCGAAGTCACAACAACGGATTTGGAGCGCACTTGACGTCGAGGCCTTCGCGGGCTGACACGTCAGAAGACAACCACCTACGGAGTCGGAAGCACGTGACTTGTGCGTTACAACTTCTAAACCGGTTCTGCTTCCGGGCAGCTCTGGGCCCGGATAGCCGGCTATCATTGAGGAAGTGTTCCCTGGACAACTTTTCTTCGAAGTTCAGGTGAGCGATCCTTACTTATTGTCTTTGCTTGTCATATGTTTATTTATCTTAATGCAGAAGGGACTATGTTAATGCCAGATAAATCTGGAAGTATGCGCTTTAGCCGATAGGCGCGACATAGTTACTTTTTTCGAAGAAAAGTTGTACGTAATTGTAATCTTCGCAACTTTTTGAGGAAAGTGATCTAATCTTCAAATCTTTGTTCTTAGAAATTTAATTCATTATTCATTTATACGAAGAATTTCTTAAATTATAAAATTCTTCATTTCATTTGAAAGTTCGAAATTGTAACTTATGAAAAGCAGTTCTGACGTGCGCAATTCGTTCGTCAGCTGCTAAGTAAGGCTGGAGTTGCTTCAGGAATAATCCTGGTGACTATATCTTTTTGTTTCTTCTTTCTCCAGTTTAAATAAACTGTTTTTCATTAAAAAAAAAACTTAAAACAAATGTAATAAATTTTCCGTAATTAGGAAAATTTTGTTGGTTGCCGAGCTTTCCGGGCTTGAAGCCAGGGTGGTTCTCTTCTCATTTAGATTAAGGTACATTTTTTCGTGTCGTTTTTGTGCAAGGTACTATTGTTCGTATTACTGGCTCCCTGTGCTTTTGGGAGCTAGTCTCTTGTTTACCTTGCACAATTATAATTTTTTCTGATTGCATTTTTTGTATGCTAGTATGTAAGTGAAAAAATTAAAATATTGCAGCAAAAATTTAATTGAAATTTTTGTGAAAAATTTAACTGTGTAAAACATTCTAATGTGACAAAACTTTAATTAGGTGAGGGATGTAATCTTTTTGTGTATTTTATGTCTCATTTGTATTTTTTCTATCTATGTAATAGGAGGATGTAAACCTAACCTGTCCACTTTTAATAGTGTAGACCATTTTTAGCTGAACTTTTTTCTAATAAGCCTATTAAACTACTTACTTATTATCTTTTTTTGCAAACATGACCGAAACGTTTAATGCCTCAGCCCTTAGCATGAAAATGCGGGGAGTAAAATGTAGTATTACCGCTTTGCGAAAGAAAGTGCTAGCTCCTGGCTGTGCACCTTCTCTCCTAAGGGAGGCTATTCCTCAGTTGAGTAGCCTTCTAAAGGACTTTCGCCATCTCTCCTCTATTCTACCTTCTGACCTTGAGGAAATTTCTGAAGAGGAGTTAGTTAGACGAGCTGAATATGAAGTACAAATTGTTGAATTAATAGCTGAATTAAAAAATTCAGTTTTTTCGGCACAGGTATCAAACTCTAATGATACCGCGCCTCCTTCTGAGGCTAGTAAGGTTTCTGTTGTGGATGTACCATTAAACATTTTCCGAGCTCCTCAGTTAACTTTAAAAAAGTTCAGTGATAATGAACACTGTCCTTTTTCTTTTCTCCATTTTCAGGAATCTTTTCTTAATGCTCTTCAAGCCTATCCTAACATGAGCGAGGGGCAAAAATTTATATTCTTAAAAAATCAATTACAGGGAAGAGCCCTTAGTCTGGTTGAGGGACTTCCCAGTGAGAATTGTTTCCAAGCTGCTTGGGCTTTGCTCAAGCAGGAATTTTTAAACGCAGACAAACTAGTTTCTCTTGCACTGGACGAATTAATAAATTCTCCCAGTGTCTTTAGCTTTGCAGAAATAGGGACTTTTCTTTCTAAAGTTAAGTTTCGTCTACTTGAGCTCTCTAAGCTTGGAGTAGATTTTCGTAACGAGAAATCAGGCAATCTCTTGTTTTCTGCTATAATTAAAACCAAACTGCCTGATTTTTTTTTGTTAGAACTTCTTCGTTACTGTAAAGCTAGTTTCTTCTCTCTAGAAATGTTTGAGAACGCGCATCATGTGCTGTCTCTGTTGGAAACTCAATCCAAACCTAAGAAATGTCTCTCCCTTCGCAATGATAGGGTGGAGGAGAAGACTCGAGCTGAAACTAAGTTTAAATCTTCTCCTGTATCTTCTAACCTTCCTAACGTAAAAGTGTGCCGGTTTTGTAAGCAGACCGGTCACACGTCTTTTTCTTGCCGTAAATTTGATACTCACGAAAAACGCGTGAAGCAAGTAGGCGAGTTGCAATTGTGTTCCGTATGTCTTAGTCACAACCACGTAGCTAAGTCTTGCCCTGCAAAAAGCAGAGGCTTGCCCTTTAATTGTTCGTTATGTAAGGCTAATACCCACGTTAGCCCGTTATGCCCTAAGTTCGTAAGTTTTTCTTCTCTTGCCGCCTCATCTTCTTGACGGTTAAAGGCACGTTTTCGAATGTGCCCTGTAATCGCTCTTTCCACTAAAATTAATAATCTTTCTAAACGTGTAAATTTCGTAATCGACACCGGGAGTCAACAAACGTTGATTGACCTGGATACTGTTAGTCCTAACAGTTCTACCGCTGATTTGCAGCAAATTACTGTAAACACGGTAGGTGCCTCTGTCCCGTTGCTGGGCAAGCACATTAACGTCGAGCTCGTGCTTCCCGACTGTGAGAAGCATGAGCTTGATATTTTTGCAATGCAAAATTTGCACCTACAGATGGGGATGAAGGGTTTGCAATCTAAACTCGAGCTCCTTAAGACTAAGCTTCCTCTGTCTACTTCCTTTCCTGAAGTCGTTGATGACAATATTCAAATCAACGGCATTCTGGGGATTGATGCTTTTCAAGCTTTTCGAGTGCTTGAATTGCAAAACGTCGCTGGCTATAAAGTTATGCGTGTAGCTAACGGTTTTTTACCCTTCGGGGATCTAAAATGTTATAAATCCTCTTTGTTTCCTATCGTGGCTTCGGCCGCTAAAAAGCGAGACGGTGGCTCGGCTTGTTCTGTTGTTTTGCCTAAGAGTTCTTCTCCTTCTTTTGTTTCGCCTGACGTTTCTTCCTCTTCTTCTGCACTGCATAGAGTTTCTTCTTCCTTGACTATTGCAAATAAACAAAAAAAGCAAACAAAAAAGAGTAAACCTAAAACTAAGCGTTATCATGGTATGTTGGAGGCATTTTTTGAGCCTCCTAAAGTTTGTTCTTCTGCCTTGGATGGAACCGAGTGTGATGTGCAGGCCGGTCTTGATAGACTTCTAGACTTGGAATTAATAGGGGTGCCTGCTAAGGAAGTGGAGAATGATAAAGAGCTAACAGACTTTAAGAGTAGCGTAGTTTATGACGAAGGCCGCTATCATGTTCACATACCGTGGAATCGTAATATACTAGCGAAAGTTCCACATAGTTTCGGGTTGGCGCGCTATCTCGCGCAGAAAGTTGCTGCTTCTAACTCTCGTAAAGGGATAGAGAAGCAATATAACGATGTCTTTCAGGAACAACTCGAGCTAGGTATAATTGAGCCTCTTTCTCTCGGGAATTTAAATGTGTGTGAACATAAGTGGATACCTCATAGGCCTGTCGTGAGAGAACACGTTTCCACTTCCAAAATACGCCCAGTGTTTAATTGCTCGCTCAAGCGAGGTAAATTGCCTAGTCTAAACGAGGCCTCATACGTGGGTCCTAACCTCATGAATGATTTGCTTGGTCTGTTGGTGTACTTTCGATCTAATTCCATTGTTGTGCTATCAGATATTTTTAAGGCGTTTCTTCAGGTAAAGTTGGCCAAGACCTTTGACCGTAATCAATTTAGTTTTGTTCTCTTTGAGAATGGTGAATTCAAATATTTCCGATACACAACCTTGTTGTTCGGTTTTGTCGCTTCCCCTTATATTCTTAATTTTCTTCTCAAACTCCATGCTAAAACTATTAACGATTTGGTGGTTAAAGACATAATGGCCAACAAACTGTACGTTGACAACCTTATTTTCACGACTAATAGTCCCGAGCTTGCGCTTGACACTTTTCAACGCGCAAACAGAGCTTTTAAAGAAAGCGGCTTTCCTTTGCGTCAGTGGCAGTCTAATAACTCTGATCTTTTGACTCAAATTGACCCTTCTCTTTGTAGCTCCAGTGAGCACTCCAGAGTGCTGGGTTACAACTTTAATTCTTCTTCTGATTCTCTTTCCGTATCTGTAAAGAGCTTAAATCCTTCCTGTAAAACTCGTAGGAGTATGCTGTCAGACATTGCTTCTTTGTATGATCCTTTAGGGATTCTATTACCATTCTCTGTTAGAGGAAAACTCATCTTACGTAAATTAACACCGTTGAGACTAGGCTGGGATCAAGACGTTCCAGATGATATCTGTAAAGAATGGCGTAATTTTTGTCAGGAATTTTCTGAATTGCATGCATTTGAGTTCCCTAGGATGAATCTTGTTGAAACTGAGAAAATTGACCTTGTAATTTTTTGTGATGCCAGTGCGAGAGCTTTTGGAACCTGTATGTACGGTGTCCAAAAAGAGCGCAGCTCGCTAATTTTCTCAAAAGTTAAGGTTTCACCTCCTAGGCAAAGAACTCTTCCTTCTCTTGAACTTCTGGCTGTGTTTCTAGCATATCAGTGTCTTGTTTCCCTGATGTGCGACGTCAACTTTCCCTATAAGGTCTCAAGTGTAACTTTTCTTACCGATTCCCAGGTTACCTTGGCTTGGTTATTGAGTGGTAAGCCTCCTCGAAAGAATATTTTTGTCAGTAATAGAATTAAGGATATAGATGGCATGCGACTAACGTTGGAAGGTACAACTAAAGCTTCTTTTCACTATGAATATGTACCCACCACGTACAATGTGGCAGACATGTTAACTCGCGGCATAAAAGCATCAAAGTTTCTCGAGAGTAAAAATGTATGGTTAAAAGGTCCTGACTGGATACGCGAAGGTAAGGACCAGTGGCCCAAGGGCCACTTGGGATGCATTCCCCATCAATTTGTATCCTCTGCATGTATTAATGTTAATGTTGTCCCTCCGTGTAAAGCTCCTATTCTGGAGATTGAACGCTTCTCCTCCTATCCTAAGTTAATAGGTACGGCTGAGAAGGTGTTTAAAGCTGTCGCTATTTTTCGACATGCAGATTTGGGCAATGCAAAATTGCGAGCTTTCCTGTTCCTTATTTCTTCTATGCAAAGTACATACTTTGCAGGCGAGCTCGAGGCCTTGAAAACCAAAAGTCCTCGGCCGCCGCTGTTAGTTAGAACTTTAAACCTTTTTCTCGATTCGCACGGTATCATTCGTTCGAAGAGTCGTATTGCGAATGCTGAGGAATTAGACTATAACACTCGCAACCCCATTTTGCTGTCTAGTTCTTCACATTTGACTCATTTACTAATTTCGCACACTCACAAACTTCTCAACCATCAGGGGCTCGACATCACCGTTCAGAAACTTAAGTTAGACGGTTATGTCGTGCCTCGCTGCAAGCGCACAGTTCGCGGCGTCTTGGCTAAGTGCATTGTCTGCAAGAAGCTAAACGTCAAAGCTTTTTCTTATCCCGATCCTCCTGCTCTACCTGACTCGCGTACTAATTTCGTGAGGCCATTTGCCACAACTGGCATGGATTTCTCTACCCACTATTGGGTATTAGACCCTTTTGGTTACAAGCAAAAGGTGTACTTACTGTTATTTACGTGTTTTCAGACTAGGGCTATTCACATTGAAGTTCTTCCTTCTATGACTCTGGAGGAATTTTGTTTTGCCTTCATAAGATTTACGAACGAAAAGGGCATTCCTAACACTGTTTATTCTGACAATGCTAGGACTTTCACCGCCGCTCCCGATCTTCTATCGGAAGTGCTAACTTCCTCCTTGTATGAAGAGCGATTTCGCCCTTTTAATATTAAATTCAAAACTATCCCTATCTACAGTCCTCAATTTGGAGCGATATGGGAACGCCTGTTCAAGTCCATAAAGGATTGCATATATAAACTTTTTGGACGGAGCACTTATTCTTATTCTTCTTTCATAACTGTTATTTCTGATATTTCTCTCAACCTTAATCGGCGTCTTCTCTCGTACACTGAGATGGGGGACTCGATTTTACCTATAATGCCCCTTCAATTTCTTCAACTTTACCCTACATCTAATTCTCTTATTCTGTCCGATGAGCTTCCGGACTTGGAGACTGACGATGTTGAGCATCGCGAGCATTTGCTCACTCTTTTGGAGAGACGCGATGTCATGGTCGCCAAGTTCCGGGAGCTTTGGTACTCTCAGTATCTTATTTCTTTGCGAGGTCCATATCCTCTGAAATCTTTACCTTTGCAAAACAAATTCTTATCTGTGGGTCAAGTGGTACTTGTAAAACACCCTATAAAACCCAGACCATTTTGGGCCTTGGCTCGCATCAGTGCTTTGCTCCCTGGTCGCGACGGCAAGGTCCGTGTTGTAAGAATTATAAGGGCTGATAACACCGAAAGCGCCATTAAAGTCTCGTTGCTGTACCCACTGGAGTTAGTTGTGACCGATCCTACTCCAGAGGAGGTGGGAGATAGCGCAGACGGGAGTGGTTCGGACGCGGAATCATACCCTCGTTCCGAGCCTCCCGCGAGGTTTGAAACTCAAAGGGGTAGTTCTACCTCTGAACACCCTAGAGTTCAGCAGCTTAATTCTTCAAATTCTTCTGATACGGATTCTTCGGTCTTGTCCGAAGAACCAGTAGTTACTCCTGCTGACCGCCCTCTAAGGGAAGCGGCGCGTCAGCAACGCAGTAAATTAACTTATCTTATTAAGAAAGGGCATTTGTAAACCCTTTCAATTATGTGTTATGCGCAGATATTATTACTTGGTCCTTTCCAGTATTGAGCTGGAAGGACATTGCATGTCTTTGTGTATTTCACGGAATTTTCAAATGAAAACTCCGTTTTTTCTTTTGCCGGGATTGTGTCGCAACTCCAGCCTGCTCCTCTTGTATGTCCCATGCAAGTTAATTAATATCTTGTAGTATAAGGGACTGGGTCAAAATCAATTCTCAATTGACCTAAAAGAATTATATTAATTAAATATGACAAGCAGGCAATAATGGATTGCTTCCCCTTCCTGGCAACAAATGCGTATGTCGAACAGCCTTAATATGTTCGTTTATCTTTGCGAGCTGAATCCGAAGTCACAACAACGGATTCGGAGCGCACTTGACGTCGAGGCCTTCGCGGGCTGACACGTCAGAAGACAACCACCTACGGAGTCGGAAGCACGTGACTTGTGCGTTACAACTTCTAAACCGGTTCTGCTTCCGGGCAGCTCTGGGCCCGGATAGCCGGCTATCATTGAGGAAGTGTTCCCTGGACAACTTTTCTTCGAAGTTCAGGTGAGCGATCCTTACTTATTGTCTTTGCTTGTCATATGTTTATTTATCTTACTGCAGAAGGGACTATGTTAATGCCAGATAAATCTGGAAGTATGCGCTTTAGCCGATAGGCGCGACAAGGTGAAGCACTCCAACCATTGCCCGCTTGTCATATATAAGTAGCGTTTTTATATTTTCGGCCTGTTTGATGTTAAATAACGACCTAGTCCCCGATTATGCAAGATATTAGCTTGCAAGGGACTTAAAAAGGGAAGCAAGGCTGGAGTTGCGACAAGGTATCAATCGAAAGATCTCCTCAAGACGCATCTTTCAAGCGCTTTTCAACTCCCTCGAAGGTAAGAAAGTGGGCTTCAGGGGTGTAGGAAAGTCAATAATGGCCTGGAAAAATGAAAATAATCTCTCACGCTCAAACGAAGCCGAAATTCGAACAGGCAAACAGTTATGGTATGTACGAAGAAAAAACGATCAAAAAGTGTTGAGTAAAGTTTTTCGTGGGTCGCACCCATTTTCGTCAAAAGTGGTTGCGGGAGTTTTTTGTGATTTTATAGGTTTCGTTTGAGATAATTTCTTGAGAAAACCCTTGCTCATCGTGATCTCTAAACTTGATAACTTTGAGAAAAAGGTTAAAACTAGGACGTATCAAATTTTGAAGTCCCCACTAGATCAAACAACGTCACAACTGGCGGCCAAAAATGACCTTTAAAAAATTTCATTTTTTAACTCAACTTTAAAGTCGCCCAAATGGTAAACTTTGTAAGCAAACACTCTATAATTTTTGTTTTGAGTACTACCAACGTTTTTGAATGTATGCCATTCCACCTGTGACAGAGTTCAATAACCTTATTTCCTGTGATGTGCCAAATAGGGAATCATGGTTGCCAGCTGAGGCTAATGTAAACTTTAAGATATTTTTGGCTAGAAAATATAGTAACCTTGAGAGGATTTACACTGATGGGTCCAAAATAGCAACAGGATCAGTGGCTGCTGCCATGTATGTTCCATCATCTGTGATGGCAACTTCCTGGCTGATGAATCCGTCTCATTCAGTTGTTGGAGCTGAGTTGTTTGCCATATTACAGGCTTTGAAATACATTCAGGGAACAGCTTTGTCATATTGAGTGACTCACAGACGGCACTTGGACTTCTGCTAAATAATAAAAAGGATGCATATAGAGAATTTTGTTTGGAAATCTAATTACTGATATTAAACTCCTCTCATTCAGTACATTTGCAGTGGGTCCCTGGTCACTCAGGTATTCAGGGAAATGAAAAAGCAGATAGATGTGCAAAGCTTGGCCATCAGAATCTCAAATGCGTTTGGACAAACCTCCATTGTGAGGAGTTTCAAAGTCAAATTCGGAACCAGTTCCTTAATGTCTGGACGCACCAATGGCATACACAAGTTGACTCCTCCGGCAAGGGTCGCTTCCTCAGAGATTTGTTGGATAGACCAAGGAAGCTAACATATAAGGGGGAAACTCATAGACAAATAGAGTGTGCAGTTAGCAGACTGCGTATGGGGCACGCTAGTGTATTGGCACATCTCTTTAGGTTTAATATGAGTCCATCTCCTAACTGTGAAGCATGTGGTATTCCTGAGACTGTTGAGCATTTCCTATTGCACTGTCATAAGTATTCTAGGCAAAGGAATGTGTTAACCTTGCAGCTTGACCGCATGGGTGTAGAAGTTGACCTCAAAAACTTGCTGTGGAAACCATTTAGTCAATGTTCAAAGGAAAATAACTCATTTACTTGGCAGCTTCCTTAGAGGCACTGATAAATTGGATGTACTTTGAAAGTTATAACATATAAAATTTCTGAATTCTCCTTATCAAATGACTTGAGTAACACTTGAATCAGTCTTATGACGTGCTCCATTTAAATGTTTATGTTGGCCATATGAGACAGCTTCTGCTGTAAATGAAATTATACATTCTAAGTGATGTCACCACTTGTGTGTGAAATTGTGGAAAAAAATTGTGTGTATTTGGATGTTAAACCACTCGCCATTATCTGATCACCTTGGCTCTGACTGGGCGCAAGCTCTGCGCTGCATCAAGTTCAATGAGAACCACGTCAAAGCCTTGAATACAGCCCTGAAGATACCAGGTCCGACGGGTTTCTGTTGAAGAAAACCAGCGACTTTATGAGGAAGACCTCTCTTCCTCCACCCCGACTATCATCATCATCATTCATGTAAAACTTTCTTAAATGGGTTCCTTTAGTGATTCTTGGGAATAAAATTCCCATTTCCTTCAATTGCATCACGCTTCATATTGACCGATCAAAGGAAGCATCTTAAACCAGAAAGTGATAATTTTTACTGATTCTACAAGTGCCTTGAGTATTATCTCTAATTTTGTTAATCCACCAAATAAAACCTTTAGTAGGAATATCCAGAGAATTTGCTTGAAGCCTCATCCAGCTTCCACCTTCAGTGGATTCCCTCTCACATTGGAATAACAGGCAATGAAATTGCTGATAAATGTGCAAAACTGGGCTATAGGAATTCAAAATTGGCTCTCACTCAACTCAGCTATGAGGAGAATGTAAATAAGCTGAAGGTGAGGATGATGGACCATTGGGGTGGGTGCTGGCAGAAACAGGTGGAGGGCTCTGGGAAGGGGAGATTCTATTTTGAGTTGAGCAGAAAACCTCAGTTTCGATTGGATGTGAATCTCTCAAGGAAATGTCAAAGTATTGTTAGTCGATCCCGTGTTGAACATGTTGGTGTCTTTGCTCACCTTAAAATATTTAATATGTGCCCTAGCCCATTGTGTCCGGAGTGCTCCACTCCTGAAGCCATTGAGCACTTCCTGTTGGTGTGCCCAAGGTATGCTCTGGCTAGATTGAACCTTACCATGTGTCTCTCTAGGCTCAATCTGGAAGTCAGTCTTGAGAATGTTCTTGGATGTGGTAATTACCCATCTTCTGTTTGTTCAAGGATCCTCCATTCTTTGTTCGGTTTCATAACTGACAAATAGGCCTAGATGGAAAAATTTGTGATCTCTTTAATTAATTTGTGCACATGAGATTCAGCATTATAAGTGTACCTGACTTCTTTCTGTTATTCGGAGCTGCTTGTGCCCTTGATTACCGCTACAAGATGTCAGTTACATATTAGTCAAATTTCATAAGAATCAGACTGAAAACAAAAAATTTCCTAATTTTTATGAAGTAGCCTAAGTTAAATTTTTTTTGTTTCATGGAAATAACAATTCACAGTGTGAATATGAAGTTATGCATGGAGATTATCGAAATGAAAATGAAAACAGCATTCAATTAAATAAATTTTCCATTATATTACACTTCAACAAAAAATTTTGTTTATGGTCTGTAGTGTAAAGTTACTTACTTTCAAAATTCAAAAGAATAGAAGTCATTGACTTTTACTGCTAAGAAGAAAACAAAGACAGTTTTAGAATTCTTGGAACATTTCTAACAAAGTTATATTGCCTTTTTTTCCATTTTTACATGCTAATTTTTTTTATCATAGTTCAAATCCAAAAATTTCAGAATATTTGATATATTGGTAAAATATTGCGTATATAAAAAAATATAAAATCCCTGAATATAACCTTGTTGGAAATGTTTCAAGGATTCCAAAACTGTCTTCAAATTTGTTCCAGCATAAAAACTCAATGATTTCTATTCTTCTAAAATATGTATGAAAATGACTCAAGAAACTAAAATTTAAAATTTTTTGGAAAAACGTAGGCCTAAATCAAAATAGTTCTCAAACAAAATATGTTTTTCTTTCAAAAATACATATACTGTCCAAATTTCAGACCAATCGGATCAAAACTCAGATTTGACAGAAGGACCCCCCTTAAAATCTCCGAGAGCAAAGAATGATTTTTTTGCCTGAAGAATTTCTTTGAAGCTTTCCTCAATGAAATCTAGTGTTAGACTTAGGGGAGACGATGGGTGCCATTAAAGGCTGCCAATGATTATGGATTTATGTTTATTTATTTGCACTTCCAACCAAACCATTTCAATGCCTTTGCATTGGTAAAATTAAAATTTTGAGTATATTATTACAATAAAATTTTTTAAATTATTCAATTTAAGAATTATAAATTGATCAATGTAAAAATAAATTGGAAATGAATGCTATTAGACAGCTTTAATACTAGTTGAGTTAAAAGGAACAACTAAGTACCCAGTGACATAAATAACTAGCTTATAATCTACCTCTGCATTAACCTGAACTTTGGAGAGAAGAAAGAAGTAATAAAGTGGCAAAGAATATCGTATTTGTGAAGGAAAAGATACTAATGGATTCTTTAATTTTTGTTGCTTGTATAATGTTGATTAGATAGAAATAAACAACTTTTCTTCTATGCACTTTTTGTCGCAAATGAGTATTTAACAAGTTATAGCGGTAGAAGAATTTTTGTCTTTCATGGCTCTGATAAACATTAGGTTGGGTTAGGGTAGGATAGGTTATCTAAAATAATCAGATTTGCGTGAGACACAAGTAGACATCATCACACTTTTCATGTAACACGCGGCATTTGAATTAGTAGCAGTCTTTAACCGTTAAAAGTAGCACACGACCAACACTATAACTTATTAAATACTCATTTGCAACAAAAAGCGCATAGAAGAAAAGGTGTTAATTTTGATCTAACTACCATTATTCATGCAATAAAAATTCATAAACTGATTCGTGCCATGTACTAAACATTTACCACGAATAGTAATTACTATTTTTACCTAACTTTATAGCTGCTGTTAGAGAATATCTTGCAGTTCAATAGCTGGAAACCCTCTTAAATAATATGCAATACATGCACATTGTTTAAAAAATTTGAAATTTGAAAGAAAAGTTGAAAAAAGTTTGATTTTACAAATCTCCCCCTGACCTAAAAATTTCTCCACAAACCTTGGAAGTGACCATCAGATTCAATGGTAAATATTTTTTATGTGTTGTAACGTGGGTAAAAAATGCACGATAAAACTTCTACAATTGATGTAAAAGGGGATTTCATTGTATCTTTATGGGTTTACATCCACTTTGAAATTCTGTTTTGTACATTTTACATGTTTGTTACTGATTCCTTTGACCTGGTATGTTTGTGACACTGGACTGGCCAAAAGATTTCAAGGAATCAAATTAAGTTATTGGTTTGAATTACAGTGTACCTCATCATCTAACCTAATGGTACCAGTTGTGTGTTTATATATTTATTTATATATATATATATGTTTGGTGTCCGCTTCTTAAGAAATATAGGACGTCTGAGTTTGCGGTATCATAAAGACCGAATTCCTCAGTGTATTGAAAGATGTTAGGTTAGGTTAGCAGAGGTTAGATAATGTGGTCAAAGTGAAGTTTAATGCAATCACGGAAAATAAGAATTCCGATCTTAGGAATCACTAAAGGAACCCATTTAAGAACGTTTTACATGAATGACATTCTGCTCGCTGATGCGTTATTTTCGAATAATTGAACTTTGAAGTTGGCCTTGGCGCCAAAGGAAGCGAGCACGTGAAACGGAATTTAGTTATTAACGGAAGCTATTACAAACGTAAAGAGGTTGGGTCGTGAGGGGGAGGCACAGTTCTTCTAGTGAAAATTATAAATAAAGCTTCTAACCCACCCATTAGGGTGACGACCGCAATCTTGTTGACATCGGGTCCAAGATGGCGGCGCCCATGGTGGTCGCCATGTTAGACCCGATGTAAACAAGATTGCGGTCGTCACCCTAATGGGTGGGTTAGAAGCTTTATTTATAATTTTCACTAGAAGAACTGTGCCTCCCCCTCACGACCCAACCTCTTTACGTTTGTAAAAAGGGGTTAGCTTCCGTTTTTAATTAAATTACGCTCGCTTCCTTTGGCACGGGAAGGCCAACTTCAAAGTTCAATAATTCGAAAATTAAGCATCAGCGAGCAGAAAGTCGTTCATGTAAAACGTTCTTAAATACGTTCCTTTAGTGATTGTTTGGAATATAATTATTAATTTCTGTGATTGCATTAAACTTCACATTGACCGATAATGTTGACGGAATTTTTTCCTGGGTTCACTTAGCTTAACGATAACATTCTCTGTGGAATTTCCACAAGCCCTGCTACTACCTAATAATACCCTTGGTTTGTTTGGTGTCCGCTTCTTTCATTTTTCTGTCATGCTCATAAGGATAGTTATAATGACTGAATCTGTGATACGAGTTTTGCCCTGTACTGTTAGGATGGATAATTTGTTTGTCATCCACATCTAGAAAATTTGTTCATGAAAGGTATTGTAACGAGCCTCGAGTTTTCTCGTGTCCGGTGGTAGTACAGTACAGAAGAAGGATATAAACAGACGTTTCCTTCATCTTCTTATTACTTGTAAATCTGTAAGCAAAAATCAAACAATTCTCAATAGATGACAAAAACCTTCAGTTCAATTAAATTTCAAGTTTTAATTCAGAATTATGAAAACACAATAGAGTTGCACGAATGTAAGCTAGACTAAAAATTCAATTAAGAAAAACACTTACATCAGTATCAGGATTGGCCTAGCCTAACTGATCCACACTGGTAGGAAATTCATTCAATGTTGAAGACCTGCTGCCGTAAATTTAGTCTTTGAACGCAAATGTTCCTGGCTCTGAAACAAAATATAGAACTATGATTTGACGCCAAAAAGAAACTAGCAATGATCTTATTAAATAGCAAAATTTTAATTCCAAGAATAAATTTCATGTACAATTAGCTCCACTAAGACACTTCAAACACATTAAAATGAACAATCTTAGCTAGATCTTCCAAAAATCTGCAGTTGAACGAAACACTGGTTATCAATGCAGCCGCAGCCAACCAACATCCGAGCTTATATAGAGCCGACAAAAATGTAGTTGTACGTTAGGGCTTAATGACAATTATTGTTCACAAATATTACAAAAGAGCGTGAGAACAACACAGGTATTGAATCCTGTCATTTTTGGAAGGCCGTGCCAACTAGTTTATAGTAAATATTCTGAAGATTTGACATGCTGACCTATATCTGGTTTGGATACCTGAAGAGCTAAAATTTTTACCTCAAATCCATCTAATGAAGCAGGAAAATTGCCACTCAAAATCTTCAAGTTCAATTTTAACTCAGAATTTACTTTATTCATCGATTTCATTGCTGTATGAACTGGGCTCTATGTTTGACAGTTTCCTATCACTTTTTCCAGTCAGGACAGGTGCACACATTAAAAATTCATTGGGCAATGTAATGTTTCCATGAGGAAATAGAATTATAATTATTTTAAAATCATTCAAAGTTCACATGATGAGTGGAATAATTTTTTTCTATTTGGGGCACTACATAAGAAATGAGTCTGCCTTTGTAATGTCGTGCGCTAGCGGAACCTCTATCTTCGCTTTCGGCACGCCATTGAACGGAAGGCTTAGGGACACCAAGAAGAACACGCGGTTTCTTCGGTTTTATTTCTTATCCAAGACTCCGTGAATCTGCCCAGAAAGGTATGATTCAGAGTCGGACCACGAATTGCATGACATGAGGGGCCTAATTCAAGATCATAGTCGAATGATTAACTGATGCATATAGCACCGCACAACAAGAAAATAACTCACACCTCAAGGGTACACGAGAAATAGCTGAGTGGGACATAAGAGGCCATAGAATAGTAACACATAAAAAGAGAATTCACCGCCCTGCTAACGACGTAGCACCACAACAATTCGCATTACCATTACTAGTATTACTATATAAGAAAGTTTTAGCCTCCCTTGGCCGCGACAAAGGTGTCCCAAGAGAGGAAAGAGGAAGGCACCATCTAGCGTGTAGTTGGGGGGACGCGGAATCTACGCACAAGGTGCACAGGAACAGTAGGCCGAGAAATAAGTTCACAAACAAGAAAGGTTTCCGTTGCATCGACAGGGAAGAAAAATACGTCTCTAGTCGAGTAACACATTTAGAAAGAACACATCTATGATACACGCACACGAACATTGTAAACTCGTGTCACTAGTCGAAGGGAATGATTGAGGGCAATGTACTCCTAATCTTGCCCAATCTACATTCGATAATACATGTAATGATAGCTATAAGAGGCAGCGCAATTTCATGGACGATGCACTTCCATTGTGAGGTGAGAACACTTTTGACAGTTTATATGTACGTGACATAAACTTCGTAATCCTTGACGCCAGGCAACAATACATGAATCGCTTGTTTCGGCCAATGTTCAAAGTGTCCCTTTAAGGAAGCACAAAGTTACAAACATGAATGTACATCCGTATCCAACAATCCTAACACAGCGGTCATTAGTCAATAAGCACTCTGTCTGAACAAAGGTGGACAATCGCACAACAAGTTTTAGTTTTCACACTGCTTCACAATATAAAGAGATGACGAGTTAGGTAACATCACAAGTTAAAAGAGGATACTCTAAAATACTTACAGACGATGAAGAAAGGTCCCTCAGTTTAGACCTGTGACATCTTATTTTAGTCTGCAAAATAAGTGCCTACTCTGGCTTTCTTTACCCTATCTGTGGAAAAGAGACAGCAGAAATTAGGTCTCTGAAGCAGGGGCAAGTCACTAAGGTTATCAGATCAGCCATTATCAAAAAATTCTATTATCAAAAAATGAGAGAGGCAAGTACACGTTTATCAACGTCGCTTTGAGAACACAAATCGTATGAGCTAGTGGTCTCGAATTCCTGCGCCTATTCTCAGTCTACTGAATGCCGTGACTTTAGGCTTCCACCTTGCTGACTGGCGCAACTTGCCCAGCACAGCTCATAGGTAAGAAGCCACTCGACTAAATTTATTTTACTTTGCTATTAATGAATGTTATAAATAATACAAAGACAAGAAATAATACAAAGACAAGAAAAACACCAATACTTCTTAACATCAGTTTCTTTTTGCAAGTCAATCAAATTTTTTTTTCCTTTGTTGTTTGATACTCAGCCATAGAAAGTGTATCTTGGGAAGCTCGTATAAGTTTACTACATCATACTTCACATCAATTACTTTTGCTGACTGCTAAATGATACTTGAAAATAAAAGATGTTCTTCTCTACCAATAAGTTATAAGAAATTCTGTATCAGCTGGTCAGAGTAAAAGAGATAAAATTAGTAAGAACTCAATTTTCTTCAGTAAGTATAATAAGGCCATCTGATTTCAGTTTCCAAACTTAGCATCAAATCTGTGACAGAATTTGGCTCTACATTCAAAAACACAAATTACTTGGAGCAGTGAAATAGAGATAGGAAAGTTCATCAGTTAAATCACACGCTTTTCTTCTAAAGTACGGCCAAAATGGAACCTGACATTTCCAAACATTACACTGAAGCGCACTTGCTATGACACGTTACGACGGCTAGTCTAGCTTAATGTGGGTGGTTCACCGGCGACCGGAAGCATCCTCGAATGCTCTAGAAGCCGGCTGTTCACCGCTATCTAAACACAAATATGTTAAAAACACCCGAAAATATAGCTAGCACGGTAACACGTAAACCGAACGAGTTTCCCACTCAAGTTCACTCTCTAACTACACAAAAACTTAATATTATCCGGGAACCTGTTCCTCCCACGCACTTCAAACAAATAAAACGTTGGCGTCATTCTTGCGGACGAAGCGCGGATCCGCAAAATGTTGCCGCACAAATTTATCAAAATTCTTCAAATTTTCTCACGTCTTGTACGACGTGACACTCCCCCCCCCTTGGTGGCTCTGGCCACCAATAACTGCCGTCGGGGGGGGGGGGGGGGAGCGCTGGTTGAGGGCTGGTTCAGTGGCGGGGCGCCACCCACTACGTGCTCGTCGCAGTCGTCTCGCCCTGCGGGACGCGTCGGTGTTGTCTTCAGCGACGCGTGGGTGGCCTTCCACCGGCTGCGCGGGCGTGACTCATAGAGGAGTCCTCTCTGCTTCCCCGACCAACGTCGAACTTTCCGTCGCTGGCGGGTGGTGGACCTCTGGAGGGGTCCGGGTGTCGTCTCCTGGTCTTTCTCGACGCTGCCCGGCATTCCTCGTGCGTCGGCGAGTGCATCATGCTTGTCCCGATGCTTCGGATTCCGACGGCAGCTTGTCGCGCAGGCGGTACTGAGAGGCTGGTAAAGGGAAGATGGAGGTGGGTGCTCGGCGTTTCCTGGAGGGTCGGGAGCCGCATGGCCGCCTCCCCCTTTGCTTGGCCCGTTCTGTCGAGCTCTCTTGTCAACAGATGTGCGCTCAGCATGGTGCGCGTCGTGCTTTCTCTTCGGATCGCCAGGGTACGGGAGCTCCCATTTCCGTTTCTTCTTGGGCTTCGGTGATGCGCTGTCTGGATCGCACTGAGCGTCCATTTCATCGTTTGTTGCTGACTGGTTGATAAATCTCGTCGTAGGCGGGGCTTCCGCTTGATTGTCTTCCTCTGCCCTTGTGTTTTTTGTCCTTTCAGGGTCTCCGCGGTCGTCTGGGGGCCGCGGTTGGGAGGTCTCATCGCTGTGCTGCTGGGTGATAGCGTCTTTTCCTGAAAACAGTTCAAGGCACGTCTCCGGGCCACAGGTTTCGAGAGCGACTTCGGCTACGATTCTTGCGACCGTGTAAGAGTGCTCTCCTTCGGGGCTGACGTCGTCGTTCACCTTGCCGACCACTGCCCAGCCCAAGGCGGTGTGGTGGACGAACGGAGCCTTGCGGCGTTGTTTGTCGGAGTGACTGTAGAGTAGGTCTCCGCAGTCCGTCCCCAGGAGCACCGCAACTTCTGCGTGTTTGTCCAAGGGCAAGAAATGCCGAGCGAGGTGCGATATCTCCGGGGTTCTTGCGACGCGTTCGTAGGTCGCGACCGCTCTCTTTCTATCGGGGATGGAGTTGCATTCCAACATCGGTGGGAGCTCGAAGGTTTGGTCTTCGGACACTCCCTTTATTTTCAGCCCTGACACGCGTCTGCCGTATCGAGCGGCGGATTGATCGGTCAGCGTTTCCAGCTCGTAGTGGGACTTGGGGGTTGTCACGCGGAGGGCGTTCAACAGCTTGGGAGAGCAGAAGGACGTGGTGCTTTGCTCATCTAAGATTACGTAGGCGCGGCACGACCGACCCGTGCTCTCGTCGATAACGTCTGCCAGAACAATTATGCTGCATGCACCCTCCTCGGCTGTGGGTACGCGAGAGGCCAGGGCCACAGCTCTCAATCTCTCCCCGAGTTCGCTCTGAGCTCTGTCGTCGCTCGGTTCTCGACTGGGTCTCTCCTGACGAGTGGTTTCACTCGAATTTCCAGCTGCTCGCCAGTTGATGTGGGCGGCTGTGCTGTGACTGCTGGCTCCGCAGTCATCGCACTTCACAACTTCATTGCAGTGCTTTGCCCAGTGAGGGCCTAGACAACGGTAACATAAGTTATGCTCGCGTATGAAGTCCTTCTTCTTCCGGGATTCCATCTTTCTTACCGTTTGGCACGAGTTTGTCGCGTGCTGTGCACTCTGGTGGAGAACGCAGCTGCCGGTTTGATTCTCCGAAGACGTGTAGAGAACTCGCGAGGCTCTTGGATTGGGGCGAGCGGGGGCGGCCGTGTCGAGTCGATTGCTCACCCAGTTGAGGTTCGATGCCCCAAAACTATCACACTGGGTGTCTGACAGCGTTTTGATGAACTCGCAGAACCCGGCGAAATCAGGTAGCGATCCAAATAATCTTCTGTGCCTAGTTCGTTCGCTTCTCCAGGCGTCCAGAACGAAGAAGGGTAGCCTCCCAACGATGGGAGACAGCCCTACGTCGGTGTTCAGGAAGGCGAGGCCTTTGTTGTGCTGCATTGTGTGATGAATCGCTATACAGGCGTCGCTGAACTTCCGCAGCTTGAGGCCGACCGTGCGGTCGCCTTTAGATCCCTTGATGTCCGAGGCTTGCGCGAGGCGTTCGAGCAGAGTGTCGGCTACCCTGTCGTCAGAGCCGAAGCGAGTCTTCAATTGTTCGACGATGAGGGTGAGCAGGGCCGCTGTGTCCAGGTAGGTAGCTGCCAGGGTGTCGTCAATGAGGCTCCTTGGCTCGCCGCAGGTGTGGTTCGTGAGGATCTCGATGGCGTCGATGGGCTCCACGGCGAGCCTCTCCATCCTTCTCTTGATGGCATCGAAGCATCTGTGGAACAGGTGAGCCTCACCCGCGTAGGGTTGGCTTGGCGCCTTTTTCAGATCTTCGATCATTGAGAGCCTCATTGCTCCGTCGATCACTGGTGGCTTCGCTTCAAAGACCACGGCAGGTGAGCCGGTGGAAGCCCGGGGCTGGAATGCTGGTGCGGAGGGATTCATCGGAGGTGCGAGATCGGTGTTACGGGGCGAAGCATTCGCAACCGCCGCTGTGCCCCCTGCGGGTTCAATGACGTGATGCTGGAAGGCTTGGTCGACCCATGCTCCTGTGCGGTCCTCTTTGCACTCGGTATTCTGCTCACCGAAGGGCTGGTCATTCTCCGTTCGGTTCCTGTTCCTCAGTTTCGACCTCTCGATGGTGATTTGTGCCAACAGCACCGATGGATCCTCCGTGATGTCGATAAGCATCTGCTTGTTGCCTCGGCTAGGGGGCTCGCGGCGCTCGGACTCGCCGTCCTGGTGACGAGAGCTGGCGCTGGGAAGGCTCTGGCTGTGATCGCTCTCACTGACTTGACTCTGGCTGCAATAGCTCGAGTTTTTGCGACTCTGACGACGATGACTGGGGCTTGCTTGGTTTTCACCCCGACGGTTGGAACGGCATCCGTTCTTGCTCTCAGCCAATAGTGAATTTGAGGGCTCGTTCTGATATGCAGCGCCTTGCCGCTGGTTCTTGGACGAGGTCTTCATCGACCTCGAGTTCTTGCGCTGGGAGGGTTCCTTTGCCACACTTTGTGAAGAGCTCGCACAGAGCTCTTCGTTTCTGTGGTCCATTGAGTCCGCTAGTGCTTTCCTGCGAGCTCTAGCGCTTGTCAATGAGCCTCGGATTACCGTCGCTTCTGTGGTGGCTCCTGAACCCTCGAGAGCTAGGACCAGCTGGTCTCCGATTCGCTTGACGGTCTTAGCCTTTGCTCGGATTCCAGCGTGGACTTGATCCACCTCGCTGGGAGTCTTGAGATCTCGTGGTACTGCACCATTCAGGAGACTGTTCAAGGCTGCCAGCTCCGTATGGAATTGTTCTTCCAGCTGTGGAAGTCTAGGCTTGCTTTTTCTTCCGATAGAGGTCATTTCTGTGGTCTCTGATATTCGCCGCGGGCGGCTGAGAATCTGCTGTGGGCCTCCTCTTTGGAGGGCTTCTTCGTGGGAGGGCACCTTCCGCTGACGTCTATTCACTGTAATGTCGTGCGCTAGCGGAACCTCTATCTTCGCTTTCGGCACGCCATTGAACGGAAGGCTTAGGGACACCAAGAAGAACACGCGGTTTCTTCGGTTTTATTTCTTATCCAAGACTCCGTGAATCTGCCCAGAAAGGTATGATTCAGAGTCGGACCACGAATTGCATGACATGAGGGGCCTAATTCAAGATCATAGTCGAATGATTAACTGATGCATATAGCACCGCACAACAAGAAAATAACTCACACCTCAAGGGTACACGAGAAATAGCTGAGTGGGACATAAGAGGCCATAGAATAGTAACACATAAAAAGAGAATTCACCGCCCTGCTAACGACGTAGCACCACAACAATTCGCATCACCATTACTAGTATTACTATATAAGAAAGTTTTAGCCTCCCTTGGCCGCGACAAAGGTGTCCCAAGAGAGGAAAGAGGAAGGCACCATCTAGCGTGTAGTTGGGGGGACGCGGAATCTACGCACAAGGTGCACAGGAACAGTAGGCCGAGAAATAAGTTCACAAACAAGAAAGGTTTCCGTTGCATCGACAGGGAAGAAAAATACGTCTCTAGTCGAGTAACACATTTAGAAAGAACACATCTATGATACACGCACACGAACATTGTAAACTCGTGTCACTAGTCGAAGGGAATGATTGAGGGCAATGTACTCCTAATCTTGCCCAATCTACATTCGATAATACATGTAATGATAGCTATAAGAGGCAGCGCAATTTCATGGACGATGCACTTCCATTGTGAGGTGAGAACACTTTTGACAGTTTATATGTACGTGACATAAACTTCGTAATCCTTGACGCCAGGCAACAATACATGAATCGCTTGTTTCGGCCAATGTTCAAAGTGTCCCTTTAAGGAAGCACAAAGTTACAAACATGAATGTACATCCGTATCCAACAATCCTAACACAGCGGTCATTAGTCAATAAGCACTCTGTCTGAACAAAGGTGGACGATCGCACAACAAGTTGTAGTTTTCACACTGCTTCACAATATAAAGAGATGACGAGTTAGGTAACATCACAAGTTAAAAGAGGATACTCTAAAATACTTACAGACGATGAAGAAAGGTCCCTCAGTTTAGACCTGTGACATCTTATTTTAGTCTGCAAAATAAGTGCCTACTCTGGCTTTCTTTACCCTATCTGTGGAAAAGAGACAGCAGAAATTAGGTCTCTGAAGCAGGGGCAAGTCACTAAGGTTATCAGATCAGCCATTATCAATAAATTCTATTATAAAAAAATGAGAGAGGCAAGTACACGTTTATCAACGTCGCTTTGAGAACACAAATCGTATGAGCTAGTGGTCTCGAATTCCTGCGCCTATTCTCAGTCTACTGAATGCCGTGACTTTAGGCTTCCACCTTGCTGACTGGCGCAACTTGCCCAGCACAGCTCATAGGTAAGAAGCCACTCGACTAAATTTATTTTACTTTGCTATTAATGAATGTTATAAATAATACAAAGACAAGAAATAATACAAAGACAAGAAAAACACCAAGACTTCTTAACATCAGTTTCTTTTTGCAAGTCAATCAAATTTTTTTTCCTTTGTTGTTTGATACTCAGCCATAGAAAGTGTATCTTGGGAAGCTCGTATAAGTTTACTACATCATACTTCACATCAATTACTTTTGCTGACTGCTAAATGATACTTGAAAATAAAAGATGTTCTTCTCTACCAATAAGTTATAAGAAATTCTGTATCAGCTGGTCAGAGTAAAAGAGATAAAATTAGTAAGAACTCAATTTTCTTCAGTAAGTATAATAAGGCCATCTGATTTCAGTTTCCAAACTTAGCATCAAATCTGTGACAGAATTTGGCTCTACATTCAAAAACACAAATTACTTGGAGCAGTGAAATAGAGATAGGAAAGTTCATCAGTTAAATCACACGCTTTTCTTCTAAAGTACTGCCAAAATGGAACCTGACATTTCCAAACATTACACTGCAGCGCACTTGCTATGACACGTTACGACGGCTAGTCTAGCTTAATGTGGGTGGTTCACCAGCGACCGGAAGCATCCTCGAATGCTCTAGAAGCCGGCTGTTCACCGCTATCTAAACACAAATATGTTAAAAACACCCGAAAATATAGCTAGCGCGGTAACACGTAAACCGAACGAGTTTCCCACTCAAGTTCACTCTCTAACTACACAAAAACTTAATATTATCCGGGAACCTGTTCCTCCCACGCACTTCAAACAAATAAAACGTTGGCGTCATTCTTGCGGACGAAGCGCGGATCCGCAAAATGTTGCCGCACAAATTTATCAAAATTCTTCAAATTTTCTCACGTCTTGTACGACGTGACAGCCTTACTTCAAAATTTTCTCTTCGAAATTCAGCTGTAGCAAACTATCTTGAGCCTTACCAGCATTGGGAAGTTATTCAGACAAAAAATTTCACATACTTGCATAGATGGCTCTGCTAATTCAGACCATGACGGACAGTGTCATTAAACAAATCTCCTGCCAGTTGAACTTGTCAGTCATTTGGTCTAAGTTGGTTAGAAAACACTGGCCAGCTATGGAAGAGTCAGTGAGACTGAACCAGTGATCAGCTATATCAGAGATACAGCATTTATCCATGGAATAGTTATTGTGATACTTTCTTGCAGAGACTCATGAAAAGGATGCTGAGCAATATACACATTGGCCATCGTATAAATCATAACTGTGAATAATGAGCTCTTACTATTTCATTAGCATTATTAACTGATAAGTGATTCCATCATCTCTGACTTCAGCATCTGTTAAAGCACCTTGAATGTATTTGTTAGTATATTTTTATTTAAAATCCTTCATGATAAAAGCTTCATTTGGACCAATTGGCTCACTTGAAATAAAAAAAATGACCAATGACTAATCTCTATTCAGGTTGTTCAATCAGGGAGGATCTGAATTAGCATTTTAGTACTTTTTTGGAGGCATGGATGACTCAGATTGGATAGTATTACAAAAAGTTGAGCTTTCAGCAGTTCAGTGTCCTAAAAATACTTTAAGTGAAAAAACTTTGACAAAAGACTTCTATTTGATATTGACATGTTGTACTGTACGCTTATGTTTGGAAGCGCAGTATTGTATTTTTAATTAAGTTTAACATTGAACTCTTCCATGACTCCAAATTCCCCTGAGATGAATTTGAAACTTTGTTGGTTGAAGTATTTACCAAAATAGGTCTAAATGCCAGAATGGGTCTGGAAAAATTTTTTTGTGAATTTTTAATGGGAATTGTCACCCAAAATAAATGATGGCCTATGAGCTCCAGGCATCTGTTTTAGCTGTTGGTTATTTTAAAAAGTGAAAGAAATTTACAGCCACCATCACAAATTGTTATTGTATATAAACTTTGAGAGTAGGAGAATCTACTGATAGTGGTAGAAATTCTTACACATATTGTTTCACTTTCCATTTTAAGCTTATGTGCCAGAAGAGATCAGACCACAGGTCTATCTCTCATGCACCATGAACAAAATTGAAATTTTGTGGTTGCAACATCTATAACAACTTCAAAGGGAACCTCAACTTCTTGTAATATAATCACTGGCTTGAAATTGTTACAGACAATTTTCAATCTAAAACTAATTGCTAGCTAATTTCTGAACTATCCTTTTTCTATTTTTTATAAGCTATATTTTAGGTGAATTTGCTTATTTATACTTGAATAGTCTACATTTGTACCTAATGTGACTGAAAGAAATGAAAAGATTCTTTATCATTTATGCTAGCCCAGTGACTAAGTGAAATTACCCTGAATGTCAAATCTCAAAAATTGACCAAACTGTTCAACTACCAACTTTCATATAACTTTTGGATTTCAAATTAAGGGGATCATCCCAGTTTGAGACCTTTTTTCGTCCGATTCGTTTGAAAATTGGCCAGTATATGTCTTTTGTGAAAGTAAACCTTTTTTACTCATGTCATTTTTTCAATTTAGGCCTTATTTTTTTTTTGATGAAAAACGTGTTTTTTGGTATATTTTTATTGATATTTCAGATTGGAACTCCTCCTTCAGTTTTGATGCTAGAACAAAAACAAAGACAGTTTTAGAACCCTTGGAACATTTCTAACAAACTCAAGATCGGCTTTTTTCAAATTCAAATTTTTTCTATTTTTTCAAAATTTTTTGAAATTTCAAAAATCAGCAACAATTTTTTTGGGTTTAGAGCTATATATTTCTTCAAAGAATTCGAATTTGAAAATAAGCGATCTTGAGTTTGTTAGAAATGTTTCAAGGATTCTAAAACTGTCTTTGGATTTGTTCTAGCATCAAAACTCGAGGACAAGTTCCGTTTTGAATAGTAAAAAAGGAAAATTTTTCACTACAGCCCAAAATCAAACTATGTCTATTGAATTTGAATATAACGACAATTTTTTGTACATGAATGCAGTTTCCATGATCCATTTCGATGTACGAACAGTGAGCATCATTTTCCTTGTGAATTTCAAGTAAAGATCTAAGAAATATTGTACTTATGAGTAAATGAAAATAATACATTTTATTTCAGTAATCACCATGATCAGACTTTATCAATTTTTTCCGTCCGATTTATTTGAAAATTGGCCAGTATATGTATTTCGTGACAGGAAACCTTTTTTATTGGTATCACTTTTTCGATTTATGCCTTAGTTTTTATTTTTTTTGTTGAAAAAAAAATATTTCGTTATATTTTTTTGGAGATTTCAAAACAAGACTCGTCATCAAGGTTTGATGCTAGAACAAAACCAAAACCAGTTTTAGAATCCTTGAAACATTTCTAACAAACTCAAGATTGCTTTTCTTCAAATTCAAATTCTTTGAAGAAATGTATAGCTCTAAACCCAAAAAAATTGTTGCTTTTTTTTGAAATTTTAAAATTTTTTGAAGAAATAGAAAAAATTTGAATTTGAAAAAAGCCGAACTTGAGTTTGTTAGAAATGTTTCAAGGATTCTAAAACTGTCTTTGGATTTGTTCTAGCATCAAAACTCGAAGACAAGTCCCGTTTTGAATGTAAAAAAGTCAACTTTTCACTAGAGCCCATAAACAAACAAATTGAGCCTGAAAATCTTCATTTACGCTCCCCTTTTCACCCCCCTGGGGGGGCTTCTAGTGTCCGAAGGGCCATAAAATTTCATGGCATAATAACCCATCCCCTAAGGATCCTTTTTCAACAAAAAAAATTGGGCCTCAATATTAGCATTTTCGGTCCCCTTTTCACCCCCCTGGGGGGGGGGGTTCAAGTCTCCGTAGGGCCATAAAATTTCTTGGCTTAATAACCCATACCCTAAGGATCCTTTTTCAACAAAAAAAAACTTTTCAGTGGGAGGAGCCGGTGGGGCCCAATTGGGCTCGGGATGATCTCCTTAAGACCAATATATTCAGGTGTGACATCAAAGCCCAAAAGAAACCAAAAAGGCAAATCATCAACAGCAGTAAATTCTAAATACTTCTTATCAAAGATTGTGCCAATAGCCAACCTAACTAGCCTGAGTGACGTCTGTCTTAAAACCATCTCATATATGTGCCTTAGTGACACTAACCAAGCCATGTTGGAGCATAAAGGAAACATTCAAATTTTTTGTGACAAGTTATCATTATGAGGTAATATGGAATTGAGGAAAGTTTACCTTTTTTAATTTAAAATGTGTAGTTTGGTGTATTAAAATCACAGCTTTGATTACCTTAGAATAGTTGTTGGCCAATTACAGATTTCTGGCAATAGTTGATTCCTCTCAATGTTACAGATTTTCCTCCAAACACCAATAATGTTGAGGTTACTGCTTTGGTACCTCAGGTTCTGTTCTTTACAAATTTTCATCAGTATTCATGTTTAGGAAATTGGACAACACTTGAACTGTAATCATCTGATGCCACATCTTTTTTATAACTTCTATTTGTTTCTAAATCTCCAATATCATTGTGGATTTTGTTCAACTCATACTGCTGAAGTTGAGGCACTGAAAGATATTTCAAATGCTCTGTGGAAAAATCACTTCAAGGTACAATTTGGTTGAACTTGATGACATAACTTTTTTGAAACATATCTAGGTGGGAAAAAATTTGAACATGCTGATGACTTGTGAGAAACTTTAATTTTTTCATTATTTTGCTGGTCATCAGGAGACCTTTATTGTTTGCACCTTTGTCAAAGTTTGGTCAGAACTTTTTTACAGTATTGAATCTTGGTACATTTTTGAAATAACTCATTTTAATATGAACAGTAGTTGAATATATTGGATCCTAAAATATATGTACTTTCAATCACCAACAGTAGTTGAATATATTGGATCCTAAAATATACATATGTACTTTTAATTACCACAAGAAAAGACTGTTCAGCTTGAATATTTTTAAATTAAATTCCAAGATAAAATTCCTGCTTTGTTAATTATTGTTACTACAGAGTGTGCTAAATGAATAAGCAGAATGAAAATTGAACAATTAAGAGAATCAATGTTTATGCACTTGAGAGCAAAAAAATGAAATAGTGCTAGCAGTGTCTACCAAGTGTTATAAAGATGAACTTGGATCTGTGCTATGTTTAATCATTTTGGTCCTTTCTAGTATTGTTTGGATTGAGTTGCTCTGAGAGTGTTTTGTATGCCCTCATTTTTCTTACAGTAGTGAGGACCATTGTCATCACAACAAATGCAGGTATTGAGTGGTCTACTCTTTAAATGATTCTGACCTGAGAACATTGCAACTCCATTGTATTTTGCATGACCTACACTCTGCATTAATATGAGCTTAAAAATAAATGTGCATTCAATTGGATCCATGATAATTTTTTCAAATTGCTTGAACTATTGAGTAATTTCACCTATTTGCTGGATGTTTATCCAAATTATGACACTTTGTAGTATTTTTGCAGTACTGAAGGGTTGTAGATGTTTTACTTGCTTCTATACAAAATGAGTTCAGAAAATATTTATTCCGTTTTAATCGACTGTTTGTGAGTAATGAAAATTCCCCTTGGGAAACTACAACTAATGCTGTATCTAGGGAAATTAGTGTTCCCAGGGGGAAAATGTTTGATTCTGAGCTGAGTTAGATAAGCCTTCTTTTTGTTGATGTGAAATGTTTTTTTTTGTTAAATACTCTGTTGTTTTGGTTCACTGACATCCTGTTTTTCAGCACCTCAGACTTTCTTCTTCAACTTTCACCTTTTTTATAACCTTCTTTCTTAATTTACTGTATCTGTTTGCACAGGATTGTTTCTGGGTACACACTTCTTACATAGATTCTGCATACACTTAAAGGGAGCTACTACCCTTGGACTACCAAATTTCACAAATGTCTTTTTTTCCCATTTCTACCAAAACTAGGTTAACAAAAATGAATACAGGTATGTAAAATTGAATTCTGAATATATTTTATTCCATAAAATTTTTAATTTTTGCTGTAGGAAAAAAGGTAATTTTGGAACATAAGAAAAAATTGCACCAGACTTATCTCACTCTGAAATTTTCAATGTAAAAGTGTAATTTTGGTTTCATTTCATTCAACGCTGAAAGAGTATAGGCACCTTGTAACGAAAGATGTTTTTGATTTTCGATCTAGAAAAAAGTTATTGTTACACATGTCCAACATGTAAAAAATCCAAAAAATATAAGTTTTTTCCAAATATAAATTTAATTTAGTATTCAAATAGAATTTTGCTTCAGCACGTCGTTCCCACAATCGAACGGCATCGAATGAGACCAAAATCACGCTACTATGTTGAAAATTGTAGAGTGAGAATTTATGCAATGTTTTTCAAATTTTTTTTGCACAATAACTTTTTTCTATGACAAAAACCGAAAATGTTTATTGAATAAAATGTGCTCGGAATTCAATTTTACATAACTGTATTCATTTTCATTCACCTAGTTGCAATAAAATGTTGCAATCTGAGATTAGAAAAAGGTTTTTATGATTTTCAGGGATATGTAACAATGAGTATTTTTCCAATTTGAAATTAAAAAAATCCTTGGTTACAACGTTTCTACAGTCCTTCTGCTTCTAACGAGACCAAAATTATGCTTTTACGTTGAAAATTGTAGAGTGGGATAAGGTTGGCGTAATTTTTTTTTTATTCCAAAATTGACATTTTTTGCGAAAATCTAAAAATTTTATTGAAACTAATGTGTTTGGAATTTAATTTTACATATCTGTATGCATTTTTGTTCCCCTAGGTGCTATAGAAATGTGTACAGTGAAATTTGAACGATTAGGTCAGGTCCAACGTAGTAGCTCCTCTTAACTCCATACAAGTAGTGTCTTCATCTTGCCTTTCTTCGCTCATCTTTGTTGTTGTAGGGGAGGCTAAAACTAGCTTATAATGTATCATTTATGAAAACTACATACCATAAATAATCATTGTTCCATATTTTAGATTTGTTTTGCTCTTCAAAGAGGATAACTGAAGCAGTAAGTCAAGTTTTTATCATATGTAATGGAAACAGGCACTCCAGGATTTCAAGCGATCACCTCGGCCATGGAAAGGCCTTTGGTACCTCTAAATTTTGTGCCTACTTTGTTTCTTCCATATAGCGCTTAGTTTGCTTTTCTATCCACATATTCTCTTCCTCTGTTTAATACTTTGTGTAGCCATGTGCTGGTATTATTAGTGGGAACATGTCTAGTTTATTGGGAACCCATTTTATACAACCCATGTATAAGGGTTCCTTCTCTTTTCTTTCTTAAGATTGCTTTTGTTTTGGCTGTTGAGTCCAAAAGAGTATATTAATAATAATTATTGAAAATAGTGTTTTTTATCACCGTTACCAGCTGTAACATTTAAGCCACACACGTGAAGGCTGGCATAGCTTGTTTGTTATGAATGTCTTCAAGTTGATCAATTATTTCATGAGAACTTATGACCTGAAAATTTACAGTTCATTCACACATCCACCAAGCATGGAGCACTGTGTGGGTATGGTGCACAACTTTTGTCTACCATGGTGCACTATCAGATAAATGCAGAAAGGGAATTGCTGAGCTGGGCCATCACTTCATCAACCAGCAAGCTGCAGCCGAGGACACTGGGCTTAGTGTAACTCCATTCAGGTCTATGTGAAAAGCGGATTTTTGTTTTGCTAATTTTTGGCCTTCATTTTTCAAAACAGATTTAGTTTTGTGATAGTTGTTATGTTATGTTATCTTGTTGGTAAAAATCTACAGCACTAATGATGGAGATGGCAGCTGTAAAATATAGCTTTATTTTAAGATTAAAAGATCTGATAGACTTAGTATATTGAAATTTTTATGTGTTTAGCTTAACACATTCATTGCGGTATGACCCACCGGTGGGTCGTAGTTAGGTTTTTCCTGCTGTGAAACGACCCATCGATGGGTCATTTTGAAAAATTCTAACAACCTTTCTAAATTAAGGGCACTTAACAGGTCCAGTGAATGTTTGATATTTACAAACTGGCTTATCACTTTTGACTTTAAATTTAAGTTGAATATTGAACTTCAGTTTAACCCATCGCAACTAACGTGTTAATGATGGTTGCAGGAAATTACTTAACCTTGAGAGTAGATGTGTGTTCAGTGACTTGATTTTTGGCTCTTTATTTGGAATGGTTCTAAAGTTACACATACTGTAAAATAAATTTTGCATCAAAACTTGAATGCTATTAATAGTTGCAAAATTTGTTCTTTGTCATGAACACACATCTAGTTAGAAATATTGGTATAATTTATATGATTTTTTATTCAATGCTAGTCACCCAATCAGTTATGACTTGGATGATTTCGAATCAATAAATAGTAATAACTAAGGTGTCTAACTAATTGTTGAGTTTTTGATGAGGGTATGGTTGTTGGGATTTTGTTCTGTGGTTCTGGGGTCATGTCAAGTTCCAATATTTCATAGCAACAATTTCCCCAATTACCGTCATCCAAAAGTCCACTGTTTGGGTTTTTGATTTATGCTTTCACCTGTATGCAGTAGACTTGAACCAAAGTTTTTAAATTTTCCTTCCTGGTTGCATGCTGCTCTGCTAAAATTTAACTTTACATGTAAAAATTCAACATCTAAACAAAGATATTTTCTATATTTGTTGATAAACAAATCATTGATTTGAGTTCATGACTGTTAGACCAGAGAGGCCTCTTTCCATCTTGGAATAATGGAGTACGGCAACGATTACAAGTATGAGTGTGGGGTAGAGAAAAAACACAGTTGGTAATCTAGGAACTACATGTACTGTACGTCCGTCGAGCACGGCGGCAAGAACAAGAAGAAGGAGCTCGATCGCTCTACACAGGCAGTTAACACATGAACATAGAAAACGGGACGGAAGTAATTTAATGGGTGACTGCGACAACTCATATATAATAATAAATATATATACTGAAGTTGGATCTCAACACACCCCCTCCAACTGAAGTATTCCATCCCACTATGCATCAATTCACATAGTAATCAATTAGAGCTAACATTTCAACGTTCAGATCTTTCATTGAACATTGAACAGCAGAAAAACAACATTAAAAAAAAAATCATCAGTGTAGATCAACAGATTACACTGAGCACGATACAAAAAATATAACGCACAACAATGCATAGTCCGCAATAGCGTTAAGAGTATTGTACTCAAGAAAGTTCTACCTTTTCTTGCAATTGGTGTACACAAAGCTAAACTAGAAACATGTCAGACACGGTAACTTAGAATTAAACACACACTTTGAATTTAAGCAACGACTGTCTAGTAACAGGCTTTGTGAACATGTCAGCCATGTTTTCCTCTGAAGGAACAAAGCTCAAAACTGCTTTATTGTCTTGAATAATTGCTCGAATGAAATGAAATCTTATGTCTATATGCTTCGAGCGTTGATGATGAACAGGGTTTTTGGCTAGGTCGATAGCACCTCTATTATCAACAAAAATTTCAACCGGATCATCATATCCATCCATATCACACAGAAGCTGTTTGAGAAAAATTCCCTCCTGCACAGCATAAGTCAAGGCAACATACTCAGCTTCGCAGCTTGAAAGAGCAACAATATTTTGTTTCTTGGACTTCCAAGATATCAGTGAACTGTTGCTAGATGCTCTAAACACATATCCTGATATGCTCTTCCGGTCAGAGGATCCACCCCAGTCAGAGTCAGAGAAACCAGTAATTTGCATGGGGTCCTCAGATTTCACAAATTTCAAACCGTATGAAATAGTACCTTTAAGATACTTCAACACAAATTTACACAAATTCAGGTGAGCATTTGTTGGACAAGTTAAATGTTGCGACAGTAATGTAACGACATAGCAAATATCAGGCCTAGTACAAGTCATCAAGTAGATCAGGCTGCCAACTATCTCACGGAACAGTTTTGGATCGCACAAATTCCTAGAATTAGAGCTTACATTAAGCTTGTTGGCACTGGGATCACATGGAATAGACTTAGGCTTACAATCAGACATCCTAAATTTTGATAAAATTTTCTCAACATACCTTGACTGCTTCATCTCAATTGAGTCATGCTTCACATCAAATTCAATGCCTAGATCAATTGTCCAAGATCTTTCATTTTGAATTGATTTGACAACAAACACTTGACTTCCTTCAATACAACAGCGTTAGAAGAGGCCAAAATTAAGTCATCAACCCATACAATAATAATCACTTTTCCAGAGCCGCTTTCCCTCACATAGACACAAGTATCACTGAGAGATTGAACAAAATTTTGTTCAACAAGAAAATGATGCAAAAGGTTGTTCCAGTTACGGCCACTTTGCTTTAAGCCATACAAAGATTTTTTGAGTTTGCAGACTAACTTCTCTCCATTTTTGTCAAGTTCAACAAATCCCTCAGGCTGTTCTACAAAAAACATCACAGTCTATTTTTGCATGAAGATAAGCAGTGCACACATCCATCTGGTGCACAATGTACGACTTTTGCACAGCAATATCCATCAGCATTCTAACAGAAGTTAGACGTGCTGTTGGAGAAAAGGTTTCTGTGAAGTCTACATCAGCTACTTGGGAATATCCCTTGGCTACATAACGAGCTTTGAAAGTTTCCTGATCATTGGGACCTGATTTAACACTATAAACCCATCGTCCCCCAATAACAGATCTTTCTTTTGGCTTTTCAACAAGTTCGTACGTCTCATTATCGGCTAGTGCAGCCATCTCATTGGTCATTGCCTGTTTCCACTCAACATAATCTGGGGATGAAATTGCCTCAGAGTAAGACTTAGGGATACTGCTCACTCTGTAGCAATAATCAACAAAATTATTAGTGATATCCAATTCATCTGGATCAACATAGTCTTTTAAATAAGCTGGGGGCTTCTTTTCTCTCAAAGGAAATCTTCTAGTGGGCTCTGCATCTGAATGAGTTTCATTTTGAATCACTTCTGGAACAGTCCCAGGTTTCAACTCAGCCTCAGCCTTGTCAGCCTTCTCACTTTGTTTCAGCTCAGCAGGGTTATCTACAGCAATGAACTCATCCTCACCCACCACATTTCTAGAAATTTTATCACAGAATGTGACACATCTGACTCTTTTTATTTGACAAGTTTCAGGGAAATAAATCATGTAAGCAGGGCTGCACGGGTCATATCCTACAAAAACACCCTGCTCTGACCTAGGGTCAAGCTTTCCTGGGTTTTGAACCATGGCAAAACATTTTGATCCAAAAATGTGCATATTGGAAAGGTCAGGTTTCTTTCCCGTGAACATCTCAAAAGGAGTTTTGCCTGTCCTTTTGTTGAAACACCTATTTCTAATGTAAGCAGCTGTTCTTACAGCATGATTCCACAATTCTTTTGGCAAATTTGCATGTAGCAACAAACACCTAGCCATCTCAAACAATGATCTCCAAGATCTCTCAGCAGTCCCATTCTGATGGGGAGAGTACGGAGCTGAAAATTCGTGTTTTATTTTATTCTCGGTAACAACAGCTTTGAACAAGTTTGAGGAATACTCAGTGCCGTTATCTGTTCTTAAACGTTTAACAGAGCCAAATGGAGCAGAATCAGCCAAGAATTTCTTAAAAGCCCCAACAGCGTCACTTTTACTTTTGAGGAAATACACAAAAATGAGGCCTGAAAAGTCATCCACAAAAGACATGACATACATGGAATTCTCAAAAGAAGTAGGGCTTATAGGTCCAGCTAGGTCACTATGGACTAGCTCTAAAGGTTTTCTTGACTTTTCATCAGGGTCTCTGCTCCTATATTGACACATTTTACCCTGGACACAGATCTCACAATCGAAATTATGCTTGTTGGTAATTTTCATTCCTTTAGTAATACCTTCTAGGCTCAACACATCTTTTACATTACAATGCCCAAGAATATTGTGCCACTCCTCCAGAGTGTGTTCACCAACAGCATTAATAGAATCAACAGAGCTTACAGAATTTAAATAATACAGCTTGCCACATTTTTTAATATTAAACGCATTCCCATCTGGAGTAAACAACTTTGAGGCGTTTTGACTGAAATTAAATGATGCACCCTGATCAATAGCAGCCTGGATAGAGAAAATATTCTGCTTAAAACTAGGAATACAAAGAACATTTTTTAAAAGAACATTGTGTTTCCTATTTTTGGCGTCAGTCAGGGTAATTCTCGCATCACCTTTACACTCTACAATATTGTTCATCCTAGAACCATCTGCTAATTCAATGAAATGATTCCTAGGGTCAAAACTTTCATCTAAAGATACAAACTTAGATTTATCACAAATAATGTGAGCAGTAGCTCCACAATCCACCAGTAACTTTGAACTGTCTACAACAGAAGCACTTTCTGAGTCTGTTGATACTCTAAAACAAAAAGAGCTTTTCACATCTTTGCTATCAGTAGCCATCGCTTTTGCGGTATCTCTCTTTCTGCAAAAATTAGTATCATGAGATGCACTTTTACAAATTGAACACCACCGATTTTTCTTTGCACTGTGACTTTTACACTCATATTTCTTGTGACCTGACTTACCACATAAGTAACAAGTAATTTTAGAATCTTTCACTTTCATAATTCTTTCTTCACTTTCACTGTAGCCTTGTCGGGTCTTCTTTGTTTCTTCTTCACTCTTGAGAGCCGATTTGAATTTCATGAAGTCCATTTCAGTACTGTCACTTTGCGTGATGACGGTAGAAAAAGCGTTGTAGGCAGCTGGCAATCCTTTGATAATCATGGCGATAATCAGTCCATCGCTGATATTTTCGCCGGCTTTCTTCAGGTAGGATGCAGTTGTCTCTGCCCGCAGCAAATAGTCCGTTACCGTCTCGCCATTTTTCATCTTCAGCGCAGCCAACTCGCAATACAAAGAAATAATTCTCGGTTTACTGCTGCCGAGGTAATGATCACGCAGAATCTTCATGGATTTTCTTCCATCTCCATAGGCGTCTCTGATTATTAACGAGAGACTTTTATCATCGAGCCTTTGTACAAGCTCGGAGAACACTTTCTTATTCTTCTCAACATCCAGACTTGATTCTTCGCCCTCAAGGACGGCATCCAACGACTTCAAGTCTAGGTAGGCCCGAAATTTCACCTCCCACAACTCATACCTTTCATCATTGCCATCAAAAATTAGGTTACTGGGCCCATAACCTGTTAGACCAGAGAGGCCTCTTTCCATCTTGGAATAATGGAGTACGGCAACGATTACAAGTATGAGTGTGGGGTAGAGAAAAAACACAGTTGGTAATCTAGGAACTACATGTACTGTACGTCCGTCGAGCACGGCGGCAAGAACAAGAAGAAGGAGCTCGATCGCTCTACACAGGCAGTTAACACATGAACATAGAAAACGGGACGGAAGTAATTTAATGGGTGACTGCGACAACTCATATATAATAATAAATATATATACTGAAGTTGGATCTCAACAATGACAAGAGTTTGTTTTTCAGGTTCACCTGTGGGACAAAAATAATCAAAGGCTTACAGGATGTTAGGGCTTATTTGGCTTGTACTCATTGGCTATTTTATTGTTGCAACTGAGCATGCAGTACATTTAGTAGATGTGTATTATGTATCCCATTTCTTGCACTCATGCCAGCCTTTTCCACTGGTTACTTAATCAATATTGTGAATGAAGAAGCCTTTTGCAATTAATGGAAAACGCATCTTCAGTGTACAGGATTGTGAAATAGGGTATACTAATTTGTCATATTCAAAATAAGCAAGGTTAACACTACCAACAAACTTCTCAGCTGTTGGCAATGGTGCATCAGCACCAGAACATGCCTCAAGAACCTCTACTGTAAATTTAATTTGTTTCTTCCAGAGAGGTGAACATGAACTTACCAACTGTGCCTTTGTTGATTAATTTTTCATTAGTACTTTTATAAGTTGGCACAATAGTGGTACCATATCAGATATCTCTGCTAAAGAAAGTGCAAGTTGTGTTCTATGACATTAGGCTTGCAGGTAAAAATTTCTTGTTCAGTTGGGTTTGTCCTTTATTTATAATTCTGCATGGAGGTTGATATTCGTTGTTGGAAGTAAGATGCTATGGATTGGTTTATTGGGTCTGGTAGTTTCCTTTGTTTTGAGGAGGGTACTTTTCAAAGTTACAATTTTTGGGTATTGAACCTTAACTAGCACTGGATGTTTGTGGTCGACCCAAGTATTTATCTTTGTATGCCCTTATTTGGCCGACATTCAGGGTAATTTTTATGCTTGTCTATTTCTTAATATTCTTTTTCTTAATAGTTTAGCTTCTCTTATGGTTTTCATTACTCATGTCTACATCTCTTGTTCTGACTCAATTTTGAATTGATGACCATTCCACATTTTTGTGAGGGATTACATAGGTGATCATTTGGGCTGAGATTTTCCTGTATGTGTTCAGAAATGATGAGCAGGAACTTCTCTCTCTGATTAAAGCTCAACTTAACTCCGAGTTGAATAACCTCTCAATGCCACTGTTGTTGCAGTTTCTCTTTTGTTGTTGTCTTATTTAGTTGAAATCCTCTCCGTTTTTGTTATCTCCAATTCGACATTGTCTTTGTACTATTGAACCAGTTTATGCCTAGTAGGGTAGATATTACCCTCATTTCATGCTGACTTGAATGCCTTAAGGGTTTTGACCATATAGATGATTCTCTACCTCTCCTAGTCCAAAGGCTTGTATCACCTTTATAATTTTTGGCATAATATTTCAATATTTTATTCGTCATTGCTATCAAAAGTCTTATAGATGGAAGAAACAATGTTTGATGACTGAGTTAGCCTTTGGCTTTCAGGAAACTTTCCCTATTTTACAACTTTTCTTGTGGGGACATGATTTAACCTGAAACTTTAGACATTTGTGCGGTGGATTTGACGAATTAGCGCATGAAAAATACTCAGAATCAGAGAGAGGTATTAGGTATAGCTCATTAAGAGCCTAAATTTTTGGATGTGGAAGTTGAAAGATCAATTTACAGTAATCCAGACCAAAATTATGTCCGTTAGCATCTGAGGAATCAATTTTTTTTAGGATCCGTTAATACTAGATTTTGGTTCAAATCAACTGTACATGAAAATGAATGAAAGTAACAAGTCCATCATCACAGTGACCTAAAATGTGTGTCTCCTGAGACTGATTTTCTTGGTCAAAATTGGTTCGTTGTTATTTCCTTAAATGTGACGTCCTCACTACGTTGCCTAATCCTGCATCATACCTGGCAATGTAAGCTCTTTTGTTCCATCTGCAGATTCGGTGCCATTCATCAAGAAAGGATAAAAAGATATTGTATTCCAATCAACCCCCAGGGGGATACAACTATTGTATCTATGGGAATTAGCGCTCCCAGGAGGAAAATGTGAGGGCCCGAGCCGCGAGTTAGGTAGGCCTTCTTTTTGTTGTAATAAAATATTTTTTTGTTATGTTATGGACGGTTTTTTTTGTTCACTGCTGTCCTGTTTTTCAGCACCTGCTGCTTTCATATTCGGCTTTCATCTTCTTTAGCAACTTACTGTTTCTATGCTGTTTCTGCATAGATTCCGCATTCCCTTAACTCCATACTAAATGGTGCCTTCCTCTCTTTGGATTGCCTTTGTGGCAAATAGATAGGCTTAAACTAACTAATAATCTAATCTGGGACAAAAATAAGACGTCTTGAAATGATGAAAAAGGACATTGTATATGGTCGGGCTAAGAAATAACTAGTGAAGGAAGTAACGGAATTTGCTGGTGTTTCATGCTGCGCTATTATCCAGGTCTACCAACAATGAAAAAAAATACAGAACGGATGGCAATTCTATGCAAAATTGTGTTCTGAAGGAAGTGTGACTGACTAAAAAGATGTACGTCTTGGGTACCGATGTTTACCGGAATCGCTTTGCGTCAAGGATTGAACTACAGTAGAGCGTCAGTGCTGGGGTTCTGCTGTTTCTGAACGAACCCTTTGTAGAAAATTTTATGCAATGAACTTGCGTTTAGACCAAAGTGGTTTGTAAAACACCGATGTTGACTCATAATCATGACTCCTATTGTTTAAAATATGACAAAGCATAAGCACATTGGACTGTAGATGAGTGGAGAAGTGTCATGATGTCTGATGAATCACAATTCTGTCTCTTCAGTAATGATGCTGGCCATCGTGTTTGCCAAAGACTTTAAAGAAACCTGTGTGCACGAAAAGATAAAAGGATGAAGGTTTGGCATCTTCTATAGTGGTTTTATTACACCGAAGTGGGTCCTGCAGTTGAGGTGTCCGTCCAACTGAATCAGCGTGGTGTATCAAGCTACTAGATAACTAAGTTTTACACTCCTTTAGATCAGAACAAAAACCATGTAGTTTTCCTGTTATTCAAGATCTCGGCCGAGAGAATTGGGCTTTAACTGTTTTTAATTAGGATGACAATCATTCAAGATATATCATGCATTTAGATTGACCAGCTAATAACACTGACATAAACCCTTGATAAAATTTATGGGACTGCCTAGAACGATGAGTTAACGTCGAGAAGATAGTCCACGTACTGTGGCCGCACTACGAGGTCAGTAGATGCACGAGTGATTTAAAATTGACCAGACGCGCATTAGGATGCTTGAAAACTCAACACTGCGTACAATTGCCTTCATAAGAATCAAATGACTATTTTTTGTGTGGGAAGCTTATGTTATGTCTTGTAATGATTCTCTGAGCAAATTATGTGCCATTTCATGTAGTCATTTTTAGTTAATCAGCGTATTCGATTGAAAGCCGATAGAATGTTTTACCTATATTGAAATTTTAATAACCTTTTTTGCAGGAAACAGTTTCATGATTTGACCAATTATGGATGCTAGCATGTTTGAGTGCAGCATTTGCAATAACGTATTTGATTCAAAAAAAGCATAAACCTTTGTGCATGATGTGTGGCCATACTTTTTGTAGTGCGTGCATAAAGCGAATTGAGAAGGGCTTTCCCAAGTCATGTCCCAATTGTCAGAGGGCATTTGACGTCCCATCTAAGCAACTACCTGTCAACTATTTAGTTATCCCGCCGGAAGACGTGAGTGCTCCTAATAAGTGTGCCAAACATGGACATGAACGGGAGTATTTCTGTGTCGAGTGTAAGAGCTCAGTGTGTAAAAAGTGTACAAGGCAGGAGCACCGTGAGCACCGCTTTGAGCTCATGGAAGACTTCATGGACAATGACGCTTGTGTGGCCGACGTAAAAGGAGAGATCTGCGCGACGCTGACACGAAAGTTGGAGCGTCTCCGTTCTGCTATCGCTGTACAGGATGAAGTCTTCAATATGATAGGCGCAGCAAGGACTTGGAAAATGGATGTTCATGAAGGCAGGAAAGTGTTGAGCGCTCTAGAAGACACCGTCGTGCATGACCTTGAGATGTGGCAGGGCAAAGGAGTAATCCCGTCGTCCGCTGAAAAGAAGCGCAAAATTTTCAGAGAGCTGATACAACAGTACGAAAATTTTGAAAATGAGGAACGTCGTGAGCTACAAAAAATAAAGGAGAAATTAACTGAGCTGCAGAAGGACGCTACAAAGATTCAAGTAAGTGTACATTTAGTACAACTTTGCATGAGTTGGTTTCAACGTAAGGGACTGTGTGCGGAGCTAGTAGCTAGTAAACGAACTAGGGAGCTTCTTTTGCTCTGCTATACTATGAAATGCCTTTTTTTTGTAGCTAGAGAGGCGCAAGCTAGCTTCTCTAGTTTACTCCTGAACCATCTATGATGCATTCAACAATTGTTTTTCCTCAGTAAATAACGATTTCAAGCTTTCTATTTTAATTTAAAAAGCTCTTGATATGTTATTAAGAGGTACATTTCGTTTCAGTTGATGAAGTTGTACGTTCCATACCAGTTGTTGATTTCTGAATACCATTTTATCAGATAATGCTCTACTTAACACTCAAGTTTATGAAGGTCATTGTAGCTGTTGTAGCTCTACGTGTCATTGCCGTTAATGAACCCTTCGAAGCATTTCAGTTCATAGAGGATACCGTTTTGTTTCATTTAATGAAGTTTTGCGTCTCTTTTGATTTCGATAAAATTGTACAAGTCAGTTGAAATGATGAGTTCTAGATTTCAAATGAACTCGTGTATTTTGGGTCATTTATGTAAGAGTTTATTTACCTTCAGGATATTTGTTCCGGGAGGTGAAACCAGGTGAGAAACAAGAATGTGAGCCATAGGTTTTACCAAGAGCAATATTGCTCACGCGATGCTTTTGGGTCACTAGTTGAATAACACTAATTGAGGGACTAGATTTAGATGGTAAATTGCATACGAATATCTAAACTTATCGCGTATGATACTGCATGGCGATATAATATAATTAAAAAGCTCTACACTGGAGGACTCGGAGGACACCTACAGCACTATGTCAATAATTTTCTCACCGATCGCAAGATAAAGGTACGTGTAGGGAATTCCTTCTCTGACACAAAAAATATTTACAAGAAGGAGTGCCCCAGGGCAGTGTGCTAAGCTGCACCTGCTTCCTGATTGCGATCAACAATATAGCAGAAGACTTACCTCTCTATGTAAAAAGCTCCCTATATGTGGATGATTTTGCCGTATATATAGCAGGACACCGAACGGACACGCTGGATAGACAACTCCAAATTGCAATAAACCGACTGGAGCGCTGGACTGACCAAACTGGATTTCGTTTTTCTACTGCCAAGACAAACGTGCATATCTGCCGAGTACGTGGGTGTACCAAAATCGCACCGCAACTGGTCCTACACAGGGAAAACATCAACCAGGTGCAGACATACAAATACCTCGGCCTAATTATAGATGAGAGCCTAACATGGCAACCCTTCATTCAATAACTGAAGACGTCATGCATTAAAGGGCTGAACCTCCTGAAGTTCCTCGCACACTCGTACGGATCCGACAAAAAACTGTTACTACGTCTCTACATAGCCCTAATCAAACCTAAAATTGATAATGGATGCGAAGCCTATGGGTCTGCCTGCCCTTCGCTACTGGCGACTATAAAACCGATTCAAAATGCAGCTTTGAGAATAGCAGCTGGTGCCTTCTGAAGTTCGCCCATAAATTCACTACACAGCGAGACCGGGACCAAGACAGTAGAACAATATCGTGCAATAAAAATTATGAACAACTATCTCTGCCTGCAAATAAACCCCAATACATGTACACTCCAAGAACTCAGAAATATCCCACCTCATACCTACGCTCCAGAATCAGTGACAACGCGACCATTTTATGTGAGAGCCACAAATTTGTTGGAATACTACGATGTACGCTTCGACAATGTGCTAGTGGAAATGCCATACTTCTTCCCACCCTGGCAGGCAGGTGTTCAAGGATTGTGCAAGGAGATGTACAAAGTGAGGAAATCGCAGGTTGGCCCAGTGGCAGCTCGATCGGTGTTCTTGGACCACTTGGCATCCCACAACACGTCAACAATATATTACACGGACGGCTCCTGCAATGAATTCAGCACTGGATTTGCTGTAGTACGGGGGGATAGTGAAACATCTGAGAAGATCAACGAGTAGCATCCAGCTACACAGCTGAACTGTACGCTATCCTGACTGCTGTCTAAGCCTGCCGCTTCGCTCTCACGGAATCTGTGACCATTGTGTCTGATTGTCGTAGTGCGCTTATGGGGATTGCACAATATAAACCTCGATACCCTCTCAGCCTTGCAATCCAACTGGTGATACAGCAAAGTGGGAAACAGATTGCGCTCTGCTGGGTACCTGGTCACGTTGGGGTGAGGGGCAACGAGTACGCGGATAATGCCGCCGTTCTGGCAACTCGCCGGCAAACCATCGAACGAAAGCCAATACCCTCAACTGACTACAAAGCAGCAATACAGAGTAGGGTGAATCGAAAGCAGGCAGAGGAGTGTGCAGCCCAAGTGGACAACAAACAACGATCAGTAAAAGAATCAACAGTGCCCTTCGCCTACCAGCTACCAGCAGAACCGCCCTTGGGAGGTGAAATTATGCCGGCTACTCATTGGCCACACGCACGCCACTCATGGACATTTGATGGAGGGGGGCGCGGGACCGACATGCGGGGCTTGTGGGGCTCCACTGACAGTGCACCACATTCTTGTCGAGTGTCGGTGTCATGATGCTGCGTGGAAACTTTGGTTTGGCGGACGTCCCCCGTACGCCTTGGAAGGTTACCCTGGAGATGGTGATCAGGTGAGGTTTGGGGGACCTTTGTATAACTTCATTAGACAAATAAACTTCTACAACTACATCTAAAAATGACCGAGAGCACCCTCTGGAGGACCGTGGAGACCGACCCTGATACCGGACGCAGTTCAATGTGTACAGAACAGCCGAGCACAGCCCACGTTGTAACCTGAAAGGGTCTCAGCGCGGGCGAGACGCCCGGCTATGAATGAATGGACAGCTGAAACCCAGAGGGCCTGGCCCGACTGCCGAACGACTTCAAACTTGCCTACGCAGAGGAATAGCTGCTACAGAACAGAACTCAACTTCAAACTTGCCTACGCAGAGGAATAGCTGCTACAGAACCAACTCGCCCTGATACGGAAATGACAGCCTAAAATTTAACGCAACAAACCAATATAACCGAGACTCACTGCTGAAATCAACGCTTGTGTGGCTGCGGTGGTAAAACCAGGAATATAATAATAATAATAATAATAATAATCTAAACTTATATCTAATAGCATTATTATGGCCAGGATCTTTTTTTGATTCTTCTAATCTGAAGTATGATGTAATTCAATGTATGTTTTTATTGAGGCATTTGTGAATAAGAGAATATCGTAATCGATCAAGAGCATCATGCAGTATGTAATAAGGAAACAGATAACCAGACGTAAAAATATCGCCCTAACAAAATCATGTTTGCGTAAAGTGACTTAAATCTTATCACATGAAATTGGGGTAATCTTATGTTAGATTAATTGAACATCAGTGTGTAAACTAGCACAGTGAAATTGGTATTATTTAACACTATATCTACCCTCAGCGCTATGAAATTACGTGGGAATTTAGTTGGAAGTCACTGTATATCATTTATGTTTTCTGAAATATATCACGGGGGAGCATAGTATAGCTAAGTTGGAGGACTGGCGAGATGGAAAACTGTACATGATGCACAAAAAGGAATGAACCAGTTCTACAGAGGAAGCTTGAAAATGTTATTATGGTAGAAATACTGGATATTGTACGCATTTTCAAGAGCAGATTCGCGAATTGTATCTGTTCATACATTTTAATAATATTCAGGATTGCAACTTCCCCGCGTATTCTTTGGCGTAGAGCGCTATAGGTTTGTTATTCAGCTTCAGCTCACAGCCCTAATATAAGAATGCCGGACTGGATGTAATGTTCAACAGACCATAAACAAAATTTTGCCTGATGCAGGAGAAAACTTCCATAGAGTTTTGATTCTAGTAATTTTTAGAAAATAAAGGATTCATTTCTGGACTACATTGCCGAAACGACCTGTTGCTAACAAATGATCGAGAACCTTAGTCAGGCTAATGCTCATGGTCTTAGAACAGGATATGAAACAAACCTCGACAATTTTACCAAGTCATGCTCTTCGATGAACTTTTCTCCTCATGTATCTTAAATACAAAAAACTTCACACTTTCAACCTGAATACCCATGAAAACTGTCACTCTCAAAATAATGACTCCCTCATCAATATCTTTACTTTATTACCAAAATTCTGTATTTGATTGTTTGGATAGAAAAATAATTCAAAACGCCACCATGGATTCAACTACGAAAAAAGACGAATATCAGAGCAGGGCAAATCTGTAACCTATTGGAAAATAACTCATAATTAATGCTGCCGAGACTAAATAAGTAAAAATGAGCTAAAATTCAGCTACGCAGCGTTGTTGCTGTCTGACATTTGTACTTCATGTAACAATATGTCTAAATGTTATAGTTATTCTAATTTTTGTCCCTAAATTTTATAATTTCTCCTAAAGTCAAACTTCTAGGAGGAATAAAGTTGAGAAAATTCCAAAATCCTAATAAGGCTCTAAGCATCTTGCTTACAATTTGATAATAATTTGTGAATCATGAGATAAGGATTTAAGAGCTGTTCCTCACTATTCTCGTAAATGAGTGAGTTCGTAAAAAATTATGGTGTACTCGAAGCTTTGATTATTGAAAACACAATTAAGTCTGCCCGCTCTGTAGTCCTTGGTTGTCCAAAGAGTGATGATGATATAACCTAAAAAGTCAATATAGGAGTTTTTGTTTTGACTAAATTTTTCTTTTGGCCAATTTATTTTCAACTACAAGGTTATTAATCTGTTATGATCTTCGCATCTTTGCGAGTCAGTTAACGCAAATGTGACCAATAAATTTTCTTGTACGTAGAGGTAATTAAGCATTTCACTCTCTACTAATTTTCATTCTATGCATTTATTGATGGAAAATTGAAACCATTATGTACCGCCGCTGAAGAAGAGTATAAATGCTTCCTTTATGAGGAATTAATACCCCTGACGGGGAAACCACTATTGTCACTATGGGAATTGGTGCTCCCAGGGGAATATGAGGTTTGGAGCTAAAGGTTGGTAGACCTTCATTTTATTGAAATGGAGTATTTTTGTTATGGTCCATCATTTTTCAGTTCACTGGTCTCCCGTTTTTCTGCATCTTCTACTTTCTTTTTTGACTTATATCTCGTTTCATGGATCTTCGCAATTTACCGTTTCTGTGCACCTTGTGCATTGTGCGACACTTGGCACTGCGTCAACGCAAGAGACGGCTTTTGCAGCTGTAGTAGGCAAACGAGCACACAAGGCAGCAAAGCACATCATTAGATTCAGAAGATAATACTCTATAAAATAAGCTAAAATAGAAAATTGATCATTTCGGATTTGGAGGGTAAGTGGCCCGCTTTTTGCAAGCTGTAGCAGACGACCGAACATCCTTTCTAGGAAGTGAAACATATTGCTAGATTTGTAAGAAAATTTTCTATAACAATGGCTGAAAACAAAAAATTTACACTTTTCTCACTTCGAGGTGAGGCGGTCCTATTATAAACTAATATGCAATCTAACATCTCTTATCTGAAATAAAGAAATATTACGAAGGATATGAGTGTGAATTGAACTAAAACATGTCATGGAATAGCTCCCTCACCTGTGAATATAACGAAGGAAATTCTCGTAATTCTTCATTGCTTATTTCACTTGTGTAATAAGATTTCGTTTCAGTTGCGCACGCAGTTTACCATGACACTGTTCAACACATTGCAAAATTCCTTAAACTTGGAGATGAATGTGGGTTGTTTTGATTTTTAGTCCTTCATACATATCACAAAATTACTGCGTTTGCCCCAATGCTGAGCGAGGTTCTGTGCGCAAGAGCTTACCATTTTCTGATGTATAAAAATCGTCTATGAAGTATTAGATTGTATATGACGAGGTGTCATATTTCACCACCGTGACAGCACGTGACTAACGTAAATAAATGCTTAATGGACTAGGTGTCAATCAAAAGTATTTTTTGTAAACCCACTCTATTCATCTATTTTTTATTAATTTTTACGAAGTACTCTTCTATAAATGACGTGAAAATCCTCGTGAGCTAACACGTGAATAACACACGGAGACAAGTATCACTATTAGAACGCAACGAGAGCTGCGATGATGCCTAATCGTTACGTACTATAATGCCTATGTTAATTAGGCTCTTCACATCATTTCAGTTGATGGTGGACGAGCAGTTGGGCGTTCAGGGTCCAGAAGAGGTGGGACGGCCGATGCCGCTGACTAACTTCAGCAGCACTCCTGACGGTGATGCCTCCGATGCTCCTGAAAACCTCAAAAAAACTCAACCATCCACCAGCGGCCATGCTTCACACTCCTCCAGTTGTCATGTCCCTCTCACTTCCGGCAATCGAGCCTCTAGGCCTGATTTGGCTCTTAGCATAATCCTGTCTGAGGATGATAGTCCATCCGAAGAGCTGGATGTGCCATCGAAACGGCCGCGCCTGTGAACTTCCGACGCGCGCCTCGGTAGCCCTAGAGTAGAAAAGTATGCCATGGCGGTGGACTAGTGTGGGACGGAATTTGTATGTGACTGAGAAATAGTGCCGTGCGAGTGTACTAGTGATGTGACAGTGGACTAGTGATGTGACAGTGGACTAGTGATGTGACAGTGGACTAGTGATGTGACAGTGGACTAGTGATGTGACAGTGGACTAGTGATGTGACAGTGGACTAGTGATGCGACAGTGGACTAGTGATGCGACAGTGGACTAGTGATGCGACAGTGGACTAGTGATGCGACAGTGGACTAGTGATGCGACAGTGGACTAGTGATGCGACAGTGGACTAGTGATGCGACAGTGGACTAGTGATGCGACAGTGGACTAGTGATGCGACAGTGGACTAGTGATGCGACAGTGGACTAGTGATGCGACAGTGGACTAGTGATGCGACAGTGGACTAGTGATGCGACAGTGGACTAGTGATGCGACAGTGGACTAGTGAAGCGACAGTGGACTTGTGAAGCGACAGTGGACTAGTGATGCGACAGTGGACTAGTGTTGACATAGTGTACTAATGTTGTGACGGCAAACTTCTGTTTGAATGTGGAGATTTTATTGTGGATTGGTATTAGTTTTTGCTTTATTTTGCCGCTTTTAGGTTAGTCTCGGCTCGTTTAGTATTTCTTAGCCGCAATAACGCTGTGAGATTTGTGCAGTATTACTGTACTTGTATTGAGGCCGCCGCATTCTCTCATTAATACTGTATTTTTATTTGTGAACATGATGGATTTTGTACTTTTTTAAAGGTGAGGTTGCGTGTCATGGTTAGGCAGGCCTTTAGTTGAAGTAGAATGAAATTTTGTTTTGTTTAGGACCATATTTTTCAGTGCACTGTTGTGTTTTATTAGTTTTTTCTTCAACTGTTATCATGTTTCAAAAGTTTCCTTTCTAACTTGTTTTAATGTGCAAAGGATCTTGTTTGGGAATCTTGTTCCCTTATTTCCATAGTAAATGATTCCTTTATCATTCCTCTCTTTGGATTACCTTTGTTGTGGTTAGAGTTATTTAAACTAACTCCTAATCGAGTCTAATCAAGCTTGTAGAGTAAATCAGTAGAGTTTTCTTGTATACCGATTCATATTTAACTGTATAAGTGGGTAGAAAACAGAAAATATTCAAGTATATTGATGAAAATAATTTTTTATTTGAATACCTTTACAAAGACTATTGAGTGAAGATGGGCTTACAACATTTGAGATGTTTCTAGATCAAGAATTTCTCCAGTAAGATAAAAAATTATACAATGCCTAAGGTTGCCTTAGCTCGAAATTCTGCCTCAGGGGAGAGAAGTCCTAAAAATTTCCTGTTGGAAAACAAGCCAGGTAGTATCATTCAGAAGGAATTGTATTTACCTGATCCTCTGCCCGATTAAACGAGTCCTGCCCCATTGCGAGCTTGATATCACAACCATTAACCGTGCCGAGTTTGAGAACGCCACCATATATCAGTGTTAGTGCGCCTCTAAACATGTTAAGAAAGATTGTGAATGGGCTTATGATTGCTAGAAAATGGTTAAAATTCAAAATGCAATCTGTTCAAAATTGAACCATCAGCAGAGAATTATGCAAGAACATCACAAGTTAAACCCTATCTTACTGGGATAGCCTGTTGCTTAGAACATTTAGGCAAAGAAAATGAGCTAAATTTTGTAACACGCTCGTTTTGATGTAAGGAAAATTAATTTTTTGGATGCGATGCCCCTCGTCATGTTGGGAGAACGGAGAACTCTGCTCAAGAGCCCGAAGTTACCATGCCCACTGTGAAGCAAATAAATGGTAGTTTAATGGCTAAGGGTAAATCACCTCACATGTAGCAGGCGCACTCCACAATTAAGATAGAAAGAGGAATGATTTAATATACCCGTTAGATTATGTCAAGAATCTCTTACTGAATGTAAAACTTTTATTGAAGAGTTCCTCTTGGACGTTTTCACAGGACAGCAATCCTGAGCGCGCGGCAAAAAAGACGTGCGATTGATCAAGTAACTATAATTGAATGCTCTTGTGTAGCCAAGCCAGTCACCGCAAGTCATCCCGATGAAAATTTGGGGGAAAACACTTGATAACGAAACCAAGCGTTAAATTTCGGAGAATCTTGCTGAATCGAATTATTGTGACGGCAAGAATGGGCGAGTATTCGGTTTCAAACGTGCGGACGATTTTTTTTCTTTTACAAATTGTCTCCAAACTGTAATAAAGAGTAAAAGCTTTATTGCCAAACTCGGAAAAACTGAAAATTAATGTAAAATTATTATATAGTTGAATTCTTCTGTAATTCGCCACACATGAACATTGAGCATGAATTCATTTCGTTCAAAATCTAAGGTTTTGAATCGCCTAATGGAATTGTTGTAAACTTTAATTTGTCAAGGCTTATTGGATGTTGGTTACCTAAAAGTTTGTAAACGAAAGAGTTCATGTATGCAAATACCTTTGCGAATTTTATATTGAGATATCTATCATGTACTACGTATGTATACAGGGTGTTTCAAAACAGGCGGGAAAAAATTGCTCACCAAGTCGAAATGGCCAAATGAACACATTTACTCCTGTGAAATTTTCCGAAAAATTTGGGTTTTTGAGGTATTAGCCGCTTATTGGGTCCGAAATTACGTGAATGATCAATTTCCTAATTGGTGGATAAGGCAAAATAGACTTATTGCACAGCCTCTGAGATCTTCTGATGTGACTCCATTTGATTTCTTTTTTTTTTTTTGAGACACATGAAGAGCCTTGTTTATGCTACACCCATTGAATTTGAGGAAGATCTCATGCCCAGAATTGTAGTGGCTGAAAGATATTTGGAATACCAGACGTATTTTCTAATATCCGGCAGTTGTTAACGCTGTGATTTAAAATGTTCATCAATATAGGTGAAACACATTTGAATAATTTTTGTAAAGTAAATTCATAATACATACTGCAAGTAATTGTGTCATTAAATTTCATCCTTTAGAGCAATAAACTGCTGATATCTCAAAAACCCGGATATAAGTATTGTATCTATGGGAATAGACACATATTCCTCACATGTTCCCGTTAAGGGCCATCTTATTCGATTCAATGCTGTCCTGTTTTTCAGCACCTATTACTTTGTAGTGTGTTCTCCCTCAGCCGGCTTTACACTCTGGGCAGACTGTGAATATCTTTTAGACTTTAGAATATCTTTGCCCGGAGTGTGAGCCTGAGGTGCAAACGAACCCGGCAGGATAAGGAAAACACAACTGGAATAAAGGCCGTATTATTGAGAAGATCGCCGACAGTGTGGCACATGATGTAAATGATTACAGGCAGGTACGACTTGGAGGACCGACAGTTGTCGGTAAGTCGCGTCGTGCATGCCGTGGCGTAGCGGTGCGCTGTCGAGGTGGCGATGGAGGCCTTGAGGCTACTGCTTGCTGAGCAGCCGAGACTAGTGAACGTCGGAGTCACTGCGCGGAGAGTCGCAGGGAGAAGTCTTGTGTGAGCTGCTGCTGTGAGGAGGCTCGTTGGAAGACTTGTGTGAGCCGTTGCAGTGAGGAGGCTCGCAGGAAGAAGACTTCTGTGAATATCAGGGTTTCTGCGAGTGCACTGTGAACTGACTTGAGCTTACCGTGCAGCTCATTATATAGGGCTGGCGACAGCCTCACTGAACCGAGCTAGCCCTCTGGTTAGTGGACTCGCGGTGCCGGGTTGTCTCTGTCTGTGCTGTGCTAAACGTACGTGGGTGTATTCAGATGTTTCCTGGCTACTGGGAGCGCGCAGCTTGTAGAGGCTCGGTCCGGCACCCCTGCGCCAGCCTCGAGCGCTGATTGGTCGTTCAGTGAGAGCGCTTTGAGGCAGTGGGGTGGCGCTTATGTGCTTGTGTGGTGGTGAGCGCGTACAGCTAGACGAAACCACCACAACTTTCTTCTTCAACTTTGATCTTGTTTCATGAACTTCTTTTGCATCTTACTGTTTCTATGCCCTTTCTGTAATGATTCTGCATTCCCTTAACTCCATACTAAATAGTGCCTCCTTCCTTCCTGTCATTAGATTGCATTTGTTGTGGATATTGAGGCTTAAACTAACTAATAATCTAATTTTCTACTATCAACACATGTAGCCTGTCCTGTTTTTCAGCACCTACTACTTTCTTCTTCAACTTTGATCTTGTTTCATGAACTTCTTTCTCATCTTACTGTTTCTGTGCCCTTTCTGCACATATTCCACGTTCCCTTTACTCTATACTAAATGGTGCCTTCTTCTTTCCTCTCTTTGGATCGCCTTTGTTGCGGATAGGGAGGCTTAAACTAACTAATAATCTAATCTAATCTTGCAAGGATACATATGCATAATACATTGTTGTGACTACCAATCTGTGGCCCTGTATTGGTCTGAAGGTGAAGGAACACGCAAGCTCACCATAGAGTCGTGAGCTTATAATTCTTGTTTTTGTTGTTTATTTATATGCTCAGAAAATGATTACAATGCTTACAAAACTTACCAGTGGACAGTAATAACCTACTACTAATAAACCTAACAGGGTTGGACATCACCATTGTTCAAGACAGCTGTCAAATATTACCATGTGCAGCTCATTACGGTGACAACATTCAAAACAGTTTTGCGACAACTACCAATGTCAGTAATAGTGCTCGCGATGGCACAGCGGTTAAGGGATCGAACTTGTATGTTGGAGTCGCGGGTTCGTATCCCCGCGCTTTCGCTGCGATTTTCCCCATTAGGTATAAGGGAAAGCTCAAGCACCATACCCCACTCGACCCAGGTGTCGGAAATGGGTACCGGCTTTACGGGGGAACCGTCATGGTGTCCTATATATAGTGTTAGTTATAAGACATTTGAAAAACTAATGCTTAAGATCATTTGTATCAGGCTTGATTGGAAATAAAGCATCCCAAAGATGCCGATGTTTGTTTTTGTTTAATTAACAGGGTGTCTACTGGGTGCTAAAGGTGCTAAAATGTGCTAAAAAGTGCTAAAATTGAAGGACGGGTGCTAAAAATTTATGAAAATGTTAAATCGCTTAGATTTTAATATGTATAAGTAAAAATGCAAGCGTTAGGATTGGTACCTGGCCATTCCTAATAGGGGAAGTTTCTGCATTCCCCCATACCTGAGCAGTATTTTTTTATTAGTACAATTGCAGAGTTTATAACAATGGTCTTCATATATATTGGATTTATATATGGTTATCATTGGAGCTTATAGAAGGAAAAGGGTGCTAAAATTTTATCTTTAAATATGCTGAAAGGTGCTAAAAAATGCTAAAATGGAGGATGGACATTTTAGTAGACACTTGTAATAGGCTTGACTAGAACAAGTATGGGAGTAGCACCTCCAAGTGGGGGTTATCCCTGTTACTCAGGCTCTTGGAAGAGCTTCCCCAACCCAAGATGTGGGCTGTGCCCTTTTGCTTCTGGGTTTGGTGGGGCTGACATGGCAGAGCTCTGAGTGAGGGCTCTGGTGTCTCTCTCTGCTTTAGCTCTTCACTGGAGATCTTACTGTTGGTCTGCCTTGCACAATTAATAATAGCCCATCAATGATAATACTGGCAGTATGCAGTTTGGCAATGAGTAGAAATCAACATAAGCAATATTCTTTGTCAGTTATAAATACTTCAATCAACATATACTTTCTTTTATGTGGACCCTATAACCTGTCTACTATTCTTACTCTTGCAGGTTGATGCCACTATGAAGTAACATGCAGTACAATTTTTCTCTCCAAATTCAAGTTCAGTGGCTGCTAATATGCAATTATAATTTTTTTCTGTAACAAAGTAAAGCATGGGTTTGGGGAACAGCTGGATTGTGCCTTCCTATTCCTAAACATGGGTTTGGAGAGCAGATGAACACCCCATTAAAACATTTGGAAACTAAATTTTAATGAACACATCTACCTTATTTTTATTTATTTAATGGGAGATCGTAAGGAAGAGAGTAACTTCTATAACTTGTGATACAGAAGCTGGTATATAAAAGTAACAATGCTGTTGAATATTCAGTACAGATTCTTAATGGAAAATCCTATCAAAATTTTCATTTATTATTAAATTATAGTTATATGACCACTATATGGAAAAACTCTAAGCAATTTAATGGTATGTGCATCATTTAATTAAAAAAAGATGTAAAAAAACTTTGATTATCAATAAAAAAGTTATACCCTTTTATTCTTCATATCAAAAGGTTTCAATTGTATCCTATAATACATGGAAATCGTTTGAATTACTTATTTCAAAATATTCAAAATTTAAATTGTGTCTTGTTTGATGTATGCTAATGATTTGCTCAAATGTTCGGCCCCTTTATTTTTAGACAGTGAAGGAAGAATATTGTCAATGTTTTTAGTATTTTCTTGCTTCATTGATAGCAGTCTGTGGTTTTAGTTTTCTCAAGCATGAAAGTAAACAAGAATCCCATTGTCCATTGCTCAGGTACCTGAGCATCCATCATGGAGCATGTAGTGGTTAGAGTGCAGCAGTTGACAGACGCTGAAGTGGAGAGGCAGTGTTGCAGGCCTGAGTTCATCAAGCAGGAAGTTGCTGCAGAGGACATTGCACAAGGTGAGACTTGATTCTAGTCAGGGTGGGAGACAAGTGTTTTACGATGGTAAACAAAGCTTATGTAGCCTGAAAATTCACTAATGTGTTTTTCTGATAGAAACTATTTTTACTGGTTCAAAGACAAGACGTTTTATTTTGTCTTTTGAAGTGTATGATATAACTGAAGGCAAAGCATGGAATGTTATGTCCCAAATATTGTGCAGAAAAAAGAAATTGCTATTTAACTATGCCTCATCAATTATGATTTTAAGGTGAGCTTTGTAGTCAATTTTGAGTCGAATTGAATTTTTGTAGTCATCTAGTGTAGAATTATAAACAAGGTCTGAAGAAGCTTCAATAAAAGTACATTGGTTTTGTTCATTTTTGTAGCTTGGCAAAGTTGAAAGTCCCACATTTTAAATTAAGGGGTAACAACACTATGTGCAAATGCAGATGTCTGTTGGTTCTCCTCATCTTTGTAGCTTATTGGTCAGTGTTTGTGCAGTCATTTTGGATAAATTTTGGTGTACACTGCCATTTCTGGAGATAATGTGTGAATAATTGAAAGTGCAGCACTGCTTGTGTATTTCTTTTCTATGTTGGTCAGTCAAGTGCCATATTTATTGTTTTTGTGGCACAATTTTCAGTATCAGCAACCTTGGTATTTACACCATTGAATTTAGCAAGTATTACTCAAGGAGTAAGCTTTATCTTACTGATACTCTAGTAATCTGATGGAACTTATAATGAGTGTAATATTTTGTGTGTTTGAAAGGCTTTCAAAAAGTGTAATATTGGATATCATATGAGGGTGATTCTTTGCATTTCTCTGATTATTATATTCCTACATTCATAGTATGTAATATCAAGAACTCTAAAATCAGGACCCGAAAGGTGCCATGATGCTCAGTTGAATGTAAGGACTTCATTGTTACATGGAGTTGTGCTGAGGAAGGATTCAGAGTGAAGCTCCATTATGAGACTGAATTTTTTTTAATTACATGATGTCATAAGAAAAAATTGTGATATGCAATATACTGATCTTGATGCAAATTTTTAATGGATTAGCCAGTTTTGTGTGAATTGCAAGAGCTATTTATTCTAAAGATTTCATTTCTTAATTCTTATTGTAATTTAAATTTGCTGGTCTGCTAAGAAATTATACTGTTTATTTAGATTCTTAAGGTTACTAGATGTTGATAATTTAGTTGTGCAACCTTGTTTAGTTTACCCATTGCAGAAGTAAGGGTTACTAAATTTCTGTTCCATCGCTTCAATCCTACAAAATTGTTTTAATTCTTCCTGTCTTAGGATAAACTAAAAATTGTTCAGCATTATAAATGATACGTAATTTCATTGCATATCACCAGACGAATTATTACTTGATAAGTAATGAATGATGAAATTACTATTATTAAGCTCGTTTCACTGGCAGTTGGGGAATCAAATTCTGGGAGTTACCTAGAATCAATTAACATCAAAAGTGATACGCCTATTGCTGAGGTGGAGTATGTTACTGTGAAGGATGAACCCATCCACTGGCATCAGGAACCCCAGGTGCTTTATTTGGTGTTTACTTTCTTCTTGAATGCTTCCAATTGATTGCTTACTCTCCTCATGAAAGCTTCCAATTGATTGCTTACTCTCATGAAAGCTTCCAATTAGTTGCTTATGCTCCTCTAAAATGCTTTCAAATGGTTGCTTACTCTTCTTTTGATGTGCTTTCAATTAGTTGCTTATGCTCCTCCTGAAGGATTTTGATTGGTTGCTTACTCTTGTATTGAATGCTTCAAATTGGTTAATTGCTCTCCTCTTGTTGGTTTCTAACTCACCTTTTCAATGCATCTAATTGGTTGCTAACTCACCTCATGAATACTTCAAATTGGTTGCTTACTTTTCTTTTGGAAGTTTATTTTTGGTTACTTCCTCTTCTTCTGAATGCTTTTAGATGGTTGCATCCTCTCTCCTTAGTGCTACTAGAATGTGGCTTGCTTTCTTTTTGATTGCTCTGGTGCATTTAAACCCTTTGTCTCCTAAAGTTCAAGCAGTTAAGTGAAAAGTTTTCAAGAGTAAATGTGGTCAGTACCCTGTGAAAACAATGACATTCCCTTTGCACGTTTTTTTCTGCATAAGCCGGAACTTAAAAAATGTATGCTAAGCGAGACAAACCTTTAACACAAAATAAAACGGTCAAAAAATCTGAGAAAATATCAATTAAGTTTTTGCTTGAACTTATCAGCAAATGTGTTATGAAAAAACTTGCTCAAGTTAGGTAAAAAATCATCAAATATAGCACACAAACCATGAAGGTTTAAACCAAGTGGAAATCAATAGCAAATTAAATGTGCAAGGCTTCTGGAATCTAAAACCATAGTTGCATGAATGCAATTAACTTTCCTAATTTTGTCATTTAGCTCAAAATATTTTCCTACTAGTTGAATTACTTTGAAATTTTGTCAATTTCCCTAAATTGGGAAATGCTAGCCTTCTTGGACCATGAGTAGCCGTCAGGAGACCAGGGTTACATGGAGCACTTCAGATCATCCCTCACAAAATTTGAATTTAGTTTGTGTTAAGTCTATTATTGCCTCCATTGTATTGCGTATCACATTATTGCTACTGTTGCCTCTCATTCTCTTGAGAATTTTTGAAACAATTGTCAAAATATTTCACTCAGTGGATTTCATTTCACTCCAATTCAACCATAAGTCATATTAAGTCTATTCAAATTAAGTCTATTATTGCCTCCATTGTAACGCGTATCACATTATTGCTAATGTTGCCTCTCATTCTCTTGAGAATTTTTGAAACAATTGTCGAAATATTTCACTCAGTGGATTTCATTTCACTCCAATTCAACCCATTTGAATGATTTCAAGCATTTCTTATTATATTCGTTGAATTTATTTTTAAACCTCAATTTCAATGGTTACTGAGGAATTTCACACCCTGTTTCAAAAAATTTCATTGCCCAAGTTATTTTTTTTTAGTTTTCTTTGCATTACATCAAGATTTATTCTTTGTTTGCCTAGTTGGTCATAATATATTTGGTTATATTTTTAAGAATTATTTTGCTAGTGATAATGTGATTGCCTTTCATTCTGCAGTAATTAAGTAATTTATAATTACTAATTGTTTGCTCTTTCAATCATGTTCTCTAACCACTTATAATATTAAAAGAGCTATAGTTTTTCTTTATTTGACTCGAGGCCATTCTTCGCTTCTTGTACCTCAAATGTCATGGAGCCCTTTCATGCCTGCTTTGTGGTCCAGTAGTTGAGTTTAATGATGCGTCTAAATTCGTTTAAACCAATGATAATTTAATATCCCTAAAGCCGCCCGCCCACTGATAAAATTCTATTGGTGCGACGCCTTGCAAAATTGCACGGTTCATTTGTAGTACCGTAGGAATAGCATTGTGTTACCTAACTCACTGACGATTGAGGCAAATCGCATCAGTTGGGGGGCGGCCTTATAATTTTCTTTACCTTTTTAACTTCTGCCATTAGTTGTTGAATTTTGCATGAAAAATGTCTATGTGTCCCTTCCTTAAAACCTTAAGACTTGGTGATGGAATCAGCTTCTTGATTTGCATATGCTTATTTTTCCTTTGTTTTCATTGCTGTGTGTGTGTAACCACTGAATTGACAATTTTGATTTATTTTGCTGAAGTAAAACTTCTTACAGCCACACTGTTTATTCGAAGAGAATTTACCATACAATTGTAGTTGCACAGCAATATAAGAAGAATACTCAAGTTAGTGATGGCTTTGGGTTGAAAAACATCAGCGTCCATCTTTTTTTTTATAAAATTTCTAATCCGATGTATCAAATGAATGTTATTCACTAATAAATAAGCTTGTAGATTTTTTGGAGTGTTCTTTTACGTCTAATTCTTGATACAAGTGTTAGAGCTTATGAAGCATTGAATGTTCACTAGTTTTTTGTTCTGCGCTGAAATTTGAATGAAGTGTCTTGAATAAATGTGCTTTTATTGCGGGACCCCTCAGGGGGATACAAATCTTGGATCTATGGGAATTAGCGCTCCCTGGGGGACAATGTGAGGGCCCGAGATGAGTTAGGTAGGCCTTGTTTTTGTTAAAATGAAATGCTTTTGTTATGTTAAGAGCCATCTTTTTTCGGTTCACTGCTCTCCCGTTTTTTCAACATCTACTACTTTCTTCTTCAACTTTGATCTTGTTTTATGAACTTCTTTCGCATCTTACAGTTTCTATGCCCTTTCTGCATAGATTCCGCGTTACCTTAACTCCATACTAAATGTTTCCTTCTTCCATCCTCTCTTCGGATTGCCTTTATTGCGGATAGAGAGGCTCAAACTAACTAAAAATGTAATCTAATCTTTATTGCTGCACCTTTGCTGTCATTATTTTATTTTCTTGCATTGTATTTAATGTGCCCCTCAGGGGGATACAGGTATTGTATCTATGGGAATTAGCGCTCCCTGGGGGACCATGTGAGGGCCCGAGCTAAAGGTTATGTAGGCTTCCTTTTTGTTGAAATGGAATAGGTTTTTGTTTTGTTACGGACCATCTTTTTTCGGTTCACTGCTGTCCTGTTTTTTCAGCACCTACTACTTTCTTCTTCAACTTTTTCTTGTTTCATGAACTTGTTTCTTAGCTTACTGTTTCTGTGCACTTTGTGCATAGATTCCCCGTTCCCTCAACTCCATGCTAAATGGTGCCTTCCTCCTTCCTCTCTTGGAACATCTTTGTCATGGTTAAGGGAGGCTAAAACTTTCTTATATAATAATAATAATAATAATAATAATAATAATAATAATAATGTATTTAATGTTAGGGTACTTTTTGTCCAAAACTAGAAATATTCCATCAAGATAAAATTAGCACAGAGGCTCAATTTTATTATGCTGCAGAAATTCATGGTTTCCACAAATAGTTTTAGCTGTTACCTCAATATAATGACATTATTTTCACAAATCTTGGACAGTTTTATGTAATTAAAAGTAGTTTTCTTTCACAGGCCAATTCAGATCCAGGCTTTCATTCAATTACCTTCAAGCGAGAAGTTGACGATAGTACCACTGAAGCACGTTTAGGGCATGCAGAAGTAGAGGACTGCTTGAGGGAGGGCAGCTGTGGTGCGTGCAACACAAGGGCTGTTCGTCAGAGACCAGCTGAAGCATCTCAAGTGGGCTTTGACTCGCTACCATCCGATGTGTGGGGAAGCGGCAGCGGCGTCGAGGCAACACCTCCTGACGGACTCGTGACACAGCCCTTACTGTGTGAACATTGTGATTATTCTATTAGTAGGAGGGACCTTTTGAAACTGCACCTCCGTGTCAGGCATAAATTGGGATTTTACTACGAGTGTAAGCTGTGTGATTACTCCACTATGTGCATGAGTGCTTTGAAAGAGCATGTAGTGGTGGAGCATGATATCGAGAACTGGGTCAATGGTCAATCAAGTCATTACCAATATCTGGGAGTGAAAATGATGAAGAAAAATCACTATGAAAAACTTGAGGCGAAAGAACTCGTGGCATGCAAATTGTATGACTCTCCTATCGTCACCAAGCTTAATTTAGTAACATTTAAAGAAAGTGCACTGGCAGGTAGTGAGGTGTTCAAGTGTGATATTTGCAACCCTTCTGTAGCTAATGAAGCCAATTTGAAACATTCATATTATGGCGAGCGCAAGAAACCAAACCATGCTAGTGAACATGGCAAAAGTCAACTTTTCGAGAGTGAGTTTTGTGACTATTCCTTTGCTTGTGAAGGCCATTTTGTAAAACACCAAGCTAGTAAACATGGTAATGGTCAGTTGTTTGAGTGTGAGCTATGTGACTATTCCTCTGCTTATCAAGGAAATTTGAAAAAACACCAATCTTACAAACATGGCAAAGGTCAACTGTTCAAGTGTGAGTTATGCGATTATTCCTCTGTTCATAAAAGCGATTTTAAAATTCACCAAGCAAGTGAACATGGTGAAGGTACGCTGTTTAGGTTCAAGTGCGAGTTTTGCGACTATTCTTCTGCTCATAAACGCAATTATAATATCCACCAAGCTAGCAAACATGGCGTACGTCAGTTGTTCATATGTGATTTATGTGACTATTTCTCTCTTTATGAAAATAGCTTTAATATACACCAATTCCGCAAACATGGTGAACGTCAGCTGTTCGGATGCGAGTTATGTGATTATTCCTCTGGTCGTAAAGATTATTTGAAAAAACACCAAGTTCGCAAACATGGCAAAAGACAGCTGTTCAAGTGTGAGATATGTTATCATTCCTCTGCACGTGAATCCTGCATAAAACGACACCAAGCCAACAAACATGGTAAATGCTAGATTTCTGGATGTGAGTTATGAGACTATTCCTCAGCACGTAAAGGCAATTTTAAAAGCACCAAGCTGGTGAACATGGCGAAGCTTTTATTAAGATGTTAGTTATGTGACTATTGCTCTGCTCGTAAAAAACGTTATACAACACCAAGCCAGCAAACTCACTGAGGTTGAGTTAGTTCATATGCGAGTTGTGTAATCATTCCCTGTTTCAGGAACAAATTTTTGCAAGGAACATTACTGCTAAGCAAGACATTGTACAACAGTTGTGAGAAAATGACAGAGGATTATAAATGTGGCGTTCAACCTTCTTCTCGCAAGAATACCTGTGCTGTGAAGGATAACATTAAGATATATTTTAACGATCCGTGCTACTGATGATTGATTCATTTCTGTGTACTTTGTTCCATTATAAGCCCCATGTTTGGGTACTGCGACCCATGATCATTACCCATTAAAAACATTTCTTAATAGCACAATGCTTCAACATGTAGTGATATTTGTTAAGTGTACGAATATTTTTCCAGAATATATTACATCGCTGCAAGAAATAAATGCATGAATAAAATTGTTGGCTTAAAACTAATATCAAATTTAATATTAGAGAACGATACTCGAGTAGCGTAGATGTGATACACCAGAGAATATCATAATTGAGGTCAATGATTTGGCTCTCGTGCATAAGGGTTTTTGTTTCTACCAGATATCCCTGCTATTATCAATAATCCAGCGTACGAATTGCGTGGTGTTTACTAGCAAATTTTCAAAACGTTGATTCAAGTAATCACGTTGCGTTGGGCCGACGGTGATGTGTAGCCATGTTTCACGTACCTGCACACATTGGTGTCCTTGTGTGTCAATAACTTGACGTATTACTCTTCATAGGTCATTACGTCTTTTACTTCAATTTCTTATTCTCATTTCCAGCTAAGGAACACTCTAGCTGCACCTAAACGTTTCCTCTTCAGCGGTCAAACTCTTGTTTTCGGGATCCATGAATGTTTTAACCACCACGCCGTACTTAGAAGTGGCGAAAAATTTGAGTTGTCCTGTGGACTCGATTATCTTGCGAATTTTCCCTTCAAGCAGATACTACGGTTGTATCTGTAGGACATGGCGCTTCTTAGGGGAATATGTGAAGCTTCGAGCCGAGAGTTATGAAGGCTTTTAAAGTTTATTTCTTGATTCTTATTTATTTAGGATAATCCTTTTTTGGTTCACTGCTCTCCTGCTTTTTTAGCACCTATTACTTCTTTTTCAAGTTTTATCTCGTTTTTTTTTTCGGTTAAAGTAATTTAAAATAACTTATCTAACCCAAAGCCTCCGTGGCGTGGTGGGGAGTGAAATTCCATAAATAATAATACAATTTTTGTCTTGCGTTCTATTCTGGAGAACTTTGAGGAATATTTTATGGTTGTTTTTTTGATGGACGTATCAACTGTGATCAAAATGTAATGTTTCCGATAGCTGCTCCTGGAAATCTACTGTTTATGTTCATTTAATAGCGTTCCTTTCCTCGGGCATGTGAAATTTGTCCGACTTGCACTGCGGATTCATCCATGTTCCAAGACTAATGCCCACGTCTCCATTAGTTCGTTGTTTGCAACGTGTTTGATAGAAAACATAAATATCGGCCAATCTTCATTATTTTATGGCATACAAACGGGGTTTGGCGTATTTTAGTCTATAAAGCGGAAATCTTGGGACAAATATACTTCGATTTTTTTCTTGAAATCATTGCATACAATGGATGGCCTATGTTTGATAGCATGTTCTTAATAAGAACGTCATTTTGATTACATTTTTGTGTGCATGCTTGCTTTTTTTTTCTGACGTGCGTGTTACGCTAGGTGTTACCTGAAAGTCGTTAATACGGTGTTCGTTTAGTAGAATGTTTCATAACTTTTCTTTTTTTCTACCTTATTGTAAACCGCCTCCGTGATATACTTCTGTGGTATCAACAATATTTATAAGCTTTCAGTTTTCTTGTACGGAGTGAAATATCCAAGAGAATATATTTTTATTATCTCCTAATGTAAATATTTTCCCCTGACACGCCTAGTGCCTACCTCTAACGGTTTTTCTATCAATTTAGGACTTCTATGTTCAGTATGATCGAAATCCAATTGCTAGCATTTCCAGCGTGGAATTTTTTGAAAGTTGACTTTTATTTCTCATCACGCCGTCCGTATTTGAGATTAGAAAAAAATACTTTGTACCGAAGCCAAACGAAAATCAGAAATACAGTTTATTCTAAACGAAATTGCTGATTATTTTGGTCTTTACAATTTCTTGAGCTTATGATCCAAGATTGATGAACATATATGGATGTCATAATACCCACGTTATTAATGTGTGTGTATTGTATGGTATTATAGAGTGTGAGGAATTCTTACAACACATTTTGCTTAATGGCTTTTGTGCGTTGCGCACAATAATAATAGAAGTTCAAAGACACAAAAAGGTTCAAATATTGATTTCATTATGTCGCCGCTCAACACCGAGAAAGAGACTTCGAGGTTAACAGGGCAATTTGAAATTATTTAAAATTTTTAGCTTAACGCGGCTATTGGTTAATTGAACACGTTATTGTTTTGAAAAGAGACTAAATAGTCCTCGTATGACATTTCTTAGTTAGGTTGAAATTCGTTTATAATTTTTAAAGGGTCGAAATAGGTGTTAGGCGCAGGAACCACTACGGGCGGAGGATAACCATTAACGGAAGGGCGAGCTCTTATGCAACCACTCAGGTCTCCCATAAACGTAATTTTGGGGACAGATCAACGGCGCAAGGCCACTGCTCCAGTAGCACATTATGGGCACTCACCGTTAAGGGCCGTTTACACTAGGGGACATTTCGGCCGTGAGGAGCGACACGTGTTTACGAGGCTCACCGCTGGTGCTCATATTTGTGAGTGTGTGTATACGAAGTTCCCTTTTCGCTATGATCTAATTCGTGAAGCGCGACACTCAAGAGCCTTGCAACTACCGTGGTGAATAGGGAACTTCGTACACACACACACACACACACACACACACGTACACACAGACACACGCACACACAAATATGAGCCTCAGTAGTGAGCCTTGTATACAGTACAAGTGTCGCGCCTCTCGGCCGAAATGTCCCCTAATGTAAACGCCCCTTTAGTAAGCTCGGTTGAAAGAGTCAAAGCTCGTGCAAGCGCAAAGAACACAACCGGAGCTCTGCAGTGCGAGTTTCTTTATTGGGCATGAAACGTCGCACAAGGCAGCGTCAGCGCGAGATACTGCAAGGTAAACGTAAGATAAGAGAGCCGAGTAAAACCAAGTTAAATGACTACAATGCGATATGTCAAATAATCAACAAATATACCAACACTGTAACGAACCTGAAGAACTTTCCCCTCCAGTGTGCAGAGTGACTTCTGCGAGTAATGGGCATGTAGCAATTGCAGTAAAGTATGGATGCTAATAGGAAAAGGCAAATACTCAATAGTAATATAACAAATAAAAATTAATATTTACTAGTAAGGTGGACAACGTTCACTCTAAAACGGCAAGGTAGCCCCTCTCATAGAGCCGAGAACCCATTTTCAAGAAGGGAGTTAATGCGGCTTTAAAACATAGAGGCTTAAAGGATTTGGTGATGTGCGTGGTCTATAAGTTTTGTCGACCAGCTACAATATAGGTACAGCCCCCGCTCTGGCATGGAATGGCCCTGTTCACGAGGTGGACAGAAAGTGATTGTGAGGTTTAATGTTTTGATTTGGCAGCACGAGTTGACAAGGGGTAACTAAAACCTAACGCAGGACTAAAGGGCGTTAATAACTTCTAACAAATAAAAACATAAAAGAATAAAAGAACAATGACTAACAACTGTTAATTATATTCGCCAGAATTCCTCGAAAAAGTAAATAAAAGAAATAACATTAATTTATTATATATGAAAGGTGAAATGGCCAGTGGTGGACATCGATCCTCAGAATATTAGTCCGATCCCGAACTTCCGATCCCGGTCATTGGTAATTTCGAATACGATCTTGCGATACTGCCGACAAAAAAATTGAAGCGACCCAGAATTTCCGATCCTAAGATTTGCCAGCGATATCGAGTTTTTGAAGCGTTTTAAAGCAGTTCATATTCAAGATGAGTACACGACGTCACATATATACTAATATTCCATTTTATGCTGATATAAAGTGAAACATATATTTTAAATTTAATTGTTTTATTTTTTATATTTCTAATGCCATATACCAACATCTCTACTCTACTAAACTCTATCCAATTTGATTACATAATATGAAACAAAGACAACGCTATCTTTCCTTTTGTTTGAATCGCCCCGTTCAGACCTCGCCTTGCGTGTTCACCTCCACCTCGCGAGATTTCCTCAGGAAGGCAAGGTCGCCGTAAGAAGACGAGGGCCTCTAAGTTCTCGGCAGCCAGGATTGCCTCGTAGGCCAAAAGATGGCTGACCCATAGCTGAACACGTGCTCGATCGAAGCGGAGCTCCGGAGCGGCGTGTTATACGATTTTTGAAGCTGCTTTCAAGCAGTAACGACATCTGTACAAAATACTACATGTCGATGTAAATTTGTTAGAAAATTAAATGTTACATTTAGAGACCGGTGGCTGATTCACGCTAGCATATTTAGCAATCTGAACTTTGAATAAGACGTGCCCGCAGCTGACTTCAGTACGCAACAACTTTGAGCGTCAGATTCCTCACCAGCCGAGCACACAGGGAACAGCGCAGCATATATAGAATAGGAAAAAATCGTGTGAGACTCCAGCATCAAAAGTGATTATGTGACTATGGTGACTAATGAGACTAACCAAAGCGAACAAGTGATCAGGAATTATAACAAAATATTAAGCTTCAAATTCATTGACAAAGCAAATAATTGATTTGGAACGTAATCTAATTATTGGAAAGTACCTCCAGAAGTGTAGGAACATCTGATAAATTCAGAGTGAGATGGGCGCACAACAAGAATTTGGCGAAGCCGAAAAGACGTCCTCATCTGCTGTCGGGCTGGAAGCAGACATGACCCGGCCGTAGTTGTGGTATACTGCGCGAAAAGAAGACCAACCTTGAGAAATATACAAAAGAAGTAAGTTGCTCGCAGTTATTTCAATAAATTCAAACGGTTGAGCACAAATTTAATAGGGAAAACTCGCCTAGTCCTCGTAAACCTCACCTAAGGAATAACTTCCCGAGTGAAGCCATTGAAATCTCTTCTAGAAGGAGAGGGTAGGTAATAGATAGAAAAATAATGAAAAGATGATAGGAGAAGAATGCCATTCAGAGCTAGTATCAAAGAGAGGTTTACGCTTTAAAGATGGCCGAACGGGCTCTTCAAACACTTAGGTAGCTTGACAGCAAAGTAAGTTCGGCTCGACAGTGTCAGATAAATAGTAGTAGGTGCGGCTCGACAGAGCCAGATAAATAGTAGTAAGTGCGGCTCGACAGAGCCAGATAAATAGTAGCAAGTGCGGCTCGACAGAGCCAGATAAATAGTAGTAAGTGCGGCTCGACAGAGCCAGATAAATAACAGTAAGTGCGGCTCGACAGAGCCAGATCAATAGTAGTAAGTGCAGCTTGACAGAGTCAGATAAATAGTAGTAAGTGCGGCTCGACAGAGCCAGATAAATAGTAGTAAGTGCGGCTCGACAGAGCCAGATAAATAGTAGTAAGTGCGGCTTGAAAGTGCCAGATAAATAGTAGTAAGTGCTGCTTGAAAGAGCCAGATAAATAGTAAGTGCGGCTGACAAAGCCAGATTAAGAGTAGTAAGTGCGGCTCGACAGAGCCAGATAAATATTAGGAAGTGCGGGTCGACAAACCCTAATAATAGAAATACTGCTCTGAATGGCTAGTTATACAAAATAAACATGGAACAAGCACATTCACACAAACCAAATTTGGAGCACGGTCAAAGAAAAGAACCAAGATTACGAGAGAAGTTGGGATGCATGCACAGGCGTTGTGCAGCAATTTGAGGTTTCACTTACATCGATCTGAGTAATACTCAGCGAGTAGAAAGTCCAGCAAAGCGAGTCGCGTGATGTCAATAAATATAAATCCTCTAATGTGAATAAAAAAGTCTTACCGATATCGCATCCTCTTCCGACCCTGGTCAGCTTTAGGCCTCACCTAAAGTTCTAACTGAAATGTATCTGAGAGGCGCACACGGAAATTCTCAACAGAAATTCTAATACAAGGACCAGGTTTTTAAGAAATATTCTAAGCAATCTACTAACGGTATCCTAAACGATATCTACTAAACATCATACTTCAACACTTTTGGCAAACAAAATAGACACTCACCCCGACGATCTTGCCGGAAAAAAACAGAGATCCGAGGTACTGTTGGTGTGGCAGCCTCAACATTTTAAATATGGGGAAGGTTATGAAAAATCCACGGACGATGCGAAACTTATCAAAGCAGCCATTTATTGAGTTACCTAAATTTTAATTTCCTTCTTTGGCATCTACACACTACGCTCTTTTTTTCTTTTCTTTATTTGAGGATTATTGGAGCTTCGAAGAGGTCCCCATGCAGCTCCACGGCTGAACGTACGTTTCTCTCGTCAGAGCTGGGTCTGGTTTGACAAAATGGAAAAAATTTCACTATACAGCACTTGGAGTTGTTCATTAATAGTATTTCAAGTCAAGATTATAATTAGGAACTTGAAAACGAAGAACACAGCACGTAGTGAAATCATTTTAATTTTACTTCTTTCTTTACACACCTAATCTATAAAAGTGAAGAAACTAAAAACTAGTAGTCCTATTTTCTTAAACGTTTCGGAGTCCAGCTCCATCATCAGTAAGTCATATCTGAAATTTACAATGAGAATGGTTAAAAATGCAATGATATTTACAAGTTTTTTTTTATCTCATACCCTACAAGTAATTAAACTAAATATAAATTTGCAAAGGGAATGAACTGGTGGCATTATTAAGGACCGGTTTGTCCTTTGCTATGTACAAAGATTCTAAAATTCTCAAATCCAAATCATTAGATGCAGAACATAAAATTTTGAAATCATCTTCAGACACACGGGCACTGCACTGCTCCGCATGAAGGCGGACAGAAGAATGACCGGGCCACAGAGAAAATACATAAGAAGAGGAACAACTTCTAAGGGGACATCCTTGCCTCGCAATCCGAATACTAGCTCTCAATTGGCTAGTCGAATGAGTGACTCTAACCAATGAGCTACTCAAATAGGAGTGACGTTTATTCCGTGCGAAACCTCATTGGCTCTCAGGTATCATCTCGTTTAGGGTAATTACCCCAAATTAGGGTAATTTCAAAAACTAAATGGCGACTTTAACGTGAGCATTGCTGCATTTCGTAACTATGTCTAATCATTATATAGGGTAATTTCATGCACTTAGGTTATTTTCCTGCAATTGAGGGGATATTCTTCTACACGCAATGGTATTTTCTCTATGACGGAACGACGACGAATTGGAGAAATTCCTTTGATATTTTATTGTAAGGCTGCAAGACCGGCAGACTCTCGGTGGGTCCTAGAGCTGAGACCAATAAAATGTCATGTAGCACCTAATGGCGCTGTTATAAAGTTGTGATTTACAAGGACCGAATTGCTGCACATTTTTTAGTACAAACGCGTTCTAACTAAGGACAATGAACGGCAGGCACATGTTATTAAAATGGGATTAGCATATATTTCAGGAATGGTTGTTTACCGAGAAAACTTGTCCATATTTAAACTCGCGCAAATCAATAAGGAAGAATGTAGTTACTTTACGGCAAATGAATACTACACTAAACCAATGATATCAAGTAGGGGAGTTACGAACAGGATTGTGACAAGAGAATCAGAAAATAAATCTCAATAATTTCCAATGAAGTTAATATTTAAAATACGTTTCCCAATACAAATTTGAATGCTTTACAAAACAGCTCTCAAGCTTGTAAATAAAATACAATACACTGAAAAACTACCCTTAGTGACCCAAAAGGAACCCAAATGATAGAAAAGAATCACCATTACTCAGCTCATTCAATAATACAAGAAAGCCTGACCCAATAACACTTTCAATACTAGTGAATCCATCAACAATGGAACTTTACCGAGGTAAGAGTGTAGCAAAATCAATGTGCGCTAGCACCATGTACATATTCTTGATATAGGTTTAAATTTTAATATTAAGATATGAGCCTAAATTCCTAATTTCCAAATATAAGTTTAAGTCGTAATAATTCAATATAAGTCTAAGCTTTTACTCACGAGAATTCACAGTAACCTTGCATTTCAATAATTTGAACTCAAACATAAATTCAGCCGTAAAATAACTATGAAAATCGTAAATAATTTAGCACTACGAAAGTGAATAAATTCACCCAAAAACTTAGATTAGAAAAACAATTATTTTATTAAAGACCTTACGAGTCTACAATAAAGAGCATCCTTCCGCCGCACGGTTTTCAAAACAAGGGTAGACTTCCGGGCCATTTCAGTATATAAAGTAGGGCGCAACAGCCAAATATGAACCATACAAATCTACAAGGGCCAGTGTTAAGACCTTAGATACAATCGGCGTCTGGAACATCCCTTCTCTCAACATTCTCAGTCTACAATCTTTACTACACTCCTCTTTACGACGCATTCTTTTTACCACAATATCACTCCTCTTTACACTCGCTTAGTCAACACCTCTGTCATCGTCTCTGACAGTCAATAATCTCTGTCAACATCACTGACAGTCAATAACATCTCTGTCAACATCACTGACAGTCAATAACATCTCTGTCAACATCACTGACAGTCAATAACATCTCTGTCAACATCACTGACAGTCAATAACATCTCTGTCAACATCACTGACAGTCAATATTTCCGTCATCTCTGACAGTCGACACCTCTGACAGTCGACATCTCTGTCGGTTTACATTCCAATGACACGCCTTCACCCTTGCGTCATCGTCATCAGCAGCATCTCTGCCACAAGAAAATTCTCGCCTGAACAAATCCTACGAAGATCTTGGACTTGGAAGAAACTATCCTGGCCTTTGTCTGGCTTACCCCCCCCCCCCCCCCTGGACGTGGCCTTTGCTGATCTCGTGTCCTGCTTCTGCCAGACTCATTAAAAGTCAAAGCTGAGTACAACCGTGGTTTCAATTCATTTCCTCTCAACGCGATTGGCACGATACGGTATTCCCAGACAGCAATACGAACGAAAAAGTGAAAGAAAATCAATAGAATACATTTAGTCTCCTGAATAGGAGTGGTGACCCCAAAAGCATTTGGGAACCACATACCCAATTAGCTAAAACGTTACAAGCGTTAATTAAATTTTCTATTGAACTGTTTAGGTGCAGTTACTGATGTGTAATTTTCTTCACTTTTTCATTCACACTTGTTGAAGATACCCCTTTTTGTAGATGCCTAATGCATTGAAGTGTTCTACATTTTACAAAGTAATTCTGAAAATATGCGTTGACCCGAACGCAGCAAAAGTTAAATGCGGAGATGATTGTGAAGAGATTATTCACTAGTTTGCGAAACCCTATAACATGACGATAATTCTCGAAACAAAATAAAAATACTCTTTCAAAATTAATTATTTCCCCAATGAACTCTTCGCTGCAGTAATTGAGAGAAGGCGGGGAAGTTTCAACATACTCTTTAAAGCTTGTGAAGAGGTGCATAGATAAATCTTGATTCGTGAGAATACGAGAACAAGTTTCACATGAAGGTAAGGTTGATCCTTTCAACTTGAGGTGAAACTGGTTGATTTTATGGGCTATATACCCAACGAAGTAGGTAACGGCACCATCTACCTCCATTGACTCGAACATCCCTCCAACAATCGTAGATGCGGAGAAAGTTTTGGCTGCCTCTATTTCTTGGTAGGAGAGAACAACCGCCTCAGGGGCCTCTTCAGGAACCTGGAAATCAAACCGTAACACAGCCATAAGAAATCGTGACAAAATTATCAATAAGAATCGTCCATACTTAACTTAATATCACTGTAATAAATACACATGGAATGATATACAACTAAACATTATAGAAGTGAAACATACATCACTAGAGCCCAACAACAATGGCTTAATTTGTAGAACAGCTCGTGTAAATTTACAATGGCAGTACCGTCATTTTAGAGTGTAATTAGAACTGATACGAGCCTAAACGTCAAGTATATACGCTTCATACAAGTAGCCTCAATCAGAATGAAGAATCTATGACGTTAGAACAACATCAAGAAAATTATTTCTTCATTACCTCTTCAACTATGTTCCACATTTCCACATTCAGGTCTTCTTCGGCCACCTCAACATTGCTCTTCATTGGTGCCCTCATGAGAGAAGCTGTCGACACTTTGCAGTAAGCGTCAATGAAATTTTGAGGCGTTGGAAACTTCTGTACGTTTCTGATTTTACCAAAGAATTTTTCCAGCTCGTCTTGACACAGATTCCTGACGCACATGTAAGGTAGGACATCTTCCTTGATTTCTGTTCTCAACAATAAAAGTGCATTGATGGATTGAATCCACCCGTCAATAAAGAAACATCTTCGTTGGGGGTTCAATGAGCGCAATTCTTGTAGCCAAGAGATGTAGTCCTTCAAGATTTCAATAGACGGAGAACTTTGTGAGAGTGGTTTCCTGAGAGGCACTTTCTCTGCAGGAGACTGAGAGTTAAAAATATCGAATAGATCATTAAATTTTTTACAGTACAAGCTGGTTGCTGACGCAGAAGCTGAGAGGGATTGTTTTGAGACGTAGTAGTCTAAAGCCGCACTTGTTGAGTTCGACAACACTTGAGTGGCTAGTTTGACTCATCCTTTGGGCAAATTTCAAATTGTACACATGCTCATGCGACAGACGAGGAACACATTTTATGCTACTTTTCTGTTCCAATTCAAAAAGTTGTTTGATGTGATGCCAAGAAGCTGTGGAATTTAGAGTGGGCATGATTAAATCACCTTTGAGAAGAAAGTTTCGAGCATTTTTAATTAAATGAGGAGGGTCTTTTAACACAATATACTTTTTATTTCCAAATTCTACAACAGGATTGGTTGATGAGCAGCCCATTTCCTTGAACGCTTTTTGGAAATTGCTGCCTTGGTCGCTCGTTATGCCTAAAACAACGAAGCCTTGCTTTTCCATTGCAGCAACAGACTCCCGCAAGATGTCTTTGATGTACGCAGAGGGCATAGCGGATGATGTAAAGTAGAAGCCAATTGGATGTTTCCACTTTTTGGCTACCCCAGAAGCCATAACACAAAATGCAGAAGTAGCCAGTTTTTTGCAATTTCCGGTTTTTATATTTTCATATCCTATTACGGTATCTTTTTCTTGATTATATGATAACCCTCTACGGAGGGACATTTCATCAGCGAAAATAAAGCATAGTTTATCTTTCGGGTTTGTGGGTTTCACTTTCATCTTCAAGATGGAAACACTTTTACTACTAATGCCTGGTGATAACTTGAAATTTCGCAGCACACTCACCACAGTAGTATATGAAGGCAAGGGTATGATGTTCCTCATTAGCTGATAATGGCTGACAGATGAACTGACAAGGATATTTAGAGCCAGCCATTTATGATACATGCTGTACCGTTGTTTACCCCTCAACTTATGTTTGACAAATTCACTGAGGTACGGTCCAAGTCTGCCAGAAACGCTCCTCAGAAATGCATCGGTGTTCAATCTCCTGTACAAAACCCGTGATTTCTTACAATGCCTTCTTTTTTTCTTAGCTCTCTTTGTAGTTGATGTAGAGGAGCATTCAAGGGCAATCCGAGTTCCGGAAGGAGACTCTATTAGGCGTCTTTTGCAAGGCAACCTTGGATGGTGAGAGCTTTGCAACTCGGACCATTTCCTTTTACCTAGAGAGCTCTGAAACAATTTATAAATGATTGAAGTACAGATAAAGTTAGTTAATTTTATTAAATGTCCTAATAATAATATTGAGAAAAATTTCTACATTGCCTAAATGGAATCAAATCATCCCACAATCGGTGTTCACAGAAATAGTATACTCATGGCATATTGTTTACACCATTTTTCGACATAACTATAGATCTAAGGTTGTTCCCTCGCTTCAAGAAGGAAAGGTATAGCCAAAAGCGCCAAGTCCTAACCACTCACACACAAAACTTTGGGTTTTAGGTTATCGAATTCGGCAGCAGGCACTTTTCACTGGTTTACCCTTGCTGTATCATGAAAGTCACGTGCACCCCAGACCTGCGCCCATACGTGTCCAAGACGTCCGCCACACCCCCTCGGGGCTGCGTCAAAATCAGGCATTCACAAGCACCGTCCATTAACATTTACCTTCTCCGAGTCATCTGGCTTCCTCAAATAACACACCACAACCACGCAATGGCCACTCCCATCCCATTCACCCACCCTAACTTTGGTCTACCTCTAATGCCCCTTCCACACACCTCCTTGGAGTTAGCACTGATGGCAGGTTCTACAGGATCAGGAGTGCCAGACGCAATAGCTGGACCTTCTTGGGCAACCCTACATTCCTCAGACGTTGCAAACAAGCGCCGTTTACAATGGATTGGAGGATTGGCACTCTTGGAAGAGCTCTGGAATAATGTACAAAACATCAATTACACTCGTTAATTTACTTGCAATCAATAAAATCCTACAGACAGAAACAGCGAGTTAAGAAAGAAGAGGAAAAACAGGAAAAGAAATGATAGCAAAAAAGGTACGAAAATTGGACGACTCAAAGTGAGCACACAAAATTAGGATTGCCGAAGGCCTTTTTATAGCTTAGGTCCCGAAACAAAATCCCCTGGGGTCAACAATGCCCATAGCATAGGATTGACAAAGGTAACTAAACTAAAATTGCTTACCCTATGCCCCCTAATGGATTTCCCAATCTGTAACTGAAAATGCAGTAAGCTGTACTTTCAACATGACTGACCTGTACTGATGAAGCTATTACAATGTTCACTTTTGTGTCCTGTTGCGCAACATCAGAAGTGACAAAGTTGGGTGCATTTTGTGCTGAAAGCCTTTTAGCGCAAGTAATGAAAGGTTTTGCAGCACCTGAGGTTGACGGCTTGGCAGCACCTGGGGTTGACGTCTTGGCAGCACCTGGGGTTGACGGCTTGGCAGCACCTGGGATTGACGGCTTGGCAGCACCTGGGATTGACGGCTTGGCAGCACCTGGGATTGACGGCTTGGCAGCACCTGGGGTTGACGGCTTGCCAGCACCTGGGGTTGACGTCTTGGCAGCACCTGGGGTTGACGTCTTGGCAGCACCTGAGGTTGACGTCTTGGCAGCACCTGGGGTTGACGGCTTGGCAGCACCTGAGGTTGACGGCTTGGCAGCACCTGAGGTTGACGGCTTGGCAGCACCTGGGGTTGACGTCTTGGCAGCACCTGGGGTTGACGTCTTGGCAGCACCTGGGGTTGACGGCTTGGCAGCACCTGAGGTTGACGGCTTGGCAGCACCTGAGGTTGACGGCTTGGCAGCACCTGGGGTTGACGTCTTGGCAGCACCTGGGGTTGACGTCTTGGCAGCACCTGGGGTTGACGTCTTGGCAGCACCTGGGGTTGACGGCTTGGCAGCACCTGAGGTTGACGGCTTGGCAGCACCTGAGGTTGACGGCTTGGCAGCACCTGGGGTTGACGTCTTGGCAGCACCTGGGGTTGACGTCTTGGCAGCACCTGGGGTTGACGTCTTGGCAGCACCTGGGGTTGACGGCTTGGCAGCACCTGGGATTGACGGCTTGGCAGCACCTGGGGTTGACGGCTTGCCAGCACCTGGGGTTGACGTCTTGGCAGCACCTGGGGTTGACGGCTTGCCAGCACCTGGGGTTGACGGCTTGCCAGCACCTGGGATTGAGCGTTGGGCAGCACCATGAGCATTACAACCATTACCTTCTCACAAGCAGTGCATTTATGCCTCAGTTTGTTGACACCAAACAGATCCTATATTAAGTTTTGCTTTTGTGAGGTAATTACAATTTTTGTAAGTCATCTTTCCAACACCAACAAATGATTTACAAATGCTTCTCAAGGTTCACTTCTATTGTGCCTATTGCAGATATTCTCATTTGTTGAATGAAACACCCGGTTAATATGAACTGCTTGATTTTTGCAAGAGGAGTCACTGGAAACCGGACCACAAAAGTTGATACTCATTTGCCCATTTGCAATGCAAAGTTTTTTTGGAGGGTTTAAAGGGTATGGATAGAAATTGTATGGCATTATTGTTTGATAATTAATATGAAGTATTGTAGCTTAAATTGAACAACTAATTTGCAAGATTTTATCCTAACACTAGCAATATTGCAAATACTAGATATTTCATATTATTAATGACTATGATGCAGCACTGTAGATTATGGTATAAAATTACCTGCATTGTTCTTTCCTAACATCAACTATCATGCAATTACTTTGTCATTTTTGATTGTTTAAGAACAACATAAGCATGTTCTGTACATACCCATAGAAAACATGTTCAATCTTTCCGAAAAGTAAGAGAAAAGTAAATTTGAATGTTATGGTATGTAATATGTTTGGAGTAAACATTCAGACACAAATGCACCGCTTGTGAAAAGATAACGGTTGTAATGCTACTACAGCTTTTTACCTTTAGTATAAGAAAGCTGAAGTTCAATTTAACAAAGGTAAAATTCAAGTTAACAAAGATCAAGTTTAATTTAAAAAAAAAAAGTTTAATTTAAAAAATTTCAACTTTAATTTACAAAAAGGCCAAGTTTAATTTAAAAAATATATCAATTTTAATTTAAAAAAGGTCAAGTTTAATTTTAAAAAGGTCAAGTTTAATTTAAAAAAGCTCAAGTTCAATTTAAAAAACATCAAGTTCAATGTTGAAAAGGTTATGTTTCTAAAATTGCACACCTATGCAATAATAATATAATTGAAGCTTATTTGTGACAATGCATAATTGTTTAAAATTACTGGCACTGAAAATAGAGTAAATATAATATCAGACAAACAAAAGTGCTGTGATTTTGTACTTAATTTGACATTCTTCAAGTTTTACCTATGAATCATTTGCTAAACAGATCATAGGTATTTATAGCTATTTACAAAAAATGGTCCAAATAAACTTTATGTAATAAGTAACTGTGACAATTAGCAAACTGCACTGACTGAAAAGTTCAGCATTACATAGCTTCAAACTTATATTTAAACAATCAGGCTGCTACAATAGTGGTTTATTATATCATGTTATATAAAATAGTATTATACATACAATGTAATACCAAATTAGAGGCCAATCTCTTAACTAATAATTCTAATATAGCCTAATACCTAATTTAAAATATAGCCTACTTGAGAATTTTTAAATTCAACTTGAGCTTCATTAAATTGAACTTGAGCATTTTTAAATTAAAGTTAAAAGGCTCTAGAGTGGTCTCAAGTTGACACTATAGACATACCATAGGGTAAATTGTGAAATGAAAATAATTATCAAACATGGAAAAATTAGGTAGTATTCAGTCACTTGCCAGTCATCACAATAATGAATGGACCTTTCATTGCTACATTTAAACAAATGTTCACTCCTACACAACTTGAAGCAGGCAAGAGTGGTCACTCATGGGGAAGTTATGTGTCATGACTTTTTTTATTTACATATGCTCCAAATAATAATTAGTAAAAATCACTTTTAAGCACAATAAGTTTGCATTTTAGAAGCAATCTCAATAAGTAACAATATTTATGTTTCTAGGTTTATTGAAGTTCACATAGTAACCTACAATTGAAGGTTTCTGTCACTAGTTTTAGAACAATATGATTTAAAATAGAATTCCTCTGAGTTACGTGTACTAATTTCTAGTAACTTCTTTGATCAATTGACTTACTAATTTAGGAGCGCTTCAGCAGAATGATGCCCATATATTTTTACACGCAGTGCATTTGCATCAGAGTTTTGGTCATTCTCAAACAATCAAATTAATCAAAATATTTGCATTATTCATGATGTTACAAAAGAATAATGCAAATAAGTTTTAAAGCATAGGCTACAGTAATGCATTTCAATCAGAAATAACACAATAATTTAATATCTAACCATTACCATTCAACTCCAATAAAGCCTTGCAATAATAAAGCATCCAATAATAAAGCATTACATTGTCATCATTAGATCTCATAACAAAATTGAAAACAATTCAAAGGTGTCACTCTCATGAATGAGACTGCATTACGAAATACTGAAAACAAAGACAATTGCAATTTGCAACTAGATATTTTTAACAATTACACATTACCTGGTTTGTCCACCACAGTTTGTTGTGGAATAGCATCAGGTTTTAACAAGAACTTATTTTTGAATGGAGATAACACATATGAATAATCCCATTTGCAGAAGTGTTGGGCACACACATAGTAATTCCTAATTAAATTTCGCAGTTTCAACAAGTGAAGAGCCTCATTACCGCACGCTTCAAGCCACGCAGAACAAGTTTTCTTTCTAAAATTGAAATAAACTAAATCAGGGCGATTGACGCTATTATTTTCGCAATTAGTCATACAACAACGCTTCACACGAATACAAGGCGCCATGATCACTGTGCCATGATGCAGAACTTTCTTCTAATAATGTCAACCAATCAATGCGCACCAATTTCAAAACAAATGATGTCATGAAATCTCTGCGCCCTGAGTGGTCATTGGTGATGACGTTTTTTACGTCTCCAGCTCGGAGCAAAATACTGATGAATCCCGTATCTTCTTGTATTTGGTCTGTGACCGGGCTGCGTAAGTCGATTCCCCGTTCTAAAGCTCACACCACGATGCTGGGCAATCCTCACGTAAAATGGCAATGTCGTCATTCCGACATAGCCCGATGTACATTGTACACAACTAAACTTGTACACAAGGGACGCCCGCATTCGCTTAGGTATAACATCTTTGTAACGAAAAAACGAATCAATTTTATGAGAATTAACAAATATAAGGCGAAGATGTGCTGCCGAAAAATAGTGTTTGAAGAGCACTTCCAGTTCTCGTGACATTTTATCAGAAAAGGGTTGCTTTTCTGATGTTTCTGATGTCACGAGATAAAATGTCACGAGAACTGGAAGTGCTCTTCAAACGCTATTTTTCGGCAGCACATCTTCGCCTTATATTTGTTAATTCTCATAAAATTGGTTCGTTTTTTCGTTACAAAGATGTTATACCTAAGCGAATGCGGGCGTCCCTTGTGTACAAGTTTAGTTGTGTACAATGTACATCGGGCTATGTCGGAATGACGACATTGCCATTTTACGTGAGGATTGCCCAGCATCGTGGTGTGAGCTTTAGAACGGGGAATCGACTTACGCAGCCCGGTCATTCTTCTGTCCGCCTTCATGCGGAGCAGTGCAGTGCCCGTGTGTCTGAAGATGATTTCAAAATTTTATGTTCTGCTTCTAATGATTTGGATTTGAGAATTTTAGAATCTTTGTATATAGCAAAAGACAAACCGGTCCTTAATAATGCCACCAGTTCATTCCCTTTGCAAATTTATATTTAGTTTAATTACTTGTAGGGTATGAGATAAAAAAACTTGTAAATATCATTGTATTTTTAACCATTCTCATTGTAAATTTCAGATATGACTTACTGATGATGGAGATGGACTCCGAAACGTTTAAGAAAATAGAAATAGGACTACTAGTTTTTAGTTTCTTCACTTTTATAGATTAGGTGTGTAAAGAAAGAAGTAAAATTAAAATGATTTCACTACGTGCTGTGTTCTTCGTTTTCAAGTTCCCGATGAACATCCGTCTGAAGAATTATGATTTTCCTGAAGATTATAATTGTCACGCAATATAGGTTTTGTACATAATACACTATATTCAAACGCACTGGGCAGCCAAACCCCATAGGGGTTTCAGCTGCACACCCATTCATGGCCGGACGCCTTACCCACGCTGAAACCCCCGAGGTACCAACGCAGTGCGCCCGGCCATATTGCAGTTTCCTCACATATAATCTACCAAGACGATATCACGCCTAGCTATGGTATGTTACTGCGTTACACATTTCAAACATTCGTTAGCTCTCAGTATATTTTATATTTCATTTTTCTTTTTCCCACCCCTTACTTCATATGTACTTTCACAGAATTGGACAAACAAGGCACAGTACTTAAGTGTATGTTAGTAATTAGGGCATGCCTTAACTTGTGTCACACATGAGTATACCGGGCTTAATTGAAGGTCCAGCCTGGGACGACGCAGCCTGGAGCTTCCTGATACCAATGTGGTAATTTCAAATCAAAATTTACTCTACTGATACTGAAATACAAGGGAAACTCCTGTGGACAGGACTCTGAGGGAGAAAGAAAAGGGAGTTAATTTACAGCTATCAATGATGCTGATGGAGAATGAAAATTCTCTTTACAGAAGACAGTGCCGCAAGTGCCCTAAAAATACATGGCTATCATCGAGTAACAAAAATAACACTGCGTAGAGGGCTTCCATCAGTGAGCTCAAAGAACAATCTGGGAGCTTGACATATTCAGTTAGTGCCCATGGGTGGAAGTCACATATTAGTCTACTTTCTCAGAGTGAACAGGTCATGAATGTTGGTAGAAATGATAATGGTTCTATTCATGGGATGAGGAAACATGACATAGACAAGAACATGAGAACAAACAATAGCTGTATAACATTGTAGAAATGATACTTCTAGCCACAAAGGCAATAATCTTAGGTATACAATTATCAAATGGCATTTAAGGCATTTGAGTCTCTCAAGAATTTGGCCACTGCATTAATTATTTGTTCCTGTATTGGAGCTTGGAAAGGGCCTCCCCCTAGAATATTCTTCATCAATGGTAGAGGTAATCTTAAGGTAACAAGGGTGTTAGTCAGGTTAGTACGTTCCACACTACACTCAAATAAGGTTCTTACATAACTAGCTGCCTCTGCTCAGCTCGCCGAGTTTATGAACCTAAGGTTCCGGAAGCGAGCGTTTCCGGAAAACAAGTGAGCTTGCGAAATGGTTCTTTCGAGGTTCGAAGGCATAAATTTTCTATCGCTGTTTGAAAGTAGGAATTTTCTAAAATGCTTCGAAAGCAGCACAGTTGGTACTTCGACAGCGACGAGAGAGTGCGAACGAAAATAGGGAAATATTGCCAGTATTTCGATGCGTGATGCACCTAAAGTAATTTAATTGATCGTATCCCTAAAAAGGGAATTTGAATAGACAACGATGCCTTAAATTTAAGACAAAATTCATGGTAAATATTTTAGAATTTTACCGGGGACCAAAGAACAGCCGTAACCGTGCAATTTCTTAGATGAAAGGACCTAAACTTGGATTAAGCGCTCACTCATTCAAACATTTAAATATGAGACCATGCAAGAGAAAGGGTTGGGAAACATGGAACTACTGCTGTCACAAAGCTGCTCGCTACAAGCCGACAGTACTCCCGTTGTGACATACGTTTCCGCTATTAAATCTTTCCGAGAACCTAGTAGTGGTTCTGCCAAAATAGCTGACTGACCTTTCCTGCGTGGCCTGACTATCTCGACTAGCCTGATTCAACTACAGCTAGGTACACTGCCGTAGCGTGACCTCACCTCGTACGTAGCCCCAGCGGTCCACCCTCAAAGTATGGAACAGAATAAAGCTACACACGAATCTGGAGAATTTCCTCACAAGAGATTTGCTCCTACAATTCTGGCTATATGTGTTGAAATCTAGAGCGATTTACATTTCTTTCATCCTGTGCACACAGATACACACAAAAATGTACATAAATGCACATCTAAATAAACATATAAATTCATTTGCAGGATGTTTCAGAAGAAGAGGTACAAAATTGTACACCAAGTAAAAAATGGTGCAAGAAACACTTTTTCTTATGGGAAATATTCCGACAAATTCGAGTTATTGCAATGTTAGCTGTATATTGTTTTGAAGGACGAAATGCAATGACACAAATACTTGAAATATTCATTTCGAATTTACTTTACAAAAATTGTTCAAAATGTGTTCCATCTACAGCAGTGCACTTTTCAAATCTTAGCCTCAATGACTGCCGGATAATAGAAAACACGTCTGGCATTTCAAAAATTTTACCAGCAGCCACTGCAATAATCATTCTGGCCACGAAATCTTCCTCTGATTCAATGGGTGTAGCCTAACGAACAAGGCTCATTTTTAAATATCCCTAAGAATTTTTTTTATTATTGGTAACTCTCATAGAGTAGAAGGGTTTGTAACGTATAGTCAAAATAAATATTACGAGTAATTGTGTTATTAAATTTCATCCTTTAAAACAATAAACAGCTAATATCTCAAAAACCCGAATTTCCTCGGAGAATTTCATGATGAAAAAGTGTTTATTTGGCCATTTTCTACTTAGTTCCCAATATTGTACCTCTTGTTCTTAAACACCCTGTAAATTGTAGAGTTCTGCTGCCCAATTTAGCTGAAGGGGTAGTTAAAAACAAGCAGGAACCTTATTTCGTTCAATAAAATAGTAGAACTAAGGCGGGTAAAAACATCTTTCACAAAATCTCACGATGTATTTTAAAAATAGAGCTTTCGAGCATATCCATACTCATTTTCAATATCTGGAATAATAAATTGAAACATGGTAAATACAATACATGAATACAAATTGTTAATGGAAATTAAATGAAAAAATTAGGACAAGATATTTAGAGGCGCAGAAGATGACATATCATTGAGACTTGGTTTAAATTGATGAATTATGATACTTTCTAGTATCTTAAGACTATGTTTATTACAAGTTGAGACTATTTTGAAATTTTCAGTGCGGATTGGATGGTCAGATTCTAATGCATGATCTCTAATACTGCTGTGCAATGGGTTTGACACTTTATTTCCCGTACGGACCGACGCCCCTTTGTGCTCAGCTATGCGTGTTGCAAAATGGCGATCAGTCTCTCCATAATAAGTGGCCCCACACTGGCCACACGTGTATCTATAGACCACGCAGCTACGCAACAAAGTGGGCATCTTATCGCCGTACCGGAAAAAACTGCCGATGTTAGGCAGTTGTTCAAATGTACATACATATACCGGGATTATGCTCCCTATGGGAGGGTAGCAGACAGCAGGCCACAATCACCACACTTAGGAACTAGGAAGCGAGAGAGGCAGCACTGGCCGCACCTGAACTGCCAGGATCAGCAGCAGCCCAGCACAACCACCTTCCACAGTCAGGCCCGACAGCCATAGCTGGTTACCCCGACCGCTTCATTGAGTGCAGCCCCTCCCCCCGCACAGGACAAGTCAACCCCATCACACGCGGGCAACTTCCAGTACCGCGTCAAAAATTAAATTACCTTCTTATGCATGCCCCCCCTCACTTCTGTCCGCAGCCATCCCTCTCGCCACGTCCAGAGTCAGACCCCTCTCATACAAAGCACGTTTCACCCCATCCATCCAACTCATCCGTGGTCTACCTCGCGCACGCAGACCACTCACTTCCGACATATATATCTTTTTCACCAGCTGCTCAACATTCATTCTTTCAACATGCCCAAACCATCCAAGCACTCTTTCATCCACTCGCCTGCCCAATTTTTTGATAACACCCGTCTGCCCCCTAACCAACTCATTCCTGATCCTATCTCTTCTTGTTACTCCATACATGCTCCTCAAACACTTCATCTCAAACACATCCAACTTCCTCCTATCAGCTGCTCTCAACCTCCAGGACTCTGCTCCATACAACAAAAGTGGCACAATCAAGCTTGCATACAGTCCCCTCTTAGCATTCATACTCAAAATCCTGCATTCAAAAGCTTTCCCCATCGCACCCAATGTCTTACAGCCTTCACTCACTAGATGCCTCACTTCTACTTCCATACTATCCTTTTAACAGCCACATCCGACCCGAGGTACCTAAAATGCTCTACATCCTCTAAAACTTCACCATTCAACCTCACATCCAAAGTTCCCAACACTCCACCTTTTGAACATCTCATCACCTTACTTTTATTCACATTTACCCTCAATTTCCGCCTTTCGCACACTCTACCACACTCTAAAACTAGTCTCCTCAGTTTTTCCTCTGAATCAGCCACAAGCGCTGTATCATCTGCAAACAACAGCTGACATACTTCCCAATACATACCATTTTGTCCCACCAACTGCGCATCGTTTCCCAACACTCTGGCATTCACTTCTCTCACCACATCATCCATAAACAAAATAAACAACCACGGCGACATCACACATCCCTGTCTCACACCTGTCACAACTGGGAACCATTCACCTGCCTCCTTCCCTACTCTCACACATGCTCTGCTATCAATATAGAAACTCTTGATCGCATTCAACAGTCTCCCACCCACTCCATACAAGCTCACCACCTGCCATAGGGCCCCACGATCCACTCTGTCATACACCTTCTCTGGATCCATAAATGCCCAATATACATTTTTTCCCTTTAATAAGTATTTTCCATTCACCTGCCTCTTTCACCGCAAAATGTTTTCCTGACCACTTGGAATAAAATCCAGTGTTAAAATCAGACTAACTCAACGGAGAGAATGCATTTTTCTACGTACTTTTCTCCCAATTATTTGTTTCAAAACTTAACCGATATAAATATTACGATCCTCACGTATTTGATATCAACACAATGGAGGGAATGCATTTTCTTCGTACTTTTCTCCCTACCATTTGCTTCAAAATTAACCGATATAAATATTACGATCATCATGTACTCGATATCAAGTCACGGTTTTAATTTTAAGATATTCGAAAGCACTTTTCACTCATATTGAAGCATTCTGAACATGAGACGTAGTTCATTGGCAATGGCTTATTTTCCTGCGCTCGTGTGTGCATTGGTGTTCCAGCTATGTAAAAAATATTATGGACTCGTGATCCAATAACGCACACCCTAACAAGAGTATTATCAGCTATGTGTCACAGAGATTTTGTGTTCTTAGTGACTCACATTTCAGTTTGCAGTTCCAAACCCAAATTGATTACCGCAAAGGGAGAGGATGTTAAATGTGAGGATATTTTAGTAACTACTTTCTCTACTTCGGTCTTATTGAAACATTTGTAAAAGACCTCGGATTCGACGAATGTCATAACTTTAAATTTTAATCTTCTTATTCTGGTCTCAAATGGCTGTCGTAAGCTTTGTATGGTAAACTCTTCGTACGTTTTTATTTTAGTGAATACACTACAACACTAATTTTAGATAGTTAACTTTTGTACGGTCCCACCTATGTTGAAAATATTACAGCTAGCCATGTAAAACAATACCTTTCATGTCTTTGACCTCGAAGAACTCATTGCGCCAGTATTATTAGCTTAAGTAAGAAATATCAAAATCATCTTCTGTTTTGTTATAGCGAATATTATCGCTGGGACACCTTACATGGGGATGAAGGACCGGATATGGGTTTTCTCCGGATGTAGGGTACAAACAAGTGTGAGGCATAACCAAATGTAGAGGCATGACCGGATGCGGGGCATCACCGGAAGAGGGAGTGAAGTGGTGCCGGATGGGCGAAAGGAATTTTTGGACTTCGAAGTTGATAATTTATAATAAAAATACTAAGCCCCATTCCGATTTCCGGGCACCACAGATGAAATACTACTAATTGTGGAAAAACAACTTTCATTCCGCTACATTGAACAAACAGTTGTGATGCTCATTTTAGTCGACAGGAATAAGGAATATCAATATTAGAATGACTTAGCGAACGTAAAATAAAATGAATTCTTCCTTCCTAGCAAAAATTTCAGGAATTGAAACTTAGAAACTAAACTCAGCGCCGCACCCCAAATACAAACGATCCTTTTATACATACTGTTGTTTATTTTTATTAACTTGTGCTTCTCTCTGAATCCTGTGTCGAAAATTATCATGTGTATTACGATAACCATGTATAAATAGCAATTAAGGATCTAAATCCTTTTTTTCAACACTCAACATGGGTATTATTGTGCTCGTCGTAGCCGTGAGACTAGCGAACTTGGCTCCGTCCAGGCAGACCCTGGTTCGAGTCCCGGCGCTGGTGGCGATTTTCTCTGTTGGGTATAGGGGAAAAATTCCAAGCAAAATACCCCACTCTACCCAGGTGTCTGAAATGGGTACCGGTCTTGACCGGAGGAAACCGTAATGGCGTCCTGGCGTTAGTTATAAGGCATTTGAAAATCCAATGTATAAGGTGATATGTATCATGCTTGATATTGGAAATAAAGCATTTGTAGATACCTTCATTATTATTATTATTATTATTATTACGATAACCATGTATAAATAGCAATTAAGGGTCTCTATGCTAATGTAATTGGATGCATTTTTAGCTTTCATCTCAATACTTGTTCGCACTAATGAAAGTGTTTTTCAAATGAGCGTCACGAGGATTGTGTTCTCTTAGTTCAAAATCAGATTAGGCAATGAAAGGAACTCATTTTTGTTGTACTTTTCTGTCAATCATTTTTGTCACAACTTTCTACACAGGTATTACGATACCAATGTATTATAATCAGTTAGGGATGTTAATGTTAAGGTGTTTTAAAAACCAATGTATCGACATTTCATGTTTGTACTTCATTGGAAAATAAATGTTTTTTTTCTTTTTTTCGTTTTCACAGCAAACATTTGATCCACACAACCTCTACCACACATAAAACCACACTGTTCTTCAGCAAGCACACGATCCGTCAACACTCTCACTCTTCCAATTAAAACTCTTCCATACAGCTTCCCAATGACACTCAGTAGACTTATACCCCTAGAATTACTGCACTCATACCTGTCACCTTTCCCCTTGTACAACGGAACTACACACGCGCTACTACAATCAACCGGCACTTTACTAGCCTCAAAACATACATTCAATAAACGTACCAACCATTTTACAACCACATTTCCTCCTTTCTTTAGACATTCAACCGTGCAGCCATCCATACCTGGAGCTTTCCCATTTTTCATTTCATCCACCGCACTTTTCACCTCTGAACTTCTTATTCGACTTCTATTCACTTCACCAAACACAGGCATTCTAACATCACTTCCAACAGCTACTACTCTCGCAACCCTATCATCCCTCACGTTCAGCAGTTCCTCAAAATGCTCCGCCCATCTCTTTCTCACATCACAACCCTCCACTTGCAGCCTACCATTTGCATCCTTCACTCTTGTCTCATTCTCCACCTGACCGTTCCTAATTCTCTTCACTTCCTTCCAGAAAACCTTCCTTCTCTCCATGAAATCACCTCCCAACTTCCTCCCCCATTCCTCATCTGCCGCCCTCTTTGCTCTCCTTACCATTCTTTGTACCTCTTTCTTCCTCTCCTTATACTCTTCGAAATTTTGCTGGTTGCCTCGTTGCAACCACTTTTCGAACGCCCCCCGTTTTTTTCTCACAGCCGCTCCTACTTCTCCGTTCCACCATTTACTCCCCTTTCTTATCCCCCCTCCAACTTTCCTTACCCCACACACTTCCCTTGCACATTTCTCCACCGCATCTTTAAACAACTTTAAAGGGAACACCACCCTAATCCTAATAGAACTAACAATGCAACCCGTGCAGACTACCCAGTTGCTAATCTGGGCTGTTACGGGGAGATTTTCTCAATTGCCGAAGAAATGAAACCCCCCATTAAAATCAAATTATTGCTTAACAACACCCCACTGGAAATGAGGTAGACACTGGTGCTGCAAGGTCTATCCTTTCTAAACCTGCCTACTTAAGGTTGCCCCCGAAGACAAGACACGAGTTGAGACCTTCTGATGTTAAGCTTAGGACTTATGGTGGAGCTGAACTAGTAGTTTGTGGGGTGATTAGGACTAACATCCAGCGTGAGGCTAGTGGTGGGGCTCCTCAGCTATAAACTATTGTAGTGGTAGACAGGGGAGGCCCAGCCTTGCTGGATAGGGATCTAATTGATTCCCTAGGGTTAACTATAGTAGCAAATTGTCGAGTTCTCACGGGTGTCTATTTTAGTCTTCAGCGAGTTCGACAGGAAATTTTTAAAGCGTACTGCAGGGAACCTCCTTGGGCCGTCAGTCGCAGCCGAGATGTTGGTTACGGCTTTTATAGTAGAAGAACCTTCCTATCTAGGCAGATTACTTCAAAATGAATCTCAGTACTTGGCTGGATCATTAGTAAGCGCCGGCGTTGATACCATGCGTAGCTTAAAAAATTTAACTCCTTTCAAGAGTTGTAGATAATCAGGAGACTTTATCCAAAGTATATCTTTATTCGGAGATGGAATGACAAAAGTACAATTCGTAAAAGTCGCCGAAACTTGGGAAGCGAAGTTCTCGAAATAAAAAAAAACGCTTCTCCATATTTTTCAAATGATGGACCTATAAGCGGCCGCGTATCCTAGTTACGCGGGAGCAATACAATATTATTTTATTTATAGGTTTGAGCTGCGACATAAAATTGGTCGCAGCAGCTCTTACTACTTTTATACACAAGAATTTGAGATCTATTTAAATCTTTCTTCCTCTCTTTATCTCTTGACCTCCGCTAGCAATCTCGTTTACACATAACTTAGGCTACATTTGTACAGGACCTCGCTGCATCTTGACATCCCCACCCTTGGTGAAGCTTTTACTTCAGTCAAAGCTTGAGGAGGTATGTACAAATAGGCCCCAAACCTATGATATTTGTGGCTTGGACATGGGGCTATCCTCCTGGTTTATTCTAGAATTTTTTTCACGTTTAGGCCCCCTATTTTTAACCCCAATTGGAAAATAGTTAGTCTAGATGCTGATTTATATAGCCGCAAGGTTACAGTACATGAAATTACAAATTATCGTGGTCCAGGGTAATTTCTTCACTCTTCTATGGGGGCACGGGATAAAAAGTCTGCCAAGTGGTTCCTTTTTCCTTCGATATGTTCGGCTTTAAACGTAAATAGGCTGAAGTAAATGGCCCATCTCTTGAGGCGTGGATTTAGTTTATCTGCCTGATCTAGGTAGAGTAATGGCTGATGATCGGTCTGTAGGACGAATTCCCGGCCGTATACATAAACCTCAAATTTTTGGAGGGCCCAATAAATTGCCAACGCTTCTTTCTCGATCGTAGAGTATTGCTGTTCTGCGGATTTTAGCCGTCGCGAAGCATAGGCGACGGGCGCATACTGTCGAAAATCCGCTTTACTGGGTTGTAGTAGTACCGCCCCTAAGCCGGTCTGGGATGCGTCGGTCCGTAATATGAACGGAGCATCGGTATCAGGGAGTTGCAACACTGGTTGCTTGGTGAGTGCGGTTCGCAGTTGCTCGAACGCTTCTTGGGCGATGTCTGTCCATGGTATCTCCTCGGGGGAGTTTTTTCGTAGAAAATCTTGTAACGGGGCTGCGCGGTCGGAAAATTTAGGAATGAATTTTTGATAATACCCTACGCTTCCCAGAAAACTTCGCAGTTCCGGTTTAGTTTTAGGTAACGCTGCTTTTGCTAGGGCTTTAGTTCGTTCCTCCAAAGGTCGGAGCTGATCACTGCTGAGTTGGTGACCTATGTACTGCAGGTTGGCGTAGCCAAACGCGCATTTGGAGGGTTTGGCATGTAATCCATGAGTTGCCAAGGCTCTGAGTAGACTCCGGAGCGCTGCTACATGTTCTTCCCAGCTACTCGACGCGACCAACAGGTCGTCCATGTACACCTCCGTGTCTTTCAACCCTTGGGTTACCTTTCGGACTAGGCGTGAGAACGTCGCGGGGGCGTTTGCTAAGCCAAAGGACATAACTTTAAATTCGAAGAGGCCTGTTCGTGTTTTAAATGCGGTGTAGGAGCACGAATTTTCCTGTAGGGGTACCTGCCAATATCCACTGGTAAGGTCTATTTTGCTAAACACTGTTTTCCCTGCTAGCCGGGTAAAAATTGCGGAAATATCGGCTATAGGTTCGGCGTCAAAGATCGTCTGCCTGTTCAGATGTCTACAGTCTAGGCAGAATCTGTGGCTGCCGTCCTTTTTCTTAACTGCTAAGAGCGGGGAATAATGTGGGGATTGTGAGGGAGTCACAATGCCTAGCTGCAACCACTTTTCTAGATCTCTCCTTAGTTGTGGCTCTAGCGACAACGGCAATGGATAGGTGTGTTGTAATCGTACCTCCGTGGGCTCTTTCAATTTGATCTCGTGACTAACGGTGGAAGTTTTACCGGGGGTATCCGTAAAAATATGTGCCTGTTCTTGTAGTAGTTTCTGTAGTTGCTCTCGCTGCTGGTCGCTTAGTTGTGGATTAAGGTCGCAGTCTATAATACTCTCCCCTATGATCTGCGGAATTTCCGGCGTACGTTGATCTAACGCTTCTCCTTCTCCAGGGTATTCTACCGCTAAACATGCCGCGGAGAATGCTTCCTCTACCGTTTCGCTTTCCGTTTCTTCGGGATCGGCATTTGCTTCTTGCTGATTTATTGTGCAGGCATTCGGCTGCTGGTATTTCCGTAGGAGATTTATGTGGTATGCTTTCTCCTCTTTCCCGAAGGTCACCTGGTACGTGTGTGTTCCCAATTTCTGGCTAATTATATGGGGACCTTGCCATGCCATGGTAAGCTTGTTAGTGGAGTCTGGTTTGAAGACTAAAACCTGGTCTCCTTTTTCCAGGACACGCACTTTGTAATGCTTACCCACCCGTTGGTGTGCTTTTTCCTGACTAGTTCTCAAATTCTTTTGAGCTAGCTCGCACGTTTCTTTGAGTTTCTGCCGCATGTCCATCAGGTACTGGGCGGCATTGCGATCGGTTTCTGCGGGTTCCGAAGCTACCCAGCATTCTTTTAATATGGCTAGTGGTCCGCGGACTTGATGGCCGTAAATTAATTCGAATGGCGAGAACCCGGTCGCAGCTTGTGGTGCGTCTCGATACGCAAATAATACTGCGGGTAAGTACAAATCCCAGTCTCTGGGTTTTTCTGTTGCCAGTTTTCTTAACATTGTCTTCAACGTCCCATTAAACCGTTCCACAATTCCGTTCGATTGTGCATGGTATAGTGGGGTACGCCTATGTTTGATTCCGTATAATCTTAAAAAGCTCTCAAAGGTCTCAGCGGTGAATTGTTTACCGTTGTCGGTGGTGAGAGTGTGCGGATACCCTACTCTAGTACAAATCTCGTTTAATGCTATGGCTATTGTTTCAGCATCGATGTGCCGGAGGGGGGTTGCATCTGCATAACGAGTTGCCTGGTCTACGACCGTCAGTACATAGCGGTTTCCTCGAGCAGACGCGGGCTGAATGGGACCAATTAGATCGACACTCAGAGCTGCAAAAGGCGTTCCGGTGATGGCGGGCATGGTGGGAATGGCTCGTGCGGGTCGTGCGGGTGCGCGTTTTTGGCATTCGTGGCACGAGTGGCAATACTTCATAATATCGGTGGCTATTGAGGGCCAATAAAATTCTCGTTCTATGCGGGCCTGTGTTTTCTTTTGCGAGTAGTGCCCCGCTAGTGGGTTATCGTGGCCCATTTTAAGAATTTGGCCTCGTAGTATAGCAGGGACCATCACCAGAAGGTTGTTGTGTTCTCCGTGGGTGGTGCGGCAATACAGGATGGAGTCCCGTAATTCATAAGCTCGGATGTCGCGCCTCCTAGTCTTTTCTTCTATGCCTTGCTCTGCTTTCTTGAATGCTTTCTGTAGGGTGGGGCATTCTCGTTGCAACCTGGCTAAATCTGCTCTGTTTGTCGGTTGTGGTGTGAATTCGAACTCCCTCTCGTTATTTTCGGCTTGTTCATTGATTTGCTGTGCGGCTGATCTGGTGGTCATATGATGTACCGTCACCGCGGGTTCTTGCTCCAGCACTTCAGTGCTTGGCTCCTCAAATGAACTAGTTCCCGGTACACGCCCAAGGATGACATCGTGGGACAGATTTTTCATGAGGACTACCGTAGCCTCTCCTCGGTAGTACGGACATTCTAATCGTATGCGGGCCATAGGTGCTCTTATGGCGTGATTATCGGCCATACGTACTTGGATCACGGTGGGTAGTCGCGCGTTCTCGGGCACAAAATGTTTTTTTACAAAGATGGCATTAGCTCCTCCATCTAGCAGGACGTCTACCTTGTGATTCCCGACGCTTCCTGAGCATGTCTTTAGTTGTCCTATTAGTAATTTATTACCGGAAGCAAGGTGATTGCATTCCACTGGCGCTATCTCCTCCTCCTTGTTTTCTTCATACTCTTCGTCTAAAACTAAAGCATTCACTTGAGCGGAAGTGCTAGGCCTTGCCGACTCTGGTCTGCGTTGCTCGTTCCTAAATTGCTGTGTCTCTCTACACTGGGCAGTGGTGTGATCTGCGTTTGGTCCGTGCCTCTGGCAATAGTAGTTCCGCCAACCGTGGTGGTTGGTTTCCGGGAAGCGTGTCCCCATGTTTCGCGGGTTGTTGCTTGCCATGGGTCGTGGAACAGCGGATTTTTCGAAGCCTGGTTTGGCATGATTGTTGAATCCATAAGTTTTATTGGTGCCAGGTTTTGTAGTTCCGGCCCCGTTCTTACCAATTTGGTTCTGCATTTCTGTTCCCGGTGTTTTGGTTTTTCCTTGACACAGTTGCTGGAGGGACAGATGAGGTCGAGCTTGGAGGTATTTATCACCTTGCTCGCCCATTGTCGGAATATCGATCCCTCCCCGGTCTTTGATGTGGATCGCGATGTGACCTGGCAGCACTTCATATGCCCGGTCTATCAATAGAAAGTCTCTTAATGCCGCGTAGGTGGGTGCGACTTCGCTTCTTCTTATCCAGGCATCGAAAGCCTGTTCTAGTCTCCGAAGGAACCTGCTCATATTATCTCCTTCGTCCGGAGTGACTTGGTAAAAGGTTTCCCGGAGTTTTGAAGGTGTCACTCGGTGGACTCCTAACAGTAGGTTTTTGATCTCTTCCAGTTGATATCGGTCTTCTGCGGGCAAGGTCTCTATGAGCCGTCGCTCTTTTGGGGTTACTAAGGTCTCTATCGTCTGGACCTGTTCCACGTCTGTACTGCCCATAGCTCGTCCATATTGCTCTATCCTCTTGAGGAATTCCTGCATCCCTTCGTGTTTAGGGTCAAAAGGAGGCGGTTTTGGAAGGTTCGGAGTCCTTCCATGGGGCTCATGTACCTCTCTCCGCTGCTGGAGTTGCAATATTTGGAGCTCGTGCTCCCGTGCTCGGATTCGTTCCTCCCGTTCTAGTTCAAAGGCACGTTCTGCTCTCTCACGCGTCTCCTGCGCTTCTTGTTTGGCTCGGTCATTCTCCTCCAGAGTTCTTAGCCGTCCTAGGAATACTTCTCGATATTCACCGTCTCCGGGGTGGAGTCCTAATGCCTCAGCATACTCCCGGGCTTTGTGTACTTGATCGTCCATCTTACTGGTGAGATCGTCGCGGCTGGTTGTGAATGAGTTCTTCTGCCGGATGATTCGCTAGTCTTTGCTAGTTCTCTTTGAGGTCGAGGCCCCACGTTGGGCGCCAATATTGTCGAGTTCTCACGGGTGTCTATTTTAGTCTTCAGCGAGTTCGACAGGAAATTTTTAAAGCGTACTGCAGGGAACCTCCTTGGGCCGTCAGTCGTAGCCGAGATGTTGGTTACGGCTTTTATAGTAGAAGAACCTTCCTATCTAGGCAGATTACTTCAAAATGAATCTCAGTACTTGGCTGGATCATTAGTAAGCGCCGGCGTTGATACCATGCGTAGCTTAAAAAATTTAAATCCTTTCAAGAGTTGTAGATAATCAGGAGACTTTATCCAAAGTATATCTTTATTCGGAGATGGAATGACAAAAGTACAATTCGTAAAAGTCGCCGAAACTTGGGAAGCGAAGTTCTCGAAATAAAAAAAAACGCTTCTCCATATTTTTCAAATGATGGACCTATAAGCGGCCGCGTATCCTAGTTACGCGGGAGCAATACAATATTATTTTATTTATAGGTTTGAGCTGCGACATAAAATTGGTCGCAGCAGCTCTTACTACTTTTATATACAAGAATTTGAGATCTATTTAAATCTTTCTTCCTCTCTTTATCTCTAGACCTCCGCTAGCAATCTCGTTTACACATAACTTAGGCTACATTTGTACAGGACCTCGCTGCATCTTGACACAAATGAAGTACGCAAACTGACTACTTGCCCTGAAGATTTAGCAAATAAATTCCAGACGTTATTCAGCCAGGCCTAGGTCGCTTTAAGGGGAGGAATTTCAAGATTGAGGTTGACCCATCAGTACCACCAAAGTTTTGTAAGGCCAGGAATGTGCCTTACACACTTAGACCTTTCGAGATTCCAGTCATTGCTCGAACGCTGAGGTCCTTTGCGGATCTTATAAGGCACAAAAAAGCCCTCCGCAAAAAGGGCAAAGGCTGTGTTCCTTCTAATCAGCCTAAAATTAATAACGCTGATAATTTTACGACTAAGCGAAGCAATGGCGGGGGTTCCTCACGTCTACGGCGACAAATGTAAATTTGAATACTAAAACGTTCGTCTGATTTTCTTGTGCGAGTCCTAAGCCATCGTGACGGATTCTAGCAAGCTGAGGAGCGTGGCGCCAGAAGCTGCCACGTCAGATTGAAACCGGCCGTGAACGCGAGCGCACCTTCTTCTCGTGAGCTCCGCGTGACTCGGCATTCTGCCCTCGCTACCAGGGACTTCTTGGGTCCTTGACAGCCGGCTACAGTGAAGAGTGATCGCCTGAACATTGTTTTCGAAGATCTTCATGTGAGACTCCCGCTAATGACGCTCCGCTTGTCCTTAATTATCTTAAATTTCAGCGTTACCGGTCCCAGATGGGTTCCCGGTAAATTTGTGTGCCGTAGGGCCCGTTAATTCGGGGAGTTGAGTCCACTTATTAAGGTGGCTGCACACAAATTTTTATTCGAAAGCAATTCTCTTTAAATCTCAACTCTCATTTTCGAAATTTCTATTCGAAAGATAATGTCTTACAATTTTTCTTCATAAAGAGATACCTCTTAAAAGAACTAAAATGTTCTAAGCCGTGCTGCTTTTGCGCAGTTTTGCCTAAACGGCAATTAAGCCGGCTGGATCTCAGCGCCATCTAGTTAATGGTAGAGCTTGGCTGGAATTCGGCAGGTTAAATCCTGGTATCTATCTATTCTCATATTGAATTCTTTTTCTTTTCATTTCGAAAAATAAGAGGGAAATTTATCGTGTTCATTTTTAATTGCGTCTTAGCGCCGCTGTCCGGTGTGGGCGAGGGCCGATTTTCAGTCTCCTTAGGTGTAAGTCGAGTGCAACCTGTGTTGTATTTTAGGCAAGGTTCCTTGTTGTGTTGCTTAAGAACCTTACGTTTTTTACAGGTTCTGGCGTTTTTGAGCCTCTTCTTACTTTTATTAGGTTCTCTCATTAATATATGTAACTATTCTTTAACTCAATTTGAGTGTGTAAACTTTGAAAAGTAGAAACGTTTTGAAAGTGAAAGTGAGTGGTGGGGAAAATGTACCTTTTTTGTGTCTTTCTTCTTCATTATTAATTTTCCATGTCTTTTGTTGGGATAAAACTTGTCCACTTTAAAGTGTAGACGTTACTCTGGTTAGCTGAACTTTTTTCTAATAAGCCTTGAAATAGAAATTTGATTATTTAATTATAGAAACGGAAAAGTGTACTGCCTTAGCCTTAAGCGTTAAATTGCGGGGCATAAAGTGTAGCATTACATCGCTTAAAAAAAGCTCTTTCTCCTAACTGTGATCCGTCCTTTCTTATTGAAGCTGTTCCTCAATTAAGTAGGCTGTTACAGTCCTTTCGAATTCTGTCCGATACTATTCCTTCAGATGTTAGTGAGGTTTCTGAGGAGGAGCTTGTTAGGAGGTCGGAGTATGAGGTTCAGGTCATAGAACTTATTGTAGAACTTGAAAAACTCATTTCCATTTCCCAGGTGCTAAACTCTAGTGTTACCGGTGAACCTTCTGTGTCTAAGGTTTCTACTTCTGATGTTCCTTTGAATATCTTTAGAGCACCTCAGTTGACACTGAAAAAATTCAGTGACAATGATGGGTGCCCTTTCAACTTCCTTCACTTTCAAGAGTCCTTTTCTAATGCCCTTCAGGCTTATCCTAACATGAGTGAGAAACAAAAATTTATCTTCCTCAAAAATCAGCTTCAAGGAAGAACTCTCAGTCTTATAGAGGGACTTCCTAACGAAGAAACTAGTTTTCTATCTGCTTGGGCATTGCTTAAGCAAGATTTTCTTAACGCTGACAAATTAATCTCATTAGCTCTTGATGAGATCCTGAGCTGTCCCAGTGTACAGAGTCTATCTGAAATAAATTCTTTCCTCTCTAAGGTTAAATTTCGCCTTCTTGAGCTTTCCAAGTTGGGCTTGGATTTCTCTAATGAGAAGTCGGGTAACCTACTGTTTTCTGCTGTAATTAAAACTAAACTTCCTTAATATTTCCTGTTGGAACTCCTTCGCTATTTTACAGCGAGTTTCTTTTCCTTGGAGATGTTTGAGAATGCTCATAAAGTGCTTTCTCTTCTCGAAACCAAAAGTAAATCCAAACCGTCTCATGTATTTCGTAGCAAGGAAACAGAACTGGTGACCCGGTCTGAGGTGAGGGACAAAACGCCACATTTACCTAAACCTAATAAGTCGCCCGATGTTAAGGTATGTCGCTTCTGTAACCAGGCTAACCACGCTTCGTTTGCATGCAGGCGATTTAATTCGCACTAAAAGCGTGTGAAACGGGCTGGTGAAATAAAATTATGTTCTACCTGTTTAAGTAGTAAGCATTTGTCAAGTGCGTGTCCCTCCAAAGTTAGGGGTCTCCCGTTCCTGTGCTCTTTGTGTAAAGCTAACAATCATGTTAGCCCTTCGTGTCCTAAATTTATTGAATCCAGTGCCTTTGTTGCAACCTTCTCATGACGGTTAAAGGCACGTCTAAGGATGTGCCCTCTTGTTGCTCTCACCACCAAGTATGGTGGGGTAACTAAGCGTGTTAATTTTCTAATTGATAGCGGCAGTCAGTCGTCGCTTATAGATTTGGAGACTGTGAGTTCCGACTATTCTGATGTAGGCTTGCAGGAGCTAACTATTAACACAGTGGGTGCTTTTGTTCCTTTAATTGGTAAGCAAATCAGCATTGAACTCGTGCTTCCGGACAGTGAGAAGCATGAGCTTGATGTTTGCGCTATGAGAAATTTAAACCTCCAGATGGGTATGCGAGATTTGAAGGCTGAACTCGAAATTTTAAAACGAAACTTCCTTTGTCGACTTCCTATCCGGAAGTTATAAATGATAGCATCCAAATTCGCGGAATTTTGGTGTAGATGCTCTTCAAGCTTTTAAAGTTCTGGAGTTACAGCACGTAAATGGCTATAAGGCCATGCGCATTTCTAACGGGTTTCTACCCTTTGGGGAGTTAAAATGTTACAACTCCTCTTTATCTTCTTTTGTTGCTTCTAAAACTAAGAAGCTAACTAATGATCTTAAAACATCCGGTGAAAGAAATATCAACGTTAAATTATGTAAACCTTCTCTGTCTTCTGACAATGAAACTAAAACGAAAACTAAAAAGAAAGTTGCCAAATGTAAGTTAAACGAAAATCGTTATCGTAATATTTTAAATAATTTCTTTGAAACCCTTAAAGTATGTATTTCATTGTTAGACGTTTCTGAGCAGTGCGTAGTTCAGACTGGACTTGATCAGCTGCTTGACCTTGAGCTTATTGGTATACCCTCTAAGGAAGAAGAGAATGATAAGGAATTGAAAGATTTTAAAGATAGTGTTAAACTTGGAGAAGGTAAATATTCTGTCCAGTTGCCCTGGAATTGCCAACTTTTGGCTAGAGTACCTAACAATTTTGTATTAGCAAGATATCTTGCTCGTAAAGTAGCGACTAATAATGCCCTAAAGGGGATTGAACAGGCCTATAATGACGTATTCCTTGAGCAGCTTGAATTGGGCATCATTGAACCCATTTCCGTCAAAAAGATAGATGTGCGAGCTCACAAATGGATCCCGCATAGGCCTGTAATACGTACCCATGTAGAAACTTCTAAAATTCATCCTGTGTTTAATTGCTCTTTAAAGGTCGGTGGTTTACCCAGTCTGAACGAAGCCTCTTATGTGGGTCCTAATCTGATGAATGAATTTGTTAGGACTTTTGGTCTATTTCCGTGTAAATACCGTAGTGGTTCTTTCTGACATTTTTATAGCTTTCTTGCAGGTGAAACTTGCTTGTGATTTTGACCGCAATCAGTTTAGCTTCATCCTTTTCAAGGATGGCAAATTTTTGTATTACCGTTACACAACTCTGTTGTTCGGGTTTGTTGCATCGCCTTATATTCTTAACTATCTGCTCAAATTGCACGCTCAAACTATTACTGATTTGACAGTTAGAGACGTTATGGCGAATAAGCTGTACGTCGATAATTTAGTGTTCACTACTGAGAGTCCTGAACTGGCGCTGTGCACTTTTCGCAAAGCCAACAGTGCATTTGAGGAAAGTGGGTTTCCGTTACGCAAATGGAAGTCCAATAATTCTGAACTTCTTTCCCTAATTGACCCTGCTCTATGTAGTGCCGAAGTGCACTCCAGAGTGCTAGGGTACGACTATAACTCTTCTACTGATCTTCTTTCTCTGTCTGTAAAAAGGTTGGACTCTTCTTGTAAAACACGGAGAAAAATTCTTTCTGAAGTAGCGTCCATTTACGACCCCTTGGGAATTTTGTTGCCCTTTTCTGTGCGAGGTAAGCTTATTTTGAGAAAATTGACGCCCTTGAGGCTAGGTTGGAATCAGGATGTCCCGGAAGACTTATGTAATGAATGGCAGAAATATTGTCTGGAATTTTCGGAATTGAGGGATTACGAGTTTCCTAGGATGACTTTGGCTGAGACTAAAACTACCCAACTTTTTGTATTCTGTGATGCTAGTGCTAGCGCCTTTGGTACCTGTATCTATGACATCCAAGAGGATCGCAGCGCATTACTTCTCTCTAAAGTTAAAGTTTCGCCTTCTCGCCAGCGAACTCTTCCTTCCCTCGAACGCTTGGCAGTGTTTCTTGCCTATCAGTGTCTTGTATCTCTTCTGTGTGATGTTAATTTTCCTTATAAAGTGGCTAATGTAACTATTCTTACTGATTCACAGGTCCCCCTAGCTTGGCTCATGAGCTGTAAACCTCCTCGAAAAAATGTATTTGTAAACAACAGGATAAAAGACATAGAAGCCATGCGTAATCAGCTTGAGTGTAAGGCCTTGGCTGCCTTTAGTTACGAGTACGTGCCCACGATGTTTAACGTTGCAGACATGCTGACGCGGGGTGTTAAGGTATCTAAATTTCTAGAGAATAAATTGTTATGGTTAGATGGTCCTTCTTGGATCAGAGAAAGTAGAGATAAGTGGCCTAAGGGTCACTTAGGATGCTGCAATTTGTTTCAGACACGTGTATCGCAGTTAATGTTGCTCACCCAGGTGAAGCTTCTATTGTAACGCTTGAGCGCTTCTCCTCCTACCCAAAGCTGTTGGGTACGGTGGAGAAGGTATTTAGGGCCGTAGCAATCTGGAAGCGCGCAGATCCGGGGGAGTCTAAAGTGCGAGCGTTTCTTTACCTCATTTCCTCTATGCAAGGAGAGCATTTTGCCAGCGAGATAGAGGCCTTGGAAACCAAGAATCCTCGTCCGCCTTTGCTTGTTAGATCTTTCAACTTGTTTCTTGACTCTCATAATTTAATTAGATCTAGCAGCCGCATTGTCTTAGCGGAGGAATTGGATTACAACACTAGGAACCCTATTCTGTTGTCTAGTTCTTCTCATCTAACCTATCTTCTGATCTTGCATACCCATAAAACTCTTAATCATCAGGGTGTTGAATCGACCGTGCAAAAACTTAAAATGGACGGTTATTTGATACCTCGCTGTAAGCGTACTGTGCATGGCGTTCTATCCAAATGCATAGGATGCAAGCGGGTGAACGCTAAGGCTTTCTCTTATCCTGACCCTCCTGCTTTGCCAGATAGTCGGACTAATTTTGTGAGACCTTTCGTGACAACAGGAATGGACTTTTCAGCTCATTTCTGGGTGTTAGATCCGTTTGGCCATAAACAAAAAGTGTATCTTTTACTGTTTACGTGTTTTTAAACTAGAGCTATTCATATAGAGCTTCTTCCTTCCATGACGTTGGAAGAATTTTGTTTCGCCTTCATTCGCTTCACGAACGAAAAGGGTGTCCCTAACACCGTGTATTCCGATAATGCCTGTTTAAATCTATTAAGGAGAGTTTGTACAAGCTCTTTGGTCGTAGCACTTATCCTTAAGGCCCGTCCACACTATCAATCTTTCGCCCGAAGTTCGTGTTTTTCGGCAGTCCGCGAACACGAACACAGATGAAAAGTTCGCAGATTTCGGTGTGTTTGTGTTTTCGAACGTGTTGGAAAACACGAACACGAACTTTCGGTCAAACAGCGAACACTCGTTTTGTTTATGTATTGTGGAAGGTGGTTTTGCGAGTGAATTACTTGGTTTCTATGTCTTTTTTCCTATTTCATCGATTTATTTATGTTTTTGGTGCAAATTATGGTAATTGTAGGGTGGCACGGACATTTATTTACCAAAATGAACCACGTAACGATGTTATTTCATTTCATTCAGATATGGCTGAATATGTAAGTAGGTTTGGATTTAATTGAGGTGAATGTAATTGAATAAAAATTGCTGAAACCGAAGCTGAATATGCATAAAATTATCAAAGTTTACTTATTTTGACATCTAGGCTAACTTAAATATAATATTGAATATTTTTCAGTAGTATGCCAAGAGTGGTAGCTACTAATTTGCAGCTGATAAAATTGGCACAAAAATTCATTTGCAAAATCTGTGGCTATTATTTATTGTATTTCTTTTTGACATTTTTTGGTTAAAATAGAATATTTTATTTCTCTTATAGCCTGATACTGATATTATGAAATTAAACTAAATGCTATTTTTTTGTATTTTTCAGAAAGTTTTCAAACAATTGGCAATTTTGCATGAAAGGTGTTGATGTAGCAGAATAAATTTTGGAAAACTTATTTTAAATAAAAACTAAGGCAGTTGCCTTAGATTGCCTCTGTAGTACTTCAAAGTAGTTATTGAGCAGTGGTGACTCAATGTCATTAGGTGACTCTACTATGGAACTGCAGAGCTGGGTCTTCAGAATCTTCAACAATGGTAAGTATTTCAGTGAATTGTTCAATTTTTCTACCTAACTTCTTTCATGACTATTGAAGTTAGTAAGATTAGTATGTATGAAAGCTTTGTTTAAAAAATATGGTCCTTAAGTATTGAATTTTTATGGCATATAGGCTTAACAATAAAAAATGAATGCAGAAGTGTGAATTAGAATAAAATTTTTCATTTATTTGTGAACCAAATTTTGATACTTCAACAAACCAGCCTGCTATGCAGGTTGTAAATTGGATACATTTTTTCTCAATCAATATTATTTGTTACAAATACTATTGGAAATAATTATCAACTTTTAACATCAGGTGCCACTTCCAGCACTTTAGCTTTGGCAAAATTCTGGCTTTGTCACATCTCTCTACAAAAACTACTTTGATGAACTTCATCTATGTTTGATTGAAATTTTACAAAATTAAACTTTGATTTGCTCAAGTGTGTAATTCCAATGTACCAAGTCATTCATAATTATTCAAGAGTTTCTATCATTTTTAGAGAGCCACCTATGATTAATAGGCAAATTATTTTCTTCTCTTCCGTCAGGTTGAGAAGCCCATTGCCACCCAAGTCCTTCAGTCCATTGCCACCCAAGAAGCAATTGAAATCATTGAAGACTATTCACGGGCCTTCCTCGAATTGGTTACCATCATTACAGGTCATTACAAAGACCCTGCCTTCAAGTTCAAGCACCTCTGATGAATCCTTACCACCATCACCGTGGTCCTTTTTGTTGGTAGTCCTCTTCTCCCAACACAAGTCTCTAAACAGACTTGTGTTGGGTAAGTTTTGGTTAGACTCTACATGAATTTAAAAGTGAAGGTTAAATTTTTTTAACACTTTCCCTGCATTTCCATGACTGTTGGTTTGGTTAGCTTATAAGTAGCAGAACAGGTAAATCAATTTTCCAGCTTGAATATACACTCTATTTTAATTTTTCCTAATGATTATATACATACATACATACATACATATACCGGGCTTATCCTCCCTATGGGAGGGTAGCCGACAGCAGGCCACAATCACCACACTTAGTCACTAGGAGGCGAGAGAGGCAGCACTGGCCGCACCTGAACTGCCAGGATCAGCAGCAGCCCAGCACAACCACCTTCCACAGTCAGGCCCGACAGCCACAGCTGGTTTACCCCGACCGCTTCATTGAGTGCAGCCCCTCCCCCCGCACATGACAGGTCAACCCCATCACACGCGGGCAGCTTCCAGTAACGCGTCAAAAATAAAATTACCTCCTTATACACTGCCCCCACTCACTTCTGTCCGCAGCCATCCCTCTCGCCACGTCCACAGTCAGACCCCTCTCATACAAAGCACGTCGCACCCCATCCATCCAACTCATCCGTGGTCTACCTCGCGCTCGAAGACCACTCACTTCCGACATATATATCTTTTTCACCAGCCGTTCAACATTCATTCTTTCAACATGCCCAAACCATCCAAGCACTCTTTCATCCACTCGCCTGCTCAACTTTTTGATAACACCCGTCTGCCCCCTAACCAACTCATTCCTGATCCTATCTCTTCTAGTTACTCCATACATGCTCCTCAAACACTTCATCTCAAACACATCCAACTTCCTCCTCTCAGCTGCTCTCAACCCCCAGGACTCTGCTCCATACAACAAAACTGGCACAATCAAACTTTCATACAGTCCCCTCTTAGCATTCATACTCAAACTCCTGCATTCAAAAACTTTCCTCATTGCACCCAATGTCTTACAACCTTCACTCACTCGATGCTTCACTTCTACTTCCATACTATCCTTAACAGTCACATCCGACCCGAGGTACCTAAAATGCTCTACCTCCTCTAAAACTTCCCCATTTAACCTCACATCCAAAGTTCCAAACACTCCACCTCTTGAACATCTCATCACCTTACTTTTATTCACATTTACCCTCAATTTCCGCCTTTCGCACACTCTACCAAACTCTGCAACCAGTCTCCTCAGTTTTTCCTCTGAATCAGCCACAAGCGCTGTATCATCTGCAAACAACAGCTGACACACTTCCCAATACATACCATTTCGTCCCACCAACTGCGCCCCTTTTCCCAACACTCTGGCATTCACTTCTCTCACCACACCATCCATAAACAAATTAAACAACCACGGCGACATCACACATCCCTGTCTCACACCTGTCACAACTGGGAACCATTCACTCACCTCATTCCCTACTCTCACACATGCTCTGCTATCAATGTAGAAACTCTTGATCGCATTCAACAGTCTCCCACCCACTCCATACAAACTTACCACTTGCCATAGAGCCTCGCGATCCACTCTGTCATACGCCTTCTCTAGATCCATAAATGCCCAATATACATCCTTTCCTTTCAACAAGTATTTTTCATTCACCTGCCTCACAGCAAACATTTGATCCACACAACCTCTACCACACCTAAAACCACACTGTTCTTCAGCTAGCACACGATCCGTCAACACTCTCACTCTTCCAATTAATACTCTTCCATACAGCTTCCCAACAACACTCAGTAGACTTATACCCCTAGAATTATTGCACTCATACCTGTCACCTTTCCCCTTGTACAACGGAACTACGCACGCGCTACTCCAATCAACCGGCACTTTACTAGCCTCGAAACACACATTTAATAAACGCACCAACCATTCTATAACCACATTTCCTCCTTTCTTTAGACATTCAACCGTGCAGCCATCCAAACCTGGAGCTTTTCCATTTTTCATTTCATCCAACGCACATCTCACCTCTGCACTTCTTATTCGACTTCTATTCACTTCACCAAACACAGGCATTCTAACATCACTTCCAACAGCTACTACTCTCGCAACCCTATCATCTCTCACGTTCAGCAGTTCCTCAAAATACTCCGCCCATCTCTTTCTCACATCACAACTCTCCACTAGCAGCCTACCATTTGTATCCTTCACTCTTGCCTCATTCTCCACCTGACCCTTCCTAATTCTCTTCACTTCCTTCCAGAAAACCTTCCTTCTCTCCATGAAATCCCCTCCCAACTTCCTCCCCCATTCCTCATCCGCCGCCCTCTTCGCTCTCCTTACCATTCTTTGTACCTCTTTCTTCCTCTCCTTATACTCTTCAAAATTTTGCTGGTTGCCTCGTTGCAGCCACCTTTCGAACGCCCCCCGCTTCCTTTTCACAGCCGCTCCTACTTCTCCGTTCCACCATTCACTCCCCTTTCTAATCCCCCCTCCAACCTGTGCGCCCGCCAGGCATATAAATAGGATCAGCAAGAGACAGCACCGTTCATTACGGGTGCGCTGCCGTGGAGGTCACATTAGATAGAGTCACCTCTGTTCAGTAACAGACGCGTTGCGTCGAGGAAGCAACTGTATAGATAGCAGATGCATTGTAGAAGACTTGTACTAGCATCTCTCTGATTCTTGCCAACTACCAAGCCTGTATCAACTCTGAAGTACCAATAAACTATAAATCACGTTGCTGCTCGTCACTCCCGAACCCCATTCGCGTTAGTTTCGGCCGGTACATAGAAAAGGTCGGAACAAACCTTCCTTACCCCACATACTTCCCTTGCACATTTTTCCACCGCATCTTTAAACAACTTCCATTCCCCTTCCACTCCACCCACCTCACTTTCCTTCACCCTCCCATACTCCACTTTCATCTTCTCCTGATACTCACACTCACGCTCAGAATCATGTAACTTGCTTACATTTAACACCTCCCTTCCACTCCTCCTTTTTACACCTCCCCACATACCACTAACTCTCAGCTTTCCTTCCACCAAATAATGATCCGAAATCCCATTCATCTAATGATTATGAAAATTACAATTGCACAATAACATTTTACCTCGTATGATTTCAATTATTTTTTAAAATGTCGGGAAACATCAAATGTCGTACATTTATACCTGCACTTAAATGGGAAATTTACCTGTTGGTACACATATGGCCCAATACGCAGGAAACGTGTTAAAAGAATGAAGCAGGGGGCCCTTTCTTCATTGTGGCATAATGATTTGGTTGTTGTTTACTTTTTGGTGATTATAATTCCACAAAGGAAATTTTTCCACTGATGAACATCAGCCAATCATATAGTAAACAATTTTGTTGCCATTAGCATCCTGGTGCACTGAAACAAAATGTATGTATTTACTTTGGTAATACAGATGTTAATCAATTGTGTATGAAGTATTAAAAAAAAAGTTCCTGCAATGCAATAAATAATGTTGAGATCATGAAATGAGTAAAGTGCTTGATTGATCAAATTCTAGTCTTTTTGTATCTTGGTAATGATGTGCTTGACCAGTAATTACAAATTGTACTCATACTTTTGTTATGCTACATTATATGCTAGTTATGATTATTTAACATTACAATACCAGAGGGTATTTAAAGTGTACTTCAATATACTTTTTATATTAGTCATCAAGACAAATTATCTGTATTAGATATGTAGAATATAAATGCTATAATTCTATGAAATATTTTTTCATTGAGCTAAATGTTCACCAAATATTTACCAGAATGCCAATTACGTTGTGTAGTGATGATTTTCATAAGAAATATTTATTTGCAATATACTTTTCATCAGTTTCATGTCAGAATTAGATGGCTTGCGGTTGACTACTTATTACAGAAATATGTTATTTTTAGGGGATTTTTAAACATTGCACAAACCCTGTATACATGTTTGTACTCAATGATCCCTACTTTGTACCTCTCTTTGGAACACCCTAGTTGTGGTTATGGGAATCGAACAATTTTTTGGTATAAAACCTCAAAATTTAATATAAAATATTTCAATAGCGTCAAAAGCGAAATAAGCTTGCAGGTATTCACAACATGTTTAGAACATTCGAATGGACGTTCTGAGCCCTAAAACTTTTCAAATTTGCCCATCCAACCTCAACCCCTTAGGGGGAAATTTCTAAAAAACCTAATCTCTCAGCTAATATTGTACATAGACGATTAGTTTTTTTGTTAAATTCACAATGAAAATATCTACCAATGCTAGGTCCATGTGCTTGGTTTTGCTTCAAAAAAAAAAAAATTCAAGAAATTTTTGAATTTTTTAAGTAAAATATACTAACTTTTTACTTATAACTTCACATGACAATAAAAAATTTTTCTAATTAACTTATCAAAAAACAACTATGCAGGTTTATAGTATTAACCTTGATCTTTACGATGCAAGAAAGATCTCAGTAAGTAAAAAACTGTTGGAGAAATAATTAAAAAACTGGAACACTTTTTCCACATAAAAAGTTTTCTTCTACTCTGCGGCTCAATATCTCCTACAGTTTTTCACCTTTGAAGGAGATCTTTTTTGCATCATGGAGAGCAAAGTGACTACTATAATAGCTAGCTTATTTGGGTTAGATAAGTTGATTAGAAATATTTTTCCTTGTCCATGGAAATAAAATAACAGTATTTAATTGTCTTTAATATTCAAATAATTGTCAATTTTTATTTTTGGAGCAAAAACAAACCAACTGAGCTAGCTATTGTAGATATTTTGATTGTGAATCAAATAAAAAAATCATTTGTTTCTATGTACAATATTGGCTGAGAAATTGAAATTTAAAAAAAATTCTTTGAGGGGTAAATTTTAAAAAAATTTGAACTACAACTGTCTATTCGAATGTTATAAACATGCTGCAAATATCCAAGAGCTTATTTCCCTACAGAAGTATTTTTTATTTTTCAAAGAATTCACAAGAAAAATCGTTTGATTCCCTTAAGGAGGCTCAAAGTAACATGTATGTTCTCTTCATTGGTAATAAAAATAGTGCAATGTATGGGGAACAACAAACTTGCAATTGAAGCTGAAAGAAACAATTAACAACTTATGAGAAACATTTGAAATAGTTTAGAAATTAAATCTTTATTGGTGAATTAATTTTACATAGCACTGCATTTTGTTTAACCATAGTTTTTTGTCAATGGATGATTATATATTCAAGATCTGTGCATACAACAAGTCACCTTTGCAAATTTTTACCTTTCAAGGTATCTCTATGACTTGTTTCTGGTGCCTTTAACCTTTGACTTACTGTTTTTATCCATGCAGTTATTTTCATTGTAAATATTGAATAAAATGAATTCACACATTTACTCTTTAAGTACACCTGTTCTGGGTTCACTGTTGTCCTTATGTTAATCAGTTTCATGAAAATGCTTTCTTTAACATGGTTTTAGGTAATTGACGTACAGAATTGTATTCATAACAGGTTTATCATCTTCTTGGTAACTGATCAATGTCTTTCACGTTTGAGATCATACACAAAAATATTCATCTGTTTTTTCCCCTCGCTTGAATACAGGACTAGATGATTTTTTTAAATTAAGTGATTAAGAATGCACCCATTATGGGTAGGTGTCGGTTTTTTGAGTCCCAGCACCATGCAGTGATTTCTCCCCGTTTGGAAAGGAGAGAACTCAGATACACCCTACCCAGGTGTCGGAAATGGGTACAGACTTGACCGGGTAACTGTCATTGTATCCTGATGTCAGTGATAAAGCATTTGAAAAACCAATGTGCATGATGATATGATGGCAGGTAAGAAAAGTATTAAGACACCAGTGCATTATAATTTGATAGTATTGTAAGTCATGAATCATTTACACCAGTAGTTTAAATGCCCCTCTCCAGTCGTGGAAAACCAAACCAGGAAGGTTTGGCAGCGCAGGACAGGACCATGGCTGGCCCCCGAGCACAAACGAATAGGAGGGTCGAGCTCGGGCTGTGAACAAACATTAACGTCAAACAAGGTCCCAAGGAAATGAATTATTTCAAGCGGAGCGAGTTCAGTTTATAATTCAAGAAATGCTATATTTTAGCTTTTCATAAATTAAAACATTGGCGGTATTATAGCAGCATTCACTTTGCAAAATACAATTTAGATTGAACCATAGCTTCCCTAAATCAAAAGATTATTATGATAATTAGAGTAGTTTGAATACCAGAGAATGTTTAAAATGATAATTTTTGGCATACTAGCATGTGTACATAAAACCTCATCCCTTCTCATCATTGAAGACCTCAAACTCCAATCAAACCAACATAGAAATTATGTAAAGTGATGGAATGGAGTATAAACATTTTTGATGGGAAATTCTCAAAAAAAAGTCGACCGAACCAAGTGCTACATGTCACTTCGACCCACCTCAAAAGCGAACTCGTTCTGAAGTCTCTGGTACCGCTGCAGTCGTCCACAGGAAGTTCACGGGGACGCTATTTGTGCAATGCCAATGTAGGTAGTTGAGGCGGTCCATAGTTCATAATAGCTCTAGGACGCAGCAGCAGTTTAGCCTCCACGGATGAAAGCGGCACGGCAGCACCACATCGCGGAGCAGCACAGTTGCAGTGCCCAACGCTGCCACCAGCTCAAGGAGCTCTCTCTTCTCACTTCATCATAGTGATGCTAAAGTGGCATGCAATCTCTAGAGAAGAGTTCATGAAATTCAAGAAGTTTTATGGGAAACTTCACTTCAGGTAGAAATCACTGGCTGCTGATTCCGACTCTGCTTGCGTTTGTGGAGTCTGTAAATGAGTACAACAAAGGGAATTACAGATGGAAGTCCACCGCAAAATTTTTCGATGGTTTATGCATTATCGTTTCATGAGATGTGAACAATATTACTGGAAGAAAACAGTGGTTATATAGATTCCCCTAGATATCACAATATAAATTTTGCTCATGCACCTGAAAGTTCACAAATAATGGAACTAGTTTGGTTTCAAAGTAGTTCTAATTGTAGTAGGTTACAATCAACTACGAGAACAATTGAAATATATATCTATGTACTTTGCACACCACTACTTTTTTGTGAGAGAGTTCATCAATTCAAGTAGCACCCCAAGACCAGACAGTGTTGCAAAAACATAGTGTTCAGCTCTGCTATTGTACCAAGTCAATACCGTATTTATGATGATATGTGGGTCACTTAACTCGTTTCATTACCATATTTCAACTTACTGCAAATTTCTTAATGGTTTCAATATTCCAGAAAAATTAGTTTTCTATTTGAGGAACATTACAATACTCATTGCAAAGTAATATTTGAACCCAACACTGCCATGGGATGCATACCTTCATGTTTTCATCCTTAAGTAGAGTATTGATGGCCTCACAAGTTTCAGGTATGATAGCACGCGACTGCTTTGATATTCTTGTCAAATACTGTAGAGAAGTGCATGAATCACTTCGTAGCAGCCACCTGTAAAAAAATAATCCATACATGAGGAACTCATTAAAATGATTATGTACTAGCATCAAAATTTGTGGAATATAATTGTCATGAGGTTCTGAATAGGAGCAAATTATTCATAATCAACATGAGATGTCTAACAATAATTCAGAATAATTACCTATTATACTTTTGTTTTTCATTTACGTATTATATTTCATTATATATTTTCATACACGGATTATATTTTTATACACAGATTTTATACACAAAATTATATACATGGATAACTTACATTCCACTGTCATACTTTTCATGAAATATGTAAGTGAGCAGGTGCTGACATAAATGATAATGAACTAAAAAAATATGGTCCTTAACAAGTAAAAAAAATTTCAATATAAAGATGGCCTGCTTGACATTCAGCTTTGAGTTCTCAAATTCTTCCCTTAGAACCATTTCTTAGATATGTTAAGTAGTTATAAGAGATCTAGGTGTTAACAATGTTCTCAGAAAAATATCACAGAAAAGCACACAAAAATTTATTGTGCAATAGTAAAAATACATTCAGGTGTGCTTGACTGAGTAATGGATGCTTCAAAAATGTGCACAGAAAGTATGAATACTGCATATAGTTTGAGACACTAATAAAATGCACAAGCTAAACTTTACATTTTTGAAATAAATTGTTGGCTTAATTAAACAGAAAAATATTAAATAACTTTGGTAAATTACTTCAAATATTGTAGGATTATTTTATGATAAAATGAAAAATATGAGCATTTTTCACCTCTTATAGAAAATTTAGGTCAAAAAAAGTGAAAAAAATTATATAGGCTGAGTAGGAGCATATTTTAAAGTTTTAAGCTCAAGTCCAAAAATTTAAACATCATGAAGAGCATTGAAAAAGATCAAGGACATCAGCTGATCCCATCTTACCACTGTAACACTGATGGTATTCGAAATATTCTCATAATACATCAGCGATTCTTAATATTTTCTGTTCACATATGCCCACACAAATAAATTATGGTTACTAACTCTCAACAAATGAAATTTACCAATTATATGCATCAATTAACTAAAACTTACTTGGGAAGCAGTATTGTTTGTTTACATGTTGTTCGCGAACAACTTCTGTCCGCCGAAAGCGTATAGTCTGGACGTCTGGACACGATTCGGAAAAGTTTGTGTTTTTGTTCGCGTTTTGGTGTGTTCGTGATTGACGAAGAGTTTGATAGTGTAGACGGGCCTTTACTCTACCTTTCTCACTGCAGTTTCTGACATCTCTCTTAATCTTAATCGACGTCCTCTTTCCTACACAGAGACGGGGGACACTATTTTGCCTTTCATGCCTATTCAATTCCTTCAACTTTACCCTACTTCTAACTCTTTAATCCTTTCCGATGAGGTCCCTGACTTGGAAACCGAGGACGATGAACGTCGAGAACATCTGCTCTCCGCGCTTGAGAGGCGCGAGGTCATGGTGGCCAAGTTTAGGGAGCTCTGGTACTCACAGTACTTAATCACCCTAAGAGGTCCATATCCTCTTAAATCTTTACCTCTTAATAATAAATTCTTGTCTGTAGGTCAGGTTGTCTTATTAAGGCATCCCATAAAACCTAGACCGTTTTGGACCTTGGCCCGTATCATCGCGCTGCTTCCTGGACGCGATGGCAAGGTCCGGGTTGTTAAAATTATCAAAGCTGATAACTCAGAGTCTGCCGTTAAAATTTCCTTACTTTACCCCCTGGAGTTAGCTGCTACTGATACTGCTTCAGAGGAGGGGTGGGAAAGCGCAGAGGGAGGCTCGAGTGAGGAGTTGCATCCTTCTTTCGAGCCGCCCGGGAGTTCCTTTTCTCGTGAGGGTAGTTCCTTTTCTATTGAACGCCCTAGAGATCAGCATTATTCTTCTGAATCAGTCTCCTTGGAAACTTCCGGAGAACCTGAAATGAGGAAGCTGCACGGCCTAGGCGACAGGCAGCTCGCCAGCAACGTAGCAAGCTTGCAGACTTAATTAGGAGAGGTCACCTCTAATGTCCTTCCCTACTTTATTGCCCTTAAAAATGATATACGCATAAATGTAATTGGTGTTCTTTCTATGCTTCCTCTGGAAAGTAGCATTAATATATTAAAATGTTTGAATGTTAAATCTATGTAACGGAAATTTCTTATGAAAACTCCGTTTTTTCTATTGCCGGGATTGCGTCGAGATTCCAGTCATTGCTCGAACGCTGAGGTCCTTTGCGGACTTTACAAAGCACAAAAAGGCCCTCCGCAATAAAGGGCAAAGGCTGTGCTCCTTCTAATCAGCCTAAAATTAATAACGCTGATAATTTTACGACTAAGCGGAGCAATGGTGGGGTTGCTCACGTCTACGGCGACAAATGTAAATTTAAATACTAAAACGTTCGTTTGACCTTCTTGTTCGAGTCCTAAACCATCGCGATGGATTCGAGCAAGCTAAGGAGCGTGGCGCCAAAAGGCTGCCACGTCAGATTGAAACCGGCCGTGAACGCGAGCACACCTTATTCTCGTGAGCTCCGCGTGACTCGGCATTCTGCCCTCGCTACCAGGGACTTCTTGGGTCCTTGACAGCCGGCTACAGTGAAGAGTGTTCGCCTGAACATTGTTTTCGAAGATCTTCATGTGAGAATCCCGCTAATGACGCTCCGCTTGTCTTTAATTATCTTAAATTTCAGCGTTACCGGTCTCAGATGGGTTCCCGGTAAATTTGTGTGCCGTAGGGCCCGTTAATTCGGGGAGTTGAGTCCACTTGTTAAGGTGGCTGCACACAGACCTAAGGTGGAGGCAGAACTAGATAGACTGGTGCAGGAAGGGATTCTCACCCCTGTACAGTAATCTAGATGGGCAGAGGCTATTGTTCCCGTGCTCAAGACCGATCAAAGCATCCGAATTTGTGGGGACTACAAACCAACTGTCAATAGAGCTACTAGGCTTGATACCTACCGTATACCCAGGGTGGTAGATTTATTTACCGGGTTAGCCGGAGGAGTTATATACTCCAAGATAGACATGTCTCATGCGTACGCCCAACTTCCGTATGACGATGAATCTAAAGAACTCCCCGTGATCAACACCCATAGAGGTCTGTTGGCTTATTATAGGCTAAGCTTCGGCATAGCCTTGGCACCTGGAATCTTTCAGTATGCCATGGAAGGACTATTGCAGGGCCTCCCAGGAGTGTTTTGCTGCCTGGACGACTTACTAATTAGTGCTACTAATGAGCAAGAGCACTCCAAGCGTCTCCATCAAGTCTTATCTAAACTACAGGAGGCAGTGCTAAAACTGAAAATGGAGATGTGCCAGATAGGAGTATCACAGGTATCCTACCTTGGATATCAGATTGACAAGGATGGGTTGCACCCCACGGCCGAGAAGGTAGCCGCTATCCGGAACGCCCCAGCTCCTACTAATGTGACTCAGCTGAGAGCTTATCTAGGGCTCTTGAATTTTTATAGGAAATTCCTAAAATCTTCTGCGACTATGTTGGAGCCCCTAAATGCCTTGCTACGGGATAAAACTCCTTGGAAGTGGGATGCAAGTCAGGAGAGAGCATTCCAGAAGTCTAAACAAGCCCTCCTGGACTCCAAGACTTTAGTCCATTTCGACCCTCAGAAACCCATAGTGGTAGTAGCTGACAGTAGTGCGTATAGTGTGGGAGCGGTGTTGTGTCACCTTATTGACGGAATTGAACGCCCTGCCTATTTTGCTTCCCGAACTCTAACAGCAACAGAACGTAACTACTCCCAGACTGAGAAAGAAGCTCTGGCTATGGTGTTTGCACTCCGAAAATTTCATTGCTACCTGTGGGGACAGGAATTCACGGTGATCACCGACCACATACCTTTACTAGGATTATTTGATCTGGGTAGGAGCATTCCCCCGATGGCATCCGGGCGCATTCAAAGGTGGGCTCTACTGCTGCAGTCCTACAAGTTCACCTTGCGTCACCGGTCTGGCGTGCTGTTGGGCACGGCTGATGCTCTCAGTCGTCTGCCCTTGACAACTCCCGAGGAAGCCACGCCCATTCCTGCGGAATGGACGTCCTTAGTAAACTTTCTCGAGTCAGCTCCGGTCATCAGCACCCACATACGCGACGGTACCCTAAGGGACCCAGTACTTTCAAAGGTATACAAATACTGCCAGGTAGGCTGGCCTTCGACGATAATTGGTGACCCTGATCTCGCTCCGTACACTAGGAGGCGAGACGAATTGTCCACACAAAATGGCTGTATGCTGTGGGGAGCAAGAATTATTGTACTCTAAGCTCTCAGACAAGCCATTGTGGATGAACTTCACTCTGGCCATGCAGGGTCATCCAGAATGAAGGAGCTAGCGCGCAGCTATGTTTGGTGGCCGCTGCTGGATAAAAATCTAGAAGAAATCTAAGTCATGCAGCGAGTGTCTGAGCACTCGGGCTGCACCAACGAAAGCTGAACTCCACCCGTGGGAATGGCCTGCGAAGCCTTGGTATCGCATACACATCCACTACGCGGGCCCGATGGATGGAAAATACTATCTAGTGATCGTGGACGCACACTCTAAGTGGGTTGAAATTTTTCCCTCATCTACTACAACCGCTAGCGAAACGATCTCGTGCCTGAAACACACTTTGGCGACATTTGGATTCCCGGTAACAATTGTTTCGGACAACGCAACGTGTTTCACATCGGCTGAATTCCAAGAATTTGTGAAGGCATGTGGTATGCGACATATTACGAGCGCACCATACCATCCTTCAACTAATGGACTGGCAGAGCGCATGGTACAAACCTTCAAGAAGATTATAAAAAGTCAACGCCTAACACTAGACAGGTTCCTGTTCAACTATCGGCCAACACCCCACACGACAACAGGTGTTACGCCCGCCGAACTGATGTTAGGCAGGAAAGTGCGCTCTCGTCTTGATCTACTTTGGCCGTCAGAAGCAATCGCGTCCAAAGTTGCTCAACGCCAGGACGCCCAGAAAAGATAACACCCAGGGTCTCGCGCGGTTGACATTCCGCCTGAGTCACCTGTGATGGTCCGTCAATACACACCGGGTTCCCCAAAATGGACCCCTGCTACAACCGTTGAGAAAATGGGCCCGGTGTCCTACAAGTGCCAACTGCAGGGGGGAGAGGTCGTTCGTCGACACCAGGACCATGTTATTACCTGCTCGAACACCATCCCCGGACCCAGGGAACAACCTACTGAGGAAACCGTGTTGATCCCACAACCTGCTCGAGATTCATACCCACCATCTCCAACTAATGAACCTTACCCCGAAACACCTGATTACTCTATTCCCACCCAGGAGGCAATGATGCACGAGCCTCCAAGTGCTGGCATCTCACGCAGGTCTACCCGAGCTCGGAAGCCTGTGGTGAGAATGGACCTTTAGGATTGACTAAACTAAATAAGGGTATCGGGATACAAGGGGGGTTTCTAATTAAGGAGATCATCCCACTTTTTCAACTTTTTTCGTCCGATTCGTTTGAAAATTGGCCAGTATATGTCTTCTGTGAAAGTAAACCTTTTTTACTCTAGTTATTTTTTCGATTTAGTCCTTACTTTTTTTTGACGAAAAATGTGTTTTTTGGTATAATTTTATTGATATTTCAGATTGGAACTCCTCCTTCAGTTTTGATGCTAGAACAAAAACAAAGACAGTTTTAGAACCCTTGGAACATTTCTAACAAACTCAAGTTCGGCTTTTTTTCAAATTCAAGTTTTTTCTATTTTTTCAAATTTTTTTTTAAATTTCAAAAATCAGCAAAATTTTTTTTGGGTTTAGAGCTATATATTTCTTCAAAGAATTTGAATTTGAAAAAAAACGATCTTGGGTTTGTTAGAAATGTTTCAAGGATTCTAAAACTGTCTTTGGATTTGTTCTAGCATCAAAACTCGAGGACTAGTTCCATTTTGAATGTTGAAAATTAGAAGTGTTGGGTATAAGCAAAAAACGGAATTTTTTGTTGAAGTGTAATATAATGAACAATTGATGTCATTGAATGCAGTTTTAATTTTTATTTCGATACTTTCCATACATAACTTCATATTCAAACTGTGAATTGTGATTTAAAAAAAAATTCTTTTTTATCAACAAAATGATTTTTTTTCTGTCTGATTCTTATGAAATTTGACTATATTATGTAACTTTTGAAAAGAAACAGAATTGATTCTTTTAATTTTTTTGATTCAGGCCTTAGATTTTGCAAAAATTTGACATATTGATTTTTAGGTATTGATATTTCACTGATATTGATATTTCAAAATGGGACTCCTCCTTCAGTTTTGATGCTAGAACAAAAAAAAGACAGTTTTAGAATCCTTGAAACATTTCTAATAAACTCAAGTTGGGTTTTTTCCATTTCCAATTTGGTCTCTTTTTATATGGGGTCAAAATCGGGGAAAAATGAGAGATTTTGGTCCCCTCACCCCGGGGGGGGGAATTATTGTCCTTAGCGCCATAAAATTTTAGGACCGAATAGTCCACCAACTAAGGGTCCTTTTCCAGCAAAAACATGAGAAATGACTCCCGGACCGACAGGGGCTTGGCAGGGGCCTGGGATGATCTCCGTAAGGAGGGAGGGGTGTAATATAGCAAGTAATGTAAGTTCTAGTTAGAGAGACCTAAAGTTGGCAACGCTCGAGACGGCAAGATCGCAGGCAGTTCCCGATTGGTCGTAGCCAGCTAAACAGTACATGCTGACTGCAAGTGTGTAGATAGATTATCCCATATGGCTAAGTACTACACCTAAGCTTCTCTAACTACCTACTACTAATTCTATTCTACTCTATCCTGCTATTTCAATCTATCTCCGCTCTTATCTCACTGGCCACAGGATTAGTAAACTGAGTATATTCCTAACTTAGGGATATCCCAGATGTGAGTGTTCATTTGCTTATATATATTTATATTGATGTATCAATATTGATATTGATCTATATGTGCCTATTTATGTCAGCACTATTACTGTGTTGTGTCTATGTGGAACCCAGATATTATCCATGTGTTGTTTAACCTATACTGTGCTCTCGTGTAATATTACCAGGTGTATTATCGTAGTCTCTTGAATTGGCTTCTTTGCAACTGCTATCATTACTACTACTAGTTCAGGTTAATACCTGACACAAACTATTCCCGATCACTAACTCACTCTCTACACATAACCCCACCAAGAATTCACCACTCTCATTTAACCCAGCTACTCCATACTTACCAACAACACCATCCACCACCTCATCACCCCACTCTTGCATTCAGGTCCCCCATCACCACAACTCTACAACTACTCCCAACTCTTGCAACGCACTCGGACAATTTCTCCCAAAACTCTTCTCTCTCTTCCCCACTCCTCTCCGATCCCGGTCCGTACGCACTCACAAGCACCCATGACTCTTCCCCCCATTTCCCTCGCACCCACATTATTCTTGATCACACCTCACCCCATTCAACTACTTTCTCTGATTCTTACACTCAATAATATAGCCACACCCTCTCTTGCATGTCCCCCACGCACTCCAGATACTTTCCCCCCCACACTCCCAAACATCAACTCACCACTACCCTTCAACTTCGTCTCACTCAGGGCCAGCACATCCTTCTTCCGGTTTATCATCATTCTTCCGATCTCCTCTTTCTTACACTCAGTTGCTATACTTCCACACCCCCTTACATTCATAGATCCTAGTATTATGGTTTGAGTGGTCTTTCGACCCCTCTCACTCCCTTCATTGGCCTGCTGCCTCTCTGGAAAATCATTACAGAAACAGGGATACCCAGTCCCCTCGCTCTGTCCACTTCAGTCGCCTCTTACGACACGCAGCGGACCACGATGGGAGAATTCTAGCCCCCCCCCACAGGGGCATAATGTTCAAATGCGATTTCAGCATTTTATTGTGTGCCTACAAAATATATGTCAAGCAATACCAAACTAGTGAGCACAGCAAGGGTCTGCTAAGCAAATGAGTTTTGTGAGTATTCTTCTCTCTGTCAAACAAGTGTGGAGCAACACTAAGCCTGTAAGCACGGTAAAAGTCAGCTGTTCCAGTGCGAGTTAATGTAACTATTCTTATGCTTTCATAAGATGTTTTGAGCTACACCAAGCCAGTAAACACGCTGAAGGTCAGCTGTTCAAATTCGAGTTGTGTGAATATTCGTCTGCCTATTAGTCATTTGCTTAACGACACTATACCAGCAAGCACAGAGAACGTCACCATCAGGAGGGCGAGTTGTGTAGTCTATCCTGCCGTAAAGAAGAAGATTTTTGCAACTCACCAGGCTACTGAACATGATATCGAACAATAACTTTAATGAAATTAAATTGTTTCAGTAGAGGACAACATTACTCACAGCAGCTCCAAAAAGTTTAAAATTTAATTTAATATTCCGCAGATGCGTGAAAACAGATTGCACAACATAACGTGGTTTGAGGTGAACAACCCTAGAGTAGTGAACGATCCAGAGGTCGATGAAAACAGTAGTAGTACATTTTCAAAACAATCCAAGTTCAAGTACTCGTTCTGTTGCTCTTGTTCAAATTTCAATCAAAGGACTGTGAGGAGTGAAACACGTAAGTGATCAACATTTCTAAGTAGATCTTCACTTAGCTAATGGCGAAAATGCTAGTTAAATTTTCAATTTCATTCAAAGAAACAAGAATATCGACAACGTAACGGAGAGAAGCACCATCATCGATTCCGTTAAATTTAGAATATCTGTGATCAATACTTGGAATCGATAAAACCACGATCGATAATAAATTTCAGACTGTTCATACTTTAATGTGAAAAAAGGAAAAGAAACAAAAAGAAAAAGAAAAACAGTAAGCAAAGGCAATTATACGTCTACTTTCTGAAGAGGAAAAACTTAGCATGTTATTTAACGTTGTTTTTTTCCCTAACTCGTAAATTTGGAGGAAAAGAGCGACCTGAGGTTGGTTTTTCTTTCCATTGGAAAACTGGAGAGCTAGCTACGCTTCCCAAATTGACCCAGGTGAATTGGAGGGACCGTCTCGAGCGGGACTCAGGGTTAACCGTCATCGCGGACTGACTTCATTTGTGAGGTATTTGAAAATCCACGGGGAAATGAAGTGTATCAACTGGATTCTTATAAAAAATTTGAATAAAAGCGTTAAATACCAAGCAAATGACATACGGGTTTCGTGGCATTTGAGTGAGACTTACAATATAAAATATAAAGTGAGTTATCGATGAGAAGATTAACGGGATTGGAAACTGTTGCTTAAAAATTGAAATCATCTGTTATTGAGTGAATGATAGTATTCTTCGGTACGGAAGGGGTTGGCTGATTGAAGGGTGTCGAGGGGAACAATATTCATTGAACCTACCAGCATACTTTGCAGCGCGAATACCTAACTTTCATGATGTAAGCCAACGGGAGCCACCGTTGTCGTCAGGTAGGAAAGGAAACGCTGAAAGGTTTCGATCAGTTTTACTGGGGATGGGAGCTCACTAGTTTGGTGCTTTCGGTGGTCGGTGCTGTCAAAGTGCGATTGCTCAGACACGACGAGCGCTTTTACGGGGCTCGGCTCACGCATGTACAGAGGGAGCCACAATGAGGCAAAGTCTACGTGTTCTGAAGCTCACTGTGCCCAAATGTGTTAACGTATTACTGAAGGGAACACTCCCATCGGAATCTAAAAAATCGTATTTGAACTTCTTTTAGGAGCAAACAGCAAAATAAATCACGCTTATAATATTCAAAATAAAAGAAAGGTGGGGTAGCCTTAACAAGCTGTGTGCAAACACCATCACACAAGCTTAGAAGCGCCATCTCGCGCAGCCCGACCAGCCTCGAAACGCCGCTACTTGCCGACCAATCAGAGAGCGAGTTTGACGCGGTGAGGCCGTACCAAGAACTATATAAGGAGCTACGGGGCATGCACAGTTTAGTCCTCTCTCAGCAACTTTGAACTTCACTACAAGTCTTGGCCTCTCCGCAAGCAGTGGCCTCGCTGTCTCCATCGCCACCTCGACGGTCAGCCGCCCCGCAATGCCACGTCCTGGACCCGATCAGTTCCCTTCTGATCGTTGATACTCCCAAGTCGGAGACACTCGGCCAGCAACAGCCTCACCGCTTTGCTCTCGACTGCCACTCACGCTTCGACCCCCGACGACCGTTGGTCCTCCAAGGCGTCCTTGGGTGCTTTACTACCTGACTGTAATATTCTTTTGTGTGCCGTTACTGTCAGCGATATTCGCAATAATACGACATTTATTGCAGTTGTGTATTCCTTACCCTGTCGGGTTCGTTTGTACCTCAGGCACTCACTTCGGGAATAAATATTTAACAATTTAAACAATTTATTTACCACAGATGATACAGAGATAAAATGTTTTTTAAGTCTAGTACAATGGTCAAATTTGAGTATAGCTACCTGAGGGCCCGAATAATTTCAGTGACTTCTAGGGCATCCTACCATCAACGTTAGTCTAAGAAGTACAATTATGTTAAATCTAATTCACTTAAACTAGGGACGCATTAGACTGATCAATGAGAAAATTAACTCGATATTAGATGCTTCATTATACAATATAGTTCATATGGACTAGATTTAACAGTATATTCGACAAACGATTCAAGAACAGACTGAAAATCGGCGATATTAACCATAGCAAATTACATAAGGAAGCATGAATTTATTTCAATTGCGGGTTAAATGGTCGTGATGACCAGTTTGTACAGTTAATAATTGTTTTAGGCCATTATCGCCATCATTTGTTAATGTTTTGTTAATGAAATTGCAAATGGAGGTCTTTTAGAGATCCGAAAGCTTAGGTATTCGTAAATTTTTGAATGAATCATTTGTGTGAGCATTCTATTCAAGATTCTTCACCGCTCTGATGGCTCTTCTTTGCAGAGTAAAAATTACATCGGTTTTATTTTTATCAGTTCCGTGCCATGCTTCTATTCCGTATTGCAAGTATGGTGAAATGAGCGTTCGGTAGAGCATTCGTAAAGCTGTTTCAGACAGGTAATTTTTAATTTTATTCAGGATTCCGATGGATTTTGATAATTTAGAACTAATATGAGCGATGTGCTTTTTAAAGGTCAGATGTTTATTTAATATGATGCCCAGAAACTTGCAGGAGTTGGTTTCTTCAATTTCACCGTCGCCAATTTTTATACGTGGGAGAGATATATTTTTCTAGTATGGGAATGTAATATGTTTTGATTTATCGATATTGAGGCTTATTTTATTAGCTTTAAGACACAACCAAACCTTATGGAGTTCATTATTTATACTCTCCGCAATCATGGCGGGATTTTGGTTCGGAAGGACCGCAGAAAGCGTGCTGTCATCTGCAAAAAGCATGAATTTGAAAAATGATGTAGATTTGATAATATCGTTTATAAATATCAGAAATAGCAGAGGCCCAAGGACAGATCCTTGTGGAACTCCATGGCTAGTCGTCTGTGAGTCTGATTTTGTGTCGTCAATGACAACGTATTGCTTCAGATTTGTTAGGTATGATTTGAAGCTATCATGGGCAACTCCTCGAATGCCATAATAGTGCAGTTTCGAGCGTAATATGTTATGGTCCACACAATAGAATGCTTTTCGAAAATCAAGAAATACGGAGAAAACAAGCTTTCCTTCATCTATATTAGAGTAAAGGTACTGTAAATGATTTAATACAGATTGTGTCGTTGATTTTTTAGAACGAAAACCGTATTGTCTGTCGTAGAGAAAAGATTTCGTTCAAAATACGAATACACTTTTTTTATACACAATTTTTTCAAATATTTTGCTAATAATTGGCAGTACAGAGATAGGTCCACAATTATTAATGCAATTTTTATTACCATTTTCGAAAATAGGGGTCACTCTAGCAGTTGTGAGAGAGTTGGGGGAGATACCTTTAGAAAGTGAATGGTTGTAAATGTTAGATATGCATGGTGCTATTAAATCAGCTGTAGCCTTAATAACTTTAGCTAAGAATGTTTTTAATCCATTTGATTTATTTTTCAAGTTGTTTATGCCCGTAATAACATCGGAGGGATTAGTTGGCGTGAAAAAGAAAGAGTGGTGTTCACGGACATGGTACATGTATTGCAAGTGGTCTGTCGTTCACTAACGACACTATCGGCTATATTTTTCCCTATATCTATAAAAAAGTACACTGTTGCAATATCTTGTTTATCGTGATATTTTACATTTTCGTGAACGATGGACTCAATTGTTTTTGTAGCATTATTATTCGGTCTAAAGCGTGAATTAAGCAGGCACCAAGTTTTTTTAATATTAGTTTTGTATTCAGTAAATTTGCGCGTAAAGTAGTTGTGTTTCGATGTTCGTATTTGATTTGTCACATTATTCCTGAATCTGTTATACGTTACTCTAGATATTCAACCTTCGTATAGAAACGCTAGGTACGCTTGACGTTTCTTTATATTGATCACGATATCTTCAGTAATTCCTTGGCTAGTAGAATTTTCTGTATGATCAAAATATATTAAGTGAACCCCAAACTTACCGATATATTTTTTGAAACGGCCTGTACCAGCTTCCACTTTTCGCGGTAGCAATCGAACGTCCATGATGGGATATACTTCTGCAAGATCTACCTCATTGAAAGCTATTTCGTCTACCTCACTGTAGAATTCGCTGTCCTGGCTTCCATCAATCGCTCTGGCAGGACCACTGGAACATTTATTTCCGGTTAAATAATGATGCCAAATTCAATTTATTACCTCAAAATTAATTTCCATTTTTAAGATAGGCTCTTATAACCATTGTCAAATTAATATTTATATCCTAAAGTCTAATTATAAAATAATTAATATAACTATTTTGTCGGATGACTGCCGTTCCAAACTACTCACTAAGTTTGAAACACAGAAGATGCCCGGACCTCCAAACCAGGAACGGTGACCATTGTGGGATTGATGGGAGTAGTAGCACAGCACGAGAAGAGGTGAGTGGTCTTGCCATGCCCACTGGGATCCATACCAAGAATAACACATCCTATGTCTGGGAACATATTAAATATAAAAAGATGATTTTTTACTTGCTCCCACAGTTAAGTTATATTCACTGATTGCGTATGTAATAGCAGCACGATAATTCTACATTTCAAACAAATCTGTAATGAAGCTATGGTGTAATGAATGCTATGAACATATAAAGCATTCTCATGCGCAGAAATTTGAGTTGGTCATGAAATTGTTCATTTCTAATACAAACGAATGTGTCAATCCTAGGTATTCAAAGCCTTTCAAAACGTTTTACATTAATGATGAATGCGTAATATTAAGAAATGGGTGCTGAAGTGTTTCGAATGAGCACTGGATTTTCGCAAACTCTGCCACGCAAATAAATATTTCTCAACATACCACCATCTGATATTCGTTTAGTGCTCGTTGCCATTCGCGTTTATAATATTTTAGGTAACCGAAATGAAATTGTTGAACTAAGGCGCGTATTTTACGGGCACTGGTTTAATTATTTTATTAACAATTCGAGCTGTGTTCGTTTTAACCAGCTCGTGCTACAGCGAATAATTTAAATTAAAGTTCTCATTCCTGGTAAGTTGGAAGGAAGTATTGCTTGGAAATTGAGAAGTGTGGAAGTAGCTTATGACACATAAGGTTTGAAATGCTTAAAACAACTGATGAAGAAATTCAGTAAATTCTACATCAAAGTCATGAATAATGGTTGATACACGAACAATTTGGTCGCTAGCGCACACACAGTGAATTAGGAGCTGGATCAAAAATTACGAGAATAAACTTGAACCGCAAGATAAATGCTGTAATTGTTTTAGAAAATAGAAAATGTAATCATTAAAACCAGTCATGAAGCATTCACAAACTGAAAAAAAGCCAATCGTATCTTTTGAGAACGCCCATAATTGCAGTCAGAGTAATAATGTTGTCTGTTTGTCAGGCCGCGCAAGTGTTGTCGAGGCTTTTGTGTTAGTTACCCATAATCTTAAGTATTTTCTTTATGTGTCCAGCTCCCTGAACGCCGACTTGTCTGTTTCTCTGCGCTGACGATGCGTCTGTGCATTTACCTTAGTTTGCCCTTAAATATCATTTGTATTGCATTTCAATATTTCAATGTTATTTTGACTACCTAGCAGAATAAGGCTAATATATATAGGCGTATTGTATTGTGGTTTGCAGTAACTCATGTTTATGTACGATATTTTCACAGACAGTAAATAAAATTATGTTCTTTGCTGAACTGTATCAGTCTATTTAAGAGGCATTGTAACGAGATTCTGCAAAAAACAAGTTACCCTAGAGTAAAAAGAGTTTTCTTACTACTTATTGAGAAAGGCTGAAGTTTCATACGAGACCTCGCCTTATAAGGGACTCAAGGAGCCACTTCGCAAGGACCGACTATTCCGCATAGTTTGTCGAATAGGAAGACGCTGTCGCAGTTCGGCAGTAAACGAATTCACTTCTGTTGCCCTAACGGTCTTAAAACGGCGTAGACTGTTGCTCCTCTTCCTAACGGTACCGCCGTTGTTTTGCACGAACAGAATTTACGTCTGTTGCCCTAGCGGACTGAATACGGCGTAGGCGGTACCCACACACATCACTCTAACGATACCGCCGTAGTTCGGCACGAACATAATTTACTTCTCTTGCCCTAGCGGATTGAATACGGCGTATGCGGTACCCACACAAACCTCACCCCACACACACACAACGGTACCGCCATAGTTCGGTACTAACAGAATTTACTTCTGTTGCCCTAGCGGACTGATTACGGCGTAGGCGGTACCCACACGAACCTCAGGAAGGGCAGCTGCGAAGAAAAGCTAGCGCTACCGGAAAAGGTAGCTGCACAGAAAACAGCCCCCTTTTCCACGAACCCTCACGTCGACCGCACGACGGTATCGACAATGTTATTCTGCTCCTTAACTCGATAACGAAAGAAAAGGCCATTCAAAACAACAGGGAGAAAATCTGTTAACGTAAGTAATTTCTTTTGTAAATAATTTTACCGATGTAAACCTTCACGCACCAAGATTTTATTAGCAATGCACACAACTTTATTGTGCTGACCGTTTGAATTTCAATTACGACGAGGAACAATTTGCCTGATCATTAAGGGCATGTCGGAAATAAAGATAACTGCACTTAATTTATGCCAAAGAGTGCAAACATAAATATTTGAAGGCAATTTCTTGAACATTCGAGTGCATCTCCCTTATACTTCTTATCGTTTTGAGTATATTATGATCGTCAAATTTATTAGCTCCGATTTGATGTTATTATTTTTGAATACCTAAATTTAAAAATCTGACAACTTTTAGTGCACCTAAGTACGCATGCAGTTTAATTGTTCTAATTTTTGCATTTTTTATTCGTGAAAGTAAGTGACAGGGAGTGGCGTGGAAGAATTTATGGTAAAGGTTATTCCATTTGAAATTTATTGAAGTCGAACCTGCATACAGGCTATATTAGCTTTGCGTAGCACGAAAGCTCACTAACCGATAAAAATGTTCTCCTTCGGTCGGTACTGATAATGTAATATGACTGCGACATCAGCAGACTCAATCGTAGAATTTAATGCTATTACGAATTGTAATGATAACGTCGTAACTCATACGACTGAAAAACAGGAAGAAAATATAGAACTATGTAAAAGATTGAATTGGTAGATTCGAGTGAATCATCCGGTAGCTCTATGTTCTCAGGTGTGATGATGCAGTACTTATGAAGTCATAGGTGTAATTTGTTATTAAAGTACGTTAAAAATGAAAGAACACGAACAAAAAATATTAAATTTTTCAAGCGAATTTCAACACGGGAATGTTCCAACTAAACATTTCGGTGCCTCAAAATTGGCGTATACAATTGAATATCGAAGATTTCATGTTAATTTTCTTCAAAACAACACTCATAAGTGAATAGTTGCTAACTAGAGAGAAAGAATGTACATATTGACATTCCTTCATCCATATTTGGGAAAACTGCGAATTTTTTGAATAATTAATATTTCACGAAGCTGTACAACTAATTTATTTTTACACTTGAAGGTGCATATTACTACAGTCAGCAATATCACACTGATTTTGTTATCGTATGCAGTAAAGCATGAGCTTGTGAATAGAAAAACTGCACGAGTTACCGACAGTGACTTCGAAAAATTGAAGTTGCAGCGAGTTTACACCATACAGAGAGCACGGAACTCCTCAACCGTGCGGTGCGTTCGTTACAGCCTGCTTTTTAACTGGAGTACAAATTACTACTATATTTACAAATGAAAATTTTCCCTTGAAGCAAGCATTTGCGAGTGTTTTCATTGTCACACCTTTGCTTGGACAATGTTACTCCGTTTATTAAGAAAATTCTTGATAATATTCAACCATAGATATTCGATCCTGTCGAATGACCAAAATAATATGCACTAAGGGATTTCATAACACTTTAAATTTATTTGTAATGACCTACAGTCTGGCATCATTAATTTCGCAACAGACCTGAGTGGTGTATCCAGCCTGTGCAGATGCGCTGCAAACACATAGCAGCACATCTGGTCCTTGAGATGTCAATGACCCGAGCGCCGTCAGGTGAACGATTTGGCGACCCAAGAGACACGTATGACAAGCGTACCATTGTAAACCAAGTGCTATTACGCCAGGGTATAGAAAGAAAAACGTGAAAAGTTGGAACGGAATCATTTTCTCTTATTTCGTGATTTAGAAGCTGTAAGTGTAGCTAAAAATATCAATCATTAATTAATTAGCAAATCGGAAACAATACGTTGTCATTGACGACGCAAAATCAGACCCACAGACAATTAGCCATGGGGTTCCACAAGGATCTGTCCTTGGGCCTTTCCTATTTCTAATTTTTATCAATGATATCATTAAATCTACATCATTCTTCAAATTCATACTTTTTGCCGATGACAGTACCCTTTCTGCGGTCCTTCCAGACCAAAATCCCGCTAGGATGGCGGAGCGTATAAATAATGAACTTCATAAGGTTTCATTGTGGCTTAAAGCTAATAAAATAAGCCTTAATATCGATAAAACAAAATATATTACATTCTCATACAAGAAAAATATATCTCTCCCACGCATTCAAATTGGCGAAGGTGAAATCGAAGAAACCAACTCAAGTAAATTCCTCGGCATCATAATAGACAAACATCTAACCTTTAAAGAGCACATCGCTCATATTAGTTCTAAATTATCAAAATCTATCGGAATCCTAAATAAAGTTAAGAATTTCCTGCCTGAAACAGCCTTACAAATGCTCTACCGAACGCTCATTTCACCATACTTGCAATACGGAATAGAAGCATGGCACGGAACTGATAAAAATAAAACCAACAAAATTTGTACCCTGCAAAAAAGAGCCATAAGAGCGATAAAGAATCTAGAATATAATGCTCACACAAATGACTCATTCAAAAATTTACGAATACCTAAGCTCTCGGATCTCTACAAAATCTCCATTTGCAATTTCATTTACAAAACATTAACAAATGATGGCGACAATAGCCTAAAACAACTATTAACTACGCAAACTGGTCATCACGACCATTTAACCCGAAATAGAAGTAAATTCATGCTTCCTTATTACTCAAAGGCTCGGTCACAACACAGTATCCTCTTCGTTGGAACTAAAACTTGGAACTCAATACCTGCGGAGATCCGTGAAAGTAATTCTTATAAAGTATTCAAAAAAAGTCTTGAGTCTCACTTCCTATCAGATTACTAGTCGTGTAAGATCACAGAGTCAAACCTTGTCCCCTACATAACTGGTCCTAATAATGTAATTCGCCTTGATTAATTTCGCCGATCTTCAGTCTGTTCTTGAATCGTTTGTCGAATATACTGTTAAATCTAGTCCATATGAACTATATTGTGAAATGAAGTATCTAATTTCGAGTTACTTATCTCATTGATCAGTCTAATGCGTCTCTAGTTTAAGTGAATTAGGTTAAACATTAGTTTACTCCTAAGACTAACCTTGATGGTAGGATGCCCTAGAAGTCACTGAACTTATTCGGGCCCACAGGTAGCTATACTCAAATTTGACCATTGTACTAGACTTAAGAAACATTTTATCTCTGTTTCTCCTGTGGTAAATAAATTGTTTAAATTGTTTAAATTGTTTATATCATGTAGAATAGCGTCGCAATCATAAGTCAGTGAAATTTTTCCACTTGTTCGCAGCAGTTTTACCGCTGTCCGTGTAGCTTAAGATCAATGGAGGAGGAAAACATCTCGTGTTCCGTATATTAGTTGAAGTTGCTGCAAATAGTCCATGAACACTCTAGGATAGTAAAACTGCAGAACTTAATGTTTTAAGCCATTGTAAGAATCGAATAAAATATAGCGGTTGGAATGAGTTTATTGGCCCAAATTTGCTACCCAATTTTAAGGCTGTCAAAACTAAACCACGCTCTGGCGTGGAGTATAAGTAGTAAAGAAATTGCAGCTACATTCGTAGTCATCATGCTTCACTGACGTGTTCACAGAACTGATAATAATAATCAGTTTGTTCTTTGCAGTGTACAAAAGAGCTATTTGAGGGGTAAAGAAATCAAAATATAATCAGAATAAAACACGAAGGATTCATTCAAAAATTTTAAAATGCGTAAATATTCAATTCTCTGCAAGCTCTCCAAATTAAGATTTCTGCAAGCTCTCCATGAAACATTGACTATTGACATTGACAGAGACCTTAAACAATATTATTATCAACTACACAATCTTGCTACCACGATCATTTAACCTCAAAAAGAAATAACTACACATATCATCATTATTCAAAAGCTAGGACACAACACAGTCTCCTTTTCATTGGAACCAAGACCTGAAGTTCGATCTATGCAGAGATTCGTGAAAAAAGGTCTTACAAACCATACAAAACGAATATTGAATCCCTGTTTCTAATGGAATATTTATCGCATAAGGTAATCAAGTCAAATCTTTTCTGCTATTTAATTTATCTTGGTTGGGCGATTTACCATGATTAATGACAAAAATCTTACGTCTGATCCTCATTTTTTTCTAGAATATAATATTCTCCTCTTGTACATATCGACACAATTATTGTTGTAAAATTAATCATCGAATCTAGACCCAATCAATTCATTCATCAGTCTAGTTTGCAACTAGATTTAAGCGAACTCGGTTAATCACAGTTGTTCACCATAAAATAGCCTTAATGATAGGATGCTGTAGAATTCTTTTAACTTATTCGGATCTACAAGTAGCTATACTCAAATGTTTCCATTGTAATAAGCCTAAGAAACCATCTAATGTAGTGAATAAATTGTTTAAGTTTTTGAATTTTTTTGTGAGCTATTGCGAAATGCCGGTGATGGTTTTTCTTTTTCAGAACAAACTCTCCCAAGGTGCTATTTGTAATGTATATATGAAACAGAACAGTTGGTGAACGGCCAATGTTAGCTTCCGCAACCAAGACCAATCGTTTATACTACACTAAAGCTCTCGCACATTGGACTCTATAGGGGTTTAAAAGTCTCACACAGTGAGATGAAACGCGATTCCGTGTTCTTAGCAATGATGGCCGCCGCCGAGCTCACCAAAGACCTCTGGAAATGTTCACAAAACAAGTAAAATGAATAAAAATTATGTTCTGGGCCTGTTTCAAATACAAAAAGTGAGTATTTTTAGTTATAGTTCCGTCAAAGTGAACCAGCTTGGCTGCAATGAGCTACTGGAGAACAAAATTTTGCCATCTTCACATGATGAAAGCAATTTTGATGAAGGAAGTAGTATTGTTTTGTGTGTCCTGCAGGATGACTACTGTAATGTGCTTAAGGACATAACTGTCATAGGTTGGAATGACAGCCATTCAGGATATGTCAGTCTTTAGATTGACTAGTTTAGTGGCCAGTTTTGAACTAAAATTGAAAATTTGTAGTCCCTCCTACGTAGAATGAGTTGAACGGCGAGAAGATCGTCCTTTTACTGTGGCCACAATATGGAATCAGTTGATGAATCAGGGATCCTAATTTTATGGTTCCAACATACTGAGGTCTCGGCAGCTCTCTACAGCCAAAGGAAAAACCTGATCGGCTCTGGCTTTTTTGCCACTAGGGACCTTCTCCCAGTTGTTAAAATTAGAATAAAATACGAGTATATAGCTTACAACCTGTCTTGCTCGTTGCTAGAGTACGGTTCACTAGTGGTTTTTTGTTGCTCTCACAAATAATTTTTGGAAAAGTGATGGTGATGGATGTGTGGCATTTAGCTGGAAAGCCGCATGCTGAGAGGCAGAGGTGAAATAGCGGTTTTCCCTGCGGTGAGACAACAGAGGAGTCCGGCCTCAACTTTCTACCAAAGCAGTAAATTTTAGGCCCACACTCACTAACCCATTACAAGCGAGGGGCGTTGAAATGTTACTTTAATTTTATCTACCGTACCATCAGCCTGAGTAATTCATGGTCTGAGTAATCCTGCTCATCAGACTATTCTTCCTTTGACACCCAAATCAACGGAAAGTAAATTTGAATATTATAAAGGGGAATGTCTGAGCCATAGAATGACATGTGAAATGTTTTAACTACACAGATGAATACACCAGCTATACTCAATGCTCAAGTCGCCCAGGAACTGGCGCACTATAGCGTTGATGATGTTTAAATGCAAAAGACTATACTTTCTGATAAAAGCAGCTTAATTGACAGATAATATAAGTGGTTACACCTTTTATAGCCTGGAAAGGTTACGCTGCATATGCCCGTCTGCTGCATGACATCATGTTTGTTGCTAAAGGGCCCCTCACACGCACACATATGTCTGCAGACATATCTGAACGGGCGGTTATTCGTGAGTGTGTACTCTCATTCCAGCCTTGCGTAGACTGTTTGAGGCAGATGAGGTGAGCTTGATAATTTTGTAGCAACCCTCTTCAAAGCTTGACACAATTTCAGTGTCAAGCCAGCTTCCATGGTTGGTGCGCGCTCGTACTCTGGCTCTCTCCTTCTCGGTGAAATTCATCGAGCAATTTCACATTGCAACTGTAACGAAACCCATCAGTAGCTGTTGTAACAAATCGCAGTGTGGAGCCGCCATTTTTATGCGCACTCTCTACTTGGCTGCTATTGGCATACTGAAGCGTGTGCCAGTCTTTGTCAAGTTTGAAGTGCGTTGTTTGTATCGTGTGCGGGGCCTTGAGATCGTCCAACCAAACTCAGTGAGTTCAAATTGTCTGCAGACATATTTGTACTGTGAGGGGGCCTTTAGGTATCCTCTGATGCGTGCTTGGCGGCTCTCAACTGGTACTTCTTCTCACCTCTCAGAAAGTGTGCCTCTGGCCTCTTTTCAGTACGTAATTGTTCTATTATGATAAGCTCCAATAACGATAGCTTCGGTGACGATAAGAACGTTCCTTCGAATTGCTGGATACGGAGGTGCGGCGTACCGAAATTTTGGATTCAGCATTACTTTTTTTGGGTTTTAATTCATTCATTTATTTTAATTCACATGGAACGTACCTCAAAAGAATACATCTAAATCGTGTCTTCATAGATTCACCGTATTTGATTAAATTGTTTTATCCATTGCCATACGTTGGCTATTTATGAAGATAATGCAGAACAGCTTAGGAAGGTTGTTACAGAACTGTATTTGTGTTTGTTTTTTAAAAAATGGTACTTTCTACACATATTGCACACGTTTTTCCAGGCGATTTATGAGCTGAAGAGGCCGATGCAAAATTTTAGGCAATAATAATTGTAAGGCCATATGCTATCAATACTAGTCACATTTCAATTATTGTGAAGCTAGTGTCCCGTACGAGAGTACAACGTAAACACTAAAGGATGCTTTATTCCAATCAATCAAACCTGATACGTATCATCTTCTACATTGGTTTTACAAATACCTTATGGCTAACACCAGGACGCACTGACTGTTACCCACGGCCAAGCCGGTACTTTCAAGCCGGCTTGGAAGTGAGTCAGAGTTGACAATGCTGTTTTCTTATGCACTTGGCCTACTTATCTCCATTGTTTTTATTAAACTCATTTCTAACTCTGTAAACGAAAGATCTGGCGACTTTTAGAACTCTTGCAATTTCTAAATTGCTGTATTTCACTTTCATAGACACTATTACAGTGTGTCTTTTCATTTCTTTAGTTACATTAGTATTTGCCGTAGGATTTTCTGAAATGAAAAATACAATCAAGTTTAAACTACAAAAATAAAAGTATCCTGAGATACCTCACGCCCCCTGTATTTCCAGAGTCGAGCGACTATTGACTGATCGGGATAAATTTATCACATTTAACACTGTCCCATAGACTCTTATTTTCAAACTGAAGAATAAATAAAGTAAGAAGGAGAACAAAGCTCGAATTTAAACAGATGAATTTTGTAAATTCAGCCGTGCTTGTGGATCTAGATTGAAAGTGTTATATGGACTGCATAAAGTACATAAGTCTGATGTACCCATGATTCCCTTCTTTGTCCGAATTTTAACTCCATTTAGCACTAGTCTTTATACGGTAGAGAAATCTAGTCATTTCCTTTATGAACTATCTTGTATCGAAAATACTGATGACAAGGGGTGTGACATTGTGCACAGTGGTGGGCAGCGATAAATTTTCCGGTAAGGCGGAAACGATAAAGCTATAAGTTTTTCACTAAGTCCTATAACGATAAAGCGATAAATTTTCATGATACCTTTAAGCGATAAGCGATAAATCCTGCGACAAATTAAAAAACTATATTTTTGCTACTTATGCGGTTGAAAATCTCTTTTTTTATATTAAAAGACCAGATGTTGCTTAATAACTGTCCACTGGCTTACTACCCACTGACATGAGGGCGCTCGAGCGGGAGATTGTGGGAATGTCCACTGATCCTAAACTCCCGGAAAAGTTCCGCTCCCTTTTCTGAGTCGCATCACTGCTGCTGGCCTTCAAGCGGGAAAAGTCCTCTACTGTCCTTATCCTGACATCTTGAAACTCACTAATCATTAAATTCACTATTCTCGAACACTGAAGCGCGTCCGCCTCGACACTAATTAATAACGCAATCTAAAACGCAAAAAAATAAGGAAAAGTTGAAATACAAAATCAATCGACGTTCGTACAAACGGGAGGCACGCGCGAGGCGCACCACCAAACGCAAAAAATATATAAAACTAATATGTAATAACTAGATATTTAGTTAAGATACTAATGTACAATAAGAATTTAGTATATATAAGTTTTAACACACAAAGAAGCTTTGGAACGCTGGTAGCACTATGAAATACCGAGCCGAGATCAGATGCTTCCGGTTTAGGGGGCCATTTAAAGAAACGGTGACAATCAGGGTTTCCAGATTTAAATTTTCACAGTAAGCCAACTAAGGTCCAAAAACGCCCGAATTTTTTATTGAAAAAAATCAGATTTCGAAAGTTTGGCCTAAAAAAAAATCTGGCAACCCTGATGACAACAGAAGCGATGGCCGCTCGGCGCCTGGCCGCATCAGATAGCCGTGTAGCAATGAGTCTGTAACCTTGCCCCGAAACGGTTTTTCGTCTTCAACTTTATCGTTGGATTTTTCGCGAGGAATTTAAAAGCGATATATATAGGCAATAATTTTTCTAGTCTTGCGATAAATGATAAACGATACATTCTCGGTTCAAGCGATAGTAACACTTCATCATACATACATAGACACGCATGTGTGCGTGTGTATGTATGGTTGCATAAGGCCTGCTTCATATATCTTGTATATTAGTTTTTCATATGGCTTATAACTAACACCAGGACTCAATGACGGTTTTTCTCGATCAAGCCGGCGCCCTTTTATTTAGCGTTTCCGTGCGAAGCTTTTTTTTTAGAAATTAATCATTGTGTTTTTGCTTGCTATTGTTATTTAAACCTTAAATATATTATTCATGACCGTAAAATCATTTTATTATATCCAGCACTGATGATAGAATCGTTCATTTATTTTAATGATAAGTACTTTTTCAGGTAGGAGTTCTATCAAACATTCTGAAACTTTGCTTTATTTAGTGTTCTCTATAACGTTGGTTCTTCTTTTTATTTGGAGAATAAGAATCCTTAAATGCCTGTTTACACGATCATCGAGTGTGAGCGTGAGCACTGAAAAGAGGCGCAAGCCCCGCCCGCTTGCTTTCGCATCAGGTCATTTACTTGTTCAATGATGGATGTGACACTGACAAGCTCTGGCCAGAGCGACGAAAACGAGCAAGATCCGCATTGTCATTGAGCAGTAAATGAGCCTCATGATCGGGGTCACCAATCATGACCCCGATTGCGAAGGAACTTCGTGGAGGAATATTATCGTGTATTTGTGTCCGAGTTCGGGCTCATTTCATAGTGCAGTGCAGTTTCACCAAAAGTTTTTCATGTACTTCTGTGCAAAGTCACTTTATCGTCAGAGTGAGTGTTAGGAATAACTGATAAATTTCAGAGAAGCTCTAACATTATTGATTTAATATGACTTTTTTAGTTATGGATCTTATGACGTGAAATAAATTTTTTCAGCTCGTGCTGAAACTCGTGCGTTCAGTTGATTGCCGTTGTATGCTATTCTTCATCCGACGAGCAAAAACTGGCATTCAAGGACAATCTTTGGATATCAATTCATTATTTGAAAAGAAATTGTGTCGTCTCGTAGGTGCTGAATACTACGTATTTAAATTTTTACTCTTTATACGAGGCATACTTTATAGACATAATACTTCGGTCGGATACTTTATAGACAAAGAGTATCCAACCTTCGGCCACAAAAAATATTTCGAATACCTGACGGAGTTGGGACCTTAGTCCCCTTTAAAGTAGGCCCCTTGTGCTTGCACACACTTAGCCCACCGATCCTTCCACTGCTGGAAACACCTATAGAAGTCTTCTTTTGGAATGGTGGTCAACTCTGTCGTCGCGTTGACTGTTTTCTTTGATATCCGTTGAATTGTGCATCACGAATACGCACCGGAAGGACAAACAGTGACATAGGAGTTCTATCAAGATGTTCCACGGCGACTCCGTGGCGCAGTTCAGCGCAAAAGACTAGACATGTGGACGGCGAACAACTCGCACTTGCATCATGACAACGTCTCTAGACATTTATCCAAATTAATCCGCACTTTCTTACCCAAACATGGGAGTACAGCCGTTCACAAACCTCCCTACTCTCCGGACCTAGCTCCTTGCGACTTCTGGTTGTTTCCAAAATTGAAGACGCCACTGAAAGAATCCCGTTTTGAGAGTAGAGAAGAGATGATGCGGAACGCGAAGACGGAGCTGGACACCATTCCAAAAAAAGACTTCCAGTGGTGTTTCCAGCAGTGGAAGGATCAATGGGCTAAGTGTGTTCAACCTCAAGGGGCCTACTTTGAAGGGGATTAGTGTCCCTACTTCGTCAGGCATTCGAAATATTTTTTTCTGGCGAAAGGCCGGATACTTTTTACATAGGCCTCGTATTACCGATACAGGCGTACGCGAGGACTTGAAGTTTATGTTACATTTATTGCAGTTACACTCACCGAATTCTTGCCAGACTATGAGGAGTAGTCAGGTGCGAATATTTCGGTCACTTTGTTGGTTTTGTTCCTAGACAGGCGTTTTGCACGATATATTTGTTAGTATTATTCGTTTGAAAACTATTCATTATATAAAAAAATCTAGTCGTAATTAGAGAAATTGTTTGCAGTTTTCAAATATTGTCCTGTGACGCTCTTACGTGAATATTATTAAGGATTCGTCTTTTGTAGAGCACTTTTTATCACCTCAATCTTTTCTTTTCATCACATGTGTATCGAAGTTCTTTCCTAGCTGTAGCCAAACAATTGGGTACATTTTCTTGCAATTCGTGCATTTGTTAATCAACATTGTAGCGAAGATAATACGTGTGTGGTAGGGACATTGTTGTCTTATCGTGTTAATTAAATATTTTATAACATTCTACGAAAGAGAACGCACGAAAGGGTCTATTAATTCGGTAAGAATTTACTTTTTGCAAGTCCATCAGAGCCTACTATATAGCGTGCAATAACTCCCTAAGTGATTCCCTGTACTTGGCAGGTTTGAATATCTTCGATGAATCAGTTAATTTAGTTCATTAAAAAGTATAAATGGTGAAACAAATAATGTCAAAGTGTGCATTCAAATTTTTTTTATGCTAAATTTTGAGTTTTTGTAGTACATTGTTACAGAAACCGTTTCAGTAAGTCTGCGCGTTCTCGAACTACTCTTTAATTAAGCATTCAAAGAGCCACGAAGTTCTTTTTAATCATTATGGTTATTATAGTATCAATATTGTTCATCTAAAAGCTGAAGATTCTTGAATTAAAGCATTTTTCAATTCGTTTTCATCTAACATATGACATGTAAAGGTTTGTTATACATAAACTACGTTTCATTCCACTTCAAATATTTTATACATGAAAATATTGCTTACGCGACGAGTATAAATTTCAAAAAGATTCTCAAAAGAATTTGAGGTATAACACGGGACACTGGTGACGCGATACGAGGTTTATTGTGAACGATATAATTTTTTGTGATCTTTTACATCGTATCTGATTATGTTAATTTATACATATTTCTTGTGTTTTCTTTTTGTTTGAATGCTTCTTTTTCACATGTAAACGTGATTGAAACAAATGAGCATTACTCACTGTATCTTGATATGGGATTTTATTTTTATTGTATTTTTTGGAATTTTCTTGGCACAGCTGAATATTTTCCAGGCTCGTGAAATTATATCTTGCAGAGTTTTGCCATACTCGCCTCTAGAATTATCAAAAAAACTTTGCGTTTACTGATGTTAGAAACTGTTTCGACAACCTAAGTTGGGGAATCGCTTTCAATCGATGAAGCCAACTGGCTAGCCCAAACTGTACCTAACTTCTGGGCTTTAGTTCATTGACGTCATTAGTAAGATTGCAGCATAGTTATGATCATTTATGCGCGTGCCTCTCCTGAAAAGCATTACGAATCAAATCAACATAAGCACCGATCTTGTAAAAATTTTGCATATGATGTAAGTAGATGAATCAACCAAAACCGCCGGCTGGGGGTAACTTCAATTCTGTTGGTTATGTATTTTTGTAACATAAGGCATCTACATATCATAGGGAATAGAGATGAATTTAGTCGACTATGTATGAGAAAATTTGTGAGTAAAAATTTTTTAAATGCATAAAATTACGCTCTAGAAATTAGAAATTTTTATTTATATCAAGCTTTTCAATTTCTAAATTCACTTGTGCACCTCTTATATATGTTTATATATAGATATACTTGCCAATACCACTAGTTCGCAGCCTTCTTGTCTGTCTATTGCACATTAAGTCATTTTATTTTATTCTACGGTCATTTTATTAATACAAATAGTAAAGCCTAAATGATTAAAATTGAACGTTTCGAACTAAACATTTCATCTTCAGCAAAAATTCTGCGACAAAAAAACAACAAAACCAATATGAGTAAATTAAAACTACACTATACAAAAATTACTACAACAAAAACAGAAAGAGTCGTAGATCTAAACCTAAAAACCTAAACTAATGATTATGTATTTGCGACGAGAAGGGGAAAAGCACTTTGAGAATCATTTAGGGGGGGTCTGAGCTTACAGATGTATAGCGACTCAAGGATGCGTAAATCAACTGCAACCTTACGACGAAGCTTGACGAGTGCACAGCGTCAAAACATAATTTATTTAAGCGCTTCTAATAAAAATCTGCCCGGCACTATTTCTTCCATTATAGCATAGCAACGTATTCAGAAAACTTTAAACTAAATTATATTATCATAAATCCACAGATGATTTGAAACGCCCCACAGATTTCCAATAAATTCACACATAACGAACTGGTAATAAAAATTTCCAACTTCTCACCTTCCACGTTCAAGCTCCTGTGAATAATTATAAGGCAATTACCTTTTATCACTTTCTAGAAATGCTTAAATTTTGATATAATTCGAGACACCATTGTGCCAGATTCTAATGCCGCCAAAGTGGTATTGTTCTTGTCCAACTTGTCGTACAGCTGACTCGATATTGTCACATATTGTTGCCAGGTGGCGTATCTCTATTTATCTAGGTTGCTATTATATCTGGCCCTTAACTTCATCGCACCCAGTGCTCGTTAACGAAATTACGGTCGATATTGAGTTTAAGGAGATCATTCAGGCCCTGCCAGGCCCCTGTCGCTCCGATGAGCATTTTTCATGTTGTGTTGAAAAAGGGTCCTTAGGTGGTGGACTATTCGGTTCTAAAATTTTATGGCGCTACGGACAATAGATCCCCCCTCAGGGGGGGGGAGGGGTAAGGGCACAAAAAATCTTGAATTTTCGATCTCATTGCGACCCTATATAAAAGGGAAATAATACGGGAGATGGATAATATAATATTATTTGACAATATACTTGTTATAGTTTTACTATAACTGCTCTACGCCGTGTTTCAATAAACGCTACAAAAAAGGGCTTGCCTGGCCTAGCAACCATCATCTTCTCGAAAAAAACCGTCGTCGAAAAATATATTCTCGTCAATAAGCCCAGCATATGCTTAGCTCTACGAACTTCGCCCAACCTTCGCATCAAGCCGTTACAACGTCGACAAGCATCGTTTAAGAGCTTCGTTTAACCAGCGAGCGCCACATCATCGAGCGCCCCAAAGTAAGCCGTACTGCCAAACACTCCCATTTATCTTAGTATGCGAGTATTTTATTTCTTCCTTAGACTCTTTAGACCTTATTCATTCTACATAAATTACTTGTTAAAATCAATTGTAAAATCTAATCCATTCTAATTATCTGACTACACTTGCCATATCCGATAAATAATTAACGTAGAGCTTTATCATTCAGGACACGTTTGTTCTGAGTTGGAATAGAAACGCGATGCCCGCTTTTTGAAGGGAGTCGGCAGGACATTACAGACCTATCGCTCACTGGAGTAAGACGTGTTATAGCCTCGCTGCCCCGGTGGGCAAGCGAGGGCTGTTTATATAAGTCGTGTGTTAACTTTTAATCGCCAATTTGGAATCTAATGGCGACTAAGTACACATGTTTATTCCACATCATCATCCATGCCCATGTTATCTTCACGTGTAGGTCTAGATTTTGTACCTAGGATGTATGCGTTAGATTCACTTACTGTACTAGATAATCTGTTTCGCTAACTGATCCAATAACGAGGCCTCACCTCGATATGAGCTTATTATAACGTCATCAGATGAATTCCTGTACATGCATCATTGTGATTATATCTGATTAACTAGAGTTAACGTAATTACCGAGACTCTATAGCACCATTGCCATTCATGGATTCTTATAAAAAAGCTATATAACCTGTATCATCTCACTGTCCAATGATTGTGCCATCCGTTGTGAATCAAAAGACGTCATCATTTTAATAGTGAATTGCTTTGAAACCTTCTGATCATTTACCTCACAATTTATGTGTAAACTGTAAATTGTTAGTAATTGTCAGAAAATAAGTAATCACGATGAAAATATATCCTTGGAAAATATCGATAAATCACTCATGAATAGATAATAAATGTCGGCAACGAGAAGAAGCATAACTATGTCGGCAGCGGTGTGGGATAAAAAAAGAAAACAACATATATAATTTCGTTAGAAATGCTTCAGGAATTCTAAAACTGTCTTAGGTTTTGTTCTAGCATCAAAACTCAATGAGGAGTAGCGTTTGAAATATCCATAAAAATAAACTAAAAAAACAATATGTCCAATTTTTTCAAAACTAAGGCCTGAATCAAAGAAATGAATAGATGAAATTGTGTTTCTTTTTAAAAGTTATATTGTAGTGAAATTTCATAAGAATCAGACTCAAAATAAATATTTCACAATTTTCATAAATACTTCTTTTTACTCATGGAAATTACAATTCACAGTGTGGATATGAAATTATGCATGGAGATTATCGAAATAAAAATAAAAACAGCATTCAATTACATAAATTTTTCATTATATTACACTTCAACAAAAAAGGGTTTTATGGCTTTACCAAAACCTCTAACTTTCAACATTCAAAACATATCTCCTCATTGAGTTTTGATGCTAAAACAAAACCAAAGACAGTTTTAGAATCCTTGAAGCATTGTAAACAAAGTGACATTGCAAAATTTCCAAATTTGAGAAAAAATTATATATCTCAAACCCAACAATAATTTATTAGTAATGTAATGATAAAATATCGCTATTCACAAAAATTGTTTTCTTAAATGTACAAATTTTGCAATATCACTTTGTTCACAACGCTTCAAAGATTCTAAAACTGTCTGGTTTTGTTCTAGCATCAAAATTCAATGGGGAGTAGCGTTTTGAAATATCCATACAAATGTACCAAAAAACTAATTTTTTCGTAAAAAAATAAGGCTCAAATCGAAAAAGTGACACGAGTAAAACAAGTTAACTTTCAAAAAATACATATAGTGGCCAATTTTCAAACGAATCAGACGAAAAAGTTGAAAAATTGGGATGATCTCAATATACGCTCACAGAATTTATAAAATTGGTTCCCAAGAATCAGTAGAGGAGCATTATTAAAACCGTTTGGCACGAATGACATTTTGCTCGCTGATGCGTCATTTTCGAGATATAACATGAATTACGTTCAGGTAGGAATAACATCATATAGTCAGTTTGCTTAGTCGCCGCATTTTTGGAACACGCCCACTTATTCGGCGGGACGCGCCAATTTTTTGGCGTGAAAATAACAGCGTCGGTTCGGGTAAGTTAGGGTAAGCTATTTTAGACTGATTTATCTTATTTAAGGTTAATTTATTCAACTAACCTAACATTACCTAACCTCACCCATCGTTACGTCAAATACCGTGTTACACCATATATATGTGCCCATTCCTTCACTTTTATATACGACATTCTTATAACTTCAAAGTTGAATAACTTGAAAATAACGCATCAGCGAGCAAAATGTCATACGTGTACAACGTGTTAAAATGTGCTCCTTTAGTGATTCTTCAGAACAGAATTTTCAATTTCTGTGAGCGTATTAAGCTCAATATCGACCGTAATTACTTGAATGCTCCTACCTTCTAATGTATACCGTTGGTTGGAGCCAGTAGCTATAGCTGGGTTTAGACGAAGGGTGCCTTCCCCCGGGCAACGCCCTCTCTCCCTCCCCGCCTCTTAAAAAAAAACCAAACCCCCAATCTTATGCCTCCCATCCGTTCCTCATGCGTGTCGTCGCTGCCACCCTTCTGCTGAAAAACTCTGAGGTGACAGACTTGGCAGTGCGCTTATGGGAGTCTTGACAGTAGGGTGTATCGCTCAATTGCTCTGCCGTCATGTCCTCATGCCTGATTCCAACCCAAGAAGTTTCTCCTGATCTACAGAAGTGGCCGGGACTAAAGTTTTAACATTGACAGATTTTTTTACTTATACATTCATTTATTTTACCTATACAGTTTATACATTTATGGTAAGCAAGGCGTCAGTCTAATTGTATTTATTGCGCCTGTAAATATAATTTCATTATTAACTACTATCGTTTCTACGTTACCAATTGTGAAATGATCTGTTGCTGAAAGGGTTTTCCATTTAATTCAAAAGTACGTACCTGTAACAATCGTCAGCCAAATTGTTCGCTGATAGGCTATTATTAACACAGGATAGTTTATGATAGGACTTCGACAGATAGAATTTGTGTACATTATTTTTGTTTTCTGTATCATACTCTATCTTGAATACATCATCTCATTTTTGTTTCTCTGTATATATCTGCTGGGCAAGCTGTATTTTATTATTCTTTGGTTGGGTATTATGGTCATATAAGAAGCCAAATTAAAAGCAAAGTTTTATTGATTCGCCTCCATTCCTTATTAATCCTATTGGCACATTTGTTTCTGGCAGGGCACTTGACCTTCGTTCAAGAAATAATATTATTCTTGAATTCTTCATGAAAATCTTGATCTTCTTGTGCCAGCCTCATGGAAAAATTACAGGTTAAAAATAACGTCCTCTTTCTCCGCTGCTGTGGGCATCTCACCCTCCGTCTAAATGCAAGTGGGGAAGCCTGAGCGGGTGAGAGGGGTAGGGTGGGGCGTCACCCTGGGGAAGAAACCCTCCGTCTAAAGCCACCAACCAGCAGACGAGTGAGTGAGCCTATGAGCTTTTGAGAGGTCGTTGGATGTATTCTCCGTGCATTGTCTTCCGTGTGTTCCAAGGCAGTTGTAGCTGCAGCAGCAATAGTGTTGCGGGACTCCACGTCAGTCGAAGCCTTGTACAGAAAGTGATCTATGGGTTTCCCCCATCGATACTTAAATAATGCGGCAAATAAGCCGCCCAAATGGCATCCTCGACATTCTCTCTAGTGGCAAGCATAGTAGATACCTCTTCCACGGCTTCACCATTTTTGCAGTTTAAGCCACCTCATTGGAACTCTGGTAATCTGATCAGCCTTTTCTCGATCGTCGTAACGAAGCGAACAGACACAACCAGACCACGCTCAGCGATTGTCTCACAGATTACCCCAAGGGGTCTCTTTACAAGTATCTTGGCCGGGCCCTTCGTGCGAACACGATTGTAGCCCTCGACAGTATTGTCCATCCAGTTGACGACAGTCTATGAATTACTGGTGACAGTGAAGGCCGTAAAACCCCATGCAATCGCCAAGTTGATGCCCGGCGTCACAGCCTCTAACTCAGTCATATTGATGTGAAGACGGTTGACACCTTCCGGAGCTAGGACGCATTCTCAAAAATGAGGCCATCGACCTCCAAGGCCACACCGACCCTCAGGGAACTGGAGTCCGTCCACCCGGTAACGATACCTTACACGCCCCCATCGACACCCTACACGCCCCAACAGGGTCCTACCGACGAGCTCGCGCTAACAACTCTCCAGCTAAAACGCAAACGGAACTGTCGGCCGAGTTGTCCCAGAAGACGCTGCACCCTAGCCGTTTAATATAAACTGCAACAGAAACGCAGTCACACCGCCACGGGGTAGTGGCCAACCAAATGACCATACAAGGAAAAACAGCCCCTTTTAGTCAATCAGGCTTCTACCGAACCGAACTCAGAGAGCGTATATCCTCTCGACATTCTAAGATGTTTGTTGAAATCTTTCTATAAATAAATTTTCAACAACCGGTCTTTATCTAGGCTCTCAGGTATTTTCGTCACACGCTCGTACTTAGCCAGATGCTCCCGGAGCTTCTGCACCCTAAGAACAGACTCCCGAACCACTAAATCGTCATTTTAATGGTCCATTGTTTGATGAACCCGGTCGTCCAACGACAGAACCTTTATAAGAATCACGGTCAAGATTCGATACGCACACGATAAGACGAAGCCCAATTGCGTCAGAGCATAAGGCACACCTTAACCTTTGCTCTCTGATACTTCCACAGATCCTTGGAAACGTGGATCTGCAGGTAAGCAGACTTAAGGTCAACGACCTTAAGCGTAAACACAGCGACTATGTCATCACCAGTATGACACTCGACAAATCCGTTCAACTCACGGTAATCCATGATCGGACGGACTTTGCCTTCGTTGGTTGCACGACGGCCAACAACGGAGTGATGCCCTGGATAGGGCCATTCCACACCTCAACCAACCCTTCCAGATCTTTGAATTTCCAAGTCAATGCGCTCACGCACATGAGGTGCTCGAGTACACCCGTCTCCGAGATCCGAAATCGTAACCACACGGATGGCTTCTCGGACCGCCGCCAGCTGACGTTCCAACGACCGTCAACCAGCCTGGCAACAAAGTCAGGGTCGCTAATTACTATCGGTTGCACACCTAACATCCCCCAATCATGCCTTCCCCATCAGGCCGGCTTCCCGCTTAGCACTAACGAATCCATTGCTAGACCCCATACATGATTTGGCCAGCCGAGGTCTCCCCCTTATACATGATTTGGCCAGCCGAGGTCTCCCAACTCCAACATAACGAGTGCAGTGACACCAAAACCATGCCCCTGCAACCCGACCACCTCACGACAGTGCTTCCCCTCACAAGAAGTCCTGCTGTCCGCCGTTTGTAATGGCTGCCCTGTTCGGAGACGTTGGCCCACTATCAGTCGGGGACAGACCACTGTCCGCTCGCTCCCGGAATCCACAATGCACCAGGAACAACGCTGATTCAATAGGGCACGAACAACTGTCAAATGACTCCTAGTCGTAATGCCTGTCTCTCCGAGCGGTCCCAGATCGCTTTGCCTGCGAGTATAACTAATATTTCATAAATAGATGGTTTGGATTTGTTGATTGATGATTTGATAAATTGATGATTTGATTTTAGAGATTTGTAGCTAAATTAACTTTAGAGATTTATTGCAAGGTTTTCTTTTTGTAGCGTTCATTAATATTCTTTTGTATGAATTCTTGTTGTATTGTAAAACTGTCAACAGTGTGCGCTGGTGCGTGGAATGTTGTGTTGTGCTTTGTGTCGTACTTTTGTGTCGTTCGTTTGTGTCGAGCCGTGTGTTTGTGCCCAGAGTGTCGTGTTCAGCTTACAAGAGGGTGACTGGGCGCAATAGGCTAAGGGACAGGTGTCCAAGAGGGTGATGAATGGCTCACCGCTATGGCATGAGAAAACATTGTTGGAGCTGAGGCCACAAATCGAATGTTTGTGGTGAACTGCTAGACCCTAGCGTTCGAGTGAATGTAATTTAATACTTATGCTGAGTATGTTGTTTGGGTCTCAAGATAAAGGCGCCAGCAAGCGACATAAGGTGCAAAAAAGACAATTTTAATTGTTGGAAGTAACGGCTTTCAGAAAAGGGTCTCAAATCTGAATTATGAAAGGTGGAGAAAGCAGCCTCCATAATAGCCAATGGAAACAGTCACATTCAGGCTAGGGCGGGATTGACCGAACACTTCCCAGATACGTGCGAAATGATTGGCTATTTTTTAAGAAGTGAGAAAGGGATATACCCTGAAGAAACACCTTGTGTTTTGCGGGAACTCAGTTTAGCCTCAAACTTCGAAGTGCGTGCCAGGAGCAAGTGTGTAAACAGTAGAGTGTTATACTAGAAAATATTCTGAAAACATATGAAAACATAGATGTGTCGTGCATTATGTTCGCGGAAATTTTGATAATGAGCGGTTTTTGGTTTCAGAAATTTTGAAAGGAATATGCAAGTCCGATGAGAATTCCACAGAAAGAAAATCCGATGTGATTTAGATATACACTGGGAGGATAAGAGACTTAGATGCAAATTGTAGTACTATAAAATTGTTCAAAATTGGTGCGATAGAGGTTGATAATTTTTTTTGCTGATGTGGAAAATAAGATTCAATAAAATTTGCGGTATGCAAAATAGAGTAAAAGGTCGATTTTATTAATTGTTGCAGGATGAGAGGAATTCAGGCCTAAAAATTGAACGAGTCAAACTGATCAACCGAAGATCCGTTTATGCTCGCGTAATGGTGAAACACCGCGAAAAATCGCTCGGAATAATGAACTGATGCATATTGAGAAAAACTGCATAAGTGTTGTGATGTGTTCGATACGCGGTGCAGAGAGTATGCGGGCAGTAAAACGCTGGATGACTTCTTGGGTATGCTTTATTGGGTAGACCGTAGCAGGCGAGGTTACAGGTGGGACACGTGAACGATTGAGCGCGGGCCCTAAGGGGCTCACCGCTTATAAAGCCTCCTAGGCGCACAGGGTAGGGAGGCGTAAGTGTGCATGCGTGCACATACCTCTCCCCACCAACAAATTAAAGTGGAGTACTCAATTATAGATGGAAAAAAATATTCGGGAGATTAACAATGCTACCAGATCCAAATTACAATGCTCACTTTCGGTTCCGCCTTACATGCGTGTAATACTCAAAGAGAATTTTATTTACCCGATAATACATCAACACAAAATAATTTGTTTATCATTCCGGTACAATTCGGCCAACTTTAGCAACAGTACGTAATCCAAGAAGTAAAAGTTAATAAGCAATAATACTTGGCAACGCAAGCATGAAGTATAAGGGCGGCTGAAGCGATATAACAAAATGCTTTTTCCCTCAACATTGAAAAGAAATAAAGCACTAGCTGATACCAAAAGACAGCACATCCATTGAACTTACAATAACGTCAACAATGCATTGTAAAGGAATGTAAATGAAACGCCAGATATTCTCAATAACAAAAACACCAATGGTAAAAAAATTTCGATTCCTATCAACCAAAATGATTTCTTAATTTTTTTTGCAATAAATATTTTTTTCTCGTCGCTTCAATTTTGTAAATCCTGAACAATTCATTCATTTTTATAGCTGATACAACAGCACCGTGCATATGTAATATTATCAACCAATCACTTTTTCAAGGTATCTTCCCCAACTCTCTAAAAATTACCAGAGTGACCCCTATTTTTAAAAACGGTGATAAAAATTGCGTTAATAACTATAGACCTAACTCTGTACTACCAATTATTAGCAAAATGTTCGAAAAAAAATTGTGTATAAAAAGTGTATTCCTATTTTGAGCAAAAATCTTTTCTCTACGACAAACAATACGGTTTTCGTTCTAAAAAATCGACGATACAAGCTGTATTAAATCATTTAAAATACCTCTATTCCAATGTAGATGAAGGAAAACTTGTTTGCTCCGTATTTCTTGACTTTCGAAAAGCAATCGATTGTGTGGACCATAACATATTACCCTCGAAACTACACTTTTGTAACATTCGAGGGGTTGCCCATGATTGGTTCAGATCATACCTAACAAATCGGAAGTAATACGTTGTCATTGACGACGCAAATTCAGACCCACATATAATTAGCCACGGAGTTCCACAAAAATCTGTCATTGGGCCTCTCCTTTTTCTAATTTTTATCAATGATATTAATAAATCTACATCATTTTTCAAATTCATACTTTTTGCTGACAGTACGCTTTCTGCGGTCCTTCCGAACAAAAACCCCGCTATTATTGCGGAGAGTATAAATAATGAACTCTATATGGTTTCATTGTGGCCCAAAGTTAATAAAATAAGCCTTAATATCGATTAAACAAAATATACTACCTTCTCACACAAGAAAAATATATTTCTCCCACGCATTAAAATAGGGGAAGGTGAAATCGATGAAACCAAGTCATATAAGTTTCTGGGGGTCATAATAGATAAACATCTGACCTTCAAAGAGCACATCGCTCATATTAGTTCTAAATTGTCAAAATCCATCGGAATCTCAAATAAAGTTGAAAATATCCTGCCTGAAACAGCTTTACAAATGCTCTACCGAACGCTCATTTCACCATACTTGTAATACGGAATTGATAAAAATAAAACCAATATAATTTTTACTTTGCAAAAAAGAGCCATTAGAGCGGTAAAAATCTAGAATATAATGCTCACACAAATGATTCATTCAAAAATTTACAAATACTCAAACATTCGGATCTCTACAAAATATCCTTTAGTAATTTCATTAACGAAAAATTACCAAATGATGGCGACAGTAGCCTAAAACAATTATTTACTGCGCAAACTGGTCATCACGACCATTTAACCCCAATTGGAAGTATATTCATGCTTCCTTATTATTCAAAGGTCCGGTCGCAACACAGTATCCTCTTCGTTGGAACTAAAACTTGGAACTCAATACCTGCGGAGACCCGTGAAAGTAGTTCTTACAAGGTATTCAAAAGAAATCTTGGGTCTCACTTCCTATAAGAATACTAGTCGTGTAAGATCACCAAGTCAAAGCTTGTCTCCTACATGGGTAATATGGTCCTAATAATGTAATTTGACAAGGGTAATATCGCCGATCTTTAGTCTGATCTTAAATCGTTTATCGAATATACTGCTCAATATAGTCCATACGACCTATGTTGTAAAATGAAACATCTAATATCGAGTTAATTATCTCATTGATCAGTCAAATACGAAACTAGGTTCCGTGAATTAGGTTAAACATTATTGTACACCTTAGAATAACGTTGATGGTCGGATGCCCCAGAAGTCGCTGAACTTATTCGGGCCCTCATGAACTTATTCGAGGGCCAACCTCATGTAGCTATACTCAAATTTGACCATTGTACTAGGTTAACATCGGCATCTTTGGGATGCTTTATTTCCAATCAAGCCTGATACATATGATATTAGCATTGGTTTTTCAAATGTCTTATAACTAACCCTATATATAGGACACCATGACGGTTCCCCCGTAAAGCCGGGACCCATTTCCGACACCTGAATTGAGTGGGGTATTGTGCTTGAGCTTTCCCTTGTACCCAACGGGGAAAATCTCCGCGCCAGCGCCGGGATACGAACCCGCGACTCCAACAAACGAGCCCGATCCCTTAACCACTGTACCACGGAGAGCACACTGAGTACTAGACTTAAGAAACATTCTACCTCTGTATCACCTGTGGTAAATAAATTGGTAAAATTGTTTAAATTGTTTAAATTGTTCAAATTTAATGCCTTGTTTAGTCATCGGGCTCATATGCAAACTGTAACACTGTACTGAGCGTATTTTGAACAATAATAAGTATGGATATCAGGCATACAAGTTAAAAATTTTTACATAGAGTTAGAGTATAAAATTATACGTGAACACTTACTCTCTTGAAAAAATATAAATAGTGTAAATCATACTAATTTCCGTCATTTTTTATTTCTGCATCTCAGGGTGTTGCAAATTATTGTAACTGAAATCGCACTACTGTTATTTTGAATTTCCAAAAAACTCACAATAGTTATTTTTATGCAGGAAACAAGAGATGAAGTAATACACGTGTAATTTAAATTTGTTACCTACATCTGGCTGATAATGAAGTATTTCATTCAATGATGAAGGAGAGGGGCAATGAATGTCACATTTATCTAAGAATGTCAGTAGGTTGTAGCACCACAATTTTGGAGCATATATTTAGTCAGTTCCAGCACCTGATTTCTGGGAATGTATTTTTGCCTTGTTTTCCCGCCTGAATTGCGGCCGAAGTGTATTTATTTTCTTCTTGGTTTCCTCAGGAGGTATTTCAATCTCTGGTTTCATTTCTTCTGCAATCTTTTTCAGTGCTATATTTCGAAGAGATCTATCTCTATACTCGCCACTTTGACTCTCCATAAACATGGGTGCGTTCTCAAGATTTCTATGAATAATGTAATCGACCGCCTACTCCAGTCAGCAAGCGGCGCAGGTGAAGGGAGAGGACAGCTAATTGCAGACGCCTTTCATATACATACACAGTCTGATCGACTATTGGCAGAAGCGCCTGCACGCAATAGGGCTTCATCGAGTGTGAAAGTTCCTGCCCTAAAACTTTGTTCAACATTACCCGTGAAATGCGTAAATTACCTCATAGTATCAAATAAGCCCATCGGTGGTATTGCATTAAAATATTCAAGGTTTCAATGCTTATATGTGAAGAAATGACAAAAGTAGAGTTTAGGCGAAAGTTTGAAAATGAAATTCTCTGACTTTACGGAGTCATACGTGTCACGATACGTGCAACATTTTATACAGCTCTCTCTACTGTTTATCTTCTTTTTTTGAATACCTAATTAAAAGCTCTATTCAATACGCGTTAATTTATTCCTGACTACCAAAGAGAAGCAAAAACACAGTAAGAGGAAATGAAAGACTAAGTACGACTCAAAACATTTATTTATGGAACACATAACCCTGGGTACCCTAAATCTATCGTCAATATTCATATTAAAAATTTTTTGGCTTAGAAATTCTCTGTAACCATTGCCGTGATAGAACCACTGCAACGTCTCTATTGAATTTTCCCTTATTTTGGAGATAATATGGATTAAATGTCGCGAGATTTGGAAATTCACTTTAAACGTCATTTTCCTGCTGTAAAATTATGTTTTTATCTCAGTTAATTCACTTAAAGTTGGCTCTTTCTTTCACTATAAGGACGTGATTCCTAAACGGGTACGGGCATCCATTGTGTATAAGTTTAGTTGTGTACATTGTACATCTGGCTATGTCGGCATAACGACTTAGCTATTCTATATTAGGATTGCCCAACACCATGGAGTCAGCTACCGTAGCGAAAGACCTCTGACCCAACCGCCTCATTCATCTATCTGCCTTCACAGTGAGCAGTGTTGTGACCGCACAGCAGAAAAAACTTTTCTATTTTACGCACGACATCTAATGATTTAGATTTACGTATTTTAGAATCTCTTTTTATACCTAAAAAAACTGAGCTCAATAGCGTAATAGTTCATATCCATTACAAATTTTTTTGTAGATTTTTTTATGCCCATGTATTTTGTGTAGAAAAAACTGATTTCGTTCTTTATTTTCAATTTCGCAGACTGTTGAACTGAAGATGGAGCTGGTCTCCGAAACGTTTTATAGGACTGACATAGTTTTTAAATTCATAGTTCGTGAGAAATCTTAATTAAATATGATATCAATACGTGGTACTTTCTTCGTTTATGAATTCATAAATTCTTATATCCCACCAATCATGTATTAATGAGATATGTATCCCCATATTGCTAGAGACTCAATGGATACATCGTTTATTTACTTTCTCATAATTTGAATTCACTTAACAGAATCTGACTGCAACTTAACACTAAAAAGACAAGTTTCAGCTTCACTCAGATTTACCAAACTGTAGTGAGTTACATGAATGTGGGGTGAGAACCCAACTTGTGCATCCCACCAACCTCCACCCATTACAAAGTGATTTGACCACAGTACTAAATTACATAATTAAAAAATAAAAGCATCCATTGCAAACAACACGATTCCATGACAACAACAGCATGAACAACAAGTCCGATTGTATTCACAAGTGAACTGAAAATTTACATATACGAAAATAAGAGCAGGATAAGAGTATATGACGTTTCTTTTACGTGATGACAAATTCTAAAGTCCAGCACAAGTAGCGTTGCTTTGACTTTTTATACGGAAGTGATAAACTTTGTATCAATCGGCATTATAGACCGACCGGGGTTGAAAATTTGGCCGGGGCCGGGGCCGGGGTCAACAAATTTGTCATGGCCGGGGCCGGGCCGGGGCCGGGGTTATCAAATTTATCACGGCCGGGGCCGGGGCCGGGGTTCAGACCGTGTCAGGACGTGTCACGACGACGCAATGCACAACGCCGGTTAGTCGCTCAATGCATGTTGAATTACGGTGTCGGTTGGGTGTGTATTTATGTTCAATAAAGTTTTGTAGACTTGCAGTTACAGTGCTTGTTGAATTAATGAATACAGAAACAATAATCGTAATGAAATTTACCGGGTGTTCCACTTAAATGTCCCCGACTTTTTAATTGATTCTATCTCCGATTTAAATTAACATATTTGAATTGTCTTTTTTCACAAAGTGTTAAATCATGTTTCCTTTTCGAATAATTTAATAGAATTAAAAGAGCGATTTTTGGGAAATCTAATACGTAAAATGAAAAGAAGAACCAAAATAAGAGGGAACATTCTTTTAATGGCAAACGTTTCGGAATCTCTGATTCCATCATCAGTGCTGTAAAACAATGAATAAAAAACGATAATGGAAAGATTGCGAAAAGCTATATGATATTAATATCACTATACCTACATCAAAAAATAGCTATGCCTAACCAATAAAAATAAACACACGATTTCTCTTAAACATTGGAAGCCAAACGTACACATACACCTAAATTCTAGCAATCAAACCAACAGACAATAAAATTTACACAAAGTAACAGAACTGCATACACACACACACACAAAACACACACATTCCAACACACTCCTATTTACACAGTTGGGGCAATATTTAATTTCATCGCACTTTGATCATTATTTAGTTGAGGTCTGTGGGTAAAAATGAACAATGATTCCAAAAATCTAAGGTCAAATTCCTCTGCAGTTCTACAAAGTATGGAGAAATTGGAACTTATGAAAGGGTGGTTTGAACTATGGCAATGATCTCTGATGGCTGACTGGGAGGGAGATGAGTATGGACGGCCGATTCTATGGGAGACACCAGAGTGTTGGCTTAACGAATAAATTGCTGGAGTGTGGTACTTCCAACATGGGACTGCAGGCAGCAATCACATTTATACAAGTAGACACAACCATTTCTCAGGCACTCTTCCAAACGCTCTCCTACTGAAAAAAAAACTTATTTTAAAACAATTATAAAATGGTAACACGTCAATGAAAGTAAAATGAGAGTGTATCAGAGATAAAAGATCCTTTCTCATCTCCTTGAAAAGATAGCCCAAGAAAGAGAGCTTGACGAGAACTTTCTGCTATTGTGCCGTCAGAATTGTACACGGAGAGGAAAGTTTTTGTCTAAAAACTTTTTAACCAGATTGTTAGTTAAAAATACATGGTATTTATTTTGTCCAAGTACCTTTGTGATATATTTCACTTCGTCATGAAATATTTTATATGAATTTGAAATACGGTATGCTCTATGCAATAATGTAGTGACACTTGTTTTACTATAATTATCCTTGTAAATGCAACTGAAGAAATTGGTACATAATCCCGTAAATGTAGGTTTTCTATAAACAGAGGTGGTGAACGTTGAATTAGTTTTCTTTACGAGAAAGTCTAAAAAAGACAATTTATCATTCTGCTCAGTTTCCATTGTCAAATTTATCTTGGCGTGATATCCATTTATGTAGTCAAAGAATTTTAGGGCCTCTTCCTGCGAACGATACATTCACAGTAGGTATTTCACAGTAGGTTTTCACAAGGCATTTCACAGTTGGTATTTTATTCCTTTTTTTACAGCACTGATGATGGAATCAGAGATTTCGAAACGTTTGCCATTAAAATAATGTTCCAATTGATATTGGTTCTTCATTTCATTTTACAAATAATTTAAGCTTTTGTAAATTGTTTAATAACCACTTCACAGTGATCGATTTACTGAAAGAGTCTGAAAAACTATTTGTTGAAAGGAAAAGTTTTAAAAACAACACTGGTGATCTTCTTCATTTCTCAACACTTACTGTGAAGGAACGCGTTTTCAAAAGATCACTTCCATCATTAATAATTCTTCGACAACGAGTTGAAGTGTTTCAAGAACTAAAAGAAAACGGTGAAATGATCCGCAAAACTCTTCGTTTAATAGTGGCTAGAAGTAATGCTTGCCTTGAGAGAAATGGAGGGTTCCCAATTGAAAATTATCGCCCTTTTCACGTAGTAAATTAGTCGTTAAAGGTCAAAAACGGCACAAAAGGGCCAAAAATCACTACTTCAAACCGACTCCTACGTATACATGGCCTATTAGGGCTTGAAAAGGGCCCTTCATTAAACTGGCTTTTTATAGGTCTAGTCAATGGCTGTTTGCGGGCTCATTCGGGTCGTTTAAAGTCGTTTTCAAGCCTCGTTCAAGTATTAGAGAAGCCCAAAATGGCCGTTGCCTTAGCCGTTTCGATGCCCAGAAATAGCCGTTTAACAGGGCTTAAAATAAGCGACATTAGCACTGAAAAGGGCTAATTTACTGCTTGAAAACGACTATCTCTTGGCTTAAAACTGCCTGAAAACGTTCTGTAAAAGGCTCAGAATTTCAATTGGGTTTGTTGAAGGATACTAAAGTACTTTTTTATTTAAACTTTATTTAATGTATTGATTTGTTACTCTTTTAAGTTTTTGTTTGTTCGGTTTTTTGGAAAGTGCAAAATAAGGAAGAATATCAATATTGTTTTAAAATGTTTTCCGTCGAAAAATTAGTTTTTCTATCCGTTTCAGTTAATCGATCAATGTAAAGTTGTTATTAAATGATTTTCAAAGGCATAAATCATTCGAAAATGAAATAAAATAAAATTTACTTCATTGTGAAAAAATGAATAAAAAATATGTAAATTTAAAGCGGAAATATAATCAACTAAAACTCAGTGACATTTTTTTGGGACACTCGGTATAAAGACTAAAAGTAGTGCTTCAGCAGTATGGGATTACTTTTACACATCGGTGAAGAGTGTAGAAATTGAAGTGTGCGCCGTTTGTGAAGTAAATATACGACGAGGAGCGGCTGGTGAATCTTCGAAAATTTTCTCAGCCAAATATTTATGGGGCCATCTAAAATCAACACAAATGATCAATTCCTGGAAGAAGAAGAAAAACCGAAGAACGAAAAAGAATCGAAAAATAGAAACAAAACGAACAAGAAGAAAAACTAAATGTCTATGTATTGAAAACAAACAAAGACAGTTTAGGTTGCAAGAGTGACAAAACTGCCGATTGTAGCAAGTCGTCTTCATCTACTGGCAAACATCTGACTTTAAAAGAAACATTTACTCAATCTAAAAAATAGCCAAATAATACTGACCAAATACATAAAGAGAAATTGTTAATTTACTGGCTTTGTGACGCGCTTTATACGATCCTATGAAAAAGGAAACTTTTTTAAATGTAGGGTTTTTGAATAAGAAGTTTCAAGTTTCATCAGAAAAGGTAATTACAACAAGACTGATTCCGGACCTCAGTTTCCAAGTTCTGTTTGCTCTTTCAGGGGAAATACAAAAGTAAATTAACAAAAAGAGCGTCTTCTCAATAACTGCTGATATTAGGACCTCTCCAAGTCGAGATTCTTTCAGACAATAACTGCGCACTGGATTATAATTACACTGGATGGTAGCATAGATACTGCTTTTTCTTCTCAGTGACTGCATGTTCTTCAGGATTGCAATGAAATCGCAAATCTCTTATTAAGAAATCGTTTTAAATTTATGTAAACGACTTGGGAATTCTTCACGTGCGGGTAGCCGGGCACACTACGCTCTATTGACTTCAAATTATTAATCTAAGTCGAGTTCAAATTAATCCAAATCAACTTCAATTTACTCTAAGTCAAGTTCAAATTAATCCAAAACAAATTCATATCAATTCAAGTCAAGTTCAAATAAGTCCAAGTCAAGTTCAAATTAATCCAAGTCATGTTTAAATTAATCCAGCCTCAAGTTGAATTAAGAATCGACAAAGTCCCTCGTTAATTTGAGCGTTTTTTGTATTAAAAATGTATCTGTCTGATGTTATGAGCAAGAAAAACGTTTTTCCTTTCAGCAAGGAATACATAAAATTTCTGCATTATTAAAACAAGCTGTCGCAAAATGTGCTTAGTATCCAGCATCAGGAGGCAGAGTGTGATTCAGATCTTTGAGCGGAGTAACAGTTAGAAGTAAATTATAAAAACTTCGTATTATACTACACATTAAAGTTGTTTTATAACTTTAAATTAATGGCAGTATGCATCCATTCAAATAATTACGTTCAAAGGTACTTTTATGTTACAGATACACATAGTATCGAAGATTTATTTACACTCATTTGAAGATTTACATGCGTGAAATTCCACTTTATCACATTTATGAAATCATATGTGCATGCAATTACAAATGATTGCCACTAAACGATGTGTAGATTTAACATTTAAAAGAAATGAGTATAAGCGATTCACTGAGTACTTATGTACGATACCATTTGATTACAATTTATATGAGTACATTACTACACAGATACAATCCTACAATAGCAATAAAAATTGTGCCATCCCTTCAAATGAATAGGCCTAGGCAAATATCATCTCGATCGATGAAAAAAATTGAAACTTGTTTTTACAAAAATCGTTTGAACAAGCGAAAACAGACTTCGTTGCTATATTTCTTTTAAAGGTTAAATCTACATATTATCCAGAGGTAATCTTTTGTAGTTGCATGCATATATGTCTTTATATATGTGATAAAACGAAATTTCACGCATATAAATCTTTATATAAGTAATTAAATCCTCGATACTACTATGTGTATGTGCATGTGAAACATAAAATTGTCTTTGAACATAAATATTTGAATTGATACACACTGCTATTAATGTAAAATTGAAAAACAACTTCAATGTATAGTTATTACGATGTTTTTATAATTGATTTCTATATGTTACTCCGCTCGAAGATCTGAATCACACTCTGCCTCCTGATGCTGGATACTTAGCACGTTTAATTTGAATTTAACTTGCGTTAATTTGAACTTGACTCGGATTAATTTGAACTTGAATCGGATTAATATGAACTTGACTCGGATTAATTTGGATCTGACTTAGATTAAATTGAACTTATCTTGGATTAAATTGACCTTGACTTGGATTAATTTGAGGTGAAAACGGTGTAGTAAAAAACTAAAAACCCCGGCCAAAACCCCGGTTTAGGGCACTATTTTGCCGGGGCCGGGGCCGGGGCCGGGGTCTGCAAAAATTTTTGGGGCTTGCCGGGGCCGGGGCCGGGGTCAGCCAAAATGGCCGGGGTTGGCCGGGGCCGGGGCCGGGGCCGGGGCCCCGGTCGGTCTATAATCGGCATTGAATCGGATGTTTCCCCTGAATTCTTAAAATGGTATATCATGTTCAATAGGCCGCACATAGTCTCGTTTTTAGGGATTCTCTGTTATGAGTTTTGATTAAATTTAATTTACTGAAAAAAGCTCGACAGACGCATTGCTAAATGGTAGTGCCAAAAGAGCATAAACAATATCAGATAGGTTAGGAAAGCATGGCAGATCCACAGCATTCTTTGCCTTCAATATTATGTTCCAATACTCCTGACAGAACATATCAGTTGAAATTCCAGGCAATAAGCAATGTTTTCTATATTCTGCGTCTGTCTCATTCTCGTCGGCACAAGGCAAAAAATGCGGTAGAATGTCAAAAACTTTTGCTATTGACGGCGGTTGAAGCTGAATAGTGTTGGCAGGATTCAAGAACTGAATCACATCTTACAAAGGATCTTATGTGTAAACTAAGCTTGGACCTGTCTAACAGCTTCTTTTAAAAACGCTTTACAGTTCCTGTAAAATATAGCCAGTTCATCTGGTGTTGCACTGCTTTTCAGATCGTTTAGACTTTCAGTGTCCGCGACGCCAAAATGAATACTCTCATCATTCACCATAGACGCGGTGAAGAGAGCAATAGATGGTTGCAGTGCCGTGAATTCACACTACTTCACGTAAAACAAGCGCATGAAATCTGAACGTATACCTCCTATTAAGTCACACACATCCTTTTCGGGGCAGTATAATGAAGGCAGTTCTAATTGGAAGTGCTTATAGAACTTATTAAAGTGGCTAAGACCGTTTGGAAGAAACTCTAAATATGCCAAAGAAAAGGAATCATTCAAGGGCACAGTTATAGAGCGAAACCAAAAGTCCGTCTGTTCTCGACGAATTTTTTTGAAACTTTCACAATAAATGTAAAAAATTGCGGTGTTTCTTTTTGAACTCATGTGTTTTATGGTAAATTTATAAGACATATGATTTTTTTTTTTAAATCTGAGAACTGGGTGTTGCGGAAAATGATCAATCGCCTACAATTTTGAAGTTACGGAACTGAAAAAAGTTTTCTAGGTAGCTAATTGTCTCGTCTAGAAATCCAGTGTAAAAGTTTTCCGATAATTTGAACTTTTGAATTTTAAGAATTTTGTTGCCCGAGAACAGACTACTTTTTCGCTTGTGGAATTATTTTGCTTATAATTTTCAACATGAATTAAAATCAAAAAACTTTTGCACTGCCTCTCTAGATTGTTAGAACCCTGAGGGGGGGGGATCTAGTGCCCGTAGCCCCATAAAATTTTAGGGCACAATAGCCCACCACCTAAGGATCCTTTTTCAATAAAGAAACAAAAACGGCTCATTGGGCCCGAAAGCCCCTAGGTTATCCCCCTTAAAAAATTTTTCCTGATTAGAAACTAATTTTTTGAAAGCAACTCTATCGCTTGGTAGCTCTTTATGAGCATTTTCGAATGATATGTTTGCCATTCTTTTACCTCCAAAACTGCGGGAGGCGATTATATGTTTACACAACAGCTAATTAGCTGATGACTCAGAGCAGACGGACTCAAAACCAACACTCAGTTACATCTTCATAATTCACACGGAGTGTTAGAAGGTTTCGTTTGAGTACTGAAGCATTTCAAGCAAGGCCATGAATGAACTCTCTTGCTATTCACGTCGAGGAACGCCCAAAAGTGATTCGTAATTAAAAGGAGGAAGGGGGAAATCACTCATCCAATAGCGCGCCAAGGTCACGTTAGTGCGCGTCTTCTACTCCGTATAAGAGACGAACCAATGTACGTACTTGAGAGCCAATTATATCGTTGGATGCGCAAGAAAATTCTCTATAAGATGAGTTTATAAACCGAAACCTCCCATTATCCAAATTCGACCCAGACCGTGCCCTTGAGGAGGCGGTAACTGTTAAAAAAAGTCTGTCATTTACGAATGGATTTCTCTGAAGTTTTCACTATAGGTGTGAAATGATGCAAAGATTGTTTTATGATTGACGTGTTTTTCTCGATCTGCATCAGTAATTTTTTTTATCGAAAAAATTTGAATTTAGGAAATAAATTTCAAGGCGCACAGTTTTGAAGCTACAGAACCGGCAATACGTTTTTTGGGTAGCTTATTCTCTAACGGTAAAGGCGAGTGGATTTTTGATAATTTAATTTTTTGAATTTTTTGAATTTCTTGAAAAAAAAACTGACTTGGCTTCTTTGTTTTTTTTCTTTTCGTATCGTATAATTTTCAAAATAATCATTATTTTAAAAATCGAGGTGCCCTTATCGATGGTTGGCTAAGCACTTATCAAATGATATATTTTTGATTCGTGTACTCCAAAATTTGTGGGAGAAGAATCATTTTAAAAGAGAAACTTGCACGGGTTCACGACAGCCATTTTTTCTAAAAAAATTGTATTTTGCCCATAATTTCCGAACTAAGTCTTTTTACGTATAAACTCTGGAGTTTTACAGTATTTATTCAAGCCCTATCGAATGATTTAATTGCCATTTCTGTACTTTCAAAATTGGGGAAAAGATCCTTATCAAAAAAGAATAAATGCAAATTTCAGCAGAGCTGTTTTTTACTATTTTTAAATTTATTTTCATTGTGAGTATTTCTGAATCAACTGTATTGCTTTGTAGCTCTTCTTAAGCTCATTCGATTGATATATTTGCCATTTTGTACCTTTAAAACTGCGGGAGGCGATTCGATGTTTACACAACAAGCTAATTAGCTGATGACTCAGAGCAGCCGGACTCAAAACAAACACTCAGTAACATCATCATAATTTATGACTGAGTGTTAGAATGTTAGAAACATTTAAAGCCTGGCCATGAATGAACTCGTTTGCTATTCCCTTAGAGAAACGTCTAAAACGGACTGGTAATAAGGGGAGAAGGGGAGATCACCCATCAATTGGCGCGCGTCATGGTCAAGCTAGTGCGCGTCTTTTACTCCGTTTAGGAGACGAACCAATGCACGTACTTGGAAGCCAATTAGACTGTTGGATGCGCAAGAAAATTCTTCATAAGATGATTTTAAAAACTTGAAATCTCTTTTTCTTCAGATTCCTACATTTACCGTCTCCTTAAGGCTTGTATGATTGCATCATTAGTGGAATCACTAAAAGCTACTTCTGTGAAATATAATTTAACAGCATCCCACTGCTTCAATATACGGTTAACACACTGCCATAATGACAAACATCGTGTCTGACCATGCGCCAAAATTGTCTGTGATTCTATTCATACAAAAGTTTGAAATTCTTGAAATAAAATCTCTCTCTTCGAGCTTAGATGGAAATTGTTAAACACGTTACGGCAAAGATCCTCGAAAGATTTAGGTAATTTTAGGCAAGCGTATGATGCACACAAATGAATTAAATGGCACGAACATCTAACAATCTGAACATTCGGCAATTCTTTCATTAAATAAAGAAGCAACAGCATGTTTGGATCCCATCATAAGTTCAGTCGTGTCGGGACAAAACCCTCCAATGTTGCTCAATTTAATATTTTTCCCACTGAAACTTTTTTAAGGGGATCATCCCAGGCCCCTGCCAGGCCCCTGTCGCTCCGATTAGTATTTTTCATGTTTTTGTTGAAAAAGGACGCATATGAGGTGGACTATTCAGTCCTAAAATTTTATGGCAATACGGACAATAGATCCCCCCCAGGGGGGGTTAGGAAACAAAAATCTTGAATTTTTGACCCCATTTCGACCCCATACATTAAGAAAACAAAACAAGAAATGGATAATTTGAAACTGTACTTTTGTTAAAAATGTTTTGAGGATTCTAAAACTGTCTTTGGTTTTGCTCTGTCATAAAAACTCAATGACTAGGCCTCTTTTGAAATATCAATACAAATGACCTTAAAGACCAATATGCCAATTTTTTTTCAAAAACTAAGGCCTGAATAAATAAAATGGATTGAGGAAATTGTGTTTATTTTCTAAAGTTACATATTATAGTCAAATTTCATAAGAATCAGATCGGAAATAATTTTTTTTTAAATTTTTATAAAAAAGAATCTTTATTTATAATCAATCAATTCCCAGCGTGAATTTGAAGTTATGCATGGAGATTATCGATATAAAAATGAAAACAGCATTCAATTACATAAATTTTCCTTTACATTACTATAGTACACCTGGTAATCCTACACTAGAACACAGTATAGGGTAAACAAAACCGGTATAGTATGTGGGTTCCACATAGACACAACACAGTAATAGTGCTGACATAATTAGACACACATAGAACAGTATGAATTTTGATACATCAGTATTAATATATCTATGCAAATCGACACTCACCTCTGGGATATCCCTAGTTAGGAATATACTCAGTTAAGAATATACTCAATCCTGTGGCCAGTGAGATAAGAGCGGAGATAGATTGAAATATCAGGATAGAGTAGAATAGAATTAGTAGTAGGTAGTTAGAGAATAACTTAGAGGTAGTTTACTTGCCAAGCTTGATATTATTTATACACTTGTAGCCAACAAGCACTGTTTAGCTAGCTACGACCAATCGGAAACTGGCTGATGATCTTGCCGTCTCGAGCGTTGCCAACTTTAGGTCTCTCTAACTAGAACTTACACAACTCGCTATATTACACCCCTCCCTCCTTAATTAGAAACCCCCCTTGTATCCCAAGTCCCCTTATTTAATATAGTCAATCCTAAAGGTCAATTCTCTCCACAGGCCCCCATAGCCCGGGTAGACCTGCGTGAGATGATAGCACTTGGAGGCTCGTGCATCCTTGCCTCCTGGGTGGGAATCGGGTAATCAGGTGTTTCGGGGTCAGGTTCATTGGGCGGAGGTGGTGGGTATGAATCTCGAGCAGGTTGTGGAATCAACACGGTTTCCTCCGTAGGTTGTTTCCTGGGTCTGGGGATGGTGTTCGAGCGCGTAATGACTTGGTCCTGGTGTCGGCGAACGACCTCTTCCCCCTGCAGTTGGCACTTATAGGACACCGTGCCCGTTTTCTCAACGGTAGTAGCAGGGGTCAATTTTGGGGAACCCGGTGTGTATTGACGGACCATCACAGGTGACTCAGGCGGAATGTCACCCGCGCGAGACCCCGGGTGATATCTTTTCTGAGCGTCCTGGCGTTGAACCACTTTGGACGCGATTGCTTCTGACGGCCAAAGTAGATCAAGACGAGAGCAAACTTTCCTGCCTAACGTCAGTTCGGCGGGCGTAACACCTGTTGTCGTGTGGGGTGTTAGCCGATAGTCGAACAGGAACCTGTCTAGTGCTAGGCGTAGGGGTTCCGTTGACTTTCGTATATTCTTCTTGAAAGTTTGTACCATGCGCTCTGCCAGTCCATTAGTTGAAGGATGGTATGGTGCGCTCGTAATATGTCGCATACCACATGCCTTCACAAATTCTTGGAATTCAGTCGGTGTAAAACACGTGGCGTTGTCCGAAACAATTGTTACTGGAAATCCAAATGTAGCAAAAGTGTGTTTCAGGCACGAGATCGTTTCGCTAGAAGTTGTAGTAGATGTGGGAAAAATTTCAACCCACTTAGAGTGTGCGTCCACGATCACTAGATAGTATCTTAAATCCATTGGGCCCGCGTAGTCAATGTGTATGCGATGCCAAGGCTTCGCAGGCCATTCCCACGGATGGAGTTCAGCTTTCGTTGGTGCAGCTCGAGTGCTCAGGAACTCGCTGCATGACTTAGTCGTTTCTTCTAGATCTTTGTCCAGAAGGGGCCACCATACATAACTGCGAGCTAATTCCTTCATCCTGGATGATCCTGCATGGCCAGAGTGAAGTTCATCCACGATAGCTTGTCTGAGGGCTTGAGGCACAATTATTCTTGCTCCCCAGAGCACACAGCCATTTTGTGTGGACAATTCGTCTCTCCTCCTAGTGTACGGAGCAAGATCGGGGTCCCCGATGACCGTCGAAGGCCAGCCTGCCTGGCAGTATTTGTATATCTTCGGAAGTACTGGGTCCCTTAGGGTGCCGTCGCGAACGTGGATGCTGGTGACCGGAGCTGACTAGAGGAAGTTTACTAGGGACGTCCATTCCGCTGGAATGGGCGTGGCTTCTTCGGGAGTTGTCACAGGTAGACGACTGAGAGCATCAGCCGTGCCCAACAACACGCCAGACCGGTGACGCAAGGTGAACTTGTAGGATTGCAGCAGAAGAGCCCACCTCTGAATGCGCCCGGATGCCATCGGAGGAATGCTTCTACCTGGTTCAAATAGTCCTAACAAAGGTTTGTGGTCAGTAACCACAGTGAAGTCCTGTCCCCACAGGTAGCAATGGAATTTTCTGAGTGCGAACACCATAGCCAGAGCTTCTTTCTCAGTCTGGGAGTAGTTGCGTTCTGTTGCTGTAAGAGTTCGGGAGGTAGAATAGGCGGGGCTTTCAATTCCATCAATATGGTGACACAGCACCGCTCCCACAATATACGCACTACTGTCAGCCACTACCACTATGGGTTTCTGAGGGTCGAAGTGGACTTAAGTCGGGGAGTCCAGGAGTGCTTGTTTAGATTTCTGGAATTCTCTCTCCTGACTTGCATTCCATTTCCAAGGGGTTTTATCCCTCAGTAAGGTATTTAGGGGCTCCATCATAGTTGCAGTTGATTTTAGAAATTTCCTGTAGAAATTTAGGAGCCCAAGATAGGCTCTCAGTTGAGTTACATTAGTAGGAGCTGGTGCATTCTGGATTGCTGTTACCTTCTCTGCAGTGGGGTGCATTCCATCCTTGTCGATTTGGTATGCAAGGTAGGATAACTGTTGCACTCCAATTTGGCATTTATCCATTTTCAGTTTTAGCCCTGCCTCCTGTAGTTTAGATAAGACTTGATGGAGACGCTTGTTGTGCTCTTGCTCATTAGTGGCACTCACCAGGACGTCATCCAGGTAGCAGAACACTCCTGGGAGGCCCTGCAATAGTCCTTCCATGGCACGCTGAAAGATCCCAGGAGCGGAAGCAATTCCGAAACTGAGACGGTTGTAGGCAAATAAACCTCTGTGGGTGTTTATTACTGTGAGTTCCTTGGAGTCTTCATCCAAGGGTAGTTGAGCGTATGCCTGAGACATATCTAGCTTGGAGTATATAACTTCTCCTGCTAACCCGCTAAATAAATCTTCCACCCTGGGTATAGGGTAGGTATCTAGCCTAGTGGCGCGATTAACCGTCAGTTTATAGTCACCACAGATTCGGATGCTTTGATCAGCCTTGAGCACGGGAACAATAGCCGCTGCCCTTCTAGAGTACTGTACAGGGGTGAGAATACCTTCCTGTACCAGTCTACTTAGTTCTGCCGCCACCTTAGGTCTGAGTGAGTAGGGCACATTCCTGGCTTTTCAAAACTTAGGTAATACAGTGGGATCAAACTCTATTCTAAACTTCCTGCCCTTAAAGCAACCTAGACCTGGTTGGAAAAGATTGGGAAATTTTTGTACTAGCCCTTCTGCCTTGGTAACCAACTTATTCACCCTATTAGCAACTATAGTTAATCCTAGAGAGTTAATCAGGTCCCTACCCAGCAAGGCTGGCCCCCCCTGTCTACAACTACAATAGTTGCTAGCTGTGGAGCCCTACCACTAGCTTCATGCTGGATGCTAGCCCTAATCTCTCCACAAACTATGTTCAACTAGGTTCAGCTCCCCCATAAGTCCTAAGCTTAACATCAGAAGGTCTCAGCTCGGGTCTTGTCTTAGTTGGTATTTCAGAGTAGGTGGCCATTGAAAGGATAGACCTGGCAGCACCTGTATCTACCTCCATCTCTAATGGCACACAATTTAGTATTTTCATTACGTACGTTTCATTTCCTCGGCTAATGAAAATATTTCCCCATAATACCCATGATTGGGGGCTGGGTAGTCTGCACTGGTTCCATTGCTTGTTCCATTAGGGTCAGGGTGGTGTTCCCTCCCCCTTTTTTCATGCATAGCATCCACAAAATTATTTATGTTGTTTTTAGCAGATTTCTGCCCTTTCAGTTTGAAGCAACATTTTTTTAGATGACCTTTTTGGCCACAACCATGACAATTACAGTCTCTATAGGGGCAATCTCTACGCCAGTGCAAACCACCACAGCCGCTGCATGCTGATTTGGGGCTAGCTTGTGCTTGAGTCTTACCCTGAGGCTTGTAAGCAGTTTGCTGAACTTTAGTCTGACCTACATTCAAAATAGAATTTGATTGCCTCAACCCCACTGTTTCTCTCAGTGTGGTTTCTTTAGCAGTAGCTAGATCCATGGCCTTTTGCCATGTCAGGCCAGCTTCATTCAGCAAGCAATGTTGAATTTCATTACTGGACACACCCAATGTTTAAAAATGTTTAAAAATGGCGTTTAAAAAATGACATATATTGTGTAAATGATCTGTCCAGCAGTCTCCTCTAGCACTTCCTGTTTGAAATTAGAGGTATGTGAAAGGGCCTTCAAGCTAGCGACAAAATCAGCGATGCTTTCCCCTTGTTTCTGGTTCCGCTTATGGAACCTAAATCTCTCAAAGATTTGGTTTCGTGTTAGCTTAAAATGCCGTCTCAACGCTTTCACAATCTCGTCATGAGTAGCATCAAGGGTTCTTTTAGGAGACACTAGGTCTTTAATTAGTCTAGCAACTTTTGGACCCACAAGTGAAATTAGTGTGGGGGCTTTTTCCTTGTCTCCTATTTTGTTTATTAAAAAATAGCAGTGTAATTTAGTTTCATAGTCTCCAAATTCTTCCTCTAAAGGATTAAATTCTCCCACTGAACCTATCAATGGCATATTGAATTTTAGTAAATTTAACACACCGTGAAAAGGAGAAAAAAATCACAGCAGAAATAGTACAATCACTTGATCAATTCTGAGTTCCTTCACTAGTCTAGCCTCTCCTAGTAGTTCTACCAACACCTCGTCGCCAATAAAGTACACCTGGTAATCCTACACTAGAGCACAGTATAGGTTAAACAACACCGGTATAGTATCTGGGTTCCACATAGACACAACACAGTAATAGTGCTGACATAATTAGACACACATAGAACAGTATCAATGTTGATAAATCAGTATTAATATATATATAAGCAAATTGACACTCACCTCTGGGATATCCTTAGTTAGGAATATACTCAGTTAGGAATATACTCAATCCTGTGGCCAGTGAGATAAGAGCGGAGATAGATTGAAATAGCAGGATAGAGTAGAATAGAATTAGTAGTAGGTAGTTAGAGGATAAATTAGAGGTAGTTTACTTGCCACGTTGGATATTATTTACACACTTGTAGCCAACAAGCACTGTTTAGCTAGCTACGACCAATCGGAAACTGGCTGATGATCTTGCCGTCTCGAGCGTTGCCAACTTTAGGTCTCTCTAACTAGAACTTACACTACTCGCTATTTTACAACTACACTTTAACAAAGAAATTTGTTTATGGCTTTAACCCAATACCTCAAACTTTCATCTTTCAAAACGGGACTCCTTATTGAGTTTTGATGCTAGAACAAAACCAAAGACAGTTTTAGCATCTTTAGAACATTTCTAACAAAAGTACGTTTTTTTCGAATTTGAGAAAAAAAAATTATATAGGTCACAACTCAAAAATAATGCATATTCGATGTAATGATAAAATATCGCTTATCGCAAAAAAATTTTCAAATGTAAAAATTTTCCAATGTAATTTTATTAGAAATGCTTCAAGGGTTCTGAAACTGTCTTTGGTTTTGTTCTAGCATCAAAACTCAATGACTAGTCCTCTTTTGAAATATCAATACAAATGACCTTAAAGACCAATATGTCAAATTTTTCCAAAAAATAAGGCCTGAATCAAAAAAATGAACGAATGAATGAAATTGTGTTTATTTTCAAAAGTTACATTTTATAGTCAAATTTCATAAGAATCTGATCGAAAATAATTTTTTTTATAATATTCATAAAAAATAATTTTTATTTGTTAGTGGAAATTACAATTCACAGTGTGAATATGAAGTTATGCATGAAGATTATCGGAATAAAAATGAAACCAGCATTCAATTACATAAATTTTCCATTATATTACACTTCAACAAAAAATTTGTTTATGGCTTAAACCCAACACCTCTAACTTTCAACATTTAAAACGTATCAACTCATTGAGTTTTGATGCTAGAACGAAATCAAAGACAGTTTTAGCATCCTTAGATTATTTCTAACAAAAGTTCATTGTTTTTTCAAATTTGAGAATAAAAATTGTATAGGTCAAAACCCAAAAATAATGTATTTTTGATGTAGTGATAAAATTTCGCTTATTACAAAAAAATTCCAAATGTTAAAATTTTCCAATGTACTTTTGTTAGAAATGCTTCAAGGATTCTAAAACTGTTTTTGGTTTTGTTCTAGCATCAAAACTCAATGAGGAGTTACATTTTGAAATGTCCATAAAAATGTACCAATAAACTAATTTTTCGTTAACAAATAAGGCCTAAATCGAAATAGCTACAGCAGTATAAAAAGTTTACTTTAAAAAAATACATATACTAGCCAATTGTCAAACGAATTGCACTAAAAAAGTTGCAAAATCAGTATGATCCCCTTAAGTATAGTTAACAATCCATTGGCTGTGCTATACTGTATTTGAACAAGATTAACAAAGGTTAAATGCACTCTCACTTCAGTATTGCACGATGACTCCGAGCCTTTTAGCTGTACTACGATCACTTGTTGCATCAATAATTATAATAACAGAAAATAAACGTTCATTATGGACAACGACAAGATAACTCAGTAGATGTTTACCGAAAAATTGTCTAATAATGTTCGAAACTCTTTGTTTCTCTCAGCTTACTTTCTTTACGGTTTCATTATCTGGAAACGCTTGTGTCAGTAGTCGCAGCAATGAGTCACTCAGATGCACATAGCTGCAATTCCATTTTTCTGGCTGACTTGTAAATTTGATCGTTTGACAAGATAAACGAAGTTAAAGGTCGGCGTCCCCCTACCGGAAAGACTTTTTCAGTAATTGAATCTAGAGCAATGAAATTTGGTACACAGATAGAAAATGCAAAGGGAGTACTTTTTTTCGTGTAGAAAATGTTATTTTTCTTAGAAAACGATATATGTAAAGAGAACGAAATTGGGGAGGGGAGTTTGAAAATGCACTTCCTCCTACAGTTTGTGAGCTACAGTGATGATATGTGTTTCATTGAATGAGGAAAGACTCAGGCACTACCATAACCTATACGTATTCTCCAAATTTCTACTTTGAAATAAAAAAATATTAATGCATACTTTTCTCATAGTATTTCGTCCTTGTAACGTTACAACTTTTAATTGAAAGTGAATTTCAAAGCACCATGTAGGTTATGGTAATGCCCAAGTCTTTTCACATTCAATGATACCCAGATCATTACTGTAACTCAAAATCTGCAGGAAGAGATGGATATTGAAACCCCACAACCAGGACCTCTCAAAAAGACAAAAAATGTAAACAATTTTAATTTTTTTTATTATTATCTGTGGTGTTAGCTAGGACCCTTGCAATCATTATGCAATAATAAAATGAAATAGGAGATGACATAGCAACGTCGCGCTGTGAAAAAACAGCAGAGGTAGGGTGTAACAAGATGAAATGCCGGGAGAACGAGAGAACGTACGAACCTCATTTTTTTCACAGGATGTACCTGACATTTTACAGTTCATTTAGCGGCTAAAATCAAAGTTTTCCTTAAGTTCATGATTTTCACCCAATTTTGGGGGACGCCCTCCATGAAGTTTGATTTTTTCTTCTTTGCATTGAGAGATTTTGATGCGTTGACTGTTTGCATCACGCATAATCTCAGATTTACCACAGGATAATTTAGCATTTGGTAGAGTATGCCATATCTTTAATAGAGGTAGAAGATTGAAACTTTACTAACCAGCCTCGAAACAGTGGTTCGCTTCTCCATCCTTCCTTCCATTCTTGTGTGTAGGGCTTAACAGACGATGAAATTTTTCTTTTCTTCTTTGGTTATGTAGCAGCTTGATACTGGGGGCAGGAGTAGGGCAGTTGATCGGACTGAGAATCCATTTAATACTAGCAATTTTACTGTTCCGCAAGTAACCAAATCTGGTCTGTTACAACGCAATTCTGCGCGTGATGTACCTTGCACAGTTAATTGTTTTCGATTGAAACCAAACTATCTGCAGTCGCGCATTGCCCGGCAAGGCTGCAACGGCTGTATTACAAACGTGTCTCTTTGAACATTGAGCATGACTCGTTCGAGCTTCGATAATTCGTATTACGTCGCATCATCTTGGTTCGTTCAACGCTCTATTTTGTAATACATGGCCAAATGGATTATTTCATGGCCACAAGGTCCAAAATATGTCCAAATTGGTAAAAAGGCCAAGTAATTTTTCTCATGACCACGGCGTTTAAAAAATGACATATATTGTGTAAATTGGTCAAGAAATGGCCAATCTGGCAACCCTGAATTCTGCCCTCGGAGTCGGCTCGGCTCGGTTCCGACAGTGTTGTTCTTTACACGTTATATAGTTGTTCAATTCCAGTAAACGACAATGACCGATGTATTGGTTTAAATCTTGAAACATATAGGGCCTACGAGTTCGTTTCTAAACATTATATCAAGTTGCCTTCCACTTCAATTATTGTAATTACTTCTAATAAACCGAGGTAATATTTACGGAACAGATCTGGCAACATTGTACAGAGGATAAATCACAGCTGCCAGCTGGGAGATATGTAGCGATGTGCACAGAAATTTGAGTCTTATCGTAGGGTGCAATAAAGAATACATTGATAGTAAGTTCGGGTGAGTTTTACGTTTGTTCCAAATACGATACAGTGATAAAGGATAGGTTCGTATGACTTATTGAAGATTTTCATTAAGTTCCGGTAGTATGCTTCCACAATGTACCTTATGTAAGGTACAGTGGGATACCTGGAAGAGCAAGTGGAAGAGCAAGAAGTGGGATACTTCTATGTCTCTTTATTACTGTAAAATGATTTCATGGGTCCTAGCTGACCCAACCAATAATAATAAGGAAATATTTAGGTTGTTTATGTTTCTTTGTTTCCCCTTTTTTGGAGGATCGGAATGTGGGGTTTCAAAATGCATCTCCTCCTATAGTTTTTGAGCTACAGTGATGATTTTGGTGTCATTGGATGCGGAAACACGTTGGCATTTTAAAAACTTAAATGGAAATTCAAAATTAATTTTTCATCAAAAGTTGTGACGTCATATAGTATGAAATTTTCGAATGAAGACATGCCGTAGAATTTTTTGTTTTATCATTTCAAACTATAAGTTTGGAGAATTCCATTTGAGTTTTTGGAATGCCCTTGTCTTTTTGCATCCAATGATTTTAAAATCATCACTGTAGCTTGAAATCTGTAGGAGGAGATGCATTTTGAAAACCTCCCCTCAAAGCTCGCTTGCTACGAATATCTCTTTTTTTAAAGAAAATCGCATTAGTTCATAGAAGACAAATGATTGCAAATTATATTTCCAATCAGTACACCAAATTTCATTGCTCTAAGTTCATTTTTGAAGAAAATCTTCCTCCTGTTTACACGACCATTGAGTGCGCGCGTGAGCAGTGAAGAGAAGCGCAAGCCCCGCCCACTTGCACTCGCTTCATACGCATTTAATTGCTCAATGACAGTACTGACTATGCTCTTCTTCATGGTGCTGGCCAGAACCATGAAGACAAGCATTGAGCAAGGAAATGAGCCTGTCATTGAGCAAGTAAATACGCCTGAAGCGAGAGCAAGTGGACGGGGCTTGCACCTCTTTTCACTGTTCCCGCGCTCGCTCAATGATCGTGTAAACACAGTTTAAGTTAAACTAGCTACGATGTTCCTAAACTTTGAATAAACATACTGTGATTCTCGTTCTTAAGTTTAAAATCCTATGTCAGGAAGACATCCGTTCCTTGCTTGCTGGGAAATAGATAATTTAATTTGAAATTTGCAAATGCTTATATGTAAGACTTTGTTCAAAATTTTTTTTAATTGAATTCTAATTTCAAATAAATACCAAAGCGTCCCAATGTTTTTTCATATTTTACTGTATTCAATACAGAACTATGCATTCTCATCAAACCAAGATTATAACACTTATTAAAAACTGTCAAGTAACACTGTAGTAGACCAAAACGGGTTTCACAGTCATTGTTTCATTAGTCTCTATGAAACGCAAAATAGTTGACTTCTTTATTAAAGATAAATAAACAAAATAATCTAGGAAAGTAGGCCCATTATTGTAGGTGTGACCAGATGCAGATTAATTTTTTTTGCTCCTGGAATAACAGGGTTGGTTAGGCTGGCAGAAAATTCCTTGAACAATTTTCTATCATCAAATTAAACATAAAGATTGTTTTATTTGAGCTGTAACGCTACAGACGTTTGAATACAGGTACTCGGATACAAGAACATGTTAAGCGAGTTCTGGAGCATTCTATCAAAATACTTTTGCATGGTATACAATATGTTCAACGTAAAGAATGGGTTGATGCAGAATTAAATTCTTAGAAATATCAGTAAAACTTGTAGTGAGCCGCATGAGAACAGTAAATTCTACAACAGATTAGCTAATACATTAGAGGTATTATTTGACATCGATTTAAGGAGATCATCCGGGGCCCTTGCCAGATCCTGTCGATGTCATGGTCATTTTGCAGGTTTTTGTTGTAGAAGGACCCTTAGTTGGTGGACTATTCGTTCCTAAAATTTTATGGCGCTACGACAATAATTCCCCCCCTCCCAAGGGGGGGGGGGGTGAAGGGACCAAAATATTTCAATTTTCCCGATTTTGACCCCTATAAAAAGAGAACCAATGAAAAATGGAAAAAAGCCGAATGTGAGTGTGTTAAAAATGTTCCAAGGATTCTAAAACTGCATTTTTTTTGTTCTAGCATCAAAACTGAAGGAGGAGTTCCATTTTGAAATATCGATATCAATGAAAAGCACCCACATTTTTTTTTAACTTCTTCCTGATTTTGACCCCATATATAAAGAGAACAAATGCGAAATGAAAAAAAAGCCGAATAGGAGTGTGTTAGAAATGTTCCAAGGATTCTAAAACTGCATTTGTTTTTGTTCTAGCATCAAAACTGAAGGAGGAGTCTTATTTTGAAATATCGATATCAATGATAAGCACCCAAAATCTTTCAATTTTTACGATTTTGACCCCATATAAAAAGAGAACAAATGGGAAATGAAAAAAAACCGAAATGTGTGTTAGAAATGTTTCAAGGATTCTAAAACTGTATTTGTTTCTGTTTTAGCATCAAAACTGAAGGAGGAGTTCCATTTTGAAATTTCAATATTAGTGAAATATCAATACCTAAAAACCAATATGTCAAATTTTTGCAAAATCTAAGGCCTGAATCAAAAAAATGAATACAATCAATTGTGTTTCTTTTCAAAGGTTACATATCATAGTCAAATTTCATAAGAATCAGACTGAAAAAAGAAAAAAATTATTTTTTTGATAAAAAAAGAAAAATTTTTATATTTTTTTTTTAAATCACAATTCACAGTGTGAATATGAAGTTATGTATGGAAAGTATCGAAATAAAAATTAAAACTGCATTCAATTACATCAATTGTTCATTATATTACACTTCAACACAAAATTTTTTTTTTGCTTATACCCAACACTTCGAATTTTCAACATTCATCCTGGGACTAGTTCTCGAGTTTTGATGCTAGAACAAATCCAAAGACAGTTTTAGAATCCTTGGAACATTTCTAACAAACGTTTGTTCTGTTTATTTTCAAATTCGAATTCTCTGAAGAAATATATAGCTCTAAACCCAAAAAATTGTTGCTGATTTTTGAAATTTCCAAAAATTTTGAAAAATAGAAAAAATTTGAATTTTGAACACCAAACAAATAATACTAAGAGAGCAGGAAAGAAGATTATTGTAACTATTAGCCCGAACTTTTTCCAACCAACACCGCCGGATACCAAATCACCGCAACATTGCCTGACATGCTATATGACACAATTCGTCCACGTAGACATCAGAACAAGCAGTAATATTTGTGGTCAAACAGATAAGTTTTATGTTTATATTGGAATTCTCAGAATTATTTAATTCATGACTTCATTCTCCCCACCTCACCAGCAATCACGCACCCACACGGAAGGACTGTACATTGACTCATTCGAGACGCTCCAGAGGTTGTAGAAAAACCTTGCACCACTAAACGCAGCTAGCCTTCGTCTACCTAATCAGTATGGAAATGGTTTTAGAACGTCTTGTCTGATAGAATAAAAAATTTGTTGCTGCTGTTTAAATGGAGCTTTCAACTGATGATTATATACCGACCGGAGTTGAAAATTTGGCCGGGACCGAAGCCGGGGTCAACAAATTTGTCATGGCCGGGGCCGGGCCGGGGCCGGAGTTATCAAATTTACCATGGCAGGGGCTGGGGCCGGGGTTCAGACCGTGTCAGGACGTGTCATGACGACGTAATACATAGCGCCGGTTAGTGGCTCAATGATATTGAATTACGGTTGCGGTTGGGTGTGCATTTATGTCAAGTGAATAAAGTTTTGTTGAGTTGCAGTTGCAGTTCTTGTTGAATTAATTAATCCAGAAACAGTTATAGTAAATAAATATACCGGGTGTTCCACAAATATACCCCCGACTTTTTATTTGATTCTATCTCTGCTTTAAATCAACATATTTAAAGTACGTTTTTTTCACAATGTAGTAAATCTTGTTTCCTTTTCGAAAAATTTAAGTTTTTGAAAATCGTTAAATGACCACTTTACAATGATCGATTTACTGAAAGAGGCAAAAAAACTATTTGTTCGAAGAAAAAGTTTTGAAAGCAATACTGGTGTTCTTTATTTCTCCATACCTTCTGTGAAGGAACGCATTTTCAAACCACCACCTCCATCTTTAATAATTCTTCGACAACGAATTGAAGAAGTGTTTCAAGAACTAAAAGAAAACGGTGAAATGATCCGCAAAGCTCTTCGTTTGATTGTGGCTAGAAGTAATGCTTGTCTTGAGAGAAATGGAGGGTATGTCGAAGGATACTAAATTACTTTTTTATTTAAACTTTATTTAAGGTAATGATTTGTTCCTCTTTTAAATTTTTGTTTGTTCGGTTTTGTGGAAAGTACAAAATAAGGATGAATATCAATATTGTTTTGAAAAGTTTTCTTCTGATTTGAGAAATTAGTTTTTCTATCGGTTTCAGTTGATCGATCAATATGAAGGGGTTATTAAACGATTTCAAAAACATAAATTATTCGAAAATAAAATAAAATTTACCACATTGTAAAAAAATGACAACTAAAATATGTCATTTTAAAGCGGAAATATAATCAATTAAAACTCCGTGACATTTTTGTGCGACACCCGGTATAATGACTAAAAGAAGTGCGTCAGCAGCATAGGATTACTTTTAAATATCGTTGAAAAGTGTAGTAATTGCAGTGTGCACCATTTGTGAAGCAAATATACGTCGAGGAGCGGCTGGTGCATCGTAGAAAACTTTCTCAACTAAATATTTATGGGGCCATCTAAAATCGACACAAAATGATCAATTCCCGGAAGCTGAAGAAAACCAAACAACGAAAAAGAATTGAAAAATAAAAACAAAACGAACAAGAAGAAAAACTAAATGTCTATGTACTGAAAACAAACAAAGACAGTTTAGGTTGCAGCAGTGGCAAAACTGCCGATTGTAGCAAGTCGTCTTCGTCTACTGGCAAACAACTGACTTTAAAATAAACATTTACTCAATCTAAAAACTGGGAGCCAAATAATACTGACCAAATACAAAGAGAGAAATTGTTAATTTACTGGCGTTGTGAAGCGCTCAATCTTCACAACCCTATGGAAAAGGAAACTTTTTTTTAATTTTGTAGGGTTTTTGAACAAGAAGTTTCAAGTTCCATCAGAGAATATAATTACAACAAGACTAACTCCGGACCTTAGTATCCAAATTCAGTTTGCCATTTCAGAGGAAATACAAAAGCCAGTTAATTAACGAAAATGGCGTCTTCTCAATAACTACTGATATTTGGACCTCTCCAAGTCGAGATTCTTTCATGTCAACAGCTGCCCACTGGATTATAATTACACTGGATGGTAGCATAGATACTGCTTTTTCTTCTCAGCGACTGCATGTACTTCAGAATTGTAATGAAATCTCAAATCTCTTGAGAAATCGTTTTAAATTTTATTAAAAAACACTTGAATTTTTCATGTGCGGGTAGCCGGGCACATTACGCTTCATCCACTTCAAATTAATCATAGTCAAGTTCAAATTAATCCAATTCAAGTTCAAGTTAATCCAAATCAAGTTCAATTTAATCCAAGTCAAGTTCAAATTAATCCAAATCAAATTCAAATCAATCCAAGTCAAGTTCAAATTAATCCCGCCCCAAGTTGAGTTAAGAATCGAAATAATCACTCGTTAATTTGAGCGTTTTTTGTGTTAAAAATGTATCTATTGGATGTTATGAGCAAGAAAAACGTTTTTATTTTCAGCATGGAATACATAACATTTCTGCAGTATAAAAAAAGCTGTCGTAAAATGTGCTAAGTATCCAGCATCAGGAGGCAAAGTGTGATTCAGATCTTTGAGCGGAGTAACAGTTAGAAGTCAATTATAAAAATTTCGTATTATACTACATATTAAAGCTGTTTTATAACTCTAAATTAATGAAAGTTCTCTAGCTCTTTTCAAGCCATACCGAATGACATATTTGACACTCCTTTACCTTTAAAATTTTGGGAGTAAATGCACCTAAAAAGATAAAAATTGCAGGTGTTCAGGGAAATAGTTTTTCTTATAAATTTACCTGCTGTTCATAATTTTTGAACTTTGTCTTTTTTAAATTAACTCCACTGCTTTCTTAGCACTATTTGAGTGCTATCGATTGATGAATTTTTCATTCCTGCACCTTTGAAACTGTTGGAAAAATACAAATCAAAAAACAACAAATGCAAGTTTTCTGAACAGCCATTTTTCTGAAACATTTATTTTCTTTTCAAAGTAAGTTTTCAAATTAACTCTATGGATTTGTAGCTATTTTCAAGCCCTTTTGAGTGATATATTTTTCACTCCTGTACCTTCAAAACTGCGGTAGTCGAGTAGATGCTAAAGCAACAAGCTAATTAACTGAAGACCCAGAGTAGCTGGATTCAAAATAAATACTCAGTAATATTACTCTAATTTAACACTGCGTGTTGGAATGTTTCGTTAAAGTACGAAAACATTTCGAGCAAGGCCGTGAAAAACGCTCTTGCAATTCCCGCAGAGGAACACTAAAAATTGAGTCGTAAAACGGAAGGGGGGGAAGGGAAGGTCACCTTGCTATTGGCGCGCGCTAAGGTCCCGATAGTGCGCGTCTTCTAGACCGTCTAGGAGAAAAACCTATGATCGTACATGCAAGCCAAATACATCGGTATATGTTGAAGATGAGTTTCTATAACATGAACTAATAAACGAAAATCTATGATTTTTTAGACTTTGACCCAGACTGTTCCCTTCATAATTCCCATAAACGAATACAGTCCGAGGTAATTCCTTACCTATTGCATACAAACACTTTATGTTCGTCTCAATTTGAAATCAGCTAAATTCTCTACCGCATCTAAAGCAGAAATAATTGTTTTTACCGCGGAGGTTAGAGGACAGTGACATTTTCCCTCCTACCTCGTTTGCATCATCTTTTCACGGAACCACTAATTTATCACAACCTTTTACTCTCCAACTCCTTCAAAAGATACTTCATATTACTATGAAATTAATTATATTTCTCTAGGCCTTCTGATAGAGTCCATATCCATACATGGGGGCGAGTACACTAAGCGATTTTTCACGAAGTATTCAGTCGACCTACCAGCGAACTTCTCGACTATTGGAACTTTGACTCTACTCTGATAACTTCTTCACGCTCTATTGACTCTGATTCGATTGTTTTTATGTTAACTGAATTCTGTTTTTGCTGAAATAAGACTATTGAAATTATTTCTACTCTACTGACTCTATATCTACTATATTATCTCTGACTCAACTTCCCTGACTAAATTGTATTTTCCGACTCTAACTCGACCGTACTGACTATGACACGACTCTTTTAACTTTGATTCGACTATGTTGACCCTAATTCAGATTTATTGACTCTACCGACTCGTGTTTTACAGGGTAGCTACACTGATTTTTGTTTACCAAGGGATAGTGATACGTTGAAGAACTGCGAAGCTTTACTAACGGCTGGTGCAGGAAAGATTAACAGGTGTCATGCACCACTAAGACCGCTACCGAGTAATTTATAGCTGAGGAAAGTGGGTCAAAACGCACAAAGGCGCTGACAACTGATTTTGAATTCTTACTGGCTTTACTATTTTAACTTAGTCCTCCGCTAACTATTCTATTCGCTCAGATTTCTCTGACACAACTCTGCAACTAACTTCATTGGTGGTTTAATTCTAATTCAGAGAAGTAAGCACATTCAAAATTTGAGTCGATCACAACACACTAAAATGACTTCTGGAAACTGACCAGTTTGCCTTTTTCCTGTTTTCGCGCATGCTTATTGCATATTCTGATTCAAAGAAACCCGTTCTTCATGGGATCCTATTGCAGCCTGTTGCAAATATCTGTATAAATATATACATTTTTCGATTTCTTTTGACATGTATCGATCGTTTACTGAAAAAGGCTCATACACCTAGGTGCCTTCAACAAATCTTTTCGTGAGTTTTTTCGTGAGCTGTCATCCTGTAAAAATTTATAATCATTAAGAAAGTGAAGGGAAAAATCAGAGGTAGCGAAAAATAAGGAGTTCTCTGAATTGACAATTAACCCATATAAGATAATGAGAGACTTCTTTCTCCTTCATTCTATTCCTAGTGTATAAAATAAGTTTATCATTTATGAGTCTGATAGAGCCAACTCGACATTGCATAACTTGACATGGCCTTTAATTGGTTATCCTAGATAACCTATCGAAAATTAAGTTGATTAAAATTACCGTTTCCAAAATGATGTTGACTCAAGAAGAGATAAGCCGCAAAAACCCTGGCTTCCCAAGCCACAGCTATGAGACGAAAATGTTTTTTCCTGTGTACATCATTTTATCAATGTGTATATTTCTATACCTACAACAGAAACACTGATTTAGCCATCGTCTTGCTTCTTAAAATATAACGTTTACATCACTTGATGATGTAAAATGAGTACTTCGTTTAAGCGACTCATATGTGGAAAACTGTGTTGTCGATGTCATGTTCAGTTTAAATGACACAATAGGTGATGGAGTGAAAAGATAATAATTTCATACATACTTTGAAAGTGTTTCTTCTAGAATGAAGTGATGCAATCTTGTTAAATCCCCATGACAGTCTAATCGAAGATTATTCCCATCCTGCTTGTGTAAATGCTTATTTCGTAATTTCAGCTTAACTTTCTCCCATGGACCAAGCTTTTTTCAGTGAGAAGAATCTCTGTCCTGAATTATCGCTTCGAATACATTGTAATTTTTTCGAGGTGCACTACTGCTTTCGATCTAGAAGGTATCCTAGTTGTGATTCGGTTTAAATGGGTTGTTCATTGAAAATTACGGTGAACTTCTCACCAGACTGCAATATTTGTGCATCGTAAAACGCTCTGTGTACATCTCGCTCTTTTAACAAGAACCTACGAACGTTCTGAGAAGTGTTTGAGAACAGGAACAATTCGATGTTACGTCATTATGCGCAATCTGGAGGTATTCCGATCACCTTTTCAGTCAAGGTTTAATGAAGAAATTTTTCATCATTAAAAGGGGACTAGTTTATGAATGACGAACCTTCACCGGAAAACATACACAGTCCGATATTTTTAACACATTTTATTAGTTTATTTCATACCACATGTACAAAAATTCGTGTGCAGAATCCTATACGATATTGAGGAAAATCATTTTTCTTTAATCGAATGTACATTAGGAATTTAAAAACGAGGAACACTGCTCGTGGGTTAAGCATTATTTATTACTACACATAATCAAACCTATAAAACGTTTCGGAGTCCTGCTCCATCTTCAGTAGGCAGAGTCTGAAAAACTTAGGAAGACAAATGTTCAGACATGTTAAAAAAGAAAAATTCATAGACAAAACTCATGTAAAAACTTCCCGCGGATAAGAACTATTCATACAGTTTAAAACTGGTTTTTCTTTGGCTACGTACAAAGATTCTAAAATTCTAAGTTCCAAATCATTAAAAGCATTGCACAATATATAAAATTGATCTTCAGCTACTCTAGCACCACGCTGCTCTACATGGAGTCGCACAGAAGAATGAGGCAGTTACGCCAGAGGCCTCCCGGTAAGATAACTAACTCCACGATGCTGGGCAATCCTTATATAAAACGGCAAGGTCGTCATACCGACATAGCCTGATGTACACTGTACACATCTAAATTTATTAACTAAGGACGCCCTCATTCGCTTCAGAAGTACATTTTTATACCGAAAAAATGAGCCTATTTTAAATGAATTGACAGAAATTAGGCATAATTTTACGTCAGGAAAATAGCGATTGAAAAGCAATTCCAAATCTCGAGACATCTTCTCAGACAACTGGCCAAAGAAAGGAAAACTGCAATACAAACATTGTACAGGGTCGACATTGTCACTAACATTAGGATACTTTTTCGCGAAAAACCTCTTAACATTAGTGTAGATCACGGAAGAAGGAAACCCATTGTTGCGAAAAAAAGAGTGCAGGAAATTGAATTCATCGTGAAGGTTGCTATAGCTGGAGAAAATATTGTAAGCTCTGTTTACAAGCGTCCTAATCGCATTCACTTTGAACCTGAAGCTGCAAAAGCTAAAAAAACACATGCCCAAACCTGTGAACAAAGGCTTTCGATATATAGAGGTGGTGAAAGACTTACCGGTTCTTGCAACATTAGCATCTAAAAAGGGAATACAATCATGATTTTCAGTTTCGACAGTAAATTTTATTGAATGATGTTTAGAATTCGAGTAGTCGAGAAATAATGGAACATGACCAGGATCTCTAAACAATACAAAAGTGTCGTCAATGTATCGACGATAAAACGTAGGCTTGAAATCCAGGGGACAATCATCAAGCCACTTTGTCTTCCAGTGGCACATAAATATATTTGAAAAAGTGGGCTCCAATGGGAGACCCATACCAAGACCCTCTACTTGCTTATACAGTTTATTAGCAAAGATGAAAACTGAATTCACGACAGACAATTCAAGCAAGGTTTTGAAGTGATTTAGGGTGAAACCAAAAATTACATCAGCTGGAGAATCGAAAAGAGTCTTTATAATTATGTCTATGGTTTCTACTAACGGTACATTTGTAAATAAATTTTCTACATCAAACGAAGCCATAAATAATTGATCTGCATTTTGAATAGCAGTAATGTCTCGAGTAAACTGTGAGGAATTTTCCAAATTACAGTTGTTAACAGTTAAAGGATTCAAAAGAGGTACCAAAAATTTTGCAAGGTTGAAACTTGGAGTATTAACCGCAGAAAAAATTGGATGAAACTGAAATTTAGAAGAAAAATCGGATTTATGAATTCTAGGTAGCCCATAAAGAATCCCTGGACACGCGAGCCGGATACGTACAGTTTTGAATTGAGATTGTTCGGCATAACCTGCAATGTTTTTAATATTGATTTTATCTTCAATGCCCAAAACCGATTTTTCCCATGATTCATTAATGGCACTGAATCTCGTGGTATCTGAAACTATTGGTTTCATTTTATCAACCTAAACATCTTTATCAAGAATGACAATTCCAAGTCCCTCGTCAGACTTTCAAAGTACTATATTTTTATTTTGACTTAATGTTTTTAATGCTGAAAAGTCTTTCTTTTCGATCACAGAAGAAAATATTTTAACGGATTTAAAACTGTAGAAATACCGAAAAACCACAGAACGTAAATCTTGCAAGAAACTGGCCCGATCCCTACATTGCAAAGTTTTAGTAGAACCAGCTAACTTTTCAAACGCTAGGAACTATTTGTAGAAATCTAATTTAAAAACCGGCAAAAAAAAAATCAAGACCGAAAGCTAATAAATACTTTGTACGTTTACGTAAAGATATTGCAGTAAAGTTATGAATCACTGTTAGGCTCACAAGGAGGAATATTGTTATCCACACCAAGATTTTCAAGCTTCTTACGGTGAGTCTCGAGGGTAGTAGCTCTGAAGACCTTATCCGCTCTTCGACAAAACCCACGGATACAAAAGGCATCAAAACACGTGAAGAAAGCTTGAACCTCGGCCTCTGCAGCATTCCTCAGGTTGGTTAGGTCAAGAACAGATTTTATTTTCTGGTGCAGCTCTCATGTCAGCAACTTAGCTTGCCAAGATTTGTAGAAGTGGCACGTATGAAGAGACCTCTTATTTAACTCAAAATTTCAGTTTTGTCCAATTTTTTCTGCGATTGATACTCCAAGTTTCAACCTTGCAAAATTTTTGGTACCTCTTTTGAATCCTTTAACTGTTAACAACTGTAATTTGGAAAATTCCTCACAGTTTACTCGAGACATTACTGCTATTCAAAATGCAGATCAATTATTTATGGCTTCGTTTGATGTAGAAAATTTATTTACAAATGTACCGTTAGTAGAAACCATAGACATAATTATAAAGACTCTTTTCGATTCTCCAGCTGATGTAATTTTTGATTTCACCCTAAATCACTTCAAAACCTTGCTTGAATTGTCTGTCATGAATTCAGTTTTCATCTTTGCTAATAAACTGTATAAGCAAGTAGAGGGTCTTGGTATGGGTCTCCCATTGGAGCCCACTTTTTCAAATATATTTATGTGCCACTGGAAGACAAAGTGGCTTGATGATTGTCCCCTGGATTTCAAGCCTACGTTTTATCGTCGATACATTGACGACACTTTTGTATTGTTTAGAGATCCTGGTCATGTTCCATTATTTCTCGACTACTCGAATTCTCAACATCATTCAATAAAATTTACTGTCGAAACTGAAAATCATGATTGTATTCCCTTTTTAGATGCTAATGTTGCAGGAACCGGTAAGTCTTTCACCACCTCTATATATCGAAAGCCTTTGTTCACAGGTTTGGGCATGAGTTTTTTTAGCTTTTGCAGCTTCAGGTTCAAAGTGAATGCGATTAGGACGCTTGTAAACAGAGCTTACAATATTTGCTCCAGCTATAGCAACCTTCACGACGAATTTAATTTCCTACACTCTTTTTTTCGCAACAACGGGTTTCCTTCTTCCGTGATCTACAATAGTGTAAAAAGGTTTTTGGCGAAAAAGTATTCCAAAGTTAGTGACAATGTCGACCCTGTACAATGTTTGTATTGCAGTTTTCCTTTCTTTGGCCAGTTGTCTGAGAAGATGTCTCGAGATTTGGAATTGCTTTTCAATCGCTATTTTCCTGACGTAAAATTATGCCTAATTTCTGTCAATTCATTTAAAATAGGCTCATTTTTTTGGTATAAAGATGTACTTCCGAAGCGAATGAGGGCGTCCTTAGTTTATAAATTTAGTTGTGTACAGTGTACATCAGGTTATGTCGGTATGACGACCTTGCCGTTTGATATGAGGATTGCCCAGCATCGTGGAGTTAGTTATCTTACCGGGAGGCCTCTAGCGCAACTGCCTCATTCTTCTGTGTGACTCCATGCAGAGCAGCGTGGTGCTAGAGTAGCTGAAGATCAATTTTATATATTGTGCAATGCTTTAATGATTCGGAACTTAGAATTTATGAATCTTTGTACGAGTACATAGCCAAAGAAAAACCCGTTTTAAACAGTATGAATAGTTCTTATCCGCTGGAAGTTTTTACATGAGTTTTGTCCGTGAATTTTCTTTTTTAATATGTCTGAACATTTGTCTTTTTAGGTTTTTCAGACTGTACTTACTGAAGATGGAGCAGGACTCCGGAACGTTTTATAGGTTTGACTATGTGAAGTATTAAATAATGCTTAACCTACGAGCATTGTTCCTCGTTTTTAAATTCCTGTACGATATAAAATAGACTCAAATCGATCTGCTTCCTTTCGAATGATTTCGCTGCGGGAATACTTAATATTTTTTCAGCAATTTCTCACTCCCGAAAACTTTCCTTAAATTCAACCCTACGTCCGTGGGGATAACGAACGTTTTTGTGCCGAAGATTAGCACTGATTTTCAATGTGATAATGTTTGTGCATGCTGTGCAGAATAAAACAAAAATTAGCGTTGTCATTATCTCATAACTTAATCAGGTGCTCATAAAACATGCTCATAACTTTTATTCCATCCAACTGAGAAGCATTCGCTTTGTGCTTTAAAATTGCATCAATTGTGAAAATATTTCATGAGAATTTAAAGTGCAGTGCTTTCATAAAATATACCGGGCAAGTTACATTTCAAGGTGAATTATTTAAACCAAATTCTTTTTCATTGGACGAATGAAGGCTATAAATACGTGGTACCATAAACTACAGAGCTAGAAACTATTAGTGGGTTAGAAGGTTGCGCTAGATAAACACCACGACTAACTGCCCAACAATGAGTTGGGCAGTTAGTGGACTTCAAGTTACTATTTGAACTATTTTTTCTTCAAACCCTAAAACCCTTTTCCCCAAATATGTTGGGATGTTCACGTCAGAGCTAAGGTGAATAAAATATATCTGAGTGCATATGACAGCTTAAATAATGAGAAATGTATCAAGCTTGCCACCTCATATATAGGTAACGAATCGTTGTTGCTACTCTAAAGGACTTTTTTCTAAAACACATACTAACCAATAACTTAATTCAATGTTTTCAGCTGTAAATTTCAGGTCTGCAACTGAGTATTCTCGCTTTAAAGAGTAACTGCATTAGATCGCTAGAAATTTTCGAATAAATATTTACCCTGTGACTAAAAAGTGATTCAAAGCACCAGTAAAAGTTGTGTTTATGCAAAGCAAGGACTCAAAAATCAGAGTCCGCATTCGAAAAGTATCTAAATACATTTCCCTATTTCTGCCTTTGAGTATGATTCTACCATTCATTTTATTATCGTTAGAAAAAATGATTTCTAGAAAAGTAAAAATCCTGTAGTATTTAAATATAATCCACAATCGTGACGTGTGTTTTAGGTGTAGGTTGTCGAACAATACAGCCCAGAGTTCATGGCCTGATTAAAGTTAAAGATTGAAGCTAGTTATTTAATTGCTAAAGGTTCTTAATATATGGTTGATAGATAACATAGAAAATTTGACAAATTGTTAATGAGATATGTTTGGGAGCCTAATTGGGGCCATATTCATTTCTCTAAATTTACACCTTTGAGAGAGCGCTGATCAACCAATCGGAGCATATCATCGTGGGCTCAAGACTTTGAGCAAGGTGCTCAAAGACATTCTGAAATACTACGAAACTGGAATACTAGAGAAGACGGAGGAAACGAATGTTCAATTTTCTTTCGTTTAAAATCGGAAAAATGTTTTTGACCGAGTCGGTAGACTGTTAACAAGTTTTGCATGCGAGTCGAATCCCAGCTCTCACAGCACATATTGCTTCTTTCCAGCTTGTTATTCAAACGTTAACCGAGCATACACGGACGAAACATTTTGTTTTAAATCTTTCTGGACCATTAAAATTTTGGCGTACTCCCTAACATGAAGGTCTTCAATAACACTGTATATACAAAGCAAATGATAAAAATCTACAATATGTGCTAGGTTCATATCACGAAAACAAAATACAAGGCATTTATGCGGTGTTGAATTATTAGCCTGAGTGATTATATCTGGCATTCTGCTACAGCATCCTGAAGTTACTGGAGATGCCACTTTTCTAAACCTAAACCGACATACACACAACCTTCCTCAAGCGAGTTTCTACGATCCGAGAGTGACGCTCGAGGTTGAAAGCGAAACTGAAATTTGCATTTATATTTAAAATTTACGCGAAGAATGTACGTATTTTTATCAGAACTCTTGTGAGTCAACATCCACTCATAATGAAATTCATTCAAATCCCACAGAAAGTATTCTGTAGGACGTTATCCAGTAAAATCTTGCTGTACTTGCCCTTTTGTCGACATCATTTTTCTTTGGTTGTAATCCTGATATTTCTATCAGATGAATTGTTTCTAGAGCAGAGTTAGAAATTGTTTCAAGTGTTTTTACTTCACACAGTGATTTACCTCAGATGAACATGAAACAAAGAAGGGTCAGTAATTTCTGTAATACTCTTTTGAATCAAATTTCGGTGTTTTGTAAATTGAGTTCCCTGCTTAGACAATAAACATCAAGGCCTCAAATTCGTAGTTTTCCATGTAATTTAACAGTCAAGATTAGTAAAGAGACGTAAAGACTTCAAATTCGCCAATTTCTAAGAAGTAATCGCCAATAGTTGCAGTCCTCTGAACTAGAACGTAACGACCATTCACAGGTTCAGACAGGCTGTTTTCTACCCAGTCCCACGGATTAGGTCTTGGTCCGGGGAAGAAGGCCAGTTCTGTGTACGAACTGAAGTCCGGACCAGAAACTTGGGTTATACCGGCTCGAATCTGCAAAAAAAATTCTCATTGTTCAAAATTTTCATTGTTCATCTGGGTTCATGTTTTTTTCAATCAACCTGTTACTTATGAAACACATTATTCCTTTATTATGATATCGTAGAACTAATATGTCAATGCCAGTATGTTTAAAATTCTGGGTGTAAATAGGAAGCTTGAGCTTACTAAGCTTAAGGCTAGTGATTGTCCACACAAGATTTCAAGATTGAAAATTTGAATCTTGTGCAAGTTTGCGGTCTTAGCGAACAATCACCCACGCTCTACTGCCCGAGTAATGCAATCGTTTTGATGAAGTAAAATAGAATTTTCAGCCAGTTGTAGGAGCGATGCAAATTTTGATGATTCAACTTCCTGGACGCGGTACAACGCAATATGATTGATCCGCAAAACTGCAGTAAATAAGGTTTCTGCAGGGAAGTCATTGCTTCGAAATAAAATTTATCGCGCTGTCTGTTCAAGTCAAACATTCATATTTTATTACTCTAAGAAGTTCACTCATAAACTTCGGGAGAGGATCATGAATCCTACACCTTGCTTGTTCCACATACGTGTGATTAGATAAAGCTGAACATAGTTCTTTTTCAAGTAACTGTTTATTTTTGTTTTGTTCTTAAATTTTCATATGACAGTGTTTTTTCAGCTTTGTCCGCCAATTCTTTTCAATCTCTAAAATATATTTCATTCTTACAATATTTCATCAACATTTTTTTCTAAAAGATCCTGTTAAAAGCATGTTCGCCAATAATATTTTCTGCCACATCACACCTGCATGTGTATAAGCGCAAGAATTAGGTTTCAAATCGTGGAACAGTTGATTATGTTTTACAGTGTGTCCGCTAAAAATAGGAGCCGATTTAAAAACGCTGAAGTTTGTAAACTATCAGTGTAAGAAGGCTGAAATAGTATTCCGTATTGCACCATTCAACATTGCCCAATGAAAAATGAAGTTCGAGAACTGATTGCGTCCGTTGATGGTAATGCGCTGCAGAATGTGATAGCAAACTTTGTTGTTCGTGGTGATGAGTGTATTGAATCTGGTTATGGTCATGAAATATATTAAATCTTATTTGAAATATAACTTGAAATCCTTCTCTTCTGAATGAAGCACATTTCAGCTTTCTAGCACTAATATTTTACAGACTACAGCATTTTTGGATCGGCTACACATTGAGCAGACTCCCTGTACATTCACAAACATTTGTTTCTACCCGTAATATTTAATTTCAACGACATTATGTATTTATGAGTGAGCGTAATGCTCATGAATCAATGGGGGTGCAAGCTTAGGTTTTCCATGTGCTCATATTCAGGATAATCCCTCTTACTTTCATTTCAGGATAATCCCTCTCACTTTTCCCTTTCCCTCACTTTCTCCCTTTCCTGTGCTCCAATTCAGAATAATCCCTCTCACTTTCCACAACTGTGCATAACTCTATCAAGAGCTCAATGCAATCTGAAAGAGCACAATTTTTACTGCTCTCTGCTCAGTCGTTCAATCACTGTCAGGGGTATTAAAATGCCTATTTTGGGATATCCACCATTATGCACAGGTTGGTCAAAGGAAAATAGTATCCAATTGTAGGAAATTGATAACTTAGAGAATAACTAATTGAAGGAAATAAGCTTAGCCTCATTCAAAAATTGAAAAAGAAACATATGTTCAGTGAAATCATTATCTCAATGAAGAAAGTGAATGAGAAAAATATATTTTTGAACGTTTCAACCTCCTATGTCATCATTACCTTTGAAGTAAGGAAAGAAAACATGACATATGTCAGATATAAATCAAAATATATTAATCATACGAAGAAAAAAGGGAAAAAGCAGACAAACGCAAACTAAGAGAAAAAATATTGAGCATTAATATTACAATAGTCGCAAAAGGAATGCTGATCGCACATCATTTAATACAGGTTTATCTTTTAAAATGTACAACGATTCTATGATGCAGAGGCTTATTTGACCAGGTGACGGGTTTATTTATTTAAAATTATCTAACCAGATTGAAAGACTGTCTGTCTTTCAAGTGGCTGTCTTGGAGCTTCGTCCTAACGCAGAGTGATTTCTTCCCTGGTGCTCCGTTTATTAATAATAGTCACCTCATACCAGTTCGCAAGATATCAGCGACCGAATTAAAATGATGTTCACATTCTTATTAACGATCCTGAGCTAATAAGGAAATGACAAGCAAAAATGAAAAAAATGCTCAAAATGCCTCGGAAACAATGGCACCAACAGAACGTAATGAAATTGGGAAAAAATTTCAACCGACGTGTTACAATAAACTATTTTGGGAAACATCAGAGCCAGGAAATAGAGTCAAGGATTGAAATTATGCAAGAATTTACTTCATACAGTTAAACAATTTAAACAATTTAAACAATTTATTTACCACAGGAGATACAGAGGTAGAATGTTTCTTAAGTCTAATACAATGGTCAGAGTTGAGTATAGCTACCTGTGGGCCCGAATAAGTTCAGCGACTTCTAGGGCATCCTACCATTACATTATTCTAGGGCGTACAATAATGTTTAACCTAATTCACTTAGCCTAGTTTCGCATTAGACTGATCAACAGGATAATGAACTCGATATTGATGTTTAATTTTACAATATAGGTCATATGGACAATATTTAACAGTATATTCGATAACGATTTGGGAGCAGACTGAAAATCGGCGATATTACTCATGGCAAATTGCATTATTAGGACCAGACATGTAGGAGGCAGGATTTGACTTGGTGATCTTACACGACTAGTATTCTGATAAGAAGTGAGACTCAAGATTTATTTTAAATACCTTGTAAGAATTACTTTCACGGATCTCCGCAGGTATTGAGTTCCAGGTTTTAGTTCCAACGAATAGTATACTATGTTGCGAGCGGGCCTTTGAATAATAAGGAAGCATGAATTTACTTTTATTTCGTGTTAAATGGTCGTGATGACCAGTTTGCGCAGTTAATAACTGTTGAAGGCTATTGTCGCCATCATTAGCTAATGTTTTGTAGATGAAATTGCAGATGGAGATTTTGTAGAGATCCGAGAGTTTAAGTATTTGTAAATTTTTGAATGAATCATTTGTGTGAGCATTATATTCTAGGTTCTTTACCGCTCTGATGGCTCTTTTTTGCAGAGTAAAAACTATATTGGTTTTATTTTTATCAGTTCCATGCCATGCTTCTATTCCGTATTGCAGGTATGGTGAAATGAGCGTTCGATAAAGCATTAGTAAGGCTGTTTCAGGCAGGAAATTTTTAACTTTATTCAGGATTCCGATGGATTTTGATAATTTAGAACTAATATGAGTGATGTGCTCTTTGAAGGTCAGATGTTTATCTATTATGATGCCCAGAAATTTACATGAGTTGGTTTCTTTGATTTCACCTTCGCCAATTTTAATGGATGGTAGAGATATATTTTTCTTGTATGAGAACGTAATATAATTTGTTTTATCGATATTGAGGCTTATTTTATTAGCTTTAAGCCACAGTGAAACCTTATGGAGTTCATTATTTATACTCTCCGCAATCGTAGTGGGATTTTCGTTCGGAAGGACCGCAGAAAGCGTACTGTCATCGGCAAAAAGTATGAATTTAAAAAATGATGTAGATTTAATAATATCATTGATAAAAATCAGAAAAAGGAGAGGCCCAAGAACAGATCCTTGTGGAACTCCATGGCGAATTTTTTGTGGGTCCGATTTTGCGTCGTCAATGACAACGTATTGCTTCCGATTTGTTAGGTATGATCTGAACCAATCATGGGCAACCCCACGAATGCCATAACAATGAAGTTTCGAGAGTAATATGTTATGGTCCACACAGTCGAATGCCTTTCGAAAGTCAAGAAATACAGAGAAGACAGTCTTTCCGTTATCTATATTAGAATAAAGGAATTGTAAATGATTTAATATTGCCTGTGTTGTTGATTTTTTACAGCGAAAGCCGTATTGTTTATCATAGAGAAATGATTTTTGTTCAAAATAAGAGTACACTTTTTTATACACAATTTTCTCGAATACCTTGCTAATAATTGGTAACATGGAGATAGGTCGATAATTGTTTACACAGGTTTTTTCACCATTTTTAAAGATAGGGGTTACTCTAGCAACTTTGAGGGAGTTCGGGAAAGTGCCTAGTAAGAGAGACTGGTTAATAATATTGGATATCAGCGGGGCCACAATATCAGCAATTATTTTAAGTATTTTAGTTGGAAACGTTTGTAACCCACTCGATTTATTTTTCATGTTGTTTATGCACGCAATTACATCGGAGGAGTTTGTAGGCGTAAAGAAAAAGGAGTTGTGTTCTCGAATATGATCCATAAATTCCAGGTGATCAGTAGGTTCACTTGGAATACCATTGGCTATAGTTTTCCCTACGTTTACAAAGAAGTTGTTGAAGAGATTAGCAATTTCATTCTTCTCATGGTATTTTACATTATCTTGAGTGATATAACCAATTTTCTTTTTTTCGGCGTTATTCGGTTTATAACAAGAGTTAAGGAGGCGCCAAGTCTTTTTAACGTCAGCTTTGAATTGAGTAAACTTGAGGGTAAAGTAGCTCTTTTTTGATGTTCTTATCTGGTTTGTCACATAGTTTCTGAATCGGTTATATGTTTCTCTAGATATTCGCCCTTCGCAAAGGAGGGCTAGGTACGCTTGGCGTTTCTTTATATTTATCACGATGTCTCTAGTAATCCAGGGCTTTTGTTTATTTTTCGGAGTAACTGTACGAGTTACAATTGGGCAACACTGATTGTATGCGGTCATTATAGTTTCAGTCAACTTTACTACTGATTCATCAATGCCCCTTGCATTATTGTTTTGTTGGGTGATGTGCGATGTTGGCATTAAATCTTCTAGAACGGTGCGCATTTCTTCTAAATTTGATTCGTTTATTTTACGATATGAATAAGTTTCAGCCCGTGCTTTGGTGCACGCAAGATAGACATTTTTCTTAATAAGAAAAACTGGAAAATGATCTGATAAGTCAGAAGTAATTATTCCAGCAAGAAAATCACTTGGGTCTGTCATAAAGATATTGTCAAGCAGCGTGGCACATTCTGAGGTTATTCGTGTTGGCTTTGTGATGATCGGAAGGAAAGATTTAGAATGAAATGCATTTAAGAAATTAGAGATTGGTTCATAGCTTTCATGTTTCAGCAAATCATAGTTGAAGTCACCGCATATTATTATGTCATTGTAGAAGGACCTGTTGAACAGAGAAATAATTCGATTAAGCTCATTAAGGAAGGATATAGGACAGGCTGTAGGCGGCCTATACACCGTTCCAAGCACAATTCGTTTGCCATCTCTAGACAGTTCTACGAATAATGATTCTATATGATCCTGATTCAGTGTTGCACTTGCTATGATTCTCGAATCCATGAGCTTAGAAATGTATGTACTGATGCCCCCGCCTCGCTTGTTTTTTCGTAGCGAATGGTAACTATGATAATTTTCAAATTTAATCATGTCTTTGGTCGAGTCATCTAGCCAGCTTTCGGTGAAGCTAATCACATCTAAGGTATACTTAAGTTCAGTAATAGTGCATTGTATCTCTTCCAATTTTGGATAGAGTGACCTACAGTTCCAACACAGTAGCGAAAAATCCTGCCGGGTTATTCGTATAGATTCGTTGAATTTTGATATATTAGTATATCTGCAGTTTTCAGAGTCGTTTAGGTTTGGAAATATTCTGTTCAAATGATTGAGATCCGGGTCGATTTCATCTAATATATCAGCGTGATCAGTCATTCAAAATTAGTAAACAGTAGGCAGTAAGTACTATTGTACAACTTAAAACGAAATACAGAGTCAAGATTAAAAGGATATATCTATCTAAAAACTAGCTTAGAAAGTATAGAAAAGAGTAAGAAATCTAGCGTGATTTCGTGGGTACACTCAATACTCAGCCAAGAGCGATTAATATTGGAGTTCAATATACAAAATTGATGCGTACAAATTGCTGAAGGCGTTGTTACAAAGTTCACATACAACAGGTAATAAGTTTTAAAAAAAATAAAAATAAATAGAAAAAAATTTAGCGACGATGATAATCTAATCAGCTAATATGTTTTACACATAATAATAGTTTGTTGGTTAAAAATTACATACAATTTACGAGGAAAGGTGAACAAGGTGGATATCAATATTCCATCATAATATTGGTAGGTACAAATTGCTGGTGGTGTTGTTGCAATTTCCAATACAGTTGTCATAAATGTTCATATATATCTGTCATAAGATTGTCAAAATTGAGGTAAAACTGCCGTATATATCTTTAGAGGTTGGAACTGATTCATGACATGAAGTTATGCAGTTTGAAGATCTAGTGTAAAGTTATAGAATTCTAGGCGTTATTGGCATACGAGTATATAATTTGACACAGGTACATGTTTTGATACCTAATTGAGGTGAACACCCAAGACCTGATTCGATGATTTATCCAGTTGCCGCATCAGGTATTGGTCGAGCTCTTCTGGCGTGTTAATCTGACGTCTCGAATCCGATTGTCCAGGGATGAATGCGAAGATGTTTCCATCTTGGGTCCTCGGGGTTCCGATTTTTTCCGGGTTCAGGAACTAATATTTCACACTGAAAGAATTGTTATTAAACAGTTAAGAATCCAATGCTAAAATGATCCTCACACTTTCTACTTCAATGTATCTGTGTGAAAAGGTCGACAATAAAAAGCATAGAGCCGGTATCCAAAATAATTATTCTAAACGTACATATTAGAACAAGCGCATTTTTCTGCAATTGCCTTTTGAGTAATCTGAGCATTAAAATCGAATAACATTTTATTGGTCCAGCTGAAATAGAAATATCCAATACTGTTGCGCATTGCATGAGCACGATGCTACCAAAACTGTCACTGAATATTCATTTCAAAGTGTTGTTCAAAGACGTTATTTAGCACACAGCTTATTTTTACCATCATTCAAAAGCTGAGTTTTTTAAACTTTAAAGTTCAGAAGCGGATGAATCCGAGAAGCTGCAGAGTTATTACCCATTTTATTTATTACAGGTGGTCTACTACTTGCAACGCGTAAATAAATCGGGTGCTTCATCTATTATATTTTTACTAGCGGTTGTTTTTGAGGTAATGATGCCACTACAAAGAATTTCCATGTTTCTTGTCGAAAAAAATCTACTGCATAATCAGAATAACTTCATTGGAGTCCAAACTTACCGAAATATTTTGAAGCGGCCGGTGCCATATATCAATCTTCGCGGCAGCAAGCGAACCTTCAAGATGGGATACACCTCTCCAAGATCTACTTCAATGAAAGCCATTTCTTCATTGCTGCTGCAGTATTCGTTGTTCAGGTTTCCGTCAATCGCTTTTTGAGGACCACTGAAATATTTATTTCCAGGCAAAAAATGCAAGCTGAATTGATTTCAGAATCCCCAAATCAATTTCGAAATCGATTTGAGGTTTGTTTATCATTGTCAAATGTAAAGGAACATTTAAATATATTTCACAGAAGAACTTTTCTGTCTGAGGACTGTCGTCCATACCACTCACTAAGAAGTTCCAAACATAGAAGATGCCCGGACCGTCAAACCAGGAGCAGTGACCATAGTGGGATTGATGAGAGCAGTAGCGCAGCATGAGAAGAGGTGTGTGGCATTACCAATTCCATTGGGATCCATACCAAGAATAACACAGCCGAAGTCTGCGAAAGCAATATCTATTACAATAGAGATTATACTATACCAGTTCTGAAAGTTAGATTATATTGGCTATATACGTATACAATAGACATACGGTAATTCCACATTTCAAGAAAATCAATCACGAAACATGTCTGCAATGATCGCCATAATAGTATACGGTATTTTCAAGCGGGTAAATATGAGTTTGTCGTGAACTTGTTCCTTTATTATACAGAGGAATACATCAATCCTTAGAATTCGAAAACTTTCAAAACTTTTACTTTGACTGATGATTGTCTAATAGTGAGAAATGGAAGATGAAGTGTTTCGAATGAGCAATTTAAGCAATTTCACAAGCTCTGCGATGCAAATAAATATTTTTCTCAATAAATCGCCTTCTGTTGATCATTTAGAACTCATTGTCATTTGCATTTTTAATAATTTAGCTAATCGAAATAAAATTTTTAAACTAAGGCACGTAATTGAAATGCGAAAGTTTGATAATTTCATTAACGTTTTCAGCAGTGTTCGTCTCAACCGGCTCGTGATCCAGTGAATTATTAAAATTAGACTTCTTTTCCATGGAGAGTTGTAAGGAATTGTTGCTTGAAAACTGTTGCGGGATGTGCAAATCCCGAGGCCCAAGGTCTCAAAGCCGAGATCCCAGAGCTCGGATCGGCCTCCTAACCTCACCTGCAGCCGACTCCTGACACACACCTGAGCTCGTGTGTCAGAGGACACACCCAGTGTGAACACACACTGCCGTGAAACGAACACACTTCACGGCAGAATGGAAGCACACACTAGCTCCAAGCTAGTGGGGTGTGTCTGAACAACACTCAGATACACAGGCACACAACACGCCTGCAGGTCCTACCTGCTTGTGTCTCGGCACAAAAAAAAACACAACACAAGTATCTCGCAAGGATACTTCAAGAGCGAAACCGGAAGCTCAAACACGCTCAACCTCACTCGCCAGCAACAGACGCAATAGTCCGAAGGCCGGCGCTCAGACCGACGCTCCAAACGTCAGGAAATAGATCCCACAAAATATCTCCTGCCACGCAAACGGAACAGCTTACAACGTAAATACGTCGCATGTGTAATTCTAAACAGAATAAACGCATTGGAACACCAAAGCGTCCGTGAACACAAAAATACGATGTGTACACAAAGCAACCCGCCGACAGGTACCGCCCTGTGATTGGCCGCGCGTAGGAATACATGCCTGGCGTAGCAATACACCACATCCCCCTCAGTAGCTCGAGGAACTCAAGTGACGTAATCACCCAACTATTGGGGAGGACGCCGCTCCCGAACGGGACGTCCTGGCATCCCATTACCATACTCCGTGACAACCTCGTCACCTGCGTCAACGACGGGCTCTCCCGTGTCATTGGCAGTTTCAAGTTGTGTTTCCGGAGCTTCCTCAACACTAACCTGAAGAGCTCAACAGGAGTCTCATTGGGCCCATCGTCGTCTGAGTCACATGCATCGTACACGTCCTCAGAGTCAGAGCCGCGACGTTTCCTTATGTCGCTGACATGCCTAGGCATGCCATCAGTGCACACAACGTGCCTTGATCGAACAGCAGTGACTCGCCCAGGAGTCCACTGCTTGGTGCAAGAGGGCACTGCGGGTTTCACCCACACCCTGTCACCGACGGCAAAATGCACATTTTTGCCGTCATCTCAGGCCTTGCTTAAGCCGTTGTCGTAAGGCATCCTCCAAGGATAGGGAAATAACTTACGACAAGGCACTGAGATGCTATCGACTCCGTGCCGTGGCGTTACATTGTACCAAAATGTCGCCACCTCGGGGGTGATCCCCCCCCCCGCTCAGCAATCCTCTTGATTGTGCGATGATTTCTGTCTACGATTCCATTACCGCTCGGGGCATAAGCGGCTCTGAAACGCAGAGAGATACCCCATTCGTTGGCAAACTGAGTGACAGTTGCCGACCTAAATGTGGCAGAGTTGTCCAACAATAGCTCCACAAAAGGTCCTCGCTCAATCACCACCTGCTGGAGATGAGCGACTACACTGGCTGCCGACTAGTTCGACAGCCTTCGCCAAATTGCAAACCTAGATGGTCCGCAATCGACGAGAGAGAGAAACTGTACACCGCTATAGTGCCGCTATTATTAGTGCGTCACATCCGCAGCTACACGATGCCAGTCACTCTCGACTGCTAAATTGCCGTGCTCGACAAGGTTCTCCACCCTTCTTGCAGGATCAATGCGAAGACACTCCTCACACCCTGCAATCGTAAGTTTCACTTGGTCTCGAGTAAGGCCCTGCCTGCACTGCTTGACCAAATAAAAGGTACGATCAACGCCCAAATGGTGAGGCAAATGAGCCTTCCAAATGGCGCTCTCTGGCGTCCCTTCTTCTGCAGAAGCCGCCACTGACGCAGCCAAGACAGAGTCCGGCTCGTCAGCCGTGTGATAACTAAGCCAGCTCTTAGTCACACGAGTGAGCTGATCAGCTTTGTTCTCGACCGTGGGAGCGAATCGAAACTCAACTGACAGCTGATACTCATTGATGATCTCCTTGATCACCATCAAGCGACGCTTGATGAACATCTGCGCTGCTCCTTTGGTGCGCACACGACTGTGATCACCGACAGTGTTATCCAACCAGGATAATACTGTCTTGGACTCAGTGGCTATAGTGAAGGTCTTGAAGCCCCACATAATAGCCAGATTGATTCCACGTCCCACAGCCTCAAGCTCTGAGACATTAATGTGGAGATGATCTGTCTGCTTCCGCAGCCAGGTAGCATCCTCCACGATGCGATCATCCACCTGGACGACCACACCCATTGCCAGTGAACTGGCGTCAGTCCAGACGGTAACATTACCATCAGGATTGATATGCCAACGACCCTATAAAGGGTCATCAGCCAGTGCTCGCGAAGCCAGCTCCTTAGCTAGCTTCAGGACACTGTGACTGACAGGCTTATCCCATGGCCCGTCTGACCCCAGTCACTTCAAAAAGCTACAGTGAGGTCGGAACCACCCAGCTACAGGATAATGAGCTACAAGGCGGCCACACAGAGAGAACAGCTCTCTCTTAGTCATCTCAGACGTCTCTGAAATGAAGGAAGACAAATCACTTCCTCTTGACATCAATAGATGTCCAGTGGGAGACCTCTTTAAGTCTATCCCGAGTACTCGACCTCAATCGAGACTCACTGGTTCTTTAGATTCGAGCCCATACAACTGCAGGTGCTCTCTCACATGAGAAACACTCACAATGGACTCTCGGACCATTATATCGTCAATATAATGATCCGTGGCACGGTTAATCTTATCGTCCATCGAAAGAACCTTGCCCAAGATCATCGTCATAATCCTGGGCGCACATGACAAGCCAAACCCGAGGCGAGTCAAGGCATAATGCACACCATTATACCTCACGACTTGATACTGCCACAAGTCACGGGAGACACGAATTTGAAGATAGGCAGACTTAAGGTCAACGACCTTTAGCTCCCCTTCAAACTGCCTCCATTTGCGCACCTTATCGACACACACAGCGGTTTGCTCATCACCAGTGTGAGACTCAATGAACAAGTTAAGTTCACGGTAATCCATTACCGGTCTCACCTTGTCCTTGGTTGGCTGGACAACCGCCAAAAGTGGTATGACCCCTTTTACCGGGCCGTTCCACTTCACCAGCCAGCCTTTAGAGATCCAACTCTGGACCTCCTCAGCATACCTCTCATGTACGCCTGGCGCGCGCGTACACCTGTACTCGCCAACACCAGTTTGAAGCTGCGTCGGCTCGCCGGCCGACCAACGCCAACTAACGGTCCAATGACCGTTAGAAAACGTGGCTTCAAAGTCGTGATCACTAATCGTAAGTGAGTTAACCCCACGAACAACCTCACGACCTCCCTTCATGGGAGCACTATCACAGCACCTGGCAGAGGTGGGTTGACCCCACTCAACCTGGTACCGAGAGTTGGGTCCTCTTTTGACAGTGACTCCTCCCATGTGATCGATTACATCGTCACCCAAGAGGCAGTCAACGCCAAGATTCTCCAACCCTTCAATTGCAATTGCTGGCACTCTAAAAGAGTGCCCATGCAACTGCACGACTGCCTGACATTCCTTCCCTTTAGAGGAAGTTCTACCATCAGCCGTCACAAAATGTCGGGCCTTGCGGCCCGACAGTCCCTCCACCACCTGGGTGAACACCATCGTGCACCCGTTGCCGGTATCAACCAGACACAAGGCAGAATGGCCATTCACAACGGCCCTGACAACTGGCATGCTACTCGAAGTAAGCCTACCAGCTGCCATGGGTGAGCTCTGCTTACCCGTGACAGGCGCATGAGCGCCAGTCACGACAACGTCCCCAGGACGCTGTTGGCTGTCCCTGGCAGCCAAGCCTCTCGTAGAGAGACTAGTGGAAGTACCTAGACTTCCATGGTTTCCACGCCGGAGGAAGCGGTGCCCCTTTCCACTTCCTCCCCGCGGAAACCCGAACCGCGATCAGCGCCGCCAGCGGCAGCTGTGGGCTCTGGGCAGTCCCGAGCAAAGTGCACGGGCTTCGAGCAGCGAAATCATAAGCTTTCTTTCCTGCTGTTCGAAGGAGGCACTGCCTTCGCCTTGCGGCGAGTCTGGGTACAGTGCTTCACCCTGTGAGGTCCTGTACACCTTGGGTATACAAGCCCAGGCTTCTTCCCGGAAGAAGCTGCGGCTGCCTTGGCCTTACTCGCATAAGTAAGGCCATCAGCAGCACGCTGTGCGGACACCCTGTCACACACCTTCGACAGCAACTCGTCGAAGCTGGAGGTGTAAGCCTCCGGGAGTATCGCTGCCCACTTACGGATGGCCTGAGGCAGGCCTTCAAGGAACTTGACCCAGAAGATCAAGTCCTCCGGCCCTGCCCTCAGCCGAGAGCCTAGGCGCTGCAGGTCGTCCACATAGACGTCCACGGCCTCGCCAACCTGAAGCTGACGGTCCGTGAAGCGCCTGTAGGCTTCCTGCCGCGACATACTGTACTGCGCCAGCAGTGTCGCCTTCACTACCTCCCACTGGGAGGCCTCCGACACCCTAAGGGCGCGGAACACCCGAGCAGCATTGCCCTCGAGCAGGAAGTCTACGACCTCCTCAGGTCCAACCTGTTCGACCTTGCACCTGCGCTCAAGGTCATCCAGCCACTCCGACACATCCACTGTGCCGTCGCCGCTGAACTTGGGGAGAGCTCTCCCCAATCGGTCAGTAATAGGCCCCTTAGCCTGCATCAGGATGCTGGCCAGTTGCCTAAGATCAACCGTGGTGGCTGTCCCAGACGCACCACTAGCCGCACCGGGCGACCCTGCATCATCTCTCGATGACGCAGTCCCTGCCTTACGCACCTCCGACATAAGGCGAGGCAAAAAAGCCTAGATAGCTTGTAGTGGGATGCGCAAATCCCGAGACCCAAGATCTCAAAGCCGAGCTCCCAGAGCTCGGGTCGGCCTCCAAACCTCCCCTACAGCCGACACCAGACACATACCTGAGCTCGTGTGTCAGAGGACACACCCAGTGTGAACACACGCTGCCGTGAAACGAACACACTTCACGGCAGAATGGAAGCACACACTAGCTCCAAGCTAGTGTGGTGTGTCTGAACAACACTCAGATAAACAGGCACACAACACGCCTGCAGGTCCTACCTGCTTGTGTCTCGGCACAAAAAAAAAACACAACACAAGTATCTCGCAAGGATACTTCAAGAGCGAAACCGGAAGCTCAAACACGCTCAACCTCACTCGCCAGCAACAGACGCAATAGTCCGAAGGCCGGCGCTCAGACCGACGCTCCACACGTCAGGAAATAGATCCCACAAAATATCTCCTGCCACTCAAACGGAACAGCTTACAACGTAAATACGTCGTTTGTGTAATTCTAAACAGAATAAACACATTGGAACACCAAAGCGTCCGTGAACACAAAAATTCGATGTGTACACAAAGCAACCCGCCGACAGGTACCGCCCTGTGATTGGCCGCGCGTAGGTATACATGCCTGGCGTAGCAATACACCACAAAAACTGTTAAGCCTGAGAATATATTATAACACATTAGTTTTGAAATGATTAAAACCCCAAATGAACAAATGATCGAAATCCTGCACAAAAATAATGCATGGTAGTTGAATCACGAATAATTTCGTCGCTAGCTCAACAATATATACATGGTGTCCAAAAATTACATAACTAAACTTGAATCGCAAATGAAACGCAACAATTCTTCCAGAAATGGCAAATTCAATCATAAAACTTTTGAAAGATTTAAAACTTGAAAGAATGACTACTTGTATCTTTTGAGAACGCTACGATTCTTGCAGCCGGAGTAATAATGATGTCTGTTATTCTGATATTGAACTTGATAAGGAAGGAAAAGGCATCAAAGCAATGGGGCGAAGATCTTTTTATGTAAATAAACTATACGTAAATTATTTTTTTCTCTGTTGACTTTCGCTCAGCATATTCTCCTGAGCCATGCATTTAATTGTGCTGACCGAATAAATTTCAATTACGTCGAGGAACAATTTGTTTGAATATGAAAGCGTATCAAAAATACGAAAGACTCCTGTCAATTGATGCCAAACAGAGCAAGTTTGAAAAATAGGGGGCAATTTCTTAACCACTCGAGTGAATCTATATTATGCTTCTCACGTGGTTGGCATATTATAATCGCCGATTTTATTAGCTTTATGCTACAGGAATTTCCTCAAACGGTTCGAAGCGATCAGTTTAGCATTAAATTCCAACATCTTGAAATTCATAGTGAATCTGAATACGTCTATAGGTTAAGTGGCTAAATTTATACATTTTTTCCTTGGAATGGACGAGCTGTGGTGAGGAAGAATTTATGATAATAGTTATTCCAATTTGAATTTTTTGGGGTAGATTCTGCTCACATCAAATATGTGCTTCGAGTTGCACCTACTTACGAATAAGAATATTTTCCTTCGGTCAATACCGCTTACGTAATATGACCGCGATATCGACAGACTTATTCCTGAAATTTAATATCACAAATTGTACAAATATCATCGTTACTCATAGTACTGAAACACAGGGAGAAAATATAGACTTATGTAAAAGATTGAATTCGTAGGATCGAACAAACCATCTTGCAGCTCTATGTTCCCAGGTGTAATGAGGTGTTCAAATTCAATGTGAATTTCATCACCCAATATTCTAACTTGGAACATTTTGATGCCTTCAGAATAGGAGTACATAACAGAATATGAAAAATTTTGCATTCAAATTTCAGCAAACAAAAAATATAACTGAATGATTTCTAAAAAGTGAGAAGTGTTGTCCATATTGATAATCTGTCATACATATTTTAGAACTCAGGGAAACCTTTGATTAATTTCTTTTTCACAAAACTGCAGAGCTAATTCATCTTTGCACATTGCACATCTTTGCACATCTTTCACATTCAAATGTTGCGACATTCAGTAATTTCACAATGATCTTGTTATCGTATGCAGCTCGCTAATTTGAGAGAAGCATGGGTCTCTGAATGGAAAACTGCATGAGTTAACTATGAAAACATTTCAAATGATATGACAGATTATCAATATGGACAACACTTCTCACTTTTTAGAAATCATTCACTTAAATTTTTTGTTTGCTGAAATTTGAATGCAAAATTTTTCATATTCTGTTATGTCCTCCTACTCAGAGGGCATCAAAATGTTCTAAGTTAGAATATTGGGTGATGAAATTCACTTTGAATTTGAACACCTCATTACACCTGGGAACATAGAGCTGCAAGATGGTTTGTTCGATCCTACGAATTAGTATAATTACCTATAAAACATATTAGTACATATTAGTATAATTACCGATAAAAATTATCCTCGTGAATCAAGTAAATTTTCTAGGGGTTTGATGACCAGACCTCTAATCGGACATTGTGGCCCCGTCGATTGAGGATATTTTTACAAATGTGTTAGTCTAGAAATCGGTCCTGACGAAAAAATATTAGATGAATAAAAGAAATTGGGAACACTAAACATATTTGCACTGTCCCGAGGTCTGGTATCATTAATATCGCAACTGACCTGGGTGGTGAATCCAGCCTGTGCAGGCGCACTGCAAACACATAGCAGCACATCTGATCTTCGAGATGTCAGTGACCAGAGAGTCACCAGGTAGAACAATTTGGCGACCCAAGAGACAATTGTGACAAGCGTACCAACGTAAGCCAAGAGCTATTACGCCAGGGCATAGAAGGAAAGACATAAAAAGTTGGAATGGAATCATTTTTCGTTATTTTGCGATTCAGTAGCTGTAACTGTAACTGAAAACAATCATTAATGAAGGATGTAAAACAGTATAACAGTCAAAAATTGAAACAATTTTCCACTTGTTTGAAGCAATTTAGAGCTTCTTGTGAAGCGTACGATCAATCCAGAAAGATAAATTACACTCTCTAAGTTATAGCTGTAGTTGCCTTAAGTTAATCATATCTATCAGCAGTTTGGGGTAGTAAAATTACAGAACATTCTGTTATAAGCCACTGTTAGAATCAGGATTGGAAAAAAATCGGGTTTGAGGGGAACGTTTACCCAGAACCAACAAAATGACTGTCACGTTTGTAGTAAGATCTATGAAATTTGGCATAGGTATGAATTTTTGATTGGGTTATAGGTGCGTATCCCAGACTTTTTTCAATTTTCGAATTAATTACTGAGACAATGGGAAAAATTTGGTGAAAAAATAGGATATTTTCATAAGCTATATTTTCCAGAAGTAATTATTATAGAGCAATACTTTTGATTTCATTGAAAGCGCAAAATGCTGTTGCATAGCTGGACGTGGGTTTGCTATGAAATTCGCAATGGTTATTTTTTTATAAAACTTGATAGTAATTTTTTTAAAAATCCTGAATCCGTCCGTAGATTTTTCAATGTCAGTAAAAAATTACTGGGACTTTCAAAATCAAACCACGTCCAGCTAAGCAGCAACTTTTTGCGCATTCAATGAAATCTAAATCATTGCCCTACGATAATAACTTTTGGAGAAGACAGCTTTGGAACTTTTGACCATCAACTGTTCAAGAAGCGCATTTCTCTCCAACATACCATCTTTTTCATTTGCAAGCTATATTGCTAGGAAAAATTGACGCGGTTGACATTCTGTTAGCTATCTGAACATATGAATATATTTTCTTGTAAGTTTTTCGTTGTTCCTTGAAGGAACTGGTGCCACAGGTATCACAGATACGTATGGAACTGGTTTCATTGATACGGATAACTGCTCCAGGAGCGCACGCTGCGTCGTCCACCTCGATGCACTCCTCCCCTTCCCAACCTCGTCCCCCTCTCTTACGGAGCAAAGAACGTTGTGTAGCTTTGCTAGATTGTAAAATAAGGAGTTCTGTGTCGAATAGACGAACAAAACAAAATCCAGATATTTCTGGTTTGTGTCTAATGCAGTGACTGTCCGGCGCTTGCACCTGCATTCGAATCCACCCCCCTTCCGCCCCCCCCCCTGTTTCCCCCTCTCACGAATGGCAGAACGTTCTGAACCTTTGCTAGCTTGTGAAATAAGGACGTATGTATTGATTAGAGCAATAAAGAACACACAAATTAAATTCAAGGGCGTGACACGCACATTTGCTGGCCGACGCTGGCTGCTGATTGGACCCCTTCCCCTTTCCAACCCCATTTCCCCCACTTAACCTGGGTTTAGACGGAGGGTGCCTTCCCCTGGGCAACGCCCTCTCTCCCTCCCCACCTCTTCAAAAAATCCCCTAATCCCCCGGTCTAATGCCTCCCATCACTACCCCATGCGTCTTGTCGCTGCTGCCCTACATGTTGGGGCCTGGGACTGCCTGGGGAGCGACAGAGAGAGAGACAGTGCCCTCCAGACAGTCTTGAGGGTAGGATGTATGTCTTAGCTGCTCTGTCGTCATGTTCTCATGCGTAATCTCAATCCAAGAAGTCTCTCCTGATCTGGAAAAGTAGCTGAGGGCTAAAGTTTTCACATTGATAGATTTACTGAGAGCAAAGCGTTAGTCTGATTATATTTATTGCGGCGGTAAAAACAATTTCTTTGCTAAATACTATCGCTGAAATGATCTGTAGCTGAAATGATTTTCGTTTTAATTCAAAAGCAATTACCTCTAACAATAGTAACACAAATTGTTCGTTATCATGCTATTATTAACTCAAGATGGCTCGTGATAGGACTTAGACTGATATAATTTGTGTTACTTATTTCTATTTCCTGTAATCAGACACTATCGAGCATATTTCATTTATTTTTGTCTCTATATACAACTGTTGGGCAAGCTATATTTTATTATTCCTTAGTTTGGGCATTAAGGTCATATAAGAAGCTATATCAGCGCGAAGTTTTATTGATTTGACTCCGTTCCTTATTAATCTAATGAACACAAACGTGAAATAGTTTGCAGGTTAAATATAGCGCCCTCTTTTCTGCACGTACATTGAATACCATTTCAAAATCCTCACTCAGTCACAGTTATAATCTCCAGAGCTGCCAAATTTTTTTTGGTGATCGTACCAAAACCTTCATGGAAACGTACCAAAAATAGTTAAAGCGTACCAAATCTATTTAACTAGCAACAAAACGTCAAGTTTTAAGGTTTTACCTACTCTTCCAGTTAGCTTCCTCTTCCTTCTTCTACCAATGTTTTTTCCATTTAATTGTTGACCAAGCTACCGTGGTGGCTTCCAATTTGTACAGGGTGGGACAGAAAAACCTATCGGATTTCAAAACGTTATAAAATTAAAACGACTGAAGTTGTCAAAAAATTTTTTTATTAGCATATCGCAAATTTTATGCCATTTTTAAATTTAAGTTTTGAAAAGCACATCACTCAAATGTCGTCCTTGGGAGCGGATACACTGATTTAGGCGCTCGCGGTAGCTTTCCATGACTTTCACCGTCATTTCCACAGGAATTTCTTCAATTGCCCGAGCAATTTCCCTTCGTAAAGCAAGAGGGGTCCTTGGTCGATGCTGGTAAACCTTTGATTTGAGGTAACCCCAAAGGAAGAAGTCACATGGAGTGAGATCCGGTGAGCGCGGCGGCCAGCCAAGATCACCTCTCAGGGAAATGAGGCGACCGGGAAACAGTTCCCTGAGAATGTCGATTGATCGTCGCGATGTGTGGGCGGTTGCACCATCCTGTTGAAACCACACATTTTCCACGCCATTTTCTTCCATTTTGGGTCTAAGAAAATTTTCTAGCATGAAACAATAGCGCTCGCTGTTGACCGTTACGGTTTGCCCATTTTCTTCAAAAAAGTAAGGCCCTCAGACGCCTAGGCGGGAAAGAGCACACCACACAGTCACTTTTGGGCTATGGAGGGGTTCCTGATGGATTTCTCGAGGATTTTCGTCACTCCAATATCGAAAATTCTGCCTGGTAACGGCACCACAAAGGTGAAAATGGGCTTCGTCCGTGAAGAGCACAACATCGTCGTTTGGGAGTTCTCGGAGATCGCGACACAGGTTCGTACGGGTTTCAAAATCCCTTTCACTTAATTCCTGTGCAACAACCATTTTGTAGGGATGCATTTTGAGGTCCCGGTGCAAAATGCGCCGAATACTGCGGTTGGAAATCGCCAAAGCGAGCGAATGTTTTCGCGCCGAACGACGCGGGGAACGTTCAATCTCGGCTCTCACATTGGCCACGTTTTCAGGTCCTGTTGCTGTCCTGGGACGTCCAGGCGACTTCTTTTTCAATGCTGAACTCGTCTGTCTAAAATTTGACACCCACACTTTAATCGTAGCGTGATGTGGAACAGGATCATGACGCCCGAGTCCGAAATGAATTCGAAAAGCACGTTGTGTAGCAATTATCGAACCGCCGCATTCGATAAACCGCTCAATAACAAAAGCACGATCTTCACCAGACCAAGGCATGTTGACTACTGACAAATAGCATAAAACCGGCTTTCTAACGGTTTTTACCCCACTACTCTACCTGCTCCCTCTTCTGAGAAAAAGGGATTTGAAATCGGATAGGTTTTTCTGCCCCACCCTTTACAATCTCTGTTCTATAACGTAGGTTTTAACCGCATTCATGCACTTAGTGTTGTTTTTTAACGAAATCCTGTATTTTGTTTTTATGTATTTAGGGTCGACAAAATTCTCTAGCTGCAGCAAAATAATGCGGTATTGACAAAAGCTGCATCATGAACTCGGGAAGCAGCCGGTAACAATACTGCGTACCAGAATTTTTCAGACACTGTTTCTGTGTTAAAAAAAGCATCTTAAACAAACAGTTCTCGCCATTTCATATTTATCTTTTCATGCTGCTCTTCTTCCACGAAGTTGAAGAAATGCATTGAATATGGTATTATTGAATTAAATTTACTAAGACCTTTCAATCCGAACTCTTCTAGTTATTGGGACATATTGTGTTGACATTTCTCGAGAGAATGCTTTCTACAGGTGCATCAAAAAATATCTCATTAAATTATCATAGTTTGAGGGGTGGCCTACATTTATTTTGCAATTGTCATTTTTATGAAGTTGTCCATAATTAAATTTTCACTCCAGTGATATCAAAACATATTTTGTAAGGGGAACTTGAAGCATTTGTTGAAAGCACCAATTTCGGCAGCTCTGGGCATCTCACCCTTCGTCTAAATGCAAGTGGAGAAGCTTGACTGGGTGAGAGGAGTAGGGTGGGGGCGTCACCCTGGGGAAGAAACCCTCCGTCTAAAGCCACCTTTATGGTGCTCAGATCGTTCTTCAAATTTGACAGCTTGTGAGATAAGCATATCTGTAGCGAAAAAGCAATAAAAAATCTGGATTCGGTTCGGACGTTCCCCTAAAAGAAAAAACTGCCCACCTGCTTTTTCTGGGTTTTTATTGGGTTGTATGTTTTTTGTTTTTTATTGGATTACGGTCTCCTAAATTCCTCTTATGAGCAATTATTTTTAATGCATACATTGATGCATTGAAGATTTGTGAGTACAGTGTGAACAAGGCTTTAAGGTACTCCAGTCAAAAGCAGTAGCTAGCAACCTATCTGGAGTATGATTTGGTAACTTCTACATTTTTATTTTTAGGTTTCTCAGCCTTGCTGTCAGTGTCGTCAAGTGTAACATGATACTGCAATCTCGGCATCTGCATTAGCTTGCTAGACCTACTTGTTTGCAGTCTACGATGTAAGATAGCCATGGCTGCACCTGTATTAACTCGTAATACCTTTACTGGCTTTTTGTCTGGTAGATATGATGATAACGCTTGGAATGAGGGGCAGTTAGTTGTATTCCACAGTTCATAAGTATTGGTTGTGTGTGTTAGTGTAAGTATTTGTTGATCAGTTTCTTTTTAGGGCCTTCGTAATTCCAATTATTCAACAGTTATAATTAAGTGACTCCTTAATTTGAGTTGAATTTTGTGTGTTTAGATTATCAGAGTTTGATGACCGTAGACCTACCTCTAAATGAACCTACATCAGCAATGCTTTTAGGTAGTGGCAGGAAAAAATGAGTACACTGGAGTAATGAAAATGATATAGGAGATACAACTAAAGTTAGTTGTGACGTTTTCGGTGACAAAATATGCAACAAGATAGAGAGGGTGCGAAATAACTTTGAAAAGTTGAGGAGAGAAATAGTAAGAAGAAACAGCAGAGCAGGAAGAAGTCACAATACAGCTACCACACACTGTTAACCCTGGTGACTCAAGATGTGGCTCTGTAATGACTGATGTTAGTGACATCAGTTACCATTCCATTTAATTTTCTTCTGCATTAGAACCAACTACAGTGAAGTCAATGCACCACCACCAGTAAAATGGAGTAGGACTTTTGAGTTCCTTTGCACTTCTCAAGCAGGCAAAGAAAAATAGACATTCAACTGGAAAATTATTTCTAGAGTTAAAATATTAATTTTAATGTAACTGAAAATGAATAGTTCCACAAGCTTTGTTCTACGGTGCGACCTGGATACATACCGCCATTCGGCATTGTCTGTGACAATGTTTATCATAGGTTTGGAGGAGGGAAAACTCAAATGCTTTTTTAAATATTCAAACATTTGATGCTATGATGATGCAATAAAAATTTACCCCTGCCAGCAGAGACTTCCACATGATTGTACAAATTTCGTTGTATTACCCATGGGAAGTAATTAAGGTTCAAATTAGATTCAATACATTGTGTTTGAAAATGGTGCCAATAAAATAAGAACAACAACACTTGTATGATTCCTTTCTTCAGGTTTGTGCATTGATAAGATACTTCAAATGAAAAAAAGTACGCGGGTCTTTTTTGTGTTTGTGTAGAAGGGATTTTTGCTTATTGATGTTTTTTTGGGTGGGTTTTAAGGCCAACTCAGGTTAGAATAGGATAAAATATGACAACAACAATGAGTTTACTTATTCAAATTTACTACCTAAATTCAAGGATGTCAAACCTCAACCAAGCTCTGGCATAGGGCAGAAGTAGTGAAGAAATAACGTTGATATTCATTGTCAACAAACTCAATCATGATTGCCAGTATATTTGTTTTAATTAACACTAGACAATAGCTGTTTTACCGATCAGTAGTCAGCGGTCGAATTGTAAGAATTATTAGAGCTGTTTCATGTTCTAATCAGTTATGTTTCGTTCGTGCTATTCTTGATGAGGCTCTACCAACTATTTACCTAATACATGGAATCTGATATTCCTTGATAAATTGATGAATTAGCTGTTTAAAATTTCATTTGCACAGTTTAAAGCTACTCTCTGTATTCAATTTGATATCATAAAATATTTGAAAATTTCCTTCCCAGTATTTGGCAAGATAGTTCTTTCAAGTATCTACACGACGAGCTCAGGGATAACTTTTTGTGGGTCCTTTATTTTGATTCGATTAATTTTAACTTGAATGGGCCTTAGAGCTTAAAGCATCCTAAAATAATTTGCGATAATTTCCTGTCTTGATTTCTGGTTTCGACGTTACTGTCAGTGTCGAAAAGACTTTGGAAGCTCAACTTTTAAGTCACAGAGATATTTATCAGTCTTGATTAATTGAGTTAACGGTTTTTGTGATCTTGGAAAACGAGTTCAAGCCGTTACAGGCATCAATCATAGCTAAAATTTCGAATTTCTGGAGTAACTTCCGTTTCAAAATTCTGTATTTTCTTTATTTACTTTATATTTGGTCATTTAATTGAAAACCTAAATTGAAATGCTCGTGCGAGCTGTGGTCAGAGAGAAACTGATATTTAGTTCTTTAATAACGACGATATTAGCTCCTTGCTTGACGAAAATTTCGCGCAAATGGTATTCTCGCGACCATTCCCAACCTCTGAAGAGTTACTAACTCGGATAGTTTCAGCTGTACGAAATCATCCAGAGAGTAAACCGATTATTCCGCAGTCGAAGACTGGTGCACAGAACTCGGCTAGGGAGACCTTTCTAAAGACGTGCCTAACGAGACGGATAGTGACGTGCAGGAAACCCTTGAAAAGCTCTTCTACACCACTCAGCACAGTAATCGTCGTTTTCCGGGAACAGACCGTTTCCCAGATTTTGGTTTAAGACTCCTAGGTATGCTAGGCTCAGTGTTTATGTAGGCGACAGACCTTCAGGTTCAATGGAGTGCAACGAGGCTCTAGTGGAGAACTCAAGACATCCTCCAAATAATTTTGGAACAATGACGAGACAAACTCCATACTGTTCACTATGTCTAGTTCAGGACACGTCAACACTACATCTAACAAGCAAATCGGTCCGAGCAAACCAAGCTTGTCAAGTAGAAACTGCTGTACATGTGCACAACTAGGACATTATGTTCACGAATGTAGGCTAAATAGGAACGGTAATGTCCGTGGCAAGCGCGAGGCGTGATATGCTAACGCCCCTGAGAACAACAAAGAAGATTTTTTACAGTAAATTCTTACTAGAGCAAGATGGCTGGTGCTGAGAGGGAGTATTTGACAGTTATGCTCGAGGGTCGGCTCAAAGTCCTCGTAAATCCTGATGTGGTATTTGCGAAACCAGATGCGGTAGCTGGATCGATCGAGTTTGTAGTTCCTTTGTTTCAGTGCAAGAACAAATTTGCTCTATTGAAAGCATAAGAACTGACTAAAGGAGGAACATCACGAAAACTAGTCGAGGTTTGTTTAGCCGCTACGATAATGACAGCAGGTCAGTTGAGAAAGGAAGGAGATGGGTTTATTTCTCTGGGGAAATAAAAAAAGCCCACGATCATTTAAAAAAAACGATCAGTTATTAAGTGCTCTGATTAACAGTGGTAGCGATAAGTGTCTAATTAGTTACCGTAGCATTAAGTAACTTAACGAGAATTTTAAACCTAGTAATTTGAGCATCAGATGAATTAATTTCAAAAGTCAAATCACGGGAGACGTTGACCTCTGACTTTCCTTGCCTAGTAATAAAACTTTGAATACTAGTGCCTTGATCATTAAAAACGGTCAGTTTAACCACGACGTAATCCTAGGAAGGGATGTTCTAAAAAATGCAGTACTGGATTTCAAAGTGAGCTTAATAGCATTAGACGGAGTATAGGTGCCCTATCATGACGTGCATGAAGTGCACGCACAAAGTAACTGGGAAGTAATAAAGAACATCGTGAACAATACAGACTGTTTGATATCGGAGGTCGTTGCCCATAGCATGCGAAGAAAGAGCTATTTGAACACGCAGAGAGGAAAAAGAAGCCTAGAGGACAAAGAACGAGGCATAGCGATAAATAAAGCTGTCAAGAAGCAAATGATATATAAAAAGCTGTTGAGAAGCAGACGGAGACTCCGAAGAAGGGGAAGAGAAGAAAGAAAGAAAAGAAAGAAAAAAAGAAAAACAGTATATTTCCAATATAGATGGTACAAAAGTACAATCATTGGTTTTTAAAATCTCTTAAAATTAATACACTTAGACGATACACACACACCAGTATTGTAAAACTCGTGTCACTAGTCGAAAAGAAATGATTGGGGGCAATGAATTCCTAATCTTCCTTAATCTACATTTGATAATACATGTAATGATAATTATAAGAGACAACACAATTTCATGGACGATGCATTTTCATTGTGAGGTGAAAACACTTTTGACAGTTTACATGTAGGCTACATGACATAAAACTTCGCAATTCTTGACGCCAGGAATTAATACATGAATCGCTTGTTTCGGCCAATGTTCAAAAGTGTCATTTTAAGGAAGCATGAAAAATATATATATAAGTATACATCCGTATACATATACATATATATAATTATATATATTCATACATATAAATACATGTACATATACACACATACATATACATGTATACACGTACACATAAGCATGAGGACCAAGAAGATTATAAGTTTTGTATTTCTAATCCAACAGTTTTAACATAGCGGTCATTAGTTAATAAGCATTTTGTTTAAACAAAAAGTGGATGGTCGCACAACAAATGTATAGTTTTTACATGAATGCTTTACAATAATAAAGAGATGACGAATTAGGTAATGTTACAAGTTGAGAGTGAACAGAAAAAAGACCATTATCTCTAGTAAAATGCTAGTTGTCAGTCTAGTACACATATGTGTGCACATATACACGCAAATATATACACATACACATGCACGCACATACTTACACCAAACTCGTAAGGATACACAAATGCATATCTATGCATCGAGGCAATACAAACGCATTCTATTTAGTGTCATACGCATAGCGTGCACACGTACACATATATACAAGTAAGCATGTGAGCGAATATCAGCGTAAACCAATCAGTATAAACCAGAAATTCCAATCGAGGGAAACGGAGAAAATATCTTTTATTATGGCATGAATTTTATAAAATTTCGCACTAAAAATAGTGGCACAAAACAGTCTACCTAAGTCTGAAACATGAAAACGATTGTGGGACGTGAATAAGAAAGAAAACATTAATGTCCTATAAAGGTTTCATATTAGAAAAAAAATCACATTACCTTTGCAATATGGCGCAAATTGTCGGCAATAATTGATAAACGAACATAGGGATCACATTATTATAAGCATATAACTATAAGCGTAATACTGCAGTATAAATGGATAATCACACAACGAATTTATGGCTTTTTTTACATGGATGCTTTACAATTTCATACTGGAAAGAAAATCACATTATCTGTGTAATATGGTGCAGAATGTCTGCAATTGATAAACACACACACACACATAGGTACCATGACGGTCTAGTTTGATGCTTGAACAGAAATGGAGAGGAATGACATAAAATGCAACCTTCGACTGGTTTATCTACTCTAGTGCACACAGGTGTACGTGGACATATGCACACCCATATGCCCACATACACCTATATACGTACACACATATTCAAGTAAGCATGTTTGCAAATGGCAGCGTATAGGCGATCAAATCACAATACCTACGCATAGTTTAAAACTGTTGTGTGATATCTTGTATTATAAAACAATAAGCGAGGGAGATTTTTGAGCAATGGAGATACCAGGCAGATGAGATTCGACAGTACTTATTTTGTGTGTTCTGTAACTAAGAATTATTTATGAGACAAAAGAAGAAAGACCTTTAGTGGTACACTACGGAGCAGTGGAGATACCTAATAATTCATTAGAGTAATTAATGGGTTTCTGAGAAACGCTTACCCACAAAGATAGGCAGTGGGTAAGAGAATGTTAAGTAATTGTATCTATGTGGCAGAATCAATGGTTACGATAGATGCGGAAGGATTTGTGCCCGTGTTATTATTGAAAGATTCAGATTACGAGGTTTATTTAAGTGAGAAAAGCATGCTGAGCAATATGGAAGCAGTAGATGAATTGGAGGTAGAACAAGAGGTATACATGAGTACGGTGCAAGAAGCTGTACGGGAGGCTAATTTGTTTGAGGTCAATCAATTGTCGGATTCAACCAATGTCGCCACCTATCATTGTAGAAGTTTAAATTCATTACTAAGGAAGAACATGGGTTGGAGGCCGATCAAGTGGGGCAGAACTATTGTTCTCGTGTTGACGAACGGGAACCTTAACCACGAGATGAGAGTGTGTCCAATGAATTTAGGAGCAAACGGCCCCCGCTAACAATTGATGACGTATCTTGTGACGATAATGACGCAAAACCACTACTGATTGACGTGTTAAACAATTTTCCTGACGTAATCATGCTAGAAAGCGAGACTATAGGTTTTACGAATGGAATGAAACACAAAATTGTGCTGAAACATGATGAGCCAATGCTAAATATCCGCTCTACCGTATTCCTCATAAATATCAGGAGGACCTAATCTATGTGAACAAGCAGATGCTTGCACAGGGAATTATTGAACCCTCCATGTCTGATTACAACTTCCCTGTTATTGTTGTAAAAAAGAAGAGGGGCGAGATGCAGCCAGTAATTGATTTTAGAGCTCTCAATGAAATAATAGTAAAGGAGTCATATCTGATCCCACGGAGAGATGAAATCCTTTACACTCTCGGTGGTAATAGCGTATTCTCCAGTCAGGTTCTAGGGCCCGCATTTCATCAGGTAGAACTGCAGAAGGGTAGCCATAAATTCACTGCTCCTATTATAGGATAGGAGATGTGTCAATTCCGTATAATTCCTTTTGGCCTTGGTGCAAGTCCGAGCGTTTTCCAGCGTGTAATGCCCTTTGTCCTGTCAAATATTCTCGGAAAGTTTTGCTTTTTATTTTTAGACGACCTATTAGTATTTTTCAAATCTGGGAGTCGTTATTTGAACGACTTAAAAAATCATTTTTAACATATTACTGGACGAAAATCTATCTCTGACGCTCGCGAAATGTCAGTTTTTTTAAAAACTCGATCGATTATCTTGGCCATGTCGTGTCAGCTGAGAGTATTCGCCGTGAACAATCTTGAAAACTCAGAAAATACCATGTTTTTTTAAAAAGTGAAGGATTGCAGAGTTTTCTAGGCATCGCCAATTATTTCTGCAGTCACATTCCTCTGTTGAGGTCAATTTTGAATCCTTTGTACCAACTTTTAGGAAAGAATAATGATTTTGACTGGACAGTAGGATGCCAGTCAAGTTTTGACAGTATTAAAGCTGCTTTGACGTCTGATACCGTTCTACGGCATCCTAATTTACGTAAACCATTTCACGTGTTCACGGACGCTCAAAATCTGGAATTGGAGCAGTTTTGATGCAGTTTGATAATGAAGTGCATAAGGTTATGCAACCCTTTGCATACTACAGCAAGAGCCTCAACTCCACTCAGAAGCGTTATAGTAGAACCACATAGAATTCTTCGCTCATGTGAGTGCTCTTAAAACTTTCAAATATCTAATCCTGGGATATCCTATTTTCTCGTATCCTATTTTCTCGTAACCGCTGGCTCTCTTGTTCACAAAAAATTGCTTGACGACTCGAAGATGGCGCGATGGTGTATGAAGGCACATTCCTTCGATCCAATTGTTAGGTACTTCCCTGGTAAACCAAATGTAGTTGCCGATTGTTTGAGTAGGATACCTGACCAGCTGACTGCATCTGACCTGGATGGCTGGATGGCTGCACGGAGCTCGAAGGAGACGCCGAGGTGTGCGCAGTAGTTAAAAGATGAAGTGCAATGCTCTCCGGCGACGCGCAAGCGCGAGTAGAGGCAGTAGCAACGCTAGAGAAGTGCACGCCACGACTAACAGAGTACATGCCAAAAAAGACAGGATGTATCCTGAGAAATTGACGATTTTCGAATTGAGCAAAAACCAGATCATTTTTGTTCGGAGGTGTGGGAGGCTTTACTGCATAGCAATAGGTCAACGATTCCCGAATTACAGAATTACTTAATCTTAAACGACGTACTTAACAGACGAAGACTGATCGACTCACGGACTAGTGCTATTCTCACTTCTGTTGCGCCAACTTCGTTGATGCAAAACGTGATTCGTGGTATACATTCAATGCATCATACTGATGCATTGCGCACTTTATTCAAGTTCAAATTAAGGTGTTATTGTCCTTAACAGAAAACATTCGTTAGTTTGTGAAAATGTGCGACGTCTATAAATTCCTTAAATCTAATCCGTCTGAACCATTAAAATCCTAAATGCACCCATAGTAAAATAACCATTCGAAGTAGTGTCTATGGACTTCCTGGGTCCCCTTCCAGCAACTGATAATCAAAACAGGGATGTTTTGGTCATCATTGATCTGGCTTCTCGTTATTGTAAACCATGTGCTACTTCAAACAGACTGGCAGATACGGTTATATTCTGTCTAAACAGCTGTTTCGCAGCTTTTAGTTACCCGAAAATATTACTAAGTGACCAAGCTCTCGAATTTAAATCAGTGGTAGTAAAACAATTTGATAAAATTTACGCGATCGCAAAGAAATAAGTCCTTCCATGGAGGCCGCATTCGAACGCTATTGTTGAGCGCCACAATAAAAAATTACAAATCTCATCGAATTATACGTAAATTCCCTGGTTTGCACAAAATGCGGTCAGTGTTCAGAAAGGGCGAAAAATGCAATCAACAATTCCTTAAATTCGAGGTTAGGTGATACATCCAGTTATACTATTTTTGGCAAAGAGACATATCCGGATTTGCAAGTGGAAAATTTTAAAACCATTTACAGCTACGACACCGATGTAGGTCTGGTGAATTTCGGGCTAAAGAAGCAGCTCGGATTGTCGAAAACGTTACGACAGTAATTATTAACAATTCAGCTGAACGGAAGATGTACCACATTCTGAGACGTGAAGATAAAAATTTCGCTCCGGGAGATTGAGTCTTATGGAACCATATGAGGACGCATTTACTGGATTTGTCTCGTTTGGTTCCTGGAATAATTACAAGGGTAAGTAAAAACTATGTTGAAATCCAAATTGGGTATTAAATTCATATAAGCAACAGCAATCATGAACTACCTCTGCGTAAGACATCTTGAAAACTATTCCGATCTACGACGGACTGCATTAGAAGGCGACAATTTTCTTTGCGTTTACAAGTTTCTAGTTTTAATCAAAATGTACTCAGTTGCCTATGTTTCTGTTTTGGCTATTTGACTTGCGTTCCATTTTAACCTCGCTTGTATTTTCTAAATTTCATTTATAGTTTCAATAACCGTCAAAAAATATCAAGCGCTGTTCATTTGTTTAGAGCTGCGCCAAGCTTGCAAAACTTCATTTGTGTTCTCGTTTCCGAAATGGTGATGCTGAATTGAGAGTTTAAATGGGAACGGAATTTTTATCTCGTGAAATATGGGTGCTGATGCCGAGATTTATATTGCAGGCAAAAATTTCGTGTAGCTCAGCAGATCACGTATTTGCACTGAGGTGAATAGCATTCAGGTCGACACCATTTTGTCTTTTCAGGGACATGCTAATCAGGATGTTTCCGTTCCAATTTCAGAGCAAATTAAACGAGGGCGTGGGTGCTTTGCCGAGTCAGTAAAGCGAGAACGGGAGTTTGAGCACGATTCGGGGCTTTGGCGAATGTCAGCACGTTCAGCATTCTCGTTCAAGGGCTGAGTAGAGTTAACACCCATAACACCCAACACCCAAAATGGGAAATAAAGTGAAGGGTGTAAGGGTGGATGCTTTCACCACAGCTCTGATGCAACCCCAGGGTCAAGTGTCCGGGGACTTGGTAAAAGCGAATACGCAAGTGGATCTGCCCACAGACCGGGTCACCGATCTGGCGTTGATGAAACTAATCATCATCATCGCGTTGGGAGGGATGATGTCCTATGCGAGACGGAAGTTAAACGAACTCACTGAAAGGGTTCGGTCCGAGGACTTCGTACTGCACCGGCAGTATATGCGCCCATGAAAGTTGGAGAACTGCAGGAGTTTTAAATGCGGTTGTGTTAGCCAGGGGCGTTTAGTGGTGTATGGAGGAAACGTGATCGTAAATGGGCCGAAACAGTTACGGCGGCCGAAACCAAAGTTGGAAAATTTGGCGACCAACGTCTGGTTTTAATTTAACTACATTAATTAATTCAGTTTAAACTATAGAATCACTTATTTAATTCTTTATTTATTTATATTTTTGTGTTTTACGTGTACAATTATTTTCCTAAACATGCAACCATGTTTGTGTACCCATGTCTGGTGTAAGCGGAGGAGCTGAAATTTAAAAATGTGTTTAAGTTAAGGGGATCATCCGGGTTTGAGACCTTTTTTCGTCCGATTCGTTTAAAAATTGGCCAGTATATGTCTTTTGTGAAAGTAAACCTTTTTTACTCCCGTCACTTTTTCGATTTAGGCCTTATTTTTTTATGGATGAAAAATTAGTTTTTTGGTATATTTTATGTATATTTCAAAATGTATCTCCTCATTGAGTTTTGATGCTAGAACAAAAACAAAGACAGTTTTAGAATCCTTGAAACATTTCTAACAAACTCAGTAGGGCCTTTTTTCAAATTCAAATTTTTTCGACCTTTTTGAAATTTTTTGAAATTTCTGAAATGAACAATTTTAAGGGTTTAAAGCAATATTTTTTTTCGAAAAATTCGAATTTAAAAAAAATCTCTACTAAGTGTGTTAGAAATGATCCAAAGATTCTAAAACTGTCTTTGGTTTTGTTCTAGCATAAAAACTCAATGAGGAGATACATTTTGAATGTTGAAGTTCTTTTTTTTGGGTATTAGCCATAACAAAATTTTTCGTTGAAGTGTTATATAATGAACAATATATGTAATTGAATGCAGTTTTTATTTTTATTTTCATAATTTCCATACATAACTTCATATTCACACTGTAAATTGTGATTTCCAAAATAAAAAATTAACATAAAAAAATATTTTAATTTTAGAAATAATTTTTTTTTCAGTCTGATTCTTATGAAATTTGACTATGATATGTAACTTTTGAAAAGAAACACAATTTATTTCATTGGTTTTTTTTATTTAGGCTTTAGTTTTTGCAAAAATTTGACCTATTGGTTTTTACGTTTTGATATTTCACTGATATTGATATTTCAAGACGTATCTCCTCCTTCAGTTTTGATGCTAGAACAAAAAAAAAAGATAGTTTTAGAATCCTTGGAACATTTCTAACAAACTCAGTTGGGCTTTTTTTTTCATTTCCCATTTGTTCTCTTTTTATATGGGGTCAAAATCGGTCGAAAATTAGAAATTTTCGGCACTTTTCACTGATATTGATATTTCAAGACGTATCTCCTCCTTCAGTTTTGATGCTAGAACAAAAACAAAGACAGTTTTAGAATCCTTGGAACAATTATAAGAAACTCAGTAGGGCATTTGTTACATTTCTCATTTGTTCTCTTTTTATATGGGGTCAAAATTGGTCGAAAATGAAAAACTTTGGTCCCCTCAACCCCCCCTGGGGGGGGGGGGAATTATTGTCCGTAGCGCCATAAAATTTTAGGTCCGAATAGTCCACCAACTAATGGTCCTTTCCCAACAAAAACATGAGAAATGACCCCCGGACCGACAGGGGCCGGGCAGAGGCCTGGGATGATCTCCTTAAGAAGTGTCATTTCCTGTGTATGAGTTGAGGTAATATGGTTTTCGATGTGTTGCGTATTAATTTATTTACTTAAATGTGTAACTTATTAATTAATTTCTTTTGTTTTTTAAGCGAACTTTATTTCTTTTCATATACGAGCTAGTTCTTATGTAAAAAATTGTATGCGACGTGTTTACATTTTCATTCGTTTAGTGTTGTTCTATTTTGTTTTGAAGGTGTTATTTTGCGAGCGTTCCTTTAGTTATTCTTATCTGCGTTATCATTTCGTATTGATGTGCGTTACCAATGCGTTACCTTCTTTTGTCGATGTTCCTATACTGGCGTGCCCTGTTCAGGGTAAGATTCACACCTAGTGTTATACCTAGTGTTTTTAATTTAGATTAAGTTTTGGAATTTTTTATTGTGAGTAAAAGTTTCCTGAGATGGTATGAATTGATTTCTGTTTTATTTTTGCTATGCGTAAATATAAACACTATTTCTTTTCGGACGTGTTAAATATTTATTGTGGTGTGTCTATTTTTATTCTCCAAATTGTGTAACGTGTGTTGCGTAGTAATATAGTGTTTTAAATTTTAGTTTTGAGATAGAAGGCCATTCATCTATTATTTGCTTGCGCTGTTCTTCTTCCTTTATCCTGGCAGCGTTATTTAACTATTTGTATTTACTATTCTTTAGCTTTAGATTTTACGAATATTTTTATTGTTTTGGCGTTAGCAGACTGCTGTCGCGGTATATTCGTTTTGATTGGATTATTTGAGTTTTAAAACTTTATCTTTATTTGGTATTTCAACTCGAAAGTTTTTTATAATAAATTAATCGTGCGTTAACTTTTTCGGGGGAGGATGTATGTCACCAAATATGCCAAATATGCGCTGTTACCAACTTCCCTCCAGTATATAGTAGGGTGAGGTGCTCTCAGTTGCGCATTTTGTCAAACTCTCCAGCATCAGTCAGTAAATGCAGGAGCTCTCCCGGGTATCAATATCCCTCGGTACGCCCATTCAAGTTACATCACAGAACAGAATTTGTGGGACTCATTCTTTTCTGTTACATTAAAATTAATACCTGAACCAAACAATTTTTTCCCATTTGAACATCTATTTTTTATTGGTTTTCTTGAGAACTGCAAAATAACTCAAAAGTCCTACTCCGTTTTACTGGTGGTTGAGCAATTGACTTCACTTTGGTTGGCGCCAAAGCAGAAGAAATAGGTATTGTAGACAGTTGACTAGTGGGCCTAAAAAGCTGATACAGATGCCGAGCCTGCAGTATCTTGTTACTCTTGACGATACTGACAGCATGACTGAAAGAGCCCGAAAATGAAAACTTTATATGTTACCAAATCACACTCCTGATAGGTTTGTAGCTACTGCTTTTGACTGAAATCACAGCTATGCTCACACCGCATGCCCATTTCAATAATACTTGTTATAAAAAATTTCAATGGGTAGAATAAAGGCTACTATAATCCAATTAGACGAACAAAAAAAAAAAAAAAAACAGTACAACCCAATGTAACCCATAAGGCCTAATAAAATTCAATAAAACCCAATTAACGCTAGAAATAGGTGGACTGGATTTTAAAAAATATCCAGCCCTGGTTACAATAGAACGGAGTTTCATGTGCCTGCAGGTACAAGAGTCGTTTAGATATCTGTTTCCCTAGGCAATGATGTAAACTAATTTGTATGCAGAGGAGTACGAGTAATCTTGAACGTGGCCTTTGGAATAAGGAAAAGTCGTGAGAGAACAAAGGATAGCAGCAGCAAGAAATTAACGGGCTCAGGGGAACAAGTAGAGTGAACATCAAACGTCACTAGGCCACAATCTATCATAAATACAAAATGAGAAGGAGATTTCGTACTTCGTATTTATGATTGTTTGTTACCTAGTGAATTTGGCCCCTATGAAATAATAGCTGTATATATCCATGTCTCGCTCCCTTTCCCAGCAACACTGCTATCATAATAACACCGAAAAGAGATTGCTGACTCGATCATCTGAAAATGTGATTGATTGTTTTAGGAAGTCATTAACAGTTTATTAAAAAGAGCATTAAATTTCATTTAGCACACGTGATTTTTTTGAAAAAGCATTTATCAAAAGCAAAATTCATTCGAAGTCGGGAAACATATCTGAAAAATCGATATGAACTCCAAAAAAGGCACAAAAATTGAGGGTCAGTCAGTGAATCACACCTAACGTTTGTAAATTACTTTGACTGCGTGAATATAATTCGCTCACTTGAGTCATTCAGTGTATTCTGAGTTTCACTACTTCGGTCCAAAAACCTCAGTGAACGATCTATCTAACTGAGCTAAGTAGGAAACTGAAGGCAAAGAGACTGTCACAAACAACCGAAACAAAGAGCTTCAGACACTGATAACCGTTCACCGAGACCATGAGGTATCTAAATGAAGACCTTGGATAGACAGTACCTTTTAAGCAGGCCCTGGACGATCGATCATTTTGATCAAAAACTTTACGCCATTGCTTGAAAAAGCATGAGTGACCTTCTAGAAGCTACTTTGACGATTGAGCATAACGTTGACGGTGATTGAGGGAAATTTTGAACGACTCAAGCTCAAACACTGATGCTTGACCGTCTAGGACAACTTTGATCAAACATTGCATCACTCGTTCGTTGGCAGGTAACGAGGAAGATAAGGATTCCGAAACACTTCACGACAGACTTTCCTTTTCAGAAACTTGTCTAAGAATGGGTTTTGATGAAACCGATAGAAGGTTGATTACGCTTGTGTCAATCGATTGACAGCATAGCTTGTTCGCCTAGGCCGGCCAGCTTTAATTGGATGAGCTCGTGGAGCCATTGGCCACGAAGTTGTGCAGTGACATGACTGGTCACGCTCAAACGCGGTCTCAACCAATCATGGCCTCGATTGCGAAAGAACTTGTTGGAAAAAGATTTTCGTGTATTTGGAACTAAGTGGTGGCTCATTCCATACTGCAGTGTAGTGTCACCACAAGTTTTCATGTAGTCTATAAAGTCATTTCACAGTCGAAGTATCAGGAATAACTGGTGTATGAGAGCCCTGATTGTGAGACCAGATGATCCCAGTCGTATGTTATCTGTTTCTAACGAGCAGACTAGCATTCAATAACAATCTTAAGATGATAAAATCATAATTTAACTAGAAATTGTGTCGTTTCTCGTAAGGGCTGAATACTACATATTTCATTCTTAACCCTATATATTACCAATACAGGCTTACGCTAGGGCTCAAAGTTTATGCAACATTTATTTCAGTTATTTTCACGCAATGCATTCATGCATGACTTTGAGGAAAAGTTTAGTCTGACAATTTCGAGAGTCAGATTGTCAGTGTTTTGTTCGTAGACAAGCGTACTATACAGTGTGTTTGTGAGTCCTTTTCAATAATAATTTGACACATGGAAAGCTTTGCGTAGTAATACAAATCCAGGAATAATTAGTGATATGGTGGTATAATTTTTCCGATTATGGCTCACATATTGCCTTGTGGCTCTTTTACACCAATATTATTAAATGACTTGTCTCTCAGATTGTTTTTTATAGTCTCAATATTTTCTACTAATCTCACGTGTATGGAAGATCTTTCTTAGATTATGACTAAATAACTGGGTATCCCTCCCTGCCATTCGTTCACTCGTTTAATCACCATTAGGTGTATAACAGTATATATTATTGTTTGTCTACAAGCTTAAGATTCTTGAATTAAAACATTTTTCAAATTGTTGTCATCTAACATATGTTATGTAAAGGTCTGTTATAAATAAAACTGGATTCCATTCACCTTCAAATATTTTCACACAAGAAGATATTGCTCGCTGCGCCGAGTACGAGTGTATATATATATATATATATATACATGCACAATAATCTCAGGTGAATTTGGAAAATAACGCGGGATACTTATAATTTACTACGTATGTTGAGAACGATGTATTTTTTTGATCGATTATATAGTATTTCATTATGTGAACATAGTCGTATTTCGTGTATTCTTAAGTTCTAACAGATTCATTTTTACTCGTAAGCGTGACTGGAGCAAGTGAGCATTACTTTCTGTCCCTGAATTTCGTATTGTTTCGTATTGTTTTGGATTTTTTTTGCCCAGCTGAATATTTACGAGGCTCATGACATTATAATTTGGAAGAGTTTTGCATCACTCGCCTTAGAATTATCCACAAACTTTACGGTTACTGACGCTAGGAACTGTTTCGACGCACCGAGCTGAGGAACTGCTTGTAATCGATGAAGCCAACTGGCTAGCCCAAACTGTACCTAACTTCTGGGCTTTAGTTCATTAAAAACGTCATTACTCGTACTTGAAATCGCAGCATAGGCATGATCATTTTTGCACCGGTCTTTGGTGAAAAGCCTGATGAATCAAGTAGTCACATTGAACCATTCGTGTAAAGATTTTGCCTATGTTGTAAGCAGATGTGTTGTAACACAAATCACAAATGCAATTAAATAAAATTTCATAAAAAGTGGAAATAAATTAATTAACTATGCTTGCGAAATTTTTGGCATAATAAATTGTTTTTCATGCTTATAAAATTACTCTTCAGTTTCTAGATATTTTCATTTCGGTCAAGCCCAAATTCACTTGTGTGCCTCGCACTTTTGTTTATTTATCCAGAAATACCTAGTACTGCCACTAGTTCACGGCCTTCTTGTTCGTCTATTGCACTTGAGGTGGCTGTTGATTTTATGTGGGCCTTTTAAAGGCTCTTGTTCTTTTTACTCTCACTGTACTGGAAAATTTCCTTAGTTTACTCTAATTTTTTGCATCCCCTTCATGAGATTGTAATTATGTCTTTCAGTTGAGAAAAATGACCAGACACAAAGTAAAATGCACGCAAATGAAAAACATTCTACCTACTTGCATCTTGATGACGGACGTAGAAAGCCTTTAACTGTTAAAATTTAGTTATATCCTAAGCTTTGTTAAGATGCAGTAGAGGCAATGGAATAGTTAACCTGTTTACCGCAATGGAACTATCACGCAATTCACTGCATTGCTGCCTAATTATAGGTCGTATTAAGAGCTTTGTATGACACATGTTTTACCATTGGTGACGTGAGGTGAAGCAGCACCCTTCGATAACAGAGGCGAAATTAATAAAAGAAAGAACATCATGACAGGCACCATAACGTGGCTATTCGTACGACCCAGAAAGGGCTACAGAAAAATTTGAGTTTGCCTTTTTGCCGTGCTTTCTTAAACCAGGGCTGCCACTCCTTGGGATTTGTCCCATAATCTTGGAATTTCAGTTCAGGGCTTGGGATCTTGGGATTTTCGGTCGATATTCTGAGATTATTTGAAACCGTTCGGTAACCAAATACCCATTTATGCTAAAAGTATACGTATTCTTGTTGTTGCCAACATAGGCCTTAAAAGAAATATTGAAATAATATCTAATCAATCTACTGATTTCAATACCATACTCACTTGTACATTACTGCGAATGGAACACCTTTCGTCACAGCAGTAGGTACTCATTCCGTCACTGCGGTTTTCGAAAACGTCTTCGAGATGAAATTCCTTAAATTTTTGTACAATAACATAACTCGCAAAATAACATTATAAAAATGAAATAAAACAGCACTAAATGCATGAAAATGTAAACAAGTCGGATACTATTTTTTTACATCGGAACTAGTTCTCATATAAAATGAAACAGAGTTTTCTTATAAAAATAAAAGGAATCAATTAATCATTATTGCATTTAATAAATAAAAACGCAACACATCGAAAACCATATCACCTCAACTCATGCGCAGGAGATGACACATCTTACTTTAAACAATCATATTTTCAAATTTCAACCCGTCCGTTCACACCAGACATGGTTACACAAATATGGTTATACGATCAAAAAGGTATTTGTACACGAAAAACACAAAAATAAGGGTAAATGCGGAATTATATATTTGAAACTAGATTAACAGATTTAAATTAAAACCAGACGTTGGTCGCCAAACTTTTCAAACTTGGTTTCGGCCGCCGTGGCCGTTTCGGCCCATTCACGATCACATTTCCACCACACAACACTAAACATCCCTAGGGTTAAGGGAGTCCTCCCAGGCCCCATTTCTCTTCGATGATTATTTTTCATGTTTTTGTTGGAAAAAGACCCTTAGGTGGTGGACTATTCGGTCCTAAAATTTCAGGGAGATACGGACAATAGATCCCCCCCAGGGGGAGGGTAAGGGGACCAAAATCTTTAATTTTCGACCCTATTTCGACCCCATATAAAAAAAGAAGAAATGGAAAATTTGCGGATGTACTTTTGTTAGATATGTTCAAAGGATTCTAAAACTGTCTTTGATTTTGTTCTAGCATTAAACTCAATGAGTTCTATTCTTTTGAAATGGCAATACCAATGGACTAAAAACCAATACGTCCATTTTTCAAAAAACTAAGGCCTGAATCCAAAAAATGAATAGAAGAAATTGTGTTTCTTATCAAAAGTTACATATTATGGTCATATTCCATTAAAATCAAACTGAAAACAAAAAATGTCATAATTTTTATGAAATAAGTGAATTTTTTTTAATCGAAATTACAATTCACAGTGTGAATATGAAGTTATGCATGGATATTAGCGAAGTAAAAATGAAAACAGCATTCAATTACATAAATTTTCCGTTATATTACACTTCAACAAAAAATTTTGTGTTTGGCCTGTAGTATAAAGTTACTTACTTTCAAAATTCAAAAGAATAGAAGTCATTGAGTTTTTATGCTAGGAAGAAACCAAAGACAGTTTTAGAATCCTTGGAACATTTCTAACAAAGTTATACTGCCACTTTTTCCATTTTTGCATTGTAATTTTTTTATCGTAGTTTAAATCCAAAAATATTGGTATATATGATATATTGGTTAAATATCGCATTTAAAAAAAATCCTGAATACAACTTTGTTGGAAATGTTCTAAGGATTCCAAACCTGTTTTTGAATTTGTTCTAGCATAAAAACTCAATGACTTCTATTGTTAGCGAAGCTCATGCGTGTGCGGTAGGTACATTTAGTTTGAGCTTCATCTTAGTCAATTGCAAGTTGAAGTCCGTGTGGGCTTAGGCTTTTCATTTGCTGTCAATACACGGAAGAGTTTGCCGAAAGGGGCTAATTATTCGGTAAGGTTTTAATATTTTCTGTTATTGTGTATAAACTATTTTAAATCGTGCAATAACCCCTAAATTCATTTTGTGTATATGATAGGTTATATTGTTTTCGTTGATCGTGTTTATTTAGTTTATTAAAATGCATATTAGGTAAAATTAGTGAAATTGAAGTGCAATGAACTTGTTTTAGAGCTAGATCTTAAGTGTGTTTATATCATATTGTTACAGAAACCGTTTGGATGAGCCTACGCGTTTTCAAATACCCTGTACGTGTCCAAAGAACCACGAAGTTCTTTACATATATTCTTTTGAAATATGTATAAAAATAACTAAAAAACTAACTTATCAAATTTTCCGGAAAAACTTAAGCCTAAATGAAAAAAGTTTTCGAACAAAATATGTTTTACCTTCAAAAATACATATACTGGCCAAATTTCAGACCAATCGGATCAAAACTCAGATTTGACGGGAGGACCCCCTTAATGCACCAACAGTTCTCCAACTATCATGGGTCATTGTTCACGGGGTGCATGTACTGCCGGTGCAGTATGAAGTCCTCAGACCGCACCCTCTCTGTGAGTACGTTCAACTCCCGTCTCGTAAAGTTCATCATCACTCCCAACGCGATGATGATGATTACTATCATCAACGCCAGATCGGTGACACGGTGTGAGAGCAGATCCACTTGCGCATTCGCTTTGACCCATTCCTCTGAAACCCATCCCTGGTGTTGTAACAGAGCTGTGGTGAGAGCATCCACGCTAACAATCGTTACTCTATTTCCCATTTTGGGCGTTGGGTGTTATGGGTGTTTGTTCTACTCAGAGCTTGACTGAGAATGCTGAGCGTGCTGACCTTCGTCATGGCCCCAAGTCGTGCTCAAAGACACGCGTACTCGCTTTGCAGACTCGACAAAGCACCCACGCCCTCGTTTGGATTGCTCTCAAATTGGAACGGAAACATCCTCATTAGCATGACCACGAAAAGACATAATAGTTTCGACCTGAATGCTCTCCAGCTCAGAACAGATACGTGATCTGCTGAGCTACCAGATATTTGTTCCCGCATTATAAATTTCGGCGTCGGCACCCTGATTTCACGAGATGAAAATTACCTTATCATTTAAATTCTCAATTCAGCGTCACCATTTTGGAACGAGAACACATAGTTTTGCAAGCTTAGCACGGCTTTAAATACAAGAACAGCACGGGAAATTTTCTGACGGTTATTAACCCACATATAACCTAACGCGTAACAGTTTACAGAAAACCTTCAATTAAACTAAGAAAATATAAACGAAGTTATAGCAAACCAAAAATACCTAAAATACAAACATAGGCGATTGAGTACATGTTGATTAAAACTTGAAACTTATCGCAAAGAAAATTGTCGCACTTTAATGCTGCCATTCGTAGATCGTAATAATTTTCAAGTCTTCCTACGTAAAGGTAGTACATGATTTTTGTTGCTTCTTTGAATTTTATTCCAAATTTTGATTTCAAAATAGTTTTGTTTACCCTGTAATTATTCCAGGACCCATCCATGACGAATCAAGTTATGCGTCCTCAGATGGTTACTCATAGGACTCGATCTTCAAGAGTAAAACTTTTATCTTCACGTATAAAGTTGTGGCACATCGTCCGTTCAGCCAAATTGGTAATAATTACTCTCCTAACGTTTTCGATAGTCCTAGCTGCTTCCTTAGCCCAAAATGTCACCAAATCTACAACGGTGTCGTAGCTGTAAATGGTTTCAAAATTTTCCGCTTGAAAATCCGGACACGTGTCTTTGCCAAAAGTAATATAAATGGGTGTATCCTCTAACGACGAATTTAAAGAATTGACAATCGCATTTTACGCCATATCTAAACACTGATCTCATTCCGTGTGAACCAGTGCATTTACGTACAATTTGAGAAGATTTGTAATTTTTTTAATTGTTGCGCTCTACAATAGCGTTCGAATGCGAACTCCATTGTGGAACGTCTTTCTTTGCGATCGCTCGAATCAGAGCAAATAGTTTTACTGCAACTGATTTGAATTCGAGAGCTTGGTCACTAAGTAATATTTTTGGGTAAGCAAAAGCTACGAAATAGCTGTTTAGACAGGATATAACCGTATTTGCCTGCCGGTTTGAAGTAGGATATAGTTCACAATAACGAGAAAACAGATCAGTGATAACTATATTATGCCTGTTCTGATTATTAGTTGCTGGAAGGGGACCCAGGAAATCCATCGACACTACTTCGAATTGTTCTTTTGCTATGGGTGCATTTCAAATTTTAAAAGGTACAGACGGATTAGCTTTAAGCCATTTGCAGACGTCGCACATGTTCACAAACTTCCGAATGATAGTTTTCTCTAAAGGGGCATAATACCTATACATAAACTCGAATAAAGTATGCAATCCATCCGTATGATACGTAGAATGTATACTAAGAATAGATTTTTGCATCAACGAAGTCAGCATAGCAGAAGTCAGAATAGTACTAGGCCATGAGTCCATCAGTCTTCGTCTGTAAGCCACGTCGTTTAAAATTAAGGAACTTTGCAAGTCGGGAATCACTGACCTACTGGTATGCAGAAAAGCCTTCCACACCTCCGACCAGGAAGAATCTTGTTTTTGCTTAGTTCGGAACTCGTCTATTCCCCAGGATACATCCGTCATTTTTGGAATGTACTCAGTCTTGGTGTGCGCGAGCGTTTACTCTTGCCTTCATTGTCTTGCGTTTTCTCTTGTCTTCCCCGTCTCGCAGCCTTTATAAGGCGTTGTCACCTTTCGTTTGACGCTCAATCATACCCGTGCCTCACCTGTACCGTACCTGTTCTTCTTCAATAAAGCCTCATCCAAGAACACCTGAAGCGTATCATTGGCCTCCACTGCATATTTTGGTGGCCTAGTCTGGTGCGATTTCACGACTCCGTGTGATTCTTTTCAACCTAAAAGGAGATAAGAAGATTTAAAGAAGAAAGATATTGAAGTTGCTCCTGTGCAGAGGAATTGCAGAACTTTCGAAACTTCGTCGATGACTGGCAAGGATAACCAGATTTGGCAGCCTCGTCCTTCGGTGCTTGTATTCGGATTTAAAATTCCATTTGAGGCGCTGTTGGAATCTTATGCGCAGTTTTCAGCTTGGATTGATATCGATTCCCCATTTCGTACCCGTGTATTGTTGTTTGACGCAGGAGAAGATCTTGAAATTGTGTTTGAAATCACCTTTGGAAGAGCAGGCTCCACGACGAGTGATAAGTGAAAGAACAACTTTTTAAGTGTACGAGATCTTTGAGTGTTGATATATTACAACGAACAATGAGTGACACTCTAAATTAAACTAACGGGTGCAGTATTCCTACGAATACAACAGTGGTACCCAACCCCAATCTACCCAATCTACGTCTACGTCTCACGACATCGGTGGGTTAGCAATGGCGTCCTACCCTGCAGCACGACGTTTTGAGTTAAGTACAGAGGGTGGAATTCTTGCGTGTGTGAGTGCACCTGTACCGGGAGAGTAAGCAAAGGCAGCTCGGGTTTTTCTTTTGCGTAGGTTTTTTTGTGCCGGCGAAGGCCGCGCTCGACAACAACAGCTTGCATTGAGTGAGACTGCATTGAGCAAGGCTCAGAGAATTTCAGTAAGATCTTAGATGTAGTGTAAGGCGGAGTGTGACGCGCATTAGGTGGATTACTGCGGTAAATTACCTTTCAGTCTATTCGCAGCGTGGGGAGATTTCCCAGAGTAAGTGTAACTTTGTATTATTGTGATTTGTATTGTTGGTAAAAGGATCAGGTGTTTTAGTGTGTTTTTTTGGAGTATTAACGTTTTTTACTGTTTCGAGCTTTTCGCGTAAATTTCAGGGTGTGTGGTAGTGAGGAAATGGTGTTATTGATCGTATATTGTTAGTACGTATAAATTTTTTTTTGCAAATTGTGAAATATTTCCTTTTTGTTGTATTTAACGGTGAGGTGCAATTTTGAATTTTAAATATCTATGTTACGAAAAAACTGATGTCGGATACCTCGGACTCCGAGGAATACATACGACCAGATCCGATAAAAACAAGACTTGGTAGGATTAGAGTCCCGCGTTTTACAGCTACCCAAAATACAACCATGACTACTCCAGCTGGGACCACTGAGCCGGGTACGAGTGCTAGTAGTGCTAGTGATAGAACTCTGTTGGCCAGGGAGATTGCTGCAAACATTCCTAGGGCTGGAACAATATTTTCCAATGCGGAGATACCCATTTTTCGTGGGAGACGTAGGAAGGAAGACCCGGAATTTATTGAAAATAAAAGCTGGAAAACTCACATAATGAATTTAAAAGCTTACATGTCTCTTCTGCCAGATGTGAGTTCTGATGAAAGCAAAAAAAGGTTCTTGTTCAGTGTGCCAATAAACAAGTAGTAGATTTTAATTTAGTTGTAACCAAGTTAGTGAACTCAGACCTAAATTACACTTTCGAGGAAGTTATTAAAATTTTGGACGATATCTACGTATGCAGGGGTGAAAAGTCAATTCTTGCTCTGGCGTGCGATCTCAATGAGTTGCAGTTGGTACGCAACGATGCTTTAGCAGCTCAATTGGTCACAGCTTTTGCAAAAATACGTAAATTTTGCAGAGAATTTTTTGAATTCAAACACGCTAGGTTGACAGCGTCATCCTTATTACCAGGCTCGTGCAAATCAGGCTGAACTGAAACGTTTCGTAGGAGACAGCATAGTTTACAGTCTCGCGTTAACAATTGTGGGTCCTTTGCTGGACGAATCTTTCTCGAAAAAAACTTTTGAATGTCAATTTAGTACATCAGAAGAACTGCTAGCGCGATTGATAGCTGCTGTTAGGAGTCAGGCTGAGACAAAGAAAATCCTAGCGACCCAGTACCCAACCCGGTACGAGAATGAGAGTTATTTGGCAGATGTGACTAGTGGTCTTGATGAATGCGTTGAGGCGCAGGACTCTTTGCAGGAGAGTGAAGTTTTCTACTGGAACTTCGGGAATTACGGGAACTACCGTAGGAATCGAGCAGGACAACGAAGGACTCCTCCTAGACCCTGGTTGCGAAATCCTCGTGAAAGAGCGAGGGAATTTAATGGTTACGTAGGAGATAGAGGAATAGGTTCCTTGGAGTGCAATACTGTGCGGACAGACAGTAGTTCTGATGTTTCTGGTCAGGCTTCAGGATTTTTCGCGGGAGCTAGAAAGCGAGGTTTCCCATTCTGTAATTCATGTTCCATGGTTGGCCATTTTGAGTGTAGATCTCAGAGAGGTCAGTTTAAATCGAGAGGAAATGATGCGCCTGCGTGTTTCGCTTGCGGAGGTCCGCATATAGTGAAAAATTGTAAATCTTCAGGAAGTGAAATTAGGAGCTACAAAGCTTATCTACGCTGTTGCAACGTAAACAGAGGTAGTCAATCGCGTGGTAGACATGAGGTGCATTTTGCAGATTCCGAACCTGATGCTCGGAATTTTTTATCAGAAGAGTAGAAGAAGGTAGAGGTAGTAGTGAGAACGAAATTGAGCCCGAGAGACAGAACAGCGCTCTCTTAAATCCTGAAGCTGTGGTCGAAATTCCAGATACGCCCGAGAAAATCAAATTTGAATCCTTCATTGATCCGTTGTTCAAGTGTGATAATAGGTACAAATTACTGCAAGACGAAGAGCTTGCGGATGATAGTCAACAACAAAACAAAGCTGTTGAGGCTTATTTCTCCACTAGTGTTGTGAAGGGCAATTTAAAAAAAAACACTGGATTGGTTGCTTTTAGAAAATCAAATAAACCCACGATAATCTTGAGTCGTAATGATCAGTATTTAAGTGCCCTGCTAGATAGCGGCTCCGAAAAATGCCTAATAATTAGTTACAAACATTTTGAGCGCCTAAAGGAGGAGATTAAGCCGAGTTGCCTGACTGTCAGAGTTATTAGTAGTAGAAGTGAGGTCAGTGGAGAAGTCGATTTGACTATTTCAATTCCTGGTACTAACAGAGTACTTAAAACTAGTGCGTTGGTTGTCAAAGATGCAAAATTTAATTATGATCTCATACTAGGAAGAGATGTGCTGAGTGATGCCATCTTAAACTTTAAGGACGGAACCCTCGATTGGGAAGGTGTTACCGTACAATTTAATGAATTAAATATGGAACAGGCACTGAGTAGAGATGCCGTGATAAACAGCATTAAAAAAAGCGACTGCTTGTTGTCTGAGGTGATAGTTGCCAGGAAGAGCAACAGATGCAGTTACCGCGCGAGAAATAGTAACTGCGAAGAAGTAAAAAAGGCTGTGCCTGCGTTTGAGGAAATATGCGGAAGGCGAGGAAATAAGAAAGCGCCGCTGACCGTTCATTGCCCTCAGGTGGAGGTGCCCAGTAACTCTATGAAGTTAGTCTACGGATTTGTTAAGAAAGCAACTCCTGGAGAATATTTAATTTTGAAAAGAGGTTTTGAGAACGGAGCCCTTTTGCCAGAGTCAATTGTTCAGGTCGAGGAAGACGGCGTGGTGCCTGTGATGATTTTAAATGCACAAGAAGATGCTATTTACTTTAGCGAGAATTCAATGTTATGCAATTTGGAATTAATTGCAGCTGATGAGATCGAGAACGAAATTTATATCACTAGCGTTGAAACAGCACTTAGGGACGCTAATAATGTGGAAAGCAATTCGGACGCCGTGTCGGATTCAATGCAGTTTGTCTCGGTTGGTGGGGGAATTAAGGCCATAGCGGAGAGGGAACTTGGGGTGCAGTCTGACGAGCGCGGCGAAAATCAAGTTCTTGCTAGTAATGAGGAGTTGGGAATTAATGGACAAGTAGGTGTGTCGTGTGCAGGAAAGCAGGAAGTACGACGTCCTTCAACAAATGATGATGTCTCATGTCATGAAGAGGACATGCAGTTGCCTCTAATGAATTTATTAAATCAGTTTAGTGATGTAGTTACGTTAGAAGGCGAAACTATAAGTGTTACAAACATTATGACGCACCGGATACAGCTAAAACCGGATGCACCTGTTCTGAATTTAGCTCCGTACAGAATTCTTCATAAATATCAGGAGGAGGTTGTAAAAATTACTAATGATATGCTTTCACAAGGTATAATTGAGGAATCGATGTCGGACTTTAATTTTCCAGTCATCGTTGTTAAGAAGAATAGCGGAGAGCTCCACCCCGTGATTGACTTCAGGGTTCTTAATAAAGTTTTGGTGAAAGAGTCTTCCCCTATACCCAGAATCGATGAAATACTGTCGACCTTAGGAGGTAACACATGGTTCACTAATTTAGATCGGCGCTCTGCCTTCCATCAGGTCGAATTAGACCACAAGAGTAGGAAATTTACTGCCTTTAGTGTTAACTATCGGAAGTTCCATTTCTGCAGGATACCGTTCGGTTTGAGTACCAGTCCAAGTGTATTCCAGCGGGTGATGATCTCTGCCCTTGCGCCTATTCTGGGAAAAATGGCGTTCGTTTTTCTAGACGATATTTTTGCATATTCCAAAACTAAAAATCAGCATTTGGCTGACATTGGAAGCGTCCTTAAGATGCTTCGATCTGGTAACCTGTCGTTAAAGCTTGAAAAATGTCATTTTTTCAAAAAAGAGGTTGAATATTTGGGGCAAATTATTGCCGCAGATGGTATTAGATGTAAAAATTCGGAGAAACTGCAGGCTTGCAGGGCTCCCGTAAATGTGAAGGAATTGCAACAGTTCCTGGGTTTAGCTAACTATTTCCGAAATTTCTTGCCTAATTTTGCGGAGATTGCTTACCCCCTGTACAGACTTTTAAGAAAAGACGTTGACTATACGTGGAGCGACGAATGCCAGAAGAGTTTTGTTTTTATCAAATCTGCCTTGACTTCTGACACGGTTTTGAGACATCCTGACTACACTAAGGATTTTCACGTATTTACGGACGCGTCCAATTTTGGGATCGGAGCCGTTCTGATGCAGGCAGATGATTCAAACTATCAAATTTTGCGCCCTGTGGCTTACTTTAGTAAAAGTTTAAACTCTAGTCAGAAGAGATATAGTACCACCAAGAAGGAATTATTTGCGCTTTATTCAGCTCTAAAATATTTTAAATATTTAATTACTGGATATCCTATTCGTGTCTATACGGATCACAGGCCTTTGGCGCCGCTTTTCGCTAAAAAGCTCCCGGAAGACACGAATATGGCCAGATGGTGTATAACCGTTCATTCATTTGATCCTATTGTGAAATGTTTACCTGGGAAACAAAATGTCGTAGCTGATTACTCAAGCAGACTACCTGTAAACAATGAAAAATTAACCGCTAAAGAACTAGAGCGCTGTGATGCTCTGGAATCCACGCTTGAATCAAATGTCTGTATTGCTGAGACTCGATCGCAGAGAAAAAAAGACATGGCTAGACATGAGGTAGTTGACCCGCCGCATAGCGACAGTGCTGACGCCGCAGCAAGCAAAGAGGCACGACCCAAGCTCATAGACTATGTACCGAAAGACGATCAAATTTCTCGGACTATAAAATAATTTATCGACGAGCAGGAGAAAGACCCCATTTGCATAAAAATGAAAGAAGCTCTACTTCATGGTAGTGTTTCTAAAATTCCGGACCTACAGAGCTTTTTAATTCTGAACGACATTTTGTACCGACGTAGACAGATTGACAACCGACCTAGTACAATATTAACAGCAGTGGTTCCAAATTATTTAATGGGTAAAGCAATTTTGGCAATTCATTCGATGTATCATACGGATGATGTTCATACGTTGTTCAAATTTAAAATAAGTTTCTACAATCATTTGGAAAAAACGATTGTGCGAAAATTCGTACGAGATTGTGAAGTTTGTAAGTTACTTAAGGCACGACCTTCTGTGCCAATTAAAATTTTGACAGCTCCTATAGCGAAAGAACTATTTCATTGGACTATTTCGGGCCACTAAAGGTTACTGATAGTGGTAACAAGTATACATTAGTAATAATTGACCTTTTCTCTAGATTTTGCAAACTGTACGCGACTTCAAACCGTCGTACAGACACGGTAATTTCATGTTTAAGTAATTGTTTTTCCATTTTTGGGTTTCCTAAAACTTTGATTTCTGATAATGCTTTGGAGTTTAAGTCGGTGGCGGTAAGCAGTTTGCAAATATTCATGCTATCGCGAAAAAAAAGTTCTGGCTTATAGTCCTCATTCCAACGCTATAGTAGAAAGGAATAATAAGAAAATTACTAATCTGTTGAAACTGTACGTAAATTCTCTCCCCCATGCCGAATGGGACCAGTGCATTGAGGTGGTCGAAAATGCATTGAAAAATGCACTAAATTCTACTTTAGGCGAAACTGCGAGCTTCGTGGTGTTCAATAGAGACACTTGCCCATTTTACCAAAGCGAGAGTTTTGATGCCATAACTCACAGTTATGATGAGGAAATAGATTTGGTTAATTTTCAAGCAAAAGATGCCGCCCGCACCGTAGAGAATATTAGAAATTTGATATTGAATAACACTATGGAAAGGAATCTTTACAGAAATCTCAAGCGTAGAAATAAAGACGTCATGGTTGGGGACCGTGTCCTTTTAAAAAATCACGAGAAAAAACATAAATTGGAATTAACCTGGTTAGGGCCAGCCGTGGTTCTGAAGGTCAAGCGTAATTTGGCCGAAGTTAAAATTGGTTCCAAAATTTATAGAAGCAATTTAAGCAGACCATTCGGAGCCAAATTGGGTCCCCGAATGGAAATGCGTGTTTTTTTTTAAAAAGGATGCTTAGGGGGTGGGTTATTGTGCCATGAAATTTTATGGCGCTACGGACGCTAGAAACCCCCCACGGGGGGTCCAAAGGGGACCGATAAACATCATTTTTAGACCCAATTTTTTTCTTGTTGAAAAAGGATCCTTAGGGGTTGGGTTATTGTGCCATGAAATTTTATGGCGCTACGGACGCTAGAAACCCCCCACCGGAGGTCCAAAGGGGACCCCCGGGGGTCCAAAGGGGTCCCCCCGGGGGGGGGGGGGTCCAAAGGGGCTCTAGTGAAACACGAATTTTTCGAAAAAAATAATAAAAAACTAAGGCCTGAATCGAAAAAGTGACACGAGTAAAAAATGTTTAATTTCAATAAATACATATACTGGCCAATTTTCAAACGAATCGGACGAAAAAAGTCGGTGAGACCTCAATATGACTGAGTACTCAAAAGAACTGTAATATTTCTCTATAATTTTATGCACTATATTTCTTGTGTTTCATTGAAATTTAAGAGGGAAAACGTTGCTCATAATTCGTACATAGAAATAAATCATGGAAACTGCATTCATGTACTAAAATTTTCATGATATTCCAATTCAATGGACATACTTTGTTTATGGGGTCTAGTGAAAAATTACCGTTTTTACCATTCAAATCGTATCAGGGCATTGAGTTTTGATGCTAGAACAAAACCAAAGACAGTTTTAGAATCCTTGGAACATTTCTAACAAAAGTACATCGAGTTTTTTTTCAAATTCAAATATTTCGAAAAAATAAATTGTTCTAAACCCAAAAAATTTTTGAAGGGTTTAGAAATTTGGGAAAAATTGAAAAAATCGAATTTTAAAAAAACTCGATATACTTTTGTTAGAAATGTTCCATGGATTCTAAAACTGTCTTTGGTTGTGTTCTAGCATCAAAAATCAATGCCCTGATAGGATTTGAATGGTACGTAAATATGCCCCAAAAAACGATTTTTTCGTAAAAAAATAAGGCCTAAATCGAAAAAGTGAATGGAGTAAAAAAGGTTTACTTTCAACAAATACATATACTGGCTAATTTTCAAACGAATCGGACGAAAAAAGTTTATAAGTGCGGATTAAACCACATATTACCCTTAAGGAGGGTTAAACTATGAGTTAAAATGACAAGTCCCTTTTTGCTATGCTTATGACTTACGTTTTTGACGTCGCAACGACTCGACGAATTACGATTTACTGTGTAGGACAACTGTGTTACCTTATTTACCATTTCCACTCAGTGTTATTTATCATAGTTTAAGGATTTTTGCTATGTAATATGCGCTGTGTTTCATAAGTTGTGTTTCATTATTATTCTCAGTAACCCATATGCTATACTTTAAGCCCTTTTTGTGCTGCGCTTTCAAGGGTAATTTAGGTTAAGTGTTGTATTTGAGCCTCGAGTTTTAAAGGAATGTAAACCTATCTATATTAATCCTGAGGCTGTCTGTGAGACATCTTTATTAATCTTTGCAAATTCACTTTCGATATTATATTGTGCAACTCTAGGCGTGCGACCGCTTGGATGTTGCTGCTGAATTGACAATTTAAATGGTGAGCGAATTCTCCGATTGCTAAATGCAATCGCTGATATTGCAGTCCATCACGTGAGACAGTCTGTCTTGGCGCTGCGGCGCAACTCACATTGCTATTTTTATTTTCAGTTGGAATGTTCTGTTGTCAGCGCAAATGAATTAAATTCATACAGTGGTTGTTTGCTACTCGACCGAGGGTCCGAACACGATTTTCTATTAGAAATTTTTCTCACGCATACGTACAACACGAAATTTTTTCTTCAATACGTTGTTTCTGTTTCAGTGTACATTGTCAGGCTACTGAAGTCTTTGCATCAAGAATTTATGCTTGTGAGTTAGGCTTTTTTGTTTGTTTTTTTGGTCATGCTAATCGTCTTTGTTTCTGTTCATCGTGCAGGATACGCAGGCCCTACATGGACGTACGGGCCATGGGTAATAAAAATGGTTTGGTCGATGTGGATACATTGGTATCGGCCCTCTCCCAAAATCAATGTATGAAATCAGAATTCTACGAAACTTAATGAAGTCGAGTTCAAGTATGGACTCACGTATGGACCTTTTGCCAAACAGCGTCACCGACGTTCTGGTGATGCTGCTTCTGCTCACTCCCTAGGGACGGTCCTGTACTACGTAAAAAAAAGCTTGGACGCTCTTTCCGAGCGCTCCGAGCGGTTGGAAGATGTGCAACTTCGGCGAGGGGCGCTGAGGCCGCCAAGGTGCAACAATCACCAGGATCAAGTGTAGTCACGAACGTTGACATTAGCGGTGATGTGTTGGTGAAAAATTGAAATCAAATTTAGAAGTTGGAAAATGAAATTGCTAAAGTATTGAAAATATTGAAAATTAAGCGCGGAACATGATTACGGTAGTAAAGCTAAAAATTGAAAATGGAAATTTAAAATCTAATGCGTTGAAAATTAAGTCTCGCAAAGTGTTTATTGAAATTGTTAAGTTATTATTGAAAGGAGTTGTGTTACTTTTAGCAGTAAGATGATTTAATCGCCCCTATATTTTTTTAATATTAACTGCATGCTCTTATTAAAAGTGTTGCGCCATTTTACAAACGCTCAGCAAAATTTAGGAAGAACGGAAAGTACGTCTGTGCATAATTACATGATGCTAATTTCCTAATGAGTAAACTTTGAGGTTTCTTTTTTGATTTCTTGGAATTTTTTTTATTTTTTGCGAATTGCGTTTAATAATGAAAAGACGTGGCGTTTTTTTAACCCTACCTCTGTCGGCGTGCTGACTATCTTGTTGCACGGTAAGTTAGTACTAATGCTGACCGGTGGTAGCAGCTGGTGTTTAGCTAATTACCAATTCGCTTTTTGTTCGTTACTTTTAAGTATAACCTATTAGTCGTTTTTCTTTACATCTTGTGTTATCATGGTTGTAAGGTGTGGAAGACTTTAAAAAGTTTTTTGCTCTTTCTTTCTTTGCGTGTCTTTAATATTCTTTTTTAAGGTATTAACATTTTTTTGCAATGTTATGTGGTTCCTAAATTTTTCGATGCGCTTCCTAATGTTTTTCAATAATTTTTTTTTCTGTGTATTTCAAGTAAGAACTATATTATAATGTGAAAAGTGAGTGGTTATTGCCAGTGTAAATCGTTAATGTGCTAATGGAAATGGTGTGTTTATAATATTTTTTGTTTGTTTTGCGTTTTTTTTGAATTTTTAATCTCTATCGTTGTTTGTTTCGAGTTCATAAATTTAGTTGCGTTTTATCATTTATTTAGTTATTCAAGCATTTGGTTATTCTACCCTGTATTTTCAAAATAGGTTTGGACGGTAAATTAAATAATTAATTAATTTCATCATGATTTTTTAGTGCACATCCTTAAACCGTGTGTCTGTTTAGGCTTGAGTTGCTTATCTTTACTTGTTCCGAGTTGTTTCCGTTTACCTTTGAACAGGGCATTTTTACTTTTGTTCGTTTCAGCTGCCCTTCGTTTTTGCTTGTGTTGCCAAGTATTAAATAACTCAAATAATTCTTGGATGGTATTGTTAATCATTTATTTCAACTTCATTTGCACAGATTAAATTTTAGATAGTATGAGATGCGAGACGACTTAAATTACTGACATCAAGTAAAAGCGCTATTTTTAACCTAGGGTTGTCGTATTAATTTTGGATAATTTGTCAAACGACTTCGTTAGTTATCTAAATTCTCTTTGAGATCTCTTTTATTTTTGACTACCCTGTTTTCGTTTAATTTTATTCTCATCCGATTACTTGCTTATTAACACAGGGGGGGGGGGAGTAAACACAGGGGGGGGAGTCTGATTATCAGTTGCTGGAAGGGGACCCAGGAAGTCCATCGACACTACTTCGAATGGTTCTTTTGCTATGGGTGCATTTCAAATTTTAATAGGTACAGACGGATTAGCTTTAAGCCATTTGCAGACGTCGCACATGTTCACAAACTTCCGAATGATAGCTTCTCTAAAGGGTCATAATACCTGCACATAAACTCGAATAAAGTATGCAATCCATCCGTATGATACGTAGAATGTATACTAATAATCGATTTTTGCATCAACGAAGTCAGCATAGCAGAAGTCAGAATAGTACTAGGCCATGAGTCCATCAGTCTTCCTCTGTAAGCCACGTCGTATAAAATTAAGGAACTTTGCAAGTCGGGAATCACTGACCTACTGGTATGCAGAAAAGCCTTCCACACCTCCGACCAGGAAGGATCTTGTTTTTGCTTAGTTCGGAACTCGTCTATTCCCCAGGATACATCCGTCATTTTTGGAACGTACTCAGTCTTGGCGCGCTCTTCTCTGGCAGCGCTCCTCTGTCTACTTGCGATTGCGCGTCGTCCGAGTACATTGTACTCCGCCTAGTAACTAGTGCGCATTCCTCGGCTTCTTCTCCGAGATCCGAACAGCTATCTGGGTCAGATGCCGTCAGTTGGTCAGGTAACCTACTCAAACAATCAGCAACGACAGTATGTTTACCTGTGAAATACTTAACAATAGGACCAAAAGAATGTACATTTATACACTATCTCGCCATAGTCGTATCGTCAAGCAATTTTTTGTGAACAAGGGAGTCAGCGGTTGATGATTTGTATACAAGAAAATGGGGTATCCCATGATTGGGTATTTGAGAGCTTCAAGAGCACCCACAATAGCAAAGATTTTCTTTTTGGTTGTACTATAACGCTTTTGCGTGGAGTTGAGGCTCTTGCTGTAGTAATCAATGGATCCCATAACCTTATCCACATCATTATCAGGCTGCATCCCATCTGCTCCAATTTCAGAATTTGAAGCGTCCGTGAACACGTGGAATGGTTTCCGAAAATCAGGATGTCGTAGAACGGTATCAAACGACAAAGCGGCTTTAATTCTGTCAAAACTTGCTTTGCATTCTACTTTCCAGTCAAGATCAATATTCTTTTGTAAAATTTGATACAAATTGACCCAAAGAGGGGTATGTGACTGCTGAAATATTTTACGACGCCCAGGAATCTCAGCAATTCCTTCCCGGTTTTGTGAACAGGAAAATTTTTGAATTTCTCAGATTGTTTACTGCGAATACCCGCAGTTGACACAACATGGCCTAGGTATTCAATCGAATTTTCAAAAACGTGACATTTCTCGAGCTTCAGAGAGAAGTTTACGTACTGCAACTTTTTAAAAACATTTTTCAAATCGGTCAAAAGCTGGTCCTAGATTTCGAAAATACTAATATATCGTTTAAAACTACGAAGCAAAGCTTTCCGAGAATATTTTGAAGGACAAAAGACATTACACGCTGAAAAACGCTTGGATTTGAACTAAGGAAAATATAATTCTACGGAATTGCTACTTCTTGTAGCCTATACAAAAAGCGGTAAACTTACGGCTATTCTCCTCAAGTTCTACCTGATGAAATGCGGACCTCAGATCCAGGCTGGAAAATAGGCTATTACCACCGAGAGTGCGAAGGATTTCACCTATTCGTGGGATCGGATACGACTCCTCAACTATCATTTTACTGATAGCTCGAAAATCAATTACTGGCGTGTCTCGCCACTCTTCTTTTTATCCCAATATCAGGGAAATTGAAATCAGACATGGAAAGTTCAATAATTCCTTGTTCGAGCATCTGCTCGTTCACATGGGTTAGGTCCTCCTGATATTTATGAGGAATAGGTATGGTAGGGTGGAAAATTTAACACTGACGCATCAGATTTTAGCACAATTTTGTGTTTCAATGCATTCATAACATCTATAGTATTGCCTTCTACCGTGATTACGTCACGAAAATGGTTTAACACGTCAATCAGTAATGGTTTTGCGTCATTACCGTTAGAAAAATAAGTCATTCGTTCTTAGCGAGCGCCGTTCGCCCCTAAATTCTTTAGGTGCACTCTTATCTTGTGCATTTGGTTCCTGTTCGTCAATGCGAGAATAATAACAGTTCTGCATCACTTGATCGTCCTCCAACTCAATTTTTCCTTAGTAATGGTTTTTAAGCTACCACCATGATACGTTGCGACTTTGGTTGAATCCGACAGTTCATTGACCTCAAACAAATAAGCCTCCCTTAACGCTTCTTGTACCGTAGTCAACTAAATCTCTTGTTCTACCTCGAGCTCATCTACAGCTTCCATATTACTTAGCATGCTGTTCTCACTTAGATAAACATCGTCCGCCGAGACGTTCAATTATAACAGGGGCACAAATCCCTCTGCGTCTATTGTAACCATTGATCCTGTTACGTAGAAACCATTTGCTAACAGTCTCTTAGTCACCATGTATCTCCCTTGGTTAACCATTCGCACAAGCCCATCAATTAACTTTATTGAATTACCAGGTATCTCCACTGCACCACAGTGTACCATTAGAGATTTTTTCTTTAAACTGACCGTCTTTAAATGATAACAAAACTTTGAATACTAGTGCCGTACTAGTATTCAAAGTTTTATTGTTAGGCAAGGTAATGGAGAGGTCAAATTCTCCCGTTACTTGACTTTTGGAATTTATTCCTCTGATGGTAAATTGCTTGGCTTCAATTTCTCGTTCAGGCACTTGGTGTTACGGTAACTAATTAGACACTTATTGCTACTACTGTCAATTAGAGCCACGTTGTTCTTTAAATCATCGTAGGCTTTTATGAATTCCTCAGACAAACCAATTCATCTCCTTCCTTTGTCAGCCGACCTGCTGTCATTATCATAACTGCTAAACAACCCTCGGCTGTTTTTTTCTGATGTTCCTCCTTCAGTCAGTTCTTGTTCTTTCAATAAGGAAATTTTTTTCTTGCACTGAAACAAAGGATCTACAAGCTCGATCGATTCAGCTACCGCATCTGGTGTCACGAGGGCTGTAGGCCGACCCTCGAGCATAACTGTCAAATACTCCCTCTAAACACCAGCCATCTCGCTCTCGTCAGAATTTACAGTAGTAAATCGTTTTTGTTGTTCTAAGGGGCTTCAGCATAGTGCGCCTCGTGGTTGCCACGGCCATAACCGTTCCTGTTTAAATTTGCGCTACATTCACGCGCAAAATGACCTATTTGTCCATGTGTATAACAGGTTCTACTTGTCAAGCTTTGTTTGCTTGGACCGTTTTGCTTGATACATGTAGTATTTACGTACCTAAACTGTGACATAGTGAATAGTGAGGAGTTTGTATCGTATTGGTTGTAAAATTATTCGGGGGTTGTCTCGAGTTCTCCACCCGAGCCTCGTTAAACTCTAGTGAACCTAAAGCTCAGTCGACTACGTAAGCAGTGGGTCTAGAATACCTTGGAATCCTAAACCAGGGTCTGGGAAACGGTCTGCGCCCCGGAAAACGTCAATTACCGTGCTGAGTGGTGTAAGGGTTCCTGTACGTCTCTATTCGGCCATTCTTTGTCTGCGCAATAATCGGTTTACTCTCAGGGTGATTTCGCGCTGCCGAAACTATCAGGGCTGGTAACTGTTCAGAGGTTAGGAAAAGTCGCGAGAAAACCTTTTTCGGGAAATTTACGTCAAGCAAGGGAGCTAATATCGTGTTTGCCAAGCTGAAAACGATTAAATCTCCGGCAAACTTTTTTAGCTCGTTCGCGTTCGCACTAGCGACAACATAGGGATGTCGCTTAAACGCAACGTCTGAACTAGTCAGGAGATGTTCGGCCAACTTCATGATCTTAGCCAAAGCTAAGACCGGTTGAATTGCCAAACTCGCATTTCGTATAAAACGCAACTGATTTAGGTCACAGGCTAGTGCATGGATAGATTTCTCCCCCTTTGATATGTACACGTCATCTAGGATACTCACAACCTCATCAAACAAATAGTTGAGGTCCTGATTTACCAATTTAATTACTACAGATTTTTAAGCCGATCGCACAAGCAATTCCATTTAAGCCTTGTTTGAATTTATATCGGGAAGCAATGTCATGTACGCTTAAAGATTTGCGTGCGAATAATATCATGCGAAATGTCTCCGTCTCGCAAATTCTGGGTCTTCCATTCGCTTGCAAACCAAGAACAGCGGTAATTCTGCGCTGGACAAAATAGTATTGCCTCTAGGCAGCGCTGCCGCTACCCCTCTGGCTACGGTATTACTAGAGGTAGTCATAATTGTTACATTAGATGTACTGAACGTTATAGTCTGAGTTGTCAAGACGCTAAAACCGGCTGCTCTCAGTGCAGTCATGTTTTACGTTCGATCACTGTGAGCTCTAAGTCTCGGCACCGAAACTCGGCCCCGATTAGTCCTTGTCGTTGTCAAATGAATGCATGCACTACCTAACTCAGAATCCGACATGGGTTGATACAAAAATTACTTAGCTGCTCAATATTAACACTCTTGAACACCGCGACATAAGAAAATAACACGTGATAAAATCAAATACGAAAATGTACGTCATAAAGTCAAATACCAAATTCCTTTCAATACTTTTCATCACGAAACTCGGAAAAACAAAGCGCGTCACAAATAAGTAAGATAGATCTCTAAACTAGCGCAATAGGTCAATCTTTACTGAGCCTAAGCGTCCGAGAATGAGCCTGGGAGCATTTCTGCCAAGCGTCTGGCGTTGCTCCATTCTCTTCCATTCTCTTGAAAAAAATACTGCTCCAAAAACACTGCGATAAAAAAACTGAACGCCGAGAGCCTCTTGCTTAACTGATATCTGGGACGCACTGTCGCTGCCCGAAAACACTCATCTGACGTTGCCCACGCTTGCTGCACTTGTATACCCTGACTGTTCGCAGGCTGTTCACGCTGGCACAGTTTACTATTCACGCAGACTGTTCACCCAGGCTCAGTTCACTATTCACCGTTCGCTGTCCAATATTCGCTCTCCACTAACGGTTGAACAACAAGCGGATAACTATTTTGAAACCGTCGTATTTCTCTCACATTGAGATGTGTACGTGAAACGTGGCGCCCTCCGAAAATGTGAGCTCTAAAGTGGAAGGGTTTCTTCGAAGTCGATCGTACGAAATCCAGAAGACGATGTGAAGGACGTTGCTATGACTCTCCCTCAATTCCTTGCCGGTAATCTTTCTTTTCTCTGTTGTCATAATCCTTGGAAAGGTCGAAATGTTTCTCTTCGCTAAATACTTCGGATGCCTCCAAAACTTCACCAACTTCTCTGCAGAATGATGGTTTACTTCACTTTTTTCAGTTAGTTTCTTAGTCAGACTCTATATCTTCTTGATGTCTTTGGGAATTTGGAAGTCATGGCCACCAGTGTGTGTGCGTTGAAGTCCGAAGGATATTGATATACGGGAGATCTGCTGAATTATTGACTGATGCTGGAGAGTTTGACAAAATGCGCCACTGAGAGCGCCGCACCCTGTTTTGTACTGGAGGAAGTGGGCCACAACGTACGTTTGCATGCTATGTGCTGACACTGGGATGCGTCTGCCATTCACTTGCAGTGTGCTCAATTCATACAGATAGTGTACTAACTGGCTATTTAGAAGAATTTTTGTATGAATATTACTTCTTATTTTCCTCGAAGTGGTAAAGGACAAAGAAACTTCGTGCTAATTTGAGAAGTAACGAGCACTTCCATCCATAATATTCCGAAATTTGCAAAAACCAGATGAATGAAGTAAAAGTTATATCAGCATTTTTAAAACAGAATGTCGCCTTAGTCCTTTATTTTCAAACTGATTAGAGACAAAATAAAGGTGATACTGTAAATGAAATTTTTGAAACATTGGTTAACTGTGCAACGAAACATATGCTACTACTTCTCCGATATATTCTCGGAAAGCAAACACAATGAATATAGAATTTCAGTCAAAACTATTTTAGACAACACAAGCTGGATCTTTCAGTATCTTAATAGTATAAGAACATTCTCAGTTTCTTCTTCAAGGAAGATGTTTGAATTCGATAGTAATAGAGCTGAATTGTCCAGCCTGTCTCTTGAAAGTGCCAGCGATGCACATAGGGTTAAGGACTTTAACTATACCTTCGTTCCTATAAGTTTATCATTCAATTTATTTTGTACAATTCCTTATATGCATTATTGTTTGTGACGTTTTCTACGAAATATTAATTTTAGTTGCTTTTCAAGTATCTGTTCATGCGAACAGAGTAGCCGCTTCTGCGATAACGTGCGGGGACCTGCCACCGCACGCTGTTGTGGGTTGCATCGGTGTGCAGGTGTGCGGGACTTCTAGAGCGGTCCCTTGGTACCGCTGTGACTTTTCTGATTATTTGTATAGGAATTAAGGAAAGTGTTATTTTAAGGATAACTGTTATTCATATTTCATGTTTCTTAGTGTTCGTTAGCCCAGTAATTATTAAAGACTTGTCAATCCGAACATTTAAAGACGATTTCAGATTGTCCATTGTATAAGTTTTAGTTTTTCTAAATAGCAGTATCTTTTCAATAATAAATTCTTCAGTATTTTCTGAAACTTGATGTTGATCGTGTGAAACTTTAAATTTCATTTGTTTTTTCAGGCTCACTTATCGGACTTGTTTACTTGTTTTTTTTTTCAATTTTATACTCATGTTCAATTTTATACTCAATAAAGCCTGCATCCCACCACCTCTTCTTAATTTCCACTGAGTAACTTTGGGATATCAACACTTAGTGGCTGGACCTATAACACGATGAAGGTGACTGAAATTAATCCGCACATCGAAGCATCTGTGTAAATTGGAGAACATTTATTAAGGCAGGAGAGCGATTGCGCTACTCAAGAAAGTACATTTTAGAGAAGACATTCAAAAGCAAAGATTCAGACACAATTGTTTAAAAGTTCTTACGGGAATCAAGAAAATCACGAAAACATTTACTGTGAACACGGACTGCGTCAGAGCAAAATTAGCAAGGGATGGTAGTCAGTCACCAGCAACGATCGCTTCATTAGCTACCCATTTCCTCAACTTGATATCTGAACTTGAGTTAAGCCCCTAGATGATATGTGGAGAAGTTTTAGAGAGTGCGCTAATAATCTCACTATTGAAACTGTTTTAATAATGTCACAATTGAAACCGTATATCATTCCGTCTTACCGCTTTTTTGGCATGTGTTGAGAAGATTTTTTTCTCAGGTAAATTACATTAAATTAAAAATAAATGATGCCTTTTATAGTAGAAACTGTTATAAATAGGTTCCCTTGCAAAAAGTAATAAAAAAACATAAAATTACTCGACATGGGAGCCGTCTAACCTTCAATTTAAGGACAGTGTTCCCCATACGGATTTTTTTTTATTATTGAACCTAGAGCAATGAAATTTGGTATACTGATAGGAAATGCAATTTGAAATCGTTAGTCATCTATGAAAATATGCGATTTTCTTTAAAGAAAACGATATATTCGTAGAAAACGGAGTCTGAGGGGGGAGATTTCAAAATGCATCTCCTCCTACAGTTTTTAAATTACAGTGATGATTTTGATGTCATTAGGTGCGAAGTATCGTTGACATTACGGGAGGCATAACCAAAAATCTCTAAAGGTATAATAAGAAAAATTTTTTAAAAATTTCGAGGGTCCATTTTTTTGGGGGGGGGGAGGAAATTTTCATTTGTGACATCACAACTTTTGTTTTCAACAAATTTCGAAGTTTATTTCATGCCTTCTTTATTCTTAACGCTTTTCCGCATCCGATGATACCAAAATCATTGCTGTAGTTTAAATACTGTATGAGATGCATTTGAAAACTCAAGTCAATTGTTTTAACGCGGTTCGTCTATGACTTTATAGTTTTGAGTTTAGCTACGACAATATTAGCCCCATTGCCTGACAAAATCATTTCGAAAAAGATTTTTTCGCGACCTTTCTGTACCTCTGAAGAGTTGCTGGCCAGGATAGTTGCAGAAAACCGTAATCATCAGGAGAGTACGCCTATTTTAACGCAGACACAGAATTTGGCCAGAGAGACTTTTAGTGGACGTGCCTAACGAAACGGACAGAGACGTGCAGGAACCCTTTGTCGGGAGTGAGGTTTTTTACATATCGTAGTATCGTAATTGCCGATTCCTATGGCGCAGAGCGTTCCCCAGACATTGGTTCAGGAATCCTAGGTATGCTAGATCCAGTGGATACGTGGGCGATAAAGCATTAGGTTCACTGGAATGTAATGCAGCTAGAGCGGAGAGCTCGAGACAATCTCCCAGTAATTTTTGAATAAAATCTAAAGGGCCTCTTTACCGTAGCCGGTGCCATAGTCCAGGACACGTGAATGTCAATAATAACAGGCAAAGCGATCTATTCAAACCGTGCCATGCAAGTAGGACCTGCTATGTGTGCGGTCAGGATGGGCATTTTGCTCGAGAATACAAGGCAAATTTAAACCGAAGCGTTAATAGCCGCGGTAGGCGTGAGGTTAACTAGGCTGAGGCTCATGAGAACAAGTAGGATGATTTTTACCGTAAATTCTGACCATAGCGGTGAAACTGGTGTTGGTAGGGAGCATTTAATTTTTTGTCTATGGGTCCGCAGAACACTCTTGTAAATCCGAATGTTATGTATGGCATTGGAAAATCCAGATGCTGCAGCTGAGTTGACCGAGTTTGGAGATCCTTTGCTTCATTGCAAAAACAAGTTCGCTTTGTTGAAAAAACAAGAATTGACCGATAGGATATTACCAGAAAAATCGTCTTAGGCTTGTTTGGCAACTACGATAATGATGGCGGCGCGTCTAAGAAAGGAGGTGATAGTTTTGTTTCTATTAGGAAATCGAGAAATCCTACAATTATTTTGAAAAACAACGATCAGCTTTCAAGTGCTATAATCGACAGCGGCAGCGATAAGTGTCTTATTAGTAACCGGGACATAACGTATTAATTCTAAAAATAATGTTACGGGATACGTTGACCTGTCAATTATGAATACTGTGAGCAGCAAATAATGTCTAATGTCTGAGGTCGTTGCCCACACAATGCGAAGAAGCAATACTTGAAGAACCTTGGAGTTTGAGATCGCAGCGGGAGAAGCATAAAGAAAAAAACGCTGTTGTGGAGAAAGAGTCTCGGAAGCGAGTGAATAAAGTAATAAAAAAGACAGACCTCTCGTGGCGCACTGCGGAGCAGTACAGATACCTGGTAATTCGTTGCAGTTGATTAATGATTTTGTAAGGAAGGCCAAACCTGGTAAATACATTGGGAATAAAAGAATGTTGGAAAAAGGAATAATTCTAACAGAATCGCTGCTTACGGTAGACAAAGAGGAAAATGTACCTGTTTTATTATTGAACGTCTCGGAAGACGTTGTTTATTTAAGCGATAATAGTGTATTGACTTACGTGGAAGCTGTAGGTGAAGAAAAGGTAGAAGAAGAGGTTTACCTGACTACAGTAGAAGAAGCGCTAAGGGAAGCTAATTTGGTTCATCTCGATGAACTGTCGAATTCAACAAAAAGTCAACTCATGTTGTGGTGGAAGCGAAAATGCCATAACTATGGGTGGGCAAAGGTTGGAGGTTGACCAATCGATGCAGAACTGTTATTGTTCTCGTATTGACGAACGGGAAACTTATGCACAAGATGAGAATACACCCAATGAACCTAGGGGCGAACGGCGCCCTTTAACGATTGATGACGTCATTTGTGACGATAACGACGCCAAACCACTACTAGTCGACTTGCTAAACAATTTCCGTAAAGTTATCACGTTAGAAGGCGAGACGATAGGTGTAACGAAAGTCATGAAGCACAAAACTTTTCTCAAACCTGATGCACCAGCGCCAAATATCCCACCCTACCATACTCCTCATAAATATCAAGAGGACTTTATTGAGGTTAACAAGCAAATCCTAGCACAGGGAAAGATTGAGCCCCATATGTCAGACTATAATTGCCCTGTTATTGTTGTAAAGAAGAAGAGTGGCGGGAGACGGCCAGTAATTATAATTGGTTTTAGGGCCTATTCGATTCCACGTATGGATGAAATTTTGATCACCCTCGGTGGCAATAGCGTTTTCTCTAGTTTGGATTTAAGATCAGCGTTTCCTCAGGTAGAACTAGAAGAAAATAGCCGCAAATTTACAGCTTGCAGTATAGGCTACTAGAAGTACCAGTTCCGTAGGATTCCTTTTGGACTTAGCTCAAGTGCAAGCGTTTTCCAGCGTGTGATGTCTTCTGTTCTTTCCACTATCCTTAGGAAGCTTTGCTTTGTTTTCCTCGATGAAAATTTTGCATTTTCTAAATCTAGGGGTCAGCATTTGACCGACTTGATAACTGTCTATAACAAATTACGGGACGGAAATTTATCTCTAAAGCCTGAAGAATGTCAGTTCTTCAAAAATCGATAGAATATCTGGGCAATGTCGTGTCGGCTGACGGAATTCGTTGCAACAGTCTGAAAAATTCCAAAATTTACCGGTACCATAAACCTGAAAGAATTGCGACAATTTTTCGGAGTTGCGAATGATTTCCGCGGGCACATTCCTCTGTTTGGATCGGTTTCGAATCCTTTGTACCGACTTCTACGAAAAAACGTTGACTTCGACTTGACTCCCCAATACCAAGAGAGTTTTGATAGTATTAAAGCTGCTTTGACCTTTGACACTGTTAGCAAAGTTCATGTGTGTGCGTAGATACATTTAGGCTGAACTCTATCTTGATCTATAACACGTTAAAATCTGTCTGGGCTCGAGTCGTTTCACTCGTTGTCTAGACACGGAAGACCATGTCGAAAGGGGCTAATAATTCGGTTAGGTTTTAATAATTGTTATTGTGTCATAAACTATTTTATACCGTGCAGTAATCCCGAAATTGATTTGTGTGTTTGATAGGTTGTAGCATTTTCGTTGATTGTGTTTATTTAGTATGTTATAATGCATAATAGATGAAAATTGTGAAATTGAAGTGCAATCAACTTTGTTTTAGAGCTCGATCCTAAGTGTGTGTGTATCATATTGTAACAGAAACCGTTTGGATAAGCCTGCGCGTTTTCGAATACCCTATACGCACCCAAAGACCCACGAAGTTCTTTACAGACACCGTTCTACGTCATCCTGACATTTAATAAACCATTTCAAATGTTCACGGACGTTTCATATTTTGGAGTTGGTGCTGTACTGATGCAATCGGACGACAACGGGGATAAAGTTATGAGACCTATTGCTTATTATAGCAAAAGTCTGAATTCTACCCAGAAGCTTTATAGCACCACCAAAAAGGAATTTTTTCTGCCATTCACGTTAGAAGGCGAGACGATAGGTGTAACGAAAGTCATGAAGCACAAAATTTTTTGTGCTTTGAGCTAAAGTTCGCTCTGAATTTGTGCTACGCTCAACATTTTGACTGCGACTACATAATATTAAGTTCAATACCAAACTCAAATTTAAAGTCAATTGTAGTAAACTATTTTGAAAAAACAAACATGAACTGGATCATGCGTTCATTTAGCTCTGATTAAGTATTTATGAAAATTGAATTTGCGACTACTGGTTGGTCAGCATCATTATGAATATTACCTCCGTGCACCACCGGGGCGCTCGTCGCAGTCAAAGTGGTAAAGCTTTCAATTTCCTTATCCCAGGGTACCCAATTTTCCTGTACACTGATCATCAGCACCTGGCTCCTCTGTTGACTAAAAAATTGCATGATGATTTTACCATAGCAAGGTGGTGTATAAATGTACACTCTTTTGATCCTATCGTTAAGTATTTCCCGAGTAAACTCAACGTCGTTACCGACTGCCTAAGTAGGTTACCTGCAGACAAAGACCGGCTGAGGTCAAACGACCTAAATAGCTGTGCCGAGCTCAATGCAGAGGCTGAGATCTGCGGCGCACTGACGAGGCGGAGAGCGTTGACCTTGGTCGCTTCCAATGACTCCACGGCGCAGCAGGCAGACAACTCGACGCCGACTAAGACGACTGAGCCAAAATTAATAGACTACATCTAAAAAGAGGAGAAAGTACCGTGGACTCTCCACGAATTTGTTACAGAACAGAAACAAGATCCTTTCTGTCCAGAGCTATAGGAGGCTTTACTACATGCAAATAGTTCAACGGTTCCCGATTTGCTCAAATAATTAATTTTGAATAACGGGCGGTATATAAGACGACAAATTGACTCATGGACTAGCACTATTCTGATATCTGTTGTCCCGTCTTCATTGATGGAAAAAGCAATTCTCGGTATACATTCTACGTATTATACTGACGCGTTGCAGACTTTATTTAAATTTGTGAAGGACCAGGGGGTAGAGATACGCTGGTGAACTGCTACGTTTATTGGTAGCGATGTTGATACAGGTTGGGGTGCGAACCAAATGCGCGGGCCCTAAAGAGCTCTGAGGTGCTTAGGGTAGGGGGGGGGGCGAGAGTATGCGCGCGTGGCGTGCACATTACCTCCCCCCTCCAACAATTTTAGGTACTTAGCTATAAACAATATTCGGGAAATAAACAATATATCCAAAAACAATATTCGGGCGGAAAAAACCCAAATCCAAATTTAAGGTAAGCGTACCCCTTATGAATCCTTGTTTATGGGATTTCTTCAGAAACTGGGATTTTTGCTGCTATAAGAAGAGTAAGAGGTCAGGTACACCCTGTGAAAAAATGAGACTCGTACGTTCACTCGTTCGCCCACTACGGGGGTTTAAAGATTGGTGGGGAGGGGAGGGGGAAGAGGTATTTTATCATGTTACACCTCCCCCATGGCACTTTCTTCACGGCGCGAAGTTGCTATGTCATCTCCTATGTCTCTGGATTACTCTATAATGATTTCAGGGGTCTAACTTGAACCAAAAATTTAAAAAAATTTTTTATTTGAATTGTTTATGTTTCTTTGTTTTGCTTATAATGTAAACAATGGTTTTTGGAGTTTCAAAATGTTTCTACTCCTACAGTTTTTGAGCTACAGTGATGATTTTGGTATCATTGAATGCAAGAAGACACGGGCTTTTATTGTGACTATAATTTTTGTTCTCAAATTTCCATTTTAATATAAAAAAGTGTAAAAATTGTAAAAAATGTCCTGTTTCGAATATATGCAGTTTTATGACGTCATAACTTATGAACAATAAATAATTTGGGAAATATTGATAGTCACCATAAAAGCCCGTGTCTTCCTGCATCCAATGATACCAAAACCATCACTCTACCTCAAAAACTGTAGGAGGAGATACTTTTTGAACCCCCCCCCCCCTCAAATTTGGTTTTCTTCGGTTTCCCATTTTCTTTTCAAGAAAATCCAACTTTTGCTCTAAGCAAAACGATTCCAAATTTGATTTCCTATCAGTATACCAAATTTCATTGTTCTAGGTTCAATAATAAAGAAAAAAGTCCGTATGGGGTAGGCTTCCCTTAAAAACCAAGTCCGCCTTACATGTGTGTATTGCTCAAAGGTAATTCTATTAACTCGAAAATACACTGGTTCATAATTGAATCGTGGTTCTTCACCCTTAAAAGATCAATACAAATAAATTTGGTCAAATTTAGCTCAAGAAGTATCAACACAAGCCGCAACACAAGCTGGGAGTATAAAGGCGCTGAAGCGATATAACATAATGCCTTTATCCTCAACATTGAAAATAAATAAAACACTAGCTGCTAAAAAAGGTCAGCATTAGCATTAAACTTATCAAATTACCACAACGTCTGCAAAACACGATAAAGGGAAGTAAATGAAACGCCAGATAATCTCATTAATAAAAAACACAATTTCAATTCGCATCAACCCAAATAATTTCATTTCCTTCGCAATAAAAAGTTATTACTCGTCGCAACAATTTGTAAATATAAACAATTTAGACATCAAGTAATCACAAGGATAATTTCGAAATCGTGGCCACAGCAAATACCTCTAGAGCAAACATAATCAATTTGCTTGAACATCGTTACTGGACGTTAGTGAAGTCACGCATACACACAGGTATTACTACTAGCAACTAAATAAATCTATTTATTATAGCGATTATAGATTAACTGCAAAGTAAAATACGAGTTCCTCGGCAAGGCAATTTCGGAAAATTTTATAATGAGCAACGCTATTACCTCGTAGGTAACGAAAAATAATTCAGAAAACATAATGAAATTAGGTGGATATCAAATTAAAGAATCATTAAAGTTTTCACCAAAAAGAAGCATTCAAAACATCGTCTGCGTTACCGTAGACTTAAAAATAGAAGTTAGATAATGATATTGTTATCATACGCGTATGTTATTGTTATTGATTGTTATAATGTTAAAGCCAAACATCGCACCAATTAGAACGGAACTTTTCCACTATTAGTAAAACAACAATCGGAATAAACAGAGTGCCGTAGACTCGTAAGACTTAATTCTATCGGTAACACAACGATATAGAACGTGAAGTAAGATATAAGAAAATACGTAACAAAATCGAAAACACGCTAGTTTAGAACATCAAGTATGAATATGAAAATCGGGTTTCGCACCCTGCAAAAATAAAAGAATGATCACTAAGTCGTTTCAAATTATCGTAATGTCGGCGTAATAAAATGTAAACAAAGTCATAATTTTTGAACGACTGAATTTATAATTACCTACTTTCAAGTTTCTAAATATACTTAAACCACGTTGGCAACACCAACGTTGGTAGAGTAACACTGTAAAATATTAACACCACATTAAATCTTCAAAGTAGTTACTCCTTTGAAATCACTGCGCGCGAAGGTGAATTTCAGTAATTTCTTGACTGCGCGCGGTGGCTTAACTGCCGTCAAGGCCGCCTATGTTTGTGGACAGGCGCTCTGGCGCCTGGCTGTGCTTTCGTACACCCACGCGAGGCCATGTACATGTACCATGTTACCGTGTTACAAGATGTTGTGTTACCGCTCGCACTCGTGCGACCTGAAATTGGAAAAAATACGAGAAGATTAGCATGGCTAAAGCGCAAAATTTGGTACATGAATGCTTGAATAAAGTAAAATGAGAAACACCTTTAGTGTCAGAGGGATCCATTACCGAATCTTACTATTTAGTTAATGACGAGTAAACATTCTTAAAACTTTGAGTCAATGATTTAAATGTCCAGCAAGAACAGGTCTCTCATAATCATTTAAGTTTTCTCAGAAAATAAATGCTGACTCAATAAAGATCAGCTGAATTCCGAATAGGCATTTAATTTCTTGAGAGATCGAAAACACTGTCTCCCCGTCAAAATCTCAGCATCAGCAACCGGATGTCGCTAGAATTTTCCAATCTGTATATAAAGTGTGAATTCAGCATATTAATTCTCATCGAGACATGAGAGTGCGCACTTGAAACGTTCCCAGACAATGCATGGCAAAAAAAGATTAAATATGTGCAAAGTCGTCAATTATTGCATCACATGCCAACAATCACGTGCGGCTTTTACATAAGAACATAAGAAAATTATTATTCTGTGATAGTGAATCCTTTATACTGTGAACGATTACTTTACATTTCACATATCTCGTTACGTTAACGACTTAATCAAAATAGTTAAATACTAAAGCATATACGAGGTTAACATGAATCATAAGCAAATACAACAAAAAGACACTATTGAATACATAAGAACATACTTTTTACGGTACGTACACGAAAAGTTGTCAAGTTAAAAATCAATATTGACGTAAAATACTCTAAATTTTAATCGTTCAATCAGTTTTAAATTGTCCCTTGGAAACTTTGGGAGACTTGACGATAAATTTTGCATTCTTTTACGTCTGATTAATTTCAAATTACACAACTTAAAACTTTACTGATTATGAAATTTTAGTAGGCTTGCAAAATGACTATATGACGCACTAGATCGTAAACGTGCTCAAAAAACATCAAACAGTCACTCTCGTTTAACAAACAACTAAGAAATAAATTAAATTTTGTTATTACTTTTAATTAGTCTCCACTATTCAATTATTCGTCAATTGTCCAAAACATATCTTATTCATGACTATTCACCAGTCATATTCATAGCCACGCCGTCGTACCTCGGCTGTCAACTGTTGCTATACAGAGCCACCGGAAATAAGGCGCTCACGGCCTTGCTAGAGTTCAAGGCCTGCATGGTACTTGCGGCCATGAGCCAATGCAAAAAATAAACTGCAAATACTACTCACTCGTACTGCACGCGCTGTAACGAATATGCACATGAAATTGGGCGTGCTGCTCTGCACACTCTACCTTTCTATTACTCGTTACTCTCAACTAATTACCAGACCACCACGTGTGGTTAATTACTGGGCTTCTATCGCCTCTCATTATTACTCTCGTATGGTACTTCTGTTCGCCAGCACAATGACAACCGCAATCTACAATACTAAACTCTGACCGTCATGGTATAAATGGTATTATTTCCACTACATGAAATTATGAACTAAAATCAGAGTCCCATCGAAAATCAACGGTAACAGCTTCTCTTAAAGCTTATTCACTTGGCTGCGCGCATTACTTTAATACTATTCCTCAACAGTATTACTCGACCTCGCTGGAAAATTTACCTGGTAATCTTAAGGAGAGCGTCTCCCTTCTGCACCCCATGTTTTGGAGATTTCTTGCGAAACTGGGATTTTGGCCGCTATAAGAAGTGTAAGGGTCAGGTACATCCTGTGAAAAAATGAGACTCGTACGGTCATTCGTTCGCCCGCTACGGGGGTTTAAAGAATGGGGGGGAGGGGAGGGGGAAGGGGTATTTTATCATGTTACACCTTCCCCATGGCACTTTCTTCACGGCGCGAAGTTGCTATGTCATCTCCTATGTCTCTGGATTACTCTATAATGATTTCAGGGGTCTAACTTGAACCAAAAATTTTAAAAAATTTTTTATTTGTATTGTTTATGTTTCTTTGTTTTGCTTATAATGTAAACGATGGTTTTTGGGGTTTCAAAATGCTTCTCCTCCTACAGTTTTTGAGCTACAGTGATGGTTTTGGTATCATTAAATGCGAAAAGACGCGGACTTTTATGGATGCTAAAATTCGTTTCCTCAAATTTACATTTTCAATATGAAAAAGTGTAAAAATAGGAAAAAAATGCCCTTTTTCGGAAATGTAAAAATTTATGACTTCATAACTCATGGGCAATGAATAATTTTGGGATGAATTTTAGCATCCATAAAAGCCCGTGTCTTTCCGCATTCATTGATACCAAAATCATCACTGTAGCTCAAAAACTGTAGGAGGAGAAGATTTTTGAAACCCCCCCCCTTCAAACTTCGTTTTCTTCGATTTCCCATTTTCTTTTCATGAAAATTGAACTTTTGCTCTAAGCAAAAACGATTCCAAATTCAATTTCCTATCAGTATGTCAAATTTCGTTGTTCTAGGTTCAATAATAAAGAAAAAAGTCCGTATGGGGGACGCTCTCCTTAAACCATTTACCAGATATATCCACAGCCTTGTCGGTATCTTTTACCTCTCTGGGGTTACCTCTCTGGGGTTACCTCTCTGGGTTTACCTCTCTGGGTTTACTTCTCTGGGTTTACCATTTACGTACACTAGATGAGTCTTTCTCTTCTTTATTTTTATTCTCTCACGGACACTAACTCTGCCGCGGTCTCTGCTCTTTTTGCTCTCTATTTTTCTCACATATTTTTCTTTCATACTCAGAGCAATGACATCGGGTATGTATCATCAGATCATCCACTATTATTCACTTCGCTTGGAAAAGTATCTTTACTTCTTCCTATTCTTATTTATCTTCTTTACTGAAAATCATATTAATTACCACAGTATATTTCATCATTATTTCATCATTTCACTGGATTGTACTACTTGTACATCATCTTTCAATCAATTCCTGTCCTCTTAATACAGCAAATTGTTCCTTCAGTAATGGATCCTTTGATCCGTAGTCTCTCGAACTCTACTTATACTCTAACGCTAGAATGTTGAGTTTTACAAAGGTCTTCAGCATTACCTTTGGGCAAATTGGAACGCACTTCCCCCCTGCAACATCCTACCAGACACATCCAGCGAAAATACTCAGATATGATTTTTAAAACTGACACAATAAATGTCCAAAATATAGTCACCCCAAAAATGTCCTTCCTACCCACAAGCAAGTAGGGATTACTTGTAAGGAGCATGGTTTGCAACTGACCTCTTCCCTCAAATTACAGGTAGCATTACATGACCTACATGTTGCACAGGCTACAGAAGGCATTTAAGGATACTTATCTCTCTGTCGCCAATATATCCACGCTAGAAAAAAAACTGTGGTAGTCATTGTACTAGTCCTAGGTGCGCTGGTTACTGAAAAAACAGGCATAGTTACGTTACTAGTTTGGTGTCTAGGTATTACACAAATAACATCACTGTTCAACACAGTTTAACGGTTGCTCAAGCGTAAATTTACACAACTAAAAGAATACAAAATTATTTGAAACACTTATAGCAACACTTCGAGAAAATAGCGGCACTCACTTTAAAAAAACAGCTCTTTTAAACTCTTAAAAATAACTCATGTCTAGGGGTCATTGAACACACGGCTTGCACTCTGCAAGTGCAGCCTTTGTTTGGCCTTGAAAAAATTCTACCTCTGCTGCTGCACGCTGTCTGCCGTCTGCCTCACGCGCATTGAATATCTAGGCTGCAACGGGACTAACAATTATAACAATTAATTGTTGCTGCGTTACTTATCTTAAATTGTAGATTTAGTTGTCGTTGTCGAACGAAGTCGCGATCTCTGCAGTCGTTGGAAGCGATGCACCGTTACTGCTTCGTCCGTAGCACGAAGATATCGTAGCTGTAGTCGGGTGAATCACCAAGTAGATGTAGTTTTTGGCTCTGTAGCCGCCCTTTCCGTAGATCTCTGAAGCTCTCTGTCTGTAGATGCTGTCCTTATAATCGATTTCTCGTTGCTCTGACTGTCTCTGCAGATCCTCTTCATAGACGTTACAAAAATTCTCGTCACCAGACGATCTTCACGGTAATTCTCTTGATTTCTCTGTAATTATCTCCGCCGTGTTGATTTTCTGAAGTCACTGGATCTTTTTCTCCAACTTCTGTAGGTTTCTCGTCGAACACTATTTCTCCTTCACTTCTCAATAATATCTTCTTAAATTTACGGCTCCGTAAACTCTCTGGCCACCAATGTGAAGGACCAGGGAGTAGAGATACGCTGGTGAACTGCGACGTTCATTGGTAGCGATATTGATACAGGTTGGGGTGCGGACCAAATGCGAGGGCCCTAAAGAGCTCACCGCTTATAAGAGCTCTGAGGTGCTTAGGGTAGGGGGGGGGGCGAGAGTATGCGAGCGTGCACAAATTTACACTGAAATATTTTCCCATCTTTAGAGAAAAACAATTCGTGAATTTGTAGAGAAATGTAAGGTTTGCAAATAATTAAAAGTTAATCCGTCCGTACCTATTAAAATTCTTGCAGCACCAATGGCTAAACAGCCATTCGAAGTAGTATCAGTAGATTTTTTGGGACCACTCCCAGTAACTGATAATCAAAACAAGTACTCCCAGTAACTGATAATCAAAACAAGTTTTGTTATAATAGATCTTTTTTTGAGCTATTGTAAATTGTTTCCCAGCAGATACGGTATCTCCTGTTTAAGTAATTGTTGCTCGACTTTTTTGGTTTTCCGAAAGTATTACTTAGTGACCCAGTTCTCGAGTCCTAATCAGTGGCAGTGAAGCAATTTGCCAAGATCCACGCGATCGCGAAAAAGGAAGTACTATCGTGGAGCCCCATTCGAACGCTTTTGCTGAGCGCAACAGTAAGAAAATTACGAATCTCCTCAATTTGTACGTAAATTCCATGGTACACACTGAATTAGATCAGTGCTTGGAAATGACGGAAAATGCCATTAACAATTCCTTGAATTCTACGTTAAGAGATACTCCAAGTTATATTATTTTTGGCAGAGATATGTGTCCGGATTTTGAGGCTGAGAATTTCGAGATCACGTATAGCTACGAAACAGACGTAGATTTGGTAAACTTTCGCTCCAAGGAAGCAGCCACGATTGTCGAAAGCGTTAGGACACTAATTATTAACAATTCAGCCGAGCAAAACATGTACCATAATTTGAGACTTACTGATAAAAAAATTCGCTCCGGGTGATCGAGTCATAAGGAACCGTTAGAAAACGCATAAACTCGATTTATTGGGGCTAGATCCTGGCATCATAACGCAGGTGAACAAAACTTGGGGGCAGATCAAAACCAGTGAGAAAATTCTTAAAAGCAACATGAATTATGTACTACCTCTACGTAAGACGACTTAAAAGCTATTGCGATCTACGACTGACTGTATTAATATGCAACAATTTTCATTGCGTTTACTAGTTCCTAGTTTTAACCAATATGTACTCAATTGTTTATAATTGTATTTTTAGCTACTACATTTAGGCTTCATTTTCAAACTCGCTACTTCTTTTCTAATTTTTCGTCTAAGTTTTACTGTAAGCTGGAAGGCGATTTGTCATGCAATGCAGAGAAACCGTTACAGTATAACAACATGTGATGTTCTTGTGTTCTTGCCTTAGCCGTCCGTGGTTATTGAATTGGGATGCGAGCCGTGCCGAGTTTGCACATATTTGATTTTTTTGTGCCTCATGTCCGGGGAAGCTAACGTTTGCTCTAAATTTTATCGATGAATTGACAGGTGGAAATTGTTACGGAATTTTCCGCTCGTGAAATGAAGGTACTGAGGCCGAAATTTATAACGCGAGCGATGAATTTTGATCGCTCAGCAAATTACGTGTCCGCTCTGATCAGGATAGCTTAGCATATGCGTCTCGGAGAAATCCTCTGACGATACTGAGTAATTTCATTTGTTTTTCATTGCCTTAACATTGGCTAAAAATGTAATTTCCATGGGATAAATTATCTGGCCCTGTATGTATTTTTTTCATAATTCTTTCTTGCACGCATTTATGTCTACACCATTATTTTATTTCTGGCCTCGTTAATCGGGTTCTCATTTCGTTCCAATTTCAGGTTCGTTTGGTCATGCGAACGGAACAAGAGAATGGGGGGTCAGTGAGCACGACTGCGCGGGTACTTGTCGTTGGTCAAGCCTTCGATTTAAGCGCGCTAAGTGTCTTCGGCTAGGCGCTAAGTAGAGACCACAACACCCAATATGGGAAACATCGTATCGTCAGCGAGTGTGCACGCGCTCACCACATCGTTGACCAAACATCAGGGACGGCTGTCTGACGACTGGGTCCGTGCTAATTCCCAATTGAACCGAGTGGCGGATCTTTTGCTGATGGCAATAACAGTGTTAGTTATTGCTCTAGCGTTCGTGGTGTATTACCTGTCGAAGAAAACGAACGTGCTCTCTGAATTAGTGCGTTCGGAAGATTTCGTGTTGAAGCACTAATTCGATTTCGTGATTTCGTGTTAAGGCTGAGCGTCGCAGCGACGCTGGCTTGGTGGGGGATTGGAGTGGGGGATCCAAACAACCTGCCTCTGTTGCCTGGCTGCGCATAGAAGCGATCCTGGCGCCAGCAGCAGCCCGTGGAACTTATTTCACGGACACGCCTCGTATAAGCAGAATTGAACGGGCACAATTAGTGTTCAATATCGTTTTTGAATCAGGTAAATGTGAAAATGAAATTATTTTTCTGGATGTTATTTTACGTGATTTCTTACATAGATTCTAAGCCTTGCATACACTGATTGGGAGCATTTCCTATCATGAGTTAATGCAAAGTATGGTAGGTGCTGTCTTACTTTAATATCTTGAGTAATCCGAGACTTTTTTTTCATAATTTACGCTTGAATATCAAACAACAATAGATGGAATTTACTGTGAAATGAATATGAATGTTTATTGATTTACCTAAATATGATAACGTTACACTCGATATTGACAGTGATATTAGCATTATGAATAAATAGCAAACCGTGTGGTAAACGATCATCGAGGCAGCAGAAAAGCGTAGGAATCTTAAATTGGCCTCTGTAATAACGCATAACCTACTGACAGGGGAAGCTCAAAATCACGTGGTGAATTATCAGGGGATACGTACCTTGAATAAAGAAGAAAACCTCGGCAGTATCTTTTCTGCCTCCAATGATACCACAACAACAAGAGCAGCAGCAGCATCAAGTTTGGGCGATGCCTTAAACGTGTCCGAGCTGAGAATGGTGTTTCGGGAATAACAAAGCAACGACACCGATGAAGCTGTCATTCAGAAAGCTCTGAAGGTAAGTTGAATCACAACCACTATGATCTCATTTGAGTTCTAATATATGGCCTTAAAATCGCTGTAAATTGTTTTCATTCGCGAAAGCAAATTGTCAGAAAAATGTGAATAAGCTCGAAATTATACAATCAAGAGCGCCTGACTCCTGAACAGCATCATGTGGCCAGACAGATACCGATTTTTGTGCCCAATTTTGATTGTTCCGAAATAACTCAGGTCACCAAGCGCCCATTGTGAGGCTCAAACGCCCTTAATCGACAAGACGACTACGTGCTGCATCTACGAGGCGTGTCCGTAAAATAAGTTCCACGGGCTGCAGCTGGCGCTAGGATCGCTTCTATGCGCGGCCAGGCAACAGAGGCAGGTTGATTGGTTCCCCCACTCCAATCCCTTACTAAGCCAGCGTCGCTGCGACGTTTTGTCTTGGCTCAGCAGCCGTCAGCGACGGAGCTTCCTCTTGCGTCTCCCGCCAGCTGCCTTTGAATAGCCTAAATGTTCAGTCAAATTCGTGTCAATTGTGGTTTTGCTGACCTCCGGAATCTTTTCGCAAAGCTCCCGAACGGTTATTCGTCGATCTTCAAGCATTGCAGCTTCGACTTTGGCAACTGTTTCGTCGGAAACCGATGGCCGCCCTGCACGGGCTTCGTCGTGGACGTCTGTTCGGCCATTTTCAAAGTCCTTGACCCATCTGCGCACCATCCCGGAGCTCATAAACTCTTCTCCATACACTTGACATAGTTCTTCGTGAATTTCCTTCGCCGATTTCTTCTTAGCGGCCAGGAAACGAATAACACACCGCAACTCGCCAGCTGGTGGGAGACGCAAGAGGAAGCTCCATCGCTGATGGCTGCTGAGCCAAGACTAAACGTCGCAGCGACGCTGGCTTGGTAGGGGATTGGAGTGGGGGAACCGAACAACCTGCCTCTGTTGCCTGGCCGCGCATAGAAACGATCCTAGCGCCAGCGGCAGCCCGTGGAACTTTTTTTACGGACGTGCCTCGTATCTATTAGTCATCCACTTTGAGTTGCGAGTGATATGCACGCACATGAATTTCGAAATAAATCTTCATGAGTATATATTTCAACATTTTGACCGCAATTGGTTAAACTGAATTTCAATATTCACTAAAATTTCAAGTAAATTAAAGTTAGTTATTTTGAAAAGCAAACAATAACCGGATCCGGCCGTCATTTTGCTTTAATTAAATATTCATTACAAATTTAGTTTGTGATCCTGTTCGGTCAGCAGCATTAGAAAAATCCCCTCCAAGACCACCGGTAGAGTACGTTGCGCTGAAAGTGTTAATGATGATAGTAGTCATTTGGAGCGATACTAAGTGTAGCCTGTTATTAAATGGGGGATGAGGGGATTGCCGGATTCAAGTATTATCTCAACTCACCATCATTTACCATGCTCATTGCGCACGTAGCACTGAAATTAGATTTTTTCATGTGCTTATAACGACAGATTGATAGTGTAATAGAGATGTTTTTTAAATATTCTAACGCAATTTATTTTCCATCTTTTCAACTTTGAGAAATTGTTTTAGTTCTCCACGTGTTAGAATACAAAGATAGTCACATATCATTTTACTGAAATGAACACTCAATTTCTTAAAAATTCTACATATATCAGTCTATAAAAGGCAACGTTTCGATGTTATTAACATCATCTTCAGGATGCCAAAGACAAAACAAACAATCACTCTAATAAAACTATGTCAATCCAAAACTTAAGGCACATCAGACTGAATATAAATATTGGTAATCCCATTGTAATATGACTAGATAGGACTTATTTTGTGCAAGAATAAAATTACAGATGCCTAGTTACTGATCACCAAATATTCATATGGTAACGACACCACTGATAGAGGCAAAATGGACGATCTACCGAAGGTTCCAAACGTCTAAGCCACAGTCCTACAGAACAATTTTAGAGCAAAAAAAATTTGTATTTTCGTTGAGGGTAGGTTCAAGTTTATAAATGTGCAGTGCTTCTATAACTTGAACTCTATACCGGTGAAGCCGATTTTATACGGATGGTACGTGGACGATATTATCGTCGAAATTGAGATGGTAGAGCAGTTGGAGATGTTGAGGAATTTGATGACTGATAATCCGGTGTTACATTTACGTAAGAGCTGGGTGTAAATGGGAAGCTGCCATTTCTTGACGTTTCAGTTGAAGCATCTCAGGGTGCTTTTCGCATAACTGTGTATGTCGCCCTCGCATGCTGGTGGAACCAGAAACTGTGATTGTGATGCAGCGCATGTGTATTAAGAATGCGTTATCCATACCTTGTTAAACCCTATTGAAAATCGAGGACGGTGCACCGGTGGAATATGAGTGGAAACATGGACGATTTGAGGTTGCTTTATCGTCTATTTAAGGGTCAAATGTCCAGTCGCCGCGACCATACTGCGCCCTTAATACGTCCATACTGCGACGAACTTTGGTCGGTGAACAGCTTCAAATCAACCTCAAATCACCTCTAAAACCAACTTAGGCCGATGAATGGTTTCAAATCAACCTCAACCCAACTCTACATCCAATGAATCGCTCGCTTCGCAACCTTAATCAACTCCAAATCACGGGTGGCCACCTCTACGCAATCGCTTAAAAAACGCTCCCAGCTGCCAGTGTATGACGTCACGAGCATATATACATATGGTTGTGACGTCATACACTGGCAGCTGGGAGCGTTTCTTATCCATCGTACAGAGATCACCTGTGATTCTGATTTTGCTAGGGTGAAGAAGCAACAATATTAACATACCATGCTAACCGCACACCAATAATAAATATCATCTACCCTTATTTAGGATATATGAATCAATTGCGCAACCTTAACCAACACATTTACGTACATATTTGGTAGCAACGATCAGATATTCGGTATAACCACCCCCCACCCACACACACACACAAATATGTACCTGAACACATTGTTGATCACCTTCGAGAACGTCCTTCAATTCAGAGGTTGCTGAAGACGGACGAGGGACATTCAGGTTTGGTTTCCACATTTTGTTGCTTTTACATTGCCTTCACTACCAGCCCCACCACAACGATGAATCGTCATAAATATCAATTGACCGAGGTGGTGAAGCTAATAGTTGGGCCATCTCTCGTTCCTCGTCAACAGGAAGAATCGCCATTTTCCCCAGAAGTCACGGGTCTGAACTCAAATACAAGCGAAATTTTAGAAGAAAACGACTCTTTGTGCGTTCCAGCGTCATTTTCTTATGAAGCTTCCGTTAGAGTAGCCAATGCAGCATACAACTGTCTTTCATTTTAACCGTTGCAGATAAATGTAAATTGCTGTCTTTTTATTTGAAATTCGGATCGAAAGGTTAAAAAATATTTATAAAATCCTGTCATAAAATTATTGATGAGGCAATGTATTGGTATCGGTCATTTTTACTGGTGTTGGTAAAATCCGGCCGATACTTTCCAATAACACGTATTTTATCATAAAAATGAAGGTCATAAATCATGAAAGTAAAAGTTATGATCAAATAAAGAGCCTATTCATACCTAGTAAATTAGTTAGCTAACTGTTGAATTACAGTGTTTAATAAGGCCCGCTAACTGAATTTACTTCTTCGACTTCCCGATGAGGCACGTACGGTCAGTAAGTGAAAGCTATGTAACATGAATAGTGGAAAACAGAAGCGACATATAACTATTATACTTAAACAACAAAACAGGCGAACCAAAATCAAACCAATTATGTAAATAAAGTTGAAGGTGTATTTTAAAGTTTTTGAAATTTAATGCAGAAAAAGCTGAAAATTCGATTTTTATTTATCTTGTGAATCGTCAAATACTACAAAGCGAATAATTTTATTTTAATTTTAGCATATGGATTCCCGTACAGTAGGAATATAGCATTTTTCTTTAATTTACGATGTTTGAAAAATTCACGAACAATCTTATAGTTAGTTGCGCGTGTTTGGATCTTTTTGGTTTCGGGGCCTATCGAATATTAATGTTTTTTTTTTCGCCGAAGTATGTATTTTGGTGTGGAAAACACAAACATGCTAACTATTTTGTGGATAAATTATTGTTTTGGTCCACTTTTGGAACCACACCTTTTTCACTTCAAATTAATCTAAGTCACGTTCAAATTAATCCGAGTAAAGTTTAAATTAATCCGAGTCAAGTTCAAATTAATCCAAGTCAAGTTCAAATTGATCCAAGTCAAGTTCAATTTAATCCAAGTCAAGTTCAATTTAATCCAAGTCAAGTTCAATTTAATCCAAGTCAAGTTCAAATTAATCCATGTCAAGTTCAAATTAATCCAAGTCAAGTCACCGATACTTTTAAAATTTTATTAAAATAAAATCATTATAAGCCCAACATGAGTAATGCAATAAAATTATTAACTAATGTATCTAATAATATAACAATATTAACAATAAAGTTTTCGATTAGGAATAATAGAACTGCTCTAGCTTTGTTAACTATATTGTTGCAATAAAATAACAAAACGAAATCCTTGCAATAGATGTTTCAAACCGTATTGCAAAGTAATCTAGTTGTTATAGCAAATGTTTTCAAAAGTAGACCGAAAAAACAATTTCTCCGCAATATGGTTATCATTTTCATGTTTTTCACACCAAAATACATACTTTGAGCAAAAGAAAACATTAAAATTCGATAGGATCCGAAACCGGAGAGATGCGCTAACACGCAACCAACTATAAGAATGTTCGTGATTTTTTCAAACATCTTAAAATAGAAGAAAAATGCAAGATTTGTGATGAACGGCGATTTGCGTGCTAAATTGAAATAAAATGATTAGCTTTGTAATATTTTACGACCTACAAGCTCAATTAAAATAGAATTTTCAGTTATTTTTATGTTTAATTTATAAAAACTTTAAAATGCGCTATCAACTATATATGATAGGTTTAATTTTTGTTAGCTAAAATGTTTTAGTTGTAAAAGTATAAAAATTTTATGTCCCTACTGTGTATAACTATTTATGCCACAAAGTTTTGACACAGACCGTCCGTGACATCGGGAATTCAACGTAGTAAATTCACTTAGCGGGCCTGATTAAACGATGTAATTCAACATTTAGCTAATTTACTTGGTATGAATAGGCTCTTTAGTTGATTATACATTTCTTTAAACGAATTATGACCTTATTTTCACGATAAAGTACGTATTGTTGGAAAGTATCGATGAAATATCGGCCAGATTTTGCCGCTACCGATATATCTGTACATCACTAGCCTACGATCACGCAACGTTTGCTAGTAGGAAGCTCCTCAATTCAAAATATAATTCAACTCTAACTCATCAATAATGCTAATGTTCATCAGGTGATTAAGGAGTTTGATTCGGTTAGTATTTACTTTAATGCGTTCACGGAAATCACGACCTCTGTTTTAAAGAATCACTAAAAGAGCTCATATACGAACGCTTTACACGAATGACATTTTGCTCGCTGATACGTAATTTTCAAGCTATAACATGAATTACGTTCAGGTTAATTTAGCATTATATATTCGGCTGCATCGTACCTGCATTCTTGAAATACGCCCGATATTTTAGCGGTAACCATCAGTGTCAGTATGGCTAAGTTAAGTTATTTTAGGTTAGTTTATTCAGCTAATCTAACTTTACCTAATCTAATTTAACCTAGCATCACGTCATGCTGCATTACATCATATTTACGTGTCCGTTTCTCCGCTTTTATATACAAAATTCCTATTACTTCATAGGTTAATAACTTAAACATTATGCATCAGTGAGCAAAATATCATTCATTTAAAACGTTCTTAAATGTGTTCCTTTTCTGCGGCTCGAGAATTCTTAATTTCCGCGAACGAATTTAAGTAAATATTGATGTTTTTTCCTTTAAACATCGTTATTCCGTAATTTTATAACGCAGCTCGTCAGATATTTATTGAAGTTTAATTTTCTTACTAATAAATTGAAAACTAGTGATGTACAGATAATAGAAAAAGGCCGATACCGAAACTATCGGTACATCTAAATTGAAAATATTGCATATTGTTTCTTGTCAAAGGTTTCTCAAGTGGAATTATACTGCAACTTAGAAGTTTAAAGCTAAATTGTGTTAACACTCACTGTAAAATGAGAAAGGAATTAATAGTGAATAAACACATCATTACTATTCATTACAATTCATTCACACTAAAAAATTATTCAGACGACAAGGTTGAAGGCACTTGTTGTCTCAATCGTCACCTTCATCGGCGCTTGACAACATGCCATACCGGCATAACGTCTTCAATGGAATAAGAAACTCACTTGAGAGCGAACACCTTATACCTTTTCAGAGCAAAAATTGTTTCAAAAATAAGAAACACTCTAACGTACTACACACTTGCACTGAAATACATTCTGACATTGCTTGAAACTTATTAAATGAGTCAGAAACCAGCACCACATCTGAGACGCACAACTGCCACAACACAATTCAAATGACTGCCGCCGCCCGGCCACCGTGAAACTTCGAAAGAGCTTGCCATCTTGCCGACGCGCATGAGCAGTGTTGCCATCTCTAACTCGAGTGCAGATAAAATTTTTGGCTAAGATGAATAACGGGATAGTATTAGTTAAATAAATGATTAAATTGCATTTAAATACCTTATTACATTATAAATATCCGTAAGTTAAAGTTTTAGGTAAATTTACCAATTTTTTAGCTGACAGCTTTGACTAGCAAGTATTCCTCGGCAGATACCAACTGTAATTTTCATGGCAAATGAATTTTGCTGCCTGAGAGTGCTCAAGAATGTTGGCATGTACTATTTTCCATAAGAATGTTTTTTATCTTTCATTTGAGAGTAATTTGAACTCAATAGGTGAATCATTTCAAAAGTTACGAGTGGTAGACTGAAATCTAAAGTTGCACTCAAGAAATTCTAAAGAAATTTCTGTAGTTTCCAGAAGACCGTTCCCATACAGTCTCCGCTGCAGCCTGACAGTATTAGGTCCTATGAAAAGTTTAACTTTTTAAGCTATTAGTGTCTTAAAAATTTATAATTATCGGCTTATTCAATGTATTCATCGTATTTTAATTTTTATCGTAGGTATCTCTCACTATTTCGAGACGGTATCTAAATAATAAACCGATGAACAGTTATTCTCTTATAAAACTATTGCATTTCTTTTAATATTGTTATCATTGTCACAATTTACTTCTGTTTGTAGGCTATTACGTGTAGTTTTTCATCCACGTATTCTTTAAGATTTTTGTCTATAATGGATCTGTCCAATTTGTGCGAGCATTGAATTAATTTTCGATTTATCTGCAAGCCTTTTTTAAAATGAGCCAAGAGCTTGAAACGTTCATATGAATTCGTTTTTAAAATGGATCTTCTCTATCGCCTGCTTTACGGACTGTTTTTTCTTGTATTAGATTTGCTCATATAATTGTTCTGCCAATTATACATATTTTATTAGGCTTGATTGGAATAAAACATCCCCTCAAGAGGATACAACTATTGTATATGTGGGAATTAGCGCTCCCAAGGGAAAAATGTGAGGGCCCGAGCTGAGAGTTAGGTAGGGCTTCTTTTTGTTGAAATAAAATGATTTTGTTGGGTTAAGGACCACCTTTTTTCGATTCACTACTGCACGGTTTTTCAGCACCTCGGACTTTTTTCCTCAACTTTTATCTTATTTCATGAACTTCTTTCTCATCTTACTCTCATATTGTGCTTAGATTCCACATTCTCTTATCTCCATACTGAATGGTGCCTTCCTCCTTCCTCTCCGATTCGCTCTATTTGTTTGGTGGTTAGGGAGGCTTTAACAAACTTATAATCTAATCTGGAAGAAAACATCCTATTCAGAGAGGCCTGAATATTTTAATTTTTATCTCAGTGTGAAAGGTTTTATAATTAGTAAAACAAAAATTTAAAATTTCAGAATAGCTTTTTATATTTATTTCATTATTATTTTGTTCATTTCATTTCAAAATTAAGAGGTTATTTAACATAGATTAATTTTAGTTGCTTGAGGGCATGAGAAACAAGTGCCAGAAAAACACGGTATCAGCGATTCTGAGCCAGATGGCCGTCCTTGGCCAAGTCAACCTCGAATCGCTACTAGATACCGCGAGTTAAAGACGGTGTATGGACGGGAGGCCGCGGATGGCAGTGCCGATCATAACATGCTCGTAAATTGGGCGGTGTACCGTTGTTTTATCGGTCGGATGGCCGAATGACCAATAAATCGCGGATAATAAGCCCTGTCAACCATATTCCACCGGTACACTGTCCTCGATTTTCAATAGGGAAGAGCACTTATGAAGTGTGCAGCAACTGGGCTAGTTTTCATTCAGAAATACTATGATATAAGCGGTTGCAAATTAAAAATTTCTCCAATACGCTTATTGATGGAACTGGTAACTTTGTAAATCAAATTTTGAATGAGGACCATAATCCGGGATATTATGCGACACATAAATATATTTCATGAAAATCAAATGCATAGCAATTACAAAATTGTTGAACGTGTCTTCAAAAATGTTGTTAAAACTTTCGTGAAACCCATAGATCCAGATAGGTCAATAAAACTTCGTGTGTACTGCAAAATCAGTGATCTAGTTAGAAACAATATTTCCAGATCCGAAATTAGTGACCTAGGCAGAGGCAATGTGATATTTCAGTTCGAATGTAATAGGATAGAACGCAAGTCTTTCAATGAAAGTTGCATTGGCATGACTAGGATGACACTGAAACTAGGATTAACCTCGCACAAATATCAAGGTTCCATTTTTATTTATTTCCGTGTTGATCGTAGCTGTAAGCCCTCAAACGAAGATCTGTGCTCAAATGCAAAAAAAAAAATTATGTAATGTTGTAAAAAGGAGCATATTCAAATAATAGAAGTCATTAACTTGAACCTAGCCTCAACGAAATTACAAATAATTTTTTGTTCTAAAATTGTTCAATAGGACTGTGGCTTATAGAGGTGTGAAACCTCCGGTAGTTCATTCATTTTACCACTATCTCTGGTACCGTTAACATGCGAATATCTGGTGAGCAGTAACAACTAGTCATCTACAATTTCAATCATATACAAAATTACCCTACCTAGTCCTCTCGCATTGTTATATTTGCTACCAATATTTGTGTTCGGTCTAGTCTAGCTTAAATCAGTGATTATCTTTGTATTCTAACATGTGTTGAACTATTGAAACATGAGTAATTCGATATTTTTCTCTAACAAAGTTTTTTTCCACCCAGTATACCCTTATTAATTAAATGAGTAGAGCTACTGATATGGAACCTAAAACGAAGATTGAACTTTAAAAACTATGCTGTGAGGAACATTTATTCTCATTAAAGTTTGACCAGGAAACTATTAAAAGTATTTCGTACCCGGAATATTCATTTTTTGGATAGCAATCCTATACTTGAGAAACAACCATTTTTCTAACAGGATCAGTTGACTAGGGTGGAGGAGAGGCAAGAGACCCGTCACTTATCTTCCAGCTATCACAGTTACTTGGTGATTTGAAAATTGAGCGCCAGCCCTTTACGAGCCAGTTTCACTCGAGTTAGACGGAAAGACCCAGGGTGTATTCTAAGATGAAGTGTCACAGAAGGTTTATACCCCTCAGGGCATACAACTATTATATCCATGGAAACTAGCGATCCAAGGGGAATTTCTGAGGCCCAGCTGAAGGTAAAGTAGGCATTGCTTTTGTTTTACTACGGATCAATTTTTTGCAGCTTACTGCTAACTTTTTCGCTGTTTATTACGTTCTTCTTTAACTTCTACCATGTTTCATGAACTTCTGTGTCTCTTGTTGATTCTGAAAACAAGGTGTGTAGACACGCCTTGTTCATAGATTCCCCGTTTGCTTAATTCCCTACAAATTTGTGTGTTCCATCGTCCACTCTTTAAAACTCATTAATATGGCTAGGGAGGCTTATCCTAATATTCTTGATTTAGCTTAAATTAAGGATTAATTTTAATGAAATATTTTATTTATACCTTTTTTGGGTGCTTAATGCCGATCGTGCTTTGCATTTTCGTGAAAATTATTTTCTGAGCATTATTCAACGAATAAATTAAATGTTAAAACATGTTTTAATAACTGCGAGTCCAGTATGTGATCGTAGAAATAAGACCTGCGCAGTGTATGCTGTAATTGGACAGGTATGCTTAATTTTCGGCAAAGATGAGCCGGTATTTTTGTTTCTTTACATAATAAACAGCGGGGGTAAACATTTGAGTGTTTACTGAGCTTTGTCATTAGTAACTCTCTGCCACGCTCAGCGAAGTTGTCGTTTTGGCGTTGTCGTTGCGACGATGTCGTTTTGAAGAGAAACACTCAAATATATGCATATTAAATATTTCTGTGTTGCTCTTCAAAACGACAACTTTCGACAAAAACTTTCGGCCGTGCACAGCCGAGTTTTATCGCCTCTAAGTGACCCTGAAATATAAATATATATATGTATATTACATTTATATACTTATATATTTATATTTGAGGGTCGCTTAGAGGCGATGAATCTCGGCTGTGCGCGGCTGAAATTTTTTATTACGCTAAATTCATGGATGGCCATCCGCAAATCATGTGCGTATCGCCGGTGAAATGGGTCGTGCAGGAACGTAGCATCGACTTAGCATATATGATCGTCGCGGACGGCCGCGGACGTATCTGACCCAAAAAGTTCGTCCTCAAGTGGACATTTCGCCTATGATTCGGAGTTGATTTATCGATTATACGTCCCTTAGGTTCTCTCTTGCCCGGCCATAACACATTGGCGATACGTCCTCGATTTTCAATTGGATATATACAGGGGTAGAAAATTGAAGGAACGAAATTAAACCCCTTTCATATCTGAATTCAACGGTTTTGAAATTTTTACTGACGACCAGAAAATCAACAAAAAATGAAAATTTAAAAGAGATAAGTATAAAAAAATAAAACCAAATATTTGGAATTGAAGCGTAAACATCATTTACAATAACATCATGTAGATTTTTACAACAAAAAACCAACTTTTCAGACTCTGTTGTGGTACCTCGTTCCATTTTTACGAGTACATGATTCTCTAATCAGGAAGGATCTTTGAAACTATTGTGTATGTAGCAGTTTAGTATATTGATAATAAATATTGAATGAGTCAGGCAATTGGCAATGCCAATTGAGAGCCATTTCTATCCTTAATAAATACTATAAATGAAAAAGAAGAACCAGAGTAAAAACGAACATTAAATTTATTACATATGTTTCGAAATTATTAAAATTTCATCAATGCTGAAACAAAAGAAAAATTAAAAATTTTCTAATGGTCCCAACAAAAAATACATAATCCACAAATTCTCTGAATGCCTAAGAACCCTAATTTGTATTCATTCATACACAAACAGTTGAATACTCCTAATTCACACAAGCACATGTACACGGTAATCCAGATACATCCAGTGAACACACACTGTGCACACACACACACGCTCATAACACACACACTCAGAATTACGTCAGCAGGTGGGGTCATTTGATAAGGTTACGGCATAAATGTCTTTGTTGAGGTTAGGTTTAGGTTATTTTCTTATTTCATCCATTTGGAAAAAGTCATCAAAAATATATTTCCTTACTTATGCTTCAATTGTATAATATTCCTACATATTTTTACAAAAGTGCCATGAATCATCTCCTATTTAATTAGAAATGATAGATACATATTGGACGTTAGTTTAATGTATATAGCTTCATATATTCAAAAAAATTTAATCTCCGAGGTTTACGACTTGCTGACAAATTATACTACAGATTTGTTTTCATTAAGGAATTCCACTTGAAAATGATCGAGTTCTCTCCCCTCTTTGAACCCTGCTCGATGATAAAATACATGTTTACCTGTGTGCAGTTCTCCTAATCGTATTTTCTTGCGAATCAGAAATAATCGCAATAAAAAAAATTAGTTCTTCTGTATACCGCAGAATTACCGCGCAACAATTTTGTTATTTCGTCCGACTGTCATCTTTTTGCCTGCACTTTGGGGTTCTCATTAAGTATTTCGAAACAATTTTATTTTAAATGAAGCATTGTGTCGTACGTAATGCCTTTTTTTCAAGTCGAAGGCAGTTAACACGTTCCCCGCGTATTGGGCCATATGTGTACCGGTCGGAAATTGTCCATTCACGTAGCTATATAAATGAATAACTGTTTCATGAATTTCTAGAAATAACATCAAACGAGGTGAAATTTTATCGTGCAATTGCATTTATGTATTTATAAGAAAGGATAAAAATGTATCCGAGCATTGAGGTCGATTCTCCAATTCTGCTACTTACAACGTAACCAAATCAACTGTTAATCAGACTTTGAGGTCGGAAACTTTGAATCAATCAGCGATTAGTGCCCGCGGTATTTTGTTTACTAGATTGCAAGCTCATTGTGGTCATCCCAAACCGAGATAACTGGCTGAAGAGTTTAGAAGAGGACCCCTTCTACACATTGAGCTCTCTCACACTCACCCATTCTCTTTTTTTCGGTGAAGACATCGACTCGATTGAAATAATGGTGCAACTATTGAACATTTTTTGTGCATTTTTTTCCTCCATTCAACAATAGTCTTCATTACTCGTCATTTTCTCGTGGTATGAAACTCAATACGGTAACAATTTTTATGGATATCCCGGTAGCAGAACCTGAATTTTGTCTTTTATTAGGTAATAAATCAGCAGACACCAATGATTCAGTCAAATTGTACCTCATGCGAAAGTATTACCGCAGCAATTACAGTAAAGTTCTATATTCTCTAAACTTCTATGCACTAAACATTGCATAGGAAATGCATTGTCCAATCATCAGCTTCTGGCTACTCGAAAGGCTGGAGCATCTCACTTCAATTAGGGATCGTTACGCGCAACTTTCGTGAAGTAATGCAGATCGTTCATTGATTCACGTCCTCGCTTCTGTGCACTTATTTGGCTTGCGTTTAGGCCAGAAAGTTATAATTTCAATCGCGGTACAGTGATTTGGTAACTAAATATTACATATGCTAGTTTGTTAAACAGCGAAACTGGTAGCCAGAAGGAGCCAAAAGCTTACTTTTCATTGCTTGTTGATGTCCTGGGTACGACAAGCGTGTTCCAGCTATAAAAATGTGCCTTTTTATCATTCGCACTGAAGGGTCTTGCAAAGTTTAATAATGTGCTGGTTAAATAAAAGGAGTACTTTCGAATGGTTTGGAGAGACGTGCGCCTGCGGACACAATGACGATCGCTGCAGCTTTTTGATTGCCAGGTGCAAAAAGGCTTCCGTTTTGTTTTTAGCTCTGTTATTCAGTTATCAGTTTTATTCTTATTCATCTGGTAAATATCACGTCTGCGATTGCTACATGTTATCATTTATACTAGGCTATGCTACCCGTCAATGTCAGCCCTCGATTATGAAGTGTAAAGAATGTACATAATTCTAAAGGGATGTCATTAATACCATAAAAATACTGTACATAAAATAGACTCGTACTCTTAATGGTTCGGCTTAGCATGAGCTTCTAAAATCCAAGATGAATGTTTGAAGCTGTGTGATTCATCGTCAAGTAATTGCAAAGCAAAAATTATAAAAATATTCACATTCATTCCTATTTGGAAGCATTTTTAAATTCAGCACCCGCAAACGCATTTATAACAAAATCTGTGAAAGGGATATATTAACTAATAAAATGAATTCCAGGCACATCATGCACTTTCAACTAACTCGTTTCGAAGTAAACTATATTTAAGCCTCCAGAATGTATACAATTCAATAAATGTTCCCGTTCATTTTTGTGCTAATCTACAGTTGCAAGGAACAAACCTCCTAAAATACAAAGGAGTCATCCCCGTTTCTTCCTTCAAATGACAAGTTGAGAAATAATTGACGAACCTAATAAATGAAGGCTACAAATATTTAGGGCATATTTGTTTACTCATCTGGTACCTAGTCTAGGAGCGTTTTTGATATATATATTTTTTTTACTGTTGAAATTTCGGGCATCAAATTCATAATTATCAATATTTTCTTGAGTATTCATTTCGTTATGTTTTACGATTTAGAATGGCCTCAGAGTTTGAGTCGTTGTAAATTTTTAAACAAAAATCTTACCTAAAAAGTACAGACAAATATCAATTGCAAATGATTAAATTAGGTTGGAGCACTCTTGACAGTTTTAAAACAAAAAAGATAGCAAAGATAGCTGATTTAAAAATCATTTTAATGCGTGAACGTTACGGCTTAAAGCTCAAGCCATTATCAACACTTGTAAAAGCGAATTGAAATACAGAAAACAAGACACAGCTAAAAGACAAAATGAATACAACTTTAAAGAGTACAAGAAACAACAAAAAAAGAAGAAAGAATATAGAGATTATACTGCAATTAATTTTGAAAATCAGGCTATTTCTAGCTGAAATGATGATAACATTGAATTTAGAGCTGGCTTTAATTCTTTTATGTAAAGAGATTCTAGTATATGTAGGTCGTTTTTATTTGCACAGAAATTTGAAATTGAAAAATCAGATTTGCTTACTATTACACTACACTGCTCTGCGTGATCCCTAATGGCTGAAAATGATGGCTTTGCTAAAACTCTACCAGTTCTGGAGCTCCTACCAACGTGCTCAAAAAATCTTGTTCTAGAACTACGCTGGGTGCAACCCACGTAGCTAGACCCGCACAGCAGGCAACAATACTTGTAGATTAAGCGAGAGCACAGTTCAGCAGGAAGACTGTCTTTAAATTTAAAAAATGATCCTATACTACGCTTGTTTGTCAATATTGGAATAAAATCTGAGCAATTGTAAAATTTCTCCACCAGCTTTGAAACTTCACTGGCGAGCTTCTCGGACTGTGCACCATAAAAAAGCAAGTTACAGTAGAATTTATTTTTCTTTACAGTTGTCTCAGAGTAGGTCGGCATATATTTTTTGTCTAAAAATAGCCTTATAATTTTAGACACTAGATTATTCGGAAAACCGTTGTTACTGAAAAAGGTTTGTAGAAAATTAAATTCATTATGCATATTGTGGTACGTTGAACTTATGTGAAAAGCGCGATGCAACAAGGTTTTAATGCTATTGAGTTTAAACCTAAATGAACAAAAACTAAAAAAGCTAGTGCCCAAACCCGTAAAGGTATTTTTCCTATAAACAGAAGTTATGAACCTTTGATTTTGTTTTTCAACGGAACAGTCCAGAAAAGCAAGCTTATGATTAGTTTCACATTCCATCGTAAATTTTAAATTGGCGTGTTTGGAATTGATGTAGTCCAAGAATTTACTTGCATGACACTCCTCACGGAATATAACAAAAGTGTCGTCAACATACCTCCTGTAAAAAATTCGCTTAAAGTCTTGCGGACACTCAGATAACCAGTTCACCTCATGATGACACATAACGATATTAGCGAACGTCGGTCCTAATGGGAGACCCATTCCTAAACCTTCTGTCTGCCGATAAAACCTACCTTGGAACATGAACACAGAATTCAGCACAGCCATTTCGAGTAAGGTCTTAAAATAATTCAGAGTCAAACCTAACACTACTTGACTAGACTGATACAGGTACCCTAGGCAAATTTGTACTGTCTCATGTAGAGGAACGTTAGTAAAAAGATTCTCGATGTCGTACGACACCATAAAACAAGGGGTATCTATTTTCAAACTACTGATTTCAGCGGCAAATTGTTGAGAATTTAAAACAGTGAACTGGTTAGAGGTGTATGGATTCAAGACAGAGACAAGATACTTAGCTAGTTTAAAGGTAGTACAATTATATGCAGCAAATATTGGACGCATTTGAAACATTGATGAAAAATCCACTTTATGAATTTTAGGAAGACCGTAAAGTATACCAGGGGCTGAGCGCGAGGCATACAGCTCTTTGTAAGGAACTTCTGAAATTAGTTCAGGTTACTTGAGTTTACGTAAGAAATTATTGACTTTGTCTTCAATTCTCTGAATAAGATTGTGCACTGGCTCTTTGATTTCCACGAATTTAGTGCGGTCTGAAATTATATTGACAAGGCTTTCGACGTAATTCCTACGATCCAACAAAACTACGCCGTTACCCTCATCGGGCCGAGTGACAATTAAATCTTTGTTTCTAGCTAGATTCCGTAAAAGAGCGTAGTCTCCAGAATTGAAAATGGCAGAAACTTTTTTGAACGGTTTGAAGTTATGGTAATACCGCAGGGCTATTTGTTTCAATTGGGACTTGAAATTTCCAACATCACTACATGGATAGTTCTTCAAAAGTTCAATTAATCGTTCAAATGTTAAAAAGTATTGGTGGAAATTCAACTTGTAGACAGGCAAGGCAAAATCTAAGCCGAAAGCTAAAAGATACTTGATTCGACTGTTAAATGCAACCGAGCTGAAATTGAAAATTACGCTCTCAGGGTTACATGGCTCTAAGGAGTTAAGAGATTCCGAGATCCAGCAGCTTCTTGCAGTGGGTGCGCTCGGTGACGGCCTTCAGGTCCCCAGTGGTCTGTGCAACAAGTCGCTCCATGAGGACGAAGTGCAGCCCCGAAAACAGGGCACGGGCGTCGCAGCGCAGCTTCGCAAGCTCATCGGTCAATTCTCTCACTCTCCTCCTTTTGCCGGCCATTTCGTAGCAGAGAAGTTTAGACTGCCATGACTTATAAAAATTATATTATTATTATAAATTAAAATTATTATAAATCAACAATTTGCCGCTGAAATCAGTAGTTTGAAAATAGATACCCCTTGTTTTATGGTGTCGTACGACGTCGAGAATCTTTTTACTAACGTTCCTCTACATGAGACAGTACAAATTTGCCTAGGGTACCTGTATCAGTCTAGTCAAGTAGTGTTAGGTTTGACTCTGAATTATTTTAAGACCTTACTCGAAGTGGCTGTGCTGAATTCTGTGTTCATGTTCCAAGGTAGGTTTTATCGGCAGACAGAAGGTTTAGGAATGGGTCTCCCACTAGGACCGACGTTCGTAAATATCTTTATGTGTCATCATGAGGTGAACTGGTTATCTGAGTGTCCGCAAGACTTTAGGCCAATTTTTTACAGGAGGTATGTTGACGACACTTTTGTTATATTCCGTGAGGAGTGTCATGCAAGTAAATTCTTGGACTACATCAATTCCAAACACGCCAATTTAAAATTTACGATGGAATGTGAAACTAATCATAAGCTTGCTGTTCTGGACTGTTCCGTTGAAAAACAAAATCAAAGGTTCATAACTTCTGTTTAAAGGAAAAATACCTTTACGGGTTTGGGCACTAGCTTTTTTAGTTTTTGTTCATTTAGTTTTAAACTCAATAGCATTAAAACCTTGTTGCATCGCGCTTTTCATACAAGTTTAACGTACCACAATATGCATAATGAATTTAATTTTCTACAAACCTTTTTCAGTAACAACGGTTTTCCGAATAATCTAGTGTCTAAAATTATAAGGCTATTTTTAGACAAAATATATATGCCGACCTACTCTGAGACAACTGTAAAGAAAAAAAATTCTACTGTAACTTGCTTTTTTATGGTGCACAGTCCGAGAAGCTCGCTAGTGAAGTTTCAAAGCTGGTGGAGAAATTTTACAATTGCTCAGATTTTATTCCAATATTGACAAACAAGCGTAGTATAGGATCATTTTTTAGATTTAAAGACCGTCTTCCTGCTGAACTGTGCTCTCGCTTAATCTACAAGTATTGTTGCCCACTGTGCGGGTCGAGCTACGTGGGTTGCACCCAGCGTAGTTTTAGAACAAGATTTTTTGAGCAAGTTGGTAGGAGCTCCAGAACGGGTAGAGTTTTAGCAAAGCCATCATTTTCAGCTATTAGGGATCACGCAGAGCAGTGTAGTGTAATAGTAAGCAAATCTGATTTTTCAATTTCAAATTTCTGTGCAAATAAAAACGACCTACATATACTAGAATCTCTTTACATAAAAGAATTAAAGCCAGCTCTAAATTCAATGTTATCATCATTTCAGCTAGAAATAGCCTGATTTTCAAAATTAATTGCAGTATAATCTCTATATTCTTTCTTTTTTTTGTTGTTTCTTGTACTCTTTAAAGTTGTATTCATTTTGTCTTTTAGCTGTGTCTTGTTTTCTGTATTTCAATTCGCTTTTACAAGTGTTGATAATGGCTTGAGCTTTAAGGCGTAACGTTCACGCATTAAAATGATTTTTAAATCAGCTATCTTTGCTAACTTTTTTGTTTCAATTGCAAATAGTTTACACGCATCATTTTAAAAGTCATGGCATAGTAAGCTTGGCATGGCATAGTACTGGTAGATGAAAAGCAATACCATGATAGCCTTACTAATTTATTATCTGACAAGACGTTAACATTTTGTTAAGTTCTTGACCCCGTATACAAATGCATTCTAAGGGTTGAGGATAGCTTTAATAAGTTTTTGCGTGCGCTCGAAGAAGTTTCATTGTTATCCAACGAAACTTTTACTAAACTTCATGTATCTGAATCTAGTCCGGGTATTTTCTATGGCCTACCCAAAATTCACAAACCTGGCATTGTTTCCATGTTTCAATTTTGACCAATCTTCACAGCTATAAATACAGCTATTTTAAAACTGGCTTAATTTCCAGTGCTTTTTTCAATCATTTGACAACTAATGAATTCACTGTCGATAGCTCTTTTACGTTCACGTAGAAATTGAAAACAGTCAAAGAACGTGAAAAATTTAACTAAGTCATCATTTGATCAGAACCTGTTTTCAAATATTCTCCCTCATGAGACCATAGAGATACCCCTAAATTCCTTGTTTCAAGCGCCTGCCGATAAAGTTATTGGATTTAATCGAAATTTCTTTAGGGCACTGGTTGAGCTCTTGGTTTCAAACTCTTTTTTCGTTATTGCGAGGAAATTTTACGAGCAAATTTAGGGTATTGCCATGAAGAACGCATTAGAATCAACCTTTGCCAATATTTTTTGTGTTTTTGAAACACGAAAAAATTTGGCTAGCTGATATCTTTAAAAAAGCCCGTATTTTATAGTAGTTATATTGACGATGCTTTACTGCTCTTTAAAAGCCCTTCACATGATGAAACTTTCCATAATTATTTGAATGAGAAATATCCAATTAAAATCACTGTGGAAATTGACCACGGAAAGTTACTATCATTTTTCGCTTGTCATGTCTCTAAAACTAGTTAAAGTGGAGGATTTCATAGAACCGGTTCGTAATCATGTTGTTTCCGTCAGGCTTTGTACCATAATTATAATACTTACTTCTACTAATTATACTAATTATGATAAATTCTGAGTTCTTGTTCCTTGTCTTCGTAGGTGCAATGCATTGAGCCTGGCGTGGATGTGGAGAGCTAGAACTTTTAATTAATATAGGTCAAATATACGTAGAGAGGAGAAAACTTTTTACGATAAAAATTAACTTCATCATTATATCACTTTCAATTCTTTATCAGTCATTGAAAGGCATAATAACCACATTGTAGAATTTAATACCTGAAGAGCCTTGGTTAAGATCGATTAATTTACATTCATTTGATGTGCAATTTTTCATTTAAAAATTATAAACGTTTCAAATAGTAAAAAGAGTTATGCTCGCACGGCTATACCATTCAGTGAAAGTAATAGTGCTGTTTGCGTTTATTCTATCAATAATTAATAACGCTGTGGATTGTTGGGAATACGAAATGATACAATAAATTTAATAACTAAACACTACGCAATCTATCTTTCTTATCTTTTCATCCGGCCAAACTCTAACTTTTCTGTCATTCACTACCCGTGCTGCTCTTAACGTATCAGTCGAATCATCTGACACGTCTTCGGTAATACAGAGCTTTGTTCAAATTGCAATTTGTAGAACTGGGGTTTAACATAAGTACAGGAATATAAGTTTAAGTTGAATGTCCCACAACAACGTTTGCATCAAATTAAAGGTTACTATATCGTCACATGGATCATGTTTGTAGGTGAATTTCACTTGCAATGGCCGACGATGTTGCACGAACTTTTTGCTGAAACAATTCTGCCTCATGACAATTGAAAAAAAATAGCGGAATCATTTTCTCCAAATTCCAGATTTCGATGGAGTTCCGAAGCGAATTTTCTGACTAAAATTTAGTTTTGTCCTAAGATTTCTGCTAATCCTTACGAACTTAATGCGCATATATTTTTTACTTAGTATTTAAGTCACTCAAAAGTTATCAAATATTAATTTTCATTAAGCGCAGCCTACCCTCCTTTCTGTCTTAATGCTCAACTACGGTAATGATGCGGACAGTGCGCATAATTTTTTATGCCTGCTTTCCTTGTAATACTTGAGGAGAAATTCTTGAAAGTTTAGCCTGTAAAGAAATTTTATTAGCTGAAATTTAGCCTTGTTGTTCATATACTATACAGGTGTCCCAAAAAATGTCCCCGACTTTTTAATTGTTTATATCTCTGCTTTAAATTAACATATATGATTTTTCTTTTTTTCACAATGTAGTAATTTTTTTTACTTTTTGAATAATTTCAGTTCTTGAAAATCAGTTGAATAACCACTTTACAATGATCGATTTACTAAAACAGGTAGAAAAGGAAATTATTCAAAGGAAAAGTTTTAAAAACAACACTTGTGTTCTTCTTCATTTCTCAATATCTAGAGTTAAAAATAACTTCATAATGATGTATCCTACGTACCATCAAGTATTTAAACCAACTGAAAGGTTAATTACTGACAAACAGGAATGCCTAGCGTCAGGGAGACCGTGCAACACTCGCTGCGCGCGTCCATCCCGGCAGTCTAACGAGCCCCCTCACGTAGAGCTCTGCTAGAAACCCCGACGGATACCAAATTACTGTATTTATTTAAATGTTATTCAAGGTATGATTAGTTACTATTTTAATTGTTTGTTTGTTCAGTTTTTAGGCACGTATAAAATAAGAAAGAATATCAATATCGATATAAAAACTTTTCCTTTTAACAATTAGTTTTTCTACCCTTTCAGTAAATCGATCATTGTAAAGTGGTTATTCAACCGATTTTCAAAAACTTGAATTATTCGAAAAGGGAGCAAAATGTAAAACCAAGACAATACAAATAAGTTAATTTAAAGCGGATATATAATCAACTAATGAGTTGGGGACATTTTTGTGGGAAACCCGGTATTTTTCTCGGTTGTAAGTGAAATCATTTATGGCCTCTAGAATTTGCATGCTAGCTGGCAGGAGTAGTATAAAGCTAATGTATACATTTTAAATACATTAGACAGAGACGCTGAAACTTTTTATTTACAATAAAGATGTTACTAACAACACATCATTGGTTTTTAAAATATTTTAAAATAACCCAATTGAAAATTAATTAAGGCCGTATCGCCGGTGGATTGACGTTGGTATTAAGGTTGTTTTTTGGTTGGAAAACGCGGGGCTTAGAGGTTAAATGTCCCCGTTATCGGATACAAAACCGCCCGCGAAACACCCGTGTTCCGCCTTACCTACCTGCAATGTACCGCCGCAGAACCAGATTCGAATCGCGGCTGGCAGTCCATGGATTATAGGTAACAAATTGCTCCCGGTTGCACGTGCCTCGCCTCACGGGGTGTAAACTATTGTGCTGGAAGCTTTGGATTTTACAATGCATTCACGCTTATGCATTGTAAATGTATTGATCCAATATGCTCAGTACAATATTGTACATCCAATGAGATCGATGAACGTGCAACTGGGAGCTCAGGTACATAAGACAATACAATAGGATGGACAAGGAATCCCGCTCTTTCTTTAACTTTTATTACAAAAATTAATTATTCTCTAAATAAAAATTTACATGAATATCTTACTTCCATTTATCACAGCCTTCCCACCAATGGAACACCAAAATAATATAAGAATTAAACGTAAAATCACAATCCGTTTAACATGCTGCATGTAACAAACAAATATCAACTACATAAACATACGGATGGGAATGTAATTTCCATTTTACAAAGTTCCCTTTCAACGCTCGTTTACATTATAGATTTGATTGTTGGACAATTTAAGCCTCCCTATCCGCAACAAATGCGATCCAAAGAGAGGAAAAGGAAGGCACCATTTAGTATGGAGGCAACACGTGGACTATGTTTTGGGACCTATGTGTACCACTAGGTAAATTGCTCATTTGCATACTGGCGTAAATTAATAGCATTCCCATAGTTCCACTGCCTTTTTCAGAATTGATTTTAGCATACCAGGTAAAAAGGATCGTACACTTATATTTTTCACACCGAAATATAAAGGACAAAAGTGGATTTGAGCAGTACAGTGGGTTTCTAAATTGTGCTACTTACAACCTAACCGAACCAACCGTAGTAATCGCACAAACGTAGTCAACGTTTTAAGGGAATGCAAATCTGTGCGGAAAGGGTATAACAAGTTAGTTGAGAAAAAATTTCATGAAAAAAGATCAAAGTTGAAGTAGAAAGTAGTAGGTGCTAAAAAACAGTACAACAGTGAACCGGAAATAGGTGGTCCTTAAACATAACAAAAACATTTTATTTCCACAAAAAGAAGGCCTACCTATCTCTTGGCTTGGGCCCTCATATTTTCCTCCCTGGGGGTGCTAGTTCCCTTAGATACAACACTTGTATCCCTCTGAGGAGCGTTATCATTATACCGGATGTCCCACATAAATTTCTCCGAGTTTTTAATTCATTATTTCTTCGCTTTAAATTAACATATTTGAAATGTCTTTTTTCACAATGTAGTAAATTTTGTTTTCGCTTCGAATAGTTTAATTCTTTGAAAATCGTTTAATAACCACTTTACAGTGATCGATTTACTGAAAGAGGTAGAAAAACTAATTGACAACAACACTGATGTTCTTCTTCATTTCTCAATACCTACTGTTAAAAATAATTTCACAATGTTGTTTCCACATACCACCAAGTATTTAAACGCTCTGAGAGGTTATTTACTCCCTTATTTCATTATTTGAAGTCACCTAAAATGCAGCTGACCAACGATCAAAAATTTTTCATCGTATTGGAATATGAAGTAACGAAAAACTGTGAAAAAGTTCGAAGAGCAATTAATGAAAAATTCCCGAAAAGGAACTTGTCCGATAAGAAAACTGTGTATCGCACAGGTAGAAAAAGAGAGAGAAAATTAAATTCTCCTCTAACTTTTTACAGTTTGCCGTTGCTTCATATTCCAATACGATGAACATTCTTTAATCGTTAGTGAGCTGCATTTTAGGTGTCTCAAATGCTGAAATAAGGAAGTAAGTAATCTCTCTGAGGGCTTAAATACTTGGTGGTATGTAAGATACATAATTGTGAAATTATTTTTAACAGTAGGTATTGAGAAATGAAGAACACCAGTGTTCTTTTGAAAAATCTTCCTCTGAACAATTAGTTTTTGGTATTCCACAGGTATCCCCCAAAATACAGGTTTTAGTAAATCGATCACTGTAAATTGGTTATTAAGCAATTTTCACAAACTTAAATTAATCGAAAAGGTAACAAAATTTATTGCATTGTGTAAAAAAGACATTTCAAATATGTTAGTTTGAAGCTGAGATATAATCAATTAAAAACTCCGGGAGATTTTTTGGGACACCTGGTATATGCAGGTTGTTGTGTGGTGCGACCTCAATCCTTTATTTTCGACTAGTGACATGAGTATTACAATACTCATGTGTGTGTATCACCTAAGTGTATTAACTTTAAGATATTTTAAAAACCAATGATAGGAATTTTGTACTATCTCTATTTGAAATAAAATGTTTTCCTTTTTTTTCGATGCACATATTTTAACTAGATACAGAAAAACGCCAAATAAAACGATTTTCATGAGTGACAAAAACCTCAAAACTTCTTTGGTTTCGAGAAATGATGACCTGAAATATTTACAGATTCCCGTAGGAATAGCCTGTAGCGCGCGCCAAATAAGTTAGATTTTACTCGTTGGCTGCGTGTCAAGCCTATTCTTACGGAAATTTAAAATCATTTCAGGTCATCATTTCTCGAAAACGAAGAAGTTTTTAGGTCCTTGTCACTCAGTAAAATCGTTTTATTTAGCGTTTTTCTGTATTTGGTTAAACTATGAGCATCGAATTACACAACACCCTTTATATATAAATGTATTATTCCTGGTATATCTATACATCAAGAAATAAACCATAAAAATATATCATATTTTATTTTTTTGTTAGTATACAGATATATTAACTCAAGTGTACAGAGTTCCCTTTCAACGCTCATGTGCAATATATATATGGTATTCTTGATAGATCTCTCAAATTTTTAGACGTTATAGAAGTGATTTGGCTGCAGGGAACATTTTGAATATCATTAAAGAACATAACAAACGAAATTAGAGTTGCAATGTAGGTTTTCTATACCGTGACCCTGCTGGGTGACCAATGAACCAGAGAAAATTTTTTTTTGCAAAAGAAATGCATCATTCATAAACTACATAAGTAGGCACTTAAAATTGACTGATTGTGCTTGTTTATTGGCTGGATGCTGAACAGTATTTTATATAACAAGCCTAAACACTGAAAAATATTTTATTAGTGAACCAAATGGAAAATAAATGCAAAGAATAGCACAAAGGAATTTTTTTGCATTACTAGTGCTGTTTTAGAGAAAAAACTAGAGCACAATCAGCTAGCGTAACTATCTACCAAAAAAGCATTTATAATAAACCCTTTCCCTCAAATGATAGATAGGGTGCATTGTTGCACAGGACTCAATGCACAGAATTACAAATCTCGAAAAACAAATTTAACAAGAGAATAGTTGAAGACAGAAAGACGACCTGACATGGACAGTATAAAATGTATAAAAATGTCCATCATGAAAAGGCAAAACAATAATTACCATATAAAATGACCCAAATGCACATTTCTCTCGGACCCTGTAGGAGTGATAAGTCCCGAAGGTGCATGAGTCATACAACGCGGTGCAATTATTTGGCCATGATACATATTTACAGCAATCGATTTTTCATTATAGACTGTACAGAAAGTTTCGCTATTCAGAATAAAAAAATCTTCTTAAGGCGAATATGTGCTCAAAAAGAGAACCATTCGTGACTTTTCTTTTGTTTCAAAGAATTACGCAGTTTCATTCACTCATAGCGCTATTCTTTCGCTAGCCCCTGAGGCTCCATGAGCAGCCTTAGCTACTCCCACTAGCCCCGAAAGAACAAAACCATTCTTAACTCCAGACATGCTTTACGCAAAAAAAAAAGTCTGGCACCAACCAATCACCTCAGCAATTAAATTTCTCGCCGTTCAGCTCGTTTTCGCAGTGTGTCACGTTCGTTAATCTCGGCGTGCCTGGTGAGAGCATGTGTTCGACAGTGAAGCTAATCAACATGAAGATGATCTGCTAAAAGAGCAGCCGGCTCGTGGGAGGATGGGGGCAGGACGGCGACGCTTCGGGGGAGTGGTCGTTATCCGCAAGCGATGAAGACCTGGCACAGGATTACCTTCTCGTCACTACGGAGACCCAAGGACCGGATTACTGTTATGGTGGGTTGCAGAGATTGATAGCGCTATGTCCAGTCAACCTGTTCAGTAATTCTTAACTACTTAACCAAGTAGAAGGTCCATCACTCTGGCCTAAGAAATAAATGAGAAGATCACGAAGGGTTCTCGCCTACTTAAGCACACTATGAGCTATTTAGGCATTGTTATCTTTCAATAAATCCCTAAGACAACGTGAGCCTCCTAGCCCGTCGTCGATTTTCTATACAGTATCAAACATTCAGAACCTAACCGAGCAACTTTTTGCTTTAAATTCACATATAAGTTCTCAAGACCTTGCACCTGTGGTACCTGCTAGTATCTCTTGTGAAATCGACTCCAATTGTCGAGAACCTTACGACACTTTGCTGCTATAGGTGATCATATCCTAAGCACGATCAGAAGAAAGGACATCGATCGCTCGTGCTGGATCAAAACTGTTCCATCAGGGTGCTTCGATGACCTTCTCCATACTGTAAATTGCATGCCTAGATTTAAAAATGATATACTAAGTTTTGATGGTCTCTGCCACTCGCCCTCAGACCTTGCTCGAATCAAACAACAAATTGTAAGGAAATATATTGCCAATGCGTATTTATATTGCCAATGCTTGCAGTGCAAACGAATTCAACAAAGCGATGCATTTTTTGCAAAAACCTGGGTTTAAACTTGATTCAATTTCAAACTTACCCAGATAATGAAAATGGTGACGCACTCAATAACTTTCAATGGCCTCGGACCCAGGAAGAAAACTTCTGTTTTCTTCAACAACTTGCAATGAAATCAACATTGCGAATCACCGTGCCATATTGTCTTCGTTTCAACAAATGTCAAGGAATAAATGGAATTGTAGATCATTCCAATGAATCGAAAAATTCACGGAATGAGACAAATAGTCTCACCTTAAACTTTCAAAAAGAATATAAGCCTATGCACATCACTGCACATGGTACACCAAATCCTTCAAAATTGGTTGCGTCAACAAGCAGAGCTCTGAGTAACTCACGCACCTACAGCATGAGGAACGTGAATAAACCTGAGCCTTTCCCTGACTCGATCTCAGACAAATATAATGTCAGTACGAAAAATAAATTTGCGTTACTTGCAACAGACACAAATAGTGATTGCGACATGCCCTCCTTTTCAACCAATTCTCAACTTTCCAGTGAGTACGCAGGAACCAAGGAAAGTCAAGCGAATACCGATATTCAAAACTATTCCAAAGAAAATCAAATTATTCGAAAAAAATCTGATGCCTCTGCCGGGCCTCCGTCGAACGACCAAACCAATACTGCTACCGAAAAATCGACAGTGAATCAAATTTGCACACGCGTTGCAGGCACACTGGACGACTTGAAACGATCGCTCAAAATGGAGCCTGCTTACACTGTAGGTGACGGACACTGTCTCCTCCACGCCGTAACGACGCAGCTTGCTTCACAACAAATATCTAAATGGAATTATATATCTCTGAAAAAAGCCATCAAAACTGAGAGCTCCAGAAACAAGGACCAGTATGCAAAATTCGTTGACAAGAACAGTGGCAGTTTCGAACAACTCATCGATAAATACATCGATAGAAAAGTCTTCGATCACGCAGTTGGAGACCTCATACCCCAAATACTTTCTAATGTAACGAGAACACCAATTCACGTATTTGATGAAAGAGACAATGGGATTTGGAAGACGACAATCTCCCCTACATCAAATGCTCTGATAAACTGTCCTCCGGTAAACATACACCGGAAACAGGACCACTATAGCGCCCTCTTGAAAATGCGTGATGAAAATTGCGTTGCTCCCTCCCCCATTTTGTGACTAAATAACAGTGATCAAATTGAATTTGAAGCTGAAATCACAAACAATGAACGCGGCATTAAAGACCTAGAGACGAATACTAAATGCCCTGCTAGACCTAAAAAAGGCAATAACTCCACTAAAGATCTGCCTATTGAGATATATAATATCAAAATATTGCACATAAATGCTCGCAGTCTTAATGGTAAAATGGATGACGTACGAGTAATGTTGATCACTAACGATATCGATATTTTATGCGTTTCTGAAACATGGTTCGATTCACGAGCCGAAAGCTCATATCTCAGCATTACCGGGTACAAATTGTACAGTTATGACGGAGTCAAGAGCATTTTCATCAAAGATGTCTACTCTACATCCTTAGTTCCGATAAAAAAAAATGCAAAGACATAGAAATGGTTTGGCTCAATGTTCAAGTAAACAAACACAAGTTATTCATTATCGGCAGTCTTTACAGACATCCGTCAGCATCTCTTCGTCCAACATTAGATTTCAGTGAAAATACGCTTAGATCGATCTCTGCAGCCAAAAAGTCTTTCTATGTTTTCGGAGATTTTAACGTAGAACTGACAAATAAAAACAATCAGCTAAGCAAGATGCTGCACAGACTCAATCTTTCTCAAATGGTCCAAGATCCAACGCGAATTACCAACACTTCCAAAACTCTTCTTGACCTAGCAATTACAAACAACCCCCAAGCAGTACTCAGCACAGAAATCTTACCGTCCTTTTCTGATCACCATTCGGTAGAATGCCAAATCAATATTGCAAAAGAGAAACAGAAATCTAGTTACATTACATATCGCATGAAAAACCACTACTCCCCTGAAATATTTCAAGAAAAGCTATTAGACAGATGGAGTGAATTTCAAGGCATGGAAAACACCGATGATGTCAATCTACAAGTTTCGCTTTTCACAGAAAATTTCGTATCAGCTCTTAAATAATGCGCACCTTTCATTACGAAGAAAGTTAAGCCAAGAATTTCTAAATGGATAACAGATGAGATAAAACGGTTGAGCAGAGCTAAAAGAAATTTGCAGCGTGAGTACAAACTGAATAAATCAGACAGTACGCGTCGAAAATTATATAAAGATCATGAGAAGATCCTACGAAGAAAAGTTAAAGAAGCGACACGGGACTACTTCCACAAAGAACTCTTGGCGTCAAAACAAAACCCTAAAAGAACTTGGGAAATCATTAGAGAAGTTGCTCAGTATAAAAATTCAGACTGCAAAAGCACTTTTGACAACCCCCCTAAAATGGCGAATGACTTTAATACTTTCTTCTCAAAAGTTGGCGAAGATGTTTCAGTGAAGTATCCAGGACAATTTATGATACATCTGCAGGGGCAAATTTGAGCGATGTTTCATCCCCAAATAGTAGCAAAAAGTGGAGACCAAAGCCAGTTAGCGTCATAGAGATACGAAAAATCTTATACTCACTAAAGAATACTAAAGCGACTGGACATGATGACATAAGCCTCCAACATATAGAAGACAACTTCCCTGTCACAGCACCCCTTATTCGCTTGATAATAAATACATCTATGGTCACAAACAAGTTTCCCGATCAATGGAAACTATCCATTATTAAGCCATTACATAAATCTGGTGATATCGACATAGCGTCAAACTACAGACCAATCAGTCTCCTGCCTGTTATGTCCAAAATATTAGAAAAAGTAATAACAAACCAGCTCTCGTCTTACATAGACGAGTCACATCTACTGCATCGCAATCAATATGCTTACAGAAGGAATACCAGTACTCAAGACGCCCTGTTAAACATAACAGAAAAAATTTACAATGATATTGACCAAAAAAAATTAACTCTCTCACTATTGCTCGATCTCTCCAAAGCTTTCGACAGTGTTGAGCATAAGAAACTTCTACAAAAAATTTCAAACCTCAGAATAGTCACTCAGTGGTTTGAAAGCTACCTACTAAACCGCTCTCATGCAGTGTGCTTGAATAACAGAATGTTATCATTCATACCAAATAATTTTAGCCTTGCTCAAGGTTCAATCGTCGGCCCACTCCTATTTTCAATTTTCATCAATGATTTCTCCACCATGCCGGCAAATACAAAAATCTCAATGTATGCTGATGACATGCAAATTGCCATGACAAGCTCAACAGCGGATTTAAAAGAAACACAAGCCAACGCTGAAAACCTTCTGAGAAATCTGAAATTGTGATATGACCATAATGGCCTCAAACTTAACGCAAGTAAAACGCAATGCATTATTTTTGGATCACAGAATCACAGAATGCGATCACAGAATATATTATGTATTATAATATATATAATATAAATAGGCCTACTATTAGAAAATACTATTTATATTCAGTGACGATGGATTGTTGAAAACACTTTGTTGAAAACACACTTACATTGAAATACGAGCTCACTGACTTGCGGTATTAGGCATTATTTTTGAAAGTAAAACGAGTGGATTAAAATAATTCTACGTTTAGGACTACGAAGTTGACATTCAGAGCTATATAAATAAGAGTATTGCTTTAAACGTTTTTTTAATGTTACTACTAACGCTTTGTAAACTTGATAGCGTTGAGAAAAAGTTTCCAACTACAATCTATTAAGTTTTTTACTTGACATGGTCAAACAGCGTCAGAAATGGCATCAAAAAATGGCCTTAGAAAAAAGGAGTTTTTTAACCCCAACTTTAAAGTTCAATAAAACTTTTGTTTTTCAAGCTGAAGCTTCCAGAATCATTCAAATTGTACCTCAACATGTTGTCTTTGCGATGATAAACTTTCAAGTTCTCAGCAGTAGCCAAAAAGCTGAAAATCCTGACTACGTGACCGTATGCGTTTTTTAAAATTTGCGAAAACAATTTAAATGCTAGTCACATCTCAACTTGAAAGTATTAACAACCATCGGTTTATTACGCTGTAGAACTTTAAAAAACCTGCATAGTACCTAAATTTGAGCGGCGTAGAAGCCACACATTAGTCAAAAATAATTGTCAAAAAATGGACGAAAATCGCCAAAAAAATTCAACTTTCACGTCCAAAATGGAAACTTTTTATCAACTTATGGCTTTAACGACGGTACCGGCAAAAAACAAAATCATTTTTTCTAAAACTCAACGTTGAGCTCTTGAAAACCCATAGAAAAATAACTCCAGCACCTATAAAACACCCCTTTTTCAATCGATTTTCAAATTTTACCTTCAAAATGGGGGTCTTAATTTAAGGGTTTGGGGCTGGACAAGAGTCCATAGATCTCAGAATGTTGCGTTTTATGTTATACCAAGTTTGAGCTCGCTATCACATCGGGAAGTACGAAAGTGCTCTTAAAACGGCCTTTTCGTTTACGTAACTTTCTGACATTCCGCCCCTCAGCGACAAGACTAAGTGTTGAAATTAGGTCTGAATTTGTTTTTTTTTTGGTTTTAGCAGATTTTATTACTAATATTTTTTCGCAAACGCCACGCAAGCACTTTATTCCTTACTCGCCCACTCGCTGCAAGGAATAAAGGTCTCCAATAACACTGTGTGCCGTCGCGGTTGCGCACTTTCTCTGTACATATGTTCGTACGTATGGTAATGCTATGCCTGGGCGCGGCTCTGCCGCAATGCGCACGCTTAGTCAGCAATTTGACAGTATAAAAGAGCGTGTGGAGACTTCTAGAGTCGCATTTGGTCCGTGTTCTACCCCCGCACAACATCTCTACAAGTAAATCGTCGCAGTTACCAGCATTGTCACTAACCTTCGGACTTCACACCTACTTTTGCCTTCACACTGGTGGCCATATAAGTGACGGACCCACGAATTTGTGAAGATATATTTGAGAAGTCAAGAAGATATAGTATTCGACGAGAAACCTCCAGAGGTTTGAGAAGACGGTCGAGTGACTTCAGCAAATCAAGACGACGGTGATAACTACAGCGAGTTCGAGAGGAATCCAGGAAGATCGTCGGGTGACGTGAAGAAATATACATTCTACGAAGATTATCGGCAGAGACTGCAGAGCAACGAGATATCGACTATACGGACAGCATCGACGGACGGCGAAGCTTCAGAGATCAACGGACGAGGCGACTACGGAGCTCATAATTTCAACTACGAGGTGATTCAGCCGACTACAGTTACGTCATCTTCGTGCTACGGGCGGAGCCGTGACGGTGCATCGTTTCCAACGACTGCAGAGATCGCGACATCGTGCGACAACTACAACTACTATTTAAGATAAGTAAAGCAGCTATTAATGGTGATAATTGTAACAGTGCCGTTGCAGCTAACTATTCATTGCACGTGAGGCAGGCAGCGTGCAGCGTTCGCGTCAGCCAGTACGTGCGGGCGTCAAGGTCAAACTAGCTGGGCTGTACTTGCAGTTGCAGAGAGCAGGCTGTGTGTTCAATGCCCCTAGGCATGAGCTGTTTCCAAGGTGTTAAGAGAGCTGTTTTTTTTAAAGTGATTGGCGCTATTTTCTCGAAGTGTTGCTATACGTGCTTCAAGTAATTTTGTATTGTTTTAGTTGTGTAAATTTAATCTTGAGCAACGTTAAACTCATTTGAGCAGTGATGTTATTTGTGTAATACGTAGAGACCAAACTCGTAACGTAATTATGCCTGAAATTTCAGTAGCGAGTGATTTTCGAAATAGTAAAATGCCTACCACAGTTTTTTTTCTGATGTGGATATATTGGCGACAGAGAGATAAGTTTACTTAAATGCCTTCTGTGGTCTGTACAACATGTAGGTCATGTGAGTTTTTTTTTTTTTGCTGGTTGCGTCTGGTAGGATGTTGGAGGGGGGAGATGCGTTTCCAATTTGCCCAAAAGTAATGCTGAAGACCTTTGTAAAAATCAACTTTCTAGCGTAGAGTATAAGTGCCTAGCGAGAAATATGAAGTAATGACGAGAAAATATTGATGAAATATATTGTGGCATTTAATGTGCTGAGAAGTGCTATGTAACTTCGGGAATTAAGAATAAATATACATAGGAAGGAGTAAGGATACACTTCCGAGTGAGGTAAAATATCGTGGATGATATTCTGATGATACCTGATGTGCACGGATAGCACGGTTAAAGTAAGAATGAAGTATTTTTGAATACCGTAAATAATGCAGAGTGTCTGATGACAGACGTGGTTGCCCAGAGGAGGCGTAAGGAGTAATATTTGCTACGGTATAGAGAGCCTAGAAAATGGCGGAAGGCAACTAGATAGCCTAGCGATAAATGCTGTGGGGCAGCGAATAAACCCCGAGATAAATGCTGTGGGGCAGCGAATAAAACCCGAGAGCGAAATGCTGTGTAATAGTTTACGTGTTATTAATGGGTATGTCAAGAAGGCTAAGCCCGGAAAGTATATTATGAATAAGACAATTCTCGCTAATGGAGTTTATGTCGCCGAATCAGTAGTGAATATCAAGTCAAATGGTTTTGTCCCTGTAATGCTTTTGAACGTCTCTGAAGACGTGGTATATAAGCGACAATACGATGATAAGTACCATTGAGGAAATTGACGACATGGAAATTGAACATGAGATTTACATGTCTATCGTGCACGAAGCTGTGCGAGATGCAAATTTGTGCGATGCCCACGGTAATGCGGATCTACCCGGAGTCGACAGTGTTAATGGTGGAACTTTCAATGCCATCTCTGGTAAAGACGTTGGGGTAGTATCTGTAGAAACGAGGCATTGTTGTAACGATATTCGTGTTGATGAACTAGGAATTAATGCCATTGATACCATGATGGTCAGAGTAGCATTGTAGATTGCGGTTGTCATTGTGCTGGCGAACAGAAGTAACATACAAGAGAAGTAATGAGAGGCGTTAGACGCCCATTAATTAACCACGCGTGGTGGTGAGGTACTAAGTTAAGAGTAACGAGTAATAGATAGGTGGAGTGTGCAGAGCAGCGCGCAGCGCAGGCTGCACAAGGCAATGAACTCAACCAAGGTGACTCATACGCCAGACAGAGAGGCGCCTTATTTCCGGTGGCTGTGTTTAGCAACAGTTGCCAGCCGAGGTACGACGGCGTGGCATGAATATGACTGGTGAATAGTCATGAATAAGATGTGTTTTGAAGAATTGACAAATAATTGAATAGTGAAAACTAATTAAAAGTCAATAAATATTCAACTTAATTCTTAGTTATCTGTTAAACGAGAGTGGCTGCCCGTAATGTTTTTTGAGCACGTTTACGATCTAGTGCGTCATAACAGTCATTTTTGCAAGTCTTCTAGAATTTCATAATCAGTAAAGTTTTATGTTGTGTAATTTGAAATTAATCAAATGCAAAAGAATGTAAAATTTATCGTCAAGTCTCCCAAAGTTTCTACGGGATAATTAACAACTGATTGAACGATTGAAATTTAGAGTATTTTACGTCAATATTGATCTTTACTTTGACAACAAATCGTGTATTTACCGTAGAAATTATGTGCTTATGTATTCAATTGTGTCTTTTTGTTTTATTTGCTTATGCTTCATGTTAACCTCGTGTATGCCTTAGTATTTAACCTTTTTGATTAAGGCATTAACGTAACGTGAAGTACCCGTTCACAGTGTAACAGTTCAACTAGTACAGTATAATAATACGTAATTATTTTGTGCAAAAGTAGTACGTGATTATTGATTGTGATCTGTCGTGGCAAGAAACATTGATGATCTTGAAGAAATTTATTTTTTTTTTCATTGTGCATCGAGGCTGAAAATGTCCCAGTTTTGCTCACGATAGAAACGGTTAATTAACAGTTTTTAGTTTTGAATTCCACATTTGCGAGATAAGATTACTGATGCATTTTTTTTAAACAGAAGTTTGAATGTCGGTCACGAAGATTAGATGTAAATGCGGAATTTAGTCGTTCTTTATTAGTTTAGCAATTATGTTACGGGAAAATTCATGGATGGTAATGAAGAAGCTACTTTTGGTTGTCATTAAAATTATTGATTTAAAAGCTTTAAGGAAGTTTACTCGTCATAAACTAAATAGTTAGATTCTGTAATGGATCACTGTGACATTAACGGTGTTTCTCATTTTACTTTATTCAAACATTCATGTACTAAATTTTGCGTTTTGGTCATGCTAATCGTTTTTGTATTGAATTCCAATTTCAGTTCGAGCGTGTGCGAGCGGTAACACGACATCTGTAACGCGATTCATGCTGCTGTGCCAGCAAAGAAGCACAGCGAGTACGGGCGAGTCACGCAGTCACACGTGACGGGGTACGCACTATGCAGTGCGGAGTCCGGCTGCGACAGGCTGGCGCCCAGCAACTGTCAACAAACATCGATGGCCTTGGCGGCAGCTAAGCTTCGCACGCAGCGAAGAGATTACTGAACTTTGCCTTCGCGCGCAGTCAAGAGATTACTGAAAGAGATTACCTTCGCGCGCAGTGATTTGAAGAGAGTAACTCACTTTAAAGGTTTAATGTGGTGTTAATACTTTATACTTTACCGTGGACATAGTGTTGAAAACGTGGTTTAATAAATTTAGTAACTTAAAATGTGGTAATTATAAATTCAGAGTAGTTCAAGAATTTTGGACTTTGTTCACATGTTATTACTATTGGATTACGATAAATTGAAATTGTTTAGTGATTTTCCTTTTATTTTTGCAGAGTGCGAAACCGATTTTCATATTCATATTTGATGTTCTAAACTAGTGTGTCTTCGATTTTGTTACGTATTATCTTATATCTTAATCCACGTGCTATACCATTATGTTACCGATAGAATTAAGTTTTACGAGTCTACGGCACTCTGTTTATTCTGATTTATTGTTTTAACTAATAGTGGAAAAGTTCTGTTCTAATTTGTGCGATGTTTGGCTATAAGATTATCTAACTTCTATTTTTACATCTACGGTAACGCAGACGATATTTTGAATGTTTCTTTTTGGTGAAAACTTTAATGATGCTTTATTTAATATCAACTCAACTTTTCTGTATTATTTTTCGTTATCTACGAGGCAATAGTTTTGATTCTTATAAAATTTTCCGAAATTGCTTTGTCGAAGAACTCGTGTTTTGCTCGGTGTTACTCTTTCACCAGAGATGTAAGCGGATGTTTTTATATTTACTCATGAATTAATATTAAGTTGGTATTTCCAAGCTTGTGTTTTACGTATTTCATTTTAACCATGTTCGCGAAGATGCTCGAGTCGATGCAACGTTCAGGTATATAATTACGATTTGTTTCATTTTGGTTTATCGATAACTCAATTTATGCGAATACGTTGTTCACCTAAAATTTTAACGGCATTGTGTATTTAATTTCATGCGTGTTATTATTATCCTTAACGAATGTATTGATTTATTTAAATTTTATGGCGAGAATGATTTTTTATTTGTCGAGGTATCTGCGTGCCCTATTTCTTATTTGTGTTTGATTAAAAACTTTTTAGTTGTTGTTTCAACGATGCGATTTTCTTTCATTTTTACTGCGTTATCATTTCAACTGTTTAACACAAAACAATGTTAGAGTTAATTGTGTTTTTCATGGCTGGTGTTCATGTTAGCGGATTTTTTTTTTTAGTACGACACCTGCCGAGGTGCATTGTTTTAAGGTTTTCTGTTGCCAGAAAATTTTTTTGATGTTGCACTATTCGTGTGCGAAAAATTGTTTGTTTTTTTTTTGCACTATATACATGTCTTGAGCAGCGCCTCTTCCCATTTTTTTTGGTGATGGGGGTGTTTGCGGTTTTTCTTTGCGATGCTTTTTGTCGAATTTAACTGGACGCGTTTGTTTTTCCTGTTACTGGCAGTTGTTTTTGCCACGAAAGGATTATTTTAATTTTTTTTGGTTTTCCTAATTAGGATGCCTTTAGCTTACTGTGTTGCTTTTTAAGTTACGATTCTTCCCTTTGATTCATTTATTTTGTAATTGGTAATAAATCAGGCATGGGGGAAGGTGTGTGCCGTCGCGGTTGCGCACTTTCTCTGTACATATGTTCGTACGTATGGTAATGCTATGCCTGGGCGCGGCTCTGCCGCAATGCGCACGCTTAGTCAGCAATTTGACAGTATAAAAGAGCGTGTGGAGACTTCTAGAGTCGCATTTGGTCCGTGTTCTACCCCCGCACAACATCTCTACAAGTAAATCGTCGCAGTTACCAGCATTGTCACTAACCTTCGGACTTCACGCCTACTTTTGCCTTCACAACTGTATGTGCAAAGCAAAGTGTGTGAAATTCACGGAAGTACTTTGATGAACGTCATTAACGAAATAATACAAATCTATGTGCCAGGTTCACAACAAGACGACGAGATACAAGGAATTTATGCGTAGTTGAATTATTTGCCCGAACAATTATATCTGGCATTCTGCGACAGCATGCTGAAGCTACTGGAGATGTCACTTTTCGGAACTAAAACCGAAGTACACACCACCTTCCTCAGGCGAGCGTTATCGATCCGAGAGTGAAACTCGCAGTTGAAGGCGAAATTGAAATTTGCATTTCCAATTAAAACTTACTCAAAGAATGTATGGATTTTGTCAGAACTAATTTGAATCAACATTCTTTCGTAAGGAAATTCATTCAAATTGCACTGAAAATATTCTGTAGCTCGTTATTCAGTAAAATCTCACAGTATTTGCCCTTTTGTCGACGTCGTCTCTCTTTAGTTGTAACCCTGATATTTTTCTCAGATGAATTACTTCCACTGTACAGTTAGAAATTGTGTAAAGTGCTCACATATCACACAGTGATTTACCTCATCTGAATATGAAACCAAGATGGATCAGTAATTTCTGTACCAATTCGAATCAATCTCCAGTGGTTTGTAAATTTGATATCCTGCTTAGACGATATACATCAAGCCTTCAAATTTTTATTCATCCTATAATTTAACTATCAAAATTAGTAGAGCGACGCAAAGACTTCGAATTCGCTAATTTCTAAGAAGTGTTCGCCGGTTGTTGCAGTCCTCTGAACTACAACGTAACGACCATTCACAGGCGTAGGCAGGCGATTTTCCACCCAGTCCCACGGACTAGGTCTGGGTCCGGGGAAGAATGCCAGTTCTGTGTAGGAACTAAAGTCTGGACCGGAAACTTGGGTAACACCAGTTCGAATCTGGAAAAAAAAATAGTTCATTGTTAATCTACGCTCATATTTTTCAAATAAACCTGTTACTTTTGAAACATATTATTCCGGCATATGATATCGTATAGTTCATGTGTCATTTTAAGTACATGTCTAAAATTGTGTAAGTAAACAGGAAGCTGAAACATTCGAAGCTTTTTGCTTGTAATTGGTCACAGAAAATTTCAATACTGATTATTTGAAACTAGTGCAAGTTTGCGATCTTAGAGTATTATCACTCACGTTCAACTGCCCATGTATTGCAATCATTGTTTTAATGAAGTAAAATGGAATTTTCGTCTAGTTTACTTCCAGGACGCACTACGTCCATCAAACCCTCCGTGATTGACAATAAAACTACAACAAACAAGGTTCCGGCAGGGGGTCTCAGCTGGAAAGAAAATTCATCGCGCTCTCTGTGCAAATCAAACGTTTTTATTTCATTACTCAAAAAAGTTCACGCACGATCTTCGGGGGAGGATTTATGAACCAGACACCTCAGCTAAACATAGTTTTCTTTCACGCATCTGTTTGTTTATCTGTGTTTTGTTCGTAAATTTGCAAATAATACTATGGTTTTGTCAGTTTTGTCCTCCAATCCTTTTCGATCGCTCAAAAATCTTTCATTATAATTATATTTCACCAAATTTTTTCACAAGGTCATGATGAAAGTATGTTCACCACAAATCAGCTGGTTACAATGTCACACCTGCAGGTGAATAAGCTCAAGAATTAGGTTTCAAGTTGTGATACAGTTGAATTATGTTATACAGTGTGTCCGCTAAAATGTAGCCGATTTAAAAATGCTGCAGTTTGTGAACTATGAAGATGGGCATGAATGCTGCAATAGGTTTTATTAAAAAGAAGGGAGTTTGAAATTTTATTTGGGATTATACGTAAGTTGTAATGAGCATACATGCATCTGTATAACTTCAAATTCATTCGCAATTTATCAGCCCCAAGAATTTCAAAATCAACAGTCAAATAGAGACATTTTTTTTAAGTTCTCGTTTTAACAATTGGTCTTTCTTCGTGGTTTTGTAAAATAAGAGTATTATGTATGCACCATATAACATCGCCTTAGTGAAAAATGAGGTTCGAAAAGTGATTGCATCCATTGATGCTGATACTTTGCAGAATGTGATAGCAAACATTGTTGTTCGTATTCTTAAGTGTGTTGAATCTAATGATGGTAAAACCTAATGTTAAATTTTAATAAAATAAAACTTTAGTTTTAGCTTTTTAAATGAAACGTATTTCAGTTTTTTAACACTAATATTTTACAGACTACAGAATTTTTGAATCGGCTACTTTTTTAGAAGACACCTGTACAAGTACAACTATTTGTTTCTACCCGTCATATTTAACTTGGATGACATTATGTATTGATGAGTGAGCGTGAAGCTCATTTATCAATCATGGTACGATATGTTTTAAAGGGTTCCTATTCAATATTTTCCCTTTCGCTTTTCACAACTGGGCATAATTCTAACTCTAGGTCAATGTAAATTGAAAAAGAACGATTTTTGCTGCATTCCGCTCACTCGTTCGATCACTGTCGGGGATGTAAAATACCTATTTTTGTATATCTACCGAGATATGCACAGGTTGGTCAAAGAAAAATTATATCTTATTATAGAAATTTGATTACTAAGAAGTTAATAATTGGAGGCAGATAGGCTTAGTCTCATTCACAAATTAGAAAACGAAACATGTGTATGATGAAATCATAATCTTTAAATCATTATTGAAGAAAGTGGATGACAAACATATATTTTAAAGTTTCAACATCCTGTATCATCATCATCTCTAAAACAAGAACAGAAATTATGACATACGTCAGATGTAAATCAAACTAAATCAATCATACGAAGAGAAAATCAGAAAAAAATAAATGAAACAGTACTCTGCATTAATATTACAACAGCTGCAAAGGGAATTATTATGACATGTCCTTTAGGGGGAATATCGCCAAAAAAGTCCGTCGTTTTAAACGGGTTTCTCTGAAAACCTTCTCTAGAGATGTAAGATGAAAAACAGTTTTTTCTGGTATTCGCGTTGTTTTCGTAATTTTTTGACATGGTAACCGATTTTGTTAACATGGTACCTGATCTCATTTATTTACACAAATGAAAAAATGAGTATTGCGGAAAAGAGCTTCGTCCTACTATTTTCAAGTTTCAGAACAGGCATTATGTTTTCTATATAGCTAAATGTATCATCTACAGAAATACCGAAACGAATTTACGATAATTTGATTTGTTGAATTTTAGGAGTTTTTTTTCCGAAAAATTAAACTTTCTCTTCTTATCATTCTTATGTCTTGTATAATTTTTAGCCTAAATGGCATTTCCAAAAATTTTTCCTGTGTTTCTCTCGCTCTTTTTAAGCCCTATCGAATGATATGTTTGTCATTCCTGTACCTCCAAAACCGTGGGAGGAGAAACAATTCAAACGTCAACCAGTTCCGTTTATCAGAAAAGCCAAACCAACTCAGTACGCAGAGTAATCTGCTGCTCAACCGAACTCAGAATTTCTTCACTGAGTGTGTTAGAATGTTTTGCTTTTATACCATAGCATTTCGAACGTGAGCTGCATGGCTAATTGTAGCCTGCGGATAGTTAGAACCTGTTTCGTCGTTAGGAGGGATCGGTTGAGGCCTGAAGACCTAAGGGGGACCATCTGGGTAAAAACTCACATAGTCCGTCCTTTTTGCAACGAATGTTTCTGAAACTTTCGATATAGGTGTGAAATTGTGCAACAATTCTTTTTTGTTTGAGTGATTTTTTGTATAATATGAAAAATTGATTTATATTGGAAAAAGTGAAAAAATGACATTTCAGACATTTCAGACCTCTCTTTTCTTACAATTTTAAGTTACAGAACCAGCATCATATTTTTTAGATAGCTAAATGTATTATCAAAAAATTATTAGAGTAGTACTTCAATACTTCGATTAATACTTCAATACTTCAATACTCTCTTTTCTTACAATTTTAAGTTACAGAACCAGCATCATATTTTTTAGATAGCTAAATGTATTATCAAAAAATTATTAGAGTAGTACTTCAATACTTCGATTCGTAAAACTTTGGGATTTTTTTCCTATGAATGCATTTTTTATTTTGATACCTTATTTGTGTTTTAATATTCTAACTAAACAATTTGCAAGCATCTCTTACACAAATCTTTAGTTTCTTTTAAGTACTATCAATTGGTATGTCGCTCATTCCTGTATCTTTCAAACTGTTGGAGAAGTAGCATTTCAAACGTCAACAAGGTCAAGTTTCCAGGAGAGCCTGACAAACTCGTTACCCGGCTGTGTAATGATGTAATTGGTCTTTCGCAAGCTGTAGCAGACGAATGAACGCACTTACATAAAAGTGAAGTATACCGTTGAGGAGGTCACTTCAAGATTTTAATTTTTTTCATCCGATTCGTTTGAAATTTGGCCAGTATATGTATTTGTTGAAAAAAACATAGGGTACTTGGATAAATTTTTCGATTTAGGCCTTATTTCTTGAAGGATACGAAAAATTTGTTTTTTGGTACATTTTAATGGATATTTCAAATGAATAGAAGTCATTAAGTTTTCATGCTAGAACAAAACCAAAGACAGTTTTGAAATTCTTGGAGCATTTCTAACAAAAGTACGGTAGAAAATTTTTACATTTGTAACTTTTCGTTCTTTATAGGCGATATTTGATCACTAACTAAAATATATACTAATTTTGGGTTTTGAGCTTGATAAAAAAAATTAATTGTACAATTGGGAAATTTTACATCGTACTTTTATTACAAATGATCCAAGGATTCTAAAACTATCTTTGTTTTTGTTCTAGCCTAAAAACTCACTGACTTCTATTATTTTGAATGTTGAAAATAAGAGGTTTTGGACATAAACCGTAAACACAATTTTTTGTTGAAGTGTAATACTCGTATAATGGAAAATTTATGTAATTGAATGCTGTTTTCATTTTTATTTCGATAATCTCCATGCATAACTTCATATTCACACTGTGAATTGTAATTTCCCACAAATAAAAAATAAAAAAATTCTTTTTTTTTTAAATTATAAAGTTTTGTATTTGTAACCTGATTCTTATGAAATTTGACTACTATATGTAATTTTCGAAATGAAACACAATTTCATTCATTCATTTTTCGATTCAGGCCTTATTTTTTTGAAAAAATTGGACATATATCTTTTTTAATTCATCTTCATTGATGTTTTAAAAGAATAGAACTCATTGAGTTTTCATGCTAGAACAAAACCAAAGACAGTTTTATAATTCTTGAAGCATTCTAAAAAAAGTTACGGTTTCAAAGTTTCCATTTCCCGTTTTGTTTTCTTTTTATATGGGGTCGAAATGGGGTCGAAAATTCAGGGTTTTTGGTCCCCTTACCCCTCCCCCAGAAGAGGGGGATCTAATTTCCGTAGCGCCATAAAATTTTAGGACTGAATAGTCCACCACCTAAGGGTCCTTTTCCAACAACAAAACAAAAAAAGCTCACTGGACCAAGAGGGGCCTGGCAAGGGCCTGAAGTGATTACATTGACACTCACATTGGAAGCTCACATCCTTGGGTCGCGGACGAGTGAAGTCGCGAAAAAGTGACAAGTGTTTACAATAGATTAGAAGAGCGCAGTCAAGGGCACTGCAGGCGTGCGGAAGAGTGCTCAGTTGCCTTTCAGATGAAATGATGGAAGGTACTACTCTCCGTGCCTTTCTCGTTGTCAGAAAGCACTTTCTTTAATGTTTTGGTTTTAATATATTTTACTGGGGGTTCGCCACAAACATTCATAGTTGCCGTAGAGCTCTATCAATCTCTCCAACACCTAGGCGTGTCCAAACGTATTCTAATGAGATACTGCAGGCTACGGCGCATTGAACCTCTCTCCTACACATCAAGACAGCGACTGAAGATGGAGTGAGTGACGGGCAGACAGCTGCAAAGAATGGCAAGGGAGAATGTCCAAGTGAACCTCACGATGCCCGCCTGCTAGCCCGGCAACAGTGTTTGTGCCCGCCGAAGTGAGACTCTGAGTGTTGAAAAGAGTGTCAATGTAAACGCAGCTTTAGAGCCTTAGTCTCACTTGTAGCGTAAATTTTTATGTATGTTACCAACTTCAAACTTTTACTAACAATCATTCAGGCGCAATGGGTTCCAAAATGAAGACAATTTTCTTCTGACCTCCGCAGGAGGAAATTTTTTGTATTCATTCCTATCTGACACTCCTGTATCTCCTGTGTAAAATAAACGAATATTGCTTATGAAAGGCAAATCAAGCGTGTGCAGGACGAGACTTCATGCCACAGATCTGTTTGCGTGAGAAGTAATGAGATACAAGTTGGGCCTGTAGCTAGTGGCTGTCTGCGAGTTTTGCCCTTACTCCGAGGGATATTTTTCCTTGCAGCTCCGTTAAGGACTATTTGTTAATTAAAGCTGCCTCCTACCGACTTGCAAAATATCTGCGACCGAATTAGAATAATGTTCACATTCTTACAAACGATCCTGAGCTAATAGGAAATAACGAGCACAACATGAAAAAATGCTAAAAAGTCTTAGGGAACAATGGCTGTCACTGTGCGTAATTAAATTGAAAGAAAATGGTCTCAACCGACAATTTACAAATAAACTATTTTGGGAAATATCAAACATTTTCATGAATAATTTTTGTAAGTGAGTAATAACTGCTTTCCTTTCGTTTTATCTAAGTGTTATTTGCGAATGACATTAGGAGATTTTTATGTTTGATATTGGCTTCAGACATTCGTCGACTTAAAATGATCCCCACACATATTTTACTTCATGCAAAAAAAATCCCTTTTCTATTTGAAACGTGCGCAACAGCTTCGTTGTGCTTTTTGTTAAATTTCATGCTCCTCGACAAAATGGTTCCGGAGATATCGATCGTCGAAGTTGCGTGGTGACTGGTTGCGCTGCGTGGTCAGAGAGCTGCCTTATCGGCTAGGAAACATGCTCGTGCTTTCTTCACTTTCAAAAAGCACTGATGAAAGGAAAGTTATTACTGGTCATAACTGTTTAGCTATAAGTCCATCAGAGCTCATGACTCCTTGAGACACTCCAGTTACACTTCAACTGTCAAACGTGGATGTTGCGACATCTGCCGCTTATCATGATATCTTATTCATTTTGGTATGTAGTATGCGGTTGTGTTTATTAACATCGCGACTTGGTTTAGGGGTCATTTTATTCGTAATTGGGGGTATAACACTTTTTATTCACTATATTTCCAAATTATTTTGCCATCAATTTTTACAACGTAAAAAATCAGTTATTTTGTCTTTTTTCAAAGAAATTCCTAATGCATATGTAACAATAAATTTTAACTTAAAAAACAGGGATCGGTGAATATCATTTTCTGAGTGTGAGGACACTAAAAGAAATATAGAATATCAATTCGTTTGGCTTCTATATTGCCTGAAAATTGCCCCTGAAATCTTTGTTTTCAGAATAACTCGTTTTTTATGCGAAAATTGGACAAATTTTACCAGGCAAAATCGTTCGAAAATTTCAATTTACATAGGTGGTGCAATTTTCAGATTAATCTGCACGATAGAGAAAAAGTAACTTTAAAAGTGAATTTCCCTTCATTGTATCTGAGTGAAAAGGTCGTCAATAAAAAAACATGGAGCTTGGAAAAGAAATTAATTTTTTCTCAAATTAGAATAGGGACATTTTCCTACATTTGTCTTTTGAGTACTCTATATACTCAAATCGGGTACCATGTTTTGGCCCAACCTGAAATAAGAGTGTCTGATTAACGTTTCGCATTGCATAGGCACGATGCGAGTATAAAGCTCCACTGAGTATTCATTTCAAAGTGTTGTTCAAGAACGTGATATGGTATACAGCTTGTTTTACCATCATTTGAAAGCTGTATTTTTTAAACTTAAAATGTCAGTGGCGGATGAATCTACGAAGCTGTATAGTTATTATCCATTTTATTAATTACAGCTGTTAAGGTCTACTGGTACACTGCTTGCACCACGCAAAGAAATCAGGTGCACAGCCATTACAATTTAACAGTTATATTTTAATTTCAGATGGTACTGAAATGATGATGCCAGTACAAAGAGGTTCCAAGTTCCTTATCCCGAAAAATCTGCCGCATAATCGAAATAACCTTATAGGAGTTAGACTTACCGATATATTTCTGAAACGGCCTGTGCCATGTTCTTGTTTTCGCGGCAGCATGCGAACGTTCATAATGGGATATACTTCTTCAAGATCTACTTCAAAAAATGCCATTTCTTCATTGTTGCTGTAGTATGCGTTGTCCTCGCTTCCATCAATTGCCCTTTCAGGACCACTGGAACATTTACTTCCAGTGAAATAATGCTTGTGGGATTGATTTCACAACCCCAAAATATATTTCAAATCGACGAAAGGTTTGTTAAACATTTGTCAAATTTGCAGAAACATTGAAATATACTAATAAATCATTTGTAACAGGAATTTTGCTCTCTATGACTGCCGTTTCAAACTACTCACAAAGTTTGATATACAGAAGATGCTCGAACCGTCAAACCAGGAGCAGTGACCATTGTGGGATTGATGGGAGGAGAAGCGCAGCACGAGAAGAGGTGAGTGGCACTACCAATCACACTGGGATCCACGCCAAGAATAACACAGCCTAAGTCTGCGAAAATGATATTTATAGACATAGAGATTATTTAATACCAGTTATCAAAGGTAGATCATATTCACTCCTTTTCGTTTACGTATACAATAGCCCTACGGTAATTCTAAATTTCAAGCAAATCTGTAATGAAGCATGTCGCTAATGAATGCGATTAAAGAATACAGCATTTTCACGCTCGGAAGTTGGATTTAACGATGAGGATTTTTCAAATGAATGGTAACACAAATTAGTATAATTACCGATGAAAATTATCCTCGTGAATCAAGGTAATTTCTAGTGGTTTGATAAGGAAACCACTGCTCTGACATTTAACAGCGTCGATGAAAAAATATATAAATATTTTACTACAGAAATCGATCCTGACGAAGGAAAGAAATTGAGATGAATTAAGAATATCCGGAGCACTAAACGTATTTAATATCGTAACTGACCTGGATGGTGAATCCAGCCTGTGCACGTGCGCTGCAAACACAAAGCAGCACATCTGGTCTTCGAGATGTCAATAACCCGAGCGCCGTCAGGTAGAACGATTTGGCGATCCAAGAGACATGTGTGACAAGCGTACCAATGTAAGCCAAACGCTGTTACGCCAGGGTATATAATGAAAGATGCAAAAAGTTGGAATGGAATCATTTTTTGTTATATAGCAATTCAGTAGATGTAACTGAAACATTCATAAATGAATAACGTGAAAAAGTAATACAGTCATAAGTCAGTGCAATTTTTCCACTTGTGTGTAGCAGTTTAGTGCTGTTCGTGAAGCTTACGATCAATCCAGAGGGAAAAATTGCGCACGCCGAATATTAGCAGCAGTTGCCGTAAATTGGTCATATCTATCAGCAGTTTGGGCTGAAAAAATTACAAAGCATACTGTGTTAAGCCACTGTTAGAATTAGGGTTGGAAAAAATAGGGTTTTAGAAAACAGCCCACCTGTCTTTTGCGGTTTTATTGGGTTGTATGTTTTTATGCTTTTCATTGGATTATGGTATCCTGAATTCTTCTTGTAAGTAACTATTTTTAATACACACATTAATGATTTGTGAGTGAATTATGAACAAAGCTTTAAGCTTCTCTAGTCAAAGCAGTGTAGCTGCCAACCAATCAAGAGAACGAGTTGGTAACTTCTAAATTGATGGTTTTTAGGTTTTCTCAGTCATGCTGACAGTTACAGAGAGTGTAACATGATATTGCAGGGTCGACATCTGTATTAGCCTGTTAGGCCAACTAGGTTCCTGTCTACAATATAAGATAGCCTGGTCTGCACCTGTCCTAACTCGTAAAGCCCAGTGTCTTTCTATTTGCAAGATATGGTGGCGCGTGGAGTGAAATGCAGTTTGCTGGATTCTACACTTCATAGTGTTGGAAGTGTGTGTAAGTGCGAGAGTTTGTAGTTCAGTTTCTTCTTAGAGCCTTTGCAAATCCTATTTTTAAATATTTATAATTTAGTAACTCCTTTGAGCTGTATTTTATGTATTTGGGTTATTAAAGTTGGATGACCGTAGACCTACATCTAAGTAACCCTCCAACAGCAATGCCTTGGTTGCAATAACAATGGTTGCAGCGAGAATAAAGGAGTGTCCTGCAACACAAGGAGACACAACTTAAGTTAGTTCTGACTTTTTCAGTGATAAAATAAGCAACAAGATAGAGAAGGGGAGAAATAACTTTGAAAAATGTATGGAGAAAAAAGTAAAAACAAACAGGAAAACAGAAAGAAGTCCCAGCACAGCTAGCATTTAGTTCCGTTAGCCCTGCTAACTCAAGATGTGGCTCTGTAATGAGTAATATTAGTGACATCAGCTAGCCGTCAATTTCCTTTTCTTCTGCATTGCACCATCTACGCCAACAGCACCACTACCAGTAAAAAGAGGAGGACATTTGAGTTCCTTTCCACTTCTCAAGAAGACTAGGAACAAATAGATATTCAACTAGGAAAATATTTCTTTAGTTCAAATATTAGTTTTAATCTTACAGAAAATGAATAGTTCCCCAATTTTTGTTCTTTGGTGCGACCTGGATACATACCGCAAGGCCATACCGCCTCTCGACATTGTCAGTGACATTGTTTGGTAATGTTTGGAGGCAGGGAAAGCTCAAATGTTTTTTCAAATATTCAAACATTTGAGTCCAAATGCTATTTTATAAGATGATGCAATAAAAATTTACCAATGTAAGGAGAGACTTCCACAACATGGTACAAATTGTGTTGTACAACCCATATGAAGTAATTATGTAAGGTTCAAATTAGATTTAATGCATTGACTTTTAAAATAGAGTCAATGAAAAAAACCAATAACACTTGCATGATTCCTTTTTTCAGGTTCGTGCATTCATGTGTGACTTTAAATTAAAAAAATTACACGTTTTTTGTTTATTTAGGAGGCGTATTGTTTTATGAGTCGATTTTAATACCAACCCTGGTTAGAATAGGGTGAAATTTGACTACCAACGAAAATGAGTGTACTGACCCAAATTTGTTATCCAAATTCAAGGCTGTCAAACCTTAACCCCGCTCTGGCATAGAGCAGAAGTAGTGAAGAAATAACGTTGACATTCATTGTCATTAATTAAACTCAATCGTGATCACCAGTACATTTATTTTAATTAACACTAGACGACAGCTGCTTCACCTATAAGTGGTCAGTGGTCGAATGGTCAGTTTTATTAGAGCTGTTTCTTGTTCTTATCGTTTGTGATGCGTTCATGCTATTCTAGATGAGGCTCTGCCAACCATTTCTCAAAAACATGGAATCTGCTATTGCTTGATGAATTGAGGGTTTGAAATTTCATTTACATAAGTTTAAAACTAACATCTGATCTCAATTTGATTTCACTGAATATTGGAGGATTTTTTTCACAGTAATTAGCAATATAACTTTTTTAAGTACGTACAGGACGAGCGCAAGGATGATTTTTTGTGGGTCTTCGATTCTGATTCTACTAATTTTTACTGGAAAGGGGCTTAGTGATTGAGGCATCCTAAAATTATTTTACAATGAAAAACGAGTTCAAGCCGTTACAGACGTCACTCACAGCTGAAATTACGATGTTCTGAAGTAACTACCGTTTCATAATTCTGTATTTTCTTTATTTTGTTGATATTTTGTCATGTAAAACAAAACTAGAATTGAAATGCACATTCCAGATGTGGTCAAAGAGTAACTGATATTAAGTTCTTTAACGTACTATCATAGTTTCTAGCTGTATATGCAACCATCAATTCCTTGCTCAGAGTTTTTACATTCTCACGAGACGGGACTCACCCAGGTACAAACTGTTTTTTGTTTGCTGCTCCACATGTAGGCTGGTCAACGACCATCAGCCCATTAGCTAAAAATTTGTTGCATTAAATTCTTATCATCGCCGACCAGCGTTGTTTTGTAACGGAAGTTCCTCATGAGAACGAGGTGACAATATTGTATGCTACTCTGTTAATAAACAGATTACCGCTGAATGTGAATTTTGGTCATACCAATATCTATTTTTTGTCAGGTTTACGCGAGGATGCCCGTCAGCTCGTATTATCTCTGAGAACGACAGTTTCAGCTGTAATTTTGTTTTATATGAACACTGAACTATCTGACCTCAATTTGAGCTGTTGGTTTTATTCTCGATTTTTCACACCTGATTTGAATTGCGCATTGCCGAATCTGGACTTGCACAGGTATTCCTTACATTGTTACATTTCGAATTGATTAAATCTAGGCAAAAATTCACGCGCCAGTCTTCTAAGCACTCAATTTATGATCTCTTAACCCGCTTGGTCATTGAATTAGACTCGATGATTTGTGTTGTTCTACTTTGAGAGTATGCCACAATATTAATTCTGGATGATGAAAACATTGAAATCATGTGAAAAGCCAGTGACATTGAGAATTCTCATATCAACAGCAGTATATTGATAATTTTATTTATATTTTTCCTATAAATATTTTTGTCGTCGTCCGTAACTATTCGCTTAAAAGGGTTTAATGGTATAATTAATCAACAGTTTGTTAACTTATCGTTACATGAACAGGGTACAAATCTAAATTGTTGGGTGCAAAGGAGTAGGTTTTGATGGTGGGCAGTCACCTTAAAAAATTTTGCATGTTAATTACATTGAATTTTTTAGGTACTGTTTTCATGCTGTTAAAGAATTGACATTTTGTAATTTTATAACTGATGTCATGTAGTCATGGGTTGAAATTATACTAGAATTAATTTCGTTAAGTTCATGTTCATAAATCATAAAGTGTAGGAATTGTTATTGAAGATAGGACTACACTAGTTTAGTCATCACTTTGAAGAATAAGTATGGATGCAATAAGGCTAGCCTCGAGAATGCTAGAGGTGTGCTACAGCAGAAGTGTTCATAAGTACTTATTTTGGTTTTCATATTTTCCCTCGTGTAGTTCAACGCGTAGAATGTGAACTCAATTTTTTTTCAAACTCATGGCAGAACTAATTAATTAAGGTATGTTGCAGCTGAAGCAATGACAGTCTTTTAACAAATTTTCAGTTTTAGAGAGTTTATTTGTCTCAAATGACCTGCAGCTGCGGCAAGTAACATTAAAGGGTCGAAAAAACACGTTATCAATGAATAAGCGCTTGTTGTTTTTGGCAAAAATGCTACTTTTTTTACCCTGCAGGATACTTTCAAATTTCAGAAGTTCCAAGTGAGAATTCAATAACTCTAGAAACATTCAACATTCGGAAAAAAGTTCAAGACTGGTATTTCATTGGAGGTTATTAATATATTTAATCGGAAATGTAGACTATGATCCCATTTCATTAATGATTGTCGTGCGTGTGATTTCCATATAAGTATCTTTTCCACATGGACAGCATTGACACTTGATAGTTTCTGGGTTTTAAAAGAGAAGAGGAGCTTATGCCAAAAAAATATTGTTTTCTGTTAAAATAAACTTTCTAGACTAAGTGTGCCTATCGATGGCAAGAAGTGAGCGGTAATAGGTGTACTGTGAAGTTTCTAAATTTGAAGGGAAAAAAAGGGTGAAACAGTTCATTTCTGGCGAAGATGATAAATGGAATGTACATATAACATTGATTTTTAAAATGTCTCAACATTAAGATTCTTAGTTGATAAATATAGTGGTATTGTACACAGTGGTATTGAAATACTCGTGGTAATTATTGTCGAAAAAATGAGAGAAAAACATGAAAAAATTCATTATCTCTGAGGCGTTATTCTAAGTAAGATAATGCAGGTAAATAAAACTACCAAAAAAACAAAATAATAATACAACACTAGTGGTGCATTGATAAAAACGCTCATATCAGTTCGCACTCATGTTGAAAAACGAGCTTAACTTTCGAAAGCACAGATTAATGGTGACAGTAAAATGGGTGAATTTAAACAACGCTGCGTCGTAGATTAAGAGGTCGACTATCAGAACTATCTTTTCACTTTGTCGTATCAACTTGAATACCAAATAACTTGGCGAAGAAAATATTCAAAATATTGTGACACGCTACAAATTTATGAAATCTTCTGAAATACTGCTTGCACATAGGAGTCCACCAAAGTCAAAAACATGAGTAGTTATTGGCGTACAAAGTGAACCAAATCATGTACAACAAAGCTGGAGCAATTCATGAAATTGACTCCAAAAATGAGGTTGCCGAAATGTACGCACGACCGTCAGAAGCGGTAAAATGCCCCATGAGGTTGAAGATAACTTATTACGACATATATATAAATAAGATACGAAAGCTGTTGCCGCAGTTCTGTTTCGCGACCCTTTATGTTCTAGTCATTTTTACTTCGTTGCTACTTAAGATTGGCCCTTCCTTGTCATTTCGAATTGGTTAGCGCAAGGTTCGGTTGCTTTCGGCTGAGTTGCATACCGCTTGCACTTCGGTCGGGGTGCAGCGTCTGTGTCGCTGCGCGCTAGGGTATTCCATTCCAGAGCAATGTTTATAACTTGTTTGTGGTAACAATAAATAAGTACTACCACTCGTATATCATAAACATTGTAGAACGCAACAGCTAGGTCGTAGAATCTTCGCACGAACTGGTAAAATCCTGACGTAGATATACCTATGTAGGCATACATTAGACCCCACAAAATCACTTAACCATTAGGCTTCACTGTCCTATACATAAGAAACTAAGATACTCATTTCAAAATTATATTGGAAAATATATAATGAAACTTCTAACTGTACAATTGCCCTTAGAAAGGATAACATGTTCATCAACTTTTTCCGGCGAGTTGTTGAAAACAGCTTAACCATGTGTGTGAAACTATTTACATACTGAATGCTTGGAGACTTATGGAATCGTACATACTAGAAGTGGATCAAATATTCGCATTCACATTTGCGAATATTTGCAAGTTTTCCGAAATTTGCATCCGCATTCTGCGGATTGTGGTGGCCACATGAGATGCTCAACTTCATGAGAATGTTCTTTGTGCCATTCTTTAACAGTTCTGGCTCTATGGATTGGGGCATTATCATCTTGAAAGATGGCGTTACCCTCTGTAAACAGTACTTGAACTATAGGATGAACTTTGTCGTCCAAAATTCTTTATAGTCTCGGCTTTTAATTCTTCCATGAAAAGGAATCATTGGCCCAGCGGATTTCCAAGAAATAGCACCCCAGATCATCACAGAATTCCCGCTACGTTTTATGGTTGGGAGAAGGTACTCTGGGTTAAAGACTTCTTTCGGCTGTCTTCACGCGTTCAAGTGATCGGAGGTTGGAAATAAAGTAAAGATGATTCCTGCTATAAAATCTCGTGTTCCACTGTTTGATGGACCAATTCTGCTGGTATCTACACAACTCTAAACTTTTTCGAAACATTTTTCTTTGAGATTAATGGTTTTCTAATAGAAACTTTTCCGTGGAATCCAGATTTGACGAACAGTTTTCTAAGAACCGGGGATCTGTATGTGTCATTCAGCTTTGCGTTAGTTTTAGGAGCTGTGGTCTTGCGATCCTCGCTAACAATTCGATTTAGAGTCTGACGGTCTCTCTTAGACAACTTTTCTTTTCGGCTGGATTTGTGCTTTGCTGAAGACGCTTTTCCTTCTCTTTTAAAGTTAGTCATTACCTTTGAGACAGCTCCTTTCGAAAAGTCAAGCATTCGAGCAGTTTCTGGCACACTAGCGGGTACCATACCAGCACGACAATTGGGCCTCTTTGAAAATCTTAGGGGTCCGCTATTTTAATAAATTATTACCAAATCTTGTTCAAAGACCTGTAAAAGATTAAAAAATGAGATAAAATAACAAAAATAACGTAAACAATAAAATATGTCACGCTTTGATTTTTTTAAAACATATTTAAAGCTAATGACACTAAGATGTTATATGTTTACAGGATTTAGATCAACCTCTCTATGTAATACAAATCAAATCCCTTGAACGATATTTGAATTAATGAGTGAAATTGGAAGAAATTCACAGGATATTAATGTCGGACAAAAATTCATGGTAGAATTTATGTATTGATCTCTGTACAAAAATGTAGAGGTAAGCTGAAACTGAACAAGTCTGTTGCAAACTGATGAAAATAGTATTTGACAAAATAATGAAACACAAAAGAACGTGTTTGAAAGTTCATTTGATAAAATTATGTTAATCAGTAAACAAGCCAAGCTTCAAATGTTTTATAATATTCTCTTAAAATTTGATAAGTTGTCATGTATAAGAGCAGGAAATGAAATAAAAAATAATATATGTAGTATGTTCCAAATTAGACACAAGTAATGCCTTGATTTATAATTTTCACTACCATCACACCGTACACCTTCTTCGGCCGGATGTTGAAAAAAATTGATTTGCTAAATTGAAGCGATACATGTGCTGAACATCCCCAATAAATTTTACAGGCGTGCACGCAATAGAATGCTCACGATGGGGGTAGACAGGTGGTGAGGGGAAGCTGTTTTTGTTTTTAAAAAAATTTTAACAAAGCGGTTTACCTGTTGAATAACAAATCCTTTAAAACTTTTTCAATCATAAACACAAAACAACAACAACAGAACATGTGTTTACAAACAAATCAAGTGTTTTATTGAGAAATGTTATTTTGTTTTTCGCTTCTGTAGAGACCTAAAACTTTCCTCACGCGAAATGCTACTCTTCCTACAATTTTTGGTGTAGAAGGTCGAGACAATGTTTTTTTTTTAAAATATAATAGAGCCACAGCCCCGAGGTAGGAATTTGAGATTTTCGAATTATGTAATAAACGGCGGGTCATCAAAGTGATACAAACGAGTTTTATGACAATTTTTCAAAAATTGGCTTTTTCATTCAGAATTTCTCCGAAACCAAAGCGAGGTTCAAACGTTCCTACCTCGGGGCTTTGGCCCTAATATTTTTCTTTCGAAGACACTTGTTTCATATCTATAAGTTGAAATTTGTAGTAGGAGTAAGGTTTGCCGTACCCCACCTTTACCCCGTTTTCTTTGCCGTAATTCATTTTCTATGAAGCAAATCAAAAATTTTACACAGAGTGACCCCTATTTTTTCAAACGTTTCATCAGTCTGTCGACGTTGATAAGCATTGGTTCATAAATAAAGAAAAAAAAAGGTGTATGGTCCCCTCAAATAATGACATAAAATGAAAAAAAAAAATTGGATTTATCCAATTATCCACCAATAATATTTTTTATTTTATTTTCGGCTACAAACAAAATAATAAGGAAAATTGAAAACGAAATAGACTTGCTTCGAAATGAAAAAGCAGAAAGTAAGAAGGAAAATGGTTTTCTTACTAATATAACTGAACAGATTATCAGAAAGAAAGAATGTGAGCGAGCATTGAAAAAACGAATCAGTGTATAGATATGTATGTAATATTCAGAATCTTTGCCATGAATTATACATTAACCAATAAAAATGACTGAAAAAAACGGTAATGACGACAAGAGGTATACATCATTTGATAAAATTAATACTTTAGATTTAAATCACTATAAAATCACCCATGAACAATAATTGTATAAAATAATAGTCTATAAGAACAAAAAATTATATCATCATGATTCACAAGCTGCTGAAAAGAAACGAAACTGAAGTTATTTAAAAAAATTGAACAAGAAACCCTGAAAAGGTTTTGAAAATTGTATTTTTCGGAAGCTTAATCTACCCGAAATATATTTGAAATTTTCTCCTAATATCAAATCAGGGAAAATTACGAACAGATCATTCAACAAATGACCCAATAATTCATTGTGTGGTCTAGGAACAAAAATTCAGAAGCGAATTAAAGATGGTTATCAAGGAGTTAATTCGCAAGACCACGCTTTTATCATGAAAGATTTTATTCATAACACCCAAAAACGAAAGACAAAACTTGTGCTGATTATATTCTACCTGAAAGAACTGCTGGATGTGCAAATTCAAATGATTCATTATACGTTCGACAAAATAATGTATTAGTTAATGCAGTAATAGCAGAAAGTCTTAAGTGGAATTGGAATTTCAATGAAAGTCAAAACACGCTCACCTCAGCAGGCAATAGAGTCTTGAACGAAAGATTTTTGTTATGTAACAGGTTATATCGTAATAAATTAATACATTGAAAAAATATGCTTATCTTCCTCTCGTATACAGAATTAGTTAGAAACTCAAACTACTCACTCTCAACATACACTAAAAATAACATGATTTCAAAAAATAAAAAAGAAGTTGTCAAGAATTGATGATCAATGGCTCAATGTTGATGATTTTGTTGGTGTCCAATACTATAAAGATCAAAGAAAAAACTACATTTCTAGAGTAATTGATATTTTCAGTAAATACACTTCGGCGATTCCAATAGGTTAGAAGACGAGGGAAGAAATCAAATCTTCTTTTGAAAAAAAATAATTCTCTCTAAGGTTCAGGTTGATCCAGGCTTAGAATTTGCAAAAAAAATTCACTAAAGAATTATTTAAGAAACATAACATATCGTGGTTCAGTGCAAAAAATTAAACCAAATTGTAATATATGGAACATTTCAACAGAACATTAAAAACTAAAATGTAGATATATTTCACTTTTATGAAAATTAAAAAGGGGTGAATGTTCCACATGAACTAATTCAAAATTACTATAATAGTAATTTTGTTCACTAAATAACTAAATAAATAGTTCACTACTCCTCAGTCTGTTGTCTTGAGGCTAACGAAAAAATTGTTTCATAATCTTTTAGAACTGGCAGTCATGAACAAGTTTTTTATATTCAACGGAAAGTTTTACAAACAGTTAGAGGGTCTAGGTATGGGTCTGCCGCTTTCTCCAACCTTTGCTAATATTTTTATGTGTTTTGGGGAAAATACATGGTTGGAAGAATGTCCTGAATCATTTAAACCTGTTTTTTATAGGAGATACGTTGATGACACCTTTTTACTATAATAGCTATCGTAGACCAATAATAATAATACCTAATCGATCATTTGTGGAACAGAACGATAAAATGGCTTATGAAAACCTTTTCTTCGGAGTGAAAGAACTTGCTGATCAACGAAACTCAAAATTGGTAATAAAGTGAGGAAGATTCAAACCGCGAAGACTTCCTTAAGAAAATTTGCTTTTTTGTGTAACTCATTGCACCGATGAGTTATCTATTCAACATATACCAGATTTTGTCAGCCGAAACAGCGACTAATAAATGAAACGATATGTTAGTGAAAAAATAATGGTATTTTTATGAACGATAGATTTTAAATTTAGTAGTGATGTTTTTTAAAATTGAGAAAGTTCTCAAGAAAAGAAAAGGAAAGCTTTTGGTCCGTTCGAAAATTATGATGAACAGTCTATCATAGATCTTAGCAACTGAACTCAGTTCAGAGTAAGTGGATTTAAATTAAATCATTTTAGTTTTACTCTTTAAAAGTTGTTGTGATTAATTGCAAATCTGAAGCAGATTCCCTCAATCTGACATAAGGTTAAAAAATTCACTGAAGACAAAATAAAAAAAATAATGATTTACACCATGATGTACAAATGTTTATAAGCTCTTGATTGAGCCTTTATCCAAAATTGATGACGCAACTAAACGAACTAGATTGGCAATAAATGGTAATGTTCCCTACAAAAACTTCAATCTATTGAAGGAAAACCTGCGGAAAACTAACTTCACCCCTTCTGAAAATAACATCGTAGTAGGTTCTATAGCTTTGGATTTCTTACTTTTCGAATGTAAACCTGGAAACGAGAGTGACAGAGCTTAAAGAATTCGCTATGGATTGTAGTAACTTTTGCTTGAAAATAAAAAAGTAAGGATTTCAGGAGATGCTTTAAAAATTGGAGATAAAGCATCCGAAAGCACAGCAAGATTTTAGGAACTATATTAGCAACGCAAATCAAAGTGATTCCAAATACAATTATGAAACAAATCATCATGGAACTTTGGATACAACTGGTTCTTATCTAAGACCAAATGGACCTTCTAGAAATGAACACAGGAGAGAAATATTAAATTTACCAAACCCTTTTATGAAAGAATTAAACAAGCAAAAACGGTTGTTTTGCAGTTGAAACGATTTGAACAGCAAGTCCATAGCTTGAATTTGATTCTGAATTATTACGTTTGAGTCGAGAACAAAGGCCTCCAACAAATCCAAAACCTAGTTCATACTTTAGCTTTTCTTGAAAACTTACTTATAGACTTACTTTACATTTATTATCGGTGTATGTTTTCTGATTTCTAAGGCTTCTGCAATTTTTACTGATGATGTGTCGGAGTAAGTGTGCGTTATGCTGAAAGCTGGAAGAAATGCATCCAAGTTGAGTGGTTCTTTTAGGTGATAGTCCCTTAAGTGTTTGAAGATGCTGCTGGATGAATAACGATGCTGTTTCGCTCTCAGCATAATGCACACTTTTGCTTTCAGCATAATGCACACTTACTCCGACACACCATCAGTAAAAATTGCAGAAGCCTTAGAAATCAGAAAACATGCACCGATAATAAATGTGAAGTACAACGAATTTTCCGACTACCTAAACTTTTGCATATAGACTTACTGCTACTCTTATAACTTCTTCTCCTCCTTCAACTGAAGAAGATAATGATTCAGATATTTCCCGGTCAGGTATTATGGTAAGACCTTCTAACATCATTGATATTTTAAAATTACACCAGAAGATATTTCGTTCTTTTGATGTTGGAAAGGCAAATGTGTTTAATGAACTGCAACTCACACAGGAAATTCTCAGGTGAAACAAAAATGGTATAAACTTATTTAAGAAAAGAGTACCCCTTTAGGAAGTTTTTTAATATTGAATCTAGAGCAATGAAATTTGGTATACTGATGGGAAATGCAATTAGGAATCATTTGTCATTTAATAAAAATGTGATTTTCCCTATAAAAAACGAGATATTCATAAAAAACGAGATTTTTGGGGGAGTTTTTCAAAACACATCTCCTACTACAGTTTTCAAGCTACAGTGATGATTTTGATGTCATTGGATGCAAAAATAATTGTAAATTCCAAAAACTAACATGACATTCTTCAAATTTTTAGTTTGAAATGAGAAAACATGAAAAAATCCAAGGCATGTCTTCTTTCGTCAAATTTCGTTCTTTATGATGTCACAACCTTTGATCAAGAATGAATATCGAATCAACATGTTAGTTTTTGAAAAGCCCTTGTCATTTCGCATTCAATGATATCAAAATCATCACTGTAGCTCAAAAACTGTACGAGGAGATGTATTTTGAAACCCCACATTCCGATCCTCCAAAATAAGGGAAACAAAGAAACATAAAAAATCTCAATTTTCCTTTATTATTATTGATTGGGTTAGCTACGACTCTTGAAATCATTATACAGTAATGAAGACCCATAGAAGATGACATAGCAACGTCAAGCCGTGAAGAAAGTGCCAAGGAGGAGGTGTAACATGATAAAATACCACTTCCCCCTCCCCTCCCTCCATTCTTCAAACCCCCGTAGTGGGCGAACCAATGAACGTACGAACTTCCATTTTTTCAAAGGATGTTCCTGACATCTTACCCTTCCTATAGCAGCTAAAATCAATATCTCAAAAAAATTCGACATTCTGAGGCTACTCTCGCCTTAATAATGTCCTCATTAAAAAAATAAATCCGAAAGTATAGTATCGCGTAGCAGAGAAAGTGAAATCACGGCAACTCGACTCCAGCGATTACGTTAGATTCACGAAAATTCCATATTAGGAAATATTATTCCCGAAACTTTATTTGAAACTGTATTTCGGGTATATGTTCCCGAAATTGTTTTATAGAATAATTCTTAATGTTTTCCCTCGATGCAGTAGAAAGTTAAGACTAGATATAGTTTAAGCTGTTATGTCAGTTTATTGCGGAAACATTGCTAGTGAAAACGCCAGTGATGTGCACCGTACAAGGTGGCGAAAAATTCTTTTGATCTTTTTTGTTTTGAACGGGGCCTACGTTCACAAGTCTACTTTCATACCAAATTATTAGCGTGTGCATCACAGCGTATGAAATGTTCCTTTTTTGGTATGAAAGAAAGTCTGTCTTTTATCGGATAGTGACTGGAAACGAAAAATGGATATCCTTCAACGACCGAAAACGCAGCTATTCGCATGCTTGATCAACTTGCCTGCTCCATCGACTACAAAAGCTAATCACTCCTAAAGGATGACAACATTGTGGATTTTGTGAGGTCAGAAGATTGTGGTGTACCACGAGCTTCTGAATCCTACTTGAACGAGAATATCGTTCACTATCGTCAAAACAGAAAAATTTTAACCATGTAGGTATAAAAAAGTGTCGAAACTGAACTACATGACACGGAAAAAAAATTTCAGAGCAAAACTGTACCTGTTTTGAAATTATCAGTTCCTGTCCCATCTGCTAAGCTCGACAAAGCCAAATTTGGCTCTTTTGGAATAAAAGTAGTATTTATCTCTTCCTCACTTACTTTCCCAGCACTACTGCTACCATTATGGCGCCTAATAAAGGCATGCTGAGTCAATCATCTAAAATGTGATTGATTGGCTTTAGGAAGGCATTTCAAATTTATAAAAAAAAGCGTAAATGTACATTTAGCCTTTGTGAGATTTTTTCGGAAGCGCACTTACCAATAGCAGAATTCATTCGAAGTCAGGCAAAATATCTAAACACTGCATTGAAATTTCAGAAAGGGCACAAAAATTGTGGGCAAAATATCAGTCATAGAATTAATCCTAAGGTCAGTGAGTTTCTTGACTGTTTGAGTATAATTTACTCACTTAAGTCGTTCAATGGATTCTGAATTTGTGAGAGATTCATCTAACAGGGCCAAGCAGGTAACTGAACACACAAAGACTGCAAAATAACAGCCAAAGCAGAGTGTGTCAGACACTGATAACAGCTCACCGTGACCATGAGGTATCTGAATGAAGAACGTGGAAGGAAGGTCTCTCTCAAAAGGTGAGCTCGCACGCCCATCGACCACAAAGTTGTGCTTTGACGACATGACTGGTCTCGCCCTAACGCGGACTCAACCAATGATGGGCCCGAAAAAGCTTGCTGGAAGAGGCCGATTATGGGCTTGTGACTGAGTTGTGGCTCATTTATGCAGCAGTGCAGCTTCGAAGTTTTGCATGAAGTTGTGTGTAAGTCATTTTATCGGCATGGGGAATGCATGGAATAACTGGTGAATGCGGAACCCTAACATTTTTTATATGTTCCGATTTTTTTGGGTTATCGATGTTGTGAAAAGAAATTAATAATTCAAACTCGAACTGGAACCGTTTCAATTGTAAAATCAGAAAATTACACTGGTATGCTGTTCTTCGTTCAATGAACATAGACTAGCAATCAACGAAAATCGTGAAAAAAAAACATTATTTCAATAAAATTTGTATCGTACCTCGTACTAGTTTAATACTACATATTTTAATTTTTACCCTATATATTACCAACATATGCGTTCACTTGGACTTGAAGTGTGTGTAACATTTGATTCAGTCACTCACATGCTCTAAATTCCCTAATGACATTGAGTAAGAGTTTAGGGTAAATATTTCGAGTGTCAATTTGTTTGTGTTTTGTTCGCAAACAAGCGGAATGCTCAGTTTCTACGGAATTATATAACCTCCCTATGTGAAGAACTTAAAAAACGTTGGAGATATTAGTTTTTTGTTTAGTTCACCAGATTTTGTACTATTTTAAATTGTTACTCATTTTTGATCACCCTGAAAATAGCAGAGTTTGAGAAACGATTTTACTGCTCGAAAAATAATTGTTCCTTTCCTAAGAAGAGTGAAAGTGTAATACCAAGATAATATTTTATCTCATATGCGTTAATCTCTTCTAAAAAAGATGTTTAAATATTTTAAATGTTGTTCATTCACACCAATACGTAAATAAGCTATTTACCTAGCTAGTGGTACTCCTATGCCTCATTAGGCAGTTTCTGTGAATTTGTTGTTGGCTTCTTTGTCAAGTGTGACAGTAGCTAAGCTTAGTGGTAGCCAATCCATTGCTTGAATTATTTCACACAAAGTTGAATGTTATGTTGTCACTCCTACCTTGCGAGCTTATGTGTCAGTCCGCAATATTTCACGTGTACACCATGCTAGGCTTTCAAGCGTGCAAGCTAAGCCCTGCAACCATGCTTGCTCGTCAGCGGAGACAATATGTCATCCTGTGTATGCAGCTCTCACAATTTACCTGTTCACGCACACATACTATTTCCATGCAAGGCTCAACTGCTTCTGTGATAGATCTGGTCTGTTTCTGTGATAGATCTGTTCGAACGAATAGATTCCAATTCAGACTAAGAAGCCGTGCGAGTCGCCAACTAGTTCAATGATTTCTTTCTCGTGTTTAGCCATGTAGAATTCTGATCAACTTTGTCACTGTTGACTATTGACTATTTTCGACCTCCTTTTGAAAACTTGTTATTCACACTCGTGTGTTGAATAAATAAGAAAATGAAATCAAAAAAGAAAAACAGTTTATTCCCGATATAGATGATTCAACAAGTTCATCATTTGTTCTTAAAATGATCTTGAAGTAAGGATCCTTAGTTGATCCACACACATGAGTATCGTAATGCCCATGTCACAAGTAGAAATAAATGGTTGATGGCAAAGTATTCTTATTGTTACTTAATCTAGACTTGATAATGTAACTACAATTATAAAAGAAGTAATAATTTCTGTGACTATGCATTGTTGAAAATATTCATTTTACTGCACCGGTACATTGAAGTACGAGCTCAGGGAGTTACGGTATAAAGAATTTTATTGACACTAAAACGAGTGGATTGAAATAACTCCTATGAACTTTCCATGCTAACAATAGTGCTACAAAAGAGTCTACCTGAGTCAGAAACACGAAACGATTGTTCTACAACGGTTTCCAAGACATGGACAACGTAATTGGAGAAGTACGTGAAATCAACCAGCTAGATAGGGTTGCCATAATATACTCAAGGGCGTAAGACAGTATTTCAGTGTAGTTTTTGGCCTTCTGTTTGTTGAGGTGAATGTTTCCTTCTTTCACCCATTTAGGTCATCAAAAATAAATAATATTTCCGCACACATATGCTTCAATTGTAAAATATTCCTACATATCTTTACAAATGTGCCACGAATTATCCCCTATTTAAATTGAAGTGATAGCTACCTATTGGACGTTGGTTTAATACCTACTGCTTTGAATATTAAAAAAAATATCCTTCATGATTTACGACTTGCTGACAAATTTTTCTACTGACTTGTTTTCAATTAAGAATACCACTTAAAAATGATCGAGATCTCTCCCCTCTTTGAACATTGCTCGATGGCAAAATACAAGTTTCTCTGTGTGCAGTTCTTTCAATCGTAATTTCTTGAAAATCAGAAATGCGGGCAATAAAGAAAATCATCAGTTCTGTATACTGCAGAGTTACCGTTGAAAAGTTTCGTTAATTCCTCCGAGTCTCGTTTCTTGCCTGCAATTTGGGATTCTCTTGAGCATTTCGAAATAATTTTATTTTTGACGAAGCACTGTGTCGAACGTACTACTTTTTCTTCACGACGCAGACATTAAGCAGCAGACTTTGAGCTTGGACACTTTGGATCAATCAGCGATCAGTGTCTGCGGTATTTTTTACTAGATTGTAAGCTCATTGTGGTCATCCCAAACGGGGATGACAGGTTAAAGAGGTTAGAAGGGGGCCCCTTCTACTCATTGAGCTTTCTCTCCATTCACCCATTCTCTTTTCTTCGGTTAAGACATCGACTCGATTGAAATAATGGTGCAACTAATGAACATTTTTTCTGCATTTTTTGCTTCCACTCAACAATATTCCTCATTACCCGTAATTTTCTCGTGGTATGAAACTCAATACGGAAACAGTTTTCATGGATATCCCGGTAGCAGAACATTAATTTTTTTTTTCTAATAAATCAGCAGACACTAATGATTCAGTCAAATTGTTGCTCATGCGAAAGTATTACCGAAGCACTTACAGAAAAGTTCTTCTATAAGCCCTAAACTTCTATGCTCTAAACCTTGCATAGCAAAAGCATCGTCCAATCATCAGCTTTTGATTACTCAAAAGGCTGGAGCATCTCACTCCAATTAGGGATCGTTACGCACAACTTTCGTGAAATAGTGCATATTGTTCTACGATTCACGCACTCGCTTCGGTGTGCTTATTTGGCTTGCGTTCAGGCCAGAGAGTAACAAAATCCGAGCTTGATAGAGTGAGCTGACGAACAAATATTACACAAGCTCGTTAGCTAGAAGGCGAAACTGGTAGCCAGAAGTAGCCAAAAGTTTTCTTTTTATGGCTTGTTGATATCCTGGGTACGACAAGCGTGTTCCAGCTATTATAATGTGCCTTTTAATAATTCGCCATCAAGGGTTTCTAAAAGTTTGGTAATGTGCTGATAAATTAACAGAAGTAATTTCGAATGGTATAGCGAAACTTGTGCGTGTGGGCACAGTGACGGTCGCTGCTGCTCATTGACTGTCTGGTGATCGAAGGCTTTAGTTTTACTTCTAGCGTTATTTTGATTCATTTGTTCAATATCGCATTTGCGACTGTTACATATTTACATTTATTATTATCTAAGCTACCCGTCAATATCAGCGCTCTCAATTATGTAGTGTAAAGAATGCACGTAATTCGTAAGGTATGTGAGTAATACAATAACAATATTCTATAATAACAAAACGGCTAAGCCATTTAATAATAACAATACGGCTTAACCTGTGCTCGTAGAATCCAAGATTAATGTTTGAAGATGTGTGATTCATCCCAATTGAAAATCAAGGACGTATCGCCGGTGGGAACGCGCCGGTTTCTATGCGTTTTTTAGTTGTATTACGCGCGGTTTAAGGGTCAAATGTCCACTTTTTCGGACACAAAACTGCACGCGAATCGCCGTTGTTCCGCCCTACCTAACGGCCGTTTACCGCCTCAGGACCAGATTCGAATCGCGGCTGGCCGTCCATGGATTATAGGTTAAAAAATCGCTCCCGGTTGCACGTGCCTCGCCTTACGGGGTGTACAATATTGCACTGGAAGCTTTGGATCTTACAATACATTCACACTTAATGCATTGTGAATGTATTGACTCATTAAGCTAGCTCAGAACAATATTGTACATCCAATGAGATCGAGGCACGTGCAACTGGGAGCTCAGGTACATAAGACAATACATTAGAAAGCACATAGAATTCCGCTCTTTCTTGAACTTTTATTACAAAAATGAAACATTCTCTACATTGAAATTTGCATGAATATCTTACTTCCATTAATCACAGCCTTCTCACCAATGAAACGCCAAAATAATATAGGAATTGAAAATGAAATCACAATCCATTTAAAATGCTGCATGTAACAAACAAATATCAACACGTGCACTACATTTTGGGACATATCATATGTGTACCATTAGGTACATTAAATACCGGCATAAATGAATAGCATTTCCATAATTTCACTACCTTTTTTAAAATTGATTTGAACCTACCTGGTAAAATTATAGTACACTTTTATTTCTCACACCTTTTATAAAGGACAAGAATGGACTTGAGCAGTACATAGAGTTTCTAAATTCTGCTACTCACAACTTAACCGAACCAACCGTAGCAATCGCACAAACGTAGTCAACGTTTTAAGGGAACGCGGAATCTGTGCAGAAAGGGTATAAAAACAGTAAGTTGAGAAAAAAGTTCATGAAACCAGATCAAAGTTGAAGAAGAAAGTAGTAGGCGCTAAAAAACAGGACAGCAGTGAACCGAAAATATGTGGTCCTTTAACATAACAGAAAATTTTATTTCAGCAAAAAGAAGGCCTACCTAACTCATAGCTCGGGCCCTCACATTTTCCTCCCTGGGAGCGCTAGCTCCCATAGATACAATAGTTGTATCCCTCTGAGGAGTGTCTACATTATATCGCGTGTCCCACAAAAATGTCTCGGAGTTTTTAAGTGATTATATCTCCGCTTTAAATTAACATTTTTAAAATGTATTTTTTCACAATGAATTAAATTTTGTTTCCGTTTCGAATAGTCTAATTTTTTGAAAATCGTTTAATAACCACTTTACAGTGTTCGATTTACTGAAAGAGGTAGAAAATATAATTGTTCTAAGGAAATGTTTTAAAAACAACAACACTGGTGTTCTTCATTTATCAATACTTACTGTTTATAATAATTTCACAATGATGTATCCTACATACCTCCAAGTATTTAAACGCTCTGAGAAGTTTTTTACTCCCTTATTTCATTGTTTGAAGATACCTAAAATGCAGTTCACTAACGAACAAATAATTTTCATCGTATTGGAATATGAGGCAACGAAAAACTGTGAAAAAGTTCGAAGAGCAATTAATGAAAAATTTCCGGAAAGATACACGTCCGATAAGAAAACTGTGTATCGTACAGTTAGAAAATTAGAAAGAAAATTAAATGCTCCTCTTACTTGTTCACAGTTTACCGTTGCTTCATATTCTAATACGAGGAAAATTCTTTGATCGTGAGTGAGCTGCATTTTAGGTGTCTTCAAATGATGAAATAAGGAAGTAAGTAATGTATTGAGAAATGAAGAACACCAGTGTTGTTTTGAGAACTTTTCCTATGAGCAATTAGTTGTTCTACCGGTTTCAGCAAATCGATCACTGTAAAGTGGTTAGTAAACGATTTTCAAAAACTTAAATTATCCGAAAAGGGAACAAAATTCATTGCATTGTGAAAAAAGACCTTTCAAATATATTAATTTAAAGCGGATATACAATCAATTGAAAAGTCGGGGACATTTCTGTGGGACACCCGGTATTTACAGGGTGTTGTGTGATGCGATGCGGATTTTAACCATAGGCAGAAAAACGCAAAATAAAACGATTTTCAGGAGTGACAAAACCTCACAACTTCTTTGTTTTCGAGAAATGATGATCTGAAATAATTATAGATTCCTGTAAGAATAGCCTGAAGCGCGTGCCAAAGAAGTTTCGTTTTTACTCGTTGGCTGCATGTCAAGCCCATTCTTACGAGAATCTGAAATTATTTCAGGTCATTTCTCGAAAACAAAGCAGTTTCGAGGTTTTGTCACTCATTAAAATCGTTTTATTTTGCGTTTTTCTGCATTTGGTTAAAAACTGTGCATCGAATTACATAACTCCGTTATATATATATATATATATATATATATATATATATATATATATATATATATATATGTTTCATTAAAAATAATGCCACATTGATTATTAATAATGGTTTTGTTCAATTTTTCTAGTTTTCGGAAGAGTTTACTTTGATCGAAATTTATTGAATTTAAAGGCTCCCCTAACGTTTTGTGATTAAAATTTTGCGAGCGTTTCGTCCTGTGTCCACGGACATCATCAGGCTAAAAATAGTTTGAGTTGTGCAGCTAATAAAATTGAGAACGGAGAATGTACCTTCCACTACGGAACCTAGGTCGCCTAGCCCTCCTCACTTCGCAGACCAACTGTACACCTTCTAACTTGCATCAAATGCACATTTCTACATTCGGGTAACCGCAGCCACTCTGCCCACTTCTCCATTCTCATTCTTCTCCATTCTTCTCCCACTTCTCCATTCAGCTGCACAACTCAAACTATTTTTAGCCTGATGATGTCCGTGGACACAGGACGAAACGCGTCGCAAAATTTTAATCACAAAACGTTAGGGGAGCTTTTAAATTCAATAAATTTCGATCAAAGTAAACTCTTCCGAAAACTAGAAAATTTGAACAAAACTATTATTAATAATCAATATGGCATTATTTTTAATGAAACCTGTATCAAGGAAGGGTTACTACCAAAATATACTGAATATATATATATATATATATATATATGTATATTCTTGATAATCTATACATCAAGAAATAAACAAATAAAATATATCATATTTTATTTTTTCCTAACATAAAGTTATATCAATTCAAGTGTAAAGAGAGCCATTTCAACGCTCATGTACATTATATATGCATAGTATTCTCGATAGATCTCTCACATTTTTGTTCATTATGGAAATGATTTGCCTGGAGGGAACATTTTGAAGATTAGATTAAATTATAAGTTAGTTTAGGCCTCCTCATCCGCTACGAAAATAGAACGTATCAAAGAGAGGACGGAGGAAGGCACCATTTAGTATGGAGATAAGAAAATGAGGAATCTATGCTGAAGGGTCATAGAAACATTAGGATGGGAAAGAAGTTCATGAAACAAGATCAAAGTTGAAGAAGAAAGTAGTAGGTGCTGAAAAAACAGGACAGCAGTGAACCGAAAAAATATGGTCCGTAACAAAGCAAAAACCTATGTTATTTTAACAAAAAGGCCTACCTAACCTTTAGCTCGGGCCCTCACATTGTCCCCCAGGGAGCGCTACTTCCCATAGATACAATAGTTGTATCCCCCTGAGGGAGGGGAACATTTTGAATATCATTAAAGAACATAACGGATGAAATTAGAGTTACAACGTAAATTTTCAGTACCCTGCATCAGCTGGGTGACCAATGAACCAGCAAAAAAAAATTTTGCAAAAGAAATGCATCATTCATAAATTACATAAGTAGGCACTTAAATTTGACTGAATGTGCTTGTTTATTGGCTGAATGCTGAACAGCATTTCAAATAACAAGTCCAAAGACTGAAAATTATTTCATTAGAGCACCAAATGGAAAGCAAAGGCAAAGAATAGCACAAAAGAATTTCCTTGCGTTACTAATGCGGTTTTAGAGAAAAAATTAGAGCACAATTAGCTAGCGCAATTAACTACCAAAAAAGTATTTGCAATAAACCATAACCACAAATGATAGATAGGGTGCACTGTTGCGCAGGACTCAATGCACAGAATAACAAATCTTGAAAAACAAATTAAACAAGAGAATAGTTGAAGACGACATAGCATGGACAGTAAGAAAATGAATAAAAAATGTCTATCATGACAAGGCAAAACGATAATTACAATATAAACTGACCCAAATTCACATCTCTCGGACCCTGTAGGAGTGCTAAGTCCCAAAAGTGCAAGAGTCATACAACGTTGTGCTATTTTTTGGCCATGATACATATTTAGAGCAATCGATTTTTCATTATAAACTCACAGTTTTGGTTTATCACCAGCGTTTTCCTCTATTCTTGTTGGCACTGATACAAATCACTGTGAAAAGCACATTGGTTTAATTTATTGTTCAATTTCAGCATTTGCACTTATTAATATCGTGAAAATAAGTAACTTATTGTGACATCAATACACATTTGAAAAAAACAGTCTTTATAGCCACTCTGTGAAAAACTTGCAAATGAATCAAGTGAACGTGAACTGTTCTGTAAACCTGCTCAGTAAACTATCCAGAGTACTTTGATATGAATACCACTGTTCTAGTTTCAAAACAGTTGGACGAACAACACTTCACATAACTATGTTTAAAAAATTGAACTCAGCTTGAGCTCGAGAAGTGACGAGAAAAACCTGAGGCTGAGCATAACGGATGATCGCCACAACATCCAAGTAAACAATCAATATTATATCAATAAACATGTTTGGGGCATCTGATGCAATACTACGTCACAATTTGCCTAACGCAATGATTGTGAAGAACACAGTCGAAACACCAAACGCAACCTTTGCAGAGGCAGGAACCGCCAGTACGCTCACGATGACACGCTGTCATTAACTGACAGATCGAGTCATGCCGCTTTCAAATGTTACGGCCGTTAATCAACTGAAAATTTTGCGCCTTCGAACCATCCAAGGCCAACTATGAATTTCACGTCCGAGCTCGACCGCGCTTGGTTTGGGGCGCGTAGAGGCAGTGTTAAAGCAGAGCAGGCCGACTAGCCTATAAATCGTGCATAATCGACCTTCACGTCCTTAATACACCGGCGATACGTCCTTGATTTTCAATTGGGATCGGCAAGTAATCGGAGAACAAAAATTGGAAATCATTTACACACATTCCTATTTGAAAGCATTTTGATATTCAGTACCTGCAAACGCATTTATAGTTGAAACAAAATCTGAATAAGTGATATTTTCCCTAATAAAATGCATTCCAGGCACATTATCTACTCACACTTAATTAACTCGTTTCGAACTAACCAATATATTCAAGTTTCCACAATATACAGAGTTTAATAAGTATTTCCGCTCATTTTTGTGGTAATTTTTAACGAACTTACAAAGAAACGAAGGAGTCATCTTCGTTTCTTCCTCCAAATGACAAGTTGAGGAATCCTTGATAAACCTGAGAAATGAAGGCTAAAAAAACATGTAGAACATAATCGGTTACTAAACTGGTCGTATTGCAGCGTTTTTAAATTTTTTTTATATGATCGTTTATATTTCGGGCATCTAATTCATAATTATCAATATATCCTTGAGAATCCATTTTGTCATGCTGTACGACTTAGAATAGCCTCAGGATTTGAGCCTTAATATATTTTTAAGTAAAAATCTTACCTAAAAAATACAGACAGAAATCAATTGCAAATTATTTGCACAACACCATTTCATAAGTCATGGCATAGTAAGCTAGGCATGGCATAGAAAGCTTGGCATTGCTCAGTACTAGTAGATAAAAAGCATTACCATAGTCTTACTAATTTATTATCAGACACTTCAATAGTTTGCATCGTTCATGACCCCGTTAACAAATGCATAGTAAGGTTTAGAGGATTACATCAATAACTTTTTTAAGTAAGCTGAGAGAAAGTTAATCGTTATCCACCGAAACTCATACTAACCTTTATTTATCTGGATATAGTCCGGGTATTCTCCATGCCCTTCCAAAATTCACAAACCTGATCTTGCTTCCATGTTTCAACTTTGACCGATCTGCGCAGCCATAAATACTTCTAATTTTAAACTGGCCAAATTTTCTGTGACTCCTTTAACAACTAATGAATTCACTGTCGATAACTCGTTTACGTTTACGGAAAAATTTAAAACTTCCAAAATGTCAGAAATGTAACTAAGTATTTGATGTTGGGAACCTGTTTTTAAATACTCTCCCTCAGACCACAGAGATACACTTATCCTTGTCTCACGCACCTGACGATAAAGTTATAAGACTTAATTGAAATTTATTCGAGTTGCTGGTTGAGCATTCGGTTTTAAACTTTTTGCATGATTGCGGGGAAATTTTACTAGCAAATTTAGGATATTGCCATGGGGAACGCATTAGGACCAACTTTTGCGAAAAAAAATTGTGTTTCCACGAGAAAATATGGCTATCTGATTGTTATTTACTTTTCAAGCCCATATTTATAGTCGTTATATTGACGAAACTTTCCTACTCTTCAAAAGCCCTTCACCTGCTGAACCTTTACGTGTACAAATTATTTAAAGATTTGAGACAGAAGGGCAGGTCATTCCAAAATTCAACCGGCTGATATAAGAAAGGCTTATAAAATACTCGTAAATTTTATTCAACGGTAAGAACTGCGGACCTGCGATACAGCTCGTTGATATCATTGCTGTATCCAAGTGATCAAACCTTAACTTCTCGATTTTAAAACCGTCTGAGCTTAGACATCTGAGTCCGACTCGAATAACCCCATACTACAATGCCATATACAGGTGTGGGGACACCAATGAAAACATCTTATCCTCAGGACACGAGGCAACATAATGTGCAACAGTTTGTGCAGCAAGCCTATAGATCTGCCTAACTTATTAAAAACCTCTCTGATGTCTTATTACAAACCTCTCATCAAGAACTAGCTCTAAAAATTTACATTCCCTGGAAAATGCCATTGGTACGTCACGAATACAAATCTACCGAACCATGGACTTATCTCTGTTTGAAAATACCAGATATCAGATTTACCAATATTCATGGACAATCTATTACATCACTATCCATCTGTCGCGTCTTACAAGACGCGAATTTCCGACACGATCTATGGCAACATCGCCGCGGACAGCCGCGCTGGTCCGGAAGTCCAACGCAGCATCTTTGTCTGGCTGTAGCTGTGGAGTGGAAGGTTCCCTCACCAAGTTCTTCTCGTTCTGTGTCATTAGTGTAAATTGTGTGTGTTAGAAATATTGCCTGTAGGATTTATAACTAAAATTTTAGTCTACTTTATTTCTATGTGTTGTCGCTGTGCTAGATAGTGGTGAACAGCCGGTTCCTAGAGCATTCAATGATGCTTCTGGCAGCCGGCGAACCACCTAGATTGAGTCAGACTAGCCGTTGTGACATTGTGAATTTCTGGTGCTTTCTCTAGCCAGTATGCCGCATTGTGACGCTAGGAATTTTGTATTTCAGGTGGTGCAAGTTAAGGCAGCCAGCACTCTGGAAGAGGCCGCAGTTTTTTCTTTTTTGTAACTAAAAAATGGCTGCAGCTAACATCTTGCCTCAAGTAAATTTAAACTGTGGAACTTGTAATACGTAAGCAGATAGAAACACGAACAGATAGCTTGTGATAAGAAATTCATATCGCCAGTGCACAACTCAGATTTTCATTTTTTGCCTGGGGAATAATTCACCTATAATTTAATTAAATTGAGCAATCCGAATTGCTGACCTAAACGATGGTTACTATAATGTCTAGGTGATCATGGCTAATCGGCTGTGTTCTTATTTAACTTTAAGCTCTGATTATTCCACGGCTGAATAAGCCGTCGTGTTTGCCCGTGAGATTTTGGCATGAATGATAATTTGTTGTTCTCCTCTTAGTGTTGCTTCTGCATCAGAGACCTAACCTCTCAAAATTCTGCCCTCCATCATGTATAGCAAAGAAAACCAATAGTTCAGTTCATTTATGTAGACGGCAGTATGCAGAAGAAAGATTATATGCAGAGTGAGAATACCGTCCCCCATTGTTTGTGAGTATATGTGTAAAGCGTCAGTTGTTCCACTAGGGGTGTAAACTCTTGACCACAGCACACATGCTTGATATTTAAGAAACTACTTTCTCTTCCCAGTTGTTCCAATAGCCGTCTCGCTGTGTTATGTGCTTGGCTTTGATAATTGTCGTTGATATGTGCGTGAGTAGACTGTCTTCCTTTGATCCTATGTGTGCATTACAAATGTGTATTTGCCAACGTGTTCTTTGGCTGGAAAATTTACCTTTATGTCCAGATATTCCAACAGCTGTCTCACTGTGTTATGTGTGTTCTGAGTGTGGAATGCTGCCCTTATTGACATGCCCGGAACCAAAGTTGCTGCAAACATGAATCGACACATGCGCCACCAGACTATCGAGTCTGGTGTGGTAGATGGTCATCATTGAGAATGTTCAGTGTTGTATACAAATTTTAATGAGGAGACACTGGTAATTTTAGGTTGTATTCATGGTCATGATGCTCATAGAATTTGATGTTTCAAATAGCAGTGGTGTTCACTTGAGTTGTTATTTGGAATGAGTCTGATGTGAATTAAAATATGTGATCTTCGGCGCGACATAGTTTGAGTAACTGAAGCGCTAGCCAACCTATGTTATCACTGCTTCTACCACTACTTGTCATTGAGATACTGGTTCCAGCATCATTAGTTGTTTCTTATATTTTGACCAGTTACTCCTCATCTATATTTTAACTGGGAGCTCTCTTATCACGTGGTTATTCCTCATTTTGCCACACAGTCTAAAAAATACCCTTGTTGTGCAGTTTTACGGCGTCACGGATTCCGAAATAAAGAAAGAGTACATCACCCTTTTTTTGTCCGTCCCCGCCCGTTACTCTGTCTCACAAGCGGAAGATCCTATAGCCGCGGTTGAGTCAAGATACTATCAGTCTCTATCAGTGTGCTATCTACTAATACACACAATGGGTTCGGTTCCGGGTCCGCAGCAAACTGCTGTGTCATCCGCAAAGTGAATCAATTTCAGATTTTTGCTAGAGTTGCTTATATCGTTGATATAAAGCAGGAAACGTAGAGGTCCCAGAATAGAGCCTCGTGAAATCCCACTACAGATCTTCCGAAGAACCGATGAACAACCAGAATCATTAACATATTGCTGGCCGCCATTCAGATAGAACGGCAATTAGTGTAGGATATTATAGCGGAACCCCAAAGCTTCAAGTTTTTCTACTAGTATTTTATGATTAATGGCATCAAAAGCCATCGGTAAGTTGAAAAACACCGAAATAACATATTTCTTTGTGCTCAAAAAAGATTAAACTGAATCGAAGAACATGTTGAGCGAGTCAGACGACGAGCAATTCTTCTGAAAACCGAACTGATGCGGAAATAGCATACAAAAGGTTGCAATAAATTTAATTATTCTGGAGTGCAATGGGCTCTCAAATATTTTACTCAATATGCCCATTGTTGAGATTGGTCTACAATTAGAAAGAAAATTTTTGTATCCTTTCGTATGAACTGAAATTACTAGAGCTATTTTAAGATAGGAAACTCTAACACCCGGAAACTCTAACACCTCTTCAAAGCAAACCCTAACATCTCACTAGTGAATTCAATGTAACTTATCTATAATGATTGCAAATGCAAGCCATCAACAGAACTCTATCTGTTGCCTATCATTGTGCAATTTACCTTTCTATTGTTGCTAAAACTCAACTAAATCATCTTACCTCCACTATGAAGACCAAAGTGTCTCCCAGCTTCTGATCAGGGAAAGTTTTCCTATAGGGTGCAAGAGTAGCGCAGGTATATTGACATACAAGTATTTTCGGGTAAGGGAAGGCCTGCGTAACCTTTAGCTCAGGACCCCACATATTACTCCTAGAAGCATCTCGGAGTTTCCGAAGTTGATGAACCTTGTGGCAGCTGCTCAGTGAATGAAATGGATTTTGGTCACTTGTGTTCGAGTCAAATGAATTAATTTAATTAGATGAAAGAAGGGTCAGTGCCACCAGAAATAGAAATTTCAATTTTTAATGAAGATGAATGTAATTAACTTCGCGTAAGCGTTTACTGGGTTACGTTGGCGCGCAAGCGTTAGCCTCTACGTCCACCTCTACTCGTATATCAACGTCTTCGGTAACGCTGGCAGGATTCAGGCGCGTGTTTCTAATGATGGTTCTTGCGAGGGAGAGTGTAAGAATACGACGCAGCGGATATTCATTAATGCATGTGTGATTGGCCAGTGCGAAATCGAGGACGAGAACACGCGGACGGAGACTCAACAGCCGTACCGACTCGACAATGACTTCGATTCCAGCACGCGTTACCCAGTTAAAAATTCATGCCGTTTTTAGGTCGACAGGTAGCAGAACACAGTGAAAGATGGCCGTTGAAGGTCAGAACGTTCCTCTGTCGGCCGCTCACGACCAAAATATGCCGTTCGACGGCTATCCGCTAGTCTCATTTAGACGTAAACAAGCCGGAAAAATCGAGCCCTTGCCCATGGCGGGATTCAAGAAGAGAATATCGGCTTGCGTTAGACCTATTTGATTAACAGTCGCGCAACATACCTGCCGACTCATTTCTCTCAAGTGTTTGATCATAAATGTCGCCGGCGCTGAGCAAATTTGTTACGCTAGCATGTTCTAGTAATTGTATGCAATTAACATATTAGTAATTTTTATACCAAACAACTAAAATTAAAATTTGTTGAATAACCCATTAATTTTGAAATGAAATGAATAAAATAATAATGAAATGAATAAAAAAAGCTTCTCCGAAATTTTACATTTTTGATTTACTAATTATAAAACCTTTCACACTGAGATATAAATTAAAATATTCCGGCCTCTATGAATGGAATGTTTTATTCCAGATTAGATTATAAGTTAGTTTGAGCCTCCCTAACCGCTACAAAAATAGAGCGTATCGAAGAGACGAAGGAGGAAGGCACCATTTAGCATGGAGATAAGAGAATGAGGAATCTATGCAGAAGGGGCATGGAAACAGTAAGATGAGAAAGAATATCATGAAATAAGATGAAAATTGAAGAAGAAGGTCAGAGGTGCTGAAGAAAAGGACAGTAGTGAACCGAAAAAAGGTTCTCCTTAATCTAACAAAAAAAAACATTTTATTTCAACAAAAAGAAGGCCGACCTAACTCACAGCTCGGGCCCTCACATTTTCCCTTGGGAGCGCTAATTCCCAAAGATACATTAGTTGTATCCCCCTGAGGGGAAGTTTTATTCCAATCAAGCCCAATAAAATATTTATAAATGTCAATAACATTTATATGTGCAATTCTAATACAAGAAAAAACATTTCGTAAAGCAGGCGATGGAGAAGATCCATTTTAGAAACGAATTCATTTGAACGTTGCAAGCTCTTGGATCATTTTAAAAAAAAGGCTTTCAGATAAATCAAAAATTAGTTCAATGCTCGCACAATTTGGACGGATCAATAATAGGCAAAAAATTTTAAAGAATAAGTGGATTAAAAACAACACGTAATACCCTATAAACAGAAGTAAATTGTGACAATGATAACAATATTAAAAGAAATGCAATAGTTTAATAAGAGGAATAACTTTTCATGGGTCTATTATTATTTGGATACCGTCTCGATATAGTGAGAGACACCTACGGTAAAAATCAAAATACGATGAATACATTGAATAAGCCGATAATTATATATTTTATTACACATATGGCATAAAAACTTTTAACTTTTCATAGCACATACAAGCAAAACTAACGAAATCAGACCAGCAAGCTGCAGTGGAGACGGTCTGGAAACGGTTTTCTGGAAACTACAGAAATTTCTTTAGAATTTCTTGAGTGCAACTCTAGATTTTAGTCTACCACTCATAACTTTTTAAATAATTCACCTGTCGAGTTTAAATTACTCTCAAATGAAAGATAAAAACATTCTTAAGGGAAAGTCGTACATGCCAACCTTCTTGGGCACTCTCAGACAGTAAAATTCATTTGCCATGAAAATTACAGTTGGTTGCTGCCGAGGAATACTTGCTAGTCAAAGCAGTCAACTAAAAAATTGGTATGTTTACCTAAAACCTAAACTTGCGGATAGTTACAATGTAATAAAGTATTTAAATGGCAATTTAATCATTTTGTATAGTTTACATTAACATGTGAGCCAAATTTTGTCTGCATTCGAATTAAGATGGCCACACTTCTCGCACAGGTTGGCAATCCTGTCAAGCTCTTCCGTGGCAGTTATTTGAATGGTGTTGAGCGTCGCAGATGTCTTGGTGGCTTCTGAATCATTCAATAAGTATCAAGCAATATCAAAATGTATTTCAGTGCGAGTGTGTAGTACGTTAGAGTGTATCTTATTTCTGAAAAAATTCTGCTCCAAAAAGGTATGAGATGCTTGCTATCACGTGAGTTTCTTATTCCATTGAAGACATTAAGCCGGAATGGCATGCTGTCAATTGCCTGATGATAGATTGACCTTGTCGTCTCAATAATTTTTTAGTGTGAATGAATAGTAATGAATAGTAATAATATGTTTATTCACTTTTAATTCCATTCTTATTTTACGGTGAGTGTTAACACAATTTAGCTTCAAACTTCCAAGTTGCAGTATAATTCCACTTGAGAAACCTTTGACAAGCAACAACATGCAATGTTTACAATTCAGATGTACCGATAGTATCGGCCTTCTTCCATTATCAGTACATCACTAGTTTTCAATTTTTCAGTAAGAAAATTAAACTTCATAAATATTTGACGAGCTGCGTTATAAAATTAAGGAATAACGATGATGAAAGCAGACGTCAATAGGCTATCTACTTAAATTCATTCGTGGAAATTTAGAATTCTGTTCCGAAGAATCTCCATAGGAACACATGTAAGAACGTCTTAAATGAATGACATTTTGCTCGCTGATGCATAATTTTTGAGAAATTAACCTGTGAAGTTATAGGAACTTTGTATATAGAAGTGGAGAAACAGACACGTAAATATTTAGACAATTTAAACAATTTAAACAATTTATTTACCACAGGAGATACAGAGGTAGAATGTTTCTTAAGTCTAACACAATGGTCAAAGTTGAGTATAGCTACCTGTGGGCCCAAATAAGTTCAGCGACTTCTAGGGCATCCTACCATTACATTATTCTAGGGCGTACAATAATGTTTAACCTAATTCACTTAGCCTAGTTTCGCATTAGACTGATCAACAGGATAATGAACTCGATATTGATGTTTAATTTTACAATATAGGTCATATGGACTATATTTAACAGTATATTCGATAACGATTTAGGAGCAGACTGAAAATCGGCGATATTACTCATGGCAAATTGCGTTATTAGGACCAGACATGTAGGAGGCAGGATTTGACTTGGTGATCTTACACGACTAGTATTCTGATAAGAAGTGAGACTCAAGATTTCTTTTAAATACCTTGTAAGAATTACTTTCACGGATCTCCGCAGGTATTGAGTTCCAGGTTTTAGTTCCAACGAATAGTATACTATGTTGCGAGCTGGCCTTTGAATAATAAGGAAGCATGAATTTACTTCTATTTCGTGTTAAATGGTCGTGATGACCAGTTTGCGCAGTTAATAACTGTTGTAGGCTATTGTCGCCATCATTAGCTAATGTTTTGTAGATGAAATTGCAGATGGAGATTTTGTAGAGATCCGAGAGTTTAAGTATTTGTAAATTTTTGAATGAATCATTTGTGTGAGCATTATATTCTAGGTTCTTTACCGCCTTGATGGCTCTTTTTTGCAGAGTAAATATTAAATTGGTTTTATTTTTATCAGTTCCGTGCCATGCTTCTATTCCGTATTGCAGGTATGGTGAAATGAGCGTTCGATAAAGCATTAGTAAGGCTGTTCCAGGCAGGAAACTTTTAACTTTATTCAGGATTCCGATGAATTTTGATAATTTAGAACTAATTTGAGTGATGTGCTCTTTGAAGGTCAGATGTTTATCTATTATGATGCCCAGAAATTTACATGAGTTGGTTTCTTTGATTTCACTTTCGCCAATTTTAATGGATGGTAGAGATATATTTTTCTTGTATGAGAACGTAATATAATTTGTTTTATCGATATTAAGGCTTATTTTATTAGCTTTAAGCCACAGTGAAACCTTATGGAGTTCCTTATTTATACTCTCCGCAATCGTAGTGGGATTTTCGTTCGGAAGGACCGCAGAAAGCGTACTGTCATCCGTAAAAAGTATGAATTTAAAAAATGATGTAGTTTTAATATCATTGATAAAAATCAGAAAAAGGAGAGGCCCAAGAACAGATCCTTGTGGAACTCCATGGCTAATTTTCTGTGGGTCCGAGTTTGCGTCGTCAATGACAACGTATTGCTTCCGATTTGTTAGGTATGATCTGAACCAATCATGGGCAACCCCACGAATGCCATAACAATGTAGTTTCTCTAGTAATATGTTATGGTCCACACAATCGAATGCTTTTCGAAAGTCAAGAAATACAGAGAAGCCAGTCTTTCCGTTATCTATTTAGAATAAAGGAATTGTAAATGATTTATTATTGCCTGTGATGTTGATTTTTTACAGCGAAAGCCGTATTGTTTATCATAGAGAAATGATTTTTGTTCAAAATAAGAGTACACTTTTTTATACACAATTTTCTCGAATACCTTGCTAATAATTGGTAACATGGAGATAGGTCGAAAATTGTTTACACAGGATTTTTCACCATTTTTAAAGATAGGGGTTACTCTAGCAACTTTGAGGGAGTTCGGGAAAGTGCCGAGTAAGAGAGACTGATTAATAATATTGGATATCAGCGGGGCCACAATATCAGCAATTACTTTGACGATTTTAGTTGGAAACGTTTGTAACCCTCTCGATTCATTTTTTCATGTTGTTTATGCACGCAATTATATTGGAGGAGTTTGTAGGCGTAAAGAAAAAGGAGTTGTGTTCTCGAATATGATCCATAAATTCCAGGTGATCAGTAGGTTCACTTGGAATACCATTGGCAATAGTTTTCCCTAAGTTTACAAAGAAGTTGTTGAAGAGATTAGCAATTTCATTCTTCTCATGGTATTTTACATTATCTTGAGTGATATATTCAATTTTCTTTTTATCGGCGTTATTCGATTTATAAAAAGAGTTAAGGAGGCGCCAAGTCTTTTTAACGTCAGCCTTGAATTGAGTAAACTTGAGGGTAAAGTAGCTCTTTTTTGATGTTCTTATCTGGTTTGTCACATAGTTCCTGAATCGGTTAGATGTTTCTCTAGATACTCGCCCTTCGCAAAAGAGGGCTAGGTACGCTTGGCATTTCTTTATATTTATCACGATGTCTCTAGTAAGCCAGGGCTTTTGTTTATTTTTCTGGGTAACTGTACGAGTTACAATTGGGCAACACTGATTGTATGCGGTCATTACAGTTTCAGTCAACTTTACTACTGCTTCATCAATGCTCCTTGCATTATTGTTTTGTTGGGTGATGTGCAATGTTGGCATTAAATCTTCTAGAACGGTGCGCATTTCTTCTAAATTTGATTCGTTTATTTTTTTACGATATGAGTAAGTTTCAGCCCGTGCTTTGGTGCAAGCAAGATAGACATTTTTCTGGATAAGAAAAACAGGAAGATGATCTGATAAGTCAGAAGTAATTATTCCAGCAAGAAAATCACTTGGGTCTGTCATAAAGATATTGTCAAGCAGCGTAGCACGTTCTGAGGTTATTCGTGTTGGCTTTGTGATGATCGGAAGGAAAGACTTAGAATGAAATGCATTTAAGAAATTAGAGATTGGTTCATAGCTTCCATGTTTCTGCAAATCATAGTTGAAGTCACCGCATATTATTATGTCATTGTAGAAGGACCTGTTGATCTGAGAAATAATGCGATTAAGTTCATTAAGGAAGGATATAGGACAGACTGTAGGAGGCCTATACACCGTTCCAAGCACAATTCGTTTGCCATCTCTAGACAGTTCTACGAATAATGATTCTATATGATCCTGATTCAGTGTTGCACTGGCTATGATTCTCGAATCCATGTGCTTAGAAATGTATATACTGATGCCCCCGCCTCGCATGTTTTTTCCTAGCGAATGGTAACTATGATAATTTTTCAAATTTAATCATGTCTTTGGTCGAGTCATCTAGCCAGCTTTCGGTGAAGCTAATCACATCTCGGTTATACTTAAGTTCAGTAATAGTGCATTGTATCTCTTCCAATTTTGGATAGAGTGACCTGTAGTTCCAACACAGTAGCGAAAAATCCTGCCGGGTTATTGGTATAGATTCGTTGAATTTTGATGCATTAGTATATCTGCAGTTTTCAGAGTCGTTTAGGTTTGGAAATATTCTGTTCAAATGATTGAGATCCGGGTCGATTTCATCTAATATATCAGCGTGATCAGTCATTCAAAATTAGTAAACAGTAGGCAGTAAGTACTATTGTATAACTTAAAACGAAATAAAGAGTCAAAATTAAAAGGATATTTCTATCTAAAAACTAGCTTAGAAAGTATAGAAAAGAGTAAGAAATCTAGCGTGATTTCGTGAGTACACTCAATACTCAGCCAAGAGCGATTAATATTGGAGTTCAATATACAAAATAGATGCGTACAAATTGCTGAAGGCGTTGTTACAAAGTTCACATACAACAGGTAGTAAGTTCCAAAAAAAAATTTAGCGACGATGATAATCTAATCAGCTAATGTTTTACACATAATAGTAATTTATTAATAAAAAATTACATACAATTTATGAGGAAAGGCGAACAATGTGGATATCAATATTCCATCATAACATTGGTAGGTACAAATTGCTGATGGTGTTGTTGCAATGTCCAATACAGTTGTCATAAATGTTCATATATATCTTTCATACGATTGTCAAAATTGAGGTAAAACTGCCGTATATATCTTTAGAGGTTGGAACTGATTCATGACATGAAGTCATGCAGTTTGAAGATTTAGTGTAAAGTTATAGAATTCTTGGCGTTATTGACATACGAGTGTATAATTTGACACAGTTACATGTTTTGATACCTAATTGAGGTGATCACCCAAGACCTGTTTCGATGATTTATCCAGTTGCCGCATCAGGTATTGGTCGAGCTCTTCTTACGTGTTAATCTGACGTCCCGAGTCCGGTTGTCCAGGGATGAATGCGAAGATGTTTCCATCCTGGGTCCTCGGGGTTCCGATTTTTTCTGGGAAATTTCTCTTGGCTACTCTCAAGGTGTACTTGATCTTGGCTCGTGAAGGTATTAGATATTCATTTATATAGAACGTTGGTTTATTTACTCGGCAGGCAGAGAGAATTTCACGTTTCTTGTTGTAATGTTTCAGTTCGAAAGCGATATTTCTTCTATCTTCGTTTCCAGTTAGTGGTTTTCTTCCCATTCTGTTAGCTGACGTGATGTCAGCATCAATGAGGTCAATGTTGATGTCCTTCAGAATTTTGCAGACTGTTTCTTTGCAATTTTCGTTGTTGTGTGATTGAGGAGGTTCCCCCCGGAAATGACGAGAGTACATTTTCTATCTTCCAGGTCTCGGCGCTGATCATTTTTTTCCAAGCGATCGAGACGCGACTCCAAGCTTTGTATTTCTCATTCTGTTCTTCAATAATTTTTTTGTGTTCTGCTTCTTTTCTTGCTATTGTTTCAGATGTTGTTTTAAGGTCGCTTATTTCATTTTTCATTTCGTCAATATCACTATTAAATTTTGTCATCACCGAGTCGAAAAATTTTTTCAGAACAGACACCACTTCTTTGCAGTCTTGCGTTAGGCTAGACACATCAGGATATTGACCAAACTTTGGTTGATACTCACAGCTGTTATTGCAGCTGCTGATGTTGTTGCGTTGCTTCTTGGGTACCATCTTGTAGATTGAGAGAGTTGGCTTCCTTGTATAAACGAGGGTTGAACACTTTCACACTTTTTGAGGGAATATTATATTCTTAGTTTGATGATTTATATGTTTACATCACATTTGAATCCTCATGGCGAGAGAGGGTGCCCATTCAGGTTAGAAGTACATTCTTTCTAACAATAGGCACTTTGTTTCGGAGCGAGCGCAACGCACATCCTCATCATAAGGAGTCTCAGAGGTTACTCAATATATGATGTAATACTACAGGACGTGATGCTAGGTTAAATTAGGGGTAAATCTGAATGATATGACAGTAATCGATTTCGTAAATTTCAATGCCCAAACATAGTTAATTTGATGAAAATAAACAAGGTTTCTTCTATGCTCTTTCCGTCTGAAATGGGTATTTTATATGTTATAGCGGTAAATGACTTACCGCAACTACAGTGTTTGAAGCGGAAATAAATTCATCGATCCCCCGCTATGGCAACACTGCGATGGAGTCGCGCTTCCTGCGCGATCGTCATCAAAGACGAAACCAAACCAACCACTATACCTCGGTAAACACTCACTTGACGAAAAAAGTGTATAGAAGAAAAGTTGTTTATATTGATGTTATACCATGATGCAAGCAACAAAAATTCGAAAATCGACGAGTAGCTGTTTATTCGAGCGCATTTGTCATCAAAGACGGAAAGGGCATAGAAGAAAACTAGTTGATTTTGATTCAATTAATTAGGTTTAGGCACCAAAAAGTGGAAAATCGGTAACTGTGATATCCTTCAGATTTACCAAATTAGGTTTGGTAACGTTAGATTAGCTGAATAAACGGTCAATATTTACTTTAATGTTGTCAACGATTTTCATAATTTAGTAGCTATAGATAGGTAATATAGTCGATTTTAAGACGTTTTACATGAATGACAATGTGCCCGGAAATGCTTAGTTTTCGAGTTATTTAAGTTTAAAGTTATACGAACGGCGCTACTGAATGGCTTTTTTGCGCAAAAGCAGTCATTGTTTTTGCAATAGAAACGGAAGCTAACCCCCTATTACAAACGTAAAGAGGTTGGGTCGTGAGGGGTAGCCACAGTTCTTCTAGTGAAAATTATAAATAAAGGTTTCTAGTGACGTTTGTTTACATCGACTCCAAGATGGCTGCCGCAATCTTGGGTACCGGGTAGCGCCATGGCGGCAGCTACCTTGTAGTCGATGTAAACGGACGTTGGTAGAAACCCTTATTTATAATTTTCACTAAAAGAACTGTGGCTACCGCTCATGACCCAACCTCTTTACGTTTGTAATAGGGGGTTAGCTTCCATTATTAATTGAATTACGCTAGCCGCGCGCGCTTCCATGGCGCGCAAAAGCCAGCTTCAAAATTTAATAATTCGAAAATAACGCATCAGCGGGCAGAATGTCATTCATGTAAAACATTCTTAAATGTGTTCCTTTATTGATTCTTCGCAACAAAATTATGAAAATCGTTGACAACATTAAAGTAAATATTGACCGAATAAACTAACCTTGAATAACCTAAATTAGCCATACTGGCACTGATGGTTTCCGACAAATACTGATCGTGTTTCAAGAATGCAGGTACGATGCAGCCGAATATATGTTATTTTTACCTGAACGTAATTCATGTTATAGCTCGAACATTACGTTTCAGCGAGCAAAATGTCATTCGTGTAAAGCGTTCTTAAATGTGCTCTTTTAGTGATTCTTTAAAATAGAGGTCGTGATTTCCGTGAAAGCATTAAAGTAAACACTGACCGAAGAAAAATCCTCCATCACCTGACGAACATCAGCATTATTGATGAGTTAAGGTTAAATTATATTCCCAAATTGAGGAGCTTCCTACTAGCAAACGTTGCGTGATCGTAGGCTAGTGATGTACAGATATATCGGTAGCGGCAAAATCTGGCCGATATTTCATCGATACTTTCCAATAATACGTATTTTATCGTGAAAATGAGGTCATAAATCATTAAAATAAAAGTATACTCAACTAAAGAGCCTATTCATACCAAGTAAATTAGCTAAATGTTGAATTACATCGTTTAATCAGGCCCGCTAAGGGAATTTTCTACGCTGAATTCCCGATGTCACGGACGGTCTGTAAGTGAAAGCTTTGTAGCATAAATAGTTAAGCACAGTGGGGACATAAAATTATTATACTTTTACAACTGAAACTTATATAGTTTGACCCAATATCCATTTCTTAAAGTATGTGACAGGCTAACAAAAATCAAACCAATTAAATATATTTGAAGGTGCATTTTGAAGCTGTTATAAATTTAACATAAAAATAACTGAAAATTCTATTTCAACTAAGCTTGTAGATCCTAAAATATTACAAAGCTAATTATTTCATTTTAATTTAGCATTTTAATCGCCGTTCATTACGAATCTTTCATTTTTCTTCTATTTTAATATGTTTGAAAAATTCACGAACAATCTTATAGTTGATGTAAATGTACGAGGAGTTCGAGTCTCACGAACTCCTCGTACATTTACTTCATTTGAAAAAACCTTGTGGAAGCAGTGTCTTCCCGTACCTGATTTTTTAACTGTTTCAGGGGGTGACTAGACTTTGAGGTCTCGATCTTATAGTTGGTTGCGTGTTTGCGCGTCTTTCCGGTTTCGGATCCTATCGATAGTATGTATTTCGGTATGAAAAACATGCAAATGATCGGATCCTATCGAAAGTATGTATTTTGGTGTGAAAAACATGAAAATGATGACCACTTTGCGGAAAAGTTGTTTCGGGCCACTTTCGAAAACGTTTGCTATTACAGCTAGTCTACATTGCTTGGCAATACGGTTTGAAACGCTTATCTATTGCATAGATTTCATTTTGTTATTTTTTTGCAACAATATAGTTAAGAAAGCAAGAGCAGTTCTATTATTCCTAATCGAAAACTTTATTGTCAATATTGTTATATTATTAGATACATTAGTTAATAATTTTATTACATTACGCATGTCGGGCTTATAATGATTTTATTTTAACATAACTGTAAAAGTATCGGTATCGGATGTAGTATCGATCAAAGTATCGGTATTTCCAAGTATCGGAGTATCGGTATCGGCAAAAAATGGGTATCGGTATGAGTGTGGAACAAAAAAAATAGTACTGGTACGTCACTAATCTTAGACAGACGTCACGTGTTCCTGCGTGTGCTTGTGAACACGCGAACGGCCACTCAAACCTTTTTTCTATGTAAATGGAATAGGTGTTGACAATAATTATTCCTATTCAATTATTTCGTGTACGAGATTAAATCTAACTTTTATTATTATATATGGTAAATAAATTTTAATGTGCGACATTAAGATTGTCTTTTGAAATTTTGCATTCCCGGTCTAATGAAGGAATTATAGAAGTATAAGAGTATCGGGTAAGATCCTATTTTTTGGACGCCGGTACCGATACTCGAGAAAAAGGCAGATACTGCCAATTCCGATACTGATACTATCGGTAGATACCTATTTTTCAGCATGAGGATCCAAGTACATCTTCCGATTTAATAGGATTTAATAATAAAACATTATTTCATTTAATTATTGTGTAATTATTTTATGTAGTGATGTACCGAAACAATTTTTTTGGCCGATACCGATACTTTTACAATTATAGCGAAATGAAACCATTATAAGCCTACATGGGTATTTTAATAAAATTATTACCTAATATATCTAATAATATAACAATATTGACAATAAATTTTTCGATTAGGAATAAGAAAGAAAAAGAAAAACAATTTATTTCCAATAGAGATGGTACAAAAGTACCATCATTGGCTTCTAAAATATCTTTAAGCTAATACACTTAGATGATAACAATAGAACTGTTCTTGCTATGTTAACTATATTGTTGCAAAAAATAAAAAAATTAAATCCATTCAATAGATAAGTGTTTCTAATCGTATTGCAACGTAATGTAGACTGACTGGAATAGCAACTAGTTCCAAAAATGGACCAAAACAATAATACTGTTATGAAAATGGATGAATTCTTTCCTGACGTAAGCCAGTGAAAATAACGCTCAGATAACGTTGTTTCGTTCAGATTGATATGTAAAATTCGTTTTGTTCTGCTCATATGAGGCCTCGCATTGGAAGGAAATCTATTCCAGTTAATGTTTAGTGCTAATTTATTTTATTTTTTCTAATTTTTTTGTGATATTTTAGGTGCGTAATGTATTGGGACTTTCCTCTTTTTGATTTCTTGATACACACTAGGGGATTTTTTTATTGCTATAACCTTTTTCTTCAATGCTTGATAGGAATTTGCTGGTATAGTTTCTTTTTAAAAATACAATTTTATCGTCATAGTAGTGAAAGCATAATTTTACATGTGTCTCTAATATGTTCGTCAGAATATAGTTAAAACGAATGGTTGGTTATTAATTAAAGATATTTTTTTAATTTTTAATATACAAGTAATTCGGTATTTTTCTCTTTCAGAGTTTTTGTCTAGCCAGTATATCCTTATTAACACGTTAACTGCAATGGGGTAAACTGAAGTTCAATATTCAATTCAAATTTAAAGTCAATTGTGGTAAACAACTTTGAAAATAGCGAACATTAACTGTATCGAGCCTTCATTTAGCTTTCATTACATATTAATAATAAATGAGTTAGTGACTGTATGTGGGTCAGCAGCACTATGAAAATCACCTAAACGACCACCGGTTGGTCACTTCGCAGGAAATGTGTTAGAATGAGTTAAGCTGCTGACACATGACCTAAAATGAAGAGTAAACTTGATAAACCTCTTTCTGTGACGAGCATTTATCCTCATTGAAATTCAATTTATGAAATAGTCAAAGAAAAAGAAGCTGAGCACCACACTGCTTCTCGGAGGTGATATTTTGGCCATATTCCGAAGTTTTCCTTGCATTTTGCATAACTGGTTGGTATAAAAGTTCCAGTCATAAAAAAACTGTTCGTAGAATGCCAGAAATATCAGTAAACTGGAGTTAAGGTATTTCGCAATGAGAGAATATTCATTTGTTTTATCGTGATCCAATGCTTGGCAATTAGTCATGCTTTTTATACAGGATCGGTTAACTGAAGTGGAGGAAGAGGCAAGAGACTCCTTACTTCTTCTCCAGCAGTGGAGAATCGTTCACCAGCCGGTGTGGAGCCACTGTCAGTGTCAGTAGAATTAGACAGGAAGACATTAGCCGTGCTCTGAGTTGGAGTGATAAAAGTTTCCTTAGAATTATTGTATCTATGAGAACTAGCGCTCCCAGGCTGATTCGTAAGCACGAGGTTAGGTAGGCCATTCATTAGTTGTTATAATAGAACATTTTCAGGAAGCCAGGGAAGTTACTTTTTTGAAGCGAATGATCTTTGGGAATTTAAAAACGAAGAAAGGAATAAATATTAAAATCATATTTCAAAATACTTCTCGAAATATATGATGATATGATCTGAGGGAGCTGGTCTTCGAAACGTTTAATAGAACTGACGCTATGTACTTATTTAGAAACATAAGAAGGAAGAAAATTTTGATAAAATTTATCATCGTTACTAAGAACTCATTTCGGAGTCCCGCTCCATCATCAGTTCAAAGGAAAACAATAATTACGTCTGAAAGAAAAGATCAAAGTACAGTGAATTGTAGGCACCAAAAATATATCAGGAGAGTAAAAATACAATGTATGGCACGGGAAAATGAAAAACAACACAGAAGCACAGGCCTCACATGCTAGCCGCATTGATGTACTCTTGTGTGTGCAGTGCACATCTTTGTTCGTTGGTATTAGTCTATATCAGAGTGGCAAAGCATAGAGGTAGAAGCTTGCGTACTGGGAATCAAACAGCACACCCATCGCATTCTGCAGTGCAAAATCATGTCGGAAATGTAATGTCCCTACATCTCCTACCGATTTCGAAATTTTAGACTCTGCTTCTACACCGTATGACCTCAGAATTTTTAAGTCCGTGCATATTTTTAAGCGAAACCCTGATTTGAACAACATGGACAGTTCGTACCCTTTGCAAGTATTGAATAGGTAGAAACCTCGTCATTACCAGCTCAATTTCATTTCATACTCATATTTTAAGGGATTTTTTTTTTGTGCTTCTGTGTTTTGTTTTTGTTTCCGTGCCATACTTTGTTTTTACTCGCATGACATATTTTTGATCTGCAATTTATTGTACTTAGATCTTTTATTTCAGACGTAATGGTTTTTTTCCTTTGAACCGATGATGGAGCAGGACTCTGGAATGTTTTCTTAGTAAAGATGATAAATTTTATCGGAAAGTTTCCTAAAGTCTCTGATAAGGTTGCGTTTAAAGCAAATCACTGACTTGTTCAGGAATTTTAAACCAAAATACGGTGATGAGGAAATTCGTACTTATTTTATTTTCAAATTAACAAACTCGTTATTAAATATTATTTCAATACTTAGTGCTTTCTGTTTTGTATGTATACATAAATATATATCCCTGTCCTAAAATGTTTTTTTTAAACTTGTGTGGCACTTAATCGTTTCTTGCGCTCTTGAGTACATTATAACAACACTATTTTAGGTAGTTTGACTTTTTGTATTGTCCCAGCTATGCGGCAAATGCTATGGTTGGCATTGTACAACGATCCTTATGTTTTTGACAGGTAAACTTTTTTGCACCAGTATTATTACCGTAGGAAATTATAACTTTGTGTTATGGTAAAATATTTTATTCACTTCGAGCTCGTTATTTTGGCACAATAGTAGATACGCAAGACTGAAAAATTGTCCCGAATGTTGACCTCGTTGTCTTAGACGCAAAACAATTGAAATATGTCCATTTTACTTTCAACATTAATCTCTCATGTGACTAGGTCCTATGTTCGCCTGCTAAAATGACAATGTAAGTGCACACTTTTTAGATAGTTTTCAACAACACATCATTATGATTATGTTTCCTTATCACTTGTATTTATATGCATTATCAAAATCAGATTAACGCAACGAAAGGAACGTTGATAAAGGCACGTATACCGTGCCTTTCTCTCATTCGTTTTGTGTTTCGACAATAATTGACATGGGTATTACGATCATTCCGACAGCTTTTTGACTTCATAATTTTGGTAGGCATTCACGAAATTTTCCATTCTGTTTGTAAAATGTTTTCGATTAGTATTATGCGACTATCATTTCCTTGGTCTTGACTCAAGTAATTTTTTTTGTAGGCAAATGCATATCATGCTCGCGTAAGAAATATCATGAATTGGTTGAATGGTTAAACTTTCTCCGAGCTAGTCTCTTGGTATACCAGTTGAAACCCAAACATAAGACGCTTCCGAATATCTACTGTGTCGACCCTTTAGACTGTACATCCACCAATTTTTAATCTCAATTCATCTCCCCGATATCGCTAAAGGCTGCCTTCATATTTCAATGAAAGTAAGGTCTAAAAAAATTATTTCATCAATGCGTCGGTTGCATTATTCATGAATCGATAGAGATATACATATGTAGGTGAATGTATATTTAGTGTTTCTGCATCAAAAACCTCAAAATAGTTCAACAGGGGGAATACATTTTTATGATTTTCTGTCAGTTACTTTTTTTCGACAAGCAACACGGATATTGTGACACCCACACACATATGTCTATCAACTAAGGATCTTCAAGTTGAAGCGTTTTAAAATCCAATGACCTGTGTCTTAATTGGAATAAACTGTTTTTTTCTTGTAACGGAACATCTTTTCCCGGTTCGCTGGTGTCTTTTTTCATCACCTTTTACTTTTTTCTCCAATTTTTATCTTTCATAAATTTTTCCAATTGTGTGCCTGTGCACAAGGTTTGTAGACGCGCTTTGGTCAAATGAATTCCCAGTGTCCTTCCATCAACTTCCACCCTTCAGGGTGATACAAATATTGTATTTATGGGAATTAGCGCTCCTAGGGGAATAATGTGAGGGCCCGAGCTGAGAGTTAGGTAAGCCTTCTTTTTATTGAAATAAAATGCTTTTGTTATGTTAATAAGGACCCCCTTTTTTCGGTTCACTGCTGTCCCGTTCTTCAGCTCCTTCTATATTCTTCTTCAACTTTGATCTTGTTTCATAATCTTCTTTCACAACTCACTGTTTCTATGCCCTTTCTGCGTAGATTCCGCGTTTCCTTAACTCCATACTAAATGGTGCCTTCTTCCTTCCTCTCTTTGGATCGCATTTGTTGCTGGGTAGGGAGGCTAAAACTAACGACTAAACTAAACTAAACTCCACCAACTTCCATTTTAATTCTTTCTTCGAAATTCTTTGAATAAAGGATTTACTTTTAAAAGCTCGGCTACGCTCAGCGACATTTTCATCCTGGAGAGCAGCCGTCAAATATGTTATATATTTGCAGTTTTATATATATATACACAGTGAGTCTCCGGTTTACAGCATTTCAGCGTAGGGTATTCGCCGTTACGAGCAATCGCCCATGAACTCTATTAATGCATTAATACATTTTCCCTATTAATATATGTATAATTTGAGCCTGGCAATTCTTCAACTTTGCGATTAAAGAAAAAATCTCGGCAGCGCACAACCAAGACTATCGCTACTGAACGACTCAGAAATTAATATATATATTATATAAATACCAAAATAAATACAGATTTATTTTTACAAATTGTAATATCGTGGTTTACGATACGAGGTTTATTAACTGTAGCTGCAAACTACAGTATCGGTAGCTGTAACTACCGTATCTGAAGCCTTAACTTCAGGAGTAGGAAAAGGAAACTCTCAGCAAAGTTCCTATTCTTGTGCTGGCTCATCGATACACCGACTCTGCTTATAAGCTATAACGCTCGGAAGTTAAACAATGCTCTTCCGGTGCATACCAATGCGATGCGCCCCCAAGGAACAGCTTCCGGCGGAGGTCCCATAAAGACATCTGACCTGAACGCGATAAGGCATCCGGCAAGACGCGCAAACCTCCGCTCCGGAACTCATACTCACAAAACCAGTATCACATTATACGATGCATATTTTAATATACAACAATTTCCCTCCCTTTTAGATGAATATATGACACACGGAAGGAAAACTTAGCAACCTATTAGCATTACAGGTTTAGTTATTATTATTACCAGTCTTGACCGGGGGAAAGCGTCATGGCGTCCTTGCGTTAGTTATAAAGCATTTGAAAATCCAATGTACAAGGTGATATGTATCAGGCTTGAATTGGAAATAAAGCATCCGTAGATGCCTTCATTTTTATTTTACCTGATCTACAAGGTACATTTTGTACAGGTAAACTGCTGACCGGTGTCAAAGCAGGAGTCTTTTAGTCTTACTAGAACACGGCGTGCTTTAAAAATACAGGAACTGCATCAGGCAACACATCTAGATGAACGGTATTTTTAACGTTAGACTGAATCAGATGACAAGTAAGAATCATTAAACAGATCATCAGAGAATTGAGTTACATACATAGGCTTAGCTCTGGACAAAGAATATATAGGATTAACTCTATCTCTGGAAGTAACAATTTTACGATTGTTGAGCGCAACAGAGGGAGCAAGTTTTGTGACGCTTTGAGGAATACAATGTGACTGAAATAACGGGTAATTAGTTTGTACATCAGAGAAATTATGAACATAGTTACCGTCACAAGTATCGTTCCTAGGCTTTTGTAGAATGATTTCGTTCTACCGCTGTAGAGGCGTACTTGAACTCTTCATTGACACATCTTCTTTTCCGACGTTGCACTGAGAACCGCTCCTTTCCAGCTGTACCATGTAAGTGCGAGCTGCGTCAAATTCTTCTTGTGTAGGTCCCCTTCGTGTAGGCTTGACAGGAGGAGGTCGTGCTGCAGTCGTAAATTGCAAACTTTATAAATGTGGCCTATTTTCCACATTTTTGCATTTTATTAATTTAATTTCAGGTCATAGCAATTCTTTGTAAGGTGCTTCTGCCTATTTCCGCAGCGAATGCATATGTAATTCGGCTGTAGTTTTTCTATAGTGATAAACGATGAAGGTGAATCCTCACGAATAATATCTGCAGCGTCGAAGCTTTACTGTTCAATGAGTTTTGCATGTTCAACGCATTCGTTGAAGGACTTGCTGTCACACTTCTGTAGAACCGCGCTGAGAATTTGCGCTGAATGTAGACCGGCCACAAGAGCATCTCTCCAGAGACGATCGCGACCGCAATTTTCGCAGTTGCACGAAGATGCTAAGTCATTTAACGTTTTAGCATAGCTTTGTATGGATTCATTAACACTCTGCTCTCTGTTTAGAAATGTAACAGATGCGCCAACAGTGGATTTCTTGATTTTAAATTGTTGTATTAACTTTCCTTCAAGTTCCTCATATGTAGCCTCAGTGAGTAATGTAGGTTTAATAATTCTTCGTTGTAGATCAGTAATTATGTTTACAGGCAATGCTTTAATTAAAATACTAGCTTTTTTACCGCCATTATTTCCTGCTTTCTGAAGAGCGTCTGCACATTGGACTTTCCAGCACTCTAAGAATTCACTCACTGTTTCCACTTCAACGTCGAACGGAGGGCAGCTGACTGTAGAATACGCCATCTTAATTTCAGAGCACTTGTAACGTTCAAATTTACTTAGAAGGTTCGAAGCCTCGTTGCCATTTGTAATATCGTGGTTTTTCATCACGATACGAGGTTTATTAACTGTAGCTGCAAACTACAGTATCGGTAGCTGTAACTACCGTATCTGAAGCCTTAACTTCAGGAGTAGGAAAAGGAAACTCTCAGCAAAGTTCCTATTCTTGTACTGGCTCATCGAATCACCTACTCTGCTTATAAGCTATAGCGCTCGGAAGTTAAACAATGCTCTTCCGGTGCATACCAATGCGATGCGCCCCCAAGGCACAGCTTCCGGCGGAGGTCCCATAAAGACATCTGACCTGAACGCGATTAGGCATACGGCAAGACGAGCAAACCTCCGCTCCGGAACTCGTACTCACAAAACCAGTATCACATTATACGATGCATATTTTAATATACAACATAAATATATTTACGCAGCTGACTATCCTTGAATTCTGCTTTGAAAAAAAAACTCTCGACCACGCACAGCTGAGATTTATCGCCTCTGAACGACCCTATGTATAAATTCGAGGGTTGTTCAGAGGCGATAAATCTCGGCTGTGCGTGGCTGAGAGTTTTTTTTAAAGCAGAATTCAAGGATGGCCAGCCGCGTATCATGTACATATCGCCGGCGAAATTAGACATGCCGGAGACGAGCAAAGACGTAGAATGGTCGATCATCGCAGTTGGCCGCCGATATCCCTGGGCCGAAAATTTCGTCCCTAAGTGGACATTTCGCCTATGATGCAGAGATGATTTACCGGCGATACGTCTCTAAAATTATCCCTTGTTCGGCCATAACACATCGGCGCGACGTCCTTGATTTTCAATTGGGTCAGATTGTTTGGGTTCCGTAAGAATGTCGAGGGCTTTAGCGGGTTATTGGCAGACGAGAGCATGAGCATTCGGAAGGAAATGGTGTAACTGAATGTGGTGGTTGTGTCTTCATTTCTTGATAACTTGACTTTAAATAAATACGATATAATATGAAAAAGTACTCTTTATGAAAATTATTCTATTATAAATAAATCATGGGCTGTATTTAGTAATGAATACAAATTTCAATACAGACCTGGAGTGAAAAACTATTCGACAACAAGTTAGAAATCGCGATTCGGTTGATACCGACTTCAAGAAAACTCTGACCTTCTAAAATACGAAACACCGTTTTGCCGTTTAACTTCAAATGCCTTCAAATGTCTTCAAACGCTTTAATAACTTCAATCAAATTGGTCCGCAGACGACCAGACCAGTTTTTATTTCTCATACAGCTGCCGTTCACTAGAAAGCCACTGAAAGAATCTTGAGGAATGGGATTGTGATCTAAGGATGCTCCAGCGCTACATCCCCAAAGTTATGACAGTGGCTGGGAGACAACATATCTCAAACCTTGAATGAGCAATCTCAGATTTTCTTCAAATGAGAAAAGAGTTAATTTTGCGCTGGTAGTCATCCAAAACAAGTCTTTTGTAAAATGAGAAAAGTGTAAATTCTTTGACAATCGACGCCCAAAATGGTATATAAAAAACTTCGTGTAATGAAACCCGATAAATCAATAAAATACTGATCAATGATGTTTTAAGCGTATACGACAACATTTGTTGACAACTCTACATCTGCGGTAAATCTGCATTGCCTAGTTTGATCTTATTGAGTTATAACAGGGACAAAATAACGTCAGTTGCAAAGAAAGTATTCGAAGAACTTCAACTTTCGGGAAAATTTGTGTCTGTGGGTGTGAAATTTCTCAGTTTTCATATAGCTGTAACAGAACTTGTTTTTACGAGATGCAACCCCACTTCTAGCCTGGCTTTTGTAACCCGACAGCTGTGGTGGAGGCTCATGCAATGAGTTGGCGTTCAGGCTGTTTTTTTAATACAAGTCATCACAAACTCATTTTTTCTCGTAAGTGAAATCTGAAGGATTAAGTGAGAAACCATTGCTCGGGATGACTTTGGTTTTTAAGTATGCATTTGAGCATTTCAAACGTCGCGTTGAAAGAGCATATCTTTTGTTGTACTTCTGTTATGTAGCAAATTTATATTGAGATGGTCGAGCATTTGTGCTGCTAACCAGTGACTTGCTTTTCTCTCCCTTCGAACGTCTTCTACGTGTGGTACAAGCAAATGGCGCTCAGCCTCTTTGGGAGGTAACTTTAACAACTTATTGATCACATAAAATTATTTCAAACTGGACACTTTGTATGAGAGTAAATGCATGAGCAACATTGTTATGATTGCTACTTTAAGGAAAATCGTTCAGTCAAAATTGGTTGAATTAACTTTGAAGTCCTTGAGTCATTCACCAGCTGCTGTAGGCCACTTGGAAACCTGCCTTACCTTTGTTAGATACTTATTCCAGTTTTGCTCCAAAATCGTAGAACTTATGCTGTAGATTCGTCGTACTTTTTCTAGAGACACCTTTGCTACCTCTACCTCGGCTGAACACTCTCCCTGCCTCTATAGAAAACCTGTTCTGCCTATGTTGGAACCTTGCTTAACTCTTACTGAAGATTGGCCTTACCGTTGCCGCCCTACTTTTTCTGGAAACTCACAATTTTTTGTCGGAGAATCGCTTGACCTTAGCTGTAGGTTCGTCTTCTCTTTGCCGGAAATTTGCCAACTGTTGGTAAAAAATAACCTTATCTTTCAGAGAAACTTGTCATTCCTGTATCGAAAACTTGTTCTGCCAATGGCGGGGACATGCAGAGCTTTCGCAGAAGGACATGCGTTCATTTCATCTCCTAGGGAAATTAAGGTATAGCTGAACAATAAAATAATTACAGGGGATTACTGAGATGTGTGGTGGCATGAACTCCAGCGTTTTAGGTTGAATGTAGATATTGCTGATTAGGTTGCATGACCGTTTTCATGTTTGGTCAAGAGTATAAGCCCACCTAAGTTTTAGGCAAGGAAATTTTTGTGCATATTGACACGTCTTTTTGATGTTTGATGAGTGTCAAAACTGATGAGTGAGTTGTTACCTTGTAAATGGGTAGGCTTCTGTGGGTATTTTTCGTGTTCTGTCTTCAAGTAAGAAAATTTATGAGGTTACTCAAATTCTAAAATACTGTTCATTGCGCAGTCATTCTCGCTGGTTTTTTCCGTTGCAAGTGTTCTTAGTGGCCCTTGCTACCTTGTTAATTAACATGGAACAATAAAAGTATTTGTGAATGGTGGTAAGCGAGAGAAAGGGAGGGCTTTAAAGTCTCGTTGGCCTAGATATACTGCACGAGTCGTACCATGAAATCGCAAGGCTTTCTCATGGGATATCTGTGGCAAGTCTAGAACTTTTTTTTCCTAAAGGGCCGTTTACACTAGGAGACATTTCAACCGTGAGGTGCGACACGTGTATACGAGGCTCACCACTGAGGCGCACCACTGAGGCTCATATCTGTGTGTGTATATACGAAGTTCCCTATTCGCCACGGTAGGGAACTTCGTATACATCCACACAAATATGAGCCTTAGTGGTGAGCCTCGTATACACGTATCGTGCCTCACAGCCAAAATGTCCCCTAGTGTAAACGGCTCTTAACACGCGCCTAACAAGAAACACAGCTCGGTCTGAGCGACTTGCTAAGTGGAGAGTAAGAATTTTTTTAACTCTGTGGCTACTTTAAGAAATATCTATACTACAGAAAGTTAATTACCGAGATTCGGATCAGTGCTAGAATCATGTGTTTTTGCTGAGCTTGCATGGTTATTATTAAGAGAAAAGTCCCCTATAAGTAATAAATGGTCATTTTTTTATTCAACGTTTTAATAGAATGAAGGAATGATAGCCCAAAAACAATTTAATTTCATGTTTATTGTTAGGTCTTCTGACATACATTTTTGTTAAATCTGATAGTTAATTAAATGCAGTTGTATGATTTTCATACGAATAGAATTACTGGAATGAAGATTGTTTCATGTACTCGTAATCTTACAGCGTCATTGAAAGTGTTCTTCTTCAATGATTGGCAAGCTCATTTGAAATATTTCAAATTCTGAACTTTTCGACTTTGTCTCCATATTGTACTTTATTTTTTCGGTCGAGACCAAGATCATTTCATTAAAAAATGGACGACCTAAATTGCCACATTGTCAATTGCACTACGTCTCATTGAACGTGATTATTTTTTCAACTCTCTGCATTTTATAATTATGTGAAATTCAGGTATAACACGTAATTCATTCTTTATAACTCTAGTTTTCCTCCCCTAAATCTATTTCAAAATGTTCAACGTAAAGTTGCAGGGCCTGCCCATTTAATGAGAAATAGATTTTATGTGTCACCTGAAAAACTTCCATTTTTTTCACACCAATAGAAAATCAGTCGTCATAATTGTCAGGATGGTAGTGAATTAACTGAAAAAAATACATCTGAGTATAATATAAAATTAATTCATGTTGAAATTCAAGTATTTTGATATTTATTGGTGATTATTTTTTTAATTAATTTGCCATAGGTGTTCTCACATCTCAAATGTATCAGTTACTTTGTTCTCGTTCGAATCAGGCATTTTTTGTTGAACTTTAACTCAGAGAACTATAAATCCCATGAGTTCGGTTCCTTAAAACGTCTCTGGGGACGACAAAGCTCGACGTTAACAGTTTCTTGTTTTACAGCGGATGAAGCCTCAGAAGACAATTCGAATGTCGTTATCCTTGAAAACGGAGATTTCCTTGAAATGAAGCGTTGGATGATCGACGTGAACTTCTGCTTGAACGACGGCGCTTATGGTCTGCCTGTTGCTCTCTCTTTTGAATTATTCGACGCTAAGTGGCCAGTTGTGTACTTTTGTAAGTGGTGCAGCAGTTATTTTATACGAAAATAGGTTTCAAGTTGTGCTATTTGTCTGTTTTACCCTGAAAAAATATAAATGATCAGTAAGGTTCATAATTTTTTATGCAATTATTTTTTTTCATACGCTAAGCTAAACTGAACTAGCATCGATATTTTTAGGAATCGTTATCAATGAAGAGGAACTAAAGCAAATAGTTGACATATTATGGCTAAATTGTTTTGAGAAATTCAATGCATTTTATATGATGACCAACTATCTCTCATTTAGGAGCATTTCTATATTTTGTGTACATTGTTATGGGTATACATGTCAGTCCTTATTTCATGTAGACAGTTTTTGCGCGGCAAATATTAGAATGTTTTATTGAGATACGCATTCAGTCTAGAGGAAAAACAAATTACGATGGATAAGATATGAAACGTTTGGACAGCTTTCCCTCGCCACATTTTTTTCTCTGCTCTGCTCAGTAAATTGCAGTTAACTAACTTAAAGAGATTTCCAATCAACAATATACCCTCGAATTAATATTTATATTTAATTCTTCAATTTATCCAATATTTCCCTTCGAACAAAAGAACAGGAACAGTTTTAAATTAGCAAAGGAAACAATATCTGATGCGGTATTAACACCATGTATTGCTAGAGACACAATCTAAACTGTGAACTAGCTGTCTTCCTCTAGCTACTTAAATTCAAGAAAAAACGAATGAAAATGTACAATGCTATTTAATCAATTTAAATATTTTACAAAACGCTTGTCGGAGATTGCTTCCTCAAAATATAACTAAGTATACGACGTTGTTCACTATAATTTTAAAAAACGCTTTAGCCAAATAAAATGAATAACACTTTTTGTCGCAAATATCTTTGTCAGAAAATAAACTCTTTTCAGAATATACCTGAACCTGAAGTCTAAAGAACCTAACTACTTTGCCAGTGAGCTTGAATCTAAGCTGTAAACATAATTGGGGGCTTGCAATAATATTTAAAGCGTGTAAATTAATTATGCATAAAATATTCAAAATACAGGGTGTCTGTCTAATTCAATTTTAGGCGTATTAATTCATCACAGCATGGCAGGAAATCAACTTAGCTTGGAAAAGAGAAAGTGCGTCTTGAAATGTTATTGGAAGTCCCAAAACGCAATTGAAGTGCAAAGACGATTCAGAACTAAATTTGTAAAAAAGCACCACCTACGCGCCGGCCCATTGCTCGCATCAGAGACAAATTTGAAGCAGATTTAGCGGCCCAGAACGTCAATAAGAAACGTTTTGGACGACCACGGACATCCACGAGACCTGGAAAAGAAGGGAAGGTGCAGGAAAAACTCCTTCGATCTCCACAGGAATATTTTCGACGAACTGCAGACACGCGGAAAGGACGATGGGGTACCAATGAATACCCTGCGAATTCTCCAGACCTCACACCCATGGACTTTTTTTGTGCGGATATCTCAAAGACAAAGTAATCGCAAAAACCAACTTTAACCAAGAACTATCGATGCATCGAAATTGAAAAATTGAAAGACAATGTCTCGACATTCCCAATGACCTGTTTCGTGACGTTTACGAATCCCGTGGTGCGCGTTATCAGCGATACCCGGACAAAAATGGTCATCAATTTGAGCATTTGCGTACATGATTCTTCAATAACATTTGTCTTCTGTATTTGAAGCCATTCCATTTCACTCTGTGTTCATAAATAATGATTTTCTCATCATTCGAAGTATGAGTACATTTTTGAGACACCCTGTATATTGCTTTTCTTTGATTCGACTAACTCAAAGCGTGGGATTAGCGTGTCTGGGGTACACATTTCATACCACTCAAATTTTCAGTTTACAAATCTTTCTTAAACGAAACCCAGTATAATATGCCATAGAAACACCCATTAAACAAATATTCTCATTGAAAACCTTCATCTATTTCATTCAGGAGGTTAAATGGTGAAAATGAAAGCCAATTACAAGTTTATTTTCTTTCAGATGTACATGACGGTTTTTTAAGCTCTTAATATTTTTTAATTGCAATTAACGAATCTTTTGTCTTTTAAGATATGAAATTACTCATTTCATGAATGTATCTTTCAGATGGGGTGACAACCTCTAATTTGATGTTTATAAGTCTAACATATATTCGTTTACGTTTTTCACTTTCACGAAACATAAGTTACTTTATATATCAGGTCACTTAAAATCTTTGACCATGAAAAAAATTCTTCTTTCAGTGAAATATAGAGTGATTTCACAACGTTTAATTTTATTGTCATAGAGAGGCAGGGCAAATAGCAAATTTTCTGCTCCTAATTTTTTTTCTTCAGTTCAAGAATGTGGCAAGACGGTCCAAGTTCCTGATACAAACTTCTACACCCACATGTTGGTTTTGTCCCACCCGGGCTTTGGATGCAAATACTATCCTAGTGACCTTCCAAATGAATGCACAGTTATTTTCGAACCCGAAGGTAATGCTAACGCTCGGTATGGCTTCTATTTCTCCGAGCCTATCTCCGATCACGCAGGACTCATCATGACCGTCACTGGGACAAATACAAACCGCCAGGAAACTGAAAACGTGTACGACCCATACGAAGGGTATCATTCTTTGGTAAGTGTAGACTTGCTCACATTGAATAATTGATTGACAAATTTGTCATGAGAACGTACATCTTTACATGACCTCCAATAATAGACCATGATAGCCTAAAAATTTTTAGGTTTAGTCATGCTTTATCCTCACACAGCACTCGTATGTGTACAGCTGTCAGTCTGTTAGCAATTCTTAATCGTAAGTAGAACTACTTGATACTAGTCCATTTGTTTAACTTAGTCTCTTTTGTCCTCTCAACGGTGGGCATCAAAAAGTTCTCACTTGATTTACTTTCTTAATAATACAATATCCTCCTTTTAAGGAGGCCGGTGCTTCCTGAATGGAACCCCAGCTTTAGAAAGAAGAGGATGATAATAATCCCTAAAATTATCCGACAGGAAAAAACATTTATTTCCAACAACGTTGCCACATGAGATACATGCCAACATTTTGGCTTTTAAAAATTTCTTAATATAAGACGTCCTAAGACAAACGTTCCCTACGAGTACTAATAGACAAACTATCCGAGGTGCGCAAATTGATAAACCAAACGAGGCTTACTAATAGACAAACTATCCTAGGTGTACAAATAGATAGACCGTCGAGGCGTACTAATAGATTAACCCTGTCAAGGAATAGTTACATAAAAAATAAAATATCATCCCGTGAATATTTTATGCGATGGCTGACAAATTATAAATGATCCAAATACTACCAAAATATTCTTCGGAATTCTTAAGTTATTTGAATAGAAGTATGAAAAAGACAAAATAAGCTATACCGAAGCATATTGAAATACCATAGTAAAAATGGCTATCAAGTATTAAGAAAATGTTAGTCTCAAATTAATTGATAAAGAACATTGCGCAACACAGCACGCACATCTAGAAACGCGTAAATAAACTTACACGCAGAAGTGAAATTCATAGATTGTTCAGCATACGGGCACAGATAATTTTTTCACTAGTGCTTTATTCCATTTGTCTGTTTATATTTTTCATTTCTTCTATTCACAGAAATGCCCTCTGGGGTCGTGATCGATATTTTTTGAATCATTAAGCAAGCCCAATAAATATATTCATTTCAAGAATTTGGTTCAGTGTTAACTGGTCGCAGAGCTTTAGGTAAAATGTAATGTTTCATGAGGTTTTGCTTTTAGGCAAAAAATAGAAATAGAAGTACTTATATGCATATGTGTGCATATACATGTGTGAACATGTACATGTGCACACACATGTATAGACATACACGTATGCGTGCATACACATGCGTGCTCATACTTGCACACACATATTCATATATATTCGTATTGAAAATGAATAAAATAAAAATAAAAATAAACATAAAAACGATCTTGCTCTTGCTACATCTAAATTGTAGGGTTTTTTAACCGGAACACAGGAATTAACGCACAGAAGGAACTCGAACTTTTAATAATTCAAACTTTTACAACACGACAAAATTGTCAACGCTAAGCTTCTCAATTAGGAGAAGGTTAAGGTTAACATCGGCATCTTTGGGATGCTTTATTTCCAATCAAGCCTGATACATATGATCTAAGCATTGGTTTTTCAAATGTCTTATAACTAACCCTATATATAGGACACCATGACGGTTCCCCCGTAAAGCCGGTACCCATTTCCGACACCTGGGTTGAGTGGGGTATTGTGCTTGAGCTTTCCCTTATACCCAACGGGGAAAATCTCCGCGCCAGCGTCGGGATACGAACCCGCAACTCCAACATACGAGCCCGATCCCTTAACCACTGTACCACGGAGAGCACAGAGAAGTCACAGAATTAAATGGTCTTTATAGTGGCCGAAGACCCAACGAGTTCTACGGCGTATCTTGTTACGTCTTGACGTTTAACAAGGAGAATCGGAGGCCATTATAGTTCCGGCACCTCCCAGCCCACCACAGAACTGCCATTTAATAAAGAGGAATGAATTAGTGATTGAATGAGGTACCACCGCGTCAGATCATATAACACTTTGACTTTATTATTAGAACGTGTCGTTAGTATTCACTTTCGAACCTAGGCACTACCCAGAGTCCGAGAAATTAAATTTGGAGATGAAACACACGCTGGAGAGGAGAAGTTAGGCTTGGTAAACCAAACCAAGTGGCGTCTTAAAGGAGCATCCCATCCAGATCACGCTCGCCAAAGGATTCTGAGGGAGAACAAAAAGCCACAACAGAAAATAGAACCTTTGCACGTTTTGCGTGTATAGGAAAACTCATATCACCACCGGCTCACCTTGAAATAGTGCCTAAATCACTTATGATTTCATGAGGGCACCGAAGAGCCACGGGTAGTATGATAGTGAAAATAGTTTGAGAGTCACAAGGACCGAGTAGTTTAAGAGTCACAAGGACCAAGTAGTTTAAGAGTCACAAGGACCAAGTAGTTTAAGAGTCACAAGGGCCAAGTATTTTAAGAGTCACAAGGACCAAGTAGTTTAAGAGTCACAAGGACCAAGTAGTTTAAGAGTCACAAGGACCAAGTAGTTTAAGAGTCCCAAGGGCCAAGTATTTTAAGAGTCACAAGGACCAAGTAGTTTAAGAGTCACAAGGACCAAGTAGTTTAAGAGTCACAAGGACCAAGTAGTTCAAGAGTCATAAGGACCAAGTAGTTTAAGAGTCACAAGGACCGAGTAGTTTAAAGTCACAAGGACCAAGTAGTTTAAGGAGGTAAAAAAGAGGTTGCGAACATGCAAGATAAATAACTGAACAAAAAGAAAATAAAACGCGATTGCAATCACAAATTAAAATAGTAAAGAAAAGGCGATCACATACTCCCTGACAGGTGCTACGCACAAGAGGCCAGCCACCTCCTCACAGCGCGGTTCAATTCAATTTCATTAGCCACAGACAAGGCACCTGTCGAGCTTAGTGTTGCCACAAGCCGCAACTTTAGCGAGATTTCGCCTGAAGAAAATTAGCGACTTTCATAAAAACATTTTAAATTTAAATTTCTCACAAATTGGCAGTCGAGCTCTGTGTAATCGTAAGGAATAACCCGAGGAAAAATAATTAATCGGAAAAAAGACTTCGAAAAACATAAAAATGAAACGGTTTTTAATTTCCTCGCAGAAATTTAAAAAGGAACACTTACAACAAAAAAACATATTTCATGTCCTCTCGGTATTCTTTGCAAAATCATGCGGACATGGGTACATGGGATAATATGTAGAGACAGTGTGAGCAAGATATCTCTTACGAATAGCAAATGTCTTTAAAATTTCAGCATAAATGCGTCAATAAACATATACTCAAAATGAAGATTCATAGCTTGTTCAACATACGGACAGAAAAATAATTTTACCGCGATTCATATGCTCAAATTACACTTTATTTCACTTGTCTAATTGTATTTTCCATTTTTCCTATTCACAGAAATGCCCCTTCGTGAAGTGATAGATGTATTTCTGAATCATTTCTCAAGTGTAATACACATAATTAACCGGATTGTTTTCACGTAAAAAATAGAAATAGAAACATGCATATCTATTTATGTAGATATACATACACCTACATACGTACACACACTTATAAATATACATACTTATTGCAAATAAATGTGAGAAAATAAAATATGGATGTATAAAATCATAAGATAAAAACAACCTACCTCCTACTACATCGAAAATGACAATTGAGCGCACTGTAATCGTAAGAAACTATTCGGAAAACAATAACTAAAAAAAAAAGAAGACTTCTAAAACGTAAAAATAAACTGGTGTTTAATTTCCCGATGGAAAATTTAACGAAAATTCAGGTAACAGTCAAGGAACAACACAACAGCAAATAAAACATCTCGGGGTAAACATCCTATCGGTATTCTCTGCAGCATTATACGGGCATGGGTACATGGTATGAAATGGCATCACACTGTGGCCGGATATCACTTCTGAGTGACGAATAGTTAAAAAATTTGACATGTATAGGTATATTAATAAGTGGTCCACAGTGATAATTTCATTTGGGGAAATTTAGAGTTGTTTTATTTAAAATTTCAGTGCTAGTGTGCGCTGGAACGCATTGAAAAAAAAAATAATAAAATGTTTATCACTTCCTCCTCCCAGCTCAGCCGAAATCAATTCAAACATTTTCGAGAATGATTTTGAAATAGTTTGATAACGTAAGTCAAAAATTAATTTATTAAAAACATAGCACAACCCTCACATCTATAAACCTGTATATTGGGGTACACACAAAATGTATTTCAGAGTGTGTTTGTCATACGGACGTTAAATGCAAATACCAGAAATAAAAAAATAAAAAATAAAAGAGAGGAAATACTCTTAATTATGGAAAAAACGACCTTCATTCCGCTGCATTGAACTGACGGCTGTGGTGCTCATTATAGTCGACAGAAATAAGTAAGATAAATATTAAAATGGCTTAGCAAACGTTTAATGAAATAATTTCCAATTTTCTATCCCAAATTTCAGGAATATTAAAATTACAGGTAAATGGGAAACTCACACCGAAGTGCTGCAGGCCCTATGACAGATGCAAAATGACGTGACATATTTACTCTAAATTCTTTTATAGTTTTAATGCTTTTACTATGCCGGGGAAGCTAGTTCCACAAAAAATATGATACAGTCATTTGAATAATTCATTTGTTGCTTCTTTCTTGGTGGATACTTCAGTTTCTGTAATCACCTTGAATTTTGTAGGTGTTAATTATTATTTTACATCTATTACTAAGATGATTTTACTCCCCACGATATCATGGTACCTTTAATATAATCCTAATTCATTTAAATTCTGACTGGTTTCTCAAAAAAGAAGGAAAACACATTAGTTGTATTTTATTTTTTGTGTAATCAGTCGTTATAACATTTTTCTACAAATAACGTTCTGAATAACGTACTAAATTTTTACATTTGATCAACAAAATTATTTACAATGTCAAGGAAGCGCCACGCAAACTAAATGCCATGTGTAAATACCGATGGCTATGACTCATTTAAAAAAACTATAAGTAAAAAAATTACAGATCAACAATTACAGGGTGGGTTAATGTTTTCAAGCCGTCAGCAGTGCTCAGAAAATTTTAAAAAGCTCTACATATTGTTTTTTCTTCAAAATATTTGAAGTACATTGATTTAAATGCGATCGGACATAATTTTAAAATACCGCGTTATGCGTTGAACATATGTAAACTACTGGCTATTGTTGGAGTTAGTGGGTTCTACAAAGAGATAAGCGTTTGTTTATTTGTTTGTGTGTAAATAATGGTTTTGAGGAGGATATTTATTCGGGTATGTACTGCGCCAATAATTCTTTTTAATTTTCTTCATAGAAATAGAAAAGCATCGGACTTGACCTATAATTATTCACCTAATATTTTGACTGTTTCCTCTACTGGTACATCAGTGTTGAAGAAGTTGAATAAAAGTTAGTTAAGGAACATCATTTAATTATTTTGAGGTTGTCGATGTCGGCTGATAATTTACAAGTGCTCTCATAGAGGATTGATTTCTCCTAAACTGAGCAGTAAAATGAATGTGAAGCATTGAAGCTTTGTACGCTGCAGTATTATACGCAGTTTGGGTCTCAAGATACCTAAGGTAGACCCATTCAAAAATTTCCGCTAATCATTAATTTCGTTCACAAAGTGTAAATAAATTATTAAATTTTTTAATAAAGTTATTTATCCTACCTGCAGTACAAATGCTTATAATGAATATTTATTTGTGAAAACTATGAAATTTAGTAGTATCTTGAAGGATTGGTCCTTTTACAATATAAATTTTTCATCAGAACATCCTTCCCCCTCATCATTATTATCTGGGGAACAAACGATTTTTCTCGTTTGCAAGTATGTATTTTGAAAGTAGTATGATCATTTCGTGTGAAAATTTGTGTGAAAACAATTTTGATTTTTCTTTGTGGTAAGCCTCATCGGCTGTGTTCTCAACCCTGCTGTGAACCTATCAAAGTTTCACGAAGAAAAAATGAAAATGAACTATGTACCGGCAGTGATACCCTATGATTTCTCTCCGTTGTGAAAAGGAAAACCTCAGACACAATTCCGCACTCCACCCAGTTGTCGGGAATGAGAACCGGCTTTACCGGGAGTATCCGTCATAGAGTCTTGGTGTTAGTGATAAGGCATTTGAAAAAACCATGTACAGGATGATATGTGTAAGGGTTGTTTGGAATAAAGCATAAAACATCTTCCACGGTTAGAAGCCACGAAGAGGTATCAATTTTTCAAAAAATGTTTATGTCTAACGCTAGAAATGATTTCGGCCTATAACAGATGTTTCAAATTTATCGTCATTTCTACTTAACTTTGCTGTCTCATGCAAAGTACGATCCAAATGTTTCAGTCATAATATAATATAGTTCTTCTCTCATCGGCAAAATTTAAATGATACGTAAAATCAAGAATTCTGATAACACAAATATTGCTCAGAAAAGGAAATGAATTTGTGAAATGTGTCGGGAGGAAAACTTTTTGCATTTGAACATCGTATGTAAGAATTTATTATGACACATAGAGTTATCGAGCTGTTCAATTTTACGTACGTATGACCAGAGAGTGAACTAATGCATTATACGAGCTTCTCAGTTGCATAATTTGGAGGAAATGCTGTAGAAAAATGTCTAGTCGCTGATGTTAGCTACTAAAACAAATATGCTTGAAGCTACAGTTGATATTCAGCTCATAAAATTAGTAACGCACTTCATAAAAATAATATAAAATAGACCATCAATTTTCTGAAAAGCAATCCTGTTAGTAGTAATTGTAATTTCAAATATGTAGTTATTATAGTTATTAAAGATCTTATTTTCAGTTCGAGTCATAGTCAGAGTGACAGATGGACAGTGTAGGGGAAGTCAAATTTACTAAATATTATGAAGATCAAGAATTTAAACTGTAGGAAAGCCGAAGCGGTTACCATAGCATCGCAAAATCTATTATTACTGCATGGCTTCTGAAAGAATTACTTTCTTCACGAATACAGCATGAAATATTTACGAATTTTTGTTCAAGGAAGTTTTCTTAGTTTGTACACCATTTTTATTTACTTATACCTAACGCGTGAATGGTTTCAATGATAGTAAAATTAATAATTTTCATCATTTATAAATCATCATTTCTATGCACTTTATTGGTTTCATCCTTAAAACAAGCATGGAAGTATTAAATTTGCTCTTTTTTCAGCCAGCAGCTGTGTATGATACGTTCAACTTTTCTCTTTTCTCTGCAACGGCAACCGTCAAAACGAGCAATCGGTTTCTTCATTGACTTCGACTGAGGCGAAATAGGCAAATATGAGAACATCTGGGAAACTTGTAACTCGTGCAAGTCATGCCACAGTCTCCCTAGCGATAATAATAATAACGTTTGTGGTCATTGCACGTAACTATCAAATATTCAGATAAAGCATTACGGTATTAGAAATAATGGCGAGCTGACTACACTTTTGATGGATAACTGGGTGAATGCATGAAGAGTAACACAAATATTTCCGTTTTTATGAGATGTAGCCGACATGGTGCCCAACCAGATAAACCTCGCTCGCGTAAAGACATCACCACAAATGGACTATTTTTCTGTATGCTCTAATTTGTTTTGTGCAGGCAAAAGCCATAAGTATGCATTGTAATTTTGTCTGCGACTGAAGGACTTCAGTAGATCTTGATTTTGATTAAATTTCAAGTAAGACCATGTTTCTCATCACATGAAGGGAGTGGAGACAGGAGGAAGAGTCTTTTGTCAGAGTGCATCGCTCGCAGTGCTTCTGTTTTACAGTATTCGTAAGGGCAGACATGCATTTTTTGTTCAATTATGCTTAAGCGTCAAGCTCATCAGGACAGGCTGCAGTGCACAACCTCGTTGAAAGTTTTGTCCATAAAAATGGCAACACCATTTAGCGAGAAGTTATATCATCCGTGCGTGGAAACAGCTTTAAATTGGATATTAACAGCGAATTTTGCTGCAATTATATCGAGTAAATAAAAGTTTAATAGGTTAGTTGGAAAAAGAAGTCTCCATGACTGACTAGTCCCTTATTCGTCTTCTTGTTCACATGTGTTCCTGCAAGAGTTTTTTAGTAACTACCTGCATCAGTACCAGGAATTTTGCATCCATTTTCGCGTGAGTCTTATGTAATACCAATGATCTTCAGTAGGTGATGCTGCCGTTGTAGTTTTGCAAGCCTTGAAACAGAAAAACCTAAGCAATCTACAACACTAGCGAGTTTGAGTTCTTTAGTTTGCACTGTCGAGCATTTTAGGTATTCGAATTGTGGTCTGCTCTGCCGATTTTGCTCAAATTCAAGCATCTTAGCGATGACCTACAAAACTTGACGTGAGAGCATTTTAATATTTTCTAAGAATATTTCTATTTTCACTAAACACGCACGAGTTATTTATTATGCTATTTTTACCATTCGCAATTCAAGGGGGTCGAGTTCTGGTGTTCTACGTTTTGTAAGAAGGTCCTCTCATATCTTGTTTTGCTCCTTTCTCCAACATTTAACATTTTTCCTCGCGTTTTCTCCACACGTAGTTACTAATTATATCGTATTTTCTCACGTTCTCTGCTTTATGTCGTGTTTTCGAATGTTTTGCAAATCCTAGATAGAATAAGCGCTTTAGCGGTCAAATTATCATACAAACCGAGGCGCCGCACAATCGATGCAAGGATGATCTGTCAACTCGAGGTGCCGACGCGTGGCTTGTTCCGAAGTCTTGCTCCTATTATGTTAATTTGAATTTAATAATTAAGAACATTCTCGGTCAGCGAAAATAGAATTTATTATGACGCAAAATTTTTAGTAGTATTTTAGACAGAAATAAGAAGGTTCAAAATTTAAACTATTGATAGATTTCAACCAATTTGTAGACAATGACACCGTTCTGTACGCGTAGATCAAGCTCAGGACGCTAACAAATAAATGACGGTCTTCGCTATTGATCATAAAAAGGGTGATCAAATTTCTGTGTTACCCCCGTTTAGCAGGGTCAAGCTAGCGACAGACCAGGGAAAAAAATTAAAAGCTGCTTGCTTTTATTTCGAATTTCAGCGTGAATTCGCCAAAAAAGTTCATGACTGAAATGTCTATTGTACTTTGAAGTAAGGTATTTTGATATTTGTTTCGTCTGTTCATTTAGTTATATTGATAAATCTTAATAAAATTAGTCAGAGTAATGGTTGACGTTTTCATTCAAAATTTCGTTGTGGTATTCATATGAAAATTTTTTATGAGCACTGTAACCTCATATTTGAGTGTGAATGACAATGAAGTACTCTGAAACTGCAACGTGAACATGACACTCGCAAGTGCAACAGCCCGCAGCCTGACGCCGGGGAGCGCTCGTGTCAATAGCTGGCCTCTGCTCCCACTCTATCACCGCCACCATCACACACACCACCACCACCACCAGCCCTGGACCTGTGATGGCTGCCAGATCCCGCCATTCTACAGATCATTCTCTAACGAAACTACATGTTTATTTGGATAAAAAGACAAAAATATTACGAATTGTACAATTATATATTGCTCTCGTAATTTTCGTTGTGATAAATTGTGAGAATTTAATTAGTATTTAATTCTTTTGAGGGAAAATATATAATAGATATCAATTGAACACGCACATTTAAAGACTGTTGTTCGTTTTGTCTCACAATAGTTCGTCGTCAAGCAAAGTGAACAATATTTATATTCGTTACTTAGTTATTACATAATTAAGTTTATAATGAAATGTTCCTATATCTCCTGCCGATTTCAAAATTTTAGACTCGGCTTCAACCCCATATGACCTCAGAATTTTGGAGTCCTTGCATATCTTCAAGCGAAACCGTTATTTGAACAATATGGGCAGTTCGTACCCTTTGCAAATAGTAAATAAGCAGATTCTTCGTCAGAACCAGCCTAATTTCATCTCATACTTATGTGTCACATGTATTCTTTTTGTACTTCTGTATTGTATTCTTTGTTCTTGTCCGTCTCATACTTCGTATTTGTGCTTCCATTATATATTTATAGTACCTACAATTCATTTTACTTCGACCTTATATTTCAGAAGTAATTCTTTTGTTTTTGTGTGAACTGATGATGGAGCTGGAATCCGAAACGTTTCCTTAGTAAAAATGATAAATTGTATCGGAATTTCCTTGGTTTTTAAGTTTCTGATGAGGTTGCGATAAAAGCAAACCACTGACGTGTTCAGATATAGTAAGTTAATATAATTACAACCTCCTGGCTAACTGTACGGAGATAATGCTAGTTTGTGCGGGATGTTTTACCACAAGAGGTACACAATTTCTCAAGCAGAATATGGCCAGATGAACAACTTTTTTCTACGAAATTTTCAGAACACATGGGTTTTCGAGATATTAGCAGCTTATTGTTTTAAAGAGATCATCCCAAGTGGAAAACTTGTTTCGTCCGATTCGTTTGAAAATTGGCCAGTATATGTCTTGAAAGTAAACCTTTTTTACTGAGGTCATTTTTTCGAATTAGGCCATATTTTTTTAAGAAAAATGTGTTTTTTGGTATATTTTATTGATATTTCAAAATGGGACTCCTCCTTCAGTTTTGATGCTAGAACAAAAACAAAGACAGTTTTAGAATCTTTAGCAGATTTCTAACAAGCTCACATTCGGCTTTTTTTCAAATTCAAATTTGTTCTATTTTTTCAAATTTTTTGAAATTTCAAAAATCAGCAACAATTTTTTGGGTTTAGAGCTATATATTTTTTCAAAAAATTCGAATTTGAAAAAAAAGAATGAAAGTTTGTTGGAAAAGTTTCAAGGATTCTAAAACTGTCTTTGGTTTTGTTCTAGCATCAAAACTCGAGGACTAGTCCCATTTTGAATGTTGAAAGTTAGAAGTGTTGGGTATAAGCAAAAAACGAAATTTTCGTTGAAGTGTAATATAATGAACAATTTATCTGTGGGAATTAAATGATTTATCAGAATATTTAGAGAATTCTGCACAGGTTTTCATACCAGAATACTAGCCTGACGTCGACTAAATAATGTCTGAGCAGCTCTATTTATTTTACTGTTCCAGTCACAAATCCAATAATAAATCCAATCACAAAACCATTCACAAATCTTACGAAAAGCATCCAATACTAATATTGGCTGCACTAATATCCAATATCAGATTAATATAACACCTTTAACAACATAACAGAAAGATATCCAACACGGGATATAGGGACCAATACTCAGTAAATTATCCCATACCGGAAGCAAGATCCAATACTCAGAATTACTCTAGTATCGCATGATCACATTCAGGGCTCTGCATTACGATGTAACTCACCTCTAAACATTCTAACGCTAAGTCGTCTAGAGAAGCGGTGCCGCTATTTTACGGCCGTAATGTGGTGTGATGCGGCGACCGTTACGGCCGTAATGTGGCGTGATGCGGCGACCGTTACGGCCGTAATGTGGCGTGATGCGGCGACCGTTACGGCCGTAATGTGGTGTGATGCGGCGACCGTTACGGCCGTAATGTGGCGTGATGCGGCGACCGTTACGGCCGTAATGTGGCGTGATGCGGCGACCGTTACGGCCGTAATGTGGCGTATGCCGCGACCGTAACGACCATAATGTGGCGTGATGCGGCGACCGTTACGGCCGTAATGTGGCGTGATGCCGCGACCGTTACGGCCGTAATGTGGCGTGATGCGGTGACCGTTACGGCCGTAATGTGGCGTGATGCCACGACCGTTTCGGCCGTAATGTGGCGCAATGCGGCGACCGTTACGGCCGTAATGTGGCGTGATGCTGCGACCGTTACGGCCGTAATGTGGCGTGATGCTGCGACCGTTACGGCCGTAATGTGGCGTGATGCGGTGACCGTTACGGCCGTAATGTGGCGTGATGCCACGACCGTTACGGCCGTAATGCGGCGTTATGCCGCGACCGTTACGGCCGTAATGTGGCGTGATGCGGCGACCGTAATGTAACGGCCGTACATTAGTGTAAAGTTGGGAGTTGTGTTGATGCATTGCGGTGAGCATGTGACTTCTCACGCTGTCAGAATAGACGATCTAGACAGAGCATTGTTAATATACCTGGATGATGAAGAGTCATCGGAAGACGATGGTTCGGAGGAAAGTGAGATGTTTACAAGTCGATCTACAGAGGGTGCTTTTGCAAATAATGTTGTACAGCACGTGATAGTTGGTGATGAAGGTTTTGCTACGCACGAAAATCTGATGAAACCTCACCCAAGACAGCAATCTACACGATACATCGAAAGCCGTCCATAGCTATCGACCATCTCGAGCTACAGGACAACTGAAAATACTTCTGGAATTGTATGCCGTTATTTCCGAATTTGCTTCCAGCCTATTGCTGCTGCCCCAGACACTGCAGACAAACTGATTATGTGTGCCTGTATATTGTATAACATTGTAAAGGAAGCACATGTACTTGCCTCACGCCAAAAACACTTTGATGAAGCACTTAACCACTTGAAATTTAGTTCCTCTAGCAGCCACAATGTTCTTTCTGGAATGAATAGCTTTCGAGAAATGTTTAAATATTACTTTAACGGGCCAGGTAGTATTGAATGACTACATAACTATGCATCACGACATCAATATACACAGGTATGTAGCCATATACTCTTTGCCATTACTTTAGATGACGCGACGGTATGAGACGGTGCGATCGCACCGCATCATGTGGGGAGGCAGGGCTGCGGGTCAATCGTTGCTATATCATTTTTTTCGAACTGGATCTCTGCTTTTTTTGTATTTTTTGAAGGAACCTTTATATGCAAATTTTTTGGAGGTACAAATTATTTATTAGAAGTTCTTGCTTATTAAAACCAGGCATAAATGTTATGAGTTCCTACAAATATTGTACGTATATCACTTTCTCTCTGTCTGTTATAAAATATAAAAATATTTTATATTATTTGCCTACAATTTGCTTTACCCTACCTGATTTTTTCAAGAGTAGTCCCGACATTATTCCAAAGATTTTATTAAAGCCGAGATTTTCTGCCGTCTTCACTCTTTTCATTATACAGAGCTTCATCATTTCTGACAAAACCAACTAACATTTCATCTTCTTCACCGTTTGACATTGTAAAGTTTACTTATTTCAAAATTGTAACCAGTGTTTGTACACTAATCAAAGACACCGACACCGTAAACACGTCCGCTAACTTCTGTCCGACGCTACAGCGGCCGGGGTCACCGCTATGTAGCGGCCACCGTCCTTCAGGAAACCGTTGGCATCTGAATTAAGTTAATATAGAACGTTTGTGTGACGTCATCCGCCGCTACATTACGGCCGTATTAAAGTGGCACCGCTCTTCTAGTATACTGTAGTATTACGTTTATATTAGTACGGCTCTAAGCGGCTCAAGAAGTATAAATTGAATTTTTTTACAAAGAATTGAACTTTTCTACTTCGTATTTATTTACAGTGCGATTTAAGTTTAATGAATAGATAAAAACCTCATAAAATATAGGCATACCTAAACTAGAAATAATTCATTTTGATACTCTAGTTGTAAATAATATGGTGAATTTAAAAACGACGAAAGCACCACGTAATGGATTCATATTCAATAAAGGTATCATGAACTATAAATTTAAAACATTTCAGTTGAATGACACGTTTCGGAGACAAGCTTCATCTTCAGTTAACAATCTCCAATGCTGGAAAACAGAACAAGATCAGTCATTTTTATAATATACATGGACACAATAACATCCACCAGTTAATTCGCAACTGATAAGAATTGATGGCGCTATGGAAATCGTTTTTCGGATGTTTGGAACGATTTATCACGATATTTTATTGTTATTTCTAGTTTAGTTATGCCTACATATATATTTGTGTGAGTTTTCAGTAAATTTAAGATGAAAATATTGTAATTGCTAGTAACTTTACTACTTGGCTCTTTGTCGTGCAATTTGTAAAATAAATTTTTCACCCCTCCTAGGGGCTTGATACTCTCTCATGTGAACTGTGATGGTTGATGCTCTCGCTGCCAGTACACGGCAGGCGCCCACCACGGGGCCCGTGCGTACAGCGGTGGCTGAAATGAGTTCATCTTTATCATCCATGTCAATTCCCCATAGTGCGGGTCCATGAAGATCCTCAGTTCCAGTGCCTGATTTCGCAGACTTTATCATAACCGAAGCTTCTTTTCAAATTCCCCCTCAATGTCTGTCTTTTACTGCTAATACTGAAAATTGAAAAGTTCGTTGTTTTCCTGTCTGTTGGTAGGCTTGTTTTGCCCATCTTTCGTTACACGAATCCAGCTTTGTGTTCCACAAGCGCGGCTGCTGCTGGTAATTACCAACCGAGATGGAAAGCTCTTCACGTGACCATGGAGTGTGCACCATTGTCACTGCCTCTTTTCTCGACGTCTGAACCATCACTGCCGAGCTCACCCACCGTCCATCCCCGCTGCCGCTCATGGGGGAACTTGTCTAACTTGCTTCATGTGCCGGTGACGGTGATGAGCATCGGGCACGGTAGAGGAAACAAGGTAGGGTCAGACCAGTATTTTTTGCGTCCACTGTGCGGCAATGCTGACGTCACGGCAACGAACCAATAGCAGCGCTCATATTGCATCTGGTAGCACTGCTATCCTAAAATTCGTCTCTACTATTGGCCTAACGACGTTGCGTTTTGGTGACGTCATAAAGTTTGTTTGAAACATAGCTTTTTTATTGGATAGACATAAATTACTCTACTTAATTTCTGGATTAAACCGAAATTGTAAAGGTTGATATCCATTGTTGACATTCATAAATAGCGTAACCAGCATCTTCATCGAGACATCATTTATAAATAATCAAAAATTGTGGGACATTGTTTTTTTAAATACTAGAGCATGAATTTCTCCTTCCAAAAATTGCTACTGGTATACACGTGCCACGTCAAAGTTATCAATCAAAGGGTAACATAAGTCAATAGAAACAGAGATTGTTACTGTGATCATACTCAACATAAAGTCTCCATGAACAACTTGATGTAGCCATTTGTTAGTTGTGATAGCGAATATGTCAAAACTCAGTGTCATATCTTGCTACTCATACATACATATTTTGTAATAATATTTAATAGATAATATTTTATTATTCAGAATTACATTATTGAACTTTGCACGCACTTAATTTGTGGCCAATATTGACTGAACTTATATCCAATATCAGATCGATATTTTATATCAAATAGTAAAAAAGAGAATATTATCCAATACTGGACACGGGAGCCAATAATCAGAATTAATCTATTCTCACATGCACACTTCGCCGTCATAGTCCCGGCATTATACTCTATTTTGGTTATTGTCAGCCCGTGGGCTGCAAAAATAGTCCCACGTCTGCAAGTCCGAGCCTAGGTGTTACAGTAGTTATTGTACCATTCTCAAAAACTGTTGACATATGCACAAACAGAATCCAATTTTGTTCCTGGAAAACAGTATATCAAAAAATTATTTTAAAGATGAAAAATTGAAAACACATGTATAGTAAACACTCAATCACTGACTGTCTTGAAAATAGTTGGTAAATACATACAACCTAAAATATATTATAAACTTATTAATATTCTTTGGTAACACCATCATTTTTTACTGATCAAAATGCAGGTGTTTCCAGGTCAGACTATTTACAAAACAATACTAACTAGTTAAAATTATTTGATTCCCTAATTCCTATTTATTTTATCCGCCTAAAATAATAAATAGATCTATGTTTGGATTAAATCATTTCTTATAAGAAGTTCATTTCAGTGTAGTCTGCTTCTCGCTGTCTGCAAGGCTCGGTCTGCATCTCCTACAAGTAGAATAATACAAAATTTACCCTAACAACTGAACGAAAATTTCGTTTTACATTATCTTTACAGCTTATATTGTATTTTACAGCTGTTTTACACAGGGATTTTGCCATATACCACAACTACCTCAACATTTACCACCAATACTACCACACACCATTGATAAAGTCACACACATCACCGTACATTCCACTAACTTGAATCAGTCCCCTTCTAATGCAACCTCAATGCAACCTAGTACACATAGAATATTATTAAATCATATATACTCGAAATAAAAATAGACGCTCTGCGTGAACGCTCAAAGTTCAGCCAATAGTTGCTGTTGTTTTGGTTGTTCGATGGCTAACTTCATTTGATATTTCAGGCTTCATTAAATGGTGTTGTTATTGCTGGTATATTTTGTTGCTGTTATTGTTGGTGGGCGTGTGTGCTTGTGGTGGGTATTGGCTGAAGGATTATTGGTTATGGGATGAATGATGTTGCGTAAATAATGATCTGATGCTGATTACTGACTTATATGATTGTTTAATGTTGGTCAGCTCAATATATAGAGGTAGATAATTCAGTATTTATACATAGAATAAACTGACATTAGGTTTCTATAAGTTCATTATCCCAGAAAATAGAAAGTTACCTCAAATCATCGGTGATAACTTCATGTTGCATGTGAACAAACTGATGAACAAAGTTATATATACGTATGTTACCCATCGACAAAGTTATTTAAAGTTATTCGACAAAGTTATTTAAAGAAAATTGGATAACTTTTCGAAGGAGTTGTAATTGAAGTAAACATTATCAATAAATGATAATCATTTAATGCAAATATATTATATCATAATTGTTATTTTATTTGAAATTCAATTAATCCTCACGAAAATGAAATTATTTTACGGAATATTCAATTATTTTTTTCTTATATTACTTTAAAATCACAACTGCTCGAATTAGTGATGTCAATAATTTCTAGTTTAGTTATGGCTGCGACCTTTGTAGTGGTTTAAGTCTTCAGTAAATTTGTGCCGCACCATTAAAACCAAGTTGCAAACATACTCTTTCTCCTTGAAGCTCTAAATTTACTTACAAATTTTCAACCGCTAAAAGCGGTATAATCCTTCTGCACGTAAAGTTTATTTCAAAAGCGCGGAACGCTGGTTACGTACAGCTGTGTTGCCCCAGGCGGCCGGCGCGAGATCGGGCGAGTTGCGGGGACTGAAGTGAGGTTATCTTTACCATCCACGTCACGACCCCAAATGTTGGGTGCATAAATTCCCTCAGTTCCAATGCATGATGTCGCAGATTTCTTCACAGCAGGAGCTTCTCTCCGATATTGTCCCCTCAATGTCTGTATTTTTCTGCCAATACTGATGATGGAAAAGTTCGGTCGTGGTTTTCTATTTGTGGAATTTATGGAAAATGGCATTCCATATTGTTGAGGTGAGTTGAAGATTTAACTACCATCATTTGTTCACGTGTAGGTTATAGATGGCTTAAATATTTTTGAATAAATTGAAGTTCATGGAATTTGACATTTCATATTCTTTAGCTAAGTATTATCAGGTTACGCCTGATATAGAAAATGAGTTCAGCCAATATTGGGCGCAGATTGATTAAGTATTGGGCGGTGGGCTAGGTAATGTAATTATAATTCATAAAAGATATTAATTCAATTTTATAACGATCAATAATATTTTTTATCATGATAATAATACAATTTATCCGTCAGAATTAAATGCCTCATCAGAATATTCAGAGAATTCTTCACAGGTTTTCATACCAGAATACTTACCTGACGTCGACTATATAATGTCTGAGCAGCTCTATTTATTTTATTGTTCGTCAAAAATCCAATAATAAATCCAATCACAAAACTATTCACAAAACCATCAATAATATCAGCACCCAATTCAACTCATGGACAGCATCCAATACTACATTAATTTGTGGCCAATATTGGCTGAACTAATATCCTATATCTGATTGATAATAAACCTTCAATAAAAATAAGCGAATATTATCCAATACTGGACACGGGAGCCAATACTCAGAACTGAACTACTCTCTCTCACACACACACACACAAACACACACGCACACACACGCACACACATGTATATCGGCGCGCAGTTCGCTATGCATGGCTTCATGATGCCATCAGATTCAGTATCAGTTTAAACTTCTGAGCTTCAAAAATCTAGCTCTGTCATTTTTCATTGCAGAGGTCCCCACACGGTGAAGCTAGAGAACCGTTGTTCACATTCATCTTTGTTCATAAATATTGCAACGTAAGTCTGTATTGAGACGTCATTTCACAATAAACTAAAATTGCATGTCAACAAATTTTTTAAAATAATTGTGGTAACTGGGATATATTTAGGACAGTTTACCTGTACACCTTTCTACAAAAAAATTCATCAATTTTCAAGGGTAAGCCAATGTAAATTTATATGTGATTTATATCAAGTTCACATGTACCGAATTCCGATATCAATTTACTGACGTAGCTGTATATTTATTGTGATAGTGAATTTATCGAACCTCAATGCCAACTCATTCTATACATAACGTAAAATAATGAAACCCTGTATAATGATTGTTCCATAATTGAAAATTTTTTGTGTAGTTGTAATATATGGCAAAATCCCTGTGTAAAACAGCTGTAAAATACAACATTAGTTGTAAAAATAATGGAAACTAACTTTTCGTTCAGTTGTTAAGGTAAGTTTTGTATTATTCTACTTGTAGGAGATGCAGACCGAGCCTAGCAGACAGCGAGAAGCAGACTACAGTAAAATGAACTACTTATATGAAATAATTCAATCTAATTATAGATCGACTCAATATTGAAAGCTAATAAAAATGTTATGGAATCAAATAATATCCTTCTAACCATTTAGTGCTGCGTTGAAAATATTCTGACATGAAAACACATATGTCAATTAGGTTTAAAAATAAAGTTGTCACCCCATTTCTTTAATTTTACTTTTTTCGTGTTATGTGAATATTAATAGTAAAAAACAATAAATTTCCACGACACAATATTTTCAAAATGTTTGCCTGTAAATTTGCAATGTTATTCAAGTATATTCTTACATAAAATGGTATAATATGACCTTAACAATCATTTTGCAGTTGTTTTGATATGGTGTTCAATTCAGCAACGGCCAGCTGTGAAAGGGCTAACTTAATTTTACACTTAATTAATTTTTGTTACCTACGGGCTGAGAATTGAGGAATGCTGCGTACTGGAAGCAGAGGCTGAGAAATCACGAAGAGAGTAAGATTGGTATTGGATCCTCCATCCGGTATTGGACACAATTATTGTATTGGCTCCGGTCCCCGCTGTCGAATCATCTTGTTATTTTCTTCTGTAGGTGAAGTGTAGATCTGATATTGGATATTAGTTCAACCAATATTGGCCACAGATTAATGTAGTATTGGATGCTGTCCATGAGTGCAATTGAGTGCTGATATTATTGATGGATTTGTGAATGGTTTTGTGATTGGATTTATTATTGGATTTGTGACTGGAACAATAAAATAAATAGAGCTGCTCAGACATTATATAGTCGACGTCAGGTAAGTATTCTGGTGTGAAAACATGCGAAGAATTCTCTATATATTCTGCTGAATCATTTAATTCCTACGGATAAATTGTGTTAATCATATGACAAATAATATTATTTAAAATTAATGTAAATTTATATGATTTACGAACAATAATTTGATTACTTAACCCACCGCCAATCTTCGATCAATTTGCGGTCAATATTGGCTGAACTTATTTCCTATATCAGATCGATATTATATCTCAAATACATATAAGAATATCATCCAATACTGGACACGGGAGCCAATACTCAGAACTAAACTATTCCAACACGCACACTGCGCACGCATAACCTAACAGTGCATCGCTTAAAAACCTGGAATGTTATTTCCATGAACTTTAATGTAATCAAAATTATCAAGCCTTTCATACCCTACACGTTGACAAATGTCAGTAGTTAAATCTTCTACTTAGCCTAAGAATATCGAATGTGATTTTTCATAAATTTTTCCAGATCAGATTTTTTCGAGGCTTTTATAACTTATATATAAAAAAATACGTACGGTTAAATCATTGACTTTTTTTAGGTATATGGAATGCTATTTTCCATGAATTCAATAATCAGGAAAACCACGACCGAACTTGTCCATCATCAGTATTGGCAGAAAAATTCAGACATTGAGGGGACAACATCGGAGAGAAGCTCCTGCTGTGAAGAAATCTGCGACATCATGCATTGGGACTGAGGGAATTTATGCACCCAACATTTGGGGTCGTGACATACAGACGTGGATGGTAAAGATGACCTCACTTCCGTTCCCGCCACTCGCCCGATCTCGCACCGGCCGCAGTGACGTCACGGACACCTATATTGAGACCCTTTCTATGCGAGATTCGCACCGCACTGAGCAGCGTACAAAATCTCGAGAAGGTTATATACTATTCATCGAACACCTGATGACTTCGAATTTTCGATCTTCCCCCTCAAATTTACTGAAAATAGAAACCTAACTCATTCAAATGAGCACTAACTCAACTAAAAATGAAAAATACGGTTTTCCCAGGAGTTGTAAATAAATATAAGTAATTTCAAAACGAAGAAAGCACCACGTATCGAAATCAAATTTAGTTAGGATTTCACGACCAGTAAATTCAAAACAAGCCAGTTCAATAAAACGCTTCGCCGACCAGCTCCATCTCCAGTTACCAGTCTGCAAAGTTGAAGATAAAGAATACGATCAGTCTTTGTTATAAAATAGAAGGGCACAATAACATCTACAAAGTAAATTAGCAACGGGTAGGGTACGGCCAGACTGAACGCGTTGGCGCTTACGCGCGCGTACGCAGGCAGTAGCTGCAATATTAAATACATGTGTTGCTATGAGAGCGGCCACACTAGACGCGCGCGGACGCAAGCGGACCGAAGCGCTCAGACGCCGCGTCGCGCTGTCCAAATTCAGGATTACTTGGGAGAAATGTTTGACGCTGCGCGGCGTGTTCAGTGCATGGAGCTAGGATATATGGAGGGAGCATAGCGCACTCCGATCGCGCTCAATTTGGCTGCAAAAGTTGAAACACTCGGGCAGTGTGAATGCCCGATTCTGAGCCAACCACAGACGCTTGGCTGAAGTTGCTCCACCCACCTTCCCTACAACCCTTCCTCTCAATGGCTCTCATTTTCCAAAGCAAGATTAGTACCTCACCACAAGTCAAAGGGTGAGGTGCACGTGCAAGTCGCTCTAATTTGTTATAATCAAGGGCCTGTAATCTTTATAGTTTTCTACTCTTAATGTATCTTTGCTAGTAATTTTGATATTATTAAGTGTCTTCAAGTGAGGAAACACAATTTATTATCTTTCGGAGTCTTAGAATCCCAAATTAATCATTACCGACTGAATGATTAACTAAACAGCTGGAAGAGCATTCAGCGAGCGCGTGCGCACTCTAGCGTAGTTGGTAGGTAACTGGCTTCCGTGCTGACGTCACACTCGCGAGACGGCTATTGGTTACCACGGACACAGGAGAAATCTCAAAAACTGGTTCTCTTCACAGACGGCTATGCTCCCTCCATATATACTCCCTCCACGGTTCAGTGTATCTCGAGCAGCCGTGAGTGAGGGATGTGAAGCGGCTACTCCCTTCCATTCAGGCTGTGCATGCGATTTGGGATGCTTTTCACCTTCAGCTCAATGACAGGTGTTCATTAGCGACTAGTGGTCGTCGATAGCGGATGCACTGCAAGTTTCAGGTGAGAGTTGCAGCTGCGTTCGAGACTTCTAGCATACTCGTGACGCTTAAAAGTTTTTCCATGAAATAAAGGTAGGTAAATTATGAAATTAATTGAAATTTATTTCCTTCATGGCAGAAAATATGGTCTGTCACTTAAACTCAACTCACGTGAATAACATTCAAATTTTAAGATGTACGATGTTTCTTTACAATACATATTTCTACCGTGCAACTTTTCCAACACCAGAAATAAAATAATTTTTCAATTTAGTTCTCACATTTGCTGCAATTGGTGAGTTGTTTCTGTCAGCATGAGCAGTTTCATATTGTTCATTTAATTCAAAGAATTCATGTAATATAAATTCCAGCCCTATTTCCACTCGCTCCCTGACAACAATCATATTGTGTAAAGCTGTTACTGTTTTCGTGATTCCCGCTGTATTCTCTACACTGGTTGCAATGGATTTTGTCAAAATTCTAAATTTTCATGTCATTACTCCGAAAGCACTCCCTACACAACGCCGAACTTCAGATAGACAATAATTGAAATTTTTTTTGGTTTCATTTAAGTTTAGGCATGGGCATGGGTGCATCCAATAAAGGAGCAATGTGTAAGCTACATTTCCTACAAAAATAAATTGTGTTTCCTCATCACTCCCGGGTAGCTTCATTGATTGAGGGAATTGAATTCATTTTTCCTGCATGCATTCATACATGTCACTATTACGGAACACTCCACCATCGCTCTGCTTATCAAATGCTTCAACGTCAACACACACAAATTTGCATTCATGATCTGGAACACCTTTCGAGAATTATTCAAAAAAACGCTTTTCGTTCAATACAGGGTTTGAGCATGTTATTCAAATCTGTTTGCCGTCTATCGCGCCAAAGTAGTTGGGAAGTTCCGTTTTATATAAAATTGCTCTGCAATTTCACTACATAACTTATGATTAGGGTAAGGCATAAATATGAGTTGAAGGTTTCTCCAAATAGCTTTGCACGTCTTCGTCACAATAGTTGCAACTGCTGATTTCCTCATCCTGAATTGAAAAGATAACAATCAAAAGGACGATCCAGTTGCCACATTTCTGAAAAGCATAATAATCATGTTTGAAATGCCACATTAATCAGTTTAAATGATAGATCTTTTCATTTTCAGAAGAAGCAGCAAAGACGAAGTTTAAAACTATGCAAGTTAAATTTTGAGTGGAATTGAAGAAACTTCCGCAAGCAAAGTTGGGAAACGCAGGACCTCTCCCTGAATCATATGAAAGCAAGTGGCCTTTTTAAAAATGTTTTTTTAATGAAAGCTCAAATGTACGTACAACAGACAATAATTGAAAATTTATCAGAGATGGCTTCGAAGCAAAACTGCACTGACGGACAGCAATCAGAGTCGATGAGTGCAAGCATTACTTCGAATTCTGCTCATGACACTGATGACGCTTGCGAAGGTCTTGTAGAACCCGGTACTGATGGAACGGCAGAAAGTATAGAAAAGGGATCCAAAGAACCAAATAGAAAAAGAGGAAAAGTTCAGACTGACATCAGGGAGTATTTCTTGCAATTAGAAAAAGAGAAACTTGAATACCTCAAAGGAGAGAGTGAACCTGATGAATGCAGTCTCTTTCTTCAGAGTGTTGTACTCTCAATGCAAAGCATGAGCAAAAGAAATCAATGCCTATTTAAGATTAAGGTTCAAGTACTAGTTTACAAGTTCTTAAATGAAAAAAATGGCACACAATTTTAAATGTGGGTATTGCATTCGAATGTTTATGTTTCCCCAACTTTTTCAGCACTTTCCAGTGGATATTTTTGTATTAGTCTTGAAGGTTTACGAATTAATTTTTATGTTTAATAAATAATCAAATATACTGTTACATAAATCGAGAGTAAACCATAACCTTTTGGATAACAGACGTAAAACTAATAGCTAATTATATAACCTGAAATGGAATTGCTTCGCAAATAAAAGTGCGTAAAGAATTACTTTAAGATCAATAAACTTTTATTTAATTTCATTGTAATGTGTTATTAAGTACATCTTGTTGATTGAACTATCATAATTTTACTTACCTTATTGTTACCCTCAGCCGTTCCTCTGGAGAGATAGCTTCCCGAAAATTAGTGGTTTGTTTGTATATATCCTCACTCACTGAGCTTCATCAAATATAGCCATGCTCATCCTTGTATATTCTTCAAACTTTTTTGGACATTTCCGTCGATCAGAAAACTAATGATGGTATTCTCCATGCTCGGATCTTATTTTTATTTAATTGGGTGAACAGCAACTCACTGATTTCCATCAAGAATTAGGTACTCTACATATGAGGACTCCAACAAGAACACCTTCTCACTAGAAGTCCTCGTGACAATTAGTTATCCCCGAAGCCCGATGCTTCTCGACTAACGCGCGCGTCAGCGTGCAGTGTGGCCGCCTCCATTCAAATGACAGCGTCAGAACGCGTGAATCGTACGCGTCACGCGTCAGCGCCAACGCGTTCAGTCTGGCCGTACCCTAATTAGGGTGCCCACACACTAACAGCAGTTCAGCGAGTAGCAGGCAGGCAGGCAGGCAGGCAGGCAGTATTTGTGAAGCAGTGAATGCGTTGGAAGCGCACACATTGGAAGCTGGTGGTTGAGCAGGCAGCAGCAGTTGGCCGAGCGGTCAGCTGTCGGCGCGCGTTGCAAGCGGTTCCTGCTCAAACTGCTGCTGTGTTGCGCTGGCAATGCACGATCAGTGTGTAGCGAGACGTTGTAAGGTCAGGTATGAAGTGTTGCTCGCTCAGCTATGGATGCAGAATTGCTTATTTCCGAAGTGTTTGCTTGTCCAGCCATATGGTGTGCGAAAGATGCTCAACATAGCGACAGACTTTATGTTGCCAAGCAATGGGAAAATATAGGAGTAAAACTTGGAGTCACAGGTGAGTTTTTATTATAAACAAATGTGAATGTAACAGACATAATTAGATGTGAAAAAAGGCACAATTTCATAAAATATTTTGGTAGTTGAAAATGCATTATACTTGAATGTGCACATTAACCCTTTACTACATAAATAATTTCAGCCTAACTTCTAAAATATTTGGAAAGATAAAGTGTTTGAACTCAAGAAATACCTCAAAATAATCGGTAGACAATGTACGCACAGGAAGAACGTAGCTACCGCGCGTGAACGCTCCACTATCTGTTCCAAACTAATTTAGTATAAATTACTAGTAGTTTCCGAGTCTTTCTCGAACTTGAAGAGGGACGTAGAAGTCCATTTTTGCGGTAAAGGGTTAAGTGTTCTTGAACCTTTTTACATTACATAGTGATGAAATTTTGCCAAGGAACAGAGCCCTGTTCGGGTACAAAATACTCCTTAAATTTATTTCTGGTATTCTGTGCAATGCGACGCGAATTAGTTGAGTCTCTCTTTAGAGGAGCCTTATTCAAGGCAGTTTCTGGGTTCTCAGCAATCAAAGAATAACAAAACAAAACAAAAAAACAAAACCGTTTATTTCCAAGTTGCCACATGAGAGACATATGCCAACATATTGGCTTTTAAAAGTTCCTTAATATAAGACGTCCTAAAACAAAAGATCCATACGAGGAGTATTAATTGACAAACCATCCGAGGTGTAAAAATAGATAAGCCATACGAGGCATAATAATCGACAAACTATACGAGGTGTGCTAATAGATAAACTATCAGAGGTGTACAAATAGATAGACCATACGAGGCATATTAATAGACATAATATACGAGGCGTACTATAATAGACAAACCACACGTGGTGTGCTAATAGTCTAACAAAGTTCCATACGAGGAATACTAATTGACAAACCATACGAGGTGTACAAATAGTTAAGCCGTACGAGGCATAATAATAGACAAACTATACGAGATGTAATATTAGACAATACTATCATAGGTGTACAGATAGATAGACCATACGAGGCATATTAATAGAAGAAATATACGAGGCGTACTAATAGACAAACCATACGGGTCGTGCTAATAGTTTAACTCTGTCAAGGGTAGTTGAATGAGAAATGAGAAATATTATCTCTTGGATATTTTATGTTCCAAGAGATTCTGGTACAGCGCTTCTTGCCTTTTTATTCCTACTTCGATAATTTCAACTAAGAACTTGGCAGTTTCGAAGAATTCTTTAGTAGTTTTCGAATTATTTATAAGATCATCGAAGTAGTAAAAATAAAAAATAAAAAAATAAAAAATAAAAACGCTACACCGTACTAGATTGAAACACCACCGTAAATGACAATCAAGTATTGAGAAAAAAAACATAGTCTCGAAATAATTTGTAAAGAACATCGCGCAACACAGCACGCACATCTAGAAATGCGTAAACAAACTTACACTCAAAATTGAAATGCATGGCTTGTTCGGCATACAAATATAGAGATAATTTTTGCACGAGTGCTTTATTTCCTTTGTCTGTTTATACTTTTTAATTTCTTCTGTTCACGGAAATGCCCTTCGGGGTCGTGATAGATCGATTTATAAATCATTAAGCAAGCGCAATCAATTTGTTTATTTCTGAAATTTGGTGCAGTGTTAACTGATCGCAGAGCTTTAGGTAAAATGTAATGTGTCTTGAGGTTTTGCTTTTTATGCAAAAAGTAGAAATAGAAACAGATATATGTACATGTGCGCATATATGTGTGCGAAACGTGTGCATGTTTACACTGATACATAAACATTTATGTTTGCGTGCGCACACGCACATACTCACGCACACACCAACACACATATTCATATATATACGTATTGAAAATGAATATAAGAAAAATGCTAATAGACATGAAAAATAATCTTACTCTTTCAATATTTAAAATGACAGCCCAAGTTCTGATGAATCGTAAGAAATAACCTGAGGAAAGATAAGGAATAGAAAAGGACTTCGAAAAACGTATAAATGGAATGGTTTTTTAATTTCCTAAAGGAAATTTTAAGAAAACTCAAGTTACCGCTGAGGAACAACAACAAAAAAAACATATATCTTCAATATATCATATCATATATCATATCTTCTCGATATTCTCTGCAACATCATGCGGACATGGGTACATGGGATAAAATGGAGATACAGTGTAGGCCAGTTACCACTCATGATTGACAAATATCTACAAAATTTTGCAGAAATGCGCAAACAAACATATACTCAACATCAAAATTTGCTTGTACAACATACGGACAGAAAGATAATTTTACCACGAGTCATACGCTCAAATTACGATTAATTTCATTAATTGTATTTGTCATTAATCCGATTCACAGAGACGTCCTATGGTGTAAGTGGGAGATCTATTTTTGAATCATTTCGCTAGTGCAATAAAATTTATTAACCGGATGGTTTTTGTGTAAAGAAATGAAATAGAAACATGTATATCTATTTATGTAGATATATATATACCAACATACGTACACACATATTAATATATGTACTTATTGAGAATGAAATATAAGAAAAAAATACAAATATAAAATAAGAGGATAGAAACAACCTACCATCTATTACACCGATAATGACAGTTGAGCTCATTGTAATCCTAAGAAATTATTCGAAAAAAATAACTAAAAGGAAAAGAAGACTTCGGAAAACGTAAAATGAACTGGTTTTTAGTTTCTTCATAGAAATTTTTAAGAAAACTCAGGTTACAGTCAAGAAACAACACAACTCTTCAGCATTATACAGACATGTGTACATGGGATAAAATGGAGTAACATTGTAGCCGGATATCACATTTGAGTGGAGAATATTTACAAAATTTGGCACATATAGGTAGATTAAGCAATGGTCCAAAGTGATAATTTTGATAACAGAAATTAACAGTTTTTTTCGATTTTAAAGTATAGTGCTGGTGTGCACTGAACGCACGGAAAAATATTAAAAGACTAAATGAAAATGCTTAAATTAACCCCTCCAGCTCCGAAATCGATTGAAAACATCTTCGAGAATGATTTTGAAATAACGAGACAACGTTAGCCAAAATTTAATTCATTATAAACTTTGCACAATCCTCACATTTATAAACCTGTATATTGGTGTACTCAGAAAATGTATTTCAGAGTATGTTTCCCATACGGATGTTAAATATTAATACAGAGAGTAAAAAATAACAAAATAAAGATGAGGAAATACTCCTAATTATGGAAAAAACGTTCATTCTGCTGTATTGAACTCACGGCTGGGGTGCTCATTATTGTCGACAGAAATAATTAAGATGAATGCAATAATGGCTAAGCAAACGTAAAATGAAATAGTATCTAATTTTCTAACAGAAATTTCATGAAAATTAAAATTTCTGGTAAATGGGAAATTCACACCGAAATGCTGCAGGTCTATAGAGATGCAAAATGACGTGACACATTTACTCTAAATTCTTTTACAGTTTTAGAGTTTTTGATATGCTGGGGAAGCTTGTTCCACAAAAAAGCTCCAGAAACTGAGAGAGCTTTTTGTCCCACGTTAGATGAACGGTAACTGACTAAAACATCATTCCTCCGATTTGGTTTTTTGTTTGGGATATTAGATGGAAAAAATTTTACCACCTCTGCATTACTTTGGGGGAGGTACAGAGAGGAGAACACTCGTCGAGCTTTTTGGATCAGGAATCTGTTCGGTATTGGGATCCAGTCGAGTTTTCTTAAAAGAGGGGTGACATGATCGTATTTATTGAAATTTCCTTTGCACACCACTTTGGCGGCGAAGTTTAGACATTTTTGCAACTCTTCCTGACGATATTGAGGTAAATTTCCCCATACAACACTGCAGTAGTCCAGGCGCGATAAAACTAAAGACTGAATCACTAACAATCTAGATTTTTCGTCAAGTGTGTTCTTAATGCGATGAAAGAACATTAAGGTTCCGTTTATTTTGTTGCACATTGTTTCGACGTGTGAATTGAAAGTCATATTTTTGTCAATCCAAACACCCAGATTTTTTACCGTCTCTACTGGTTCAATTGTATCGTCTTCAAATGTTAGCTTGAATGGTGGTAAATTTTTAGTCGCATTCTGTGATCCAAAAATAATGCATTGCGTTTCACTTGCGTTAAGTTTGAGGCCATTATGGTCATACCAAAATTTCAGGTTTCTCAGAAGGTTTTCAGCGTTGGCTTCTGTTTCTTTTAAATCTACTGTTGAGCTTGTCATGGCAATTTGTACGTCATCAGCATACATTGAGATTTTTGTGTTTGCCGGCATGGTGGGGAAATCATTGATGAAAATTGAAAATAAGAGCGGGCCGATGATTGAACCTTGAGGAACGCCAAAATTGTTTGGTATGAATGATGACATTTTGTTATTCAAGCACACTGCATGAGAGCGGTTTAGTAGGTAGCTTTCAAACCATTGAGTGTCAATTCTGAGGTTTGAAATTTTTCGTAGAAGTTTCTTATGCTCAACACTGTCGAAAGCTTTGGAGAGATCAAGCAATAGTAAGAGAGTTAATTTTTTTTGGTCAATATCATTGTAAATTTTTTCTGTTATGTTTAACAGGGCGTCCTGAGTACTGGTATTCCTTCTGTAAGCATATTGATTGCGATGCAGTAGATGTGACTCGTCTATGTAAGACGAGAGCTGGTTTGTTATTACTTTTTCTAATATTTTGGACATAACAGGCAGGAGACTGATTGGTCTGTAGTTTGACGCTATGTCGATATCACCAGATTTATGTAATGGCTTAATAATGGATAATTTCCATTGGTCGGGAAACTTGTTTGTGGCTATAGATGTATTTATTATCAAACGAATGAGGGGTGCTAAGACAGGGAAGCTGTCTTTTATATGTTGGAGGCTTATGCCATCATGTCCAGTTGCTTTGGTATTCTTTAGTGAGTATAAGATTTTTCGTATCTCTATGACGCTAACCGGCTTTGGTCTCCATTTGTTTCTACTATTTGGGGATGATACATCGCTCGGATTTGCTCCTGTAGATGTGTCTGAAACTGTCCTGGATACTTCATTGAAAACATCTTCGCCAACTTTTGAGAAGAAAGTATTAAAGTCATTAGCTATTTTTGAGGGGTTGTCGAAAGTGCTTTTGCACTCCGAGTTTTTATACTGAGCAACTTCTCTAATGATTTCCCAAGTTCTTTTTGGGTTTTGTTTTGCCGCCAAGAGTTCTTTGTGGAAGTAGTCCCGTTTTGCTTCCTTAACTTTTCTTCGTAGGATCTTCTCATGATCTTTATATAATTTTCGACGCGTACTGTCTGATTTATTCAGTTTGTACTCACGCTGCAAATTTCTTTTAGCTCTGCTCAACTGTTTTATCTCATCTGTTATCCATTTAGAAATTCTTGGCTTAACTCTCTTCGTAGTGAAAGGTGCGCATTCGTTAAGAGCTGATACGAAATTTTCGTTGAAAAGCGAAACTTGTAAATTGACATCATCGGTGTTTTCCATGCCTTGAAATTCACTCCATCTGTCTGATAGCTTTTCTTGAAATATTTCAGGGGAGTAGTGGTTTTTCATGCGATATGAAATGTAACTAGATTTCTGTTTCTCTTTTGCAATATTTATTTGGCATTCTACCGAATGGTGATCAGAAAAGGACGGTAAGATTTCTGTGCTGAGTACTGCTTGGGGATTGTTTGTAATTGCTAGGTCAAGAAGAGTTTTGGCAGCGTTGGTAATTCGCGTTGGTTCTTGGACCATTTGAGAAAGATTAAGTCTGTGCAGCATCTTGCTTAGCTTATTGTTTTTATTCGTCAGATCTACGTTAAAATCTCCGAAAACATAGAAAGATTTTTTGGCTGCAGAGATTAATTTAAACGTATTTTCAATGAAATCTAATGCTGGACGTAGAGATGCTGACGGATGTCTGTAAAGACTGCCGATAATGAAAGACTTGTGTTTGTTTACCTGAACATTGAGCCAAACCATTTCTATGTCTTCGCATTTTTCTTTTATCGGAAATAAGGATGTAGAGTAGACATCTTTGATGAAAATGCATGAACCGCTACCTCTCTTACTCTTGACTCCGTCATAACGGTACAATGTGTACCCGGCAATGCTGAGATATGAGCTTTCGACTCGTGAATCGAACCATGTTTCAGATACGCATAAAATATCGATATCGTTAGTGATCAACATTACTCGTACGTCATCCATTTTACCATTGAGACTGCGAGCATTTATGTGTAATATTTTGATGTTATTTATCTCAATAGGCAGATCTTTAGTGGAGTTATTGCATTTTTTAGGTCTAGCAGGGCATTTGGTATTCGTCTCTAGGTCTTTATTGCCGCGTTCATTGTTTGTGATTTCAGCTTCATATTCAATTTGATCACTGTTATTTAGTCACAAAATGGGGGAGGGAGCAACACGATTTTCATCACGCATTTTCAAGAGGGCGCTATAGTGGTCCTGTTTCCGGTGTATGTTTACCGGAGGACAGTTTATCAGAGCATTTGATGTAGGGGAGATTGTCGTCTTCCAAATCCCATTGTCTCTTTCATCAAATACGTGAATTGGTGTTCTCGTTACATTAGAAAGTATTTGGGGTATGAGGTCTCCAACTGCGTGATCGAAGACTTTTCTATTGATGTATTTATCGATGAGTTGTTCGAAACTGCCACTGTTCTTGTCAACGAATTTTGCATACTGGTCCTTGTTTCTGGAGCTCTCAGTTTTGATGGCTATTTTCAGAGATGTATAATCCCATTTCGATATTTGTTGTGAAGCAAGCTGCGTCGTTACGGCGTGGTGGAGACAGTGTCCGTCACCTACAGTGTAAGCAGGCTCCATTTTGAGCGATCGTTTCAAGTCGTCCAGTGTGTCTGCAACGCGTGTGCAAATTTGATTCACTGTTGGTTTTGCGGTAGCAGTATCGGTTTGATCGTTCAACGGAGGCCTGGCAGAGGCAACAGATTTTTTTTGAATGATTTGATTTTTTTTGGAATAGTTTTGAATATCGTTATTAGCTTGACTTTCCTCGGTTCCTGCGTACTCACTGGAAAGTTGAGAATTGGTTGAAAAGAAGGGCATGTCGCAATCACTATTTGTGTCTGTTGCAAGTAACGCAAATTTATTTTTCGTACTGACATTATATTTGTCTGAGATCGAGTCAGGGAAAGGCTCAGGCTTATTCATGTTCCTCATGTTGTGGGTGGGTGAGTTACTCAGAGCTCTGCTTATAATCTACATCCTCTTTATCGATTATCGTATTGTGAAGCACACATGCTGCCTTGACGATGAGTACAGCATTGGAAGGTTTTGTTTCGATTGCTTTGTGTAGAATGCGAAATTTTTGAGTCATGATTCCAAATGCGCATTCTACACAGCGCCTAGCCCTCGACAACCTATAGTTAAAAATATTTTTTGAGCTATCCAACGACGCTCTAGGAAAAGGGCGCATCAAATAAGTGAGAAGCGGGTAAGCGTCGTCACCTAAAATAACATATGAAGTTTTAATATTTGTACCTGGAAGATAAACAGACGAAGGGACATTAAAGGCATTAATTTCTAGGCAAATGTACAAATCACTGTTTCTAAAAACACCTCCGTCGCTCTGTTTTCCTGCAGCTCCAACATCAATCGTAATAAATTTCAAGTCAGCGTCAGCAACTTCTTGCAACACAATGGAGAAATATTGTTTATAGTTATAGAATTGGGACCCTGATAGCTCAGGACACGTGACTCTGAGATGTTTCCCGTCTATGCACCCGAAGCAATTAGGGAAATTCCATTTTGTACGAAACCCTTCTTCAACTTTCTTGCAGGAAGTCTGATTCGGAGTTGGCATATGCACAGGCTGTAGAACATCCCACAGGGCTTCACACGTTTCTGCAACGATCGAAGCCACGGTTGATGCTCCCATTCTGCACGAGAAAGCTAATCCACTGAATGACAGTCCTGTAGCCAAGAACCTGCAATAAAAAGACAATAAATATCCACGCAGATTACAATCGCTGCAATTATTCCTGGTAAAATCTTTTTGTATATATACAGGTGGAAACAGAGAAATGTGTTCAGTTCCCAAAAGCATCTCCAGTAGTGAATTGCACAGTATGTATACTACTGGAACTATGTTTGATTGCTCGGTATATAAGCGGGCCAGTAACTGCAATAATATGGACGAGCATTTAATGACTAGATATGGAGTCTCAGTAGTATCGTTGACGATTTTTATTAGTCTACACGTAAAACCTTTATCTGTTGCCGACCGCTAGGTATATTTCACAACAACCATTATATCTGTTATTGATTGCATCTTCGAAATAAATTCTGCTGCAACTACTTATGTATTTGCGTTAAATGCATTCAGTTGGCTCATGAGTTTTATTAAATTCATTTTTTATATTCAGCAGACGCAGCTAAGAAGAAATTTAAAATTCTCCGGGACCAGTTTCGACTAGAAATCAAGAAAGTTCCTTTCGGCAGGTCCGGAGATCCTGGCCTGCCAATTGACGAATACTTGTCTACGTGGCCGTTTTTCAAACTGATGTTCTTTCTGCGAGACGAAATGCAAGGGCGGAAAACGGTTGGAAACTCGACTCAAACAGCTGCGAACATCAGGTCACAAGTTTTGCTCCCCGTAAACCAACCAACAACGTCGCAAGAGTTATCGTCAGACATGTTGTCTTTAATCAACGATGAAAATTTTGATGACACCGACCCCACCACTACCTACGACCGAACAACCCGTACATCTAGCCCAAAAGGAACAGCATTCATGTTCTAGTGACACAGGTTCTATTTCTACCTGTTCGCGCAGTACTTCTCGTTCCCGTAGCGAAACTCCTATTGGACCTCGTAGCAAGAAAAGTAAAACACTCTTAGTTCAAGAACAGCTAATCAATGTTGAAAGAGAAAAAATGGAGTGGTTCAAAAAATCTACCGAAGAAGACGATGATGCTGATCGGAAGTTTCTACTTAGTCTTCTGCCACAGATGAAAAGCCTTCCTCCTAAGAAATTGAGCGCATTGAAAATAAAATATATCACACTATTATATGAAGCTACTTATGGAGACACTGAAGAGAATTCTCTCTAATTAAAGTGCCAACAATTATTTCTAAGTGATCAGAAAGTGTCAGTGCAAATGTTATGTATCGTAATAAAATGCCATCACTGGAATAAATTTACATTATGTTCTTATTTATTGTACTCTTCAATAGATTATAAAGGGAATTGTTTCATTGATTTGCATGTTTTTTATTTTCTTTATAAAAATAATCTGATAAAAATTAGTATCATTTGATTTCCTTACCTGAGAGTTACAGAAAGCCTCTCCTCTGTTGAGATGGATTTCCTGAAGTCGGTGGTATTCTTCACTATTAGTGGAGACACTCGTTTTAAAATATAGTCAAATGTTGCCGGCGACACACTGCCGCACCGCTATACTGCTCCTGGTGTGTGGGACACACTGCCGGACTGCCTGCTCAACTGCTGTTAGTGTGTGGGCACCCTAAGGCCAAACGCCGCATGTGGCACATCCAGGCAGCAGCTGCACAGAAAACGGCGGCGCGCTGGCAGAGACCGACCCCGTCACCCCAGCATTGTATTCGGGACGTCAAGCAGCCAATGCAACGACCTCACTCTAGCAAGCACCCCAACTCACTCCCCTACCTCGATTTGAAGGAGGATTCACACGTTATACTGCCGCTAACGGCTGCAATCATCAAAATTACTAAGACTTGAAAGTTTTAACTCTTCTGGGAATTGGTTTTGCACCGTGTGACTATGATAAATATAAATTCGATGGGTAGAAATAGGTATGGTGGCTTATAAAAAGTCGAAAAATTGAAAATTAACTCTATTTAAAGTTGCTATAAATTTATTTTGTCGACATTTTTAATCCCATTTTAATGTTAATTCTCACGAAATGTCCTGAGTGTCCTCTGAGACTCCATATGGTGAGGATGTGCGTTGCGCTCGCTCCGCTCGCTCCGAAACAAAGTGCCTATTGTTAGAAAGAATGTACTTCTAGCCTGAATGGGTACCCTCTCTCGCCATGAGGATTCAAATGTGATATCAACATATTAATCATCAAACTAAGAATATAATATTCCCTCATAGAGTGTGAAGGTGTTCAACCCTCGTTTATACAAGAAAGCCAACTCTCTAAACCTACAAGATGGGAGCGAGGAAGCAACGCAACAACATCAGCAGCTGCAATAACAGCTGTGAATATCAACCAAAGTTTGGTCAATATCCTGATGTGTCTAGCCTAACGCAAGACTGCAAAGAAGTGGTATCTGTTCTAATAAAATATTTCGACTCAGTGATGACAAAATTTAATAGTGATATTGACGAAATGAAAAGTGAAATAAGCGACCTTAAAACACTATCTGAAACAATAGCAGGAAAAGAAGCAGAACACAAACAAATTATTGAAGAGCAGAATGAAAAAATACAAAGCTTGGAGTCACGTCTCGATCGCTTGGAAAAAAATGATCAGCGCCGAGACCTGGAAGATAGAAAATGTACTCTCGTCATTTCCGGGGGGGAACTACCTCATTCACACAACAACGAAAATTGCAAAGAAACAGTCTGCAAAATTCTGAAGGACATCAACATCGACCTCAGTGATGCTGACATCACGTCAGCTAACAGAATGGGAAGAAAACCACTAAGTGGAAACGAGGATCGAAGAAACATCGCTTTCGAACTGAAACATTACAACAAAAAACGTGAAATTCTCTCTGCCTGCCGAGTAAATAAACCAACGTTCTATATAAATGAATATCTAATACCTTCACGAGCCAAGATCATGTACACCTTGAGAGTAGCCAAGAGAAATTTTCCTTAAAAAATCGGAACCCCGAGGACCCAAGATGGAAACATCTTCGCATTCATCCCTGGACAACCGGACTCGAGACGTCAGATTAACACGCCAGAAGAGCTCGACCAATACCTGATGCGGCAACTGGATAAATCATCGAATCAGGTCTTGGGTGTTCACCTCAATTAGGTATCAAAACATGTACCTGTGTCAAATTATATACTCGTATGCCAATAACGCCTAGAATTCTATAACTTTACACTAGATCTTCAAACTGCATAACTTCATGTCATGAATCAGTTCCAACCTCTAAAGATATATACGGCAGTTTTACCTCAATTTTGACAATCTTATGACAGATATATATGAACATTTATGACAACTGTATTTGAAATTGCAACAACACCACCAGCAATTTGTACCTACCAATATTATGATGGAATATTGATATCCACCTTGTTCACCTTTCCTCGTAAATTGTATGTAATTTTTAACCAACAAACTATTATTATGTGTAAAACATATTAGCTGATTAGATTATCATCGTCGCTAAATTTTTTTCTATTTATTTTTATTTTTTTTAAAACTTATTACCTGTTGTATGTGAACTTTGTAACAACGCCTTCAGCAATTTGTACGCATCAATTTTGTATATTGAACTCCAATATTAATCGCTCTTGGCTGAGTATTGAGTGTACCCACGAAATCACGCTAGATTTCTTACTCTTTTCTATACTTTCTAAGCTAGTTTTTAGATAGATATATCCTTTTAATCTTGACTCTGTATTTCGTTTTAAGTTGTACAATAGTACTTACTGCCTACTGTTTACTAATTTTGAATGACTGATCACGCTGATATATTAGATGAAATCGACCCGGATCTCAATCATTTGAACAGAATATTTCCAAACCTAAACGACTCTGAAAACTGCAGATATACTAATATATCAAAATTCAACGAATCTATACGAATAACCCGGCAGGATTTTTCGCTACTGTGTTGGAACTGTAGGTCACTCTATCCAAAATTGGAAGAGATACAATGCACTATTACTGAACTTAAGTATACCTTAGATGTGATTAGCTTCACCGAAAGCTGGCTAGATGACTCGACCAAAGACATGATTAAATTTGAAAATTATCATAGTTACCATTCGCTACGAAAAAACAAGCGAGGCGGGGGCATCAGTACATACATTTCTAAGCTCATGGATTCGAGAATCATAGCAAGTGCAACACTGAATCAGGATAATATAGAATCATTATTCGTAGAACTGTCTAGAGATGGCAAACGAATTGTGCTTGGAACGGTGTATAGGCCGCCTACAGCCTGTCCTATATCCTTCCTTAATGAGCTTAATCGAATTATTTCTCAGTTCAACAGGTCCTTCTACAATGACATAATAATATGCGGTGACTTCAACTATGATTTGCTGAAACATGAAAGCTATGAACCAATCTCTAATTTCTTAAATGCATTTCATTCTAAATCTTTCCTTCCGATCATCACAAAGCCAACACGAATAACCTCAGAATGTGCCACGCTGCTTGACAATATCTTTATGACAGACCCAAGTGATTTTCTTGCTGGAATAATTACTTCTGACTTATCAGATCATTTTCCAGTTTTTCTTATTAAGAAAAATGTCTATCTTGCGTGCACCAAAGCACGGGCTGAAACTTATTCATATCGTAAAATAAACGAATCAAATTTAGAAGAAATGCGCACCGTTCTAGAAGATTTAATGCCAACATTGCACATCACCCAACAAAACAATAATGCAAGGAGCATTGATGAATCAGTAGTAAAGTTGACTGAAACTATAATGACCGCATACAATCAGTGTTGCCCAATTGTAACTCGTACAGTTACCCCGAAAAATAAACAAAAGCCCTGGATTACTAGAGACATCGTGATAAATATAAAGAAACGCCAAGCGTACCTAGCCCTCCTTTGCGAAGGGCGAATATCTAGAGAAACATATAACCGATTCAGAAACTATGTGACAAACCAGATAAGAACATCAAAAAAGAGCTACTTTACCCTCAAGTTTACTCAATTCAAAGCTGACGTTAAAAAGACTTGGCGCCTCCTTAACTCTTGTTGTAAACCGAATAACGCCGAAAAAAAGAAAATTGGTTATATCACTCAAGATAATGTAAAATACCATGAGAAGAATGAAATTGCTAATCTCTTCAACAACTTCTTTGTAAACGTAGGGAAAACTATAGCCAATGGTATTCCAAGTGAACCTACTGATCACCTGGAATTTATGGATCATATTCGAGAACACAACTCCTTTTTCTTCACGCCTACAAACTCCTCCGATGTAATTGCGTGCATAAACAACATGAAAAACGAATCGAGTGGGTTACAAACGTTTCCAACTAAAATACTTAAAATAATTGCTGATATTGTGGCCCCGCTGATATCCAATATTATTAACCAGTCTCTCTTACTAGGCACTTTCCCGAACTCCCTCAAAGTTGCTAGAGTAACCCCTATCTTTAAAAATGGTGAAAAAACCTGTGTAAACAATTATCGACCTATCTCCATGTTACCAATTATTAGCAAGGTATTCGAGAAAATTGTGTATAAAAAAGTGTACTCTTATTTTGAACAAAAATCATTTCTCTATGATAAACAATACGGCTTTCACTGTAAAAAATCAACAACACAGGCAATATTAAATCATTTACAATTCCTTTATTCTAATATAGATAACGAAAAGACTGTCTTCTCTGTATTTCTTGACTTTCGAAAGGCATTCGATTGTGTGGACCATAACATATTACTCTCGAAACTTCATTGTTATGGCATTCGTGGGGTTGCCCATGATTGGTTCAGATCATACCTAACAAATCGGAAGCAATACGTTGTCATTGACGACGCAAAATCGGACCCACAAAAAATTAGCCATGGAGTTCCACAAGGATCTGTTCTTGGGCCTCTCCTTTTTCTGATTTTTATCAATGATATTATTAAATCTACATCATTTTTTAAATTCATACTTTTTGCCGATGACAGTACGCTTTCTGCGGTCCTTCCGAACGAAAATCCCACTACGATTGCGGAGAGTATAAATAATGAACTCCATAAGGTTTCACTGTGGCTTAAAGCTAATAAAATAAGCCTCAATATCGATAAAACAAATTATATTACGTTCTCATACAAGAAAAATATATCTCTACCATCCATTAAAATTGGCGAAGGTGAAATCAAAGAAACCAACTCATGTAAATTTCTGGGCATCATAATAGATAAACATCTGACCTTCAAAGAGCACATCACTCATATTAGTTCTAAATTATCAAAATCCATCGGAATCCTGAATAAAGTTAAAAATTTCCTGCCTGAAACAGCCTTACTAATGCTTTATCGAACGCTCATTTCACCATACCTGCAATACGGAATAGAAGCATGGCATGGAACTGATAAAAATAAAACCAATATAATTTTTACTCTGCAAAAAAGAGCCATCAGAGCGGTAAAGAACCTAGAATATAATGCTCACACAAATGATTCACTCAAAAATTTACAAATACTTAAACTCTCGGATCTCTACAAAATCTCCATCTGCAATTTCATCTACAAAACATTAGCTAATGATGGCGACAATAGCCTTCAACAGTTATTAACTGCGCAAACTGGTCATCACGACCATTTAACACGAAATAAAAGTAAATTCATGCTTCCTTATTATTCAAAGGCCCGCTCGCAACATAGTATACTATTCGTTGGAACTAAAACCTGGAACTCAATACCTGCGGAGATCCGTGAAAGTAATTCTTACAAGGTATTTAAAAGAAATCTTGAGTCTCACTTCTTATCAGAATACTAGTCGTGTAAGATCACCAAGTCAAATCCTGCCTCCTACATGTCTGGTCCTAATAATGCAATTTGCCATGAGTAATATCGCCGATTTTCAGTCTGCTCCCAAATCGTTATCGAATATACTGTTAAATATTGTCCATATGACCTATATTGTAAAATTAAACATCAATATCGAGTTCATTATCCTGTTGATCAGTCTAATGCGAAACTAGGCTAAGTGAATTAGGTTAAACATTATTGTACGCCCTAGAATAATGTAATGGTAGGATGCCCTAGAAGTCGCTGAACTTATTCGGGCCCACAGGTAGCTATACTCAACTCTGACCATTGTATTAGACTTAAGAAACATTCTACCTCTGTATCTCCTGTGGTAAATAAATTGTTTAAATTGTTTAAATTGTTTAAATTGTTTAAATCTGTAGTAGCAAATAAAAATTTTTATGGCTGACTAAATTATTTTGTTGATATTTCATCAAAATAAAAATCAAGGAATTTTCAACACTAGGTTTCAATTCCATTGAAATAAATATGTTAACCCCCATTGTTGCACTACTGGCATTATTCTCGTTTTTAAATTTTCATAGTGGGTCGAAATCAATACATTATCGTTTTCTTTTTATTATATACGCTAAGACATCAATTGTTATGGTGCTGGTGTAGGGAGGGTGCTGGTGTAGGGAGGGTGCTGGTGTAGGGAGGGTGCTGGTGTAGGGAGGGTGCTGGTCAGGTACGGTGCTGGTGTAGGGACGGTGCTGGTGTAGGGACGGTGCTGGTGTAGGTACGGTGCTGGTGTAGGTTCCGTTCTGGTGTAGGTACGGTGCTGGTGTAGGGACGGTGCTGGTGTAGGGACGGTGCTGGTGTAGGGACGGTGCTGGTGTAGGTACGGTGCTGGTGTAGGTACGGTGCTGGTGTAGGGAGGGTGCTGGTGTAGGTACGGTGCTGGTGTAGGGACGGTGCTGGTGTAGGTGCGGTGCTGGTGTAGGTACGGTGCTGGTGTAGGTATGGTGCTGGTGTAGGTACGGTGCTGGTGTAGGTACGGTGCTGGTGTAGGTAGGGTGCTGGTGTAGGTACGGTGCTGGTGTAGGTGCGGTGCTGGTGTAGGTACGGTGCTGGTGTAGGTACGGTGCTGGTGTAGGTAGGGTGCTGGTGTAGGTACGGTGCTGGTGTAACACAACGTCAGACAGGATCCATCATTTTGATGGTGTCAATTTCGAATGACCAAATTCAGATGAGCCGCTTGTCAGATATCTATAATTATGTGTGATGTCAATAATTTTGGTGAGCAGATATCGGCTACTCTCATGTGCTCCAGCCAGGTAAGAGCGTTTCTTCTTGGGGGTGTGTCCTGGACCGGTGGGTGTTTGTCACTAGTTACTATGCTGCAGGTGTTGTTGTCTGCCTCTAGTTACTGCGTCTGCAGGTGTGTTCACGGCAATTGTATCAAAGTTAACTAATATTTTCATAATCAGCTAATATGTCTTATTGCCTACGGCTAAACGATGCAATTTTGTATATTCATAGAGTAAGCTGTATAGGAAAATTTCGGTGTGCTGGCAGTAACTGACCGCAGATTTGTGTTCAGAAAGTCAAGTTTCTTCACCCAAATTACTCTAACTCAAACGAATATCTTTTTAAAAGCTCCTTTAAGCCTAGCAGAGACCACTCCTCTCATAGGGCTAGGGCTCAGTAATTCATCCATCTATCGTGAGAGTCTCACCCGCCTACAAAATCTCTTAAATATTCAAGTTACCTACATTTCCTCCTAAATTGTTATAGTTGACGGTTATACTAATTTACCAAATGTAATATTTTAAGATTGAAAAATAAAAGTTAATGATTCTTTATTTCAAAAAGTTCCATTTCTACAAGAAGAAAATGCATTCATAATTTGTTTTCGAATATATTTATTCATTTCTAATCGTGCAAGTTTATTTTCGTTCGTTTTGATTAATTCTGAAATGACGCGGTAACTAATCTATTTTCTCGGAGAATTATTTAACCATGAGAGATTTGTTCCGCAGGACAACATGCCGCCTCTCATTGTAAAGAAAAGAGGAAAAGAAAAACTGTTTCTTTCCAATAAAGATGGTGCAAAAAGATAGTACCATCATTGTTTTTTAAAATATCTTAAAGTTAATATACTTAGATGATACACACACATGAGTATTGTAATACCCATGTCAATAGTCGAAAAGAAATGATTGACACATGTACTCCTAATGTCGCTTTTTCTCCATTTGATGATACATATAATAATAATTATGAGAGACAATACAATTTCATGGACGTTGCATTTTCATTGTGGGGTGAAAACACTTTTGAGTTTACATGTACATGACATAAAACTTTGAAATTCTTGACGCCAGGGAATAATATTAGAATTGCTTGTTTCTGCAGATGTTTAAAAATGTCAATTCAGGGAAGCAGGAAAAAAAATAAATATAAGCATGAGGACCACAAAAAATTACAAGTTTTGAATTACCAATTAAAAATTTTGAACATAACGGTTTTAGTTGACAAGCATTTTATTTAAGTATAAATGGATGATCACAGTACCAATTTATAGTTTTTTACGTGAATGCTTTACAATGATAAAGAGAGGACGAGTAATGTATTGTTACAAGCTGAGAGTGAACAGAAAAAAAAGATCGGTATCTCTAGTTAAAATGCTTGTTGTTAGTTTAGCATACACATATGTACATATGTACATGTAAATCTATACATATATACATGCACCTACGAACATACATGCACCTAACACGCACACATACACTAATACATAACTATGCACCGAGACAATCACAATACATATGCGTTTTACAAAAATGCTGTGCGATGTTCTGAAATATACGATAATAAGCAACGGAAATTCGTGACAACTTTTCAGTATGTGTTGCTGCTTACAATTTCTAATGAAATATTGTAACGATGTTTAATTAAATATTGTAACGAGAAGATCACTGGTAGATAAGCGTCTTATTTATCATATGTGGGGGATCGCGCAACAAATATGTTTATACATATTTGTTTATAAATGCTTTAGAATAATGAAGCGAAATGAAGCATTACGTATAGACACATACACAAATCTACGCACACATAGCGTGTACAAGTACACATATACACAAGTAAGCATGTGCGCAAATATCAGCGTAAACTAGTCAGTATAAACTAGCATTCCAATCGAGGGACTCGGAGAAAATATCTTTTATCACGGTATGAATTTTATGATATTTCTGCACTAAAAATCGCGGCACAAAACAGTCTACCTGAGTCAGAAACATGAAAGCGATTGTTCTACAACGGTTCCCAAGTAGAGAATATTTCCAGAAATACGTGAGGCTTAAGTGCGGTTGTTATAATATACTCTAGAGCGTAAGAGATGATATGATAATTTGCACTACACTAGCCCAACAAGAGCATTTTTGAACGTGAATACGAAATAAAATATGAATGTCCAATAAGGGTTTCATATTAGAAAAAAGATCACATTCTTTTTGAAATATGTTGCAGAATGTCTGCAATTGATAAGCATACATAGGTACCATGGTGGTCTAATTTGATGCTTGCACAAAAACGGAGAGGAAAGACATAAAATGCATCCTGTGGCTGATATATTTAGTCAAAATAGAGCTTTTTAATTTATGATAGCAATAAAGATACTGAACTTTGTGGGTTGAAAACATGACATTTTACATGTACACGACACCTAATCATTGTTGATGCTATTTGCATTATTTTCAATGCCTATGTTAATGTTGCTGTATAAATCAGTTCTCTAACGTCTTTTGTCAATATATACATTGAAATTTTGATGCTGGTGTAGGTACGGAGCTACATCCCTGCACCTACACCAGCACCATAAAAAAAAATAATGAAGGCATCTACGGATGCTTTATTGCCAATCAAGCCTGATACATATCACCTTTTACATTGGATTTTCAAATGCCTTATAACTAACGCCAGGACGCCATGACGCTTTCCCCCGGTCGAGACCGGTACCCATTTCAGACACCTGGGTAGAGTGGGGTATTGTGCTTGGAATTTTTCTCCTATACCCAACAGAGAAAATCGCCACTGCCTGCGCCGAGATAACAACAAATACCACAACGTAACAATATGGACAAAACGGTAACATGTTGATATTCACATTTATGTAAATGTGAGAAGCCGAGATGTATCAATTGTAAAAGTAGCATGTTGTTATTCCGTGGAATTGAATAATAAAATAAAATAAATCCTTCCATTCAATTCTGATGACTGATCCTAAAAATAAATTAGTTTACCTTCAAAAATATTTTAAATGATTCAAGTAACTGTGTGTGAACGTAACAGAATACTGTATGCTTATTTATTTGTTGGAAACAAATTCTCTTAGCTTCCCAAAGTTTGAAATTTCAGAAAGGACGATATCACACTACAATGTCAGGTTAATATTTTCACATCTCAAATGAATATACGGCAGCACGACTGGCTTCGAGCATTCGCGTTGTATAAATATTGGGTAACCTAATATGCTAAAAGAACATAAAAACTTTTTACAGCCGCTCGCGGAGCATCATACTACCGACATTCTGTACGTCACATAAGGTTGTGTAGTTATTATTACACTCTGCAGTGCTCAGTATTGATCAAAAATTTGCAAGGGTTGAGTTACGTTATGTCATCTGAGATAATTGACTTCCAAGCACACACCTGAGGTCAGTTTTTGTAAGCACGCCGCCATTTTTACTAAGCATATTACTGCCTGAATATACAAAATTGCATCGTTTAGCCGCAGGTAATGAGACATTAGCTGATGGTGGTGGGGACTTTGCTGTGAACACGTCTGCAGATGCAGTAACTAGTGGCAGACAACACCTGCAGACGCAGTAACTAGTGGCAGACAGCACCTGCAGACGCAGTAACTAGTGGCAGACAACACCTGCAGAAGCAGTTACTAGTGGCAGACAACACCTGCAGATGCAGTAAATAGTGGTAGACAGCAACACCTGCAAACGCAGTAACTAGTGGCAGACAATAACACCTGCAGACGCAGTAACTAGTGGAAGAAAACACCTGCAGACGCAGTAACTAGTGGCAGACAACAACACCTGCAGACGCAGTAACTAGTGGCAGACAACACCAGCAGACGCACTAACTAGTGGCAGACAACTCCTGCAGACTCAGTAACTAGTGGCAGACAACAACACCTGCAGACGCAGTAACTAGTCGCAGACAACAACACCTGTAGACGCAGTAACTAGGGGCAGACAACACCTGCAGACGCAGTAACTAGTGGCAGACAACAACAACTGCAGACGCAGTAACTAGTGGCAGACAACAACACCAGCAGACGCAGTAACTAGTGGCAGACAACACCTGCAGACGCAGTAACTAGTGGCAGACAACAACACCTGAAGATGCAGTAACTAGTGGCAGACAACACCTACAGACGCAGTAACTAGTGGCAGACAACAACACCTGCAGATGCAGTAACTAGTGGCAGACAACACTACCTGTAGACGTAGTAACTAGTAGCAGACCACACCTGCAGACTCAGTAACTAGTGGCAGACAACAACACCAGCAGACGCAGTAACTAGTGGCAGACAGCACCTGCAGACGCAGTAACTAGTGGCAGACAACAACACCTGCAGACGCAATAACAAGTGGCAGACAACACCTGCAGACGCAGTAACTAGTGGTAGACAACAACACCTGCAGACCCGGTAACTAGTGGCAGACAACACCTGCAGGCGCAGTAACTAACACCTGCAGACGCAGCAACTAGTGGCAGACAACACCAGCAGACGCAGTATTTAGTGGTAGACAACAACACCTGCAGACGCAGTAACTAGTGGCAGACAACACCTGCAGACGCAGTAACTAGTGGCAGAAAACACCTCCCGAAGCAGTAACTTGTGGCAGACAACAACACCTGCAGACGCAGTAACTAGTCGCAGACAACAACACCTTCAGACGCAGTCATTTATTGCAGACAACAACACCTGCAGACGCAGTCACTAGTTGCAGACAACAACACAACAACACCTGCAGACGCAGTAACTAGTTGCAGACAACAACACCTGCAGACGCTGTGACTAGTTGCAGACAACAACACCTGCAGACGCAGCAACTAGTGGCAGACAACACCTGCAGACGCAGTGACTAGTTGCAGACAACAAAACCTGCAGACGCAGTAAATAGGGGCAGACAACAACACCTGCCTGCAGACGCTGTGACTAGTTGCAGACAACAACACCTGCAGACGCTGTGACTAGTTGCAGACAACAACACCTGCAGACTCAGTAACTAGTGGCAGACAACACCTGCAGACGCAGTGACTAGTTGCAGACAACACCTGCAGACGCAGTGACTAGTTGCAGACAACAAAACCTGCAGACGCAGTAAATAGGGGCAGACAACAACACCTGCAGACGCAGTAAATAGGGGCAGACAACAACACCTGCAGACGCAGTAAATAGGGGCAGACAACACCTGCAGACGCAGTAAATAGGGGCAGACAACAAAACCTGCAGACGCAGTAAATAGGGGCAGACAACAACACCACAGACATAGTATTTAGGATACTTTTCCAACTTCAGGTTACCCCCAAAAAATTCGCATGGGGCTACGTCCGAGGGTTCGAGGCTCATGTGGCAACTTGGAAATAAACGGTTTTCTTCTTGCTTTCGTTGATATCCCTCATCCGAGAGATAAACCTTCCAGGAAACGTACGTTTGTTTCATGAAAAACGATGGATACATCACTGGTCGATTAACAGACGCGCGAGAGTAGTGGTCTTTGATAAGTTTAGAGGAGCTATTTAAAAAAAATCTGCCGAATCAAGTTATTTAGAGTTGAAAGTTATGATTCTCAGAGCAGAAACCTGTGGTTAGTTACTGGTAGCACGCCTTTATTTTTTCGTATGCATTTTAGTCCCATTCAAAATTGCATCATTTATTCATCAAGGTGGGGATAATTGTAAGTTAACAACTATGTCACAATTGCTGTGAACACAACACATGCAGTAGACACTGCCCATTAAGACACTATACCAACTCAAGGGATTTGAATATTGTATCTGCGGCAATAAGCGCCCTCTCGGAGTTGTGAATTCAGGTGCTTAATCTGAGATTAGCTCTGTTTGAATAGGAGTTCTTGTACAGTTTAATTACTGACTATCTGTTCAGTTCATAACTGTCTTTTTATGTCCGGACCCATTACTTCTCCGACGGTAATTTGTGTGAAAAGCTTGTTTCGTCTCGCCATTTCTATGCGCACAGTGTGTGCACAGATTCCCCGTTTTTTAATTTCTCACTAAATTCTGCCCTCTTCTTTTTTGAAAACCTCATTGTCGTAGCTAAGGAGGTTCAAAAACTGATCCTCTAAAATACTTCTTTTCCAGGCTTGTCCAAATAAATTTTGATCTCTTCCTAGCAATGGAAGAGATCGTGAACACAAACTTTAAGAGGTTGATTTTCTATTTTTCGCAAGCATTTCATGTAAACTAAACTGATGATTCTCAGATCAACCAAAGTGAGTAATTCATAGAGGCCTTTTCATTGGACGTGTTCTGGATTATCAATTCTTATTTTCACACGTGGTACGAAATTATACATCAAGAAATAAAACGATTCCTTAATGCCCATCTACTGCCTGGTAGTCTTGTGGTCAAGGAGCAGGTAAGAAGAACGGTGTGGGTAACTTAAGATTTCCATGCCATACATAGGCGAGCCCGTTTCCAGTGATTCTTCTTCTTCTTCTTGATCGGGGTGAGGCCTTGCTAAGACCTCTAAGCGTTATTGTGCCATCAAATTCCTAGAGTGCAAGGAGGGAGGGAAGTTCAATGTGCGCGAATATTCCTGTTCTTTAAAAGTGCTCGTGGTGGCACAGTGGTTAAGGGATCGGTCGTGTACGTTGGAGACGAGGGTTCGTATCCCGGCGCTGGCGCGGCGATTTACCCCGTTGGGTATAAGAGACAGCTCAAGCACAATTTCCCACTCAACCCAGGTGTCGGAAATGGGTACCGGCTTTACGGGAAAACCCTCATGGTGTATTATATATAGTGTTAGTTATAAGACATTTGGAAAACCAATGATAAGACCATATGTATCAGGCTTGATTTTAAATAAAGCATCCCAAAGATGCCGATGTTGTTGTTTCGTTTTTTGTTACTTCAAGTGGCGCTAGTCCGCCGAGCGTGAGCGGGGGTGAGTAGGTTGAGTAATTAAGTACGGGCACCATTCTGGCGGTAAAAGATTTTTCCTTTTTAACCGTCATAGGTAACGAAAACAAATCGAGTCACGTAAATTATCTGGTGTTCAAAAAAAGTGTGCGAAATAACCCGTTATTTACTAGCTAACAAAACTTGTGTTCTGAATGATTATATACAGTACATGTTCAATCAATTATGCTCATCATTTCGTTATACAACTCATACAAAAACAGATTTCATGTTTAACTACAAGATTAGAGAATTTTTATTATATTGATTATTGATAGCGTGAATGAGTAACCATGGCCAATGCAGGTTTGTATGTAATAAGCAACACAAGTTAAACTGTTGAGATTTTTTTCACTACTTGAGTGTAAGTTGCAAACGAAAGAAAGTCTTAGCTAAACATTACAGTAAAAGTTCCCAATACGTTACTAGGGAAGTTGACATATGGAGCTGGCTCCTAATTAAAATAATTTGAATTATTTGTGCCGTTTATAAATTAAGTTTGACGATGTGCCGACAGATACCTGTAAATCATGTATAGTATTACCTTTCCTTGCTTATCTTTCATGCATAGAAAACGTATTTACCCGAAATGACGTATTTTTATATGTTGCGATGGGAATAAACTGTGACACAGTTTTTCAAAATTTCAGAGCGGAAAGGTCTCAAGATCGTAATAAGCGGACAACGGAGACTTGAAAACTTATTGTTGTGATTTGTGACAACACCTAAGGAGAGAGGCAGTTGCTTTCGTCGAGTAAAGACCATACTTTGACAAGCTCTTGCGAAAACTGATAAGTATTACCGAGACATCTAATAAATCTCATTAGCCATCTTCATTATATCCGCAACTGGCTCTCTCCTCTCCATCTGGGGTGGGCCACTTAACGATATTTCATTTTTGTAATTGTGTACTTGCCGTATTTTTTTGTAATTGTGTTTTTTTATTTGTTAAATTACTAATTGTGTTCTGGTGATTGTTAATTGCTTTTTGTGGGTGGCCCCTTCTGGGGCTACCTTCTAATTTAAAATGGCAGAACTGCCATTAACTAACCGCTACAGCGATCTGAGAGAGTCAGATGATCCCTGCAGTGAAATTGAAGAGATGCAACTGCTGGACACCAACCCTGCTAGTGATAGTGATGAAGAGCCTAACAATGGCGAAAAAGTGATGATCCATGAAGAAACGAATGAATCCATAATTCAGGGAACATGGTTCAAGAACAACAAACTATCAAAAAAAAGAGGAAGAACTAGTGTGAGCCTCTCAAGCTCTAACTATGATTGTGAAACCGTTAAAAAAACATGCAAATCTATCTCCCCTAAATCAAGAAGAGTATATCCAACTAATAAAACTTTGGCATCTAAAGATAAGGCAAGCACTATCCTGATCACACAACTGCAAGAGTCAAACAACAATTTAGTTGGAGCAATCAAGAAAAAAATGACATATGATCCATTTGGAGTTGCCCAGGGATTAAAGGAAGTACTAAACTATGACTACGTTGAGGAAATAAGAGTTAACAAACGAAGAAACTTGATTGCAGTAGAGCTCAAGGAAGCCACGGAAGAGGAAATGGCAAGATTGTTGAAAGTGAGCAGCGTGGGAAAGTTTGCAGTTCGGTGTTATAAACCACGGTCTGAGTCTGCACAATCCACTTTTGGAGTAATCAGGCCAATTGACTATGATGTCAATTTGGAAGATCTCATTCCAATTGCCACTAGTGGAAATGCTAAAATCATAAACATGGTAAGATTGCCAAAGTTTTCTAATGGTAAAAAAGAAAGTTCTCTAAGTGTTAAAGTCCAATTTCAAGGTAGAGATCTTCCAAAACAAATAAAAATTGAATTCATGAATTTTCAAGTAAGTCCATATTCACCTCCACCTATCCGATGCTACAAATGCCAACGACACGGACATTTTGCAAGTGGGTGTTCATCTGGTGAAAGGTGTTTAATTTGTGGTGGTGGACACACTAAAGAAAATTGTACCGCTCCCACTCCCCTCTGTGCTAACTGCAAGGGAAATCATGTGGCCAGCTCTAAAGAATGCCCTTACATACAAAATGCTTTACAAATACAAGCACTAATGAAAGAAGGAGTCTCATTTTCAGAAGCTCGGAAGCGAGTCATCTCTGAGACCACCAATAATCTTGAATCTATCTTGGAAAAAACCAAGACTACTTCTACTGTGATAAGCTCTCAAATGAACAAAGAAAAAGATGCCTCCAGGCAAGAAAGTTCCCAAATCCTAAGTTCAATGGAAAATCAAAAAACATATGCTTCAGCTTTAAAAACTTCTCAACCTAAACATGTGACTGTCCCGGCTGATGTACATCAATCTCAAGGATCGTATTATTTACCAAGAAGGATCCCCCAAACTAAACCAAATCAACCAGAGCAGAATGTACTTGCTACTCACTTTGAAGGTACTATGTCCTCACAAGAAAGTACTGTCTCTGATGGAAGTTTAGTGCAAACAGTGGTAAATAAAATTGAAACTCATGTGCAAGCCATGTTTGAGGATTTCTTTTCTCGCCTGGGCAAGTTTATGATGGAAGCATTCTCATCAAACTTAAATCATGAAAACAAGCGTCAACGAGACCTACTGCTTCTGGGAATGATTAGAAATCATCTTGGCCAAAAAATTGGCTCCCAACTACTTAGTGAGTATCACAATAAAGTAAATCCTCAAAACAAAAGTGACACAGCCATGGAAAATATTACAATATAAGGAAAAAATACTAAAACTTCTCAAATACCTATATCCCACTCTAAAAGAAATAAGAGATTGGGATCAGCATCAAAAAAAAATGATGTATAACTATAAAATCTGCGATCAGAGGATCAAAAGAAATGGTGCCTCAGAAAAAATTTTTTATTTATATCAATTCAATTGTAATGGTTTATCTTCAAAGTTAGCAGAAGTGAAACTCTATCTGTACAGAAAAAAGCCTGACATACTATGTTTGTGTGAGACATGGATTAAAACTAATGAGCCTAAATTCATAGGCTATAATTGTGTGTGGTCCCATAGAGAAAATGGAGCCAAAGGTGGGCTATGCTTTGTGATCAGGAATGATGTTAACTATTCTGTGAATAATGTTGATAAGTTCTTGAATGGTAAATTAGAAATTGCATCAATTAAAGTGTTTTGTTCTTATGGTTATATAGATATATGTAATATTTATAATCCTAATGCGTGTATTGGTTTTGAAGAGTTGTATCATTATTATGATCAGATGAGTGAATTGTTTATATTCATTGGGGACATGAATGCTCATGCACCTTTGTGGGACTGTAAGAACCGACAAAATGCTTCAGGAAGGAACCTGTGTAGACTTCTAGATGAGAACTCTCTTGGAGTACTTAACCCTCCTGACTTGCCCACTTATATTGACGAAGTGTGGGGACAAGTTCTACATTAGATTTGTGTATTGTCCCTCCAACTCTTCTTGCGTGTGGGTTTTTCGAAAGAGGTGCGGATCTTGGGAGCGATCATTATCCAATCGAATGTACTTTTGGCACAGTAGTTAAAAAGTCCGACAACCATCTACGTAGATGGATTTTGAAAAATGCAAATTGGGCTGGTTTTAAAGAAGAATTATCTCAATTCCAAATAAGTCAGATAGCTAGCCTCTCAGTTGACAACTTGAATACAGCTTTAACAAAAGGGCTCCAGGATGCTGCCGGCAGGTGCATCCCCAAATCCTCATCGGCTTGGGTAGTTAGTAGGAAAACACCATGGTGGGATAGAGAGTGCGCTTTGGCTGTAGCAAAGCGAAGGAAAGCTCGAAATAAATTATCAAAACATCCCACGGCAGAAAATTTGCATTTGTATAAGGATCATGAAAGAAAGGCCAAGGAAATCATTGTGCAGAAGAAAATCAAAAGTTGGACGAGTTTTGTAAGCACTCTGGACTCGAACACTGGTGTTGGCAATGTCTGGAGGTTGATACGCTCAATGAAAGGTAGTTCTATCAATCCAAATCCAACTGTAGGTGATATAGCAGGCAGCACAGCAGACAAAGCTGAATTATTACTGGCCCATTTCTGTAGACACTCGATAAAATTAGGTGATGAATTTTCTAAGACAATTGGAAATACCATCTCTAACCTTTCAGCAGTGCAGGTAGGAAATACACACCTTAGTTCTCAAATAGCAATGCATGAATTACAGAGGAGTTTAAAACATGTGAAGAATACTGGCCCTGGTTCTGATGATATTCTCTATGCTTTCCTCAGTCAGGCACCGCAGTCATTCAAAGAACACATTCTCTATTTGTTTAACAAAAGTTACATGAGTGGTTACTTCCCAGAAGCATGGAAGTTGGGAATTATATGTCCAGTAAAGAAACCCAAACAAGACCATTCAGCTCCCAATGGATATCGACCTATTACTTTGCTCTCCTGTCTCTCAAAAATCATGGAACAGATTGTCAAACGTCGACTTGATTACTTTTTAGAAAAAAAGAAGATCTTCTCTTGCTATCAAACTGGGTTCCGCAGAAAGAGATCTACGTATGTTGCCCTTGCTCTAATTAAAAACTGTATTTCACAAGCCTGGTCAAAAAAAATGTATTGTTTGATTGTCTATGTTGATTTGGAGAGTGCTTATGATATTGTATGGCATGCTGGACTTTTGCATAAGCTTATAAACATTGGCTGTGACATACGCACTGTCTTATGGTTAAGATCATACTTGAGCAATAGACGTGTTAGAGTTAGGGTGGCAGATGCTGTCTCATCTGATAAGATTCTTGGTTGTGGTTTGCCCCAAGGTGCAGTTTTGAGCCCCCTGCTGTTTAATGTGATGCTCCATGATTTGCCTCAGATGGAGGGCATCCAATGCATCTCATATGAGGACGATGTGGCAATAGTTGCAAGTGGGAGGTCCCCAGGCGAGATCCAGCGGACGATGCAGAACTACCTGAATGGCCTGACACACTGGTTGAGGAAATGGAAACTAGCCATAAATGTGGACAAAACTAAGTATCAAATTTTTACTCGTAAAAAATATGTACCATTGATTAACCTACGATTAAATTCTAAAACAATAGACACAACTAATAAACAGCGTGTACTTGGAATAACACTGGATTCCCCTAAACTTACCTTCTTACCACATATACAAAATGTTAAAACAGAGTGTCAACAACGGCTGCAGGTTCTCAGGGCATTGTCCGGGATCTCGTGGGGATCTTCTCAAAAGTTGTTGCGTCAGGTATATGTATCATACATTAGATGCAAACTTATGTATGGACATGTGATATTCACAAAGCTTCCTGAAAGTAGTTTTAAATTAATTAATGTGATCCAAAACTCAGCTCTGCGATCCATCTTGGGTGCACGGAAAACATCTCCAGTTTCCTCAATGGAAGCTGAAGCATTCATTATGCCTCTGAAATTGTACCTTGATTACTTGTTCCTGAAGTGGTGTTTGAGATGCAGTTTCTTGGATGCTGAGCCCAAAGAGTTCCCAGCTAAAATTGAGCTATTCAGATCCCCTCCAAAAAGTGAGCTTGCACTGAAACGCACAGAAATAATGAAAAAAATTCAGTTTAACTTTTCTCCTCCAGGATCCCAAATTGAACAGCTCACTAGTCCGTATATGGATATCTCATCTAATGTGTGTGTTGAATTTCCTGATGTTAAATCCCTTACAGCAGCTGAAGTAAATCATATATTTGAAGAGCATGTAACATCAAAATATTGTAATCCCTATAGAATTTTTACAGATGGTTCCAAGCTACAAACAGGATCAGCATCTGCTGCTATTTATGTGCCACATCTAAAAATATGTACCTCCTGGCTCCTAAACCCAGATCACTCAATTGTGGGAGCAGAGCTATTTGCAATTTTACAGGCTGTAAATTATACTACTGATAACCTGTCAAATCATAACGTGGTCATTTTTGTTGATTCTAGATGTTCTCTGGATATTATATTAAACTTGAATAACCCTACCTATGAGGTTTTTAGTAGAAGAATTCAAAAAATTGTGGTACAATTGAAGAACAGGATTCAGTTACAATGGATCCCTGCACATTCGGGCATAATGGGAAATGAGATAGTGGATCGGTGCGCAAAAATGGGTCACCAAAATATTAAATCAGTACTCACTTATCTAAGTTATGAGGAGCAGGTTAGCCAACTGAAAAACAAAATGTTAGACTACTGGAGCGAGTGTTGGGGAAATCAAGTGAGGGGATCCGGGAAGGGAAGATTTATGTATGAATTGAGTAGCAGACCAAAGTTTAGATTGGGTGGTGCTATGTCAAGAAAATTTCAGTGTATTATTAGCCGATTTAGAATCGGTCATGTTGGTGTCCTTTCTCATCTGAGTAGATTTAACCTGTGTCAAAGCCCTCTCTGCCCCGAGTGTGGTGTTCCAGAGACCATTGAGCACTTCTTGCTCAGTTGTCCTCAATATGAGGCTGTCAGACTGCACTTATGTCTCCCTTTTGTAAAATTTAACCTTGAATTGAAACTGAAAAATGTATTAGGATTTGGTGAATACCAATCCCATGTATAATTTGCCATTCTCCGCTCCTTGGTGAACTTCCTTGGTGCTACTAATAGATGTAAGCAACTATAAATGTTCTGATTTTGTCTGTATTACATCTGTGTCTAATGAAATTAACTTGATTCAATAAGCTGTTAGCCTCTGCAGACAGCTGCTCAAGAGGTCCAGCAATATTGAGAACTCAAGAAAGAAAAGTGCTGCAGTATCGGGGGATTTGCTTGACCCTGCTTATGCTGCCGAAGTACAAGCTGTCAGGTTACACGGATTTCTGCTGAAGAAGTCCAACGACTTTCAAGATCCCTCCGGATCATCGATAAAGAAGAAGAAGAAGATAACACCTAAATTTTCTTGTCGAATTTGACGGTTTCAGGGGTTCCGCCTTCCCGATGCGTTTCAGATCATCACTGACCTGAGGGGCCAAGGTTACTAGCGATCGTCTCAGTTTCTTATGTGAAGGGGGAGGAGAATCACACGCAGTTGCGAAGTCCGTTTATTGGAGTGATGTGCTGATACAATACTGATACACAATACAGTGAACACACTGGACGGGCGGGGCAGGCAGCGCCCCAGCACCGCTGTGCGACGCGCACACGCCGTAGCTCGGCGGTGGCTGCGCGACTAGCTCTAGGCCTGAATGCCTAATCCTTAATGCCTCACGCTTTAACATTACAGCGCGTTATATAGGTAGCAGTATCTTAGGCGGGCTTTCCATATTGATACCAATACAAGAATAACAACACAAGGAATCCTGACTCCTCCGACTCCTACATTCTGATTGATGAACGTGAACTGCGCATGGAAGACAAATCACTTGTGAAGAGGTTGTAAGTTTTTTGAAGAAAGTGAAAAATGGAAAGGCATGTGGCCCTGATAAGATTAGAGATGTGACTCAAAAAAAACCATGCCGTTTTTTTAAAAAAAACACGTTTTTTTTACAAAAAAAACCGTGGCCAAAAAAAACGTGGATATTTGTTTTTTTTTTTAAATATTTTGTCTGAAAATAACTCAGCAAGAAAAAGAACCACATTACATTATTTGTTTTCATGTCAAATTACAAAATAAAACAGCATACTTCTTAATTGGTGGTTTTCCATGGTTTTATGAAATTTTTTATTTTCTGCAGTTTCATGCTTTGATATTTCATTTATTTTACAATACATGTGAATGACCTTTAACTTCCAAAATGGTGTGTTATAATAACATATCTTTACTTATGGTCATTAATAGAGATGTGACTAAAAAACCATGCTGTTTTTAAAAAAAACATGTTATTTATACAAAATTATGAATAAAAACCATGGATGTTAATATATTTATGTGACCTTAAAAATCCAATATCGTTTTTTTTTAAACATTGTTTTTTAACAGAAAAATCTTGACTAAAAAAACATGGCTATTATATTTTATGGGACCAAAAAATTGTTTTTTTTTTAACATTTTAAAAAAATCATGACTAAAAAAACACAGATATAAATATCAGGAAATTTATTTTTCTTTAATCGAATCGTCTTTAGAAACTTATAAACAAAGAATACTGTTAATATTGAAATCATGTTTATTAGAACTGTACTAGGTCTTAGAATAAAATATCTACACAGAATCTATTCACTCCATAAAACCTTTCGGAGACCAGCTACATCCTCAGTCATTCAGTAAAATTTGGTGAAATAGACAATGAATTTTCACTGTTCCTTTGAAAAACATTTGACTGAATGACTTACTGAGGATGGAGCTTGTCTCCAAAAGGTTTTATAGAGTGAATAGATTCTTTGTGGATATTTTATTCTAAGACCTGGTACGGTTCTAATGGATATTATTATATCTTATGTGACCAAAAAATCCATGCTGTTTTTTGAATGTTTTTGTTACAAAAGAGTCATGATTAAAAAAACATGGATATTAATATACTTTATTTTACCATAAACAACCATGCTGTTTTTTTGAAAAACATCTTCTTTACAGAAAAATCATGATTAAAAAATGTGGATATTGATATATTTTATGCGCAAAAAAAACCATGCTGGTTTTTTTAAATCATGTTTTCTTTACCAAAAAAATCATGACTAAAAAATATGGATATTAATGACTTTTTGTGAAAAAAACATGGTTTTTAAAAGGTCATGTTTTTTTGGTCAGATAAAATTTAATAACACTCATGTTTTTTGTAAAAAAACTTTTTTTTTCAAAAAGCATGGTTTTTTGGTCACATAAAATAAATTAACATCCATGTTTTTTTTACAGATTAGATTAGTCATTAGTTTTAGCCTCCCTACCCAACAACAAATGCGGCCAAAGAGAGGAAGGAAGATTATGAAACAAGATCAAAGTAGAAGAAGACAGTAGTAGGTGCTGAAAAACAGGACAGCAGTGAACCGAAAAAAGGTGGTCCTCAACATAACAAAAACATTTTATTTCAACAAAAAGGAGGCCTACCTAACTCTCAGCTTGGGCCCTCACATTGTCCTCCTAGGAGTGCTAGTTCCCATAGATACAATAATTGTATCCCCCTGAGGGTGTTTTTTTTACAAAGAAGTCGTGACCAAAAAATGAATAATAATAACTTTTTAATAAAAAAAACATTTTTAAAAAAAACAATGATTTTTTGGTAACATAAAATATGTTAATATCAATGATTTTAAGACACAATTTTTTATGAAAATTACATAAAATAAAACAGCATGGTTTTTTTGGTCGCATAAAATATATTCATATCCAGGTTTTCTTAAACATCATTGTTTGTAAAAAAAAAAACATTTTTTAAAAAAAAAGCATGGGGTTTTTCAGGTCTCATATATATATTCATGTTTTTTTAGTCATGATTTTTTAGTAAAAAAACATGTTTTTCAAAAAAAACTGCATGGAGCTTTTTAGGTCACATAAAATATATTGTCTTTTTTTAGTCATGATTCTTTGTAAAAACAACACCCCTCAGGGGGATACAACTATTGTATCTATGGGAATTAGCGCTCCCAGGGGGACCATGTTAGGGCCCGAGCTAAAGGTTAGGTAGGCTTCCTTTTTGTTGTAATAAAATAGGTTTTTGTTTTGTTACAGACCGTCTTTTTTCGGTTCACTGCTATCCTGTTTTTCAGCACCTACTACTTTCTTCTTCAACTTTTTTCTTGTTTCATGAACTTCTTTCCTAGCTTATTTTTTCTGTGCACCTTGTGCATAGATTCCGCGTTCCCTCAACTTCATACTAAATGGTGCCTTCCTCTTTCCTCCCTTGGAACATCTTTGTCGTGGTTAAGGGAGGCTAAAACTTTCTTATATAATAACATAATAATAATGTAAAAAAAAGCATGGTTATACATGGTACTATAAAATATGTTACTATTCATTTTTATTAGTCAGAATTTTTTGTAAAAAAAAACATGTAAAAAAAACAGCATATTTTTTTGGTGACCTAAAATATATTATTATCTATGGTTTTTAGTCATTTTTTTTGTAATGAAAACATAAAAAAGAAACCATACAGTAAAAGTGGTGGCAGATAACCCACAATTACCTAGAGGAGTCTAAGAGGTACAGCAGGAGCCACAGAACTTATACTGATGGAGTCAAAATTCAGAGCTTATTTTTTCTGCAAAGTCTGATTTTTTTGGTCACATAGAAATAAAATCAGACATAGTAGAGATAGTAAGCTCTGAATTTTGACTCCATCAATATAAGTTCTGTGGCTCCTGCTGTTCCTCTTAGACGCCTCTAGGTAATTGTGGGTTATCTGCCACCACTTTTACTGTATGGTTTCTTTTTGATGTTTTTATAACAATAAAATGACTAAAAAACATGGATATTAATATATTTTAGGTGTCCAAAAAAAAACCCAGACATATACTTAACAAAATTTAGGTGTGCAAAAAAACCAAAAAAAACAAAAAAAAAACACATAAAAAACACGTTTTTTTGCAAAAAAAAACGCAATCAAATAAAACCGTTTTTTTTGCATCACTAGATAAGATCCCATATGAGTTCTATAAATGTGGAGGAGAGAGTGTAGTCAGTATGTTTATATGATGAGATATGGAAGAGTGAAAGAGTACCGGATGACTGGAACAAGTGTAATGTAGTTCTGTTGCATAAGGGTGGACATAAGAGTATGAAAGAACTTAAAACTTACAGACCAATTGCACTGGCTGACACTGTATGTAAGATATTTTGTGGTATTTTGAATGAGAGAATGAAAAATTTAGTTGGAATTAGGAGTCCTAGATGAAGAACAGAATGGTTTTAGGCAAGATAGACGTGGGGAGGATAATCTGTTTGTAGTGAGTGAAATAATTGAGCAAATGAGGAAGGATGATAAGGTACATTTAGCATTCCTGGATATTAAAAAGGCGTATGACAGAGTGGATCGTGTTAGGCTATTTGAAATTTTGAGAAAAGTTGGGTTTAGCAGAAAAAAATGAAAGTTGTACGAAGTCTGTATGAGAACACAAGCGCTATCTACAGGTTAGGAAATTTGGAAACAGGGCAAGTGAGGAGTGTAAGAGGAGTGAGACAGGGCTGTACTCTGTCTCCCCTGTTGTTTGGATTGTACACAGGAGAATTAGCAGTTTGACTGAGAATGAGTCGCTTAGGATTGAAAGTTGGTAATGAGCGACTGAGCTGTTTGTTGTATGCTGATGATGTGGTTGTGGTTAGTGAATGTGGACATGAACTGCAAAGGGTGCTTGACATTGTGAACGGATATAGTACAGATTTCAAGATAAACTTTGGTGCTGACAAAAGTAAGGTTATGGTTATAAATAGTGATGAGACTGATAGAGACAGACTGGAATATTGGAGAAATCAGAATATTTAGAACAAAAGAATACAAATATCTATGTTGTATGATAAGTGAAGATGTATGCACTAGAACTAAGGGTGAAAAAGTGGCAAAAGCAATGCAGTGGAGTGGATGGTTTAGTAGTATGGCCAGATACAGAGCAAACAAGTATGAATATGTGAGAGGAATGTAGAAGTATCATGCTGTACCTAGTGTCATGTATGGTAAGAGTGCTCTTGCCTGGAATGGAAGTGATCTTAAAAAGCTGGATGTAATACAAAATAAGGTAGGACGTTTAGCATTGGGTGCTCCAAAATGGACGGCTACAGAAGTCATTAGAGTTGACTTGGGGTGGAGCCTATTTCAGAAAGAATGATGAAAGCGGTGCTCAATTATAAGGTGAGAATAGAAAAAAATGCAGAATAGCAGATGAGTTAAGCGAATTTTTGAATGGAAACTGAGTGTGAGCTATTGGGAGAAAGTATGTTGGGGGCATGCAAGGAAACTTAGTATGCAAATGATTATTTATGTTAGAATTGGGAGACCTGTGGATGACTGGAGTTTAATAAATGTTAGAGGTGGAGGGCCAGAGTGGGACTGCAAGAGGTGGAAAAAAGAGATTTAGAGGCAAACAAAGGAGTATGGATTGAATAAGTGGAAGCTTAGCATGATGCGGAAGCCTACACTTTGGTATGTGAAAAAAGAAGCATCTAAGTTTGAGATGTTCTATGATAGTAGTTTTGGAAGTCAATTCTTGTTTGCTGTGAGGGACAATATTTATTTTTTGTCAGGCAAGGAAATTAATAATTTGGGGGCAAATAATCAATAAAGGAACACATTTAATAACTTTTTACATGAATGACATTCTGCTCGCTGATGCGTTATTTTTGAATAATTGTACTTTGAAGTTGACGCCGGTGCGCGCGCGCCGGCGCCGTTATTTAGTTAATAAGGGTAGTTAACCCCCTATTACAAACGTAAAGAGGTTGGGTTGTGAGGGTTAGCCACAGTTCTTATAGCGAAAATTATAAATAAAGCTTCTAACCTACCCATTAGGGTGACGACCGCAATCTTGTTTACATCGGATCCAAGATGGCGGCGCCCATAATGGTCGCCTGCCTGACCTAAAGTAAATATTGACCGCTGTGAGATGTAAGTCATTGAGTGTGAACAAACGTACATGGAGGTGGAATGAGAACAATAACAGATTTTGTCGGCAGTGTAATAGGGTAGTGGAGGAAACAATTGAGCATTTTGTGCTGGAATGTAGTAAGTATAAGCAGGAGAGAGAAAGTTTCATGAATATGGTGCTCGAGCGGTATGGAGAGAATGAGTGGTATGCCAGATGTGCTGAAGATGATTGCAGCATGAGCTGTCTTGCTGAATTGGATCAGGAGTGTAATTTGAGTATCATTGAAGCTATAAAAATGTTTCTTGTGTGTGCCTGGAGTAAGAGACTGTGACTGGAATGAGTCAGTCAGGTAGAGTGGGCGGTAATGACCCAATGTGCTTGGGGATGGTGTTTTGACATACTGGTTATCCCAGTGATGCCATCCAATTGCAGCTTGTGACAAGGATTGGTAGATCCTGAATAGTTCAGTGGACGAGTCTGGTACCAGGCGCTGAACTCTTTGTGTAAAAATTGTGGAGGGAATTCTAGGTCGTTTCAAAGGCCCCGACGCTGTCGTCCCTCAAGTTCAAGTTCCAGCTTAAGGGTACCGTCCGGGATTTTGACCTTTTTTTGTCCGATTCACTTGAAAATTGGCCAGTATATGTATTTTTTGAAAGTAAACCTTATTTACTCAAGTCATTTTTTTGATTTAGGCCTTATTTTTTTACGAAAAATTAGCTTATTGATGCATTTTTATATAAATTTCAAGACATATCAACTTATTTAATTTTGATGCTAGAATAAAACCAAAGACAGTTTTAGAATCCTTGAAGCATTTCTAACAAAGTTATAATTAAAATTTCAACATTTTGAAAAAAAATTTCTGTGTTAAGCGGTACGTTATATCACAAACAATTATTTCTGGGTTTTGAGCTGCATAACTTTTTTGTTTTCTAAAATTTGGGAGAGTTCAAATTATAACTTTGTTAGAATTGTTCCAAGGGTTCCAAAACTGTCTTTGGTTTTGTTCTAGCATCAAAACTCCATATAGTTGATACAGTTTGAATGTTGAAAGGCATATGTTTTGGGTATAAACCAAAACAATATTTTTGTTGAAGTGTAATATAATAGACAATTTATGTAACTCAACGCAGTTTTAATTTTTTATTTCAATAATTTCCATGCATAACTTCATATTCACAGTGTGAATTATGATTTCCCCAAAAAAATGTAAATAAATAAAATTTTTTAAATGGAAATAAAAAGTAAGATTCAGTCTGATTTTTATGAAATTTGACTATGATATTTAACTTTTAAAAAGAAACATAATTTCCTCTATTCATTTTTTTGATTTAGGCCTTAGTTTTAAAAAAACTTGAGGTACAGATTTTTGAGTTCATTTTCATGGATATTTCAAAACGTATCAACTCATTGAGTTGTGCTGCTAGAACAAAACCAGACACAGTTTTAGAATCTATGGAACATTTCCAACAAAAGTATATTGGGAAACTATCTATTTCCATTTATATTTTCTGTTTATTTGGGGTTGAAATCAGGTCAAAATTTCAAAATTTTTGTCCCATTACCCCCCCTGGGGGGATTTATTGTCCGTTGCGCCATAAAATTTTAGAACCGAATAGTCCACCACCTAAGGGTTCTTTTCCAACAATAACATGAAAAAAAGCTCAGCAGACTAACAGGGGCCTGGCAGGGGCTTCGGACGGTACCCTTAATCTACAGTTGATGATACATGTAAATATAATTGCAAGAGGCAACACAATTTCATTGATGATGCATTTTCATTGTGGGGTGGAAACACTTCAAATGCCATTATTTTTAAAAAATGAAAAATGTTGTTGGTAAGGAATACAAATAGAAAAAAGCAAGCTCACCATATTATCAAAACTTTTGTATGCTGACTGACAGGTATTGGTGCTGGAGCAGGTGAGAAATTGATGCATGTAATAATGGTTAAGAATGTTGAGAAAATTGCTCTAGGGTGAATCTGTAGCTTCAGATATTTTCACTCTAAATGTCATTAATGTAATTTTTTTCCTCTCTCTCTGTTCTGTTTTGCTCATGTGGTTTTATTATATCTAAATTTCTTTCTTTAAATAAATAATTATTTATGTCTGTTTAATTGATGCCTGTCCATGGTTGTAAACTAGTTCCATTGGCTTTTTATTGAAAAGAATGATAGAATGTGGTAGTTCTAATCTTTGATACTATGATATATTATCCTTGTTGAAGATAGTGAGCTACAAGTAATGCATAGAAAGTGGATGTAAAAGAGTACAAAGTTGAGGAAGAGACTAGTGAGACAGTGACCATCTCTGTAGTAGACTTGCATAACTAGTGCCCTGGTTCTCTATCAAACTCTCCATAGTACCTTAGCAGAAATACCTATTGACTGATGAGCATTCTTTTCAATTGACCAGATCTTTGTACCACGTGTAATCTTTGGTTTTTAGATCACTCTTTTTCTTCAAGGCTAAGTTGGGCTCATACATTTTGTCATTTGATTGTTGTCTTGTTTTTATAAATTTTATTTCAAGTTTGGTTCTACAGTCATATCTCATCTAACAAAATTAATTTGTTTCCCAATTTGTTTTGTGAAGTGATTTTTAATAAGTACCATTGCCAGGGAAGAATTTCAGGGAACTTTTTTATGCCTGGACACAATGGCAAATTGGAACTTGATGTAGCAATCCAGGGAATTTCTGTGAACTATTTTGTAGTACCTTATAATCAAAATTGGCACCATAAATTGAAACAAATATAACTTAAAATTAGTTTATAAAAGGTTTTTATCAGAAAAATAACTATTATATACATTTTTCCTTCTATACGTGAAAGAATAAACGTTGACTGGATCAAGTGATAGGAGCGTCGCACACCTCCTCAGACTATGTTGTGTAATGAACTGATGAGGGAGACCGCGTTGAAGAAAGAATGCGTTCCAAGGAAATGTCATTCATCGTATTAAAAGACATTTTTATACCATATATCTTGCTTTAAATGGCCTTTAAGTTATTTCATTGGAAAAGGAAACTTTCAGCTTTAGGAAAAGGTTTATTTTTTAGTCTAAAACCCCTTCAGAGTAATAGTTATTCATTATTGTTCCCTGTGAACGAGACGGAGAAGAATACTTTAATGCTATTCTTACGAGAATGATTCGCTATTCGGCCTTGTACGAGACACAAATTGAGCTCGTTCATGAGAAATGAACTTCCGAGAGTTCCATTTTCTCCGGAGAGCTGTTCCTTCCGCGCCGCAGCTACCTAGCAGCTGTATGCATGGTAGAGTATACTTGCTGTTGAATAATTATATGGTTATTCCGTTTTTCCATTAGAGTGCTTAACTATTCACATATTATTTTGGTTTGTCTTAGAGTAAGTTTTATGATACTTTTTATATACCATTTATGATTAATGACATCATGAAGTTGAAGAACACCAATTTCTGCCAACCAATTTGGTGACTTGAAATCAAATATTAAGCACTAGGGCTAAAAAATGTAATGCAAGCAAAGCGTGACATTTGAAATGACAGTAGGTGTCTTGGACAGGTATTTGAGAATGATTTTCTTTCGTTGTTCACGTTTTTGAATAAAATGCAATTAACGGTTTTTAAGTATTAAGTACATAAAGAAAACAACTATGTAAATTATAAAAATCCATCTCACAGATAATTTCAACATTGATACATGTAATTCATTGTAAATTTTTTAGGTATTTGACATCCAATAAAACTATCTACCAAAGGTTTTACTGGATATTTCTCGATGAAGTTCGATGGCATAAGAAAGAAAACCCGTTCATTTGCAAAAATTGTGATACATGAGATGCCCTACAACATATTGGGGTTTAAAGATTTCCTAATATAAAACGTCCTCAATTGAACTCATAACAATTTCATGTATAATAAAATTATGTACGGGCACTATATATCTATATATCTGTATTCGGTACCGTGCCTATAAAAGCCGTGATTATCGAGGCTTAGTTGCTCATTCCTAACTTGCTCTCCCTGCCGACAACATCTATCTGACAATAAATCTCACCCAAGCCTACCACCGGAGTTTCCATCTACCTGCGTAGGTCGCATATTTGGTGACCGACGTATGTGGCGAACAGAACTCACATTCGCATAACTGTTAAGTGGATAGCAAGTGTCCAATTACTGGCAATTTTGAACAGTATTAAATCCTGATGTGTACCGGGGATAACAATCAACTCTGGCAACCGCAAGAAACTACAATCGTTTCCGGAATAAGTGTACCGAAAAGAGTATTACAAGAAGCATACGCCCAAATCAGCATTTTTCTACACCACGATTTACCGTTGCGTACACGTGTTTTGGTATATGAAGCCGGCGACGATATCGAGCTGGTGTTTGAGGTGAAAATCGCTGCTTTCCCAGCGAATATCCAGTGAAGAAACAATTGGGATACATCAGTGGAGTGCTGCAAACAATTTATATTGTGTGGAGATAAATTACTACGATTGCATCACTAACAGTACCAGGGTAAATTGTGTCAAAAACAGTACGAGTGTAAATTGCATCATTAACTGTAGCAGTGAAGTGACACGTACTTTCATTTAAAAAGTATAAATTCTTCAACGTGGTACACAGTATCAACGCAGTACCATCTTGCTGTACCAGCCGACGTCCACAGCCGCACCCCAACCCATCATTGCCTGCAAACGACGTGAGCAGCTGTTGTCATCTTTGTTCTCAGATAAGTCTTTCTGAAAAAGAATTCTTTTTCTGTTGCTAGATGCAAGTGAGCTCGGTCTCAAGCAAGCTTATTTTTTGTAGCACTTCCTGCCGCGGATTTTTTTGCCGTGTCCATTTCCCGTATAGCTCTGCAATCTGTAGGCATTCAGTATCAGTCTGTGCATTGTGAGAGACACATCCGTGTCCTACGAATCTGGACGTAGCTGGTTGGCCACTGTTTACCTTCAATTATCGTCGTAAGTTTCAGATTGTTATATAATAGAATAGGAGTGTTAGTGGAAGTGTCTGAAACACTTTGATGTTAATTTTTGAAGTCTTAAATTGAAAGAAATTCATGTTATTTGCTGTAAGGCAGAAATATTTTTTCCTAACGCCTTCGTCGAGGCTTTGACTTGAGCTGCAAAAGTCAAGTGCACGCCGCACAATATTGTTGACCAGTCACCAAGACTAAATTAGATTGTGGTGTTTAAAAAGTTAAATTCTTCGGAAGCTATTAATAGTGACGTTAGTTTCTAATTGCATTGAGTGGTGTGTTTTATTAATTCTCTGCTACTATTTTGTGATTATTGATTCAGGTGGAATTATTAATTTCGCTGTTTATTGATGGAAGTTAGGCAAATTATTTTTATTTTTGTTCCGAAGGGATGCATTAATTTTGGATTGATCTTTGATTAATATTGAATTTTGACGTTTTATTAAGAATAGGAAGATTTTTGAATTGATTGAGGAAATAGGAGTAATTGATGTCTGATTACTTTGATAGTGATGAGGAAGTAGTTCGAACAGAGGCTACGGTAACTAAATTCGGTCGTATTTCTAAACCTAGAGTAACTAGTGTGACCCAAGTACCGACCATGACGACCCCAACCACAGCAGGGCCTAGTTCTAGTGTTCCTAGTAATGTTAACACGACACAGCTTGCACGTGATATTGCTGCAAATATAATTGTACCTCCTGTCGGAACGATAATGACGAACGCAGAGCTCCCTATCTTCAGGGGAAGAAGACGAGTCCATGATGGAGAGTTCCTAGAAAATAAGAGTTTTCATACTCATATACAGAATCTCAAGGCATACATGTCCTTGTTGCCTGATGCCACTAGTGACGAGCGTCGTAAGGAATTTTTGGTACGCTCGGCTAACAAGAACGTAGGCGATTTCAATAGCGTAGTTACGAAATTAGTTAATGCTGACCTCAATTATTCTTTTGATCAGGTAGTTCAGATCCTTGAGGACATTTACGTTTCACGTGGAGAGAAGAGTATTCATGCGTTGGCTTGCGACCTAAACGAGTTGCAATTAGTTAAAAATAATGCACTAGCTGCTCAGATCGTCAATGCTTTTTCGAAAATAAGGAAGCTAACCGAGAGTATTCTTAATTCAAACTCGCTAGGGTGGCAGCGCCACGCGTATTTTCAGAACTGCACGAATCAGGCTGAGTTAAAAAAATTCGTAGGCGACAGCATGTCGTACAGTCTGGCTTTATTAACGTTAGGTCCGCTTTTTGATGAGTCGTTCGCTAGAAAAATTTTTGAAACACAATTTTCCACTGCAGAGGAGTTGTTAGCTAGGTTAATTTCAGCTGTGCGCAGCCAGTCCGAGACAAAAAAGATCCTTGCGCAGAAAGTTCCGGTCAGGCACGAAAGTGAAGTTTACGTAGGTGAGGTAAACAGTGAATTGGAAGAAGTTTTTGAAGAGCCAGATCACAATGAAGTGTTCTACGGTAGTGTAGGAGGTTACCGGAGGAGTTATCGACCAGGAATGAGGAGGATTGTTCCTAGACCTTGGCTAAGGAATCCCCGAATTAGAGGTAGAGAGTTAAACAGTTATGTAGGAGATCGAAGTAGCGGCTCCTTAGAGTGCAACATGGTTAAATCAGATAGCGGTAGTTCTGGTTATGTAGGAAATTCAGGAGGAAATTCAGGAGGTAATTCAGGAGGTAATTTAGGGAACTGTGAGTATAAAGGTCAGAGAGGACAATTTCCGAGAGGATGTTTTGCGTGCGGCGGAACTCATATTGTAAAAAACTGTAGAGCGTCAGGTGCGGAGATTAGGAGTTATAAAGCGTATCTACGCGGTAGAGGTAGTTCTAATCGTGGAAGGAGTGAAGTCCATTGGGCAGAGAGTGAGTCAAGTAGTTTTTTAAACTAGATGAAGGAAGTAAGGGAGAGTTGAAACAGATTGAGCCCGAGGTATTTAGCGGTACCAACCTCGTTAAACTAGAGACCGTGGCAAAAATTCCAGATACCACTGAGATAACCAAATCGTATGTTGACCCTTTATTTAGATGTAAAAACCGATATAACTTGTTGCAAGACGAAGAGCTTGAGAATAATCATTGTCAAGGCAAAACTATCGAATCCTATTTTTCGGTATCCGTTGTAAAAAATGTTAATAAAAATGCTGGGTTAGTATCATTCAAAGATGGCAACAAGCCGACCATTATTATCAAAAATAATGACCAGTATTTAAGTGCTTTGATCGACAGCGGGTCAGAGAAATGTCTTATCAGTTACAGGCAGATTAAAAATTTGAGCGAAGAAGTAAAGCCGAGTAATTTGCGAGTAAAAGGAATAAACGGTAAAAGTGACGTCACAGGTGAAGTGGAGTTATCTATTAAAATTCCCGGCACCAGTAAAGTAATTAAAACAAGTGCACTTGTTGTCAAAGAAGCTAGGTTTAATTATGACCTGATACTGGGTCGAGATGTATTAAAAGATGCCGTTATTAACTTTAAAGATAAAGAACTTCTTTGGAATAATATTCCAATTCCTTTTCAAGATTTAAATATGGAACCCTTGTTAAGCAGAGAAATAATAATGCGAAAAATAGTGAATAGTGACTGTCTATTGTCAGAGATTGCTGTTGCGAGAAGAAGCAAGAGGCAATTAGAAAATGATGACTGCAGGAAAAAGAGTCCAGCGACGGCTGAGGCTCAGTCAACAAGTACGAAGCAATTAATCGTTCATTGCAATCAGGCTGAAGTACCTGGTAATTCACTTAATGTAGTTTATGGCTTCCTTAAGAAACCAATTGCAGGAGAATACATGATTCAGAAAAGATGTCTTGATAATGGTGCTCTTATAGCAGACTCAATTGTTCAAATAAATGAAGACGGTGTGGTACCGGTTATGATCCTAAATCCAAGCGACGAGACTGTGTATCTCTCTGAGAATTCTATGCTATGTAATGTGGAATTCATAAAGGCTAATGAGATTGAGAGCGAAGTATTTTTAACAAGTGTGGAAAAAGCGCTCAGAGATGCGAGTGATGTTGAAGTAAATTCTGTCGCGGGGTCAGATACGACGAAAGTTAAATCGACATGTGGTGGAAGGAATGCCATTGTTAATAGAAAACTTGAGTTGGAGGCTGATACTCGTGGCAGAGGTGAAATTCTTGTTGATGACAAGGAGTTCTGTTTTAATGCAGAAGTAAATGCAGGTTTAATAAGTGGAGAAAGTGGAGAAAAGGAGTTAAGACGTGACTTGTCGGTAAATGATATTTCATGTAAGGAAGATGACGTACAATTACCCTTAGTTAAATTGTTAAATAAGTACCGTGATGTAGTAACTTTGGAAGGCGAAAAAATAGGTGTAACGAATATCTTGAAGCATCATATTCAGTTGAAGACTGATGCGCCTGTATTAAATTTAGCTCCCTACCGCATACCTCATAAGTACCAAGAAGAGGTAATGAGAATAACTAACGATATGCTCGATCAAGGAATAATAGAGGAGTCGTCCTCTGACTTTAATTTCCCTGTCATTGTAGTTAAAAAGAAATCAGGAGATCTGCGTCCCGTGATAGATTTCCGTTCCTTGAATAAGGTTTTGATTAAACATTCTTACCCCATTCCCCGCATTGACGACATTTTATCGACGTTAGGTGGTAACACGTGGTTTACTAACCTTGATCTTCGCTCGGCATTTCATCAGATAGAGTTAGAAAAAGAGAGTAGAAAATACACGGCATTTACCGTAAATTACCGTAAATATCATTTCTGCCGTGTACCATTCGGACTTTCAACTTCTCCGGGAGTATTTCAAAGAGTTATGATTTCTGCTCTTGCACCCATTCTGGGTAAACTAGCTTTCGTCTTCCTAGACGATATCCTGGTGTTTTCAAAAAATAAAGATCAGCACTTGATTGATATAGAAATTGTGCTTAAGATGCTGCGATCCGGTAAATTATCCTTAAAGCTTGAGAAATGCCATTTCTTTAAAAAAGAGCTCGAATATTTGGGCCATATTATTGCCGCCGACGGTATTAAGTGTAAATACTCACAAAAGTTACAAGACTGCCGAGCGCCGACCAATGTGAAGGAACTGCAACAGTTTTTAGGTTTAGCAAATTATTTTCGAAATTTTTTACCCAACTTTGCAGAAGTAGCTTACCCCTTGTACAACCTTTTGAGGAAGAATGTTGTTTATACTTGGACAGACGAGTGTCAAAAAAGTTTTGATTTTATGAAGTCGTTGTTAACTTCCGACACAGTTCTGAGACATCCTGACTATACTAAAGACTTTCATGTTTTCACTGATGCTTCCAATACAGGAATTGGTGCTGTATTAATGCAAGCGGATGATTCAAGCGACAAAATTCTAAGACCTATAGCTTTTTATAGTAAAAATTTAAATTCGAGCCAGCGAAGGTATTCTACTACCAAAAAAGAGTTCTTCGCAATTCATTCAGCTCTAAAGCACTTTAAGTATTTAATAACTGGGTACCCCGTCCGGGTATACTCAGATCATAAGCCTTTAGCGCCACTTTTTAATAAAAAACTTCCTGAAGACACCAACATGGCGAGATGGTGCATAAATGTACATTCCTTTGATCCGGTTGTAAAATATCTACCTGGTAAAGAAAACGTTGTAGCAGATTATTTAAGCAGATTACCTGTTAATAACGAGAAATTAAATCTTAAAGAACTAAATTCTTGTGATGATTTGGAAGCCGCATTTGAATCAGAAGTTTGTGTTGTGGAGACTCGAGCACGACACAAACGCACGACAGGAAGCGAGGTAGTTGACCTGCCCCCGACTCGAGACGATGCTGACGGTGCAGCGGACCCAGACGCACGACCGGCGCTGATAGACTACGTGCCGAGAGAGTCTGAGATATCTTGGACGATTAAGGAGTTTATCGACGAACAAAACAACGACGCATTTTGCATAGAAATTAAGAATGCTTTATTACATGACAATGTTTCGACTATACCAGACTTGCAAAAATTTTTAATTTTGAATGATATTCTTTATCGACGTAGAGAGATTGATAATCGACCGAGTACAATACTCACAGCAGTTGTACCAAATTCTTTAATGAGTAAGGCTATTCTGGCCATACACAGTCTATACCACGCAGACTACAAGCACACGTTGTTTAAATTTAAGTTAAAATATTGGAATCAGTTAGAGAAAACCATTGTGCGCAAACTTGTTCAACATTGCGAGGTGTGTAAAATTATTAAAGCAAGACCATCAGTTCCAATTAAAATTTTGACAGCACCGATTGCTAAGGCACCGTTCGAAGTTGTTTCAATGGATCTTCTTGGTCCACTAAAAGTAACTGATAATGGGAATAAGTATATATTGGTAGTAATTGATTTGTTCTCCAGGTTTTGTCGTTTATATGCAATCTCAAATCGAAATACGGAAACAGTGATTTCTTGTTTAAGCAATTGTTTTTCACTTTTAGGTTTTCCGAAGACGCTCATATCAGATAATGCTCTTGAGTTTAAATCAGTGGCACTCAAACAGTTTGCAAAATTACATGCCATTGCAAAAAGGGAAGTTTTGGCTTACAGCCCACATTCTAATGCTATTGTGGAACGCAACAACAAAAAAATTACGAATCTTTTGAAATTATATGTCAATACACTTGTTCATGCAGAGTGGGACCAGTTATTAGAAGTTGTCGAAAATGCTTTGAACAATTCTTTAAATTCTACGTTAGGCGAAACACCAAGCTTTGTAATGTTTAATCGCGATACGTGTGCTTACTACCAGTCCGAAAATTTTGATTCAGTCATTTACAGCTTTGATGAAGAATTAGATTTAGTGAATATCAGAGCTAGAGAAGCCGTTCGAACCGTGGAAAATATTAGAAATTTAATTATTAACAACACAACAGAGCGAAATCTCTATAGAAATCTTAAGCGGCGCAACAAGGATATTAGCGTGGGAAATAGAGTTCTTTTGAAAAATCATGGGAAAAAATTTAAATTAGATCTAACATGGATAGGGCCTGCGGTAGTCCAAAAAGTGAAACGTAATTACGCTGACATTAAAATTGGATCTAAAATTATTAGAAGTAATCTTAATCATTTGTTACCACTCAAACAGGTCAAATCTGTGAGTTAAAAAGACGAGTTCATTGGACTATGTGACGTTCTAACTAATCGACGAGTAACGAATTACCCTTTTTATCGTTATTTACTCCGTTTTACCGTTTTTTTTACCTTTTTACCGTTGTTTACCGTTTATCAATAATGTTAAGGAATATAATCATAATTTTAGAGGCATTTTTCGCTATATGCAATATGTTTGCGTTCATATTAATCTCAGTAATCTAGGCGTTGTACTTTTGTATGTTAGTCTTACTGTTGCTATGCTCAAGTAATGTGAGGTAATGTTTAGGTATTTACCCCAGAGGAATTTGTACTGTCTCGTTTAGCTGTCGCTAAGACGTTTCATTAAATTTTTTCTCAAATTCACTCAGACATTCGTATTGCTAAATTGACATTTTAATTCGTGAACGTTTGAGCAAGCGGCGAATTGAGTTCGCTGAGCTTGTAGATTTTGCTGCGAGATGCGCTGCTGCGATCTTGCTGAGCTATTTTTATCTGATCCGGAATGTCGCTGATCTAGAATGTCGATGATCCAGAATGTTCGACGATCAGCAAAATTTAAATTAAATTCATCAGGCAGGTGTCTTGTGACTAGAATCATTTTTTTTGATACGGTCAGCGTTTATTTCTTTTATGCGAGACTATCGTGGTTGATTAAATGACTCTTGTCAGACAACCAAGATTTGATACCAAATTATATGTTGTATTTATTTTATTTCATTTACCGGTCATGCTAATCTTTTTTGTATCCTTCCTTTCAGGAGCGAGAGTTTGATGGGAAACGCCCAGTCCAACATAGACGTTGACACCCTGGTGGCGGCGTTATCAACGCACTCAACCACTATCAACGAACAGTGGATAAACGAAAATTCCACCATGGAGCTGTTACCTGATCGGGTCACCGATATCCTGATTATGGGCCTAGTCCTTATAACCATGGGCATGGGCACAATACTTTACCATGTAAAACAAGAGGTAAAGGTGCTTGCGCGGATGCAGCGGGAGGATTTTTCGAGAAGTCTCTCCAGAGGGAGGCCGCCACGCATCCTCCAACAGGAGCAGTAAGGATTAACATTGCGCGCGATGTGGTAGTGTTTAATTTACCTCACGTAAAGCGGGCAGGACGTCCCCTGGATGCAGGACGACAGAACCGTCCCTGTAACTCTGCGGGTGTGCGACGAGTTTAGATTGGAAAATTTACTGAAAATTTATTAATTGGAAAATTGATTCGAGAATTGGTTTGAAAATTTTGAAATATTGGCGCGCAGTGATTGCAGGATATGCATGTCGCATGAAACACGCGATAAAATATGCGCGCAGTGTTCTATTTAATCTATTATTTAATCTATTTAACCCATGTTTTAACTTAAGTTTTTTTTTACTATTGACGCGTTAATTCCCAAGATTTTAATTAGTAATTTAATTTCGTTATTCATTTTGAGTTTCGAAGGTTGAACGTTTCTAATTTAAAATGGTTTGTATCGTTTGCTCTATTAAATTTTTTTTTGAGGGTGCTATTTCCGATGTTTTGCGACAAATTTTAAATGTATTTAATATGTGTTAAATGGCAATGATCGAATGGTATTTGCGGTAATCCCTATATTTAATGATATATAATTGGTGAATTGGTTTGAGTTGAATTAACATGTGTTGACGGATAGGATGGCGTTTTATGGCGTTTTACTATTATTATTACCAATATGAATGGCGTTTCAATATTTGATCCCTACATTGTTCTACATGGCTGTCGGCGTGCTGAAATTATTTAAGCACGGTAAGTCAGTTGCTTTGCTTCTTTGCGTATTTTCATTGCTTTGCTTTTATGCTTTTTAATTATTAAGTTTTTTTTATTATTCGACTATGCGGTAAAAGGAAATTTTACCAGAAATTGTTTTTCCGAGAATGAATTGAAATTAAATTTTTGTGGCTGGTTGCGGAAAATGTTAACTTTAACGGAAAAAAGGGGATAAACATTTATTTCGAATGCGGTGGTTGTGTTAATGATTTTCTCCGATGCGTAAATTTTATTTTTTGTTCTAAAAATTTACTTAACCGTATTGTTGTTTTGGTGTTTTTTTTTATAACCATGTTGGTAACCTAGCTGATGCGGCGGGGGTAAATTGGTAGGTAAATTTTTTGGCATGCGTCCTAGCTTAGTTGCGTTCTATTAATCGATGTTAGTTGCGTTACCTATACTCATTCTTGGTAATGTAACCGGTTCTTGCTTGAAGTTTTAGCGTTGCGTTTTTGTTCGAGTTAAAAGCATTAATCTTAGTATTTCAAGTGTGTTTAGTTTAAAACTGGTATGCTTATATAGTTCGCTGGAAGCTACCTATGTTTCTGCTTATTTTTGCAACCTTATAGTAACGTTTGGCTTGGGCGGTTGTAGCATTGTTCAGTCTTTGCTATTGCGATTGCTGCAGGAGTTAACGTAACTTGTTTTCGACGACGTACAAGGAAAATTGATGGGAGATGCGTTAATAGTATATTTTGTTGATGGTCAATTAATTTCTTGTTTTTTTTCTCAATGAATTTTGCTCAATGAATCAATGAATTACTTGTCATTTTGTTAGTTCCCGAGTAAGCTTGTAAGTTTTGGGTTAACTGCGTTAAAGTTGGGCAAATAGTCCATTAATTATGCGTATCATTAATTTTTTTGAGTGTAGTACTCTCTCCAGCATTGAGAGGGGGTGCTATGTACGGGCACTATATATCTATATATCTGTATTCGGTACCGTGCCTATAAAAGCCGTGATTATCGAGGCTTAGTTGCTCATTCTTAACTTGCTCTCCCTGCCGACAACATTTATCTGACAATAAATCTCACCCAAGCCTACCACCGGAGTTTCCATCTACCTGCGTAGGTCGCATATTACAATCAACGTAAAACGAAATATTTAACATGACACTATTGTGTTCAGTAATGCCAGTGGATACATGTAAGTTACGATAACATATTTCAAAATTCAATTTTGAATGTTGTACAAAAATTTCTTACATTACAGTTTTTTGTTCTTGTTCAATGCCAGAGGAGAAAAATTATTTGAAAAAATACAATTAATGACTCTAAACATGTCTCGCATTTTGTGGAGACATTGAGTGTTCCATTTACAATTGCTACCAGTGCTTTGATATTCAAGTGACCAACCCACCCGCGGTCATTTCACTGACGCTGATTATTTATAAATCGCATTAGTAAACCTTTGAAGGTTGAAAAGTGTTGGTGCGCTGAAGCGTTTCTACTCACTTTTGTTCTGATTCGGTGAGTTCGCCAATTGTAGTTTTTTACCTCTTGTATTCGTAAGTAACCAATATTTTACCTAAATATTCGGCAGAATGTGCAGCAGTTGTGCAACTATTTGGAAGATTTGTAGTCTTTATATAAGTAAATACACATGCCGGTGTATTGCCTAATATTCTGACCACAAAATTATTATTTATTATTACTATTTTCACCGGTTACTCACGCAATACAAATGAGGTTTGCTTGCTAGTTATTTCAATTATTGTAAAATATTTTAACAATATTTGAAAAAAATATCGCGTAAAGGGCCTGTAAGAAAAACACGCAACTCATTATTGTCAGTCGTAGTAGTTTGAGTTACATTGAAACAGCGCTTCATCGTAAGAAAATGAATTTTAGAGATATCACATTTTCCATGCTTTCTCTAAAGTTTTATTTTGCTACGAGAAGATTAACTGTGTATTTGATTTTAAAAAGGTAATTTTTGCCGTCTGGTACTCAAGAAGCTCTTGTAAGTAACAGCTTATATGTGAATAACACAGTATCAATTTTTTGAAATAAATGCACATATTTTCAAATTTTGTTCTGCTTCACACAACGACGAGAGAAAGCGGAGAACTTTTGAAGTATTCGTCCAGATTTGCGAGAAAGACAAAGTTGTACAGTGCACGAAAAGCCTGAGTAATCGAAGAGTTGAGATTCTATCATTATCAGTGCTATGCTGGTCTCTCTTCGTTCTAAGATGTTTTTATTTTCCAGAACATTGTGGTAAAGTTCATGGAACTCAAATGATTGATATTGCAGGAGAAAGATTCGAAATTTCGTGTATTACGTAATTTAATTTTGAGACTAATTTAGACAAGCACAATAATTTAACCAAGTACTCAGAGGTGAAAAACATTTCAAAATATGTTTTCTACAGAGGTTTACAATATGGTATCATCAAACATTGTAATAATGAGAAAGAATATCAACAACATGGATGCAAAATAGCTATTTATTGTTTCAGCAGCTAGCTTATGTAGTGAAATTATTTCACTACGTGTTTTGTACCTTGCGAGTAGTGCTGTACGGTACGTAGCGCTCCATACTGCGACCGCCTGGCTTAAACCATTCGGAAGCCAAAGTTAACGTTTGCACGACTGTTTTATTAGGTCCTTCATGCAGTGCACTTGACTACGAGCAGGCTAAATTAAGCTTCTTGCTTGATGCTTATGTCAGTCTCTATCGTGGTACCATGGTCTCTATACTGTGCTTGGGTAATCCTGCGCCCTCTTTTGCCATTGTACTTTAGGTGTTTTTGCTGGGTGTTTAGTCGGCGGAAGAGTTACGATCTCGCGTAGAGAAACGGCTCTCGCAAGACACGTCCTGAGATTATACGTGTTATGTCTATTATACCTGCCATGTTTTAAATACATTGTTACTTGTCCATCACGCAACACACCCTAGTGTCTGGGCCTAGCTAATTAGCCTGAATAGCTAATCATTGCCTGGTCGGCATCCTAACAGAGCGGCGTCCCCGTGGTAAGACAATTAGCAGACTAGTTTCACTACACTTATATTACTTCAAAACTCAACTGAATTCAATACTTAAAAACTTTCAGGTATTGCCAATCATTTACTTCTAGGTACCTGGTAGCCTTATAAATTATCCAATGATATTAAAATAACAACTAGGCTATTGATATTTCAATAAATTCTAAGGTTTTTAATGAAATGAACTATTCTTCATGAACAGATTTTGAAATTTTTCAAAACCAAATAGATACTTGGAAAACGTGAACTATTTTAACGTTTGATCAAAATAATTTTCAACTTTTTTCTAATTTATGTCCTTCAATTCTGAAATTACACCCTGACCATTGCATTTTACATGTAGTAGGCCTGATTTGTTTCACGGCCCCCAATACTCTCTCCTAAAATCCTTTATTTTTTCTAGAAGTTTACCAATCTTGTAGTAAACATGTATTCAAAATAAAAAAAATTGTTTATTAAACCATTAAGATTAATAAAGCATGCAAATCATTTACTATTTACTCTTATTGGACCAATTTAAAAAAAATGCTTGATGCTACGAGTGTATTCAAGTTATGGGGGGAACTCTTGCGGCTGCAAAGCTGAGTGTGCATTGCTTGAATTTTTGAGGTATGCATTTTCTAACATGATTTTTCTCATATTTGCAGAGATAGAAATTTTACGTAAAACTGTTTTGTTCTTTAAGCCTTTTGTAAGATGAGGTATGACTGTATAAGCTTAGTATTTTGGCTAGGAAATTCAATATTCCACTGGATTTTACCCATAAACTTCAAGTTTATGCCTTCAAGCCAATCAATGTATTTATTCAAAGTAAACTTTTCTTACTTACGTAACTTTTTTGATTTAGGCCATATGTTTTTATGTAAAATTATTTTTTGGTAAATTTGAATGGATATTTCAAAAGCCTAAAATTCATTGAGTTTTGATGCTAGAACCAATCCAAAGACAGTTTTAGAATCCCTAAAGCATTTCTAACAAAGTTATATTGTAAAATTTTAACATTTGAAAAAACTTGTTTTGTGATAAGTGATATTTTGGCATTATATCACAAACTAGCCGGTTACCTCCGGTAACCGGCTAAGCTTAAGCCGGTTCAACCCGAGTATCGGGTTGTCCGACTTGCCTAAAAATAAAAAAATAAAAAAAATAAAATCAAAATAAAAAATAAGAAAAATAAAAAAAAAAAAAAAAAAAAAATAAAATAAAAAAAATGTAAAAAATGAAATGGTAAAAAAATAAAAAATGAAAAATAAATAAAAATTAAAAAAAAAATAAATAATCAAAAAATAAAAAAATGAAGAAGAAAAAAAAATCAAAATAAAAAAAAAAAAATTAAAAAAAATTTAAATAAATAGTTTTCTGCAAATATAGACACCAGTGGCTCCAATTTAATACCTCACTCGACCATGTAGACTCAGCCAATTTTCCAAACGGACTCGCACAAATTTTGAGTTTTGCTATTAAGTATATAGATAAATTATTTATTGGTTTTGAGCGATATAATTTTTTTTCTCAAATTTGGAGAAATGAGAATGTAACTTTGTTAGAAAATGTTACAAGGATTCTAAAACTGTCTTTGGTTATGTTCTAGCATCAAAACTCAAAGACTTTTAGGCTTTTGAATGTTGAAAGTTAGAGGTGTTGGATATAAGCCTTATAACAATTTTTGGTTGAAGTGTAATATAGTAAAAATTTACGTAATTGAATGCTGTTTGCATTTTTATTTTGATAATCTTCATGCACAACTTCATATTCACACTGAGAATTGTAATTTCCAAAAAAATGAATTTTTTTTCATAAAAATTCTGAATTTTTTTATTTTTGGTCTGATTCTTATGAAATTTGGCTATATATTGTAACTTTTGAAAAAAAACACAATATCCTTTATTCATTTTTTTGGTTCAAGCCTTAGTTTTTAAAAAAAATTGGATGTATTGGGGTTTTTAGTTCATATGTATTAATATTTCTAAAGAGGACTAGTCATTGAGTTTTTGTGCTGGAACAAAACCAAAGACAGTTTTAGAATTCTTGAAACATTTCTAGCAAAAGTACATTTTCAAATCATCCATTTCCTGTTTTGTTTCTTATATGGGGTCAAAATGGGGTTGAAAATTCAAGATTTTTGTTCCCTTTCTCCTGCCTGGGGGGGGATCTATTGTCCGTAGCACCATAAAATTTTAGGACTGAATAGTCCTCCACCTAAGGGTCCTTTTTCAACAAAAGCATGGAAAATGCTCATCGGAGCGGCAGGGGCCTGGATGATGCCCTTAAGGCCGCAAGTTGAGAAATAGTAGTAGGACAGTAAAACTTGGCAGAAATTCTTTGCATATTATATCTGATATACATTATAAATTTCATAATAATGTTAGTACAGATAGAAGGTGAGATATTGTCAAGTCAAAAAATCTACTCACTGTTATTCTAGGCAAAAATCTGCCTAAAGTTTACAGAAAAATCAATGGATTTATTTATAGCAAAAACATCCAAAAGCTGTCCTAGGTAGATGTTTATGATGAAACAATGTTGAACAATATTCCATTCACTAAAGCACTGTGACATTACTAAAAGAAGATATAATGATGCATACAGAATAGAATGATTACCACCATCACACATAATGAAAGCAAGGCTAAGTGCTTATAAAGGTGTGTGATATGCTTTGAAACATCTTAGAGGAAGGCCACTGTCACACATGTTGTTCATCCATAAAACTTGATACTTCATCCGTATTCATCCTGAGGGGAAAAAAGCCCAGTTAAACATCTAAATATGTTAGTATTTCAATAACTATCCATGACATAAAAGCACTTCCTAACACAGAAACATAAATATTAACATAAATGTCTACATAAAGCTAATCATGGCGTAATAGCTTAGGGTAAATAAATACACACTAGCTCAGAGAATTCAGAGCTGCAATTCTGCTGAACTTAACATTCCATAGTGCCTGGGCGTAGAAAAATCTATGTTAAAACTTTGAATAGAAATTTCCCCTTCACTTTGTAATTTTTTATGGTAAAGATGCATTTCGATTTATAAACTAATCATTTAACTTTCTTTTGATTATACACACTTAGACAAAAATGTTCTTATTGTGAGAAATACCTAAAATAACTCACGAGTGAGTTGTGCTGGAACGTGCAGCGGCTATGTTGCATGCACTGTTTGATTGTGTAAAAAACATCTGCAGAACGTGTTCGAAATGCGTTCTTAGCTAGCACAAGTCTATAATGCGTGCATAGACTTGTAGGAAACCTTAAAATTAGGTTTGAGTAAATTTATAACATTTTTATGGAGGGCAGAAAAGTCTATGCATAGGCACTAATGGGTTAATAATATTTCAGGATTAAAAAGTTCTAAGGTTTTTCTAATCAATCATTAAAATAGTTCCTTTTTCCATATTCAATTTGTTCTGAATAGAGATGTGACTCGAAAACCATACTGTTCAAAAAAAAATTTTCACAAAAAACATGGCTAAAAAATATGGATATTTTGGATTTTTCAAAATATTTTGTTTGATAACTCAGCAAGGAAAAGAACCACATTACATTGTTTTTCATATCAGATTATTAAATAAAACAGCATACCTCTTAAATCATGGTTTTCTTTGGTTGTATGAAATTTTTCATTTTCTTTGCTCTCATGTTTTGATATTTCATTTATTTTACAATGCATGTGAATCACCTTCAACTTCCCAAATAGTATGTTGTAATAATATATCTTTACTTATGGTCATTGATAGAGATGTGACCAAGAAACCATGCTTCTTTCTTAATAAAATATTTTTACAAAAAATCAGGACTAAAAAACGTGGATATTAATATATTTTATGGGACTAAAAAAACTATGCTGTTATTTTAAAACATGTTTTGTGTAAGAAAAATTTATTATCTAAAAACACGGATATTAATATATTTTATGTGCCAAAAAAATCATGCTTGTTTTTCAAAAAACATTTTTCACAAAAAAAATCATAACTAAAAAGTACATATATTAATATACTTTTTGTGACTGAAAACCCATGCTGTTTTTTGAAAAAACCTCTTTTTTCACTGAAAAATCATGACTTAAATAGTGGATATTAATATATTTTATGTGACCTTAAAATCAAGCTTTTATAAAAAAATCATACTCATAGAAAAAAAATCCTGCCTAAAAACATTTTTTTTAAAAATGGCATTAATTTTTGGTCACATAAAATATAGTAATGTCCGTGTTTTTCTAACTTTTTGACCATGATTTTTTCGTATAAAATTTTTTTAAAAACCATGATTTTTTGGTAACATAAACTATATTATCAGATTATTTTAGTCATGATTTTTTTTAAATAATACATGTTTAAAAAAAACAGCATTGGTTATTTTGGTCCTATAATATATATCAATAGTCATGTTTATTCATCATGATTTTTTTTGTATAAAACATGTTTTAAAAAACAGCGAGTTTTTTTATCATATAATATAAATTAATATTCATGTTTTTAACTTTTGATAAGTTTTTAAAAAACATGATTTTAAAAAATCAATATTTTTTGTAAAATCAGGATTTTTTTGTAAAAAAAACATTTAAAATAAAACAGCATAGTGTTTTGGTCACATAAAATATACTATCCATTTTTTTTAGTCATGAATTTTTAGTAGAAAAATGTTTTAAGAAACATCATGGTTTTGTTTTGGTCACATAATATAGTAATATCCATGTTCTTAAGTCATGATTTTTTATAATAAAAACCACAAAAGGAAACCATACAGTAAAAGTGGTGGCAGATAACCCACAATTACCTAGAGAAGTCTAAGAGGAACAGCAGGAGCCATAGAACTTATACTGATGGAGTTAAAATTCAGAGCTTACAATCTCTGTCTGATTTTTTTGGCATATAAAAATAAAGTCAGACATAGTAGAGATAGTAAGCTCTGAATTTTGACTCCATCAATGTAAGTTCTGTGGCCCCTTCTGTTCCTTTTAGACTCCTCTAGGTAATTGTGGGTTATTTGCCACCACTTTTACTGTAAGGTTTACTTTTGATGTTTTTATTATAAAAATCAAATTTGAAAAACATGGATATTAATATATTTTATGTGACCAAAAAAAACAGACATATACTTCAAAAAATTTGGGTGTGTGCAAAAAAAAACATGTTATTTTTTCGCAAAAAAATTGCCATCGAATAAAACCATTTTTTGCATCACTAGTTCTGAAAAATATCAATTCTGTTACTGATTCTGTTTTTCAATTCTGTTTCTCTGTTTAACAATATTCAGTCATAGAAATGTATAAATTTTATATTATTCTGTTGTCATTGATTGGGAAATTAAATGGCTATTTTCCATTCTAACATTGAACATTCCCGTCTTATTATTCTGTTTTGTGACTTCAAATTGCAGGAGCTTTCTAGGAAAAGCTTATTCTTTATCAAACATTAAGCATTGAAATTTTGCAGTGAATTTAATAATCGAGTCCACTTTACTGGCTTCCTTGTTCAGCCCTATATATATTTGGCCCTATAAATTTTTAGCCCTTGCCTTGCAACTTAACCCTAGCCTCTCAACCATCATTCACTGACTGACACACATTGGCTTCCTCTGTTGCATTGTGGGTTGTCACTATCAATTTTCAAAGCAGAGGTTTCATCAATGAATTCATTTATATTTGAGTGATGAGAAAATTGCACAGGTTAGAAAAGCCATTGATAGGTTTTTAACCATAACCCATAACCCATCGTAACCTAAGCTATCCTAACCTATCTCTTCCTGACCTATGCTAACCGAACCTATCATGATAATGTCAAGCATAAAAAACGTGGACCCATGAAAATGTTCCGTCAACATTACATAACCTATCCTAACTAACATATCTCAACCTATCGTAACCTATCCTATCACTGCCTATCCTATCCTAACCTATCCTATACTAACCTATCATATCCCAACCTATCCTATCACAGCCCATCCTATCCTAACCTATCATATCCTAACCTATCATATCCTAACCTATCATATCCTAACCTATCATTTCCTAACCTATCATTTCCTAACCTATCATATCCTAACCTATCATATCCTAACCTATCATATCCTAACCTATCATATCCTAACCTATCATATCCTAACCTATCATATCCTAACCTATCATATCCTAACCAATCATATCCTAGCCTATCATATCCTAACCTATCATATCCTAACCTATCATATCCTGACCTATCATATCCTAACCTATCATATCCTAACCTATCATATCCTTACCTATCATATCCTTACCTATCATATCCTAACCTATCATATCCTAACCTATCATATCCTAACCTATCATATCCTAACCTATCATATCCTAACCTATCATATCCTAACCTATCATTTCCTAACCTATCATTTCCTAACCTATCATATCCTAACCTATCATTTCTTAACTTATATCCTAACCTATCATATCCTAACCAATCATATCCTGACCTATCATATCCTGACCTATCATATCCTAACCTATCATATCCTAACCTATCATATCCTAACCTATCATATCCTAACCTATCATATCCTAACCTATCATATCCCAACCTATCATATCCCAACCTATCATATCCCAACCTATCATATCCCAACCTATCATATCCTAACCTATCATATCCCAACCTATCGTATTCTAATCTAACCTATACCATCCTATCCTAACCTAACTTATCTTCAAATTTCTTAAGTAATGTTGACAGAATTTTCTCACGGGTCCCCAAAGCTTATTGATTATTTTGTCCGTAGAATTTCCACGGGTCCTGCTAGTTTAATGGGAATGCTGTTAGCAAAATGCATACACTTGACATTTGTGGTATAAATAGAGAATTTTGAAATCATTATTGTTGTGTAGCTGAATTTTTCTTATGTTACAAGTTATAACATTTCATTAGCTTATTATTGAATGAAGTTCCATTACCTTACTACCATATGAATCATATTCAATGAGGATATCATCGAGATGAATATTGTAGTTTCATTTGGGCATGCGTAGGGTTTAGATGGGAAGAATTGAAAAATGATTAGTCATTACAAGCTCATCATTTGAACACAATGATTTTATAAGTATAATTATTTAATATTTTTATACCTCATAGAAGTTTTTCTCAGCGCTTACTTAAACTTTTAGGATGTTGCTTTTTGACAGATCGTGTGCACTATTTGTTAGTAATTGGTTGTCACAGAAGGCTTTGAACTTGAATATCTGAATAAACTTATAATGTTGGTTAAAAAAAAGTATTTTGTTTGTGCTGTGCATCTTAGTGTCTTCAGATTTACGCTGAATAAAATTGGAAAGCATCATTTGGAACAATTTTATTTTTCTGAAATTAAACTACAAAAAAGGTAGGATTATGCCAATGAAAATTAGAGAAAACAATTCATCCAAAGATGAATGGTCAAGAGAGTAAAAGTTGAAGTCTACACTGGAAAAAACAATTTAGGATAAAGCACTGGAATTATACAGAGTGGCATCTGAGCATTCAATGAAAGGATGGGTGACATTGATAGATTGTTGTAGTTGCTGAATTTTTGTTGTTGTTGGTACATTGCTGATTTTTTTGAAGAATGTGTGTTGTGATTCAATTATATAAATGTAATGGGGTGGGTATGAGAACTCCAATTCATCAAGTATAAGTATATTGAGCATAGTTGGTAATCTGTATGGCAGAGTATTGTTAAATCATATGAAAGAAGAAACAGAAAGGACAGTAGGAGACAAGCTGTTCAGTTTTTGGAAGGATAGAGGGTGTATGGATCTGATTTTAGCAGTGAAACAAATGGTGAAGTGGTTGAAACATTAAATTGGGGAGTGTTATTTGAAGTGCTTTGGGTGTCTGGTGTAAAGAGCAAGGTGCTAAAAAATCAAACGCTTTTTTGGGGCCAAAAACCAAAATGAGATAATTGCATGAAAATCTCCTAAGCCCTACCTCTATTACATAGAAACGTCATTTGACTCGTGTTGGCAACCCAAACCCTCATAATCACCTCCAAATTGCCCCCTTCCCCGCAGACGGGCTCAGAGTGACCAGCTGTTGCTCTGCTTAGCTTGGTTAGTTGCTCCTAAAATTTTTCTTTCTTTTTACACAACTGTCCATTCATTAGAGAGGCTTAGTAGTCTTTTGACCTTCTTAGTGAGACATTTTGTGCTTGTGCATCCTGTAAAATGCCTAGAATATCAAATGCAGCAGTCCGCTCTGGCTGAAGATGCTTTTTTAATTTTGAGAGGCAATTCCAGCTACAGTTTTTCACATATGCAGATCATTCCTACATCGTAAAGATGAAGATGATCACTATAAATTTAAGGGTACTTTATTGGTTAGGGTATCAAGAATTTGTTTATTGCAGAGAAAAATAAAATTGGATTTTAAAATTAGAATTCTTTTCAATTATGTCTAAGGCAATATCAAAAAACTGTTTCTGATTTTTTTAGTTATGTTCATTGTGAATCGAACAAAAAATTGACTCAAATACAAAATTAGCTGAGAAATTAAAATTTCAAGAAATTTGCTTCAGGGGGAAATTCCAAATACTCTATCGGCTATAAATGTTGTGAACATGCTGTGAATTCCTCAGAGTTTATATCACTCTAGAAGTATTATTTAAAAATTCTTGAAGATTTCATTTGGAAAAACTGTTGAGATCCCACTGCAGATGCAGCAAGTACTAGTGACATTAGTGGAAGTGATTTATTATATTTCACTCTGCCCTTCATCTCACTGTCGCATAATCAGAAAATTTCTTGTGAAATTCGTAATTTATGTAATAAGTTCTATCTGCAAATTGACATACGCATTACTTTCCAAAATTTTTTCAACATTAGCAGTTTTTCCGGTACGTCGATAAGATGCCTACTTATTTGCTTAGCTGCGTGGTCCATAGATATGGGTGTTGCCAGTGTGGGGCCACTTATTATGATGAGACTGCTTGCCATTTTGCAACACGCATAGCTGAGCACAAGGGGGTGTCGGTCCATACGGGAAATAGTGTTAAACCCATTGCACAGCAGTATAAGAGATCATGCATTAGAATCTGACCATCCAATCTGCACTGATAATTTCAAAATAGTTTCAACTTGTATTAAACATAGCCTTAAGTTACTACAAAGTATCATAATTCATCAATTTAAACCAAGTCTCAATGATATGTCGTCTTCTGCGCATCTAAATATCTTGTCCTAATTTTTTTATTTAATTTTCATTAACAATTTGTATTCATGTACTGTATTTACCATGTTTTAATTTATTATTCCAGATATTGAAAATGAGTATGGATATGCTCGAATGCTCTATTTTTAAAATACATCGTGAGATTTTGTGAAAGATGTTTTTACCCGCCTTAGTTTTACTGATTTATTATAACTATGGAAGACATATCTAAAATCTTTTAGACTTATTAGTAGTTTTTTAGTTTGTAAGTTTTGGCGGAAAACAATGGTATGAAACAGTGTCATATGCGCTCTGGTGCCCGGTAACTTCGAATGCCATTTTCTCTGAAACACTTCCAACTTAGCCACTTTATTTCTTCTCCAGTTTTGAAGGTTAGAAGAAAAAGTTGTAAAGATCAAAGATCTTTTTTGCATTGTAAAGATCAAGGAGAGTACTATAAAATTGAGAGGTAGTTTTTTGATCAGTTGATTATGAATTTTTTATTAATTTTTTCTTGCTGAATCAGGAAATATGTTTAAAAAATGAAAAAATATGCTACAATATTTCTTAAGCAGTATAAAAACATTGAATCCTAGTTTTGTATTTATGTCTATTGTAAATCTAACAAAAAAAATCTCTACACAATCTTGGCTGAAAAATAGCAATTTAAAGAAATTTTCCTCTGGGGGAGGAAGTGGGAGAAAAGAGATATGGGTGAATTCCAAAAACTTTATGGCCATAAATGTCTATTCGAATGTTATAAACATGTGAATACATTAGAGCTTATTTTACTCGTGAAGTATTTGCATAAATTTTTGAATATTTTATTGGGTCAAATTGTTCGATTCTCTGAAGGGGAACGTATACCAAGAATCCGGAAAATTCCTGATTTTGTTTTATAACTTTATTCATCAGAGACATGCTTACTTCACTAGCTGTCAAATATGCTGAACGTTTTGTGCTTTGTGACAGGGGGAAACGAGGGGGGAAGGGGGTGGTTTTGAATCCAGCTAGTAGTGCCAGACAGTCACTGCATTAGACACATTTCCGTAAAATTATTAGACATGAACTAGAAATATCTGGATTATGTTGTTTTGGTCTATTTAACACAGAACTCCCCAGTTTACAATCAAGCAAAGCTTCACAACGTTCTTTGCTGCGTGAGAGGGGAAAACGAAGGTGGGAAGGGTAGGAGTGCATCGAGGAGGACGCAGCGTGGGCGCTCCTGGGGCGGTGATATGAATCTATGATACCAGTTCTAAATGTCTCTTGATACCTCTGGTACAAGTTCCTTCAAGGAACAAAAAAATCTTTCATGAAAAACTATTCATATATTCAGATAGCTTTCAGAACATCAATTGTGTCAATTTTTCCAAGCAATATAGCTTGCATATGAGAAAAAAGTAAAATTTTAGAAAAATGTTCTCTCTGAACAGTTGGAAATAGGAAAATAGGGTATTTCCAAAAGCTATTATCTTAGAGCAATGTGATTTAGATATTGGATGCGCAAAAAGTGGCAGAATGGCTGGACGGAGAATCAATATGAAATTCATTGTACTTCTTTAGTTACAATGAATAATGTAACTAATCATCCATAATTTTCTTCTTCAACTTTGATTTTGTGTCTTGAACTCTTTTCCTTACTTGCTGTTCTTGTATGCAGAGGAATCAGTGTGACAGCAGACTATACGTATAGACTCCTTGTTGCCTCAACTTCAAACTAAACACTGCCTCCAACTTTCTTCCTATTAGAACACCTATGTTGGGAAAAGGAAGCCTTAAACTAACATCTAGTATAATACTTTAACTCTATACTAAGCAGTGTTTTCTTCATTTCTCCTTTTGGCTTTCCTGTGTTGGGGTTAGGGAGGCTTCAACTAATTTATAATTCTATCTGTGGGTTGTTTGACTATAGGGGTGAATCTGATTCCTGCTGGTTGACTATCTTTGTGGAGGGGATTGACCTTGGTGATTACAAGGAGTCTGTTAATAGTGTAGCCAGTTTGTAATGCTTCCAATTTTTAAATTGTTATGAAAAGATGAAATAAAATTGGTTACATAGAGAGGACTAAAATTGAACAGTTCATTTTGTTCTGTTTGGCTTTCAAAATAACCACCACAAGGCTCAAGACATTCACCAATATGGATATCAATTTGTGCTACAACATCCTTCAATGTATTAACGTAAATGAATTAAATGACTTTTTTGGCCTTGTTTTTACAGTGGAGCAATGTGCAATACAAAATACTCTTCATGTTATGAAGTCAGAGAATGAAACCTAAAAACGACAAAAACCATTAAATCTTGTTGATTTAAGAACATTTGATCCGGGTGAAATTCGTCTCTGAGGAAGTCAGCCCTTCAACTAATTCACTTCTAGCTTGATGATGTCCCACCAATGGGAGACCCTAATGAAGACAGTAATTTCTACAACTTGATGTTCATGTTGATATATGAACCTCTGATTTCTGTTAACCATTCATTATTGATTGATCATTTGAGACCCAAAAAACAATATACTCATCTTGTGCTAGCTGATTGTTATAAAGCAACCAAACACCAAAAGCTAAAGAATTAACTCACAAAGTAATTCGAAAGTGCGTGTTTCATTTAAAAAACCAAAGGGTTGAAAAAACAGGTATCGCTTCAATGAAATAATTATTTTGACTGCACACTTTTTCTCACTAAAGAATCTTTGAGTGGTTCATACTATAACACAAGGCAAAAATTATGCTACTCTATTCTTTTATTAAATGATCTTGAATTGTCCGATTCACTTGATGTATGGTTATCTTGCATTAATGAAATGTGTGGGCACTTATTATTTTCATTAATGATGGAAGAACAGCATTTTGTTTTTAATTTTTTCAAGTTATAACTTCAACTTTCTTAAATGTTAGAGCAAAGAAGCATCCCATTGCTCAGGTACCTAAGCACCCAGCATGGAGCGTGCAGTGGTTATGGTGCACAAGCTAACGGATGCTGAAGTGGAGAGGCTGTGCTGCAGGCAGGATTTCATCAAGCAGGAAGCTGCAGCGGAGAACATGGCGCAAGGTAAGACTTAGTTCTGGTCTGGGTGTTAGACAAAGACAGTTGTTCTTAAAGTAGAAAATTAAGCCTTAATAGTGTTGAAATAAACTATAATGGTATTAAGATAGAAGCTCTCCCCACTGGTTTGAGGGTGAGACCTGCTGCTTATGATATCATTAAATTATCCTTTTGTAATAAAGATCCAGGTATCTCTTTAACCCATTAATGACTAAAATTATTTTCTTGTTTTTTTTTTCGTTTGTTTTATGAAAATAGTGTCACTTGTGATAATAATTAACCATAAATGTGTTCAAATATTTATTTTTGATAGTAGAACAAAAAATATAGCTTGGTTCCATATGGAACCGCTCGGCATTAACTTAACAAAAATCTGAAATTTTTCAATTTTCTTCTAATAATATTTTTTCCGAAAGTAAATAATGAATGAAGATGGACCAGAATGGACAATACGTAACTGCTAATAAACCACTCTTATATAAATATACTGGCATATATTCTAATATTTAGTATGGAATGCTTCCATGCATTCGGGATGAACAGGAAGGTTGCACATTTTACAAATGTGATGAGTGCGTTGTCCACATTGTCTGCATCTACAGTGCTTCTGATCACGATTTGCTGTCCAATGTTGTTGCTGGTTGTTATATCTTACTTCATCTAGGATCGAAGTAGAAGGGTGCGATCTTGGCCCTGGTTGTTTTCTTTCCACACCATACGATGTCAGTACAGATACGACCAATTTTCTCGAAAAGTCTAACAGACTTATGTTTGCTTCTTTCTTCCTGTATTGAAACCATGCATTCACAACTTGTGCATTGAGACTCCATGCAAATAATGGCCACCACCACTTCTTAGACCTTATTCGGATGCGGTATGCAGACACTTGTTGATCAAAAATATCTATACCGCCCATATGTTTATTATAAACATGTACAGAATGAGGGACATCAATTTGAGTATGTTTTCTGGTAACTCTGTCCCATCTCCTTGCAGTCTGAATTGGATTTGCTCTTAGTTTGTTGGATCCTACGCTTACTACTTTGTCGTCTTTCCACTTGGTTACAGAAACACATCCAGAAAAAGCTTCATCCAAAGAACCACGCTTTTCCTTGTTCATAGAGTTTCGAGGCTTCAGTGGTGCCTTTCCTAACCGATCTTCTTGGAGGGTCGTTGTAAGAGCTATTCTTTCTTCGAAAGTTCTTTGAGAAGCCCAATTGAACCAAAATAATTGTCACATATAACATGTTGGCCTGGGGCCAATTGTGTCTTGTTTATCATCTCCATGACAACATTAGGTCCATGACCCAGCCCATGATCAGGTATCTTTGTGTTAGATCCACAGTATGGCTCTATGTGGAGAAGAGTGCCATCAGATTTACCTGCTCCCCATAGCTTATACCCAAATCTCACAAGTTTGCCTCTTATATATTGTTTATCGCCATGTCGACCATAGTACGGAACCATTATCTCATCGACACTCAAAAATTCATCTGCCTTATTGATCTTCATGGTTTCATTTAAATGTTCAAAAATTGGCCGCACTTTGTAGAACCTATCATCGTCAATCAACATATTATCAGTAAAATGGAGACATCGCATTATTTCTTCGAAAGAATCTCTCCTCATCGAATTTACGACAAGTAAGTTTTGAACGTCCTCCAATTGAGTCCAGTATAAGCGTCTGTTGGGTAATTTATTATACCCTGAAAGAATGAGGATTCCAAAGAAAACTCGCAAATTATTTCGGGTCAAAGAATCATGTTGCAAGGATTTCTGTTGAGCGTATAGCTTGCTTTGTTCGCAAATGTAGTCAAGCCATTCGTTTGTCCAATAATGGTTTATATGTTCCGATATGCTCTCCACAGTTTTTGTTTCTACATTAGAAGTATCAGCTTTATAGTCTGGAACAGTATCTACGATGTTAGCAACATCCTTATGCCATGTATAAGTTTCTTTCCGACGCTTCTTCTGTAAAACTTTTTCTGATGTTGTAGGCTGATCGATATCCAATTTTTGTTCATCACATTCAGTAATTACGTTTGCTAGGAGAACTCTCCTCGGAAGGTGATCGGGATTGCAAGTGACTGCGTCATCTGAGCAATCTGAATCGCAGTCTGTTTCGGCTGTTGCAGTTTCTATGGGAGGCTCAATAGCAAATATTTCATCTTCATGCTCTTCCTCCATCAACAGGTCAAGTGCTTCATCAAGCGATAATCTGAAAAAAAATTAGAAAAAAGAGTAAGTCAGGATGAAAAATCGTATATTATCTAACTTAGTTCATAATATTATAGTTTTTCGTTTATATACACATAACAGCTCTAGAGATAGTAGTTCACAAATATATAACAGAAAAACTGTTTATGTAACCTCCAAGTACAAAATTTCTAATAGAAACAACTTTTTGAACAGCAATGCATAACTGTATCATAAAGTTATCATCTGGAAAGATGAGATGCTCGGAATGCTTACTTTACTGCCGAGCAGTACCGTTTGGAACCAGACTGAATATTTTACGATATAAATGACTTTAGGAACATAATATCACGTAATACCATGTACAATATTATAAGTACACTCTTTATCAATAGAAATATGCATCTACCCTAAAAATAATATATTTTTAGAATGAACTTCTTACCTTTCTCTGATACGATGACGAGCCATCATGACTGACACCCTTTCCTCGTAATCTTCCAAGGCCAACTGAACAAGGAGTTACAGGCGCAGCAGAACCAAACGTCAGAACACGTACAAGCTCTGTATTGAACCAACCAACCCACTAAAATATTTATTTGAGCTTACAGTTAAATCATGCATCCATTTTTCCCCACTGGTTCCAAATGGAACCGCTCATCATTAATGGGTTAAATAAATGAATTTTTATGTTTTTAGTTTGTAATTTCTCCTATGTTAATAAAATTGGCAGAGTTTCTTCATGTATGCACAGTTGTTTCTTTTTTGGTTGGTCCATCTCTCTGTCATGCTCTTCACACTCTGACTGCAACATGTGCTGCTGGTGGCCTCGGATAAGAATTTCATAATGCTGTCGACTTACCAGTAGTTGCAAACTCAATTTTCATTATAAGTTAGTTAAAGCTAGATGAGGGTATGATTTAGTTAATGATTGCTTGTTCCAAAATTGCCTATTACTATTGACATTCAAGTTAAGTTGAATATTGAGCTTCAGTTTTACCAACTGCGGTCAAAGAGTTACAGATACTTGACCGTATTTGTGATACTAAGAATATTTTAATCACTGGTACTATCAGGATGAATATAGATATTTGTCATTTACATCTGGAAGATTTATGTAGGAAAAATATCTCATCTCCTCATTCTTGACAGGTCATGAACACTAATAGGATATAATGTCGAAAAAATTTTGTTTAGAAGTAAAACCAAATTGCACAAAAAATATTTCTCTCCAATCATTATTTTACCATGGTCTGTATAGCCAATTCTGGTTTGAATAGAATTTCTTGAGTCATACAGAAGATGAAGCAATTTGAACATAATGCAATTGGTACATACGTTTTGTCATTATCAGGAGCATAGCCAAATTGAAAGTCCCATGCTGTGAGTGGAGATATTGCAACACTAGACACAAATAATTTTAGTGATCTCAACATTATCTGCCACTTTTGTTTATGGGTTTATGCTGTCATTTTGCTTCCATTTTGGTGTACACAGTCATGTTTGTAGGTGTGTAAATATTTAGGAGTGTAATACTGCATGTAAATCACTGTTTGGAGTAAATCACTAGAGTACCACATTTATTACTCCTTTACATGACACATGACACAGTTTTGAGTGTCTGCCACCTGAGCATTCACACTATGGATTTTTATAAGAATTACTCTCAGAGTAAACCTCATCACACTTCTATTCTTCCTGTCTGCTGAACCATGGCTAAGAGTGTAATTTTGAGTATTTAAAAACCATCACCCCCTTATTGGACAACAATTATTGTGTCTATGGGTATAAGCACTCCCAGGGGAAATATGTGAAGTGCTGTGCTGAAGTGGGTAGGCCTTTTTTTTAAATAGAATGCATTTTTTGTTTTATTATGGACCATTTTTTTGTGGTTTGCTGCCGTCCGGTTTTTCATTATTCAATACTTTCTAAATGAAATAGATTAATTTCTGGGAAATCACGTTTTCAGGATCAAAAGAAAACCAACGTGGCTAAGAATATCATCATAAAAAACTAACATTCCGGATCATAAAAATTCCCTCTTCAGTGTTCTGTAATACAATAAATTGAATTACTAAAACATTTTAACTATAAATCTTCTGAATAAATTGGATGTAAGACAATGAAATTCAAAAGACGTGATAAAACAAAAACCAAACAAAATGTCAACAAATAATGAAAAGTTTCACCACCGTATCACATTCATTTATTGATGGATGGTTTTTTAAAATGTGTATAGATTCTAAAATGCGGAGATCGGACAAATTTGATGTTGAATCAAAAAATTTTAAAATTCGAATTTTCAAAATTTGGTCTTTCCTAAAACAATGTTCTCTTATAAATGGATTGGATGGTTTGGTCAAGTTACAGCCGTTGCAAAAGGAGATTCCCCAGTGTTGTGCACACCTCACAAACAATTGGAGCCCAGTGCTACCAATGTAAGAGCGCTCGCAGCGGTCACACGTATATTGACGTACAAATGAGGTGTGCAGCATCACATCCGGAGTATCCCTTTGCTCAAAGTATGATTCAAGTTTCCTATCGTTTTCAAAATATGAGCAAAGATTTATTTGTGGAAAAATATTCTTAACTGTTGACACTACTTCTTTTTCATTTCCTCTGTGTGGGATCCTATGAAAGGTAACTGAAAATACGACCTTAGCTTTGGCACAGTAAGAATTCTTGGCTTTGCACTGAACTTTCTACTCAAAAATTTCCGTAATTCAGTGGTAAAAATATTCTTTGAGAAATTTTTGTCCAATTGTTTGTGAGGTGTGCACAAGCAGCACAACACAGGGGAATCTCCTTATGCACCGGCTGTAACCTGACCAAACCATCCAACTCATCTGTAAGAGAACACTGTTTTAAGAAAGACCATATTTTTAAAAACACAAATGCAAAAAAAATTTGGATTCAACATCAAATTTGTCCAATCTCCGCATTTTAGAGTCGTAATGCATTTTAAAAAACCGTCCATCAATAAATGAATGTAATATGGCAGTGAAACTTTCCTTTTTTTGGTAAAATTTTGCATATTTTTTTGTTTTATCATGTCTTACATTTCATTGTCTTACATCCAAGTGAGTCAGAGGATATAAAGTTACAATGTATTAATACTTCGATTTATTGTATTACAGAACACTGAAGATTAATTTTCTACAATTTGAAATGTTTGTTTTGATCATGATATTCTTGGCCACATTACTTTTCCTTTTAATCCTCAATACTTTCTGCATCAAGTTTCATAAACTGCTTTCTTGACTTGCTGTTTCTATGTACCTTCTGCATACATTCCCCATTTCCTCAACACCATATTAAATGGTTCCTGCATCCTTCCTATCTTTGCAGCACCTGAGTTGGATAAGTAGGCTTAAATTTTCATATAATCCAAGTTGAAAACTTTGAAAAAAAACTGTGGTATTGCTCTGTTAAAGATAAGGACTTCAGTGGTAGAAGGCGTTGTGTCAAGTTTTGTTCTTTGTTTTCAGTGTGAAACTTCCTCCCACAAGGTTGAGAAATGGTTCATAATTGAGAAAGCATGTCACTCACTGGATTTCATTCTATTCTAATTGCCTCATTAATGATTTAAAAATTGGTTTACCTTATTTTAAATTCAAACTTCATGATGTCAGTCCGAAATATAGTGAAGTGGGAAATACATTTTTTAAAGCAAATTTTTATTGGGCTTGCTAGTTTATTATGAATTGTAAATACTATTTATTCTGAAGACTTTATTTCTTGCTTCTTATTGTCATTTAGATATGCTGGTGTAAGCTAAAATATGATTAAGCTCATTTAATCTCCAAAGCTTGTGAAGTCTTAACTTTTAGGTGGAAGAATTGCAATGTGTTCTCTGTTATAAGTATTACTAGATTTCTTTTCCTAACCTACAAGATCATTCCAGTTTTCATGTGTTAAAATACTAACAAAATTGTTAACATTGTCAAAATCTTGAAATTAAATTTGTATTTCAATACATAAACTGCTGTTACACGATTTGTTATCTCAGATGATATTTTTCTCAATGAGCTTGTGTCACTTGCAGGTAATAGCCTGAGCTATGGAAGCAATCTAAAAGAAATTCGCATCAAAAGTGAAGTGCCTGACGCTGAGCTGGAGGCTGTTACTGTGAAGGACGAGCCCATTGACTGGCATCAGGAACCCCAGGTGCTGGAATTGGTTGCTTACTCTTCTATGTATTGAGTGCTTCTAATTGGTTGCTTGATCTTTTCTTGAATGCTTCAAATTGGTGCGTGCAAATAACACGCACTGCAGGTTTAGGTTTTTAATTGTAATGCAATGGGCAGACGAACAAACTAAAATAAACTGGAACGAAGTCAAATGGAAAATCGTGAACAGGTACGATACAAGTCTCTTGTACAAGGTGGTTGATAATGCTCGTCAAAGTGAGTCTTTAACTATAGTTTAGACTCGTAGCTCGAGACGCCGGTAGTTCCTCAGCGTTGGAAACCTTGTTGTACTCCAAAGGCAAGAGCGCTTCTCTTCTAAGTGCTCTCACGCCCTTGTCTCCTTCAGCCAGCAAGGATTGGAAAGAAGTTTTCCAGACATCTTGACTCTGTTCTTGAGAAAAGGAAGAAGGTGTACTACTGTTTACTGCAAGAGGAGAAAAAATCGAGATGATTAATTTGTCACGTTAACTGGATGAAGGTAAATAACACGTTAATGAAAAAAATACACAAAAGATCTAGGATTAGCACTCTTACACTATTAACGCTGCTTGTTTGGTGTGAAATGCTTAGCGTTCCGAGACAAAAGGAAAAAATTTGCAGGATCAACAGGAATGGGCCTCTGCAGTAAAGTTATACTGTAAAAGGTTTAATAGTAAAAATAGATAGCAAGAAGCGAGTTTGAGTAATGAAGTCAATGTGATTCAGAAACTGTCTTAATTCAACGGTTCATCAAAACTCACCTGAAAAATTTTTCCTCAGTAAGGTTTCTTCTCTTTCAGTGATAAGTAAGGTGAAAGGCTCAAATGAAGCTACAGAACACGGAAGAGAAAATCCCGTTGGCCTTAATATTAACTTGAAGTAATTAATACTAGCTAGATTGCGAACAGCCAATCTGATGACTGTATCGTAATAATCCACCTTCGAGGAGGACAGCAAAGGTAAGTTAATAATCGCCCCTCGAGAGGGACTGCGAAGGTGCGTTAATAATTGCCTCTCGAAGAGGACAGCAAAGGTTAGATAATAATCGCCTCTCGAGGAAGACAGCAAAGTTAAGTTAATAATTACCTCTCAAAAAAGACAGCTAAATCAAGTTAATAATTACTGGGTTACCCATTAATAATTAATAACACCCAAGGGGAAAAAGTGTCAGAATAATGAAATGCAGGTAGAAGAGAAAAGTGAAGACAGCAGAACATGAACAGAAATGTTCGTCCTCATGCTAAACAGTGGGCCTTGATGGCAGTACCAACTAAACTTCACAACACTCGTCCGTTGCACCAACAGTAACTTCCACTGGCACAGGTAACTCTGGTTGACTTTCAGAAGCAAAAGCATGGATGGTAATAGAAACAATAATAATAATGCTTGAAACTAGGGACAAGTTCACAATCTCACCTTCGTTTGTGCTCCAAACCTCAAGTGTGTGGTGAAACAATGTCTAGACGACTTAGTTACCTAGGTGAGCACACTGTATTTAATATAGTTCACTCCCCTCTTGAGAGTTTCTTATTGGTTGCTAACTATCCTATGGAGTGTTTCTAATTGGTTGATTACTCTTCTCTTGAGTGCTTCTAATTGGTTGCTTACTCTCTTTAGTGCTTCTGATTGGTTCTTTACTCTCTTTTTGAGTGCTTACTCACCTCTTCAATGTTTCCGATTGATTACGTACACTCGTGTTGGATACTTCCAATTGGTTACTCACTTTCTTTGTGAATGCTTCCGTTTGATTTCAGTGGAGTTTTTATCATTCTGCAGAAAATTTGAATTTATTCATGTATTCTGTTTTTACTTGTTCTTGGCCCCTATTTTGTGACATTTATATCATTGTTACTGCTTTCACCTTTTATTGTTTTGAGCATTTCTGATATAATTGACAAAACTTGTCATTCAGTGGATTTTATATTCCAATTATTTTATGAATGAATTAAAGCGTTTCACTTTAGATACGCTTAATTCATTGCTAAACAATTTCATCACTCCTCAGGGGGATACAACTGTTGTATTTAAGGGAATTAGCGCTCCCAGGGGAACTGTGTGAGGGCCCAAGCTGATGGTTAGGTAGGCTTCCTTTTTGTTGAAATAGAATAGGTTTTTTTTTCAGTTACAGACCATCTTTTTTTCGGTTTTATTAACTTCTTTCTTGGCTTACTGTTTCTGTGCACTTTGTGCATAGATTCTGTGTTCCTCTACTCCATACTAAATTGTGCCTTCCTCCTTCCTCTCTTAGAACATCTTTGTCATGGTTAAGGGAGGCTTACATAATAATAATAATAATAATAATAATAATAATAATAATAATAATAATATTGTAAGGCCAGGTGTTGTTGCTCTGGCCATTGAGTTCCGTTTGAGGCGAGTGAATCAGCGGCCTTACTTATATGCTCCTCCTGCGGTTGGTATCGGTGATACGCAGTGGAGGAGTTGGAGCTTTTTGTTGAATAAATTCACATTGAGACATATTAAGATAACTGAGCACAAAAAAGACTAGAAAAGATTTAAAGGGTAACTGAGGTAGGGCACTACAAGTACCCTCCCCCTAGAAAGAAAGACGTCCGAATGATACAATTTAGTGGATTAAATTAATGATGCTGCAGAACGTTGGTGTTGAGCGATGAGGCGGACCGTCCTTGCGATGAGGACGAGCGTTGCGATGAGGCTGAGCGATGCGAAGAGACCGTGCGATAAGGCGGAGCGATGAGGCCGTGGTGTAGGCGTTTGGCAGCTCGGTTGTGCGTTTTGGCGCTTCATTTAATGTTCTTGGATGGTAGAAACACTTAGCGGAAATTGCGATTGGATGCTTTGTTGGAGAGCAGCAATGAGTGCTGCTCGGGTCACCAGTTGTTAGGGGCAGGCACTTTAGAAGCATCGGCCTGGCCCGATGGTGAAACCGCTGGAGAGCTGCTAGCTTCACCAGTTGTAAGGGGCAAGCGATGTTGAAGCCTCAGCCCGTTGGTGGAACCGCTGAAGATTGTGGGGTCTCCAGTTGTTGGAGCAGCTAGGGTGCCGATTTGAAAGAGGCTGACTGGGGTCACCAATTTTAAATGTAATGTCTGGGGTCACCAATTGTGAGCCCAGGTGTTGCTGCTTCAGCAGTTGAGTTCCATTTGCGGCGAAGATTGGCTGATGCTGATGAGCTTTACTTATATGCTCCTCCTGCGGTTGGTAACGGTGATACGCAGTGGAGGAGTTGGAACTTTTTATTGAATGAATTTACATTGAGACATATTAAGGTAACTGTACACAAATAAAGACTAGAATATAATTTGATTGGTAACTGAGGGGGCACTAGAATATATCTCATTAGCTATTAAGCGATGTTTTACTCTGGTTCCAGAAAATACTTTCACTGCACACTCCATTATTCTCGAGTTTCAATTCCGTTAAATTGATATTTGTCTATTTGGTTGTTTACTGGTGGTTAGTGTAATACATCTTATTTTCAAAAATTGTTGTACCACATAGAGTGACTATCTTTGACTGTCGGTATTGTATTGAGTCTTGTTTTGTAATTTTCGATTGCACGAATACTTCGTTGAACTTTTGCTCCATATTCAAGTATTAACCGGCAGGGAAGGCAGAATATGCTTTTCAAATTTCTTTCGTGGATTCTTTTTTTTTTGCTTCCTGTATTATTTGCATAAATTGTTTGTTTTGTTTTGAACAGTTGAGCGCATTTGCTCAAGATTAAAGTAAGAACATATGCTCAAGAGCACAACTTCGTCTCTAAAGTACATGGTTACCAAGTGCATATTGCTTTTAATTGCAATTTTTCATATGTGTTTTTTTCTGAGAACACTTACCAGTAATAACCGAGTAAAGTTCTTCCTCACAGGCCAGTTCAAGTTCAGGCTCTCATGCAGTTACTTTCAAGAGGGAAGTAGACTATGACTGCACTGAGGCACGTTCAGGATACGCAGAAGCGGAGGACGAGTTGAGGGAAGGCAGCTCTGGTGCGTGCATCACGAATGCTGTTCAGCAGGGACCAGCTGCATCATCTCAAGAGAGCGCTGACTCGCTACCATCAGATGTGTCAAGTAGCGGCATTGGTGTTGAGGCCGCACCTGCTGACAGACTCATGTCACGGCACTTACTGTGTGAACATTGTGATTACATCACTGGTAGGAAGGACTTTATGGAGCTGCATCTCCGTGTCAGGCACAAATTAGGATGTTACTACGATTGTGGGTTGTGTGATTACTCCACTATGTACATAAGTACTATGAAGCGGCATGTAATGGAGCAGCATGACACGGAAAGCCGGTACGAAGGCCTATCCGGGGGTAACCAATATCCAGGTGTGAAAATGACGGAAGAAAAGCCACGTGTTAAACATGGTCAGGAAGAGCGCAAATGTGATCAATGTAACTCTTGTTTTGTCGTCAAGTCCAGTCCTGATTCACCTAAAATAGGTGCATTAAACAATAGTATGGTGTACAAGTGTGAAGTATGCAAACATTCTTCAGCAAATGAAGGAAACTTGACGCAGTGTTTGTCTGGTAAACGCAAAATAAGACCTCAGATAAGCAGACATGTTCAAAGTCGATTTTACAGGCGTAACTTGAATGACTCTGCTCGTAGAAACGAACGTGAACCATACCAAGCTAGCAAAGATAGGAAAGGACAACAGTTCAAATCTGAGTTCTGTGACTATTCCTCGGCTCGAAAGAGGAATGTTAAACTGCACCTAGTCATTAAACATGGTAAAGGTAAGCTGTTCAAGTGCGAATTGTGTGAATATTTCTCTGCTCATAGGGGTAATCTTGAACGTCACCGAGCCAGCAAACATGGTGAAGGTCAGCTTTTCAAGTGTGAATTATGTGCATACACCTCTGCTCATAAGGGTCACGTTACGCGACACCTAGCCGGCAAACATGGTGAAGGTCAGCTGTTCAAGTGTGAATTATGTGCATACACCTCTGCTCATAAGGTTCTCATTACGCAACACCTAGCCGGCAAACATGGTGAAGGTCAGCTGTTCAAGTGTGAATTTTGCGAGTATTCCTCTGCTTATAGGAGTTATCTTAAACTTCACCTAGCCAGCAAACATGGTGAAGGTCAGCTGTTCAAGTGTGAATTCTGTGCATACACCTCTGCTTATAAGGGTCTCGTTACGCTACACCTAGCCGGCAAACATGGTGAAGGTCAGCTGTTCAAGTGTGAATTATGTGCATATACCTCTGCTCATAAGGGTAATGTTAAGCAACACCTAGCCAGCAAACATGGTGAAGGTCAGCTGTTCAAGTGTGAATTATGTGCATACACCTCTGCTCATAAGGTTCTCATTACGCAACACCTAGCCGGCAAACATGGTGAAGGTCAGCTGTTCAAGTGTGAATTATGTGCATATACCTCTGCTCGTAAGGGTAATATTAAACAACACCTAGCCAGCAAACATGGTGAAGGTCAGTTGTTCATGTGTGAATTATGTAACTATTCTTCCGCTCGAAAGGGTAATCTTGAACTTCACCTAGCCAGCAAACATGGTGAAGGTCAGCTTTTCAAGTGTGAGTTATGCGAATATTCCTCTGCTCATAAGGGTAGTCTTAAACTTCACCTAGCCAGCAAACATGGTGAAGGTCAGCTGTTCAAGTGTGCATTATGTGCATATACCTCTGCTCAAAAGGGTAGAATTAAGCAACACCTAGCCAGCAAACATGGTGAAGGTCAGTTGTTCATGTGTGAATTATGTAACTATTCTTCCGCTCGAAAGGGTTCTCTTGAACTTCACCTAGCCAGCAAACATGGTGAAGGTCAGCTTTTCAAGTGTGAGTTATGCGAATATTCTTCTGCTTATAAGGGTAGTCTTAAACTTCACCTAGCCAGCAAACATGGTGAAGATCAGCTGTTCAAGTGTGAATTATGTCACTATTCTTCCGCTCGAAAGTGTAAAGTTGAAAAACACCTAGCAAGCAAACATTAATGCGTTTTCTTACAAGATGTGAAATGCAGATTTATGGGCTATTCAAAAGTCTAATCACTGCATCACGATTCACATTCTTTAAAGATTGTAGCTCTTCCGTGTGGTCAAAGATCTTACGGGCTTCTCCCTCTGGAGAATGTAACTTTTGTGTCCATTGGGATTAGTGCTCACGAGAGGAATATGTGAGGTCCTGAACCAAAATTTAAGGGGATCATGTTTCTGTGGAAATGTTTTTAGTTTTGTTAAGGACCATCTTTTTTTTGTTTACTGCAGTGCTGTTTTTCATTATTCGTTACGCCTTTAACTTCATCTTGTTGCATAAATTTCTGTGAAACGTGCTGTTTCTATAAACCATGTGCATAAACCCTGCATTCCCATAAGTGATTTGCTTAATGATGGCTTCTCCTTCCTCTTTTAAAACCACTTTTATAATGAAACATGTCTGAACTATCTTATTTAACGTAAGTAACGCCTCGGTTGAGTTGTTTTAGGTGAAATTTTATTTCCTTCCTAACATTCATTCTTCATTTTGCGTGCTATTCTGCGCAATTTTCTTTAATTTATAATGTGTCTTTTCGAATGAAATGAGAACTTTCTTTCAGTTGCTGAGTGGCTTTTTAGGATGACGCATGAAAATCAGCCGTTGACATTCTATTTCGAAGTGTTTCTTGTCGCATCCGTGTGACATTTGTCAGACTTGCATTGCAAATTCTTTTTTTCTTCGTTTATATCCAGGATTGACGGTCACAATCTTGAATTGTTTCTGGTTCTTTTTTTTTGTGTTTGTGAGAAAATGTACATTTCTGGCAACCTTCTCAAATGTTTTATGTCAGAGGTTCTCAAACTTGGGGCCCTGAGAAAGTCCCAGGGGGTCTGCGACACAATGGAAAAAGTTACATCCAGACAATATGTATAATAATGCACAACAATGATTCTTCGTCATTATAATAGGTGGAATCGAAATTTTGGTGTGCATGCAGCCAGCACTTCTCTATGACATTTTTATGTCATTATATTTCATTTAGGTCTGTTGGCTCACCCTTTGCTTCCGGCTTTATTGGAGAACTGTGTTTACTTATGTTGCAATACGTTGCAATACATCTATCACATATTTTTTTTTTTTGGCAAGATCACGGAAAGCTGCGACAAATTTTGAGAAATTTAACATTCTGCTGGGCTACAAGCGTTGGAATGTGTGTAGTCGTAAACCTGCGGTCGGCGCCTCGTTCAAACTTGCTAGCTCTCGAGCATCGACAAGCCACCTTGGGGATACACAATACACACGCACGCACACACACACGCAGGCTTGGGATCAAAAGGCAGAGGTTTTGGCTGAACTGGGTAGCGCGAGTGCAGATTCAAAAGAGAAGGAGTAAGGCCCCTTTCACACAGAGTGTGAAATCACGCTGCGTGTATAAAATCACACTGCGTGATTTCACGCCGAACCTAAGCGGACATAGATAATGTACACTTCTATTCACACGCGACAGATTTTCACGCAGCGTGAAAGTTCACGCCTGAAGCCGAGCGTGTGTCTGCTAAAAACCTAACGTGAAATTTCACGCAAAAGTTTAGCTTTCAATGGTGTTCAAGTCTACCTTGCACACTGTGCGTGTTTTCACGCCGCCTCGCAGTGCGGTTCAGAGAGTGGGTCTGAGTGGATGTGTGGATGAGGTCAGAGTGGATGTGGTGTGTTATTGTTTATTTCTTACATATCTTTTATATGGATTGGAATACTAAGTAAAAGTTGTTTATACTAAAGAAAGAATTTTTTTTAATATTGCCATTATTACAACCTACTTACTTAGCAAGATCGAAATACTTTACCTGAGGGTTAAAGCCAGTTTTTCAATAGCAGGTACAGCATCCCTCATCTGCGTGTTGTTGCGGGTTAATTTGCCTTGGACGTATGACAGCAATTCGTCTAAACTTTCGGCAGACATACGGAAGTAATTGAAGAATTTGGCTTCATCTACCCTTAATTTTGCACATAGTGTGGCAAATTCTCCTTCTTGTGCCTTAAACTGACTATCTTATGTACCCAGCACCACCTTCTTCTCTTCCTTTCCTGTCTTTTATACAGCAAGTATAAAAGGAGAGCTTTCTTTACTTTACTCTGACGAGCCATTATTACCCAGTCCACAAACACTCGTGAGCACTCTCGGAGAACAGCAATGCAAAACTGACAGAATCAAGCATAAAAAAATGCCTCGTGTGAACGATTCAACGTGAAATCCCGCTGCGTTATTTTTACACGCAGCGTGATTTCACGCACTGTATGAAAGGGGCCTAAGGCTTAAGCAGAAAGCGGCACCATCTACACCAATGGTATGCTCTCTAAGGAATCACGTGTTTGGGGTATCGAGCGTGCGCCAATCAGAGTGCGAAACTTCAGGACATGCAAGCATCCAACGAATCAAAATTGAGGGACTTTCTCTGTGGCTTAGAACAGTCTAGACCTTTTGAGAATGAATCAGGCGAGAGCTATATTATGAGTTGACATGAAGAATCGGGAGGCTTTTGTTCGTGGAATTACAGAGGAGAAGAGGTGCGAGATCTGAGGGCACACACAACGTGGCATCCCGGCCGCACCCACGTCAAAGTTGCTCCACGCTGTGTGCTTGTGTTTCAGCGGCCGTGTGCGTGTAGGGTTCGTCATGTGCACTGGTCCAGAGTTGAACTCATTGCCAGAAGTCGTTGTATCGTCCAACTATGAGTGACCAGATGCCGCAATGCAGTTCGTTATGCACTTGCATAATATTTGACAAAAAAAGAAAAATTTATCACTTAATATGTATATTTGGAAATGTGCAGAATTCAGCAATTCAGTAGTGTTTCATCGCAAGCAATAATGCTTTCAAAAAAGTCATCTTTCATATGTTTTTAGATCTATTTGTATAGAAGTTTGCTCAATAAAGCAATCGTGATATTTTTTACTGCAAAATGTCAATCGTTAAAATTTTAGACCTCTATCAATCTAAAAAATGCAACGTTTCGATGAAACTATTACTACCTTCGGGCTGAAAAAGGAAGAAAATCATATTTTTATACGGTCACATTGATAGAAAATGACAATCAATTGTTCAAGTAGAAGCAGACATCGTAAACACAAAATTCTCATTGTAAGACGACTATATAGGAGCGATATTTTGTACTGTAGAAATAACGATCACCAGCAGGCTAGCTTTTTCAGCCCAAAGATGATAGTTGCACCGAAAAGTTTCATTTTATAGGTTTGCAGAGGCATAGAATTTTAACGATTGGCCTTTTGCAGTAAAAAAATGTTAAGTGAATTCTTTTTTGTTTAAACACGTGAAGAACTGAAATATTTTGTAGAGTTGAGAAGTTGAAAAGCGATCGTGATTAAATTCATAATAAATTATGAAAGCATGTATCACATATACATATAAATATTACTGCATGCAACTACCTTTCATTTAGAATGTTTTTTTCATTACTTATGTAAGAAGTTTTGAAAATGACATTAAATATCGTCCAATATATCATAGTTGTCACGTGAAGACACAAAAAATAACTAACTTGGTGGCATTAAATAGTGTGGCCACGAGCTTTGATATTCATTTAAAAACTATCTCATCGCCTGAGCAACTGAAAAAAATCGTTATTGATGAAACATCATATTTGTATGTCATATGTGACAGGGGGAGGGGACTATTTCCCGAGGGAAACTAAAAAGGTGAAACATTTGTGATGCAATTTATAACATTCATTTCTTCTTGTGTTAGCGTCCAATTTTCTTTATCGCCAATGAAAGTACCGAGGTTACTTTACTTTGCACTTTACGTCCAAAATAGTATGGTATTAAACGGGAAGGTAGTGGCTAGTAAATATACTGATATGAGCTCATCAAGTTTTCCACTGAATTTGTAAAATTAAATTAATCGAATTCATTTGGCGTCAATATGCATAAAAGGCATCTTGCAGAACGCTTCAGCACTTGAATACTTTAATTTAATACATATTATAATGAAACAGTTAAAATACTTTTATTCACTTTTTAAGTGAATAAAATACTTTTATTCACTTAAAAAGAATGGGTTAATTGTTCGAATGAACTACATATTTATAACATAAACCAAAGAGATTTGCATTGCAAACAATACTTCGTGGCATACGAACGATACATTATGACACGGTAGAATCGCGGTAACTGTGCTCTTATTTGATCTAACTCATATATGTGTCGTTCAAGACGGCTAAGACGTTTAATTGTACAGTGAAACATAGAGAATTTTGATCCATTGTTAAATGATACTTCAGTGGCAAAGTGTACAACATAATAAATGTTTGTATCACAATTATGTCACGCAGCGATGCGTGGCAGCTGTTGAAGTGGGCATGGTTTTTGATGACGTTGACTAGCCATGCACGTACACAGACTCGCTCACGCACACGGAGTGGAGCAACTTTAACGTGAGTGCGGCCGGGCGCGCTGCGCTGGTACCTCGGGGGTTTCATCGTGAGTAAGGCGTCCGGCCATAAATGGGTGGGCAGCTGAAACCTTCTACGGGGTTTGGCTGCTCAGTCGGTTTCAAATGTACTGTGTTGTGTACAGACTTTAATGAGGAGACACTTGTAATCTTGAGTTGTAATTATGATCATGATGCTCCTATAATTTTGATGTTTCAAGAGATGTTCATCTTGTGTGGTAATTTGGAAATGTCTGATACGAATTAAAATATGTGACCTTCGGTGCGATATAGTTTGAGTAACTGAAGCGCTAGCAAACCCATGTTACTACTACTACTACTACTACTACTACTTAGACTAGAATTAATCTTAAAAATCGACGGAAAAAGTTGTGAACTTTAATGTTGTTGGATTTCCACTTTATTCATCATCGATGGCAGGCGTAGTTGAGCAGAATTTTCTGATTTAAACTAAGATTAATTCCAACGTTTCTTGTGTCAGTTGTTTTCTAAAGAAATGTTTCGCTCTGAAATTCGCTATCATTTCCCGAAATAGATAGCGCTTTAAAAACTGCTGTGATATGCGAAAGGATCTCGTGAAAATTTTACTTGTAAAGGATCGAGTATGAAGAAATAATTCATATTTCAGTCCGCTGTATCGAAATCGTAATAGAGAACGTGCTTTCCTTTTTTAGTGTTTTAGTTGGCAAAAATATGAATTTTGAGCTTCCAGAATTAACGAGGTCAACTACCACTGTTGAAAACTGTTAATGGATTAGCTTGGCCTTTACAAATTTAGCCAGAAATACAGGTTAATTTAGTTACTGCAAGATTTTAATAAGCATTGCGAGCAAATTATCAATAGGTAACTGAAATTCAATCCTTAGGTCGTGCAAAGCGACACTATGGCAATGGCACGCAACAATTATCAATAACGCCTCAAGCAAAGCGTAAGCGCTGTGGCGCCGGTGTGAATAATCGAGTGTTGCTAGAACAAAAAATTATTGAACTAATAAGATATTTGAGAAATTTACGCAGAGAGTTAACGAAATCTGCCCTCGAGTTAAGGTGAGGTCGGATGGATTAAAAGAGTTACTTTATTGTGGTGTGGTATCTCCGTCATTTTTTTACTTTAAACTGTTCAAACACTTGTGGGAAAAACAATTGTCTTCGTGCGTCGTCCGTTACTTAGGATTCATGTGAATAGAATCAATTGGCTCCGAGAGATGAAACCCAGACCATCTTTGAGTTAAGGACATCATTATGACGTCAGCGGACCAAGTTACTGGAATGGGGCATTTTCAGGAATTGTGGTAAGCCAGTCGCTCGTTTCTTTTTCCTTTTGAGTTCAGGTAAAGAATGGAGCCAAGCAATAAATAATGGGCCTCAAGCAAGAAGCAAAGAAAGACACCTCCACTGATCGGCTCCATTTCGTCCACTCGGCACAAACACAGTAGGCAGACTGAAACAGAAACATCCTCGTCTAGAAGAAACATGAAAGTTGAAAAAGTGTTCCCAGACTGAGGTGAATCGTGAATTTTTCACTCTTATGAAGAAACCACATTCAAATATATAAAGTATAGTGTCAGAACACTTCAGCATGATAACGGAAGAATCAATATTGAGACGAAGCTCACTAGAAATTCAGGAAACGCGATCTAAAATATAACTTACAATGAGAAACCTTCATTAGTAGCTGGTAATGCATACAATGGCAACCTCGATATCTCGGCAAGAAACGGTCTTCATTACACACCTCGGTAACAAATACAGGGACTCGGTGCTACTGTAGCGTGAGGTCTGCCGCTATATCTCTCTTACCCAGGTGCAGTTTGAGATGTGCAAATTCAGTGTTTACCTCTAAATTAAATTTATTGAAATAATGGTTATCCATTAGCAACCTAACCTCATGCTATAGTACTAGCTAGCGGTAGATCTCACCCTATAGTAGCACCGGAGACTCGCCCCAGAAGCCGGTTCGAATAATTAGCCTTCGTCAGGAGTTGAGGATCCTAAGCCTTTTGATGTACAACCAAGTACTAATTAGCCATCTGTTGATGACCGTGATTTTAGTGCTGAAATATATACATGACTGTTGAAATATAAGATATATATTTTGTTAAATTAGGCTTTTGTCATCTAAGATAATCGACTTCCTGAACACAAAACCGTGGTTAGTTTCTGCTAGCACAACGACAGTTTTCTGAGGCAACTGCATGATTCATAATTGCATCGTTAAATCATAGGGAATAAGACATATTAGCTGATGAATGTGATAATGGTCGAAATAATTGTTAGTTTACTATAATGCAACTGCCGTGAACACAACACCTGCAGACGCAGTAACTAGTGGCAGACGACACCCACCAGTCAAGGACACACCCATGCGTACGCTGCACTCTCCATTTGCTGTAGCGCAAACATACTATACTTCGATAAAATGCCGACAACGGCTTTTGAAAATAATAGACATTTTTACGATCTTCTGAATCAAATCCTTCCCGAAACATGATTTGTGTGTTCAATTTAGGTGATGGATTGTACCAACTGTGATCTATACGAGATATTGGTAAACAAATGTGATGTGATTCACTGTTTCCGTCCTCAGAATAGATGTTAATTATTTTTAATACATAATTAGTTAATAATTGTGTAAGACATGAAAAATCATTCAAATAAATTCGTTTTATTTATGTCGTAATATTTTATGACTAACTAAAACAAAAAAATGTGAAATTGAAGAGAGGTATTTGCTTCTTAATTCAGTGCCGTGAGTGATTAGGAAACTATTTTGCGATGGCTATTATTCAGCCTATTATTTACTCATTACTTGAACATTGAAAATCAAAAATTAAATCTGAAAGTGACAGTGAACCCCTGTATGCATGATATAATGTTCATATAAATGAATTTAAAATGTTTTCATGGACATTTACATGAACATAGTTCTTAGCACTGAAGTCCGTTCGATGTAAATACTTATCACTTAAGTTCTTACAAAGATCCTAATTCCCAGCTCCGTCTGTGCCAAACTTCCCGGTTTAGGATCACCAAAACCCATTCAGGTGCAGCAGCGCAGCCGCAGTGACAGTTGGTCACTTCGATAATGTTTCAATAGATCAAAGAAAACTATAATCCCATCCGTATCATACATGTAACATGAATGCCTACAGTGAACGTAGCTGTAGTATGAAAATGTATGAGCTCCGTACCTACACCAACACCGTACCTACACCAGTGTCGTACCTACACCAGCACCGTACCTACACCAGCACCATAACAACTGATGTCTTAAAGTATAAAATAAGAAGAAAACAGTAATCTATTGATTTCTACGACTATGATAATTTAACGAACGATAATAACGCAAACAGCATCAACGGTGGTGGTTGGCGCGTTGATGCTATGTAGAATTGAACACTGAAGTGAAAACCTACTACACAAGAACTTTGATAGCTCTATATTAAAATAATTTACTCATCCATCAAGTTTAAAAAAATTCAAATCAGATTTTGTGGGAGATGATATAAAAATACTATTAGAACTGCGATTAATAAATGAACTTGTTGAAAATTTTAGAATACTGAATTTCCAATCATATCAATGTTTTGCAATAACCTGACATATATGTGAAGTCATCAAGTTCATGTTCCTAAAATTTAGGTGGAACGAAGCCAATTGCCACAACACGACGTTTATATTTGTTTTTTTTTTATGTTAGTTTAACATATTTTTATAGCCTATTCTGGCTTACCTCATTGTAGCCCTACCGTAGAGATAGCGTAGGCTGGATACCTTGACGCGCACGTTACCTCCGACGAAGTACAAGAAGCGTTGAAAGGAAGCTGTTCGCTCGATTTAGTCCGTCATTGAAGTAACCGACTTCCTGACCATAAACCTGTTCTCAATTTCTGCGAGCTGCCGCCATTTTGCTGTGCAGCTTACTGCCTGAATGTTGAATGTTGCATCGTTTGGCCGTGAGTGAGGAGACAAATGTGTAGCTGATGGTGGGGATGAATGTTGGAGGGCAACTTTAGAACGATTGCCAAGAACACAACACCTGCAGACGCAGTAACTAGTGACAGACAACACCTGCAGACGCAGTAACTAGTGACAGAAAACAACACCTACAGACGCAGTAACTAGAGGCAGACAACAACACCTGCAGACGCAGTAACTAGTGGCAGACAACACCTGCAGACGCAGTAACTAGTGGCAGACAACACCTGCAGATGCAGTAACTAGTGGCAGACAACAACACCTACAGACGCAGTAACTAGAGGCAGACAACACCTGCAGACGCAGTAACTAGTGACAGACAACAACACCTACAGACGCAGTAACTAGTGCCAGACAACAACCCCTACAGACGCAGTAACGAGTGGCAGACAACAACACCTGCAGAAGCAGTAACTAGTTGCAGACAACAACACCTGCAGACGCAGTAACTAGTGGCAGCCAACACCTGCAGACGCAGCAACTAGTGGCAGACAACAACACCTGCAGACGCAGTAACTAGTGGAAGACAACACCTGAAAACGCAGTAACTAGTGGCAGACAACAACACCTGCAAACGCAGTAACAAGTGGCAGACAACAACACCTGCAGACGCGGTAACTAGTGGCAGACAACAACACCTACAGACGCAGTAACTAGTGGCAGACAACAACACCACAGGACACACCAACACACACGCTACACTCCCCCCTCGCTGTAGCGCGAGTGAACTGGGATTTGATCAGCCGACATCGGCTCACAAAAATATTAGCTCCTGAGTAATCAGAAGTTAATGAGGCCACAGTACCAAATTCAGAATAGCGTTGGGGAAATTTGACGTAATTTTATTCAAGGAAAATCTTTAACACCTAATTTCAGGACTCAAGAAAAAAAATATCATATTAGATCAAAAACCTGTAACAAAAATTTAGTTCTTCATTCAATGAAGCTTGAGTTATGTGAAACAGAAATTAAAGACCCGGTATTGAAATAACTTTTTCACGCTTTCGAAGGCTGATTATGGAAATTTGATTTGCGCATTGAATATTATTTAAGTTTCTTAAGTTCTCCTCTCATCGCCCGTCACTTCGCTCTATCATGATTAGTGTTATTATCATTGTAGTTTTGGTGTCATTGTAATACATGAAGCCATGTTTAGGACATCCGCTACGCCCAACTTCCCGTCTTAGGATCACCAACCTCCTGTTTAGGTGCACCGGTCTCAGGACGACCTATAACGCGATGCAAAATATTATGTTGTTGGCTAGGGCAACTATAAGGAAGGAATTTTGTGGCAAATTTGTGTACATTGCTACTGATGATAGTAATTGTAAATTGATACTTACGCGATGTTTGTGTTCAGAAAGTTCGATGTTTGAATGACGGACTAACTCAAGAGAAAAGCTATCTTATGATGCATCTTGTACTTCATCTGAGATGGAGTTCACATTTCTAAGGCGAACACTTTACGCCATCTCCACAATAGCACTACAATGAAATGAGCCTGGATAGGCTACAAAAATATTTTAATCTGAATCAAAAAACGATTATTAACATCGCGTTGCGGCAATTGGTTTCACTCCACCAAAATTTAGGAATATGAACTTGACGACTTCACATATATGTCAGGTTTTGCCAAACATTCATATGACTGAACATTCAATCTAATAAAAGTCTGTGCAAGTTTGTTTTCTTAGCATTTCTATTCGTTTTTCAATATCATCTCACACATACACCAGGCACTTTTCTAGGCACGGTGCTGGTGTAGGTACGGTGCTGGTGTAGGCACGGTACTGGTGTAGGTACGGTGCTGGAGTAGGTACGGTGCTGGTGTAGGCACGGTGCTGGTGTGGGTACGGTGCTGGTGTAGGTACGGTGCTGGTGTAGGTACGGTGCTGGTGTAGGTACGGTGCTGGTGTAGGTACGGAGCTGGTGTGGGTACGGTGCTGGGGTAGGTACGGTGCTGGTGTAGGTACGGTGCTGGTGTAGGTACGGTGCTGGTGTAGGTACGGTGCTGGTGTAGGTACGGTGCTGGTGTAGGTACGAAGCTGGTGTAGGTACGGTGCTGGGGTAGGTACGGTGCTGGGGTAGGTACGGTGCTGGTGTAGGTACGGTGCTGGTGTAGGTAGGGTGCTGGTGTAGGTACGGTGCTAGTGTAGGTACTGTGCTGGTGTGTAGGTACTGTGCTGGTGTAGGTGCGGTGCTGGTGAAGGTACGGTGCTGGTGTGGGTACGGTGCTGGTGTAGGTACGGTGCTGGTGTAGGTACGGTGCTGGTGTAGGGACGGTGCTGGTGTAGGGACGGTGCTGGTGTAGATATGGTGCTGGTGAAGGTACGGAGCTCATACATTTTCATACAACAGCTACGTTCACTGTGGGCATTCATGTTGCATGTATGATACGGATGGGATTTTAGTTTCTTCTGATCGATTGAAGTATTATCGAAGTGACCAACTGTCACTGAGGCTGCCCTGCTGGCTGCACCAGAACGGGAGTTGGTGATCCTAAACCGGGAAATTTGGCACAGACGGAGCTGGGAATTACGATCTATGAGAGAACTCGAGTGATAAATATTTTCATCAAACGGACTTCAGTGCTAAGTGCTATGTTCATGTAAATCTCCATAAAGACATTTCAAATTTATTTATGTGTACGTAAATGAGAATCATGAATTTATATTATATTTATATCATGAATACTGGTTTTAATCGTCACTTTCGGATTTATTTCGATTTTTAATTTTTTTGCAATGAGACAATGATAAATAATAGGCTGAATGACATCAATCGCAAAAATACTCACCTAAACACTCATGGCAATGAATTAAGAAACAATTACATCTCCTGACGTTCACTTGAATTTTGTCATAGTTAGTCATAAAATATTGCGACAGTCATGAAAACGAAGTTATTTGAATGATTTTTTATGACTTACAAAATTTGAAGAATAATGTAATGAAGAATAATTAACATCTATTTTGAGGACGAAATCCGTCAATCCCATTACATTTGTTCACCAATATCTCGTATAGATAACAGTTTGTACAATTCATGACTTAAATTGAAGACACAAATCACGATTCGGATATGGAGACGTGCAGATAAAGCCTATGCTCGTGAAAATTCAAATTATTTTCAATGGCCGCTGTCGGCATTTCATCAGAGTTAAAGTACGAGTATGTAGGCGCCGCGCTCCAGCAAGTGGAGAGAGCAGCATCCGCATGTGTGTGTCCTGGACTGGTGGGTGTGTTCTGTCACTGGTTAAAGCGTCTGCAGGTGTTGTGTTCACGGTAATTGCATTATAGTTATCTAACAATTTCCCCACCATCATCATATTCATCAACTAATATTTCTTATTGCCTTTAACTAAACGATGCAATTATGAATTATCATGGAGTAAGTTGCCTCAGAAAACTGTCGGTGTGCTAGCAGAAACTGACCACGGTTTTTTTGTTCAGAAAGTCGATTATCGTAGATGACAAAAAGCCTAACTTACCGAAAATGATTTTATTATATCAACAGTTATACCTACATATGTTTCATAACTAAACTCACGGTCATCAACAGATGGCTAATAAGTGCGTGCACATCAAATGGCTTAGGATCTTCAACTCTTGACGGTATCAGCAAGTCTACTGTAGCATAAATCAGCATGTCTACAGTAGCACAAATCAACATGTCTACAGTAACACAAATCAGCATGTCTACAGTAGCACAAATCAACATGTCTACAGTAGCACAAATCAACATGTCTACAGTAGCACAAATCAACATGTCTACAGTAGCACAAATCAACATGTCTACAGTAGCACAAATCAACATGTCTACAGTAGCACAAATCAGCATGTCTACAGTAGCACAAATCAACATGTCTACAGTAGCACAAATCAACATGTCTACAGTAGCACAAATCAACATGTCTACAGTAGCACAAATCAACATGCCTGCAAAAGTTCACATCCACAAAACAATCCAACACAACCAAAGCTCGCCCACAATTCCCCCACCGCAGCGATGCTCTGAGAGACGCCAACACTTGGACGTTCGCGCAGTTCTAGGGCATTGATTCAGTTATGAGTGTGGCCTCTGAAGGCTCCAAAATATATTTTATAACATGAAAATACATTAATTGGACACTTGGCAATGCCCTATGACGCGATACACTCTCAAATACGAAAGTTCATAAATTCACTTAAGTTTCGAGAGTTCAAAGTCAAGTTAAGAATCTAGTACGGAAAGCTACTGCTTCCACAAGGTTTTTCAAACAAATAAATGTAAGTAAATGTACGAGGAGCTCACGATATTAGAACTCAGGAACTTAAATTCACCGCACCAGAACGCTATCGATCGCGCTACCGGCCACCCTAAAAAGGTGGTCGACGCACAATGAAAGCAATCTTGGCACAGTGAAAGCAGGCACGAACTTGGCCCGACAGATATATTTCTTCAATTTTTACTTAAGTTTCGAGAGTTCAAAGTCAAGTTAAGAATCTAGTACGGAAAGCTACTGCTTCCACAAGGTTTTTCAAACAAATAAATGTAAGTAAATGTACGAGGAGCTCACGAGATTAGAACTCAGGAACTTAAATTCACCGCACCAGAACGCTATCGATCGCGCTACCGGCCACCCTAAAAAGGTGGTCGACGCACAATGAAAGCAATCTTGGCACAGTGAAAGCAGGCACGAACTTGGCCCGACAGATATATTTCTTCAATTTTTACTTAAGTTTCGAGAGTTCAAAGTCAAGTTAAGAATCTAGTACGGAAAGCTACTGCTTCCACAAGGTTTTTCAAACAAATAAATGTAAGTAAATGTACGAGGAGCTCACGAGATTAGAACTCAGGAACTTAAATTCACCGCACCAGAACGCTATCGATCGCGCTACCGGCCACCCTAAAAAGGTGGTCGACGCACAATGAAAGCAATCTTGGCACAGTGAAAGCAGGCACGAACTTGGCCCGACAGATATATTTCTTCAATTTTTACTTAAGTTTCGAGAGTTCAAAGTCAAGTTAAGAATCTAGTACGGAAAGCTACTGCTTCCACAAGGTTTTTCAAACAAATAAATGTAAGTAAATGTACGAAGTAAATAAATGTAAGTAAATGTGGAAGCAGTAGCTTTCCGTACTAGATTCTTAACTTGACTTTGAACTCTCGAAACTTAAGTAAAAATTGAAGAAATATATCTGTCGGGCCAAGTTCGTGCCTGCTTTCACTGTGCCAAGATTGCTTTCATTGTGCGTCGACCACCTTTTTAGGGTGGCCGGTAGCGCGATCGATAGCGTTCTGGTGCGGTGAATTTATGTTCCTGAGTTCTAATCTCGTGAGATCCTCGTACATTTACTTACATTTATTTGTTTGAAAAACCTTGTGGAAGCAGTAGCTTTCCGTACTAGATTCTTAACTTGACTTTGAACTCTCGAAACTTAAGTAAAAATTGAAGAAATATATCTGTCGGGCCAAGTTCGTGCCTGCTTTCACTGTGCCAAGATTGCTTTCATTGTGCGTCGACCACCTTTTTAGGGTGGCCGGTAGCGCGATCGATAGCGTTCTGGTGCGGTGAATTTAAGTTCCTGAGTTCTAATCTCGTGAGCTCCTCGTACATTTACTTACATTTATTTGTTTCAAAAACCTTGTGGAAGCAGTAGCTTTCCGTACTAGATTCTTAACTTGACTTTGAACTCTCGAAACTTAAGTAAAAATTGAAGAAATATATCTGTCGGGCCAAGTTCGTGCCTGCTTTCACTGTGCCAAGATTGCTTTCATTGTGCGTCGACCACCTTTTTAGGGTGGCCGGTAGCGCGATCGATAGCGTTCTGGTGCGGTGAATTTAAGTTCCTGAGTTCTAATCTCGTGAGCTCCTCGTACATTTACTTACATTTATTTGTTTGAAAAACCTTGTGGAAGCAGTAGCTTTCCGTACTAGATTCATAAATTCAATACGATATATTTATATCAATTGAAATAAAGCTTGGAAAACTGAACTTTGAAATCATAAAATATACTTAATAATAGATTCGATGGCCAAAATTTGTCTTTATATTTGTTTAAAACACTTTCTAATACAATTACGTTGATATATTCGAATTAAATTTTTTTACGGTAACTGTAATATTTGAAAAAACGTGATATTATCTTCATACATGTTTTAATGAATGGAAAAAACTTTCACGTTGACTTGTGTGCCTGTTGTGAGCCCCATCGACGTATTGAGTGTTTTTTGCTGTTGCCACTATCGTTACTTCTGTGTATGATCTAATGCATTGCTGTTTATTGTATTGTCACTACCTATTGTCATCGTTCTAGGTAACGTTGTTACAATTACTCTCAAAATCATTATGATAGAATAATGAATGTAGTTTCAATAAGTGTAATCCAAGTCTAAGTTTAGGCTTTCATTTCAGTTTTCCTGGGTTTCCAATTCTTGATAACTAACTAATTAATATTATTGTTAACTAACAATTCAATATTATTGTTAACTAACAATTTTCCCTACCACCATCAGCCAATGTGTCTCATTGCCTACGGCTAAACGATGCAATTTTGTATATACAGGCAGGAAGCTGTATAGGAAAATTTCGGCGTGCTGGCAGTAACTGACCACAGATTTGTGTTCAGAAAGTCAAGTTTCTTAACCCAAATTACTCTAACTCAAACGAATATCTTTTTAATAGTTTCATTAAGCCTAGCAGAAACCACTACTCTCATTGGGAAACGCTCTACAGGTAATGCATCCATCGTTCATGCGAGTCTACCCTAACTCTCATAATAAATAGTTTATATTATATTACAAGCAGTCCAAAGAAATATCGAAATTTTTTAACAGTTGGCACTCGACTAATTTTCCAACTGTAATATCATAAGCTTGAATAACAGAATTGAAAGATTATTATTTATTTTTTTTTTTATTATTTCATTATTATTTATTTTTTTTAGATGTTATTCATTCATTTCTAATAGGACAAATTTGTTTTCTAAGCGTTTTGATTGATTTTGAACTGCAACGGTAACTAATTCATTTTCTTTTCGATATTTTCGATCATGAGAGAATCCTCCGTAGGACAACATGCCACCTCTCATTGTTGATGCTATTTGCATCATTTTCACTTCCTATGTTTTTGTTACTGTATAAATCCGTTCTGTAACGTTTTTATCAATATATACATTGTTATTTTGGTGCTGATGTAGGTACGGAGCCTACGTCACTGTAGCTACACCAGCACCATAGCAACAGTACAATAACGTAATAATAATGAAAGATTAGATTATAGATTATAAGTTAGTTTAAGCCTCCCTAACCGCTGCAACAATAGAGCGTATCGAAGAGAGGAAGGAGGAAAGCACCATTTAGTATGGAGATAAGAAAATGAGGAATCTATGCAGAAAGGGCATAGAAACAGTAAGATGGGAAAGAAGTTCATGAAATAAGATAAAAGCTGAAGAAGAGAGTCAGAGGTGCTGAAAAACAGGACAGTAGTGAACCGAAAAAAGTTGGTCCTTAACATAACAAAAACATTTTAATTCAACAAAAAGAAGGCCTACCTAACTCTCAGCTCGGGCCCTCACATTTTTCCCCTGGGAGCGCTAATTCCCATAGATACAATAGTTGTATCCCCCTGAGGGGTAATAATAATGAAAACAAGACGGTAATGTGTTGATATTCACATTTATGCAAATGTGAGAAGCGATATAGCATCAATGGTGAAATTCATCATGTTGTTGTTCGTGGAATTGAAAACTAAGTAAAAAATTCCTTCCATCCAATTCTGATGATGCTCGTCGTAGCCGTGAGACTAGCGAACTTGCCTCCGTCCAGGCAGACCCTGGTTCGAGTCCCGGCGCTGGTGGCGATTTTCTCTGTTGGGTATAGGGGAAAAATTCCAAGCACAATACCCCACTCTACCCAGGTGTCTGAAATGGGTACCGGTCTTGACCGGGGAAAAGCGTAATGGCGTCCTGGCGTTAGTTATAAGGCATTTGAAAATCCAATGTATAAGGTGATATGTTTCAGGCTTGAAATTGGAAATAAAGCATCCGTAGATGCCTTCATTAACATTCATTAACATGATGACTGATCATAAAAATGAATTAGTTTGCCTTTCAGCAGTTTGCAAAATTTCAACTAATTTTGTGTGAACGTAACGAAATATGCTTATTCATTCGGCATAAACAAATTTGTTAGCAACTCAAAGTGTGATATTTCAGAATAATCGATTGTACAAAACAATGTCAGGTTATTATTTAACCTTTTCAAATGAACATACGGTAACTAGAGTGGGTTCAAGCATTTGCAATTATCTTCAACGAATAAAAAAATATAGAAAGGTATGAAACGTTTTCACAGCCACTATCGGAGCCTAATACTCTCGACATTCTCAGATTCTCTACATCAGAAATGGTTGAGTAAAAGTTATCATATGCTGAATTGCTCAGTATTCCTAAGAATATCTGTAAAGGTTGAGTGACGTTATGTCATCTGAAATAATTGACTTCCAAGCACACACCTGAGGTCAGTTTTTGCAAACACCCCGCCAGTTTTACTAAGCAGCTTACTGCCTGAATATACAAAATTGCATCGTTTAGCCGTAGGTAATGAGACATTAGCTGATGGTGGTGGGGACATTGCTGTGAACACACCTGCAGACGCAGTAACTAGTGGCAGACAACACCTGCAGACGCAGTAACCAGACGCAGACAACAACACCTTCTGACGCAGTAACTAGTGGCAGACTACACCTGCAGACGCAGTAACTAGTGTCAGACAACAACACCTGCAGACGCAGTAACTAGTGTCAGACAACAACACCTGCAGACACAGTAACTAGTGGCAGACAACACCTGCAGACGCAGTAACTAGTGTCAGACAACAACACCTGCAGACGCAGTAACTAGTGGCAGACTACACCTGCAGACGCAGTAACTAGTGTCAGACAACAACACCTGCAGACGCAGTAACGTGTGGCAGACAACACCTGCAGAATCAATAACTAGCAAAAAATTTAGTGAAACATACATAAAATTTCGCTTTTGGGTATTATATTTTATATTGTCACTTTCAACAAAAATTTATCAGTCATCTTCGAAAAAGCTACGTGAGTGTTACTCTACTACTTTTCAGAATGAAAGAGTTGGCTGTGTGTTAAAGTGTTCATAGTGAGTGGAAGGAAGCTGCCTCGCCTACTTGCTGCATGTCGCCAAATAAGCCGGATACTGTAACTCAGTTTTTACTGTGTGCCTGGTCTGCCCATCGCCGAGGAATTTCCGATGTATTTTGTCTGGTAGTTGTATTCGCCTTGCCATCGTGACAGTTTAATATGCTCATCTTGAATGAAGGGAAAATTTTAAGGCATTCCTTTACCATGTTTTACTGAACACACGCGTGAACTATATTTTAATCCTGCAAGAAAATCTGTGGCCTGGAAAGTGAACTATTGTCTATCGACCTGCGGCTTTGTAAACTTAGTTCCGTTGCTGACAAGACTTTTTTATAAGCAAGAACTGACCAGCCTGGCTGTAGCTGGTGTGCATGCTGCTGGAGAAGCTTCAGCAGCTGCAGTTCGTTTACAGAGACGCGGTAACACTATCATCAGTAACAATACACGCACATTTGCCCTAAATTCCTTCTTTATAGTTACCCTAGCCAACAACATAATATTTTGCATCGCGTTATAGGTCGTCCTGAGGCCGGTGCACCTAAACAGGAGGTTGGTTATCCCAAGACGGGAAATTGGGCGTAGCGTATGTCCTAAACATGGCTTCATGTATTACGATGACACCAAAAATACAATGATAATAACACTGATCATGATAGAGCGAAGTGACGGGCGATGAGAGGAGAACGAAAGTAACACGATATCATTTCAATGCACATATCCAATTTCCATGGTTATCCTTCGAAAACGTGAAACAATTATTTTAGTCCTGTGTGCTCAATTTCGGTATCACATAGCTCAAATTTTTCTCAGATGAAAAACTGATTTATGATGATATGTAATGATTGAATCAGATGATATCAATAGTTTTCAAATTGTTTAATTACCCATAAATAGTTTTCTCAAATCATTCTACGTCAAATTTGAACGATGAAATATTGATCACGTATATCAAGGCGCCACAAACTGTACAAAATTTAACATGTGTTAATGTTAATGATGAAATAATGTTGCACACATGTTAATTTTGTAGGCCGGTGTCGGCTAATCAAAAACCAGTTCACACGCGGTAGAGCGAAGGGAGGAGTGTAGCGTGTGTGTTGGTGTGTCCTAGACTGGTGGTGTTGTCTACCACTAGTTACTGCGTCTGCACGTGTCGTTGTCTGCCACTAGTTACTGCGTCTACAGGTGTTGTTGTCTGCCACTAGTTACTGTGTCTGCAGGTGTTGTTGTCTGCCACTAGTTACTGCGTCTGCAGGTGTTGTTGTCTGTCACTAGTTACTGTGTCTGCAGGTGTTGTTGTCTGCCACTAGTTACTGCGTCTGCAGGTGTTGTCTGCCACTAGTTACTGCGTCTGCAGGTGTTGTCTGCCACTAGTTACTGCGTCTGCACGTGTCATTGTCTGCCACTAGTTACTGCGTCTGCAGGTGTTGTTGTCTGCCACTAGTTACTGTGTCTGCATGTGTTGTCTGCCACTAGTTACTGCGTCTGCACGTGTTATTGTCTGCCACTAGTTACTACATCTGCAGGTGTTGTCTGCCACTAGTTCCTGCGTCTGCACGTGTTGTTGTCTGCCACTAGTTACTGCGTCTGCAGGTGTTGTCTGCCACTAGTTACTGCGTCTGCAGGTGTTGTTGTCTGCCGCTAGTTACTGCGTCTGCAGGTGTTGTTTTCTACCACTAGTTACTGCGTCTACAGGTGTTGTTGTCTGCCACTCGTTACTGCGTCTGCAGGTGTTGTCTGCCACTAGTTACTGCGTCTGCAGGTGTTGTGTTCACGTCAGCTGCACTACAGATGTTAACCAACAATTAATTATCCCCACCATCACCGGCTAAAACGTCTCATTACTCATGGCTAAACGATGCAATTTGGAACATTCAGGCAGTAAGATGTGCAGGAAAATGGCGGCGTGCTGGCAGAAACTAATCACAGGTTGGTGTTCAGGAAGTCAAACAGCTCAACCAATAGCCTTACTCAACCAAACAGCTCTCATGCACCTCGTACCCCGTCGTATGTATAGAAAACATCAACTATCCCACCTTTCCCCACGCTATGCGATACGCTGTAAGGAGAGACAATTGGCTGTGAAGATATTTAGTGTCCGAGCTGGGCACATTTCATGGAGGAATAGATAATTGGTTTTGTCCACTTAAACTAATATATATGAATTCGACAGGTGGAAATATTGGACATGTTATTGCAAGACATCAGCAGAATTGAAAATTTGATGTATGACGAGTTCCAATAAATTAATCTTTGTTTGCATTTTTCATCGAATTTTAGCATTAATTCACACAAAATTTGAGAAACCTTTTTTCCGCTGCTCATGGTTTACTAAATTATTTTAGTGTTGAGATACTATAGGTTTCAATTCCACTGATGTCGTGTTGATGTTGAATGGATTCAATAAAACATAAGTGAAGAACTACTCCATATGAATTTTGATGGCTCAATTTTAAAATAATTTAGTTAGGCAATAAATGTAAAATTTATGAAACGATTTGTGTGAAATAATTATGAAATATGATAGAAAATGAAAACGAGTAACAAGATTAGTTAGATTAGTCGTTAGTTTTAGCCTCCCTACCCAGCAACAATTGCGATCCAAAGAGAGGAAGGAGGAAGGCACCATTTAGTATGGAGTTAAGGAAACGGGGAATCTACGCAGAAAGGCATAGAAACAGTTAGTTGTGAAAGAAGATTATGAAACAAGACCAAAGTTGAAGAAGACAGTAGTAGGTGCTGAAAAACAGGACAGCAGTGAACCGGAAAAAGGTGGTCCTTAACATAACAAAAACATTTTATTTCAACAAAAAGAAGGCCTACCTAACTCTCAGGTCAGGCCCTCACATTGTCCCCCTGGGAGCGCTAGTTCCCATAGATACAATAATTGTATCCCCCTGAGGGGAACGAGTAACAATTTCATACAACTTGTAATAGACTAAATTTTCAATTATGGTGATGTTTTACATTCACCTGAAAGAAGTACATCCAGTTGTCGAATACATACTCCAAAATTGAGCTGGACCACAGCAAATTCTAGAGCGGTTGTTTGAAGCTATTTTTTATAGTTATACTATTTTTAGAGCCTGCAGCGGCTCCTTCAGTTGCAAATCTTTAAGCGGTATTGGACGGTTGGTTCATTTACCATGATCATCTACCATCAAGGTAAAGATGCATTGTAGAAAGCTGATTACTTGAGTTAGGCGATAGGTGAGAACTCGACTTCCTAAACACAAACCGTTAGTGAGTGTCTGCTACCACGCCGCCATGTTCCTATGCAGCTCACTGCCTGATTATTCAAAGCTGCATCGTTTGCCCAGTTTTGTTCATTGCTCAGCTCTTGAAAAATACACAAAGTAAATAATTACTAAACAATTTATATAACATAAGCTAACTTACAGTAGCCGCGGCTCCCTCAATCAATGCGTTTAACCGAAGTGGCTCTCCTGCAAAAATTAGTGTACATCACTGGGTCACTTCAGCCGTAGGTAATGTGACATGTTAGCTGATGGTGGTGGGGACATTGTTGGTTGACCGTAGCACAGGTGCCGTGAACACAACACCTGCAGACGCTGTAACTAGTGGCAGACAACACCTGTAGACGTAGTAACTAGTGGCAGACAACACCTGCAGACGCAGTAACTAGTGGCAGACAACACCTGTAGACGTAGTAACTAGTGGCAGACAACACCTGCAGACGCAGTAACTAGTGGCAGACAACACCTGTAGACGCAGTAGCTAGTGGCAGACAACACCTGCAGACGCAGTAACTAGTGGCAGACTACACCTGCAGACGCAGTAACTAGTGGCAGACAACACCTGTAGACGCAGTAGCTAGTGGCAGACAACACCTGCAGACGCAGTAACTAGTGGCAGACTACACCTGCAGACGCAGTAACTAGTGGCAGACAACACCTGCAGACGCAGTAACTAGTGGCAGACTACACCTGCAGACGCAGTAACTAGTGGCAGACAACACCTGCAGACGCAGTAACTAGTGGCAGACTACACCTGCAGACGCAGCAACTAGTGGCAGACAACACCTGTAGACGCAGTAGCTAGTGGCAGACAACACCTGCAGACGCAGTAACTAGTGGCAGACTACACCTGCAGACGCAGTAACTAGTGGCAGACAACACCTGTGGACGCAGTAGCTAGTGGCAGACAACACCTGCAGACGCAGTAACTAGTGGCAGACTACACCTGCAGACGCAGTAACTAGTGGCAGACAACACCTGCAGACGCAGTAACTAGTGGTGGACAACACCTGCAGACGCAGTAACTAGTTGCAGACAACACCTGCAGACGCTGTAACTAGTGGCAGACAACACCTGCAGACGCAGTAACTAGTGGTGGACAACACCTGCAGACGCAGTAACTAGTGGCAGACAACACCTGCAGACGCAGTAACTAGTGGCAGACAACACCTGCAGACGCAGTAACTAGTGGCAGACAACACCTGCAGACGATGTAACTAGTGGCAGACAACACCTGCAGACGCAGTAACTAGTGGCAGACAACACCTGCAAACAAACATTACATTCTCGTAATATTATAGTTACCGTAAAGAATTTTCCCACACTATTCTTTGAGAAGAAGTAGCAAGAGGGTTCGTGCGATAACTGCAGCCGGCACACTCTGCAACACGAACATGTCAGGCTCTCGTGGTAGATCCCGGAAGGTGTTGTCGCACGGACCGTCCTCTTGCTGCTCCTTCTCACTCAGGCTCATGATCCCGTGATGAAACATGCTATCTTCCAATGAAATTAGACGGTGTTAACATTTTAGCGGCTGCTTCGATCCCATTTTATCTGCTCATTGTGTAATTATAAACCAGCACCGTACTTACACCAGCACCGGACCTACACCAGCACCGTACCTACACCAGCACCGTACCTACACCAGCACCGTACCTACACCAGCACCGTACCTACACCAGCACCGTACCTTCACCTGCACCGTACCTACACCAGCACCGTACCTACACCAGCACCGTACCTACACCAGCACCGTACCTACACCAGCACCGTACCTACACCAGCACCGTACCTACACCAGCACCGTACCTTCACCTGCACCGTACCTACACCAGCACCGTACCTACACCAGCACCGTACCTACACCACCACCGTACCTACACCAGCACCGTACCTACACCAGCACCGTACCTTCACCTGCACCGTACCTACACCAGCACCGTACCTACACCAGCACCGTACCTACACCAGCACCGTACCTTCACCTGCACCGTACCTACACCAGCACCGTACCTACACCAGCACCGTACCTTCACCTGCACCGTACCTACACCAGCACCGTACCTTCACCTGCACCGTACCTACACCAGCACCGTACCTACACCAGCACCGTACCTTCACCTGCACCGTACCTACACCAGCACCGTACCTACACCAGCACCGTACCTACACCAGCACCGTACCTACACCAGCACCGTACCTACACCAGCACCGTACCTACACCAGCACCGTACCTACACCAGCACTGTGCCTACACCAGCACCGTACCTACACCAGCACCGTACCTACACCAGCACCGTACCTACACCAGCACCCTACCTACACCAGCACCGCACCTACACCAGCACCGTACCTACACCAGCACCGCACCTACACCAGCACCGTACCTACACCAGCACCGTACCTACACCAGCACCGCACCTACACCAGCACCGTACCTACACCAGCACCGTACCTACACCAGCACCGCACCTACACCAGCACCGCACCTACACCAGCACCGTACCTACACCAGCACCGTACCTACACCAGCACCGTACCTACACCAGCACCGTACCTACACCAGCATCGTACCTACACCAGCACCGTACCTACACCAGCACCGTACCTACACCAGCACCGTACCTACACCAGCACTGTGCCTACACCAGCACCGTACCTACACCAGCACCGTACCTACACCAGCACCGTACCTACACCAGCACCGTACCTACACCAGCACCGCACCTACACCAGCACCGTACCTACACCAGCACCGTACCTACACCAGCACCGCACCTACACCAGCACCGTACCTACACCAGCACCGTACCTACACCAGCACCGTACCTACACCAGCACCGTACCTACACCAGCACCGTACCTACACCAGCACCGTACCTACACCAGCACCGTACTTACACCAGCACCGTACCTACACCAGCACCGTACCTACACCAGCACCGTACCTACACCAGCACCGTACCTACACCAGCACCGTACCTACACCAGCACCGTACCTACACCAGCACCGTACCTACACCAGCACCGTACCTACACCAGCACCGTACCTACACCAGCACTGTGCCTACACCAGCACCGTACCTACACCAGCACCGTACCTACACCAGCACCGTACCTACACCAGCACCGTACCTACACCAGCACCGCACCTACACCAGCACCGTACCTACACCAGCACCGTACCTACACCAGCACCGCACCTACACCAGCACCGTACCTACACCAGCACCGTACCTACACCAGCACCAGACCTACACCAGCACCGCACCTACACCAGCACCGTACCTACACCAGCACCGTACCTACACCAGCACCGTACCTACACCAGCACCATAACAACTGATGTCTTAACGTATATAGTAACAAGGAAACGGCGAAGTATTGATTTCGACCCACTATGAAAATTTAAAAATGAGAATAATGCCAGTAGTGCAACAAAAGGGATTAACATATTGATTTCAATGGAATTAAAACTTAGTGTTGAAAATTCCTTGATTCTTATTTTGTTAACCAAATAATAAAATAATTTAGTCAGCCATCAAAATTCTGATATTTCTCGTACAGATTTCGTGGATATTAATATTGAAATGGGATGAAAAATGTGAGCAAAATGAGTTTTTAGTTACTCTACGAAAAAGAAATTTTTTAATTTCAGAGTTTTCTATATCAACAATGCATATACTTCCAGCTATCGAATTTATATTTAACAAAGTCTTACGGATCAAAACAAATTGCCATCTTAGTCCAAGGTCGGAGACACCTTGCTTATCACCTATCTTTGCAGCCGTTAGCGGCATATTGGAGTGTAATGTTAAGACCTATGAAGTTTAGGTGAGTGGATTGGTGTGCATGCTGGAGGGAGGCCGTTTCCTTGGCTACTTAACGTCCCGAATACAAAGCTGGGGTCGGTTTCTGCCAGCGCGCCGCCGTGTTCTGTACAGCTGCTGCCTAGATGTGCCACATGCAGCGTTTGGCCGTAGGCAGTGAGACGTGTGAGCTGATGGTTTGTCTACATGTTAGTTGACTGTGAAACTATTGCTGCGAACACAACGCCTGCAGACGCAGTAACTAGTGGCAGACAACACCTGCAGAGGCTGTAACTAGTGGCAGACAACACCTGCAGACGCTGTAACTAATGGCAGACAACACCTGCAGACGCAGTAACTAGTGGCAGACAACACCTGCAGACGCAGTAACTAGTGGCAGACAACACCTGCAGACGCAGTAACTAGTGGTGGACAACACCTGCAGACGCAGTAACTAGTGGTGGACAACACCTGCAGACGCAGTAACTAGTGGCAGACAACACCTGCAGACGCAGTAACTAGTGGTGGACAACACCTGCAGACGCAGTAACTAGTTGCAGACAACACCTGCAGACGCTGTAACTAGTGGCAGACAACACCTGCAGACGCAGTAACTAGTGGTGGACAACACCTGCAGACGCAGTAACTAGTGGCAGACAACACCTGCAGACGCAGTAACTAGTGGCAGACAACACCTGCAGACGCAGTAACTAGTGGCAGACAACACCTGCAGACGATGTAACTAGTGGCAGACAACACCTGCAGACGCAGTAACTAGTGGCAGACAACACCTGCAGACACTGTAACTAGTGGCAGACAACACCTGCAGACACTGTAACTAGTGGCAGACAACACCTGCAGACGCAGTAACTAGTGGCAGACAACACCTGCAGACGCAGTAACTAGTGGCAGACAACACCTGCAGACGCTGTAACTAGTGGCAGACAACACCTGTAGACACAGTACCTAGTGGCAGAAAATAACACCTGCAGACGCATAACTAGTGGCAGACAACACCTGCAGACGCTGTAACTAGTGGCAGACAACACCTACAGACGCTGTAACTAGTGCCAGACAACACATGTAGACACAGTACCTAGTGGCAGAAAACAACACCTGCAGACGCAGTAACTAGTGGCAGGCAACAACATCTACAGACGCAGTAACTAGTCATAGACAACACCTGCAGACGCTGTAACTAGTGGCAGACAACACCTGCAGACGCTGTAACTAGTGGCATACAACACCTGCAGACGCTGTAACTAGTGACAGACAACACCTGTAGACACAGTACCCAGTGGCAGAAAACAGCACCTGCAGACGCAGTAACTAGTGGCAGGCAACAACATCTACAGACGCAGTAACTAGTGATAGACAACACCTGCAGACGCAGTAACTAGTGTCAGGCAACACCTACAGACGCAGTAACTAGTGGCAGGCAACAACATCTACAGACGCAGTAACTAGTGACAGACAACACCTGCAGACGCAATAACTAGTGGCAGACATCATCTGCAGACGCAGTAACTAGTGGAAGACAACCACACCTGAAGATGCAGTAACTAGTGGCAGACAACACCTGCAGACGCAGTAACTAATGGCAGACAACACCTGCAGACGCAGTAACTACTGACAGACAATACCTGCAGACGCATTTACTAATGGCAGACAACACCTGCAGACGCAGTAACTAGTGGCAGACAACAACACCTGAAGACGCACTAACTAGTGGCAGACAACAACACCTGAAGACGCACTAACTAGTGGCAGACAACAACACCTGCAGACGCACTAACTAGTGGCAGACAACAACACCTGCAGACGCAGTAACTAGTGGCAGACAACAACACCTGCAGACGCAGTGACTAGTGGCAGACAACACCTGCAGACGCAGTAACTAGTGGCAGACAATACCTGCAGACGCATTAACTAATGGCAGACAACACCTGCAGACGCAGTAACTAGTGGCAGACAACAACACCTGAAGACGCACTAACTAGTGGCAGACAACAACACCTGCAGACGCAGTAACTAGTGGCAGACAACAACACCTGCAGACGCAGTAACTAGTGGCAGACAACAACACCTGAAGTCTCAGTAACTAGTGGCAGACAACAACACCTGCAGACGCAGTAACTAGTGGCAGACAACAACACCTGAAGTCGCAGTAACTAGTGGCAGACAACAACACCTGCAGACGCAGTAACTAGTGGCAGACAACAACACATGCAGACGCAGTAACTACATAGTGGATGACTACAATACCTGCAGATAAGGCACTATTTGTCATAAATGAGACAATAGTTTCCTTTCATTGATTGAAATATTATCGGAGCGGTCAACTTTCACTGAGATAATGTCGACAGTTCACTTGTCATCAATTGATATAAAATAAAACGGAAGGTGTCTCTTCAAATTGTTAAATAAATGAATGTATTTATGTCATTTTCTGTGCGTAATTTCTCTTATTTTATTACAATGAGAATTTCGGTGAATAAATTAAATTGTTTGGTCCGTCTCTCTCTTCACGTTCTTAAAGAATGCTCAATGACCGTATCTGTGATACGAGTTCCACCAGGGCTCTTGTGAAAGAATATTAACACAGGCACAATAGTGATATATATATATTTGGTGCCATCCAAATCTGTATGCTTTATTTAAGAAAAGTGTCTTATCCCGTCATTTTTGACGGATGTTTGCTGTAGTGAATGATGTTCGTTCAGATAAGACGGTCTTGTGCCCAAAAATTATCTTGTATCCATCTTCATTTCCTTTCACAGAATTGATCCGTCAATTCCCACATTGCCGGATCAATGTAGTAATAAATTGGTTACTTTAGGAAATATTTTCTACAGACACAGAAAATGTTCAGCATGGAATGGTGTAGGACGTGCGTGATAAACCGAAGTAGTAATTCAATAGTCATATTCATATTGTTTAACATTCAATTTTGTTTATTCTGCCCATTGAACGATGACCCTGCAACACACACAGTTGATGTATTCAATAAAATTACTGGACTTACCACAGCATCCCATATTACTGGCGTATAAAACGTATATACAGGGTGTTTCAGAACACGAGGTACAAAAACTCACACCAAAGTAGAAAATGGCCAAATAAACCTTATTTCATCCATGAAATTTTCGAAGCAAATTCGGTGTTGAGGTATTATCTGTTTAATATTTTAAACGACGAAATTAATGTCATAAAAACACGCAGATTTATTTTGAAATTACTTTACAAAATGTGTTCTACCTACATCAATGCACTTTCCAAATCTTAACCTTAACGACTGCCGGATATTAGGAAACACGTCTGGCATTGCACAAATCTCACCAGCAGCCACTGCAATTCTGGCCACGACATCTTCCTCAGCTTCAATGGGTGTAGCAATGGGTCCTTCTTGTTGAAACTTATTTACCAAATACACTAAACCTAAATTTTGTTATTGTAAACTGTGATAGAATAGAAGTGTTTGTAGCGTAAATTCAAAGTAAATATTGCGATTAATTGTATGATTAAATTTCATCCCTTGAAACAACAAACCACTAATATCTCAGAAACTCGAAAATTTTTCAAACTATTTATAAAAGAAAAAGTGTTTATTTGGTCAATTCCTCCTTGGTGTGCAATATTGTATCTCTTGTTCTGAACACCCTGTATATATAACAGCGACGGTACTACACCGTACTGAGTGGAAAAATTCTTCAAATTTAAAGGATGATTTAATTCCTGACATTGATATCGAATTGCTGAATGCGAAGGAAAAGAAAGCACGTGACCAGTTCTGTGGGAAATTCCTGAATGTTGGCTGTGTCTAATGAATTGTTGAAGTTTGGTGCTACCAACACAAGTCTGCACGCAGCAGTCACGCATAGACACATCCACTCCACAGGCACTTATTCAATATTTCTTTATTTCGTTCTAAAAATTAAGTTATATTGAATAAATAATTCTACAAAACACTCCAACGTCAACTGAAGAAAAAACTCACTCCTTCGAGATACGACTTCCCCTTCTGGTTCAAAGTTCAAATAACCAAAAATGGTGGTTCAACTTAATTTTTCTGCTTTACTTGGTCCAGGTGACAATAGAGGGAGAGTATTTTTTATCCAGAATATTTCGAAAGGAATTAACAATGATAAGTTTACTGTTTAGCGATCTCAGTGTTATTCAGTAATTTTTTGATGAGTTAATTTTCATAGTGGAATATTTCGAAAGTCCTAGACACAAGGTATGCGCAATGAAGCAGAGCATTAGCACAAAATTTGACACATCCCTAGTAACCATAATTGAAACAGTTCGTACCAAGACCAGTGAACGTTGGCCTCCTGAAGACAGAGGTAATGAGCCTGGAGTTGGACTTTTTCACGAGTGCATCAACGTACAGAATTTGCCCATTTAGCTCTACTTTAATTCTAAATTTGATATAGGAATAGATCGCTCTATTTCTAGAGTAAATGTAACATTAGGGAGAGATGCATAGATATATTCGTCAAAACAAGCAGCTCCATGTTCCGAGCGACACGAAACCAACGCATTATCCAGATATCTACGCTGCATATCAACACATCGCTCCTACATCCGTGGGTCATCGCCAATAAGGAAGCGGTAACGGCAGGCCAGGCATGATCTCAAACAAAGCAAATGCCTACGTAAATAAAGCCCGTGTGTCGAGTACTATGCACACGCCGTGTTTGCAGAATGTCTTTTGTAACCGTAGATTGTAATGAAGAGCTGAGAACTATCTTTAGTTTCTGATCATTCCAATTGTATTCAGCGTATTGTTCGTATTACCTGCGGTTATATGAAGCTTTTTTTGTTCATTAAACGCATCGGTTCGTTTTTCAAAAATCGGTTCATTTTTTAGGAGGAAGAAAGACTGGATAGGCGCCTGTGGAGTGGATGTGTCTACGAGTGACAGCTGCATGCAGACTTGGTTGTACCAAACTTCAACAATTCATTAGACACAGCCACCATTCAGGAATTTCCCTCAGAACTCCCCTAAACAAGCGACCCAACTATCCCACCTTTGCCGTCTCGGTGTTGCATTACACTCCAAAGAGCCGCTCAGCCTGTAAAAATATATTAAGCACAAGCAGAGCAAATTCAGCGTAATTGCCGCATTTGGGTATTGGTTTCGCACCCCCTGAGTCATAAAAACTCGAAAAATTGGAAATTCATTCGATGTTGAGTTTCAACAAATTTATTCATGTTCACATTTATTTAAATATTTCGATATTGATATACACGATATCTGTTGGAAATCGTATGAAATTCAATGTCAGACTACATTATTTTACTAATTTTGCATAAAAATATTTGTGAAGTAATTTTCAACTCTAGCTTATGATTCCATTGAATCCGCCGTTGTTGTGTTGTCTGCCCTTAGTTACTGCGTCTGCAGGTGTTGTCTGCCACTAGTTACTGCGTCTGCAGGTGTTGTCTGCCCTTAGTTACTGCGTCTGCAGGTGTTATGTGCCACTAGTTACTGCGTCTGCAGGTGTTGTCTGCCACTAGTTACTGCGTCTGCAGGTGTTGTCTGCCACTAGTTACTACGTCTGCAGGTGTTGTCTGCCACTAGTTACTGCGTCTGCAGGTGTTGTCTGCCACTAGTTACTGCGTCTGCAGGTGTTGTCTGCCACTAGTTACTGTGTCTGCAGGTGTTGTCTGCCACTAGTTACTACGTCTGCAGGTGTTGTCTGCCACTAGTTACTGCGTCTGCAGGTGTTGTCTGCCACTAGTTACTGCGTCTGCAGGTGTTGTCTGCCACTAGTTACTGTGTCTGCAGGTGTTGTCTGCCACTAGTTACTACGTCTGCAGGTGTTGTCTGCCACTAGTTACTGCGTCTGCAGGTGTTGTCTGCCACTAGTTACTGCGTCTGCAGGTGTTGTCTGCCACTAGTTACTGCGTCTGCAGGTGTTGTCTGCCACTAGTTACTACGTCTGCAGGTGTGTTCACAGCAATGTCCCACCACCATCAGCTAATGTCTCATTACCTACGGCTAAACGATGCAATTTTGTATATACAGGCAGTAAGCTGCTTAGTAAAAATGGCGGCGTGCTGCAAAAACTGACCTCAGGTGTGTGCTTGGAGGTCAATTATCTCAGATGATTCAAGCTAACTCAACCCTTTCAGATATTTTTTATCAATACTGAGCAATTCAGAATGGGATAAAAACTGCATAATTGTACGTAACGAACAAAATGTCGATAGTATCAGGCGCCGCTTGCGGCTCTAAAAATTTTGAATATTTTTATATGCTATTTAACTATCCTATAAAAGGAATTGCGAATGCTCGAATCCAGTTTAGTTGCCGTGTATTCAGGTTAGAAGTGAAAATAATAACCTGACATTATTTTGTAATATCGATTATTCTGAAATTCTAAACTTTGGGAGGGTGAAAGAATTGGTTTCCATCGAATAAATCAGCATATTTTGTTACATTCACACAAAATGGGTCAAAACGATCAAAATCATTTTCAAGGCTAACTAATTTATTTTTATGATCAGTCGTCTGAGTCAAATGGAAGGAATTTTCACTCGACTTTTCAATTCCACAGAACAACAACATGCTGACTTCCGCTGTTGATGCTATATCGCTTCTTACATTTACATAAATGTAAATATCATAAACTTCCGTTTCCTTCTTCTTGTTATTATCAAGTTATGGTATTTGTTGTTATGGTGCTGGTGTAGTTATGGTGCTGGTGTAGGTACAGGGATGTAGCTCCGTACATACACCAGGACCAAAATATCAATGTATATATGAAACAAAATATTAAAAACTGATTTATACAGCAACAAAAACATAGGAAGCGGAAACAATGCAAATAGCATCAACAATGATAGGCGGCATGTTGTCTTACGGAACATTTCTGTCGGGGTCGAATGACTTTGTCAGAAAATGAATTAGTTAACATTGTTAAAAAAATGCACTGAAAAAGAAATTAACCTGATATGAAATGATTGAATTAATAGCATCGAAAATAAATTATGAAGGCATTACCCCCTTGTGGACTCAAACTTTAATAAATAAACAATCTTTCACTTCTATTATTGAATCATAAGATATTACATTTGGTCAAATGTTTCCATATCACAATGTTTTCGTTTACCTGTTAGAACGTGATATAAACTATTTTTGGGAGTCATGTTAGACTCCCATGATGTCAGCACAACCTGTTGAGCATTAGCCCTAAGAGAGGAGTGGTCTCTGCTAGGCTTAAAGGAGCTTTTAAAAAGATATTCGTTTGAGTTAGAGTAATTTGGGTAAAGAAACTTGACTTTCTGAACACAAATCTGTGGTCAGTTACTGACAACAGGCCGAAATTTTCCTATACAGCTTCCCTTGTAGAAGACGGTCATGGGGCCCATATGGGGCCCACATGGGAAAATGGGAATCAAATGGGCAATGGTGATATATATATATATACATATATATATATATATATATATATATATATATATATATATATATATACACATGGGCAAAAGGTGGGTACACGATGGTTATCTCATTAAACCTAATAATGTGGGCTGCACGTGGTTTTTCAACTTGGCTGCGTAGTGGCCAGCCCAAATTTAGACTTTGTACCATAGTGTGTACATTTACGCAAATAAAATTTATTCTCCTAATAGAATTGCTATGTACCAAAATATTAATAATACACTATTATATTATATCTGGAAAAAAATGCGGTCAGCAATATTATTTTAAAGAAGTGTCTGTCTTATGGGATTCTCATTTTCAGCGAATGAAAAACAAGAAAAGGTGAAAGAATACCATTTCAATGTTGTGTTTTTATTTACTTAACTGGGATTATTTCATATATTTCGATTTTATGGCAGTTCTTCCCATTAATTCAAGCACTAAATATTGCACGTATAATTCCTCAAAAAATTAAATATGTGATCCATTTTCATGTTATCATTTCATGAGCTCATTCCCAGCAATTGTTTTTTGATATTTATGCGCTTGGAATTCAAGAAAATATTCTTATGTTACTAAGTTTTGTTCCTCCTTTTTTCAATGGTGGGACGCACTTCTTTGCAGCAAATTGGTTACTACCAGGTATGTAAGAAGCTTTAAACTTGGATTTCCTAGTGGTCCGAATAAATTAATGAAGCACAATAACATACAAACATGGAAAAACGAGCTCTACCAATGTTATGAAGCTTATTCGTGTAGTGTTACGGACTGCGACAACAGTCAAATGCATCCAATTTGAACGGCAGTCTTCGCGTGACTTTGACAGTGTGCAGTGTTTGTCATATGTACACGTCACGTTCAACCCATAATTTTTTGTGATCTGTCATTTTACCTGTTAACGATTATTGACATGATGTCCGGCCGCGCTCGGGTCAAAAGCTTGCCTCTGCCCCCCTTCTATCATGATCACCTGTGCTGCATGCCAGATACCGCCAGATCTTGCATACACCTGCGATGCATGCCAGATACCGCCAATAACTACCGTATTGAGTTATCTTATTTCCCTTATACTGTATATTCTATATAAAAAGTGTTAACGACAGTCGGATATTAGGAAACACGTCTGGCATTTCAGAAATCTCACCAGCAGCTTCTGAAATTTTGGCCACGAGATCTTCCTTACATTTCCATTCTAAATGTTTTTGCTGAAATTTTTTAATCGAACATCATTAAAAGGAAACTTCATCGTAGTACACCCTCGTACATTAGAAGTGTTTACAACGTAAATTCAAACTAAATATTGAGAGTAATTGTATTGTAAAACTTCATACTTTAAGAAAAGAAAGAAAAAAAAAACGTTTATTTCCAAGTTGCCACATGAGATACATGCCAACATATTGGCTTTTAAAAGTTTCTTAATATAGGACGTCCTAATACAAAAGTTCCATACGAGGAGTACTAATTGACAAACCATCCGAGGTGTACAAGTAGACAAGCCATACGAGGCATAATAATAGACAAACTATACGAGGTGTACTAATAGACAAACTATCAGAGGTGTACAAATAGATAGACCATACGAGGCATATTAAATGACAAAATATATGAGGCGTACTAATAGACAAACCATACGTGGTGTGCTTATAGTCTAACAAAAGTTCCATACGAGGACAATTAACTGCTAAGATCTCGCAAACCCAAAAGTGTTCTGAAAATTTCATAGAAAAAAATTGTTCATCTGGCCATATTCTGCTGGTGAAATTGTGTACCTCTTGTAAAACATCCTGCACAAACTAGCACTATCTCAATACAGTTAGCCAGCAGGTTGTAATTATATTAACTTAATATATCTGAACACGTCAGTGGTTTGATTTAATCGCAACCTTATCAGAAACTTAAAAACGAAGGAAATTCCGATAAAATTTATCATCTTCACTATGAAAACATTTCGGAGTCCAGTTCCATCATCAGTTCAAACGGAAAACAAAAGAATTACGTCTGAAATATAAGATCAAAGTTAAATGGATTGTAGGTACTACAAATATGTCATGTAAGTATATATACAAAGTATGAGACGGACAAAAACAAAGAATAAAATACAGAAACACAAAAAGAATACATGTGACATATAAGTATGAAATGAAATTAGGCTGGTTTTGACGAGGAATCTACCTATTCACTATTTGCAAAAGGTACGAACTGTCCATATTGTTCATATGAGGGTTTCGCTTGAAGATATGCAAGGACTCTAAAATTCTGAGGTCATGCGGGGTTGAGGCTGAGTCTAAAATTTTAAAATCGGCAGGAGATATAGGAACATTGCGTCATTAGCTTTATTATGTAATAACTAAGGAACGGCAGCTTTTTGAATATAAATATTGTTCACTTTGCTTGACGACGAACTATTGTGAGACAAAACGAACAGTCTTTAAGCGTGCGTGTTCAGTTGATATCTAGTATTTATATTCGCGAAAAAGAACGAAATACTAATGAAATTCTCAAAACTTATGACGAAAATTACGACAGCAATATATAATTGTAAAATTCATAATATTTTTGTCTTTTCATCCAAATAAACATGCAGTTTCGATAAAGAATGATCTTTAGAAAATAGCGGTCTTGCACACACCTGCGATGCATGTCAGATACCGCAATTTATACAGATCATTCTTTATCGAAACTACATGTTTATTTGGATGAAAAGACAAAAATATTACGAATTTTACAATTGCATATTGCTGTCGTAATATTCGTCATAAGTTTTGAGAATTTCATTAGTATTTCATTCTTTAGCGGGAATATAAATACTAGATATCAACTGAACACGCACGTTTAAAGACTGTTCGTTTTGTCTCACAATAGTTCGTCGTCAAGCAAAGTGAACAATATTTATATTCAAAAAGCTGTCGTTCCTTAGTTATTACATAATAAAGTTGATAATGCGATGTTCCTTTATCTTGTCGAGATTCCAGTCATTACTCGAACGCTGAGGTCCTTTGCGGACTTTATAAGGCACAAAAAGGCCTTCCGCAATAAAGGGCAAAGGCTGTGCTTCTTCTAATCAGCCTAAAATTAATAACGCTGATAATTTTACGACTAAGCGGAGCAATGGCGGGGGTTCCTCACGTCTACGGCGACAAATGTAAATTTAAATACTAAAACGTTCGTCTGATCTTCTTGTTCGAGTCCTAAGCCATCGCGACGGATTCGAGCAAGCTAAGGAGCGTGGCGACAGAAGTCGGCCACCTCAGATTGAAACCAGCCGTGAACGTGAGCGCACCTTCTTCTCGTGTGCTCCGCGGGACTCGGCATTCTGCCCTCGCTACCAGGGACTTCTTGGGTCCTTGACAGCCGGCTACAGTGAAGAAGTGTTCTCCTGAACATTGTTTTCGAAGATCTTCAGGTGAGACTCCCGCTAATGGCGCTCCGCTTGTCCTTAATTATCTTAAATTTCAGCGTTACCGGCCCCAGATGGGTTCCCGGTAAATTTGTGTGCCGTAGGGCCCGTTAATTCGGGGAGTTGAGTTCACTTGTTAAGGTGGCTGCGCACAAATTTTTATTCGAAAACAATTGTTCTTTAAAATCTCAACTCTCATTTTCGAAATTTCTGTTCGAAAGACAATGTCTTACAATTTTTCTTCATAAAGAGATACCTCTTAAAGAACTCAAATGTTCTAAGCCGTGCTGCTTTTGCGCAGTTTTGCCTAAACGGCAATTAAGCCGGCTGTATCTCAGCGCCATCTAGTTAATGGTAGAGCTTGGCTGGAATTCGGCAGGTTAAATCCTGGTATCTATCTATTCTCATCTTGAATTCTTTTTCTTTTCTTTGCAAGAAAAAATAAGAGGAAATTTATCGTGTCAATTTTTAATTGCGTCTTAGCGCCGCGGTCCGGTGTAGCGAGGGCCGATTTTCAGTCTTCTTAGGTGTAAGTCGAGTGCAACCTGTGTTGTATTTTAGGCGAGGTTTCTTGTTGTGTTGCTTAAGAACCTTACGTTTTTTACAGGTTCTGGCCTTTTTGAGCCTCGTCTAACTTTTATTAGGTTCTCTCATTTATATATGAAAATATTCTTTAACTCAATTTGAGTGTAAACTTTAAAAATAGAAATGTTGTGAAAGTGAAAGTAAGTGGTGGGGAAAATGTACCTTTTTTGTGTCTTTCTTCTTCATTATTAATTTTCCATGTCCTTTGTTGGGATATAACTTGTCCACTTTAAAAGTGTAGACGTGACTCTAGTTAGCTGAACTTTTTTTCTAATAAGCCTTGAAATAGAAATTTGATTATTTAATTATGGAAACGAAAAAGTGTACTGCCTCAGCGTTAAGCATTAAACTTCGGGGCATAAAGTGTAGCATTACATCTCTTAAAAAAAAGCTCTTGCTCCTAACTGTGATCCGGCCTTTCTTATTGAAGCTGTTCCTCAATTAAGTGGGCTGTTACAGTCCTTTCGAATTCTGTCCGCTACTATTCCTTCAGATGTTGGTGAGGTTTCTGAGGAGGAGCTGGTTAGGAGGTCGGAGTATGAGGTTCAGGTCATAGAACTTATTGTAGAACTTAAAAAACTCATATCCACTTCCCCGTTGCTAAACTCTAGTGCTACCGGTGAACCTTCTGTGTCTAAGGTTTCTACTTCTGATGTTCCTTTGAATATCTGTAGAGCACCTCAGTTGACACTGAAAAAATTCAGTAACAATGAGGGATGCCCTTTCAACTTCCTTCACTTTCAAGAGTCCTTTTCTAATGCCCTTCTGGCTTATCCTAACATGAGTGAGAAACAAAAGTTTATCTTCCTCAAAAATCAACTTCAAGGAAGAGCTCTCAGTCTTGTAGAGGGACTTCCTAACGAAGAAACTAGTTTTCTATCTGCTTGGGCATTGTTTAAGCAAGATTTTCTTAACGCTGATAAATTAATTTCATTAGCTCTTGATGAGATCCTGAGCTGTCCCAGTGTACAGAGTCTATCTGAAATAAATTCTTTCCTCTCTGGGGTTCAATTTCGCCTTCTTGAGCTTTCCAAGTTGGGCTTGGATTTCTCTAATGAGAAGTCGGGTAACCTACTGTTTTTTGCTGTAATTAAAACTAAACTTCCTAAATTTTTCCTATTGGAACTCCTTCGCTATTTTAAAGCGAGTTTCTTTTCATTTGAGATGTTTGAGAATGCTCATAAAGTGCTTTCTCTTCTCGAAACCAAAAGTAAAGCCAAACCGTCTCATGTATTCCGTAGTAAGGAAACAGAACTGGTGACCCGGACTGAGGTGAGGGACAAAACGCCATATTTACCTAAACCTAATAAGTCACCCGATGTTAAGGTATGTCACTTCTGTAACCAAGCTAACCACGCTTCGTTTGCATGCAGGCGATTTAATTCGCACGAAAAGCGTGTGAAACGGGCTGGTGAATTAAAATTATGTTCTACCTGTTTAAGTAGTAAGCATTTGTCTAGTGCGTGTCCCTCCAAAGTTAAGGGTCTCCCGTTCTTGTGCTCTTTGTGTAACCCTAACAATCATGTTAGCCCTTTGTGTCCTAAATTTATTGAATCAAGTGCCTTTGTTGAAACCTCCTCATGACGGTTAAAGGCACGTCTAAGGATGTGCCCTCTTGTTGCTCTTACCACTAAGTATGGTGGGGTAACTAAGCGTGTTAATTTTCTAATTGATAGCGGCAGTCAGTCGTCGCTTATTGATTTTGAGACTGTGGGTTCCGACTATTCTGATGTAGACTTGCAGGAGCTAACTATTAACACAGTAGGTGCTTCTGTTCCTTTAATTGTTAAGCAAATCAGCATTGAACTCGTGCTTCCGGACAGTGAGATGCATGAGCTTGATGTTTTCGCTATGAGAAATTTAAACCTCCAGATGGGTATGAAAGATTTGAAGGCTAAACTCGAAATTTTAAAAACTAAACTTCCTTTGTCGACTTCCTATCCGGAAGTTATAAATGATAGAATCCAAATTCGCGGAATTTTGGGTGTAGATGCTCTTCAAGCTCTTAAAGTTCTGGAGTTACAGCACGTAAATGGCTATAAGGCCATGCGCATTTCTAACGGGTTTCTAATCTTTGGGGAGTTAAAATGTTACAACTCCTCTTTATCTTCTTTTGTTGCTTCTAAAACTAAGAAGCTAACTAATGATCTTAAAACTTCCGTTGAAAGAAATATCAATGTTAAATTATGTAAACCTTCTCTGTCTTCTGACAATGAAACTAAAACAAAAACTAAAAGGAAAGCTGCCAAATGTAAGTTGAACGAAAATCGTTACCGTAATATTTTAAATAGTTTCTTTGAAACAACTAAGGTAAACAATTTAAACAATTTATTTACCACAGGTGATACAGAGGTAGAATGTTTCTTAAGTCTAGTACAATGGTCAAATTTGAGTATAGCTACCTGTCGGCCCGAACAAGTTTAGCGACTTCTAGGGCATCCTATCTATCACGTTATTCTAAGGTGTACAATAATGTTTAACCTAGTTCACTTAACCTAGTTCCGCATTAGACTGATCATTGAGATAATTAACTCGATATTTTATGCTGTATTTTACAATATAGGTCAAAACGGCTATATTTAACAGTATGTTCGATAAAACGATTCAAGAGCAGACTGAAAATCGGTTATGTTACCCAAGGCAAGTTACATTATTACATTATCATATGTTACATGTAGGAGGCAAGATTTGACATGGTGATCTCACACGACTAGTATTCTGATAGGAAGTGAGACTCAAGATGTCTTTTGAATAATTTGCACGAATTACATTTACGGATCTCTGCAGGTATAGAGTTCCAAGTTTTGGTTCCAACGAAGAGGATACTGTGTTGCGACCGGGCCCTTGAATAATAAGGAAGCATGAATTTACTTCTATTTCGGGTTAAATGGTCGTGATGACCAGTTTGCGCAGTCAATAATTGTCTTAGGCCATTGTCGCCATCATTTCTTAATGTTTTGTAAATGAAATTACAGATGGAGATTTTGTAGAGATCCAAAAGTTTAAGTATTTGTAAATTTTTGAAAGAATCATTTGTGTGAGCATTATATTCTAGGTTCTTTACCGCTCTGACAGCTCTTTTCTGCAGAGTAAAAATTTTGTTGGTTTTATTTTTATCAGTTCCGTGCCATGCTTCTATTCCGTATTGCAAGTATGGAGAAATGAGCGTTCGGTAGAGCGGCAGCTGTTAAAGCTGTTTCAGGCAGAAAAGCTTTAACTTTATTTAGGATTCCGATGGATTTTGATAATTTAGAACTAATATGAGTGATGTGCTCTTTGAAGGTCAGATGTTTATCTATTATGGTGCCCAGAAACTTACATGAGTTGGTTTCTTCGATTTCACCTTCGCCAATTTTAATGCATGGGAGAGATACATCTTTCTTGTATGAGAATGTAATATAATTTGTTTTATCAATATTAAGGCTTATTTTATTAGCTTTGAGCCACGATGAAACTTTATGAAGTTTATTATTTATACTCTCCACAATCATAGCAGGATTTTGGTTCGGAAGGACCGCAGAAAGCGTACTGTCATCGGCAAAAAGTATGAATTTGAAGAATGATGTAGATTTTACGATATCATTGATAAAAATCAGAAACAGGAGAGGCCCAAGAACAGATCCTTGTGGAACTCCATGGCTAATTGTCTGTGGGTCTGATTTTGCGTCGTCAATGACAACGTATTGCTTCCGATTTGTTAGGTATGATTTGAACCAATCATGGGCAATCCCTCGAATGCCATAACAGTGTAGTTTCGGGAGTAGTATTTTATGGTCCACACAATCGAATGCTTTTCGAAAGTCAAGAAACACAGAGAACACAGGCTTTCCTTCATCTATATTAGAATAAAGGAATTGTAAATGATTTAATATAGCCTGTGTTGTTGATTTTTAGAGCGAAAGCCGTATTGTTTATCGTAAAGAAATGATTTTTGTTTAAAATAAGAGTACACTTTTTTATACACAATCTTTTCGAATACTTTACTAATAATTGGTAGTACGGAGATAGGTCGATAATTGTTTACAGAGGTTTTTTCACCCCTTTTAAAGATAGGGGTTACTCTAGCAACTTTGAGGGAGTTCGGGAAAGTGCCTAGTAAGAAAGATTGGTTAATAATATTTGATATCAGCGGGGCTACAATGTCAGCAATAACTGTAAGTACTTTAGTCGGAAACGTTTGTAACCCACTCGATTTATTTTTCATGTTGTTTATGCACGTAATTACATCGGAGGAGTTTGTAGGCGTAAAGAAAAAGGAGTTGGGTTCTCGAATATGATCCATAAATTCCAGGTGATCAGTAGGCTCACTTAGAATATTATCAGCTATAGTTTTCCCTACGTTTACGAAGAAGTTGTTAAAGAGATTAGCAATTTCTTTCTTCTCATTGTATTTGACATTATCTTGAATAACATATTCAATTTTCTTTTTATCGGCATTATTCGGTTTACAGCAAGGGTAAGGAGATGCCAAGTCTTTTTAACGTCAGTTTTGAATTGAGTAAACGATGTAAACATCATTATTAGACGTTTCTGAGCAGTGCGTAGTTCAGACTGGACTTGATCAGCTGCTTGACCTTGAGCTTATTGGTATACCATCTAAGGAGGAAGAGAATGATAAGGAATTGGAAGATTTTAAAGATAGTGTTAAACTTGAAGAAGGTAAATATTCTGTCCAGTTGCCCTGGAATCGCCAACTTTTGGCTAGAGTGCCTAACAATTTCGTATTAGCAAGATATCTTGCTCGTAAAGTAGCGATTGATAATGCCCTAAAGGGGATTGAGCAGGCCTATAATGACGTATTCCTTGAGCAGCTTGAATTGGGTATCATTGAACCCATTTCCGTCAAAAAGATAGATGTGCCAGCTCACAAATGGATCCCGCATAGGCCTGTAATACGTACACATGTAGAAACTTCTAAAATTCGTCCTGTGTTTAATTGCTCTTTAAAGGTCGGTGGTTTACCCAGTCTGAACGAAGCCTCTTATGTGGGTCCTAGTCTGATGAATAATTTGTTAGGACTTTTGGTCTATTTCCGTGCAAATACCGTAGTGGTTTTTTCTGACATTTTCAAAGCTATCTTGCAGGTGAAACTTGCTTGTGATTTTCACCGCAATCAGTTTAGCTTCATCCTTTTCAAGGATGGAAAATTTTTGTATTACTGTTACACAACTCTGTTGTTTGGGTTTGTTGCATCGCCTTATATTCTAAGCTATCTGCTCAAATTGCACGCTCAAACTATTACTGATTTGACAGTTAGAGACGTTATGGCGAATAAGCTGTACGTCGATAATTTATGTTCACTACTGAGAGTCCTGAAATGGCGCTGTGCACTTTTCGCAGAGCCAACAGTGCATTTGAGGAAAGTGGGTTTCCGTTACGCAAATGGAAGTCCAATAATTCTGAACTTCTTTCTCATATTGACCCTGCTCTATGTAGTGCCGAAGTGCACTCCAGAGTGCAAGGGTACGACTATAACTCTTCTACTGATCTTCTTTCTCTGTCTGTAAAAAGTTTGGACTCTTCTTGTAAAACACGAAGAAAAATTATTTCTGAAGTAGCGTCCATTTACGACCCCTTGGGAATTTTGTTGCCCTTTTCTGTGCGAGGTAAGCTTATTTTGAGAAAATTGACGCCCTTGAGGCTAGGTTGAGATCAGAATGTTCCGGAAGACTTATGTAATGAATGGCAGAAATGTTGTCTGGAATTTTCGGAATTGAGGGATTACGAGTTTCCTAGGATGACTTTGGCTGAGACAAAAACTACCCAACTTGTTGTATTCTGTGATGCTAGTGCTAGCGCCTTTGGTACCTGTATCTATGGCGTCCAAGAGGATCGCAGCGCATTACTTTTCTCTAAAGTTAAAGTTTCGCCTTCTCGCCAGCGAACTCTTCCTTCCCTCGAACTCTTGGCAGTGTTTCTTGCCTATCAGTGTCTTGTGTCTCTTCTGTGTGATGTTAATTTTCCTTATAAAGTGGCTAATGTAACTATTCTTACTGATTCACAGGTAACCCTAGCTTGGCACTTGAGCGGTAAACCTCCTCGCAAAAATGTATTTGTAAACAACAGGATAAAAGACATAGAAGCCATGCGTAAGCAGCTTGAGTGTAAGGCCTTGGCTGCCTTTAGTTACGAGTACGTGCCCACGATGTTTAACGTTGCAGACATGCTGACGCGGGGTGTTAATTTGTTTTAGACACGTGTATCGCAGTTAATGTTGCTCACCCAGGTGAAGCTTCTATTGTAACGCTTCTCCTCCTACCCAAAGCTGTTGGGTGCGGTGGAGAAGGGATTTAGGGCCGTAGCAATCTGGAAGCGCGCAGATCCGAGGGAGTCTAAACTGCGAGCGTTTCTTTACCTCATTTCCTCTCTGCAAAGAGAGCATTTTTCCAGCGAGATAGAGGCCTTGGAAACCAAGAATCCTCGTCCGCCTTTGCTTGTTAGATCTTTCAACTTGTTTCTTGACTCTCTTAATTTAATTAGATCTAGCAGCCGCATTGTCTTAGCGGAGGAATTGGATTACAACCCTAGGAACCCTATTCTGTTGTCTAATTCTTCTCATCTAACCTATCTTCTGATCTTGCATACCCATAAAACTCTTAATCATCAGGGTGTTGAATCGACCGTGCAAAAACTTAAAATGGACGGTTATTTGATACCTCGCTGTAAGCGTACTGTGCGTGGCGTTCTATCCAAATGCATAGTATGCTAGCGGGTAAACGTTAAGGCTTTCTCATATCCTGACCCGCCTGCTTTGCCAGACAGTCGAACTAATTTTGTAAGACCTTTCGCCACAACAGGAATGGACTTTTCAGCTCATTTCTGGGTGTTAGATCCGTTTGGCCATAAACAAAAAGTGTATCTTTTACTATTTACGTGTTTTCAAACTAGAGCTATTCATATAAAGTAAAGCTTCTTCCTTCCATGACGTTTGAAGAATTTTGTTTCGCCTTCATTCGCTTCACGAACGAAAAGGGTGTCCCTAACACCGTGTATTCCGATAATGCTAAAACTTTTGTAGCTGCTTCTGACCTTTTGGCAGAAGTTTTAACTTCTTCCTTGTATGAAGAACGTTTCCGCATTTTTAACATTAAATTTAAAACTATCCCGATCTATAGTCCACAATTTGGTGCGATCTGGGAACGCTTGTTTAAATCTATTAAGGAGAGTTTGTACAAGCTCTTTGGTCGTAGCACTTATCCTTACTCTACCTTTCTCACTGCTGTTTCTGACATCTCTCTTACTCTTAATCGACGTCCTCTTTCCTATGCAGAGACGGGGGACACTATTTTGCCTATCATGCCTATTCAATTCCTTCAATTTTACCCTTCTTCTAACTCTTTAATCCTTTCCGATGAGGTCCCTGACTTGGAAACCGAGGACGATGAAAGTCGAGAGCATCTGCTCTCCACGCTTGAGAGGCGCGACGTCATGGTGGCCAAGTTTAGGGTGTTCTGGTACTCACAGTACTTAATCACCCTAAGAGGTCCATATCCTCTTAAATCTTTACCTCTTAATAATAAATTCTTGTCTGTAGGTCAGGTTGTCCTATTAAGGCATCCAATAAAACCTAGACCGTTTTGGACCTTAGTCCGTATCATCGCGCTGCTTCCTGGACGCGATGGCAAGGTCCGGGTTGTTAAAATTATCAAAGCTGATAACTCAGAGTCTGCCGTTAAAATTTCCTTACTTTACCCCCTGGAGTTAGCTGCTACTGATACTGCTTCAGAGGAATGGGTGGGAAAGCGCAGAGGGAAGCTCGAGTGAGGAGTTGCATCCTTCTTTCGAGCCGCCCGGGAGTTCCTTTTCTCGTGAGGGTAGTTCCTTTTCTATTGAACGCCCTAGAGATCAGCATTATTCTTCTGAATCAGACTCCTCGGAAACTTCCGAAGAACCTGAAATTGAGGCAGCTGCACGGCCTAGACGACAGGCAGCTCGCCAGCAACGTAGCAAGCTTGCAGACTTAATTAGGAGAGGTCACCTCTAATGTCCTTCCCTACTTTATTGCTCTTAAAAATAATATGCGCATAAATGTAATTGGTGTTCTTTCTATGCTTCCTCTGGAAAGTAACATTAATATATTAAAATGTTTGAATGTTAAATCGATGTAACGGAAATTTCTGATGAAAACTCCGTTTTTTCTCTTGCCGGGATTGTGTCGAGATTCCAGTCATTACTCGAACGCTGAGGTCCTTTGCGGACTTTATAAGGCACAAAAAGGCCTTCCGCAATAAAGGGCAAAGGCTGTGCTCCTTCTAATCAGCCTAAAATTAATAATGCTGATAATTTTACGACTAAGCGGAGCAATGGCGGGGGTTCCTCACGTCTACGGCGACAAATGTAAATTTAAATACTAAAACGTTCGTCTGATCTTCTTGTTCGAGTCCTAGGCCATCACGACGGATTCGAGCAAGCTAAGGAGCGTGGCGACAGAAGTCGGCCACCTCAGATTGAAACCAGCCGTGAACGTGAGCGCACCTTCTTCTCGTGTGCTCCGCGGGACTCGGCATTCTGCCCTCGCTACCAGGGACTTCTTGGGTCCTTGACAGCCGGCTACAGTGAAGAAGTGTTCGCCTGAACATTGTTTTCGAAGATCTTCAGGTGAAACTCCCGCTAATGACGCTCCGCTTGTCCTTAATTATCTTAAATTTCAGCGTTATCGGCCCCAGATGGGTTCCCGGTAAATTTGTGTGCCGTAGGGCCCGTTAATTCGGGGAGTTGAGTCCACTTGTTAAGGTGGCTGCGCACAATCTCCTGCCGATTTCAAAATTTTAGACTCAGCCTCAACCCCGCATGGCCTCAGAATTTTAGAGTCCTTGCATATCTTTAAGCGAAACCCTCATATGAACAATATGGACAGTTCGTACCTTTTGCAAATAGTGAATAGGTAGATTCCTCGTCAAAACCAGCCTAATTTCATTTCATACTTATGTGTAGAGCTGTGCCAATATGCACGTGCACATATGCAAGCGTTACATATGCAAGCATATATGAACATGTCGCCACGCGTATGAACATATGCATACATAACGCGTATAACATATTACATATGAACATATGCAAGCGCATATGAAATTATGCGCGCATTAAATATGCGGCTTGAGGTTACATATATGCGGTTGCGGAGTGTCGTATGCACAGTACTTGCATTTATATGCAAACAATATGCGATCAAATCTTGCACATCCACTGCTGAATGACCGACTTCAGTTAGTTGGAACTTGTTTTATGTAAATATTGACCTCTAAGGAAATGATTCAATACAATAGTGTTCAATATTTAGAATATCGAGCATTTGCTACTAATGAAGAAAACATGAAAATATGATTATATAAGATTTCGAAGTAGAACAAGGTTTAACCATTGTGGTTACATTTAATAATAATGTACTTTTTAATGTTGTCAAATAGGACACTTTTTTTGCTTATCGGCATGAATAATTTTGTATTACGAAAACACTCTTTCTACACCGTACACCAGCGAGCTAATTTAATATTCTTCATGTCAGATGGAAAGAGGTAACCAACTACTTCGATGGTCAACAAATTTGGTTGGCTGGTCTTCGTTCCTCAACAGGATAGCCATACAAAATTGAGTTGTCATCCTTAATAATGGGAAGATCTTCTCGTGCTAGCAATCTAGAAAAAAGTTTTATTCCAATCAATTCAGCATGATAAATATCTTGTACATTGGTTTTTCAAATGCCGTATTACTATAGCACCAGGATGGTTACTCCCCTGTCTAGCCGGTATCCATTTCAGATATCTGGGTAGAGTGGGGTATTGTGTTTGAGTTTTCCTTTTACCCAATGGAGAAAATCGCTGCGAAGCGCCGGGGTTCGAACCCTTGACACTTTCACGGATGGGTACGTTCTCAACCACTCGGCCACGGCGAGCACTAAAAGTTAGTTTCGTACATTCAATGAGACATGGGGGTGAAACTACTAGCTTTAGGTGATTTTATCGAAGAAGAAAATGGGTCAATATCGGTTAACTTTATGCTGAACCAAAAGGATTATCTTCGTTATTCATGTCTATGAAGTTGCAGCAGATATATTGATAATAACAGTATATACTCTTATTAGATTGCACGACAAACTTACAGTTGTCCGGCAATAAGTGAAATACAGATTTCCATCCCGAAAGTCATATTCTGAGAATTCATTTTCTTAAGTATTATTCCTTACACTTTGGGGTACTTTGGAATGGTGTTACAAATAAAGATTGATAATCATTAGAATGCTAAAAAAATTGTTCATTTCTTCAATCATCATATTATCCAATACATATGTATATTTAAATCCAAAAATTAATACAAAATTTTACGAAAAAGTTCTCATAATTTTCCTCTAGGTCATCTCTTTCATTCCGGACATCCCACAAATACAGAACATTTGCATTAGGTTTTGAACAACCAAATATTGCAGGAATATTCAAATCAGCATATAATCTCTAAATGTCAATTTCAGATTTGATTGTCCGTATGTAAGTCCAGAAAGCGAAATGACTGTAATGATGCAAATTTTGGGAATTAGTGGCATATTCAGAATTCGAGGGACTACCTTATTGAGTTCTTTCTCATTTTTTATGAGCAAGCAGAGCAGAACAAAGGTATTTATTATTAATTCACTAAACGCATATGTTTCGGGAATTGATACAAACTTCACAGTTGCATTTCCACTTTATCACTTTGTACTTATGGGTAGGCCTATGTGTAGAACAAAACAAGAAAACTATAGCTAGGTGTACAAAAACTATTGCACCATGCAATTCTTAAGAACTTCAAACTCCAATAAATTCAGTTCGGACACCTATATGTATTTTATTTATGAACCAAATTTAACTGAAGAACAGGTCAAGTAGGAAACCTGGGCATCAGGTACTGAGCATAGCGCACCGGGTGACACTTGAGATGTTGCTTTAACAACTGATAGTATGCATGCGAGAGATCCCATCAATGTACAAAATTTCTGGTTTTAATAACCAATTTGCAGTAATACATTAAAAAAAATCAAATTACAACATTCGTATTACAGCATATATGCAATGATATCGTGCATATGCAATATGCATTTTGCATATTACATCTGTTATATTGCATATGCAAAATTATATATGTGATTTTGCATATGCTCAAGATAATTCTTTGCATTGCATAAAACACTTTGCATATCTCTTGGCGTGCATATATGCAAGTTATGCAGTGGCACAGCTCTACTTATGTGCCACATGTATTCTTTTTGTGCTTCTGTATTTTATTCTTTGTTTTTGTCCGTCTCATACTTTGTATTTTTACTTACATGATATATTTGTAGTACCGACTATCCATTTAACTTTGATCTTATATTTCAGACGTAATTCTTTTGTTTTCCGTTATAACTGATGATGGAACTGGACTCCGAAATGTTTTCATAGTGAAAATGATAAATTTTATCGGAATTTCCTTCGTTTTTAAGTTTCTGATAAGGTTGCGATTAAAGCAAACCACTGACGTGTTCATATTTATTAAGGTAATATAATTACAACCTGCTGGCTAACTGTACGGAGATAATGCTAGTTTGTGCAGGATGTAGGCTATAACGACAAGAGGTTCACAATTTCACCAGCAGAATATGGCCAGATGAACAATTTTTTCTGTGAAATTTTCAATACACTTTTGGGTTTTCGAGATATTAGCAGTTAATTGATTGTTTCAAAGTATGAAATTTTACGATACAATTACTCTAAAAATTTAGTTTGAATTTACGTTATAAGCACTTCTAATGTACGAGGGTGTACTACGATGAAATTTCCTATGAGTGATGTTCGATTAAAAGGTTTCAGCAAAAACGTTTTGAATGGAAATGTAAGAAAGATCTCGTGGCCAAAATTTCAGACGCTGATGGTGAAATACCAGAATGATGGTGTTCTGAAGTACCAGAAGTGTTTCCTTATATCCGACTGTCGTTAACACTTTTTATGTAGAACATACACCATAAGGGAAACAAGAAAACACAAAACGGTAGTTATTGGCGGTATCTGGCATGCATCGCAGGTGTATTCAAGATCTGGCGGTATCTAGCATGCAGCACAGGTGATCATGATAGAAGGGGGCAGAGGCAAGCTTTTGAGACGAGCGCGGCCGGAATGCCACGTTGTGTGTGTCCTCAGATCTCGCACCTCTTCTCCTCTGTAATTCTACGAACAAAAGCCTCCCGATTCTTCATGTCAACTCATTATATAGCTCTCGCCTGATTTATTCTCAAAAGGTCTAGACTGTTCTAAGCCACAGAGAAAGTCTTTCAATTTTGATTCGTTGGATGCTTGCATGTCCTGAAGTTTCGCACTCTGATTGGGCACGCTCGATACCCCAAACATGTGATTCCTTAGAGAGCACACCATTGGTGTAGATGGTGCCGCTTTCTGCTTAAGCCTTACTCCTTCTCTTTTGAATCTGCCCTCGCGCTACCCAGTTCAGCCAAAACCTCTGCCTTTTGATCCCAAGCCTGCGTGTGTGTGTGTGTGTGTATTGTGTATCCCCAAGGTGGCTTTTCGATGCTCGAGAGCTAGCAAGTTTGAACGAGGCGCCGACCGCAGGTTTACGACTACACACATTCCAACGCTTGTAGCCCAGCAGAATGTTAAATTTCTCAAAATTTGCCGCAGCTTTCCGTGATCTTGCCAAAAAAATATCATGCGATATATGTATTACAACCAGGGTTGCGGAGTCGGAGGAATAAATTTGCGACTCCGACTCCGACACCACCTTTCCAGAATTTGGCGACTCCGACTCCGACTCCACTTTTCCAGAATTTGGCGACTCCGACTCCACCTTTTCAGAATTTGGCGACTCCGACTCCGACTCCACCTTTCCAAAATTTGGCGACTCCAACACCGACTCCGCCTATTCGCAATTTTGGGACTCCAACTCCTTCTATTTATAATTTATCAGATGAATATTTTATTTCTTAACTAGCGTACACGGTCCGTCAAAAATGACAGGATTCAATATCTTACTTCAACAAATTTTAGCTCGAGTGGAGTTTCCATGCTTAAACTTATTCCCAAGGTAACTCATTTTTCTTATTAGAGTAACAAACACTTGGAACACAGTATTTTTGAGCCGCAAGAGAAGTAGTTATAGCCATTCGTGTCGTATCTTAGATCCAGAAATTCAACATTACTGAAAGCAACTGCGAGATTGTGTATGTATATTGTAATATGCAATAGAGTGCATTGTAATACAGTACATTGTAATATACAATACCCCGCCGAACTCGGTATCCACGATTAGAACTCTGGTATATAAGGCTCTGGGTCTCTCAATTGTTTTGAAAGTGGCATTATAGCTAGAGCACTTGTACGAAAATAAGTGTATTAATTGACCGTGAACTGAAACCAAGACCGCCAGCGCTAGTTTTTTCCTATCGATTCTTAAGAGCGTGACACGAAACGTATAAATAAATACACGACTGTCATTCTTAGTAGCAGATGGTTGCTGATGTTGAAACCTGTACATATGTTCACTATATTCTTTATTAACGAACGACTTTTAAATTGCCAGCAGAATGTTAATTGACAAATTACTAAAGTACATGATTGGTGAAAAATGACGGGATTCGATGGTATCGTTTCAAAAAAATATCAAGATAAAGATGACAAACAAATGTACCCATCCTAATGGTACCCGCGATTAAAATACAGTATTCTCGTACTTGTGCACTGGTAAAACTTTTATCACAGTTACGGTCATTAAGCATCTTTAAGAATGTCGCAGACGCACACACCAACCAAGCATGCAACAACACTGTATTATAATTTATATTATTATTCGGCAAGAAGTTTTTAAAAAAATTGCCATACTTTTTACTGCGATTAGCCGCATTTTCGTGACAATAGATTCGATTTTGACACAATGTTTTTTATTTATAAACAAAAGTGAGCAGATGCCAGTATTTCAATGGTATTCATGATACTGTCCAAGCAAGCAGATTCCCATTGTAGTAAAATAGGAGAAATTCCGCACGAGAACATACATTTATTTACAAATTGACGGACACCTGGGTTTTTATTATTCCGGGTGTCCCAAAAAATGTCCCCGATTTTTCAATTAATTATATCTCCGCTTTATGTTGAAATATTTGAATTGTCGTTTATTCACAATGTAATAAATTTTGTTTCCCTTTCGAATAATTTAGGTTTTTGAGAATCACTTGAATAAACACTTTACAATGATCAATTTACTGAAAGAGGAAGAAAAACTAATTGTTCAAAGGAAAGTTTTTTAAGCAATATTGATACTCTTCCTTATTTTGTACTTTCCAAAAATATGAACAAACAAAAATATAAAAAAGTAACAAATCATTACCATAAATAATGTTCAAACAAATAAAGTAATTCAGTATCCTTCGACATACCCTCCATTTCTCTCAAGGCAAGTATTACTTCTGGCCACCATTGAACGGAGAGTTTTACAGATTATTTCACTGTTTTCTTTCTGTGCTTGAAACACTGTTATTGAAAACACTTGAAACCTCTCAGAGGATTTAAATACTTGGTGGTATGTAGGATACATCATTATGAAATTATTTTTAACAGTAGGTATTAAGAAATGAAGAAGGACACCAGTGTTGCTTTTAAAATTTTCTCTTTGAACTATTAATTTTTCTAACCTTTTCAGTAAATCGATCATTGTAAAGTGGTTATTCAACTGATTTTCTAAAACTTCAATTATTTGAAAAGGGAATGAAATTTACTACAATGTGAAACACAGACAATTTAAATATGTTTATTTGAAGCGAAGATTTAATCAATTAAAAAGTCTGGGACATTTCTGTGGGGCACCCAGTATGGCGTTGATTGTTCTTAGACAATAAAGGGCAAGTGTCCCCTTAAACAAATAAATAAATTGGTTTAGGTATTTCCTGTGCGTAATCTCTCCTATGTTCTTACAATGGAATTTTAGGGTTTAAAACTTATGGGCTACTGTCCGAACATTTATTTCAAATACAGAATAACTTCAAGGGAACAATAGCAAGTCGTTTCCCCGAGATGCGCAAAAAGGGAAACAGCACCCTAATTAGGCGTATCTTGAGGATTCCAGCAGTACGCACAGCAGCGTCCTCTGTACTATTTTTAGTATTAAATTCCTTTAAAACGGAGACCAAAGATTTTCTTTACCGAAATGTTAATTTTAAAAACGAAACTCCTTAAAAATAGAAGACAACCAATGGACGTGGCCGCCGGTCATCAGCACGGTACTCCGGTAGGAAGTTTTAGTGACGTTCTGAGTAGATAGAAACAGAGTTTCAAGATGTCTGGTCGCCGACTAGCCGAATATCGAATCTTATTGCAAGATTGCATATAGCACTAAGATTTTAGCAATTAATTGACAATTAATTACCTTGAATAATAAGTGCCAGTTTACCGGGTCGAGGAGTTAAAGCCGCAGAAAGAGACTGCTTTTTTCGCAAGAGAAATTTGTTAGAGGTGCCAGACCGACTTTTATTAAAAGGGGCGACATGCTGCCCAAGCAGAGTAAGCTCAAATATGATTTAATTAGTGAACGACAGTGCGTCACGAGTAATGTTAATTTTAAGCGATTTTAGGTTAATGCAGGTCTGGTAGAAGCTCAAACATGCTTAATTATAGAAAGTTAAATTTAAACAAAAAACGAAAAGAAAAGATGTAGCTGCAAAACAAAAGACGAAGAAAAGAATGAACTAATTTCAACAGTTTCAAATTCTTGTCTGTCAACTGTGACAGGCGATCTGAAGGAAACCTTTTCTTCCACAAAGCCGCCATCAGACATACGGAATGTTTTCAACAGGAAATTTCATTGAACAAATAAAATTGGCTGTCCGTCTTTGTTGATTGGTCTGTCTCCTTTTCACGCTCTTCAAGATGCTTAATGACTGTATCTATGATGCGAGTTTCACCAGTGCACTAGTACTAGAATATTTTAATCGCGGGTACTATTAGGTTGGATATATTTCTTTATGATCCACATGTGGAGAATTCGTATATAGACAATATTAAATCTCATCATTTATCACGGGTCGAGTACACAATTTTGGATACTGAGTGTTTCAGAACACGAGGTACGAAATTGCACACCAAGTAGAAAATGGTTAAATAAACACTTTTAATTCCATCAAATTTTCCCCAAAAATCGGGATCGTGAGATATTAGCTGTTTATTGTTTTAAATTATGAAATTTAATGGCACAATTACTCGAAATGTTTATTTTGAATTTACTTTACAAAATTGTTCAAAATGTGTTCCACCTACATCAATACACTTTTCAAATGTTAGCCTTAACGACTGCCGGATATTAGGAAACATGGCTGGCATTTAGGTATCTCGCCAGCAGCCACTGCGATTCTGGTCACAAGAACTTCCTCAGACTCAATGGGTGTAGCATAAACAAGGCTCTTCACGTGTCCCCAAAAATTAAAATCGAGTGGAGTCGTGTCAGGAGATCTAGGAGGTCATGCAACTAAAAGATTTCGCTCGATCAACGTAAATTCAAATAAATATTGTGATTAATTTAGTCATTAAATTTCATCCTTTAAAACAATAAACGGCTAATATCTCAATGTCTCTTTCTTCGGAAAATTTCATAGAAGAAAAAGTTTTTATTCGGATATCTTTTACTTGGTGGGCAACTTTTTGCCTCTTATTCTGAAACACCCTGTAAATTACTGACAAGTGTCTTCTGAGTAGGTAAAGTAGTCACTGCCTACACTGAGAAGCATAGGTATGTATCCACAGTTTTTTTATTACTAAGTAAACACTCATTCAGTGAAATTATAATAGTTAATTCAATGACTATGCTTAAATCCACAAAATGATATACATGTAGATAAAGTAGGCAAGATTTACACACTGCCTCTTATTCTCTGTGTCTACACTATGCAGGGTAACAACGCAGAAAAGGTGTCATATTATTGCTCAACACTATTTTATATCTCGGCTATAATGTGCAAAAGTTGTTTTGCTTTCGTCGCAGGGGACTGAAGTTTTCGGAACGTTTTGTTTACGAATAAAAGTCACATTTAGCGTCTTTGCGTGTAATATGATACTACCTCTTATTCTCGTCTAACCTTTTACTTTATATTGGACACTTTCTTATTTTAATAAACGCCCATGTTCTCCTAATTTCATGTTTTTTGGAGCGATTTGAAACGTCTCCAGTAAGAAAATTTGCACTATCGCATAAATGCAACAACCATTGCAGCTGAGATAGTGCACTGCTTTCAGTTACAATATGTGTGTGACTAAGTGAAGTTTTTGCTAGTGTGTTATTATTTTCATTGCAGCTCGTTTACATTGATATATTTTAATTTTTCATGTGTCTCAATGCCGATATTGATTACCTTACAACATTTCCAAATCTTCCATAAGAAGAAGTAATTAATTATGTAATGCTGCAATACGGATGCTATTTCAGTGTTTAAAATTGTAGAAGCACAATATAAAATTCTCCATTTCAGCGTATGCTTAAAAACTGGGGAGTGATACCGAAGATAAAAATTCAACATGATAATGATATATCGAAATACAATATAACTCTGAAAGAACCAAACAACATTCAAGAAATAACTTTAGAAATGAGCAGAAACTGTTATTAATAATACATGTTAACTTGACCTAAAGACAAGGAGGCCATATCAATTTTGATAACGTAACCTGAGAACTAGAAGTCTTTATGTACCAGACCATAGCTTCAGGTTTTGGCAAAGACTACTCATTGGCAAGAAATCATAACATAAAGACTAAAAATATTTATGATCACAACATAACTTTAAGTTTCTGCAAAGACTAGTCATTATATTTATATATATAATGTCATTTCATCCTGAATAACAAATTTCAAAAATTTTTTTTTACTGGAGATGTGTAAATTGATATAGACTAATTCGGGTACGCTTATTTCAAAAATCATAACCGTTTTGCTGTATCACGTCAGGATTTTCAGTTACAGAAATACTCTTCTTTCTGCTTTCAGTGTCGTCTGCGCGTCTGTGTCTGCTTTCAGTGTCCCACGAGATACCGGCGTGAGAGGTGGTGTGGTGCTTAGCTGAGGCTTTATACTGTGTACATTGCACTGGATTGTGAAAATATATATTTGTGTGTCCACGATAACATATATATATGGTTGGTCATTAGAATACTTGTTTTTAGTAAAATGGTTAGAAAATACTAATGTTTGATTCTTTCTTTCTTTCAGGTCAACATGAGTCGGCGTTCCTGTGCCAATCATCCAGACAACTTCTGTTATGTCTGTGGTCGGTATACCAAAAAAGATCAACAGCGACGTATATCTACAGCAGTGAAAATGAAGGCAGCCTACTTTCACTACTTCGGGTGTAAGGTGGGGGACCAAGAAAAGAGTTGGGCCCCACACATATGCTGCACAAGCTGCCACACAGGCTTGACTCAGTGGTTGGTGGGCAAGCGCGCGAGCATGCCATTTGCGGTGCCCATGATATGACGTGAGCAACAGAATCATCATGATGATTGTTATTTCTGCTGCACAAGCATCGCCGGCTTCAACAAGAAGAATAAAGGCCACATCAAGTACGCTTACTGCGTCTCTGCTCGTAAACCTGTGCCTCATGACGACGAGAACCCCGTTCCGACACCTCCAGCTGATCCGAACATACCTGTAAGCAGTGGCGAAGAGGATGGTGATGATGAACCTTTTGAACCCGACACTCAAGAACCACATCTTCTGAACCAGGGAGACTTAAATGATCTTGTAAGAGATCTCTCGCTGTCAAAGGCGAAAGCAGAGCTGCTTGGATCAAGGCTGCAGCAGTGGAATCTACTTGAACCTAACACCAAGATTTCCTTGTTCAGAGCACGTCACAAAGACATGGCTGAGTTCTTTGAGATGGAAGACAAGATGACATTCTGCAGTGACATCAACGGTTTGTTGAAAGAACTTGGGTGTAATCACGATCCTGCAGACTGGCGCCTCTTCATCGACTCAGGGAAGAACAGCTTGAAGGCTGTTTTGCTCCACAATGGCAACGAGAAACCATCAGTCCCACTAGCTCACGCGTTCAGCATGACAGAGACCTATGAGACTATGCGGCAGCTGCTTCATTCCATCAAGTACAATGACTTCAAGTGGCACATCTGCGGAGACTTGAAAGTGGTGGCGCTGCTGTTAGGGCTGCAGTCAGGTTACACAAAATACATGTGCTTCCTTTGTCTCTGGGATAGCAGAGACGACAAGAATCACTGGACGAAGAAAGATTGGAAAGAGCGGAAGGAGCATGTACCTGGTCGATACAACGTAAAACATGTCACCCTTGTTGACCCAGCCAAGATTTTCCTTCCACCACTCCACATAAAGCTCGGCTTAACGAAAAGTTTTGTACGGGCAATGGATCTGAATGGGCGGGGGTTTTTATACCTTAAGGAGAAGTTTGGCAACACCTTGTCGGAGGCCAAGATCAAGGCTGGTGTCTTTGTTGGACCACAAATTCGACAGATTATGAAGGACGAAACTTTTCCGACAACCCTAAACCCCAAAGAGCTGGCAGCGTGGAGGAGCTTCAAACCTGTGACGGACAAGTTCTTGGGGAACGAGCGCGCGGACAACTATGAAGAAATAGTGCAGCAGCTGCTGGAGTCCTTCAGGGAACTTGGCTCCAGGATGTCCCTGAAAATCCATTTCCTACACCAGCACCTGAACTTCTTCCCTGACAACTTGGGAGCTGCCTCGGACGAGCACGGCGAGCGATTCCACCAAGAGATTTCACTCATGGAGACACGTTACCAAGGGCGGCACAACCCGAATATGATGGGCGACTTCTGCTGGTTCCTGCATCGTGAAACTGACACAGAGCAGCACAAACGCAAAGCCAAATGCCTAAAGCATTTTTAATTAAATTTTAATGGCGTTTTTCTGCAATTTCTATAATTTTGAAGCATTCATGATGTAATAAAAGAATAAATGAATTTTTGTAAATTTCATTGAAATCCTGACTTCTAGGCAATGGGAATATTTCTGTAACTGAAAATCCTGACGTGATACAGCAAAACGGTTATGATTTTTGAAATCAGCGTACCCAAATTAGTCTTAATCATTTTACACATCTCCAGTAAAAAAAATTTGTTCAGTGTTATCGATCAATGCATCATTAAGAGCGTACATAGTTACCACTCCTTACGTGAGTACAATGTATTGCATCAGCTGAAATGTTCTACAAGTAACTTGCAACACATTTAGTACTATTTGCTATTTCCTGTGTACTAATTGAAGGGGAAATGAACAAAACATAAATATACAAAACAAATTTTCAATGCTTCAAATTAATAATTCTTGCTTAAATAACTGCCAAATATTCATTATTACTCCAGTACAATTATACTTCTTTCTTGTACTTATCATATATAGGAATGCAAACCCATAACGACTAGACAACAATGACGGTATTAGGTGATAGGTATGAATACGCTGTTTCAAACTTAAAACAAAATAATCAACAAAAACATTGCGTATTTTTAGATTTTCAGCAAAGTATTCTGACTCTGTTTTGTTTACTTTCGGTTTAAACAATTATAAATAATTTCTAGTAAAAATTAGAATCGAAGACAGCAAAAAATAGCGACTCCAACTTCGAATCCACCCCATCCGAATGAACGACTCCGACTCCGACTCCACCACACTCGGAAAAGCGACTCCGACTCCGACTCCACCACACTTCAGAGAAGCGACTCCGACTTCGACTCCACCCTAAAACATGCAACTCCGGCGACTCCGACTCCCGACTCCGCAACCCTGATTACAACAGAAGTAAACACAGTTCTCCAATAAAGCCGGCAGCAAAGGGGGAGCCAATAGACCTAAATGAAATATTATGACGTATAAAAATGTCAGAAGTGCTGGCTGCATGCACCCCAAAATTTCAATTCCACCTATTATAATGACGAAGAATCATTGTTGTGCATTTTTATACATATTGTCTGGATGTAATTTTTTCCATTGTGTCGCATACCCTCTAGGACCTTCTCAGGGACCCAAGTTTGAGAACCACTGACATAAAGCATTAGAGAAGATTGCCAGAAATGTAAATTTTCTTACAAACACAAAAAAAGAACATGAAACAATTCAAGATTGTGACCGTCAATTCTGGAATATAAACGAAAAAAAAAATTTGCAATGCAAGTCTGACAAATGTTACATGGATGCGACAAGAAACACTTCGAAATAGAATGTCAACGGCTGATTTTCATGCGTCATCCTAAAAAGCCACTCAGCAACTGAAAAAAAGTTCTCATTTCATTCGAAAAGACACAGTATAAATTAAAGAAAATTGCGCAGAATAGCACGCAAAATGAAGAATGGATGTTAGGCAGGAAATAAAATTTTACCTAAAACAACTCAACCGAGGCGTTACATTACGTTAAATAAGATAGTTCAGACATGTTTAATTATAAAAGTGGTTTTAAAAGAGGAAGGAGGAAAACATCATTAAGTAATAACCTATGGGAATGCAGGGTTTATGCACATGGTTTATAGAAACAGCACGTTTCACAGAAATTTATGCAACAAGGTGAAGTTGAAGCCGCAACGAATAGTGAAAAACAGGACTGCAGTAAACCAAAAAAATATGGTCCTGTACAAAACTAAAAACATTTTCACAGAAACATGATCCCCTTAAATTTTCGATCAGGACCTCACATATTCCTCTCGTGAGCACTAATTCCCATGGGCACAAAAGTTACATTCTCCAGAGGTAGCCCGTAAGATCTTTAACCACACGGAAAAGAGACAATCTTTAAAGAATGTGAATTGTGATGCAGTGATTAGACATTTGAATAGACCCATAAATCTGCATTTCACATCTTGCAAGGAAACACATTAGCGCATTAATGTTTGCTAGCTAGGTGTTTTTCAACTTTACCCTTTCGAGCTGAAGAATAGTTACACAATTCACACTTGAACAGCTAACCTTCACCATGTTTGCTAGCTAGGTGAAGTTTAAGATTACTCTTTCGAGCGGAAGAATAGTTACATAATTTGCATTTGAACAGCTGACCTTCACCATGTTTGCCCGCTAGGTGAAGTTTAAAATCACCCTTTCGAGCGGAAGAATAGTTACATAGTTCGCATTTGAACAGCTGACCTTCACCATGTTTGCCCCCTAGGTGAAGTTTACGATTACTTTTTTGAGCGGAAGAATAGTTACATAATTCACACTTGAACAGCTGACCTTCTCCATGTTTGCTGGCTAGGTGAAGTTTAACATTATACTTTCGAGCGGAAGAATAGTTACATAATTCACACTTGAACAGCTGACCTTCATCATGTTTGCTGGCTAGGTGACGCTCAATATCAACCTTACGAGCTGATGTATATGCACAAAATTCACACTTGAACAGCTGACCTTCACCATGTTTGCTGGCTAGGTGAAGTTTAACATTGCACTTTCGAGCGGAAGAATAGTTACATAATTCACACTTGAACAGCTGACCTTCATCATGTTTGCTGGCTAGGTGACGTTTAAGATGACCCCTATCAGCAGAGAAATATTCACACAATCTGCACTTGAACAGCTGACCTTTACCATGTTTGTTGGCTAGGTGCAGTTTAACAATCCTCTTCCGAGCCGAGGAATAGTCACATGATTCACACTTGAACAGCTGACCTTTCCCATGTTTGCAGGCTAGGTGAAGTTTAACATTGCACTTTCGAGCGGAAGAATAGTTACATAATTCACACTTGAACAGCTGACCTTCACCATGTTTGCTGGCTAGGTGACGTTTAAGATGACCCCTATCAGCAGAGAAATATTCACACAATCTGCACTTGAACAGCTGACCTTTACCATGTTTGTTGGCTAGGTGCAGTTTAACATTCCTCTTCCGAGCCGAGGAATAGTCACATGATTCACACTTGAACAGCTGACCTTTACCAGGTTTGCAGACTAGGTGCCGTTTAGCATAATCCTTACGAGTAGAGAAATTGCCACAGAACTCAGATTTGAACAGTTGTCCTTTCCTATCTTTGCTAGCTTGGTATGGTTCACGTTCGTTTCTAAGAGCAGAGTCATTCAAGTTACGCCTGTAAAATCGACCTTGAACATGTCGGCTTATTTGAGGTCTTATTTTGCGTTCACCAGACAAACACTGCGTCAAGTTTCCTTCATTTGCCGAAGAATATTCGCATACTTCACACTTGTACACCATACTATTGTTTAATGCACCTTTTTTAGGTGAATCAGAACTGGACTTGACGACAAAACAAGAGTTACATAGATCACATTTGCGCTCTTCCTGCCCATGTTTATTACGTGGCTGTTCCCCCGTCATTTTCACACCTGGATATTGGTTACCCCCGGGTAGACCTTCGTACCGGCTTTCATTGTCATGCTGCTCCACTAAATGCCGCTTCAAAATACTTATGTCCATAGTGGAGTAATCACACAACCCACAATCGAAGTAACATCCTAATTTGTGCCTGACACGGAGGTGCAGCTCCATAAAGTCCCTCCTACCAGTGATGTAATCACAATCTTCACACAGTAAGGGCCGTGACATGAGTCTGTCAGCAGGTGCGGCCTCAACACCACTGTCGCTACTTGACACATCTGATGGTAACGAGTCAGCGCTCCCTTGAGATGCTGCAGCTGGTCCCTGATGAACAGCACTTGTGATGCACGCACCAGAGCTGCCTTCCCTCAACTCGTCCTCTGCTTCTGCGTGCCCTGAACGTGCCTCAGTGCAGTCATAGTCTACTTCCCTCTTGAGAGTAACTGCATGAGAGCCTGAACTTGAACTGTCCTGTGAGGAAGAACTTTATTCGATTATTACTGGCAAGTGTTCTCGGGAAAAAAAACGTTATACGAAAAATTGTAATTAAAAGCAACTATGCCATTGGTAACCATGTACTTTAGAGACGAAGTTGTGCTCTTGAGCAAATGTTCTTTACTTTAATATTGAGCAAATGCGCTCAACTGTTCAAAACAAAACAAAAAATTTATGAAAATAATACAGGAAGCAAAAAATAAAGAACACACAAAAGAAATTTGAAAAGCACATTCTGCCTTCCCAGCCGGTTAATACTTAGATATGGAGCAAAAGTTTAACGAAGTATTCATGCAATCGAAAATTACAGAACAATACCTAATGCAATACCGACAGTCAAAGATGGTCACTCTACGTGGTACAAAAATTTTTGAGAATAAGATGTATTACACTAACCACCAATAAGCAATCAAATAGACAATAAATATCAATTTAACAGAATTGAAACTCGAGAATAATGGAGTGTGCAGTGAAATCGTTTTCTGGAACTAGAGTAAACCATCGCTTAAGGATATCATCCCTGGCTCCTGCCAGGCCCCTGTCGCTCCGATGGTCATTTTTCATGTTTTTGTTGGAAAAAGCCGTGAGCAGCCAGACGTGGTGGACTATTCGGTCCTAATATTTTATGGCGCTACGGACAATAGATCCCCCCCCAGGGGGAGTAAGGGGACCAAAATCTTGAATCTTCGACCCCATATAAAAAGACAACAAAACGGGAAGTGGAAAATTTGCGAATATAAGTTTGTTGGATATGTTCCAAGGATTCTTAAACTGTCTGTTTTTGTTCTAGCATAAAAACTCAACGAGTTCTATTCTTTTGAAATATCATTAGGCCTGCCAGTGAAATATCAATACCTAAAAACCAATATATATCAATTTTTCCAAAAACTAAGGCCTAAATCAAAAAATGAATAGAAGAAGTTGTGTTTCTTATCAAAAGATACATATCATAGTCAAGTTTCATATGAATCAGACTGGGAATAAAAAATTTCATATTTTTGGAAAAAAATTGATTTTTTTGGAGGGTTTGTAAATCACAATTCACAGTGTGAATATGAAGTTATGTATGGAAATTATCGAAATAAAAATTAAAACTGCATTCAATTACATACATTGTCTTTTATATTACACATCAAAAAAAATTGTTATGGCTTATACCCAAAAAATTAACTTTCAACATTCAAACCGTCTCTCCTCATTGAGTTTTGATGCTAGAACAAAACCAAAGACAGTTTTGGAACCCTTGAAACATTTCTTATAATGAAATGTAGGCTTTTTTTTCCAATTTGAGAAAAAAATTTATATGGCTCTAAACCCAAAAATAATTTTTTTGTGATGTAATTATAAAAATCGCTCATCACAAAAAAATTCTAAATGTTAAAATATTGCTTCATTTTCTGGTTAGAAATGCTTCAAAGATTCTAAAACTGTCTTTGGTGTTGTACTAGCATCAAAACTGAATGAGGAGATACATCTTGAAATTTACATAAAAATTTACCATAAATTAATTTTTCTTAAAAAAAACAACTAAGGCCTAAATCGAAAAAGTGACACGAGTAAAAAGTGTTGACTTTCAAAAAATGCATTTAATGGCCAATTTTCAAACGAATCGGACAAAAAAAGTTGTCCAACTGGGATGATCTCCTTAAATCATTCATAAAGTAATTGGAATATAAAATCCACTGAATGACAAGTTTCATCAATTATGTCAGAAATGCTCAAAACAATAGGAGGTGAAAGCAGTAACAATGATTTAAATGTCACAAAAAGGAGCCAAGAACAAGTAAAAACAGACAACATATGAATAAATTCAAATTTTCTGCGGAATGATAAAAACTCCACTGAAATCAAACGGAAACATTCAAGAAGAAAGTGAGTAACCAATTGGAAGCATCCAACAGGAGTGTACGTAACCAATCGGAAACATTGCAGAGGTGAGTAAGCAATCCACAGAAAGCACTCAAGAAAAGAGTAATGAACCAATCAGAAGCACTAAACAGAGTAAGCAACCAATTAGAAACATTCCATAGGATAGTTAGCAACTAATTAGAAGCTCTCAAGAGGGGAGTGAACTATAATAAATACAATGTGCTCACCTCGGTAACAAAGTCGTCTAGACATCGTTTCACCACACACTTGAGGTTTGGAGCACGGACGAAGGTGAAATTGTGAACTTGTCCCTAGTTTCAAGCATTATTATTATTGTTACTATTATCATCCATGCTTTTGCTTCTGAAAATCAACCAGTGTTACCTGTGCCAGCGGAAGTTACTCTTGGTGCAACGGACGAGTGTTGTGAAGTTTCGTTGGTACTGCCATCAAGGCCCACTGTTTAGCCTGAGGACGAACATTTCTGTTTATCTTCTGCTGTCTTCACTTTTCTCTTCTACCTGCATTTCTTTTTTCTGTGACACTTTTTTCCCTTGGGTGTTCTTAGTTATTAATGGGTAACCTAGTAATTATTATCTTACCTTAGCTGTCTTCTTTGAGAAGCGATTATCAACTTACCTTTGCTGTCTTCCTCGAGAGGCGATTATTCTCATCCCTTTGCTGTCCTCGGGAGGTAATTATTAACTCACCTTCGCAGTCCCCCTCGAGGGGCGATTATTAACTTACTTTTGCTGTCCTCCTCGAGGGGCGATTATTACAATACAGTCATCAGATAGGCTGTCTTCAATCTGTCGTGATTCTAACCACGACGTATAAAAAACAATCATTCGAAGGAGGACGCTCTGTTAATCGAATTGTTCGAAACAGCCATGAGAATGTCGTAAGCGCGCTGGCGGTTATCCGCGTTCTCGCCATTCACTAACTTCGCTCCATCTTCGAAGAGAACGCAAAAGAAGCAAGGGCGTCGTCTAACCGAAGGAGTTGCCGGATACCAACACTGGAATTGGTTCTACCATAAATATAATTCATGTTATTGTTAATAGATAACGTTAATTAGACTGTTAGTACAATTATCATGAATTGATGTTTTCCCATTGCGAATATAATTCAATACGCTAGAGTCATTCGTAATGCTGAATTGAGGAATTAATCCATCTTAAGGTTGTAGTGACGTTATCGTACGCGGTTGGGCGTTGTTTTGAGCTTGCCACCTTCGCAGCTCTGCAAGAGGGAAGCGAGATAGTCAGTCCGTGACAGCCACAGAGTATAGAGCTCTGAATTGCACCTTGCCAGCCTGCCAATTGGGGGCCGGGCTTCAATGTTTCTTACGATGTGTAAATGAAGTGAACTACGCATACTTTCTCATGTAAAGTAATAATTGGCTGTCATAAGGCATATAATAGCATCATCCTGGAGTCAACGACTAAGATGAGTTCCATTCAATACATATTCCCTTATAGCATCCTCATTCGATTTCTTATGTGCAGTAGATTTAGATGGATGCCATCAGCATACATCAGAAGTGTTACTTGTAATGTAAATTAGGCTCTTTTTCTTTTTATGTCATTATTTCTGTATCGAGGCTAGAAAATAAATCACAATGTGTCCTAGCAGTATTATTTCCTGTTAGGTAGATAGAGGTTAATCATATCTGTTTGGTTAATTATACGCTACCTTACTAATTGATTTAGTACCAATATTTTCATTAATTATAACTGAAGACATTGAAAAGTCTCAGTCTATTTTGATCTTTATTAACTAAAATAAAAGAATGTGACCTTTAGTCACGACGAATATCGAAAGAAATGAAAGCAACTGGAAAACGAGGATGATGAACACCGGAAAAGAACTGCCCCATAACAAATCTAGCTAGTATTAATTACTTCAAGTTAATATTAAGGCCAACGGGATTTTCTCTTCCATGCTCTGTAGCTTCATTTGAGCCTTTCACCATACTTATCACTAAAAGATGAGAAACCTTACTGAGGAAAAATTTTTCAGGTGAGTTTTGATGAACTGTTGAATTAACACTGTTTCTGAATCACATTGACTTCATTATTTCAACTCGCTTCTTTTTATCCATTTTTACGATTAAACCTTTTACAGTATAACTTTACTGCAGAGGCCCCTTCCCGTTGATCCTGCAAATTCTTTCCTTTTGTCACGTAATGCAAAGCATTTGGTACCAAACGAGCAGCGTTAGTAGTGTAAGAGTGCTAATCTTAGATCTTTTGTGTATTTCTTTTCATTAACGTGTTATTTACCTTCATCCAGTTAGTGTGACAAATTAATAATTTCGACTTTTTTCTCCTCTTGCAGTAAACCGTAGTACATCTTCTTCCTTTGCTCAAGAACAGAGTCAAGACGTCTGGAAAACTTTCCAATCCTGGCTGGCTGAAGGAGAGGAGGGCGCGAGAGCACTTAGATGAGAAGCACTCTCGCCTTTGGAGTACAACAAGGTTTCCAACGCTGAGGAACTACCGGCGTCTCGAGCTACGAGTCTAAACTATAGTTAAAGACTCACTTTGACGAGCATTATCAACCACCTTGTACTAGAGACTTGTATGGTACCTGTTCACGATTTTACTTTTGACTTCGTTCCAATTTATTTTAGTTTACCTGCCCAGTGCATTACAATTAAAATCTTAAACCTGCAGTGCATGTTATTCGCACACACCAATTAGAAGCATTCAAGAAAAGTTCGAGCAACCAATTAGAAGCACTCAATACATAGAAGAGTAAGCAACCAATTGCAGCACCTGGGGTTCCTGATGCCAGTCAATGGGCTCGTCCTTTACGGTAACGGAATCCAGCTCAGCGTCAGACACTTCACTTTTGATGTGAATTTCTTTTAGATGGCTCCCAGAGCTCAGGCTATCACCTGCAAATGACACAAGCTCATTGAGAAAAATTGCATTAGAGATAACAAATCTTGTAACAGCTCTTTATGTATTAAAATACAAATATAATTTCATGATTTTGACAATGTTAATAATTTTGTTAGTATTTTAACACATGAAAACTGGAATGATCTTGTAGGTTAGGAAAAGAAATCTAGTAATACTTATAACAGAGAACACAATGCAATTCTTTCACCTAAAAGTTAATACTTCACAAGCTTTGGAGATTAGGGGATCATCCGGGTTTGAGACCTTTTTTCGTCCGATTCGTTTGAAAATTGGCCAGTATATGTCTTTTGTGAAAATAAACCTTTTTTACTTCTGTCATTTTTTCGATTTAGGCCTTAGTTTTTTTTTGACGAAAAATGTGTTTTTTGTATATTTTTATTGATATTTCAGATTGGGACTCCTTCAGTTTTTATGCTAAAACAAAAACAGAGACAGTTTTAGAACCCTTGGATAATTTCTAACAAACGCTCATTCAGTTTTTTTCAAATTCAAATTTTTTCTATTTTTTCAAAATTTTTGGAAATTTCAAAAATCAGCAACAATTTTTTGGGTTTAGAGCTACATATTTCATCAAAGAATTCGAATTTGAAAAAAGCAGAACGAACGTTTGTTAGAAATGTTCCATGGATTCTAAAACTGTCTTTGGATTTGTTCTAGCATCAAAACTCGAGAACTAGTCCCAGGATGAATGTTGAAAATTCAAAGTGTTGGGTATAAGCAAAAAATAAAATTTTGTGTTGAAGTGTAACATAATGAACAATTGATGTAATTGAATTCAGTTTTAATTTTTATTTCGATACTTTCCATATATAACTTCATATTCAAACTGTGAATTGTGATTTAAAAAAAAAAATTATAAAAATTTTTCCTTTTTCATCAAAAAAAATCTTTGTTTAGTCTGATTCTTATGAAATTTGACTATGATATGTAACCTTTGAAAAGAAACAATTGAATCTATTCATTTTTTTGATTCAGGCCTTAGATTTTGCAAAAATTTGACTTATTGGTTTTTAGGTATTGATATTTCACTAATATTGATATTTCAAAATGGGACTCCTTCAGTTTTGATGCTAGAACAAAAACAAATGCAGTTTTAGAATCCTTGGAACATTTCTAACACACCCACATTCGGCTTTTTTTCCATTTCCCATTTGTTCTCTTTATATATGGGGTCAAAATCGGGAAAATTGAAGGATTTTGGGTGCTTTTCATTGATATCGATATTTCAAAATGGGACTCCTCCTTCAGTTTTGATGCTAGAACAAAAACAAATGCAGTTTTAGAATCCTTGAAACATTTCTGACACAATCACTGTCGGCTTTTTTTCTATTGCCCATTTTTTCTCTTCTTATATGGGGTCAAAATTGGGAAAATTGAATTATTTTGGTCTTTTCCCCCCCCCCCCCCCCAGGAGGGGGGAATTATTGTTGTAGCACCATAAAATTTTAGGAACAATAGTCCACCAACTAAGGGTCCTTCTACAACAAAAACATGCAAAATGACCATGACATCGACAGGATCTGGCAAGGGCCCGGATGATCCCCTTAAATGAGCTTAATCATATTTTAGCTTACACCAGCATATTTAAATGACAATGAGAAGCAAGAAATAAAGTCTTCAGAAAAATAGTATTTACAATTCATAATAAACTAGCAAGCTCAATGAAAATTTGCATTAAAAAATGTACTTCCCACTTCACTATATTTCTGACGGACATCATGAAGTTTGAATTTAAAATAAAGTAAACCAATTTTTAAATCATTCATGAGGCAATTAGAATAGAATGAAATCCAGTGAGTGACATGTTTTCTCAATTATGAACCATTTCTCAACCTTGTAGGAGGAAGTTTCACACTGAAAACAAAGAACAAAACTTGACACAACTCCTTCTACCACGGAAGTCCTTATCTTTAACAGAGCAATACCACAGTTTTTTTGCAAGTTTTCAACTTGGATTATATGAAAATTTAAGCCTACTTATCCAACTCAGGTGTTGCAAAGATAAGAAGGATGAAGGAACATTTAGTATGGTGTTGAGGAAATGGGGAACCTATGCAGAAGGTGCATAGAAACAGCAAGTCAAGAAAGCAGTTCATGAAACAAGATTAAACTTGATGCAGAAAGTATTGAGGATAAAAAGGAAAACCAATGTGACCAAGAATATCATGATCAAACAAACATTTCGGATTGTAAAAAATTAATCTTCAGTGTTCTGTAATACGATAAATCAAAGTATTAATACATTGTAACTTCAAATCCTCTGAATGACTTGGATGCAAGACAATGAAATTGAAGACATGATAAAACAAAAAACTATGCAAAATTTTGACAAACAATGGAAAGTTTCCATGCCGTATCACATTCATTTATTGACGGACGGTTTTTTAAAATGTATTACGATTCTAAAATGCGGAGATTGGACAAATTTGATGTTGAATCCAAATTTTTTTTTTAAATTTGTGTTTTTAAAAATATGGTCTTTCTTAAAACAGTGTTCTTTTACTGATGAGTTGGATGGTTTGGTCAGGTTACAGCCGGTGCATAAGGAGATTCCCCTATGTTGCGCACACCTCACAAACAATTGGACAGAAATTTCTCAAAGAATATTTTTACCACTGAATTACAGAAATTTTTTAGTAGAAAGTTCATTTCAAAGCCAAGAATTCTTGCTGTGCCAAAGCTGAGGTCGCATTTTCAGTTACCTTTCATAGGATCCCGCACAGAGGAAATGAAAATGGAAGTAGGGTCAACAGTTAAGCTTTTTCCAAAAATAAATCCCTGCTCATATTTTGGAAACAATAGGAAACTAGAATCATATTTTAAGCAAAGGGATACTCCGGATGTGATGCTGCGCACCTCATTTGTACATCAATATACGTGTGACCGCTGTGAGCGCGCTTACATTGGTAGCACTGGGCTCCAATTGTTTTTTGAGGTGTGCACAACACAGGGGAATCTCCTTTTGTCATGGCTGTAACTTGACCAAAACATCCATCCCATTTATAAGAGAACATTGTTTTAAGAAAGACCATATTTTGAAAATACAAATTTTTAAATTTTTGGATTCAACATCAAATTTGTCCGATCTCCGCATTTTATAATTGATACACATTTTAAAAAACCATCCGTCAACAAATGAATGTGATACGGTGGTGAAACTTTTCATTGTTTGTTGACATTTTGTTTGGTTTTTGTTTTATCATGCCTTTTAAATTTCATTGTCTTACATCCAATTTATTCAGAAGATTTATAGTTACAATGTTTTAGTACTTCAATTTATTGTATTACAGAACACTGAAGAGGGAATTTTCATAATCCTGAACGTTAGTTTTTATGATGATATTCTTAGCCAAGTTGGTTTTCTTTTTATCCTGAAAGTGTGATTTCCCAGAAATCAATCTATTTCATTTAGAAAGTATTGAATAATGAAAAACCGAACAGGAAACCACAAAAAAATTGTCCATGATAAAACAAAAAATGTACTCTATTTAAAAAAAGGCTTACCTTCTTCAGCACAGCACTTCACATATTTCTCCTGGGAGTGCTTATACCCATAGACACAATAATTGTTGCCAATGAGGGGCTGATGGTTTTTAAATACTCAAAATTACACTCATAGCTGTAACGATATATTCAACAATAGTTATACATATATATACGTAGAGAGGATAGGCATGGCAACCGGCAGGTTGATGCTATGCTGCCCGAGAGGCATAGGAAGGTGTGACGTACATACGTACATCAGGAGCATGGAGGAGTAGGTATAAGGGGTAGAGGCTGGATTGAAAAGCTAGTGCGCTAAACTGCATACATAATAAGACGAGGGCAACTTGAATACATAGCACAGAAAATAGTGGGTTAAAAATTTAATTGCCTACGAGTTAGGAAATCAAGGGTTTCTGGCTTTATTTTAGAGATATATGCATAGCAATATTGTGAAGTCAGGGACACGTCAGTATAGTGAGGTGACGCTTGAGGGTTAGCCAATCGCGAAATGCCCCGTCACTTTCAGTTTTCGCGGTTGTAGCAAGGCGTACGGTGCACATCTTTGTTCGAGGGAAGGTATAAATAATGGAAGGAGTAGGGTATCCGGTCTATTTGGCTGTGGCCTGGTGCTAGAGAAGATGTAGGACAGCGAGTTCTTCGAGGGGGAGGTGAGATGTTGTTCTTTGTTAGAAAAAGTTAAGGGAATCCTAATCTCATGCAGCTTATTAAATTTGTGTCTTAAAATGATTGGAGTAATTCAAGTAGAGATGGTAGACAAATGTTTTTATTTCAATTGAAGTTGTTGTCTAGGTGGGGGGAGCAGTGATTTTCATTGTTAATATTGAAATTAGTTCTGTGGGTTTTCATTTCAGATTATTCTCGAATTGTTCACGTGTTTAGAGTTTCACTTGAATATGGGGAATGAAAGAATTATTACATTATTTCTTAAAGGGAAATCAGAATATTCGTGTTCTTATTGAACTATTGAAGTGCAGGCTAAATGGTTTTCATTTAAATGTATTCTGAAACAGAGTGCTTTGTGATTTGTTTTGAAAAGAGGGGTAGAATATTAACCCAAATTATTTCTCAGAGGGAATTTATGTGTATGGGATGCTTTGGAGAGAGTTAGTTAAAATTCATTGTGTGGGGAAAGACTAGATTGTCTCTCAAGTAAAAGATGTGCAGAATTATTCAACTTCATTTTTTAGTAAACATTCAGAGGGAAGATAAATATCTTATGATTGTTTTGCGAAACAAAGAGGAGTGAAGTTAGCAGGGAATAGACTTAAATGAAACTAGTCACTTAATATGCTCCTTGTTCTCAGGAGGGGTCGGGTTTGTATGTTCAGCGGCTGGGAATTCTCAACGATGTGGGCTAAGCAGCTCCGGGTTGCTGCGCAACCTAACCAAAATGCTGCTCACCAAGCTGAGGCGTCATGGCCTATACCGCCAATTCTTCACACTGTAAGGGAAGTGTCGCACAAGCAACTAAACGTAGTAGGTTGGCAGGCTACAAGAAATTTAAGAAGAGCTCGGGTTTTTCCATTGAAATGCCTCATTCGGAATGGTTAAGAGGAATTATGGATAAAAGGCCATAGGTGACTGTGCTTTTCCGCGCGGGCTGCGATCGCCTAGGATTGTGTAGGATATGTTTCTTACTGGTGTGTTGTGTTGGGGTTACAAGGTACGTGCGCCCGTAACCTTCGCTAGGATTTTGTGTTGCAAAATTTCTTTTGTTTGCCGAGAATGCCTCATGTCAATCACATATTCATTAGTTAACTTGAAATAAAGTAATCAATGAGGTACCATTAACTGAGTGTTTCATTTTCCCATGTTGAACTGAGGTATTGGTGTGGGTGAGCAGATTAGTAGTTACTTTCTCTAATTTTCCAACTGTTCTACCATTGCCTCTTTCGGTGTTTTCCGTTCTGTATTTTCATCTTTCCCCTCTTACTAAGGAGGTTTCGAGTTCTCCATTCGAACTAACACAGTGGAGGCGCCTGATCAGCGCCGTGCGCAACACTGTGCCTTAGTTTTGTAACATAGCCATGGTTCAGCAGACAGGAAGAATAGAAGTAAAATAAGGTTTACTCTGAGAGAAATTCTTATAAAAATCCATGGTGTGAATGCTCAGGTGGCAGACACTCAAAACTGTGTCATGTAAAGAAGTAATAAATGTGGTACTCCAATGATCTACTCTAAACAGAGATTTACATGCAGTATTACACTCCCAAATATTCACACATCTACAAACATGACTGTGTACAACAAAATGCATGCAAAATGACAGCATAAACCCAAAAACCAAAGTGGCAGATAATGTTGAGAACACTAAAACTATTTTTGTCTAGTGTTGCCACATCTCCACTCACAGCATGGGACTTTCAATTTGGCTATGCTCCTGATAATGACAAAATGTATGTACCAATTGCATTATGTTCAAACTGCTTCATTTTCTGTATGACTCAAGAAATTCTATTCAAACCAGAATTGGCTATACAGACAATGGTAAAATAATAATTGAAGAGAAATATTTTTTGTTCAATTTGGTTTTACCTCTGAACAAAATTTTTGCAACATTATATCCTATTAGTGTTCATGACCAGTCAAGAATGAGATGTGATATTGTTCCTACATTAATCTTCCAGATGTAAATGACAAACATCTATATTCATCCTGATAGTCCCAGTGATTAAAATATTCTTAGTATCACAAACACCGTCAAGCATCCGTAACTTTTTGACTGCAGTTGGTAAAACTGACGCTAAATATTCAACTCAAATTTAATGTCAATAGTAATAGGCAGTTATGAAACAAGCAATCATTAACTAAATCATACCCTCATCTAGCTTTAACTAAGTAATTATGAAAATTGAGTTTGCAACTGCTGGTAAGTCGCCAGCATTATGAAAATATTATCCGAGGCCACCAGCAGCACATGTTGCAGTCAGAGTGTTCAGAGCATGACAAAGAGATGGACCAACCAAAAAAGCAACAACTGTGCATACATGTAGAAACTCTGCCAACTTTAATAACATAGGAGAAATTACAAACTAAAAACATAGAAATTTATTTATTTGAAAAGATACCTGGATCTTTATTACATAAGGATAATTTAATTTCCCTTGTGACATTTATTGATATCATAAGCAGCAGGTCTCACCCTCAAACCAGTGGGGAGAGCTTCTATCTTAATACCATTTTAGTTTATTTCACCACTATTAAGGCTTATTTTCTACTTTAAGAACAACTGTCTTTGTCTAACTCCCATACCAGAAATAAGTCTTACCTTGCGTCATGTTCTCCGCTGCAGCTTCTTGCTTGATGAAATCCTGCCTGCAGCACAGCCTCTCCACTTCAGCATCCGTTAGCTTGTGCACCATAACCACAGCACGCTCCATGCTGGGTGCTGAGGTGTATGGGCAATGGGATGCTTCTTTGCTCTAAAATTTGAGAAAATTGAAGTTATAACTTGAAAAAATTAAAAACAAAATGCTGTTCTTCCATCATTACAGAAAATAATAAGTGCCCACACATTTCATTAATGCAAGATAACCATACATCAAGTGGATCGGACAAATCAAGATCATTTAATAAAAGAATAGAGTAACATAAATTTTGCCTTATGTTATAGTAGGAACCACTCAAAGATTCTTTAGTGAGAAAAAGTGTGCAGTCAAAATAAGAATTTCATTGAAGTGATACCTGTTTTTTCAATCCTTTGGTTTTTCAAATGAAACACGCACTATCGAAGTACTTTGTGAGTTAATTCTTTAGTTTTTTGTGGTCTGGTTGCTTTATAAAAATCAGCAAGCACAAGATGAGTATATTGATTTTTGGGTCTCAAATGATCAATCAATAGTGAATGGTTAACAGAAATCAAAGGTTCAATATCAACATGAACATCAAGTTGTAGAAATTACTGTCTTCATTAGGGTCTCCCATTGGCGGGGACATCATCAAGTTAGAAGTAAATCAGTTGAAGGGCTGATTTCCTCAAAGACGAATTTCACCTGGATCAAATATTCCTAAATCAGGATAACCTGATTCTTGTCTTTTTTAGGTTTCATTCTTCGACTTCATAACATGAAGAGTATTTTGTATTGCACATTGCTCTATTGAAAAAAACAATCCCAAAAAAGTCATTTAATTCATTTAAATTAATACTTTGAAGGATGTTGAACGACAAATTGATATTCACATTGGGTGAATGTCTTGAGCCTGGTGGTGGTCATTTTGAAAGCCAAACAGAACAAAATTAAAGGTTCAATTTTATTCTCTCTATGCAACCAATTTCATTCAATCTTTTTATAACAATTTAAAAATTGGAAGCATTTACAAACTGGCTACACTATTAACAGACACCTTGTAATCACCAAGGTCAATCCCCTCCACAAAGATAGCCAACCAGCAGGAATCAGATTCACCCCTATAGTCAAACAATCCACAGATTGAAATATAAATTTGTTGAAGCCTCCCTAACCCCACCAAAGGAAAGCCAAAAGGAGAAATGAAGAAAACACTGCTTAGTATATGGTTAAAGTATCATATTAGATGTTAGTTTAAGCCTTCCTTTTCCCAACAGAGGTGTTCTAATAGGAAGAAAGTTGGAGGCAGCGTTCAGTCTGGAGTTGTGGCAACAAGGAGTCTATACGTATGGTTTGCTGTCACACTGATTCCCCTGCATACAAGAACAGCAAGTAAGGAAAAGAGTTTAAGACACAAAATTAAAGTTGAAGAAGAAAGTTATGGATACAGAAAAATAGGAGCACCTGAAAAAATATTACCTGTAACAAAATGATATTATTCTATTTTAATAAAATGAATGGCTTTCTACTTTAAGCCTGGAATCTAAAAATACCTCCAGGGAGTAATAAATACTAGACACAGAAGTTGTATCCTCCTGAGAGGACAATAACTTTCAACTGTTTACTCTATTGCACATGCATCTTTTGAGAGTCTCTTCCACAGCAAGACCCAACAGCACTATATGGATTTACTCTTGCAGTTTTATAAGACTTCAAAATTTACAGACCTAAAGAATTGACACAATTACACGTCCTTATGCCTGCACAGTTGCGCAGTTGGGCGTGCGTAGGTTTGTATGTAAGGCGGGTTCAACGCTCTGCTGCGTTGTCGCAGTGCGCTAGCTGACTCAGCAGACTCTAGAACCTATTTAAGGACATGCGCGGCTCTTACAGTCGCATTTGGATCTGTGTACCCCTCCACCAAGTACAAGCGGAAACTCTACTGGTCTTTATCTACCCTTTGACCCACACACTGGTGGCCATTAATGTATCGGACCCACGACGTGAAATAATTTATACTTGTGAAGTGAAGGAGGTTCTGTGACTTCGGTGAATCAAGACGGCGGAGGTAACGTCAGGAAATTCAACAGTACTACTGTGAAGATCGTCTGGTGACAGGAATTCTTGTGCTTTCTGCGAGAGGGAGTCTGCGCATCACTTCGTGAGAAGTGGATCAGTTTGGCGATAACGACGAAATTAATATGGACAAGGGATCAGTCACCGGAAGAGAAGTCCAAGAAGCATACGATAACGTGTTTCGGATTGTTGTGCGACGTGTTTCGGAAGAGTCTGAGAAATACATACGATCTGGAGTTCCAAGTCCCACTTGGTGAGACCTATAAAGTGCGTCTGTCTTTGGAAAGAGACGGCGATTCCTGCAATCTGCAACTTTGCGTAAAAGTCCACCGAGATCGGCAGTAGAAGTGCCGTAGACGACTGCGAGGATAGTCTCATCCGTGCATGTGTGCTTGAACTTTCTACGAGCGACGCAAGTGATTCAACATCTACGATGACGTAGTGCGCAGTGTATGTGGTAACAGTTACATACCGAACAGTGTTAGTATAAAGGTGTAAAGGAACTGTGTGCTGTGCTGCTAACGTGCAGTGTGAGACTTTGCAAGTACATCGACGCTGCGCAGCCGGACCAGTGCAAGCGTTGCTGCTCTGCTGCCTCGCAGCGCTGAGCGCGTGACCTTGGCATCGACTGTCTCATCGCCCACGCTGTGGTAGCTGTGCACACCACATCGCGCGTGACCTTGACAACAGCTGCGACGACAGCTGGACTGCTGTGGCTGTCTTGCCGTGATACCAGTTGAGTATCGCGTGACCTTGACAACAGCTGCGACGACAGCTGGACTGCTGTGGCTGTCTTGCCGTGATACCAGTTGAGTACACTGTATTTTTTAGGTTTTGATTATTTTATGTATCCAGGTCGGATCCTCTGTAATAGTGCTCTGTGTCATTTTAAATTGTTTGAGAGCGGTACAGTTGCATTCTTGTAAAGAGTTTATTTATTGATCGATTTGACTAGTGTTGATTTCTGCGTCAGAGGAAAGGTTTTAGTATTTAAATTTTTACTAATTTTTGATGTGGATTTCTGACGTGTCATTATTTTATTTTTGTGAGGTGTGATTTTAGCGGTGTGACACATTTTTGGTTGTGACATACGATGTTGGACTCTGATTCCGACGCTGAATTCGTTCGATCGACTGAAACTACGACTTGTGGTGGACGAGTATCTGTGCCAAGATATAGTGCTACGTTACCTGTAACGACAGTTGTCAGGACCGGTGCCTACGACAGTTGTGTCTACCGTCATGACTACTCAGACACTAACGTTCAGTAATCCGAGTGTGACTACTATGACGACCACGAGTGGTCAGACGACGAGTGGTAGTGTAACCACGACATTGCAAAGGGGCAGTACGATACTGTCCAGCGCCGAGCTTCCTTTGTTTCGCGGCCGTAAAATGACCACAGATCCAGTCTTTTGTGAGACAAAAACGTTTCGTACTCACATTGCGAATCTTAAAGCATACATGTGTTTACTTCCCGACGTGACGTCTGACGAGGCTAGGAAAGAATTGCTCGTGCGAAGCGCACACAAAAGTGTTGGTGACTTCAACGGTGTAATTACTAAACTTGTAAATCCTGATATTAACTATTCTTTCGACCAGGTTGTCGAAATTCTAGGAGATATTTATGTATCAAAAGGCGAGCGATCATGTTATATAATTCTTTTCTTTAGAATCCGAGTTTAAGGTTTTTCAATTTTTTCGTCTTTTCAAGTCTAATCTTTAAATCAAAGGAGTTTTTTTCCGAAAGAAAACACGTTTCTTTCAGTGTGGCCACATCGTTTACTTGTTATGATGAAGGATGCACACAAAATATGACAATGGGGTAGATGAGACTAGCAAATTTAGGAACAATTGCTACATAAGTCTTACGCAACTTGGGTATGCAGCGATGACGAAGCACGATAATAAGGTCTCGAATTGTACGTTAAAGTCTTTTACATGAAGGTTAACACAATGTCGGAGTTTAATACGGAGTGCCCGCCGTATGCAAATTTAACAAGTTTAATGAAGTGGCACGAAGAGACCTTTCAGTGACGGAGTTTCGCTCTATAATGATGATCCCTCTAACTCCCCTCGCGTTCTTAAGTAACCCTCAAGCTGCCCGAGCTGCCGCAGCTGATCGTAACCGCCCCAGCTGGTATGCGCAGCCTCGCTGCTGCTGCTACTGGTCGCGCTGTAGAGGTCGGGTCCCTGCCGCTAGCTCGCTGAGGCCTCGCTGCCGTTGCCATCTGTCTGCTGCCATCTCGTCGCCACACCGTTGCCACACACGCTGTTGCTATCGCTGTTGCCATCGCCGCAGTTGAGAGCGTAGGCGTCGCCTCTTTTTTGTAACGGTCGAGCCGCTGCCGTGCAAGCATCGACATCTGGCGTGTTTGTATTATGCTGAGCTTTGAGATCTCCTGATAGCAGAGCCCGGTGTAAGCTCTCACGTTCAACCGTCCTTTAGTCTTTTTTGTGGTGAAAACTTAACGGTTCGTACTTGGGACATAACAGAAATCCCCCCATCCTATATTAATCAGCATCCTCCTGGATGTAAAATGGAAGTTTCCGTCTACTGAAGTCACGCATCTGAGATTCGTACTTCATAGCAGGGGTGAAATTAGACAAGCCTTGAGATTTGTGCTTCTGACGCACATCTGATTCGAAGATCCTAAACAAGCGATAGCTTACTGTAGTCGTCGGGACGTCCTGTTCCAGTTCACTATCGAAGACCTTCTCTCTTGGCTAATGACGTTCTACCAGAGGCCTTCTGAAGACGTTCATAGGGGGTAAAGACCATCCTAATAATATAAATATCGAACATTCATTCGATCAGTCCATACTCAACCTCCTGCGTGTAGTTACTACGGACGTATTGCTGTCCAACCGTATCTTCTTTATTTTTTCTTCGCCGTTGTTGAATTCGTGTCCGGCGAAAATATAGGTGTTCAGGAGGAAATCCAGTCCCTGCACGAGTGAGTGCACCGTCGCTGCAGATGGAAGCTGGGCCCGCCGATTGCGCCACGCGTAGCTGTGGTCGAGGCGTACTAGGACAGCTGTGTGGGCTCTTTAATCGCAAGGTCGTTGTAGATGGCGCGTAGCTGAAGTGTGTTGTGACGGCTGCCAGACAGCGGTGTTGCCATAGCGTTGGTGGTGTACTGTGCGCTCGCGCACTGCCCCTGGGTCGCTGCACTGCTGCGCTGGCGAGCGGTGTGTGGGTGCTGCAGCTCAGGCCTCAGTCGGCACAGCGTCGCTGTAATCAATCGTTCTACGTTAATCTCAGGGTTTGGCAAATTTTTTCTCTCGGATTTCTTTGACTTATCGTAATCAATTGTGTCCATCTACTCATCCCATCTCCCCCATGCCATTTACATCCCGGTGTATCATCCTTCGACAGCATTTTAACTAGATCAAAGTAATCTAACGCAATAAGTTCAAAGAAATCCATTTAGAGAATATTATTACTAACACAAAATAAAATAAATGCAAGGTAAATGAAATTGATGAGAAATACACAATATGACTTTCAATATCTCGGATAGTTAGCGGGCTGAAAGGAGAAATTCTTTTACGTATTAACACACATTCCTATAGAGGAGTTAAGAGAAGACACATGAATGGGGTACAAATTTGACATCAAGCAAAATTTCTATCTAATTAATGAGCATCATCAAGGTAAATACACAAATTGGTTTATCAAATCGACATTAAACATGTAATACAGGGGTTAAAAGCATCCTACTCGCATTTCGCTATAGGGATCATTTAATCTTAAGTCGAAGCACTCATCCTAAATTTGTAATATAAAAGAAATGTTAAACACGAGGGAAATGATTAGAAAAAATTCTCAACATTAAACATAATACATTTGGGAATGAAATGAGGTAATCATTATTGAAGTTTTGGGACGTGGAAAATCAGTTAATTCTAAGTCGAAGCACACATCCTAAATTTGTAATACGAAAGAAATGTTAAACACGAGGGAAATGATTAGAAAACATTCTTAACATTAAACATAATACATTTGGGAATGAAATGAGGTAATCATCATTGAAGTTTTGGGACGTCCTTGTGAGACACAAGTAATCATACATAGTTTGGGCGTCTCGTCCGATTCCTCAGAGAATACCTAGGAATCATTCCTTCATTTCTCCGGCTCGTGTTCGGCTTCGTTGGATTATCGTTCGTCTCGGCTCCTTGAAGTTCGTCTTCTCCTTCATCGTTGTTGAAAGGGAAGGCCATGGCGTCGTCCAGGTAGGCTCTTTTGACTCGGTTGAGGTGAACGGTTTGTTCTTTTCTGTCTGAGTACAGACCTTTGATAGTGATGTTATTTCCACATCGAGATAGTATCCGGTAAGGCCCCATGAAGCGCGTTGGAAAGGCCCTGTCGTCCCCACGTCCTGCCTCGTTCCTCAGCATGACAAGGTCCCCCGCTTGGACGTCGCACTCTTTGGCCGTTCGATTATAGATCTTCGCCGCAGCTTGCCTGGCCGCCTCAGAATTTTTTCTAACTGCAGCAAATGCTTTGGACAGTCGGAGCGAAACTTCTGTTGAATAATCTTTGTCACATGCGTAGTTTATAGGCTGCTCCTTGAAGATGTCGTGAAAGGGAAGGTTTGCGTCTCGGCCGTAGAACAAAAAGAACGGCGTGTCTTTAATCGCAGTTTGATAGGAAGTATTTACCGCGAGAGTCGCAAAGGCCACGCTCTCGTCCCAGCTAAATTTATCTTCCGCGGCCAGGTGAGAAATTGCAGTTTTCAGGATGCCATTGAGTCTCTCACAGCATCCATTTGCCATTGGGTGGTAAGCAGTAGTAGTCTGTGACCTCGCTTTGAGATTTTTGCAGACATCCTGAAATAGCTTGTTAGTGAACTCACTACCTCTGTCGCTGACAATAGTATTTGGAGCTGAAAATTTTCCGACGTACTGGACGAAAGCTCTGGTGACAGTATCGGCAGACTTATCTGGGAGAGGATAGGCATCAACATATCTCGTAAAATGGTCTACTATGGTTAGGAGGTATTTGTTGCCTTCGTAACTAACGGGTAATTCAACAAGGTCAACAGCAACTGTTTCAAGGGGAAAAGAGGTCTCGGGGAATTTACCTTAGGGGACTTTAAACTGGCCCTGCCATTTCATTCGCTGGCACTGTAAACATTTCTTCACATGGTCTTTGACGTCACGAATTTGATTAATCCAGAAGAATTTATCTCTGGCACGTTCAAGAGTTCTCAGGAAACCCATATGAGCGGACAAATCGTTGTCATGGCTCAGCTTTAAAGCTACCTTAACTAAAGACTTAGGAATGACTATTTGTACATTACTTCTACCGTTTCTGCGTTTCTTTCTCGACAACCTACATAGGACATTGTTATCATCAATAAAGTATTCGTCAATATTAGAGATCTTACAGTTACCTCTATCATTATTATTTATGACATCTCTAACGGAAGACCAATATGGGTCCAAGCTCTGTTCCGAGGCAACATCACCCAAGCTCAGTGGCTGGGCGGTCTCGGCAGCGACCTCTGTCTGCTCGCCAGACGTGAGTCGAGGGCACACGTCGTTGACTGGAGCACCTGCTACGTTATTATCAGAACAAGGCTTAATTCTAGAAGGAACATTAGTATTATTTTTAGGATCACTCTTATTACTACAGTTTGATTCGGCAGTGTCAACAACAGCATTGACAATTCTTTCAGATCTAGACAGGTAGTCGGGCAAGTGGTGTTGTGCTCCGGGTTTGTATCGAACAGAGAAGTTATACTCTTGTAGAAGCAAAGCCCACCTCGATATGCGGCGATTACCTGTTTTATTCGCAAAGATAAACGTCAAGGGGCGATGATCTGTCACCACGACGAATTCATTTAAGTACAGATATGCATCGTAATGTTTGATTGAATCATGAATGGCAAGAGCTTCGAGTTCTGTTGCAGAGTACTTAAGTTCGTTTCCTTTTAATTTTCGACTATAGTACGCTACAGGTAATTCGATGCCGTCGTGCATCTGAAGTAATGCTCCACCGATTGCAATACCCGAGGCATCAGTGTGCAACACAAACTCTCTCTGAAAGTCAGGAAATTTAAGTATAGGCGCGGACACGAGTTTATCCTTTAGATCATCAAACGCTCGCTGATGGACGTCAGTCCACTTAAATGCATTCGTCTTCTTCGTTAGCTCAGTAAGAGGTGCCGCGATATGTGCGTAATTTTGAATGAATTTTCTGAAGAATCCGGTTGAACCAAGGAATCTTTTTACCTCTTTAACATTCCTAGGTCTCAAAGCATCTGCCAAGGCCTGGACTTTCGCAGGTCGGGGGGTGAGTCCCTCAGAACTGACTTTGACTCCAAGAAAGGTCACGCTACTCGCAGCAAATTGGCATTTCTTGAGACTTAGTTTGAAGCCCGAGGCTTCGGTTTGTGAAAGTGCTTTCTTTAAATGTTCAACATGAGCTTCAAAGTTCTCGGAATAAACTATGATGTCGTCAACGTAACAGAACAGAAATTTTGAAATGAATGGAGAAAAAGCCATATTAACTGCTCTTTGAAGTGCAGCCGCAGATGTGATGAGACCTTGGGGTGAACGGCAATATCTGTAACTACCTGTCGGCGTTCTGAAAGCGGTAATATCACGACTCTCTGGGGCCAATTCGATCTGATGGTAGGAACTTCGCATGTCCAGAGTGGTGAACAAGTTTGAGTCCTTTAGACTTTCGAGGGCATCAGTCATATTCGGGATTGGGAAAGTGTCCTTCTTACAAATCCTATTGATAAGACGAAAATCGACAACTATCCTATGAGTTCCATCGTTTTTTCTGACTGTCAAAATAGGTGACGACCATGGGGAGTAAGCTGGCTCTATAACTTTCTGTTTCAGCATCTCTTGGATGTGCTCCTCAACCAATCGTTTAGTAGCGTGGGGAACACGATATTGAGGTGAATTTATTGGCTCATGACCTTGAATATCTAATCTATGCACAGCATTTCGCGCATGACCAATCTCGTCTCCAACCGCGAACGCATTCCTGTGTTTGTTAATTAAATTTACAAGGGTCGTTCTCTGATCTAAGTTCAAATGAGATAAGTCAACATTGTCAACCATTTCATTGAAATCGGGCTCCCGACGTCTCTCTGCGTCACGTATGAGTCTGCTGTTCCCAGCCTCTGCCAGTCGGTTCTGGTCAGGGTGGCACTGAGCCGACCCGCTCGCTTGCCTACAGCCATGGTCACTGTGCACCACTGCCACCGCCTCATAGGCCTTGCGCTGCGTCTGCGCTCGAGCATCACTCTCGCTTTCGTCTGAGCCAGGCTCCGGCTCCTCGACGGCAACATCCAAGCTAACACAAATTTTATTCCTAGGTACAAGAACATTCTTATCATCATAATTTACAAAAACTACAGGCACGGTACCATCACGGACAGTGGCTAACGTACGAGGCACTGCTATTCCTTTGCACCTAACGCTCTGTTTTAGAACGACTGTTTTTCCATTCATGTGCTTGGGAACTCTCAAAAAGGAATGGCACAGCGTGCCTCCCTCAATAGTCAGATCATGTGACATTCTCGCGACACTGAATGAAGCATCCTCTGATTGTTTTACAAAATTTACCGAATTAGAAGCAGCAATTGATTGAAATGGGTAAATTTTATTATCAATTCTCACGCATGCTGACTGTATTTTATTTCAACACCGAATCTCTTAAGGAAATCTCGGCCTATCAAGACAGCTCCAGGGAAGTAAGAATCTTCCACAATGATAGCGGAATGGCAATACTCAACATCACCTAGTTTAAATTTCAGGTCAATCGTACCTCGAGTGTGGAGATTATCTCCATTTACAAAACAAAGAACTTTAGTGCATCGTTTAATTCGGGGAAGGGTTTTGAATAATTTGTTAATTACACAAGATTTCACAAGAGTCACGAAAGAGCCTGAATCAACGAAAGTGGAGCATTTTCTCTGTTCAACATTTAACAAAATTACGGGGGAAAAGCTTTTAGGTTGCTGTAGTAGTTTTTTGACTTTACTGCGGCGATGTCACCATTCTGACTCGGATGGCCATTGAATTTGCGTTGATAATTATTAAATGGGCGAGCATTTTTGTGTGAAGCACTTTGCCATTTATACGGGTTCTTAGGCTGGAACGTTCGCTTTTGTGGTGAATTGTATTGACATTTCTCCACCACTGCATCACTCTCGTGGGCTCGTCTTTTGCGGCTCAACAAAGATCTCTCTTCGATCAGAGATTCCTCAATTGATCTCGCTTTATCTAAGAGTTTGGTTACACTCTCAGGGTCAAAATCATGTGATAATTTTTCACTGATCTTGGGATTCATATTTTTAACAATGGTAGGAATGAGGATTTTTTGTGCTTTACTATCCTCGTAGTGCCATTCTGGACCGAATACGTCCTTCCAGCCAGCAAGAACGCGAGTTGCAAAGGCATTTACAGTCTCATCATTTTCTTGATGCAAGTTAAATAGAATTTTGTGGACTGTCTTTCGATAATTCATGGCCCCCTTGTAACCAGAAACAAGCCAAGTCTTGACATCGTCCAGCGTAATTAATTGGTCGGACTTGAGAACATAAGAATCCCAAGCCTTCCCAGTAAGAGCATTTTTCAAATAACGACATTGCAGGTCTTTATCATTAGTGTAAATATCAACTCTCGTCTGGAAGTGTTTTAAAAATGAAGTTACACAGCCTTCACCATTAAATTTAGGCAGTTCAATCGCATGATTTAAAGTCACAAAGTTATTTGGATTTGGATTATTCTCATGGTGGCCATTTTGGTTGTTTTCATTATCGTTCTCTGCCATGATTTCAATAGGTAATTAGATCAAATTTAGCAAAGCAAAAAATGGGTTTACAACGAACACTGATAGCAATTTGAGTTTCAAATTAGGAATTTAAATGCAATATTTCGTACATCACGTTTCCAAATACACAGATATAATCGAATTTTTCGCACAATAAGTTTCCAAATGCACAGAAATAAATGAATCGTCAATAACATCAACAACAGTAATGGAAAATAGGGTCATAATGGGCACAAAATAGGGTTGGAATAGGCATATTAATCATATTAGAAAGGTAAATGGGTTAAATGGCGCAATGGAAATGAGACAATAAATGGGCAAAGCATCAAAATGGTAAATATGGTACAAATTCACACGAAATTTTTAGAGATAAATCAATACACTGACATCAAATGCAAATAATGACAATAATTCATACGGGAAATACACAACAATGACATGAATGAATAGAATGGGTACAATGATGAATAAACTTCCTAATGAACAATTATTTGGCCATTTACGTTACGTTAAACATCTATTTCTTTCATTTTGAATAGGTAGCGTGGCAACAGCGGTCCCTTGCGGAGACGTTAAGTTTTAATGGGTTACGATCCCACACTCGCTGCCCACCATTTGTTATATACTTCTTTTCTTTAGAATCCGAGTTAAAGGTTTTTCAATTTTTTCGTCTTTTCAAGTCTAATCTTCAAATCAAAGGAGTTTTTTCCGAAAGAAAACACGTTTCTTTCAGTGTGGCCACATCGTTTACTTGTTATGATGAAGGATGCACACAAAATATGACAATGGGGTAGATGAGACTAGCAAATTTAGGAACAATTGCTACAAAAGTCTTACGCAACTTGGGTATGCAGCGATGACGAAGCACGATAATAAGGTCTCGAATTGTACGTTAAAGTCTTTTACATGAAGGTTAACACAATGTCGGAGTTTAATACGGAGTGCCCGCCGTATGCAAATTTAACAAGTTTAATGAAGTGGCACGAAGAGACCTTTCAGTGACGGAGTTTCGCTCTATAATGATGATCCCTCTAACTCCCCTCGCGTTCTTAAGTAACCCTCAAGCTGCCCGAGCTGCCGCAGCTGATCGTAACCGCCCCAGCTGGTATGCGCAGCCTCGCTGCTGCTGCTACTGGTCGCGCTGTAGAGGTCGGGTCCCTGCCGCTAGCTCGCTGAGGCCTCGCTGCCGTTGCCATCTGTCTGCTGCCATCTCGTCGCCACACCGTTGCCACACACGCTGTTGCCATCGCCGCAGTTGAGAGCGTAGGCGTCGCCTCTTTTTTGTAACGGTCGAGCCGCTGCCGTGCAAGCATCGACATCTGGCGTGTTTGTATTATGCTGAGCTTTGAGATCTCCTGATAGCAGAGCCCGGTGTAAGCTCTCACGTTCAACCGTCCTTTAGTCTTTTTTGTGGTGAAAACTTAACGGTTCGTACTTGGGACATAACAATCAGTGCATGCGTTAGCTTGTGATTTGAATCAGCTACGGCTCTTACGTAATGAAGGTTTAGCTGCTCAATTAGTCACTGCGATGGCTAAGATCCGAAATTTGAGCGACCACATTTCAAATAGCCCAGATGTAGCGTTACAAAGACATCCTTTCGTCGTTGCTAGTGCAAATGCAAATGAATTAAAAAAGTTCGCAGGAGATTTGGTTGTTTATTGGAGGAAAATTTTTGCAAAAAAATATTTTCGCGACCATTCCTAACATCTGAGGTGCTATTAGCTCGTATTGTCTCCGCTGTGCGAAATAACCCTGAGAGCAAAGAAATAATTGCGCACAAGCCCAGTGTCCAGTACTCGTACCCGACAAGAGAGACTTATTTAGTGGACGTGCCTGACGTGACTGTGTGTGACGAGAAAGAATCGTTTCCCGACGTTTTCTATACCTCACAACACAACAGCCGACGTTTTCAGGGACGGAGACCATTTTTCCGACCAGGTTGGAGACCTGCTAGGTTTTCACGGGGAAAACAGCATGCCTTTTTTGGCGATAGATCTCTCGGTTCCATGGAGTGTAACGAAGCGCTCGTGGAGAATCCACAGCAGACTAGTAATGATCGGTCAAAACCTTTCTGTTCACTCTGTAATACCACAGGTCACGTGCAAAGTATGTGTATGAAACAAAGAGGTCAGAGTAAATCGAATTTCCGTGGTCATGCTTGCTATAGGTGTGGCAAGGTAGGGCATTTTGCTCGTGAATGTCATTCACGCGGTAGAGGCCGAGGACGAGAAGCGTACTACGCTGCAGCTCCTGAGAGTGAAGATTTTTTAGAGTAGAATCAGACGAGTTGAAGAGTGTTGGTGTAGAGAGGGGGAAATTACCAGTGCCCGGGGGTGAATCCACAGCCCTCGTTACCAATGATGTGGTTTTGAAGCCAGATACTATGACTAAGTCGACCGAAGTGGTGGATCCGCTATTCCAGTGTAAAAATAAGTTCGAATTACTAGGTGAACAAGAACTAACTGTAGGTGCAAATTCTGAATTACCCGTAGAAGTTTGTCAGCGACGATAATGAAAGAAGGTCGTTTGAGGAAAAAAAGCGATGGTTTATTTTCCTTGAGGAGATCTAAGAAGCCTACAATTATTCTACGTAATGATACAAGACTGATGAGCGCTCTTATTGACAGTGGTAGCGACCGGTGTCTAGTGAGTTACCGGAATTTAAAAGGCCTTAACGAGCGAATTAAGCCTAGTGCTTTGAGTATCAGGGGTATCAATTCGAAAAGCCAAGTGACAGGCGAAGTTGATCTTTGTATTACCCTGCCTAATAATAAGGAAATTAATACTAGCGCTTTGATGTTGAAAGACGGCGAATTTAATTATGATGTAATCCTCGATAGGGATATTTTGAAAGATGTCGTTATTGATTTTAAAGAAGGATTCATAGTTCATGACGGAGTAAAAGTGCCGTTTCATGATGTGCAAGAATTGCACGGGCAAAGTAAGAGAGAAGTATTTTTCAATACCGTGAATAATGCAGAATGTCTGATGGCAGACGTGCTTGCCCCGAGGAGGCGTAAAGAGAAACATCTGCTGAAGCAGAGGGAACCAAGAAATGAAAGCCAAGTAAATGGCGATAGAAATGGCCAAGTAAATGGCGATAGGCAACGTAATGGCCTAGAGATAAATGCTGCAGAGCAATGGGGTACCCCAGAGAAAAAAGTGAGAAAAACTAAACAACGAGCGATAGTTGTTCACTGTGGATCAGTGGAAATGCCGAGTAATTGTTTACGAGTAATTAATGGGTATGTCAAGAAGGCTAAACCCGGAAAGTATATTATGAATAAGAGAATTCTCGGTAATGGCATATATGTGGCCGTATCAGTAGTGAATATAGGGTCGAATGGTTTTGTCCCTGTCATGCTTTTAAACGTCTCGGAAGACGTGGTATACCTAAGCGAAAATAGCATGCTGAGTAATATTGAGGCAGTAGACGACATGGAAATAGATCAAGAAATATATATGTCTACGGTGCACGAAGCTGTGCGAGAAGCAAATGCATGCGACGTCAACGGTACGGCGGATCTACCTAAAGTCGACAGTTGTTATGGTGGAAGCTTTAATACCATCACTGGTAAAGGCGTTGGGTTGAGGTCTGACAGAGCGGGGCATTGTTGTAACAATACTCGTGTTGACGAACTAGAAATTAATGCACAGAAAGACGATGTACCAGAGGGAGGTAGGAGCGAACGACGCCCTCTGACGAGTGACGATGTGGTTTGTGACGACGATGACGTTAAACCTTTACTGATAAAATTATTAAATGATTTTAGAGACGTAATTACTTTAGAAGGCGAAACTATTGCCGTTACGAATGTTATGCGACATAAAATTGAATTGAAAACCAATGCTCCAGTACTTAACATCCCACCCTATAGAATTCCACATAAATATCGAGAAGACTTGGTGCAAGCGAATAAACAGATGTTGGATCAAGGTATTATTGAACCGTCCAGTTCGGACTATAACTTCCCTTTGATCATTGTGAAGAAGTCGGGCGAGATTCGTCCAGTCATTGACTTCCGAGAGCTTAATAAAATAGTTATCAAAGAGAGTTATCCAATCCCAAGGATCGACGAGATTCTTTACACCCTCGGTGGAAATAGCATTTTTTCAAGTCTTGATTTGCGTTCGGCCTTTCATCAGGTCGAATTGGAAGAAAGTAGCCGTAAATTTACCACTTTCATTATTGGTTATGAGAAATTCCATTTAAGAGGCTGCCTTTTGGTCTGTCCTCGAGTCCTTCCGTTTTTCAACGCATAATTTCTTCTGTTCTTGCAAATATCATCGGCAAACTTTGTTTCGTGTTCCTCGATGATATATTAGTTTTTTCAAAATCCATGAACCAACATCTGAAAGATTTAAAGTGTTTTTGAGAAACTACGTAGCGGGAATCTTTCCCTTAAACTTGAGAAATGTCAATTCCTAAAGAGTTCGATAGAGTATCTAGGTCACATAGTGTCGGCAGACGGCATTCGTTGCAAGGAATCGGAGAAGCTACAACAATTTCCCGTTCCACGAAACGTGAAGGAATTGCAGAGTTTTTTAGCTGTAGCGAACTATTTCCGGAGCCATATCCCTATGTTTGGCTCGATTTCATATCCACTTTATCAGTTATTATGAAAAAACGTTGAGTTTATCTGGAAGCCTGAATGTCAGAAAGCTTTTGAAAAAAATTAAATCTGTTTTGATATCGGATACCGTTTTGCGGCATCCTGATTTTAATAAGCCTTTCCATGTATTTACAGATGCTTCTAATTTTGGTATTGGAGCAGTGCTTTTACAGCACGGAAACGATTCAACTAAATCAATGAAGGCTATAGCATACTACAGTAAAAGTTTGAATTCAACGCAAAAGCGCTACAGCACGACCAAAAAAGAATTCTTCGCCATCGTGAGCGCGCTAAAAGCTTTCAAATATCTTATTCTTGGATATCCAATCTATCTGTATACGGACCATAAGCCGTTGCAGCCCTTGTTTTTCAAAAAGCTTCCTGACGACTCAGCTATGGCACGTTGGTGCTTATCAGTTCAATCGTTCGATCCAATTGTAAAATATTTCCCCGGTAAGCAAAACATCATTGCCGATTGTCTAAGCCGATTACCTGAGCAATTGACTATTTCTGATCTTGAGGACTGTTCAGAGTTTCAAGAGGTCGACGCGTTCCCTGTGACTACACGGCGTGGAGCACTGAACGCAGACGTAGACATAACAGACGAGACGCACTCTAATCGAGTGGCGCCAGCGGCGGCTGCGCCACCTCAGCTCACTGACTACATTCCTAAACTGAAAGATGTATCTTGGGATCTTGACGAATTTCGGACTGAGCAACAGCAAGACCCTTTCTGTTCTGAAGTAAAGGACGCATTACTAAATGGAAGTACATCTACGATTCCTGACTTGCAAAAATACTTGATTTTGAACGACATACTTTACAGACGGAGACAGATAGATTCTAGGAAAAGTACTATTCTCACTTCAGTGATGCCGACATCATTAATGACCAAGGCAGTCCTCGTATACATTCTCTGTATCATACTGACGCATTGCATACCTTGTTTAAATTTAAATTACGTTATTTTCATTTGTTAGAGAAAACTATCATTCGTAAATTTGTCAAAATGTGTGATGTCTGTAAAATTCTTAAAGCTAGTAGTACTGTACCTATCAAGATTTTAGACGCACCAATTGCTAAAGAACCTTTCGATGTAGTTTCGATGGATTTCCTAGGACCTTTGCCAGTTACGGGTCAGCAGAATAAATATATTTTGATAATTATAGACTTATTTTCTCGATATTGTAAGCTTTACGCCACAGCAGACCGGTTAGCAGATACAGTTGTTTCTTGTCTAGACGACCGTTTCGCAACTTTCGGGTATCCTAAAACACTTCTTAGTGACCAAGCTTTAGAATTTAAATCTGCGGCAGTTAAAAAATTTACTCAAATTCACTCGATTGCGAAAAAAGAAGTTCTACCGTGGAGCCCTCATAGTAACGCTATTGTGGAGCGAAACAACCGGAAAATTACGAATTTACTGAAATTGTACATTAACTCGTTAGTTCACACAGAGTGGGATCAGTGTCTGAACATCACTGAGAACGCAATTAATAATGCGCTTAATACCACGTTGGGGGATACACCCTCTTATATTATTTTCAATCGTGACACGTGTCCAAATTTTAGCGCGGTAACGTTCGAAACCAATTACAGTTACGACACCAACGTTGATATCGTAAAGTTTCGAGCTAAGGAAGCGGCCCGCATTGTTGAAAACGTTAGAGCTGTGATAATTAATAACACCAGTGACAGAACAATGTACCACAACGTTCGCCGTAAAAATAAAAATTTTGCTCTCGGTGATAGAGTTTTATTGCGCAATCATCTGAGAAAGCATAAGTTAGAGCTATCATGGATAGGTCCGGGAATCATTACAAAAGTTAACCGAAATTACGTAGAATTGAAAATTGGAAATAAGACTTACAAAAGTAACATGAACCACATATTACCTTTACGTAAAACGTCTTGAACAAAAAATGTACAACTAACGACTGACGGCGTTCCAATGTTTAGGATATTATTTTTGTGTGTTGTTGTATTTCTATTCTCAGATTCTTACTTCGATGTTTACTTTTATGTATCATTTTACTTGGAATTCTCTTTACATTAATGTATGTATTTGTTTTAATTTTTAGGTGTTTGATGTATCGTAGGTTCTACGTCCGCCATTGAGGATGTAACTCATTTTCATTTTACAGCCAAGGTTTGCATCTGCTCACAGTTATGCGAGATTCAATACCCACCATATGCTTATATGGCGCGGCACCTGATTGCTGTGCGAGAAGAGTGCTGACGCCAGAGTTGTTTATGCGGTAGCTGAGCAGCGGCCGAGCCTGTTCGGGACCTGAGCAGTGTGGACATGCCGTTTGTTTCTTTCTTTGCGGCTGTCCCTTTCAAATACTTGCCGTTATCACCATTGATTTCCTGTTATTTCATTATGCGGCCATGCTAATCGAACTGTATCTGTTGCAATTTCAGGACGAACACGCTAACGTCCCTGTCGTCCACGATGGGAAACCGTATGACTACTATCAGCGTCGAGGCGCTTACAAACGCATTGGAGCAACACCAAGGCAGAGTGTCGGAGGACTGGGTGCGCGCGAACGCCCTGGTTGACATCCTCCCAGACAGGGTTTCGGACCTAGGTCTTCGCCTTCTTTTCCCTATCACATTGGCGTTAGGAGTCTCTTTCTTCTATTTTCGCCGGGAATTAAATCTGTTGTCGGAGCGTTTGCGCTCTGAAGATGCCATCCTCCGTCGACAGCAGCTGCGGTCGAGCACTGCTGACCAGCAGTTGCGCCCAATGCAAGCGAATAATGAATTATAAAGAAAAGTACGTGCAGCGAGTGTTTTAGATGCGATGGTACTTCACGAAATTGGGTGTCGCCTAAAGGGCGTTAATCACTCACAAGCGATGTAAGCGGATGTTTCAATATTTACTCAGGAATTATTATTACGTTGGTATTTCAACCTTTATGTTTTTAGTATCTAATTTTCTCTTGTTCGCGAAGATGCTCGAGAGAATACAATGTTCAGGTATATAATTATGAATTATTTCGTTTTTGTTTTCAATAACTCAATTTATGCGAATATTTTGTTCACTTAAATTCGGAGGCATTGCGTTATTTTTCATGCGTGTGTACTATTATCTTTAACGAGATATTGTTTTTATCTAAATTTCATGGCGAGTGTCGATGTAATTGTACGAGGTATATACGTGCGGTGTTTCATTTTTGTGTTGAGTAATAAGATAAAAAAAATTTGTTATTTTTTCACCAGTGCATTTTTTTTAACAATATTTTTTACTGCGTTCTAACTTCACCTAATTTCGCCGAGAATTGATTGTGATGTTCATGTTCTACGTTGATGTTTAGCGATTTTTGTTTTCATATATACCTTACGTGTTTCAAGGGGAAAGTAAGTTAAATCCTGGTTGCTAGAACCGTGGAGTTTTTTTTTCTTTCTAGATTTTAATTTTAGTGATATGAAAGGCATATTTTTTCTCTTGCGATTATTGTCGATTTTACATCGAGGCGTTTGTTTTTTTAATGTTACTTGCTGTTGTTTTTGACAGGCAAATTTGTTATTCTTTTTGGTTTCCGTAATTTCGATGCTTTTCAATCACTATGTCGATTTTTGGTTTATAATTGTTGCGTTTGATAACATTTTTTTTGTGTTTGTGATCGACCTTGTATGGGGGGTAGGTGTATGCCTGCACAGTTGCGCAGTTGGGCGTGCGTAGGTTTGTATGTAAGGCGGGTTCAACGCTCTGCTGCGTTGTCGCAGTGCGCTAGCTGACTCAGCAGACTCTAGAACCTATTTAAGGACATGCGCGGCTCTTACAGTCGCATTTGGATCTGTGTACCCCTCCACCAAGTACAAGCGGAAACTCTACTGGTCTTTATCTACCCTTTGACCCACACATCCTATTTACCAAACCTGGGTCACTCCAGCAGGCAAAGAACCTCCAGCCATACCCATCATGACAATCACAGTCAGGCACTCACAACCACTATCAACTCATCTTTAACTGTAGGTCATCTTCTAAAATACTGGTGCAATGTTCTTTCAACTCCATTCATTTATCTAGTTTTTGACTAACCTTTAACATTCCTTCTCCTTGCTTCTGACTTCATTGCTTCCTTCACCAACAATTTCTTATTAATTTCTCATATGGCAAAACCACTTCAACAAACAGCTGTTCAAACTTTTTGCCACCCTTTCCACATTTGTCATACTCCTCAGTTCATTGATATACCTATCCCACAATGTCACCCCAGCCATACTCCTCGGACACTCCATCTGGAGTACATTCAACTGATTCCTATCTAGTGATGCAAAAAAATGGTTTTATTTGATTGCGTTTTTTTGCAAAAAAAAAACTTTTTTATGTGTTTTTTTTTGCACACACCCAAATTTTGGGAGGTTTATGTCTGTTTAATTTTGGTCACATAAAATACATTAATACCCATGCTCTTTAGTCATGATTTTTTGGAATAAAAACATCAAAAAGAAAGAAACCATACCGTAAAACTGTGGCAGATAACCCACAATTATACAGAGAAGTCTAAGAGGAACAGCAGGAGGAACAGAACTCACATTGATGAAGTCAAAAACCCACAATTACCAAGAGGAGTGGAGTCTTAAAGGATCAGCAGGAGACACAGAACTTATGTATATTGATGAAGTCAAAATTCAGAGCTTAGTATTTCTACTATGATGTTATTTTTATGTGACCAAAAGATCTGACATAGTAGAGATAGTAAGCTCTGAATTTTGACTCCATCTATTAAAGATTTATGGCTCCTGCTGTTCCTCTTGAGACTCCTCATGGCAATTGTGGGTTATCTGCCATCACTTTCACTTTATGGTTTCCTTCTGATGTTTTTATTAAAAGAAATCACAACTAAAGAGTATTGATATTGATGTATTTTATGTGGCCAAAAAAACTTAATGCTATTTTTGCTATAAAACATGTTTTTTACTAAAAATCATGACTAAGAAACTGGATATTAATACATTTTATGTGACCTAAAAATTAAAAATCAAATTAATTAAAAAAAAATCATTTGTAAAACAACATGAATATTAATATATTTTATGTGACCATAAAACCATGCTGATTTTTTTCACATTTTTCAGTCAATATGCAGTTTAATGCACCCACGGAAATTAAAAATTCCATTCCGAAGGATCACTAAAGGAAACACGTTTAAAAACCTTTTAAATGAATGCCATTCTGGTTGCTGAAGCATTATTTTTGAGTTATTTAACTTCAAAATTTTTGTCTTTTATAGCAGTCAGTTCCAGTCAGTTGCGCGCTTGAGCTGGAGATGTTAAAGTACGTTTGGGTACTTGTAATTTATTATTAGCCGACCCTGCGGAGCCTGAACCCACTTCTAGGATGTTTTAGTTAATAACACAAACATTATCACCCAAAAATTTTAGCAGGGCTGGGGAAGTGAATACTTGGAATGTACAGTATTCACTCCTACCTTTAGCTAATGTTCTACGGTGGCCGCCATATTGAAACTGATGTCAACTGCATATCAATTTTAGTATTCACTACCCCAGTCCAACTAATATTATTGGGGTGATAACCTGTATTGTGTTATTAACTAAAACATCCTAGAAGTAGGTTCAGGCTCCGCAAGGTTGGCCAATAACAAATTACAAAGTACCCAAGCGTACTCTAACAGCTCAAGCGTGCAACGGTACTGCTATGGAAGACGAAAATTCAAAACTTGAATAACTTAAAAATAACGCATCTGCAAGCAGAATATTCATGTAAAACATTTTTAAATGTGTCCCTAGTGATTCTTTGGTGCGGAATTTTTAATTTCCGTGAGCGCATTAAACTGCATATTGACCATTTTTTTTACAAAAAAGCATGTCTGAAAAATTTGGATATTAAAATATTTAATTTGACCAAAAAAATCATCTTGTTTCATACATGTTTTTTTTACAAGTCATTAACATTCATTTTTTGGTCATGACTTCTGTGAAGAAAATGGATATTAATATGTTTTATATGAACAAAAAACCACGCTTTTTAAAAAACATGTTTTTTTTACAAAAAATCATTAATATCCATTTTTTGTCATTTTTTTGTATAAAACAATTTTTTTACAAAAAGCATGGTTTTTGGTCACATGAAATACATAAATATACACATTTTTAACCGTGATTTTTCTGTGAAAAAGATGTTTTTTTAAAAAACAGCAGGGTTCTATTTGGTCAAATATAATATATTGACATCCATGATTCTTAGTCATGATTTTTCTGTAAAAATATAACAATATATTTTTCAAAAAAGCACATTGTGTTTTTTGATTACACAAAATATTTTAATATCTGTGGTGAAATATATTATATTAGGCATATATATATGAAACCGACGCTACAGAGGCAAGCAACCAGCTCTACAGGCAGCAGTGCGCGGATCGTGAGGGGATGAGGTGTGTACCACATCAGCAGATGGGAGGAGTACGTAGGGGGTAGCGGCTGGACTGAAAAGCTAGTGCGCTAAATTGATTACATAAGACGAGGGCAACGTGAATACATAGCACAGAAAATAAGGGGTTAAAAATTAAATTGCCTACGGGTTAAGAAATCAAGAGTTTCTGGGTTTATTTTGAGGGAAATGCGCGTAGCAATACCAAGTTTTGCGAAGCAAGGAACACGTCATATGTGACGCGTGAGATTTATCGAATAGGGAGAAGCCACGCACTTTCAAAAGCCTCTACTCTGCCGGGACACAGCCATAGTGCGGCGTGGGTATAAAAGCAGAGCAAGTGCAGGGTACCGGTCTATTTGACTGGTGCAGTGGCAAGAATGTAGGCTTTCTGATGGCCAGAGGGGAGGTGAGAATACGTGGTTAAATTTGATTGATAATTCAAGTGGAGTCATCGAAGCGTAGTACGTCTAACTTTTGGACGCAGTGATTTGCAGAAGGCTAATTAGTTTGGTTTTTATTTTTGATTACATTGATTCTCTCAAACAGGATGCTTTACATGGGGCTTTAGTGTGAGGGTAAAATGATCATTTCTCAGAGGGGACTTGTTTTTTTTGAGACGGCATAAAATGGGGAATCAGAATGTTCGTGTGTTTATCAGAGCGTTTGCATTTTGTAGAATGTCCTCAAACAGGAAGTGTTTAGAGTTTCACTTAATATGTGGGTAGAAGTTTGAGGGTGTGATTATCTCTCATAGGGAAATCAAATATATTCGTGTTTTTATTATTGAAGTGCAGGCTTGATGGTTTTCATGTAACAGAGTGCTTTGTGATTTGTTTTGTGAAGCGGGGTAAAATATTCATCCGGATTGATTTTTCAGAGGGAAATAAATTATGATTGATTTTGACACTTAAAGGGGAGTAAAGAAGTAGTTCAATCAATTCGATGTGAAGTAGGTGTATTGCAGGGAATAAAGATTCAAATGGAACTAGTTACTTAATATTCTCATTGTTCTCAAAGGCGGGTGGGGGTTGTAGCACCACAACCGGCCGAGCGTTCGCAGCCTCGCAGCGGGCAGCCAGCCTGGTATTCAGCGCTAATGTGGAAGCCTGGATGCTGTGCTTCGAGCCTTGACAGGCCAACGACAGTGAATGAACTCAAGTTGTAATTGTGAAGAAGGAAAAAAAGCAGAGGCACACAGGATAGTAAAAATTCATTCTGGCGCGCTGTGTTCATGATGAATTAGGTGGCAAGCTCGCAAGTGGTAATTTCTTGGAGAAGCAAAGGAAGAAGAGGCACGCTGAACAGTGCAAATTCATTCTGGCGCGCTGCGTTCATGATGAATCAGATAGCAAGTGCAAATTTACAAGGGTGTAGTGTCCATGTTGGGCACCATGGTGTGAAGTGTTCTCCTTATTATGAATACCAAGTGATAAGCAGAATTTTTGATGTCAAGCATTACATTTTTCCCGTTTGCCTATGCAGCTGAAGTGTAACTATTTCAGTATCATGTCGCTTATCATGAGCATCTTATCTGAGGACACTGGTGCGCATTTTGATTTTGCGATTACATGTTTCCCTGTGCCAAAATCCACGTGTTCAGTTTAACAATAAAGGTGCTTAATCTTTAATGCTCATTATTCTCCATGCTTATTTATGTGGGTAACGTGCGAGCACAAAGGTGTACATTTATTTATTTGTGGAGGTTGCAAGTCCTCATGCGTGCATGATTAGTAACCCTTTTCACGCATTGCGACATATCTACATTTTTTAGTTATGATTTTATGTAAAAAAAATGTTTTTTTGAAAAAAACAAGCACGTTTTTTGGTCACATAAAAGATAATAGAACCCATGTTTTTTCAGTCTTGAATTTTTTTGTAGAAAAACATGTTTTAAAAAAACAGCCTGATTTTTTGGTCCCATAAAATATATAAATATCCATGTTTTTAAAGTCATGATTTTTCTTTAAAAAACAGCATTGGTGTTTATTGTCACATGAAATATATTAATATCCATATTTTTTAGCCATGTTTTTTTGTAAAAATAACATGTTTAAAAAAACAGCATATTTTTTGGTTATATCTCTATCACTGGCCATAAGTAAAGATATATTATTACAACAAACTACTTGGGAAATTGAAAGTGATTCATATGCATTGTGAAATAAGTGAAATATCAAAACATGAAACCACACAAAATAAAAAATTCAATTAAACCATAGAAAACCATGAATTAAGATGTATGCTACTTTATTTTATAATCTGACATGAAAACAACTAATGTAGAGTGGCTCTTTTCCTTGCTGAGTTATTTTCAAACAAGGTATTAAAAAAAACACAATATCCACGTTTTTTTTAACCATGGTTTTTTCTATAAAAAAACATGTTTAATTAAAAAACAACAGCATGGTTTTTTTTGACCTGCATCACTACTCTTATCAGTCACTTTTGAGCTCCAAGTTTCATATCCATCCAGCACATCAGCCTGACACTCTCATACTGTTAGAACACTTAAATTCTTCCTTCTCAATACAGAAATGCTAAAGGTTCCAGAAAACCAGTATAGCAGCAACTACAGAGCCAATAATTTAGGAACACTAACAGCAAACCTTATGAATGAGCAAAATATAACAGACGATCAAAGAAAACTAAGAAATGGTGATATGGGTAACTTGTTAGCAACCCCAAAGGCTGCACATGAGAAGACTCAGGAATTTCTATCAACACTGGAAATCATAGCACAAAATTAAATCAATAAAAAGTAGTGAGTTGAATTATTAATTTTTGCATAAATTCAAGATGGCTAAACAAAAAACCTAGGATTCAACTAAAATTCTATAAATAAAATTAAAGAACTAAAAAAAACTTGAAAAGTCTTAAATGATGTTACACATGCAATCAAATCTTGAACATAGTTGTCTAAAAATTGAAGACAAGTCAAACTAAACAAAACTCAAACTATAGAAACAAATGACTAAAAAACCAATGAGCCACAGGATTAGAGAGGTATCAAAGAAGTAGAGCAGGCCAGGAAGGCTCACCAGTCAGACTCCAGAAGGCAATCAGTGGCTCCTACACTGCCAAGCACTCCAGCCAGCACCAACTCGCTGGTCTCCACCTGATCCTTGCTGCTCTGAAGGTAAACAAGGGCAAACAATCATAACCTTCAAAGTTTCAGTATGGCATCACCCTACTGTACAACTGCAATAGCAATATAAGAGGTCACTCATGAATTTTCTTCTAAATTGAAGAGAAAATGTGACTCCTCTGATCTCGACTATATTTTAACATTATCACAACAAATAGTTTTATTCTGCAATACATAAGAACTATAGTAATTAGAGACTGGCATCAGAAGCTATCTTCGAATAAAAGATGAATGACTCACCTAATGAGAGTCCTGATCACACAGGATATCCTTTTTACAGGAAGGCAGATTTTATGAGGTTATTTAAATATTAAATCTATTGATTAAATTTATGTTAAATTTTTTTTCTTTATTGTAAGATAAAGCTGAAAAGAATGAAAAGAGCATTCAATACAGGAATAGAACTGAATACAATAGAATGAAATATAAATACAAAAGAGAATTAACTCCATTAAATGAATGAAACAAAAAAATGCCTCATTACCTTACAGTTTAATTTTTCTAGCATTTATAGTCAGGTAACTTTTCTTATAGCTCCTTGCAAACTTTCCCATGCTTGTTACCATCTTTTAGTTTTCACCTCATCTTATTCATCATTAGCAGCCCATAGCACACCCAAATACTCCAACCAACTTTTGACAAATGATTCTTATCTTAATTCTTCTACAACCACCTTAAATCTTTCCATAAGAGAACCCTATAACTACTTACCAGTCTACAGCTTCTATTCATTTTAGCTAATAATGCTAAAACATCAGCACAGAATAGCTGCAATGTATTGATGACTGTGCACCTAATATTCTCTCCCCCCCCCCCCCCCCCAAAAAAAGTCTTGCGTTCATCTGAAAAAAACCTCTATCTGTATACATCTTTAACAAACATAACATCATTAAACACGACTGATGCAAACCCACAAGCACTCCGCACCATTCACTCACTATCTTTTCAGTCCTCACACATGCTCTACTTTCATTATAATAGCTCATTGCTTTAACGTGAACATCCAAACCGAATATGGGTTTTTTTATTGCTTAATTCACTAGAGATATGCTTACTTCACAAGCTGTCAAATTTGCAGAACGATCTGAGCACCGTAAGTGGAGGAAATGGGGTTTGGAAGTGGGAGAGGGGTCCAATCAGCAGCCAATGCCGACCAGCAAGTGCATGTGCCATGCCCCTGAAAATTCTTTTTTTGTAGTTTTATTGCTCTATTCAATACAGAAGTCCTTATTTTACATGATAGCAAAGGTTCAGAACGTTCTGGACTTTGTGAGAGGGGGAAACAGGGAAGAGGGGGGGCTGGATTCAAATACAGCTGCTAGTGCCAGACAGTAACTGCATTAGGCACAAACCAGAAATATTTGGATTTTGTTTTGTTGGTCTATTTGACACAGAACTCCTTAGTTTACAATCTAGCAAATCTACACATTTTTTGCTCTGTGAGATTGGAAAACATAGGCAAGAAAGGGTGTAGCGCGCCAAGGATGCTGTAGCGTGCGCACCTGGAGCTGTGATGCATATCAGTGATGCCAGCTCCATGCATGTCTGTGAGGCCGGTGGTACCAGTTCATTCAAAGAACAACAAAAAACTTACATGAAAAGAAAGTCAAATGTTCAGATAGATTTCAGAACATCAACCGAGTCAATTTTTTCAAGTAATATAGCTTGCAAAGGAAAAAATGAAAAATTGTAGAAAAATGCACTTCCAGAACAGTTGAAAGTATAAGTTCAAAATCTATCTCCTCTGAAAGTTATTATTGTAAAGTAATGATTCAAGTCTCATTGAATATGTAAAATGTTGCTGCATAACTGGATGTGGGTTTCTATAGAAATTCACAGTAATTTTTCAGTTACATAGAAAAATCTATGGAAAAATGCAAGAAAAAAAAAGTAATTTCAAATATTGTAAAAAACAGCAAATTTCATAACAAGCCCACGTCCAGCTATGCAGCAACATTTTGCGTATTCAATGAGACATAAATCATTGCTCTACAATAATAACTTTTGAAGGAGATAGCTTTTGAAAATATCCTATTTTTTCACTCATTTTTTCCTATTATCTCAGTAATTAACTTGAAAGTTGAAAAATGTTTGGGACACGCACCTGTGACTCTAAGAAGAATACATGTCTATGCCAAATTTTATAGAACTAGTTCCCATACAACAAACTTGAATCAAAAAAATGGCTGTCACATTTGTTGTATGGGAACTAGATCTATGAAATTTTGCATACGTGTGTATTTTTGACATGGGGACAGTTGCGTACCCCAAATTTTTTTGAGTTTTGAACTAATTACTGGGGTAATGGGTAAACATTTGTTATGAGGTTCGTTCTTTTATCTCATCGTTGTCGCGATTTTCTTATTTCTCCGTTGGGCATGTATATTTCGAAGTGCAATTTACTTATTTCCTTTTTCGTGACGTTTGATTACATCACTTTAATATATTTTTATTAATAAAGACGTGACTTTATTGTCCTTGCCTTGATTTTTCATTAATTAGTAGTCTATTACTGCTGCCACCACCCTAAATAGGGAAAATTATTTTATTTATAAAATCAATTTTATCAATACGATTTAGGTAACGTTAAATGCCTTAAATGCCTTGTCTCGTCTTTTCTTAACGCAGGAAAATGATACGCTCTTGTAAACTACATGGTAAATTTACTTCCTAAGAATCAATTAGGTGTGCAACACTGGTTCAGAGAATTTACTAAATAAACTTCACTTGCTATACCTAAATATAATGATGATCTGCATTACGGACTAAGACATTGATTCGGATTGGTTTTACATATGGTGGTGATGAAAGAAAGAACACTCATCTTAGAGGGGGAGGTGGAGAGGTATGCTGCCCTGAACTGTTGCAGCGGAGACGCCGGCCTGGCGTATCTCTGTCGGATACTCGACATTCGATGGACATTCGATAAACAATGCTACTTCTCGATATTAATAGATGAAAGTTCATAGCACTGACACCTGATTCTCGTAGATCGACACTCGAACAAGCTAAGACGATGAAATTGAATGTTTTTCACGATAAGCCTGCACCCTAAGGCGAGGGCGGGGGCCTCGAATGCACCCCCAGATGTCACTCAGATGGAGTCGTGTGGCTTACTGACTCTACGCTATCTCAAGCTCTCGCTCGGTCGCTTGAAGTTCATAACCGCACCTTAATACCCGAATGTACGTCGATCGATTGAAGAATCAAGTCATTCTAACATACATGGAAATATGCCTAACTGAATCAATAACATCCCTATGAGTTCCTATTATGAAATACGTAATAAAATACAAGAAATATTCCTAGGAAATAGAAGAAATACATATTAAAGTTATATGGAATAGCAGTAGACGGCAGCCTTGCGCAGTCGTTGGGAAACCTCGGTGTAACATGTTCAAGACGATGAGCTGCAACATAGATTCGTCTATAACTCTCCTCAATGGTTTGGTACATTGATCCGTTGGTAATTCACGATGAGATATCTTCTCAAGTATGATGATTGACGTAGTCGCAATATAGCAAGAAAAATTTTTTTTTCTTGGACGCGCAGAACGAAGGACCACAACACATTGGTGGAAAAATTTGGTATTTTCCAAAGCTATCTCATCTGAAAGTTTCCATTGTAGAGCAATGATTCAAGTTTCATTGAATGTGCAAAAAATTGCTGCATGGCTGGACAAAGAATGGATTCAAAATTTGTGAAAGTTTAGTTTTTATGATAACACAATTTTTCTCATGAAAGGTTATGGCTTTTCCAATAGATTTTTCAATCTTAATTAAAAAAGTACTATGAATTTCATATTGATTCTCTGTCCAGCTATGAAGACACTCTTTGCTCATTCAACGAGATATCTAAATCACATTGCTCAAGATAATAAATTTTGGAGATAACAGCTTTTGGAAATACCCCATTTTCCTATTTTCAACTGTTCAGAAAGAACATTTTTCTAAAATTTTAATTTTTTTTCAAATGCAAGCTTCATTGCTTGAAAAAATTGACACGGTTGATGTTCTGAAAGCTATCTGAATAGTTTTTCAAGTGAGTTTTTTTTTTGTTCCTTGAAGGAACTTGTACCAGAGGTCTCAAGAGACATTTGGAACTGGTATCATAGATACGTATCACCGCTCCAGGAGCGCGCACACTGCATCCTTCTCGATGCACTCCTACCCTTCCTATCTTCGTTTTCCCCTCTCAAGCACTAAAGAACATTGTGAAGCTTTGCCAGATTGTAAACTAGGGAGTTTTGTGTCAAATAGACCAACACAACATAATCCAGATATTTCTGGTTCATGTCTAATGCAGTGACTGTCTGGCACTACCAGCTGCATTCAAAACTACCCCTTTCCCCCTCGTTTCCCTCTCACAAAGCACAAAACGTTCAGCATATTTGATAGCTGATGAAGTAAACATGTCTCTGATGAATGAAGTTATAAAACAAAAACCAGGAATTTTCCGGATACAATTGAACAATTTGACCCAAAAAAATATTAGAAAATTTATAGAGATGTACTGATGTATCGGTATCGGCCATTTTTAGTGGTATCGGTATCGGCAAAATCAATCCGGCCGATACTTTACCGATACTTTCGAATAATACGTATTTTATCATTAAAATGAAGGTCATAAATCATGAAAGTAAAAGTATGTAACCTAATAATACCCGTTGTGTTGTTTATTTATAAATTTATTTGGTGTCCGCTTCTTAAGAAACATAGGTTGTATGAGTTTGCGGTATCATGGATACCAAATTCCTCAGTGTAACATTAAAAGATGGCATTTCCATGCATTCAAATATTTGACATTTTATCAGGATAGGTTTTGTTAGGATAGGATAGGTTAGCTTAGATTAGGATAGGCTAGGTTAGCACAGGTTAGGTAATACTGACAGAATTTTTTCTCGGGTCTGCCTAGCTTAACGATGACATTGTCCATGGAATTTCCACGGGTCCTGCTACTATCTAATAATACCCTTGGTTTATTTGGAATCGGCTTCTTCCATTTTTTTTGTCACGCTCATAAGGAGAGTTATAGTGACCGTATCTGTGATCCGAGTTTCACCATTGCGCAAGTACAAGAATATTTTTCATCATGGGTGCTACGAGGATGGATACATTCGTTGGGCACCACATCTGGAAAATTTGTTCAAGAAAGTTAGTGAATCCCGTCATTTTTGACAGGCTGTGCGTACTTGTAATCAAATAAAAAGCCTATTCATGCCAAGTAAATTAGATAGCTAACTATTGAATTATAGCATTTAATCAGGCCTGCTAACTGAATTCACTACTTTGAATTCCCGATGAGTCACGGTCATAACTGAAAGCTATATAGCATGAATAGCTAAACCCTGTAGCAACATAAAGTTATTATACTTTTATGACTAAAACCTACATAGTTTGACCTAATATCCATTTATTAAAGTATGTGACAGGCTAACAAAAACCAAACCAATTTAATAAGTTGAAGGTGTATTGAAAAGTTTTTGCAAATTTAATATAGAAGTAGCTGAAAATTCTATTTTAATTTAGCTTGTATATCGTCATATATTTCGAAGTTAAGAATTTATTTTAATTTAGCAAGTATATCGCCGTTCATGACAAATCTTGTATTTTTCTTCTATGTTAAGATGTTTGAAATATTCACAAACAATCTTATAGTTGAGTACATCTGAACGGGTCAGGTGATTGCTTTAATCGCAACTTGATGTGGAATTTAAAAACGAGGAAAATTCCAAGGAACTTAATCATATTTACTAGGAATACGTTTTGGAGTCCAGCTTCATCATCAGTTCGTAAAAGTAAAATTCATTATGACTACAATAAAAGAAAAAAGTAAATGTTGGATGCAGTCATTAAAGGAAATCACGAAAACAAAACAAAAATCAAAAAATGTCCGTTCCAGAGAAAATAAAATCGACAAGATCTACTTACAATTTGCAATGGGTAGGAACTGTCAGAATTGTTGAGTGCCGGTTTTCGATTAAAAATAAGTAGCAACTCTAAAATTCCGAGGTCACATGTAGTTGAAGCCGAATCTAAGATTTTGAAGTCCGCAGAGGATATCGGTACGTTGAATTTTACTGCGTGATTACATACGAATAATTATTGTGCGAATTGGTTCCCCGTGAGGAAGCTTTAACTCTGATGTTCGACCATTCTGATATAAAAATTTTGTGCTGTCATGCCGACATACGATGATGTGCACAGCACACAACTGTACAACTGTAAGAATAATTAAGAGAAGCTGGCTTCTCCATCAAAAACGTATCCTTGTACCAGAATTGTATAATTTTGATGTTGCTTTTTTTTCCTGTACAAGGATACGCTTCCGATGGAGAAGCAAACCTATGATTTAATCTTAATAGTTGTACAGTTGTGTGCAGTGCACATCTATAAGAAATACAGTGCGCTCACCTCCGTAACTTAGCAGTCTAGACCTCGTTTCACCACACACTTGAGGTTTGGAGCGCGAACGGAGGTGAGATCGTGAACTGGTCCCTAATTTTAAGATTATTATGATTACGCTGATTATTACGATTGCTACCACTATCATTATTGCTATTATTGCCGTGATCATCTTCACAATCGTCACTGAAAATCACCCAGTGTCACCTGTACCTGCGGATGTTTAAGATTTGTGCACACGGACGAGTGCTGAGAACTTCCGTCGGGGCTGTCATCAAGGCCCGCGGTTGAGCAAGAGGACGAACAATTCTGTTCCTCTTGTGCTATCCTCTCCTATCTCCTCTAAACTTGCACTTACTGTATATCTTCCGTGTTATCTTTTTCACTAGGGTGTCCTTAATTATTAATGTTTAAACTTAGCCATTATTAACTTGCATTTTGTCGTCCTCCTTGTGAGGCGACGCCTTAACTTACCTTTTGTCGTCCTCCTTGTGAGGCGACGCCTTAACTTACCTTTTGTCGTCCTCCTTGTGAGGCGACGCCTTAACTTACCTTTTGTCGTCCTCCTTGTGAGGCGACGCCTTAACTTACCTTTTGTCGTCCTCCTTGTGAGGCGACGCCTTAACTTACCTTTTGTCGTCCTCCTTGTGAGGCGACGCCTTAACTTACCTTTTGTCGTCCTCCTTGTGAGGCGACGCCTTAACTTACCTTTTGTCGTCCTCCTTGTGAGGCGACGCCTTAACTTACCTTTTGTCGTCCTCCTTGTGAGGCGACGCCTTAACTTACCTTTTGTCGTCCTCCTTGTGAGGCGACGCCTTAACTTACCTTTTGTCGTCCTCCTTGTGAGGCGACGCCTTAACTTACCTTTTGTCGTCCTCCTTGTGAGGCGACGCCTTAACTTACCTTTTGTCGTCCTCCTTGTGAGGCGACGCCTTAACTTACCTTTTGTCGTCCTCCTTGTGAGGCGACGCCTTAACTTACCTTTTGTCGTCCTCCTTGTGAGGCGACGCCTTAACTTACCTTTTGTCGTCCTCCTTGTGAGGCGACGCCTTAACTTACCTTTTGTCGTCCTCCTTGTGAGGCGACGCCTTAACTTACCTTTTGTCGTCCTCCTTGTGAGGCGACGCCTTAACTTACCTCTTGTCGTCCTCCTTGTGAGGCGACGCCTTAACTTGCCTCTTGTCGTCCTCCTTGTGAGGCGACGCCTTAACTTGCCTCTTGTCGTCCTCCTTGTGAGGCGACGCCTTAACTTACCTCTTGTCGTCCTCCTTGTGAGGCGACGCCTTAACTTACCTCTTGTCGTCCTCCTTGTGAGGCGACGCCTTAACTTACCTCTTGTCGTCCTCCTTGTGAGGCGACGCCTTAACTTACCTCTTGTCGTCCTCCTTGTGAGGCGACGCCTTAACTTACCTCTTGTCGTCCTCCTTGTGAGGCGACGCCTCAACTTACCTCTTGTCGTCCTCCTTGTGAGGCGACGCCTCAACTTACCTTTTGTCGTCCTCCTTGTGAGGCGACGCCTCAACTTACCTTTTGTCGTCCTCCTTGTGAGGCGACGCCTCAACTTACCTTTTGTCGTCCTCCTTGTGAGGCGACACCTCAACTTACCTTTTGTCGTCCTCCTTGTGAGGCGACGCCTTAACTTACCTCTTGTCGTCCTCCTTGTGAGGCGACGCCTTAACTTACCTCTTGTCGTCCTCCTTGTGAGGCGACGCCTTAACTTACCTCTTGTCGTCCTCCTTGTGAGGCGACGCTTTAACTTAGGTAGCATTAATTACTCTAAGGTATTATTAAGGCCTTCTTTATTATCTTCTGTGTTCTGTTGCTCCACTTGAGCTTTGCACCTTATTTTCCACTGAAAGAGGAGAAACCTCACTGAGGATAAATTCCTTAGGTGAGTTTCGACCGACCTATATATTTAACTAATTATTTCTGAAACAGTGAGTTATATGCTCCAACTCTCTTGTTACCGTATTTTTACTCCTAACCTTCTTTTACAGTATAACTGCACTTCACTGCCAATTCACCTTCCTTTGTTCCTGCAACTTCGTTCTTTTGTCACGTAGCGCACGCCATTTTGCACGAACGTCGAACTTTAAGAGGGTAAGAGAGCTTGTGTCAGATTTTGTAACTATTTTTCATTAAACGAGCCTTTTACGTTCATCCAATTACTTTGGCAATTTAATTATTTCAATTTCTCTCTCCTCGTGCAGTAAACCTTTCACCTCTCTTCCACCTTTGCTCGAGACCATTGCTGGAGACCTGAGTCAAGACTCCAGGAAGACCTCTTTTCAACCCTTGCTGGCCGAAGGGCACAAGAACACAAGGACACAAGAGCGCGAGAGCGCTTGCATCTTCTAATTAGCGCAACAATCTGCGCAACCTCAAAACCTACTCTTCCTAGCGAGTTGTATCTTGCCTGTGCACGATTTTCTTAGCCTACGATCAGGCTTATTTGTTTGCCTAGCGCAATAAAAGTAAATAACTTAAACCTGCAGTGTGTGTTATTCACACATCATCGTTCGTCTGCATGACGTCACAAAATTTTCATAACAGAATGGCCGAACAACGAGGTCGAAGCTTCCGCGCAGGGAACTAATTAGCTTACTCCTCACACTCCGCAGTACGTAATCAAGCAAGTAAAAATGCAACGAACCAATCTCCTCTGCGGACTTCAAAATCTTAGATTCCGCTTCAACTGCATGTGACCTCAGAATTTTAGAATTGTTACATGTTTTTAAACAAAAACCGGCCCTCAAAAATTCTGATAGTTCCTACCCATTACAAATTGTAACTAAATAATAATCTTGTCGATTTTAGTTTTTCTGAGACATGTTTTAATTTTATTTATATTTTCTTGATTTCCTTTAATGACTGTATCCAACATTTTGTTTTTTCATTCATTGCAGACATAATGATTTGTACATTTACGAACTGATGATGGATCTGGACTCCGAATCGTATTCCTAATATATATGATCAAGTTCCTTAAAATTTTCGTTTTTAAATTCCTCATCTTATACATGGTTGCGTGTTTGCGGATATTTTCAGTTTTGGGGCTTATCGAATTTTACTATTTTCTTTCCACCAAAGTATGTTCTTGTATTTGGTGTGAATAATACGAAAATGATAACCCTTTTTTGGAGAAATTATTGTTTTGGTCCACATTTGGAGCCAGTTGCTATTATAGCTAGTCTACATATATTACGTTGCAATACGATTAGAAACATAAATCTACTGAATGGATTTCATTTTGTTATTTTTCTCAACAATATAGTTAACATAGCTAGAGCATTTTATTTTTCATAATCGGAAATTTTATTGTCAATATTTTTTTATTATTAGATATATTAGCAAATAATTTTATTATAACCCCATGTAGGGTTTATAATGGTTTTGTTTCAATACTAGTGTGCACGGCCCGCTAAAAATGGGTTTCAGTACCTTTCATGAAGAAATTTTCAAGATGAAGATGACAAACAAATACAGTATATCTATCCTAACAGTACCCGTGATGAAAAATATTCTTGTACTTGCGCACTGGTTAAATTTGTATCACAGATACGGTCATTATAACTATCCTTATGAGCGTGACAGGGAAATGGAAGAAACAGACACCAAACAAATAAACCAAGGGCAAGAATATTATTAGGCAGCCGGATGACCCATGGAAATGCCGAGGACAAGGTCATCGTTAAGCTAGATGGACTCATGGAAAAATTCCGTCAACATTATCTAACCTATGCTCTCCTAATTCTATGTCGTGACTCGCACAACCACAAAGCACGTTCACGACGCGAAGGCCTAGCGATCATCATTACATGGTAGCAACTGTGGTTCTTGTAGGCCCTACACCACTAATGCGTTGTTCACTGTCGCCAATACGTGGAACGGAAAGTCGGGTAGGTTTAAAATGTGTATGCCGAGCACATATGCGCAAGAACACACAAAGCTCTCTTAACTCGGAGTTCCCCTCCGGTGACAAATCACCATTACTCAAAAATGATGACTTCGGTCACAGCTATTCTCAAAATTACTTTATTTAATTTAATGTCTTTTAATTATTCAATATGGCCTGAAAGCTGCACAAAAGCGACATGGTTAGGAAAAATGCGCAAATTACGGTGATCACAACAACCTATCCAATACTACTAACCTATCCTGATAAAATTTCAAACACATCAATGCATGTAGAGACGATCTTTTAATGTTATACCAAGGAATTCGGTATCCATGATACCGCCAACTGAGATATCCTATGTTTCTTAAGAAGCGGACACCGAACAAATACATAAACAAATATACAATGGGTATTATTAGGTTTGATGATTGTAAAAGTGTCGGTATCGGTAGTAGTATCGGTATTTTCAAGTATCGGAGTAACAGTATCGGCCAAAAAATAGATATCGGTATTGGCCAAAAAAATGGTATCGGTACATCACTAAAAATTTATGCAAATACTTCTCGAGAGAAATAGGCTCTGACGTATTTACATGTTCGTAACATTCAAATAGACGTTTATAGCCATAATTTTTTTAGAATATACCCATATCTCTCTTCTCCCACTTCCTTCCCCAGAGGAAAATTTCTTTAAATTGCTATTTTTCAGCCAAGATTGTGCAGAGAGATTTTTTTTGTTAGATTCACAATGGACATATCTACAAAATTAAAATTCAATGTTGTTATATTGCTTCAGAAATATTGTAACAAATTTTGTAATTTATTAAATGTTTTCCTGATTAGGCAAGAAAAAATTAGTTAAAAAAATTCATAATCAAATGATCATAAACTACCTCTCGATTTTATAGTACTCTCCTTGATCTTTACAATGCAAACAAGATCCTTGATCTTTACAACTTTTTCTCCTAACCTTCAAAACTGCAGAAGAAATAAAGTGGCTAAGTTGGAAGTGTTTCAGAGAAAATGGCATTCGAAGTTACCGAGCACCAGAACGAATATGACACTATTTCATATCATTGTTTTCCATCAAAACTTACAAATTAAGAAACCACTAATAAGTCTAAAAGATTTTAGATAAGCCTTCCATAGCTATAATAAATCACTTCCACTAATGTCACTAGTACTTGCTGCATCTACAGAGGGATCACAACAGTTTTCCCAATGAAATCTTCAAGAATTTTTAAAAAATACTTCTAGAGTGATATAAACTCTGAGGTATTCACAGCATGTTTACAACATTCATAGCCGATAGAGTATTTGGAATTTCCCCCTGAGGCAAATTTCCTGAAATTTTAATTTCTCAGCTAATTTTGTATTTGAGACAATTTTTTGTTTGATTCACAATGAACAAATCTAAAAAAATCAGAAACAGTTTTTTGATATTGCTTCAGACATAATTGAAAATAATTCTATTTTTAAAATCCAATTTTATTTTTCTCTGCAATAAACAAATTTTTAATAACCTAACCAAAAAAGTACCCTTAAATTTATGGTGATTACCTTGATCTTTACGATGTAAGAATGATCTCAATGTATGAAAAACTGTAGCTGGAACTGACCCTTGAAGTTGAAAATGCGTCTTCAGCCAGAGCGGACTGCTGCATTTGATATTCTAGGCATTTTACAGGATGCACAAGCACAAAATCACTCACTAAGAAGGTCAAAAGACTACTAAACCTCTCTAATGAATGGACAGTTGTGTAAAAAGAAAGAAAAACTAACCACAGCTAAGCAGAGCCACAGCTGGTCACTCTGAGCACGTCTGCAGGGAAGGGGGCAATTTGGAGGTGATTTTTGGGTTGCCAACACGAGTCAAATGACGTTTCTATGTAATAGAAGAAGGGCTTAGGAGCATTTTCATATAAATATGACATTTTCGGTTTTTGGCCCCCAAAAAATGTTTGATTTCTTTAGCACCTTGCTTTTTACACCATACACTCAAAGCACTTCAAACAACACTCCCTGATCAACTGTTTCAACCACTTCACCATTTGTTTCACTGCTAAAATTAGATCCATACACCCTCTATCCTACCAAAAATTGAACAGCTTGTCTCCTATTGCCCTTTCTGTTTCTTCTTTCATATGATTTAATAATACTCTGCCATACAGATTACCAACTATGCTCAATATACTTATACTTAATAAATTGGAGTTCTCATACCTACCCCCTTACTCTTTTACAGGGTGGGACTAAAGGTATGAACCGTTTATAAAGGAATGTGAAAGGAGAACAATTCAACTTGCAGTATTTATTTATATATTAATGCAGAACAAAATCTAGTTTTTTATCTTAAGTTTTACAGATGATATCCCTTGGGTGCTGGTCGTCAGCCGTGATGCACTCCTGAAGACGAGTTCTGAAGTTTTGAACCGCTCTTCTGCACATTTTGATGGGTATTGCCGCAAGTTCCTCTCTGATTCTGTCCTCTAGTTCTTTCACGGTATGTGGACGATGTTTAAAAACCTTTTCCTTTATGTACTCCCACAGGAAAAAGTCACAAATGCTCAAATCTGGTGAGCGCGCAGGCCACTCCACGTCACCCCTCACCGAGACTAGGCGCAGGGGGAACACTTGCCTCAATCTCGCCATTGTAATCTTGTTGAAATCTTGTCATTGGAATGGCTGCTACTGAAAACTAGACTCTCATGCAGCAACAACGAAACCCCTCCTGTTTCTCCACTTCCCCCACAGGCCGAGCGGCAGCCCATCAAAACTCGTTCATACCTTTAGCCCCACCCTGTATAATTGAATCACAACACACATTCTTCAAATAAATCAGCAATGTACCACAGCAAAAATTCAGCAACTAAAACAATCTATCAGTGTCACCCATCATTTCATTGAATGCTCAGATGCCACTCTGTATAATTCCAGTGGTTTATCCTAAAGTGTTTATTCCAGTGTAGACTTCAACTTCTACTCTCTTGACCATTCATCTTTGGGTGAATTGTTTTCTCTAATTTCCACTGGCATAATCCTGCCTTTTTTGTAGTTTAATTTTAGAAAAATAAAATTGTTCCAAATGATGCTTTCCAATTGTATTCAGCGTAAATCTGAAGACACCAAAACGCACAGCGCAAACAAAATACTTTTTTTTAGCCAAGATTATAAGTTTATACAGATATTCAAGTTCAAAGCCTTCTGTGACAATTACTTACTAACAAATAGTGCACACGATCTGTCTAAAAGCAACATCCTAAAAGCTTAAGCAAGAGCTGAGAAAAACTTTTGCGAGGTATAAAAATATTAACCCTTTAACGCCCAAGTGGACTGTACGATCCTCTTTCAAAAATAACAATAATATATTGTATTTCTTATTCAATTTGTTCACTAATGTGTCCTTTCAACTTCACTGTCGAGTGGCAGTTCCTTCCACATCTTGATAACAGTGACTACCTAATGCCTGTGTTGGTTTAGTGATAGTGGTTGTAATAACGGTAATATGAGTATAAAAATGTGGGCGTTAAAGGGTTAAATAATTTTACTTATAAAATCATTGTGTTCAAATGATGAGCTTGTGATGACTAATCATTTTTCAATTCTTCCCATCTAAACCCTACGCATGCCCAAATGAAACTACGATATTCATCTCGATGATACCCTCGATGAATATGATTCATATGGTAGTAAGGTAATGGAACTTATTTCAATAATAAGCTAATCAAATGTTATAACTTGTAACAAAAGAAAAATTTTCAGCTACACAACAATAATGTTTACGAAATTCTCTATTTATACCACAAATGTCAAGTGTGTGCATTTTGCAAACAGCATTCCCATTAAACTAGCAGGATCCGTGGAAATTCCACGGACAAAATAATCAATAAGCTTTGGGGACCCGTGAGAAAATTCTGTCAACATTACTTTAGAAATTTGAAGATAAGTTAGGTTAGATTAGGATTTGATAGGTTAGGATATGATAGATTAGGATATGATTGGTTAGGATATGATTGGTTAGGATATGGTTGGTTAGGATATGATAGGTTAGGATATAAGTTAAGATATGATAGGTTAGTATAGGATAGGATAGGCTGTGATAGGATAGGTTAGGATAGGATAGGTTGAGATATGTTAGGTTAGGATCAGGGTTGGCACACAAAAAAAAACACCCAAAAAAACCCACCCAAAAAAGCCCAAAAAAACCCACATTAAAAAAAACACTAAATAGTGTTTTTTTTGGGCTTTTTTGGGTTTTATCATGGAGACTACTGATTTTTCATTTCCAAATTTTACTACTTTTTACTACCTTCAAAGGCAAAAAAATTACTACCTTTTTTGTACACAATGAATGTTGTCTAGATGTCCAGATGTGAGTAATAGGCATATAATGAGTAATTTAAGTCAATAATATCCGCAATACCAAAGGTTCAAAAAAAGCTCCAAGTTTCTTAATACTTAAAATACTTTAATACTAAATGGAGCAACCAAAGCTTTACTGCAAAAAAGTTACCTAAATTTCTATGGTACCCAGTCCTAAATGAACTCCAACAAAAGTTTGGTGAAGACCTTGTCGTAACATCTTTCAACTATGAGGGCAACAGTTCATCATATGGAAAAAATAAACTGACTGAAAACTAGTAGATACCAGGGGATTGTCGGATCCCTTTACAGCAGGGTAGAATATCAAGGAATTTCATTATGACCAAACACTATGGCACTTCGGAAATATGAGTTTTTAAACTATTTCTATCGTACCTCAAAATATGAATCGGCATCTTAATTGCGATCAATAATAAATAGGTTATGAACATGTTATGTTACGGAACCAATCACGAAAATGCAAATTTCATGTAGCTTTCCTATATACTTTTAGTAGAAGAATGAACTTTGATTACATGGAGCATCTCCATGCTATGACGAAATCCTGGAGGTAACTGAATCGAAATGACTGCCAAAAGGAACTTCAAAGGAACTAAACCCTCATTCAAATGATGGCACATTGTATCAAAAGATAATTTTATAGCATTGTTCTTTCTGTATTTGGACATGAATTAACGTCACTGGGAAAAAAAACCTTCAGCTTTACAAAGAAGCAATTTAAAAAAAAAAAACATTCATAGTTACAGTAAATCGTTGTTTCTCCAAATCGAAGTGGACAGAATAAACTCGTCTTTCAAAGGAAGGTAATACTGCACACAATCAAGCTCAGGTTTAAAAAAAAACACTCTATGGATATAAATGAACTGCGGAGAAGTCCCTATGACGTCATTGCAATGTTTCTATCCTGACGCAACAACTTGTAGTGTGGAAATATTCGTCTTAGAACAAGAATTGGAAGGCTGCATCAAGTTCATGATAATCAAGACCTTACCAGCTAAATATATGACTTTGAATTAAACATTATTCATTAGGAGAACTTACTCATTAGGAGGACTTCATTCGTTAAGAGGACTGTTCACAACTTACTCATCTGAAATTGCAGCAGGACTCTCTAAAAGCTAATTGAGAATAATTTTATTTCTGTACTTACGTTTGTGAATAAAATACTTTAATTTTTTGGGTATCAAGTACACAAAAAGAACAATTACGCCAACTTTGCTATACATTTAACAGGCAACTGCATCCACTAAAGATGAAATCCAATAAAATGTAATAGTTATTTAGTGATAAGTACAACTACCTATTTAAAAATTTTTGCTTGTTGTTGAAATTTATTCATAAAATTTAAAAAAAAAAGTTCACAAGATGTTTTACATTTAAAAGAATCGTAATTCTTAATAAAATATAAATTATTTTACTTGACAAACATTTCAATCAAAGCTACTTGATATGCTTCCACAAGAAAATATGTGGCGATGCTATTTCATTTTTCCTTGAAATCGTACAATGCATATTTGATACGTAAGAATAAAAGATGGTAAATGTTGACCTCATATCATAAATGCACAATTTTTAAATCCTTATTTATTTTCAATACAAATACCTGATATCACGAGTTCCTAAGCTTGTATCTCAATGTAAGTGCGCACTAATAGAAGTGTTTTCAGCAATGCATCTCCACTTGTATTACTTTTTTAAATTTATATTTATTCGATTTATGAAACCTTGATTATCGCATCAAAGTGAAAGCTATTTTACTGTTTTCTCTCAATAATTTGTTAATAATAAAATGGCTCAAATGAACTTTCCACCATAAAACAACTAGATAACTTTCAGATCAAACGGAATGAGAAGAAAAAGTGAACTGTTTTTTCTGTTGTTCCCACAAATTTTGAAACTTTTTTCTATTTTGTGTGCTCCAATCCTAAAATTACACCCCACTCTACTGGAATATTTCCCATAAATCGAGGCTAATTTCTGCTAATGGGAAAAATAAATTTAAAAATTCTTTATACTCTATATAAATATGTTACGTTACTTTAAATTTTCAGAGAATTATTCCACTTAATTTTTTACTACCCCGAGGACAAATTTTACTACTTTTCACCACTTTTTTTACTACTTTCCAAATTTTACTACTTTACTACCTAGTAGACACCCTGTTTATTGGTGCTATTTGAATTTCACTTGTTTTCAAGCTTATAGAATCAAAATGAGCTAAATATTTATGTTGTCAAAAATTTGTCCAAGGCATTTGCATGACTATGACAATAAATATTGAAAAAAAATACCACGATAAAAATAAAATAAGAAAAACCCTAATCACAAAAAAAAAACTCGAGGGGCTTGTATATTTTCATGAGTTACATTTCCAAAGTAAAAAAACAAAAACTAAGAAACAAATGCAGTTTGACTATTTGAGAGTAAAGAGACTTCTGAATTCTTCCTCTGTCTTCTAGACTAGACCGCTACTACAGTACTACTTTATTTCTCTTTCTACATCCACTGCCATTTTATCGTTGTCATCCACATCATGATCATTTGTGAGGTGGCGATATAATGAGACCAATTTCTGTGCGCGTTTCGATCCTAATCTATTTCTCAATTTATTCCGCACAATTCCAAATGTTTAGAAAATTCTCTCAACGAATCCTGAACTTGCGAAGCAAGAATGAAGATTGCCTATAATTTTGCAGAAGCCCTCTGCCAGTGTTTTTTTAAGAATCTGCATTTTCTGCTGTTTCATGTCTTGAATATCCCACCGTCAACGAGGAGTCGTTGTCTTAGTGATATTCATGTTGAACACGTGTTTTGGAAAGATGTTGGAGTCCTTCAATTTATACAAATAAATCGCACCGACCAACGCCGGATTGTATTCAGCCAATCACTCTTCAATATCTGTCTCCTGTGAGAGCTTTGCCGGAAATAAGTCTAACAATTATAGTCAGATGGGGTAAGACACGACCTCAGCCATCATTGGGTAAGAAAGTAAATAAACGACTGGCCTGTGGTGAACATTCAAGCTGCACTGGACAAATTTGATCATGGAATCTGTTAGAGCATTTATTTCTGATCGTTTTAGTGTTTGTTGCTATCCTGAACTGCAAAAAGTGATTTTTTTGACAAATTTTAAAAAAATATCTTTGGCATGTCACTACATGTTGTAACATGTAACAGTGTGGTTGACTGACTTGGCTTGCGCTGCCAAGCCCTCCAGCTCACACAATACACATGTTAAGTTGTTAACAGCATGACTGTTACGTGATGTGCAGCTGTCTTGCGTCAAGTTGCTTGTGGTGGTTACTTATGATCTGCATGGCGCTTCCCTCTCACATGACTTGCGCCTGTCTTCTGATAAAACAACTTAGTATGAATTGACAAGGATAGCAATTCTCTTTGCACATCTTATGTTTTTACAGACTGCACAGCTATGTCCTTATGCATGTGGTAATTGGTAAGTGGTAATTGTGATGGACAAACTTAATTCATAAAGTGTTCATATAATGTAATAATTCATATAATGATGTAATATAATGTTGGAAATAAAGTAATCAAATAACAATATTTACTCAATAAGTGTATATAAATCTGGAAAAGAGGCAACTGGAGCTATGTGAATAACTCTTTTAAACATAAATAAGGCATTACAAAAAAACAATAAAGCCCAAAAAAAAACAATAAAACCCAAAAAAACCCAATTTAACCCCAAAAAACCCAAGTGGGTTGGGTTTTTTTAAAAAACCCAGGGTTTTTTCCATCCCTGGTTAGGATAGGTTATGTAATGTTGATGGAACTTTTTCATGAGTCCACATTTTTTATGTTTGACATTATCATGATAGGTTCGGCTAGCATAGGTCAGGAAGAGATAGGTTAGGATAGCTTAAGTTACGATGGGTTATGGGTTATGGTTAAAAACCTATCAATGGCTTTTCTAACCTGTGCAATTTTCTCATCACTCAAATATAAATGAATTCATTGATGAAACCCCTGCTTTGAAAATTGTCCCAGTGACAACCCACAATGCAACAGAGGAAGCCAATGCGTGTCAGTCAGCGAATGATGGTTGAGAGGCTAGGGTTAAGTTGCAAGGCAAGGGCTAAAAATTAATAGGGCCAAATATATATAGGGATGAACAAGGAAGCCAGTAAAGTGGACTCAATTATTAAATTCACTGCAAAATTTCAATGCCTAATGTTAGATAAATAATAAGCTTTTCCTAGAAAGCTCCTGCAATTTGAAGTCACAAAACAGAATAATAAGACAGGAGTGTTCAATGTTAGAATGAAAAATAGCCATTTCATTTCCCAATCAATGACAACAGAATAATATAAAATTTATATATTTCTATGACTGAAAATTGTTAAACATAGGAACTAGTAATCAGCAACATAATTGATATCTTTCAGAACTAGTGATGCAAAAAAACGGTTTTATTTGATGGCAGTTTTTTTGCAAAAAAAACATGTTTTTTTGCACACACCCAAATTTTGTGAATATGTTTTTTTTATGGTCACGTAAAATATATTAATATCCATGCTTTTAAAACATGATTTTTTATTATAAAAACATCAAAAGTAAACCATACAGTAAAAGTGGTGGCAGATAACCCACATTTACCTAGAGGAGTCTAAGAGGAACAGTAGGGGCCACAGAACTTAAATTGATGGAGTCAAAATTCAGAGCTTCCTATCTCTACTATGTCTGACTTTATTTTTATGTGCCAAAAAAAATCAGACATAGAGATTGTAAGCTCTGAATTTTAACTCCATCAATATAAGTGCTATGGCTCCTGCTGTTCCTCTTAGACCCCTCTAGGTAAATGTGGGTTATCTGCCGCCACTTTTACTGTATGGTTTACTTTTGATGTTTTTATTATAAAAAATCATGGCTAAAGAACATTGATATTATTATATCTTGTGACCAAAACAAAACAATGATGTTTTTTTAAAGCATTTTTTACCAAAAATTCATGACTAAAAAAACTGGATAGCATATTTTATGTGACCAAAAAACCATGCTGTTTTATTTTACATGTTTTTTTTACAAAAAATCTTGATTTTATAAAAAAATCTTGATATTACAAAAAACTTGGTTTTTAAAATCATGTTTCTTTACAAACACTTATCAGAAGTAAAAAACATGAATATTAATACATTTCATATGACGAAAAAAACTTACTGTTTTTTAAGAACATGTTTTTAACAAAAAATCATGATGAATAAACATGACTATTAATATATTTTATGGGACCAAAATAACCAATGCTGTTTTTTATAAAAACATGTATTATTTAAAAAATCATGACTAAAAACCTGATAATATATTTTATGTTACCAAAAAACCATGTTTTTTAAAAAAAAATTTACATAAATATCATGGTCAAAAAGTAAAAAAACATACACATTTTTATATTTTATGTGACCAAAAATTCAGGCAATTTTTTTAAAAAAATATGAGTTTTTTAGGCATGTTTTTTTGTATAAATATGGTTTTTAAAAAAACAGCATGGTTTTTTAGTCACAAAAAATATATTAATATATGTACTTTCTAGTTATGATTTTATTGTGAAAAATGTTTTTTTGAAAAACAAGCATATTTTTTGGCACATAAAATATATTAATATCCGTGTTTTTTAGTAATAAATTTTTCTTACATAAAACATGTTTTAAAAATAATAGCATATTTTTTTGGTCCCATAAAATATATTAATATCCACGTTTTTTACTCCTGATTTTTTGTACAAATAACGTTTTTTTCAAGAAAGCAGCATGGTTTCTTGGTCACATCTCTATCAATGACCATAAGTAAAGATACATTATTACAACATATTATTTGGGAAGTTGAAGGTGATTCACATGCATTGTAAAATAAACGAAATATCAAAACATGAGAGGACAGAAAATGAAAAATTTCATACAACCAAAGAAAACCATGAATTAAGAAGTATGCTGCTTTATCTTATAATCTGATATGAAAAACAATGTAATGTGGTTCTTTTCCTTGCTGAGTTATCTTCAAACAAAATATTTTAAAAAATCCAAAATATCCATATTTTTTAGCCATGTTTTTTGTAAAAAAATTTTTTTAACAGCATGGTTTTCGAGTCACATCTCTATTCAGAACAAATTGAACATGGAAAAAGGAACTATTTTAATGATTGATTAGAAAAATCTTAGAACTTTTTATTCCTGAAATATTATTAACCCATTAGTGCCTATGCATAGACTTTTCTACCCTCCATAAAAATGCTATAAATTTACTCAAACCTAATTTTAAGGTTTCCTACAAGTCTATGCAATCATTATAGACTTGTGCTAGCTAAGAACACATTTCAAACGCGTTCTGCAGATGTTTTTAACACAATCAAACAGTGCATGCAACATAGCCGCTGCACGTTCCAGCACAACTCACTCGTGAGTTATTTTAGGTATTTCTCACAATACGACCATTTTTGGTCTAAGTGTGTATAATCAAAAGAAAGTTAAATGATTAATTTATAAATCGGAATGCATCTTTACCATAAAAAATTACAAAGTAAAGGGGAAATTTCTATTCAAAGTTTTCACATAGATTTTTCTACGCCCAGGCCCACGGCATGTTAAGTTCAGCAGAATTGCAGCTCGGAATGCTCTGAGCTAGTGTGTATTTAATTACTCCAAGCTATTACGACATGATTAGCTTTATGTAGACATTTATGTTAATATCTATGTTTCTGTGTTAGGAAGTGCTTTTATGTCATGGATAGTTATTGAAATACTAACATATTTAGATGTTTAACTGGGCTTTTTTTTCCCTCAGGATGAATACGTATGAAGTATAAAGTTTTATGGAAGAACTACATGTGTGACGATGGCCTTCCTCTAAGATGTTTCAAAGCATATCACACATCTTTATAAGCACTTAGCCTTGCTTTCATTATGTGTGATGGTGGTAAACATTCTATTCTGTATGCATCATTATATCTTCTTTTAATAATGTCGCAGTGCTTTAGTGAATGGAATATTGTTCAACATTGTTGTATCATAAATATCTACCTAGGACAGCTTTTGGATGTTTTTGCTATATAAATAAATCCATTGATTTTTCCGTAAACTTCAGGCAGATTTATGCCTGGAGTAACAGTGAGTAGATTTTTTGACTTGACAATATCTCACCTTCTATCTGTACTAACTTTATTATGAAATTTATAATGTATATCTGGTATGATATGTAAAGAATTTCTGCCAAGTTTTACTGTCCTACTACTATTTCTCAACTTGCGGCCTTAAGGGCATCATCCAGGCCCCTGCCGCTCTGATGAGCATTTTTCATGCTTTTGTTGAAAAAGGACGCTTAGGTGGAGGACTAATCAGTCCTAAAATTTTATGGCACTACGGACAATTGATCTTCCCCAGGGTAGAGTAAGGGGACAAAAATCTTGAATTTTTGACCCCATTTACACCCCATATAAAAAACAAAACCGGAAATGGATAATTTGGAAATGTACTTTTATTAGAAATGTTTCAAGAATTCTAAAACTGTCTTTGGTTTTGTTCTAGCATAAAAACTCAATGACTAGTCCTCTTCTGAAATATTAATACATATGAACTAAAAAACCAATATGGCCAATTTTTTTAAAAACTAATGCTTGAATCAAAAAATGAATACATGAAATTGTGTTTCTTTTTAAAAGTTACATTTTATAGTCAAATTTCATAAGAATCAGACTGAAAATAGAAAATTTTGGAATTCTCATGAAAAATAAATTTCATTTGTTTTTAAATTACAATTCTCAGTATGAATATGAAGTTATGCATGGAGATTAGCAAAATAAAAATGCAAACAGCATTCAATAACGTAAATTTTCCATTATATTACACTTCAACCAAAAATTTTGTTTCATGGCTTATATCCAACACCTCTAACTTTCAACATTCAAAAGCCTAAATGTCTGAGTTTTGATGCTAGAACAAAACCAAAGACAGTTTTAGAATCCTTGTAACATTTTTCAACAAAGTTACATTATCATTTCTCCAAATTTGAGAAAAAAAAATTTCATAGCTCAAAACCCATAAATAATTTATTTGTGGTGTAATGCCAAAATATCACTTATCACAAAATAAGTTTTTTCAAATGTTAAAATTCTACAATATAATTTTGTTAGAAATGCTTGAAGGATTCTAAAACTGGCTTTGGTTTGGTTCTAGCATCAAAACTCAATGAATTTTAGGATTTTGAAATATCCATATAAATGTACCAAAAAACAATTTTCCATAAAAACATATGGCCTAAATCAAAAAAGTTACGTAAGTAAAAAAAGTTTACTTTAAAAAAATACATTGACTGGCCAATTTTCATACGAATTGGACAAAATAAGTAGAAAAATCTGGATTATCCCCTTAAAGGGTCAAAATAAATTAAATGTCACCCTGCTAAGAAGCACTTTTTTTCAATATCTTCAGAATAATCTTCAATATCATTTCATCCACTTTTAATGATAAAATTAAACCTGAAAAAACTCTTTCCTAAAGCATACAAGGAATTATTGACAAAAGTTTATGCACCTCATGAAAATATTTTTTTGGTAATATTAAGAGTGAGAATTTATATTAAATTATTGTAACATTTCACTGATGGAAAAACATGATTACTCCAGTATTCAAAAATTATATAATATAGTTGAATTTATCATTTTTGCAATGAAAATTAATTTTGTTTCCACATATATTGACTATTTTAATTTTGTATTTCAAACGCATTATATAAGTATTAAATAAAACAAGCTAATGAGTAATGATCAAGTTTTAATAATAAAATAAACTCAAGCTCTCTTTCTAATTATTAAATTTCAAGACTTCAAATAATAGCCATTAAAAAGAACTAGTATCAAGAAAATAGCCTCTCTAGTCAACAGTAAAGAAATTCAAGACTAAGTCACTACATTTGAGGTAAACTAAAATACAGTATTACTTATGTATACAGAAGATGATAAAAAAGCAGCAACTTAAAAGTTTATGGGTAAAATCCAGTGGAATATTGAATTTCCTAGCCAAATTACCAAGCTTATACAGTCATACCTCATCTTACAAAAGGCATAAAGAACATAACAGTTACAAAACAGTTTTATGTAAAATTTTTATCTCAGAAAATGAGAGAAAATTCATGTTAGAAAATGCTTATCTCAAAAATTCAAACAATGCACACTCGGCTTTGCAGCCGCAAGAGTTCTCCAAAACGTGAATACACTCGTAGCATCAAGCATTTATTTAAATTGGTTTAATAAGAGTAAATAGTAAATGATTAGCATGTTTTATTAATTTCAATGGTTTAATAAACAATTTTCTTTTATTTTGAACACATGTTTCATACAAGATTGGTAAAATTCTAAAAAAAATTAGGGATTTTAGGAGGGAGTATTGGGGGCCTTGAAACAAATCAAGCTTACTACATGTAAAATGCAATGGTAATTATTAAAAATCACGTTACAAAACCACTTTGGGAACAAATTAATTTTGTTAGATGAGATATGACTGTAGAACCAAACTTGAAATAAAATTTATAAAAACAAGAAAACAATAAAATGACAAAATGTATGAGCCCAACTCAGCCTTGAAGAAAAAGAGTGATCTAAAAACCAAAGATTACACGTGGTACAAAGATCTGGTCAATCGGAAAGGAATGATCATCAGTCAATAGATATTTCTGCTAAGGTATTGTGGAGAGTTTGATACAACAGAGAACCAGGGCACTAGTTATGCAATTCTACTACAGAGATGGTCACTGTCTCACTAGTCTCTTCCTCAACTTAGCACTCTTTTACTTCCACTTTCTATGCATTACTTGTAGCTCACAATTTTCAACAAGGAGAATATATCATAGCATCAAAGATTAGAACAACCACATTCTATCATTCTTTTCAATAAAAAGCCAATGGAACTAGTTTACAACCATGGACAGGCATCAATCAAACAGACATAAATTATTAATTATTTTAACAAAGAAATTTAGATATAATAAAATCACACTAACAAAACAGAACAGATAGAGAGGAAAAAAATTACATTAATGACATTTAGAGTGAAAATATCTAAAGCTACAGATTGCTCTTCATCCTAGAGCAATTTTCTCACCATTCTTAACCATTATTGCAAGCATCAATTTCTCAACTGCTCCAGCATCAATACCTGTCAGTCAGCATACAAAAGTTGTGATAATATGGTGAGCTTGCTTTTTTTTCTATTTGAGTTTCTTGCCAACATTTTTCATGAATAATGGCATTTAAAGTGTTCCTACCCCACAATGAAAATGCATCGTCCATGAAATTGTGTTGCCTCTTACAAATATATTTACATGCATCATCACATGTAGATTGAACTTGAGGGCCGACAGCGTCGGGGCCTTTGTAACGGCCTACAATTCCCTCCACAATTTTCACACAGAGTTCAGCGCCTGGTACCAGACTTGTCCACTAAACTACTCAGGATCTACCAATCCTTGTCACAAGCTGCCATTGGACGGCATCACTGGGATAACCAGTGTGTCAAGACACCATCCCCAGGCATATTGAGTCATTACTGCCCACTCCACCTGACTGGCTCATTCCAGTCATTGTCTCTTACTCCAGGCATGCACCAGAAATATTTTCATTGCTTCAATGATGCTCAAATTACACTCCAGGTCCAATCCAGCAAGACAGCTCATACCGCAATCAGTCTCAGCATATCTGGCATACCACTCATTCTCTTGATACTGCTCAAACACCACATTCATAAAACTCTCTCTCTCTTGCTCATACTTACTACATTCAAGCACAAAATGCTCAATTGTTTCCTCCACTCCACCATTACACTGCCGACATAATCTGTTATTATTCTCATTCCACCTCCATATACGTCTGTTCACGCTCAGTGACTTACATCTCACATCAAACAAGAGTTGCCTCCCAAAACTACCATCATAGAATATCTCAAACTAAGGTGCTTCCTTTTTCATATACCAGTTAAGTGTGGGCTTCCGCATCATGCTAAGCTTCCACTTATTCAATCCATACTCCTTTGTTTGCCTCTCAATCTCTTTTTTTCACCTCTTGCAGTCCCACTCAGGCCCTACACCTTCAATGTTTATTAAACTCCAGTCATGTCATCCACAGGTCTCCCAATTCCAACATGAATAATCTTTTGCATACTAAGTTTCCTTGCATGCCCCCAACATACTTTCTCCCAATAGCTTACAGTCAGATTCCATTCAAAAATTTGCTTTACCCACCTGCTATTCTGCATTCTTTCAATTCTCACCTTATAATTCAGCACTGCTTTCATCGTTCTTTTTGAAAATAGGCTCCACCCTAGGTCACCTCTAATGGCTTCTGTAGCCGTCCATTTTGAAGCACCCAATGCTAAACGTCCTAACTTATTTTGTATCACATCCAGCTTTTCAAAATCACTTCCATTCCAGGCAAGAGCACTCATACCATACATGACACTAAGTACAGCAACATACTTCCACATTCCTCTCACACATTCATACTTCTTTGCTCTGTATCTGGCCACACTACTTAACTGTCCACTCCACTGCATTGCTTTTGCCACTTTCTCACCCTTAGTTTTAGTGCATCCATCATCACTTATCATACAACCTAGATATTTGTATTCTTTTGTTCTAGCTATTCTGATTTCTCCAATATTCCACAGTCTGTCTTTATCAGTCTCATCACTATTTATAACCATAACCTCACTTTTGTCAGCACCAAAGTTCATCCTGAAATCTGTACTATATCCATTCACAATGTCAAGCATCCTTTGCAGTTCATGTCCACATTTACTAACCACAACCACATCATTAGCATACAACAAACAACTCAGTCTCTCATTACCAACTTTCAGTTCTTAGCCACTCATTCTCAGTCGAACTGCTAATTCTACTGTGTACAATCCAAACAATAGAGGAGACAGCGTACAGTCCTGTCGGTCAATATTGAATTTAATGTTGTCAACAAATTTCATAATTTTGTAGGTATAGATAGGTAATATAGTCAATTTTAAGACGTTTTACACAAATGACACTGTGCCCGGAACTGCTTATTTTTGGAGATATTTAACTTTGAAGTTATAGGAACGTCGTTTATAGAATTGAACAAACGGAGAGGTAAATAAGCAGAAATCCGGTTCTGACGTAACGATAGGTAAGGTTAGGTTTGGTAAAGTTAATTTAGTTGAGTATCCTAACCTAAGTAAGCCTAAAATATTATAATTTAACTCAACCATACCGAAGCCGATGACTCCCGCCAAAAAACTTAGCGTGGTCCGCGTCCGCAAAACGCCGGAAGAGCCATATCGGAACTGCCAATAATGCTATTCTTACCTGGCAATATTTATCCTATATCTCCAAAACTAAGCATTTCCGGGCACAGTGTCATTCGTGTAAAACGTCTTAAAATTGACTATATTACCTATCTATACCTACGAAATTATTAAATTTGTTGACAACATTAAATTCAATATTGACCGTCCTGTCTCACTCCTCTAACACTCCTCACCTGCCCTGTTTCTAAATTTCCTAACCTGTAGATAGCGCTTGTGTTTTCATACAGAATTTGTAAAATTTTTACTTTTTTTCTGCTAAACCCAACTTTTCTCAAAATTTCAAAGAGCCTAACCCAATCCACTCTGTCATACGCCTTTTCAATATCCAGGAATGCTAAATATAACTTCTTATCATCCTTCTTCATTCGCTCAATTATTTCACTCACTGCAAACAGATTATTCTCCCCACGTCCATCTTGCCTAAAACCATTCTGTTCTTCACCTAGGACTCCTAATTCCTCAACTAAATTTCTCATTCACTCATTCAAAATACCACAAAAGATCTTACATACAGTGTTGCTCAGTGCAATTGGTCTGTAATTTTTAAGTTCTTTCATACTTTTATGTCCACCCTTGTGCAACAATACTACATTGCACTAGTTGCAGTCATCTGGTACTCTTTCACTCTTCCATATCTCATCAAATAAACATTTCAACATGCTGACTACACTCTCTCCTGCACATTTATAGAACTCATATGGGATCTTTTCACGGCCACATGCCTTTCCATTTTTCACTTTCTTCAAAAAACTTACAATCTTTTCACAAGTGATTTTGTCTTCCATTTGCAGTTCACGTTCATCTATCAGGTTCATCATCTGTAACCTTCTCATTCATTCCACCAATGTCCTCCCAGTATTCTTCAACTGCTTACACCATTTGCATCCTATCTTGCACACTGCGATCATTGACTACTAATTCATCAACTTGAACTTCACTACCTTGTATAAACCTATCCCAATCTTTTATTCCATCTGGACCTTTCTTTCTTAGATTTTTAACTTTGTGTCTCTCCTCTTTAACTCTAGCCTCATTGATCATTCTCTTTACTATCTTCTGCTGGTCCTTGTACTCATTCCATACACTCTGCCATTCATCCTCAGTAAATCTGCGTCTGTCATACATTTTCCTAATATTTTGTCGTTTTTTATTTAAAGTCTTTCTTTTCGTTCGTTCTTTCTTTACCTCACTTGTAAACCACCTAGCATTCCCTGTACTTTTCCTGCATTTCATTCTACCAATCTTTTGCTCTGCCACATCATACAAGGTTCTTGCAATCTCCCCATTTAGGTCATTTACATTTCCACACCTGTTCCAGTTACATCTAATCAGTTCATTTCTAAATTCTTCCCAGTTTGCCATTTTTATACGCCAATTATCTTTTACTCTGCTGGCCTTCTGCATTGATTCCGTTACATCCCAATTATATTCTAGTACAAGCATTTTATGATTACTATCAATCTCAAAATCATCTTCATCTACAAACATTTGTTTGATACATATTCTTGCTCTACTATTCACTATCATATAATCAATTGCAGTTTTACATTCCCTGCTTTGCCATGTATGCAAGCCATTTCCTATTGTTACATTCAGGGCTCAAGTTCATTCTCATCACAGAAATCAATCAATTTTTTACTATTTGCATTCACAGGCTCACCAAGTATACCAACATGGCCATTCATATCACCCATCACAATCAGAGGGCATCTGCAATGCTCTTGCACAATTCTTGTTAATATTTCATACTTTTTTACATTCTCTTGATGAGCTAAAATACCATCAGTTGTCATATAGCATACAATCACAATAACACATTCGGTCAATATTGAATATAATGTTGTCAACAAATTTCATAATTTTGCAGGTAGGTATAGATGGGTAATATAGTCGATTATAAGACTTTTACATGAATGACATTCTGCCCGGCGGTGCGTTATTTTCGAATTATATAAGTTTGAAGTTATACGAACGGCGCTCCTGAATAGCCCTTTTAACGCAAAAACAGTCATAGTTTTAGCAATGAAAATGGAAGCTAACCCCTATTACAAACGTAAAGAGGTTGGGACGTGAGGGGTAGCAACAGTTCTTTTAGTAAAAATTATAAATGAAGCTTTCTAGTGACGTTTGTTGACATTGACTCAAAGATGGCTGCAGCCATCTTCAGCCGGTTGGCGCCATGGCAGCAGCCACCTTGGCTTCGATGTAAACAAACATCACTCGAAACCTTTATTTATAATTTTCATCAGAAGAACCGTGCCTACCCCTCACGACCCAACCTCTTTACGTGTGTAATAGGGGGTTAGCTTCCGTTATTAATGAAATTACTCTAGCCCTGCGCGCTTCCATGGCGCGCACAAGCCAGCTTCAAAGTTGAATATTTTGAAAATATCGCCGGGCAGAATGTCATTCTTGTAAAACGTCTTATAATTGACTATATTACCCATCTATACCTATGAAATTATAAAATTCGTTGACAACATTATATTCAATATTGACCACACATTCTCAGGCATGCATTCTTTCACACTTTATTACTAACAGATCTTCACTCTCAGGTTCATTTCCAGCAGGAATTTCTTCTAATTTCCAATTTAGAGCATGTTTTACAATGAGACCAACTCTACCACCTCTTTTTTGCCAACTTACACGCTCTTTTTTAATCATGTAGTACTTACTCTCCTTACATTTTAAACTGACTCCATCATGCATTTGGGTCTCTAGGTGGACTCCATTTCCACAAAAACATCCACACTGGATCAGGTTATCCATTTCATGGAAGCTGGAACCCATTTCACGCTTTCTCATACTATCAGCCTTCGCAACTGTCTTTTTTGTATGATTAAGCACCACTAGGAGGGCAATCCCTAAAGTACGGAACGATGGAACGCCCGGAACAAAACGTTCCTTGGAACTGATATTACTGGTCCTAAAATCCGGAACACCCAGAAGAGTACCGGATGACTGGAACAAGTACAATGTAGTGCTGTTGCATAAGGGTGGACGTAAGAGTACGAAAGAACTTAAAAATTACAGACCAATTGCACTGGCTGACACTGTATGTAAGATCTTTTGTGATATTTTGAATGACAGAATGAAAAATTTAGTAGAGGAATTAGGAGTCCTGGGTGACGAACAGAATGATTTTAGGCAGGATGAACGTGGGGAGGATAATTTGTTTGTAGTGAGTGAAATAATTGAGCGAATGAGGAAGGATGATACGAAGGTAGATTTAGCATTCGTGGATATTGAAAAGGCGTTTGACAGAGTGGATCGGATTAGGCTCTTTGAAATTTTGAAACGAGTTGGGTTTAGCATAGAAATAGTAAAAATTATACAAATTCTGTATGAGAACACAAGCGCTATCTACAGGTTAAGAAATTTGGAAACAGGGCAAGTGAAGAGTGTTAGAGGAGTGAGACAGAGCTGTACTCTGTCTCCCCTGTTGTTTGAATTGTACACAGAAGAATTAGCAGTTCGACTGTGAATGAGTGGCTTAAGACTGAAAGTTGGTAATGAGAGACAAAGTTGTTTGTTGTTTGTTGATGATGGGATTGTGGTTAGTGAATGTAGACATGAACTGCAAGGGATGCTTGACATTGTGAATGTGTGGTGTTCTCCCTCAGGCTGCTTTACACTCCGGGCAGACTTGTGAATATCTATTGACTTGTGAATATCGATAGACTTGTGAAATATCTTTGCCCGAAGTGAGTGCCTGAGGTGCAAACGAACCGGCAAGGTGAGGAAAACACAACTGGAATAAATGCCGTATTATTATGAAGATCGCCGACAATAATGGCACAAGGGAATATTACAGTCGAGTAATACAGTGACAGATGACGTCTTGGCGGACCGACGGTTGTCGGGGAGACGCTGCGTGGTTGAGGGACGAGAGCAGACCGGTGAGGCTGCTGCTGGCCGAGGGTCTCCGACCAAGGAGTACCAGAGGCGGTAGCAGGGAACTGGTGCGTCTAGCAAGCAACAAGACGTGGCGGCTGGCTGTCGAGGAGGCGGTGAAGGCGACGGGTGAGGTGCTGGCGGAGCGTCGAGACTTGGTGTGAATATCAGGGACGCTGAAAGTGTACTGAGCTCCGCTGGCTGCGCGGCTGTTTATATAGGCCTCGCTGGAGGTTGACTCTACCCGTCCGGGTCTCTGATTGGCGGGAACGCCTGTTTAATTTCACGTCGGACCGCGCGGTGTATTTGCCTCAAACACTGGAGTTGCGTGTGGTTTCATCTCCAACCATGAAGCGTGCGAAGGTTGTGGTGGTGTGTGTTCAACCACCACAGGTGCCCCTCCCGTTGGTTTTTAAGTTTCCGAGTATCTTAGTGGAGGTTTGATTCTTCTTCCGTATTTAGTTACGATTCCTTGTTCTGGAGCCACCACTGCCTGGGGGAAGGGAACTCCTTCGTAGACATCGTGTACTTTTGCGCTTGTTGGTTCCACGTGCTCCGTTTCTGTTTCGCTGCTGTCGGGTAGGTGCGCTGCTTTCACCCTGTCAATCGTTATATTGGTAGGTTTCCCTCGTATGTCTAAGGTGAAGTACTTCGGGGTCCTTTCTAGAACGCGAAAAGGGCCATCGTACGGTCTCTGCAATGATTTTCTGACCCCTCCATGTTTAACGAAAACGTTGGTTGCCGTTAGCAGGGCGTTTGGGACATTGATGTCTGTAGGCCCCTGCTGCCTTGGGAGTACTGGCTGTAATCGTGTCATTGTTTCTTGTAGCCTTTGCAGGAATTCTCCCGCTGGGAGAGTTTCGTTCTTCCTTGCAGGTAGTTCTCCGGTGAGGCGTAACGTCTGCCCGTACACCATTTCTGCCGGCGAAAAGTTGGCGTCTGAGTGTGGTGTGGCTCTGATGTTAAGAAGTATGAGGGGCAAAGCGTCCACCCAGTTCGCGTCGGTCACAGTAGCTTTCAGGGCTTCTTTCAATCGTCGATGTAGTCTTTCCACCAAGCCATTGCTTTGAGGATGGTAGGCTGTAGTCCGGTGTCGCTTTGTGCCCAAAGCTGCTAGGAGGTTCCTCCACAGAGTTGATTCGAACTGTACTCCTTGGTCCGTGATGATCGTAGTCGGAACTCCAAACGAAGACACCCAACCCTGGAGAAAGGCGCGGGCAGACGTTTCTGCCGTACAATCCATCATTGGTATAGCCGTGCACCATCTTGTGAAACGATCGATGCACGTAAGAAGGTACCGGTAATTCTGCGATACGGGCAGCGGTCCGACGATGTCCACGTGTATGGTTTGGAATCGTTCATTTGGAACTGGCATTCTTCCAAGTGGGCTCTTGACGTGCTTCGTAATCTTGCTCGATTGGCACGGAATACATTCTCGTGTCCACTTGCCGACATCTTTGTTGAGGCCGGGCCAGATTACTCGTTGTCTCAGGAGATCTCGCGTAGCTTGAATTCCGGGGTGACTGGCTCCGTGAAAATGCGTGAATATTGTTTTTCGGCAACTCTTGGGGATGTACGGCCTCTCCTGGCCGGTGGACACGTCGCACCACAGGGGTATTTTGTCGCCGTGTGTATTGATAGGTCGTATCTTCAGAGCACTCATCGACGCTGGATTCAGGAGCTCTTCTAATTCTGGATCTTCATTCTGTTCCTTCATTATTTCCTCGTAGTCGATTGAAGGTTCTTTTGGCAGGATTGCTGACACCATACGCGATAGCGCGTCTGCTACAGTGTTGGTGGTGCCGCTGATGTGGTTGATCTCACAGTCGAACTGCGAGAGATATGACAGTTGCCTGGTCACGCGTGGATTGCTGCCCTCCGTAGATTTGTGAAGAGCGAAGCAGAGTGGTCGGTGATCCGTTTTGATCTCAAAACTCCGGCCCTCCAAGAAATGTTCAAAGTGTTGGACTGCTAAGAAGATGGCCATTAACTCCCGGTCGTAGGTGCTGTATTTGCGTTGCGTGTCGTCCAACTTCTTTGAAAAGAAGGCTACTGGTAGTTGCTCTCCTTCGATTTCCTGTTGCAATACGGCCCCCACCGCGGTGGCAGAGGCGTCCGTAACTAGGATTGTCTTGCCTTCTGGAGCCGGGTGCGCTAACATGGTGAGCTGGGAAATCTCGTTCTTCAGTCTCACAAAAGCTGCGTCTTGTTCCGGGGTCCAATTGATGATTTTCTTTGAGTTCTGTGAGTAGCCTTTCGTTAGTTCGGTGAGAGATTGCATTTTTTCTGCCGCCGCTGGGAGAAATCGATGATAGTAATTGACGATTCCCAGAAACTGTCTTAGTTTTTTTATCGTCGATGGTCGCGGGAAGTTGCAGATGGCTTCTATTTTCTGTGGAAGTGGCGAGATCCCCCGAGCCGACACTCTATGCCCGAGGAAGTCTAGTTCAGGCACTCCAAAAATGCATTTTGCTGGGTGCACTTGTAGTCCCTCTTCTCGCAGACGACGGAACAGTTGCCTTAAGTGATCTTTATGCTCCTCGGCGGACGAAGATGCTATCAGCACGTCATCTATATACGCCGTGACAAAATCCATGTCTCTGGTGATCGCATCGATGTAACGCTGGAACGTTTGAGCCGCATTCCGGAGCCCGAAAGACATTACAGTGTACTCGTACAAGCCGAACGGCGTGGTGATGGCCGTTTTCTGGATGTCTTCGGTTTTCACCGGTATCTGGTGATAGGCCTTTACGAGGTCAATTTTTGAGAAAATTGTCTTCTTGTGCAGCTTGTAGTGGAAGTCTTGGCAGTGTGGAATGGGGTATCGATCGGGTTTCGTAACTGCATTTAGTCGCCTGTAGTCCCCGCAGATTCTCCAAGCACCGGGTTTGGACGACTTAGGGACCATATGCATAGGAGACGCCCAGGCGCTTTTTGATGGTCTGATGATGCCTTGATCTAACATCTTTTTGAACTCGTCCCGTGCTGCTTCGAGTTTTTCTGGAGGGAGTCTCCTCGGTCTCGCGTACACCGGGGGGCCGACCGTTTCGATGTGATGCTCTACATCTTTTCTTCCTGGCTGAGGAGTGCGTTCGTGGGAAGCCAGTATCTCGGGGAACTCCTTAAAAAGGTCGTTGAACTCCGGCGATGCTTGATGATCGATCCTGTGAATTTTTGCGCTACTCAAGTTTGCTCGCTCACAAGGAATTTCTGTTTGTGTAGTCTGGATGTACAATCTTGCATTTGCTGCGTCGACGTTGATTTTGTTCGCGTGTAGGAAATCAATGCCTATGATTGGTTGACCGACATCGGCCACCACAAAATCCCATCTCACGAACAATTGAGGGGCGAGCTGAATGTTCCTTCCTGCCGTCCCGTACGAAGCTATTGGAGTATTGTTGGCTGCTAGCAGATCGTAGGACGGAAGTCTGGTCGAACATTTTCCGTCGGGCGGGATTAGACTGACCGCCGAGTCAGTATCGACCAGATATCGGACGTTGTTCGCGTCTTTAACGTACAACAGCTCGCCTGCTCTTGCCTGCGCGAAAGATGGGGCGCTTACCATCCTCCGCGGCCGTCGTTTCCCGCATAGCTGCATGGTTGCGTGCACTTTCTTGCACGATCGCCAAAGGTACGGTGGTAGTAGCAGTAAACTTGTTCGAGCCTGCTTCCTTTGTTAGCGTTTTGGACGTTTCTGGGTGCCGGGGCTTGATTCCGCCAATTGTCTGCTTGGTGGACATTTTCTTGCGGTCGTAACGCCTTTCCTAACATTTCCTTGAGTTCTGCTATCTCCTTCATAGCTGCGTCGAATTCGGCTCTTGACACTGTCGGAGACGGTAATGGCTTGACAGCGTTAACGGTGAGGGGCTCGGCAGTTGAGGACCGACACGCGGATTGCCTTGCTGTGACTTGATCGGCAATCTCCCTGTACTCTTCGTCCGTTTTTCCTCTTCCTAAAGCTTCAATCAGTGGCTGTGCTTCCACTGGCAATTTTGAAAGGTGCATCGAGCGGATGACTGACGGGGGTAGCGGAGCTTGTCTACAGTTGTTGAGACGCGTCATTTCCAGGAGCAACTCGGAAGGCGTATTGTCTCCCAGCGTTATTTTAACGATGGCGTTGTAGTTTGTTTCTTCGTCGTGACGCACGAAACGTTGCGTCAACGCTGCCTTTAATGCGTCGTATTTACCGTTTGCCGGGGGGTTCAATAGTATCTCTTGTACTCCGGATACAATATGCGTGGGTAGTCCTCCTAGGAGCGCCCCGAACTTCGAAGCGTCGTCCAGGTTCGGGATTTGTGCGAGAAAAACATCGCAGTGAAGGAGCCATCCCTTGATGTCACCACTGAAGGCGGGTAACCGGACATCTCTACCAGCCATGCTTCCACCTGCCGGTCACTCTGGGGTCACCAGTGTGGTGTTCTCCCTCAGGCTGCTTTACACTCCGGGCAGACTTGTGAATATCTATTGACTTGTGAATATCGATAGACTTGTGAAATATCTTTGCCCGAAGTGAGTGCCTGAGGTGCAAACGAACCGGCAAGGTGAGGAAAACACAACTGGAATAAATGCCGTATTATTATGAAGATCGCCGACAATAATGGCACAAGGGAATATTACAGTCGAGTAATACAGTGACAGATGACGTCTTGGCGGACCGACGGTTGTCGGGGAGACGCTGCGTGGTTGAGGGACGAGAGCAGACCGGTGAGGCTGCTGCTGGCCGAGGGTCTCCGACCAAGGAGTACCAGAGGCGGTAGCAGGGAACTGGTGCGTCTAGCAAGCAACAAGACGTGGCGGCTGGCTGTCGAGGAGGCGGTGAAGGCGACGGGTGAGGTGCTGGCGGAGCGTCGAGACTTGGTGTGAATATCAGGGACGCTGAAAGTGTACTGAGCTCCGCTGGCTGCGCGGCTGTTTATATAGGCCTCGCTGGAGGTTGACTCTACCCGTCCGGGTCTCTGATTGGCGGGAACGCCTGTTTACTTTCACGTCGGACCGCGCGGTGTATTTGCCTCAAACACTGGAGTTGCGTGTGGTTTCATCTCCAACCATGAAGCGTGCGAAGGTTGTGGTGGTGTGTGTTCAACCACCACAAATGGATATAGTACAGGTTTCAAGATGAACTTTGGTGCCGAAAAAAGTATGTTTAAGGTTATAAATAGTGATGAGACTGATAGAGACAGACTGTGGAATATTAGTGTTGTGAGATGTGCAAATCCCGAGACCCAAGGCCTCAAAGCCGAGCTCCCAGAGCTCGGGTCGGCCTCCAAACCTCCCCTACAGCCGACACCAGACACACAACTGAGCTCGTGTCAGAGGGCACACCCAGTGTGAACACACGCTGCCGTGAAACGAACACACTTCATGGCAGAAACGGAAGCACACACTAGCTCCGAGCTAGTGAAAACATTTCACGGCTGCAGGTCCTACCTGCTTGTGTCTCAGCAAAGAAAAAGAGAGAGCACAACACAAGTATCTTGCAAGAGAATACTTCAAGAGCGCAACCGGAAGCTCAAGCACGCACGACCACACTCGGCAGCAGCGAACGCAATAATGCCAAAGCCGGCGCACAAACCGACGCTCCATACGTCAGGAAGTAGATCCCACAAAATACCTCCTGCCACTCAAACGGAGCAGCTTACAACGTAAAAAACGTCGCATGTGTAATTCTAAACAGAATAAACACATTGGAACACCAAAGCGTCCGTGAACACAAATTTCGATGTGTACACAAGCAACCCGCCGACGGGTGCAGCCCTGTGATTGGCCGCGCGTAGGAATACGTGCCTGGCATAGCAATACACCACATCCCCCTCAGTTCCTCGAGGAACTCAGGTGACGTAATCCCTCAACCATTGAAGGGGACGCCGCTCCCGAACGGGTCGTCCTGACATCTCATTATCATGTCTCGCTTACCGGCAAGAAGCGACAACTTCCAGTTTTTCACTGGCACTACACATAGCCTTTTCTGAAACGCTGGAACTAAGTTTTGACAAGCCAGACAATAATTAAAGAGTGCTCACCTGAAACTTCGAAGAATTTTTTCAGGGAACATTCTCCACTGGAAGCGTGCTATCCGGGGTAAGGATTCCAAGAAGCAGGGCCGGTAGAGGTCGAAGCACGCAAGGCACACGTGCGTCCGACCACGAGGTTCGTCTTAATCCATCTGAAGCTGCAACCCGCGAGAGCTGCCACTTCGACGACGATTCGAATCCGCAGCAGAGGCTTCGGATTCACTCGCAACAAACAAACGAACACTTTATAGTTGTTCAATAATAATTTTTGCTGCCAGGAAGGTGAAGCACTCCAACCATTGCCCGCTTGTCATATTTAATTAGCGTTTTATCTTTTCGGTCAGTTTGAGGTTGAATAATGACCTAGTCCCTGATTGTGCAAGATATTAATTAACTTGCAAGGGACTTAAAAAGAGAAGCAAGGCTGGAGTTGCGACACAATCCCGGCAAAAGAAAAAGACGGAGTTTTCATAGAAAATTCCGTGAAATATAAACATGTACATGCAAACGTCCTTCCAGCATAAACTGGAAAGGACAAATAACAAATTTTGCGCATTCACAATACATATAGTTAGAAAGGGGTTACAATTGCCCTTTCTTAATTAAATAAGTCAACTTACTACGCTGCTGACGCGCCGCTTGCCTTCTAGGACGGTCAGCAGAAGTAGCTACGGGTTCTTCGGAAAAGGCCGAAGAATCCGTGTCAGAGGAAGATGAAGTAAGAGGCTGACCTCCAGGGTGTTCAAAGGTAGAACTACCCCTTTGAGTTTCAAAACTCTCGGGAGGTTCGAAACGAGGGTGCAATTCCTCGCCCAAACTACTCCCTTCTACGCTATCCCCCACCTCCTCTGGAGTAGGATCAGTGACAGCTAACTCCAGCGGGTATAGTAGCGAGACTTTAATGGCGCTTTCAGAGTTATCAGCTCTAATAATTCGCACAACACGGACCTTGCCATCGCGACCAGGGAGCAAAGCACTGATGCGAGCCAAGGCCCAAAATGGTCTGGGTCTTATGGGGTGTTTCACAAGTACCACTTGACCCACAGATAATAATTTATTATTGAAAGGTAAACATTTCAGAGGATATGGACCTCGCAAGGAAATTAAATATTGAGTGTACCAGAGCTCCCGGAACTTGGCGACCATGACATCGCGTCTCTCCAAAAGTGAGAGCAAATACTCGCGACGTTCAACATCGTCGGTCTCCAAGTCCGGAAGCTCATCAGACAGAATTAAAGAATTAGATGTAGGATATAGTTGAAGGAATTGAATAGGCATTATAGGTAAGATCGTGTCCCCCATCTCAGTGTAAGAGAGAGGACGCCGATTAAGGTTGAGAGAAATATCAGAAATGACAGTAAGGAAAGAAGAATAAGAATAAGTGCTACGGCCAAAAAGTTTATACACGCAGTCCTTTATGGACTTAAACAGACGTTCCCAAATCGCTCCAAATTGAGGACTGTAGATTGGGATAGTTTTGAACTTAATATTGAAAGGACGAAACCGCTCTTCATACAAAGTGGAAGTTAACACTTCCGATAGAAGATCGGGAGCAGCGGTGAAAGTTCTAGCATTGTCAGAATATACAGTGTTAGGAATGCCCTTTTCGTTGGTAAAACGAATAAAGGCAAAACAGAATTCCTCTAGAGTCATGGAAGGAAGAAGTTCGATATGGATAGCTCTAGTTTGAAAGCATGTGAACAATAGTAAATAAACCTTTTGTTTGTGACCAAAAGGGTCTAATACCCAAAAGTGGGCAGAGAAGTCCATGCCTGTTGTGGCAAAGGGCCTTACGAAATTTGTACGAGTGTCAGGTAAAGCAGGAGGATCAGGATAGGAAAACGCTTTGGCGTTTAGCTTCTTGCACACCGTGCATTTAGCCAACACGCGGCGAACAGTACGCTTACAGCGCGGCAAGACATAACCGTCCAGCTTAAGCTTTTGAACGGTGATATCGAGCCCTTGATGATTAAGAAGTTTATGAGTGTGTAAAATTAACAAATTGGTCAAGTGAGAAGAACTAGACAGTAAAATGGGGTTTCGAGTGTTATAATCTAATTCTTCAGCGTTTACAATACGACTGTTGGATCGAATGAGACCGTGCGAATCAAGAAAAAGATTTAAGGTTCTAACTAACAGAGGCGGCCGAGGACTTTTATTTTTAAAGGCCTCGAGCTCCCCTGCAAAGTATTTACTTTGCATAGAAGAAATTAGAAAAAATGAAGGCTCGCAATTTTGCATTGCCCAAATCTGCACGTCGAAAAATAGCGACAGCTTCAAATACTTTCTCCATCGTGCCTAGTAATTTGGGATAGGAAGAGAAGCGTTCAATCTCCAGAATAGGAGCTTCACACGGAGGAACAATATTAGCATTAATACATGCAGCTGAAACAAATTGATGCGGAATGCAACCCAGGTGTCCCTTGGGCCACTGGTCCTTACCTTCTCGGATCCAGGCAGGACCTTCCACCCATACTGACTTACCCTCGAGAAACTTTGTGACTTTAATACCTCGAGTTAATAAGTCAGCCATGTTGAACATGGTGGGAACATATTCATAATGGAAAGAAGCAGAAGTTTTACCTTCCAACGTCTGGCGCATGATGTCTATATCTTTAATTCTATTACTAACAAACACGTTTTTTCGTGGAGGTTTACCGCTCAATAACCAAGCCAGTGTAACCTGGGCATCGGTAAGAAAAGTTATATTAGAAATTTCATAAGGAAAATTAACGTCACACATTAGAGAAACAAGACACTGATAGGCAAGGTACACAGCCAGAAGTTCAAGAGAAGGAAGAGTTCGTTGTCTAGGAGGCGAAACTTTAACTTTAGAGAAGATTAGCGAGCTGCGCTCCTTTTGGACACCGTACATACAGGTTCCAAAAGCGCTCGCACTAGCGTCACAAAAAATTACTAGGTCAATTTTCTCAGTTTCAACTAGATTCATCCTAGGGAACTCGAATTCACGCAACTCAGAAAACTCCTGACAATAGTTACGCCATTCTTTACATATATCATCTGGAACGTCTTGATCCCAGCCAAATCTCAACGGTGTTAACTTACGCAAAATGAGCTTACCTCTTACAGAAAATGGCAATAGAATCCCTAAAGGGTCATACAAAGAAGCAATTTCCGACAGCATACTCCTACGAGTTTTACAGGAAGGATTCAAACTTTTTACAGATATGGAAAGAGAATCAGAGGAAGAATTAAAGTTATAACCCAGCACTCTGGAGTGCACACTGGCGCTACAAAGAGCAGGGTCATTCTGAGACAAAAGATCATAGCTATTAGACTGCCACTGACGCAAAGGAAAGCCGCTCTCTTTAAAAGCTTTGTTTGCGCGTTGAAAAGTGTCAAGCGCAAGCTCGGGACTATTAGTTGTAAATATTAGGTTGTCCACGTACAGCTTGTTGGCCATTACGTCTCTAACCACCAAATCACTAAGAGTTTTAGCATGAAGTTTAAGAAGAAAATTGAGAATATATGGGGAAGCGACAAAACCGAATAATAAGGTTGTATATCGGAAATATTGAAATTTACCGTCCTTAAAGAGAACAAAACTAAATTGATTACGGTCAAATGTCTCAGCTAACTTCACTTGAAGGAACGCCTTGAAAATATCTGACAGCACAACAATGGAATTAGACCGAAAGTACACTAAGAGACCGAGCAAATCGTTTATGAGATTAGGACCTACATAGGAGGCTTCATTTAAACTAGGCAATTTCCCTAGCTTCAGCGAACAATTGAAAACGGGGCGTATCTTGGAAGTAGTAACGTGTTCTCGCACGACTGGCCTATGCGGAATCCACTTGTGCTCACGCACATCTAAGGTTTCGTGTGCTAGAGGCTCAATTATACCAAGCTCGAGTTGTTCAAGAAAAACATCGCTATACTGTTGCTCTATCCCCCTACGAGAGTTGGAAACTGCAACCTTTCGAGCGAGATGTCTTGCCAATCCGAAACTATGAGGAACTTTCGCTAAAAAATTACGGTTCCAAGGCAAGTGGACAGAATAGCGGCCTTCGGCATAAACTACGCTACTTTTAAAGTCTTCCAATTCTTTGTCATACTCTGTTTCCTTAGCAGGTACCCCAATTAATTCCAAGTCTAACAGTCTATCTAGACCAGCTTGCACATCACATTCAGCACCATCTAATGCTGAAGAACATACCTTGGGAGGTTCAAAAAATGCCTCCAACACACTACGGTAACGATTTGCTTTGGATTTACTTTTTTACTTTTCTTTTTACGTTTACTTGCAACAGTAACAGAGGAAGAAACCTCAGACGGATCGGCCAAAGAAGAAGAAATTTCAGTCGGAACAGAAGGGGAAGAAATTTTACTTGGAACAACAGAAGAAGTCGAGCCACTTTCTCGTTTTTTAGCGGCCGAAGCCCAGACGGGAACCAAGGAAGACTAATAACATTTTAATTCCCCAACAGGTAAAAAACTGTTAGCTACGCGCATAACTTTATAGTCTGCAACGTGTTGCAACTCAAGCACACGAAAAGCTTGAAGAGCATCAACACCTAGAATGCCGTTAATTTGAATATTATCATCAACAACTTCAGGAAAGGAAGTAGAAAGAGGTAGCTTAGTTTTAAGAAGCTCGAGTTTAGATTGCAAACCCTTCATCCCCATCTGCAGGTTCAAATTCTGCATTGCAAAAACATCAAGCTCATGCTTCTCACTGTCAGGAAGCACGAGCTCGACGTTAATTCGCTTGCCCCTTAACGGGACAGAGGCACCAACCGTATTTACGGTAAGTTCCTGCAAATCAGCGGTAGAAAAGTTAGGACTAACCGTAGCCAGGTCAATCAACGTCTGCTGACTCCCGGTGTCAATAACAAAATTTACACGTTTAGATAGATTGTTAACCTTAGTGAAAAGAGCTATAACAGGGCACATTCGAAAACGTGCCTTTAACCGTCAGGAAGAGGTGGCGGCAAAAGAGGAAAAACTTACATATTTGGGACATAACGGACTGACATGGGTATTAGCCTTGCACAACGAACAATTAAAAGGTAAGCCTCTGCTTTTTGCAGGGCAAGCCTTAGCTAAGTGGTTGTAACTAAGACACACGGAGCATAATTGCAACTCGCCTACTTGTTTCACGCGTTTTGCGTGAGTATCAAATTTACGGCAAGAAAAGGACGTGTGACCAGTCTGATTACAAAACCGGCACACTTTAACACTAGGAAGTTTAGAGGACTCAGGAGAGGATTTAATTTTAATTTCTGCTCGAGTCTTTTCCTCCACCCTATCATTGCGAAGGGAGAGAAATTTCTTAGGTTTAGATTTAGTTTCTAAAAGAGACAGCACATGATGTGCGTTCTCAAACATCTCTAGTGAGAAGAAACTAGCTTTGCAATAGCGAAGAAGTTCCAACAAGAAAAAGTCAGGCAGCTTGGTTTTAATTATGGCAGAAAACAAAAGATTGCCCGATTTCTCGCTACAGAAATCTACACCAAGCTTAGAGAGCTCAAGTAGACGAAACTTGACTTTAGAAAGAAAAGTCCCTATTTCTACTAAGCGTAGGACACTAGGACAGTTAATTAATTCGTCTAGAGCGAGAGAAATGAGTTTATCAGCGTTTAAGAAATCTTGCTTGAGCAAAGCCCAAGCAGCTCGGAAACTATTCTCCTCATTAGGAAGTCCCTCAACAAGACTAAGAGCTCTTCCCTGTAATTGATTTTTTAAGAATATAAATTTCTGCCCTTCGCTCATATTCGGATAAGCTTGAAGAGCATTTAGAAAAGATTCCTGAAAATGAAGAAAAGAAAAGGGACAGTGTTCATTATCGCTGAACTTTCTTAAAGTTAGCTGAGGAGCTCTAAAAATGTTCAACGGCACATCCGAAGCAAAAACCTTACTAGCCTCAGAAGGAGGCTCGGTATCATTTGAGTTTGATACCGGTGCCGAGGAAACAGAATTTTTTAATTCGGCTATTAATTCAACAATTTGTATTTCGTATTCCGCACGTCTAACTAATTCCTCGTCCGATACTTCTTCAAGATCTGAAGGTAGAATAGAGGACAGAAGTCGAAAATCCTTCAGAAGGCCACTCAACTGAGGAATGGCCTCCTTTAGGAGGGAAGGCGCACAGCCGGGAGAAAGAATTTTCTTTCGCAACGCGGTTACGCTACATTTTACTCCCCGCAATTTCAAGCTAAGGGCTGAAGCATTATATTTTTCAGTCATGATTGTAAAAAAAAGGTAATAAGTAGTAATCAATAGGCTTATTAGAATAACTTTCAACTAATTATAAAAGTCTACACTTCACAAGTGGACAGGTTACATCCTCATATTAAATATGAAAAAATACTAATGATACACAAAAGAATACATAAAATTATACTTCTCCCACCCAAAAATTTTTTCCACATTTAGAACGTTACACACTTACAGTTTCACAAAAAGTTTTAAGTTTTTGCTTCACTATTATTTATTTTTTACACTTACATACTAGCACAAAAATTCAACGAGAAAACGAACGTTTATGTAAGGTAAACTGAATACTAGCCCCTAAAACCACAAGGAGCTAGCAACACGAAAATGTACCTTACACAAAAATACACCTTAAGCTAGTGAGATGAGAGACGTACCGGCACCGCTGGGCCCGGACACCACGGCAGCAGTGTAATTTTCCAAATTACGGAAAATTATTAAAAACCTTTTTTTATTATTTTATTTTAGTTTTATAATGAAGGACAATTTGTCCAAAAATAGAAAAAATAAATTTACGAAGAAAAAAAGGATATAGCCACCAGGGTTTTCCCTGACGCTTCTCCAGCCAAGCTTTCTAAGCAGCTGGCTAACTAACCTTGTTGGCCAGAACTGCGTTTCGCAGTCTTTTAAAAATAACATTTTTTTTTTTGAGGAGATAGATTTAATCTTCAAATGAATGGAATAATTTAGGTAAGGAATTCTTCGAATAAAAGAATTTGACGATAATGCAACAAATTCTTCGACTAAAAGTTCGAAGACAATGAAGCAAATTCTTCGAATAAAAGAACTATGTCTCGCTTACCGGCAAGAAGCGACAACTTCCAGTTTTTCACTGGCACTGCACATAGCCTTTTCTGAAACGCTGCAACTAAGTTTTGACAAGCCAGACAATAATTAAAGAGTGCTCACCTGAAACTTCGAAGAATTTGTTCAGGGAACATTCTCCACTGGAAGCCGGCTATCCGGGGTAAGGATTCCCAGAAGCAGGGCCGGTAGAGGTCGAAGCACGCAAGGCACACGTGCGTCCGACTACGAGGTTCGTCTTAATCCATCTGAAGCTGCAACCCGCGAGAGCTGCCACTTCGACGACGATTCGAATCCGCAGAAGAGGCTTCGGATTCACTCGCAACAAACAAACGAACACTTTATGGTTGTTCGATATTAATTTTTGCTGCCAGGAAGGTGAAGCACTCCAACCATTGCCCGCTTGTCATATTTAATTAGCGTTTTATCTTTTCGGTCAGTTTGAGGTTGAATAATGACCTAGTCCCCGATTGTGCAAGATATTAATTAACTTGCAAGGGACTTAAAAGGGGAAGCAAGGCTGGAGTTGCGACAACCATTCTCCGTGACAACCTTGTCACCTGCGTCAACGACGGGCTCACCCGTGTCGTTGGCAGTTTCAAAGTGTGTTTCCGGAACTTCCTCAACACTAACCTGAAGAGGCTCAACAGGAGTCTCATAGGGCCCATCGTCGTCTGAGTCACATGCATCGTGCATGTCCTCAGAGGCAGAGCCGCGACGTTTCCTTATGTCGCTGACATGCCTAGGCATGCCATCAATGCACACAACGTGCCTTGATCGAACAGCAGCGAATCACCCAGGAGTCCACTGCTTGGTGCAAGAGGGCACTGCGGGTTTCACCCACACCCTGTCACCGACGGCAAAATGCACGTTTTTGCAGTCATCTCCGGCCTTACTTAAGCTGTTGTCGTAAGGCATCTTCCAAGGATAGGCAAATAACTTACGACAAGGCACTGAGTTGCTATCGACTCCGTGCCGTGGCGTTACATTGTACCAAAATGTCGCCACCTCAGGGGTGACCCCCCCCCCCCCCCCGCGCAGCAATCCTTTCTCTCCACGATTCCATTACCGCTCGGGGCATAAGCGGCTCTGAAACGCAGAGAGATACCCCATTCGTTGGCAAACTGAGTGACAGTTGCCGACCTAAATGTGGCAGAATTGTCCAACAATAGCTCCACATAAAGGTCCTCGCTCAATCACCACCTGCTGGAGATGAGCGACTACACTGGCTGCCGACTCGTTCGACAGCCTTCGCCAAATTGCAAACCTAGATGGTCCGCAATCGACGAGAGAGAGAAACTGTACACCGTTATAGTGCGTCACATCCGCAGCTACACGATGCCAGTCACTCTCGACGGCTAAATTGCCGTGTTCGACAAGGTTCTCCACCCGTCTTGCAGGATCAATGCGAAGACACTCCTCACACCCTGCAATCGTACGTTTCACTTGGTCTCGAGTAAGGCCCGGCCTGCACTGCTTGACCAAATAAAAGGTACGATCAACGCCCAAATGTTGAGGCAAATGAGCCTTACAAATGGCGCTCTCTGGCGTCCCTTTTTCAGCAGAAGCCGCCACTGACGCAGCCAGGACAGAGTCCGGCTCGTCAGCCGTGTGATAACCAAGCCAGCTCTTCTTGGTCACACGAGTGAGCGGATCAGCTTTGTTCTCGACCGTGGGAGCGAATCGAAACTCAACTGACAGCTGATACTCATTGATGATCTCCTTGATCACCATCAAGCGACGCTTGATGAGCATCTGCGCTGCTCCTTTGGTGCGCACACGACTGTGATCACCGACAGTGTTATCCAACCAGGATAATACTGTCTTGGAATCAGTGGCTATAGTGAAGGTCTTGAAGCCCCACATAATAGCCAGATTGATTCCACGTCCCACAGCCTCAAGCTCTGAGACATTAATGTGGAGATGATCTGTCTGCTTCCGCAGCCAGGTAGCATCCTCCACGATGTGATCATCCACCTGGACGACCACACCCATTGCCAGTGAGCTGCCGTCAGTCCAGACGGTAACATTACCATCAGGATTGACATGCCAACGACCCTTTACAGGGTCATCAGCCAGAGCTCGCGAAGCCAGCTCCTTTGCTAGCTTCAGGACACTGTGACTGACAGGCTTATCCCATGGCCCGTCTGACCCCAGTTGCTTCAAAAAGCTACAGTGAGGTCGTAACCACCCAGCTACAGGATAGTGAGCTACAAGGCGGCCACACAGAGAGAACAGCTCTCTCTTAGTCATCTCAGACGTCTCTGAAATGAAGGAAGACAACTCACTTCCTCTTGACATCAATAGATGTCCAGTGGGAGACCTCTTTAAGGCTATCCCGACTACTCGACCTCCATCGAGACTCACTGGTTCATTAGATTCGAGCCCATACAACTGCAGGTGCTTTCTCACATGAGAAGCACTCACAATGGACTCTTGGACCATTATATCGTCAATATAATGATCCGTGGCACGATTAATCTTATCGTCCATCGAAAGAACCTTGCCCAAGATCATCGTCATAATCCTGGGCGCACATGACAAGTCAAACCCGAGGCGAGTCAAGGCATAATGCACACCATTATACCTCACGACTTGATACTGCCACAAGTCACTTGGAGACACGAATTTGAAGATAGGCAGACTTAAGGTCAACGACCTTAAGCTCCCCTTCAAACTGCCTCCATTTGCGCACCTTATCGGCACACACAGCGGTTTGATCATCACCAGTATGAGACTCACTGAACAAGTTGAGTTCACGGTAATCCATTACCGGTGTCACCTTGTCTTTGGTTGGCTGGACAACCGCCAAAAGTGGTATGACCCCTTTTACCGGGCCGTTCCACTTCACCAGCCAACCTTTAGAGATCCAACTCTGGATCTCCTCAGCATACCTCTCATGTACGCCTGGTGCGCGCGTACACTTGTACTCGCCAACACCAGTCTGAAGCTGCGTCTGCTCGCCGGCCGACCAACGCCAACTAACGGTCTAATGAGCGTTAGAAAACGTGGCTTCAAAGTCGTGATCACTAATCGTATGTGAGTTAACCCCACGAACAACCTCACGACCTCCCTTCATGGGAGCACTACCACAGCACCTGGCAGAGGTGGGTTGACCCCACTCAACCTGGTACCGAGAGTTGGGTCCTCTTTTGACAGTGACTCCTCCCATGTGATCGATTACATCGTCACCCAAGAGACAGTCAACGCCAAGATTCTCCAACCCTTCAACTGCAATTGCTGGCACTCTAAAAGAGTGCCCATGCAACTGCACGACTGCCTGACATTCCTTCCCCTCAGAGGAAGTTCTGCCATCAGCCGTCACAAAATGTCGGGCCTTGCGGCCCGACAGTTCCTCCACCACCCGGGTGGACACCATCGTGCACCCGCTGCCGGTATCAACCAGATACAAGGCAGAATGGCCATTCACAATGGCCTTGACAACTGGCATGCTACTCGAAGTAAGCCTACCAGCTGCCACGGGTAAGCCCTGCTTACCCGTGACAGGCGCATGAGCGCCGGTCACGACAACGTCCCCAGGACGCTGTTGGCCGTCCCTGACAGCCAAGCCTCTCGTAGAGAGACTAGTGGAAGTACCTAGACTTCCATGGTTTCCCCGCCGGAGGAAGCGGTGCCCCTTTCCACTTCCTCCCCGCGGAAACCCGAACCGCAATCAGCGCCGCCAGCGGCAGCTGTGGGCTCTGGGCTGTCCCGAGCAAAGTGCCCGGGCTTCGAGCAGCGAAAGCATAAGCTTTCTTTCCTGCTGTTCGAAGGAGGCACTGCCTTCGCCTTGCGGCGAGTCTGGGTACAGTCCCTCACCCGGTGAGGTCCTGTGCACCTTGGGCATACAAGCCCAGGCTTCTTCCCGGAAGAAGCTGCGGCTGCCTTGGCCTTACTCGCATAAGTAAGGCCATCAGCAGCACGCTGTGCGGACACCCTGTCACGCACCTTCGACAGCAACTCGTCGAAGCTGGAGCAACTCGTCGAAGCTGGTGTAAACCTCCGGGAGCATCACTGCCCACTTACGGATGGCCTGAGGCAGGCCCTCAAGGAACTTGACCCGGAAGATCAAGTTCTCCGGCCCTGCCCTCAGCCAAGCGCCTAGGCGCTGCAGGTCGTCCACATAGACGTCCACGGCCTCGCCAGCCTGAAGCTGACGGTCCGTGAAGCGCCTGTAGGCTTCCTGCCGCGACATGCCGTACTGCGCCAGCAGTGTCGCCTTCACTACCTCCCACTGGGAGGCCTCCGACACCCTAAGGGCGCGGAACACCCGAGCAGCACTGCCCCCGAGCAGGAAGTCTACGACCTCCTCAGGTCCAACCTGTTCGACCTTGCACCTGCGCTCAAGGTCATCCAGCCACTTCGACACATCCACTGTGCCGTCGCCGCTGAACTTGGGGAGAGCTCTCCCCAATCGGTCAATAATAGGCCCCTTAGCCTGCATCAGGATGCTGGCCAGTTGCCTAAGATCAACCGTGGTGGCTGTCCCAGACGCACCACTAGCCGCCCCGGGCGACCCTGCATCATCTCTCAATGACGCAGTCCCTGCCTTACGCACCTCCGACATAAGGCAAGGCAAAAAGGCCTAGATAGCTTGTTGTGGGATGTGCAAATCCCGAGACCCAAGGCCTCAAAGCCGAGTTCCCAGAGCTCGGGTCGGCCTCCAAATCTCTCCTACACCCGACACCAGACACACACCTGAGCTCGTGTGTTAGAGGGCACACCCAGTATGAGTACACGCTGCCGTGAAACGAACACAGTTCACGGCAGAAACGGAAGCACACACTAGCTCCGAGCTAGTGAAAACACTTCACGGTTGCAGGTCCTACCTGCTTGTGTCTCAGCAAAGAAAAAGAGAAAACACAACACAAGTATCTCGCAAGGATACTTCAAGAGCGCAACCGGAAGCTCAAGCACGCACGACCACACTCGGCAGCAGCGAACGCAATAATGCCAAAGCCGGCGCACAAACCGACGCTCCATACGTCAGGAAGTAGATCCCACAAAATACCTCCTGCCACTCAAATGGAGCAGCTTACAACGTAAAAAACGTCGCATGTGTAATTCTAAACAGAATAAACACATTGGAACACCAAAGCGTCCGTGAACACAAATTACGATGTGTACACAAGCAACCCGCCGACGGGTGCAGCCCTGTGATTGGCCGCGCGTAGGAATACGTGCCTGGCGTAGCAATACACCACAATTAGTGCAATCAGAATATATAGAACAAAAGAATACAAATATCTAGGTTGTATGATAAGTGAAGATGGATGCACTAGAACTATAGGTGAGAAAGTGGCAAAAGCAATGCAGTGGAGTGGACGGTTAAAAAGTGTGGCCAGATACAGAGCAAACATGTATGAATGTGTGAGAGGAATGTGGAGGTATGGTGCTGTACCTAGTGTCATGTATGGTATGAGTGCTATTGCCTGGAAGCACAGGGTCCAATCTCGCTGGTTTTCTACACCGCCCAGCCCTCTCCCTCCACCTCCAAGCAGCTACAGCACCACCTCCAAGCAGCCACAAAAATGTTTGAATAAATTAATTTATGTTATGTTAAGTTAAGGGGGTCCTCCGGAAAAAAATTTTTTTGCTCCGATTGGGCTGAAACTTGGTGAGTATATGTAGTATTGCTAGACAAACATATTTGAACTCGAAATTTTTTGATTTAGGCCTTAGTTTTTCCGAAAAATTTGAAAAATAGGTTTTTTGGGTCATTTTTATACATATTCCAAAAGAATAGAAGTCATTGAGTTTTTATGCTAGAACAGATTCAAAGACAGTTTTGGAATCCATGAAACATTTCTAACAAAGATATATTCGGGGATTTTGGCATTTTTTTTTCTTACTTTTTTTATATTCAAAAATTTACCAATATATCAAAAATACCCTACATTTTTGGATTTGAACTATTATAAAAAAAATGAAATGTAAAAATGGAATAAGTGGGAATATAACTTTGTAAGAAATGTTTCAAGGATTCCAAAACTGTCTTTGTTTTCTTCCTAGCATAAAAACTCAATGACTTCTATTCTTTTGAATTTTAATAGAAGTAACTTTACAGTATAAGGCAGAAACTAAATATTTTGTTTTAGTGTGATATACTGGAAAATTTATGTAGTTGAATGCTGTTTTCATTTTTATTTCGATAATCTCCATGCATAACATCATATTCACACTGTGATTTGAAAAAAAAAAAATTTAAATTTTTATATTTTTTTTATTTTATAAAAGTTACGAAATTTTTTATTTTCAGTCTGATTCTTATGAAATTTTACTAGTATATGTAACTTTTGAAAAGAAACACAATTTCTTCCATGCCTTTCATTGATTCAGGCCTTAGTTGTTGAAAAAAATTGACATTATGGTTTTTTAGTCAACTGGTATTGAATTTTCAAAAAATAGAACTCATTGAGTTTTTGTGCTAGAACAAAAACAAAGACAGTTTTAGAATCCTTGGAACATATCAAACAAAAGTATGTTCACAAATTTTCCATTTCTTGTTTTGTTCTCTTTTTATATGGGGTTGAAATGGGTTCGAAAATTTACTATTTTGGTGCTTTTTCACTGGTGTTGATATTTCAGGATGTAGCTCCTCATTCAGTTTTTATGCTGGAACAAAAACAAAGACAGTTTTAGAATCCTTGAAACATTCCTAACAAACTCAAATGGGCTTGTTTTACATTTCCCATTTGTTCTCTTTTTATATGGGGTTGAAATGGGGTAGATGATGTAAATTTTGGTCCCTTCGTGGGTCCCTCCCCCCCCCCCTGGGGGGGGGATCTATTGTCCGTAGCGCCATAAAATTTTAGGACCGAATAGTCCATGACCTAAGGGTTCTTTTCCAACAATAACATGAATATTACCCCATCGGAGTGAAAAGGGGCCCCGGAGGACCCCCTTAAGTTAAGTCACGTTAAGAGGTTAGGTTGGGTTAGGTTAGGCCAAGTTCAGTTAGTTTAAGGTTAACTTAAAAAAGTTTGAAAATGCCTGTTTTTGCGTGCCAAGATGTAGGGTCGAATAGCCAAACACCAGCGGTCGTTGTAAAAACTTATTATAATGATTTAATATAGGGGAACTTTGGTATTCCGCATCCACTTACTAAGTACTTGTAGTGGTTATAATGCAGTGAATAATAATAATTGTATAACGAACAGATAGTTTAATAAACCTCAGTATTACTTCATAGTTCAATAATTGGCGCGAATGGCAACTTTATGTAGCTACTTGGAGGTGGAGGGAGAGGGTTGGGCCGTGTAGAAATCCTGCGAGATTGGGTCCTGTGTTGCCTGGAATGGAAGTGATCTTGAAAAGCTGGATGTAATACAAAATAAGGTAGGACGCTTTGCTTTGGGTGCTCCAAAATGGACGGCTACAAAAGCCATTAGAGGTGACCTAGGGTGGAGCCTATTTTCAGAAAGAATGATGAAAGCGGTGCTGAATTATAAGGTGCGAATTGAAAGAATGCGGAATAGCAGGTGGGTAAAGCGAATTTTTGAATATAATCTGAGTGTAAGCTATTGGGAGAAAGTATGTTGGCGGCATGCAAGGAAACTAAAGGACCGTTCACACTGGTCTACATTTTGCTGCAGGCTCACGTGTAGACGCCTCGTGTGGAGCTTCACAAGAGACATGTGCGTTTAGACTAGACACCATTGGAGCGAGCCATGGAGCGCGCGCTGCTCAACAGGGCTGCCACTCTAGATATTATATAGCTAGATCTAGATGTTTTTGCTGAAGCCTAGATGTAAAATTTCAAACCTAGATATTAGCTATAAAATTTATATAGTTTTTTCAGCATGCTAGAAATTTTCTAGCTAGAATTACAATTAAGCTATGTATATGATAGATTACTGTAAATTCGAATTAAGAATTCCCCATAATGGTTGGTTACTACTTCATTCTTATTATATTTGTTAATTCACTTAAACAAATTGTCTGAATAGTGAAGCAACCATATTCTGATCATGTTATGTTCAGATTATGAACGACACCAAGACGGCTATTTCACGGTTCATAAGCTAAAGCACACTATCTCCAATTGCAAAAATAGTGATAATATCAAAAAATCATGAAATAAAATGCACATACATTATCAAGAATGTACTGTGGCCTCATTTTGACGAAAGACTGACCAATGATATTGGTAACAATGAGTTCAATTTATTGTTGGATGGAAGCAATAATATTTCTATCATGAAACTACTTGGTGTATCAGTTATATTCTAAAGTAATGCATCTAATAAAGTAGAATCAATTTACTTAGTAATTGCAAAATTATTAAAAGTAATGAAGATAGCGGTGTGAAAGCCTTAAAACAATTGTTGATAAGTAGGAATCTGAGCGTTGATAATTTGCAATGCAATAGAGACGACCTTTCTACTCGCAACACGTGTGGAATTGAAGAATATTTGGATACCAAGCTTTATTATGGTAAATATCAGGATACTAGATAATTTATATGAAAATAAATTGCATAATATAAACATAAATTGCCTAATATAAAGCAAATTATGATATAAATATCCTTATATGCTATTGTTCAACTAATTCATTATAGTAGATAATTAATTTATTTCTAGATATATTTTTGGATGTTTTATTTCAAGTCTAGATGTTTCTCGATATTTTTTGAGGTCACACTAGATTTTTTTGGTCAAACAAAAGTGGCAGCCATGCCGCACAAAACCAGTCAGTGTGGTCTGCTGCTGTGAAATATGGATTGCTGTAGACGACCTTTTGTGAGCTAAGTAAGCTACGTAATCTCTTTTTTATTTGCATGAGTGAAATGTTACTATATTCGTTCATTTTCATTAAAATGAAATGGAAAGCAGCCTCCTTATATTCGCAGCTTTTAGTATGCCAAAGGCATTGGTGGGCTTAGTACATTTCAATTAAAAGCAGTGTAGTTTCTCGCGACAGTGTTGAGTCAGCCATAACGGGTGAGCTAGAGGCACTACCTCACTTGATGACTGCCAACTGTACACTGACCGGTCTAGAGCTGCGCCGCTCACACGTGCGGCCGCTTCACCGATTCGATCAAATCGAATCAGGAATTTCGAACACACACACACAAATATGAACCTCTGTGGTGAGCCTCGTCTATACGAGTCGCGCCTCAAGGCCGAAATGTCCCCTAGTGTAAACACCCCTTTAGTCCGTCATGTAAGTAACCGACTTCCTGAACACAAACCTGTGCTCCATTCCTGCGAGCTGCCGCCATTTTGCTGTGCAGCTTACTGCCTGAATATTGAATGTTGCATTGTTTGGCCGTGAGTGATAAGACAAATGATGGCTGATGGTGGGGATGAATGTTAGTTAATAACTTTTGAACAGTTGCCGTGAACACAACACCTGCAGACGCAGTAACTGGTAAAAAATTTAGTAAAAATCATTTCAAACTGAACTATTGGTAGGCCCTTTTATTTTGATTATTGTCACTCTCAACAAAATATGGTCATTTAACTTCGAAAAACCTACGAGAGCAACTGTACTATTTTTCAGAGTTGGCTGTGTGTTTATTCGTATTGTTAGTGAATAGGAGGAAGCTTTCCTGTTGACTTTTGTTCCGTTGTGGGGAATGTTGATGTCTTGACTGTTTTGTTGTTGTTGTTGTTGTGGTTCATTTTACTATTTTCACTTTCGTATTTCTATTATGATGTGTTGCTTTTTTCATCTAGCTGTTGTTTAATATCATCTTTTATCATCAATATCGTCAATATCGTCGGGTCGGGATTTCTTGTGTTGTTATTCGTGTTGTTATCAATATGGGAAAGCCCACCTAAGATACTGCTGCCTATGTAACGCGCTGTAATATCAGGCCGTGAGGCATTCAGAGACAGTCGAGAGCAGCCACCGCCGGGTTTGCGACATGCGCCGTTCATTGTATTCCTTATATCTCAGCACATCACTCCTATAAAGTATCATCGCGATCTGAGTGTCACTCTACCTCCCCCTTCTTACGCAAAAGATACTTAGACGATCCCTAGAACCGAACCTGTCTGTGAGACACTAGCCAGGACCTCAGGAAATAACATCCGTGATGAAACCGGGAAACCTCAAACCCTACAACGGGAAATTTGGCGTAGCGGATGTCCTGAACATGTGTTCATGTTTTACAATGACACCAAAAGTACAATGATAATAACTCTAATCATGATATAGCGAAATGACGAGCAATGAAAAGACTACCAAACTTACACGATATTATTTCAATGCACAAATCAAATTTCCATAGTTATCCTTCGAAAACCAGGCCCACTTGCTCAGCTTGTGTGCTTAATTTTGATGTGACGTACCTTAAATTTCCATGAATAGAGAATTAATTCCAAACAATAGCTTTCGATTCAATTTATTAAAACCATCATTGTTTGAGTCGTCGAATTAGGCATAAAAGATTTTTTCAAATTCAACTACGTCAACTTTAGAAAGTGAAATTTTGATCTATTCTGTGAGGCAGAGCGCAACGCGCGTTTGCCTGAACGTATAAGTTATGTGAGCCGATGTCGGCTGCCCCAATACGAGTTGACTCGCGCTACAACGAGGGGGGAGTGTAGCGTGTGTGTTGGTGTGTCCTGTGGTGTTGTTGTCTGCCACTCGTTACTGCGTCTGCAGGTGTTGTTGTCTGCCACTAGTTACTGCGTCTGCAGGTGTTGTTGTCTGCCACTAGTTACTGCGTCTGCAGATGTTGTTGTCTGCCACTAGTTACTGCGTCTGTAGGTGTTGTTGTCTGCCACTAGTTACTGCATCTGCAGGTGTTGTTGTCTGCCACTAGTTACTGCGTCTGCAGGTGTTGTTGTCTGCCACTAGTTACTGCGTCTGCAGGTGTTGTTGTCTGCCACTAGTTACTGCGTCTGCAGGTGTTGTTGTCTGCCACTAGTTACTGCGTCTGCAGGTGTTGTTGTCTGCCACTAGTTACTGCGTCTGCAGGTGTTGTTGTCTGCCACTAGTTACTGCGTCTGCAAGTGTTGTTGTCTGCCACTAGTTACTGTGTCTGCAGGTGTTGTTGTCTGCCATTACACCTTTTTCACTTCAAATTAAGCTAAGTCAGGTTCAATTTAATTCAATTCAAGTTCAATTTAATCCGAGTCAAGTTCAATTTAATCCGAGTCAAGTTCAAATTAATCCAACCAGTAGTTGAGTTGAAAATGACGTAATAATTTGTTAATATGAGATTTTTTGTTATATATGTATCTAAAGGATGTGATGAGCAAATCTGGTTTCGAGGATTTATTTGCACTCATAGAAATTTATACACGGGAAATTCCGCTTTACCACATATATGAAATAAAATACATGCAAGTAAAAAATATTATCATTGGACGATATGTATATTTAATCTTTAAAAGAAATATACAAGTGCAATTCACTGAGTACTACTCTCTAGACTTAAATATTCATAAAATGATTATTATAAAAGTTATTGGGGTATTAAAAGTATTATATATCGAATTGTGAACACACAAAAATAACATCAGTATTAAGTTAGAAACATTGTTTCTTGTATTATTATTGTGTATTGTAAGTGGATCCTAAATTTCTTCACAATGACTAACACGGAATTAGAATGGATGGCAACATTCATATTGTTAGTACATGAATGTATCTGAGTAGTAATGTACAACTATAAATTGTAATCAAACGGAATCGTACATTAGTACTCAGTGAATAGCACTTGCATATACCTTTTAAAGATTAAATCTACATCTCGTCCTATGATAATATTTTGTACTTGCATGTATTTGATTTCATATATGCGATAAAGTGGAATTTCACGTGTATAAATATCTATGAGAAAAAAAAATCCTCGAAACCAGTTTTGTTCATCACATCTAATAGTTACATATATAACAAAAAACTCAAATTAACAAATTATTACGTCATTTTTAACTCAACTAAGGGTTGGATTAATTTGAATTGACTTGGATTAATTTGAACTTGACTCGGATTAATTTGAACATGACTTGGATTAATTTGAACTTGACTTGGATTAAATTGAACTTGATTGGATTAACTTGATCTTGACTCGGATTAATCTGAACTTGACTCGGATTAAATTGAACTTGACTTGGATTAAATTGAACTTGACTTAGATTAATTTGAAGTGAAAAAGGTGTAGTTACTGCGTTTGCAGGTGTTGTTGTCTGCTACTAGTTACTGCGTCTGCAGGTGTTGTCTGCCACTAGTTACAGCGTCTGCAGGTGGTGTGTTCGCAGCAATTGTATCACAGCCAACTAACATGTAGACAAACCATCAGCTCACATGTCTCACTACCTACGGCCAAACGCTGCATGTGGCACATATAGGCAGCAGCTGCGCAGAACACGGAAGCGCGCTGGCAGAGACCGACCCCAGCTTTGTATTCGGGATATCAAGTAGACAAAGCAACGGCCTCACTCTAGCAAGCACTCCTAATCAGTCCTACTTCGAATTAAAGTTAAACTTACACTTTAATTTGCCGCTATCGACTGCTAAATTTAACAAGAAAAGGATCTTAAACGAGTTAGTCTATCTGGGTATTGGTTTTGCACCGTATGAATTTGAAAAATATAAATTCGATAGGTAGAAATATATGTATGGTCGTTTATAAGAAGATATAAAATTGAAAATTAACTCTCTTTAAAGTTGCTAAAAATTTATTTTGTTGACATTTTCAATCTCATTTTAATATTAATTCTCACGAAATCTGTAGAAGCACGTCGAAATTTCTATGGCTGACTGAATTATTTTATTTTTGTTTCATCGAAATAAAAATCAAGTAATTTTCAACACTAGGTTTCAATTTCTTTGAAATCAATATGTTAACCCCCATTGTTGCACTACTGGCATTATTCTCGTTTTTAAATTTTCATAGTGGGTCGAAATCAATACATTACCGTTTGTTCGTTTTCTTCTTATTATGTTAAGACATCAGTTGTTATGGTGCTGGTGGAGGTACGGTGCTGGTGTAGGTTCGGTGCTGGTCTAGGTACCGTGCTGGTGTAGGTACGATGCTGGTGTAGGTTCGGTGCTCATGTGGCCCCGTACCCACACCGGCACCAAAATTTCAATGTATATATTTACAAAAAACGTTAGAGAACTGATTTATACTGAAAAAAACATAGGAAGTGAAAATAATGCAAGTAGCATCAACAATGAGAGGTGGCATGTTGTCCTACGGAGCATTTCTCATGTGGTCGAATAATGAATTAGTTACCGTTATTTGCTTTGTGAAACACATGCTCATGGAAACGAAATTTGCCCAATTTGAAATAAATGTATAATATCGAAAACAAATTATCAATGCATTCTCTTTTTGAGGAATTTGAACTTCAAAAAATGAAGAATTTTTCACTTATATTATTCAACCTTACTATATTACATTTAGTAAATTAGTCTGACCGTCAAATGTTACCAAATAATGATGTAGTACTTCGAATCTGTATTAACTGAAAGATATTTTTGAGAGTCGGGGTAGACTCGGATAAAAGATGGATGAATTACTACACCAGCACAGTAACAACTGAATTTTCAGCGTATATACATACATGTAGAAAATAGTAGGTATTGATTTCTACTGCTAAGAAAATTAGTGAACAATAATAGTGCCAATAGTATCAACAATGGTAGTCGGCGTGTTGTTGTTAAGTGTAACTGAAACCCTAAATGAAATGAAACCCAATATTAAAGAATTCCAGTCAGCCAATAATGAAATGAAACATTTATGACGGATTTTGTGTCAGATAATCCTTAAATACAGTAACGAATGTAAAACAATGCGAAACTGACCACAGATTTGTGTTTAGAAAGTCAAGTTTCTTAGCCCAAATTACTCTAACTCAAACGAATATTTTTTTAAAAGCTCCTTTAGGCCTGGCAGAGACCACTCCTCTCATAGGGCTAATGCTCAGCAGGTAGTGCTGACATCGTTCGTGGGAGTCAAACCTGACTCTGAAAAATAGTTTATATTACGCTAAGAGGAGTCAATGAAGTCATCGAAATTTTGTAACTGTTGACGCTCAAGCTAATTTACCGAATGTAATATCATAATATTGAATAATGGAAGTGAAAGATCAAACCTATAAGGAGAGAATGCATTTAGATTTTTAATCGATGTTATTCATTCATTTCAAATAGGGCAGATTCCTTTTCAATGTGCGTTAATTTGTCTTGGTAATTAACGGTAACTAATTCATTTTTGGAGGAGTTTTTCGATCACGAGAGAAATGCTCCGTAGGACAATGTGCCACCTCTCATTGTTGATGCTATTTGCATTATTTTCACTACTTATGTTTCTTTACTGAGTGAATCAGTTCTCTAACGTTTTTTCTCAGTATATACGTTGAAATGTTAGTGCTGGTATAGGGTGCTACATCCTGTACCTACACCAGCACGGTACCTACACCAGCACCATAACAATTTAAACAATTTAAACAATTTATTTACCACAGGTGATACAGAGGTAGAATTTTACTTAAGTCTAGTACAATGGTCAAATTTGAGTATAGCTACCTGTGGGCCCGAATAGGTTCAGCGACTTCTAGGGCATCCTACCATCACGTTATTCTAGGGTGTACAAAAAAGTTTAACCTAGTTCACTTAACCTAGTTTCGCATTAGACTGATCATTGAGATAATTAACTCGATATTTTATGCTGTATTTTACAATATAGGTCAAGTCGGCTATATTTAACAGTATGTTCGATAAAACGATTCAAGAGCAGAGAGAAGATTGGTTATGGTACACAAGGCAAGTTACATTATGACATTATCATTAGTTACATGTAGGAGGCAAGATTTCGACACGGTGATCTTACACGACTAGTATTCTGATAGGAAGTGAGACTCAAGATGTCTTTTGAATACTTTGTACGAATTACATTCACGGATCTCTGCAGGTATAGAGTTCCAAGTTTTGGTTCCAACGAAGAGAATACTGTGTTGCGACCTGGCCTTTGAATAATAAGGAAGCATGAATTTACTTCTATTTCGGGTTAAATGGTCGTGATGACCAGTTTGCGCAGTTAATAATTGTCTTAGGCTATTGTCGCCATCATTTCTTAATGTTTTGTAAATGAAATTACAGATGGAGATTTTGTAGAGATCCGAAAGTTTAAGTATTTGTAAATTTTTGAAAGAATCATTTGTGTGAGCATTATATTCTAGATTCTTTACCGCTCTGACAGCCCTTTTCTGCAGAGTAAAAATTTTGTTGGTTTTATTTTTATCAGTTCCGTGCCATGCTTCTATTCCGTATTGCAAGTATGGAGAAATGAGCGTTCGGTAGAGCATTTGTAAAGCTGTTTCAGGCAGAAAATTTTTAACTTTATTTAGGATTCCGATGGATTTTGATAATTTAGAACTAATATGAGTGATGTGCTCTTTGAAGGTCAGATGTTTATCTATTATGATGCCCAGAAACTTACATGAGTTGGTTTCTTCGATTTCACCTTCGCCAATTTTAATGCATGGGAGAGATACATCTTTCTTGTATGAGAAAGTAATATAATTTGTTTTATCGATATTTAGGCTTATTTTATTAGCTTTGAGCCACGATGAAACCTTGTGAAGTTCAGTATTTATACTCTCCACAATCATAGCAGGATTTTGGTTCGGAAGGACCGCAGAAAGCGTACTATCATCGGCAAAAAGTATGAATTTGAAGAATGATGTAGATTTTACAATATCATTGATAAAAATCAGAAACATGAGAGGCCCGAGAATAGATCCTTGTGGAACTCCATGGCTAATTGTCTGTGGGTCTGATTTTGCGTCGTCAATGAAAACGTATTGCTTCCGATTTGTTAGGTATGATCTGAACCAATCATGGGCAATCCCTCGAATGCCATAACAGTGTAGTTTCGATAATAGTATTTTATGGTCCACACAATCAAATGCTTTTCGGAAGTCAAGAAATACAGAGAAGACAGGCTTTCCTTCATCTATATTAGAATAGAGGAATTGTAAATGATTTAATATAGCCTGTGTTGTTGATTTTTTAGAGCGAAAACCGTATTGTTTATCGTAAAGAAATGATTTTTGTTCAAAATAAGAGTACACTTTTTTATACACAATCTTTTCGAATACTTTGCTAATAATTGGTAGAATGGAGATAGGTCGATAATTGTTTACACAGGTTTTTTCACCACTTTTAAAGATAGGGGTTACTCTAGCAACTTTGAGGGAGTTCGGGAAAGTGCCTAGTAATAGAGACTGGTTAATAATATTTGATATCAGTGGGGCTACAATGTCAGCAATAACTTTAAGTACTTTAGTCGGAAACGTTTGTAACCCACTCGATTTATTTTTCATGTTGTTTATGCACGTAATTACATCGGAGGAGTTTGTAGGCGCAAAGAAAAAGGAGTTGGGTTCTCGAATATGATCCATAAATTCCAGGTGATCAGTAGGTTCACTTGGAATACCATCAGCTATTGTTTTCCCTACGTTTACGAAGAAGTTGTTAAAGAGATTAGCAATTTCTTTCTTCTCATGATATTTTACATTATCTTGAACAACATATTCAATTTTCTTTTTATCGGCATTATTCGGTTTACAGCAGGAGTTAAGGAGATGCCAAGTATTTTTAACGTCAGTTTTGAATTGAGTAAACTTGAGCGTAAAGTAGTTCTTTTTTGATGTTCTTATCTGGTTTGTTACATAGTTTCTAAATCGGTTATATGTTTCTCTAGATATTCGCCTTTCGCAAAGGAGGGCTAGGTACGCTTGACGTTTCTTTATATTTATCACGATGTCTCTAGTAATCCAGGGCTTTTGTTTATTTTTCGGGGTAACTGTACGAGTTACAATTGGGCAACACTGATTGTATGCGGTCATTATAGTTTCAGTCAACTTTACTACTGCTTCATCAATGCTCGTAGTATTATTGTTTTGTTGAGAGATGTGCAATGTAGGCATTGATTCTTCTAGAACGGTGCGCATTTCTTCAAGATTTGATTCGTTTATTTTACGATATGAGTAAGTTTCAGCCCGTGCCTTGGTGCAAGCACTATAGACATTTTTCTTAATAAGAAAAACTGGGAAGTGATCTGATAAGTCAGAAGTAATTATTCCAACAAGAAAATCACTAGGGTCTGTCATAAAGATATTGTCAAGCAGCGTAGCACACTCTGAGGTTATTCGTGTAGGCTTTGTAATGATCGGAAGGAAGGATTGAGACTGAAAGGTAGTTAGGAAATTAGAGATTGGTTCATGGCTTTCATGTTTCAGTAGATCATAATTGAAGTCACCGCATATTATTATGTCATTGTATAAGGGCCTGTTGAACTGAGAAATAATACGATTCAATTCATTCAGGAAGGATATAGGACAGGCTGTAGGAGGCCTATACACCGTTCCAAGCACAATGCGTTTACCATCTCTAAAAAGTTCTACGAAGAGTGATTCTATATGATCCTGATTCATTGTTGCACTTGCTATGGTTCTCGAGTCTATGTGGTTAGATATATATGTGCTGATGCCTCCGCCCCGCTGGTTTTTTCTTAGCGAATGGTAACTATGATAATTTTCAAATCGAATCATGTCTTTAGTCGAGTCATCTAGCCAGCTTTCGGTGAAGCTAATCACGTCTAGGTTATATTTAAGTTCAGTAATAGTACATTGTATCTCTTCCAATTTTGGATAGAGTGACCTACAGTTCCAACACAGGAGTGAGAAATCTCGGTCAGTTATTCGTATAGTTTCGTTGAATTCTGATATATTAGTATACCTACACTCTTGAGAGTCGTTTAGGTTTGGATATATTCTGTTCAAATGATTGAAATCTGGATCGATTTCCTCAAATATCTCAGGGTGATCAGTCATTTAAAATAAGTAAAAGTAAGAATTAGGTACTATAGAGCTCAAAACGAAATACAGAGTCAAGCTTAAAGGGATATTCCAGTCTAAAAAGTAGCTTATTAAGTAAGAGAGAATAGAGTAAAAAAGAAAAATCTAGCGCGATTTCGTGAGTACACACAAACTCAGTCCATGAGCGAGTGATAATGGAGTTCAATATCACAACATTGGTGCAAACAGATTGCTAAGGGCGTTTTCACAAGTACACATACAACAGGTAATAAGTTTCTAAATATTATGACGACAATGATACAATCAGCTAATATGGTTTACGCGTAATAATACGTAGTGGTAAATAAGGAAGAATTCACAGTAACATTGGTTGGTGAAAAATTACTAATTGCGATGTTACAAAATGTCACACACAGATGTCATAGATGTTTACACATACATCTATTATTTATTTGTTATAATATTGGAGTTCGATATCACTACATTGGTGCAAACAGATTGCTGAGGGCGTTTTCATAAGTTAACATACAAGAGGGAATAAGTTTTAAAGATTATGATGACAATGATACAATCAGCTAATATGGTTTACGCGTAATAATAACTGTAGTGGTAAATAAGGAAGAATTCACAGTAATATTGGTAAGTGAAAAATTGCTGATAGATTATAATGACAATGATATAATCAGATTATAAGAAGATTACAACGACAATGATATAATCATCTAATATGGGTGTACGATGGCAGTGGAGGGCAGAAGCGATTATCAGATTATAAGAAGAATACAACGTCAATGATATAATCAGCTAATATGGTTTACGCGTAATAATACTTAAGTGGTTAATTAAGAAGAGAAAAAATTCACAGTAACATTGGGAGGTAAAAAATTGCTGATTGCGTTGTGTCAAAAGTTCACACACAGCTGTCATAAATGTTTACAAGCACATCTGTTATACATATGTATAGATTCAGGTTGAACTAGCATCAAGTTGAGGTTTACTGACATGATACCTAATTGAGGTTAAATTAATACGAAATTGACATATTTAGGGGATGAAAATGAAATTGACTAATTTAGGGGATCACCTAGTCTAGTCACCCATGATCTGCTGTGATGACATATTTAGTTGTTGCATCAGGTATTGCTCGAGGTCATCTGGCGTGTTGATCTCGCGGCGTCTTGAATCTGGGTTTCCTGGGTTGAATATGAAGATGTTTCCATCCTGTGTTCTTGGGATTCCAACCTTATCCGGGAATTTCCTTTTGGCCATCCTCAGAATGTACATGACGTTAGCTCGTGAAGGTATGAGGTATTCATTTATGAAGAAGAACTGTGGTTTCTTTTCTCGGCAGGCGTTGAGAATTTCACGTTTTTTGTTATAATGTTTTAGTTCAAATGCAATGTTTCTTTGATCTACGTTCCCAGTTATTGTTTTTTTCCCCATTCTTGTAGCTGACGTAATGTCAGTGTCGGAGAGGTCAATGTTGATCTTGTCCTTCAGGAGCTGGCGGACTGTATCCTTACAGATTTCGCCTGCGTGAGATGGCGGTATTTCCCTTCCAGAAATGACGAGAGTACATTTTTTGTCTTCAATGTCTCGGCGCTGATCATTTTTTTCCAACTGGTCGAGGCGGGAGGTTAAGCTATCTATTTTCTCATTCTGTTCTTCGAGAATTTTTTTGTGTTCCGCTTCTTTTGTTTCAAATAGCGTTTTAAGGTGGCTTATTTCATTTTGCATTTGAACAATATCACTATTAAATTTTGTCATCACTGAATCGAAGTATTTTATAAGGACAGAAACCACTTCTTTACCGTCTTTCGTAAGGCTAGACACATCAGGGTATTGACCAAACTGCGGTTCAAACTGGATGCTGTTGTTGGTAATGCGTCGTTTGTTAGTCATCTTGAAGATGGAGGGAGTTCGGTCGTTGTGTAAACGAGGGTTGAATACTCTCACACTTTTGAGGGAATATTATACTCTTAGTTTGATTATTTTTATATATGGGGTATTTAAATCACATTTGAATACTCAGGACGAGAGTGGGTACCCATTTAGGTTAGAGGTACATTTTTTCTAACGATAGGCACTTTGTTTCGGAGCGAGCGCCACACCCGTCCTCACGCCACGGAGTCACTGAGGAGTCACGCCACATTCGTACTAACCTGAACTATGCTGAAAAATTGTTTATTTATTTTGTCAAACAGTTTTTAAAAAATTATATTGATGTCAATGTTCATTCACTTATTCACTTAGTTGATGATGTCCAACAATATGGTGTACTTGAACTGTTTTTCTGCCTTTCCATTTGAAAGTCATGGGCAGAATGACAAGAAGAAAAAGATCATCAAATTCTCCACTTGCACAAATTAGAAGAAGCATAAATGAGGGTTTAAGTTTTATAATAGTAATCAAATTACATAAAGAGGAATAACTGTGAATAACCATAGAATAATTACAAATCAATTTGAAAATTATTGCATTATACCAGTAAAATTGGTAAAGGGAACAGTGAAATTTCAACTCATACCACAACGTAATAATAAGAAAGAAATAAAATTTTTGATATTTACATTTATGCTATTGTAAGAAGCGATATAGCATCAACAGTGGAAGTCAGCGTGTTGTTGTTCAGTGGAATTGGAAACTTAAGTGAAAAATACTTCCCTGTCATTATTGCGAACTGGAAAAAATGAATCAGTTAGCCTTCAACATTCACTATATTTTTCGTCTATTACCATGTGAATATCCACTGCTTACAAAAAAAACCTATCAATTCTACCCCAATACTTATTTTGCAACATTTTACCGTTTAAGTTTTCAGTTTTGAGTTATTACAGTTTCAGACAAATATTGTATTCTGTTTAAGGAACTCATTGTAATCAAGCTGGATTTCACCGTTTTCAAATTCAGTTAGAGAAAATTTGCCTAACTTCAAGTTATTCTAAACACTTTTTACAGCCGTTTACGGTGCAAGTCGTAATTATCTTGCATGAGACAGGTGGTTCCAGCAGTTATCACATTCAGAATAGTTGGTGTATAACGATTGGCACGGTTGAGTCACGTCATGTCATCTGGGAGATAATTGACTTCCAAGCACAAACCTGAGGTCAGTTTTTGTAAGCACGCCGCCATTTCTACTAAGCAGCTTACTGCCTGAATATACAAAATTGCATCGTTTAGCCGTAGGTAATGAGACATTAGCTGATGGTGGTGGAGACATTGCTGTGAACACATCTGCAGACGCAGTAACTAGTGGCAGACAACACCTGCAGACGCAGTAACTAGTGACAGACAACAACATCTGCAGACGCAGTAAATAGTGGCAGATAACAACACCTGTAGACGCAGTAATTAGTGGCAGACAACAACACCTGCAGACGCAGTAACTAGTGACAGACAACAACACCTGCAGACGCAGTAACTAGTGGCAGACAACACCTGCAGACGCAGTAACTAGTGGCAGACAACACCTGCAGACGCAGTAACTAGTGACAGACAACACAACAATGGCGCATCCAATAGAATCGAAAGGTAAAGTTAAAAATTACTTCACAAATAGTTTGTTGCGAAATTATTGAAATAATTTAGTCTGCCATTGAATATCAAACAATTTCCAAGAGATTTCGTGTGTATCGATATTGAAATTCGATAATAAATGTCAACAAAAATGATTTTGTTGAAACTTTACATCAAAGGAATTTTCAATTTTTCAAGTTTTTACATATATGTTTTTAGCAGTCGAATTCATATGCATAGACGTCAGGTGGTGCGAAACCAATTACCTTAATGTGACACTAACGCTGAATGTTCTCTGCTTGAGCTTAATATGTATTTACAGCCTGAGCGGCTCATTGGAGCGTAATGCAACACCGAGACGGCAAAGGTGGGATAGTTGGGCCGCTTGGTTGGGGAAGCCGGGGGTAGCCGTCGTGGCGTCCTGGCAGCGTTGCCAGATTGTCCATTTCATGGCCAATGTACACAGAATCGGCCATTTTTAAACGCCTTGGTAATGAGATCTTCCCCTGGCCACTTTACCAACATCGCATGACCCAAGAAACAGAAGACTTGCAATATCTCGAGGAGGCGCTCCCGACACTTGCCAGCCTGCTCTCTGTGGCACAGCGGTTAAGGGATCGGACTTGCATGCTGGAAGTCGCGGGTTCGTATCCCGGCGCTGGCGCAGAGATTTTCCCCGTTGGGTATAAGGGAAAGCTCCTGCACAATACCCCACTCAACCCAGGTGTCGGAAATGGGTACCGGCTTTACGGGGGAACCGTCATGGTGTCCTATATACAGGGTTAGTTGTAAGACATTTGAAAAACCAATGCTAAGATCATATGTATCAGGCTTGATTGGAAATAAAGCATCCCAAAGATGCCGATGTTAACCTTTAACCTTTAACCTAACATCGGCAGGGCAAATTATTTGCGGGTATCTGCAGATCCGCATGTCGTGAACATCCTATTCTCCAACCACACACTCAACATAGCATTCGAAATTAATGTTTTGCTCGCATTCATTAATTTTTGCGCTAAATTTGGGGATGCGAGGAAGGATGTAGGGTTTAACCGGATAAGGGCCATGATCGGATGTAGGAGAAAATGTTGCCAGGCTGGGAAGAAGAGTTTTCAAGTTATGAAGTTGATGGTATAGTTGAAAATCATTCAATTAATTTCTGAGCACCACAGGGTTTTGCTTGTGCAGTAGAGGTAAATTGCAAGTTTATATCCGGCTTTGGATTTATGGATCTTTTCCAGATTAGCCCCGCCACTAATGCCACACATAAGTTCACCCACTTGTAACTTTCGAAACATCGCACCTATCGACTTCGAATTACTCCCAAACGAAAGATTAAAGCATTCTTTCGTTTGAGAGTAATTTTAAGTCGATAGGTGCATTTTTTCGAAAGTTACAAGTGGGTGAACTTGTGTGTTGCATTAGTGGCGGGGCGACAAAGCATCCCTGAGAGAAAAAATCGTGAGATGGCCATCTTCAGGAATACGCCAGTCGCCCGTATTTTTTCTTTCGGGTTCAGGTAAGAAATTGAGCCAAGTAATAAATAATGGGCCTCAAGCAGGAAGCAGACAATGACCTCTCCACTGATCGGTTCCATTTCGTCCACTCGGCACAAGCACGGTAAATTGACTGATAAAGAAACGTCCTCGTATAAAGGAAACATGGAAGTGGAAAGTGTTCCCAGACTGAGGCGAATCGAGAAATTTTCGCTCGTATAGAGAAACTACATTCAAATAGGTAAAGGATATTGTCAGAACACTTCAGCATGAAAACGAAACAATCGATATTGAGACGAAGCTCACTGGAAATGGAGGAAACGCGATCTAAAAAATAACTCACAATGAGAAACCTTGATTAATTGCTGGATCCGCATATCATGGCAACCTCGACATCTCGGCAAGAAACTGTCTTCATTACACACCCCGGTATCAATTACAGGGGCTCGGTGCTACAGTAGAGTGAGGTCTGCCGCTGTGTATCGCCTACCCAGGTGCAGTTTGAGATGTGAAAATTCAGTGTTTATCTCTAATTTAAACGTATGTAAATAAGTAATATCCAAGAGTAAACGTACCTCACGCTATAGGACTAGCTAGAGTTATATCTCATGCTATAGTGTGGTAGACCTCACCCTGTAGTAGCACCGGAGACTCGCCCCGGAAGCCGATTCGAATAATATAATTAGCCTTCGTCAGGAGTTGAAGATCCTAAGCCATTTGTTGTACAAGTACTTATTAGCCATCTGTTGATGACCGTAAATTTAGTTATGAAACATATTTATAACTGTAAAAATATTAGAAATTTATTTGATTAAGTAAAGCTTTTTGTCATCTACGATAATCGACTTCCTGAACACAAAACCGTGGTTAGTTTCTGCTAGCACACCGACAGTTTTCTGAGGCAACTTACACAATGATAATTCATAATTGCATCGTTTAGTTATAGGCAATACGCCATATTAGCTGATGAATATGATGATAGTGGGGATAATTGTTAGAGAACTAAAATGTAACTGCCGTGAACACAACACCTGCAGACGCAGTAACTAGTTGCAGACACCACCTGCAGACGCAGTTACTAGTGGCAGACAACACCTGCAGATGCAGTAACTAGTGGCAGACAACACCTGCAGACGCAGTAACTAGTGGCAGACATCACCTGCAGACGCAGTAACTAGTGGCAGAAAAAACCTGCAGACGCAGTAGCTAGTGGCAGACAACACCTGCAGACGCAGTAACTAGTGGCAGACAACACCTGCAGACGCAGTAACTAGTGGCAGACAAAACTTGCAGACGCAGTAACTAGTGGCCGACAACAACACCTACAGACGCAGTAACTAGAGGCAGACAACAACACCTATAGACGCAGTAACTAGTGGCAGACAACAACACCTGCAGACGCACTAACTAGTGGCAGACAACACCTGCAGACGCCTGGTTGATCCGTCTCTCTTTCACGTTCTTAAAGGATGCTTAATGACCGTATCATTTACATACATTTGATTTCACGCACATCTGGAAACTTTATTTAAGAAAAATGTCTTGAATCCCGTCTATTCTGACAGCTGTGTGCTCAAACAAATAATATTCCATTGGGAAACACATTCGTATTACCTAAAATTATATTGTATACGTCTCCATTTTCTCTCACAGAATAGATCAATCAATTCCCACACTGCCGACGCAATGCAATAATTAATTAGTCACTATAAAAATATTTTCTACAGCCATAGAAAATGTTGGACGAACGAGACCAACTCAAATAATTGAGTTCAACTCTGTCCCTGCAACCAGGGTTGCGGAGTCGGAGTCGGAGTCGGGAGTCGGAGTCGCCGGAGTCGCATGTTTTAGGGTGGAGTCGGAGTCGGAGTCGGAGTCGCTTCTCTGAAGTGTGGTGGAGTTGGAGTCGGAGTCGGAGTCGCTTTTCCGAGAGTGGTGGAGTCGGAGTCGGAGTCGTTCATTCGGATGGGGTGGAGTCGAAGTTGGAGTCGCTATTTTTTGCTGTCTTCGATTCTAATTTTTAATAAAAATTGTTTATAATTGTTTAAAACCGAAAGTAAACAAAACAGAGTTAGAATATTTTGCTGAAAATCCAAAAATACGCAATGTTTTTGTTGATTATTTTGTTTCAAGTTTGAAACAGCGTATTTATACCTATCACCTAGTACCGCCATTGTTGTCTAGTCGTTGTGGGTTTGCATTCCTATATATGATAAATACAAGAAAGAAGCATAATTGTACTGGAGTAATAATGAATATTTGGCAGTTATTTAAGCAAGAATTAGTAATTTGAAGCATTGAAAATTTGTTCTGAATATATATATATGTTTCGTTCATTTCCCCTTCAATTAGTACACAGGAAGTAGCAAATAGTACTAAATGTGTTGCAAGTTACTCGTGGAACATTTCAGCTGATGCAAAACATTGCACTTACGTAAGGAGTGGTAACTATGTGCGCTCTTAATGATGCATTGATTGATAATTATGACTAGTCTTTGCAGAAACCTAAAGTTATGTTGTGGTCATAAATATTTCTAGTCTTTATGTTATGATTCCTTGCCAATGAGTAGTCTTTGCCAAAACCTGAAGCTATGGTCTGGTACATAAAGACTTCTAGTTCTCAGGTTATGTTATTAAAATTGATATGGCTTCCTTATCTTTAGGTCAAGTTAACATGTATTATTATTAACAATTTTCGCTCATTTCTGAAGTTATTTGTTGAATGTTGTTTGGTTCTTTCAGAGTTATATTGTATTTCGATATATCATTATCATGTTGAATTTTTATCTTCGGTATCACTCCCCAGTTTTTAAGCATACGTTGAAATGGAGAATTTTATATTATGCTTCTACAATTCTAAACACTGAAATAGTATCTGTTTTGCAGCATTACATAATTAATTACTTCTTCTTATGGAAGATTTGGAAATGTTGTAAGGTAATCAATATCGGCATTGAGACACATGAAAAATTAAAATACAATGTAAACGAGCTGCAATGAAAATAATAACACACTAGCAAAAACTTCACGTAGTCACACACATATTGTAACTGGAAGCAATGCACTATCTCAGCTGCAATGGTTGTTACATTTATGCGATAGTGCAAATTTTCTTACTGGAGACGTTTCAAATCGCTCCAAAAAACATGAAATTAGAAGAATATGGGCGTTTATTAAAATAAGAAAGTGTCAAACAAAAAGTAAAAGGTTAGACGAGAATAAGAGGTAGTATCATATTACACGCAAAGACGAGTCACTTTTAGTGACTTTTATTCGTTAACAAAACGTTCCGAAAACTTCAGTCCCCTGCGACGAAAGCAAAACAACTTTTGCCTATTATAGCCGAGATATAAAATAGTGTTGAGCAATAATATGACACCTTTTCTTCATTGTTACCCTGCATTGAGTAGACACAGAGAATAAGAGGCAGTGTGCAAATCTTGCCTACTTTATCTACATGTATATCATTTTGTGGATTTTAAGTATAGTCATTGAATTAACTATTATAATTTCACTGAATGAGTGTTTACTTAGTAATAAAAAAAAACTGTGGATACATATCTATGCTTCTCAGTGTAGGCAGTGACTGCTTTACCTACTCAGAAGACACTCGTCAGTAATTTACAGGGTGTTTCAGAATAAGAGGCAAAAATTACCCACATAGTAGAAGATGTCCGAATAAAAACTTTTTCTTCTATGAAATTTTCCGAAGAAAGAGACATTGAGATATTAGCCGTTTATTGTTTTAAAGGATGAAATTTAATGACTAAATTACTCGCGATATTTATTTGAATTTACTTTGATCGAGCGAAATCTTTGAGTTGCATGACCTCCTAGATCTCCTTACATGATTCCATTCGATTTCATTTTTTGGGAACACGTGAAGAGCCTTGTCTATGCTACACTCAATGAGTCTGAGGAAGATCTTGTGACCAGAATTGTAGTGGCTGCTGGCGAGATACCTAAATGCCAGACGTGTTTCCTAATATCCGGCAGTCGTTAAGGCTAACATTCGAAAAGTGCATTGATGTAGGTGGAACACATTTTGAACAATTTTGTAGAGTAAATTCAAAATGAATATTGCGAGTAATTGTACCATTAAATTTCATCATTTAAAACAATAAATAGCTAATATCTCCCGACCCCGATTTATGGGAAAAATTTAATGGAATTAAAAGTGTTTATTTAGCAATTTTCTACTTGGTGTGCAATTTTGTCCCTCGTGTTCTGAAACACTCAGTATACAAAATTGTGCACTCGACACGTGAAAAATGATGGGATTTAATATTGTCTATACATGTGCGAGCGAGCACGCCCCCCTACCCTAAGCACCTCAGAGGTCTTATAAGCGGTGAGCTCTTAAGGGCCCGCGCATTTGGTTCGCGTCCCCACCTGTTTCAGCATCCTACCAGTAAACGCTGCTCTTCTCCATTGTTATCTCTAACCATCGGCTCGTATATACACGAATAAAAATTCTCCACATGTGGATCATGAAGAAATATATCCAACCTAATAGTACCCGCGATTAAAATATTCTAGTACTAGTGCACTGGTAAAACTCTCATCACAGATACAGTCATTAAGCATCTTTAAGAGCGTGAAAAGGAGACAGACCAACCAACAAAGACGGACAGCCAATTTTATTTGTTCAATGAAATTTCCTATTGAAAACCTTCCGTATTTCTGATGGCGGCTCTCTGGAAGAAAAAGTTTCCTTCAGATGGCCTGTCATAGTTGACAGACAAGAATTTGAAACTGTTGAAATTAGTTCTTTCTGTTATTCGTCTTTTTGTTTGCAGCCACATCTTTTCTTTTCGTTTCTTGTTTAAATTTAACTTTCTATAATTAAGCATTTTTGAGCTTCTACCAGACCTGCATTAACCTAAAATCGCTTAAATTAACATTACTCGTGACGCACTGGCGTTCACTAATTAAATTATCCTTGAGCTTACTCTGCTTGGGCAGCATGTCGCCCTTTTAATAAAAGTCTTTCTGGCACCTCTTACTTATTTCTCTTGCGTAAAGAGCAGTTTCTTTCTGCGATTTTAACTCCTCGACCCGGTAAACAGGCACTTATTATTCAAGGTAATTATTTGTCAATTAATTGTTAAAATCCTAGTGCTATATGCAATTTTGCAATAAGATACGATATTCAGCTAGTCGGCGACCAGACATCTTAAAACTCTGTTTCTATCTACTCAGAACGCCACTAAAACTTCCTACCGGAGTACCGTGCTGATGACCGGCGGCCACGTCCATTGGTTGTCTTCTATTTTTAAGGAGTTTCGTTTTTAAAACTAACATTTCGTTAAAGAAAATCTTCGGTCTCCGTTTTAAAGGAATTTAATTATAAAAATAGTACAGAGGACGCTGCTGTTCGTACTGCTGGAATCCTCAAGATACGCCTAACTTGGGTGCTGTTTCCCTTTTTGCGCATTTCGGGAAACGACTTGCTATTGTTCCCTTGGAGTTATTCTGTATTTGAAATAAATGTTCGAACAGTAGCCCTTAAGTTTTAAATCCTAAAATTCCATTGTAATAACATAGGAGAGATTACCCTCAGGAAATACCAAAACCAATTTATTTATTTGTTTAAGGGGACACTTGCCCTTTATTGTATAAGAACAATCAACGCCATGCCGGGTGCCCCACAAAAGTGTCCCCGACTTTTTAATTGATTAAATCTCCGCTTTAAATTAACATATTTAAATTGTCTGTGTTTCAGATTGTATAAATTTTATTCCCGTTTCAAATAATTCAAGTTTTGGAAAATCAGTTGAATAAATTGAATAAACACTTTACAATGATCGATTTACTGAAAAGGGTAGAAAAACTAATTGTTCAAAGGGAAAGTTTTAAAAGCAACACTGGTGTCCTTCTTCATTTCTCAATACCTACTGTTAAGAATAATTTCATAATGATGTATCCTACATACCACCAAGTTTTTAAACCCTCTGAGAAGTTCCAAGTGTTTTCAATAACAGTGTTTCAAGCACTGAAAGAAAACGGTGAAATAATCTGTAAAACTCTTCGTTCAATGGTGGCCAGAAGTAATACTTGCCTTGAGAGAAATGGAGGGTATGTCGAAGGATACTGAATTACTTTATTTGTTTGAACGTTATTTATAGTAATGATTTGTTACTTTTTTATACTTTTGTTTGTTCATTTTTTGGAAAGTACAGAATAAGGAAGAGTATCAATATTGTTTAAAAAACTTTTCCTTTGAACAATTGGTTTTTCTAGTAGAGTAACTGATTTTCAAAAACTTAAATTATTCGAAAAAGAAACAAAATTTATTACATTGTGGATAAAAGATAATTGAAATATTTTAATTTAAAGCGGAGATATAATTAATTGAAAAATCGGGGTCATTTTTTGAGACAACCGGTATAATAAAAACCCAGGTGTCCGTCAATTTGTAAATAAATATATGTTCTCGTGAGTAATTTCTTCAATTTTATTACAATGGGAATCTGCTTGCTTGGACAGTATCATTAATACCATTGAAATATTATGAAAAACCTGGCATCTGCTCACTTGGTTTATAAATAAAAAACATTGCGTTAAAATGGAATATATTCTCACGAAAATGCGGCTAATCGCAGTAAAAAGGTATGGCAATTTTTTTAAAAACTTCTTGCCGAATAATAATATAAATTATAATACAGTGTTGTTGCTTGCTTGGTTGGTGTGTGCGTCTGCGACATTCTTAAAGATGCTTAATGACCGTAACTGTGATAAAAGTTTTACCAGTGCACAAGTACGAGAATACTGTATTTTATAATATACGAGGGTACTATTTCGATGGGTACATTTGTTTGTCATCTTTATCTTTATATTTTTTTAAAACGATACCATCGAATCCCGTCATTTTCCACCAATCATATACTCTAGTAACTTTTCAATTAACATTCTGCAGTCAATTTAAAATTCGTTCGTTAATAAAGAATATAGTGAACGTATGTACAGTGTCAGGCTATTGTCAGAGATGCCGACTAGTGCTTTGTAATTTCGCGGGAGGAAAAATAATTCTCTCGCAAATAATCGAACTGGCGTATCACAGATACTTGCGAACCATATATCCATCTCAGATTTCAAAATTTCAACAGCCAGAAATTCTTCGGCTCTAAAACTTCAAAGCTTGATTTTTATATTGGCTTAAATTTCAACAGCTCGAATTTCATTTCGGCTCTAACTTTCGACGCCTGCATTACTAGCGTGAAAAGCTCCATAGCCAGAATTCTTCGGCTCTAAAACTTCAAAGCTTGATTTTTATATCAGCTCAAATTTCGCAGCTCGAATTTCATTTCGGCTCTAACTTTCTAAGCCTGTATTACCAGCGCGAAAAACTTAGCTTGATTCGTCTCGACTCAAATTTCGGAAGCTTGAAAAACCAGCTCAAATCTTCAAACCTTGTAACCAGATCGGACTCCGAAAATTACTGAATAAAATTCGCAACTTGGAAACTGTTGAAAAGCCCTCGCCTTAATAAAATAAATACTCAGCAACTGACTTCTCTCATATCCCTGAAAAAAAATCAGGAGATTCTCCGGAATAAAAGCCTTGGAACTTACGGCCCTCAGAACCCTAAAATAGGGAAACTATTTAACAATTTGGCGCCCAATGTGGATACGCCTCACCAACTATTCAACAATTTGGCGCCCGAACTAAGGGACTGCCATACGAACTATTTAACAATTTGGCGCCCGAACAGAAGGACTACGAATCCTGAAAGCTAAGAAAAAACTAAAATAAAACAGGAAGACTTGACTCCCTGAAGCAGAAGAAAATAAAGAAGGACTTTGAATCCTGAAAACCAAGAAAAATAAAAAGGAACCTCGACTTCCTGAAGCAAAGAGAAATGGATTGCGTCCAACGTGCCCGAGAGTACATGACTGCCCTAGGCCTCACTCCGGAGCAACCAGACTATCGTGAAACCTTTCTTCAAAGAATCCGAATTCTAGAGGAAGCTGAAGAACGAGAACGAGCACTAGAAAGAGAAGAACGAGAACGAGCACTAGAAAGAGAAGAACGAGAACGAGCACTAGAAAGAGAAGAACGAGAACGAGAAAGAGAACGAGAGAGAAAGAGAACGAGAGAGAGAAAGAGAACGAGAGCATGAAATCCAGCTCCAACAACTCAACCAACCAAGGGCACCAGAAGCCAGACGGGTCAAAATACCCGATATCGCTGCTTTTAACCCTGAACAAGAGGGGATTCAACATCACAAAACTCCTCTATATCATGCCCAATCAAATGGCATAGTGGAAAGGTTTAACGGCACTCTAAAAATGATGCTACGGAAACTAGCGGCCGAACAACCCAAAGACTGGGATCTATATTTGCCTTCCTTGCTTTTCGCCTATCGTGACGCGCCCCAATCTGCCACTGGTTATTCACCGTTCGAACTAATCTACGGCCATCGGGTTCGAGGACCTTTAACCCTATTGAAAGAATACTGGACTACCGAGACTTCCGAAGAAACGGATCTCAACACCCAGCAATATTTGCTTGAATTAAAGCACCGACTCAAAGAAACATGTGCCATAGCTCGTGATAACCTCGGGAAAAGCCAAGAGAAAGCCGTGAAGTACCTTCATAGAAAAACAAAACTTAGAAGTCTTCAGCCTGGTGATCAAGCCCTAATCTTCGTCCCAGACTCCCGTAATAAATTAACAATGACGTGGAAAGGTCCTTACAAGGTTAATACGCGCCTGGGAACCTACACCTATTTATTAAACGTCGATGGAAAAGAAAAACTCTATCACATTAACCTACTACGGAAATATCAAGAGCCTGAAAACTTAAGTAAGGAGCCCGAAATTAATTATCTAGAAATCGAAGAAATGGAAGGAGCAGTAGTGAAAGAAGCATTCACCACTGCGTGCATAGCTGTCGAACCAACCGAAGACGAAGAAGAACTCGATAACAAGAACCCAGAAATTCCACTGAGTTCTGGTGAAAATGTTGAGCACTGCGCCATCGACGAAACACGATCCCCAGCAGAGCAAGCCCAATTAAAGGAGATCCTAGAAAAATATAACCATCTCTTCACCGATATTCCCGGACAAACTCAAACAGTAGTACATGAGATCAAAATCAAAGATCCTGATAACCTACGATTGCAGCATGCGTACCCTCTACCACTAGCATTGGAACCTCAACTCCTAGAAAATCTGGAGCAATGGATTAAACTAGGAGTAATTTCGCCATCCAGCTCTCCCCATTATTCACCCCTGCTAGCCGTACGAAAAAAAAACGGGAGCCACCGTTTCTGTTTAGATTGCCGCCATCTCAACAGCCAAACTCAGTTTGATGCGGAACCCATAGCGGATATTTCCGCCATTTTTTCTCGACTGGCCGGAAAAACCATCTTTAGTAAAATCGATCTAACTAGTGGATACTGGCAAAAGCCACTCCAAAAAGAGTCTCAAGCATATACTGCTTTCAAAACTCGTTCTGGACTCTACGAATTTAAGGTTATGCCATTCGGTCTCGCAAATGCCCCAGCCACCTTCTCAAGACTCGTCCGCCAAGTAATTTCCGGTCTCAAGGACGTCGAAGTCTACATGGACGATATACTCATCGCTTCTGATAGCTGGGAAAACCACCTCATAGCCCTAGACCAATTATTGGCCGCTCTTGCTCAACATGGTCTCAACGCTAAACCTTCAAAATGCTCTTTCGGATACCGCCAAATCCAATACCTAGGCCACCAATTGAGCAATGAACAAATCCGGCCTATGAATGACCGGATCGAAGCTATAAAGAAAGCTCCTTTACCAAAGAGAAAAACCGAGCTTCGAAGCTTCCTCGGTAGCATAGGATATTACCAGCAATTTATTCCGCATTACACCGAGCAAACTGCCCCTCTCCAAGACTTGCTAAAGAAAAACGTTCCAGATGAAATTCCCTGGACTGATGTTACACAGGATGTGTTTGAGACTTTAAAAAAGGCTTTGACTCAAGATCCGGTCCTGCAATTACCTGATCCAAAGCTTCCTTTTATCCTTCGAACGGATGCTTCTCAAATTGGATTAGGAGCAGTACTACTGCAACCCAGTAAGCGCGACTTCCGCTATTATGCACCCATCGCTTATGCTTCCCGACGCCTGCGAGGAGCAGAAACGAATTATTCAACGATCGATAAAGAAGCTCTGACCATATATTGGGCATTTCAAAAATTTGAAACCTACCTATATGGGAGGGAGTTTATATTGCAAACCGACCATCGACCTCTGTATCTGCAACAAGCGGATAAACTAAACCCACGACTTAAACGATGGGCTTTATACTTCAGCCTCTTTCAATTTAAATCAGAACATATTCCTGGAGTGGAGAACCATCTCGCCGACTTCTTATCCCGCTCTCCCAACCAACCAGAACTGGATTCAGCCTCTTCAGAAGAGAAAGGACAAGACTGTTCCTGAGCTGTATTAGAATAAGTGTTTCTAATTGTTAAGAAATAGTCTTAAGTATTCTTTATAAGCTATCTGATGTACATATGCACCATTATATTAATTTATAGGCCAAAAAGCACCGTCGACATCTGGCTTCATAGCATGTTCACGACATTACTTGCAGTAATGTCTCCTCGGTAAGGGCGTGTCAGGCTATTGTCAGAGATGCCGACTAGTGCTTTGTAATTTCGCGGGAGGAAAAATAATTCTCTCGCAAATAATCGAACTGGCGTATCACAGATACTTGCGAACCATATATCCATCTCAGATTTCAAAATTTCAACAGCCAGAAATTCTTCGGCTCTAAAACTTCAAAGCTTGATTTTTATATCAGCTCAAATTTCGCAGCTCGAATTTCATTTCGGCTCTAACTTTCTAAGCCTGTATTACCAGCGCGAAAAACTTAGCTTGATTCGTCTCGACTCAAATTTCGGAAGCTTGAAAAACCAGCTCAAATCTTCAAACCTTGTAACCAGATCGGACTCCGAAAATTACTGAATAAAATTCGCAACTTGGAAACTGTTGAAAAGCCCTCGCCTTAATAAAATAAATACTCAGCAACTGACTTATCTCATATCCCTGAAAAAAAATCAGGAGATTCTCCGGAATAAAAGCCTTGGAACTTACGGCCCTCAGAACCCTAAAATAGGGAAACTATTTAACAATTTGGCGCCCAATGTGGATACGCCTCACCAACTATTCAACAATTTGGCGCCCGAACTAATGGACTGCCATACGAACTATTTAACATACAGGTTTCAACATCTGCAACCGTCTACTACTATGAATGACAGTCGTGTGTTTATTTATACGTTTCGTGTCACGCTCCTAAAAATCGATAGGAAAAAATTAGCAGTGGTGATCTTGGTTTCAGTTCACGGTCAATTAATACACTCATTTTCGTACAAGTGCTCTAGCTATAATGCCACTTTCAAAACAATTGAGAGATCCAGAGCCTTATATACCAGAGTTCTAATCGTGGATACCAAGTTCGGCGGGGTATTGTATATTACAATGTACTGTATTACAATACACTCTATTGCATATTACAATATACATACACAAGCTCGCAGTTGCTTTCAGTAATGTTGAATTTCTGTATCTAGAATGCGACACGAATGGCTATAACTACTTCTCTTGCGGCTCATAAATACTGTGTTCCAAGTGTTTATTACTCTAATAAGAAAAATAAGTTACCTTTGGAATAAGTTTAAGCATGGAAACTCCACTGGAGCGAAAATTTGTTGAAGAAAGGTATTGAATCCTGTCATTTTTGACGGACTGTGTACGCTAGTTAAGAAATAAAATATTCATCTTATAAATTATGAATAGGTGGAGTTGGAGTCCCAAAATTGCGAATAGGCGGAGTCGGTGTTGGAGTCACCAAATTTTGGAAAGGTGGAGTCGGAGTCGGAGTCGGAGTCGCCAAATTCTGGAAAGATGGAGTCGGAGTCGGAGTCGGAGTAGCAAATTTATTCCTCCGACTCCGCAACCCTGCCTGCAACACACTCGGTCGATGTATTGAATATCATTATTGGACTTTGCACGGCGTCCTAAATTACTGGCTTATTAGAACAGGTAAACTAATGGCTTATTGCAACGGATTCATGAAACAGCGACGGTGCTACATGCACCGAGTGGAGAATTTCTTTATTTCCAAAGGATGATTGAATTACTGCCAATGATTTCGAATCGCCGAATGCGAAGGAGAGGGAAGCACGTGACCAGCTCTGTGTGAAATTCCTGAATATTGGCTATGTCTAATGAATTGTTGAAGTTTGGTACTACCAACACAAGTCTGCATGCAGCAGTCACGCATGATATTGTGAATATTTTAGTCATTATTATATGCATAATATACAGTAAATAATTATTATTTATTGATAATGTTTATACCAATTAGGTTTCATTATTTATTAATATCAATTAAAATAATAAACGCAGCAGCCAATCCATCCCCTAACAGCATCCAATACTATATTAATCTGCGGCCAATATTGTCTGAACTTATTTCCAATATCAGATCGATGTTTTTTTCTCATATACAAAAGAACAGACTATTATCGAATATTGACAAATGGTCAGTAATTGCCTACCCAATACTGGAAGCAGGAGCCAATACTTAGTTATTGCAAATCCAATACTGGACGTAGGAGCCAATACACAGTAATTGCCCATCCAATACTGAATGCAGGAGCCAATACTTAGTAATTGCAAATCCAATACTGGACGTAGGAGCCAATACACAGTAATTTCCCATCCAATACTGGACGCAGGAGCCAATACTCAATACTTAGTAATTGCAAATCCAATACTGGACGTAGGAGCAAATACTCAGTAATTGCCCATCCAATACCGGATGCAGGAGCCAATACTTAGTAAATGCCCATCCAATACTGGACGCAGGAAGGAGCCAATACTCGAAGTTCAAGTATTGCATAAGAACTCATCGCAAGCACGAAGTTTCGGCTGTGAAAAAGTCTGCGAAACGAGGCACTGGAGCGGAGGAAATTTCTAGACCCGCACTTTGGGGTGTTGACATGAATGATAAAGATGACATCACTTCTGCCCCCGTTGTACGCACGACCACGTAGCGGGCCTCTGGTGAGGGCTGCCGGGTACAGCGGGGGCTGTGGTGAGGGCTGTTGGGTACAGCGGGGCCTGTGGTGAGGGCAGCCGGTTACAACGGGGGCTGTGGTGAGGGCTGCCGGGTACAGCGGAGGCTGTGGTGAGGGCTGCCGGGTATAGCGGGGCCTGTGGTGAGGGCAGCCGGTTACAAGGGGGGCTGTGGTGAGGGCTGCCGGGTGCGCGGGGCCTGTGGAGAGGGCTGCCGGGTACAGCGGAGGCTGTGTTGAGGGCTGCCGGGTGCAGCGGGGGATGTGGTGAGGGCTGCCGGGTACAACGGGGGCTGTGGTGAGGGCTGCCGGGTACAGCGGGGGCTGTGGTGAGGGCTGCCGGGTACAGCGGGGGCTGTGGTGAGGGCTACCGGGTACAGCGGGGCCTGTGGTGAGGGCTACCGGGCACAGCGGGGGCTGTGGTGAGATCTGCCCGGTACAGCGGGGGCTGTGGTGAGATCTGCCCGGTACAGCGGGGGCTGTGGTGAGGGCTGCCGGGTACAGCGGGGGCTGTGGTGAGAGCTGCCGGGTACAACGGACAACGGGGGCTGTGGTGAGGGCTGCCGGGTACAGCGGGGGCTGTGGTGAGGGCTGCCGGGTACAGCGGGGCTGTGGTGAGGCTGCCGGGTACAGCGAGGGCTGTGGTGAGGGCTGCCGGGTACAGCGGGGGCTGTGTTGAGGGCTGCCGGGTACAACGGGGGCTGTGGTGAGGGCTGCCGGGTACAGCGGGGGCTGTGGTGAGGGCTGCCGGGTACAGCGGGGCTGTGGTGAGGCTGCCGGGTACAGCGAGGGCTGTGGTGAGGGCTGCCGGGTACAGCGGGGGCTGTGTTGAGGGCTGCCGGGTACAACGGGGGCTGTGGTGAGGGCTGCCGGGTACAGCGGGGGCTGTGCACATCGCGGCGTTAAGTGATGGGGCCTGTTGCCTCTCGTGTCGGTAGAACGCTAAATTACTAATTAACTTTTTGATATTATTGTGCCCATGTATTTTGTTAGACTGACTGATATTTTCTTTATTTTCAACTCTGCAGACTGTTACTAAAGATGGAGTTGGTCTCCGAAACGTTTTAGTGAACTGACTTGTTTTAATTTTAGAGTTTGTGCATACTTTATTGAATTTGATTTCAACAATGGGTGCTTTCTTCGTTTTGAAATTCCTGTAATTTATTTACAACTCCTTGATATGTGCTCGCTGTGGCACAGTCCACCAGTCCGCAAGTCCGCCACAGTGCTCGCTGTGGCACAGTGGTTAAGGGATCGGACTTGTATGTTGGAAGTCGCGGGTTCGTATCCCGGCGCTGGCGCTGCGATTTTCCCCGTTGGGTATAAGGGAAAGCTCAAGCACAATACCCCGCTCGACCCAAGTGTCGGAAATGGGTACCGGCTTTACGGGGGAACCGTCATGGTGTGCTATATATAGGGTTAGTTATAAGACATTTAAAAACCAATGCTTAAGGTCACTTGTATCAGGCTTGATTGGAAATAAAGCATCCCAAGGATGCCGATGTTTGTGGTTTGTTGTTAATATATTGATGTCAATTTTTTATATTTTAGTAATGGCTATAATATATTTTATGTTTCAAGTCATCAGTAAATTTGTGCCGTAAAAAGAAAATTTCGTTCAGCCTAGTCAGTTAAAAATTTTGACCTTTTAATAAAAATTATTATCAAAGCAGTAAATTCGGTGATTCGAGCATTAATGAGAAAGAACGAGTGCCCTGTTTGGTGTTCTAATTAGATAGAATTCATTCACTGTGGCCGGTGCGAGATCGGGCGAGTAGCGGGGACTGAAGTGATGTCATCTTTACCATCCACGTCAGTATGTCACGACCCCAAATGTTGGGTGCATAAATTCCCTCAGCTCCAATGCATGGTGTTGCAGATTTCTTCACAGCAGGAGCTCCTCTCCGATATTGTCCCCTCAATGTCTGTGTTTTCCAGCTAATGCTGATGATTGTATAGTTTGGTCGTGGTTTTCCTGATTATAGAATTCATAGAAAATAACATTCCATACAAAAACAAAGTCGAACGTTTAACCTTCAGCAATTTTTATAAGTAAGTTATAGAAGCCTCGAATATTCTGATTCTGGTAAAATTTGTGAAAAATGACATTCCATATTCTTGAGCTGAGTTGAAGATTTAACCGCTAACATTTGTTCACGTGTAGGTTATAAAAGGCTCAAAAAAAGTTTGATTTTATAATAGTTCATGGAAATTATATACCATATTCTTAAGCTAAGTACTGTCTGGTTATGCCTGCGAAGTGCGCATATTGGAATAGTTTACTTTAGGGTCTTGGCTCCCGCGTCCAGTGCTGGATAATATTCTCTGATTCTTTATTTGAGATAAAAATTGTCGATCTGATAAAGGAAATAGGTTCAGCCAATATTGGCCACTGTCGCGATACGTGAAAAGGGTTGTTAATCACATACGCATGAGAGGATTTTCAACCCCTGAATAAATATAATGTACACCTTTGTGCTCGCACGTTACCCACATAAATAAGCATGGAAAATAATGAGCACTGAAAAATAAAACATTTATTTTAAGATGAACACGTGGATATGGTCACAGGGAAATATATATGTGTATCGCCACAATAATTGCACACCAATGCCCTCGGGCAAGATGCTTATCATAAGCGACATGTATTATCCTGCGCAATGAGATAACTACACCTTGGCTACATAGAATCTCTTGGTTACTATCAAACAATGAATTTCGCACCATGAAGGAAAATTAGAAACATGAAATGAATATCCTGGCTAGCTCACACATGAAATAAAAGGTTATGCCAAAAGAATAGAACCTTGACTCACAGCAAGGTGTCAAATATAGAATGCCTCGCATTATACACACAGAATTCGAACATGAGCCAATTGCCCGCATCACACAAATCACATTTGATTGCGCGCCACTCGGAACGCACTATTCCATGTGCTGGCTGTGCTATAACTTTCACACTTAAAGATCACTTTTCTGAGTTCCAAACCAGTAAATTGGCCTAAACCATTTCTTGCAATTGTAGATCACGATGAATTAACACACTTCCAATACTGCTTGAGAATTCACGCAGTGCAGCTCAGACGATGAATTAACACACTCCCAATGCTGCTTGAGAATTCCCGTAGTGCAGATCAGACCGTCCCACGGTTCCGAAGTTCCTTCGCCCTGCGGTCCCGAAGTTCCTTCCTCATCAGCCGGCCGTAGTGCGGGAGCGCCATACTCAGCCCCCATTTCAAGCTCTGAATTCCGAGTCTGCTTGACCACTGCAGGACTCGTAGTGGCGGCATCATTGTAGACTCTGAAGGCGGTGCGGCTTCAATATTTTCTCGCTGAAATTGCTTGTGCGCCCGGAACTGATTACTAATATTCCAAATTCTCTCCGTGGCATGGTTGCTATGTTGATACTGGACGATTCCACCATAAAGCTGAGGTGCTTCGAGCAGTCGTGTTGCAAAATTGGAGCTTCGACGATTTATGATCGTCGGCGTTGCCTTTCTTGAAAATTTCGATGTGCTCAGATGTTCGATTTGCTGATTATATTGGAGGCACACCAGCAGTGCGCCGGCGTGCCTGTTTGCGTGCCCCTCAGATACGTGCACCTCTTCCGCACTCGCTTCCACCAAAAAGAACCCTGATTATCCTCTTTTCACTCCTTTTATGTGTGTCGCCTCTTTCTTTCTCGAAGGATCTGGATTTTTCCTTGTAAAGATCACGTGTTTCCCTCGTGATTGGTGGAGCCTTGTTTGTTTCGGAGATTCTGAAATGTAATTGGTTCGCGCTCTGACACACCCACAAGCGTGATCCCTTCCAGAGCGCTGATTGGCCGAAGAGGTGCGGTGCTTGCCGAGGTGCGAGCGCTCCCGCGCCTACGTGTCTACGTGTGTGCTGTGCGTTTGTGTATCGATGTGCGTGTGTGCTCCCATGTGTGTTTTGTGTATGTGTGTGCCTGAGATTTGTGTTTGTGTGCAAGACTGTGTGTTTATGGACGCCTGAACCTTAGCAAGTTTGGGCGAAACGCTGACCACTTGAGCTCGACAGATATTTATGAACATCTTGTCCCTTCGAAATTTGAGAAAACTTCGCGGCGCTGCGTTGATCCACACCCCACATCCTACACATTACAATGTTTGTAGCCCAGTAGAATGTTTGCATTTCTTAATATGTTTTAGCTTCACGGGATTTAGCCAAAAAAAATTATCACGTAACAGTACAATATCATCCAATATGAACATAGCTTTACGTGATTTAGCCAAAAACATGTCATGTGATATAAACATACATATTTCGTAACACCATAGATTGATTGAATATTGGGTGGTGGGTTTAGTACTGTAATTATTATTCATAAATAATAACATTTATTTAATTTATTGATCATAAATAATTTCAATTATTCCATTATTAAAACAGTTTATCCATAGAAATTAAATGATTTATCAAAATATTCAGAAATTATTCACCGGTCTTAAATCCTACTTGAACTTTAATTAAATCCCTCTCCTATAACTGCCCGTCGATATATATAATATATAAATCCCTCGCCTAGAACTGCCCGTCGATATGTATAATATACAAATCCCTCTCCTATAACTGTCAGTCGATACACATTCAAATCTGTGCACAAAAGCTGGCTGGAATAAAATATTCCATACATACGCCAGACGCAGCAGAGTATCAATACATCCACACCGATGAGGTAGGGGAGCCACCATCACTCATACACGCACCACACACCCGCGCGTGAAAGTCACCTACACCGCTCACACATGCGCGTGAACGTCACCTACACCACACACCCGCCCCTGTGTCACCTACACCACACACCCGCACGTGTACGTCACCTACAACGCTCACACGTCACGCGTTACATTAATTTTCTGCACAACTCAAGGTCAGCTCGAAAGCTGCAAAATTTTAATATTGGTAATAGATTTTGGAGCCAGAACCACTAAAACGGCCCTTTCATGGACCATTTTAGAAATTAAACGATAAATAAATATACATTGAAATACTGTGATTTTCGAGAGTTGGTAGAAATAAGTATCCGTTGAATATCACGATCAGTTTAAAAGTAATTTTTGGCGTGAAAATGAATATTTTAAGAAATCGTATAGGTCGAAAGTCACTCTGCACCCAAATGTGTTATGGCTAACCCCAAAGTAAATATAAAAAAAAATTTCAACAGTGAGTTCCAACGCAACAAAACGCACACATCAACAACAGGATATAACTATAAATTTATGTGATTGCGAATTTTTTAAAACTCAATGTCAACTCATTCTGTACTTAAATGATAAGTAATTTATCCCGATATATCGAGTTAACAGAAAAATATTGAGTCTGCGTTAGATTAACATTTATACCAAATCATTTACACCATTCTTCTGTGATTAAACGCCAAATGTCTCCTTAAAGTTATACAAATCGATATCTGTACATATTTTGTGCGTAATTTGTGCGATGTTATCACAATGGGCATCTGAGTGAACACATCAAATTGGTTGGTGCGTGTGTCTGTGACGCTCACAAGGACGCTCAATGACCGTATCTGTGATACGAGTTTCACAAGTGCACAAGTACAAGAATATTCTGATGGCGGGTACTGTTGGCATGGATATATTTGTTGGGCATCCACAGCTGGAGGATTTGTCTGAAGGAAAATCGAATCCCGTCATTTTGTACGGGTCGTGTACACTCGTTACATATAAATCGCCCAGTCATGTGTACCAGAGTATACACACACACACAAACACACACATGTATATCCGCACGCACTTTGCCATGCATGAATGCAGGGCTTCAAATGTAACCAAAAGGCACCAACTTCAGGCTCCACAGCACCAAAATTCAGGCTTAATTTGTTATATTGCTGGTTACCCAACATTGTGAACCTTGATCACTGTTATCGTTAGTAAATTTTGTTTATACAAATTGCAACGCATTATTTTACTGAGACGTTTTCACAATGGACTAAAATTCATGAAACAAATGTTCTAAAAAGATCCGACTGCGGTATAAATTGAATATTTAGAACAGTTCTTCTTATAATGTTTTTTGTACAATGGAAACTATTCGAGGGTAAACAAATGTAAACTTTAGTTCTCCGATACTATGATCACGGGCAACAAAACGCCTATATCAATTTATTTGGCAAAGCTATATATCTATTGTGATAGTGGATTCATCAAACCTCAATGTCAACTTATTCTACACTTAAATGTTGCAATATGGATTCCTATATATTGAGTGTACTATAAGTAAACAATGAAATAAGATAGTTCATTTTGTCTTGAGGTCATTATTTGTGCAACATTATTCATCCCACAACCAATAATCCTTCAGCCAATGCCCACCACAAGCGCACACGCCCACCAACAATAACAGGAACAAATTTAACAGTTGTAACAACACCATTTAATGAAGCCTGAAATATCGAATGAAGTTAGCCATCGAACAACCAAAACAACAGCAACTATTGGCTGAACTTTGAGCGTTCACGAAGAGCGTCTTTTTTATTTCGAGTATATATGATTTAATAATATTCTATGTGTACTAGGATGCATTGAGGTTGCATTAGAAGGGGACTGATTCAAGTTAGTGGAATGTACGGTGATGTGTGTGACTTTATCAATGGTGTGTGGTAGTATTGGTGGTAAATGTTGGGGTAGTTGTGGTATATGGCAAAATCCCTATGTAAAACAGCTGTAAAATACAATATGAGCTGTAAAATAATGTGAAAAGAACTTTTCGTTCAGTTGTTGGGGCAAGTTTTGTATTATTCTACTTGTAGAAGATAGAGACCGGGGCCTCGCAAACAGCGAGAAGCAGACTACAGAGAAATGAACGACTTATATGAAATGATTCAATCTAATTATACATCTGGTAAATACTGGAGTCTAATCTAAGACAAGAATTGGGGAAATAAATAATATCTACCCAATTATTTACCTACGTGTAGGATTCTGACTTTGAATTGCTTGTATATCAAACGCCTGAAAAAAATAGTGATGTCACCGCAAAATTCTTTTACAATTTCATAATTATAAAGTTTCTGTATACATTCATTTCTCTCAAAAAAACGTAATTATCATCGTTTTTAATATATTATTTTATTCGAATTTCATTTTTAATTCTGAAATGAAAGTTTTTGAAGAAAATGAATGTGAATTATATTTATTTGTACATTCATTTTCTAATTTTTGAAACACACTCGAAAATTAGGTGCGCCACACGACGTCCTTGTTCGGTACCAAATACGGTATTTCTATTTTTAAAGCCTACGGGTGAACAAATACTACATAGAGTACTATGTCCGGACTAAGCCTTAGATGTGGTATATGAGAATAGTTCAATTCTGAGTATTGGCTGCCGTGTCCAGTGTCGGACAATGTTCCCTCAGTGCAGTGACTCACTACGTGGTAAAGCGCAGTGCTGCGGTGGCCCCACCTCCGGCAGCGAGTGTTGTTGTACTGGCCTGACGTACTAGAGAAACTAGTATGTCTGACATACTAGAGAAACTGGAATGACTGACATATAAGAGAAACTAGTATGTCTGACATACTAGAGAATAATAATGAAGGCATCTACGGATGCTTTATTTCCAATCAAGCCTGATACATATCACCTTGTACATTGGATTTTCAAATGCCTTATAACTAACGCCAGGACGCCATGACGCTTTCCCTCGGTCAAGACCGGTACCCATTTCAGACACCTGGGTAGAGTGGGGTATTGTACTTGGAATTTTTCTCCTATACCCAACAGAGAAAATCGCCACCGCCAGCGCCGAGTTTCGAACCCGGGTCTCTGCTGCACGGCGGCAGAACCTCTAGCACATGGCTATCGCGAGCACTTGTGGGTCTGACATACTAGAGATACTGGAATGATTGACATGTAAAAGAAACTAGTATGTCTGACATACTAGAGAAACTTGTGTGTCTGACATACTAGAGAAACTGGAATGACTGACATATTAGAGAAACTAGTATGTCTGACATACTAGAGAAACTGGTATGTCTGACATATAAGAGAAACTAGTATGTCTGACATACTAGAGAAACTTGTATGTCTGAGAAACTAGTGTGTCTGACATACTAGAGTAACTGGTATTTCTGACATAAAAGAGAAACTAGTGTGTCTGGCATACTAGAGAAACTGGAATGACTGACATATAAGAGAAACTAGTATGTCCGACGTACTAGAGAAAGTAGTATGTCTGACATACAGGTGAAACTGGTATGTCTGACATACTAGAGAAAGTAGTATGTCCGACATACTAGAGAAACTAGTATGTCTGACATACAGGTGAAACTGGTATGTCTGACATACTAGAGAAACTAGTATGTCTGACATATAAGAGAAACTAGCATGTCCGACGTACTAGAGAAACTAGTATGACTGACATACTAGAGAAACTAGTATGTCTGAAGTACTAGAGAAACTAGTATGTCTGAAGTACTAGAGAAACTAGTATGTCTAGTATGTCTGACATACCAGAGGGGTATATCGTGTAGCGAAAATCGGGTACAATCGGGTAGCGAAAATTGCTTTACTAGGTGTGGAAATGTCTGGTAAGTGGTATCAAATTACAAGTTAAATTTACCACCTAGGTTGAGTAAAGCTGTTGAAGAATATTATTAAATTAATGCACGCAGACAGTGATAAGCTTTAAGGGGAACGTCCGGGTTTGAGACCTTTTTTCGTCCGATTCGTTTGAAAATTAGGCAGTATTTGTCTTTTGTGAAAGTAAACTTTTTTTACTCCTGTTATTTTTTCGATTTAGGCCTTATTTTTTTTTTGACGAAAAATGTGTTTTTGGTATATTTTTATTGATATTTCAGATTGGAACTCCTCCTTCAGTTTTGATGCTAGAACAAAAACAAAGACAGTTTTAGAACCCTTGAAACATTTCTAACAAACTCAAATTCGGCGTTTTTTCAAATTCAAATTTTGTCTATTTTTTCGAAATTTTTTGAAATTTCAAAAATCTGCAAAAAATTTTTGGGTTTAGAGCTATATATGTTTTCAAAGAATTCGAATTTGGAAAAAAGCCGAATTTGAGTTTGTCAGAAATGTTTCAAGGATTCTAAAACTGTCTTTGGATTTGTTCTAGCATCAAAACTCGAGGGCAAGTCCCGTTTTGAATGGTAAAAAAGGAAAATTTTTCACTACAGCCCAAAAACGAACTATGTCTATTGAATTTGAATATAACGGAAATTTTTTGTACATGAATGCAGTTTCCATGATCTATTTCGATGCACGAACAATGAGCTGCATTTTCCTTGTGAATTTCAAGTAAAAATATAAGAAATATCGTACTTATGAGTAAATAAAAATAAAACATTTTATTTCAGTACTCGCCATGTTCAGACTTCTTCAAATATTTCCGTCCGATTTGTTTGAATATTGGCCAATATATGTATTTCATGAAAGGAAACCTTTTTTACTCGTGTCACTTTTTCGATTTATGCCTTAGTTTTTTTTTTTTGAAAAAAAAAGTAGTTCAGAATATTTTTTTGAATATTTCAAAACGAGACTCGTCATCGAGTTTTGACGCTAGAACAAAACCAAAACCAGTTTTAGAATCCTTGAAACATTTCTAACAAACTCAAATTGGCTTTTTGGCACGATAACCCATCCCCTAAGGATCCTTTTTCAACAAAAAAAAAATTGGGCCTAAAATTCATCATTTTCGGTCCCCTTTTCACCCCCATGGGGTGGGGTTCTAGTGTCCGTAGGGCCAAAAAATTTCATGGCACAATAACCTATCCCCTAAGGATCCTTTTTAAACAAAAAAAAATTGGGCCTCACAATCATCCTTTTCGGTCCCCTTTTCACCCCCCTGGGGGGGGGGGGGGGTTCTAGTCTCCGTAGGGCCATAAAATTTCATGGCACAATAACTCATCCCCTAAGGATCCTTTTTCAACATAAACAAAATTTCCAGTGGGGGGAGCCACCGGGGCCCAATTTGGCTCGGGACGTTCCCCTTAACACAAGCTGTTGCCGTAGATTTTCGATGTGACTCTGACTTCAGTTCATAAATTGAGTGGTGAACGAATCCCACTGATACCATGACGGGGAGAGGTCAGCATTGTAGATTGCAGTTGTCAATGTGCTGGAGAACAGAAGAAGTACCAAATGAGGAATAAAGAGAGGCGATAGACGCCCATTGACTAACCACACGTAGTGGTCTGCTAATTAGTTAAGAGTCACGGGTAATAGAAAGCTAGAGTGTGCAGAGCAGCACACACCTCAGGCTGTACCAGGCATTGAACTCGACCTAGGCCGCGAGCGCCGCGTATTTCCGGTGGCTCTGGCTGGTAACTGTGCCGTGATAGACGACAGCGTGACCATGAATATGGCTAGGTGTATAGCCATGAATATGACTAGGTGTATAGCCAAGAATATGACTAGGTGAATAGTCATGAATATGACTAGGTGTATAGCCATGAATATGACTAGGAGTACAGCCATGAATATGACTAGGTGAATAGCCATGAATATGACTAGGTGTATAGCCATGAATATGACTAGGTGAATAGTCATAAATATGACTAAGTGAATAGTAATGAAAAAGTTGTGCTTGTACGACTGACGCATAACTGACGAGTGCACACTATTTAAAAGTAAAGCAAAAATCCATTAATTTCTTAGTTATCTGCACTTATTGTTTTGTGGCGCTCCTTCAGCGAGTTTAATTGTTTTTGCCTAATAAAAAAACCTTCCAAATAAAATGTATGGCAACACTTGCCATTTATGCGTAAGCTAAGTCGATGTTCAACTTGTCAGTTCAATCCATGAAAGCAGGATGTGCGCTAGATACTAGAAGTAAATTGTTTAGGGTTTATTGATTCTTGTGTAATCTTGTTTACACTTCTTAAACTAGTTTCAAACATATAATTAGACAAATTTCATAATTTATTTCATTGCATTTCTTTTCTGTTCCAGACTAGGTAAATTAACCATTGAAATTCCGCTTAATTCTAGTTTCGTCTGTACAGTTCCAACCCGTCAGAACCCCGTATTAGGGTGAGTTTGATTGCTCATAATTTCACGTTGGTCAAGCTCTCTAAACTTCAATGTCCGATATCACCTTTTCTGTTATTTAACTCTTGTGTAACATGATTTATTTTGTTTATACCGAATTGTAAACGCTTGAAGTATATGAAGTAAAAGATCGAACTTGAACTTTTCAGGTTTCGGTTTGCGGACGAAACTTCGATTCAAATTATTTATCCTGCCTGGCTAGTCATAAACGGACTTAACCCCCCACAGTTTTTTGAACATGGTAAACGATCAAGTGCGTCATAACAGTCATCTTGCAAGCCTACTCGAATTTCAAGATCAGTAAAGCTTTATGCTATGTTATTTGAAATATATCAGTAGTTTAAGAATGCAATTTATCGTCAAGTCCAATAAAGTTTCCACGGGACAACTTACAACATTGCACGATTAAAATTTAGAGAATTTAACTTCAATATTGATTTTTAACATGACAACTACATGTATTCATGTGCGTGTAAAAATTATGCATTTACGTGTGTTTCTTATGTATTCAGTTGTGTTCTTCTGTTTTTTCCTCATGCTTCATTTTAACCCCGTATACGCTTGAGCTTTTAAGTTTTTGATTAAGGCGTTGATGTAACGCGATATGTGAAATATTATCATTTACAGTATAAAAGTATACTGTCACACACAGTAAGACAAGACGTAATGTTCTTGTGTAGAAGCCGCACGTGATTGTTGGCATGTGATGCAAGTATTGACGACTTAGCACATATGGGATTTTTTTGCCGTGCATTGTCTGGGAACGTCTCAAGTGAGCACGCTCATGTCTCGATAAGAATTAATATGCTAAATTCACACTTTAAATACAGATTGGAAAATTCGAGCGACATCCGGCTGCTGCTGCCGAGATTTTAACCAGGAGATAGTATTTTCGATCCCTCAGCAAATTAAATGCCTATTCGGAATTCAACTGATCTTTATTGAGTCAGCATTGGTTCTCCGAGAAAACTTAAATAATCATGAGAGACCTGCCTTTGTTGGACATTTTAATCATTGACTATAAAGTCTTAAGAAAGTTTACTCGTCACTAACTAAATAATAAGATTCGTTGAATGATCACTCTAACACTAAAGGTGTTTCTCATTTCACTTCATTCAAGCATTCGTGTACTAAATTTTGCCCTTTAGCCATGCTAATCGTTTCGTATATTTTCCAATTTCAGTTCGCACGGGTGCGAGCGGTAACACGGCATCTTTTGACATGGTAACGTGGTATCTGTACATGGGTCAGTTGTACCCGCGTCAACAATACGAAAGTTGTAGTTCTTCGTAGCTTCTAAGTTAGTCATTCTTTTTGCCTTCAAAGTTTTTTGTTGTTGTAACTCATCAGGGATTTAACATATAAAAGTACAACTAAATTGCTATTGCTAACGGTGTTTGAACAATTAGAACAATGTTGTATTACTGTTTTTTTAGTAACTTGTATTAGAAAGTGCATAGTAATGGTTTTTTATTAAAGTTGTTTTCTCCGTAACAGTTCCATCGAGCTTTTACTTTTCGGTTGAAAGTTTTTTGTTTTGGCGAGCGTTTAATTACCTTCAAACTATGATAACAATCAACTTCGACGTTGTGGCAGAGGAATTGACTTAATTTGACCTAAATTTTGCCCTTACATAACTGTTACTCATTTTGCTTTATTCAGATTTTCAAAATTTTCTAAACATTTCATAAATTATTCCGTTTTGTAGTAGACTTTCTTCAACTGTTCACTTTTTATGTCAGAGTTTCCTTGAGGAACCTACGTTATAAAAGTTTTATTAATCCCATTGGCTTGTTAATGTAAATGAAACCGATCTGTTACCGGTTTTCCTTTGTTCCTTGTTGGGGTAGTTGTTCCGTTTCTTTTTATTGGTTCATAATCGTATAACCTATATAATCTCATAGCCTTAACTTTTGTAACCATGAGTTTCTACGGTAATTCGTCACTGGTTTTCATTCTGCAAGCACGTACTCTTATTAGCGTACTCTGAATCGACTGAATTTTTAAAAGGTTGCGATTCTTTTCGGTGTATATGTCTTTGTAGTAATTTTTAATTGGGACCAAACTTTTTCTAGTGCTTGTAACTCTTTAGAATTCGATATTTTAACATGCGCAGTAGTATTTCATGTTTCCCTTCTTTTCATTACTCAATGCGAATTTATCCGAAGCATTCTCCAGAACTGTTTAAAAACGAATAATGTTGTGAAAACAAATTTACCTTTGCAATTTACCAATTGAGTTTTTGTTAATTGATGATTCGATGTTGATAGAGCCAATTCATTTCCTTGCGAGCGTACTTAATGCGTAGTCAATGTTATGTCATTTGTCTGAATGGTCACTCATTCTAATGTTTAGTTCTAAGGAAGAAGGTATTTTTTTTATTGCATTTGCTTACGCTGCCCTTTTTCCCTTTTTGTGTTGCTTCGCATTTAGCATTTTAGCATTTGTTATCAGTTTAAATTTTAGTGATCGTTGTGTAAGTGGAAATGGCGGACTGTTCTAACTTCGTTGTTTTAATATAACAAATTATTAATTAATTGCGTGTAGGTTCGCAAACATTCTGTGCTATTGAGGTCTATGCGTTTTTTATTGCAGTTTTTTTGGAATATCATTTTGAATCTAAAAATTTTATTTTTATTTTTGTTCTCGGCCTACAGCATTCCCGTATAAGAGGGAAATATGTGGCTTCCTCCATACATTCGTGAGCCGAGCCGCGTAAAAGCGCTCGTCGTGTCTGAGCAATCGCACTTTGCCAGCACGGCCCGCCGGTAGCCCCTGGCTAGCTAGGTCCGATCCCAGTAAACTGATAGAAACCTGCCAGCATTTCCTTCCTTACCTGACGACAACGGTAGCTCCAGAGCCGGGGCTTACATTCACAGTACGGTTGTTTAGAGGACATCATTCACTCCAGTATGAACTTAACAGAAAGTTCTTGTGTACGCTATATAATAGTATTTTTGCAGCCCACGGGCTAACAATAATCAGATGTGGAATACATTCGGGAAGCAGAGCCCGGAATGTGATCATGTGGGACTGGTGTAATTCTGAGTATTGGATCCTACTTCCGGTATTGGATATACGCACTGAGTATTGGCTTCCGTATCCAGTCTCGGATAATGTTATAATGAGACATTAGCTGATGGTGGTGGGGACATTGCTGTGAACACATCTGCAGACGCAGTAACTAGTGGCAGGCAACACCTGCAGACGCAGTAACTAGTGGCAGACAACACCTGCAGACGCAGTAACTAGTGACAGACAACAACACCTGCAGACGCAGTAACTAGTGACAACAACACCTGCAGACGCAGTAACTAGTGGCAGACAACATAGCCATGTGCTCGCGATAGCCATGTGCTATAGGTTCCGCCGCCGTGCGGCCGGGACCCGGGTTCGAAACTCGGCGCTGGCAGTGGCGATTTTCTCTGTTGGGTATAGGAGAACAATTCCAAGCACAATACCCCACTCTACCCAGGTGTCTGAAATGGGTACCGGTCTTGACCGGGGGAAAGCGTCATGGCGTTCTGGCGTTAGTTATAAGGCATTTGAAAATCCAATGTACAAGGTGATATATATCAGGCTTGATTGGAAATAAAGCATCCTTAGATGCCTTCATTATTATTATTAAAATGTTGCTATGGTGCTGGTTTAAGTACAGGGATGAAGCTCCGTCCCTACACCAACACCAAAATATCAATGTAAGTATTGACAAATAATATTAAAGAACTGATTTATACATCAACAAAAACATAAGAAGTGAAAATAATGCAAATAGCATCAACAATGATAGGCGGCATGTTATCCTACGGAGCATTTCTGTCGGGCTCGAATGACTATGCCAGAAAATGAATTAGTTACCGTTGTTGGCCAAAACAACATTTGCACATTGAAAAGAAATTTGCCTAATTTTAAATGAAAGAATAGCATTGAAAACAAATAATGAGTGAATTCATTTATGATAGAAATTGTAATTTCATTAGATAAATGATTTTTCACGTTTATTATTTAAGCGCACAATATTATATTTGGTAAATTAGGATGAGGGTCAACTGTTTCATGTAGTGAAGAAACGATAAAATAATTTGACGGGTAGATAAAATATGTTTGAGAGTCAGGTTAGACTCGCATGAACGATGTCAGCATCACCTGATGAGCATTAGCCCTATGAGAGGAGTGGTCTCTGCTAGGCTTAAAGGAGCTTTTAAAAAGATATTCGTTTGAGTTAGAGTAATTTGGGTTGAGAAACTTGGTTTTCTGAACATAAATCTGTGGTCAGTTACTGCCAGCACGCCGAAATTTTCCTGTACAGTTTACTCTATGAATATACAAAATTGCATCGTTTAGCCGTAGGCAATGAGACATATTAGCTGATTATGAAAATATTAGTTAACTATGATACAATTGCCGTGAACACACCTGCAGACGCAGTAACTAGTGGCAGACAACAACACTTGCAGCATAGTAACTAGTGACAAACACCCACAGGTCCAGGACGCACCACCAAGAAGAAACGCTCTTACCTGGCTAGAGCACATGAGAGTAGTCGATATCTGCTCACCAAAATTATTGACATCACACATAATTAAAGATATCTGACGAGCGGCTGGTCGGAATTTGGTCATTCGAAATTGACATCATCAAAATGATGGATCCTGTCCGACGTTGTGTTACACCAGCACCGTATCTACACTAGCACCGTACCTACACCGGCACCGTACCTACATCAGCACCGTACCTACACCAGCACCTTACCTACACCAGCACCATAACAACTGATGTCTTAACGTATATAATAAGAAGAAAACGGTAATGTATTGATTTCGACCCACTATGAAAATTTAAAAACGAGAATAATGCCAGTAGTGCAACAATGGGGGTTAACATATTGATTTCAATGGAATTGAAACCTAGTGTTAAAAATTCCTTGATTTTTATTTTGATGAAATAATAATAAAATAATTCAGTCAGCCATAGAAACTTCGATTTTCTCCTACAGATTTCGTGAGAATTGACATTAAAATGGGATTAAAAATGTCGACAAAATAAATTTTTAGCAACATTAAATAGAGTTAATTTTCAATTTTCCAGCTTTTTATAAACGTTCATACATATATTTCTACGTATCGAATTTATATTTATCAAAGTCATACGATCCAAAACCAATTTTACTTCGAAAAACTCCTTTAAGTTCCTTATCTTGTTGAAACTTGCAGCCGATAGCGGCAAATTAATATGTACGAGTAACTTCAATTCGAGGTAGGTGAGTGAATTGAGTTGCATGCTAGAGGGAGGCCGTCGTTCCCTTGGCTACCTGACGTCCCGAATACAAAGCTGGGGTCGGTCTCAGCCAGCGCGCCGCCGTGTTCTGTGTAGCTGCTGCCTAGATGTGCCACATGCAGCGTTTGGCCGTAGGCAGTGAGACGTGTGAGCTGATGGTTTGTCTACATGTTAGTTGACTGTGATACTATTGCTGCAAACGCAACACCTGCAGACGCTGTAACTAGTGGCAGACAACACCTGCAGATGCAGTAACTAGTAGCAGACAAAAACATGTGCAGACAGACACAGTAACAAGTGGCAGAAAACACCTGCAGATGCAGTAACTAGTGGCAGACAGCAACACCTGCAGACACAGTAACTAGTGGCAGACAACAACACGTGCAGACACAGTAACTAGTGACAGACAACACCTGCAGACGCAGTAACTAGTGGCAGACAACAACACCTGCAGACGCAGTAACTATTGGCAGACAACAACACCTGAACCGCAGTAACTAGTGGCAGACAACAACACCTGCACACGCAGTAACTAGTGGCGGACAACAACACCTGCAGACGCAGTAACTAGTGGCGGACAACAACACCTGCAGGCGTAATATCTAGTGGCAGAATACACCTGCAGATGCAGTAACTAGTGGCAGAAAACAACACCTGCAGACACAGTAACTAGTGGCCGACAAAAACATGTGTAGACACAGTAACTAGTGGCAGACAACACCTGCAGATGCAGTAACTAGTGGCAGACAACAACACCTGCAGACACAGTAACTAGTGGCAGACAACAACACATGCAGACACAGTAACTAGTGACAGACAACACATGCAGACGCAGTAACTAGTGGCAGACAACAACACCTACGGACGCAATAACTATTGGCAGACAACAACACCTGCAGACGCAGTAACTAGCGGCAGACAACAACACCTGCAGACGCAGTAACTAGTTGCCGACAACAACACCACAGGACACACCAACACACACGCTACACTCCCCCCTCGCTGTAGCGCGAGTCAACTCGTATTGGGGCAGCCGACATCGACTCACATAATTTATACGTTCAGGCAAACGCGCGTTGCGCCCTGCCTCACAGACTAGATCAAAATTTCACTTTCTAAAGTTGACGTAGTTGAATTTGAGAAAATCTTTTATGCCTAATTCGACGACTCAAACAATGATGGTTTAAATAAATTGAATCGAAAGCTATTGTTTGGAATTAATTCTCTATTCATGGAAATTTAAGTTATGTCACATCAAAATTAAGCATACAAGCTGAGCAACAGGTCCACGTTTTCGAAGGATAACTATGGAAATTTGATTTGTGCATTGAAATGATATCGTGTAAGTTTGGTACTCATTTCATTGCTCGTCATTTCGCTATATCATGATTAGAGTTATTATCATTGTACTTTTGGTGTCATTGTAATACATGAACACATGTTCAGGACATGCGCTACGCCAAATTTCCTGCTGTAGGGTTTGGGGGTTCCCGGTTTCATCACGGATGTTATTTCCTGAGGTCCTGGCTAGTGTCTCACAGACAGGTTCGGTTCTAGGGATCGTCTAAGTATCTTTTGCGTAAGAAGGGGGAGGTAGAGTGACACTCAGATCGCGATGATACTTTATTGGAGTGATGTGCTGAGATATAAGGAATACACTGAACGGCACACGGGCGGGCAGCGCCCAGCACAGCTGTGCCACGGGCACAAGCCGCAAACCCGGCGGTGGCTCTTCTCGACTGTCTTTGAATGCCTCACGGCCTGATATTACAGCGCGTTATATAGGCAGCAGTATCTTAGGTGGGCTTTCCCATATTGATAACAACACGAATAACAACACAAGAAGTCCCGACCCGACACCGTCTTAGGATCACCAACCTCCTGTTTAGATGCACCGATCTCAGGACGACCTATAACGCGATGCAAAATATTATGTTGATGGCTAGGGCAACTATAAGGAAGGAATTACATGGCCATTTGGCGTACATTGCTATGATGATAGTTATTGTTAAATAGTTAAGTAAAAGATGATAATAAACAACAGCTAAATGAAAAAAAGCAACACATTATAATAGAAATACGAAAGTGAAAATAGTAACAAGAACAACAACTACAAAACAGTCAAGACATCAACATTCCCCACAACGGAACACAAGTCAACACGAAAGCTTCCTTCCATTCACTAACAACACGAATAAACACACAGCAAACTCACTCACTCTGAAAAATAGTCGAGTTGCTCTCGTAGGTTTTTTGAAGTTAAATGACCATATTTTGTTGAAAGTGACAATAATAAAAATATAATAGGGCCTACCAATAGTTCAGTTTGAAATGTGTTTAACTAAATTTTTACTAGTTACTGCGTTTGCAGGCGTTGTGTTCACGGTAACTGTTCAAGAGTTATTACCTAACATTCATCCCCACCATCAGCCCTCATTTGTCTCATCACTCACGGCCAAACAATTCAAACAATTTATTTACCACAGGTGATACAGAGGTAGAATGTTTCTTAAGTCTAGTACAATGGTTAAATTTGAGTATAGCTACCTGTGGGCCCGAACAAGTTCAGCGACTTCTAGGGCATCCTATCATCACGTTATTCTAAGGTGTACAACAATGTTTAACCTAGTTTACTTAACCTAGTTTTGCATTAGACTGATCATTGAGATAATTTACCCGATATTTTATGCTGTATTTTACTATATAGGTCAAATCGGCTATATTTAACAGTATGTTCGATAAAACGATTCAAGAGCAGACTGAAGATCGGTTATGTTACTCACAGCAAGTTACATTATTACATTGTCAGTAGTTACATGTAGGAGGCAAGATTTGACATGGTGATCTTACACGACTAGTATTCTGATAGGAAGTGAGACTCAAGATGTCTTTTGAATACTTTGTACGAATTACATTTACGGATCTCCGTAGGTATAGAGTTCCAAGCTTTGGTTCCAACGCAGAGGATACTGTGTTGCGACCGGGCCTTCGAATAATAAGGAAGCATGAATTTACTTCTATTTCGGGTTAAATGGTCGTGATGACCAGTTTGCGCAGTCAATAATTGTCTTAGGCTATTGTCGCCATCATTTCTTAATGTTTTGTAAATGAAATTACAGATGGAGATTTTGTAGAGATCCGAAAGTTTAAGTATTTGTAAATTTTTGAAGGAATCATTTGTGTGAGCATTATATTCTAGGTTCTTTACCGCTCTGACAGCTCTTTTCTGCAGAGTAAAAATTTTGTTGGTTTTATTTTTATCAGTTCCATGCCATGCTTCTATTCCGTATTGCAAGTATCGAGAAATAAGCGTTCGGTAGAGCATTTGTAAAGCTGTTTCAGGCAGAAAATTTTTAACTTTATTTAGGATTCCGATGGATTTTGATAATTTAGAACTAATATGAGTGATGTGCTCTTTGAAGGTCAGATGTTTATCTACTATGATGCCCAGAAACTTACATGAATTGGTTTCTTCGATTTCACCTTCGCCAATTTTAATGCATGGGAGAGATACATCTTTCTTGTATGAGAATGTAATATAATTTGTTTTATCAATATTAAGGCTTATTTTATTAGCTTTGAGCCACGATGAAACCTTATGAAGTTCATTATTTATACTCTCCACAATCATAGCGGGATTTTGGTTCGGAAGGACCGCAGAAAGCGTACTGTCATCGGCAAAAAGTATGAATTTGAAGAATGATGTAGATTTTACAATATCATTGATAAAAATCAGAAACAGGAGAGGCCCAAGAACAGATCCTTGTGGAACTCCATGGCTAATTGTCTGTGGGTCTGATTTTGCGTCGTCAATGACAACGTATTGCTTCCGATTTATTAGGTATGATCTGAACCAATCATGGGCAATCCCTCGAATGCCATAACAGTGTAGTTTCGAGAGTAGTATTTTATGGTCCACACAATCGAATGCTTTTCGAAAGTCAAGAAATACAGAGAAGACAGGCTTTCCTTCATCTATATTAGAATAGAGGAATTGTAAATGATTTAATATAGCCTGTGTTGTTGATTTTTTAGAGCGAAAGCCGTATTGTTTATCGTAAAGAAATGATTTTTGTTCAAAATAAGAGTACACTTTTTTATACACAATCTTTTCGAATACTTTGCTAATAATCGGTAGTACGGAGATAGGTCGATAATTGTTTACACAGGTTTTTTCACCACTTTTAAAGATAGGGGTTACTCTAGCAACTTTGAGGGAATTCGGGAAAGTGCCTAGTGAGAGAGACTAGTTAATAATATTTGATATCAGCGGGGCTACAATGTCAGCAATAACTTTAAGTACTTTAGTCGGGAACGTTTGTAGCCCACTCGATTTATTTTTCATGTTGTTTATGCACGTAATTACATCGGAGGAGTTTGTAGGCGTAAAGAAAAAGGAGTTGGGTTCTCGAATATGATCCATAAATTCCAGGTGATCAGTAGGTTCACTTGGAATACCATCAGCTATAGTTTTCCCTACGTTTACGAAGAAGTTGTTAAAGAGATTGGCAATTTCTTTCTTCTCATGGTATTTCACATTATCTTGAATGACATATTCAATTTTCTTTTTATCGGCATCATTCGGTTTACAGCAAGAGTTAAGGAGATGCCAAGTCTTTTTAACGTCAGTTTTGAATTGAGTAAACTTGAGCGTAAAGTAGTTCTTTTTTTTATGTTCTTATCTGGTTTGTTACATAGTTTCTGAATCGGTTATATGTTTCTCTAGATATTCGCCCTTCGCAAAGGAGGGCTAGGCACGCTTGACGTTTCTTTATATTTATTACGATGTCTCTAGTAATCCAGGGCTTTTGTTTATTTTTCGGGGTAACTGTACTAGTTACAATTGGGCAACACTGATTGTATGCGGTCATTATAGTTTCAGTCAACTTTACTACTGCTTCATCAATGCTCGTAGCATTATTATTTTGTTGAGAGATGTGCAATGTAAGCATTGATTCTTCTAGAACGGTGCGCATTTCTTCAAGATTTGATTCGTTTATTTTACGATATGAGTAAGTTTCAGCCCGTGCCTTGGTGCAAGCAATATAGACATTTTTCTTAATAAGAAAAACTGGGAAGTGATCTGATAAGTCAGAAGTAATTATTTCAGCAAGAAAATCACTTGGGTCTGTCATAAAGATATTGTCAAGCAGCGTAGCACACTCTGAGGTTATTCGTGTTGGCTTTGTAATGATCGGAAGGAAGGATTGAGACTGAAAGGTTGTTAGGAAATTAGAGATTGGTTCATAGCTTTCATGTTTCAGTAGATCATAATTGAAGTCACCGCATATTATTATGTCATTGTATAAGGGCCTGTTGAACTGAGAAATAATACGATTCAGCTCATTCAGGAAGGATATAGGACAGGCTGTAGGAGGCCTATACACCGTTCCAAGCACAATGCGTTTACCATCTCTAGACAGTTCCACGAAGAGTGATTCTATATGATCCTGATTCATTGTTGCACTTGCTATGGTTCTCGAGTCTATGTGGTTAGATATATATGTGCTAATGCCTCCGCCCCGCTGATTTTTTCTTAGCGAATGGTAACTATGATAATTTTCAAATCGAATCATGTTTTTAGTCGAGTCATCTAGCCAGCTTTCGGTGAACCTAATCACGTCTAGGTTATAATTAAGTTCAGTAATAGTACATTGTATCTCTTCCAATTTTGGATAGAGTGACCTACAGTTCCAACAGAGGAGTGAGAAATCTCGGTCAGTTATTCGTATAGTTTCGTTGAATTTTGATATATTAGTATACCTACACTCTGGAGAGTCGTTTAGGTTTGGATATATTCTGTTCAAATGATTGAGATCTGGGTCGATTTCCTCGAATATCTCAGGGTGATCAGTCATTTAAAATTAGTAAACAGTAAGAAGTAGGTACTATAGAGCTTAAAAACGAAATACAGAGTCAAGCTTTAAGGGATATTCCTGTCTAAAAAACTAGCTTATGAAGTACGAGAGAATAGAGTATAAAAAAAAATCTAGTGCGATTACGTGAGTACACATAAACTCAGTCCATGAGCGAATAATATTGGAGTTCAATATCACAACATTGGTGTAAACAGATTGCCGCATGAAGGCGTTTATACAAGTTCACATACAACAGGTAATAAGTTTTAAAGATTATAACGACAATGATATAGTCAGCTAATATGGTTTACGCGTAATAATAACTTTAGTGGTAAAAAAAGAAAAAATTCACAGTAACATTGGGAGGTGAAAAATTGCTGATTGCGTTGTTTCAAAAGTTCACACACAGCTGTCATAAATGTTTACAAACACATCTGTTACACATTTGTATAGATTCAGGTTAGACTAACATCAAGTTGAGGTTAAACTGACATGATACCGAATTGAGGTTAAATTAACACGAAACTGACATATCTAATTTAGGGGATCACCTAGTCTGGCAATGCAACATTCAATATTCAGGCAGTAAGCTGCACTGCAAAATAGTGGCAACTCGCAGAAATTGAGCACAGGTTTGTGTTCAGGAAGTCGGTTACTTACATGACGGACTAACTCAAGCGAACAGCTTTCTTTCAACGCATCTTGTACTTCATCGGAAGTAGCGTGCACGTTAAGGTATCCACCCTACGCCATCTCTACGGTAGAACTGCAGTGATATGTGCCGAAAAGGCTACGAAAATGTATGAATTTGAGCTAAAATTTACATGCACGTCGCGTTGGGGCAATTGGCTTCGCTCCACCTAAATTTTAGGAATATGAACTTGACGACTTCACATATATGTCAGGTTATTGCCAAACATTGATATGATTGAAAATTCAGTCGTATGAAAGTTTCAGCGAGTTTATTTTTTATCGCAGTTTTTATCGTATTTTAATATCATCTCACGAAATTTTAAGAAATTTCAAATGTTCGTAACTGGACGACTAAGTTATTTTAATATAGAGCTCTCAAAGTCCATGTGAAGTAGGTTTTCACTTCAGTGTTCAATTCAACTGAACATCAACGCGCCATTAACCACCAACGTTGATGCTGTTTGCGTTATTATCGTTCTTTAAATTTTCATATTTGTAGAAATCAATACATTACCGTTTTCTTCTTATTTTATATGTTAAGACATCAGTTGTTACGGTCCTGGTGTAGGTACGGTGCTGGTGCAGGTACGGTGCTGGTGTAGGTACGGTGCTGGTGTAGGTACGGTGCTGGTGTAGGTACGGTGCTGGTGTAGGTACGGTGCTGGTGAAGGGACGGTGCTGGTGTAGGTACGGTGCTGGTGTAGGTGCGGTGCTGGTGTAGGTACGGTGCTGGTGTAGGTACGGTGCTGGTGTTATGGTGCTGGTGTAGGTACGGCGCAGGTGTATGTAGCATCAGCTACAAAGTGTAAAATTCTAAAATTTCTCATCCGCACTTAAATAAAATAATTATTGACATTAAAAATCTTACTCTAAATTAGAATTAATAATTTTCTACTTATAATTAGTAATCATTAAAGTTTTTGTGTAAATGCATGAGAGATAAAATAACGATCGACATTCTCGAGTCTAAAGCCTCTCTGGGATTGGCAACACTGCGCGGTGACGCGTCTCTTTCAAACTCACTCTTTTTCGTGCGTCTCTCTAGCTTGGTGTTACAGCATTTCTCGTAAGTAGACCTGTGTTAGAAAATATCGTGTTCCTTTTCGTGTTCAGGTTAAGTATAATTTTGGTGTCCATTGTGCTAAGTATAAGTGATCGTGTTCAGTGTCGTGATATATAGATAAATATGAAAATAGTAGTAGAGTTCGCAAATAACATTCGTAACGTAGTTCGTTCGTTCGTAATTCGTTGGTAACGTAGCGTAAATTTTGTGTCATATGTTCATTGCATTTCGGTGGCAAGATTTTATTATCAACATTTAATCACGTTCTTTTTATTCTTGCGGCAAAAATATATACTTGCATCTGCCATGGTGATATTGCTACTCGCGTACAAAAATACTTCGTGAACGCGTACGGTGGTATGCCGGCGTCCCGCGGAAGATGGCGAACGCGATAACTGCCGCGTCATGTCATTTCTATGTTCGAGAATTTCACCTCCTTTAAGTGTAAATATTATCCTGTTACTACAGGATATTCTTGCAGTGTTTCTTTTTTTTCAATATGATTGACATTAATGAATTTAGGACTGCCTTTTTATTTCTCGTGTGAACCTCGGTATTGTAGAGTACGAAAAAGTATTAATTCCCATTCTATGCATTTTAGCTATTTGTATATTTCCTTTCTACTCCACGAATCATGTTTTTAAGTCACATGTATTTTCCATAATTCCCCAAAATAGAATCACCGAGATTACTGCTCTAAAAATCACAAGGCTTGTACTGTCTTGCATATTCTTGCAAAAGTTTTAGCTGTGTGGATTTCATTATATTCCGTAGCTCTTGTGCGTAATCGCATTTAGTTTTCAATAAATCACAAGTAGTTCATTACCAAAATTTCCTTTAAAATTTCATGCCCTCTATTTAAAGCAAGAGCAGCTGTAAAAGAGTCTTGCCAGTAGTAAATTAATTCTATCCTATTTCTTGAGCTTGACAAAGAGAGAACAATTCAAATTAGCTCGTGTTGAATCTGTAGGAGTTCTCAGTGTTTCTCCGTCGTGGGAAGGTATCACGTGCAGTGTAGGGATTTTCAGTTGTGGAATATTTTCCTTGATGTCTCTCCGGGAACCTCTCATTCAGTGTCTTCGACTCTTGCAGAAACCCGACGACGTCATTAAACGCCACACTTCCTTGGGTCTTAACCGGAACCTATACATTCATCTGACCTACACAAGTCACATATTAACTTGGCAAATCTTATCCCTAACTCATTCATCGAGTTATACAACGTAATTGCCTATGTGTGACGTAAGACGTTTTCTGAAACTTTTGTCCTCTCTAAACTGCAACCACTTGCCGGTCTGTCAGTCGCTAAACTTACACACTGTGAACCTCCCCAAAAACACTCACTTACACCGGGCCAACGTCATCGCTCACCGGACCTCACCATCGTTCGCAGGACCTCGCCGGCACGGAGTGCCCACCTAGGCAAGTTCTTCCAGTCAAGCTCATCGCCAGTCCTTCCGGGTTTTCCTTCAATAAATACCCGAGCTGAGTTTCCCATGCTTTCTTATCCTTCTCTTACGATTTCGAAAAGCACTATTGAGCATGATTACGTTTGGTCGTTAATAACGAATATTCTGATTTAAACCATACCACGGCAAACGTAACATGTAGGTACGGTGCTGGTGTAGGTACGGTGCTGGTGCAGGTACGGAGCTCATACATTTTCATACAACAGCTACGTTCACTGTAGGCATTCATGTTACAGGCACGATACGGATGGGATTATAGTTTCCTCTGATCGATTGAAGTATTATCGAAGTGACCAACTGTCACTGAGGCTGCGTTGCTGGCTGCACCTGAACGGGAGTTGGTCATAAACCGGGAAATTTGGCACAGACGGAGCTGGGAATTAAACGGACTCCAGTGTTAAGTGCTATGTTCACATACAGACACTTTAAATTTATTTATCTGTGCATCATATCATGAATTCTTGGTTTATTTGTCACTGTCGGAATTAATTTCGATTTTAAGTTTTTTGGCAATGAGACAATGATTAAATAATAGGCTGAATAATAGTAATCGCAGAAATACCGACCTAAAACTCATGGCAATCAATTAAAAAACGATTTCTCTCCTAGAACAATTTTGTTGTAGTTATTGATGAAATAGACAGGAAAAAAAATAAAATTCTTCGAATGATTTTTCATGACTTACACAATTTTAAATTATACATAAAATAAAATATAGTTATCATCTATTTTGACAACCAAAACAGTTAATAACATCACATTTGTTCACCAATTTCACGTGTAGATAACAGTTTGTACAATTTATGACTCAAATTTAACACACAAATCACGATTTGTGTTGAGGCTTCGGAGATGAAGCTTATGCTCGTAAAAATGTCTATTATTTTTAAAAGCCGTTGTCGGCATTTTATCGTAGTATGTTTGCGCTACTGCACGTGGAGAGAGCAGGGTCCGTATGGTTGTGTCAAGACTGGTGGGTGTCTGCCACTGGTTACTGCGTCTGCAGGTGGTGTTGTTGTCTGCTGGTAGTTACTGCGTTTACCAGTGTTGTGTTCACGGCAATTGCATTATAGTTAACTAACAATTATCCCTGCCATCATCACATTCATAAGCTAATATGTCTTATTACCTATGACCTAACGATGCAATTATGAATAATCATGGAGTAAGTTGCCTCAGAAAATTGTCGGTGTTCTAACAGAAACTGAACACGGTTTTTGTGTTCAGAAAGTCGATTATCGTAGATGACAAAAAGGCCTAACTTACCGAAAATATTTTTAATACATCAACAGTTATGCATATGTTTCATAATTAAACTCACGGTCATCAACAGATGGCTAATAAGTACTTGTACAACAAATGGCTTAGGATCTTCAACTCCTGACGAAGGCTAATTATATTATTCGAATCGGCTTCCGGGGCGAGTCTCCGGTGCTACTATAGGGTGAGGCCTACCACACTATAGCATGAGATATAACTCTAGCTAGTACTATAGCGTGAGGTTCGGTTACTAATGGATATTACTTATTTACATACGTTTAAATTAGAGATAAACACTGAATTTGCACATCTCAAACTGCACCTGGGTAGGCGATTCACAGCGGCAGACGTCACGCTACAGTTGCACCGAGCCCCTGTAGTTGTTACCGAGGTGTGTAATGAAGACAGTTCTTGCCGAGATATGGAGGTTGCTATTGTATGCGTAACCAGCTATTAATCAAGGTTTCTCATTGTAAGTTATTTTTTAGATCGCGTTTCCCGACTCTTTAGTGAACTTCTGAACTTCCGTTGACTCTTCCAAACTTTTTTTTTCATGCTGAAATGTTCTGAAATATATCTATTTGAACCCAGTATCTTTATACGAGTGAAAATTTCATGATTTACCTCAGTCTGGGAACACCTTTCAAACTTCCACGTTTCCTTTAGACAAGGACGTTTCTTTATCAATTTACCGTTGTTGTTGTTCCGAGTGGACGAAATGGAACCGATCAGTGGTCGTGTCGTTGTTTGCTTCCTGCTTGAGGCACATTATTTATCACTTGGCTCAATTTCTTGCCTGAACTCAGAAGAAAAATATGGGCAACTGGCGTACCACAATTCCTGAAGATGGCCATCTCACGATTTTTTCTCTTAGGAATGCATTGTTTCCAAAATGAATTGGATCTTTTCCACATAAGCCCCGCCACTAATTCAACACCTAAGTTCAACCACTTGTAACTTTCGAAATAATGCACCTATCGACTTTAAATTATTCTCAAACGAAAGATTAAAACATTCGTTTGAAAGTAATTTGAACATTCTTTTGTTTGAGTAATTTGAAGTCAATAGGTGCATTATTTCGGAAGTTACAAGTGGGTGAACTTATGTGTGACATTAGTGGCGGGGCTTATATGGAAAAGAACCAATAAATCCAAAGCCGGAAATAAACTTGTAATTTTCCCCTAGTGCACACGCAACACCCTGTAGTGCTCAGAAATAAATTGAATGATTTTCAAGTACACCATCAACTGCATAACTTCAAAAGTCTTCTTGCCCGCCTGGCAACATTTTCTCATACATCAGATCATGCCCCTTATCCGGTTAATTAAACCCTACGTCCTTCCTCGCATCACCAAATTTAGCGCACAAACTGCACTTGCAGCCCATTCCAGTAACTTGGTCCGCTGACGTCACAATAGTGTACTAAGTCAAAGATGGTCCGGGATTCACCTCTCGAAACCAATTGATTCTATAAACATGAACGCAAAAAAACGGATGACGCGCGAAGACAATTGTTGTTCCCGCAAGTGTCTGAACAGTTTACAGTAGAAAAATGACGAAGATACCACACCACAATAAAGTAACTCCATTTATCTATCCGACCTCCTCTTCAACTGGAGGCCAGTTTCCCTTACTCTCTCTGCGGAAATTTCCTTAATATCTGTCATTAGTTGGTTAAATCATTTTTTGTTCTAGCAACACTCAAATATTCACACCGGTGACACAGCGCTTAGGTTCTGTTTGAGGCGTTATTGATAATTGCTGCGTGCCATTGCCATGGTGTTACTTTGCGGGACCTAAGGAGTGAATTCCAGTTACCTTTTCATTATTTGCTAGCTATGCGTTTCAAAATATTGAATTCTTGATGTATAGAGAATGAAGTGTGTTTCTGGCTAAATTTGTAACGTCCAAGCTAATTCAATAACAGTTTTTAACAATGCTAGTTGACCTCGTAAATTCTGAAAGCTCATAAATATTGTATTCTTGCCGACAAAACACTAAAAAAGGAGAGCACGTTCTCTATTTGAATTTCCACGCAGCGGACTGAAATATGAGATTTTCTTCATACGAGATCCTCTGCAAGTTAAATTTTTACGGGATCCTTTCGCATATCACTGCAGTTTCAGGAGAGATTTCTATTTCGGGAAATGATGGCGAACTTCAGAGCGAAACATTTCTTTAGAAAAAAAATTGACACAACATACGTTGGAATTGATCTTAGTTCAAACCAGATAAACCTGTCCAATTATGCCTACCATCAATAAAGCATTAAGTGGAAATCCAATAACATTTGAGTTCACAAATTTTTCCATCGATTTTTAAGATTAATTCTAGTCTAAATTCCGTACCCATTCCGTTAGGCGATGGGTCGCTCGCTTGGCACAGTCCAGACTGCAGACAAACGAAGACGTGAACATCCCAATGAGGCAAAAAGGTACAATAAAAACAAAAAATTAAAGAACGAAGCATTTTAAGAGGTTGCTTGCACGGTACGCCGGCCTTCCCTATATGAGAGAAAAAGGAGTAAAAATGAAAGACAAGGCAGACTACATTATTTGCTAGTTTGTGCCTCCTTAAACACAACTGAAAAGTTCCTAAGATAGGGAGGAAGAATGGACCTTTTAGGATGAAATTGAGGATGAGAAATCTGTGTACAAAACGAGTATCCCCGCACTGCGCATAGAAACCGCCAGGTTGAAAGACGTTTGTAAAGAAAGATGAAGGTTCCAAAAGAAAGTTACAGGCGCTAAAAAACAAGACAGCGGTATGAAAGTAAAGGAACGCGGAATTTATGCACTAAGTTTATTCCCGGACAGGACCCCGTGCGCATAAAGACAGTAAGTTGAAGAAGAAAGCTAGGAAACAAGATAAAAGTTGAAGAAGGAAGTCAGAGCGCTGAGAAATAAGACAGCAGAGAAGCAAAGAAATATGGTCCTAAACAATCAGAAAAAAAACTTCAACAAATAGAAGACACACCAAACTCTCAGGGATTTCATGTGTTCCTCCACGGAGTTATTATTCTTGTAGATACAATAGTTGAGTCTTTCTGAGGAGGAAGACACGGCAAGCCTCACTGCAAATTTAAACTCACAGATTAGATTATTAGTTAGTTTGAGCCTACCTATCCGCCACAAAGGCGATCCAAAGAAAGGAAGGAGGAAGGCACCATTTAATATGGAGTTGAGGGAACGCGGAATCAACGCAGAAACATAGAAAGAGTATTTTGAGAAAGAAGATTATGATACAAGATCAAAGTTGAAGAAGAAAGTAGTAGGTGCTGAAAACCAGGACAGCAGTGAACCGAAAAATGATGGTCCTAAACATAACAAAAAACATTTTATTTCAACAAAAAGAAGGTACTTAACTCTCAGCTCAAGCCCTCACATTTTCCTCCTGGGAGAGCTAAACTCACGACCAACTCCTGCAAGTGCAGCAGTCTCTCAATGGGTAGCCACGACTATTTACAATTAACATTATCTTTCTACCTCAGCATTGCACAGGTTACTTTTACTGCTTGAAAAATACATAAAAATATTATGAAATGCTCTAATATAAATAAAAATGAAATTTACAGTCGTAATGATTTCCATTGCATAGAACTAGTGCGAATTTACGGACTGTATGTACGTTTGAGCAGAACAAATATCGAAAGTAAAAAAAAGAAGAGTGGGATTAAAAATTACCAGCATTAGATATTTAGTAACCAGTGAGTTGAAAACAGAGGAAACATAATTACACGTTCTTTAGCTTAGATGTTCCAGCTACAAGAATGGTTATTCAAGTGAGCAAAGAGAAGGGACAATTTAGTATGGTCAGTAGGAAACGGGGAAGCTCCGCGAAACAGGTGTTCCAATACAGCAGTGGTTCTTAACCCCTGGGTCGCGACCCAAAGTTGGGTCACCAAGTCATCTCATCGGGTCGCTAAGGGTTTGTGTAACCTATTCGTGTTTACTTATGTTATAGAAAATTTTTTGTTATGGAGGCTTGTGTCATGGAAGTTATTTTGGGTCACTGCCAAAAAAGGTTAAGAACCTCTGTCATACAGGATGCTTTGCGTATAGAGAAAGAGAAAAGACGGCAAAGAAGGCATAAGAACTGACAGCTAAAGTGCGCATGGTAGACAAAAGTCCTCGGGGCCTATATACAGCAGAGATAACCCAACAGCATTTCCCCTGGGGTTGCTAGTCCGATAAACTAACCTACATTGCCTGTTGCTAATCCAATCCTCCTGGAGGACGTCTGAGAATATATTGAAGATAAGAGGACTATTTTGTATTCAAAATCAATGAGATTCTGCCGTGACTTTGAGGTAACAAATGACGGTACGTTGTTGTGGAGCATAATTGTTCAGGCCAGTCCACCAGCTGACACTGCACTGCAAAAATTTTCAGGGGTACAAGATTAGATTAGATTTTAGTTTAAGCCTTCCTAACCGCTAAAATAAATCATCCAACAAAAGGAAGGCGGAAGGCACAACTTAGTATGGAGATAAGCGAATGAGGAATCTATGCAGAAGGGGCATAGAAATAGTACGTTGAGAAGTGTATGAAACAAGGTAAAAGTTGAAGAAGAAAGTAGTAGGTGCTGAAAGCATGACAGCAGAGAGCAAAAAAAAGGTGGTCCATAACATAACAAAAAACATTTTATTTCAACAAAAAGAAGACCTACCTAACTCTTGGCTCGTGCCCTCACACATATTCAGGGGTACAAACGAGTTGATGTATTATCAAAGTAGTAGTTAAGAGACATTTGCCATTTACGTTCAAATCCTTATATTATCAGGTTGAAAATTAAAAAGGAAACCTGCGTAGGTGGAGATTTGTACGTAAATGCAGTTAGACTCTTGTTCTAGTTACCAAATCTTCGTAATGTTTACGGGGGAATGCAGACTCGAATTCCGACACAAAACATGAATTAAAACGTAATTCAGCTCTATCATACAACAAAATTTTTGGCAGCACAAAATGTTCATCGCAAACATGCAATGCTTGTGGTCCTCGTGGCATAGTGGTTAAGACCTCTCTCGTAAAATGGTCGATAATTCGAGACCCGCTGTTTTTAGTGTTCCTCCGTTGGGGAAAGAAAAGACCAAGCCTCAGTTCACCACCAAAAGCAAGTAGATGAAATGAGCATACGGTTGACTGGGTGTAACCATCATTGAGTCCTGGTATCAACTTTACGACACTTGAAAAAGCAATGATTGGAATAAATTTATCATGAAGGGAACACTTTCATCATGTAGACAATCACAAGGAATAGGGAGTTGTTTTTAAGAATTGTTCCAACTTTGAAGACGTAAATTATTTAATGACATGAAAATTTGTGACATTCTAGTTATGTTTGAAACATTAAATCTCGAAGATGATGACCGCCTTAGTCGAAGCACTCTTCCTTTGAAGTTCTCCCCCATTCTTTTCCAATGTTTTCTAAATTCATCGGATCCCACAACGAATTGCGTCTTTGAATTCCTCAAATGTACAAATTTTATCTGCATCACAAAAGAAGGAGTAACCATCACTGGAAAACTTGGAGGCCAAGGTGCATCTCAACACGTAGAAACAATACGAATTAGGAAACAACGCTGTAGCACGCTCACAGGTATTCCTGCTGCGTGGGCTGTAGCCCCATATGATGAAAACCAATTTTTGCTCGCGGTCAGTCTCCTCCTGCACAACTTTCATTAAAAAAGTCTTCGATCTTTTGAGCTCACCGCTCAGCATTTATGGTCACTGTTAGTCCCTCGCAGTCCAAAAAGAGTAGGAACGGATTGTTTAGTAACACGAGAGCTTGAACTACAGCGATTCGTTGTGAGTGCAGTGAGAGTCCACAGAGCTGTCGAGGATTCGTTCTTGCTCAGTACCGTGCAAGTTCTGTTTGTTCAAATGAATGAGTGCTTTATCTATGAAAATTAGTGCATCATTTTCCTCTGTGGATAGTTGCTGCATCTGTCCTCCAAACTCTTAGTGCTTAGTAGTCATCCTGGCCGAGTGGTTGAGAACGAGCCTTTCCGAGAAGGTGTCGGCAGTTCGAATCCCGGATCTGCGCAGAGATTTATCCCCGTTTGGTAAAGGAAGAACTCAAGCACAATTCCCCACTCTACCCAGGTGTCGAAAATAAGGTACCGACTTGACTAGGGGTAACCGTTATTGCGTCCTGTATTATTTTGTTTGAGTAGAAACGTGAACGTTTTTGATAATTTCTGGCTAATTCACACCCCATGAGCAAAGCAGTCGAGAGACGCCGAGCAGATCGACTGGACTCGTAATTTTCCGGTGTCTTAGTTAACCTCCAAGCAGAGACAAGCTTCGTTTTTCCATGAACAACCTTGTGGTTCCCAAGTTCCTAACTCCTTTCAATGTTTTTTTGTAAGCGACAACATCGTGACGTGCAGTATTAAAATGACGCTGAAAAAAACATTTTACTGTGATCATAGAATTACCGTGTTACTTTAAGCTGTCATACAGGTAAGAAAACACGCTGTGGTTGTAGCGTCCGCTGTTGTACTGTGACTGAAATGGCATGGCTTCGTGAGCTTGCTGCCACAGTCTGGCTCTTCTCACACCTCACAATGACGAGTTTAGTCAAATCAAAGAGTGCAGTCCTGCTAGAAATATCCTTTTAACCTTTTAACGTTCCCATTTTGTACTCATATTTCCGTTATCACAACCACCATCAGTAAACTGGCACTGGCATCATGTGGTCACCGACACCTCAACAAAGTGCCAGTCGACAATGAACTTTGAAGAACACATCAGGGCTCACATTTCACAAGAAATAAAGTATATTAGAGCTGTTCATGAAAGTGGAGTTTGAAATCCACTTTGATGTTAAAGGATTGAAACACAACATGAAAATGTTAATATGGTATTTAGGATCCATGCTGAGAAGCCTGATGCCTCTTCAGATAACTCGAGAAGGCGCAGGTATAGTCACAATGCTCGCACTTGATGAGATTTCCGATGCCATGTTTATTGGCACAATGCTGCTTTAGGTAAGATGAGCGACAACAAGAATAGTCGCACAACTCGCAATAAAATTTTGCAATGCCATGTTTGGCAGCTTCGTGTCTTTTCAAAGTACTCATGTTAGCACAAGTGAAGTCGCACGCGTCACACTGGATCACGTTTCCGACGTTATGTTCGGTAGCTTGGTGCTGCTTCATACGATACTTGTTGACGCAAGAAAAATCACATGTATCACATTTATTTACAGCGCCGATTTCATGCTTGGCGGCATAATATCGCTTCAGCTAGATACTGGGGCCGCAAGAATAGTCGCAAATCTCGCACTGAACAACGTTGCCCACACCATGCTTTGCAGCGTAGTGCTCTTTCAAGCGGGATGTTCTAGGGCACGAATAATCACACAACTTGCAGTGAACAACTTCAACTCCATGCTTAGATGCACAGTGCAGTTTCATGCGCTCTTTATTGTGGCAGGAATAGTTACACATCTCGCATTGAATTAGGCTTCCGACGCTATGCTTGCGGGTGCGATGCAAGTTCATCTGTCCTTTGGCGGCGCAAGAATAATCACACAAGTCGCACTGCACCACCTTTCCTATACCGTGCTTGAGGGCGTGATGTTCTTTCAAGAGGCTTTGGTGAGCGCACGAATAGTCGCACAACTTGCATAGAATGCGATTAATGCCATGCTTGGCAGCTTGGTGAGATTTCATGCGGCTTTCGTCAGAAGCAAACTCGCAATATTCACACTTTACTACATTTCCCACACTATGTTTAGACACCAGATGACAATTCATCAACTGCTGGAAGGCAGAAAAATACCCGCAGAACTCACACTTATTCCGATTTTTGCCGTGTTTGATAGCTTGGTGCTGTTTCATGCTATGTTTTCGGACGCAAGAAAAGTCGCACATATCGCACTTGATCACCTTTCCAATTCCATGTTCTGCTCCACGGTGATCAGTCATTGTCCTTTTCTGGACGCAGGTGTAATCACAGAACTCGCACTTGATGATAACACTAGGTCCATGTTTGTTTTTCTTGTGCCGTCTCATTTCACTGTTAAGAGCACAAATGTAGCTGCATAAATCACACTTTTTAGCGTCCTTATCATGTTCAATGGCTTGATGCTCTTGCATTTTGAGTCTTCGAACACAAGAAAACTCACAATACTCGCACTTTATCACATCACCCACGTCATGCTTGGCTTCTTCGTGCAGCCTCATTTTGTAACTATTAGCGCAGGAATACTCACAGGACCAGCACTTAATTAAGTCCCCTACGCCATGTTTTCTGGCATTGTGCTCTCTCATGGCACCAGATCTGGTGCACGAAAAGTCGCAAGACTCGCACCTGAACGGGTCACCAATGCCATGCTTGCTCCATAAGTGGCTCTTCAAAGTTCGTTTATTGACAGAAGAATAATCGCACACCTCACACTTGCACGGCACTCCAAGGTTATGTTTGCTTAACTTGTGAATCTTTAACGTCTCTTTCCGCGCGCAGCAATAATTACATAGATCACAGCTGAACTTTTTCTTATTCTTCTTCTTTGTGACATGGGATTCGCTATCGCTGTTTTCGTCAGACTCGGGTTCATTAAGCTCATCAGGATCAGTAGACTCGGCTGGGGACACAACGCGGTCTGTATCTTGGGAGGCAAATGAGTTGAAGATGTCTCGACCAGGGCTTGAATTATTTGAACTAGGGAATGATTCTTTGGACGTCCCTTTTGTTGCCCCTGCATCTGCGACCGATGAATCTTCTTTCTCGCAGAGAAGATCATAAGTACTGCCACTCTGAGGGTCCTGAAAGCACACACATCTCTTTATCTCAAGTCTAGAATAAAACGTGTAAGATAACTCCACACTCCACAGACGGAGCTTTTTTCATCAACAGTTCTCAAGTTCTCTACTCATCACGAGAAAAAATTGCTTGTTGTCAGGGATGGCACCGTGACGCTCAATATTGAAATGACGCCAAAAAAAAGCACTGGATTGTGATCAAGAGTTGGCATGGCATTTCCCCAGTTTTTTTAAAACATGAATAGGAACGTAAAACTAATTTCTCTTGTTATACGAGCTGGTGAAATAAAACAGGTTCCAATACTATCCATTACCTTTAGAGAATGAATTTAAAATTCTTATTTGAAAATGATAATTCCAATACATAATGTGAACATAGGTGAACCGTGCTACTCAAGTATGATTTTTTTCATTATATTTATTAGGTCGTCAATACATAGAGAACTGAGGAAACGGATAAAAAGAAATGACAACTATAATTCAGGTTAACTATTCAAAAAACTGTGAAATATTTTGCACAATACGAGTTCAGCATGCATTTTATTGGAGGGGAGAATTCAGATAGAGATCAATTTAAATAACCAGCTCAAATACCATAGAAATTATTCTGTTATGCTAATGTTTTGAATTACTGGAATTATCCCCAAGGTGCATCTGTAATCAAGAGTACGACACACACAAACATTGGATAACGCACGCAGTTAATAGGTTGTTAAGACTTTCCCCGTCTTAAGTTCGTTTGGAGGATTCTCGCCTCAGTAAGGATAATAATTTACAAAAAAAGGAATTAAATATTAAGGCAAATCCTTTTTACAAAACACTGTTAGTCCATTGTAGCCAATAGAACACGCAAATTTAGACTCATCAGGTCAACAGAACGAACGCAAGAAACATTCAAAGTTAACGAGAATGATTAACACTAAATTGGGTCGCTTGGGCACAGCAACAGGTAAGGGAAGGAGGCGTGCAAGTGTAAGGATACCTAGAACAAAAGAAATAAATTGATGAACGACGGAACGCTTACTTCTTACACTGAACACTATATCGATACAAACTAAGCTTCAACGCTTACTTCTTACACTGAACACTATATCGATACAAACTAAGCTTCAACGCTTACTTCTTACACTGAACACTATATCGATACAAACTAAGCTTCAACGCTTACTTCTTACACTGAACACTATATCGATACAAACTAAGCTCCAACGCTTACTTCTTACACTGAACACTATATCGATACAAACTAAGCTTCAACGCTTACTTCTTACACTGAACACTATATCGATACAAACAAACTTCAACGCTTACTTCTTATACTGAACACTACATCGATACAAACTAAACTTCAACGCTTACTTCTTATACTGAACACTATATCGATACAAACTAAACTTCAACGCTTACTTCTTATACTGAACACTATATCGATACAAACTAAACTTCAACGCTTACTTCTTACACTGAATACTATATCGATACAAATTCTACTTTAAATGCAAAAATAATGAAATCATCACCCAAAGAAATGCTTACCGTCAGCATGGACGTCACAGGCACAAAGGAACAAACAGAGTAAACGTCACACGCCGCACGGCCACAAACTTATGTGACATTGACAAAGGGATTTGCCAAAGGAATTTTGATACAAAATTATTCTCGCTAACAAATCCTAACAAGAGTATTCATATCACGATGATTAATACTTTTAATGCTATTTCAATCTGTCAAGACTTCATGGGCACATTAGACTAGGTAAGTTACTTCTAGCTTACTTAACACATGCGTTCCACAGATAGGAAAGAGGAATGCACTATTTAGTATAGAATGAAGGAATAGGGAATCTATACAGAAAATGTGTTACCACACAACACTCCCTCCCCAGTAGAAAGGCCGACTTGACACGTTCACTGCGTTTCTGCGGTTGTAAACTGTTGCTTTGGTAAGTTGTGAGTAGCAGAAAAGGGAAATTGACTTTAAAGCTCTAATATATTTTAATCCTCCCTAAGAAACATGAAAAATACAATTCCACGATATATTTCTCCTAGTATAACAGTTACTTTAAAGAGGTCGCAAAAAAGAAGAAATGTTATTCATTTATACTGGTACAAGAATGAGCAATTTACTGGCTGGTACACATACGACCCAATACGCGACGAACGTGTTGGCTTTTAGCTCGGAAAGCAGACCACTGAGAGGCTTATTTGCCACATCAAAGGCGATCTCAAAAGGGCAATGAGAAGGGCAATTTAGTGCAGACTGTAAAAAACGGTGCATCTACAGTATGCACAAAGTGTTTCCACCCACAATATTGTGAACATAGCAACAGCAAGTTGGGAAGGAAGAAAAAATGACAATGGAGAGAAAGCAAAGAAGACATAAAAACTGAAAGAAGCAGTATGGGCACGGAAGCCAGAAGTCCTAAAAGCTTAGCTACAACTAGACTAGATTAAATTAGATGTTAGTTCAAGCCTCCCTAACCGCAAAAAAAAGTATTTCGAAGAGAGGACGGCACCATTTAGTATGGAGATAAGGGAATGCGAATCTATGCAGAAGGAGCATAAAAACAGTAAGTTGAGAAAGAAGTTTATGAAGCAAGATAAAGTTGAAGAAGAAAGCAGTAGATGCTGAAAAACATGACAGCAATGAACCGAAAAAAGGTGGTCCTTAACATCACAAAAAAAAATTTATTTCTGCTCGAGACCGCAAATATTTCAGCTCGGGACCGCTCGGGACTACATAAATCTCAGCTCGGGACTGACACATTTTCCCCCTGGGAGCGTTAATTTCCATAGATACAATAGTTGTATCTCCCTGAGGGGGAGATAGCAAAGAAGGCCTAAAAACTGAAAGAAGCAGTATGGACACAAAAGACAGAAGTCCTGAAAGCTTAGCTATAGCTGAGGTGACCTAATAACATTCTTCCTGTAGGCCCCAGTCTCACTCGAAATGAGCGGGATAGCCCCTCTAAAGCCGTTATAAATTTTACCACTTGAGTTCACCAATCAACACCTATTCATTTAACTGCTGTCAAATTTCCATTGTTTTAAACCTGCAAGGTGTCCTAAAAATGTACTCACTTTTCAATTTCCCAGAACTCACGTACTTCGATTTAATGTCAGAGTTCATTGAGAAAGATACGAATCAAATCAAAAAAAGAATATTAAATTTAAGGAAATTATGCAACATAAAAGAAATCTGTTGTTCACATCTGAAACAAAAACAAAAAATACACAGTCAATCAAACGATGAATACATTTTTGGGGGACACTCAGCATTATTTGAGACCTTCGGTGAGTTTCATTTTCTGCAAAAAACTCTAAAACAAAATCCCATCTCTAGTCATCTGATAGCTAAAAAACCCTGGGTCCTTAATATACCAGATGAATGAACCCACACAGCAGTCCGTCGAATGTGTTGTGGCCAACTGTGTCGTGGGCAACTGTGTCGTGGGTAAATATATGTTCATGAAACTGTATTCAATTTTGAAGTTTACATTTAGATCTCAACTAATGACTATTATGTACAAGGAAATTTTTGCACGGCTGATTTCCAGCCGACACTTTAGGTGGACATTACATTTCTTATTCTGTTGTTTTTATTGCCTCCAAAGCATAACTGATGAGTTACAGAATATGAAGTAAAGTAGCACTAAACATAAAGGATGAGGATGAAATATATAAATATATAATTATAGACTAGATTAGAACTTAGTCCGAGATTTCTTGACCACAACAAAAGTGTTTCCGAGAGAGTAAGGCACTACTAAGTATGGAGCTACAGGAACAGGAATTTAGGCTGCATAACAGATTAGGTAAGCTAGTTTAAGCCTCCCTAACAGCAACAAAGGCGTTCCAAAGAGAGGTAGAATGAAGGCACCAGATAGTATGGAGTTAAGAAAAAACGGAATATGTGCCCAAGGCGTGTTCCCACACAGTATTCTCTGCACAAAGCCAACAAGTTAAAAAGAAAGTTTATGACACAAGACATAAGTAAATGCAGAAAGTACTCGGTACTGAGAAACAGGACAGCAGTGAACCAACCAAAAAATGACAGTTAGTAACAATACGAAAAACTCATTCTATTTCAATAAAAGGAAGTCTTTCCTACCCCTAAGCTAAGGACCTCACATTTTCAGCCAAAAGCTCCAACTGTTAAAGACACAATAGTAGCATTTCCTTGAGGGTTACCATAGATAATGAACACAGATTTGATCAGCACGTCAACTGCGGCGGAGTAAACTGAAGTTCAAGATTCAACTCTTATTAAGTCAATTGCAGCAAGCGATTTTGAGAATAGCAAATACCAACTGGATCATACCTCACTTAGCTACAATTAAGTATTTGAGAAAATTGAGATCGCGACTACTGTTTTGTCTGAAGCATAATGAAAATCAACTCCGTGACCACCAGTGGGTCCCTGCACAGGAAAGGCGTTAACCTTTCTAACACGAGTTAAGCTCTCAGAACGTGAGACACTGTCATAGGGTCAGACTTCAAAAAGATCTACCTTGTTTCCTCTACCGTGGTGAGTCATGAGAAACCTACAGTAGAGGAAACAAGGTGGGTTCAAACCAGTCTTTTTTTTGTTGACGGTGTGGTTTTGCTGACGTTACGGCAACCAACCAATAGCAGCGCTCATATTGCATCTGGTAGCACTGCTACCCCCAAATCTGGCTCCACTATTGGCCTAACGACATTGTGTTTTTGTGACGTCACAAAGTTTGTTTGAAATAAAGCCTTCCTATTTGCTCGCCGAACAAGAGGAGGTGTATTTTCCCCCATAGAAATGACCCTACCTTGTTTCTTCTACAGTGGTTTAAGCCCACCTAACCGCAACAAAAGTATTCCAAAGTAAGGATGGAAGAAAGTGTCATTTAGTATGGGGTTAGGGGAACGCAAAATTTGTGCAAAAGATGCATAGAAACAGTAAGGCAAGAAAGAAGTTTATGAAACAAGAAAAAAGTAGTAGGTGCTGAAAAACTGGACAGAAAAGAGCCAAAAAATTGTCCTTAATATAACAAAAAAATTACTTTATTTCAACAAGAAGAAAGCCAACGTAACGCCTAGCTCGGGGCCTTATATATTCCCCCTAGAGCGCTGATTCCCATAGATAAAATAGTTCTGTCTCGCTGAGGGGATTAACTTCATCTATCTACCTATTTATCGTAAACTTCAATCAATATAACATCAAAGAAACTTTTCAAACTTCTGATTTTTTCTTTAACCCTACCAGACTTGAAGCCCTGTACCTAACTGTTGAAGGTTAAACCTCACACAATCCAGCACACGGAGGCAGACAAACAGCAAATTAAGATGGAAAATTATGAAACAAAATGAAAGATTAGATTAGATTATTAGTCAGTTTAAGCTTCCCTATCCGCAACAAAAGCGGTCCTAAGAGTGGAGGGAAGGAGGCACCATTTAGTATGGAGTTAAGGGAACGCAGAATCTATGCAGAAAGGGCATACAAACAGTAAGATAAGAAAGAAGTTTATGAAACAAGATCAAAGTTGAAGAAGAAAGTAGTAGGTGCTGAAAAAACAGGACAGCAGTGAACCGAAAAAAATGGTTCTTAACATAAAAAAAGCATTTTATTTCAACAAAAGAAGGCCTACCTAACTCTCAGCTCAGGCCCTCACACATTGTGCCCCTGGGAGTGCTAGTTCCCATAGATATAATAGTTGTATCCCCCTGAGGGGAGCAAGATGAAAGTTGAAGACGAAAGGTATAGGCGTTCAAAAACAGAACAGCGAAAAACGAAAAACTCATTCAATTTCAACAGAAGGAAGACCTGCTTAACCTCCAGCTCAGAACTTCCCATATTCTCTCTAAGAGTTGAAATTCCCAATGATACAAGAGTCGTATTCCTCTGGGGGGACTCTGACCCTAAAGGCCTGTTTACACGATCATCGAGTGCGCACTGAAGCAGTGAAGAGAGGCGCAAGCCCCGCCCACTTGTTTTCGCTTCAGGAGCACTTACTTGCTCAAAGATAGTGTGGCTGTAATGATACTGACAAGCTCTGGCCACCGCCATGAAAACGAGCATGGTCCGCATAGTCATTGAGCAATATGAGCCTGAAGCAAAAGAAAGTGGGCGGGGCTTGCGCCTCTCTTCACTGCTCACGCGCGCACTCGATGATCGTGTAAACAGGCCTTTAGTCTGGGTATAAAAATAGAAGCTCAAAAATGAAGTTTCGTCGGACGTTTTGGATAAGTCAGATATTTAATGACAGATTAGAAAGCACAAGGGAATGATTTTCCATACTAGGAAGGTTAGGGTTCTTGTGTTAAGGAAGCCCAGAACAAAAGCATGCTTGGCTGAGCTGAACTTCAATGACATGCATTTAGCTCAAATTGCAGTGTAACTTTTCAAAGCCAAGTTCAACACAATTACAATACTGAATTGCAAAAAAAACTTCAGAATAGATTAGATGAGATGTTAGTTTAAGCCTCCTTAACTGCCACAAAAAAAATTCCAAAAAGAGGAAGGAACCCATTAGTAAGGAGATAAGGGAATGCAGAAGGGGCACAGAAACAGTTAAGTGAGAAAGAAGTTTATGAAACGAAATAAAGGTGCTGAGGGGAGGAATTACCCCTTCCTTCCTCAAATGTTCAATTCAAATATATTGATATTGTTCAAACATAATTCCTTTAACACTTTAAAGTGCAACGTGACCCACCGGTGGCAGGGATAGAAAAAACCCTGGGTTTTTTAAAAAAAACCCAACCCACATGGGTTTTTTGGGGTTAAAATGTTTTTTTTTTTTGTTTTTTTTTTTGGTTTTTCTGGGCTTTATTGGGTTTTATGAAATACCCGTTTTTATTTATAAAAAGGTATTCACACAGCTCCAGCTGCATCTATTTTAGATTTATATAGACACTAATTGAATCGCCTTCAAGACTGCAAGCTCAGCATGTCCCCAGCTTCGAATAGCAACAGCTGCACCACTAACGACAGTTGAACGCTCAACCGCCGCAGCAGTGCTCCAAACGGCCGTAACGGATTCAAAGAAGCTGCAGCAGCCACGGCAGCACGGCTGTTATTTAAGCATACGTCGATAGTTAGGAACGTTCATTCTAGTACAAGAACTGATCTCTAAAGGGACTCTTGGTGCCACCTTTTTAGTCCTTTTAACTTCTTAATTTGAACACAGTCGGCAAGCTGAATTAGTCTTTATATAAATCCTGTGTAACTTTATATCGACGGATCCAATTTAACGTAAATACGAGACCCTTCTATCGTCATCATCACCGCTGCTTTCTCCAAGTTAAGTGGTATTGTCATTATTTCATCATTCTCCATTTGCTAGTTACATCAATCCCATGTCATAATAGGTGTGATCATATCATACTTTGTTAAGAACTGTACTAGTGTGGCCATACTAAGATGTGTGTATATTATATCCCATACCTGCTGAAATAAACCATAATTTTGAAGGTCGACATTGAAAACGACAGTTAAAGTAGGACGAACAGTGTATTTGAATCAAGAAGAAACGACGAGTATAACACTACTTTCTTCTTCAACTTTGATCTTGTTTCATGAACTTCTTTCTCATCTTACTGTTTCTATGCCCTTTCTGCATAGATTCCACGTTCCGTTAACTCCACACTAAATGGTGCCTTCTTCTTTCCTCTTGTTGGATCTCATTTGTTGACGATAGGGAGGCTTAAACTAATAATCTAATCTAACGGACTAATTACGGCGTAGGCGGTACCCACACGAACCTCAGAAAAGGCAGCTGCGCGGGAAAACTAGCGGCTATAGCGCCCCGGAAAGGTTGCTGCACAAAAGAGCCCCTTTTCAATCTAATCCACGCGTCGAATGCACGACGGTATCGACATTATGCTTGTCAATGTATATTAAGTTGTTTTAGCAGCAGACAGGCGCCAGACATGTGAGAGGGAAGCACCATTCAGATCATAAGTAACCACCACAAGCAACTTGAAGCAAGACAGCTGCACATCACTTAACATGTGTATTGTGTGAGCTCCAGTGCTTAGGGGCGCAAATCAGTCAACCACACTGTTGCATTTTACAACATGTAGTGCCATGCAAATACATACAAAGAGTATAACTACTCCTGTCAATTCTTCAGTTGGTTAGTCAGTTGCATCTCAACTGCCACTGCCATGCCATGGTGACTACTGATTTTTCACTCCCAAATTTTACTACTTTTTACTACTTTTTACTACCTCCAACAGAAAAAATTTACTACCTATTTTTTACATAATGAATGTTGTCCAAATGTCCAGATGGTAAGTCATCAACCCATAATGAGTAGTATGAGTCAATAGTACACGCAATACAAAAGGTTCAAAAAGGTTCCAAGTTCCTTAATACTTAAAATACTTCATACTAAATGCATCAACCAAAACATTGTGAAAAATTTACCTAAATTTCTAAGGTACCTCGTCCTAATGGACTCCATCGAATGTTAAGACAAAGAACCTTGTCTTAACATCTTTCAACTATGAGGACAACCATTCATGGTATGCAAAAAATAAACCAACTTGAAACTAGTTGACACCAGGTGATTGTCAGATCACTTTACAGTAGGATAGAATATCAGGGAACTTCATTATGACCAAACAATATGGCACTTGGTAAATTTGAGCTTGTGAACTATTGAACGAATGTGAATATGTGAACGAATTTTTGTAAACTATATTTATCGTACCTCAAAATCTAAATTGGCACCCTAATTGCGATCAATAATGATAACAAATAGGTTATTAAAAAAATGTATGGAATGAATCACAAAAAATGCAAATTTCATGTAACTTTCATATGCATGCATATAGTATCAGGTTGTAACATAAGTTTTGTCCAATTGTTGAGCTTTATGTTTAGGGCAAGATTACTTCAATTTAGCTTGTTAATGTTGTATGCTTATGTCTGGTAATTAATAAAATATTATTTTTTCTCTCAGACTGTGTGATAATTATCGTAATTAATAACTATTTTAGCTCTAATGTAAACTCCAAGTAAAGAGCATGTCAGGCATATTTTACTGCTTGAATTTCATAAAGGCAATACGGCAAGCTCAGCAGCAAAAACACTTAGACACTTACGGAAATGATGTTGTGGATGAAAAGACCTACAGAAGATGGTTTTTTGTTTCAAAAAGGATGACTACAGTCTAAAAGATGAACCAAGAGCAGGATGCTCAGAAAAACTCAATTCTGAGCAATTGCAAGCTGCCATTGATGAAAATCAAACCTGCACCACTAGAGAACTGAACAAAACCTTAAATGTAAGCCATATGACCATATTTCAGGTAATGAAAAGACTTGGCAAAATCTCAAAGGCTGAGAGACAGGGTCCCACACGATTTGTCAGAAATCAACAGGCAACAACGTGCGACCTGTTGTGTTTCACTGTGTTCTCATGAACATCAGGCACATTTTCTACACCGAATCATAACTGGCGACGAGAAGTGGATCCTTTACAACAATGTTACGGGTACAAGACAGTGGCTAAGTTGTAGTTCAAAGCCAATTCCACAGCCGAGAAGTTGAATGCACCCCAAAAAAATTATTTTGAGTGGATGCTGGGATTTGAAGGGAATTGCTTATTATGAATTAATGGGTGACAATCAAACAAAAGCATTTGAAATTTACTGTCAGAAGCCAAGTCGTTTAAAAGCAGCTTTACAGGAAAAACGGCCTTCTTTGATCAATCCAAAAGAAGTGATTCTGTACCATGACAATGCCAGACCCCACACTTCAAGCGCAACCAAAACTCCCATTGAAGAATTTGGCTGGGAAGTCATGCATCACCCACCATATTTTCCCGATCTTGCTCCAACCGATTTTCATCTTTTCAGGAGCTTACAGAATCATTTAATTGAGACAAAGGCTTACTTCAAGAGAAGAGGTCGAAATGAAACTAGTTTCTTTTTTTGAGTCCAAACTGGTTAAATTTCATGAAGAAGAAATCAAAAAGCTTATGGCAAAATGGGAGGACGTAATAAATAAAAATGATGACTTATTGAAGACTAAACAAATATATTTTTGAAAGGATTTTTGCTTTATTTCAAACCTAAAAAATGGACAGAACTTCTGTTACAACCTGATAGAAGACAGAACTTTAATAAGATGAAGCATCACCATGCTCCTCTGACAACATCTTGGAGGTAACTGAACTGAATCCGTGAGTCGCCATAACTGCCAAAAGGAACTTAATTCTCATAAATGATTACATTTTGTTTTGAAAGATGTTTTCACAGCATACTTCTTTCAGTATTTGGACATAAATTAATGTCAGATGAAAGAGAAAACTTTCAGCTTTACGAAGAGGTAAGTTTTTCCGCAAAAAAAAAAAAAACATTGATAGTTACAGTAAATTGTTATTGTTCCCCTCACACCAAAATGGACAGAATAAACTCGTCTTTCCAAAGGAAGATATTAGTGCTGGATGTAAATGAATTGCAGAGAAGTTCCTTTGACAGCTTTGCCAAACGATTGTGATGTACTGATGTTAAATTGAGGATGTAATGATGTATTGCAAAATGATACATTTAAAATTGTGATCCAAGGAATGTGATGTGAAAGAGTTGATATGTAAATCCAGTTTTTCCCTCAAATTGCACATAAAATCACATATTTTTGATTGCATTGAAGAGCGTAGTGTGAGAATATTCATCTTTGAATAAGAATTATTATTATTATATTATATAAGAAAGTTTTAGCCTCCCTTATCCACGACAAAGATGTTCCAAGAGAAGAAAGAGGAAGGCACCATTTAGTATAGAGTTGAGGGAACGCGGAATCTATGCACAAGGTGCACAGAAACAGTAAGCTAGGAAAGAAGTTCATGAAACAAGAAAAAAGTTGAAGAAGAAATTAGTAGGTGCTGAAAAATAGGACAGCAGTGAACCGAAAAAAGACGGTCCGTAACAAAACAAAAACCTATTTTATTACAAATTTACAACAAATAGGAAGCCTACCTAACCTTTAGCTCAGGCCAGCACATAGTCCCCCTGGGAGCGCCAATTTCCATAGATACAATAGTTGTATCCCCCTGAGGGGCTTTGAATAAGAATTGGAAGAGGTTATATCACTTGGTTCTTTACTGGTTATATTTTATATTCACATTTGTAAGGTATAGTTATATGATGCAATAATTTGGGTGAAGTGCTATTATTAAACTTAGGGCAAGGACACTTAAATGCCTTATATATGATGAGAGATAAGTTTGTTCTTCGAAGGTAATGCAATTGGGTATATCCAAAGAAAATCATCATAAGACAAAAATGTTGAATATTATAGAGAGAAATAGCCACCCAATATTTATTATTTAAAAAACTCAAGCAGGAAACTGAATTCAATCTTAGAAAAGTTTACAGTCCTTAATTATTTACTGGTCATTAGCCTAAAAATTTATGAAATGGCGTTGAAGAAATGTAAAATTTAAACATTGAAATGGCCTAAATGAACCTTTCATCATAAAACAATTCAAAATCTTTCAGATCAAACTGAATTAGAAAAAATGAACTATTTACACGGTCGTTTGCAAAAATTTTGGAATATTTATCTATTTTGTCTCCCAATCCTGAAATTACATCCCGCCTTACAGGAATGTTTCACATAAACTGCGGCAAATAGCTAATGCTTGGAGAAATAAATTTCAAACAATCTTAATACACTTTATACATATGCACATTACTTCCAATTTTCAGAAAATTATTCCATTTCACAATTTTTTACTACCCAGAGGTAAATTTTACTACTTTTTACTACTTTTTTTACTACTTCTCAAATTTTACTACTTTTTACTACTTTTTACTACTTTACTACCTAGTAGACACCCTGCTGATGCTGTGAACATCAAATTGTTGTTTGTGTTCAGTGTGCTGTGTTCTTGCTCTCATTTATCCAGATTTTCCCACGACCCCGTTGCTAATAGTAATTGTTCGAGTCTGTGTCGTATTAAATGATTGTCATCTCTAAAAATTTTCAATTAATTTAGATTTTACACTTTTGGAACTTACCTATGTATATAATTGAAAAAAATTTTGTTTGCACCATAAACATAACTCAAAATTTGGTGTTAGACATGATTGTAGTCTGTTCCATTTGCAGATATCTTTTCTCCAGAGCTACAAAAAATTTCAATTTGCTGTTATTGGTAGTGATTATGTAACGCCTGTAACGATGCCCTTCACGAGTGAAAGAAAGAGTGCACCCGAATGGGATGTCGTGGATCGAATTGAAAATGATAAAACTAAAGTCATGTGCAAACATTGTCAAATGGCTATAAGTAAAAAAATTGAGCGTGTGAGGCTTCATTTGAAAAAGTGTCGCCATTATCAAGTAGATGATATGGAAGTGGGTGAAAGTTCAACAACGCCAACCCCTAATCTAGTAGACGAAAAGGATGCCTTATCAAAGACTATGAATGTCTCAGAAATTCTTGAAGAGTTCTCGGTCAGAGGTTTCTGCGTCGGTATCATTTTCAAGCAGTTCAGCATTCAATTCTCCTAGTGGTAGTGTGACATCTAGTGCAATTTCACTAACATCAAGCACCCCTAAGAAGAACCAGGACTTGAAGAATGAGAAGTCAGTCAAACGTCAAGCTTCAATATCACATTACATAGTAAAAACATCACCAGAAATGAAAGATGAATTGGATCTGCATGTTGCCCGTTTCTCTTTCAGTGCAAATATTGCATTCAAGAATGTAGAAAGTACTTTTTTCCACAAACTCTTAGAAGCATTGCGCCCAGGATACACACCTCCAAATTGTAAAAAGTTAGCGGGTCCACTGCTAGATAAAGTACACGAAGAGACAGTTGCAAGTATTCAAGAAAATCTGAGAATGGCATCAAGTCCAATCATTCTGATACAAGACGGATGGAGTAACACACAAAATGATGCAATAATTGCACACAGTGTGCACAATGGACATCAGCCAACTCTTCTTTCTATTGTTGAACCAGGCAACAATAAGAAAACAGCCGAATACTGTTCATCTCTGGCAAAAGATGCTATTGCTAAAGTCAAAAAGGACTTCAACAAGGATGTGAGTATAGTATACGTGACAACGGGTACATTGTCATTGATTGTTTCATTATACTATGTTTCCTTTTAAGTGAAGTGCTATTTTGTCATCGTAATAATATAATTAACTGAAATAGCTTCAACTAGGTCCCCTTCATTAATTTTATCAATAAAACTGTCAAAACATGCAGATACCGGAGGCATGTAAACTTTGAAATGTACAATTTTTTCACAGGTTTTTGCAGTATGCACTGACAATGAAAGTAAAATGGTGCGTATGAAACAACTGCTAGAAGAAAAACATCCTAATCTGGTAAGCTATGGTTGCTCTGCCCATCACATGAATCTGCTTGAGAAGGATGTTACGCCAAGAACTGTACTTGAGCACATTGTTGAAGTTAGCAAATACTTCAGGAATCACCACCTTCCTCACGTAAGTAAAAAATTGGTAAATATGTAATTGAAAATACAAATATACAGCTAGCCTACAAGACAATAGGTATGCCTAAACCTGATTAATTACATCCTCGGCTGGTATTATGTTAGTATTACACTGGGAATTGAACTTATAACATTGTACCCTTTGTTGAAACTTATGTAGGGATTTAATTATGGAATAATCAAGCATATAAATAAGAATATTCATTATTATTTTACGTGTTTTGCAGAGTTGGTTGAAAGAAAAAGGAGGGAAACTTCCTCAGCTTCCCAACGAAACACGGTGGAATTCCCAACTAGCATGTGTTGAAACTTACATTTCCAACTATCAGATCTATCTAGAAATTAGAGGAGATCACACAGACCTTCCCGACAACATTGGAAAAATTTTCGACAGAGAGGCGCAAAACCTTTTCAATCCGCTGAAGTTGTTTGGGGAAGCACTAGACATGGTAAATAATTATGCTATTAACCTATTGTTGAACTTTATATCAATTATTTTGAGAAAATCTGAGAAAAAGGAAAAAGTCATGTTACTTTTTTATTCATGTTAACATCTTATTTTTTACATGAGGGTCAAAGGTCAACGTATAAAGCATGCAAAATATTATCTTTTTCAGCTCCAAAGCGATACAGCTCATCTGTCTGATGCTGTAGACATTTGGAGTTCACTTCTGAATAATGAACTACTAACCAAGTATAAAGATGCAATTCAGAAAAGATTTGATGCTGCAATGACTCCCCAACACTTCTTGGCTTATATGACAGATCATCGTTTTCAAGGTACGTAGGACTGGTACTTAATTAACATAATTTACTAATGCTTGTTTCATTTCTAGCAGCAATGCTGTTCTGCAATGCAAATGACATAATATAAATGATGACCATGATATGATACTGGGTCCTGATACTGACAGTCTGACATACAAACATAATTATAGCTAAGACAGAACAGAACAAACAAAATTTGTTTAACAATGTTCAAAGACCAATTTTATGAGATATAGTTTGCATGTTATATAGTTGGATGGGGTATGACACGACTTATTTCCGAAATAAGGATAACTATTTTGCAAACCTTTTTTACATAGGTTATTTAAAAAATTTGCCAAAAATTCATTTTTTCAGTACAGGATAAAAACAAACACTAAAATGACTGGAAAAAATGCTCTAACAGATTCCATTGTCAAATTTGTTCCAGTGCAGCTTGAATGCTCACCGTAGGCCGGTTGTTACTTTACTTTCTTACCCCATGATGGATGCGGTTTTGTCTTACCCCATCTGACTATAATTTTAATTTGACTTATTTCAGGCAAAGCTCTCACAGGAGAACAGGAGACAGATTTTGAAGAGTGGTTGGCTGAGTACAATCCGGAGTTCATCGGTGCGCTTTATTCCTATAAATTGAAGGACTCCAACATCTTCCCAAAACACATGTTCAAAGAGAATATCACCAAGACAACGAGTCCTCGTCGATGGTGGGAAATTCAAGATATGAAACAGCAGAAAATGCAGATCCCTGAAAACACACTGGCAGAGGGCTTCTGCAAGTTGTTTAGCAATCTTCATTCCTGCCCCGCAAGTTCAGGATCCATTGAGAGAATTTTCTCAACATTTGGACTTGTGTGGAATAAATTGAGAAATAGATTAGGATCGGAACGCGCACATAAATTGGTCTCAGTATATCGCCACCTCGCAAGTGATAATGATGTGGATGAGAGTGATGAAATGGATGTGGATGTGGAAAGAGCAACACAGTAAAACTGTAGTAGCAGTTAGTCTAGGAGACAGAGGAAAAATTCAGATGTCTATGTAATCACAGATGTCTATGTAATCAAAAAGGTGAAATGCATTTATTTCTCAGTTTTTGTTTTTTACTTTGTAAATGTAAGTCATGGAAATATATTAGTTTCTCAAGTTTTTTTTGAGATTAAGGTTTTTCTAATTTGATTTGTATAGGGTTGGTGTTTTGTTTTTCAATGTTTCTTGTCATAGTCATGCATATGACTTAGATATATTTTTTGATAAGATAAATATTTAGCTCATTTTGATCCTATAAGATTGAAAACAAGTGAAATTTAAATAACATTAATAAAACCCAAAAAAAAAAAAAAAAAAAAAAAAAACACTATTTATTCGGTTTTTTAGTGTGGGTTTTTTTTGGGTGGGTTTTTTATGTGCCAACCCTGACCGGTGGTCACTGAGGGGGTTTTCATAATGCTGCTGACCAACCAGCAGTCAATGACTCAATTTCGATAAATGCTTAATGAAAACTGAATAGAGGCGCGATCTATTTAATGTCCATTACTTTCAAAATTGATCGCAAAAATTAAAATTAATTTGAGTTGAATATTGAACTTTAGTTTAACTCGCCGCACTTAACGTGTTAAAATTCTACCTTACTCCTTCTGCTGAGTTAACTACATCCATGTGTAAGAAATTTGAGAAAAAGTTCAGGCACCTGATGTTAAGGTTCTGAGTCGCACGGCTCCACCTTCACAAGGTTCTGCTCCAGCTCTCCCTCGATTACTTCTTCCTTTACGTACACGCTCTCTGGCGTCTGTAGAACGGTATTGGTAGCAGCAAAACCTCTATCAAAAAAAGCAGCAGGAAAACTTTTCAAAACTTTTGGTTCTTTTTTTCAAACACGTTGACTGTGATGGGTTAAACTGAAGTTCAATCCTTAACTCAAATGCAAAGATCAAAGTTGACAGCAATTTTGATAACCTCGAACATTAATTTGGTCTATTTAATACCACTAATTTTGAAAGGTTGCTACAATTGTTCAAGCGACCCATCAAAGGGTCGTTTTGCAGCAGGAAAACTTGAGGCACAACCCATTGATGGGTCGTATCACAAGCAGCGTGTTGACAATACCAGACCTGATGCCGTGAACCTAACTCTTGAGTGGCCCATAGACGATCAATTTTATTGTGAATAATTGACAATGATGAATATTGACAATTTCATTGATCGTCTGTGGGCCTGATAGAGGAACGTCAATTAATTGACTTAGCGGGCAAAAGAAAATTCATCAATATATTGAGTCAATGATACTGACAGTTAAATCGATCGTCTATGGGCCGCTGTAGAGGTTAAATCAAACAAAGTCCATTCCAAAGGGGCAGACATTTGCAATGGCTAGCCAAGAGGGTTGACCACGATAGTGATTGGTAATTTTTGTGATGCATTTTCTTCAGGCAGTCAAGTGGTATAAAGGCATTGTTGCCGTTTGTCTCCTGCAGGTGAGATGAACTCGTTATCTGCTGGTTTCTCAATGGCAACTAGTTAAGGAAAATGAAACTCTTCTACTTAATAAGTTGATATTGGAAAAATAGCAACACAAATGAAAATGCAATGGTAATAACTAAAGGAATGGAACTAAATCCATAGGAGTAAATTAACAGAACTTAAATGGACCAAGTTAACGGAGCTTAAATGGAGTAAGTTAACTTAAAATGGAGCATGGACAGGTGATATAAACTTTAAAATAATAAATAAACCAATATAAATTAAACAGCAAATAATAATAACTGAATTTCAACAAAATAAATAACAAGAGAACAAGCCAGTAACAAAATATAGCAAAATTACTCACGTATCCTTAAGAAGGATAACTCATTAATTTACATACCAGTGCAACAGCTTCACTTTTACTTGGAATTATCTTAGGATCTTTACCAATATTTTATAATAGTTAAATTTATAACTAACTGAAAAGGATGAAAACGTACAATTAGGCAGTAATCAATAAGAAAATAACAATAAAGATTATCTGAGCAAAAGGAGGCATGAAGGCTATAAAAAGTAGTGACACAACCCCCGGTACAACACCAGCTGCCTCTGGCACAGACTTTCATTCGTAGAGTTGTCAAGTGGCACTTCACTTTTGACAGGATGGAGGAAGCCACTATTTAGTATAGAGTTGAGGGAATATGGAATCTGTGCACAATGTGCATGGAAATAGTACATTGAGAAAGAAGTTAATGCAACAAGATAAAAGTTCAAAAAGCAATAGTAGATAGTGAAAAAATTGACACAGTGAACGGAAAAAATTGCTCCGTAACAGAACAAAGAACCTATTCTATTTCAACAAAAAAAGGCCTACCTAACCTCGTTAATAACAAGGTTACACGATTGCATAATTCACATGCCTGCCAGTGAGAGAGAGACACCCAAACTCACATGAGGCAGCAACGCCAGCTGCCTCTGGCACAGACTTTCATTTGAATAACTGTCAAGGGCTCCATAATCGGGTACTTCAGTTTTGACGTAGATGGTCTCTGAGCTCTCTTCTACAGTGGAGGCAGCCGAAGTCTGGTCACCAGGCAACGTTGAGCTGCAGTTGAGTTACTCCTGATCACACGAGTCTTGCCTGCTGCACAGCCTCTTGGGGTCTGCAGCTCCTCCGAGTCGTGTCCATAGCACGCTTTCTGCTGGATGAACTCAGCTGATGAAGAAAGAGTAACGAATAATTGATCCTCGCACCATAACATGCTATGCCATCACATCGTTATACTATACCATAGTATGTTACATCCTATAATGAGATATGCATGGTTCTACATAATCACCTTTACCACAACCTTGTCATGCCATTCATCGAAATGCTCATAGTTAGCAGGGATCAAAATAGTTAATATTATCTATATATTAATACGCTTAAAACTAAATTCGTGGGTAACGCTCTACATCTAATAGGCTTGATAGGATAGGTGAGTTAGGTTAGGGTATTTGTATTATTGATTTTTATCAAGTATTTTTTGTTAATTTTTATTTTAGTTGGTAATTTATTTTTAATTTGTTAACTTTTGTTAACTTGTTAATAATTTTGTAATATATTTCAATTATTTTTATTTCTTTTCTAACTTTTCAGCCCTACGAAATAGTTCAATTTCTTCACGTGTAAGTTGATTAAGAAATGCACCTAGCATTTTCGTACTAAAACACAGCAATTCATTAAAATCTATATTTCTGTCTAATTATAAAATGCAACGTTTCGACGCATCAAAACAGAAATACAGAATATAGACAGAAATATAGATTTTAATGGATTGCTGTGTTTTAGTACGAAAATGCTAGGTGCATTTCTTAATCAACTTACACGTGAAGAAATTGAACAATTTCGTAGGGCTGAAAAGTTAGAAAAGAAATTGTGCAAGTGCGTGTCAGCCATTTTGTTCAATGAAGTGTGCGTGAGAGAAGGGTTTCTCCCGACCTACACGGACGTTCGCCTCTATGACGGAGGAGCAAGACTATCGACACTGACGTGTGATTTTCGGAAGAAGTTATTAGAGCGTGAGTTAGATCAGAAATTAAAATTGAAAATTCAACTAAATGACGAACTGCAGCAAGAACATGAAAATTTTCGAAGATCAGCAAGGCAAGAAGTTTTGGAAGAATTCAAAGAAGCACTCCGTTTTACAAGAACTCGGGAACATGAGAGCAATTTGGCAGCTGTTTCGCGTAAACTCAATCGGCTGTACAACGGTAATTTGATTTTGCCCGAACAGTGTCAAAAGTACTTAAATTTAACTGATATAGTATTAAACGATCATGAAATTGATGTTTTAAATTTGGGCTGGAACTATCACACTAGAAGTAGGTTTGATCCAGTTAAAAAGCAGCTGCAGTTGGAGTTGGCTTATCAAAATATTCTCAAATTAAGTCGGGAAAGTTTAGTTACAGTTGAACCTAACTTAGACGCCGCATTGATAGCTGAGAGCACTCGCAATAGAAGCACGTTTAGTAGAAAAGGTTTAACTCAATCACAGCGCCAAGCCATCCATAATTTACGTTCGAATAAAGAAATAGTCATTCGCAAAGCTAATAAATGTAACAAATACGTACTTTTTAAGCTCGATCTGTATAAGCAAAAGTTAGACCTTATATTGGCAGATCATACTAAGTTCGAGCGGTTACAACGGGATCCTACCAAAAAGATAAAGAAAAGATTGAATCAGCTAATTTTCATTGTTAATGCTGTTCCGAACCCTTACAATTTAAAGAAATTGGAAGGGCATTACCAGCCTGGTTACATATATGGCAATGCAAAAATCCATAAGGATCAAAATAATCCTCCCTTAAGGCCAATAATTTCACAGGTTCCTGCAGTAACCTATTCAGTAGCGAAGACCTTAAATAAAATTATATCGCCATCTCTACCGCAAAAATATATGCTCCGCTCATCAGATGAATTTGTGACACTGTTGCGCAGCAAATCTCCTGCCGGTATATTAGCTTCTCTAGACGTAGAATCATTGTTTACTATTGTACCCGTGCTGAATACTATAGACATTATTTTGGACTATGTATACAATAGAGATAACTCTGCTCCACCTGATCTGTTTCCTCGCCATATTTTGAAGGACCTTCTCATAATATGTACAACCGAATCTCCATTTAAACATGTTGATGGTAGTTTGTTCCGACAGGTGGATGGCGTTGCCATGGGTTCCCCTTTAGGACCTACTTTTGCTAACTTTTATGTCATTTGTTGAGAACTTGGTGTTAAATACGATAGATGTAAAACCGAGCATTTACTGTAGATATGTGGACGACATTTTTGTTGAAGTACAAGACCTTGAGCACCTGGAAGCGTTGAGGAGTTTGTTTGTTGAAAAATCTGTTTTAAATTTCACGTATGAGTTAGGTCTACACGGTAAGCTTCCATTTTTGGATGTTTTGGTTGAAGCTTCTAACGGTACATTCCATAGATCCGTTCATGTCAAACCTTCCCATTCTGGGGAAACTATTAATTACGATTGTGAAGCTCCTCAAATCTATAAAGAAGGCGTCATACATACTTTGATAAATAGAGCTCGTAAAGTTTGCAGTAATTGGGAAAACTTTCATTCCGAAATGCTTCGAATCAAACGTTTACTTGTTAATAACAACTTTCCTAATACGTTGATTGATAAAACTATTGATAAATTTTTTAACCAAATCATGAGCAGTGACAATAATTCAGCAAATGCAAACCGTATCAATATTTATTACGAAAATCAAATGCATAATAATTACAAAATTGACCAACGGGTCTTTAAAAACATTGTTAAAACTTTTGTTAAACCAATAAATCCAGAAACTTCTATTAAAGTTTGCGTGTATTATAAGAAACGTAAAATCAGTGACCAATTAGTAAAAAATAATCTGTCTGCATCTGGGGTCAACGATCTGGACAAGGCCGGTGTGATTTATCAATTTAAATGTAACCGAAGAGAATGTAAGTCTCTTGATAAATGTTACATTGGCATGACCAGAATGACCCTGAAGCAAAGATTAACTGCTCATAAATATCAAGGTTCCATTTTCAATCATTTTCGTGTTGACCATAGTTGCAAACCATCCAATGAAGATCTGTTCCCTAACACCAAAATTCTTTATAATGTTATTAAAAAAGATCATATTCATATAATTGAAGCATTACACATTCATGAACTTAAAACTCCCCTTAATGAAAACACGAATGATTTTTTCGCTCTCAAACTGTTTTGTAGAACTTCAGCTCACTAGGTGCGACGAGGCTGCTTGACCATTTTGCTCTTGTCTCTCGTGTGATGAACATCGGTTTTGTACAAAGTATCTAGTCATACTACTATTTCTGTGATAAAAAGGTTGTTATTTTGTCTAGTCGCTTTCGTCTTTTGTGATCTGCTTATCTAGTCTATATTACTTAAGTGTTAGTTTATGCATTTTTTTTTCAATGTGACTGAAAATCATTGTTTTTTCCAGCCTGAGGATGTTTGATACGTCGAAACGTTGCATTTTATAATTAGACAGAAATATAGATTTTAATGAATTGCTGTGTTTTAGTACGAAAATGCTAGGTGCATTTCATAATCAACTTACACGTGAAGAAATTATTTTTTATTCATTTATTTTTTATATTTGTAATTTTTTTTTTACTTTTCATTTTTTTGTAATTGTTATTTATTTTTCAATTTTTTATTCATTCCCAATTTGTAATTTTTTCATTCTTTATTTTTATTCTTCAATTTTATATATTTTTTTAATTTTTTATTTTTATATTATTTTATTTTTTCCAGATTTCAATTTTTTTTCTTTTCTATTTTTTTTAATTTATTTATTTTTCTCAATTTGTTATTTATTTTAATTTTCATTTTTTTCTCTATTTTTGCATATTCATATTTTGAATTATGTATAGGTTATTTCGGTCAATATTGAATATAATGTTGTCAACGATCATGATAATTCCGTCACCAAGAATGTATAGAGGAACCCAATTTGAAGCGTTTTACAAGAACGTTCTTCCCGGAAATGCTTCGTTTTTGAGTTATTAACCTTTGAAGTTTTCGTTTCCGCGCCAATCAGCTGCAATAATAAATCGCCCGCCAACCACGCGGCCGGGCAAAAACAGTGCGAGAAGTAACTGTTTACGCAATATATGTTATTGTTCTTACCTGAAAATAAGATGAACTAAGGTAGTTTTAACTTAATAGATTTAAACTAGCAGTATCGTCATTAAAATATTGTTTGATGCATTCAAATAGTGTGGGAGAACATCCCTTGCATGAACCTTCCACCGCAACAGCCATACCGAAACTGCCGTTGATGTTCAAAATGACTCATTTTGCGCGGGAAACGCCAGTCAGGAACGTCGTTCGTATAACTTTAGAATTGAAAATGAAGCTAACCTTCTATTAAAAACGTAAAGAGGTTGGGTCGTGAGGGGTAGCCACAGTTCTTTTGGTGAAAATTATAAATAAAGCTTTTTAGCAACGTCCGTTTACATCGAATCGAAGGTGGCTGTCGCCATGGTGCCATTCGGTACTGGGGCAGCCATCATGGAGTCGATTTAAACAAATGTAAATAGAAAGCTTCATTTATAATTTTCACTAAAAGAACTGTTGCTACCCCTCACGACCCAACCTCTTTACGTTTGTAATAGGGGGTTAGTTCCGTTATTGTAATATAACAATAATTGCTTTTGCGGAAAAAAGGCCATTCAGGAGCGCCGTTCCTATAACTTCAAATCTAAATAACTCGAAAACTAAGCATTTCCGGGAAGAACGTTTTTGTGAAACGTTTTAAAATGGGTTCCTCTATACATTCTTCGTCACGGAATTATGAAAATCGTTGACAACATTATATTCAATATTGACCTAAAATACTCACTTGAGACGAAAATTGCATAGAAGAAAACTTGTTTATTTTGGTGTCATTAACCATGTTTAGCCATTACAATTTGCAAAATCGACAACTGTCATCTCCTTCAGATTTACCAATATTTTCTCTGTCCAGGCTGCTATTGATCAGGGTGCATCATTTAATTTCAATCAAAATGGTTCAAAGTTGTTTGCTTCAGGTGGGAATGCATTTAATATTAAAAAATGTAGTAAGCTGTATTATTTAAATTCTGTAAGCTCTGTTGATTCTATTAATGCTGTTGGTGAACACACTCAAGAGGAGTGGCACAATATTCTTGGGCATTGTAATGTAAAAGATGTGTTGAGCCTAGAAGGTATTACTGAAGGAATGAAAATTACCAACAAGCATAATTTTGATTGTGAAATCTGTGTCCAGGGTAAAATGTGTCAATATAGGAGCAGAGACCCTGATGAAAAATCAAGGAAACCTTTAGAGCTAGTCCATAGTGACCTAGCTGGACCTATAAGCCCTACTTTGGTCAATGTGAAGTTTAATGCAATCACAGAAATTAATAATAATATTCCAAACAATCACTAAAGGAACGTATTTAAGAACGTTTTACAAGAACGACATTCTGCTCGCTGATGCTTTATTTTCGAATTATTGAACTTTGAAGTTGGCCTTCCCGCGCCAAAGGAAGCGAGCGTAATTTAATTAAAAACGGAAGCTAACCCCCTTTTACAAACGTAAAGAGGTTGGGTCGTGAGGGGGAGGCACAGTTCTTAAAGTGAAAATTATAAATAAAGCTTCTAACCCACCCATTAGGGTGACGACCGCAATCTTGTTTACATCGGATCTAACATGGCGACCACCATGGGCGCCGCCATTTTTGACCCAATGTCAACAAGATTGCGGTCGTCACCCTAATGGGTGGGTTAGAAGCTTTATTTATAATTTACACTAGAAGAACTGTGCCTCCCCCTCACGACCCAACCTCTTTATGTTTGTAATAGCTTCCGTTATTAATTAAATTCCGTTTCACGCGCTCGCTTCCTTTGGCGCCAAGGCCAACTTCAAAGTTCAATTATTCGAAAATAACGCATCAGCGAGCAGAATGTCATTCATGTAAAACGTTCTGAAATGTGTTCCTTTAGTGATTCCTGGGATCGGCCTTATTATTTTCCGTGATTGCATTAAACTTCACATTGACCCCTACTTCTTTTGAAAATCCATGTATGTCATGTCTTTTGTGAATGATTTTTCAGGTCTTATTTTTGTTTATTTTCTAAAAAGCAAGTGATTCTGTTGGAGCATTTAAGAAATTCTTGGCCGATTCTGCTCCATTTGGTTCTGTAAAGCGTCTAAGAATGGATAACGGCACACAGTATTCCTCAAACTTGTTCAAAGCTGTTGTTACGGAGAACAAAATAAAGCATGCATTTTCAGCTCCATACTCTCCCCTTCAGAATGGGACTGCTGAGAGATCTTGGAGATCATGGTTTGAGATGGCTAGGTGTTTGTTGCTACATGCAAATTTGCCAAAAGAATTGTGGAATCATGCTGTCAGAACAGCTGCTTAAATTAGAAATAGGTGTTTCAACAAAAGAACAGGCAAAACTCCTTTTGAGATGTTCACGGGAAAGAAACCTGACCTTTCCAATATGCACATTTTTGGTTCAAAATGTTTTGCCCTGGTTCAAAACCCAGGAAAGCTTGACCCTAGGTCAGATCAGGGTATTTTTGTGGGATATGACCCGTGCAGCCCTGCTTACATGATTTATTTCTCTGAAACTTGTCAAATTAAAAGAGTCAGATGTGTCACATTCTGTGATAAAATTTCTAGAAATGTGGTGGGCGAGAATGAGTTCATTGCTGTAGATAACCCTGCTGAGCTGAAACAAAGTGAGAAGGCTGACAAGGCTGAGGCTGAGTTGAAACCTGGGACTGTCCCAGAAGTGATTCAAAATGAAACTAATTCAGATGCAGAGCCCACTAGAAGATTTGGTAAATCTGAAGGATATGTCAGTTATCAATTTTTCACTTTTTGGTGCATGAACCTAACTAATTGAATCAAAATAAACAAGTTTTCTTCTATGCACTTTCCGTCTCAAATGAGTATTTTACGATTTATAGCGGTAAGTTTAGTTTCGTCTTTGATGACGAATGCGCTCGAATAAACAGCTCCTCATCGATTTTCGAATTTATGTTGCTTGAATCATGGTGATAACATCAAAATAAACGACTTTTCTTCTATACACTTTTTTCGTCAAATGAGTATTTAACGAGGTATAGCGGTAGGTTTGGTTTCGTCTTCGATGACGATCGCGTTGGAAGCGAGTGCGCATTGCAGTGTTGCTGTCCGACGTGCTCCTTGAATTACTTGCCGCTTCAAACACTGGAGTTGCGGTAAGTCATTTACCGCTATAACTAATAAAAAACTCATTTGAGACGGAAAGTGCATAGAAGAAAACCTGTTTATTTCGATCTAATAAACTATGCTTAGGCATCGAAATTTACAAAATCGATAACTGACATATCCTTCAGATTTACCGAAGATTTTGTGTGAGAGAAAAGAAGCCCCCAGCTTATTTAAAAGACTATGTTGACCCAGATGAATTGGATATCACTAATCATTGTGTTGATTATTGCTACAGAGTGAGCAGTATCCCTAAGTATTACTCTGAGGCAATTTCATCCCCAGACTCTGTTGAGTGGCAAAAGGCAATGAATAATGAAATGGCTGCACTAACCGATAATGAGACGTATGAACTCGTTGAAAAGCCAAAAGATAGATCTGTTATTGGGGGACGATGGGTTTATAGTGTTAAATCAGGACCCAATGATCAGGAAACTTTCAAAGCTTGTTATGTAGCCAAGGGATATTCCCAAGTAGCTGATGTAGACTATACAAAAATTTTCTCTCCAACAGCACGTCTAACTTCTGTTAGAATGCTGATGGGTATTGCTGTGCAAAAGTCATACATTGTGCATCAGATGGATGTGTGCACAGCTTATCTTCATGCAAAAATAGACTGTGATGTTTTTGTTGAACAGCCTGAGGGATTTGTTGAACTTGACAAAAATGGAGAGAAGTTAGTCTGCAAACTCAAAAAATCTTTGTATGGCTTGAAGCAAAGCGGCCGTAACTGGAACAACCTTTTGCATCATTTTCTTGTTGAACAAGATTTTGTTCAATCTCTCAGTGATACTTGTGTCTATGTGAAGGAAAGCGACTCTGGAATAGTGATTATTATTGTATGGGTTGATGATTTAATTTTGGCCTCTTCTAACGCTGTTGTATTGACTGAAGTCAAGTGTTCATTGTCAAATAAATTCAAAATGAAAGATCTTGGACAAATTTCATGTTTTTTAGGCATTGAATTTGATGTGAAGTATGACTCAATTGAGATGAAGCAATCAAAGTACGTTGAGAAAATCTTGTCCAAATTTAGGATGTCTGATTGTAAGCCTAAGTCTATTCCATGTGATCCCAGTGCCAACAAGCTTGATGTAAGCTCTGATTCTAGGAATTTGTGCAATCCAAAACTGTTCCGTGAGATAATTGGCAGCCTGATCTACTTGATGACTTGTACTAAGCCTGATATTTGCTATGTTGTTACATTACTGTTGCAACATTCAACTTGTCCAACAAATGCTCACCTGAATTTGTGTAAATTTGTGTTGAAGTATCTTAAAGGTACTATTTCATATGGTTTGAAATTTGTGAAATCCGAGAATCCCGTAAAAATTACTGGTTTCTCTGACTCCGACTGGGATGGATCCTCTGACCGTAAGAGCATATCAGGATACGTGTTTAAATCATCTAGCACCAGTTCACTGATATCTTGGAAGTCCAAGAAACAAAATATAGTTGCTCTTTCAAGCTGCGAAGCAGAGTACATTGCCCTGACTTATGCTGTGCAGGAGGGAATTTTTCTCAAACAGCTACTATGTGATATGGATGGATATGATGAACCTGTTGAAATTTTTGTTGATAATAAAGGTGCTATTGACTTAGCCAAAAACCCTGTTCATCATCAACGCTCGAAACATATAGACATTAGGTTTTATTTCATTCGAGCAATCATTCAAGACAATAAAGCAGTTTTGCGCTTTGTTCCTTCAGAGGAAAACATGGCTGACATGTTCACAAAGCCTGTTACTAGACAGTCGTTGCTCAAGTTCAAAGTGTGTGCTTAATTAATTCTAAGTTACTGTGTCTGACATGTTTCTAGTTTAGCTTTGTGTACACCAATTGCAAGAAAAGGTTGAACTTTCTTGAGTACAATACTCTTAACGCTATTGCTGACTATGCATTATTGGGCGTTATATTTTTTTTTGTATCGTGCTCAGTGTAAACTGTTGATCTACACTGATGATTTTTTTATGTTGTTTTTCTGCTGTTCAATGTTCAATGAAAGATCTGAACGTTGAAATGTTAGCGCTAATTGATTACTATGTGAATTGACGCATAGTGGGATGGAATACTTCAGTTGGAGGGGGTGTGTTGAGATCCAACTTCAGTATATATACTTAATATTATATATGAGTTGTCGCAGTCACCCATTAAATTACTTCCGTCCTGTTTTCTATGTTCATGTGTTAACTGCCCGTGTAGAGCGATCGAGCTCTTCCTTCTTGTTTTTGCCGTCGTACCCGACAGACGTACATGTAGTTCCTAGATTAACTACTGTGTTTCTCTACCCCACACTCATACTTATAATCATTGTTGTACTCTATCATTCCAAGATAGAAAGAGGCCTCTCTGGTCTAACACCCCCCATATTAAAGTGAAACTCTAAACACGAGAACAATTCGAGAATAATTTTAAAATGAGAATTGAACGAACTAATTTGCATTCTAATATTAACAATCAAAATCACTGCGCCCCACCTAGACAACAACTTCAATGAAATATAAAGACTTCACTTTGCTAAAATAAAGCACAGATGTTCTGAATTTCCATTTTATGCCATTTCAAATAAAATTGACACACCCCAGTTGAAAATGGTATTTGAGCAAATACAAAGACTGATTATCACCTCCCCATTGAAGAACTCATTGTCCTACATCTTGTCTAGCACCAGGCCAAAGCCAAATAGACCAGTTACCCTACTCCTTCCATTATTTATACCTTCCCTCGAACAAAAGAATGCGCACCGTGGGCCCTGTTACACCCACAAAAACTGAAAGTGACGTGGCATTTCGCGATTGGCTAACCTTTGAGCGTCACCTCACTATACTGACGTGTCCCTTACTTCACAATATTGCTACGCATATATCTCTAAAAAAAAACCCAGAAACCCCTTATTCCCTAACTCGTAGGAAATTAAATTTTTAACCTACTATTTTCTGTGCTATGTATTCAGGTTGCCCTCATCTTATTATGTGTAAAGTTTTGCGCACTAGCTTTCAAAACAGCCGCTACCCCCTACGTGCTCCTCCCGGCTCCTGAGGTACGGCACACCCCAATACTCCTCGGTATGCCGCGCTGCGTCAACCTGCTGGTTGCCTGCCTATCCTCTCTACGTATATATATGTAACCTATATCGTAACGTTGTTGAAGATAGTAAGCTACAAGTAATGCAAAGAAATTGGAAGTGTGATTATTGTGTTGAGGAAGAGACCAGTGAGCCAGTGACCTCCTTTGTAGTAGACTTGCATCACTAGTGCCCTGGTTCTCTATTGTATCTAACTCATTATTACTTTGGAAGAAATATCGGTCAATATTTATTTTAGGTGCTGCACGGAAATTAGAAATGTCGTTGCTTAGAATCACTAAAAGAGCACATTTAAAAACCTTTAACGTGAATGACATTCTGCTCGCTGATGCATTATTTTCGAATTATTGAACTTTGAAGTTTGCTGTCGCGCGCCAAAGGAAGTGACCGCGCCAAGCGTAATTTAGTTAAGAACAAAAGCTAACACCCTATTACAAACATAAAGAGGTTGGGTCGTGAGGGTTAGCCAAAGTTCTTTTAGTGAAAATTTGAAATAAAACTTCTAACCCACCCATTAGGGTGACGACCGCAATCTTGTTTATATCAGCTCAAAGATGGCGACCACCATGGGCGCTGCCATCTTGGAGCCGGCTCAGCCGATGTAAACAAGATTGCGGTCGTAACCCTAATGGGTGGGTTAGAAGCTTTATTTAAAATTTTCACTAAAAGAACTTTGGCTAACCCTCACGACCCAACCTCTTCTCGTTTCTAATAGGGGGTTAGCTTCCGTTATTAATTAAATTACGCTTGGCGCGGTCACTTCCTTTGGCGCGCGACGGCCAACTTCAAAGTTCAATAATTAAAAAATAACGCATCAGCGAGCAGAATGGCATTCATGTAAAAGGTCTCAAAATGTGTTCCTTTAATGATTATTTTCCCCCAAATTATTAATTTTGGTGCAGCACCTAAAATAAATGTTGACCAAAATATCTATTGACTGATGTTCATTTTTTTCCAGTTGACCAGATCTTTGTACCATATGTAACTTTTAGTTTTTAGATCAGTCATTTTCTTCAAGGCTGAAATGGGCTCACATATTTTGTCATTTTATTGTCATTTTTGAAATCTTATTTCAAGTTTGACTCTACAGTTTCACCAATTTAAAATAATGCAAGATGCTACGAGTGTATTCACGTTATGAGGGACTCATGCAGCTGCAAAGACGAGTGTGCATTATTTGAATTTACGAGATTTGCTTGAACTTGAGGGCCGACAGTGTCGGGGCCTTTGTAACGGCCTACAATTCCCTCCACAATTTTCACACAAAGAGTTCAGGGCCTGGTACCAGACTTGTCCACTAAACTACTCAGGATCTACGAACCTCATTTCATTGTGTAAGATGAATTTTTGTTCATTTTCAGAAATGAATGGATATTTCTCAGAAATCCGTTTTGTAACTTCGATTAATTTGTTTGTTTGGTCTTTTGTAAGGCAAGGTATGACTGTATAAGTTTAGTAATTTGGCTAGAAAATTCAATATTCCACTAGAGTTTTCCCATAAATTTCCAGTTGCTGCTTTTTTAATCACCTCCTGTACACATTAGTGATACTTTATTTTAGTTGACCTCTAATGTAGTGACTTTATCCTTGGGTTTTTTTACTTGTGACTGGAAAGGCCAATTTCTTGATACTAGTTCTTTGTTAATGGCTTTTATTTTAAGTCTTGAAATTTGATAACTTAGAGATAAAGAGTTTTTTATTTTATTGTTAAAAAATTGACCATTAGCTTGTTTTATTCAATGTTTATGTAATGAGTTTGAAGTACAGAGTTGAAATTGTCAATATTCGTAGAAAAAACAATTTATTGCAATGATAATTGATTTCACTATATTAATTTTTGAATACTAGAGAAATCACATTGTTTTCCCATAATTGAAATGTGACAATGATATGACATAAATTCTCATTCTTAATATTAAGAAGAGAATTTTTTTACAGTGAGTTGTATAAAATATTGTCTATAATTCCTTGCATGCTTCAGAAAATAATGTGGTTCTTTTAGGCTTAATTTTATTATTAAAAGTGCATGAAATTGTATTGAAGATTATTCTGAAAATAAAATTGGTGAAAAAGTGCATCTCAGCAGGGTGAAAATACTTCATTTAATTTGACCCATTAAGGCTGAAAGTTGAGAAATAGTTAGGACAGTAAAACTTGGCAGAAATTTATTATGTGTTATACCTGATGTACATAATAAATTTCATAAAGTTAGTACAGATAGAAGGTGAGACATTTTCAGGTCAAAAAATTTACTCCAGGCATGCCAGGCAAGAAACTACCTAAAGTATATAGAAATGCCAATGTATTTATTTGAATTTCTAGCAAAAATATCCAAGAGCTGACCTAGATGGATATATATGGTACCACAATGCTGAACAATTTTTCATTCACTAAAGCTAATGTTACATTACTAGAAAAAGATTTAATGACACAAATAAAATGTTTACCACCATAACACATAATGAAAGCATGGCAAAGTGCTCACAAATTGTGTGATATGCTTTGAAACATCTTGGATGAAGGCCAACATCACATTATCTGCACAAGAACGATGCCCTGCCTTAGCACTGTCTGCACACCTTTGCTTGTTCATTCTGCACAATCCAGTGGTCCTTGTAATCATGTCTTACTATGTCTGTTAGCCTTGATGTTACCTTTCTTGGCAATGATTGTGTCCATTAGACTTGCAGATATAGAGGGTGTTAGAGGGCTTCTATACAGTTATACTGAGACAGTGATGTGCGTTTCTTTTTCATTTACTAGTGTGCATTATTTACAGTGACTTGTCAGCATAGAGGAAATAACTGACCTCCCTCATTTCCTATGTTGCATTCTCATCCTGGATGTTCCAACAGCTTGGTCCATAACATCAACGGATCCTATGTCAACATTGTAGAGTTGAATGCAAACTGGCTGAGAAACAGATTTATATATCCTATCTCTCCGATTGTATTGTTTTGCAGACTTCTTTGCTGTGGAATCAAAATTGCCAATGTCAGTAACTTTGTTGTCTTGCTATTTCATCACCAATAAATCACCCCTCATTCTGTATTAAATAGCTATTATGAGTTTTTCAACCAGTTTTTCTTGGATATCTGACACAAGTTCTGTTATCCCAAGATATGGATTTCCTCTAAAATAATTATGAAAGAATTATTTGTGTTCATTTTAAGAGGGAAGTTCTGCTTTTGCAATCAAGTTCAGCAGAATATTTCTTCCTAAGCCAATAGTTGGAATATAAGAAATTATTTGGGTTTCATTTATGCCAAGGTTGAGATCAAATGGATGCAAATCATCTCCTTTGGAGCACATTGCCCACATTTTAAAGCCAAAACAAATGAGTTTCCAAAGGAAGGTATCATGCTTTCATCTATTGCAAGATATTCAGGATAACTACCACCTTTGATGAATTTGCTCTGTAGGTGCTCAAGTAATGACCTCAATTTGGCAGCACAATCATGTGTTGTTGTGATATGATCTCAAAAATGTGATGTAAACTATCTAGAAAACAATCTTTTCTCAAGCTCTTTGAAAGAAGTTTCAGAGCATGATCATCTGAGGCCAGGATTTCTTTTTTGGCAGTAATGTAAAGATAGAAGTGAGAAACATGCCCCCGAGGATAATTTTCAAGTCCTCGGTGTTACACCTAAAGTTTTATTATGCTGTGCTGCTTACAAATTTGCTTGAATTGCATTTGGACAATTCGAAAAATTTTGTGGACTTTCTGATGGCATAGCTTCATTGGATGACAATGTTGTGCTGCATGATTGTGAGATGATAGTTTCCCTATTTTTATTCAGCTACTTTCTTCATGCCTTCATTTTACTTTTAGGTTTAAGACTCTCTTCCATTTCAACGTCTTCCTCTTCATCCTCGGCAATAGGAGCAGGAGCTTCAAGGAGAAGTCGACTGAGTCTTTTTTGAAATTACCTTCTGCTTCTTCATCTGATTTGACACTATTGCTGTCCGACTATTTGTTAACTTTTTGGAAGCCCATGTAGAATTCTTCATTATCATAAAATTCTTCCATAAAACTTGGTTCTTCATCCATATTCATTCTGGGGGAAAAAAGCACATTTAAACATCCATATGTGTTACTATTTCATTAACTATCCATGACATGAATGCACTTACTTACACAGTAACATTACTAACATAAATGTTTACATAAAGCTAGTCATGACATAATAGCACATGGGAAAAAATATACACTTGCTCAGAGCAATCTTAGCTGCAATTCTATGGCACTTGAAATGCCCTAGTGCCTGGGTGTAGAAAAATCTGTGTGAAAATTTTGAATAGAAATTTCCATTTCACTTTATAATATTTTATGGTAAAAATGCATTCCGATTTGTTAACTAATAACTTAATTTTGTTTTAATTATACACACTTCAACAACAAATGGAAATACCAAAAATAATTCCCAGAGTAAGTTGTGCTGGGACATGCGGCCGCCATGTTGCATACACTGTTTGCTTGTGTAAACCGGCCGCAGAACGCATTTCAAACCCGTTCATACCTTAGCACAAGTATTCATCACATGCATAGACCTGTAGGAAACATTAAAATTAGATTTGAGCAAAATTATTATAGATAAATAGAGGATAGAAAAATCTACCCATATGCACAATGGGTTAATAATATTTCGGGATTAGAGAGTTCTATGTTTTTTCTAATTAATTGTAAAAATAGTTCCTTTTCAAGATTAAATTTGTTCTAAAATATATCAAATCTGTTATTGACAATTAGTTCCTTTGTTTAATAATATTCAGTCACAGAAATAAGTGAGTTTTCTATTATTCTGTTATTGATTGGCTATTCAAATGGCTGTTTTCCATCTTAATATTGAGCATTCCTGTCATATTATTATGTTTCATAACTTCAAATTGCAGGAGCTTTCCAGGAAACCTTATTCTTTTAATTGTACTTTAATTAATTTGATTATACAGTCCACTTAACTGGTTTTCTTTTTTAGCTATGATTCATGAAAATTGAATAAAATATATGCTGAATCATGGATCAATGGAAACAAAACCTATACCTAGTCTTGCAACCTAACCCTAGCCTCTCAACCATCATTTGCTGGCTGACATGCATAGGCATCCTCTGTTGCATTGTGTATTGTCACTGGGACCATTGTCAAAGTTAAGGTTTGATCAATGAATGCATTTGTATTTGAGTGATGAGACAAATGTGCAGGTTAGAAAAGTGGTAAAGTATTTCTCAGGGACTGTTAATATAGAGGAATGTTTGTGTATCACTTTTTTTTGGCTTTTTCTTGATGCTAGGATGACCTTGTTGGATTGGGCATTCAAAAAATTCTGCTTGAAGCTGCATTATTACAGTGATACTGTGTTGCTCTGAAAACAATTTCATAGAAAAATGTCCTTCAGGGTATTTGATGGGAATGCTGTTAGCATTTTACATACACTTGACATTTGTGATGTAAATAGAGAAATCTGTAATCATAATTTTTGTGCAGCTGAAAATTTTTTCCATCTGTTACAAGTCATAGCACTTCATTGGTGTATTATTGAAAGAAGTTCCAAGATCTTACTATATGAAGCACATTCAAGTTGAGAGTATCATTGAGATAAATATAGTGGTTTCATTTGGTCATGCTTAAGGAGGCCGTCTACCCAAAAAAAATCTTTATTTACGGAGGGATTTCTCTGAAACTTTCACAGTAGGTGTGCAATGCTGCAAATATCATTTCATTATTGATGTTTTTTTTTGTATCTGAACTTTTTTCTTTTTTTTTGAAAAAATTGCAAAAAAAGTTTTATAATCAAAATCTATCTTCCACAATTTTGAAGTTACAGAACCGAAAATTTGTTTTTATATAGTTTATATACCCACACATCCGTAAGCAATGTGGAATTTTGATAAACTTATTTATGGAATTTTGGGAATGCTTTTTTTTTAATTCAACTTTTTTTTCTATTTTTTCTTTCATGTCGTGTAAGTTTCAAAATGAGGATTGTTTAGAAATTTTGTATTGCTTATGGATATAGCTCGCTAAGCCCTATCAAATGGTATACATCCCATTTATGTAACCCTAAAATTGCGGAAGAAGATAGATTTGAAAAAGCCAATTAGCACATTTCCAGAAAATGTGTTTTGCTACAAAAAAAAATTTTCTTCCTAGTTTTTTAACTAGGTGTTTTCTACAATGAACTCTTGAGCTTTTGTAGTGCTTTTTGAGCACTTTCGATTCATATATTTGACAGTGTTGTAGCTTTTGAACTCTGGGAGAAAATCTACATCAAAAGACAATAAGTATAAGTGTTCATAAAACACTATTCCCCCCAAAAAGATTTTTTTTACCAAAATACAAATTTTTCTAAATGATCTCCTCGGCTTTGTAGCACTTTTCAAGCCCTTTTGATTGGTATGCTTGCCATAGCCGTATCTGTGATACTGCGGCTGTCATCGAGCTATGAATGAGAGCGTGTGTGAACAGAAGTAAACAGAACAGCTGGAATCTTAAAATAGTTAAAAATTATTAGTCAGTATTAGGATGTTTTGTTTGAATATGAAAGCACTTTGAGTAGCCCATGAACGAACTCTATTGCCATTGCCGCAAAGAAACACGCCCAATTGACCCCCAATATAAGGGGTGGGAGGGGTCACACTGCTTCAAAGTCATGCCACCCCCTCACTCTCCCACCTCTGGGGGGACCGTACCAATCGGAGTAGACGCGAGCAAGTAGTACCAATAGAAGCGCAAGAAAATCCTATATAAGATGCATTTAAAAACAGAAAATCAGCCACCTTTCAAATTTCCACGTAGACCTAAGCTTTAGATTAAATTCCTTAAGCTTTAGATGGGAAAAATTGAAAAATGATCACAGTCATCACACGTTCATCACTTACACTTAATAATTTGATGAGTAATATTATTTAATGATATTTTTTATACCAGTTGAAATTTTGTGCAGTGCACATTTTAACTTTTCAGATGTTGCTTTTTAACAGATTGTGTGCACTATTTGTTAGTAAGTGATTGTCATTGAAGGCTTTGGACTTGAATATCTGATCAAAGATATAATGTTGGCAAAAAAATTTTTTTGTTTGCACTGTAAATTTTAGTGTCATCAGATTTATGCTGAATAAAATAGGAAACCATTATTTAAAACAATTGAATTTTTCTGAAATTAAGCTACCAAAAAGGTAGGAGTATGCAAGTGAAAATAAGAGAACGTAATTGATCCAAAGATGAATGGTCAAGAAAGTAGAAGTTGAAGTCTACATTAGAAAAGAACTCTAGAATAAAGCACTGTAATTAAACAGAGGGGCATCTGAGCGTTCAATGCAATGATGGGTGACTGATTGATTCTTGTAGTTGCTGAATTATTTTTGTTGTTGGTGCATTGCTGATAGATTTGAGGAGTGTGTGTTGTGATTCAATTGTATAAAAGTAAGGGGATGAGAGCTCCAATTCATTAGGTATATTAGGCATGGTTGGTGATCTGTATAGCACAGTGCTTTTAAATCATATGAAAGAAGAAACAGGAAGTGCAATAGGAGACAAGCTGTTCAATTTTTGGCAGGATTGAGGGTGTGTGGATCTGATTATAGCAGTAAAACAAATGGTGAAGTGGATGATACAGTTGATCAGGGTGTGTTGTTTGAAGTGCTTTGAGAGTCTGGTGTAAACAGTATGGTGCTTAAGAGCTATTATATAAATACAGCATGTGTGAGAACTGAATGTGTAGTGAATGAATGGCTTTGAAGTGCTTGTGAGTCTGCATCAGTGATGTGTAATGTTATGTTTGTGAAATATGTATACAGATGGAGTTTTGTGTCAGGTGATGGCAAGACTTTTTTTGAGGGGGGGGGGGGGGGGTTGTAAATGTTGGCTGCTCAGAGCACTGTCGTCAATACATAGCAGCTACTCTATGGTGATATTTTAACGTTATTAGCTAAGATGAAGAGAAACTGTAGACTGGTGAAAGTTTTTATCAGGGTTTCTTATGGAAAAGCTCCAGGTGGTTGTAAATAAGAATGAAGTCTGGAATGGTTTATGAAAAGTTGTTGTAGTATTTTGGAGTGCTTGGGGATGCTAATGAATTAGATGAGGTAAAGGTAACAAGCATGAGAAAGTTTGTAAGGAGCTGTATGGAAAAGTTACCTCATAATAAATGTTAGAAAAATTGTATTGTAAAGAAATAAGGTATTTTGTTGTTTCATTGGTTAAATGTACTTAATTCTCTATTGTATTTAAATATTATATTGTAGTCAGTTCTGTTCCTTTACAGATTGCTCTTCTAATTCTTTTCAGCTTTATCTCACATAAAGATAAAATAACTTGATAGTATTAGCTAAATCAATAAATACAACAAATAACCTTATAAAACCTTCCCTTGTGTAAAAGGAATACCCTGTGTGATCAGGACTTTCATTAGGTAAGTCATTCATCTTTTATTCAAAGATAGCTTATGATGCCAGTCTCTAATTACTATAGTTCTTATGTATTGCAGGATTAAACTATTTGTTCTGATTATTTTGAAATATAGTGAAGATCAAAAGAATCACATTTTTTTCTTTTTGGAAGAACATTTATGAGTGCAACTTTGAAGGTTATGATTGTTTGTCTTTGTTTACCTTCAGAGCAGCGAGGGTCAGGTGGAGACCAGCGAGTTGGTGCTGGCTGGAGTGCCTGGCAGTGTTGGGGCCACTGATTGACTTCTGGAGTCTTGACAGGTGAGCCTTCATGGCCTGCTCTACTTTTTTGATGCTTCTCCTCAAATCCTGTGACTACTTGGTTTTTTAGGAATTTAAAATACATGGTACTATTTAAAATACTTTGTTTTTCAGTTATTTGTTCCTATAGTTTGAGTTTTGTTTAATTTTGAATTGTCTTCAGTTTCTAGATAACTATGTTCAAGATATGATTGCGTGTGTAACATCATTTTAGACCTTTTAGTTCTTAAATTTTATTTATAGAATTTTAATTGAATCTTAGTTTTTTGTTTATTCATTTTGAATTTTTTGAAACAGTCAATAATACAAGTTACTACTTCTTATTTACAGTATTTAATTTTGTGCTATGATTTCCAGTGTTGATAAAAAATCATAAGTCTTCTATGTGCAGCCTTTGGGATTGCTAATAAGTTCCCCATATCACCATTTTGTGGTTTTCTTTGATCTTCTGTTATATTTTGCTCATTCATAAGGTTCACTGTCAGTGTTCCTAAATTATAGACTGTGTAGTAGATGCTATGCTGGCCTTCTGGAACCTTTAGCATTTCTTTATTGAGGAGGCAGATATTCAAGTGTTCTCCCAACAGTATAAGAGTGTTAGGCTGATGTGCTGGATGGATATGAAACTTGAGGCTCAAACGTGGCTGATAGGAGTCAGTGTAATGTACTCCAGATTAAGTGTCTGAAGAATATGGCATGGGTGACATTTTGAGGTTGGTATATTAATGAGGCGAGGAGTATGATGAATGTGGGATGGGTGGCAAAAAGTATGAACTGCTGTGTTGAAGTGGTTTGACCATATTTAGAAATGAAAAAGGAATTGTTGGTAAAGGAAGCAACGAAGTCAGAAGTGCTAGGAGAAATATTAGAGGTTAGCCAAGAAATAGACAAATGACCAGATTCGAAAGTATGTTTTCCCATCATTTCAGAGATGAGTAGATAGTGATTGTGAGTGCCTGACTGAATCATGATTTGGTGTATTACTGGAGGTTCCTGGATGGAGGTTCTTGGCCTGCTGGAATGACTGTGGTTTGATAAATAGGATGTGTAATGGGATCAGTACTGTTGGTCTGAAATATCATGTGTTTTATGAAACTGCAAGAGTAAATTCACATGGTGCTGGTGGGCCTTGTTGCGGAAGAGATGCCCAAGCAATGTAGGTGTATGAGAGAAAACAATTGAAAGTGGTTGTCCTCTTAGGAGGATGCAACTTCTGTTTCAGTGGGAATTACTGCTCTCAGGGGGAATTGGGAGATCCCAGGCTGAAAGTTAGGAAGGAATTCTTTTTATTGTAAAAGAATAATTTCATTTTGTTGCAGGCCATTTTTTTTTCAGTTACTGCTTATTTTTCTCGGTATCCATAACTTAATTCTGTAGCTTTAATTTTGTTTCTTAAACTCTTTTCCTTACCTGCTGTTCTTGTATGCAGGGTTCCCTGTGTGCCAGCAGATCTTGTGTGTTGACTCCTTGTTGCCTTAACTTCAAACTGATTGCTGCCACCTACTTTCTTGCCCTTGTAACACCTCTGTTGGGAAATAAAGGCTTAAACTGACCTATCTAGTATAATACTTCAACTCTAAACTAAGCAGTGCCTTCCTTATTTCTCTTTTTGGTTCTTCTTTGTTGGGGTTAGAGAGGCTTCAAATATTATATAATTCAATCTGGATTTTTTGACAATAGGGGTGAATATGATTCTTGCTGGTGTGCCATCTTTCTTTGGTGGAGGGGATTGACCTTGCTGATTACAATGTGTGTGTTAATAGTGTAGCCAGTTTATGAATGTGTCTGATATTCAAATTGCTATGAAAAGTTTGAATGAAATTGTTTTAATAGAGGACTAAAATCAAACATTTTATTTTGTTCTGCTTGGCTTTCAGAATAACCACCACCAAGTCTCAAGACATCATCATTGTGAATATTAATTTGTGCTACAACATCCTTCCAAGTGTTAAGATAAATAATTTAAATGACTTGTTTATCATTGGTTTTTAGTGGAGCAATGTTGCAATGTCAATTACAAAATACCCTTCATGTTACCAAATCAAAAAATAGATATAAAAGATGCAAATCAGGCACACTTTGTGACTGGGGAAAATTTCATATATGCAAAATTAATCATAGAGGAAATCAGCTCTTAAACTAAATCGTGGTTTTACATATGGTGCGGGCTGTAGTTCCATTTTATTGAGACAATTTATCAGGTTCTGCTTCCAGGCTAAATTTTGTTCACAATTTAATTGTATACTTGAGAAGCCATTATGCTCGTTCAAGTCTCCACTGAACATGAAAAATTTTAGCAAATTATTTCATTGTGTTGATGTTTGGCTTTGTAGTGGCCATTGCAAAGGTTAAACACAAAACAGAAAATATTAACAATCATGTTGTTTTGTTCAAATGTACATCAGTCATTTAGCACCACTGTTTCCAAATGCTTGCTATCCCAGCCTTCATTTTATTAAATGAAGTTCCATTTTTTAATTAATTCACCCTTTAGCTACCAATATTTTTCTAGTTTAGAAAAAATGATATAATTATTTGTCTCACTTAAATATTTGTAGGGCACAATAAAATACATCTTAACTTCAAGAATTAGAGGACCATGTGATCCACTTGGACCTGAAATAGTGCTTAACAAAGGAGGACCATACTGTCCTATTGGACTTGGGGGAAAACTTCAAACAAATTACTGAAAAATATTTCCTTTCTTTGTGTATTATCTTGCAGAGTTGAACATAAAATGTTACAATGATAAAAAAATTGAATTACTAGCAATTTAAAGAAATTTCACACAAACCTCTTGCAGTTTCAATTTCAAAACAGTTTAGTTTGGTGGAAAGCATCAAAGCAGTTTCTATTCCTCTCACAACATAGATGTACAACATATTTTATGCAAAACTTGTGTATTTTGCCTTTATAACCAGGATTTTACACATGACCCTGTTTTCATGAAATATTGGTAAGTAATTGCCACCATCATGCCTGATGTTTTCACCTGGAATTGGTACTGATGCTTTCCCTGTCTACCTTTTTTTTGCACACTTTTGCTCTCTTCTGAGTACTTTCTGCTTTTGATCAAGGAATTGGCCAGCTTTAGTTTGACGTCTTATAATATGCAACTCCCTCAGAATTTTCAGCTCAACGCAAGAGTAAGTAGCTGTTTACCACTGCCATATCAAACCAATGCACAACACAATATTAGCAACTGATACCTCTATCTTCTCTTTTGCTTTGCAATCAAATTTCTCTCACTGATGTAATGGGACAGACATCAGGAAACTAGAAGCAAACCAAACAGACCTGCTATCATGCCATTTCACAGCAGGGATTGAAACCCCATCAATTTCAGCCACATGTTCATCAAATGAACCTTTGCCCGATGAGCAGTTATCAACCAAATGTAGATTCAGGTTTAAATCTTCCCATCATTTATGTGGCAATTTGAGAACTATTTTCATTTAGAGCATAAGCTGACAAATGGAAATGAGGGCTTTATCAATTTTGGTCACAGATATTTGCGTACAAATACCTAAATGTTTAAATTAAAGGTTATTTAGATTGAGGTGTTTTGACAGATCATTTTGCAGAGCTAACAGACTAATTTGTTCACAAATTTTCTACAATATCTTCAGATACTAGACTCTTGACGTAATACAGTGGAAACTCAATGTTGTCATTTTTGATGGGATGGCTTACAAATACATGAACATCCTTTTCCATATGTGGTGATGTTCTCACAGAATCCCAATGAATTCAGTTAGATTTCTTCCTTTTGCTTGTTACTGAAGTGTCAACACTACATTCTTCAGCAAATCAGTCCTCTCGATCATCTATATCGTGTTTTCTAGGCTTATATTTTGCATGAGCACTTCAAAATCAGGATCTAGAACATTGTCTTCAGGCAATCTGACTCCACATCACCTGCTCAATCTAGTGAAGCTACTTCACTGTCCATTCTGCAGTGTTTTATCCTCGTAATACTGTAGAATGATATTTCAGAGAATGTAGAAGAGGTACCTGGAAACAAGAAACTTGAAATATAAATTTGGCTCTCATCTAAAAAGACTTGTTGAAATGGCACTTGTACCATTTCGGCTCACCACACCAAAACTAAAAATTAATACTTGCTAAGATACAAGTACATCAACAAATAATTATGATTGTTAATTTTATTATTTTATTAAATTGTAAAATTCCCTAGCAAGTCATGTTTGCTGCTTCAGAATAGCTGATAAGAGTCTAAATTAAACCATAATATTCAAATAGTAACATCTGCATCTGTTTTTTACATTGTAGATGTTTTTCACAGATTTGAATAAAACGATCATGTCATATTACAGGGTTATGCAAATATCAGACTCTAGAAATATATATGGATTACAATTACTTGCACAACTACACTGTCTTGAAATGAAGAGGATCACTGTTATTTTTAATATCTGCCTAAAAATCTAGTAAGACAGATAATTTGGCAGTAACAAATACAGTGGTGCCTCGGTACTCGACCGCCTCTTTACTCAACCAATTCGGTGCTCAACCAAAAAAATTCAAGTAGAAAATGCATCGGACCTCGAACAGAAATTTGGAACTCGACTAGCTGAGTCGACCCAAACACGCTTCTCGGCCAGCGGGTAAGCGTCAGTTCGACTCAGACCACCAGCGGAGTAAGACGTTTGCAGTTTGTTCGAGTATTTTTTCACAGATTTAAACTTTTTTGTCGCTCTAGCCCTTAATAATGGGTCCAAAGAAAGACAGTGATAAGGGGAAGGCAAAAAGGAAAATAGTGAGGACCACTATTGAACTGAAGAAGGAAATTATTGCAAAATATGAAAGTGGTGTACGAGTGTCCGACCTCGCGTCGCAGTACGAAATGGCGAAATCAACCATTTCCACTATCTTGAAGCATAAGGAAGTGTTGAAGAAAGCTGATGTTGCATTGGGAGTGACAGGAATTAGTAAGCAAAGGCCTCAGATAATGGAAGAAATGGAGAAGTTGCTTCTTTTCTTCATCAAGGCAAAGATGTTGGCAGGGGACAGCATTAGTGAAGTAATGCTTTATTTATCGTTATCATGTACTGCTTGTGCACATTTACATCTTCATTGTTGTTTAGATACACATTCTTATAATATATTGGGTATTTTTCTTAATGGTAAGAACGGATTAAATTACTTTCCATTATTTCTTATGGGAAAATTGGTTTCGGTGTTCGAACAAATCGATTCTCGACCACCACCTCAGAACGGGTTATGGTCGAGTACCGAGGTACCACTGTAGTTATATTCTGAAAATGAACTCTCAAGACCAACTAGAACATACAGTCCATTTTTACTTGTGCCATTCTACAGACCATTAAAGACTGTATAGTCCTGTTTACAAAATATGACGTAACTATCATACTAAAATCAGAATCGTCACTCTAAATTCTTCATGTTTCAAACTAAATACTCTTCATTTATCCATAAATTACTTAGACTTGAATCTTGCCTGTTGTAGATGTCATTTTAGTTCAAGAAAAAGAATTTTGCAGGTAAGCAGAACAGTGCGTCTACAGCTCTTAAAAACCTTCTGTACTCATGCAATGCAGCGCACTGAGCCAGGCGGGCAACAGAACGATGCAACCTGTTCTGACGTGTTCAAAACCTAGTAGCACCTTATATTGCTCACTGTTTACGTATTAAAGGAATTATTCAAAAGAGGATCGTATGGTCCTTTTGGTTGCTGAAGGCTTAAATTAGCATCACTTTGCATCAGTTTTATGGCTGAATCCTGACTTAGAAAGACTTCTAGAGAATATGAGGTTTAGCTTGAAAAGTCCTTAGGAGTAATGACTACTGTTTGTCTAGTTAGCCTGAGCTAAATGAGAAATTTCCTCCAGCTGATGAGTTGTCTCACCTTTGCATAGGCCTGTGTGTTATCTATGTTTCGTGTAGTGCCCACTTAGTTTCTGAGAGTTTTCACACCGCTTCTTTACTGTTTGGTTTTTTGTTTCCTCCAAATTTTCTGTTTTAAGGGGGTCACTTCAGGCCCCAGTCAGTCCAGTGAGCTTTTTTTGTTTTGTTGTTGGAAAAGGACCCTTAGGTGGTGGACTATTCGGTCCTAAAAATATATGGTGCTACAGACACTAGATCCCCCTCCCCAGGGAGGGGGGGGGGGGTAAGTATATTAAAAATCCTGAATTTTCGACCCCATATAATAAGAAAAAAAAACGGGGAATGGAAAATTTGAAACAGTAACTTTGTTTGCAATGCTTCATGGATTGTAAAACTGTCTTTGATTTTGTTCTAGCATAGAAAACTTAACGAGTTCTATTCAATTGAAATATCAATAAAAATGAACTAAAAACCATTTTGTCCAATTTTTTAAAAAAACTAAGGCCTGAATCAAAAGCATGAATAGAAGAAAATGTGTTTCTTTTTCAAAGTTACAGATTAAAGTCAAATTTCATAAGAATCAGACTACAAATATAAAATTTCATAATTCGCATATAAAAGAAAAATTTGCCTAATTTTTATTTTTTCTGGAAATTTCAATTCACAGTGTTAATATGAAGTTATGCATAGAGATTGTCAAAATAAAAATGAAAAAGCATTCAATTACTTCAATTGTCCATTATTTTACACTTCAACTAAAAATTTTGTTTATGGTTTATACCCAAAACCTCTAATTTTCAACATTCTAAAGAATAAAAGTCAGTGAGTTTTCATGCTAGAAAATATCCAAAGACAGTTTTAGACTCCTTAAAGCATTACAAACAAAGTTACAATAGCTTTTTTCCCAATTTTCCAAAATATTTTTCTTTATCACGCTAAAAACCCAAAATTAGTACTGTGGTACTTCGAGATACGAGTTTAATTCTTTCCAGAATCGAGCTCGTAAGTCAATCAGCTCGTATCTCAAACAAATTTTTCCCATTTTAAATAACTGAATTCCATTTAATTTATTCTGGCCCTAGGAAAAATCAACAAACCATTATATACCATCTGCTGTGATGCAAGTCCTCTGTGGAATTTTATTCCATAATAGGCCCATTTCATCGCAGTTAAACACCTATTGCGAGATGTAGCCTTTCCTCACAAGCGCAGCAAAATATGGGATGTACGTATCTGCTGCTTTCACGCCCACACTCGCAGCTTTGCAATACCTCACCACTGAATGGATGCCAGTTCTCTTTGTAAAATTATGAAACCAGCCATGGCTTGCCTTAAATGCTTCTTCTGATGCCTCTTTAGAAGTTGATGCTTCTTTCATCACTAAGTCTGCATAAATACTCCATCAGGGTGTCTACTAGGTAGTAAAGTAGTAAAAAGTAGTAATATTTGGAAAAAAGTAAAACCGTAGTAAAATTTGCTTCAGGGTAGTAAAAAATTGTCAAGTGGAATAATTCTTTGACAATTTGAAGTAATGTTGCATATTTATATAGGCTCGAGTCTCAAGATTTTTTAAATTTATTTTTCCCATAATTAGAAAATTGCCTCGATTCATGGGAAATATTCCTGGAGAGTGGGATGTTATTTTAGGATTGGAGCACTCAAAATAGAAACAAGTTTCAAAATTTTTGCAAACGACAGTGAAAAAAGTTCACTTTTTCTTCTCAATCCGTTTGATCTGAAAGTTATCTAGTTTTATGATGGAAGGTTCATTGGAGCCATTATATTATTAACAAATTATTGAGAGAAAACAATAAAACAGTTTTCGCTTTGATGCGACAATCGAGGTTTCATAAATTGTATAAATATAAATTTAAAAAATGTAATACCAGTGGCGATGCATTGTTGAAAACACTTTTATTAGTGCGCACTTACATTGAGATACAAGCTCATAAATTTGTGATATCAGGGATTAGTATTGAAAATGAAATAAGAATTTAAAAATTGTGCATTTATGATTATGAGGTCGACATGGAGATCGTCCCACTTTTTCAACTTTTTTCGTCCGATTCGTTTGAAAATTGGCCGGTATGTGTATTTTGTGATAGTGAACCTTTTTTACTCGTGCAGTGTGTCTACTAGGTAGTAAAGTAGTAAAAAGTAGTAAAATTTGGAAAGTAGTTAAAAAAGTAGTAAAAAGTAGTAAAATTTAACTCAAGGTAGTAAAAAAATTGTGGAGTGGAATAATTCTCCGAAAATTTAAAGTAATGTTACATATTTATATAGAGTATGAAGATTTTTTAAATTTATTTTTCCCATAATCAAAAATTGACCGCAATTTATGGGAAATGTTCCTGTAGAGTGGGGTGTAATTTTAGGATTGGAGCACACAAAATAGAAAAAAGATTAGAAACTTTTGCAAACAATGGTAAAAACAGTTCACTTTTTCTTCTCATTCCGTTTGATCTGAAAGTTATCTATTTCTATGTTGGAAGGTTCATTTGAGCCATTTTATTCTTAAAAAATTATTAAGAGAAAACAATAAAATGGCTTTCGATTTGATGCGATATTCGAGGCTTCATAAATCTTATAAATGTAAATTTAAAAAATGTAATACCAGTGATGATGCATTGTTGAAAACACTTCTATTAGTGCGTTCTTACACTGAGTTACAAGCTTAGGAGCTTGTGATATCAGGGATTAGTATTGAAAATAATATAAGGATTTAAAAATTGTGCATTTATGATTATGAGGTCGACATTTAACATCTTTTATTCATACGTATCAAATATGCATTATACGATCTCAAGGAAAAATGAAATAGCATAGCTACATATTTTCTTGTGGAAGTATATCAAGTGGCTTTGATAGAAATAGGTTTGTCAAGTAAAATAATTTATATTTTATTAAGAATTACAATTCTCTTAGATGTAAAACATCTTGTGAACTTTGTCTTTCAAATTTTATGAATAAACATTAACAACTAGCCAAAATTTTTAAATTGGTAGTTGTACTTATCACTAAATAACTATTACATTTTATTGGATTTCGTCTTTAGTGGATGCAGTTACTAGTTAGATTTAGAGCATAGTTGGCATAATTGTTCTTTTTGTGCACTTGGTACTCAAAAATTAAAGTATTTTATTCACAAACGCAAGCCCAGAAATAAAATTATTCTTTATTAGCTTTTAGAGTCCTGCTTCAATTTCAGATGAGCAAGTCGTGAATCGAACTTATTACATTTCAATTCCTCCTAATGAATAATGTTTAATTCAAAGTCATATATTTGGCTGGTAAGGTCTTGATTATCAAAAACTTGATGTAGCTTCCCAATTCTTATTCGAAGACAAATATTCTCTCACTCCAAGTTGTTGCGGCAAGATAGAAACATTACAATGACGTCAAAGGAACTTCCCCGCAGTTCATTTATATCCAGTAAGTGTTTTTTGAACCTGAGCTTGATTGTGAGCAGTATTATCTTCCTTTGAAAAGATGAGTTTATTCTGTCCACTTCGATTTGGGGGAAACAACGATTTGCTGAAACTATAAATGTTTTTTTTCTTAAATCACCTCTTTTTTAAAGCTGAAAGTTTTTTTCCAGCGACGTTAATTTATGTCCAAATAAAGAAAGAATTGTACTATAAAATTATCGTTTAATACAGTGTGTCATCATTTGAACGAGAGTTTAGTTCCTTTGAAGTTCCTTTTGGCAGTCATGGCGATTCAGTTTCCTCCAGGATGTCGTCATAGCATGGAGATGCTCCATGTAATTAAAGTTCATTCTTCTACTAAAAGTACATAGGAAAGCTACATGAAATTTGCATTTTTGTGATTGGTTCCGTAATATAACATGTTCATAACCTATTTGTCATTATTGATCGCAATTAGGATGCCGATTTAGCTTTTGAGGTACGATAGAAATAGTTTACAAACTCATATTTCCGAAGTGCCATAGTGTTTGGTCATAATGAAATTCCTTGATATTCTACCCTGCTGTAAAGGGATCTGACAATCCCCTGGTGTCTACTAGTTTCCAGTCAGTTTATTTTTTCCATATGATGAACTGTTGCCCTCATAGTTGAAAGATGTTGAGACAAGGTCTTTGCCAAACTTTTGTTGGAGTCCATTTAGGATGGGGGTGCCTTAAAAATTTGGTAAATTTTTTGCCGTAAAGCTTTGGTTGCTCCATGTGGTATTAAGTATTTCAAGTATTGCGGGTACCGTCCGGGATTTTGACCTTTTTTCGTCCGATTCGCTTGAAAATTGGCCAGTATATGTATTTTTTGAAAGTAAACCTTTTTTACTCGTGTCATTTTTTTCGATTTAGGCCTTTTTTTACGAAAAATTAGCTTTTTGAAGCATTTATATGTAAATTTCAAGACGTATCAACTCATTGAATTTTGATGCTAGAACAAAACCAAAGACAGTTTTAGAATCCTTGAAGCATTTCTAACAAAGTTATAATTTAAAATTTTAACATTTCAAAAAAAAATTTCTGTGATAGGCGATACTTTATAATATCACAAACAATTATTTTTGGGTTTGGAGCCATATAACTTTTTTGTTTTCTAAAATTTGGGAAAGTCCAAATTATAACTTTGTTAGAAATGTTTCAAGGATTCCAAAACTGTCTTTGGTTTTGTTCTAGCATCAAAACTCAATGAGTTGATACAGTTTGAATGTTGAAAGGTATATGTTTTGGGTATAAACCAAAACAAAATTTTTGTTGAAGTGTAATATAATGGACAATTTATGTAACTCGATGCAGTTTTAATTTTTTACGATGATTTCCATGCATAACTTCATATTCACAGTATGAGCTGTGATTTCCCCCAAAAATATGAATAAATAGAAAAATTAATATATAAATAAAAATTATGAAATTCTTCATTTTCAGTCTGATTCTTATGAAATTTGACTTTTATATGTAACTTTTAAAAAGAAACACAATTTCTTCTATTCATTTTTTTGATTCAGGCCTTAGTTTTAAAAAAAAATTGAGCTACGGGTTTTTGAGTTCATTTTCATGGATATTTCAAATGTATCAACTCATTGAGTTTTGCTGCTAAAACAAAACCAGACACAGTTTTAGAATCTATGGAACATTTCCAACAAAATTATATTGGGAAACTATCCATTTCCATTTATATTTTCTGTTTATATGGGGTCAAAATCAGGTCGATAATTCAAAATCCCTGGGGGGGATTTATTGTCCGTAGCACCTTAAAATTTTAGGACCGAATAGTCCACCACCGAAGGGTTCTTTTCCAACAATAACATGAAAAAAGCTCACCGGACCGACAGGGGCCTGGCAGGGGCTTCGGACGGTACCCTTAAGAAACTTGGAGCCTTTTTTGAACTTTTGGTATTGCGTATATTATTGACTCAAATTACTCATTATTGGCCAATTACTTACCTTTGGACATTTGGACAACATTCATTGTGTAAAAAAGGTAGTAATTTTTTGCCGTTGAAGGTAGTAAAAAGTAGTAAAAAGTAGTAAAATTTGGAAATGAAATATCAGTGGTCACCATGTCGTGTCACTTTTTCAATTTAGGTCTTAGTTTTGTTACGAAAAATTTGTTTTTTGGTATATTTTTATATTTATTTCAAAATGTATCTCCTCATGCAGTTTTGATGCTAGAACAAAACCAAAGACAGCTTTAGAATCCTTGGAACATATCTAACAAACTCAATTTTTTTTTTCAATTTCAAATTTTTTTCATTTTTTCAAATTTTTTAAAATTTCTTGAACAACAGTAATTTTTGGGGTTTAGAGCTATATGTTTTCTCGAAAAATTTGAATTTGACAAAAAGCCCATTTGAGTTTGTTAGAAATGTTTCAAGTATTCTAAAACTGTCTTCGGTTTTGTTCTAGCATCAAAACTCAATGAGGAGATACGGTTTGAATGTTGTAAGGTTTTTTTTTTTGAGTATAAGCCATAACAAAATTTTTTGTTGATATGTAATATAATGGACAATGTATGTGATTGAATGCAGTTTTAATTTTTATCTAGATAATTTCCATACATAACTTCATATTCACACCGAGAATTTTGATTCGCAATCTAAAAAAATGCTTTTCTTTCAAAATCTGAAGTTTTTTATTTTCAGTATGATTCTTATGAAATTTGACTATAATAAGTAACTTCTGAAAAGAAACATAATTTCATCAATTAATTTTTTCAATTTATGCCTAAGTTTTTGAAAAAATTTGGCATATTGATTTTTAGATATTGATGTTTCACTGATATTGATATTCCAAGATGTATCTCCTCATTCAGTTTTGATGCTAGAACAAAAACAAAGACAGTTTTAGAATCCATGAAACATTTATTACAAAAAAATGAAGCAAAATTTTCCATTTCCCGTTTTGCTGTCTTTTTATATGGGGTCGAAATGGGTCAAAAATTGAAGATTTTGGTCCCCTCACCCCCCCCCTCTTGGGGGCGGGATCTATTGTCCGTAACGTCATAAAATTTTAGGACCGAATAGTCCACCACCTAAGGGTCTTTTTCCTACAAAAAACATGAAAAATGACCAGCGGAGCAACAAGGGCCTGGCAGGGGCCTGGGACGATCTCCTTAACATTTTTTTTCTTACGTATCAAATATGCATTATACGATCTGAAGGAAAAATGAAATAGCATATTTTCTACAAAAAATTTGTAGCATATGCTACATATTTTCTTGTGGACGCATATCAAGTGGCTTTGATTGAGATATGTTTGTCAAGTAAAATATATATTTTATTACGAATTATGAGTCTTTTAAATGTAAAACATCTTGTGAACTTTTTCTTTTAAATTTTATGAATAAACATTAACTAGCCAAAATTTTCATATAGGAAGTTCTACTTATCACTAAATAACTATTACTTTTTATTGGATATCATCTTTAGTGGATGCAGTTGCCCATAAGATATATATATATAGCATAGTTGGCATAATTGTTATTTTTGTGCACTCGATACTCAAAAATTAAAGTATTTTATTCGCAAACGTAAGCACAGAAATAAAATTATTCTCAGTTAGCTTTTAGAAAGTCCTGCTACAATTTCAGATGAGTAAGTCATGAATCAAACTTATTACATTTCAATTCCTCCTAATGAATAATGTTTAATTCAAAGTCATATCTCTGGCTGTTAAGGTCTTGATTATCATAAACTTGATGTAGCCTTCCAATTCTTATTCCACGACAAATATTCTCACACTCCAAATTGTTGCGGCAGGATAGAAACATTGCAAGACGTCAAAGGAACTTCTCCGCGGTTCATTCCTATCCAGAAAGTGTTTTTTTTGGACCTGAGCTTGACTGTGAGCAGTATTACCTTCCTTTGAAAAGACGAGTTTATTCTGTCCACTTCGATTTGGGGAACAACGATTAACTGAAACTATAAATTTTTTTTTAAATTACCTCTTTGTGAAGCTGAAAGTTTTCTTTTTCCAGTGGCGTTAATTTATGTCCAAATACAGAAAGAATTATGCTCTAAAGTTATCTTTTAAGACAATATGTCATCATTTGAATGCAAGTTTAGTTCCTTTGAAGTTCCTTTTGGCAGTCATGGCGATTCAGTTACCTCCAGGATGTCGTTATAGCATGGAGATGCTCCATGTAATCAAAGTTCATTTTTCTACTAAATGTATATAGGAAAGCTACATGAAATTTGCATTTTTGTGATTGGTTCTGTAGTATAACATGTTCATAACCTATTTGTTGTTATTGATCGCAATTAGGATGACGATTTAGATTTTGAGGTACAATAGAAATAGTTTACAAGCTCATATTTCCGAAGTGCCATAGTGTTTAGTCATAATGAAATTCCTTGATATTCTACCCTGCTGTAAAGGGATCTGACAATCCCCTGGTGTCTACTAGTTTCCAGTCAGTTTATTTTCTCCAAATGATGAACTGTTGTCCTCATAGTTGAAAGATGTTTAAACAAGGTCTTTACCAAACTTTTGTTGGAGTCCATTTAGGATGGGGTACTTTGGGAATTTAGGTAATTTTTTGCAGTAAAGCTTCGGTTGCTCCATTTAGTATTAAGTATTTTAAGTCTTGAGAAACTTGGAGCTTTTTTTTAACCTATGGTATTGCGTATGTTATTGACTCAAATTACTCATTATAGGCTGATTACTCACATCTGAACATTTGGATAACATTCATTGTGTAAAAAAAGGTAGTAATTTTTTCCCTTTGAAGGTAGTAAAAAGTAGTAAAATTTGCAAATGAAATATCAGTAGTCACCATGTCCGTGCCTTCGTGCATATTACCATCTCTGTCATTGTATCTCCTGCCAACTCCTTTCACTCACACGAGCAGAAGGTTCTCCATTTAATCGTGGATATTTGTCCTTAATTGGGAAAGAATTGTGGTTCTCTTTGCTGGTGTAGCACTCTTGATGGCATCCTTCTGTTTCAATATCGTACAAATTGTCGATATACTACGGTCACAGATCATGCGAGTTCAATCACTCGTACGCCACAGTCATGTTTTTCTATTATTTTCTGCTTTAGTTCTATTGACATCTTCCTACCACCATTGTTCTTAGCACTAACTTTGGCCCCATAACACATAAAAAACTTCAGTTATCACACAAAAATGAAGCAAAAACGAGTGCAGCACACAAGATACACTTTGACTCAAGCCGGTCACATGTGCGACTGAGCAAGAGAGGCTCTCGGATGATGCTCGACCCTGCGCACCAACTAGCGAGATGATCTGGAAATGGCACGTATCATGGATTTGAGCTCGTATCTTGAAAGAAAATATGGCCAGAGCTCCGGGTCGTATCTCAAAAAACTAGTTTTTCAAGCTGCTTGTATCTTGAGGTACCACTGTATATGTTAGTGATGAAATATCTGATATAAAAAAAAACAATAAGTTGAAAATAGAAAATTTCCCACTCTAAATTTGTTTGCAATGCTTCAAGGATTCTAAAACTGTCTTTGGTTTTGTTCTAGCATAAAAACTCAATGACTTTTATTCCTTTGAAATATCCATATAAAATGCACCTAAGCACAAGTTTCTCAGAAAAAAACTAAGGCCTAAATTGAAAAATTCCTTGAGCAAAATAAGATTCTTTTTCAAACATACATATACTGGCCAAATTTCAAACGAATCAGATCAATATTTAAAAATCATTGGAGTGACCCCATCAATAAATAGGATAGCTTGTATATGAACATACTATGTTCATTGACTATTCATTTTCTTTACTTTAAACTATGTGATCTTTTGTCTTTCCTATGTGAAAACATGCAATACTAATGAAGCCTCAAACAAAGTACTAAAGTATTCAGCATTTGTGTTTTCTTCTGCAATGTTGAATAATTTTTTACATATGCTGTTGATTTTTGTTGATTTTTGATTGCTGTTTGATAACTGGTTTCATCAATTTTTGCCTATTTTTTTTATATCAGTCTGTTTAACAGTTGTGTGTCGGGGCCAGAAGAAGGAGTAAAGTAAGAAATTGGATCTTCAAACACTGTCAGATATACTGAAGGTTAACAATCTAAGGAATATTTAGTGAATGATAGCAGCCTCTATACTATTTACAATTGTTTCGAAATTTTATCTATCAATTTTTTTGCAGGAAAATGGCACAAAATTGCAGGAAGTCATCAATTTTTGGAATGACAAATATTTGCATAACCTTATATGTAATGTATATTGTAACATGCAATGTATATCACCTTTTGTTTCCATTTCATAAATGATCTTGGTTGAAACATGTTCATGAGCATAAGTGGGAAATGTTTTTTGTGTAGCATTGTTCCTTGCTTCTGTTGGCGATTCATTCATTTCAATTTTGATTGTATGTGTGAATGAATGTCTCATTTACTGCTTCTTACATTGTTGCTAGTTTGAATTTACTACTCCGGTTCTCAAGGCTCACTCTTAATTATGACAGAAGGATATCATCCATCATAACTCACAAATTCTCACAACATAGGTGCAAACAACATGTAATTGATACCATTTTGTGAACCCTGATATGTAATAAACAGATAATGTTCAGAAACTAAATCTAGCAGACCTCTTCTGCCTTGTTGATCTCCCTCCAATGGGAGACTACAACTCAATCAAGTTGGCATATGAGCCTTTGATATCTGTTTATTACTCATAATAGATCCCATAGAACCCAGGTCATACAGAATCCAAAAATGACTCATAGTAATTCAAAAGTGCGTGTTTCATTTAAAAACCAGAGGAAATAAAAAATAGGTTTCACTTCAATGAAATTGACTGCAAGCTCTTTTCTTCACTAAAGAAGCTGTGAATCGTTTGTACTATTACACATAGACCAAAGTTTTATTACTCTATTTATTTAATGAATGAATTCAAATTGTCCAGTCCACTTGATACATGGATATCTCATCATTGAAATGTATGGCTACATATTATTTTCTGCAATGATGGAAGAAGAGTGTTATATTTTAAAAAAATTTTGCAGGTTGTAGCTTTAGTTTTCTCAAACATTAGGGCAGAAAAGCATTCCATTGCCCATTGCTCGGGTACCTTAACACCCAGGATGGAGCGTGCAGGGGTTATGGTGCACAAGCCGACGGATGCTGAAGTGGAGAGGCGGTGTTGCAGGCAGGACTTCATCAAGCAAGAAGCTGCAGCAGAGGAGAACATTGTGCAAGGTGAGCCTTAGTTCTGGTTTGGATATGAGGTAAAGACAGCTGATCTTATGATCTTATGGCAGAAAACTAAGACTTTCTAGTGTAGAAAACCGAAATGGTATTAAGTTATAAGCTCTCCACTCAGGTTTGAGGGCAAGACCTGCTGTTTATATTATGGAATGCAACATATAGGCAAAAATAAAAGTTATCCATGTATTATGAAACTCCATGTGTATTTAAATAAATAAATATATATATTTTTTGTTTGTAATTTCACCTACAATGGGCCAAGTTTCTACACTTAAACACAGTTGTTGCTTGGTTGATTAGTCTGTCTCTCTCTCACTCATCATTCTGAATGCAAGGTGTGCAATTGCTGGCCATGGAGGAGATTTTTATAATGCTGCTAACTGACCAGTAGTGACAAACTCGATTTTCATAATTTCTTAATTAAAGCTAAATGATGGTATGATTCAGTTAATGATTGCTAGTTTCAGAATTGCCTATTACAATTGACTTTAAATTTGAGATGAACATTTAACTTCAGTTTTACCAATTGCAGTCAAAGTGTTAAGAATCCTTAACTGCAGTATTTGTAAGAAAAATTTTTTTAATTATTTGTTTGCCATGAGATATGTCACAAAAATTTTGTTCACAGAGTAAACAAAATTGCTTGTTAAACATTTCTCTATAATCATTATTTTGACTTGGTCTGTGTGGCCAATTCTGGTTCAAAATAAATTTATCGAGTCAAACAGAAGATGAAACAAAGTTTGAATATAATGCAATTGGTATGTGCGGTTTGTGATTATCAGGAGCATAGACAAATTGAAATTCCCATGCGGTGAGTAGAGATGTGGGAACTCTGGACACAAATAGTTGAAGCATTCTCAACATCATATGCAACTTATTGTCCTGGGTTTCTATGCGTTCATTTTGCATGCATTTTGGTGTTCCAGCCATGTGTGGAAATAATGTACGAATAATTGAAAATGCAACGGTGCCTGTATGTCCCTGTTTGGTGAAGATCATTGAAGTACCAGATACATTGTCAATTTTCATGGCAAAATTCATGGTGTCTGCAACCTCAGCATTCACGCCTTAGATTTTAATAATAATTACTCCCAGAGTAAACCTATCTCACTGATATCCTTTCTATCTGCTGAACCATGCAATGAGTGTAATATGTATTTAAAAACCATCACCCCTCATGGATATACAACTGTTCTTTTTATGGGAATTAACATTTGCCAGTGGAAATATGTGAAGTGCTGAGCTATAGGTTAGGTAGGCCTTACTTTTTTCAAATAGAATAAAATAAATTTGTCACGGACCATCTGGGAATTAGCGCTCCCAGGGGAAAATGTGAGGGCCCAAGCTAAGAGTTAGGTAGGTCGTCTTTTTGTTGAAATAAAATGTTTTTTGTTATGTTAAGGAACACCTTTTTTTGGTTCACTACTGTCCTGTTTTTCAGCACCTCTGACTTTTTTCTTCAACTTTTATCTTATTTCATGAACTTCTTTCTCATCTTACTGTTTCTATACTGCTTCAGCATAGACTCCTCATTTTCTTATCTCCATACTATATGGTGCCTTCCTCCTTCCTCTCTTCGATACGCTCTATTTTTGTAGCGGTTAGGGAGGTTTAAACTAACTTATAATCCTAATCCTGTTACAGACCATCTTTTTGCTGTTCACTGCTGTTCGATTTTTGGCATTTATCACTTCTGTGTCAAGTTTAATTTTGTTTCATAAACTGCTTTCTTGACTTACTGTTTCAATGCGCTTTGTGCATAGATTATGCGTTTCTTGGGCACCACGCCAAATGATGTCTTCCTCCTTCCTCTCTTTGGAACACTTTAGTTGTGGATATGTACGTTTAAATAGGTTTAAACCTACATCTAATCCTAATTAAAAGCTTTCAAAAAATTACATTTTTCTGTTAAAGATGATGTCAGTGGTAAAAGAAGTTTTGTTGTTGGTTTGTTTTCTTCATTGTTCAAAAGACCCCTCAAACCCTAATACTAGTATCTATGAATGTAAGGGGGTATGGAAGTAGAACGACTGAGAGTAAGAAAGATGAGATAGGAAGAATGATGATGAGGGGGAAAATGAATGTGTTGGTCTTGAGTAAGACTAAGTTGAAGGGTTGTGGTGAGACAATGTTTGGGAATGTGTATGGAATAATATCTGGTGTGTGAGGGACATGCAAGAGAGGGAGTGGCTATATTATTGAGTGAAAGAATCTGAGAGAAAGTAGTTGAATGCTGTGAGGTGTGAGCAAGAATAATGTGGGTGTGAGTAAAATGGGGTGTAGAGTCACGAGTGTTCGTGAGCATGTATGGACCAGGATCGGAGAGGAGTAGGGAGGCGAGAGAGGAGTTTTGGGAGAAGTTGTCCCAGTGTGTTGCCAGAGTGGGGAATGGTTGTAGAGTTGTGGTGATGAGGGACCTGAATGCGAGAGTAGGTGATGTGGTGGTGGATGGTGTCATTGGCAGGTTTGGAGTAGTTGGGGGGAATGAGAGTGTTGAGTGCTTGATGGAAGTGTGTGTAAAATGTGAGTTAGTGATTGAGAATAGTATGTTGAGAAAAGGAGTATAAACAAATACACGTATGTGAATGTGAATGGAGGTGTGATAGTGGAAAGACTGCATTGATGGATTATGTTTTAATTAGCAGGGGAGTGGTTGTTCGTATGCTTGACGTGCTTGTATACCATGGTGAGATGAATGGGATATCAGATCATTAGTTGGTAGAAGGAAAGTTGAGAGCAAGTACAGTGTCGAAAGGTGCGAAAAGGAGGAGAGGAAGGGAGGTGATCGATGTAGAAAAGTTGCATAAATCTGAGCGTGAATGTGAGGATCAGGAGAAGATAAAAGAATTTAAGAGGGTGAAAGTAAGAAAGGTTGGTGGAGTGTTAGGGGAATGAGGTTATTCAAAGATACTTGATAAAGTGTTCAACAGAAGTGTGTGGGGTAAGGAAGTTTGGAGGAGGGATTAGAAAGGGGAGTGAATAGTGAAACGGAGATGTAGAAGTAGCTGTGAGAACAAAGTTGGGGCCTTTGGAAGATGGCTGCAAAGGAGCAGCCAGCATAATTTCGAAGAGTATAGGGAAAGAAAGATAGAAGTAGGAAGAATGGTAAGGAGAGCAAAGGGGGCAATGGATAAGAGTGGGAGAGAAAGTCAGGAGGCGACTTCATTTAGAGAAGGAAGGTTTTTTGGAAGGAAGTGAAGAGTGAGGCAAGAGTAAAGGATGCTAATGGTAGACTGCTAGTGGAGGGATGTGATGTCCGGAAGAGATGGGCGGAGTATTTTGAGGAACAGCTGGACGTGAAGGATGATAGGGTTGGGAGAGCTTTAGCTGTTGGAGGTGATCTTAAAATCCCTCTGTTTGGAGAAGTAAATAGTAGTCAAATAAGAAGTGAAGAAGTGAAAGGTTCGTTGAATGTGAGAAGGCTTCAGGTATGGCTGGCAGCATGGTTTAATGTCTAAAGAAAGAAGGAAATGCGATTGTAGAATGGTTGTTACGTCTGTTTAATGTGTGTTTTGATGCTAGTAAAGTGCCTGTATATTGGAGTAGCGCGTGTGTAGTTCCGTTGTTTTGGGGGAATGGTGACAAGTATGAGTGCACTAATTCCGAAGGTTTAAGTCAACTGAGTGATGTTGGGAAGCTGTATGGAAGAGTTTTAATTGGAAGAGTGAGAGTGATGGCAAATGGTGCGCTTGATGAAGAACTATGTGGTTTTAGAAGTGGTAGAGGTGTGGAACAAATATGTGCTGTGAGACAGGTGAATGAAAAATACTTGGCAAAAGAAAAAGATGTGTATTGGGCATTCATGGATCTGAAGAAGGCGTATGACAGGGTGGACCGTGGGACATTATGGCAGGTGGGGTAGGCTTGTATGGAATGGGTGGGAGACTGTTCAATGTGATCAAGAGTTTTTACATTGGTAGCAGAGCATGTGTGAGAGTAGGGAACGAGGTGAGTGATTGGTTTCCGCTTGTGACAGGTGTGAGACAGTGACGTCGCTGTGGTTGTTCAATCTGTTTATGGATGGTGTAGTGAGAGAAGTGAATGTGAGGTGTTGAGTGTTGGGAACAAAAGTGCAGTTGGTAGGACAAAATGGTACAACTCCTGAAATGTCAGCTGTTTTTTGCAGATAATGCCTTGCTTGTGGCTGATTCGGAGGAAAAATTGCAGAGACTGGTTGCAGAGTTTGGTAGTGTATGTGAAAGGCGTGAGTTGATAGTGAATGTAAATAAAAGCAAGGTGTTGAGGTATTCAAGAGGTGGGGTGTGAGGATGCATGTTAAAGTGTTGGAGGAGATAGAGCATTTTAAGTACCTCTTGTTGGACGTGGCTGTGAAGTATGGAAGTAGTAGTGAGACATTGAGTGAGTGAAGGGTGCAAGACATTGGGTATAAATTTGTTTTAGTTCAGGAGTATGAGTGCCCAAAAAGGGGACTGTGAAAGCTTAATCGTGCTATTTTTGCCTCATGGAGCAAAGTTTTGGGGGTTTGAGAGCAGCTGAGAGGAAGTAGCTGGATGTGTTTGAGATGAAGTGTTTGAGATGAAGTGTTTGAGGAGCATGTTTGGAGAAACAAGAAGAGATAGGTTAGGAATGAGTTGGTTAAGGAGCAAACAGGTGTTGAAAAGATAAACGGGCGGGTGAAAGAAAGAGTGCTTGGATGGTTTTGGCATGTTCAAAAAATGAATGTTTAGCGGCTGGTAAAAAGATTTATACATCGTAGGTGAGTGGTATTGGAGGGCGAGGAAGGCCACGGATGAGTTGGATAGATAGGGTGAAACGTGCATAATATGAGATGGATCTGACTGTGGACGTTTCGAGAAAGATGACTGCGAACAGAAGTGAGTGGAAGCAGTGGATAATGATGTAATTATTTGACTCGGTCTCAGGAAGCCTGCCCGCATGTGATGGGGTTACAGTGTGTCCTGTCATGTGTGAGGGAGGCTGCTCACAAATGAAGCGGTCAGGTAAACCAGCTATGGCTGTTGGGCCTGACTGGAAAAGAGTTGTGCTGGGCTGCTTAGTGATCCGGCAGGTCTAGTGTGGCCTGTGCGCCTCTCTCGCCGCCTGGTGGCTAAGGATGAATGATTGTGGCTTGCTGTCGGCTACCCTCCCGAAAGGAGGAAAAGCCTGGTATTTGTTTGTATGTGAAACTTAATCCCACAAGGTTGAGAAATGCTGCCATAATTGAGAAAACATATCACTCAGTGGATTTTGTTTTTATTTCAATTGTCTCATGAATGATTTAAAGCTTGGTTTACACTAATTTTTAATTCAAACTTGCAATTCCTTCAAAAATATAGTGCAGTGCAAAATACATGTTTTAATGCAAATTTTCATTGGATTAGTTATAAGTACAAATTAAGTATGAATTATAAGTACTATTTATTCTGCTTACTTAATTTCTCACTTCTTATTGTCTTTCAAATTTGCTGGTGTAAGCTAAAATATGATTCAGCTCATTTACATCTCCAAAGCTTTTAAAGTATTAATTATTTAGTTGAAAGAATTGTGTTGAGTTCCCTGCTATAAGTATTACTTGATTTTGTATCCTAACCTACTAAATCTGTCGAGTTTTTCATTTGTTATAATAATACAGAAAATTATTATCATTGTCAGTATTATAAAATTATCATTGTTTCTAACATGTTATGATCTGTAACAAGATTTGCTATTTTGGATGCAACTTTTTTCGATGAGCTTGTATCACTTGCAGGTGATGGGCCGAGCTCTGGGAGCCATCTAGAAGAAATTTACATCAAAAGTGAAGCGCCTGACTCTGAGTTTGAGGCCGTTACTGTGAAAGATGAGCCCATTGACTGGCATCAGGAACCCAAGGTGCTGTAATTGGTTGCAAATTTTTCTCTTGAGTGCTTCTAATTGGTTGATTTCCCTCCTCTTGAGTGCTTGCAATTATTGCTAACTTTTTTCTTGAATGCTTCGTTTGATTTCAGAGGAATATGAATTATTACACGCAAAATTTGAATTCATTTCACAGGTAGTCTTGTTTACCTATTTGTGGCCTGCTTTGTGATATTTGATCATTATTTCTGCTTTTACCTTTCAATGTTTCGAGGATTTCTGATATAATTGACAAAACTTGTAACTTAGTGGATTTAATTTTATTCCAATTGTATTATTAATGATTTGAAGCATCCAGATTAACTTAATTTATTGCTAAACTGTTTCATTAGCTGCTGAGCTATGTTTTACTCTGGTTTCATAGAACAGTCTCACTGCACACTCCATTATTCTCGAGTTTTATTCTGTTGAATTGAGATTTATAGTCTATTTGATGGCCTAATTGGTGGTTAGTGTAATACATCCTATTTTCAAAAATTGTTGTGCCTGTCATAGAGTGATTGTATATTTGACTGCTGGTATTGAGTCTTGTTTTGTTATTCTCGATGTGAACCACTTTATCCCGTTCCCCAACCACAGCTAGTGTCGAGTGAGCTATGGTCCCTTGATTTATAGTGTCAAGGCCATTTTCAGCATGCTTCTTGTATCCCCAGTGTTTTTGAGGCCTTTTTTAATTTCGTTGTGCCTCAGTGTGTTGATTTGAACAACGCATTATTACTGGTTTTTGCAGTGATCGTTTCAAGATGCTTTGAAGTCTTTCTTTCCCCTTCTCAACTTCTTCAAACATTTGCTGCCAAATATTTTATAAAAAGATGTCCTTATGAAACTCTTGATACGCACGAAACCATATTAATTACTTAAGGCGTTGATTTCTGATTTTTTATACGTGTTTCTTGCTTTGTGTCTGGGACCAACGAATGAATAATTTTGGGTTGTTTTGCTAGTGTAAAAAATCACTTTAGCCACTCTCAGTTATTAAGACAATATTTCAAATACAACTAAAGTTGCTTATAAATTTAAAAAGAACAATCAAGTTAGTTTTGTGTTTTGTGGAAAAAGTAAAATTTTGTGCAGGAATCTTTATCCAAAATTTGGGCTCATGACATACGCTGTTACATGTAGAAGATATTGCAGGAATACTGCTTTGAATTTATACTGCTGCTCAACCGGAATACTGCTCAACCGGCTGTGAAGACAGAATGTGCTTATCAAATTTCTCTTGTGCAATCTTCATTTCTTGCTTCCTGTTATTTTCAATGTGTCACAAAACAGAGATAAGTCTTCATCTTCAATAGAGGAATTGAAACCTTGATAGTCAAAGAGGAAAAGGAAATTAAAGAGGAAAATGTCCAGAATGAGAGAGGACAGAAAAGGCAGAAAATAGAAATTGCAGGATTAGCAACCGTGTGCATTCACATAACCACTTTAGTAAGTCCCTGATCAGCACGGGATAATAAAATCTGCAATGGGCATTTACCAATTAAATTTATTTAACATTACGAATTGGACACGTGAGTTAATGTGTGTGATCGATCACACAGAGAATATTGGAACGATGTGACACAACTTGAGGCTAAAATACAATGCAAATATAGAGTGCACGCTTATATTACCGATATAAATATTTAAAATGAAATGTTACACAAATGAGAGAAATGCACTCAGCGAATTATCAACGAGTGACTACGCAATTTAATGTTGCCCAAGATAATATGACACACATAAGAGAATCATAAAGCACGACAAATTGGATGAAGCACTTTCTCCAGAGGTGCTACCGCACCGGAACAATCCAAAACTGTAAACGCACTACTCGTTTAAACTTTAAACAAAACTTTAAAGGCACCACTCACCCCAACGGCATTGCGTAGGAAATATGCTTTCCATAATAAACCTGTAAGTGACATCCATGACAATTAACCACGCTAAAATAACACATTTTCGCTATGAACACTCGTATTAACGGACGTTAATTGCTGACAAATCTGGGCTTCTTTTCCACGCATCTTTGTTGAAACACATGATGGCCTCAATCCTAAATAAACTCATCACGGACCAGATTCAGTTGATTCACTGTCCTCCTTGCTCCAGGACGCCGATGTGCAGACGTGACGCTCATGTTCATGTTTCTTGCGAAGCTGCGCGACTGGTGCTGGTTTGGTGTTGACTCTGTTTTGAGCTTTTGAGTTAAGCCTCATTGCTGCCCGTGCTGTGGCTTGTGGGAAGCGCTTCAGTCTTCCCTGCGCAAGTGCTTAGCTGCGCGTAAGATGCACGTTCGATTGCCATCGTTCCTTGGAGTGCTGAGGGAGCTTGGTTATTGTAGATCCAGCAGGTTGATTCCGTATCGCTGCTGACTTCGTGATTGCGTGGTTCCAATCGGCATGTTGACGGTACTTGCGTACTTGGAGTGGACGTAGAAAATTTTACAAACCTCTGGTAGATTCGTTGACAAGCTGTGACTACCGCCATCTTCTTCCTTCCTATGCTTGGCGTTCACTGATGCAATGCTGATGCGCTCGCAGCCATTTCTAGTGCATTGGTACGCTGGTAACTGCTGGTGAGACGATGCTATGCTCATGAAGCATTAGCGTAGTTCGGTTTACTTTATTTTGATGCTAGGTTTGTGTTGTCTTCATGCCTGGTACGCCGGCGGCTGCCGGGCGCCCTGCCCTCACACGCACCAATTCCGTGTCTCTCTTGTTGCGTAACTCAGAGAAAAAGATTCTTGAGCTCAGCTTTTATAGACTTCCCTTGTTTTCATCTAGAAGCTTTTCGAATGTTTTTCCTTGTGTTGATGAATCGTACGCCGATTGGTTAAAACGTTGCTTGTTATGGCGTATCTGTTGCTCATTCGTTGAGGCACTCACATGCCATCTGACGCACCTACTTCGCGGTACTTTCTTGCGCTCACATTCGTTCTGGTTATGCAACTCTCTAATTTCCCCCGCATTTGCTTAAGATTAAAATAAGAACGTGTGCTCAAGTGCTCAACTTTGTCTCCAAAGTACATGGTTACCAAGTGCATAGTTACTTTTAATTGCAATTTTTCGTTTAATGGGTTGTTCCTAAGAATACTCGCCAGTAATAACCGAGTTAAGTTCTTCCTCACAGGCCAGTTCAAGTACAAGCTCTCAAGGAGTTACTTTCAAGAGAGAAGTAGACAATAACAGCACTGAGGCACGTTCAGGGCACGCAAAAGCCGAGGATGAGGATATTGAACTACACCGAACAGACAAACATATCGCAGGCCAACTATACAAGTGTAAGTTCTGTGACTATTCTTCCGCTCTTATGAGTAGTGTTAAACAACACTTAGCCCGCAAACATGGTAAAGTACAGCTGTTCAGGTGTGAATTATGTGAATATTCCTCTGCTGATAAAACAGCTCTTAAACATCACTTTGCTAGCAAACATGGTAAAGGTCAGCTGTACAAATGTGAATTATGTGATTATTTCTCTGCTGCAAAGAACAGTGTGAAATTGCACCAGGCCAGTAAACATGGTAAAGGTCAGCTGTTCAAGTGTGAGTTCTGTGACTATTCTTCTGCTCTTAAGAGCAGTGTTAAACTACACCTAGCCTGCAAACATGGTAAAAGACAGCTGTTCAAGTGTGAAGTATGTGACTATTCCTCTGCTTATAAATCTAACCTTAAACTTCACTTAGCTAGCAAGCATGGTAAAGGTCAGCTGTACAAATGTGAATTATGTGAATATTCTTCAGCTCGGAAGGATTATGTTAAAAATCACAAAGCCAGCAAACATGGTGAAGGACAGCTGTTCAAGTGTGAATTATGTGAATATTCCTCTGCTTATAAATCAACTCTTAAAACTCACTTAGCTAGCAAACATGGTAAAGGTCAGTTATTCAAATGTGAATTATGTGAATATTATTCTGCTACAATGTATAGTGTGAAATTGCACCAGACCAGTAAACATGGTATAGGTCAGCTGTTCAAGTGTGCGTTCTGTGAATATTCCTCTGCTTTGAAGAGTAAGCTTGAACGTCACCTAGCTAGCAAACATTGTTGCACTAATGCGTTTCCTTTCTAGATGTGAAATGCTCATTTATGGGCTATTCAAATGTTTAATCTCTACATCACACTTCACATATTTTAAATATTTTAGCACTTCCGTGTGGCCAAAGATCTTACGGACTTTTCCCTCTGGAGAACGTAACTTTGGTGTTCATGGGAATTGGCGTTCACGAGGGGAATATATGAAGTCCTGGACTAAGAGTTAAGGAAGTCATGTTTATGTGAAAAGAAATGTTTTTAGTAGTGTTAAGGACCTTTTTTAATTTAATCCAGTCCTTATTTTCCTCGTCTGTTATGTCTTAACTTACCCTTATTTCATAAATTTCTATGCAACTTGCTTTTTCTATAATCAATGTATAAACTCTGCGTTCCCTGCGAATGATTTCCCCTGACGGGGATACAACTATTGTATCCATGGGATTAGCGCTACCAGGCGGATTATGTGAGGGCCCGAGCTAAAGGTTAGGTAGGCTTTCATTCTGTTGAAATAAAAGGTTTTTTGTACTGACCATCTTTTTTCGGTTCTCTGCTGCCCTTTTTTCAGCACATACTACTTTCTTCTCCCCTCAGGGGGATACAACTATTGTATCTATGGGAATTAGTACCCCTAGGGGGACTGTGTGAGGGCCCGAGCTAAAGGTTAGGTGAGCTTTCGTTTTGTTAAAATAGAATAGGTTTTCTTTTGTTACGGATCATCTTTTTCGGTTCACTGCTGTCTTGTTTTTCAGCACCTACTACTTTCATCTTCTTTAACTTTGATCGTGTTTCATGAACTTCTTTCACATTTTCCTGTTTCTATGCCCTTTCTGCATAGATTCCGCGTTCCCTTAACTCCATACTAAATGGTACCTTCTTCCTTTTTCTCTGTGGATCGCATTTGTTGCTGCGTGTAGGCAGGCTAAAACTAACGACTAATCTAATATTTAACCTCTTTACGTTAAGCATTTCTCAAAGTTGAAATTGGTTGTGATGAATTTCGTTTGATAACTTCTTTGGAAATAAACCTTCGAACTCTTGCTGCATCAAGGATTAACGTTTCCAAGCTAATTTACTAGTAGAATATTTTACACTTCTGGGTGTTTTCTAATATGTAGCTAAGGATGCACTTTTACCGCTATGTCCTCTGTTAATTTAGCTACTGTTCTAGATATTTCAATAGGTACTGCGGTTTCTCCTCAAATTAGATATAACGCTTTTTCTATTAAGATTTTTCTGAAAATCATTGTGTTGAATTTATTGTATCAACTTTCAGGAATTGCACCGTTTTATGTTTCTTATAAAAAATTCGGGTTGTGGTGCCAAGGAGGTTTCTTTTTATATATGGCAAGGTAATGTCGGCATGTTCAACTGGTTCTGTATTTTTTACCGAGTATACAAATTTTAATACCGATGATACTGACCGGTCTTGGTCTTCATTTGATTTGTTTTCTCTCGGTCATATATGAGTGTCAGGCCGCACAGGGGTTGTCGAACCTTTTTGTGTTAGTTACCCATAATCTTAAGTATTTTCTTCATGTGTCCAGCTCTCTGAACGCCGCCTTATCTATTTCCCCGCGCTGATGTTGCGTTTGTGCATTTACTTTAGTTAGCCCTTAAATATCATTTGTATTACATGTCGATATTCCAATGTTTCTTGTGTTATCTAGCTAAGTACGACTAATATTTTAAATGCAATTTTGAGTGTTGTACCCTGTTATGCAGTAGCTCACGTCTGTACGCACTATTTTTGTAATAGAAAATAAACCACTGTCTTTGTTAAAATATATCAGTGTATGTGATAGGGACTTCAAAGAGATTCAGCATTAAACAAGTCAGACCCTGAGGTCAAAAGAGTTACCTTTCTCCTTGTTGACACAGGCTTTAGTCTTATACGACACTTCGCCTAATAAGGGGTTTAAGGAGCCACCTCGGAAGGACGAACTATTTCGCATAGTTTGTCGATAGGAAGACGCTGTCGCAGTTCGGCACTAACAGAATTCACTTCTGTTGCCCTAGCGGTCTCATACGGCGCAGACAGTTGCTCGTCTTCCTAACGGTACCACCGTAGTTCGGCACTAACAGAATTTACTTCTGTTGCCCTAGCGGACTTATTACGGCGTAGGTGGTACCCACACACACACCTCACCCTAACGGTACCACCGTAGTTCGGCACTAACAGAATTTACTTCTGTTGCCCTAGCGGACTTATTACGGCGTAGGTGGTACCCACACACACACCTCACTCTAGCGGTACCACCGTAGTTTGGCACATAACAGAATTTACTTCTGTTGCCCTAGCGGACTGAATACGGCGCAGGTGGTACCCACACTCACCTCACCCCCCACACACAACGGTACCGCCGTAGTTCGGCACTAACAGAATTTACTTCTGTTGCCCTAGCGGACTGATTACGGCGTAGGCGGTACCCACACGAACCTCAGGAAGGGCAGCTGCGAAGAAAAGCTAGCGCCCCGGAAAAGGTAGCTGTACAGAAGACAGCCCCTTTTCCACGAACCCTCACGTCGACCGCACGACGGTATCGACATATTCTGGCGCCCGAACAGGGACCCAGAAGCTTTGCGCGACTACCAACGTTGTCTGGGATTTCTGGGTTCTAATCAACTACGCGGACACCGCATCACTTAAACAAGATGAACCTCGTCGCTCAAGCTCGAGAATACGTCGAAGCCCTCGGCCTCACTCCCACCGATGCGGAGTACCGGGAAGAATTTACCAGCCGCCTGAGGCATTTGGAAGAAGCCGCAGAACGAGCAGCGGAACGAGAAGAACGAGCAGCGGAACGAGAAGCCGCAAAACGAGCAGCGGAACGAGAAGCAGCACAACGAGACCACGAGCTCAGACTCCGACAACTCGATGCTCAAATCGCTCCCCAAAATGCTAGAGTGAAGATACCTCCACCGGCTCCATTCGATCCCACGAAAGAAAGGATGGACGAATTCTTGCAACGCTTCTGCACTCACACCACAGCGATGGGATTTACTGAAGTCGATGCTGTTGTCATGCTCCATAATTTGATCACACCGAAGGAACGTCGACTCATCGATACCCTGCCCGCAGCAGATCGCTTCAAGCTTCCTGAAATTAAATTGCTCCTACTAGATGCTCATAAAGTTACTCCGGCAAAACTACGTGCCAACTACTACGAATTGAAGCCAGAAGAAGGCGACAATATGTCACGTTACCTACGGCGACTCGAACAAGCCTTTGACGCTTGGTTAAAAGGATGCAACATCGAAGCCAACTACAAGACTCTTCGTGACTTCCTTATTGTTGACCGAGCTTATTCAAGCTTGCCGCCCTTCCTCGCTACTCAATTGCGTGACAGGGGTGGTAACAGAGTCGCAAGCCTAGGAGAGCAAGGTGATAGCTTCTTACAAGCAAGACATCATACATCGCTCCATCAGCTTTGTAAGGGTCGCACACTGACATCAACGACGGATGCGGGCCCTCCAGCACTCAAAGCATCAGTAGCACCAGAGCGACGCTCAACATTTCCTGTCCGAGCCCCGAGCACTCCAGCAAGATCACCCAACTCCAGCAACAACTCTCGAGGAACGCCGCCAAGAACTTCTAGCACACGTGGTAGTCCCACCAGCTCAGGATCGGTCAACACTCCGCAGCGCGAACAACGAGGACCTTACAATGGATTTTACTGTACTTTTCATGGCCCCAACCGATCGCATTCCAGTGATGAGTGCCGCCAATTGCAGAGGAGGCAAGGTGATGGTCACAGTAATGGAGCAGCTCATGCAAGCCCACCTATCTCCAGTACTACCGCTCGAGTAAACAATCTAGCAACGCATGAAGAAGCAGATGAATACGACGATATTCCCCCAGTAGCATGCAATCACATCGCCTCGAACAAGCTGATCGAATTGGGACAGCTGAAAACATGCTCCGGCACCGTGAACCAACAACCCGTTCAAGTACTACTCGATGGAGGAGCAACAGCGGTCTTCGTCAAGAAGGCTCTCGTCCCAGCTGACGCCATTTTGAAGAAAGAAATTACCGTTCGGCTGGCCAACAATCATTCCTTCGAGGCGCCTCTTGCCCGGGTCTCTCTCGTTTGCCCCTATTACCACGGAGAGGTGACAGCCGTAGCCATGGAAGAGCTCTCACATGATGTCATCCTCGGCCGAGTCCCCGGAACCACCTCCTTCGAAGAACATATGACCGACTATGAAGAGCAACCAGTTGCTGCAGAAGTCTCTCACGTTGTCACAAGGGCAGCAGTAAAAGCGATCGAAGATCCCACTGCCGCACCAAGCACTGTCGATATATTGCAACACAACAAAGAAGACTTCAAGAAATTACAGCGGGAGTGCAAAACATTGCAGCTTTTATTTAAGAAAGTTGACACTGGCAAAGAAGAAACGCACAAGGATGGCAGAGTCATTACCTTTGAACTCCATGACGGCGTTCTCCATCGGAAAACGTTACGAGACGGTCAGGAAACCCATCAACTTGTAGCCCCTGCAAGCGTGCGCCCACAAATCTTGGAAATGGCTCACGACAATCCACTTGCTGGCCATTATTCCCAAAAGAAGACTCAGGCTCGACTAGAACGAGATTTTTATTGGCCGTCCCTAGCAAAAGATGTGGCCCAATACTGTCACTCCTGTCATACCTGCCAGACGCACGCTCCATCTCGACCAAGAAAGGCACCTATCTCAACCCCACCGATCACCACTCCATTCTCCGCGCTCAGTGTTGATTTGGTAGGCCCATTACAACCAGCTTCGGCACGTGGCCACCGATACATTCTCACCGTGGTGGACCAAGCCACTCGGTACGCAGACGCAGCCCCACTCAGAGATGTAGATGCAGAAACGGTTGCCCAGGAGCTACTCGAAATCTGCAGCAGAGTTGGTTTCCCTCATACGCTAACGAGCGACAACGGCACTCGGTTCACAGCTGCAACCTTCGAAGCTTTCCTGAAACTCGTCGGTATCCAGCACCGATTGACGCCATTATACCATGCCCAATCGAACGGCATAGTCGAACGCTTCAATGGTACGCTCAAAGTCATGTTGCGGAAGTTAGCCGTAGAACAGCCGCGAGATTGGGACCTGTATCTGCCTTCACTCCTTTTTGCTTATCGAGACGCTCCTCAGGCCTCAACCGGGTATTCTCCTTTCAAACTCATCTACGGCCATCGCGTCCGTGGACCTTTAACCGTGCTCAAGGAATGCTGGACCGATGGTAGCTTGCAAGACGACACGAGCACTGCTCAGTATTTGATGGAAATGAAGCACCGATTGAAAGAAACGTGTAAAATCGCTCGCGAGAATCTAAACAGGAGCCAAGAGAAAAGCGCCAAGTTTTTAAACAGACGTACCAAGATGCGAACTCTAAAGCAAGGAGATAAAGTCCTCGTATTTCTGCCCGATTCTCGAAAGAAGCTACTTATGACTTGGAAAGGTCCCTATACAGTGAAATCACGCCTGAGAACCTATACCTATACATTGGACGTGGATGGAAACAACAAAGTCTATCACATCAACCTCCTTCGCCAGTACCACGACCGGGAGCAGCAAAGTTCCGCCTCACCAAGCGAGAAAGATCGCGAGGAGGACGACGAGAGAGTAGAGGAAGCATTTGCAGCGGTTGGCCTCGCCCTAGAACCTACCTGCGAAGAAGAAGAACTCGACCGGAAAGAACCAGAGATACCGTCACCCGTCGGAGAAACCATTGAAGACTGTCTCATCTCCTCTACGTTGACTACAACACAACGCTCAGAACTCCAGGAACTACTTGAAGAATATCGCGATCTTTTCACAGATGCTCCCGGAAGAAACAGCACGGCAGTTCATGAAATAAAATTGAAGGACCCTTCCAGTTTTCGACTTCAACATTCGTATCCACTTCCCTTAGCGCTGGAGCCTGAACTGCGGTCAAGTTTAGAGAAGTGGATGAAGATGGGAATCGTGACGCCATCCACATCACCTTACTATTCACCGCTCCTTGCTGTCCGGAAGAAAGACGGAACCCACCGATTTTGTCTGGACTGCAGTCACCTCAACAGCCAGACAGTATTCGATGCCGAGCCGATAGCAGACACCACTGCTATTTTCATCAATTTAGCTGGCAAAACAATATTCAGCAAAATGGATCTGACCAGTGGATAGTGGCAAGTACCTCTACACCCTGAGTCCCGCCAATACACCGCCTTCAAAACTAGGTCTGGCCTCTATGAATTCAACGTACTGCCTTTCGGCCTAGCAAATGCTCCAGCCACTTTTTCCCGCCTTATACGTCAAGTCACTGCAGGACTGCAAGACACCGAGGTCTACATGGACGACATCTTAATCGCCTCGACAACCTGGGAAGATCATTGCACAGCGTTAGCTAAACTGTTCGAAGCTCTCTCTCGACATGGCCTTAAGGCGAAGCCGTCCAAATGCGAATTCGGATTTGACAGCTTCCAGTATTTGGGTCATCAACTGAGCAGTAATCAGATCCAGCCTCTGGAGAACCGAGTCGAAGCCTTGAAATCGGCTCCACTCCCAAAAACCAAACGGGAGCTCCGAAGTTTTCTCGGTACAGTTGGGTACTACCAACAGTACATTCCTAACTACTCTCAACTGACATCTAAACTCCATGATTTCCTAAAGAAGAACTCCCCAGAAAAAATACCTTGGACCGATACAACAGAAGATCTGTTCGAAAGTTTGAAGATAGCGTTAGTCAAGAGACCGGTCTTACAGTTACCAGGCCCCAGATGTCCTTTCATTCTGAGGACAGATGCCTCCCAAACTGGGCTTGGAGCAGCTCTCCTCCAGCCAAGCAAACGAGACTTCCGTCACTACGCGCCGGTAGCATATGCTTCACGTCGACTGAGAGGAGCAGAAATAAACTATTCTACCATTGAAAAAGAAGCGTTAAGCATCTGCTGGGCTCTACAGAAGTTTGAGGTCTACCTGTATGGACGAGAATTTGTGTTACAAACCGACCATCGACCGCTCCTTTATTTGCAACAGGCAGACAAGTTGAACCCCCGATTGAAACGCTGGGCTTTGTATTTCAGCCTTTTCAGGTTCCGAGCAGAACACCTTCCGGGAGTCGACAACCACCTTGCAGATTTCCTGTCTCGGCTATCGTAGCAGAGACACCCTCCCCCGGGCGTGTCAGGCCGCACATGGGTTGTCGAGCCTTTTTGTGTTAGTTACCCATAATCTTAAGTATTTTCTTCATGTGTCCAGCTCTCTGAACGCCGACTTATCTATTTCCCCGCGCTGATGTTGCGTTTGTGCATTTACTTTAGTTAGCCCTTAAATATCATTTGTATTACATGTCGATATTCCAATGTTTCTTGTGTTATCTAGCTAAATACGACTAATATTTTAAATGCAATTTTGAGTGTTGTACCCTGTTATGCAGTAGCTCACGTCTGTACGCACTATTTTTGCAATAGAAAATAAATCACTGTCTTTGTTGAAATATATCAGTGTATGTGATAGGGACTTCAAAGAGATTCAGCATTAAACAAGTCACACCCTGAGGTCAAAAGAGTTACCTTTCTCCTTGTTGACACAGGCTTTAGTCTTATACGACACTTCGCCTAATAAGGGGTTTAAGGAGCCACCTCGGAAGGACGAACTATTTCGCATAGTTTGTCGATAGGAAGACGCTGTCGCAGTTCGGGACTAACAGAATTCACTTCTGTTGCCCTAGCGGTCTCAAACGGCGCAGACAGTTGCTCGTCTTCCTAACGGTACCACCGTAGTTCGGCACTAACAGAATTTACTTCTGTTGCCCTAGCGGACTTATTACGGCGTAGGTGGTACCCACACACACACCTCACCCTAACGGTACCACCGTAGTTCGGCACTAACAGAATTTACTTATGTTGCCCTAGCGGACTTATTACGGCGTAGGTGGTACCCACACACACACCTCATCCTAGCGGTACCACCGTAGTTCGGCACATAACAGAATTTACTTCTGTTGCCCTAGCGGACTGAATACGGCGCAGGTGGTACCCACACTCACCTCACCCCCCACACACAACGGTACCGCCGTAGTTCGGCACTAACAGAATTTAATTCTGTTGCCCTAGCGGACTGATTACGGCGTAGGCGGTACCCACGCGAACCTCAGGAAGGGCAGCTGCGAAGAAAAGCTAGTGCCCCGGAAAAGGTAGCTGTACAGAAGACAGCCCCTTTTCCACGAACCCTCACGTCGACCGCACGACGGTATCGACAATGAGCAAATAAATTCTGGGAGAAATAACCGGATTATGTCGCTTTAGCCAGAATGTAAGGCTAAATATAACTTTAAATAGCTTTGATCTGTTTTTAATTGCTTTCCAATAATGAAAATTAATATTTCCATGTAAGATAACGCTCCTCGCATGCGAGTCAACAACTGAGTAGCTTTAAAAAAATGAGCATCAGATCGTCAATTGCACTGCATATTTCCCGGATTAGAACACAATAAAACCTGAGGAGGGAAGAAAGAGAGAAAAACTTCACACGGATGAATGTAAGTCAAGATAGAGGAAACAAGGCAGGGTTATTTCAATGAGAGGGAGAAAATACCCCTCTTGTTCGGCTAGCCAATAGAACTGCTTCGTTTCAAACAGACTTCATGAAGTCACCAAGGCGCTATGTCGTTCGCCGATAGTGGTGCTAGATTTGGGGCACGCAGTGGTACCAGACGCAATATGAATGCTGCTATTGATTTGTTGCCATGACGTCAACAAGGCCACACGGTCGACTAAAAAACGATTGGATTGACCTTACTTCTACTTTCTTCTACCGTGACGTCAGTTCATGAACAAAGATGCTCGTATGTTCATTTAAATTAAAATAGTGGAACATTTAACGGTTTTCGTGATTATTTCTATGCTTACAGTTCCATATCAATACAGAAACAAAGAATAGAAGTAATTATTTCACGTCTTTGACGTGTTTCAAACACCTCTGATAATATCTCGACACGCAAGACCTCCAGTTGTTCAGAGCGAATACCATTATTCATTGCAGCTTACCATGAGCATGCTAAGCTTTCTCGAGCTTGCGCGCAGCAAAGTGCCTACATTCTGTCAAGTTTTTCTGTAGGTGCATTGCTTAGTTTTTGATATATGTGAGGTGATTCTTTCTCGATGATGAATTTATGTTAATGAGATATAAAAAGACATTTTTCAGCAATGTTGACAATAAGTACAAAAAGAAAGTAAAACATTTTATTTTCAATAAAAAACCAACAATATAGACGATTTTTCAATGTTCTGGACACATAAATGTATTTGTGCATCTTGGCAGCCATGTTAAATATCGAACTAACAGTTAAGGATAAGGTATAACACGTTCACTTTGTTGACTTATTGTAAGTTTGGTATTGCAAATAAATTCAGATAAAAATGAATACCTTTTGGCTAATACTTGGTTGAACGAACTTTAACATAAGGTTAGAACCGTTTTGCTCGACAACCGGATGGCCTGGTGAAATGTATTAGGTAGGAAAGCATTTCCGTTATGAACACAAGAAACAGGAAAACACACGGCCCTGATTATTAGCACATAAGAAACCGATTTTTATGACGATAGTGCAAAAGAAAGGCAAAATGTGGCAGGTCCACAAGTTGCGCTGATTATTAAAACTGCGCACAATTGCGCACTTCACAATATTTTTTAGATTCTGATACCAAATTTGAGATCAGAGTGCAACTTGCGTGACTCAAACAAAAGTTATGATGAAAAGACGGTGCATGTAGTGAACTTGTCGATCACAACTATGCATTTCCCATGCCGTTTTCTACAAGACGTGTCTCACGGACTGCAAAATTCTTGCAAGCTTGGAAATGAAGCTGATATTAGTTTTGTAAATGACATGCGATGTAGAATAATATCATTCTACAGCCCCTAGCGCAGTGGTGCACAAACTGTGGTATCGCGTACCCCAACACCCCTGAGCTCGGTGCACGGTAGTACGTCGTGCACCCATTCTTCATTTTCTATGCAGCTTGCCAATGGAAAATTTTGCTAATTTCATTTAAAAAGGGACTTAAGCAAAATAAAGTATAGCAAATGTTTCAGAGAAAATGTTGAAACTGCAACTACGGTTGAATTGAGGTTGAGATAATTCATGTTCAGAAAGGTATAATGAATCAGATGTTCCTCGGCATGAAATATTTCGGTTTCATGCACCAAACAAATTAGGAATAAAACGCAATAGCTGACAAGTGACTGATATTTTTGACTCAACTTCCGTTTACGTTAGAGATTTTGCATCATTATTTCTGTAGCTACCTTCTTAAACAGGTGTAGGCAGTTGCCATGAAATTTTAATTAGTTCCGTGCATAAACGTTATGCTGTTGCTAGAAACAAAAATATCCACCAGTGCTGCAGTTTGAAGCATTTTTTATGACGACAGTCTGTCATTGTGCTCAGTACACTAGTGTACTGTTCGCAACTCGCTAAGTTTAAATGAACCGGCACCATGTTTGTGATTGTGTTTGCATATTTGTGCTTCATCTGTGGAAATTTGACATTGTACTAAGTATCTAGAATGGCTCAAACTAGTGTAAGTCACTAATTTCTTGCAAGCGAGCTTCTTTGGTTAAACGCATTGATTGAAAGAGCCGCAGCCACTGCAAGTTAGAGTATTTTATGTAAATTATACACCAATTATTTAATGATATATTTTTCCAGAGCCGTGAATTGAGTCATCGCGAGCAGCGCAATAGATATCGCTGGCTTAAACTATCGATAATGAAACTATGAATCGTTACGCCAGTATTTGCAGCACTAGTACTTACAGCATCAATGTATACAGCACTAATATTTACTGCACCAGTATTTACAGCACCGGTATTTATTGTACCCGTATTTACAGCACCAGTATTTACAGCACTAGTATATACAGCACCAGTATTTACAGCACCAATATTTACATCACCAGTAGTTAAAGCACCAGTATTTATAGCACCAGTATTTACAGCACCAGTATTTACAGCACCAGTATGTACAACACCAGTTTTTACAGCACCAGTATTTACAGCACCAGTATTTACAGCACCAGTATTTACAGCACCAGTATTTACAGCACCAGTATGTACAACACCAGTTTTTACAGCACCAGTATTTACAGCACCAGTATTTACAACACCAGTATTTACAGCACCAGTATTTACAGCACCAGTATTTACAGCACCAGTATTTACAGCACCAGTATTTACAGCACCAGTATTTACAGCACCAGTATTTACAGCACCAGTATTTACAGCACCAGTATTTACAGCACCAGTATTTACAACACCAGTATTTACAGCACCAGTATGTACAACACCAGTATTTACAGCACCAGTATGTACAACACCAGTTTTTACAGCACCAGTATTTACAGCAACAGTATTTACAGCACCAGTATTTACAACACCAGTATTTACAGCACCAGTATTTGCAACACCAGTATTTACAGCACCAGTATTTACAGCACCAGTATTTACAGCACCAGTATTTACAGCACCAGTATTTACAGCACCAGTATTTACAGCACCAGTATTTACAGCACCAGTATTTACAGCACCAGTATTTACAACACCAGTATTTACAGCACCAGTATGTACAACACCAGTATTTACAGCACCAGTATGTACAACACCAGTTTTTACAGCACCAGTATTTACAGCACCAGTATTTACAGCACCAGTATTTACAACACCAGTATTTACAGCACCAGTATTTACAACACCAGTATTTACAGCACCAGTATTTACAACACCAGTATTTACAGCACCAGTATTTACAGCACCAGTATTTACAGCACCAGTATTTACAGCACCAGTATTTACAGCACCAGTATGTACAACACCAGTTTTTACAGCACCAGTATGTACAACACCAGTTTTTACAGCACCAGTATTTACAGCACCAGTATTTACAGCCCAAGTATTTACAGCCCAAGTATTTACAGTTCCAGTTTATACAGCACCAGTGTCTACAGCACCAGTATATAAAGTATATATAAGCCACAATCCAAGTGTTTGTACAAAATATCGTAAAGAATAGACTTTAATTTCGCGTCTACTTAATATACAAAGATTGTATATTCCCTCTGACACATCTATTGTTGCTTCCTACGGTTTGTTCATCAGTTAAAACAACTTAACAATTTATTTACCACAAGTGATACAGAGGTAGAATGCATCTTGAGTCTAGTACAATGGTCAAATTTGAGTATAGCTACCTGTGGGCCAGAATAAGTTCAGCGACTTCTGGGGCATCCTACCATCAACGTTATTCTAAGTTGTACAATTATGTTAAACCTAATTCATTTAACCTAGTTGCGCATTAGACTGATCAATGATGTAATTAACTCGATATTAGATGCTTAATTTTACAATCCAGGTCATATGGACTATATTTAACAATATATTCGATAAACGATTTAAGAGCAGACTGAAGATCGGCGATATTACCCATGGAAAATTAAATTATTAGGACCAGTCATTTAGGAGACAAGATTTGACTTGGAAATCTTACACGAGTAGTATTCTGACAGGAAGTGAGACTGAAGATTTCTTTTTAATACCTTGTAAGAATTACTTTCACGGATCTCCGCAGGTATTGAGTTTCAAGTTTTAGTTCCAACTAAGAGGATACTGTGTTGCGACCGGGCCTTTGTATAATAAGGAAACAGGAATTTACTTCTATTTCGCGTTAAATGATCGTAATGACCAGCTTGCGCGGTTAATAATTGTTTTAGGCTATTGTCGCCATCACTTGTTAATGTTTTGTAAATGAAATTACAGATGGAGATTTTGTAGAGATCCGAAAGTTTGAGCATTTGTAAATTTTTGAATGAATCATTTGTGTGAGCATTATATTCTAGATTCTTTACCGCTCTGACAGCTCTTTTCTGCAGAGTAAAAATTTTGTTGGTTTTATTTTTGTCAATTCCGTGCCATGCTTCTATTCCGTATTGCAAGTATGGTGAAATTAGCGTTCTGTAAAGCATTTGTAAAGCTGTTTCAGCCAGGAAATTTTTAACTTTATTTAGGATTTCGATGGATTTTGATAATTTAAAACTAATATGAGCGATGTGCTCGATGAAGGTCAGATGTTTTATCTACTATGATTCCCAGAAACTTACAAGAATTTGTAATGATATATTGTGACTATTTCACACAATCGTTTCAAGGATAGGTAATACAATTTTAACTTTTAATTTAATTTGACATTCAACTAAATTCCGCTTCAAATAAGCGGCGTAAATTCGGAACAACGTATAACATAAGGCTGTCTCTGACAACAGGTCAGAGACGGATTAGTAAATTTATTGAAAGGATTAATATTTGTTAAAATAAGAGACGCAAAATAGGAGAAGCGCCAGTAAGGAGCAGTCTCCAGTCTCCAAGCCTCTTCGAAGAGACGACTGCTTAACGTGATGCTCCCTATGCCGGGTTGCTACCCAAGCTGGAACCAAAGCCTCATTTAGCTCCACGTCGTTGCAGATGCAACGGAAAGGAAGGCCAGGCGTAGCTCAAGCTGACACTGAACGATGACATCGGTACCGTCAAAAAAACCGGAGCTCGGTCAGGGCTGTCGCACGGCCAAAAACTTCATCCGCTACAGACTTCGGAGTGGCAGCGGTAGGAACGACAGTATTACTGTTGATGAAAACAAAGTACAGTTGTAAAGAAATGGAATTTTAGATCAGACTATTGGATTTACGCATTTTAACAAACTTTGAGGTGTTATCTATCGACGGAAACCCACTGACCTGAGATAATTGTGCACTCAGTGTGTGTGTGTACACTTTTGGAGAAGTCTTATTTAAGAAATTTAGAGGAAATCAGTCGAAGGTAAGTGTTCCAGGCTGGAAAAATATTAAGTATAGTTGAAGATTTTATTTGAGAAATAGAAAATAGAGTTAATTTGACGGAACCTAAGGTTCACTGATAAAGTAAGAGTTTCAGCGCAAGATCAGCGTGTTTAAGAGCGGACCGATTTTAGCCGAGCGGAACTCAACACTTACGTGAAGTTTAATTGATTAGGTTGAATTTTAATCGTTTGACTTGAGTATCCTGAAGCACTATAGATGATAATTAAGCATTGATAGAGGGCAACTGAAAATAACGAAAATCTCACGACAATCACACAAACAAAAAATATAGGGAAACAGAACTTCAGGAAGGAAAGAACTTATCCAGCCACTGCCGAATCTCCGCAGCGTCCCGAGAGCGCACTCCAGCCAGTGCGTAGTGACCAGGCGTTAAAAAGGTTCTGTCTTACTAGCGCGCCGCTAACCCCGAGCAAACCAACCAAAACCAGTGAATACAACCAATCATTATCTCGAGAGAAAAAAACCTGAATAGAACGGTGAGAATTTTCTCACAATATGATATTTCGTTGGGTGGACTAAGCACGGAAAGCAGCGACAGACATTGGAATATCAGAGCGTAAAGCCGGTGCCGCATAGGCGTGATAACCGAGCAACAGTCGAGCCTCGGAGCTCGAAGGGCAGCCTCGAAGAGGTGAGGGATGGCTTAAGCAAAAGCCACATCACCTGAGCCAATGAGCGTGCCGCGCGTCGAAGGTGTGGCAGAGGGAAGCGAGCACCTAGCTAATGAAATTTCGAGACGTCAGGACAAGCAAGAACTCCAATTATCAGGATTAAAATGCTGTCTTCTTGCCACGAACATTCATGAACCTTCTGGAACGAACCAAGCCGGAATACATATAAGGAGTTCACAATAAGAATTTTTTTCTCTCGGTTACGCTACAAGAGAGTCGCTGCATTTTGTAAACCGGCCGGGAACGGCCGCTGCCGGCGTTCCCGGCAGAGAAACAACTCAAAACCAAATACCAAAAATAAAGTATACCAAACCCAACGTTAATGTGGGGAGAAGCAGCATCGTATTCATCTTTGCATCGTGAACGCCAAGCATCATAGAGAAGAAGATGGCGAGTGGCACAGAATGTCAACGACTCAACCGAAAAAATTCATGGAGAATTCTACGTAACTCCAAGCTCGCAAGAAATTCCAGTATGCCGATTGGAATTGCATAGCTTCAAAGTCTACGACAATGCCAGGCACTGCGAGTTCTGCAGTGGTCAAGCTTTTCCGGTAATCAGAGCTCAAATTGGAACTCTGAACTCTGAGTGCAGTGCCCCCGATGATCAGCACCAGCCTACGTGCGCAAGGGAACAGCGGAACGGTCTGATCAGCTCTACGTGCATCCTTCAAGCAGTATTGGGAGCGGTATTAGGTCGACGCCATCCACATTTTACGAGAGATTGTGAATGCATAATTACTGGTTGAGGACAAGGTTCTGCTGTTATGTAATATCCTTATTACTTCCTGCTTACGCTAGCCCATCTATTTACTATGTTTTTCTAATTCCGATACATTGTGCGTAAACCTTCTATTGATAGTTGCTATAAAATTTTGTGTAACGTTAAATCAGGCAATCGTTGCTCTATCGCTCATTACGATTCGAAGCGCACATCTCTCATTTATGTGTGTCATTTTTTGTCAGAATGTATTTATCGACAATCTTCATATTTTTACTCACGTTATCAACATTAAAATAAAATTTTTTTAAATCTTTTAAAATTTTATCATTTTTCCCATGCAACTTGACTAGGTAGACGCGAAGCGCACATTATGCTCATACTGCTACTTCTAATTCCACTTTTGCTGTCCCCTCTCCTCCTGTGTATTTTACACCTTAAATTTTCCTTTCCTTCTTCTACTATCGAGATTTAAATTCCTCAATCGTAGCGTCTTATCTAAGACGTATCGTGACAAGTTGTTTTTCTCGATTTCACCTTCGCCAATTTTAATGCGCGGAAGAGACATATTTTTCTTGTATGCAAATGTAATATATTTTTTTTATCGATATTAAGGCTTATTTTATTAACTTTACGCCACAATGAAAGCTTATGGAGTTCATTATTTATACTCTTCGGAATAATAGTAGGATTTTGGTTCGGAATCACCGCAGAAAGCGTTCTGTCATCGGCAAAAAGTAAGAATTTGAAAAATGATATAGATTTAATAACATCATTGAAAAAAATCAGAAATAGGAGAGGCCTAAGAACAGATCCGTGCGGAACTCCATGGTTAATTGTCTGTGGGTCCAATTTTGCATCGTCAATGACAACGTACTGCTTCTGATTTGTTAAGTATTATCTGAACCAATCATGGGTAACCCCTCTAATGCCATAACAGTGTAGTTTCGAGAGTAATATGTTATGGTCCACACAATCAAATGCTTATCGTAAGTCAAGAACTACAGAGAAGACAGGCTTTCCTTCATCTATATTACAATAAAGGAATTGTTAATGATTTAATAAAATAATAAGAAACTCATTTGACGACAGCTTTTCGGTCAAAGACTATATAGCTGTCGCTTTGGTGATTTTGCCAAAGTTAATAACGCATTGGAAGTTTTTAGGATTACACACGTTTTCTGAATGTCAAACAGCGAGCGCCATGAATAGAGATCTGCTTGGGCCCTTTTTATTTTAGGTTAGTTTACTTTACGAGATACTATAAATGAGCAGGTAGACATTACAATACACGGGCGAGTGCAGGGTATTTCAGTGTTGTAGCCCCATACCACACACAGGTTTTCTAGTAATTCAACTACCAAAACCACACTGAATGGCGAGTCTCAAAATCTCAAAATCAACGTTCACATACCTTCGTCAAAGAAAACTAATTTATAGTTACATTGGTCTCACATACACAGTTTTCAATTCAAAATATGGCCCAAGCCACCATTGAATTTAATCCAACCCTTACACCACCACTATTATCAATACCGTCACAAATGATCAAAACTTCAATATCCACCACACCAGGCAAAATTCGGACATTTCGGGCAGCCAGACCCCTTGGGGGTTTCAGCTGCCCACCCATTTATGGCTGAGCTCCTTACTCACGCTGAAACCCCCCGATGTACCAACACAGTGCGCCCGGCCATATTGCGGTTTTATCATCAAAAGCCTAAATAGCGATGCAGATTCCTATATTAACAAAATATGTCTCGCATAATTCCAAGCACATATCCTGACCGGATGGTGAGATTTACAGGTTTACATACACATTGATAGCCTTAACATATTCTAGCACTCTTCCTACTGGGCCACCATCCTTCAACAAGTCACCGACGCTCCTGCCACTGACATTTCCGCAGAGGATACTTCTTGGTTGCTACAGAGCAGGACATGTCAATTATATGTTTTATCGTCAACACCGCATCTCCGCACCATCCGCATATAGGTCTCTGGCCCAGGGCTTCTGGGTTCAATAAATAGTTATGGGTGAGGGTGGTGTGTTGAATCGAAGCCTATTAATTATGACCTTTTCTTGGCGGTTCAACTTCTGCCGGTTCACTTTCCACCTTCCGGGACTGCTCTTCATCTCTCTCAAAACGCTTCGGTCTCGCTGCCACTTCTCATTCCATATTTCATACGCCCACGTTCTTATCAACGGGAACAAATCTTTGTAAGGAATGAGGGCAAATTCTGAAATTCTGACTGTCTCGTTGCTGCTTCTTTTGCTGCTCGGCCCGCACACTCATTCCCGCTGATCCCCACGTGGGCGGGCACCCAGCAGATGGTGCAAATTTCACCGCGATGGTTGTTACTGTTGAAAAAGTTCGTTTTCTTCATTCAATATTTTTATTTGTCTCTTTGTTCTGCCACGAATTCTATTCCCCTTCTCCTAAATATGACTGCTCGGTGTGGTTGCGTTGAGCGATGACACATACTCGCCCCAGGTATTCTGCTTCGCTTCTATGAGGGTACGTGTTGCCGCCGCTCTCGACCTTTTTTCATTCCAGCTTGTCTTCGAGCGCATTCGTGCGCTTGTAGTCCCTGCAACACTCTCCCGGTCTCGCCACACTCTCCTGCACTCAGTGGCTACCAAGGCTTTGCATATTGTCGTCGCGTCTTATATTGTTTAATCCATTTATCTGGCGTGGACCTGAATCTCGTGTAAAGTTCCTCGACTCTTGCTTCAGGGTCTTTTGGTAGTTCCTGCCGATGTATTTCTCTCCATACCGAGTCATTTCGGTATTCTTCCAATTACCCTTTCTGTAGTTCCACCCCACCGTTTTTTTTCTCCCGTCACTGTACTTTACAGTAATTGACAAAATAATCGGATAGTGATCACTGCTAAATACTGAAGACAGTGCTGTAAAATTTACGTCGGGTGTTATGTCAGGAGAGGTTTAGCGCAAGATCGATCACTGAGCCAAATATGTGTGTAGCTGAATTGTCACTCATGATGTTGAGATTTCTCATTTCTCATTCAACTGCCCTTGACAGAGTTAAACTATTAGCACGCCCCGAATGGTTTGTCTATTAGTACGCCTCGTATATTTTTTCTATTAATATGCCTCGTATGGTCTATCTATCTGTACACCTATGATAGTATTGTCTAATAGTACATCTCGTATAGTTTGTCTATTATTATGCCTCGTATGGCTTATCCATTTGTGTGCGAGCGAGCACGCCCCCCTACCCTAAGCACCTCAGAGGTCTTATAAGCGGTGAGCTCTTTAGGGCGCGCGCATTTGGTCCGCACCCCGTCTTGGTAAACATCTCTACCAGTAAACATCCGACGTAACCAGCGTATTACTAACCTCTGCCTGCATATTTTTGTGGTATGCGATAAGGAGCTAAATTTAGTACCGGTGCATCCGGTTTCAACTGAATTTGGTGCTTCATAATATTCGTAACACCTATAGTCTCTCCTTCTAGCGTAACTACATCCCGAAACTTATTCAACAAATTAACTAAAGGTAACTGTATGTCCTCTTCATTAAATGAAACGTCATCTTTCGTTAAATCCCGTCGTAACTCCTGCTCTCCACCTTCTGACACACCTACTTCTGCTACTACTTCTGCACCTGCTTGTGCATTAACTCCCAACTCCCCATACTCCCCATACTCCCCATACTGGCCACCAAATATGCAGGCAGAGGTTAGTAATACGCTGGTTACGTCGGATGTTTACTGGTAGAGATGTTTACCAAGACGGGGTGCGGACCAAATGCACGGGCCCTAAAGAGCTCACCGCTTATAAGACCTCTGAGGTGCTTAGGGTAGGGGGGCGTGCTCGCTCGCACATTTGTACACCTCGTATGGTTTGTCAATTAGTATTCCTCGTATGGAACTTTGTTAGACTATTAGCACACCACGTATGGTTTGTCTATAATAGTACGCCTCGTATATTATGTCTATTAATATGCCTCGTATGGTCTATCTATTTGTACACCACTGATAGTTTATCTATTAGCACACCTCGTATAGTTTGTCGATTATTATGCCTCGTATGGCTTATCTATTTGTACACCTCGGATGGTTTGTCAATTAATACTCCTCGTATGGATCTTTTGTTTTAGGACGTCTTATATTAAGGAACTTTTAAAAGCCAATATGTTGGCATATGTATCTCATGTGGCAACTTGGAATAAACGGGTTTTTTTTTTTTTTGTTTTGTTCTGATAACGTCTCAGATTCTCATAGGCGACGGAAGTTTATTAAGTGCGGTAAATCATTTAAATTTGATAAAAAAACTATCAAATATCATATCATGTAATCGATCATGTGAAAATTTACATTTTATTCGAAACGGTGTCTGATGAAATGACTTTTTTCATCTGATGTTTTGTTCTCGGTAACTAAAATATTTAAAAAACCAAGTTTTCACGTTACTTCTACACTTGCTGTTGAATGCGCAACATTCAAGACGAAGAGCAGTGTACATAGAATATATCAACATGGAATAGAACAATTGGGGAATAGTTGTACAGAGGTTCTCCTCAGACCTGAAAGGTTGCGGTATTGTACAAAGGCTTGCGATAGATTGGGAGTTTCATCAAAGGCGCACAATATCATTAGTGTTCCCTTGAGGGACTACAATGATGGTGTTGGGTATTGTGTACAAACTTGGTACAATGAGTGTATGAAAGCTTGGGTTGGCTACATTTGAGGTGATAACGAACAGTTGTGGCACAAGTAGATCGTGACTGACCAGGCGTGCTCGAGTCCAGGGCCTCGTTGGATGGTCAAGTTGTTGGCACGAAAATGAGAACTGCACACAAACAAATGGGATAGTCCCCGCTAGTTACTGCGAAGGCAGGTGTGTTCGCGGCAATTGTTTTGCGGTCGTAACTTCCAACTATTGCCACCATCACCAGCCAACACGCCACGCTACCTGCGGCCAAACGATGCAACTCTGCACACTCAGGCAGGAGCTGCACAGGAAAATAGCGGCGTGCCGGCAGCAACCGACAGCAGCTGTGCTCAGGGTGTCTGGTTTGTCGCAACCCAACCGACCATTTCAGTACCTCCTCTACCTGTAATATACGTCACTGCTCTCGACTGCAATCAGCACCAAGTAACTGAGCCAATGTAACCTATGCGAGTCGATGTCGACTCTCAAAATTAGTTTAAATTCTACGAGTAAGAATTGACTCAATGGCACAGTAGTGCGCGCTGGTTAATCTCCAAATTGAATTATCGTATGTATTGTTGGAAAATATGGCACTATTCGTGAAAGATTATGTTTCTCATTAAATGTCAGTTTGTCACTAATTAAAGATGAATAATTTTTTTCATTCTGATATATTTCCGCCATTTACATTTGAAGGAATATTTAATTATTCCTGAATTGGGAAAATAAATTCTTTTCGGTGACAAATACATTTTTTCTTGTTTTTCAAAATTGAAGAAATGACTTGTGTGCTCCTACCAATAATTATTGCACATTTATTAATTCAACTATTATCTAATTTTCCTTTTGAAGGTCATGAAAATTCATTTCAATAATTTGTTGTCATAAATTTTAAAAATATTATGACTAACTTGAAAATATTCAGTCCAAGCATTTAGAGAGTTATTCTGTCACCATCATTATTATTATTATTATTATTATTATTATTAAATCAAGCAAAGCAACCCCAACGGGACGGATCGTGGATCCATAGATTTCACATAGGAAACCCCGCCAGCATCAACTCCACGAACAGTGAGACAAAATCGAAGAACAAAGAGAAAACTAAAGGAAGAAAGCAGGAGAAGGAGAAGGAGAAATCAACCACGCAACAACCAGGAGTTGACAGCACCCTTGAAACCACCCAACGAACCCGAATCAAACACGGCAGAGGGAAGGGAGTTCCAGCGGGCAACGGAACAAGGGACAAAGCAACGCCTATACTGCGAAGACCTACATCTAACTTCCCTCAGCTCAAAACTATGAGCAGCAGCAGCAGCACGGGTAGCCCGAATCCGCTCGGCCCGTGGGGGAAGCATATGGAACAACCAGTGCCTTCTATTGTTGAATAGCTTATAAAAAACGCAAAGTTGGGCAACTAGCCTTCTGTGCGCCAGAGACGGCAGCACCAAACCCGGACATAGCGCAGATGCAGATCTTACAATGCGATCCAAGAGACGAAAGTGGCAATCAGCCGCAGAGCCCCAAACAGGCGAACAATACTCAAGCAGAGGAAGAAGAAAGGCACAGAAGCCTCTCCGCACCAACTGAGGGTCCTGATAAATTCCACCAATTACCCTCAGGATCCCCAGCCTTTTGGAGACCTGTGAGACTACCCTCCGCACATGAGCCTCAAATGTGAGCCTCCCATCAAACCGCACACCCAGGAAATCAAGTTCAGAGTAAACCTCAATAACTCCCCGACCTATGACTAGCTCACCGCACGGGGGCTCACTGGTCCTGGATCTACTCACTATGAGCGCCTTTGACTTACTAGGATTGAGTATCATATTCCACCTCAAGCACCATTCGTTGATGCGTAACAAATCAGCATTCATGTCTTCCACCACCGCTGGACGCAACATGGGACCGGGCACAACGGCGACCAGTGACGAGTCATCAGCATCAGCATTAATAGCAGTGTTAATTAAGTTATTTTTGCAATAGGTTTTACTCAGCCCAGTTTCCATTATTATCTTAAAGTTAATTATTAAAAATCATAATTATATCAGACGGTGGGTTAAAACTTAGTACTCATAAAATAATGTAGGTAAAATGTCCGTACGTCCATACAGAGTAAGTTAGAGGTTGGAGCTAAGGGGACCGGTAACGGGCTGGCTAAGTTTGGGTGGGCAGGTTAGGTTAGGAAGCGCAGCGTTCTGTGATGTCGACAGCGAGCGAAATGGTTGGACGGCTCTTGATAAAATGGGAAAGTTGGGATGGGAGACTAAACTGGTGTTTGGATTATGATTGATATTTCAATTTTACTGTTTTGAGTACCGCAATAATTATCAGAGTAATGGTAAAATCGGAACGTACAACGCCCAAACAAGTGCAGACAATAGGAACAACAGCCCTGCGTCAGGTCACTCACCGAAGTAACGATAGAGGCAACAGCAGCAAAACACTCAATACAGCGATGGTGCTCACAGCAGGTCACATGAGGCAGCGGGGAAGCTTCCTTCCACTCCGTGGGGACACATTTTGTGAATTGAAACTCACTTCTCAAAATACTTGAGTTATCCAATAAATTTCAATGTTTTTTCGATGTGATAAAAAATGCTTTATATGGAATGAACAAATAATTAATGTGATTTATCTCATTTTTCTACTATTTTTTATAGTTTGAAATTCGAATCAACATTATTCATTAGAATTGATGAAAGTTAAATACATTTTATGAATAGTATACGTTATTTGCAAAGGGAGTTCATGCGAAATGTTGAGATACGGTTCTTAACTTCATGTGTCCGTTGACGTATATATTTTTGAAGCCCGGTGGGGCTTAACGATAAGCGAGCTATTGCAGTCTGAATGGTAATTTCGCTGTGGTAATGATGGTATGAAGACATGGTGATAGCGTGAGAGGTGGTATCATAGTTACCAGCGATCACATTCATATAATGCTGGAGCTAATTATACCAATACTATTTATAACGTTCATCACATTACACAATGAAAACAATGGCACAAGAGCGAGTGTAATTCGACGGGAAATGATTTACAAAACTCATGTGACGTGATTTAGGAAGTGAATTAACAGGAATATACGACACTTACCCTACTGTTTCTTAGAGTAAAATTATGGAAATAAATATTCATTGCATTCAAATTATTTCAGTTTTCTGATTTGAGAAATATTTTCATTTTTGGTGAACAAGTACATTGACTTACATTCAATTCATGCACAATAAATAGTAATTCGGAAGTACTGAAGAAACACTAGCCTCCCATTTCTCATGGACACAATCACACTCTGAGGCAGGCAGGGAGCGTGTACGCGTAAAGTCAACTTTTGACGCGTGTTTGAATACATTTTGTAAGCCTTTAAAGGCAGCAATATTTTTGTACCTGGCTAAGTTGTGCTAGTAACTAGTGGTAAACAACAGCTACAGACGCAGTAACTAGTGGCAGACAACAGCTACAGACGCAGTAACTAGTGACAGACAACAGCTACAGACGCAGTAACTAGTGACAGACAACAGCTACAGACGCAGTAACTAGTGACAGACAACAGCTACAGACGCAGTAACTAGTGACAGACAACAGCTACAGACGCAGTAACTAGTGACAGACAACAGCTACAGACGCAGTAACTAGTGACAGACAACAGCTTCAGACGCAGTAACTAGTGGCAGAAAACACCTGCAGACGCAGTAACTAGTGGCAGACAACAACACCTGCAGACGCGGTAACTAGTGGCAAACAACAGCTGCAGGCAGTAACTAATGGCTGACAATATCCACAGACGCATTAACTAGTGGCAGACAACAGCTACAGACGCGGTAAATAGTGGCAAACAACAGCTACAGGCGCAGTAACTAGTGGCAGTATGTACACTTGGAAACAGCAGAAAATAGCATTCGAATGCACTGTCACGTAATGTGATTTCTTGGTTAATCTTTATTGTGAATTGTACACATGTGATCAACACCAGATATTGATGAACAAAAATGGTGCAAATAACTTTTTTGCTCTAAAGAATGGTTGGCAATAAATTTGTTCATATATTAAATACTTTTTCTGTGTTGGTCATGAAAAATCATTTCAAAAATTAGATTTTCCAATTTTTTAAATTTTATGAGGAACTACAGAAATTTAATACGAGGGTGTATTGAATTATTCTATTTCTCCCACAATCACCATCAGTGTTACCTTCGTTATTTCTGGTCAATATGGAGTTTCATGCGATCACGGAAATTAAGAATTCCGTTCCAAAGAATCAATAAAGGAAAACATTTAAAACGTTTTACATGAATGACATTCTGCTCGCTGATGCGTTATTTTCGTGTTATTTAACTTTGAAGTTCTAGGAATGGCGCGCATGAAATGGCTTTCCCGTGCAAAAGGAGAGGGTGTTCCAGCAATGCCGCAAGTGCGCGGAGCGGGAAAAAGGTTTTGTATTCACAATATATAGCGCAATTTATTATTTTGCGACCCCGCAGAGCCTGAACCCACTAATAGGATGTTTTAGTTAATAACACAATAAAGGTTATCACCCAAAAACATTAGCGGGACTGGAATAGTGAAGACTTAAATCGATATGCACTTAACATTGGTTAAAAAATGGCGGCGACCGTAGAACATTAGCGAAACCGTAGGAGTGAATACGGTTGATTTAATATCGTAATATTTTCATTACGTAATATTTTTGGGTGAGAAGCTTTATTGTACTACTAACTAAAACATCCTAGAAGTGGGTTCAGGCTCCACAGGCTCCGCGGGGTCGGCAAAAAATAAATTACAAAGTACCCAAACGTACTCTAGCAGCTCCCGTTCAATCGCAAACTCATTGAAACTGCTATAGAAAACGAAAGTTTCAAAGTTGAATAACTCGAAAATAACGCATCAGCGAGCAGAATGTCATTCATGTAAAACGTTTTTAACTGTGTTTCTATAGTGATTTTTTGAAACGAAATTCTTAATTTCCGTGAGCACATTAAACTCCTTATTGACCTTATTTTTCAGATCAGTGTCATTCCGCCTTGTATTCATTAATGTCTTAATGGTAATTATTTAAAACTAGTGTACACAGCCCGTCAAAAATGATCGGATTCTATACCTTTCTGGAACAAACTTCCAGATGTGGATGACACACAAATATATCCATCCTAACACTCCCCGTGAAAAAAAAATATTGTTGTACTTGCGCACTGGTCAAACTTGAATCACAGATGCGATCATTATTGCTTCATTTTTTAAGAGCATGAGAGGTAAATGGAAGAAGCGGACACCAAACAAATTAACCGAGGGTATTGTTAGGTAGTTGCAGGACCCGTGGAAATTACACGGACAATGTCTTCGTTAAGCTAGATGGACCCGTAAATACTTTCCGTCGACCTTACCCTACCTACGCCAACCTAACCTATCCAAACCCAGCCAATCCTAACCTATCCTATCCTATCCTAACCGAACCTATCCTGATAAAATGTCATATATTTCAATGCGTGTAGAGGCCTTCTTTAACTGTTACATTGAGGAATTCGGTATCCATGATACCGCTAACTCAGACAACCTATGTTTCTTAAGAAGCGGACACCAAACAAATATATAAATCAATACATAAATAAACACACAACGGGTATTATTGGGTTCGATGACGATATGAGAAGCATCACAGAGACACCTCACTACTGCACCACATCATGTATGGAGGCAGGGCTGCCGGCAAATGATGGTTGTGTGTTGTCGAAGTTGATCTCTGGATTTGTTGGTATTGTTTTGATGGTACCTTTGAACCCAAATTCTATTATAGGTGCACGTTATTTAATAAAAGTACCTATTTATTACAAGTAGGTACGAATGTTAAGAGTTCCTACATATATTGTACATGACTGTATCTCTGTGTATAATAAAATATAAAGAAATATTTCATATTATTTGCCTACACTATGCCTGAACATACCTGATCTTTCATGAATAGTCCCGATATTATTTCAAATATTTTGTTTAAGTTGGGATTTTCTGTAGTCTTGACTCTTAACATTATACAGAGCTTTATTATTTCTAACAAAATCAATATATATATCATCTTTTTCGCTGTTCCACAGTTTTGTAAAGTTTACTTCTGTCAAACTTATTATCAGCGTCTCTACAATAATCACGAACACCGCCACCGTAAAAAACATCCACCAACTTACGTCAGGACGCGACGGCGGGGGCAGGCGACTGGCAAGTTTCACATGTCTATCCACACGAGCCGTTGGCACCACAGGCAATTCACATTCAATGCTGCATACAGTTTGTAGCCACAGCTGGCTTTAATTAAAAATAATAATAAATAAGGCGAGCATAAACTAACCTATTCACTGTTCGATTTGATTGCATTGGACGTATGTATTGAAATTACGAATAATTTTCCTAAACAAAACTTGAATGATTGTATTCGTGTAAAATATTTGTTAGTGCCGTTGTAATTACTAAAGAAACTATCAGAAATTTAATTCATTTCCATATTTCTTCATGTATTAAAGCCAGTTTCGGAGTACTTTGCAATTTTTGAATTTTCATGATTTTCGGTAACCCAAGTATTAAAAGAAAAATGTCGAATTCAATCGTAAAGTCATCTTTTTATTCAATAGAAAGAAGCTCGCACGTTGCCTTATGTACCCCGTCGTGGACAACATCTATGTGTTGTTGTTGTTACTAGTGATACTTTTTGTGCTGCTATTCTTCCCACCGACATTACGCGTCATCGCGGTAGACGACGACTTACAATTACTATGATCATTATTTCATTACTTCTGGTGTACACATCCTTTCCTTTGAACAAACTTCCTTCGAACAAATCCTCCAGACGCGGATGCCCAACAAATATATCCATCCCAACAGTCCCCGCCATTAAAATATTCTTGTACTGTGCACTGGTGAAACTCGTATCACAGATTCGGTCATTGAGCGTCCTTGTGAGCGTCACAGACACACGCACCAACCAATTTGATGTGTTCACTCAGATGCACATTGTGATAACATGGCACTAATTAGGCTCAAAAACATATAAATTTATTTTTTCATTCAAACATGCAACTGGACAACTAGAGTTCTGTTGAATACGGGATGATAATAAATTCTTACCCACTGTCAGAATCAAATTTGACTTTCAAAAATGCCATTAGAAAAATAATGAACACAAGGCTGAACAATTCTGATCTTAATACATACAATCGAGTGTCATTTTTATTGGTAACTGATCCATATTTTGGTGTAATTGTTTAACCGCCGAACTCACACCACCACCGTACCTACACCACCACCGTACCTACACCACCACCGTACCTACACCACCACCGTACCCACACCACCACCGTACCTACACCACCACCGTACCTACACCACCACCGTACCCACACCACCACCGTACCTACACCACCACCGTACCTACACCACCACCGTACCTACACCAAGGAAGTTGGATACATGGAACCGGCATCCCTATCTTTTGCCAGTCAATCGAGTGAAGCCACTTCTGCCGTCCCAAGCCCCGCCCACCCGGCATTAGGTCCCTGTGTGAAGGTGGTGTTGCAGTGGAGGGGTAGCACCACCTCCATCATCAGCGACTGAAGACCGCGCTGTTAAATGGCAGACTTGCGCTACTCTGTGCTATACGTTTTTTCTTAGGCATATATTACAATTGCGTCCTCGCTGAATGATAAAGAAACTCATATTGAGGAAACTCGTCCTTGACCGCAGCGTGGATTGCGGCGCCCTGTCACGTTGAGTGTCTGACACGCACTGAGCTCCATCTCCGTGTGTGTGCCCGTATACCCTACAGCTACCGAAAATTGGCTTCACTTTAGAGCGCTGATGCCGCCTCCATTCTTAAACCTCCTTGACCTACACCACCACCGTTCCTACACCAGCACCGTACCTACACCACCACCGTACCCACACCACCACCGTACCTACACCACCACCGTACCTACACCACCACCGTACCTACACCACCACCGTACCTACACCACCACCGTACCTACACCACCACCGTACCTACACCACCACCGTACCCACACCACCACCGTACCTACACCACCACCGTACCTACACCACCACCGTACCTACACCACCACCGTACCTACACCACCACCGTACCCACACCACCACCGTACCTACACCACCACCGTACCCACACCACCACCGTACCTACACCACCACCGTACCTACACCACCACCGTACCTACACCACCACCGTTCCTACACCACCACTGTGGTAACCAACTACGTGTATGTAATCCATATATTAAGAAACAAAAAATTGATGCGTTGATATTACAAGAACCAAAATATAAGAAAAGAAAGAAACAAAAAAGAAAAACATTTATTTCCAATAGAGATGGTGCAAATGTACCATCATTGGTTTTTAAAATATCTTAGAGTTAATACACTTAGGTGATACACACACATGAGTATTGTAATACCCATGTCACTAGTAGAAAAGAATTGATTGAGGGCTATGTACTTCTAATCTTGCTTAATCTACGTTTTACGATACACATAATGATAATTATAACAATGCACATTGCAACAATGCCCATAGCAGCAACAATGAGAGTCAGAGTGTTGTTGTTGTGAGCAACGGAAATTGTGGTCAACAAATATATACCGGATGGCGTGCAGCATTGACTCACGAATACACTAGTCACTCATCGAACACGCAAAATAGAACTGAAAAATTGTGCTTGTATGTATGTAATCAAAATTTGGAATTTAGTATTAAAAACAAAATACAATATGAAAAAAATGTATATTTTTTGAAAACATGAGTATCGGCATTACATATTACTTAACATTTGTTTTATTTCATTATAAGTAGGTAATTTTGCATGGGTGAGGACGATTATTTGTGGGAGCAATCTCGTGTAAAAAAAATGAATAAAAATTTGGATGTTCGTCGCAAGGTTATGAATGTTGAAGGGGTTGAGGATGATGTCGCACTGAATAGTGAGAGATATGAGTTGTTGTTGTTAGATGAATATGTGCATGGTTCGGCTATATCAATTTTGATATAATTCATAATACAAACATCCCAACTGTCAATATTAATGCTATAGCCATAACAATCCCTTGTTGTGCCCGCATCGAGCAAAAATCAGCTGTGTTTTTATCATTAGGACAATAATGGAAACTGGTCCGAATGAAACCTATAGCAAAAATAACGTAATTAACACTGATGGCAATGATGGGAGACAGAATAACTTTCTAAATGCTTGTATTGAATTTCTCATGTTAGTCATAATATTTTAGTAATATAGTACAACCAATTATTAAAATGATTTTTCACGACCTGTAAAATAAGTATTGCACAATGATTGAACTAATTTTTTTACAATCTTTAATAGGAGCAGACAAGTGATTTTACACAAATGTGAATATTTAAAAATAAATTTTAAACCGATTTTTAAACCGATTTTTATAACCCATTCACACATCCAAAGTATTTAGATAGGATTAAATACTCGTTTGAACTAAAATTTTTGAATTATATCGAAATAAGGACATGGATCTATCTCTGATTAGTGATACACTGACATAACATGAATAACAGAATCTTTCCAGTATAGAATCCTATATTACAAAAATACCAATGTTCAATTGATATGGTATTTCCCCAGCGTATAAAAATGACGTATTTGTCGATTAAACGTAGTTAACTATTTTTGGACGTCAACAATGACTCGCACAGCGTAAACTGTCAACTGTGGCAAGTAGATTAAGTTGTTTAACTATCATCATGAACACTATTTGCAAAATGATTTAGTTATCAAATGGAAAACTTGTTGAATCGTTTTCATATTTCTAATCGATACTGCTTCAAATAAAAATAAAATTTTCGAATGATTCATCACATGACAAAGACCTTGATAGGTTTGTCAATAAAATATGAGGGATTGTCGCAATTTGCAGAATTGAATTGGTATGAGAATTACATTAGTTGTCTGGGACCGGAACTAATGAGACTTAGAAGTGAGGTATGCGCTTAACCTCTATTAAAGTAACTTGTTATTTTTGGGTCTCTAGTGGTGACACGATGAGCTACCTACAGGTGATCGTTACGACAGTCCATAATGCGCACCTATTGGGGGCATAGCTGCGGAGGGGGATTATTATGTTGTGTGTACTCTTATAGACATGTTGACTTAGACTACGGTAGACATGATTCAGACTACAATAGACATGCTCATTTAGACAACAATAGACACGATGATTTAGGCTACAATTGACTTGTTGATTTAGACTACAATAGGCATGTTGGTTTAGACTATAATTGACATGCACATTTAGACTACAATAGACATGCTCATTTAGACTACAATAGACATGCTCATTTAGACTACGGTAGACATGATTCAGACCACAATAGACATGCTCATTTAGACTAGCATAGACATGCTCATTTAGACTACAATAGACATGCTCATTCAGACTACAATAGACATGCTCATTAAGACTAGCATAGACATGCACATTTAGACTTCAATAGACATGCTCATTTAGACTACAATAGACATGCTCATTCAGACTACAATAGACATGCTCATTCAGACTACAATAGACATGTTCATTAAGACTAGCATAGACATGCTCATTTAGACTTCAATAGACATGATATCAATACTTGCCACGTGCTTCTAGCGCACCAAGAGCTTCTGCACTACTTATGCTGTCAATAAACGAAAAGCTTTATTTTGTCGTAGGCAACGAGAACAGTAGACTGAATACAATTAGCACAATTGTCCATTGGCAACTTATGATAGCTCCCAACTCTTCATCATAATATACGGATGAGGATATTCTCTATTTGTATCATTTGCCCAGTTAGATGGTGAAGTTTTCAGTGAACAGAAGTGGGAGTGTGTGATGCGCCTGCTGTTGCCAAACCACGGGTACACCAAATGGCAAATGATGACGCGTTCCTTTGGCCCCCACACCCGCCCACTCTCGACACACTGCCTGCACACCTTGTGAGGGGCCCAAAGCTTGTCTTGATCCCCGAGCTTTGCTTTAAAATATGTAAAATGTGTTGGCTTCGCAAAAGCGCTGGTGTTTGCCCGTTGCCTTGGAATGGCGACACCACCACAGATACAACAAAAGGAGTGAGGGCAGGTAGGCAGTCACGACGAGAAATAGCTGGGCGCCAGACGTGTGATCTCAGAGGCAATATGAAGGTAAGGTGAACGTTAATTTTGAATGCTATGTAGAGTGTGTATGTGTGTGTGTGTGTGTGTGTGTGTGTGTGTGTCCTGGACTGGTGGGTGTTGTCTGCCACTAGTTACTGCGTCTGCAGGTGTTGTCTGCCACTAGTTACTGCGTCTGCAGGTGTTGTCTGCCACTAGTTACTGCGTCTGCAGGTGATGTCTGCCACTAGTTACTGCGTCTGCAGGTGTTGTCTGCCACTAGTTACTGCGTCTGCAGGTGTTGTCTGTCACTAGTTACTCCGTCTGCAGGTGTTGTTGTCTGCCACTAGTTACTGCGTCCGCAGGTGTTGTCTGCCACTAGTTACTGCGTCTGCAGGTGTTGTCTGCCACTAGTTACTGCGTCTGCAGGTGTTGTCTGCCACTAGTTACTGCGTCTGCAGGTGTTTTCTGCTGCTAGTTACTGCGTCTGAAGGCGTTTTCTGCCATTAGTTACTGCGTCTGCAGGTGTTGTCTCCCACTAGTTACTGCGTCTGCAGGTGTTGTCTGCTGCTAGTTACTGCGTCTGCAGGTGTTGTCTGCCATTAGTTACTGCGTCTGCAGGAGTTGTCTGCCACTAGTTACTGCGTCTGCAGGTGCTGTCTGTCACTAGTTAGTGCGTCTGCAGGAGTTGTCTGCCACTAGTTACTGCGATTATGGTCGACAAATGAATAATTAAATAGAAGCACATGAAGTTTTTCATGACCTATCACGTATTTTTTATCACACCCATCGATAAATTTTAATGGGATAACTCAAGAATCTTGACAAGGGAGTTTCATTCTCAGAACGTGTCCTCACGGAGTGGAATTAGGCTTCCACTCGTAGTATCTCCATTTATTAATAACCCCGAGCGGATGGACACTCTGGGATCCGCATACAGGGTACGATCTGTTTTCTAGCCACATGTGGCTTCAAAATTGTGATTTATCGTGCAAATTAATCCAACCTGACGTTCCTCGTGACTGAATGAATTAAAGACATGTATTAAAGTTACAAATAGGCCTAGCCTTCTTTAAATACAACTGAATATATTTATTGGTACGAAAATAGATAGTTTTCATTATCATAAGCAAAGAAACTATTACGATTCGATTTGTGTCGACATTTTTCCATGTATCAAAACCAGTTCCAGAGTAATTCGGACAATTTTTTTTTTAGGAAAACGGTAACTAAAGTATTTTGAGCAAATTGTCGAACTCTATCGTGTAGTCACCTTTTTATTCAATAGAAAGAGACTCTCAAGTTGCCTTATGTGCCCCGTCGTGGTCAACATCTATGTGTTGTTGTTGTTGTTGTTACTGTTACTTCTTTTTACATTCTAGTTCATTGTTATTCTTCCTGCCGCCATTACGCGTCGTCGTAGTAGACAACGACCTACAATTGCTATCATTGTTTCATTACTACTGCTGTACACAGCCCGTCACAAATGACGTGATACTCTATATCCTGTGAACAAATCCTCCAGCTGTGGATGCCCAACAAATATATCCATGCCAACAGTACCCGCCATTAAACAAATCCTCCAGCTGTGGATGCCCAACAAATATATCCATGCCAACAGTACCCGCCATTAAAATATTCTTGTACTTGTGCACTGGTGAAACTCGTATCACAGATACGGTCATTGAGCGTCCTTGTGAGCGTACCACAGACACACGCACCAACCAATTTGATGTGTTCACTCAGATGCCCATTGTGATAACATGGCACTAATTACGCACAAAATGTATAAAAATTTATTTTTTCGTATAAAAATTCATGTGGACAACTAGAGTTTTGTTATGTACGGAATGATAATAAATTCTTACCCACTGTAAGAATCTAATTTGACTATCAATAATTACCATTAGGAAAATAATGAATACAAGGCGGAATAATTATGATCTAAATATATACAATCGAGTGTCATTTGTTATTGGTAACTGATTCATATTTTGGTGTAATTATTTAACCGCCGAACTCACACCACCACCGTACCTACACCACCACCGTACCTACACCACCACCGTACCTACACCACCACTGTACCTACACCACCACCGTACCTACACCACCACCGTACCTACACCACCACCGTACCTACACCACCACCGTACCTACACCACCACAGTACCTACACCACCACCGTACCTACACCACCACCGTACCTACACCACCACCGTACCTACACCACCACCGTACCTACACCACCACCGTACCAACACCACCACCGAACCTACACCACCACCGTACCTACACCACCACCGTACCTACACCACCACTGTACCTACACCACCACCGTACCTACACCACCACCGTACCTACACCACCACCGTACCTACACCATAACCGTACCTACACCACCACCGTACCTACACCACCACCGTACCTACACCACCACCGTACCTACACCACCACTGTACCTACACCACCACCGTACCTACACCACCACTGTACCTACACCACCACCGTACCTACACCACCACTGTACCTATACCACCACCGTACCTACACCACCATCGTACCCACACCACCACCGTACCTACACCACCACTGTACCTACACCACCACCGTACCTACACCACAACTGTACCTACACCACCACCGTACCTACACCACCACCGTACCTACACCACCACCGTACCTACACCACCACTGTACCTACACCACCACCGTACCTACACCACCACTGTACCTACACCACCACCGTACCTACACCACCACCGTACCTACACCACCACTGTACCTACACCACCACCGTAACTACACCACCACCGTACCTACACCACCACTGTACCTACACCACCACCGTCCCTACACCACCACTGTACCAACACCACCACCGTACCTACACCACCACTGTACCTACACCACCACCGTACCTACACCACCCCTGTACCTACACCACCACCGTACCTACACCACCACCGTACCTACACCACCACCGTACCTACACTACCACTGTACCTACACCAGCACCGTACCTACACCAGCACCGTACCTACACCACCACCGTACCTACACCACCATCGCACCTACACCACCACCGTACCTACACCACCACCGTACCTGCACCACCACCGTACCTACACCACCACCGAACCTACACCACCACCGTACCTACACCACCACTGTACCTATACCACCACCGTACCTACACCACCACCGTACCCACACCACCACCGTACCTACACCACCACCGTTCCTACACCACCACCGTACCTACACCACCACTGTACCTACACCACCACCGTACCTACACCACCACTGTACCTACACCACCACCGTACCTACACCACCACTGTACCTACACTACCACCGTACCTACACCACCACTGTACCTACACCACCACCGTACCTACACCACCACTGTACCTACACCACCACCGTACCTACACCACCACTGTACCTACACCACCACCGTACCTACACCACCACCGTACCTACACCACCACCGTACCTTCACCACCACCGTACCTACACCACCACTGTACCTACACCACCACCGTACCTACACCACCACCGTACCTACACCACCACCGTACCTACACTACCACTGTACCTACACCAGCACCGTACCTACACCAGCACCGTACCTACACCACCAGCGTACCTACACCACCATCGCACCTACACCACCACCGTACCTACACCACCACCGTACCTGCCCCACCACCGTACCTACACCACCACCGAACCTACACCCCCACCGTACCTACACCACCACTGTACCTATACCACCACCGTACCTACACCACCACCGTACCCACACCACCTCCGTACCTACACCACCACCGTACATACACCACCACCGTACCTACACCACCACTGTACCTACACCACCACTGTACCTCCACTACCACCGTACCTATACCACCACTGTACCTACACCACCACCGTACCTACACCACCACTGTACCTACACCACCACCGTACCTACACCACCACTGTACCTACACCACCACCGTACCTACACCACCACTGTACCTACACCACCACCGTACCTACACCACCACCGTACCTACACCACCACCGTACCTACACCACTACCGTACCTACACTACCACTGTACCTACACCAGCACCGTACCTACACCAGCACCGTACCTACACCACCACCGTACCTACACCACCACTGTACCTACACCACCACTGTACCTACACCACCACCGTACCTACACCACCACCGTACCTACACCACCACTGTACCTACACCACCACCGTACCTACACCAGCACCGTACCTACACCACCACCGTACCTACACCACCACTGTACCTACACCACCACCGTACCTACACCACCACCGTACCTACACCACCACCGAACCTACACCACCACCGTACCTACACCACCACTGTACCTACACCACCACCGTACCTACACCACCACCGTACCTACACCACCACCGAACCTACACCACCACCGTACCTACACCACCACTGTACCTACACCACCACCGTACCTACACCACCACCGTACCTACACCACCACCGAACCTACACCACCACCGTACCTACACCACCACCGTACCTACACCACCACAGTAGACACATCAACGAACTACAACCCATGCAAAACCCATAAACTATATTACTCAGTAATATATTATTTATAGGGGCTAAACAAAATTTGGCATAAATTTTTTAATGGAAAAAATCTAACATTTCAACAATTAAGAATTTGTTAATATGAGTATTTTGATATCTTCTCGTTTTATTTCATTGCAATAGGCAAAAAAGTAATAATGAAAAATCATTGAAAATTTTTTTATCTACACCTCGAATTTATTTTGCAAGTTAGGATAATGATTCTTTGATGCGAACATGAGTTAACAACTCCTGGGGCCGGACTCGGCCAGGACTGGGCGTGAGGTGAGGGTTGACATGAGGGAGCAAAAGTTACCTAACATTCGCTCCGCTCGAAATTCAACAAGATTATTGACTCCCTCAACCTAAACGCTCAACAACATCAACAATGAGCTAATGTGTAACACCACATAGCTTTTCTTTCATTTTCGAATATATTCTAGAAAAATAAATAAGTCACTCAAAATAATTTTTTTCTATATTTTATGTGATTTTTCATTCAAAATTCAGATAAATAGAGACAATTTAAATGTTAATTTTCGTTAAAATAACGTTGCTTTTTCGTTAATTGTCATTAATTTTCATTTTGTGTAGATAATACAAGTTTTCTAGTATTTTCACAAAATTCATTATTTCATTATTTGAATATTGGTCCTGATATCAACAATGTTTCCCGTCGTAGCGTAAAATTTATTACGTTGGTTATCTGTACTGATCTTTAGGAGAGTCTAGCGTGACCCACAATCGTGGAGTAGAGGTATGCAGCACATGCGGTCACGTGTGGGAACTACCATGGGTAGACGCGACTCAGAACGACATGCGGTCGAGTAGACAACCAAGACTCCCTGAACACCAAGCTGCGGTCGGTTGCAGTGTGCAGAGTTGCAGCGATAGGCCGGAGGTTGTGACGCATTAGCTGGTGAGGGTGGGAGTAGTTGTTATTAAACGGCTTTAAAGCCCCGTCTACACTATCCAACGTTAGTCACAAACACACCCAAACGCGAACTTACCTAAAGCGTACGCTCTTGGCGGCGTGGAGTTGTACGCGAGCCGCATGTTGACAAACAAGGCTGTTTCTCGAGTAAGTTTTAGCTAATCTATTCATATTTTTAGTAAATATATTTATCTGTGTGAGAATATGTGAACGGAAAATATTAAGAATCACTCAAGTATTTTCAAAACATTTTGAATACTATCACTGAAACAGTAGGATAGGATCAGCTGACATACTTCTACCTTTTGTAAGGCTCTTCATAAAGGTTTAAGTTTATGGACTTTGGCCAAAAACCAAATATGCTCCTGCTCAGTCTAAAGAATTATTTCTTTTGATTTCTTTTGTGACTTGTATTTTCTAAAAGTGTTGAAAAATACCACTACTGTATATTTTCGATTTTCTCATAGATACTCGTATTATATTTAAAATGATTTGCTAAAGTTATATAATTTTTTACTTGCAGGTTACCTGTCTCCACTTTTCATTTATATTGTCCTCTTGATCTTAATGTTAGGTTAAGTTAGGTTAGATTATTATCATTTATTTTTATAATTTTTACGCCCACAGAGTAAAAGGATTGTTGTTGTTTTGTGACAAATAAATAACATTTCAGAAGCAAAAGCTGTAATTTTTTACCCTTCAGTCAACACAAAAACGTCGTGACAGGAAACCAAGTGCCTTCTATTTCCTATACATAACAAGGCCAGCAGTTTGTATTAAAATTTGCACTTTGAATTATGCATTTTGCTTCTGCTTTAAGTGAAGCTACGATGCAATTATTGCATCAATCTTCGGTCAATTTTCCATTTTCCACATATATGCAGTATCTGTATTCTGTGCACATTTTGGAAGCATCCATTGCTCGGCCGAGAAAACCAGAACGAATTTTTCTAACAATGCTATCAATTTATGTTTGCTTTTGTCGTAACATTTCCCCTAGAACATAGTTCATACGTAGAGCTGTTTTAACTGCTGAACGTATTTTTGTGAATTAGGTCTTCTAATCTAAGGGAAGTGTCTGAGAACCCAAAGCTAAATGTTAAGCAAGGTAATATATATATATATATATATTGTTAGGATTTGTTGGCGAGAATAAGGTAGTTTCAAAATATCTTTGATATCTCAAGGTAACTCCCTCGGTCTGTGTCACCTTAGTTTGTAGCCGAGCGGCGTGTGACGTTCACTCTGTTCCTTCCTTTGTGCCTGTGACGTCCATGCTGCTGGTAAGCTTTATTGTATGTGACTATTTCTTTATTTTTTGTGCTTCAAAATGAATTTGTGTAAATTTGTGTGATCAGTGTATGAAGTGTCAAAGTTTAATTTGTATTGATAGTGTTAAGTGCGAGAGTTAGCGTTCCGTTTGTAAATGTATTTCTTTTTGTTTTAGTTAGCGTTACACTCGCACGACTCCTCCTTGCCCTTACCTGTAACCCTGTGCCCAAACGACCCAATTTCATGTTAATTGTTTAATTTGTTAATCTTAAACGTTTATGGAATTTCAATCCGTAGATCTAATAAGTCCAACTTTGCGCATTCTATTAGCGACCCATTCTCTGAACCCAGCCTACTTTAATATTTAATTTTCGTGTTTTTTGCAACTTATTATCCTTACTGGGGCTAGAATCCTCCCAACGAACTTAAGACGGGGAAAGTCTTAACAGATTCTAAAACTGTCTTTGGTTCTGTTCTAGCATAAAAATTCAATGAATTTTATTCATTTGAAATATCAATAAAAAGGAACTAAAAAACCAATATGTCAAGTATTTTCCCAAACCAAGGCCTAAATCGAAAAAATCAAAAGATGAAATTGTGTTTCTTTTCAAAAGTTACATATATTAGTCAAATTTCATAAGAATCAGTCTACGAATATAAATGTCATAATTTTTTATAAAAAAAGGAAACTTGTTCTTTATTTTTTTTTTGAAATTACAATTCACAGTGTGAATATGAAGTTATGCATGGAGGTAATCGAAATAAAAATGAAAACAGCATTCAATTATATACAATGTCCATTATATTACACTCCAACAAAAATTTCGTTATTTGCTTATACCCAAAACCTCTATTTTTCGACATTCAAAAGAATAGAAGTCGCTGAGTTTTCATGCTAGGGAAAAACAAAGACAGTTTTAGAATCCTTGGAATATTTCTAACAAAAGTATTGTGTCTTTCTTCCAATTTCACATATAATTTTTGTGCATTAAGCTCAAACCCAAAATAATTGTATATGCTAGTAAATTATCATATATATTATATAAAAGAAATTTTCATATGTAAAAACTTAACACCGTACTTTTGTCAAAATGTTCCTAGGATTCTAAAACTGTGTTTGTTGTAGCATAAAAACTCAATGGCATCTATTCTTTTGAAATATCCATAAAAATGTACCAAAAAAATAATTTTTCGTCTTTTTCAAAAAAAGTAAGGCCTAAATGAAAAAGTCACATGAGTGAAAAAGTTTACTTTCAACAAATACATATACTGGCCAAATTTCTAACGAATCAGATTAAACAACTGAAATATTGAAGTGACCCCCTTAAGTTTGCTATTCTCTACCGCAAATACCTTTCTGTAAACTACCCAGTTCAATCAATTGAGTTAGTAATGACTTTCAAAAATGTAATGAAAATTCGTTGAAGAATATTCTTCTCTTGGTTTCACGCTGGTTGAAAACCATATTAATTTAACGAATATATTTTTGTAAAACAAAATACTATACTGGAAAGATTCTTGTCACCATGAAATGTTGGTTTGTCACCATCAAAGATAAGTCAATATTTTATTTCAAAGTAAATTTAATCATTTTAATTCAAACGAATATTCAATCTGACCTATGTTAATGATTTCCATCACATGGGTGACTAATTTATTTTCTTATGTGTGTCAAATTTGTATAAATGACTTGGTTGCTCATACCAATGACTGCAAATGAATTTATTCAATCATTGTGTAATTTTTAAGTTACAGGTCATGAAAAATCATTTCCATAATTGATTGTCCAACATTACTAAAATATCATGACCAACTTAAAGAAATTCAACACAAACATTTAGAGAGTTATTCTGTCTCCAATCATTGTCGTTAGTCTTAATTATGTTAGGTTTCATTCAGACCAGTTTCCATTATTGTCCAAATGATTAAAACACATTTGAGTTTTGCCCGATGTGGGCATAAACAACAAATATTATGCCTATAGCATCAGTAATGAAAGTTGGGATGTTTGTTTTAGGTATTATATCTAAATTGATATAGCCGTATCTTGCACATTTTATTTCAAACAACCACACCTTATATCTCCTATTGCTTCGAACGACACGGTCTATGAAATACTAAATTTTCAACAGCGTCCGAGACGCTCAATAATAACATTCGAAAAGAAGAATTCTAATGACAGCATTTGAAGTTGTCAGTTCCCATACTGAATTACCTACTAATAATGAAAAAGAAGCAATGTTTAAAAGTATGGTAATGCCGGTATTCATGTTCTCAAAAAATATACCTTTTTGTCATACTATATTTTATTACAAGAATCCTAATTTTGATCATATACATTCAAGCGCATTATTTGTTTTCTATTTTGAGCTTTCGATGAGTGACTCGTGTATTTGTTAATGCGTCCTGCACGGCGTGCGGTAGATATTCCTTGACCACAATTTCCGTTGCTCACAACAACAACACGCTGACTTTCATTGTTGGTGCTATGGGCATTGTTGTTGCTTCTTGTGTTTTGGTTCTTGTAATATCGACGCATCACTCTTTTATTTCTTGAATATGGATTAGATTGTTGGTTGCCACGGTAGTGGTGTAGGTACGGTGGTGGTGTAGGTACGGTGGTGGTGTAGGAACGGTGGTGGTGTAGGTACGGTGGAGGTGTAGGTACGGTGGTGGTGTAGATACGGTGGTGGTGTAGGTACGGTGGTGGTGTAGGTACGGTGGTGGTGTACTGCACACAAACAAATGGGATAGTCCCCGCTAGCATGGCGCCATATATGCCCTCTAATTCCTTCCTTATCAGCGGATTTCATGAACACGCGATCAAGTTACGCAGATAAAATGGTGATGAATACACAGGAAAATGATATTGATAATGACAGTACGAAGTAAATTACTAAGGAAGTCATGGTGGTTTTTACTCACGAGAATAAATATTTTATAGTTACTCATTAAAAAATATTTTACGGTGATTAAACTTGAATAAATATTAAAAATAATATTATTATATTATTATTTATATTAAATACGTCTATTGTAGTCTAAATGAGCATATCTGTTGTTGTCTAAATGAGCATGTCTATTGTAGTCTAAATGAGCATGTCTATTGTTGTCTAAATGAGCATGTCTATTGTAGTCTAAATGAGCATGTCTATTGTAGTCTAAATGAGGATGTCTATTGTAGTCTAAATGAGCATGTCTATTGTAGTCTAAATAAGCGTGTCTATTGTAGTCTAAATGAGCATGTCTATGCTAGTCTAAATGAGCGTGTCTATTGTAGTCTAAATGAGCATGTCTATTGTAGTCTAAATGAGCGTGTCTATTGTAGTCTAAATGAGCATGTCTATTGTAGTCTAAATGAGCATGTTTATTGTAGTCTAAATGAGCATGTTTATTGTAGTCTAAATGAGCATGTCTATGCTAGTCTAAATGAGCATGTCCATTGTAGTCTAAATGAGCATGTTTATTGTAGTCTAAATGAGCATGTCTATGCTAGTCTAAATGAGCATGTCCATTGTAGTCTAAATGAGCATATCTATTGTTGTCTAAATGAGCATGTCTATTGTAGTCTAAATGAGCATGTTTATTGTAGTCTAAATGAGCATGTCCATTGTAGTCTAAATGAGCATATCTATTGTTGTCTAAATGAGCATGTCTATTGTAGTCTAAATGAGCATGTTTATTGTAGTCTAAATGAGCATGTCCATTGTAGTCTAAATGAGCATATCTATTGTTGTCTAAATGAGCGTGTCTATTGTAGTCTAAATGAGCATGTCTATTGTAGTCTAAATGAGCATGTCTATTGTAGTCTAAATGAGCATGTCTATTGTAGTCTAAATGAGCATGTTTATTGTAGTCTAAATGAGCATGTCTATGCTAGTCTAAATGAGCATGTCCATTGTAGTCTAAATGAGCATATCTATTGTTGTCTAAATGAGCATGTCTATTGTAGTCTAAATGAGCATGTTTATTGTAGTCTAAATGAGCATGTCTATGCTAGTCTAAATGAGCGTGTCTATTGTAGTCTAAATGAGCATGTTTATTGTAGTCTAAATGAGCATATCTATTGTTGTCTAAATGAGCATGTCTATTGTAGTCTAAATGAGCATGTCTATTGTAGTCTAAATGAGCATGTCTATGCTAGTCTAAATGAGCGTGTCTATTGTAGTCTAAATGAGCATGTTTATTGTAGTCTAAATGAGCATGTCTATTGTAGTCTAAATGAGCATGTCTATGCTAGTCTAAATGAGCGTGTCTATGCTAGTCTAAATGAGCGTGTCTATTGTAGTCTAAATGAGCATGTTTATTGTAGTCTAAATGAGCATGTCTATTGTAGTCTAAATGAGCATGTTTATTGTAGTCTAAATGAGCATGTCTATTGTAGTCTAAATGAGCATGTCTATGCTAGTCTAAATGAGCGTGTCTATGCTAGTCTAAATGAGCGTGTCTATTGTAGTCTAAATGAGCATGTTTATTGTAGTCTAAATGAGCGTGTCTATTGTAGTCTAAATGAGCATGTTTATTGTAGTCTAAATGAGCATGTCTATTGTAGTCTAAATGAGCATGTCTATGCTAGTCTAAATGAGCGTGTCTATGCTAGTCTAAATGAGCATGTCTATTGTAGTCTAAATGAGCATGTTTATTGTAGTCTAAATGAGCATGTCTGCTGTAGTCTAAATGAGCATGTCTATGGTAGTCTAAATGAGCATGTCTATGCTAGTCTAAATGAGCGTGTCTATTGTAGTCTAAATGAGCATGTTTATTGTAGTCTAAATGAGCATGTCTATTGTAGTCTAAATGAGCATGTCTATGCTAGTCTAAATGAGCATGTCTATGCTAGTCTAAATGAGCGTGTCTATTGTAGTCTAAATGAGCATGTCTACTGTAGTCTAAATGAGCATGTCTATTGGAGTCTAAATGAGCATGTCTATGCTAGTCTAAATGAGCATGTCTATGCTAGTCTAAATGAGCGTGTCTATTGTAGTCTAAATGAGCATGTCCATTGTAGTCTAAATGAGCATATCTATTGTTGTCTAAATGAGCATGTCTATTGTAGTCTAAATGAGAATGTCTATTGTAGTCTAAATGAGCATGTCTATTGTAGTCTAAATGAGAATGTCTATTGTAGTCTAAATGAGCGTGTCTATTGTAGTCTAAATGAGCATGTCTATACTATATAGTCTAAATGAGCGTGTCTATTGTAGTCTAAATGAGCATGTTTATTGTAGTCTAAATGAGCATGTCTATTGTAGTCTAAATGAGCATGTCTATTGTAGTCTAAATGAGCACGTCTATGCTAGTCTAAATGAGCGTGTCTATTGTAGTCTAAATGAGCATGTCTACTGTAGTCTAAATGAGCATGTCTATTGTAGTCTAAATGAGCATGTCTATGCTAGTCTAAATGAGCATGTCTATTGTAGTCTAAATGAGCATGTCTATAGTAGTCTCAATGAGCATGTCTATTGTAGTCTAAATGAGCACGTCTATGCTAGTCTAAATGAGCGTGTCTATTGTAGTCTAAATGAGCATGTCTATAGTAGTCTAAATGAAAATGTCTATTGTAGTCTAAATGAGCATGTCCACTGTAGTCTCAATAAGAACATGTCACAGTAGTCTCAATAAGAACATGTCCACTGTAGTCTCAAAAACTACATGTCCACTATAGTCTCAATAACTACATGTCCACTGTAGTCTCAATAACTACATGTCCACTGTAGTCTCAATAACTACATGTCACTGTAGTCACAATAACTACATGTCCACTGTAGTCACAATAACTACATGTCCACTGTAGTCTCAATAACTAAACTCGCAAGCAAAAGTTTAGAATCCCTTTATTGAAATTGGTTCCGCGCGATTTTGAGCACTAAATATTTTTTCAATAACCATAAAAGTTACATCAATTTAAAGGTTCAACTCCTAACTTTAAATTGAGACCAAATTCATTCAAATCAAGCCAGTATTTCGGGAGCTATCCCGGATCAAGTGAAGGCGTAACGGAAAAGACGTGCTTCAATTCTTAGATACGTCGCGAGTAGCGACCTATTGACCCCTATAAAAGCACCTGTTATCGGATTTGATTTCTCAGTCCACCTTCACGCGTTGATCGGTACACATCTCCGGTACTTTTGACCCTTTTCTTGAGCGACAATGGAGACAACTCCTACAGAAGCAGCACAAATCGTAGCCCTATTGCAAGAAGGGCTCAGCCAGCGAGTTGTCGCTCGTCGGCTCCACATAAGCCAGTCATGTGTTTCGAAAGTTTACAAACGCTTTTAGGAGACTGGTGGCTTTATCCCGAGACCAAGATCTGGACGACGCCGGTGCACCTCGGAGAGGGATGACCGTTTTATCGTATCAACCTCTCTCCGAAATCGGCATTTGACTGGTGTCGACGTTCAACAGGAGCTCAGAGATGTTCGTGGGGTAGCTGCCAGCGAGTGGACAGTTCGTCGACGACTCAAGCAAGCGAACTTGACTCCAAAAAGGCCTGCCACAGGCCCGAAACTCACGGCAGCTCACCGACAAGCACGCCTTCAATTTGCTCGCACCCATCTTGATTGGGAGGTTGAGCAATGGAGTCAAGTTCTGTTCTCCGACGAGTGCAGGATGTGTTTGCACGGTAGCGACCGAAGAGGTCGGGTCTACAGGCGGCCTGGGGAGCGATTTGCGCAGTGCTGTTTCGCCTAAACAGTGGCTTATGGGGGCGGTTCTTATATGATGTGGGCCGGCATTTCCTTCGACGGTAAAACAGATATTGTATTCGTGCCTGGCGGGGGACGAGGAGGCGGTCTAACTTCGGACCGGTACATTTCCGATACTCTGCTAGAACATGTCGTTCCCTATGCGGGATATATAGGTGATGACTTCCTCCTTATGCACTATAACGCTCGTTGTCACACTGCCCGTGGCACAACTGAATACCTCGAAGAAGTCGATATCGCCACATTGGACTGGCCAGCGCTCAGCCCTGACTTGAATCCCATTGAGCACGTGTGGGATGAACTGAAGAGGAAATTTCGTTCCAGAACTCCTGCTCCTTCATGTCTGAATGAGCTGAAATCGGCTTTAATTGAGGAGTGGGAAGGAATCCCACAAGAATCAGTTTGTTTAGTCGTTTAGTCGTTAGTTTTAGCCTCCCTACCCAGCAACAATTGCGATCCAAAGAGAGGAAGGAGGAAGGCACCATTTAGTATGGAGTTAAGGAAACGCGGATTCTACGCAGAAAGGCATAGAAACAGTTAGTTGTGAAAGAAGATTATGAAACAAGACCAAAGTTGAAGAAGACAGTAGTAGGTGCTGAAAAACAGGACAGCAGTGAACCGAAAAAAGGTGGTCCTTAACATAACAAAAACATTTTATTTCAACAAAAAGAAGGCCTACCTAACTCTCAGCTCAGGCCCTCACATAGCCCCCCTGGGAGCGCTAGTTCCCATAGATACAATAATTGTATCCCCCTGAGGGGCCCACAAGAATCAATTCAGAACTTGATCAGGTCGATGAAAAATCGTCTTCGAGCAGTTATTAGGGCAAGGGGAGCAAACTCAAAGTATTGACACTTAATTTTAAGGCTAAATAAATTTTTTATTGATTTTTATTGTTGTTTTATTCATTCCTATAATTCCTTGTTTTCCTACCTCCTTGATTTAATCTGGGATAGCTCCCGAAATACTGGCTTTATTTGAATGAATTTGGTATCTATTTAAAGTTAAGAGTTCCACCTTTAAAATGATGTAATTTTTATGGTTATTGAAAAAATTTCTAGTGCTCAAAATCGCGCGGAACCATTTTTCAAGAAAGTGTTTCCTATCTTTTGATCGCGACTGTACATGTCCACTGTAGTCTCAATAACTACATGTCCACTGTAGTCACAATAACAACATGCCCACTGTAGTCTCAATAACATGTCACTCTAGTCACAATAACTACATGCCCACTGTAGTCTCAATAACATGTCCACTGTAGTCTCAATAACAACATGTCACTGTAGTCACAATAACTACAACTAGTCGAGGTAGTTTTAGTGTACCAGGATGAAAATTGAGTTACGAGTAAAAATCTTTTATAATTTTCGAAATAATATCCAAATCATGTGGTAAATGTATATTTTAATGCGTATATATCCAATTAATAAATCAAATTTACTCAAAGAATAAAAAATGAGACAATTCAATTCAGAATTTGTTTGTTGTCTTTTTTGCTAGTATTTTCAGAATGATCAATTTATTTTAGAGACCTTAGGGGGTACTACGGTAACTAAAACATTTTTGAGCTTGTGTGTTCATCGTAATTACCACATATATGTTGTTACAGAATGGCAGGAAGCTCTGACGTTGCCTTATGTACCCCGCTGTGGGCAACATCGATGTGTTGTTGTTACTAGAGTTACTTCTGTGTATTATCTAACGTAATGCTATTGTCTCTATTGTCATTGCTTGTTGTCACCGTTGTGGGTAACAATTTCATTTCCAATCATCATTCCTACAATACGCAAAATAACAAAAATAGATACAATAAACATAATACAAACACGAGTCAAGGCTTCCATCACAACTTCCCTACATCTACAAGCGCCTCCCACCGACTTCGCTTTAACCCTATATGACCGGAATATAGATGCAGGTCGTTTTAAATATTTCGAAGTTCATTTTTGAGTTACAGTAGCATCATAGGGATAGTAACTACAAAAGATTTCTGAAAAAAATGTTTATTGAAAATTTTACACACGGTGGACTAATTCATCCTTAGCGGCTTCCAGCATATGAAATTAACATAGGACGAATTCGTCCATATCATCACATGAATTTATATAAAAAACTTATCTTCATTTACTCACTTTACAAGAAAAAAAGAATGCAGAATGTTTCGCAGTAGTAAAATAGACACTTTCCATTCAAAATAATGTGTTTGTAAAATATATCAACGTATGCGCTCAGAGAGAAAAGTAATCAAAAGTAGAAAAATAATGAAGTTTTCATACATTTATAACTATTTTCAGTCATGTGCAGAGTAGCACAACATATTTAGTAAATACCTGACTATCAAAAATCCCTTTTGGTAGTAATATGGCCCTTTATGATAGGACTCTGAGTACAGTAAAAAAATAAAGACTCTTCAGCAATCATCAAATAAACAAAATTTCTTTCTTCCTTTCAGTACTCATAACACAACCTATTCTTTATAGAACTTTGTAAACCAGTTTGCTTTCGAATTTAAGCAGAGATTTAACTTTGCATTTACTACACACAACATTGGCTTTGCCAGAGCATCCGTCGGTCTTGCACATTCTCCTGACGTTATTAACAGAAAGAAAGTGATCTACTTTATCGTCTCCAGCAGTTTGAGTCGGCATGGCGCAAAGATGATCTCACCTAACCCGCCACTTTGCACCCATTGCGGTTTGGAGGAGTTTCTTGTGATAGCTCTTTCTCTTCTTCTTGTAGAAGTAGACTCAATTTCTTCAACTGGTGCATCAATTCCTAGAACACATTCAGTATCATCCATGGATGCATCTTCCAGATTTTCAGCATCGACTCTGTCAATGGGCATGTCTGCAAAAGAGAATACTATCAGTCAAAATAATTACCTGATTTTCAGTGAAAAAATTCTGTGGAGCAAACCTCTACTAAAAATGGCCTGAAAAGTCTGTCAGGCTAAATTCCTAGAATTGTTAGTGTAAAATTATTAGACCTAATAGTAGTCTAGCGTATAAGCTGAACTGAAACATGGTTATTTCCATGAAAAACATGAACCTGTAATTGTGTTTCACTTCATACTAAAGTAGACCCTGAAATGTGCATTCTTACCTTCTGGACTTGTTGGGCGAAAGTCTGGGTCTTGTACGGAGTCATCATCAGACAGATCGGATATTTCCATCTCGTCATTATTATCCAACGTGTCCACAGGCAAGGCTGCTGCTTGTCCTCTAGCCCTCAACCGTGAATTTCACCCACCATAAAATAACGCAGTTGACATCTCTGGAAGAAAAAAGGACAAATATATTTCAAACCAATTCAAAGTTAATTATGTACTGAAGGTTATGCCGTTTTGAAAATGAAAATTATGCTTGCACCATGTAAATAAATCGCATGTTTACTCTATGTTTTAAAAATAATATGGGTAAAAAATTATTGATATGGGTAAAACTGAGATAGTAGAAAAATGCAGAGATGGTGGATAGTACCACATATTATTCTTACACCCAGGAACTAAACTTCAAGTTTTTAAAGGTTGTTGTAAGCCCTTTATAATCTTATAAATAAAGACTTTTCAACGTTGAAATAATGTCATCACTGACGATACATTTTTAAGAAAAAAACAAGTGCAAGAACACTTCGGTTAAGTTAAGTAATAACTAATTCTATATGTCTTATATGCCAGAAATTACTGGGCAAATACCAGGCGTTCCAAAAAAAATGTTCTCATGCTTTGACCGACTTAAGCATTTTTTTGCTTTTATTTCGGGTGCATTCAAAGTTTTGTTTTATGATACTCAATTTTCTTGAAAATTTAACGTTCTTTTCTTCGATTCACCTCATAAGACTTGTATGTATGTCATAAAAACTTACATCAAAGCGAATTACATTAGTACTGGGCAGTCAAAAAACAGTATTTTTTGGTACGCCCTGCATATAAGAGGGAATCGTATGTATCGAGACGTGGATGTGTATCGAGACGTGGATGTGTATCGAGACGTGGATGTGCATCGAGACGTGGATGTGCATCGAGACGTGGATGTGTATCGAGACGTGAATGTGTATCGAGACGTGGATGTGTATCGAGACGTGGATGTGTATCGAGACGTGGATGTGTATCGAGACGTGGATGTGTATCGAGACGTGGATGTGTATCGAGACGTGGATGTGTATCGAGACGTGGATGTGCATCGAGACGTGGATGTGTATCGAGACGTAGATGTGTATCGAGACGTAGATGTGTATCGAGACGTGGATGTGCATCGAGACGTGGATGTGCATCGAGACGTGGATGTGTATCGAGACGTGGATGTGTATCGAGACGTGGATGTGTATCGAGACGTGGATGTGTATCGAGACGTGGATGTGCATCGAGACGTGAATGTGTATCGAGACGTGGATGTGTATCGAGACGTGGATGTGTATCGAGACGTGGATGTGTATCGAGACGTGGATGTGTATCGAGACGTGGATGTGTATCGAGACGTGGATGTGTATCGAGACGTGGATGTGTATCGAGACGTGGATGTGCATCGAGACGTAGATGTGTATCGAGACGGGGATGTGCATCGAGACGTAGATGTGTATCGAGACGGGGATGTGTATCGAGACGTGGATGTGTATCGAGACGTGGATGTGTATCGAGACGTGGATGTGTATCGAGACGTGGATGTGTATCGAGACGTGGATGTGTATCGAGACGTGGATAGGTATCGAGACGTGAATATGTATCGAGACGTGGATATGTATCGAGACGTGGATGTGTATCGAGACGTGGATGTGTATCGAGACGTGGATGTGTATCGAGACGTGGATATGTATCGAGACGTGGATATGTATCGAGACGTGGATATGTATCGAGACGTGGATGTGTATCGAGACGTGGATATGTATCGAGACGTGGATGTGTATCGAGACGTGGATGTGTACCGAGACGTGGATGTGTATCGAGACGTGGATATGTATCGAGACGTGGATGTGTATCGAGACGTGGATGTGTACCGAGACGTGGATGTGTATCGAGACGTGGATATGTATCGAGACGTGGATATGTATCGAGACGTGGATGTGTATCGAGACGTGGCATGGTGACTACTGATATTTCATTTCCAAATTTTACTACTTTTTACTACTTTTTACTACCTTCAATGGCAAAAAATTACTACCTTTTTTATACAATGAATGTTGTTTAAATGTCCAGAGGTAAGTAATCGGCCTATAATGATTAATTTGAGTCAATAATACATGCAATACCAAAGGTTCAAAAAAGCTCCAAGTTTTTTAATACTTAAAATACTTAAGGGGACCATCCGGGGGGTTTAACTAGCTTCGTCCGATTCGTTTGAAAATTGGCCAGTATATGTATTTGTTGAAAGTAAACCGTCACTTGTCGTCACTTTTTCGATTTAGGCCTTATTTTTTTACGAAAAATTCGTTTTTTGGGGCATATTTAGGTACCATTCAAATCCTATCAGGGCATTGAGTTTTGATGCTAGAACAAAACCAAAGACAGTTTTAGAATCCTTGGAACATTTCTAACAAAAGTACATTTATTTTTTTTGAAAATTCGAATTTTTTTTATTTTTTCAATTTTCTAAACCCTTGAAAAATTTTTGGGTTTAGAACAATATATTTTTTCGAAATATTTGAATTTGAAAACAAAAAGAATGTACTTTTGTTAAAAATGTTCCAAGGATTCTAAAACTGTCTTTGGTTTTGTTCTAGCATCAAAACTCAATGCCCTGATACGATTTGAATGGTAAAAACGGTAATTTTTCACTAGAGCCCAAAAACAAAGTATGTCCATTGAATTGGAATATCATGAAAATTTTAGTACATGAATGCAGTTTCCATGATTTATTTCTATGTACGAATTATGAGCAACGTTTTCCCTCTTGAATTTCAATGTAACACAAGAAAAATAGTGCATAAAATTATAGAGAAATATTACAGTTCTTTTGAGTACTCAGTCATATTGAGGTCTAACCAACTTTTTTCGTCCGATTCGTTTGAAAATTGGCCAGTATATGAATTTGTTGAAAGTAAACCTTTTTTACTCCTGTCACTTTTTCGATTCAGGCCTTAGTTTTTTATTATTTTTCGGAAAATTCGTGGAGGGGTCCCCCCCCCGGGGGGACCCCTTTGGACCCCCGGGGGGTCCCCTTTGGACCTCCCGTGGGGGGTTTCTAGCGTCCGTAGCGCCATAAAATTTCATGGCACAATAACCCAACCCCTAAGGATCCTTTTTCAACAAGAAAAAAAATTGGGTCCAAAAATGATGTTTATCGGTCCCCTTTGGACCCCCCGTGGGGGGGTTTCTAGCGTCCGTAGCGCTATAAAATTTCATGGCACAATAACCCACCCCCTAAGGATCCTTTTTCAACAAAAACACGCATTTCCATTCGGGGACCCAATTTGGCCCGGGGATGGTCCCCTTGATACTAAATGGAGCAACCAAAGCTTTACTGCAAAAGAGTTATCTAAATTCCTAGGGTACCCAGTCCTAAATGGACTCCATCAAAAGTTTGGCAAAGACCTTGTCTTAACATCTTTCAACTATGAAGAAAACAGTTCATCAAATGGAAAAAATAAACTGACTGGAAACTAGTAGACACCAGGGGATTATCAGATCCCTTTACAGCAGAGTAGAATATCAAGGAATTTCATTATGACCAGACACTATGGCACTTCGAAAATATGAGTTTGTAAACTGTTTCTATCGTACCTCAAAATCAAAATCGGCATCCTAATTGCGATCAATAATAACAAATAGGTTATGAACATGTTATAATATGGAACCAATCACGAAAATGCAAATTTCATGTAGCTTTCCTATAAACTTAGTAGAAGAATGAACTTTGATTACATGGAGCATCTCCATGCTATGACGACATCCTGGAGGTAACTGAACTGCCATGCCTGCCAAAAGGAACTTCAAAGGAACTAAACTCTCATTCAAATAATGACACATTGTATTAAAAGATAATTTTATAGCGTCACTGGAAAAAAAACTTTCAGCTTTACAAAGAGGTAATTTCTTAAAAAAAAATTTATAGTTTCAGTAAATCATTGTTTCCCCAAATCGAAGAACAGAATAAACTCGTCTTTTCAAAGAAAGATAATACTGCTCACAATCAAGCTCAGGTCAAAAAAAACACTTTCTGGATATAAATGAACTGCGGAGAAGTTCCTTTGACGTCATTGCAATGTTTCTATCCTGCCGAAACAACTTGGAGTGTGAGAATATTTGTCTTGGAATAAGAATTGGAAGGCTACATCAAGTTTATGATAATCAAGACCTTAACAGCCAGAGATATGACTTTGAATTAAACATTATTCATTAGGAGGAATTGAAATGTAAAAAGTTTGATTCACGACTTACTCATCTGAAATTATAGGAGGACTCTCTAAAAGCTAATTGAGAATAATTTTATTTCTGTCCTTACGTTTGTGAATAAAATACTTCAATTTTTGAGTATCAAGTGCTCAAAAAGAACAATTATACCAACTATGCTATATATCTTACGAGCAACTGCATCCACTAAAGATGAAATCCAATAAAATGTAATAGTTATTTAGTGATAAGTACAACTACCTATTTGGAAATTTTGGCTAGTTGTTGATGTTAATCTATAAAATTTAAAAGAAAAAGTTCACATGATGTTTTACATTTAAAAGAATCGTAATTCTTAATAAAATAAAAATTATTTTACTTGACAAACATATTTCAATCAAAGCCATTTGATATGCTTCCAAAAGAAAATATGTAGCTATGCTATTTTATTTTTCCTTGAGATCGTATAATGCATATTTGATATGTAAGAATAAAAGATGTTAAATGTCGACCTCATAATCTTAAAAGCACAATTTTTAAATCATTATATATATATTTTATTTTCAATACTAATCCCTGATATCACATGTTCCTAAGTTTGTATCTCAATGTAAGTGCGCACTAATAGAAGTGTTTTCAACAATGCATCGCCACTGGTATTACATTTTTTAAATTTATATTTATACGATTTATGAAACCTCGATTACCGCATCAACAAGAAAGCCATTCGGTGGTTTTCTCTCAATAATTTGATAATAATAAAATGGCTCAAATGAACCTTCTTTCATAAAACAACTAGATAACTTTCAGATCAAACGGAATGAGAAGAAAAAGTGAACTTTTTTTACTGTTGCTCGACAAAATTTTGAAACAATTTTCTATTTTGTGTGCTCCAAACCTAAAATTACACCCCACTCTACAGGAATATTTCCCATAAATTGAGGCAAATTTCTGATTATGCAAAAAATTTATTTAAAAAATTCTTTACACTCAATATAAATATGTAACACTACTTTAAATTTTTAGAGAATTATTCCACTTAACAATTTTTTTTACTACCCTGAGGCAAATTTTACTACTTTTTACTACTTTTTTTACTACTTTCAAAATTTTACTACTTTTTACTACTTTTTACTACTTTACTACCTAGTAGACACCCTGCGTGACGGTGGATATGTATCGAGACGTGGATGTGTATCGAGACGTGGATGTGTATCGAGACGTGGATGTGTATCGAGACGTGGATGTGTATCGAGACGTGGATGTGTATCGAGACGTGGATGTGTATCGAGACGTGGATGCGTATCGAGACGTGGATATGTATCGAGACGTGGATATGTATCGAGACGTGAATGTGTATCGAGACGTGAATGTGTATCGAGACGTGGATGTGTATCGAGACGTGGATGTGTATCGAGACGTGGATATGTATCGAAACGTGAATGTGTATCGAGACGTGAATGTGTATCGAGACGTGAATGTGTATCGAGACGTGAATATGTATCAAGACGTGAATATGTATCGAGATTTGAACATGAATCAAGACGTAAATATACCAGCTGTTTGAAGATGTTTTCATGTTTAAAGAGTAAACATACTCGAAATGTTCACTCAATTTCTTCATCTCGAAGAATCGGTATGTATGTTGAACAAGAAGTTATAATTTGAGTTATGTTGAAGGAACAGAAGTCAGTGAGTTGAATGTTGAATATCAACCAGGCGTGTGGGTTGAAAAAAACAGAAAATAGGAGATGGGGTGGTTGGAAATGGGTGGGAGAAGGTCAAAAAAAAGAAAATAAGAAACGTGTTGGTATAAAATACGGAGTTTGTCACTAGGAAATTTAACAATGGTGGTGGTCGACAACAGAAGTTGTAGAAAATACGAAGTATGTCACAAACACTGGTGTTGGTGGACAATAGAAGTTGTAGAAAATACAAAGTATGTCACAAACACTGGTGTTGGTGGACAATAGGAGTTGTAGAAAATACAAAGTATGTCACAAACACTGGTGTTGGTGGACAATAGGAGTGTTGAAAATAAGAGCTGCTCAGAAGACGCAAATAGAAGTCACAACACAAACACGAGGCTCACCTTGAATCTGTTGTACACCATCTCCGCCTTCGCCCGTATCTCGTCATCGTACTTGTAGCGCCGGCACTGAACGATATCAAGGAATATGTTACTGCACTATAGTGACATGTCTTTTATGGTATTACTCGAACGATATGAAGGAATATGTTACTGCACTATAGTGACATGTCTTTTATGGTATTACTCGAACGATATGTGTAACGATATATTCAACAAAAGTTATCTATATACGTAGAGAGGACAGGCGCGACAACCGGCAGGTCGACGCTAGGCTGCCCGAGAGGTATAGGGGGTACAGGAGCAGGGAGAAGTAGGTAAAGGGGGGTTAGAGGCCATTTCGAGAGCTAGTCCAAAATACATCACATATACGGGAGTTGTTGTAAATAAACAACATAGCACAGGAAAATAGTGGGTTTAAAAAGATTATTATATAAGAGCAAGGGACTAAGGAATGTTGGTATTTGAGAGTAAAGCGCGGAGTAATTTCAGTTTGAAGTAAGGGACACGTAGCACAAGGAAAGCGACGCTTTAGAACGAACCAATTAGAGGGCGAGGATTTTTCGCGCGCATTCCGCTTAGCCGATGCGCATCCCTTGTTCGAGGGGACCATAAATACGCAGAGAGTTTGCGAGCCGGCCTACTTCGTCGATTCACTGACTCAGTGCAGGATGTAGGGATACGAGTTCTTCGAGGGGGAGGTGAGATTTTGTTCTTTGTTCTTCGAAGAATCTCATACAGCTCATTAAATTTGTGTTCATAAAAAGTGTGGAGTGATTCAAGTAGGTATGGTTGACAATTTTTATTGCAATTGAAGTTGTTGTCTAGATGGGGCGCAGTAATTTTCATTGTTAATATTGGAATTTGCTCTTTGGGTTTTCATATAAATTATCCTCGAATTGTTCTCGTGTTTGGAGTTTCACTTTAATGTGGGGAATGAAAGAATTATTACATTATTTCTTAGAGGGAAATCAGAACATTCGTGTCTTATTGAACTATTGAAGTGTAGGCTAAATGGTTTTCATTTTTATTCCGAAACAGAATGCTTGTGATTTGTTAGAGGGAAAATAAATAAATTTTATGATTGATTTGGGGATTAAAGGGGGGTAAAATTCAATCAATTCGGTTTGAGGTAGGGGCATTGCAAGGAATAAAGATTCAAGTGGAGTGTAGTCACTTAATATGATCCTTGTTCCCAGGAGGGTCGGGTGCTTGAATTCGGCGGCTTGGAATGCTTGACGATGTGGGCCAAGCAACTCCGGGCTGCAGCGCAGCCTTACAAAAATGGCGGTCACCAAGCTGAGGCGTCATTGCCTATACCGCAAATTCTTCGCACTGTAAGGGAAGTTTCACACAAGGAACTAAACGTAGCAGGTTGGCAGGCTACAAGAAATTTAAGAGGATCTCGGGGTTATGCCTTTGAAATGCATCGTTCGGAACGATCAAGAGAAATCATGGATAATAGGCCATAGGTGACTGTGCTTTTTCTTCCGCGCGCGCTGCGATTGCCTAGGATTGTGTAGGATATGTCTCTTGCTGGTTTTTTTGTGTTGGCGTTACAAGGTACGCGCGCCAGTAACTTTCGCTAATATTGTGTGTCACAAATTTCTTTGCTTGCCGAGAATGTCTCATGCCAATCACGTGTTCATTATTTAACTTAAAATAAAGTAATCAATAATGTATCATTAACTGAGTGTTTCATTTCCCATGTTGAACTGAGGTATTGGTGTGGGTGAGCAGATCAGTAGTTACTTTCTCTATTTTTCCAACTGTTCTACCATTTCCTCTTTCTGTGTTTTCCGCTCTGTGTTTCTCATTTCCTCTTTTACTAGGAGGTTTCGAGTCCTCCATTCGAACTAACACAGTGTAGGCGCCTGATCAGCGCTACGTACGCTACACTGTGCAAAGTTTCGTGACACCTCAAACTGAATTTAATTATATACTGTTCTGCTAACCACCCGGTACTTCGGTTTACATGGGAAATATTTTTTGTGTCGTAATTCTTTCTGTTTGATAAAAATTTAATAATAATTCAAAGTAATGCTTCAAAGCCAGTCGAGCACTCTAAAACTGTAGTGGATGCTGAGGCTGGAGTGCAGTAAAGCAGCGGCTTAAGCTTGCGGTTTCTGGCTTCCTGTTCGAATGAGCTGTACGGTCTGTAAGCGCATTCCGTAGCTGGCTCCATAAAATTCGAGTTTGAAGTGTAGAGGCATCAGCAGCGCGCATATAAGTTAGGTTTGAGTGGCATAAGTATGCAATGGCTCAGTGAATAATGCTAAGTGAGAGCATGTGTAAAGTAGCGTGTTTCAGTGTGACCAGTATTTTCAAGCAGTGATTTTTTTTATCTTCTCTAAATGTTGAAAACCAGAAATTGAATTTGCTCTCTCTAAATGTTGAAAAACAGAAATTGAATTTGCTCTCTCTAAATGTTGAAAAACAGAAATTGAATTTTGCTCGAATGATATCATGAGTCTGGCGGGTGGTAGATAATATATGCACGTCATGCAATTTTTCTGTGAAAATGATGCAGTGTTTTGAGCAGTTAATACCGATTCTCAGTCAATGCATTGCAAATTGTAATTATTGTTTATGTGCATTCTAAACTGTGTTTTTTTTGTGAACTCTCATGCTGGTGAAGTCAATCATCTTATGTTTTTACACTTCCAATTCTTGTTTAAAATTCTACAGACATGAGCTGTAGGTGCTTTATCTGAATGCTGAAATTACTGAGGAATTAATCACCGTAGATGTCAAATAAATTACAGTGAACATCATTTTATTTTCAGTATATCGCATTAATTTGTGTGTTAAAGTAACTTCCCTGAATTGGCGCAAGTATCTGTTTGAAAATATTCTGTAGTAAGATGCTCTGTGATATCCATTGTCGAGCTTTGCAAGCATGCGAGGTTCATGAGAAAATTCCTGAGCCATAAAGCAACCGCAAGCGGCATGTCTCGTAGGAGGGAGAGCGTGGGTCGAGTTCAGATATTCGCTCAAAAATTTGCCCACTTGTAGAGGGAATTATCTTGAGTATTTAACGGCTGCTAAAATCGTATTGTACATCATGTCTAACTCAAACTATTTTTCTCTACTTTGTTCAGTACCGCTTGCCAATTTTTTTTATGTGAGTGATGCAATGTGTCTTCTCAGACTAGATGATGATATTACGTAGCACTTGGGCATTGAAATAGAAAGAGATTATCTAAAACCTTTCTTAATAGTGTGCTGCGTGTACAATTTCAAAATGTTTTGGATAATTACATTGCCAGTCTTGAAGTAGAAGTAGGCATCTTAAAGTAGTATGAGCCGGCATTTGGCTGCCGAAGTATTAAAATAGACACGGAAAATAGATCTATGTAGGAGCGCGCGAATCAGTGACATGGGAATGTAAATTTTCACAAGTTATGTGATAGCATTTTAGAGTGTTGCTCGGGCTGCTCAAAGCTTAATTTTAGTGCCTTAGTGTAGGTTAACGCCCATTGCACGGTTGACAACTCGTGAGATTGTCATTTGGATACATGAAACATTCAAAATTTTCCTTTTTTTTACGTCATTATTCCAAAGCATTAGTATAGAAAACGAGATGCTGATTATTCATTTTGTGAAGATTAACAAGTTTAACAAGTCATTAAAAATTATCAAAAGTTATTTCAGCTGCAGACATTGAGTGCTAAACTTATTTAATTTTGTAAAGATAAAATTAGAGAGCTATCTGGAAGGTGGATGGAGAAACTACGCAGTTCTTGCTAATGTTAAATTACCAAAGTGAATTGCAGTAGAAGTGATGCTCCTTCACAGAATATTATAAATAAAAATTTACGTTAAAAATAGAACTGTCAATAGAATGTCTACCGTGCATTGGCGAGTGAATGTAGGATTTTTCTTGTCTCATTGATCTACCTCGTGAGGAAGGAGTCTTGATTACATTTAGTGCTTACATTTTTAAGGAAGAACACGAGAACGGTGTGTTGCAATTTTTATCCACGTCGAAAAATTCAGAGGAATCTAAAATTGACGGGAATGCTATTGGGAAGATGAATTCATGCCTTGTATTTGTGTTATACTGTCTTGAAGTGACCATGCCTATGCAAGTAGTGTGATGTGTCCATGTAGTGTTTCATATCAGCTTGAGCAGGCAAAAAGATTCCACAGCAAAATCTTTGTTTCTGTGAGACTTATAGAGTGTAACTGAGTGTGTGTAACGGCGAGTAAAGCTGAAGGTGTGTCCGAATTTTACAACTTGTTCCACGCAAGGGCCATAAAAGTGATCTCGGCCATTAGGGTACTCGTTGTCTGTGTCAGTAGTTCAAGAGTGAGGCCCGTACGAGCCGAATGAATGTGATAGCACAATAGGTTAAAATAAAAGGTAGCATTGATTATGAGTAAAATTTGAAAAGATGTATGTAAATTTAAATGGCCAGGATTTCACTTGAAATAATTGTGACTCTTTTTTTTTACTTTGCCCTTTACGAGTTATAAATTTGAAAAGTGTTCCGCGTGCCATACCCTGTGTACCATTTTCAAAGGAGCAGAGTAAATAATAAAATTGTGTTACCATGATCGTTCTCGTCGATAGGTCAGACATCGAGTGGGGCGACTAGGCAGCATATAGAAAATATAAATTCTCGGGTCAAAGCATGGATATTTGTAAATAATTCAAAGACATATTAAGTATTGATTTAAGTTTGAAAATGAAAATTGTTTCCTGGTCGCTGAAATTCAGGGGGGTTCGCTCAGTGTCTTTTGCCTCATGTTCTGGCTGAGCTGATCCCGTGATTTGACTGTGCTAGGATGTTTTCATTTATTCTAAGTGTTATAGTATAAGAATGGTTCCCAATTCCCTAACCTATCATGTGTGTCATCAGGAACTTGCTTACTTCCGCCTGTTGAGCATTAACTGTGTGGGTTAACATAGGAACTGTGATTTAATTACCGAATGTGACTTTTGTTTTGCCTACTCATAACTAACATACTTGTGCATATCCAAGCAAGTGGTTGTGGGTGGTAAACTTATCGATTGCGTCTTCATGGATTGTCTACTGGCAAAGGGAACGTGTATCAATGTCTGTATTTTTCCTGCAAGTGCATCACAACTTCCATCTTTAAAGGAAACAATAGGCAGTTGATACTATGCCCGGGTTTCATAATTGGAGCTTTGACTTTAGTACTTAATACGATCTGGTGTGAACTTAAAATTCGCTTCTCTCCGCACCGGTCGTGATTGAGGAAACTGAATGTTTAAATACTCCAAATTGAAGGATATGCAAATTACACGTAGCTTCTAAGACACAAACATTGCCGTTAAATTGACGGATTCCACATGATTCTGCTAGCCCGAACGTTGTATATACAGAAAATTTGTCAATCAATTGAATACGGAGTACCTCTCATCTAGAGAGATGAATAAAAGTACAGTCTCGGGGCTGGGATCAGGTTGATGTTTACAATGCATATACTTAACACTTCATAAAATTTTTTTTGTGTGTGTTGGTCGGATTGTCGGAAATGATGTGTACAGCAGAGTATGACGCACGTCTAATCAACGTCAAAGTCTGAAAGGCTGTATGCAGCAGAGTATGACACACGTCTGACCAACGTCATAATATTACATGTATTAGTGTGCTTGTTCTCAGGTAAAGATTTCGGCCCAGTGGGTAGATCTCTTGGTAATCAACGAGCACCTATGTATGTGAAATTAAATATGTGTTTGTTTTTCATTTTTAGTAGCCCTGTGATCGAAAGGCATCGGATAAAAACGGGCCATTCGCAATGTTGCGGGAAAACTTGAAAGTATTTACTTGTATTACGAAATATATTGTAGGTGAAATAGCAACTTGTCAGGCGACACTATTGAAAAATTATTTTTTAAACTTGTCGCTGATTGATACCAAGTCATTGCTACATTTAGGAAATCTCATGGGTAACTTCTGCTCCAATAGAGTAGACTTGTACCGTCAATAGAGATGTCATATATCCAAACCTCAGGGGTCTAAACTGCACTTCCAGCCGGCGGGAAATGAGTTGTCCTAACCTGATGGCTTTGTAGATAATTATAAATGATCAACTTTCATCGAGGAGACAGGCTGACGAGCCCACCCAAAGGAATCATACGCGTATTAACGCGAGTCGCTGATGATACCACAGGAGTGATGGACTACAACGCAAGGATGAAAAATTTTGGAGCATTGCTATATTTTGAAATTACCTGAGACCCAGGGGTACCCCCCGAAAGACTTGTACAGAAATAAGATGGAAATTATCAACGAGATTCATCGAGAATAAGATATTTCAAGAGAAAACTTTATTTGATTTTGAGATCTTTTACGTGAATGCCAAGTGATAGGATGATTTAAGATGCCTATGTCCTTGTGCTAAGTTCGCTGTATTAATTGAGCGCATTGTGTTTTCTTTTCTCTGCTTATGTGATTGAATTTTATGAAGAGAAATCAAGCGGATAATGTTCGATTTTTTTTGTAATCGATGTCGTTGTGCGTCTATTATTTGTAACAGATGAGAGTCTCCACAGCGGATGCGAGTTTTCTTCGTTTTTGAGTATGTAAGAATATATGAAACAGATGCGGTTCTCAAGAGCATTGTGTTCTTTATTAGGGTGCCTTATTAATATGATGTTGTGTGCGTTTTCATTCCTTTTGTCTGTCCATGTATGTGTTCAATGTACGAATGATATTTTACGGCTTGTGTGATACACGGTGTCAAGGCTAGCGTTCCACTGAATTAATTGAAAATTTTGCAGCTGCAGCTGATAAGAATTTAATATTTTCAAAGGAAAATTTGAACCAACTGCATTGGCTCAAATTTTTACGAAGGGCGCGGGGATGTAACGATATATTCAACAAAAGTTATCTATATACGTAGAGAGGACAGGCGCGACAACCGGCAGGTCGACGCTAGGCTGCCCGAGAGGTATAGGGGGTACAGGAGCAGGGAGAAGTAGGTAAAGGGGGGTTAGAGGCCATTTCGAGAGCTAGTCCAAAATACATCACATATACGGGAGTTGTTGTAAATAAACAACATAGCACAGGAAAATAGTGGGTTTAAAAAGATTATTATATAAGAGCAAGGGACTAAGGAATGTTGGTATTTGAGAGTAAAGCGCGGAGTAATTTCAGTTTGAAGTAAGGGACACGTAGCACAAGGAAAGCGACGCTTTAGAACGAACCAATTAGAGGGCGAGGATTTTTCGCGCGCATTCCGCTTAGCCGATGCGCATCCCTTGTTCGAGGGGACCATAAATACGCAGAGAGTTTGCGAGCCGGCCTACTTCGTCGATTCACTGACTCAGTGCAGGATGTAGGGATACGAGTTCTTCGAGGGGGAGGTGAGATTTTGTTCTTTGTTCTTCGAAGAATCTCATACAGCTCATTAAATTTGTGTTCATAAAAAGTGTGGAGTGATTCAAGTAGGTATGGTTGACAATTTTTATTGCAATTGAAGTTGTTGTCTAGATGGGGCGCAGTAATTTTCATTGTTAATATTGGAATTTGCTCTTTGGGTTTTCATATAAATTATCCTCGAATTGTTCTCGTGTTTGGAGTTTCACTTTAATGTGGGGAATGAAAGAATTATTACATTATTTCTTAGAGGGAAATCAGAACATTCGTGTCTTATTGAACTATTGAAGTGTAGGCTAAATGGTTTTCATTTTTATTCCGAAACAGAATGCTTGTGATTTGTTAGAGGGAAAATAAATAAATTTTATGATTGATTTGGGGATTAAAGGGGGGTAAAATTCAATCAATTCGGTTTGAGGTAGGGGCATTGCAAGGAATAAAGATTCAAGTGGAGTGTAGTCACTTAATATGATCCTTGTTCCCAGGAGGGTCGGGTGCTTGAATTCGGCGGCTTGGAATGCTTGACGATGTGGGCCAAGCAACTCCGGGCTGCAGCGCAGCCTTACAAAAATGGCGGTCACCAAGCTGAGGCGTCATTGCCTATACCGCAAATTCTTCGCACTGTAAGGGAAGTTTCACACAAGGAACTAAACGTAGCAGGTTGGCAGGCTACAAGAAATTTAAGAGGATCTCGGGGTTATGCCTTTGAAATGCATCGTTCGGAACGATCAAGAGAAATCATGGATAATAGGCCATAGGTGACTGTGCTTTTTCTTCCGCGCGCGCTGCGATTGCCTAGGATTGTGTAGGATATGTCTCTTGCTGGTTTTTTTGTGTTGGCGTTACAAGGTACGCGCGCCAGTAACTTTCGCTAATATTGTGTGTCACAAATTTCTTTGCTTGCCGAGAATGTCTCATGCCAATCACGTGTTCATTATTTAACTTAAAATAAAGTAATCAATAATGTATCATTAACTGAGTGTTTCATTTCCCATGTTGAACTGAGGTATTGGTGTGGGTGAGCAGATCAGTAGTTACTTTCTCTATTTTTCCAACTGTTCTACCATTTCCTCTTTCTGTGTTTTCCGCTCTGTGTTTCTCATTTCCTCTTTTACTAGGAGGTTTCGAGTCCTCCATTCGAACTAACACAGTGTAGGCGCCTGATCAGCGCTACGTACGCTACACTGTGCAAAGTTTCGTGACATATGAAGTAATATGTTACTGCACTATAGTGACATGTCTTTTATGGTATTACTCGAACGATATGAAGGAATATGTTACTGCACTATAGTGACATGTCTTTTATGGCATTACTCGAACGATATGAAGTAATATGTTACTGCACTATAGTGACATGTCTTTTATGGTATTACTCGAAAATTACTGCACTATAGTGACATGTCTTTTATGGTATTACTCGAACGATATGAAGGAATATGTTACTGCACTATAGTGACATGTCTTTTATGGCATTACTCGAACGATATGAAGTAATATGTTACTGCACTATAGTGACATGTCTTTTATGGTATTACTCGAAAATTACTGCACTATAGTGACATGTCTTTTATGGTATTACTCGAACGATATGAAGTAATATGTTACTGCACTATAGTGACATGTCTTTTATGGTATTACTCGAAAATTACTGCACTATAGTGACATGTCTTTTATGGTATTACTCGAAAATTTAAACCTGAAGAAAATGAATATGAATTTAGAGGCAAAGAAAATGAATTTAAAAGCAAAGAAAACGAAAATGAATTTAGAGGCAAAGAAAATGAATTTAAAAGCAAAGAAAACGAAAATGAATTTAGAGGCAAAGAAAATGAATTTAAAAGCAAAGAAAACGAAAATGAATTTAGAGGCAAAGAAAATGAATTTAAAAGCAAAGAAAACGAAATTGAATTTAGAGGCAAAGAAAATTAATTTAAAAGCCAAGAAAACGAAAATGAATTTAGAGGCAAAGAAAATGAATTTAAAAGCAAAGAAAACGAAATTGAATTTAGAGGCAAAGAAAATTAATTTAAAAGCCAAGAAAACGCAAATGAATTTAGAGGCAAAGAAAATGAATTTAAAAGCAAAGAAAACGAAAATGAATTTAGAGGCAAAGAAAATGAATTTAAAAGCAAAGAAAACGAAAATGAATTTAGAGGCAAAGAAAATGAATTTAAAAGCAAAGAAAACGAAATTGAATTTAGAGGCAAAGAAAATTAATTTAAAAGCCAAGAAAACGAAATTGAATTTAGAGGCAAGTATATTAGTATATTAGTTAGTTTAAGCCTCCCTATCCTCAACAATGAGATGTAAAGAGAGGAAGGAAGAAGGCACCATTTAGTATGGAGTTAAGGGAACGTGGAATCTATGCAGAAAGGGCACAGAAACAGAAAGCTAAGAAAGAAGTTCATGAAACAAGAAAAAGTTGAAGAAGAAAGTAGTAGGCGGTGAAAAACAGGACAGCAGTGAACCGAAAAAAAGATGGTCCGTAACACAACAAAACCTATTCTATTTTAACAAAAGAAAGCCTACCTAACCTTTAGCTCGGGCCCTCACATTGTCCCCCTGGGAGCGCTAGTTCCCATAGATACAATAGTTGTATCCCCCTGAGGGGCTAGAGGCAAAGAAAATTAATTTAAAAGCCAAGAAAACGAAAATGAATTTAGAGGCAAAGAAAATGAATTTAAAAGCAAAGAAAACGAAAATGAATTTAGAGGCAAAGAAAATGAATCTAAAAGCAAAGAAAACGAAAATGAATTTAGAGGCAAAGAAAATGAATTTAAAAGCAAAGAAAACGAAATTGAATTTAGAGGCAAAGAAAATTAATTTAAAAGCCAAGAAAACGAAAATGAATTTAGAGGCAAAGAAAATGAATTTAAAAGCAAAGAAAACGAAAATGAATTTAAAGGCAAAGAAAATGAATCTAAAAGCAAAGAAAACGAAAATGAATTTAGAGGCAAAGAAAATGAAAAAGAATTTAAAAGTAAAGAAAATGAATTTGAAAGCAAAGAAAACAAATTTTAAAATGAAGAAATAGGATTTAAAAGCGAAAATTTTCTTGGCATAGAAACTTTTAGTGGATCTGCAAAGACGTGTTTATGTATGATATTGTGTTATGATTATAATTGCGTTCCAAGCCTCAACGCTAAGTGGTTTTAAAGCTATTGTTGTGTACTATACATTTTGATCAGCGTCAGATTAGACTAGGTATGATACTTCAACACTGTGACTGCGGCAACTTAACATTAAGTTCAATGCTAAACTCAAATTTAAAATCAATTGTAGCATGTTAATTTGAAAATAGCAAACATGAACTGGATCGTGCCTTCATTTAGCTTTGATTAAGTATTTATGGAAATTGAGTTTGCGACTACTGGTCGGTCAGCAGCATTGTGAAAATTGCCTCCGTGTACCACTGGTGGCGCACGTCGCAGTCAAAGTGCTAAGCCTCCCTAACCACAACAAAGTTGTTCCAGAGATAGGAGGGAAGCACCATTTTGTATGGAGTGTACAGGAACTAGGAATCTATGCACAAACCACAGCTAGATCCCCTATGCATGGAAACAGCAAATTAGGAAGGAATTTTATGAACGAAGATATAAGTTGAAGAAGAGAGTCAGAAGTGCCGAAAAACAGGACAGCAATGAACCAGAAAAAGATGTACTAATGAAACAAACAAAGAAAAACACTACTGTATTTCAACAAAACGGAAAGCCTATCTAACCATTAGGTCGGAACCTCGCACCTTCCCCATGGGAGCGCAATTCCCATTGATACAATAGTTGTGTTCTAGAGAACACGAGTCAACTGGTTATATTTTATTAACAATTTTAAATAAAAAGTTAACACAGTTACTCGTGTAATTTTGAATTATCGTACATCATAAATGAACATAACATAAATACAACATTTAGCATAACGACAGCTACATAGACATTCTCCCTACATTGCTTTTCAAGTAGATACATTCTCCAAATTTCTCAAATTTCCCTACCTTAAAAAATTACACAATAACCACGGGATCACTTTTTCTACAGTCAGACCACGGTAGAGGAAACAAGGTAGGGTCATTTCTATGGAGGAAAATGCATCTCCTCTTGTTCGACTAGCCAATAGAAAGGCTTTATTTCAAACAAACTTTGTGACGTCACCAAAAGGCCATGTCGTTTGGCCAATAGTGGAGCCAGATTTGGGGGTAGCAGTGCTACCAGATGCAATTTGAGCGCTGCTATTGGTTCGTTGCCGTGACGTCAGCAAAACCACACCGTCAACGAAAAAAAAGACTGTTTTGACCCTACCTTGTTTCCTCTACCGTGGGGTCAGACCAACAACTGAGAAGTAAAACTATATAAAAAATAAAGTAACGCTATTCCAGCAAGCAAAAAAATATAGTTAAACCTTATCTATGGTTCTGTGGTAGGGTGTGATACACGATGCTTATCGAGGAATCGATATTGGAAATAGCTGTTTAGATTTCACAACAGAGAACGTACCTCAATAATATGATGAGAGTTGAAAAATGAGAATAATCCTAAACAAATTCTTCTAAGATTTCAAACACTATATGAGTCGAACCACTGGAAAATATCAGGATTCTATACTTCTCAACATCGCAAAACACATCACACTGAAAAATGAAATCACCGATAAAAGCAGGATTCTCAACATCGTAAAGAAACATCACAAACTAGAAAACATTGAAATGCAATGCAATGCTCTATCTCGTCGTCTCCGGCCTTATGCTCGAGAAAAACCCACATGTTGTCGACGCCATCAAAAAGGCGATTAATTATAATCGCCTTTTTGATGGCGTCGACAACATGTGGGTTTTTCTCGAGCATAAGGCCGGAGACGACGAGATAGAGCATTGCATCCAAGTAGCCCCTGGTGGCCTCTTTTTTGGGGTTGAGTACAGACAGCGCCTCCCGTATCTTCTGGTCGTAGTCTAGCAGACGTGCCTCCATGTCTAGGGTTCTGGGGAGGGTGGGGTACAAGGTGGTTATATCAATATTGGCTAAACCATGTCTAGGGTTCTGGGGAGGGTGGGGTACAAGATGCTTATATCAATATTGGCTAAACCATGTCTAGGGTTCTGGGGAGGGTGGGGTACAAGATGCTTATATCAATATGGGCTAAACCATGTCTAGGGTTCTGGGGAGGGTAGGGTACAAGATGCTTATATCAATATTGGCTAAACCATGTCTAGGGTTCTGTGGTATGTGGGATACAAGATGCTAATCAATTTAACATTAGATTTTGCTTTTGCTACCTAAACCGTGTCTGAAACAGAAATAGTAGACAAAGCTTTCCGATACATCAACACTGAATACGGCTTTTTGAAAACCTGAGCCATGTCTGGAGTTTTGTATCATAAATCAATTTATAAATCATTTATCAATATTGGACATAGCTTTCAAAGCATAAATCATTTCTGGAATCGACATATACGGTGCTTGTCGATATATCCATAAACCGCAACAAAGATGTTCCCAAAAGAGGAATGCACCATTCGACATATACGGTGCTTATCGATATATCCATAAACCGCAACAAAGATGTTCCCAAAAGAGGAATGCACCATTCGACATATACGGTGCTTATCGATATATCCATAAACCGCAACAAAGATGCTCCCAAAAGAGGAATGCACCATTCGACATATACGGTGCTTATCGATATATCCATAAACCGCAACAAAGACGTTCCCAAAAGAGGAATGCACCATTCGACATATACGGTGCTTATCGATATATCCATAAACCGCAACAAAGATGTTCCCAAAAGAGGAATGCACCATTCGACATATACGGTGCTTATCGATATATCCATAAACCGCAACAAAGATGTTCCCAAAAGAGGAATGCACCATTCGACATATACGGTGCTTATCGATATATCCATGAACCGCAACAAAGATGTTCCCAAAAGAGGAATGCACCATTCGACATATACGGTGCTTATCGATATATCCATAAACCGCAACAAAGATGTTCCCAAAAGAGGAATGCACCATTCGACATATACGGTGCTTATCGATATATCCATAAACCGCAACAAAGATGTTCCCAAAAGAGGAATGCACCATTCGACATATACGGTGCTTATCGATATATCCATAAACCGCAAAAAAGATGTTCCCAAAAGAGGAATGCACCATTCGACATATACGGTGCTCATCGATATATCCTTAAACCGCAACAAAGATGTTCCCAAAAGAGGAATGCACCATTCGACATATACGGTGCTTATCGATGTATCCATAAACCGCAACAAAGATGTTCCCAAAAGAGGAATGCACCATTCAGAATGAAATTCTGAGAACGGGGAATCTATGCACAAGTGTATCAAATATTTACAACAATTTAGTCTAGCGTTCCTTGCTAAAAATAGATTATAGGTTAGTTTAAGCCTCCCTATCTGCTTTTAAAAAAGAGCGTATTGAAGAGGGGAAGGAGGAAGGCACCATTTAGTATGCATATTAAAGAATGCGGAATCTATGCAAAGGGGGCATAGAAAAAGTAAGTTGAGAAAAGTTCATGAAATCAGACAAAAATTGAAAAATAAAGAAGTAGGTGCTGAAAAAAAGGACAGCAGTGAACCAAAAAAGATGCTCCTTAACATAACAAAAAAAACATTTCATTTCCAACAAAAAGAAGGCCTACCTAATTCTCAGCTCGGGGCGTTCCTTGCTAAACGTAACAGAGATCGAGTTTTTCAAGTTTCTTCAGAGCATTTCATGGATCTAATAATAACACAAGGAGGAGCCTGATTCCCCACCCAAAAAGCTCGCCATAGCGCAAGTGGCTATGGGTTCTGCCGCCGTGCGGGAGACCCGGGATCGATTCTCGGCGCTGGCGGTGGCGATTTTCTCTGTTGGGTATAGGAGAAAAATTCTAAGCACAATACCCCACTCCACCCAGGTGTCTGAAATGGGTACCGGTCTTGACCGGGGGAAAGCGTCATGGCGTCCTGGCGTTAGTTATAAGGCATTTGAAAATCCAATGCACAAGGTGATATGTATCAGGCTTGATTGGAAATAAAGCATCCGTAGATGCCTTCATTATTATTAAAAAAGCTTGCACGAGTGGATAACTTTAAAGATACAAGAAAAAAACAAAGAAAGCCAACGCCAAACTAAAGAAATGGAAAAAAGACCAAAGAAATGGAGAAAACAGACTAAAGAAATGGAGAAAACAGACTAAAGAAATGGAGAAAACAGACTAAAGAAATGGAGAAAACAGACTAAAGAAATGGAGAAAACAGACTAAAGAAATGGAGAAAACAGACTAAAGAAATGGAGAAAACAGACTAAAGAAATGGAGAAAACAGACCAGAGAAATGGAGAAAACAGACCAAAGAAATGGAGAAAACAGACCAAAGAAATGGAGAAAACAGACCAAAGAAATGGAGAAAACGACCAAAGAAATGGAAGAAAGACCAAAGAAATGGAAGAAAGACCAAAGAAATGGAAGAAAGACCAAAGATATGGAAGAAAGACCAAAGAAATGGGAAAAAAGACCAAAGAAATGGGAAAAAAGGCCAAAGAAATGGGAAAAAAAGGCCAAAGAAAGGGGAAAAAGGCCAAAGAAATGGGAAAAAAGGCCAAAGAAAGGGGAAAAAGGCCAAAGAAATGGGAAAAAAGGCCAAAGAAATGGGAAAAAGGCCAAAGCAATGGAAAAAAAGGCCAAAGAAATGGAAAAAAAGGCCAAAGAAATGGAAAAAAAGGCCAAAGAAGGGGAAAAAGGACAGACAAATGGAAAAAGGACAATGAAAAGAAAAAAGGACAAAGAAAAGAAAAGAGGACAAAGGAAAGAAAAAAGGACAAAGGAAAGAAAAAAGGACAAAGGAAAGAAAAAAGGACAAAGGAAAGAAAAAAGGACAAAGGAAAGAAAAAAGGACAAAGGAAAGAAAAAAGGACAGAGGAAAGAAAAAAGGACAAAGGAAAGAAAAAAGGACAAAGGAAAGAAAAAAGGACAAAGGAAAGAAAAAAGGACAAAGGAAAGAAAAAAGGACAAAGGAAAGAAAAAAGGACAAAGGAAAGAAAAAAGGACAAAGGAAAGAAAAAAGGACAAAGGAAAGAAAAAAGGACAAAGGAAAGAAAAAAGGACAAAGGAAAGAAAAAAGGACGCAGAAAGGGAAAAAGGACGCAGAAAGGGAAAAAGGACGCAGAAAGGGAAAAAGGACGCAGAAAGGGAAAAAGGACGCAGAAAGGGAAAAAGGACGCAGAAAGGGAAAAAGGACGCAGAAAGGGAAAAAGGACGCAGAAAGGGAAAAAGGACGCAGAAAGGGAAAAAGGACGCAGAAAGGGAAAAAGGACGCAGAAAGGGAAAAAGGACGCAGAAAGGGAAAAAGGACGCAGAAAGGGAAAAAGGACGCAGAAAGGGAAAAAGGACGCAGAAAGGGAAAAAGGACGCAGAAAGGGAAAAAGGACGCAGAAAGGGAAAAAGGACGCAGAAAGGGAAAAAGGACGCAGAAAGGGAAAAAGGACGCAGAAAGGGAAAAAGGACGCAGAAAGGGAAAAAGGACGCAGAAAGGGAAAAAGGACGCAGAAAGGGAAAAAGGACGCAGAAAGGGAAAAAGGACGCAGAAAGGGAAAAAGGACGCAGAAAGGGAAAAAGGACGCAGAAAGGGAAAAAGGACGCAGAAGGGGAAAAAGGACGCAGAAGGGGAAAAAGGACGCAGAAGGGGAAAAAGGACGCAGAAGGGGAAAAAGGACGCAGAAGGGGAAAAAGGACGCAGAAGGGGAAAAAGGACGCAGAAGGGGAAAAAGGACACAGAAGGGGAAAAAGGACGCAGAAGGGGAAAAAGGACGCAGAAGGGGAAAAAGGACGCAGAAGGGGAAAAAGGACGCAGAAGGGGAAAAAGGACGCAGAAGGGGAAAAAGGACGCAGAAGGGGAAAAAGGACGCAGAAGGGGAAAAAGGACGCAGAAGGGGAAAAAGGACGCAGAAGGGGAAAAAGGACGCAGAAGGGGAAAAAGGACGCAGAAGGGGAAAAAGGACGCAGAAGGGGAAAAAGGACACAGAAGGGGAAAAAGGACGCAGAAGGGGAAAAAGGACGCAGAAGGGGAAAAAGGACGCAGAAAGGGAAAAAGGACGCAGAAAGGGAAAAAGGACGCAGAAGGGGAAAAAGGACGCAGAAAGGGAAAAAGGACGCAGAAGGGGAAAAAGGACGCAGAAGGGGAAAAAGGACGCAGAAGGGGAAAAAGGACGCAGAAGGGGAAAAAGGACGCAGAAGGGGAAAAAGGACGCAGAAGGGGAAAAAGGACGCAGAAGGGGAAAAAGGACACAGAAAGGGAAAAAGGACGCAGAAGGGGAAAAAGGACGCAGAAGGGGAAAAAGGACGCAGAAGGGGAAAAAGGACGCAGAAGGGGAAAAAGGACGCAGAAGGGGAAAAAAGACGCAGAAGGGGAAAAAGGACACAGAAGGGGAAAAAGGACGCAGAAGGGGAAAAAGGACGCAGAAAGGGAAAAAGGACGCAGAAGGGGAAAAAGGACGCAGAAGGGGAAAAAGGACGCAGAAGGGGAAAAAGGACGCAGAAGGGGAAAAAAGACGCAGAAGGGGAAAAAGGACACAGAAGGGGAAAAAGGACACAGAAAGGGAAAAAGGACACAGAAGGGGAAAAAGGACGCAGAAGGGGAAAAAGGACACAGAAGGGGAAAAAGGACGCAGAAGGGGAAAAAGGACGCAGAAGGGGAAAAAGGACACAGAAGGGGAAAAAGGACGCAGAAGGGGAAAAAGGACGCAGAAGGGGAAAAAGGACGCAGAAGGGGAAAAAAGACGCAGAAGGGGAAAAAGGACACAGAAGGGGAAAAAGGACACAGAAAGGGAAAAAGGACACAGAAGGGGAAAAAGGACACAGAAGGGGAAAAAGGACGCAGAAGGGGAAAAAGGACGCAGAAGGGGAAAAAAGACGCAGAAGGGGAAAAAGGACACAGAAGGGGAAAAAGGACACAGAAAGGGAAAAAGGACACAGAAGGGGAAAAAGGACGCAGAAGGGGAAAAAGGACGCAGAAGGGGAAAAAAGACGCAGAAGGGGAAAAAGGACACAGAAGGGGAAAAAGGACACAGAAAGGGAAAAAGGACACAGAAGGGGAAAAAAGACGCAGAAGGGGAAAAAGGACGCAGAAGGGGAAAAAGGACACAGAAAGGGAAAAAGGACACAGAAGGGGAAAAAGGACACAGAAGGGGAAAAAGGACGCAGAAGGGGAAAAAGGACACAGAAGGGGAAAAAGGACACAGAAAGGGAAAAAGGACACAGAAGGGGAAAAAGGACGCAGAAGGGGAAAAAGGACACAGAAAGGGAAAAAGGACACAGAAGGGGAAAAAGGACACAGAAGGGGAAAAAGGACGCAGAAGGGGAAAAAGGACACAGAAGGGGAAAAAGGACACAGAAAGGGAAAAAGGACACAGAAGGGGAAAAAGGACGCAGAAGGGGAAAAAGGACACAGAAAGGGAAAAAGGACACAGAAGGGGAAAAAGGACACAGAAGGGGAAAAAGGACGCAGAAGGGGAAAAAGGACGCAGAAGGGGAAAAAAGACGCAGAAGGGGAAAAAGGACACAGAAGGGGAAAAAGGACACAGAAAGGGAAAAAGGACACAGAAGGGGAAAAAGGACGCAGAAGGGGAAAAAGGACACAGAAAGGGAAAAAGGACACAGAAGGGGAAAAAGGACGCAGAAGGGGAAAAAGGACACAGAAAGGGAAAAAGGACACAGAAGGGGAAACAGGACGCAGAAGGGGAAAAAGGACGCAGAAGGGGAAAAAGGACGCAGAAGGGGAAAAAGGACGCAGAAGGGGAAAAAGGACGCAGAAGGGGAAAAAGGACGCAGAAGGGGAAAAAGGACACAGAAAGGGAAAAAGGACACAGAAGGGGAAAAAGGACGCAGAAGGGGAAAAAGGACGCAGAAGGGGAAAAAGGACACAGAAGGGGAAAAAGGACGCAGAAGGGGAAAAAGGACACAGAAAGGGAAAAAGGACACAGAAGGGAAAAAGGACGCAGAAGGGGAAAAAGGACGCAGAAGGGGAAAAAGGACGCAGAAGGGGAAAAAGGACGCAGAAGGGGAAAAAGGACGCAGAAGGGGAAAAAGGACGCAGAAGGGGAAAAAGGACGCAGAAGGGGAAAAAGGACGCAGAAGGGGAAAAAGGACGCAGAAGGGGAAAAAGGACGCAGAAGGGGAAAAAGGACGCAGAAGGGGAAAAAGGACGCAGAAGGGGAAAAAGGACGCAGAAGGGGAAAAAGGACGCAGAAGGGGAAAAAGGACGCAGAAGGGGAAAAAGGACACAGAAATGGAAAATAGAGAAGAAAAACAAAGCTAATGGAAAGAAAAAATGACAAAGAAAACAAGAGGACAACAAGAACAAAGAGAAGGAAAACAAGGCCTACCAGAAATTAGAACATAAGCCAAAGGAAACTTACTGCCTACCAGAAACAGAAACCAAAACAGAGCCTCACTTGGACTTGACGGTCTCGAGACATCCTCTGGCCTCCTCTGCCGCTGCTGCCTGCAGTCTGCCGGTGCTCTCTGCAGCCACCTGCTTCACCTCCTGGTGGGGGAGTGGGGGTCAGAACCAGGGGCAAAAGGGCGGGGTGGTCCATAAGGCTATAAGTTAGTTAAAAGCTTCCCTAACCGCTGCAAAATGAGCGTACCAAAGACAGGAAGGCACCATTTGGTATGGAGCAAGAAAACGCAGAGTCTATGCAGAAAGGGCTTTGAAACAGTCGAGAAAAAAGATTAAGCATCAAAATGAAAGTTGAAGAAGAAAGTAGTAGGTGCTGAAAAACAGGACAGCAGTCAACCGTAGAAAAAAGGTGGTCCTTAACATAACAAAAACATTCTATTTCAACAAAAAATAGCCTACCTAACTCTCAGCTCAGACCCTCACATAGTCCCCCTGGGAGCGCCAATTCCCATAGATACAACAGTTGTATCCCCCTGAGGGGTGATTAGGTCAATACAAATGGCGGTAAATAAATCGAGGCTCAACGAATTTCAACTTCAACACTTATATACTCAGCGTAAGTTTGACACACTTAGCGTGTAAGTTAATTTAAATGGTCCAGCAGTGACTCATACAGAGTAAACATGGTGTGGTTATCGAGTTAACCCTGCATTGGAGCCTTTGAATTGGAGAATTGGAGCCTTTGACTGATGAAAACGGAGTCTCAGACTGATCAAAAAGAAGCCTTCAATCGGTCTGTACAGTCATCTACTGGGCTTTACTCGTTGAATGCTAGCGTTTACCATGAGTAAAGTCAAAAAATTTACTGTGATCTATACAGGTACAAGATGATCAAAGCAGATTTGCATGCGTGAGGCATGTTTACACCAAACCTACCACTTTAGCGCATCGTGTTTACTGCGACCACCACACCACCATACACACCACACACCGACTTATTCAGTACACACCACAACACGTCCACCATATACCACAACACGTTCATCATACACTAATACACACACCACACACCATAACACGTCCATCACACGTCCACCACACACCTCAGCAGTAAGGCTGCCAGCAGCAGCACCGGATTTCAGTCTCGTGAAGAAAGATTTGGCAGCTTCTGGACTCTGAAAATCACGGAAAAAAGCCCAACGTGAGTAAAAAAAAAAAGCTTCAACGTTTTTGTACCATAAACTTTAGCTGCCCCAATTGTTCATTGACACTTTGGCTGCAGCTGGTAAAACTCAAGTTTAATATTCAACTCAAATATAAATTCAACTAGTCCTTTGAAATAACCTTTTTTGAAATAAAAGAGGGCGAAATGAGAGAAAGGCCGTAAGAAATTACAAAAATCAATCTCTCGAGAGTTGCTGAGGCCGCGTGAACACGGCCCGTCAAAATATTTAGTGCTGGAGCTTGTATCACAGATACGCTCATCACACACTGCAGGCTGGCTTCGGACAGACCACGGTAGAGGAAACAAGGGAGGGTCATTTCTATGGGAGAAAATACACCTCTTGTTCAGCTAGCCAATAGAAAGGTTTTATTTCAAACAAACTTTATGACGTCACCAAAACGCCATGTCGTTAGGCCAATAGTGGAGCCAGATTTGGGGGTAGCAGTGCTACCAGATGCAATACGAGCGCTGCTATTGGTTCGTTGCCGCGACGTCAGCAAAACCACACCGTCAACGGAGAAAAGACTGGTTTGAACCTACCTTGTTTCCTCTACCGTGGGACAGACAGACAGACCGACCGACCGACGGGGCTCTTATTATAGTATATATTGTCGGAAGCAATGTTGGATATGGCCTACATGGACTACACCCTATATACTTCAGCACGGCAACTCACATCTGCAGACAGGGAGATTTTGGTGGCAGCAGCTGTCTTTGTGGCTCCGTTCTGTTAAATGGGCTCATTTTAGTCTACATGTACACATTCATTCCTACCTTAACCCTTTGGCTGCGGCAACTAAATATTAAGTTCAACACCAAACTCAAATTTAAAGTCAATTGTAGTTAACTACTTTGAAATTACCAAACACCAACAGGATTGTGCCTTCATTTGCCTTTGATTAAGTATTTTTAGAAATTAAGTTTGCGAATACTGGTCGGTTAGCAGCATTATGAAAATTACCTCCGTGTACCACCGGTGATGCACGTAGCAGTCAAAGTGTTAACCCTTCATCCACTTTCATAAACAGCTCTAATGGAATATTTAATTCCTTGTTAAATTTGCATCCTAATGTGTTATTCAAAGTTCATTGTCGAGTGGCAGTCACTTCCTCGTTGTGATGTTGGTGACTGCATGATGTCGGTGCCAGTTAAGTGATGGTGGTTGTGATGACGGTAATATGAGTACAAAATGCGGACTTTAAAGGGTAAATGATGGTGGTTGTGATGAAGGTAATATGAGTGCAAAATGCGGACTTTAAAGGGTAAATGATGGTGGTTGTGATGAAGGTAATATGAGTACAAAATGCGGACTTAAAGGGTAAATGATGGTGGTTGTGATGAAGGTAATATGAGTACAAAATGCGGACTTTAAAGGGTAAATGATGGTGGTTGTGGTGACGGTAATATGAGTACAAAATGCGGACTTTGAAGGGTAAATGATGGTGGTTGTGATGAAGGTAATATGAGTACAAAATGCGGACTTTAAAGGGTAAATGATGGTGGTTGTGATGAAGGTAATATGAGTACAAAATGCGGACTTTAAAGGGTAAATGATGGTGGTTGTGATGAAGGTAATATGAGTACATACTTCAGACGTTAAAGGGTAAATGATAGTGGTTGTGATGAAGGTAATATGAGTACAAAATGCGGACTTTAAAGGGTAAATGATAGTGGTTGTGATGACGGTAATATGAGTACAAAATGCGGACGTTAAAGGGTAAATGATAGTGGTTGTGATGACGGTAATGTGAGTACAAAATGCAGACTTCAGAGGGTAAATGATGGTGGTTGTGATGACGGTTTTCACTACCCTCCCAATAACTCCAACATTTTCCCTACCCTCCTAATAACCCCAACATTTTCCCTACCCTCCCAATAACCCCAACATTTTCCCTACCCTCCCAATAACCCCAACATTTTCCCTACCCTCCCAATAACCCCAACAATTTCCCTACCCTCCCAATAACCCCAACATTTTCCCTACCCTCCCAATAACCCCAATATTTTCACTACCCTCTCAATAACCCCAACATTTCACTACCCTCCCAATAACCCCAACATTTTCCCTACCCTCCCAATAACCCCAACATTTTCCCTACCCTCCCAATAACCCCAACATTTTCACTACCCTCCCAATAACCCCAACATTTTCCCTACCCTCCCAATAACCCCAACATTTTCCCTACCCTCCCAATAACCCCAATATTTTCACTACCCTCTCAATAACCCCAACATTTTCACTACCCTCCCAATAACCCCAACATTTTCCCTACCCTCCCAATAACCCCAACATTTTCCCTACCCTCCCAATAACCCCAACATTTTCCCTACCCTCCCAATAACCCCAATATTTTCCCTACCCTCCCAATAACCCCAATATTTTCACTACCCTCTCAATAACCCCAACATTTTCACTACCCTCCCAATAACCCCAACATTTTCCCCACCCTCCCAATAACCCCAACATTTTCCCTACCCTCCCAATAACCCCAATATTTTCACTACCCTCTCAATAACCCCAACATTTTCACTACCCTCCCAATAACCCCAACATTTTCCCTACCCTCCCAATAACCCCAACATTTTCCCTACCCTCCCAATAACCCCAACATTTTCCCTACCCTCCCAATAACCCCAATATTTTCACTACCCTCTCAATAACCCCAACATTTTCACTACCCTCCCAATAACCCCAACATTTTCCCTACCCTCCCAATAACCCCAACATTTTCCCTACCCTCCCAATAACCCCAATATTTTCACTACCCTCTCAATAACCCCAACATTTTCCCTACCCTCCCAATAACCCCAACATTTTCACTACCCTCTCAATAACCCCAACATTTTCCCTACCCTCCCAATAACCCCAATATTTTCACTACCCTCTCAATAACCCCAACATTTTCACTACCCTCCCAATAACCCCAACATTTTCCCTACCCTCCCAATAACCCCAACATTTTCCCTACCCTCCCAATAACCCCAATATTTTCACTACCCTCTCAATAACCCCAACATTTTCCCTACCCTCCCAATAACCCCAACATTTTCACTACCCTCCCAATAACCCCAACATTTTCACTACCCTCCCAATAGCCCCAACATTTTCACTACCCTCCCAATAACCCCAACATTTTCTCTACCCTCCCAATAACCCCAACATTTTCACTACCCTCCCAATAACCCCAACATTTTCACTACCCTCCCAATAACCCCAATATTTTCACTACCCTCCCAATAACCCCAACATTTTCCCTACCCTCCCAATAACCCCAACATTTTCACTACCCTCCCAATAACCCCAACATTTTCACTACCCTCCCAATAACCCCAACATTTTCACTACCCTCCCAATAACCCCAATATTTTCCCTACCCTCCCAATAACCCCAACATTTTCACTACCCTCCCAATAACCCCAACATTTTCCCTACCCTCCCAATAACCCCAACATTTTCACTACCCTCCCAATAACCCCAACATTTTCCCTACCCTCCCAATAACCCCAACATTTTCCCTACCCTCCCAATAACCCCAACATTTTCACTACCCTCCCAATAACCCCAACATTTTCACTACCCTCCCAATAACCCCAATATTTTCCCTACCCTCCCAATAACCCCAACATTTTCACTACCCTCCCAATAACCCCAACATTTTCACTACCCTCCCAATAACCCCAACATTTTCACTACCCTCCCAATAACCCCAACATTTTCCCTACCCTCCCAATAACCCCAACATTTTCACTACCCTCCCAATAACCCCAACATTTTCACTACCCTCCCAATAACCCCAACATTTTCCCTACCCTCCCAATAACCCCAACATTTTCACTACCCTCCCAATAACCCCAACATTTTCACTACCCTCCCAATAACCCCAATATTTTCACTACCCTCCCAATAACCCCAACATTTTCCCTACCCTCCCAATAACCCCAATATTTTCACTACCCCCCCAATAACCCCAACATTTTCACTACCCTCCCAATAACCCCAACATTTTCACAACCCCACTCACAGCATCAGCACCCAGACGCTTCCTGGTGGGGTTGGAGGGGTTGCCTGAAGCTGGGGTTGAAGCCCCCTCGTGGTTGTGGGAATTTGGGGGTGAGCTGGGTGAGCCATCACCCCCATCACCTGCAATGTTAGATTAGATGTTAGTTCAAGTTTTCCCAAAAAGGCATTCCAAAGAGAGGAAGGCACCATTTAACATGACGTCGAAGGAACGTGGAATTTATGCACTAGGTATGCACATAAAATTGAGAAGAATGTTCATAAAAGCCCACAGGTAAAAGTTGAAAGAGGAAGCAGTAGGTGCTGAAAAAAACAGGACAGCAGTGAACCAAAACAAGACAGTCCTTAACATAACAAAAACATCTGATTTCAACAAAAAAAGGCCTACCTAAACCTTTACTCCATGATATTTGGAATGAGTGAGGTTGAGTTAGGCTTTTCAATTTTATTAATTATGTAGTTAGCAATAAAAAGTTACACAGTCAGAAGTAAATAATTCAAGATAAGGTTTCTTGTGTCTCTGTCCATTATTTTTTGCAATGCAAGTCAACATCATAATGCATATTCTACTTAGAAAAGGGTAGACGGTAATAATGAATAGAGAAATGCATAAAGCTGAAGGGGTCAAAGACGGAGGAAAGGCTGAGAATGGCTGATACAGACAAGATAAATATGACACAGACATGCCAGAGAGAGGTCGGTTGCATGGTACGTCGGCTTCCTCAAAAATAAATTCCAGTTAAAGATGACTCCTACACCCACAACTGACTCAAACCCACAATAGATTCTAGATGTAGAAGACTCCTACACCCACAACATACTCCAGAAAAAGAAAAACAGACTCACAACAGACTCCCAAACCCACAAGGAACTCCAGAAGAAGAAAACTAGACCCACAACGGACTCCAGAAAAAGAAAAAAAGACTCCCAAGCCCATAATAGAATCCAGAAGTAGAAGACTTCCAAACCCACAAGGGACTCCAGAAGAAGAAAACTAGACCCCCAAAGGACTCCCAAACCCACAACAAACTCCAGAAGAAGTGAAAAAGACCTACAACAGACTCCAGAAAAAGCAAAACAGGCCCACAACAGACTGCAGAAAAAGTAAATCAGACTCCTAAATCCACAATAGATTCCAGAAGTAGAAGACTTCCAAACCTACAACAGACTCGAGAAGAAAAAATAAGACCCACAACAGACTTCCTCACTAAGTAGAGGGTAACGATAACATCAAGTCAGACCTTCATTGTCGAGGAACTTCTTGGGTTTGATAACTCGGCCGCTGCGGCTGGTCTGGGGCTCCGGCTCAGGCTCAGGCTGTGGTTAGAAAAGGAATGAGAAAGGCACCGTTTAGAATGGAGGTTTAGGGAACATGGAATCTATGCACAAGGTGTAAAGAAATAGTAGGCTGAGATGATAAAAGTTTATGAAACAGGATATTAAATTAGATCGTAGTTAAAGTCTCAGTATTACACTGATGGCGTTCCAAAGAGAGGAAGGCATCATTTGGTATGCCCTTGAGGAAACGCGGAATCTCTGCACAACGGGGATAGATACAGTAAGTTGAGAAGGGAGTTCTTGAAACATGATAAAAGTTGAAGAAGATAGCAGTAGGTGGTGAAAAACAGAACAGCAGTGACCCGATAAAATGATCCTTGACATAAATCAAAACATGTTTTTTTTTAACACAGAATGGCCTACCTAACTCTCAGATTGGGACCTCACATTTTTCCCTAGACAAAAACGTGCTTTTATTAACAACAAAAAAATGCTCCCCTCTCAGCTCGGGACCTCACAATTTCCCCTTGGGATTGCCAATTCCCATAGATACAATAGTTGTACCTCTCCCCTCTGTAAGGAGCAAGTCTTGCAGTGCATATTTCTGTGAATCTCTAAGACTAAAAAATGACAAGAGATATTTTATGTTTAAACCGCTCTTTTATTGGCTAACAAACTACACAGCCTAGGTGCGAGCATCACTTTTAATCTGGCAAACACTTCAACTCATGAATGAATAAATCTTATACTTTACCTTAGCTTGCTTTTTATTGGCTATAAAATTGTCTCGTTTTGGTTCAAGATCAGCCTCCTGTCGTGGCTTGTTTCTTACTGGCTGGTTGACGACATAGCCGTTGCACAAGCCAAACTCTACTTCCTATTGGGCAAGAAAATGGTCCAGCAGCACCTGTGAAAGCTCCACCTATAACTTTAGCCTTTTTGATTGGCCAGAAAATGACGTAGCCCCTGTGCAAGCCCCAACCTTCACCTTAGCTTGTTTCTTATTGGCTGGTTGTTGATCTAGCCTTTACACAAGCACCACCTCACCTCCTATTGGCTAGAAAACAACTCAGCACCTGTGCAAGCCCCATCCTTTACCTTAGCCTGTTTCTTATTGGCTAAAAAACAACGCAGCACATGTGCAAGCCCCACCATTCACCTTAGCCTGTTTCTTATTGGCTAAAAAACAACGCAGCACATGTGCAAGCCCCACCATTCACCTTAGCCTGTTTCTTATTGGCTAAAAAACAACGCAGCACATGTGCAAGCCCCACCATTCACCTTAGCCTGTTTCTTATTGGCTAAAAAACAACGCAGCACATGTGCAAGCCTCACCATTCACCTTAGCCTGTTTCTTATTGGCTAAAAAACAACGCAGCACATGTGCAAGCCCCACCATTCACCTTAGCCTGTTTCTTATTGGCTAAAAAACAACGCAGCACATGTGCAAGCCCCACCCTTCGCCTTAGCCTGTTTCTTATTGGCTAAAAAACAACGCAGCACATGTGCAAGCCCCACCATTCACCTTAGCCTGTTTCTTATTGGCTAAAAAACAACGCAGCACATGTGCAAGCCCCACCATTCACCTTAGCCTGTTTCTTATTGGCTAAAAAACAACGCAGCACATGTGCAAGCCCCACCCTTCGCCTTAGCCTGTTTCTTATTGGCCACATATTGTCCCAGCACCTGTGCAAGCCCCACCATTTACCTTAGCCGATTTTTTATTGGCTAGAAAATGACATAGTCCCTGTACAAGCCTCACTCTTTACCTTAGCCTGTTTCTTATTGGCTGGCTGCTCAGCCGAGTCAGTGTCAGCTCGCTTGCGTTTGTTGGAAGGCTCCTCAGTTGATGCAGACGCTGCCTGCTGCTGCTGAAACTTCTTGGATGCTGATGGAGTTTTGGGTGTGAGTTCCGATGCCAGCTGTGATACTGACGCTGGTATCGTCTGAAAATAAACGCTTTGATGAGCAACTACGAGAGATACTGACACTGGTATTGTATGAAAACAAATGCATTGAGGAAAAATACTTAGTTCAAAATGTATTCATTGACACATCGATCTCCTAGCTCTGATTGAAAGCCGTTATTGCTAAAACAAACAAACTTCAATTTTCATTGATTAACAACCAAGCATATTCTCATAATGTAAGCAAAGTTCTTATCCTGTAAGTTTTCAAGGCTTTTATTATACATAATTGAACATGTTATAAGAAGAAAACAGCGAGCAATAACAGGCACTACACGCACGCAGCAACAAAACATCACACACGCAACAGCTCAAACGTAACAGCACAACTCACAACATATTTCAATAAAACCAATGCACAACCCCAACACATAACAGAACACAACACAACACACCACCATACACACAGCAACAACACACAACCACAAAATGCAAAACTCACACACCACATAACACAACACAGCCACAGCACAACTCACACAACACAAACACAGCCACAGCACAACTCACACAACACAAACACAGGCAGAGCACAACTCATACAACACAAACACAGCCACAACACAACTCACACTACACAAACACAGCCACAGCACAACTCACACAACACAAACACAGCCACAGCACAACTCACACAACACAAACACAGCCACAGCACAACTCACACAACACAAACACAGCCACAGTACAACTCTCACAACAGAACACAACACACAATAACTACTAATAACTCTCACAACACATAACACAACACAACTCACAATGCTAGGGTCCCAGTCAGGATTGTTCTCTATCTCCCAGAGCCCCTCGTTGTGTGGTCGATAAACTACGTCTTCAGGATTCCTGACCACTATAAATTTGCCGACGGGCGATACTCAATGGACTGTGATGTTCAATAAATTATTTCCAAGTCTTTATTCTTTCCTTTTCCACGGAAATTACCGCTTTTCCATGCAGTTGAAAGGCCAATATTAATAACAGTTCCGGTAGTTTGATAATTTATTAAAAACGTGGTTAAATTAACCGAAGGAATTGCACTTTATTAACTAGCATTTGCAATGCGAATAAAAGTTCATGTTTATTGACAAACAGTTTTAAAAAGATTGTTTACAAGATGAAACTGGCAAAAACGCACTGTAAAGTTAGACGACTTGAGACTAGGAAAGTCCTCGACTCAGGTAGCGTAAACACACGAGCTCACAGCACAAGTAAAGCTACCGAGGCAGCCCGCAGGCGCAAGTGCTGACGACACTGTCAAACCTGACAACCGCACGTGTTGCTCAGAAAACACGGCGTACGAGTAGAGCATATAGGGGCAACAATCCACGCATTAGCCTGCGCGATACACCATAAGGTCTGCACCCTGCCTCGCTCTCTCTAAGACTCCTGACTGACCGACTCTCAGCCCAAACTTTGCTGCCGCTGCAGCCAGACTACTTCTTAGGCTGGTGTTTTAAGTAAGGTGGTCAACATAAGAAATGCCTCGGTCACACCCCCCAACGCCATCTAACAACAAATTTAAGGCGGGAGGTATGTAACCTTACAACGTAACATATTTAAAACACAAGACATTAGTATAGATAGGTAACAAAATATACTTTGATCTAAAACAGTCTCATTATGCAAAATTTTATTATTATGCTAATACTACTTTTATTATGCTTTATTACACACAGGAAAGATAATTTATTCAATCAACGAGTTGAAATTTAGAAACTATTCAACAATCGCTATCTGAATCGAATCGAGAAGACTCTGAATTCATTTCGCAACGAATATGGTCGGAAAGGTCCGGCCCATCCGAGATAGAAACTCGCTCGAAGTCGCGAATATCTTCTGGAAGCTGGAAGTCGCCCGTCGACCCACGATAAGTTTTCTTCATATCGAACTTGAACGCAGAGTCGGCACCGAAACACGGAAACTCTTGCCTCGCGCTGTTCAAAGCAAGTGCTCCGACTAACGCTTCCGCTGCTTTTCTTGCCGAAAATCTCGTCCAATGCTGCGATGAGCACTGACTATTTTTCTCAGAGTCACGTCGAGGCTTCAACTGGGCTGGAGCTGGAGCTACTTTCTCGTCATCGAATCTTGAAACATCCATGGCTGGAACTTCGGTTGTTTCATCGCTTAAGTTCTCCCACTCCAAGCTCTGTTGCTCGTCCGTCTGACTCAATTCTTTGTCTGTTGGTGAAGCTGAGACAGCCTGAGTCGCTCGTTGCTGCTCCTTTGTTGCTTCACAAATCTTGTCAGCCAACTTCGACAGAGACAAGCCCACACCGCCTATCATCGTGAAGTCTGGGAATGAACTTCGCTCATCCGGTAAAACCGGGGTTTGTGCCACCATCTCGCTCGTCTTTTGGAACTGTCGTCTGCTGCGTCTGTCTCGTACCTGCTGCTCATGTCGAGTGTCTGCACCGAAAACTGTGCCGTCGTCTTCTTCGCCGTACCAAGGTTTAAGTTGATTAAAATGAGCCGTTCGTGAATTAAAACCATCGAGCTTCTTTATTTTATAAGTAATGCCATTTTTGTCAACCTTTTCGACTATGAACGGACCGTCAAACTTTGGTGAGAATTTATTACTTGAAGGTAAATGAGGTAGTTTCTTCGCAACTTTTTGACCGATTTCGTATGGTTTAAAATTCTTATGAGGAAAACGCCAATAAGGCTGCGACAAAGGAATAGGTAGTTTATTTGCGATCTCGTTGAAAAAATCAGCTGGAGCATGACCAGTCTCGGAATGAAGCGTATTATTATATATAATTAAAACTCTTGTAAGTTGATCTGTCCATGGCGTCTTGTTCTCTTCACACGCTGTAGCTAGTAAATTCTTAAGGGTTGCGTTGAGCCTTTCTACAGCGCCGTTGCACTGCGGAGAATACGGCACTGTTCTAAAGTGTTTAACTCCGTGCCTTCTCAACATCGAAATGAAGGGGCGCCCTCGGAACTCGGGACCGTTGTCGGAAATTACCGTCTCCGGAAGCTTCACCAGGGTGCTAAAAACGGAGTTTTCCAAAGCTCTGGAAACTGTCGCTGACTTCTTGTTTCTAATCACGACTGCATTGGCAAACTTCGTGTAGAGATCGATGCCAACCAACAAATACTTCGCATTGCTTCGCCCCGGAGGAAGTTCCAAGAGATCCACAGCGTATTCTTCATACGGAGCTTTCGGCATACGTCGATATTGCGGCGCTCCACCTTTTGCTTTACCCTTGAACCTTTGACAGATGTTGCACTCTCCGACAACGTAAGCAACGATTGGTGGGAGTCTCGGACTGAAGAAATGTCGTAACATTGCCGCTACCGTTTTATCGCGACCAATGTGTCCTGATTTTTTATGGAACTCTCTAACCATGCTGGGAAGATTTCGAGCAGGGATCACCGGCACGCGGTGAATGCCTCCATACAGCACATCTTCATTCACCACCAACGTGTCGAAGTATTTTAGAAAAGTTCGTCCGTTTTTAAATGTTGATAATCTCTTCTTAATTTCAGATTCTGAAGTTTGTTGCTTTATTAATTTTATGAGCAACGAAATGAGAGGATCCGCTTTTTGTAGTTTTTGAAGTTCTTCTGTAGAAATGTGCAGAGATGTTTGATCAATAATTGCGTCCTTTTTATTTGTCAAAACAGGAGCTTGTTTAGAATTTGCAGAATCCTGAGGTTTCCTTTTGCAAGAAATTCGCGCTGACGGCGTCACTGCAGCCTCTGCTGTCCCATCGTCCTCAAGCTGGTACAGCACCTGGGAAGGCTGAACTTCATGCACAGGTAAGTCATCATTTGATTTGATAATGGTGTCTATATGCTGAATTAATATTTCATTGATAGTTTCTCCGTCTGGAAGAAGTAAATTGAAGTGCACACCACGTAAACTTTGTAAATGAATGGTAGGATCACTGGGAGAACTTTCAAACTTAACAACACCGATGCCGTCTTCATGCACACTCACATTCACTTTAAATCTTTTCACAAAAGCGTCCAACAAAAACCACTCTGGTAGAACACCACTTTGTCGCATAATTTTCAGCTTCCTAATCGTACTCTTGTCAAAAGAAAGTCCTAATGCACGAGGGTTCTTTAAAACTAAGTCCACAGTCTCTTCGCGAATAGTAACATGTTCATCTACACTGTCACACAATCCTAGCGAAAGCGCTTGAAAAAGTGAATCTGGGCCACCAGGAATTAATTTTACCTTGTGCCCGTGCAAAGAGACGCAATAGTTCTTGTCCACATCCTCACTGCTAATAGGAAATTCCACAACTCGAGACAAAGCATCTGCAACAACATTGTCTTTTCCTGCTACAAATTGAATTTCGTAGTGTCCACAATGCAGTTCTTCGTAAGTTCTCATTAACCTGGCGTCTACACTTTTCATATTGTTCAAATAAATTAATGCTCTGTGATCAGTTCTGATAATATACTTTTTGCCGTAGATAAAAGGTCTAAATGTTCGTACTGCCCATCGTAATCCAGCTAATTCTCGTTCTGTCGCGCTGTAATAAGATTCAACTTTGTTAAAAGTTGTGCTAGCATAAGCTATAACTTTCTCTTGGGAACTTTGCTCTTGCGTGAGCACGGCACCCGCTCCTACTCCACTGGCGTCTACAGTAATTATTAGCGGAGCAGCATTCTCTGAAAAATCGGGGTAGCTTAAAAGAGGTGGATTTGCTAGAATTTCTTTTAATTTGTAGAACGACTGAGAGCATTCTTCCGTCCAAACTAACTTATTTTGGGAGAGTAGTTCATTCAATGGTTTCATGATCGTGCTGGCATTAGGAATGTGTCTACGGAAAAAGTTGCACATACCGATAAATCTGCGCACTTGCCGTTGCGTCTTAGGCTGAGGATACTTTAAGATCGCCTCGATATTTGCTCCGTCGGGTAGAATTCCATCACGACTGACTTTGTGACCCAAATACGTCACCTCACGTCGGAAGAGCTCGCACTTCTCGGGTTTGATCTTCAATCCATGCTGCGCAAATCTGGACAACACTAAATCACAGTTTTTCACATGTTCACTGAAATTTCGACCTGTTACAATAATGTCGTCGATATACGTAATCGCTATGCTCCACGGAATTCCCGCTAATACTAGCGACATCAGTCTCATAAAAGACGCTGGCGAATTTATAGTTCCCATAGGCATTCTAGTCCATTGCCAATGTGAATCACCCGTAGAGAACGCAGTATACTCCCTACTTTGTTCATCTACTTCGATTTGATGGAAACCTTTCATGAGATCAAACGTACTGAAATATTGTGACCCTTGCAAATTTGATAAAGCATCAATTAAATTGGGTAATGGGAAAGAATCGGGTTTTGTGACCGCATTCAAGCGTCTGTAATCTACGCACAGTCGTAAAGTACCGTCGCGCTTTCGGATTGGCACCAAAGGGGAAGACCAAGGAGAAGATGATTTTTCGATTATACCACGCTTTTCTAATTTTTGTAACTCTAGCTCGACTTCGTGTCTTAACGGACCTTGAAATCGCCTATAGCGTTGCTTATCAGGATCATGACCCTGTACATCAATGACATGTTTAGTAGTAGAGGTGCATCCTAGATCGTACTCATGCTTAGAAATGGCTTTGCTGTTCTTATTTAACATAGCTTTAACTTCCGTTATCTGCGCATTTGTCAAATCAGTTGCTGAAAAATCGAACATTTCACCCACGTCTGTGCATTCATCAACAACACTACTCACACTGTTAATTTCATCATCATTATCACTTACCACAAAAATACCGACTTTCGTCTTCGGTTTTACTACTGCACGGCACGGGTTTAAGTTCATCATTTCCACTATCACATGGCCATTTCGAACACATCCTAGCGAATAAGCCATTTGAATGTCTAAATTTTCTTCCGACACTACGTTGACTGGCTGCAAGTAACCACACGTATCATCCGGAATAGTTACGTCTGACACTTTCACTTTCACTAGTTGTCTGTGGTTAGCTGGAATGACAATTTTATTTAAGTTCGACACAACACATTGCATTTGCAGACCCGGCTTAGTTTTCAATTTTACTGGGTAAGAAGGCTCATTCGGAGGAGAATAGCACAATTCACGTCGCACAGTATCAACAATCATGAAATGCCGCTCTAGATAATCTAACCCTAAAATTAATTTCTGGTTTGTCACATTAGATGGTACAACTAAAAGGGTGTGATCAGAGAAGAGCTCTTCAATCTCTATTCTTACTTTTATTTCTCCTATCACATTGATCGTGGACAAGCCAAATCCCTGTAATTTGCTTTTTACTGGACAATTTACTGGGGAGCTAATTCTCAACTTTTGAACACAGTCTTCGGAAATGACAGATACAGATGCCCCATTATCAATTAGTGCGTCAAAAACAGTCCCATTAATTTTTACTGCCAAATAATAGCAACTACTTTCAGCGGAAGGTTTAGTTTTCATCAAAAGATTTACATTTGCCGGGTCAGAGCTGTCCACCGTTGGTTCCTGACTCGCAACAGAAAAACTTTGGTTAAACATTGGCTTATCTTTACAGTTGAAAGACTTATGATCCGTCTCGCCACACCAACTACAAGCACCAAATTCTCGCTTAAACTGTCTACACTGAGCCAGAACATGCCCTTTACCGTTACAGAATTGACACGTTACATCACTATCTCTAGTTCTGGGAACACGATCTGAGTAAGACTGCCTTCTCTTTGGACAATATCTCGCAAAATGCCCGGGGTCATTACAAGAAAAACACTTTTTAGTTTGAGGCACAGTAACAAATTCTCTCGAGTTAGGATATCTAACTGAATCTTTACTCGACGCGGAAACTACTAACTCGTCAGAACTAGATTGCACAGCAACTGCTTGCACAGGCATAGGCTTCACAGAAAATGGTTCTAAAGCGGAAACTATTTGCACCATAGTATCAAGGGAAGGATTTTCACGGTTTGACATTTGCATACTAACTTGAGCTTTAATATAGATAGGTAGTGATTCTAATAACTTACTCATAATCATTTTGTCTCTTTCAGGAATGGATCCGAACGCTGATGCTGCAAGACCTGTTAGTCTCATAGCGTAGATGAGAAACGACTCTCCTGGAACTCGTTGTGACGTCATGAAGGCTGAGATTCTTGCAGTGTCGAAAACATTTCGAGGCGTAAACAAAGAGATCAAGTTCTTCTTCACATTCTGATAACCTAATCGGCTTGCACCCATGGCACTCAACGCAGACTGCGCACTACCCATCAGTAACGCATGCAAGGAAATGAGCCACGCATCACTGTTAGTCTCCTCAGGACCGTACGTATGCAACGCATACACTTCGAACATCCTGTAAAATTCCCTGATGTCACACGATTGAGAAGAGGGATCGAAAGGTGGAGGAGGCGGCTGAACACGCCTATTCATATTAGAAATAGCATCCGCTAAACGACCCATCACAAATCCCATATCCGATGAATTACGCTCACCGCCACTTCCACTGCGGTCCGACGCTGAAGAACCAGCAGCTCCTGAACTAGGCATCTTGAATTCTTAAAGTTCAGTTGAAAAATGTTCACTTTAAGTAACAAATTAATAGTTCACTGAAGTTGAAACACGAAACACGAACACTAAATTATCTGCCACCGATCACAGCACTGCACTTAGGAGAAACACAGGAACAACGAATCACAGTCCAATTAGCTCGACAATCCCATACTTCTGACACCAAGTTTGTGGTCGATAAACTACGTCTTCAGGATTCCTGACCACTATAAATTTGCCGACGGGCGATACTCAATGGACTGTGATGTTCAATAAATTATTTCCAAGTCTTTATTCTTTCCTTTTCCACGGAAATTACCGCTTTTCCATGCAGTTGAAAGGCCAATATTAATAACAGTTCCGGTAGTTTGATAATTTATTAAAAACGTGGTTAAATTAACCGAAGGAATTGCACTTTATTAACTAGCATTTGCAATGCGAATAAAAGTTCATGTTTATTGACAAACAGTTTTAAAAAGATTGTTTACAAGATGAAACTGGCAAAAACGCACTGTAAAGTTAGACGACTTGAGACTAGGAAAGTCCTCGACTCAGGTAGCGTAAACACACGAGCTCACAGCACAAGTAAAGCTACCGAGGCAGCCCGCAGGCGCAAGTGCTGACGACACTGTCAAACCTGACAACCGCACGTGTTGCTCAGAAAACACGGCGTACGAGTAGAGCATATAGGGGCAACAATCCACGCATTAGCCTGCGCGATACACCATAAGGTCTGCACCCTGCCTCGCTCTCTCTAAGACTCCTGACTGACCGACTCTCAGCCCAAACTTTGCTGCCGCTGCAGCCAGACTACTTCTTAGGCTGGTGTTTTAAGTAAGGTGGTCAACATAAGAAATGCCTCGGTCACAGTTGTAGAACTTGCGCTTCTGCGTCTTGCCAAAATGTTCCTTGTTCTCGTGGTATGGGAACAGGTCCTCGGCCTTGATGTTCCCGCTGGGGACACACAAGTCATGTAGAGAACATGTTTTTGTTACTTAATCTTATGCAGAGAACATGTTTTTGTTACTTAATCTTATGCAGAGAACATGTTTTTGCAAGCAACAATCCTACTTGTTACATAGGTAACTTGGACAACGCATTGAACATTATTAGATTAGAACGTGATTAGCAAATACATAGTGTGGTGATGTGGCATGATGGAGTGCCAGGAGTGGTGTGTGGTAGTGAGGGGCAGTGTGGTGATATGGCATGATGGTGTGATGTGTAGTAGAGAGGAGCAGTGCGGTGATGTGGCATGATGGAGTAGTGTGAGGTAGTGAGGGGCAGTGTGGTGATATGGCATGATGGAGTGGTGTGGGGTAGTGAGAGACAGTGTGGTGATGTGGCATGATGGAGTAGTGTGAGGTAGTGAGAGAGTGTGGTGATGTGGCATGATGGAGTGGTGTGAGGTAGTGAGGGACACTGTGGTGATGTGGCATGATGGGAGTGGTGCGAGGTAGTGAGGGACACTGTGGTGATGTGGCATGATGGGAGTGGTGCGAGGTAGTGAGGGACAGTGTGGTGATGTGGCATGATGGGAGTGGTGCGAGGTAGTGAGGGACAGTGTGGTGATGTGGCATGATGGGAGTGGTGCGAGGTAGTGAGGGACAGTGTGGTGATGTGGCATGATGGAGTGGTGTGAGGTAGTGAGGGACAGTGTGGTGATGTGGCATGATGGAGTGGTGTGAGGTAGTGAGGGACAGTGTGGTGATGTGGCATGATGGAGTGGTGTGAGGTTGTGAGGGGCAGTGTGGTGATGTGGTATGATGGAGTGGTGTGAGGTAGTGAGGGGCAGTGTGGTGATGTGGCATGATGGTGATGGAGTGGGGTGAGGTAGTGAGGGACAGTGTGGTGATGTGGCATGATGGAGTAGTGTGAGGTAGTGAGGGACAGTGTGGTGATGTGGCAGAATGGAGTGGTGTGAGGTAGTGAGGGGTAGTGAGGGACAGTGTGGTGATGTGGTGCAGTGAATTCAATTTCAAAAGCTATTATTTTCTAGAAATTTCAAGATATAAAAGTAGCGCATGTTCAAATACAAAGTTTTCCATACAAAAATGATGTAGTACAACAAGACAACTTCACCTCATGTAAAAAAGATACTTAGTCTACTGGAACAAAAGATCTTAAATTAAGGAATGCTCTTCCATTTTCAATTAATACTCAATATATTAATTACCAAGTAATATACATATATAATACTTGAACATAGCAACCTGAATAGTTCATTTGTATCAACAACTTTAAAAACCAATAGAGATATATATTTATAGTTAACACTCAATATATATAACAAATTTTAAGCTTGTGGTTACTATATGTATAATATTTCTACATAGCAACTAGATAGTTCATTAAATCTAAACAGCTTCAACAAACCCAAGGAACATACAAAGTCTGTTGAATCAAAAAATTAAATAAATTATGGACAGCGTCCCCCATACAGCCCTTCTTTATTATTGAACCTAGAGCAATGAAATTTGGTATACTGACAGGAAATGCAATTTGGAATCGTTTATACATATGGAAAAAAGGTGGTTTTCTTCAGCAAGAACAAGATATTCATAGAAAGTGAAATTTTTAGAGGGGTTTTCATAAATCTTCTCCAACAGTTTTTGAGCTACAGTGATGATTTTGGTATCATTGGATGCGGAAAGATAATGGCTTTTATAGAAGCTAAAATTTATTTCCCAAATTTCCTGTTTTATTTGAAAAAAATGAAAAATTTTTAGTGCATCCCGTGTTTTCAAGAAAATTTGGACTTATGACGTCATAACTTATCAACAAAAAGTAATTGTGAAATATTTTTTAGCTTCTATATAAGCCCTTGTCTTGCTGCATCCAATGATACCAAAATCATTACTGTAGCTCAAAAACTGTTGGAGGAGAAGATTTTTGAAACCCCAAAATCCAATGTTTACATTATAAGCAAAACAAAGAAACAAACAATGGTAATTAAAATTTTTTTTGAATTTTTGGTTCAGGTTAGACCCATGAGATCATTCTAGAGTAATCAAGAGTTATAGATGACATAGCAATGTCAAGCCGTGAAGAAAGTGCCAAGGAGTAGGTGTAACATGATAAAATAACCCTTCCCCCTCCCCTCCATTCTTCAAACCCCCATAGCGGGCGAACGAGTGAACGTACGAGTCTCATTTTTTCACAGGATGTACCTGACCTCTTGCACTTCTTATAGATGCAAAAATCCCAGTCTCTAAAAAAATCTCAAAAAACATGGAATCCTATGGGGGACGCTGTCCTTAAATAAATAAAATCAAGACAAGCTCTTCATAGCTGCAAAAACACCACAAACGACAAAACTTGTGACTCACGTTTCTCGGGTTCCGTAAAATATTATTGGGTATTTTTTCGGTGGCTTTCCACTCGGGTCAGGCTCAAACGGCTCGATCTGAGGACATGAGGGAACTTTAGCACAGACACAATCACGGTGGAGGAAACCAGGTAGGGTCATTTCTATGGGGGAAAATACGACTCTGGTTCGGCTAGCCAATAGAAAGGCTTTATTTCAAACAAACTTTATGACAACACCAAAACGCCATGTTGTTAGACCAATAGTGGAGCCAGATTTGGGGGTAGCAGTGCTACCAGATGCAATATGAGCGCTGCTATTGGTTTGTTGCCGTGACGTCAGTAAAACCACACCGTCAACAAAAAAAAGACTGGTTTGAACCTACCTTGTATCCTCTACTGTGGACACAATCAAAGCTTAATAATGAAATGACAGGTGTCTCTTTACCTTTTTCACAGTGGATTCATCCTATTTCAATGAATTTTAAACTGATGGCATATATTACCTTAAAAAAACTAGTCTAAAAATTCCCACATCTATAGGCGAGCTTATAAGCCTATAAATAATTTGAGATACATTGTTCCATTGGTAATTTTTTAATGGGATTACATGTATATCTTACTGGTAACTCTTAACATGCTGTGGGACGTATTTGCCCAACATAGAGAGATGGTTTAATTTATGAATAAATAGGCAAATTTATGTATTTTTTGTTCTATGTTATCACAATAGGCATGTGAGTGAACACATCAAATTGGCTGGTGGGTGTCTGTGACGCTCACAAGGAGACGCTCAATGACCGTATCTATGATACGAGTTTCACCAGTGCACAAGTACAAGAATATTTTGATGGCGGGTACTGTTGGCATAGATATATTTGTTGGGCATCCACAGCGGGAAGATTTAATGAAGGGAAATATAGAATTCTGTCATTTTTGAGGTGTCATGCAGACCTGTCTTCACAATAATTACTTTACAAGATTTATTTATAAAAATAAGACATGTAAATGAGCAAGCTTCTCAGTTGAGACTTCATATTTATTTGATGATGAAAGTAAAAAGTTTTACATAGATTATTATTCACAAAAAATACAATAATGTAACATGAAATCTAAATATTATGGAATTGATGAAGACAATATAGCAAATTAGCATAAACAAATATTCATCAAGTTATTTCATAAAGATTTCTTTGTTTGAAGTATTATTAAGTTGAGTTTCTCATGCATTAATTCAACAAAAAAAAAGCTTCCTAAAAGAATATGGCATTAGTGATAAAACAAAAGTGAAGACATTTTCAACTTTTAACACAATGATTAAAAAATTATATATATATATGATCAAGCAAAATAATTATGAAATTAAATTATTAATTAGCAAAAACATTAGGACTTTTCTTTCCCAAATTAAAACATGAACAACTCACAAATATGTAAACTTTTCTTACCCAAATTAAAACATGAACAACTAACAAATATTCAAACTTTTCTTACCCAAATTAAAACATGAACAACTAACAAATATTTTAACTTTTCTTACCCTAATTAAAACATGAACAACTAACAAATATTCAAACTTTTCTTACCCAAATTAAAATATGAACAACTAACAAATATTCAAACTTTTCTTACCCTAATTAAAACATGAACAACTAACAAATATTTAAACTTTTCTCACCCAAATTAAAACATGAACAACTAACAAATATTCAAACTTTTCTTACCCAAATTAAAATATGAACAACTAACAAATATTCAAACTTTTCTCACACAAATTAAAACATGAACAACTAACAAATATTCAAACTTTTCTTACCCTAATTAAAACATGAACAACTAACAAATATTTAAACTTTTCTTACCCTAATTAAAACATGAACAACTAACAAATATTTAAACTTTTCTTACCCTAATTAAAACATGAACAACTAACAAATATTTAAACTTTTCTTACCCTAATTAAAACATGAACAACTAACAAATATTTGAACTTTTCTTACCCTAATTAAAACATGAACAACTAACAAATATTCGAACTTTTCTTACCCAAATTAAAACATGAACAATTAACAAATATTCAAACTTTTTTAACATCAATTCATCAGTCAAAACAATAACAAAAGTACCAAGAATAGCGCAGAGCTAACCAAGACTTTTCAAGCCCAAATGAAATTTAAAATATAAAATGTAAACAAACTTGACTTACCCATCCAGGCCTGTGTGGGTACCCTTTAACTTTTGCAAATATGAAGTCATAAGGCTTAAATTCAACTTTGTTGGGCATATTATACTTGCTACTATGGTCTAAGTCACTTAATATCTGCACAACAGATGAGATTAGATGTTAGTTTCAGCCTCTGCATACACAACAGAGATGTTCCAAAGAGAGGAAGGAAGAAGGCACCATTTAGTACAGAAATATCTGCTCTGCAAGATGATGCAATATAAGATACAATAAGCATTTAATACCATAATCTCAAAAAATTAAAGCTATTTTTTTACTGTTCTTGTGCATTATTCATCTTCCAACGGTTTATTCTCCTTTGTTTGATGAAAGTGCATTTTCCTAAATTCGAAGTCATTACAAGACAACTGGGTCATTACAAGACAACATATTTTTATGTCAACAATTTGTAAAACATATGACAAAAATTGTACTTTAGATCACATAAAAATCAAATTTATCATTAAATGGTCGCACAATTAGAACTGATCTTCTGCATTTGAAATGTAAGCCAGAATGTACTAAAATTGAAATGGAGTATTCCACAACTTGTCCTTCCAGGCCATGTTTCACAATCCATGGACAAAAATTAATGAAACGGTTTAAAAAATACGACTACATGCAGTAGGCAAGTTGGCTGCAACTGTGCAAAAACTAGAGGCTGTTGCCCACTCATCATTAGCAACAATTTCAACTTCATGACCATTAAATAATTAATATATATATAAATAAACAATTAAAATATATATATATATCTACTTCACTCATGACTAAAAAATATTAAGAATTAGCTTACCCAAATTCAAGGATCATGCATGTAAAGATCCTCAATCAAACTTGGTAACACATTTTATGTATGACAAAGAGTAAAGAGAGAAGACAAAATTTATCAGCCCAAGGAAAAGTTGCTTCATGACATATACTTGAAATGAAAAACTCCTCCATTTAACTCTTAACTATTGTGTCCATGAATTCAAAGCTACTGTAAATTTTACCCTACTCAATTCTCTAATGACTAAATTTTTTGCCTCCTCAACAAAATACAAAGGCAATTTCTTTTAACCAATCACACATGATCCCAGAGAATGAGAACTTTCCAACAAAATGTTTGAAAAATAAGAATTTGAACGATTTCTTAACCCAATCATGCCGGAGGTTCAAATAGTGGCTCGTACTAAGGAAAATACAATAAAATGGCTTCTTTGAGAGACACTTAGAACATTTTCAACATTCATTTCAGAACTCTTATTGGAACAGTAACAATACAATAAACAATGCCTTGCTTTTTTATTTTCTATCATTCCTAATCAGCAGAAAACTTGGCATGATTAGCAGTCCTAAATGTAGGACGCCAGGCATAAATGATTCATTCATCTCCTTCAGAGAGTAGTACGTTGGTCAAAACTGTGTCCACTCAGATGACCAATGCACAACTTCAGCCAAATTAAAATTGTGGGAATTTGAAATTATTATTATTATTATATAAAAAAGTTTTAGCCTCCCCTAACCACAGCAAAGATGGTCTAAAAGAGGAAAGAGGATGGCACCATTTAGTATGGAGTTGAGGGAACGCAGAATCCATGCACAAGCTGCACAGAAACAGTAAGCTAAGAAAGAAGTTCATGAAACAAGAAAAAAGTTGAAGAAGAAAGTAGTAGGTGCTGAAAAACAGGACAGCAGTGAACTGAAAAAATTTGGTCTGTAACAAAACAAAAACCTATTTTATTACAACAAAAAGGAAGCCTACCTAACCATTAGCTCGGGCCCTCACATGGTTTTCCTGGGAGCGCTAATTCCCATAGATACAATAGTTGTATCCCCCTGAGGGGATTTGAACTTATTAACACAATGACTATTTAGTGCAACAAATGTGCACCACTAGGTAAATTACTCATTTATGCATGATTATTTCATGATTTATTTCATGATTATGTGGATAATTATAATGTAATATGCGGAGAATTATAATATAATACGTGGATTTTGTTCCATTTATCATACAACACTTGTGTCTAAACACTCCAATACTGTCTAAATTTCAGTCACATCTATTTCAGTTAGGTATAATTTCTGGACTTCTGTATATCAATTTTTAATAGTTCCACAAACTATGGCAGTTGCTCAACTAAATGGCATAACTTTGTCAATAAAGAGGTCATTAAAAAAAACAATGGTCAATATTTACTTTGGCATGTTAATGATTTTGAAAATTTTCTTGCTAGAAATAGGTAATAGAGCACATTTTAGAATGTTTTACATGACTGACAATTTGCTAGCAAATGCCTACTTTTCAAGATATAATATTAATAACATTGAGGTAAGAATATTATAAAGTCAGCTGTATTGCTGATGCTGTGTCAGGGTTGGCACATAAAAAATCCACCCAAAAAAGCCAAAAAAACACGTAAAAAACATACTAAAAAGTGTGGTTTTTTGGGCTTTTTAGGGTTTTATTAGTGCTATTTAAATTTCACTTGTTTTCAAGCTTACAGAATCAAAATGAGCTAAATATTTATATTGCCAAAAATTTATCCAAGCATTTGCATGACCATGACAATAAATATTGAAAACAAAAAAACACCACTAAAAAAATAAAACAATAAAAACTCTAATCACAAAAAAACTTGAGTAACTAGTATATTTCCATGAGTTCCATTTCCAAAGTAAAAAACAAAAACTAAGAAACAAATGCAGTTTGACTATTAGAGAGTATAGAGACTTCTGAATTCTTCCTCTGTCTTCTAGACTAGACTGCTACTACAGTCCTACTGTGTTTCTCTTTCTACATCCACTGCCATTTCATTGTCGCCATCCACATCATGATCATTTGTGAGGTGGCGATATATTGAGACCAATTTCTGTGCACGTTCCAATCCTAATCTATTTCTCAATTTATTCCACACAATTCCAAATGTTGAGAAAATTTTCTCAATGGATCCTGAACTTGCGGGGCAAGAATGAAGATTGCTTATAAACTTGCAGAAACTCTCTGCCAGTGTTTTTTCAGGAATCTGCATTTTCTGCTATTTCATGTCTTGAATATCCCACCATCAACCAGGAGTCATTGTCTTAATGATATTCTTGTTGAACAAGTGTTTTGGGAAGATGTTGGAGTCCTTCAATTATACAAATGAAGCGCACCGATGAACTCCGGATTGTACTCAGCCAACCACTCTTCAATATCTGTCTCCTGTGCAAGCTTGGCCTGAAATAAGTCTAACAATTATAGTCAGATGGGGTAAGACATGACCGCAGCCATCATGGGGTAAGAAAGTAAAGAAACGACTGGCCTATGGTGAGCATTCAAGCTACACTGGAACAAATTTGATGATTGAATCTGTTAAAACATTTATTTCTAATCATTTTGGTGTTTGTTGCTATCCTGAGCTGCAAAAAGTGATTTTTTTGGCAAATTTTTAAAAAATTTTTTTGACATGTCACTACATGTTGTGACATATAACAGTGTGGTTGACTAACTTGGCTTGCACTGCTAAGCACTCCAGCTCACACAATGCACATGTTAAGTTGTTAACAGCATGGCTGTTAAGTGATGTGCAGCTGTCTTGCTTCAAGTTGCTTGTGATGGTTACTTATGATCTGCAGGGTGCTTCCCTCTCACATGACTTGCATCTGTCTGATGCTAAAACAACACTATGAATTGACAAGCATAGCAATTCTCTTAGCACATCTTATATCTTTACAGACTGCAGAGCTATGTCGCTATGCATATGGTAATTGGTAAATGGTAATTGTGATGGACAAACTTAATTCATATATTGTTCATATAATGTAATAATTCATATGATAATGTAATATAATGATGGAAATAAAGTAATCAAATAACAATATTTACTCAATTAGTGTATATAAATATAAATCTGGAAAAGAGGCAACTGGAGCTGTGTGAATAACTCTTTCAAACAGAAACAGGTATTACAAAAAAACCAATAAAGCCCCCAAAAAAAACAATAAAACCCAAAAAACCAAATTTAACCCAAAAACAACGTGGGTTGGGTTTTTAAAAACCCAGGGTTTTTTCCATCCCTATGCAGTGTTGAAACACTTGCAATTTTTTTGGCACAAACACATCAGACTTGGTATGGCCAAGTTGAGCTTACTTAGGTCAGTTTATTCAAATAACCTAACATTACCAAACCTTATTTAGATTAATTTAGGTCAGTTTATTCAACTAACCTAACCTAGCCCAATCTAACTTAACCTAACATTATCTGGCCTAACCTCACCTATTGTAACATCAATGGCGTATTACAGCATATTTACATGGCCGTTTCTTCACTTTTACATACAACGTACCTCTAACTTCAAAGTTAAGTATCTTGAAAAGCAGGCATTTGCAAGACAATTGTAATTCATATGAAACACATGAAAATGTGCCCTACTACCACAAGTGTGGCAAAATTTTCAGAATCATTGATGTGCTGGAGTACATATTGACTAAACAAAACATTCTACAGAATTTATGGTAAATGTCAAGGAGTACTGACTTATCGATTTTAATGGTAGTTAGACTAAAATAAACAACTTTTACTCTATGCCCTTTCCATGAGAAATGAGTTTTTATTGAGTTATAGCGGTGCCACAACGTAATGAAACTGAACACTGAACACTTTCAATTATTACTCAGCTTTGTATAAGAATCCTAGATTGATTAAATAATTTTTGGTCGTTATGGAGTTTAATGCACTCACAGAAATTAAAAATTCTGGAACAATATTTATTTTTTGTCAGGCAAGGAAATTAATAATTTGGGGGCAAATAATCAATAAAGGAACACATTTAATAACCTTTTACAAGAATGACGTTCTGCTCGCTGATGCGTTATTTTTGAATAATTGTACTTTGAAGTTGGCGCCGGCGCCGTTATTTAGTTAATAAGGGTAGTTAACCCCCTATTACAAACGTAAAGAGGTTGGGTCGTGAGGGTTAGCCACTGTTCTTATAGGAAAAATTATAAATAAAGCTTCTAACCCACCCATTAGGGTGACGACCGCAATCTTGTTTACATCGGATCCAAGATGGCAGCGCCCATGGTGGTCGCCTGCCTGACCTAAAGTAAATATTGACCAAATTCTGTTCCAAAGAATCACTGAAAGTATACGTTTAAAAATGTTGGTAAATGTTGAGGATTAACCGGGAATCGATTTTCCACTTTTCGAATCCTAAACAAAGTGAATTAGATCAAAATAAACAAGTTTTTTCTATGCACTTTCCGTCGTAAATGAGTATTTTACGATTTATAGCGGTAGGCTTAGTTTTATCTTTGATGACGCATGCGCTCGGATAAACAGCTACTCGTTGATTTTCTAATTTGTGTTGCTTGAAACATGGTAATGACATCGAAATAAACTACTTTTCTTCTATACACTTTTTTCGTCTTATGAATATTTTACGAGTAAGCATGGTAGGTTTAGTTTCGTCTTTGATAACTACCATGGCCGGAAGCGAGACGCCATTGCAGTGTTGCCATTCATTGGGCTCGATGAATTACTTCCCGCTTCAAACACTTGAGTTGCGGTTACTAATTCACCGCTATAACTCGTAAAATACTTATTTAAGATGGGAAGTGAATAGAAGAAAACTTGTTTATTTTGATCTAATTAACTATATTAAGGCACCGAAAAATCATATATTGATTCCCGCTTAATCCTCAAACTTTCCCAAAATATTTTACAGGAATGACTCTCTGCTTGCTGATACGTTATTTTTGAGCTGTAACAACAATTACATTCAGATAGGAATAACATTATAAAGTCAGTTGCTTAGGTCATGCCCACTTTTTGGTGGGAGAAGAACAGCGTCAGTTTGGGTAAGTTAAGGTAAGCTATTTTAGGTTGAATTAGGTTATTTGAGGTTAGTTCATTTAAACCTAACCTCACCCATCGTTACATCAATACCGTATTAAAGCATAACTATGCGTTTGTTCCTTCACTTTTATATACAACGTTCCTATAACTTCAAAGTTGAATAATTAAAAAATTATGCATCAGCGAGTATAATGTCATTCTTGTAAAACATTTTTAGATGTGCTCCTTTGGCGATTCTTTGGAACAGAATTTTTAAGTCCCATGAATGGATTAAACTGCACATTGGCCCAAAAAATTCAATTTCCGTGAGTGCATTAAACTCCATAATGACCTAATTCTTCAATACAGAACACCATCTATAATTTAAACCTGCTCAACACAGAGCTTTCTTTAGTAAATTTTGTTACATCCAAAAACAGTAGTTATTAACTTTTGTTTCGCAGTGACCCAAAATAACTGTCTTGACTGAAGCATTCATAACTTTGATCTAAGGCAAACAATAAGATATTAGAACTACGCTTAATTTGGTATATGTGTAGTGTTGGGTAGTAATCAATTTTCCGCACTTTCCGTCATATTTTATGAGTTATAGCGGCAAATTAGTTACGGCAACTCAAGTGTTTGAAGCGGCAATTCATCGACCGCGTCGGATGGCAACACTGCAATGCAGTCTCGCTTCCAACTCGCTAGTCATTTAAGACAAAACTAAACCTACCGTTATAACTCGTTCAATACTCATTTGGGTAAATCTGAAGGATATTGTAGTTATCGATTTTCCACTTTTCGGTGCCTGAACCTAATTAATTGAATCAAAATGAACAAGTTTTCTTCTATGCACTTTCCGTCTCAAATGAGTATTTTACGATTTATAGCGGTAGGTTTAGTTTCGTCTTTGATGACGAATGCGCTCGAATAAACAGCTACTCATCGATTTTTGAATTTTGTTGCTTGAATCATGGTAATAACATCGAAATAAACAACTTTTCTTCTATACACTTTTTTCGTCAGATGAGTATTTAACAAGGTATAGCGGTAGGTTTGGTTTCGTCTTTGATGACGATCGCGTTGGAAGCGAGTGCGCATTGCAGAGTTGCTGTCCGACGGTCTCCTTGAATTACTTGCCGCTTCAAACACTGCAGTTACGGTAAGTCATTTACTGCTATAACTAATAAAATACTCACTTGAGACGAAAAGTGCATAGAAGAAAACTTGTTTATTTCGATCTAATTAACTATGCTTAGGCATCAAAATTTTAAAAATCGATAACTGTCATATCCTTCAGATTTACCCTTATTTGTGACGGAAAGTGCACAGAATAAAAATTGTTCATTTGGATCTAATTGACAATTTTCAGGTACCGAAAAGTGGAAAATCGATTCCTACCAAACGTTACACATTTATCCTAATTCCTTTCCATATGAAGGTAGAATTCCTCTCCTCTTACTGCTGATGGAAGGCAGCTTTTCCGCGTTAAACTTTTCACTTGTATAACTGTATCAGCAATTTTCAAGTGTTTCTTGAATGGCGATTCTTTCCAACGTGTATAATACTTGGGCTGAGTACCTCGGGGTGGGGTTAAGGTCTCTTGATTGAAGTCTTCAGCCACATTATGAGATGTGGACGGTTGTGGGCTACGAGCCAATGAAACACTTAGATGAGCACCTTGATGTATGGTAGAGGTCTCTTGATTGATGTCCTCCACCTCGTTTTGAGAAGTGTACGGTTGTGAACAATGAGCCAAGGTAGTCCTTGGCTGAGCATCTTGAGGTGAAGTGGAGGTCTCTTGATTGACGCTAAACACCTCAATAAGAGATGTACGCCTAGACAGTTTCGGACTACGAAATACGAGGCCTGTCGAAAAAGTATCCGACCTTTGGCCAGAAAAAATACTTCAACAACCTGACGGGGTTGGGACCCTAATCCCCTTCAAAGTAGGCTCCTTGTGCTTCCACACACTTAGCCCACCGATCTTTCCACTGCTGGAAACACCTCTGGAAGTCTTCTTTTGGAATGGTGTTCAGCTCTGTCGTCGCGTTCCGCATTATCTCTTCTCTACTCTCAAAACGGGATCCTTTCAGTGGTGTCTTCAATTTTGGAAACAACCAGAAGTCGCAAGGAGCCAGGTCTGGAGAGTAGGGAGGTTGGCGAACGGTCGTAATTCCATGTTTGGCCAAGAAATTGCGGATCAAATGGGATGAATGTGCGGGCGCGTTGTCGTGATGCAAGTGCCAGTTGTTCGCAGTCCACATGTCTGGTCAAAATGGCATGTGCAGAATCTTTACTCACTCCAACCTCTTGGGCAATCTCCCGCACGGTCAAACGACGATCTGCCATCACCAAATTTCGCACCCTCTCAACAACAGCTGCACTCCGAGAAGTTTTGGGCCTGCCACAACGCTGCTCACTCTCCGCTGATGTGCGGCCATCTTTGAATCGGTTGAACCACTCCTTAATTTGTGTTACACCCATAGCATCTTCCCCAAACACCTGCTGAATCTTACGAATTGTTTCAATTTGAGAATCACCAAGCTTTTGACAAAATTTGATGCAGTGTCTTTGCTCAATTCGTTCAGTCATCTTGCAAGAAAACTAAATCCGACAAACACTTAGAACAGCACCTTACTTGGCGACCACCAGTGACTGGCCCAAGTGAATGCGGTGAAAAAAGTCAAGCATGCGCATTAAGATTCCTCCTTCCACCGTGCACAGTGGCGCCGCCTTAGAATCACTACTTTGCGCGGGAAAAATTAAGGTCGGATACTTTTTCGACAGGCCTCGTACGGTCAAGTTATTCATGGGTTCTAATGAGGTTTGCAGAAGGGGTGCTGTATCTGGAAGTTCAACAAAGTTTTCACCACAAGTGGATATCGCCTCATTTGGTCTGCAACTGTCTTGGACATCAGGTTCATTCTCTGAGTCAGGATGTAACAGCGAAGACACAAGGCTTCCATCGCCGGAGGATCCTACAGATGCATTGAGTGAATCTGCAGGTGGATTAGAACTAGGCCTAGACATGATTCTTAAAGATTTATAGACGTTGTAGAGTTGGCTGTCCAAGCTACCATTTACAACATCGTAATTTTCTTCGAACCGTTCTTCATACTTAGTCAGGGTTTCAGGAAGGACGGTCATGTTCCCAACATCTTCAGAAACACAATCCCTGTGCAACCACGCATCACAGGTGTTGCATCCAATCCATGCCGTGTTGTCTTCCCACCTGTCTTTCCCACCACAGGCTTTGCAAGCAGCTCTAGATTTTTCATCTTCACTCTCGCTGGAACTTTCCTTACGAATCCTTGTAGACTTTCCTTTAGCTTGTTTCAGTGCCTTCTCATAAAGAGCCTCGCGTATTCCTTTGTATATCTTCCACAAAGGCCCATCTTCCAAATCATAGCCTTCATCATAACGTTTCTTGTATAGTGCAAGTTCGGCAGTGGACAAATTTGTTTCCACAATTGAAAGAGCTCTGGTCAACCCAAGAGACTCTTCTAGAGATGGTGCATGACTTGAGTTCCCCTTTTTAAATTTTTCAACACTCTTGGTATCTAAAAGCTTTGAAAAATCCACATGCTCAACATTGAACGGCCCTAGTCCTGCTGCTCTGAAACTAGAAACAACGTTGTTTGGCTTCCCACGCGCTTCTTTCCATGCAACATCAAACACAGGGAAAAAGTGTGTTTTGGTCATTTGCAGTCTGTTTTTGAGGTAGAAATCTTTAATGCTTCTGTTCCAGCCCTTTTTGAGGGGACCAAAGACACTTACATCTAAAGGTTGCAGGATGTGACTCGCATGGGGGGGAAAGCAGTACAAAATGATATCATGGTCCTTGCAGAAGTCAGAAACTGCTATGTTGATATGAGCAGTGTGACCATCCATGAATAGCAATATGGGAAAGGGTACCCTATATTTCATGTAAGGATAGAATAAGTTGGAGATCCACTCAAAGAAGGTATCAGCGGACAGCCATCCATTTTCAATGTGGCCCAAGTCGTAATCATCCTCATTGACGCCAGTGAGGTTGAACTTAGCCCATTTTTCCCCAGGAAAAAGAGCAAACAGTTTCATGAAGTCACCAGATGCTGATACACAAGAAAGTACTGTGATTTGTTGCCTAGTGTCAGGCGCAAGGCGGTGGACATTTTTTGTACCTCTCTCAGTAATTACTTGACACTTTCCTGTGGTTCCTTGGAGAGGAAAACCACTTTAGTCAATGTTGAAAATTCTGGACCCGTTTTTAGCTGACAGGAAAGTCTTAGCATCCAATCCATGTTCTTCTGATAAGAACTTTTGCAAACCATAGAACCATTGACGAATTGTCTGCTCGTTGACGTACGCCCTTTGGAAACCCAAGTTTTCTGGAGTTTGGGTACTCAAGTTAGGATGACGCTTAAGGAAACTGTACGTCCAGCCTTTAGATGGTAGATTATTAGTGAATACTCTTTGTTCTGCGCTCGTTAGGCCTTCTTTTTCAGCTTCATCCAGAACTGACTTAACAATGAAAGGGAGATCCTGTTTAGTCACGCCGTAACCAATCTTGGCCATGGTTACCATGTATCGTTGTAGACGATCCTCTTGTCCATGTGACAGGAAAAGCTGACGGCCTAAAGAACAATATCGGCAGTTAATATTTCATTTTAGGCTATTCTAAGATAGTCAAATTCAAAGTAAAAACAGATGATAACTAGGTACCTAAGAAACACTTATAAAAGCATAAATACATATTTCCTTTCAAGTGATCTGGATTACATGCAAAATTCATTCACCTCTTTTGTTAATCAGCACGGACTGCTTAAGGATACCGTCTGGGATTTTGACCTTTTTTTCTTCCAATTTGCTTGAAAATTGGCCAGTATATGTATTTTTTGAAAGTAAACCTTTTTTACTACAGTTTTTTTCGATTTAGGCCTTATTTTTTTACTAAAAATTAGTTTTTTGATACATTTATATGTATGTTTAAAGACGTATCAACTCATTGAATTTTGATGCTAGAACAAAACCAAAGACAGTTTTAAATTTCTTGAAGCATTTCTAACGAAGTTATAATTTAAAATTTTAACATTTCGAAAAACAATTTCTGTGATAAGCGATACTTTATAATAACATCACAAACAATTATTTTTGGGTTTGGAGCCGCATAACTTTTTTTTGTTTTCTAAAATTTGGGAAAGTCTAATTATAACTTGGTTAGAAATGTTTTAAGGATTTCAAAACTGTCTTTGGTTTTGTTCTAGCATCAAAACTCAAGGAGTTGATACAGTTTGAATGTTGAAAGGTATATGTTTTGGGTGTAAACCATAACAAAATTTTTGTTGAAGTGTAATGTAATGGATAATTTATGTAACTGAATGCAGTTTTAATTTTTATTTCAATAATTTCCATGCATAACTTCATATTCACATAGTGAATTGTGATTTCCAAAAAAAAAATGAAAAAATGAAATTTTTATATACATATAAATTATGAAATTTTTCATTTTCAGTCTGATTCTCATGAAATTTGACTACAGTTTGTAACTTTTGAAAAGAAACACAATTTTCTCTATTCATTTTCATGATTCAGGCCTTTGTTTCTGAAAAAATTGGAACAAGTCTCGCTGAGCGGCGAAGCCGCTCAGCGAGAATGAAAATATCGATTATAACTGGAATTTGATGCTGATTCCGAATCTGCAATTTGTTTTGACCGCTCTCAATTTTTTCGATTTTTTCATACATTTTTTTTTATTTTATTTTATACAAACCTTAACCTTAACCTAAACCTAACCTAACCTACCTAACCTAACCCAAACGTAACTAAAACCCAAAGCTTAACCCTAACTTCATTATGTTAATTAGGCCCTTAATGAAAAGGTTACAAATATACTAATCGTTCTTTCATTGTAAACTAGGTAATGGAAGACTGGGCAATTGCATCAGCTGAGAAGATTGGTGGACCAGGGAAAACAGTGGAAATTGATGAGTCAAGTTTGGAAAAAGGAAGTACAACAAGGGGCACCGAGTTGAAGGACAGTGGATTTTTGGAGGCGTTGAACGAGAGACTGGAAAGATTTTCCTAGTTCCAGTTGAGCAACGGAATGCTAACTCTCATTCGAATAATCAAGAAATGGATTCAGCCCGGAACGACCATTATTTCGGATTAAAATAAAAAAAAATGTATAAGAATTTAAAATTCCAAAAAATCACAAAAAATCCAAAAAATCGAGAGCGGTCAAAACAAATTGCATATTCGGAATCAGCTTCAAATTCCAGTTAAGGAGATCATCCGCAGGCAAATTCGGTCCCAGTGGCCTCCCCGACTAAAAATTTTTTTTTGTTGACAAAGGATCCTTAGGGGGTGGGTTATTGTGCCATAAAATTTTATGGCGCTACGGACGCTAGAAACCCCCCCCAGGGGGGTCTAAAGGGGACCAAATAACATAATTTTTGGACCTTTTTTTTATGTTGAAAAAGGATCCTTAGGGGGTGGGTGATTGTGCCATACAATTTTATGTCCCTACGGACCCTAGAACCCGCCCCCCTCCCGGGGGGGGGAGGATAAAAAAATGAAAATTTTTGGATCAAATTTCATTTTTTTTTTCTTACTTACGAACCAAAGCAACTGGAGGATGTTGTGCAAATTTGCAGACATTTTCAGAGAAAAACACCGAGATAGGCAATGCCACAAACAACGAGTGAAACGTAAAAAGATGCGCACCACTGAAATTGAAGATCCCGAGTGTGGCGGCGGCCAGCACTAGGGTTGAAAACTTTTCAAGTTTGAGAGTGCGATTGTTTTAGTTGATAATGTGAACATATATAATCGGAGTTGCTGTCTGTCTATAATCTGTTCAGCAACATTTGTTGAGTTTTGTGTTTCTATAATAAACGGAACAGACCTATAACTGGTGAAAACAAATGGAACTTTATTGGTTTACTTTATGTATACATATAAGTGGATAATAAGGATTATTTGAGGAATAAATAACGCCCAATAATACAAAATGGATACAGAATTGAAAAATACCGGCACCTATTCTTATAACGTCCAATCTATAATGAAAAATGTTCGCGTGTTCCAACAACGGCTACATGGTGAGTACTCAAATGAAATGTAATACTTCAATATAGTTTTATGCACAATATTTCTTACATGTTTCATTGAAATTCAAAAGGAAAACGTTGCTCATTATTTGTACATAGATATAGATCATAGAAACTGCATTCATGTACAAAAATTTTCATGATATTCCAATTCAATAGACACAGTTTGTTTTTCGGCTGTTGTGAAAAATTACCATTTTTACCATTCAAATCCCTATTCCTCATTGAGTTTTAGTGCTAGAACAAAATCAAAGACAGTTTTAGAATCCTTGAAACATTTCGAACAAAAGTAAAATCTCCTTTTCTTCAAATTCAAATTTTTCGAAAAAAATATTTAGCTCTAAACCCAAAAAATTATGGTTGGGCTAAGAAAATTTTGAAAAAATAAACAAAATTCGAATTTGAAAAAAAGGAGATTTTACTTTTGTTAGAAATGTTTCAAGGATTCTAAAACTGTCTTTGGTTTTGTTCTAGCATCAAAACTCAATGAGGAGTAGGGATTTGAAATACCCGTAAAAATGTACCAAAAAACTCATTTTTCGTCAAAAAACAAAACCAAAGGCCTAAATCGAAAAAGTGAATGGAGTAAAAAAGGTTTACGTTCCGAAAATACATATACTGGCCAATTTTCAGAAGAATCGGACAAAAAAAGTTGGTGGGTGCTCGAAATTTTGAGAACTCAAATAAAATGTAGTATTTCTATATAGTTTTATGTAAAATATTTCTTATATGTTTCATTGAAATTCACAAGGAAAATGTTGCTCATTATTTGTACATAGATATAGATCATGGAAACTGCATTCATGTACAAAAATTTTCATGATATTCTAATTCAATAGACATAGTTTGTTTTTAAACTGTAGTAAAAAATTACCATTTTTACCATTCAAATCCCTACTCCTCATTGAGTTTTGGTGCTAGAACAAAACCAAAGACAGTTTTAGAATCCTTGAAACATTTCTAACAAAAGTAAAATCTCCTTTTCTTCAAATTCAAATTTTTAGAAAAAATATTTAGCTCTAAACCCAAAAAATTATGGTTGGGCTAAGAAAATTTTGAAAAAATTAAAAAAATTCGAATTTGAAAAAAAGGAGATTTTACTTTTGTTAGAAATGTTCCAAGGATTCTAAAACTGTCTTTGGTTTTGTTCTAGCATCAAAATTCAATGATCCTTAGGGATTTGAAATACCCTTAAAAATGTACCAAAAAAACAATTTTTCGAAAAAAAAAAAATAAATAAGGCCTAAATCGAAAAAGTGACATGAGTAAAAAAGGTTTACTTTCACCAAATACATATACTGGCCAATTTTCAAACGAATCGGACAAAAAAAGTTTAAAAATCTGGATGATCTCCTTAAGCCAAAAAATTTGACATACTGGTTTTTGAGTTCATTTTCATGGATATTTCAAAATGTATCAACTCATTGAGTTTTGCTGTTAGAACAAAACCAGACACAGTTTTAGAATCTATGAAACATTTCCAACAAAAATGTATTGGGAAACTATCCATTTCCCTTTATGTTTTCTATTTATATGGGGTCAAAATCAGGTCGAAAATTTAAGATTTTTGTCCCATTACCCCCCTCTGGGGTAGGGGAGATTTATTGTCCGTAGCACCATAAAATTTTAGGACCAAATAGTCCACCGTCTAACTTTTCCAACAATAACATGAAAAATGCTCACCGGACCGACAGGGGCCTGACAGGGGCTTCGGACGGTATCCTTAATTACAATATATTTCTTACCTAACTAGCTTAGTTGATACTGGCATCCTGTTTTTCACTTTATCACAGATTGTTGCAATTGGAATGCCATATTTTACAGACGCAGCTCGGTATGTTGAGGATCCATTTTTAACCTCTACAATAGCACGTAATAGGTTCTCTTTGCTGTATTTCTTGCGAGTTTGAGCCATCTCTGTAAATACTTGTTTTTCTCATCTAAAGGTTAGTTTGTTTTATCAATCGCTTGAAATAAACTTAGAACAATATATAGATGAATGTAAAACACACAATTGCTATTTATATACAATATTTTAAGGAAATGAAACAGGCGTTCAATAGATCAATTCAGTTATTTAATAGAATTAAGAATTGAACAGCCTTGTTCGAGGCATAAATTCACGATTTATAAGGAATTTTGGGTCAATGTGAAGTTTAATGCAATCACGGAAATTAATAATTATATTCCAAAGAATCACTAAAGGAACCCATTTAAGAACGTTTTACATGAATGACATTCTGCTCGCTGATGCTTTTTTGAATTATTGAACTTTGAAGTTGGCCTTCCCGCGCCAAAGGAAGCGACCGTAATTCAATTATAAACGGAAGCTAACCCCCTATTACAAACGTAAAGAGGTTGGGTCGTGAGGGGGAGGCACAGTTCTTCCAGTGAAAATTATAAATAAAGCTTCTAACCCACCCACTTGGGTGACGACCGCAATCTTGTTTACATCGGGTCAAAGATGGCGACCACCATGGGCGCCGCCATCTTGGACCCGATGTCAACAAGATTGCGGTCGTCACCCTAATGGGTGGGTTAGAAGCTTTATTTATAATTTCTTTTCACTTGTATGGTGTGGTACTAAATGTGGTACTATGTCCGTAAATAATTAAAAATTAGCGTTCAAATAGCATGAAATTGTAAGATGTGTGTATAGTATTTAGTATTTTAGCATATTGTGTAAAGGTTTTAGCATGAAAATGAAAAGTTATATGAAATTGACATTGAACACAAGCAGCGTATTTGCTGTAAGGCTAGGGCAGTTAATAGTCATCAAAATACAAGTATTTTTCTTTTTTCATTAACATATCTTGCAATTAATAGTATTGCTTTAATTAATTTTATATTCATTTAAACTTTTTTGTATGAAATAAGTTTGTGAATTGCTTTTTACTTAGTTATTGCTGGCTGAACTAACTATCTTATTGATTTGAATTGTTGTGGTACTAGATATAAGGGTCTTGTTATTATTTATAGTTCATTTTTCTCAAACAATTGAAATGATGTCATGTAAGTATACAAGTTTGACTAGTTTTGTGAATATAGTCTTATAGAAATATTTTGTGGTAAGTGTGAAGCGTGTGCCAGTAATCGATTTTTAAGTTTTCGGTGCATTAAGGTAATTAATTGGATCAAAGTAAACAAGTTTTCTTCTGAGGACTTTCCGTCGGAAATGAGTACTTTACAAGTTATAGTGGTAAATGACCTACCGCAACTCCAGTCTTCAAAGCGAAAGTAATTCATCGAGCGCATCGGATGGCAACACTACAATGGACTCTCCCTTCTGATGCGCTCGAATGATTGAGCGCATTCTTGCCATCTAAGACAAAAGTTAACATACTGCTATAACTCATTATTTTTGGAGGATAATTTCTATTGTGTTATTAACTTAAAGATCCTAGAAGTGGGTTCAGGCTCTGTGGGGCCGGCAAATAATAAATTACGAAGTACCCAAACGCACTCTACCCAAACTAAACCTACCGCTGTAACTCGTTTAATACTAATTTGCGACGGAAAGTGCGTAGAAGAGAGGTTGTTTATTTCAATCTAATTAGCTATGTTTAGGCACTGAAAAGTGAGAAATTGATTATGGTCCTTCCTTTAACGTTTACTGTCATTTAAGTATGGAACATCTTTGTTTCATGTTCTTCATCTGTTAATTGATGATCCATTTGAAAGATAACTTCATCATAGCTTAGTAATTTTATGAAAATGTTTCGAAATATCTTTCATCTGATATGTTACTCCATGTAATCAAATAGTAGATGATAACATTCATGCTGAGAGTGAATTGACACTATTATCATCTATTGAAAAAATCATCTTGGCTTTAAAAATTTGGCACATGTTGTCGCAAATCCAGCCATTGCTCGTTACTTGCCGCCATAGCCATGTGGTAGAGGTTCTGCTGCCGTGCGGCAAGGACCCGAAATCGAATCTCGGCGCTGGCAGTGGCGATTTTCTCTGTTGGGTATAGGAGAAAAATTCCAAGCACAATACCCCACTCTACCCAGGTGTCTGAAATGGGTACCGGTCTTGACCGGGGGAAAGCGTCATGGCGTCCTGGCGTTAGTTATAAGGCATTTGAAAATTCAATGTACAAGGTGATATGTATCAGGCTTGATTGGAAATAAAGCATCCGTAGATGCCTTCATTATAATACTTAAGTCCTGCAAGTTACCCAACATCTTGCATAATAAGGGACTAAGGCTTTGTTACCTTAAAATAAGCCCTAATAGTAAAACGCTGCTAATTTATGACAAAGCAGGGCAATGGTGGGAGTGCTTCACTTTTCCTGGAGACTAACATCGTGAACATGAATAATTTGTTCATCTTATCTTCTTGTCGAATCCGAACCCCTATCGACGGGCTTGTGCAAGATGACGTGAGAGCTGCGCCTGGCTCGCCATGTTAGATCACTACCAGACTCGGTCGTGAGCGCATGTGCTTATGCGCGCTCTGCCTGACCGGTCCCGACCCCTGCTTCCGGGGCATTTTGCCCTAGACAGCCGGCTATATTGAAGAAGGTTTCGCCTGAAAACACTTTCTTCGAAGCTCTTCAGGTGAGCCTCCTATTTTTTGTTCACTTTGTCATAAAAAGCGTTTATTTGCAGTGTTCCCTGACCTGCTTAAGGCCAGTTGGCAAGAGTGTGTCCTTTGGAGCTAGTTAATTTTAGAAGTTGCGCCGTTTGGTCGGACGGCGGGACATACTTCTTTTTTCGAAGAAAGTGTTCTTCCTTTTTTCGAAGAATATTTTCATCATCTTCTTACGAAGTTAATATCTTTTTTCAATTAAAACATTAAAATTCTCTTAACGCTGCTGAAAGCAGTTTTTGACTAAAACGTCAAGCCAGCCGGTCTTTTACCGTGCCAGCCTTTTAACGGTAGAGCTTGGCTGGAGTTCGTTCGACAGGAAGAGATCCTGGTATCTATTTTTTTTTCTTTTTCTTGCATATTTTCGTTTCCTTTTTTAAAAAAAACTTTCTTCATTATAAACTGCAAACTATATATATTTCATTAAATTATGCTATAGCTGTGTAGCATATCGCTACAGAGCGTAAGAATTATGAATTTTCCCATTCGCACTTAAATAAATTAATTATTAGCATTAAAAATCTCACTCTAATTTATTGTCACGTCGTACAAGACGTGAGAAAATTTGAAGAATTTTGATAAATTTGTTGCGGCAACATTTTGCGGATCCGCGCTTCGTCCGCAAGAATGACGCCAACGTTTTATTTGTTTGAAGTGCGTGGGAGGAACAGGTTCCCGGATAATATTAAGTTTCTACGTAGTTAGAGAGTGAACTTGAGTGGGAAACTCATTCGATTTACGTGTTACCGCGCTGGCTATATTTTCGGGTGCTTTTAACATATTTGTGTTTAGATAGCGGTGAACAGCCGGCTTCTAGAGCATTCGAGGATGCTTCCGGTCGCTGGTGAACCACCCACATTAAGCTGGACTAGCCGTCGTAACGTGTCATAGCAAGTGCGCCGCAGTGTAATGTTTGGAAATGTCAGGTTCCACTTTGGCAGTACCTCAGAGGAAAAATGTGTGATTTTAACTGATGAATTTTTCTATCTCATTTCACTGCTCCAAGTGATTCTGTATTAAAGTTCAAATGTTTCTTCTTTCTTTTGCTCAGCAACATTGCATAATAGTCAAGCCATGTCAGCTATGTCGTCATAGAAAGTAAATACAGCGTTGTGAACAGTGTCATAGGCAGTAAATGTAATATGGAGAGACTGACATTTCAATGCTCTAGAATTGACACAGATGATTATTTGAAGTTTATTGCATTTCATAGATTGACGCAATTTATATTTATTTGAGAATACAAGTCAACCACTGCTTCACTATTTAAAGATTTGTGTATTAAAAAATACAAACTATGTTGTGGTTCTTCCATGAATTAGACACCAGTTGTTGATAGTAAAAAGTACACAGCGACACAGCGGGCTAAACTTGTATCGACTTTGGAAACATGAGTTTTTTCTGTCTTTAGTCGTTTCGTGTGATTTACTGCATTTTTACATTTGTACCTTTTTGAACCTTGAATCCGTGTTTGTCTAATTGTACATTTACATTCATTTCTTATCTTCAGCGACATATGTCAGATTTTTGTAATAAGCTGATGATGGGTAGTTGCCCGAAACGGTCTCAGTATGATGAAATTTTATCAGTGATTCTGCTCTCCTATTCTTATGAAAGTAAAAAATACTTTGTCAGCTGCCTGGCTCCTCACCCATGAGCTGTGCTGGGCAAACTGCGCCAGTCAGCAGGTGGAAGCCTAAAAAGAGAAAAAATTCTTAGGAGTAGACTGAGAATAAGCGCAGAAATTTGAGACCACCAGCTCATATGATTTGTGTTTTCAAGGCGACGCTGACAAACGTGTACTTGCCTCTCTCATTTTTTTTATGATAGAATTTATTGATAATGGTTGATTGATAACCTGAGTGACTTGCCCCTACTTTAGAGACCTAATTTTTGCTGTCTCTTTTCCACAGATAGGGTAAAGAAAGCCAGAGTAGGCACTTATTTTGCAGACTAAAATATGCTGTCACAGGTCTAAATTGAGGGACCTTTCCTCATCGTCTGTAAGTATTTTAGAGTATCCTCTTTCAACTTGTAATGTTACCTAACCCGTCTTCTCTTTTATATTGTGAAGCATTCATGTGAAAACTATGAACTTGTTGTGCGATCGTCCACTTTTGTTCAAATAAAGTGCTTATTGACTAATGACCGCTGTGTTAAGATTGTTAGATACGGATGTACACTCATATATATAACTTTGTGCTTCCTTAGAGAGACACTTTGAACATTGCTCTCAATCATTCCCTTCGACTAGTGACACGAGTTTACAATATTCGTGTGCGTATATCATGAATGTGTTCTTTCTAAATGTGTTACTCGACTAGAGACTTAATTTCTCTTCCGTCGATGCAACGGAAACCTTTTCTTGTTTGTGAACTTATTTCCCAGCCTACCGTCCCTGTGCACCTTGTGCGTAGATTCCGCGTTTCCCCAACCACACGCTAGATGGTGCCCTCCTCTTTCCTCTCTTGGGACACCTCTGTCGCGGTTAAGGGAGGCTAAAACTTTCTTATATGATAATACTAGTAATAGTAATGCGAATTGTTGTTGTGCTACGTCGTTAGCAGGGCGGCGAATTCTCTTTTTTATGTGCTGCTATTCTATGGCTTCTTATGTCCCACTCAGCTATTCTCGTGTACCTTCGGGGTATGGATTTACTTTCTTGTTGTGCGGTGCTATGTGAATGGTGCCTTCCCCTTCCCTTTCTTGGAACATCTTTGTCGCGATTGAGGGAGGCTAAAACTTTCCTATTTAATAATACTAGTAATGCGTCACGAATTCCGTTGTTAGAATATCGTACCTGGTTCTAACAACATTTAGCGGTTCTCTGTCTCTTGCTCAGGAAGTAGAAGGTTCCTTTCTCGTTATACATTAATTGCTTATTCGACTGTGATCTTAAATTAGGATTTCCTGTCACGCAATTCCTGGTCCGAGTCTGAATCATACTTGTCTGTGCAGATTCACGGAACCAGGGGATAAGAAATAAAAAACCTGAAGAGACCTCGTTTCCCTTTGGTCGTCCTACCGAGTTCCGTTCAATGGCGTGCCGAAGCGAAGATCAATTCCGCTAGCGCACGACATTACACCTAGTGTCCAGAGCTTGGCCGAAATAGGGAACTTTCTCTCTAAGGTCAAGTTTCGGCTACTCGAGCTATCTAAGTTGGGGTTAGACTTCTGTAGCGAGAAGTCTGGCAACCTACTATTTTCTTCTATCATTAAAACTTAACTCCCTGACTTCTTTCTCTTGGAACTCCTTCGCTATTTTAAAGCGAGCTTCTTTACATTAGAAATGTTTGAGAATGCACATCAAGTGCTTTTTCTTCTTGAAACTAAAAACTATCATAAACCTAAACCATCTCTTCCCTTCCGAAATGAGAGGGTGGGGGGAATTACCCGAGCTGAAGTTAGGGATCAAACTAAACCTTCTCCTGTGCTCGATAAGTTGCCCAGTGTTAAGGTTTGTCGTTTTTGTAATTTAACTGGCCACTCGTCCTTTTTCTGTAAGAAATTTGATACGCATGCAAAGCGCGTGAAACGAGTAGGTGAGTTACAATTATGTACAGTTTGTCTGAGTGGCAAACATGTAATTTCCGAGTGCCCTGCAAAAATTAAGGGTCTCCCATTTTCTTGTTCTTTATGCAAGGCTAACAACCACGTTAGTCCTATGTGTCCTAAATTTGTAGCATTTTCTACCCTTGCTACCGCCTCCTCATGATGGTTAAAGGCACGTCTTCGGATGTGCCCTATTGTAGCTCTTTCTACTAAGTGCTGCGGGGTAGTTAAGAGAATTAATTTCTTGATTGATACAGGTAGTCAGAAGTCGCTAATCGACTTAGCTACTGTTATCCCTGATTGTGCTACAGTTGATTTACAGAAACTTACTGTTAACACTGTAGGAGCTTCTGTCCCGTTAAGGGGTAAGCAAATTAACATTGAACTCGTGCTTCCAGACAGTGAGAAGTGTCGTGACTGCTCCTTCCTATCACGTTCCGCTCATTTTTCTCTGCCGTCATTCTTTGTTGTGATGCATGATACTTTTCTTCATGTGATGTTATTAGTCGTGACATTAAGATTATTCGTCACAATTCATATATTTTCTACTTGGTAATATCAAGGTAGCTGCCACCAATTCAGGGTTTATCTGAATAAATATTTAATTCAATCTTCGGTAAGCGTAAGTCCGGCTTAAGGCCATAAATTAATCGTGCATTTTAGCCGTGTTTCCTGGCTTCAAACATTCTCTTTTCTTTCTAAATCATCCATTCATTCTCTTCCTATCTATCTGAAGGGTATAGAGAAACACCGAAACATTAAAGAAATTCGCTATTGAACAAAAGAAAATATTGAGACATTAATTATCGAAAATACGCAACCTAATTGAACGTACGTGATTTACACATTCGCAACCCTAATATACTTAGAAGCGTGAGAGGGAACTAGAATCGACATGATTTCAGAGGGCGACTTATCTTAGATTCGGAGAACAGGATTTGCAGTCGAGCGTCGTCTGGCCGGCACTCTGGGGCGGCAACCATGTTTGGTTGAGAGTTGACAGACAAAGTTGACAGCTGGGGCTATGTTGCCGCGGATTTTAATGCAACATATTCACAAATGAATGTCACTGGGATATTCGGGTCATTTTAGTAGTTTTTGGATAATTAGCGTCGTTATGTGAGGCAAACCCCCGGTCCAACTGGACCAAGGAAGATGAATTAACTCGCGTGCGACTGCCTTTGGTGGTGCCCTTGCCCCGACTCCCTCTCGCTCTCGGAAGCAACCGCGTTTGGCGTCGCCTTGAGATGCCAACTTTGAATAACGACCTAACAAGGTTACCAATATGAACGTGATATATCCCTACTATCGAATAGAAAACATACATCATTAACCTTACCCTTATTACTATATAAAAATCCCCAAAAACAATGTTATACATATGAATTAAAGCAAATGAAAATACCCGTTGAGGTTCTTGGCATCTTCGGCTGGCGTGTTCGTTCGTTACGTGTATCGGCGGCGTCCGATCGTTCCTGTAGAGTCGACTGTTCTAGAATTCAACGATGTGATGCTTTCTCGCAGAAATCAGACTTAATATTTGGTCTTTAAGAATCATTTAGGATTATGTTGTAGGCCAGAGCACAATATCCAGATTCTTAGCGATGTTCCTTACATAGTTATGCGGAGAAGCATAACAGAAGTACGAGCTTGATGTCTTTGCTATGCAGAACTTAAACCTTCAAATGGGGATTAAGGGTCTGCAAGCTAAAATTGCTCAGTTTAAAACTAAGTTTCCTCTATCCACTTCCTTTCCGGAAATAGTTGAGGATAATATTCAAGTTAACGGCATTTTAGGTGTCGATGCTCTTCAAGCATTTAAAGTCCTTGAATTACAACGAGTAGCCGACTATAAGGTCATGCGTGTTTCTAATGGGTTTCTACATTTCGGGGACTTTAAGTGTTATAAGTCCTCTCTTTCTCCTGTTGTTGCCTCTGAAACCGAGACAATAAACAGTTGCTCACCAACTTCTGTTGTCAAGGTTGCTAACACTCTTTTAAGTAAAATTTCTTCTTCTTCTTCCTTTTCTGCTTTCTCAACTAAACCGAAATCTAAAAGAAACAAGTCTAAATGTAAACTAAACCTAAATCGTTACCGAAATACTCTGAGGACCTTTTTTGACTCTCCTAAAGTATGTTCTTCCGTGTTGGACGTTACCGAGAGCTGTGATGTACAGGCAGGTCTCGATAAACTATTAGACTTAGAACTCATAGGGGTGCCCTCGAAAGAGGAAGAGTATGACAAGGAATTAGAGGATTTCAAAAGTAGTGTCACTTATGCGGAAGGCAAGTATTCTGTTCGGTTACCATGGAATCGAAATTTATTATCTAAAGTTCCCCATAATTTCGGGCTCGCGAGGTTTCTTGCTCGTAAAGTTGCAGCTGATAATGCTCGTGGGGGGATTGAGAAGGAGTATAATGATGTTTTCCTTGAGCAACTCGAATTAGGAATAATAGAACCTTTGCCTTTCAAAACTTTGGATGTGCGAGTGCACAAATGGATTCCTCACCGACCTGTCGTGCGGGAGCACGTCGAGACCTCTAAAATTCGCCCTGTCTTCAACTGTTCTCTGAAAATAGGAAAGTTACCAAGTCTAAACGAAGTCTCGTATGTAGGTCCAAATCTTATGAACAATTTGTTGGGTCTCTTGGTGTATTTTCGTGCTAACTCCATAGTCTTACTTTCTGACATTTTTAAAGCTTTCCTTCAGGTAAAATTAGCCTGTGAATTTGACCGTAACCAATTCAGCTTCGTCCTTTACAAGGACGGTAAATTTCAATACTTTCGATACACGACTTTGTTGTTCGGGTTCGTGGCTTCTCCCTATATTCTGAACTATCTTCTTAAACTTCATGCTGACACTTTAACTGACCTAGTAATTCGAGACGTTATGGCCAATAAGCTGTACGTCGATAACTTAGTCTTTACCTCTAATAGTCCTGAGCTTACGTTTAGCACTTTTCAACGCGCTAACCGAGCCTTTGAAGAGAGTGGGTTTCCGTTGCGCAAATGGCAATCCAATAATTCTGAACTTCTTTCGCAAATTGACCCTGCTCTTTGTAGTGCCGAAGTGCACTCCAGAGTGTTGGGGTACTATGATGGAGTGGATAGCCCTACACTGGAGCACAGTATAGGTTCCACATAGACACAACACAGTTATAGTGCTGACAATAATACACAATGCAATGACATCAATTTAGGTATAGTTCACTCACCTCTTGGATACCTTAGTTAACTTAATACTCAATTAGAAGTACTGTGGTTAGCAAGAGTAGAGCGGAGATAGACGGGAATATATAGAATAGGGTAGCATAGAATTAGTACATTAGTTTAGAAATTAAGAGATTAGATACCAACCACAGTAGGTAATATTATGTACACACTCGGTCAACATTTACTTGTTGTCGAACCCGAGTTCACTGGTAGACTGACTGCGAGTGTTGCTGCCTCGAGCGTTGCCAACTATTGGTCTCTCTAACTAGAACTTACACTACTCGCTATATTACACCCCTCCCTCCTTAATTAGAAACCCCCCCCTGTATCCCCAGTCCCCTTATTCAATATAGTCAATCCTAAAGGTCCATTCTCACCACAGGCTTCCGAGCTCGGGTAGACCTGCGCGAGATGCTAGCGCTTGGAGGCTCGTGCATCCTAGCCTCCTGGGTGGGAATCGGGTAATCAGGTGTTTCGGAGTCAGGTTCATGGGTCGGAGGTGGCGGGTATGAATTTTGAGCAGGTTGTGGAAACACAACGGTTTCCTCCGTAGGTTGTTCCAAGGGTTCAGGGATGGTGTTCGAGCAGGTAATAACTTGGTCCTGGTGTCGACGAACGACCTCTCCCCCCTTCAGTTGGCACTTGTAGGATACCGGGCCTGTTTTCTCAATGGTGGTAGCAGGGGTCCATTTTGGGGAGCCCGGCGTGTATTGACGGACCATCACAGGTGACTCCAGCGGAATGTCAACCGCGCGAGACCCTGGGTGGTATCTTTTCTGAGCGTCCTGGCGTTGAGCAACTTTGGACGCGATTGCTTCTGACGGCCAAAGCAGATCAAGACGAGAGCGAACTTTCCTGCCTAGCATCAGTTCGGCAGGCGTAACACCTGTTGTCGTGTGAGGTGTTAGCCGATAGTTGAACAGGAACCTGTCTAGTGCTAGGCGTAGGGGTTCTGTTGACTTCCGTATATTCTTCTTGAAAGTTTGTACCATGCGCTCTGCCAGTCCATTAGTTGAAGGGTGGTATGGTGCGCTTGTAATATGTCGCATACCACATGCCTTCACAAATTCTTGGAATTCAGCCGATGTGAAACACGTTGCGTTGTCTGAAACAATTGTTACTGGGAATCCAAATGTCGCAAAAGTGTTTCAGGCACAAGATCGTTTCGCTAGAGGTAGTAGTAGATGTGGGAAAAATTTCAACCCACTTAGAGTGTGCATCCACGATCACTAGATAGTATTTTCCATCCATTGGGCCCGCGTAGTCAATGTGTATGCGATGCCAAGGCTTCGCAGGCCATTCCCACGGATGGAGTTCAGCTTTCGTCGGTGCGGCTCGAGTGCTCAGGCACTCGCTGCGTGACTTAGTTGTTTCTTCAAGATCTTTATCCAGAAGGGGCCACCACACGTAGCTGCGAGCTAACTCCTTCATCCTGGATGACCCAGCATGACCAGAGTGAAGTTCATCCACAATGGCTTGTCTGAGAGCTTGGGGTACAATAATTCTTGCTCCCCAGAGCACACAGCCATTTTGTGTGGACAATTCGTCTCGCCTCCTAGCATACGGAGCGAGATCAGGGTCACCAATTACCATCGAAGGCCAGCCTACTTGGCAGTATTTGTATACCTTTGAAAGTACTGGGTCCCTTAGGGTGCTGTCGCGGATGTGGGTGCTGGTGACTGGAGCTGACTCGAGGAAGTTTACTAAGGACGTCCATTCCGCAGGAATAGGTGTGGCTTCCTCGGGAGTTGTCAAGGGTAGACGACTGAGAGCATCAGCCGTACCCAACAGCACGCCAGACCGGTGACGCAAGGTGAACTTGTAGGACTGCAGTAGTAAAGCCCACCTTTGGATGCGCCCGGATGCCATCGGAGGAATGCTTCTACCCGGATCAAATAGTCCTAACAAAGGTTTGTGGTCCGTAACCACAGTGAAATCCTGTCCCCACAGGTAGCAATGAAATTTTCGAAGTGCGAACACCATAGCTAGGGCTTCTTTCTCAGTTTGAGAGTAGTTTCGTTCTGTTGCTGTTAGAGTTCGGGAGGCAAAATAGGCGGGGCGTTCAATCCCATCAATAAGGTGACACAGCACCGCTCCCACACCATACGCACTACTGTCAGCCACTACCACTATGGGTTTCTGAGGGTCAAAGTGGACTAGAGTCTGAGAGTCCAGGAGGGCTTGTTTAGATTTCTGGAAGGCTCTCGCCTGACTTGCATCCCATTTCCAAGGGGTTTTATCCCTCAGTAAGGTATTTAGGGGCTCCAGCATAGTTGCAGATGATTTTAGAAATTTCCTATAGAAATTTAGCAGCCCAAGGTAGGCTTTCAGTTGAGTTACATTAGTAGGAGCTGGTGCCTTCTGGATTGCTGCTACCTTCTCTGCAGTGGGGTGCAATCTATCCTTGTCAATTTGGTATCCAAGGTAGGATACCTGTGGCACTCCAATTTGACATTTATCCATTCTCAGTTTTAGCCCTGCCTCCTGTAGTTTAGATAAGACTTGATAGAGACGCTTGTTGTGCTCTTGCTCATTAGTCCTACCTTGGATACCAAATTGACAAGGATGGATTGCACCCCACTGCAGAGAAGGTAGCAGCAATCCAGAAGGCACCAGCTCCTACTAATGTAACTCAACTGAGAGCCTACCTTGGGCTGCTAAATTTCTATAGGAAATTTCTAAAATCATCTGCAACTATGCTGGAGCCCCTAAATACCTTACTGAGGGATAAAACCCCTTGGAAATGGGATGCAAGTCAGGAGAGAGCCTGTGGAACAGATGATTTGGTTAAAAAATGTCTTTGAATTGTTTTAAAAAATGAAGGTTTTTATGCATAATTCAAGCTCAAAAAAATTGAATGGAATACAGATCAGATGTAAAAGATAGAACTTTATTTTGTATTTGCATAGGGTTTTAATATGAGGGAATAAAGTACATGTGTACCTGACTGTTTGATAGGCAACATCATGCTCATCACTTGTAATACTGTTGATCAGTGCGGGTGTGGCAATAAATTGCATGTTGCAGGGCTGTATATTTAACAGTGAGGTACGCAAAGGCTCTTACGTAAAGATATTGACAGCTATACACGTTCAGCAGTAAGGGGGTTGTCATTGTGCTGTAATAACTCCTCTCTCTTTCCTTTCCTAAGTATGGAAGTGAGGGCAGCGTCAGGTTTTACTCGATTTTTTCCTCTTAATTATGCATAAGTTTTCTAGCTTTGAAATTGAATGTTAATAATTTGCAGTATCTTTGTTGAAGTGTCTTTTCTGTTGTTTTGAAAGTAATTCCTCAACAAGATACTCAGCTAGCATCCATGATAATCATTATGCAAACTTCATTAGGTAGCTTTAATATTTTGTTTTGAGTATAAATACTTTCAAACAGAATACGTGATACCTCATATTTTCTTATCAATAAAAGAGTTCATCACGGTATATTGTCTTTATGGTCCAGCTAAAATATAGGTCTTCACCATAGAGATGATTAAGGAAATCAACTTCGTGAAGTAATGGGCTGTTCTGTGTTCAAATAAATGCAGTATAAATAAGGAATGAAAGAAAACGTAGTGACTTGTCATTTTCTACTGTTATAATAATTGGATAATTAACAACGGTATGTAAAGAGCTATCAATTGAATGATTGAAAATGGAGAAGAAATGGAAACGTAGTACAATCAATGCAGTCGATCTTCAAGTAATGAATCTCATGAAAACGTCAACTTTAATGAAGAAAATCGGTTCAAATTATTTGCATCTCAGAACGAGCATTGCTAGTTGTCTAGCTGAGCCTAATATTTATTCACTTTAGGTCCGTGTAAGACGATACATAACTCCAAGATCGACTGTAACTGGTAATGCGATGGAAATCGGTGTAATTTTCGCTCCACATCTTTTTCAGCTCTATAAATTGGATAAAAAACTTATTTGAACAGAATAATTAACGCTCGGCATGACACTGTCAGTATTATTATTAATTCAAGAATTTCTATCCACAACAAAGGCAATCTGACGAGATTGAAGAACAAGGATTTTCTAGTATGGACCATAAAACAGTCAACGCCCGAAGTGTTCTCTAGTACAGGATACCCTGCGTATTGAAACAGCAATTTTGAAAAAAGGCGAAGAAGAAATTGCTAAGTATGCATCAGAACTGAAAAAAGCAATGTGAACGCTAATGATAGACCTGAATCATAGAATTGGACATTTGAGGGTGCTAGTCTATAGCAATGGACGATCAAATCAAAATTAGCTCGTTACCATCCAACGCTTGGGTAAGTGTATGTTTATACAGCAGAGCAGTCGAGAGCGGCACGAGGGGTGACAGCATCACAGCACCGGTCCTCTCTTATATGTAATCAAAATGCATGATGATGAATGAAAACAATCACAGCATAGTTCCTCTTAATTTGGCTGATGCGTTGTATACTTTGTTTAAATGATACAAAAAATGTTTTAGTTCAAAATTACGGGTCAATATAACGCACACATAGATTTACAGCCAAGCCGCTAAGCTGACGTTAGGATAGGTTAAATTAATTCAAAGCTTAAACCTACAGGACAGGCAATTTTTGAACAGGAAATTTGTTATAACATTTGCACTCAATACAGTGTGATTGCTTCGAACAATAATGCTCAACTAAAAATTGGGCATTACAGTAAATTTTTTCATTGTATTGGTGGAGGAGAATGAATGCAAATACTAAAAGCATATTTCTTTCTCTCTAAATTAACACCAAGTATTGTTGAACAGAATGAACCACAGCCAAGTTCCTTTATAAATATTTTCAAATAAACATTTGCTGTAATGCGTGGTATACTAATAATGGGACCTAATTTTAAAATGCATTGTAATGATTACGCATCATAGAAAATTCACTTTTTTAAAATTACGACTCATTGCAAAAATGCGATCACACAATTATTCTTCATTTACGGCTTACTGTAATGAAAGCACACTGAAGGCGATTGTTATTATGCATCGCATCAAAATGGAAGAAGTATTGCAGTAAGAGCTGTTACTTCTACTACAGGGTGTCCCACAAAAATGTCCCCGACTTTTTAATTGATTTTATCTCCGCTTCAAATTAACCTATTTGAATTGTCTTTTTTCACAATGCAGTAAATTTTGTTTTCTTTTCGAATAATTCAAGTTTTTGAAAATCTATTGAATAACCACTTTACAATGATTGATTTACTAAAAGGGATAGGAAAACTAATTGTTTCAAGGAAAATTTTTTAAAACGATACTGAGGTTCTTCCTTATTTTGCACTTTCCAAGAAACCAAGCAAACAAAAATTTAAAGGAGTAACAAATAATTACCATAAATCACGTTTAAATAAATAAAACAATTTACAATCCTTCGACATACCATCCATTTCTCTCAAGACAAACTTAACTTCTAGCCACAATTGAATGAAGAGTTGTGCGGATTATTTCACAGTTTCCTTTCAGTTCTTGAAACACTTCTTCAATTTGTTGTCAAAGAATTATCCACTAACGCATTTAAATACTGGTCATTATTTTTAATGATGATGGTCGATTTGTTGCAATCTTTGAATGGGACTAATCCAGCATTTTTATTAACATTTTTTACAACGGATACCGAAAAATAGGATTCGATAGTCTTGCCTTGATAATGATCGTTCTCAAGCTCTTCGTCTTGCAACAAGTTATATCTATTTTTACATCTAAATAAGGGGTCAACGTACGATTTGGTTATTTCGGAGGTGGTATCTGGAATTGCCACGGTCGCTATATTAACGAGGTCGCCGGCTCCCTCGGGCTTGATCAATTTCAAATCCCCCTTACTACCTTCACCTAGTTTAAAAAATCGCTTGACTTGCTCTCCGCCCAATGAACTTCACTTTTACCACGGTTTGTGCTACCTCTACCGCGTAAATACGCCTTATAGTTGCGGACTTCTGTACCGCTCGCTCTACAATTCTTTACTACATGGGTTCCGCCGCAGGCAAAGCATCCTCTCGGAAACTGACCTCTTTGAGATCTGCACTCAAAGTGCCCTACCATCGAACACGAATTACAATACGGAAACCCTGGTTTTTTCGTTCCTGAATTTCCTCCGAATTGACCAGAACCAGAAATACTACTGTCTGACTTTATCATGTTACATTCTAAATATCCATTTCCTCTATCACCTACGTAACCGCTAACCTCTCTTCCTCTAATACGAGGATTTCTGATCCAGGGTTTAGGAACAATCCTACGTACTCCTGATCGAAAATTCCTACGGTAATTTCCGACACTTCCGTAGAACACCTCGTTTTCCTGGAATTGATCTGGCTCTTCCAAAACTTCCTCAAATTCACTAGTCACCTCACCTACGTAACTCTCACTGTCTTGTCTGACATGATACTTTTGCGCGAGAATCTTTTTAGACTCGGACTGACTTCGCACTGCGGAAATTAACTTAGCTAATAGCTCCTCTGCAGTGGAAAATTGTGTTTCAAAAATTTTTCTAGAAACGACTCATCAAAAAGCGGGCCTAAGATCGCTAACGCCAAACTGTACGACATGCTGTCGCCTACAAATTTTTTCAACTCTGCCTGCGTCGCACAGTTCTGAAAATACGGGTGTCTCTCCCACCCCAGTGAGGTTGAATTTAAAATACTCTCCGTAAGCTTCCTAATCTTTGAAAACGCGTTCACGAGCTGCGCCGCGAGGGCATTTTTTTTAATAACTGCAATTCATTCAAGTCACAAGCTAAGGCATGAATACTTTTTTCACCACGCGAAACGTAAATATCTTCAAGAATCTGAACTACTTGATCGAAAGTATAGTTTAGGTCAGCGTTAACAAGTTTCGTCACTACTGCATTGAAGTCGCCTACGTTCTTATTTGCTGAGCGTACTAGAAATTCCTTGCGTCTTTCGTCACTGGTAGCATCTGGTAGCAACGTTAGGTAAGCCTTCAGGTTTTGGATATGGGTCGAGAATGTCTTATTTTCTAGGAACTCTCCATCATGGACCCGTCGTCTTCCCCTAAAGATAGGTAGCTCTGCATTCGTCATTATCGTTCCGACAGTAGGTACATTTATATTTGCAGCAATGTCACGTGCAAGTTGCGTCGTGTTTACATTACTAGGTCCAGCACTAGTACTTGGTCCCGCGGTCGCTGCGGTAGGAGTCGTCATTTCGCTAACTACTGTCTCACTAGTCACTCTTGGGGTACTCACCCGTCCGTATCTAGTTACAGTAGGTTCTGTCCGTATTATCTCGTCCTCACTATCAGAATAATCAGACATCAATCAATCCTATTTCCTCAACCAAATCAAAAATTTCCCTATTTGCAACAACAAGTCAAAACTGAAAATCAATAAAAGGTAAATCAAAAATTAACGCATACACGTAAAATAAAAAGAGAAATTATTGCGCCTAAATCTCACCTATACACAGAAAAATTAAATAGTTCTACACGTAAAATAATCACAGCAATAATATCAATACTTAATCACCAATACTTTCAATACGAGCAATAATTAGCTTCCCTACTCACAAAAATTAAACTTTTTTAAAACACCACAATCAAAATTAGCCTTGGTGACTGGTCAACAATATTGTGCGTCGCGCACGTGACTGCTGCAGCTCCAGACAAAGCTCTCGACGAAGCGTCAGAAAAAAAATATTGCTGCTCCACAGCAACAGAAATTTGCAGCTTAGAAATTTATCCCGAATTTTAAGACTCTAAAAATCAATTCCAAATGTTTTAGACACTTCCACTAACTCTCCTACACAATTACTGTAAACATTTACACTTACAATGGTTATTGGAGGTAAATATGTGGTAAATCGGCTACTTCCAGATACGGAGTACACAGCTGTGCCTTCGACCACTTTCACAACGCAACTGCCTGTTTACTGCAGTCTGCAGTACTCTCAGCTCACCGGATGGGCACGGGCAAAAAAAAATCCCGAGGCAAGAAGTGCAACAAAAAAGAAGGCTGCTTGGAGACAGAGCGCGCTAGCAAGTAACCAAAGAAGAAAAAAAATTTTTTAAAAAAGACTTAACTGTGAACAAGGGAGACAGCTGCAGCTCACGTCGCCTGCAGGCAATGGTGGGATGAGGTGCAGAAAATTATATTGACGGACGCTGCACGGTGGTACTGGTGTATATTGTGCACCACGTTGATGTACTTCTACTTGAAAAATGGCAGAACGTGTCACTCCACTGGTACAGTTATAGATGCAATTACACTGGAACAGTTATTGACACAATTTATACTGGTACAGTTAATTCTACACAGCCATAGTAAAAGATCTCAACACAAATTAAAATGTTTGTAGCACTTGCAGATGTAGAAAATTGTTTCTTCACTGGATGTTTGCTGGGAATGCAGCGATTTTAACTTCGAACACCAGCTCGATGTCATCTCCGGCTTCATACACCAAAATTCGTGTACGCAACGGTAAATCGTGGTGTAGAAAAATGCTAATTTGGGCGTATGCTTCTTGTAATACTTCTTTCGGTACACTTATTCCGAAAACGATTGTAGTTTCTTGCGGCTGCCACAGCTGATTATTTCCGCCGGTACACATCAGGATTTAATAGTGTTCAAAATTGCCAGTAATTGGACACTTGATATCCACTTAACACTTAAGCACGATTATGCAAGTGTGAGTTCTGTTCACCACATACCTTGGCCACCACATATACGGGGCAGGTAAACACTTGTGAAGCTTGGGCGGAGTTTATTTTGCCAGGTGTTGGCAGAAGGCAGGAGATTGATTGATTGAGCACCTGGCCTCGACAAGAGCGGCCTTTTATAGGTGTCGTCCAGATACAGAAAATGCTACTACAGATAAACATGTGCGGAGATGCCGCACAACTCGAGGGTCCATTGTAACTGGCAATGCGGCTGGAAATCTGTGTAAATTTTGCTTCAGATACTTTAACCTCTGTAAATAGAAGAAGAAACTTATACGATCAGAATTATCACTCGTTATGATATTGTTGGTACTAGCATTATTAATTCAAGATTCATTATCTACAATAAAGGCAATCTGACCAAAGTAAATAAAAGGGATTTCTAGTATGGACCAAAAAACAGAGTCAACCCACGAAGTGTTTTCTTGCACAGGATACCCTCCGCATCGAAATAATTTTGAAAAGTACAAAGAAGAAATAGCGAGGTAGGCAACAGAACTGAAAGAAGCTAAGTGAACACAAAATAGACCTTTAGTGGCTTTTTATCACAAAGTTCAACTGTACACTTGATTAAAGGTGCCAGTCTATCGCATGGGATGATCAAACCAAATCAAAGTTGGCTCGTTACCCATCCTACGCTTAGGTTAGATTATCAGATTAGATTATAGGTTAGTTTAAGCCTCCATTACCGCTCAAAAATATAGAGCAAATTGAAGAGAGGAAGGCACCATTTAGAATGGATGTATGGGAATGCGGAATCTATGCACAAGATGCATGGAAACAGTAAGTTGAGAAAAAAATAGTAGGAGCTGAAAAACAAGACACCAGTGAAACGAAAATGGTAGTCCTTAAGATAGAAAAATACATCATATTTCAACAAAAAGGCCAACCTAACTCTCAGCTCAGGCCCTCACACATTTCCCCCTGAGAGTGTTAATTCCCATATATACAACAACCCTGAGTGGTCCTACGCTAGGGTATAAACATATATATCCATATTTGGAAATAAAATGCAAACTTCTCGTTGTGATATTCTAAACTCACAATATAGTAACAAATTTTTTAAAGCTTGACTTCTCTCTATCAGTAAAAATACATTGTTCCTAGTAGTAGTAGTAGTAGTATCAGCATCGATTTGCTAGCGCTTCAGTAATTCGTACTATATCGCGCCGTCCACACGGCTCAGGACCTTAGGATTATTTCTTGGGTCACAGCATCACAGCACAGGTCCTCTCTTATAATTATAATGCATGGTAAAGAATGGAAATAATCAAAGCAGAGTTCCTCTCAATTTTGCTTTGATGCTTTGTATTCATTGTTCAAATGCTATATAAATTGTTTCCGTTTAAAATTCCGACTCAAAATAACGCATCCATAAATTTACAGGCAAGCCACAAAGTTGATGTCAGATAGCTTAGATTAATTCATAGTTTAAACCTACCAGACAGAAAATTTTGAATTCGCTATAAACATTTGTACTCAATTCCACATAATTTCTCAATACATTATTAATGCATTCTACTAAATACCAGGCATTATAGTAAATTTATTTATTGCATTGGAGGCGCAAAATGATGAATTCAAAAATTCAGAGCATCCTTCCCTTTCTCTAACTTAACACCAGTATCGTTTAACAGAATGAAGCACAGCAATTTCCTTTTCAAAATATTTTAAAAATAAACATTTGCTGTTATTTTTTGCTCTTTAACAACAACGAGCTCTAATTTTAAGAAGCATTGTAATAATTACGCATCTTCAAAGGAAATTCCTGTTCTTAAAATTACGACTCATTGTGAAAATACTATAACAAAATTATTCTGCTTAATTTATGACCAACTATAATGGTTGGACATTGACGGTAATTATTTCCATACATTGCATCGAAATGAAAGAAAAAAATGGCAGTAGCAGCTGTAACTTCTACTATAATAAATGCCAGTAATCACAGGAAAAAACCTCTCTTAAAATTAAAAATCCGTTACATGAATGTTACTCATGTCTAATATTACTCCTTTTCTTGCAATTGCGATACATTATAATGAATGGAAAGTAACAAACATGCCCAGTTAAAGATATTCATGATGGAAACCTAATCACTCTCGCTCTCATTTCTTTTTCGTTTCTGGCCTTTGCTTCCACCGGACATATGTTTTACCATTTGTTCCATCAATGAATTAAATTTGGCTTGAACCTCAACAGCCTTGTCAAAGACTTCAATTACTTTCTGCTGGCGAGCAGCTTGGCCCTCCAAATAATTTCTTAAAAATTCATTATGGCGCATTGGTTTCAAAGACTTTTTCTTATTCAATCTTTCCGAGGCAGTTGAGGTCTGCTCAGGCCAATTTTCTCCGTCGTCAACATCAGTCACCTCCACCTCCACCAGATCCTCGGGAGCAGTCGATGGCTCTCCTGCTGATGAGCCAGATGCAGATGATGTCGATGCCACTGGCATTGAGGTTTTCGCAGATGCTGCAACAGTTAGTGAAGGCATTTTCTTAAAAACATTTCCACCGACAGAAGAGGGAACTTGTACCGTACAGGCCGTTGGAGTAACACTCCGTTTAGTTGGACGCTCCAAGTCAATGACATCCGGTCGAGCAGAAGTTCCTGCAGTAGAGGTTGATAGATTTGATGAGTCGTAGAGGAATGGCATCTGAACAGCATGACTGCTGCCCACGATGCGCTCCAAGTACTTGAAGTGGAACAATTCCCGTTGGCTGCTCGCCCCGGTTGCCTTACAATTGCTGACAAAAGTTTTGAAGGCGCGCAGCATATTCTTATATTTGTTGGAGCATTGCTCACCCGACACGCTTCCAACCGTAGACTGCTGTAAAATAATTTAATTTATTTTATTTTCCTACAACCGAAAAATTATTCCGTCTAAGTACAGCTGAGCTTAAGAAAAAAATAATCTCGCTGGCAGAATTAGCATATGTTAACACTTCCGGTAATGAATGACTTACTTTCAATTACTTCAGCTCCTAAGCTTATTACTAAGTGAAAGTTCAATTAAGCAAGTTTGAGCATTGTGTTTCAACAAGCCTAAGGAACCCCTTTTGAGCGTAACTGATGGAAAATGCAGCAATTTTTTCCTCAATAAAGCATATGAAAATCAGTAAGAAATGAGACAAGCTTGATGCTCAGCAGTGTTCGGTTTCCAATTCACGTTCTTAAAATGCACTACTACAGTAAGGCTTCACTATTTATTCCTAATCCTCAAACATATACCAATACAATTTCAAACTACACAAGCGTTTTTCAACTTGAAATCTCAGCAGTTCAAGCATGTAAGACATGAAATTTTCGCTCCCTTATTCCCCGAAGTTTCCCGGGAGAGAAAAACACCGGAAGAAGAAGGAGGTTGTATTGGGCGCGGGTGAATACGTCACTGAAAAAACAAGGGTTATTTAGTTCTACAAATAAATCAGCTTGAAGGCACAAAGAAAGTATCTAAGTTTACAACTAAATTAGCTCGGCGGCACAAGGAAAGAACATTCTTTATGCATTAACCTAGTATCACGATCACAAGGCGATCAATGCCTCTGCGACATAAACAGTTTCGAAACAACGCAGATTACAAGAAACATAAGAAGCACTGAGAGAAAACAAAATGTAAAATTAAATAAGAAGTTTCTAATCGTCTCCGATTTATTACTAGAGCTTAGCTGCTGGTACAACAGAGGTAACCAGAGAGTATTACTCGATTATTCTACCTTTACATCTTTTAAAAATTAGTTATCACTCGACACGACGGAAACAAGGTGGTACGTCTTTACACTTCAAAATACTCACATCTTTATATGCGAGACCTCCGCTATGACACCGACCCTAAGCTACTTTTCATGTTTTACATTGCCTGTAAAGTAAAATAAATCACATTAAATTATTATCATACGCACACGCGATTTGCAAACCAGACTAGGCTTAACTTTACAAAGACACGAAAGGGGGTCAAGGTCGGCCATTTTTTATAAGGCGCTCGAGGCGCAGCAATACACACCTGCATATAGATGACTCGTAAATGCACAAGACCTTCAAATACAATCATAACGCTGCAAATTAAAGCATCTCGGCCCCTTCAATAAATAACGCACTTCTTCGATCATACAAATGATTTTGAGACTCAGTGGTCAAAAACCTACAGAGAACTAAAAAATACACTTCATGAGTGGCTGATCATTCATTCAAGATATGATCTGATGAGTGCAAACCTAAACCCAATAATTTTTCCCGATACAACAGAAGTTTTACAGTACGCAAGCGCATTGAAGATAACAGTACGCACAATCAAAATTAAAATGATAGAACTGTATTAATAAAAAATCATTTGAATAAGATAAAACGCATAGTGAAAACATTCTGAAGTTACTGAAGTACACACTTGAAAATTTGACACACGCAAAGGTAGAATGGCTATCTACCGTTCTTACAGATATAAGGCACACTTTCACTTCAGTTCCTTACTCTTATTAAGTTCGATCATCACTTAAAAAAGGATTAACACACATTTAAGGCGCAGGCACAAGAGAAATTAGGAGGGCGCCTGAGCACGAAATGTCACACCTTGCTCTCGGAAGAGCCCTTGCTAAAGTGCAAGCGGGAGCTATTCCACAAGAGACGCCAACGAGAATGTTACCAAAAAACCCCAGCATACGCTTAAGAAAAAACCCAGATCAGCGAAAAAAGGCGCTAATGAATAAATTTTCTTACCCTTTTTTATTGTTTTCGAGGTTACCAAGTAGTACAATCATTTTTGCTCCTTGAAATTAATTGTTTTGCCAACACAATTCATGACTGTAAACCCCAGGAGACAGATAAAAAACCCAGATCCGCGGTTAAAACCCCAGAATGCGCAGCCCGCTGACAGAATCTACGAACGGGCAGAGAACTCCAGCAATTAATCCTACATGCGCGAACAGAGCTAGAACGTTTGAATATGTATCGGACTTTTTTATTCTTATATTTAATAAAGATATTATCGACTTCATAAATCGACATTTAGAGTCATTAACGATTAATTTTGCTGATATAATTAAGTTATTGACCTAATATCGCTCATTTCAAATTCACGAATTCGTTCTGGAACTTTTCAGGACAGTCAAATGAGAATCGGTTCATTTAAATGGCGGGCTAAAACCCAAATGACTTAAAGACGGAGAAAGGCATGACACTCCCCCCTATTTAGGAAAAATACACAGGAAAACATCCTTGCGACGGCTTCAAGAGAGCACGTAAAGAGTACCTTAGCTTGGTACACGATAATCAGTAACATTACGCTTACACTAAAAGACCATAAAATCAATCCGTTTACAATACGAAATTTCTTAAATCTAGATAGAGATCAATGTTCCTTAGTCCGATAGGCACAAGAACAACGCACGTGACTAGTGTTAGGAACGTTACGAGCGAATAATACAACAAAATTAGAGGCGAATCCCGTCAGTAGTCAAAATCTAATACTCTATAGTAGGCAAACCGCAAACTGACTTAGTGAGAGATAGATAGGGGAGGAAAAACGAACGTGCTTCACGCATCACACCACTACCGGGAGAGGAAGGAGAAGTCTGCAGCTCTTCACCTCCCCCCATCAGCAGCAGTGAGACACCTTCCGCCGACCGCTTGAAATAAGCTTATTAAAAAATAGGTAAGCTCGACAGGGAGACTGGAAGGACGCGTCACAGTTGCGGCGGGCACGATGGATAGAGTACACTAATCAAATTGATTCAAGAATCGGAACTATGAGGTCTAGTTGTCTCCACGGAGACCTAAACTTACTACCTTGCCTATCGGACGTTCGCACGCTATCGTACCTCCCGCAGTAGCGGCCCGAGATACCACTACGGAACGCACTAGACCGTCCTCGCTCTTCTTGACCCTGACTACCCTACCCATCGCCCATTTATTTCTCGGAGCGGGCTCGACGAGCATGACGATGTCTCCAGGGCTCAAGTTGGTTGTCCTCTTCGTCCACTTGGAGCGCGATTGAAGCTCCTGTATGTAGTCGCTTTTCCACTTCTGCCAGAAGACCTCTGCCAGATGGTTGACTCTACGCCAGCGCTTCTTTCCGTAGGCTATGAGGTCCGCAGGGGAGGTGTCGCAGAGAGGAGGGTTGTCGCCCGCTTCTTTCAACGTTAGGAGCATGTTGGGAGTCAGGGGTTGTGGATCATTAGGGTCGCTCGATAGGGACCATAATGGCGTGTTGTTGACGATTGATGCTGCTTCTTGAAAAAAGGTGTAGAGCTAATCTCTACTAGGTGTTCGCATGCCGCACTGGGAAAGCGAGAACAACATGGCCTTCTTTATAGCTCCCACTTTACGTTCCCAAACTCCACCAAAATGGGGTGCGTGAGGGGGATTAAAGATCCACTGCACATCGAAGTCTTGCAGCGTCTTGGAGAGTGACCTCATGTCGAGGTCCTGGTTATAGCTGCCGACGAAATTAGAACCGCTGTCGCTCCTTATGATTTTGCACGATCCACGAACGCACATGAATCGCCTGAGAGCGTTTCGAAAGCTAGAAGTGTCCATGGCAGGCAGCGGTTCCACATGCACCGCTCTAGAGGTTAGACAGGTCAACACCAAGGCCCATACCTTAGAAGTCCTCTTATTGCTTCTCGTAGAGATTCCCTCGACGACCTGCCACGGGCCTGCCACGTCCAAACCTGTGTTCGTAAAGGGAGCGGTGCAAGCAAGTCGGTCCTCTGGTAGGTCACTCATTTTCTGCTCTTCGGGTCTCCTTCTCAATTTTCTGCAGACGACGCAGTCATTTACGAACTTACGGATGACCTTCCTTCCGTGCACTATATGATAGCCTGCATTTCGTACGGCTCCATGAGAAATGTGAGCACCTTGATGCCCGGAGAGTTTGTGATAATGAGACACAATGCTAGAGGTGAGCGGGTGGTCTTCGGGAAGCACAATGGGGTGCTTTATACACCCGGGCAAGTTGACGCGCCTGAGGCGTCCGCCTACTCGCAACAGACCGTCAGTATCAATTAAGGGGCTCAAAGAAGACAAAGGGTGGCGCAGAGGAATGTCCTTTTCTTTCTTGAGATTACTGATCACGTCTTGAAAGGTTGCGTGTTGAACGTCAGAGATGGCTAACTTCTCACCCCCGAAGTTTAGTGATTCCAAGGGTCTGATGGCCAGAGCCACTCCTTTTCTTTGCTGAGTTCGGTCCTTCCATTTGAAATAGAAACTCGTCGCCAGTCTTGATGCTCTACGAACAGAGACAAAGTCACCAGTTAAGTAGGCAGGAAATTCGCGCTGAAGCTCTGGGGTCTGAAGGGAGGTGATGAAATTCGAGCATTCCTGGACGAGTTTCTCCTCGGGCAAACTCACTGAAAGCGAGATATCTGCGCCTTCTTGCTCGTCAGGCAGATGATCTTCCCACAGAAAGGAAGGGCCCGTCAACCAGCGTATCCTCTTCAGGTTCTCTGCGCTTGTGGGACGAGAAGCCATATCCGCCGGGTTGCACTCTGTGGCTACGTACCGCCAGAGTTCCTTGGGACGAACCTTCGTAGCCGCTTCAATTCTTCTAGTCACATACTTTGAAAATCTTTTAGTTTCGTTGTTGAGGTAGCCCAGCACTACCTTGCTGTCTGAGTACATCACTACGTCGTTGATCTTGACGCTTATCTCTTCGCATATTCTTCTGGAGGCCTCGCTGCACTCGACGGCCGCGCAGAGTTCCAAACGTGGTATGCTTGTGGCAGCTCTGGGAGCCACCTTGCTGTCAGCGCTTACAAAAGACACGTGTACTCGTCCACTCACATCGACTGATCGTAAGTAGGTGACATGTCCTATGGCTTGTTCAGAGGCGTCGGCAAAGGAATGCAAACTTCGTGAATGAACCTCCCCGAAGTCTCCAGGAATGAGGCACCTGTCCAACGACAGGTCGGAGAGTCCTCGCAACGACTCTTTCCACGATTCCCACGTCGCAAGATGAGCGACGGGAAGAGGATCGTCCCACCCCAACTTTGCCAAATTTTCTGGGTCTTGTTTTACGGGAGGGATCAAGGTGCGCATGATCAGTCGGCCTCCCAATACGACGGGGCTAGCTAAGCCGACTGGATCGAAGATTGAATTGACGGTGGCTAACAAACCACGTTTCGTGAACGGGCGGTCCACCACCTCGGTATGTACGTCAAACCGGTCGGTCGTAGTATTCCACGTCACTCCCAGGGTGCGCTGACTACAACCATCCTCCCAAAACTCCACCTTTCCTTCCTCGCGTTCCGATTCCGGGAATGCGTTCAAAACCTCCTGATGACTAGAAGAGATTTTGTGAAGAGGAACCTTGAACATCTCCAGGTATTCTCGAGTCTTGACTAGAATGTCGACGGCCTCTCGGGCTGAACCTGCGGATCCCAGTCCGTCGTCAACGTAAAATCCGCGCTCGACGTAGCTCAGAGCCTTCCAGGCAAGTCTGTCTCCGTTTTCTCTCTCCTCTCTTGAGGCTTCCCTAATGGCGTGGCGCAGACAGTGAGTTGCGACAGCCGGACTTGATCGATTTCCGAAGACGTGCACTCTTGCCCGGTATGAGACAAGTGCTTTGCAAGGATCATTGTCCTTGAACCAGAAGAAACGGAGAAAATTTCGGTCGGAGGGACGGACATAGAAGGCGTGGAACATCTTTTCCACGTCGGCAACGAAACCCACCTTGTTCTCTCGAAACCTAAGGAGCACTCCACGAAGACTATTGTTGGCATCTGGCCCCTGAAGCAAGGTTCCGTTTAAGTTGCGTCCGAAATACTGCGCCGCAGAGTCGAACACGATGCGCACCTTCTTTTTCTTGGGATGTGTAACGGGAAAAACCGGGAGATACCAAAAGTGTCCTTCAGCCGGTTGAAGTTCTTGGGAAGGAACTACCTCTATGTGTCCACTATCCACGTAGTCTTGGACTATCTTCAAACACTGCTGTAATTTGGCGGGGTCTTTGACTAACCGCGCCAAAGTGTTTCTGGAGCGGCGATAGACGGCCTTCGTGTTGTCTGGAAGCTTAGACATGCGATCTATGAATGGCAGCGGAGTTTCTAGATGCCCTTCAGCATTTACAACTATATTCTCGTCAATCAGCGACAAGAATTTCCTGTCCTCAACGGAAGGTCCAGGACTCTCGTCGTCCATTCTGGTGTCGAAGACTGGAGCCAGAGGACCGAAACAAGGCTGAGCCGAAAAGTGATCTTCGACTTGAGTTTTATACACACTCATCTGCATGTTCGACGGGTGAGGCTCTGAAGGGTTGACTCTTCCAACAACAGCCCATCCCAAAGGTGTTTTGTAGACAGGGGGCTTCCGGTGGATTAGATCTGCAACTAATACTTCCTCTGCGTCTCGACCCAGCAACAGACTCACGGGAGCATTGCAGTCCAGAGGGAGAAATTCTGATGCAAGATGAGCAATGTCGGGGTTCTTCAAGACGTCTTCTCTCGTTGCCACGTCGTACTTATTATGAGGAATGCCGTCGTGCTCGAATAGCGGGGGAAGAGCATAAGACTCAGAGCGGTTTACGCCCTTTACTCGAAAGCCCTCCGTAGTCCGACAGTAGGATTTAATTTTAGAACCTGAAATCGTGGTGATGGAATACGTTTCTCTTATGTGAGGTAATGCAAAGAAATCTAACAAAGAAGATGTGGCGAAAGAGTTAGTACTTTGGGCATCCAGGATGACGTAGGCGCGGAGAGTTTTACTGCTTCTTCCGGGCGCCGTCACGTCCACCAAGATCATCTTAGAGCAGCTTCGGTTTTTCGATGGTTGTCACTTTTCCGTATACAGGTTTCCCATTTCTGGAGCGTCGCGTCTCTCGTTGAGAGGCGGAGACCTGCGGGCCCAGCGTCCTCGAGGCGCTGGTCCTCCCCTCGAAGCAAAACCTCTTCCTCGTACGCCGAAATTTTCTGAGTGGCTGCGCCTCTGCCCCTCAGACCCGTCCGAATGAAGCAGCGTGTGATGAGAGCTGGAACCACAGGCTTCGCACCTCTGATCTGCGGTGCATTGAGCTATACGGTGCGCTCCGAAACATCGGAAACACGCACCGCACTCCACAACGATACCCCTACGATCCGCAGCATCCAAACAAGAAAATCTATTGCAAGACGCCAGAGAATGCCCGGAGCTATGGTGTAAGGGGCATTCGGTTCTCGTGTTTTCCACCTGCGAGGATTCAACAGCAAGCACGGTGGCTCGCTTGCTGGACTTGCCCTTAGGTCCAGTATGCTGGTCGTTGTCCAACTTGGTGAGAACTCCCGAGTACGTGCGTTGAGCATTCTCGCGCAAGAACCTGCAGAATTCCTCTAAAGGAGGATGGCGCTTATGAGATTTCTGGTAGCTGAGCTTGGATTTATTCCACCGGCATTTAATAAAATCCGGGAGCTTCTCATAAATTGGTTCGAGGCCCAGAGCGTAATTGTAGTATTCCAAGTCTCTCACCTCCCTCATCTGCCCCTGGATGCTGTAGCACAGGTCGCCCAACTTTTGCAGCGATTGAGCGGTTTTGGGATCAAATTCAGTCGTATTTATTTGGTCGAATCTCTCGATCATCTTCTTGAACTCCGCCGTGATTTGCTCCGACGAGCCATATCGTTCTCTTAGTTGAGAGACGATTTCGTCCAAAGTTCGCTTCGGATCACTTCCGAATGAAGTCCTCAATCCGACGATTGTGTCGCGAGGTTCCCCAGATGTGCGCGCTTCTAGGATGCCGACCACGTCGCTCGGATTTAAAGAAAAGTTCTTTAAGTCGTTGCGAAGCTCAGCGAACCAAGTATGGTAACGTTTAGGCTCGCCTCGGAAAGGGTTGGGAGGTGACTTTTTTAGTTCCATTAAAACTAGATGCCTTGAAGCGGCGTCGAGCCTAAGTTCATTTCCCGCGCAGTAGTCACTGCTGGCCAATGGTTTTTCTAGGTAGCACAAAAGCGGGTCTTGAGGGTTGTAATTGGTAGAGTTCCCTTGATTGTTGTCAGCGGCTCGAGTGGGTCTTGATTCCCGAACTCTCCGCGGGCGAGAACTTCGAAGTCCAGCATTGTAGATTCCTCTACTCTCCAGGTTCGGTGGGGGACGTACCTCAGAACGGCTTAAAAAACTAGAGTCGGAGCTCGTCGATGAGCACGGGGCATTTTGACGCATTTTGGAGGCCTTATTTCGCTTTCGATCTTGAAACTGGGCAGCAGCGTCCCGCTGCTGTGCCCGAGAGTCACGAAGGTTAGGTGGAGGGGCGCAATAAAACACACTGCCGTGGTTCTGCGAGACCCATTCTTCGGTGTGCCTAGATTTTTCCGTTTCGCTGACTGCGCCGATCGAACCGTCGGGGCTGGAGAGACCTCTGTTGTTGATTTCGTCTATTTCAAGTGAGATTTTACTTTTCTCTGCCGTTGCTTCTACTTCAGCAAGCTCCACAGCGAGCTCACACTGCGACCTGAGCGCCGCAACTCGTGCTTGGTGCTCAATGTTGATCCTCTTTATAGAACTTTCCAAGTCCACCAGCCTCGTGGACTCCGCCACAGACACAGCTCTAGAGGAGGTGCTTCGCTTTGGCCCCAATCCTCGACCGTCCTTTCTTGAGTGAGTTGACGTGGAGCTCTCGCTGGAAAGGTCGTTCACACGAGGGTTGAGAAAGCACTTTACCTGCCTCTTTAATTGCCGGCAGTCAGCCATGAGATTTTTAGCTTCTTGTCCGGCTCCAATTTTTCTTAGATATTCTAACTCGTTTTCTACGAGTCCTCGCCAATCTTGAAATTGGTGAAGACACTCGAGGGATTCTTGGTTCCATTCTTCTTCAGTCCAGGCTTCCCTTCTGGCGCTTGACATTTTTAATTTAAACGTTTCCTGAAGACAAGGATGGGGTACAGAGTTGATGTGTTCTCTTGTTCATATTTTTGCTTATGTTCATTTATTGCTCTTTGAGATTTAGACTTGATTATCATTTTACCTCATTTATGAATGTAATTAACCTTGCACTGTTTTTAAGATGCTATAATGAAGGAAAGTACCATACAGCAAATTATATAAATTTAGTAATTTTTCGGGATTGATAATATTCCTTATATGTGATGGGATGTACATATGCTTATTGTGTGTGTTGTTAACATCAATTTCCCTTCAAAAATAGATGGTTCTCATTTGCAGTTCCAGCATACCCCTTGTAGATTTGATAGTACATGCTAGTACAAAGTTTTTCATGGGTTTCTTGTAATAAACCATGTTTTTAGTTGCTTATAAAAGGGCTTTTTTCAGTGCTGAAGGCCTGTCCTGTGTGACTGATGCCTGCAGGTGATGGAATTGATACTAAATCTGGTAATTTATTCATTAATTTCTTGTTTTATTGAGCAGCTTGCCCTCACTGTTGAAAGAACTTCTTAAATCCGATTGGTCATTCAAGTTGTGTAATAGTATTCGATGGATATCCATGGCTGTGAAAGATATTCGACTGCTTTACAACATACTATCTCTAAGATGTAAACAGAAAACCTTCATGTTTTTTCACAAACTGTTTCCATGTCATCTCAGTCTCTATAAGTTCAAGTTGCTGAAGTATATGTTTCTTTATCACGCTATGTTTTCACCTTGGCGCTCCTAAGTGGTCACGAATCAGGTCCAATTTACGCACTCAAATGATCTTAATAAGCCCTCGTCTGAACATGCATGCTCCTCCAATATGTTTCAATGAAACCTTTTGTTGGTTCTTTTACTGAGGTTTGTCTCAATTACTTGCGTTTGTTCTACTTAGGTTGTAGAACATTTTTATTCAAGTACTTCTTCAATTAAATAATACTTTTTAGATACCTTAGTTTGATGGGATAGATTACTCTTTTTTATTAAAAAAATAGAAAGAACATGGTCTTTGTACTGTTGTATTACACTTCGCCATTACACTTTTTACTCTTGAATTCACTCTCACGTCGCATTTCTAATTTTCTTCATTTCTTGGGTACCAACTTCATGTTATTGGGATTGATGTAAACTTAATTAATTTCTATTGTTCATTTTTTGCACCAATGATTATCGAGAATTACACCACCAGGAGCTGTTCTGATGGAGGAAAGCCTTCTAGCGCATGAGCCCCTGCCAGCATCTCAGGAGCTGCAGTTACAGTATGGGGTCAATTCCCAGCCGTTAGACCATGACCTTCAAAGCCTTCAATCCTCTAAAGGTGTGTTATTTGTTGTTATGCCAGAGGTAGGGTGATCTAATTATCCCCACTATGCATGGTAACAATTACTGTTTGGTATTCAATTTCATTGAATGTGGGTACAGGGAGATTGGTAGGTTTTACTCAAGGACTAGGGAGCGCATGCAATGTACTGAATTTTTATATATGTATTGACACGTTGTGCTTTCATTACTGATGTTAACCTTACTTATCCAAATAATTTGAATTGTGCTTGTTCATAGGCGATGCACTTGCTGCTGATGTAAGATTTCAACTGCATTTCTTGGGTCATTGTGTTCCCATAATTATTCTTTCAATGCAATGAAGATATTTTTCCTGTTCTTCAGTCTTTCTTGTGAGAGATTTAAGCTAGTTGATCACGTGTACATATGAAATTCCAGAATCTTCAGTGTCATGGACGGAAAGCCAGGTGAAAAGCCTTTGCATCTCAATAGAAGAACACAAGCATCTTCTAGATGACAAGAACACCAAAAACAAGAAAGTATGGGAATACATAGCTCGCGATCTGAATCAAGTAAGTAGTTAAAATTCATTTTTTTATTCCTCTAGCTCTCAACTTGTCTGGCCGCAGCCTTAGTATGCGCCGATGTTCATGGTATAAAAAGTAGTCTTAGTGTACTGCAGAAGTGAGTGCTTAGGTAATTCTTGAACTATTCAACACATTTGCATTTGAGGCTGGTCTAAATGACTGTCGTAACTATCGACTGTGTCATTCGCTGATGAGTGTAAAAGTGTACTTTTCTTACAACTTTCAGGTTGAACTTGCGATTATAACTAGGGATAATCTTCCCGTAATTAAAGTGATACACCAGTGTTGATTGAATCGGCCATATGAGCATGAGCAGCTGTTTATAAGAGACATGTGTCCAGGGTCCACTCAGTGCTACTGTCGTGAAATATGTTGATGAAATTAATAAACTATCTTAGAAGCCAAGAGGGTACCAGTCAAAAAATATTTGAAAACACATCTGAAATTTTTATGTAATCAAAGGGCAGTACGCAACAACATAGTTTAAACAATTGAACTAGGAAGATGTTTCTCAGTCTTCTTGCCCTTAGGTCAAGGTGTTAATTACGTTTTGAGTTAATGAGTTAAATGAATCACATGAACTTCGCTCGTAGAGACTTTCCTCTGCTCTTCCACAGTAGCAAATTTTCAGTAGCTAATATGTTCAAACATTTTGTCATGCCTTTCTCCGTCTTTAAGTCATTTGGGTTTTAGCCCGCCATTTAAATGAACCGTTTCTCATTTGACTGTCCTGAAAAGTTCCAGAACGAATTCGTGAATTTGAAATGAGCGATATTAGGTCAATAACTTAATTATATCAGCAAAATTAATCGTTAATGACTCTAAATGTCGATTTATGAAGTCGATAATATCTTTATTAAAAATAAGAATAAAAAACTCCGATACATATTCAAACGTTCTAGCTCTGTTCGCGCATGTAGGATTAATTGCTGGAGTTCTCTGCCCGTTCGTAGATTCTGTCAGCGGGCTGCGCATTCTGGGGTTTTAACCGCGGATCTGGGTTTTTTATCTGTCTCCTGGGGTTTACAGTCATGAATTGTGTTGGCAAAACAATTAATTTCAAGGAGCAAAAATGATTGTACTACTTGGTAACCTCGAAAACAATAAAAAAGGGTAAGAAAATTTATTCATTAACGCCTTTTTTCGCTGATCTGGGTTTTTTCTTAAGCGTATGCTGGGGTTTTTTGGTAACATTCTCGTTGGCGTCCCTTGTGGAATAGCTCCCGCTTGCACTTTAGCAAGGGCTCTTCCGGGAGCAAGGTGTGACATTTCGTGCTCAGGCGCCCTCCTAATTTCTCTTGTGCCTGCGCCTTAAATGTGTGTTAATCCTTTTTTAAGTGATGATCAAACTTAATAAGAGTAAGTAACTGAAGTGAAAGTGTGCCTTATATCTGTAAGAACGGTAGATAGCCATTCTACCTTTGCGTGTGTCAAATTTTCAAGTGTGTACTTCAGTAACTTCAGAATGTTTTCACTATGCGTTTTATCTTATTCAAATGATTTTTTATTAATACAGTTCTATCATTTTAATTTTGATTGTGCGTACTGTTATCTTCAATGCGCTTGCGTACTGTAAAACTTCTGTTGTATCGGGAAAAATTATTGGGTTTAGGTTTGCACTCATCAGATAATATCTTGAATGAATGATCAGCCACTCATGAAGTGTATTTTTCAGATCTCTGTAAGTTTTTGACCACTGAGTCTCAAAATCTTTTGTATGATCGAAGAAGTGCGTTATTTATTGAAGGGGCCGAGATGCTTTAATTTGCAGCGTTATGATTGTATTTGAAGGTCTTGTGCATTTACGAGTCATCTATATGCAGGTGTGTATTGCTGCGCCTCGAGCGCCTTATAAAAAATGGCCGACCTTGACCCCCTTTCGTGTCTTTGTAAAGTTAAGCCTAGTCTGGTTTGCAAATCGCGTGTGCGTATGATAATAATTTAATGTGATTTATTTTACTTTACAGGCAATGTAAAACATGAAAAGTAGCTTAGGGTCGGTGTCATAGCGGAGGTCTCGCATATAAAGATGTGAGTATTTTGAAGTGTAAAGACGTACCACCTTGTTTCCGTCGTGTCGAGTGATAACTAATTTTTAAAAGATGTAAAGGTAGAATAATCGAGTAATACTCTCTGGTTATCTCTGTTGTACCAGCAGCTAAGCTCTAGTAATAAATCGGAGACGATTAGAAACTTCTTATTTAATTTTACATTTTGTTTTCTCGCAGTGCTTCTTATGTTTCTTGTAATCTGCGTTGTTTCGAAACTGTTTATGTCGCAGAGGCATTGATCGCCTTGTGATCGTGATACTAGGTTAATGCATAAAGAATGTTCTTTCCTTGTGCCGCCGAGCTAATTTAGTTGTAAACTTAGATACTTTCTTTGTGCCTTCAAGCTGATTTATTTGTAGAACTAAATAACCCTTGTTTTTTCAGTGACGTATTCACCCGCGCCCAATACAACCTCCTTCTTCTTCCGGTGTTTTTCTCTCCCGGGAAACTTCGGGGAATAAGGGCGCGACAGTCAATCTTTATGGAGTGGCATACTCCCGAGACCTCTGCTGACACACAGCTGCATCGCTCCTAAACGAAGTAAGTGCCATTAGACTTCGCGGCGTAGGGGCCCTTATTAAAAATGGAGTCGGGTAGTCCACGGCAGGACTCAAGAGTCGTGCGGCTTGATCGCATGACTTGTCTTCAGGAAACGATTAAATTAAAAATGTCAAGCGCCAGAAGGGAAGCCTGGACTGAAGAAGAATGGAACCAAGAATCCCTCGAGTGTCTTCACCAATTTCAAGATTGGCGAGGACTCGTAGAAAACGAGTTAGAATATCTAAGAAAAATTGGAGCCGGACAAGAAGCTAAAAATCTCATGGCTGACTGCCGGCAATTAAAGAGGCAGGTAAAGTGCTTTCTCAACCCTCGTGTGAACGACCTTTCCAGCGAGAGCTCCACGTCAACTCACTCAAGAAAGGACGGTCGAGGATTGGGGCCAAAGCGAAGCACCTCCTCTAGAGCTGTGTCTGTGGCGGAGTCCACGAGGCTGGTGGACTTGGAAAGTTCTATAAAGAGGATCAACATTGAGCACCAAGCACGAGTTGCGGCGCTCAGGTCGCAGTGTGAGCTCGCTGTGGAGCTTGCTGAAGTAGAAGCAACGGCAGAGAAAAGTAAAATCTCACTTGAAATAGACGAAATCAACAACAGAGGTCTCTCCAGCCCCGACGGTTCGATCGGCGCAGTCAGCGAAACGGAAAAATCTAGGCACACCGAAGAATAGGTCTCGCAGAACCACGGCAGTGTGTTTTATTGCGCCCCTCCACCCAACCTTCGTGACTCTCGGGCACAGCAGCGGGACGCTGCTGCCCAGTTTCAAGATCGAAAGCGAAATAAGGCCTCCAAAATGCGTCAAAATGCCCCGTGCTCATCGACGAGCTCCGACTCTAGTTTTTTAAGCCGTTCTGAGGTACGTCCCCCACCGAACCTGGAGAGTAGAGGAATCTACAATGCTGGACTTCGAAGTTCTCGCCCGCGGAGAGTTCGGGAATCAAGACCCACTCGAGCCGCTGACAACAATCAAGGGAACTCTACCAATTACAACCCTCAAGACCCGCTTTTGTGCTACCTAGAAAAACCATTGGCCAGCAGTGACTACTGCGCGGGAAATGAACTTAGGCTCGACGCCGCTTCAAGGCATCTAGTTTTAATGGAACTAAAAAAGTCACCTCCCAACCCTTTCCGAGGCGAGCCTAAACGTTACCATACTTGGTTCGCTGAGCTTCGCAACGACTTAAAGAACTTTTCTTTAAATCCGAGCGACGTGGTCGGCATCCTAGAAGCGCGCACATCTGGGGAACCTCGCGACACAATCGTCGGATTGAGGACTTCATTCGGAAGTGATCCGAAGCGAACTTTGGACGAAATCGTCTCTCAACTAAGAGAACGATATGGCTCGTCGGAGCAAATCACGGCGGAGTTCAAAAAGATGATCGAGAGATTCGACCAAATAAATACGACTGAATTTGATCCCAAAACCGCTCAATCGCTGCAAAAGTTGGGCGACCTGTGCTACAGCATCCAGGGGCAGATGAGGGAGGTGAGAGACTTGGAATACTACAATTACGCTCTGGGCCTCGAACCAATTTATGAGAAGCTCCCGGATTTTATTAAATGCCGGTGGAATAAATCCAAGCTCAGCTACCAGAAATCTCATAAGCGCCATCCTCCTTTAGAGGAATTCTGCAGGTTCTTGCGCGAGAATGCTCAACGCACGTACTCGGGAGTTCTCACCAAGTTGGACAACGACCAGCATACTGGACCTAAGGGCAAGTCCAGCAAGCGAGCCACCGTGCTTGCTGTTGAATCCTCGCAGGTGGAAAACACGAGAACCGAATGCCCCTTACACCATAGCTCCGGGCATTCTCTGGCGTCTTGCAATAGATTTTCTTGTTTGGATGCTGCGGATCGTAGGGGTATCGTTGTGGAGTGCGGTGCGTGTTTCCGATGTTTCGGAGCGCACCGTATAGCTCAATGCACCGCAGATCAGAGGTGCGAAGCCTGTGGTTCCAGCTCTCATCACACGCTGCTTCATTCGGACGGGTCTGAGGGGCAGAGGCGCAGCCACTCAGAAAATTTCGGCGTACGAGGAAGAGGTTTTGCTTCGAGGAGAGGACCAGCGCCTCGAGGACGCTGGGCCCGCAGGTCTCCGCCTCTCAACGAGAGACGCGACGCTCCAGAAATGGGAAACCTGTATACGGAAAAGTGACAACCATCGAAAAACCGAAGCTGCTCTAAGATGGTCTTGGTGGACGTGACGGCGCTCGGAAGAAGCAGTAAAACTCTCCGCACCTACGTCATCCTGGATGACCAAAGTACTAACTCTTTCGCCACATCTTCTTTGTTAGATTTCTTTGCATTACCTCACAAAAGAGAAACGTATTCCATTACCACGATTTCAGGTTCTAAAATTAAATCCTACTGTCGGACTACGGAGGGCTTTCGAGTAAAGGGCGTAAACCGCTCTGAGTCTTATGCTCTTCCCCCGCTATTCGAGCACGACGGCATTCCTCATAATAAGTACGACGTGGCAACGAGAGAAGACGTCTTGAAGAACCCCGACATTGCTCATCTTGCATCAGAATTTCTCCCTCTGGACTGCAATGCTCCCGTGAGTCTGTTGCTGGGTCGAGACGCAGAGGAAGTATTAGTTGCAGATCTAATCCACCGGAAGCCCCCTGTCTACAAAACACCTTTGGGATGGGCTGTTGTTGGAAGAGTCAACCCTTCAGAGCCTCACCCGTCGAACATGCAGATGAGTGTGTATAAAACTCAAGTCGAAGATCACTTTTCGGCTCAGCCTTGTTTCGGTCCTCTGGCTCCAGTCTTCGACACCAGAATGGACGACGAGAGTCCTGGACCTTCCGTTGAGGACAGGAAATTCTTGTCGCTGATTGACGAGAATATAGTTGTAAATGCTGAAGGGCATCTAGAAACTCCGCTGCCATTCAAAGATCGCATGTCTAAGCTTCCAGACAACACGAAGGCCGTCTATCGCCGCTCCAGAAACACTTTGGCGCGGTTAGTCAAAGACCCCGCCAAATTACAGCAGTGTTTGAAGATAGTCCAAGACTACGTGGATAGTGGACACATAGAGGTAGTTCCTTCCCAAGAACTTCAACCGGCTGAAGGACACTTTTGGTATCTCCCGGTTTTTCCCGTTACACATCCCAAGAAAAAGAAGGTGCGCATCGTGTTCGACTCTGCGGCGCAGTATTTCGGACGCAACTTAAACGGAACCTTGCTTCAGGGGCCAGATGCCAACAATAGTCTTCGTGGAGTGCTCCTTAGGTTTCGAGAGAACAAGGTGGGTTTCGTTGCCGACGTGGAAAAGATGTTCCACGCCTTCTATGTCCGTCCCTCCGACCGAAATTTTCTCCGTTTCTTCTGGTTCAAGGACAATGATCCTTGCAAAGCACTTGTCTCATACCGGGCAAGAGTGCACGTCTTCGGAAATCGATCAAGTCCGGCTGTCGCAACTCACTGTCTGCACCACGCCATTAGGGAAGCCTCAAGAGAGGAGAGAGAAAACGGAGACAGACTTGCCTGGAAGGCTCTGAGCTACGTCGAGCGCGGATTTTACGTTGACGACGGACTGGGATCCGCAGGTTCAGCCCGAGAGGCCGTCGACATTCTAGTCAAGACTCGAGAATACCTGGAGACGTTCAAGGTTCCTCTTCACAAAATCTCTTCTAGTCATCAGGAGGTTTTGAACGCATTCCCGGAATCGGAACGCGAGGAAGGAAAGGTGGAGTTTTGGGAGGATGGTTGTAGTCAGCGCACCCTGGGAGTGACGTGGAATACTACGACCGACCGGTTTGACGTACATACCGAGGTGGTGGACCGCCCGTTCACGAAACGTGGTTTGTTAGCCACCGTCAATTCAATCTTCGATCCAGTCGGCTTAGCTAGCCCCGTCGTATTGGGAGGCCGACTGATCATGCGCACCTTGATCCCTCCCGTAAAACAAGACCCAGAAAATTTGGCAAAGTTGGGGTGGGACGATCCTCTTCCCGTCGCTCATCTTGCGACGTGGGAATCGTGGAAAGAGTCGTTGCGAGGACTCTCCGACCTGTCGTTGGACAGGTGCCTCATTCCTGGAGACTTCGGGGAGGTTCATTCACGAAGTTTGCATTCCTTTGCCGACGCCTCTGAACAAGCCATAGGACATGTCACCTACTTACGATCAGTCGATGTGAGTGGACGAGTACACGTGTCTTTTGTAAGCGCTGACAGCAAGGTGGCTCCCAGAGCTGCCACAAGCATACCACGTTTGGAACTCTGCGCGGCCGTCGAGTGCAGCGAGGCCTCCAGAAGAATATGCGAAGAGATAAGCGTCAAGATCAACGACGTAGTGATGTACTCAGACAGCAAGGTAGTGCTGGGCTACCTCAACAACGAAACTAAAAGATTTTCAAAGTATGTGACTAGAAGAATTGAAGCGGCTACGAAGGTTCGTCCCAAGGAACTCTGGCGGTACGTAGCCACAGAGTGCAACCCGGCGGATATGGCTTCTCGTCCCACAAGCGCAGAGAACCTGAAGAGGATACGCTGGTTGACGGGCCCTTCCTTTCTGTGGGAAGATCATCTGCCTGACGAGCAAGAAGGCGCAGATATCTCGCTTTCAGTGAGTTTGCCCGAGGAGAAACTCGTCCAGGAATGCTCGAATTTCATCACCTCCCTTCAGACCCCAGAGCTTCAGCGCGAATTTCCTGCCTACTTAACTGGTGACTTTGTCTCTGTTCGTAGAGCATCAAGACTGGCGACGAGTTTCTATTTCAAATGGAAGGACCGAACTCAGCAAAGAAAAGGAGTGGCTCTGGCCATCAGACCCTTGGAATCACTAAACTTCGGGGGTGAGAAGTTAGCCATCTCTGACGTTCAACACGCAACCTTTCAAGACGTGATCAGTAATCTCAAGAAAGAAAAGGACATTCCTCTGCGCCACCCTTTGTCTTCTTTGAGCCCCTTAATTGATACTGACGGTCTGTTGCGAGTAGGCGGACGCCTCAGGCGCGTCAACTTGCCCGGGTGTATAAAGCACCCCATTGTGCTTCCCGAAGACCACCCGCTCACCTCTAGCATTGTGTCTCATTATCACAAACTCTCCGGGCATCAAGGTGCTCACATTTCTCATGGAGCCGTACGAAATGCAGGCTATCATATAGTGCACGGAAGGAAGGTCATCCGTAAGTTCGTAAATGACTGCGTCGTCTGCAGAAAATTGAGAAGGAGACCCGAAGAGCAGAAAATGAGTGACCTACCAGAGGACCGACTTGCTTGCACCGCTCCCTTTACGAACACAGGTTTGGACGTGGCAGGCCCGTGGCAGGTCGTCGAGGGAATCTCTACGAGAAGCAATAAGAGGACTTCTAAGGTATGGGCCTTGGTGTTGACCTGTCTAACCTCTAGAGCGGTGCATGTGGAACCGCTGCCTGCCATGGACACTTCTAGCTTTCGAAACGCTCTCAGGCGATTCATGTGCGTTCGTGGATCGTGCAAAATCATAAGGAGCGACAGCGGTTCTAATTTCGTCGGCAGCTATAACCAGGACCTCGACATGAGGTCACTCTCCAAGACGCTGCAAGACTTCGATGTGCAGTGGATCTTTAATCCCCCTCACGCACCCCATTTTGGTGGAGTTTGGGAACGTAAAGTGGGAGCTATAAAGAAGGCCATGTTGTTCTCGCTTTCCCAGTGCGGCATGCGAACACCTAGTAGAGATTAGCTCTACACCTTTTTTCAAGAAGCAGCATCAATCGTCAACAACACGCCATTATGGTCCCTATCGAGCGACCCTAATGATCCACAACCCCTGACTCCCAACATGCTCCTAACGTTGAAAGAAGCGGGCGACAACCCTCCTCTCTGCGACACCTCCCCTGCGGACCTCATAGCCTACGGAAAGAAGCGCTGGCGTAGAGTCAACCATCTGGCAGAGGTCTTCTGGCAGAAGTGGAAAAGCGACTACATACAGGAGCTTCAATCGCGCTCCAAGTGGACGAAGAGGACAACCAACTTGAGCCCTGGAGACATCGTCATGCTCGTCGAGCCCGCTCCGAGAAATAAATGGGCGATGGGTAGGGTAGTCAGGGTCAAGAAGAGCGAGGACGGTCTAGTGCGTTCCGTAGTGGTATCTCGGGCCGCTACTGCGGGAGGTACGATAGCGTGCGAACGTCCGATAGGCAAGGTAGTAAGTTTAGGTCTCCGTGGAGACAACTAGACCTCATAGTTCCGATTCTTGAATCAATTTGATTAGTGTACTCTATCCATCGTGCCCGCCGCAACTGTGACGCGTCCTTCCAGTCTCCCTGTCGAGCTTACCTATTTTTTAATAAGCTTATTTCAAGCGGTCGGCGGAAGGTGTCTCACTGCTGCTGATGGGGGGAGGTGAAGAGCTGCAGACTTCTCCTTCCTCTCCCGGTAGTGGTGTGATGCGTGAAGCACGTTCGTTTTTCCTCCCCTATCTATCTCTCACTAAGTCAGTTTGCGGTTTGCCTACTATAGAGTATTAGATTTTGACTACTGACGGGGTTCGCCTCTAATTTTGTTGTATTATTCGCTCGTAACGTTCCTAACACTAGTCACGTGCGTTGTTCTTGTGCCTATCGGACTAAGGAACATTGATCTCTATCTAGATTTAAGAAATTTCGTATTGTAAACGGATTGATTTTATGGTCTTTTAGTGTAAGCGTAATGTTACTGATTATCGTGTACCAAGCTAAGGTACTCTTTACGTGCTCTCTTGAAGCCGTCGCAAGGATGTTTGCCTGTGTATTTTTCCAAAATAGGGGGGAGTGTCATGCCTTTCTCCGTCTTTAAGTCATTTGGGTTTTAGCCCGCCATTTAAATGAACCGTTTCTCATTTGACTGTCCTGAAAAGTTCCAGAACGAATTCGTGAATTTGAAATGAGCGATATTAGGTCAATAACTTAATTATATCAGCAAAATTAATCGTTAATGACTCTAAATGTCGATTTATGAAGTCGATAATATCTTTATTATAAATAAGAATAAAAAACTCCGATACATATTCAAACGTTCTAGCTCTGTTCGCGCATGTAGGATTAATTGCTGGAGTTCTCTGCCCGTTCGTAGATTCTGTCAGCGGGCTGCGCATTCTGGGGTTTTAACCGCGGATCTGGGTTTTTTATCTGTCTCCTGGGGTTTACAGTCATGAATTGTGTTGGCAAAACAATTAATTTCAAGGAGCAAAAATGATTGTACTACTTGGTAACCTCGAAAACAATAAAAAAGGGTAAGAAAATTTATTCATTAGCGCCTTTTTTCGCTGATCTGGGTTTTTTCTTAAGCGTATGCTGGGGTTTTTTGGTAACATTCTCGTTGGCGTCTCTTGTGGAATAGCTCCCGCTTGCACTTTAGCAAGGGCTCTTCCGAGAGCAAGGTGTGACATTTCGTGCTCAGGCGCCCTCCTAATTTCTCTTGTGCCTGCGCCTTAAATGTGTGTTAATCCTTTTTTAAGTGATGATCGAACTTAATAAGAGTAAGTAACTGAAGTGAAAGTGTGCCTTATATCTGTAAGAACGGTAGATAGCCATTCTACCTTTGCGTGTGTCAAATTTTCAAGTGTGTACTTCAGTAACTTCAGAATGTTTTCACTATGCGTGTGCTGCCTTCGCAGCAATTTAGGAAATTTCTATTTTCAAACAGCGGTAGAAAATTTGTGCCTTCGAATATCGAGGGAACCAGTCCGCACGTTCACTCGTTTTCCGGAAACGCTCTCTTCCGGTAGATTAGGTATTTAAACTCTGCGAGCTGGGTAGAGGCCGCCAGTTGTGTTGAAGTAGTGTGTAGACTCCAGAGAAGGAAATGTAAGTAAAGAGTGCTAAATATTAAGTGCATTGGGTCCCTATAGATGTCTGTTTTGTGTCTCCTACTAGACAGTGAATTCTTAGGTCCTAGAAAAGCTAAAAGATTTCAGGGGATGTTAGAATGTGTGCTGTCACAGTTTTTCTGTTTGTGCTTTTACAATTCTAGATACTGATTCTTCAGTCGCGGTGCCAATATAATGTAATGCTGTGTTTACCTATTTGTACCTGGCTCAAATTGTCTAGTGGTTTGCCCTGTGTTGGACAGGGTTGTGAGACTTTCTTGCTAACACTCAGTCATGTTTGATTATATTGTTGAGCCTGATTTGTTCTGTGCTTGTCAGTGCTACTTAATTTATTTGCTGGAATTCACAGCTGGATTCATTGTGCTCAGTTGTTGATTTGATCTGAGCACATTGCATCATATAGATCCTTGTTATCATCCACGATTAATGTTAGTGGATTTAAACTCTGGTATTTGGACTCTAGAATTGTGTAATTCCTCACTCAAGTTGCTATTTTACCAGTCTGTAGAGTGTGGTGGTTTTTGCCTATTTTTATTTGTGTGATTTTTACCAGTCTGTAGAGTGTGGTGGTTTTTGCCTATTTTTATTTGTGTGATTTTTACCAGTCTGTAGAGTGTGGTGGTTTTTGCCTATTTTTATTCGTGTGATTTTTACTGTGCTGCGGATATTTTATATTGCCTAGGTTGATGACGTGTTCATGCCTGTTAGGTAACTATTTACTTGTTCAGAGGTGTCTAAGTGTGCCCCCTTGTTCACTTATTAACCACCTTTGTAGATGGGTGTGTTTTAACTATGCCCAGGTGGTACTATAGATTGATAGACTTTTGTGACTAGTCATGTGAGTCAGAAACAACTCAAGTTGTCAGGCACTGTTTACGTAGGAATAGCTGTGTAACTTTAGTTCAGCGTCTACCGGGTTGGACATGCATTTTTATATGGGAATAGCCGTGTAACTTCAATTCAGCATCTACCTGGTTGGACATTAGTGTGTAGAGCCTACTGCCTGACCTTAGTATTTAATGAGGGCCTCATTAGGTTGACTGGTTATATCTGATTGTGCCATTGGGATGCTCGTATGAAAATTGTACTAAGTCTCGCCAATGATTTGAGTGTTGAATGAGCCGCTGAAGTATTACCCGTGTTCTCTGAATCAGATTTTCTTGTGCCAGTGATGCAGTTCTGCCCCAATTTTTGCGTCCTTATTTTCTGGTTTGCCCTCTGAATCACTTTTAGATATGCAATCTCTAAAAACTGTATATTTTTTGTATTACTTTTGTGCTAACTAGACCTTTCTATTTCAGGAAAATTTATGTACAAATAAATGGCTGCTTAAGACAAGTTTTGCATCATCCGTGGACTTTTCTGAACCTTCCCCTCGTCGATAGAAATTGTTGAGGCAGTCACAATAAATTTTCAACAACATCTCTGCAATGTCTCAAATGGCCAAAAGAAGCTCAAAGAAAACCCTTAAACTAGCTGAAGTTGAAGCCGTAAAGACCTATGACGATCTTTATGAAGCCCTGTCCAGGGAGAGTCCAGGAGAGGATGAGACGTCGGCCATCTTATCCTTCATAGCTGAACTTAAGGTCAAGCGCGATCAGTTCATCACTTCAAGCAGAGCCTTTGAAGGTTCCTTGGAACGAGCAGGACATAAGCAGCGGTACCATGAGCAATTTTTGAAGAGACGTGTGATGCTGGAAGACTGCTTTGGTCGCATCGCGACGCTCAACAAACAGATGGAGAGGCTTGGAGGGGACATGGTTTCCAACCTTGATCCCAAAGACCTGTCTTCTCTGCGTAGTGAGAGAATGAGTAAACTTACCTCCGTAAGAAGAGAAAAAGTTGGACCTTTTTCCACACCACTGTCGGTAGCCTCTGAGGTTTCTACTATCTCAGAAGGAGAGGATGAAGAATATCAAGAGCAGGAAAACGACCTAGATGATCTGGCAGGGCTGATGGAACACGCTTCCGTGAGCTCTCGCAGGTCGATTCTAGAGCCTAGAGTAGAGGCAAACCATCGACTGAGAGCTCCTAGGCAGGGAAGCACTCTAGATGCAGCTTCTGTTCACCTTATCCGGGCCGAGCTGTTGAAGACCCCTGCCAACCCCTTCAAAGGAGACATCGGATTGTACCATTGCTGGGAATCTGATCTGAAGAATCGACTGCAGGGACTAGCTTTGGGCCCCATAGAAGAGCTACAAGTTTTGGCGGCCAATACCGCGGGTAAACCCAAGGAGTATGTTCAGAGAACTATGAGGTCAGTCATCGGAAACAATGCAGAGGCAGTGTTGCAGGTGGTATGGAACACCCTTCGTGAGCGTTATGGTTCGGACTGGTTGCTAGCAGAACACACGGCAGACCAACTTCGGAACTTCCCAAACATCCCTCCTGGGGATCTTACCGCTCTCCAGGATTTCTTAGATTCTACGAGTACCGCACTTACCAACGCAGCAAGATCGGACGAGCTGGAGGAGTTTTGCACTACCAGAGGCATGAGGCTCTTGGCACTCAAACTCCCGCCAGATCTGCAACGCAGATGGCATAAGAAAGCATCTGACCTACGAGCCAAGAGTGGGCAGCGCCCAACGTTCTCCTTCTTCAACCAGTTCCTAAGAGACGAAGAAAGAGCGATGAGGGATCCATTTTTCAACCCAGCACTGTCAGGCGGAAGACCCAAGCCCGTTCGGGTCCTGCACACAAGCGCTGACCAGAATACCAAGAAAGAGTCTAGTGAAGGTGATCAGTCCATGGTGGCCTACAACAAACCTGAGTCAAGATATGAGGCGCAAGGACCTCGCAACAAAAAACCTCCGGAAACGGACCATAGAATCAACAAATGTATTTTCCACAAGGTCGACGCCCATGGAACCTGGGAGTGCCGGTCCTTTGGAAGACTACCCATCGACCAAAAGAAGAAGCTCATCACCGAGGCGAAGGTATGCTTCCGATGCCTGGGTCCCCATTACATCAGGAACTGCGACAAACAAGTGAAGTGTTCTCACTGTCAAGGCTCACACTTGACGGTCATGCACCGGGCAAGCACTAAACCGGTGACCCCTGGTGAGGTCGCCACCTGCACCAGAACGGGATGCCTCGGTCTCGAGTCCAGGGAATTTTCCAAGACGCTGTTAGTAGATGTCACCTCGACGTCCACCCAGAGAAAGGTGCGTTGTTACGCCATCATTGACGAGCAAAGCTCAAGATGCTTTGCGGACCCTTCTCTGATAGAACAGCTCGATCTTAAGGCCACTCCCTGGAAGTACGCCCTCAGAACACTGAGTGGTCTGTCGTCTGAGGTGGAAGGACACGCCATCACCGGGCTCAAGATAAGGGGTGTGGGTGAGAACCGATGGCATCAGCTACCCACTACATGGACCAACGAAAATATCCCGGACACGACTGACGAAGTAGCCACTCCCGACGTTGTGAAGAAGCTCAGCCACGTTGCGCACCTGGTCAAGCACTTCAATGAGCAGGATCCTTTGGCTCGGCCACTGATACTCATCGGAAGAGATGCCGTGTCGCTCATGGCATCTAGACACTATGGAGTACGAGGTCCTCTTGCCTGCAAGACCGCCCTGGGCTGGGCACTGTTGGGACCATTGAACGGAGGAGCGAGAACCCAGCAGACCACTGCCCTGCGGACGTCATTCGTGAACCACGAGGATCATCACTTCTCGATCAAGATACGTGGGCCCAACCCTGGGAGGCAGACGCTCGACGTCTTTGAGGAGCGAGTCGACGACGAGCTCCAGGGTCTGAGTGTGTTAGACAATAAATTTGTAAGTATTTTGAGAGCTGGTATCGAAGTGAAAGACGATAGGATTGTTGCGCCCCTACCCTTTACTAGAGATCCACCAAATTTGTGTAATAATTACGTGTCTGTATTGGGAAGAACGAACACGACGTTGGGAAAACTGCGTCGAGATCCCTCAAGTGCTACACTAAGTCTCGAGAAAATGCAATCGTACATTGACAATGATCACGTTGAGGAAGTAGTCGCAGGGGAACTTCCTGAGAAAGGCGTGGGATGGTACTTGCCCATCTTCCCGGTAAGGCAAGCCCAAGAAGGGAAAGTTAGGTTGGTGTTCGATGGTTCAGCAAAGCACAAGGGACACTGCCTCAATGATGAGTTGTTGACGGGCCCCGATTTGAACAACAGCCTTCGGGGAATATTGCAGAGATTCCGACCCCACCAGGTAGCCTTTACAATTGATATAAAAAATATGTTCCACAATTTTCGAGTCAAGATTGAAGACAGGGACTATCTGCGTTTCTTTTGGTTCAAAGATAATCGGGTTACTAACGAGATTGTCCCCTACAGAGCTAAGGTCCATGTCTTCGGGTTGCGGAGCTCTCCGGCCGTCGCTGCGTTCGCCCTTCGCCATATCGCCGACCTGGGCGATGCATCCGGACGCCCGAGCCGGGCCACTGACTTTCTCCGTCATGCGACGTACGTTGATGATGGGTCTGCTAGTTTGGACTCCCCAGACGAGGCCAGGGAGCTGCTTGGCGAGGTGCGGTCTCTGTTGCACAAGTATGGGTTGAACATTCACAAAGTTGCCACGTCTGACACTCGGGTAACGGTGGGTCTGCCAGACGAGGAACTAGCCGCACCAAAGACTGTCACTTGGGACGGATCCGTTATCCAACGAACATTGGGGATCCATTGGAACGTCTCCGAAGATCTGTTAATATTCAAGGTCAATATCCCGGACCGACCCTTCACTAGGAGGGGTGTGCTGTCTACTGTGAACTCCTTCTTTGACCCCCTCGGACTAGCTGCGCCTCTTATTTTGGGTGGCAGACTTCTACAAAGAAAGGCGCTGTCTGATAGCACTGCCGAAACTAACCAAAGCTCCACTCTGTGGGACGAACCTCTACCTAAGAAACTGGAAGAGCATTGGGAATCGTGGAAAGACGGACTGAGAAGATCAAAGGAAATACGCCTCAGTCGGTGCGTGAAGCCGCGCGACTTTGGGGAGGTTTCACGGCACTCGCTTCACGTTTTTTGTGACGCCTCTCAGGAGGCCATTGGCTATGCGATTTATTTGCGGCTGACCAGTACCCGAGAGCAGAAACATTCCACCTTGATCAACGCCAGTTCGAGGGTGGCACCTAGGGCAGCTACCACCATACCACGGTTGGAACTGTGCGCCGCAGTCGAAGCAGTACTGGCAGCAAGAGAGACCCTCAACGACCTCAAGGTGAATGTGCAAGAAGTCAGATACTACACGGACAGTCAAATTGTTCTTGGATACCTGAAAAATGAGGATAAACGCTTCACCAGATATGTGACCCGGAGAATAGAGTTGATTAATAAGCATTGCTCTCCGACTCAGTGGTACTTCGTAGACACGAAAGAGAACCCCGCAGACATGGCTACTCGTCCCACGGATGTAGAGCAGCTCGTACACAGCCATTGGTTCACCGGCCCTGCCTGGATATTAGAAGATTGCGTCGTCGACACTCAGCCCCCTTTTGAGGAAGCGCAACTAACAGAATCGTTGCCGGAGACCAAAGCCTTCACGACCTTGACCGGTTCGCCACCTCCATTTCGTACGGTGATGGACCGACTGAGTAGGTGGACCAGGCTTCTCGGGGTTACCCGCACCGTGCACAACCTGGCACATAAGTGGCTGATGCGAGCGAGATCTAACCTCAACACTTCTTCGGAACCGACACTACGTATACTTCAGAACGACCAGGAAGCTGAAATGTACCTCGTTAAGGCCGTCCAACAAGAATCTTACAGCGAAATACTACCCAAGACGGGGAAACAAGGTCCAATACAGCTACCGGAAGGACATCAACTGACACCACTGGCCCCCTTTGTGGATGAAGAGGGTCTGATCCGTGTAGGAGGCCGCCTAAAGCACAGTGACTTACCAGTGGATCAAAAACACCCTTTGATCCTACCCAGGAACCATCCCTTCACTCAGATAATTATAAGACGGGCACACCAGCTGGTGGCTCACCAGGGCCGTCTCCTCACCCTTGGTAAGGTGCGATCTCTGGGCTTCTTCATCCCGCAAGGTAGGAAGCAAATAGAACGACTCCTGAGGAGCTGTGTGATTTGTAGGAGGCTGAGAGCTCCCTTTGAGCAACAGATGATGGCCGACCTCCCGGAAGATCGTCTCATCCCCACCCCACCTTTCACCCGGGTGGGCTTAGATGTCTTCGGGCCGTTCACTGTACATGACGGACAGAGCACCCGAATCACAAAGGCCACGAAGAAAATGTATGGCCTACTGGTGACCTGCCTTGTGTCCAGGGCAGTTCACGTTGAACCTCTCTGTGGGATGGATACTCCTTCCTTTATGAACGCATTGCGTAGATTCATCTCTGTACGAGGCACCCCCCAGCTGATAAGAAGCGATCGAGGCACCAACTTTACAGGTGCGGTGTCTCAATCTTGCGATTTGAACAAAGTATCAAAGGACATGGAGACTAGGGGATGCGAGTGGAAATTTAATCTCCCTGGAGCGAGTCATCATGGAGGTGTGTGGGAGAGAAAAATTGGAGCGATCAGAAAGGTACTCGACCTGACCTTGGGGAGGCCAGGAAAGGTGACACTCAACCGTGATGATATGCACACCCTCCTGATAGAAGCCGCGGCCATTGTAAATTCTACGCCCCTGTACGCCCCTTCCGAAGACCCCAATGATGTGTTCCCTATCAGTCCCTCCACTTTGCTAACCATGAGGGACGCCTCTCGCACACAGTCGTCAGACTCGTTCACAGATCGCGACCTCCTCGCTTATGGTCCACGAAGATGGCGGCGAGTGCAGCTGTTGGCGGACCAATTCTGGCAACTATGGAGACAATTCTACCTTCAAGAAATCAGTCGTCGCAGAAAATGGACGACACCAAGGCGTCCCTTGTCCCAGGGGGACATCGTACTGGTACGAGACTCGCAGTCTCCAAGATGTCAGTGGCCCCTGGCTCGGGTAGAGTCGGTGCATCGCTCGGGATCGGACGGACGCGTGCGTGGGGCGACGCTGCGGCGGACGGACAATTCCGGAGGTACCAAAAGTTGTGAGCGATCGATTAAAGATATTGTAGTAATCTTACCTAGCACTGTTGAGAGAGAGGAGTGTGCTGCCTTCGCAGCAATTTAGGAAATTTCTATTTTCAAACAGCGGTAGAAAATTTGTGCCTTCGAATATCGAGGGAACCAGTCCGCACGTTCACTCGTTTTCCGGAAACGCTCTCTTCCGGTAGATTAGGTATTTAAACTCTGCGAGCTGGGTAGAGGCCGCCAGTTGTGTTGAAGTAGTGTGTAGACTCCAGAGAAGGAAATGTAAGTAAAGAGTGCTAAATATTAAGTGCATTGGGTCCCTATAGATGTCTGTTTTGTGTCTCCTACTAGACAGTGAATTCTTAGGTCCTAGAAAAGCTAAAAGATTTCAGGGGATGTTAGAATGTGTGCTGTCACAGTTTTTCTGTTTGTGCTTTTACAATTCTAGATACTGATTCTTCAGTCGCGGTGCCAATATAATGTAATGCTGTGTTTACCTATTTGTACCTGGCTCAAATTGTCTAGTGGTTTGCCCTGTGTTGGACAGGGTTGTGAGACTTTCTTGCTAACACTCAGTCATGTTTGATTATATTGTTGAGCCTGATTTGTTCTGTGCTTGTCAGTGCTACTTAATTTATTTGCTGGAATTCACAGCTGGATTCATTGTGCTCAGTTGTTGATTTGATCTGAGCACATTGCATCATATAGATCCTTGTTATCATCCACGATTAATGTTAGTGGATTTAAACTCTGGTATTTGGACTCTAGAATTGTGTAATTCCTCACTCAAGTTGCTATTTTACCAGTCTGTAGAGTGTGGTGGTTTTTGCCTATTTTTATTTGTGTGATTTTTACCAGTCTGTAGAGTGTGGTGGTTTTTGCCTATTTTTATTTGTGTGATTTTTACCAGTCTGTAGAGTGTGGTGGTTTTTGCCTATTTTTATTCGTGTGATTTTTACTGTGCTGCGGATATTTTATATTGCCTAGGTTGATGACGTGTTCATGCCTGTTAGGTAACTATTTACTTGTTCAGAGGTGTCTAAGTGTGCCCCCTTGTTCACTTATTAACCACCTTTGTAGATGGGTGTGTTTTAACTATGCCCAGGTGGTACTATAGATTGATAGACTTTTGTGACTAGTCATGTGAGTCAGAAACAACTCAAGTTGTCAGGCACTGTTTACGTAGGAATAGCTGTGTAACTTTAGTTCAGCGTCTACCGGGTTGGACATGCATTTTTATATGGGAATAGCCGTGTAACTTCAATTCAGCATCTACCTGGTTGGACATTAGTGTGTAGAGCCTACTGCCTGACCTTAGTATTTAATGAGGGCCTCATTAGGTTGACTGGTTATATCTGATTGTGCCATTGGGATGCTCGTATGAAAATTGTACTAAGTCTCGCCAATGATTTGAGTGTTGAATGAGCCGCTGAAGTATTACCCGTGTTCTCTGAATCAGATTTTCTTGTGCCAGTGATGCAGTTCTGCCCCAATTTTTGCGTCCTTATTTTCTGGTTTGCCCTCTGAATCACTTTTAGATATGCAATCTCTAAAAACTGTACATTTTTTGTATTACTTTTGTGCTAACTAGACCTTTCTATTTCAGGAAAATTTATGTACAAATAAATGGCTGCTTAAGACAAGTTTTGCATCATCCGTGGACTTTTCTGAACCTTCCCCTCGTCGATAGAAATTGTTGAGGCAGTCACAATGCGTTTTATCTTATTCAAATGATTTTTTATTAATACAGTTCTATCATTTTAATTTTGATTGTGCGTACTGTTATCTTCAATGCGCTTGCGTACTGTAAAACTTCTGTTGTATCGGGAAAAATTATTGGGTTTAGGTTTGCACTCATCAGATCATATCTTGAATGAATGATCAGCCACTCATGAAGTGTATTTTTTAGTTCTCTGTAGGTTTTTGACCACTGAGTCTCAAAATCATTTGTATGATCGAAGAAGTGCGTTATTTATTGAAGGGGCCGAGATGCTTTAATTTGCAGCGTTATGATTGTATTTGAAGGTCTTGTGCATTTACGAGTCATCTATATGCAGGTGTGTATTGCTGCGCCTCGAGCGCCTTATAAAAAATGGCCGACCTTGACCCCCTTTCGTGTCTTTGTAAAGTTAAGCCTAGTCTGGTTTGCAAATCGCGTGTGCGTATGATAATAATTTAATGTGATTTCTTTTACTTTACAGGCAATGTAAAACATGAAAAGTAGCTTAGGGTCGGTGTCATAGCGGAGGTCTTGCATATAAAGATGTGAGTATTTTGAAGTGTAAAGACGTACCACCTTGTTTCCGTCGTGTCGAGTGATAACTAATTTTTAAAAGATGTAAAGGTAGAATAATCGAGTAATACTCTCTGGTTACCTCTGTTGTACCAGCAGCTAAGCTCTAGTAATAAATCGGAGACGATTAGAAACTTCTTATTTAATTTTACACTTTGTTTTCTCTCAGTGCTTCTTATGTTTCTTGTAATCTGCGTTGTTTCGAAACTGTTTATGTCGCAGAGGCATTGATCGCCTTGTGATCGTGATACTAGGTTAATGCATAAAGAATGTTCTTTCCTTGTGCCGCCGAGCTAATTTAGTTGTAAACTTAGATACTTTCTTTGTGCCTTCAAGCTGATTTATTTGTAGAACTAAATAACCCTTGTTTTTTCAGTGACGTATTCACCCGCGCCCAATACAACCTCCTTCTTCTTCCGGTGTTTTTCTCTCCCGGGAAACTTCGGGGAATAAGGGCGCGACAATTTCATGTCTTACATGCTTGAACTTCTGAGATTTCAAGTTGAAAAACGCTTGTGTAGTTTGAAATTGTATTGGTATATGTTTGAGGATTAGGAATAAATAGTGAAGCCTTACTGTAGTAGTGCATTTTAAGAACGTGAATTGGAAACCGAACACTGCTGAGCATCAAGCTTGTCTCATTTCTTACTGATTTTCATATGCTTTATTGAGGAAAAAATTGCTGCATTTTCCATCAGTTACGCTCAAAAGGGGTTCCTTAGGCTTGTTGAAACACAATGCTCAAACTTGCTTAATTGAACTTTCACTTAGTAATAAGCTTAGGAGCTGAAGTAATTGAAAGTAAGTCATTCATTACCGGAAGTGTTAACATATGCTAATTCTGCCAGCGAGATTATTTTTTTTTAAGCTCAGCTGTACTTAGACGGAATAATTTTTCGGTTGTAGGAAAATAAAATAAATTAAATCATTTTACAGCAGTCTACGGTTGGAAGCGTGTCGGGTGAGCAATGCTCCAACAAATATAAGAATATGCTGCGCGCCTTCAAAACTTTTGTCAGCAATTGTAAGGCAACCGGGGCGAGCAGCCAACGGGAATTGTTCTACTTCAAGTACTTGGAGCGCATCGTGGGCAGCAGTCATGCTGTTCAGATGCCATTCCTCTACGACTCATCAAATCTATCAACCTCTACTGCAGGAACTTCTGCTCGACCGGATGTCATTGACTTGGAGCGTCCAACTAAACGGAGTGTTACTCCAACGGCCTGTACGGTACAAGTTCCCACTTCTGTCGGTGGAAATGTTTTTAAGAAAATGCCTTCACTAACTGTTGCAGCATCTGCGAAAACCTCAATGCCAGTGGCATCGACATCATCTGCATCTGGCTCATCAGCAGGAGAGCCATCGACTGCTCCCGAGGATCTGGTGGAGGTGGAGGTGACTGATGTTGACGACGGAGAAAATTGGCCTGAGCAGACCTCAACTGCCTCGGAAAGAGTGAATAAGAAAAAGTCTTTGAAACCAATGCGCCATAATGAATTTTTAAGAAATTATTTGGAGGGCCAAGCTGCTCGCCAGCAGAAAGTAATTGAAGTCTTTGACAAGGCTGTTGAGGTTCAAGCCAAATTTAATTCATTGATGGAACAAATGGTAAAACATATGTCCGGTGAAAGCAAAGGAAAGAAACGAAAAAGAAATGAGAGCGAGAGTGATTAGGTTTCCATCATGAATTTCTTTAACTGGGCATGTTTGTTATTTTCCATTCATTATAATGTATCGCAATTGCAAGAAAAGGAGTAATATTAGACATGAGTAACATTCATGTAACGGATTTTTAATTTTAAGAGAGGTTTTTTCGTGTGATTACTGGCATTTATTATAGTAGAAGTTACAGCTGCTACTGCCATTTTTTTCTTTCATTTCGATGCAATGTATGGAAATAATTACCGTCAATGTCCAATCATTATAGTTGGTCATAAATTAAGCAGAATAATTTTGTTATAGTATTTTCACAATGAGTCGTAATTTTAAGAACAGGAATTTCCTTTGAAGATGCGTAATTATTACAATGCTTCTTAAAATTAGAGCTCGTTGTTGTTAAAGAGCAAAAAATAACAGCAAATGTTTATTTTTAAAATATTTTGAAAAGGAAATTGCTGTGCTTCATTCTGTTAAACGATACTGGTGTTAAGTTAGAGAAAGGGAAGGATGCTCTGAATTTTTGAATTCATCATTTTGCGCCTCCAATGCAATAAATAAATTTACTATAATGCCTGGTATTTAGTAGAATGCATTAATAATGTATTGAGAAATTATGTGGAATTGAGTACAAATGTTTATAGCGAATTCAAAATTTTCTGTCTGGTAGGTTTAAACTATGAATTAATCTAAGCTATCTGACATCAACTTTGTGGCTTGCCTGTAAATTTATGGATGCGTTATTTTGAGTCGGAATTTTAAACGGAAACAATTTATATAGCATTTGAACAATGAATACAAAGCATCAAAGCAAAATTGAGAGGAACTCTGCTTTGATTATTTCCATTCTTTACCATGCATTATAATTATAAGAGAGGACCTGTGCTGTGATGCTGTGACCCAAGAAATAATCCTAAGGTCCTGAGCCGTGTGGACGGCGCGATATAGTACGAATTACTGAAGCGCTAGCAAATCGATGCTGATACTACTACTACTACTACTAGGAACAATGTATTTTTACTGATAGAGAGAAGTCAAGCTTTAAAAAATTTGTTACTATATTGTGAGTTTAGAGTATCACAACGAGAAGTTTGCATTTTATTTCCAAATATGGATATATATGTTTATACCCTAGCGTAGGACCACTCAGGGTTGTTGTATATATGGGAATTAACACTCTCAGGGGGAAATGTGTGAGGGCCTGAGCTGAGAGTTAGGTTGGCCTTTTTGTTGAAATATGATGTATTTTTCTATCTTAAGGACTACCATTTTCGTTTCACTGGTGTCTTGTTTTTCAGCTCCTACTATTTTTTTCTCAACTTACTGTTTCCATGCATCTTGTGCATAGATTCCGCATTCCCATACATCCATTCTAAATGGTGCCTTCCTCTCTTCAATTTGCTCTATATTTTTGAGCGGTAATGGAGGCTTAAACTAACCTATAATCTAATCTGATAATCTAACCTAAGCGTAGGATGGGTAACGAGCCAACTTTGATTTGGTTTGATCATCCCATGCGATAGACTGGCACCTTTAATCAAGTGTACAGTTGAACTTTGTGATAAAAAGCCCCTAAAGGTCTATTTTGTGTTCACTTAGCTTCTCTCAGTTCTGTTGCCTACCTCGCTATTTCTTCTTTGTCCTTTTCAAAATTATTTCGATGCGGAGGGTATCCTGTGCAAGAAAACACTTCGTGGGTTGACTGTGTTTTTTGGTCCATACTAGAAATCCCTTTTATTTACTTTGGTCAGATTGCCTTTATTGTAGATAATGAATCTTGAATTAATAATGCTAGTACCAACAATATCATAACGAGTGATAATTCTGATCGTATAAGTTTCTTCTTCTATTTACAGAGGTTAAAGTATCTGAAACAAAATTTACACAGATTTCCAGCCGCATTGCCAGTTACAATGGACCCTCGAGTTGTGCGGCATCTCCGCACATGTTTATCTGTAGTAGCATTTTCTGTATCTGGACGAACCCTATAAAAGGCCGCTCTTGTCGAGGCCAGGTGCTCAATCAATCAATCTCCTGCCTTCTGCCAACACCTGGCAAAATAAACTCCGCCCAAGCTTCACAAGTGTTTACCTGCCCCGTATATGTGGTGGCCAAGGTATGTGGTGAACAGAACTCACACTTGCATAATCGTGCTTAAGTGTTAAGTGGATATCAAGTGTCCAATTACTGGCAATTTTGAACACTATTAAATCCTGATGTGTACCGGCGGAAATAATCAGCTGTGGCAGCCGCAAGAAACTACAATCGTTTTCGGAATAAGTGTACCGAAAGAAGTATTACAAGAAGCATACGCCCAAATTAGCATTTTTCTACACCACGATTTACCGTTGCGTACACGAATTTTGGTGTATGAAGCCGGAGATGACATCGAGCTGGTGTTCGAAGTTAAAATCGCTGCATTCCCAGCAAACATCCAGTGAAGAAACAATTTTCTACATCTGCAAGTGCTACAAACATTTTAATTTGTGTTGAGATCTTTTACTATGGCTGTGTAGAATTAACTGTACCAGTATAAATTGTGTCAATAACTGTTCCAGTGTAATTGCATCTATAACTGTACCAGTGGAGTGACACGTTCTGCCATTTTTCAAGTAGAAGTACATCAACGTGGTGCACAATATACACCAGTACCACCGTGCAGCGTCCGTCAGTATAATTTTCTGCACCTCATCCCACCATTGCCTGCAGGCGACGTGAGCTGCAGCTGTCTCCCTTGTTCACAGTTAAGTCTTTTTTAAAAAATTTTTTTTCTTCTTTGGTTACTTGCTAGCGCGCTCTGTCTCCAAGCAGCCTTCTTTTTTGTTGCACTTCTTGCCTCGGGATTTTTTTTTTGCCCGTGCCCATCCGGTGAGCTGAGAGTACTGCAGATTGCAGTAAACAGGCAGTTGCGTTGTGAAAGTGGTCGAAGGCACAGCTGTGTACTCCGTATCTGGAAGTAGCCGATTTACCACATATTTACCTCCAATAACCATTGTAAGTGTAAATGTTTACAGTAATTGTGTAGGAGAGTTAGTGGAAGTGTCTAAAACAGTTGGAATTGATTTTTAGAGTCTTAAAATTCGGGATAAATTTCTAAGCTGCAAATTTCTGTTGCTGTGGAGCAGCAATATTTTTTTTCTGACGCTTCGTCGAGAGCTTTGTCTGGAGCTGCAGCAGTCACGTGCGCGACGCACAATATTGTTGACCAGTCACCAAGGCTAATTTTGATTGTGGTGTTTTAAAAAAGTTTAATTTTTGTGAGTAGGGAAGCTAATTATTGCTCGTATTGAAAGTATTGGTGATTAAGTATTGATATTATTGCTGTGATTATTTTACGTGTAGAACTATTTAATTTTTCTGTGTATTGGTGAGATTTAGGCGCAATAATTTCTCTTTTTATTTTACTTGTATGCGTTAATTTTTGATTTATCTTTTATTGATTTTCAGTTTTGACTTGTTGTTGCAAATAGGGAAATTTTTGATTTGGTTGAGGAAATAGGATTGATTGATGTCTGATTATTCTGATGGTGAGGACGAGATAATACGGACAGAACCTACTGTAACTAGATACGGACGGGTGAGTACCCCAAGAGTGACTAGTGAGACAGTAGTTAGCGAAATGACGACTCCTACCGCAGCGACCGCGGGACCAAGTACTAGTGCTGGACCTAGTAATGTAAACACGACGCAACTTGCACGTGACATTGCTGCAAATATAAATGTACCTACTGGCGGAACGATAATGACGAATGCAGAGCTACCTATCTTTAGGGGAAGACGACGGGTCCATGATGGAGAGTTCCTAGAAAATAAGACATTCTCGACCCATATCCAAAACCTGAAGGCTTACCTAACGTTGCTACCAGATGCTACCAGTGACGAAAGACGCAAGGAATTTCTAGTACGCTCAGCAAATAAGAACGTAGGCGACTTCAATGCAGTAGTGACGAAACTTGTTAACGCTGACCTAAACTATACTTTCGATCAAGTAGTTCAGATTCTTGAAGATATTTACGTTTCGCGTGGTGAAAAAAGTATTCATGCCTTAGCTTGTGACTTGAATGAATTGCAGTTATTAAAAAAAATGCCCTCGCGGCGCAGCTCGTGAACGCGTTTTCAAAGATTAGGAAGCTTACGGAGAGTATTTTAAATTCAACCTCACTGGGGTGGGAGAGACACCCGTATTTTCAGAACTGTGCGACGCAGGCAGAGTTGAAAAAATTTGTAGGCGACAGCATGTCGTACAGTTTGGCGTTAGCGATCTTAGGCCCGCTTTTTGATGAGTCGTTTCTAGAAAAATTTTTGAAACACAATTTTCCACTGCAGAGGAGCTATTAGCTAAGTTAATTTCCGCAGTGCGAAGTCAGTCCGAGTCTAAAAAGATTCTCGCGCAAAAGTATCATGTCAGACAAGACAGTGAGAGTTACGTAGGTGAGGTGACTAGTGAATTTGAGGAAGTTTTGGAAGAGCCAGATCAATTCCAGGAAAACGAGGTGTTCTACGGAAGTGTCGGAAATTACCGTAGGAATTTTCGATCAGGAGTACGTAGGATTGTTCCTAAACCCTGGATCAGAAATCCTCGTATTAGAGGAAGAGAGGTTAGCGGTTACGTAGGTGATAGAGGAAATGGATATTTAGAATGTAACATGATAAAGTCAGACAGTAGTAGTTCTGGTTCTGGTCAATTCGGAGGAAATTCAGGAACGAAAAAAACAGGGTTTCCGTATTGTAATTCGTGTTCGATGGTAGGGCACTTTGAGTGCAGATCTCAAAGAGGTCAGTTTCCGAGAGGATGCTTTGCCTGCGGCGGAACCCATGTAGTAAAGAATTGTAGAGCGAGCGGTACAGAAGTCCGCAACTATAAGGCGTATTTACGCGGTAGAGGTAGCACAAACCGTGGTAAAAGTGAAGTTCATTGGGCGGAGAGCAAGTCAAGCGATTTTTTAAACTAGGTGAAGGTAGTAAGGGGGATTTGAAATTGATCAAGCCCGAGGGAGCCGGCGACCTCGTTAATATAGCGACCATGGCAATTCCAGATACCACCTCCGAAATAACCAAATCGTACGTTGACCCCTTATTTAGATGTAAAAATAGATATAACTTGTTGCAAGACGAAGAGCTTGAGAACGATCATTATCAAGGCAAGACTATCGAATCCTATTTTTCGGTATCCGTTGTAAAAAATGTTAATAAAAATGCTGGATTAGTCCCATTCAAAGATTGCAACAAACCGACCATCATCATTAAAAATAATGACCAGTATTTAAATGCGTTAGTGGATAGTGGCTCAGAGAAATGTCTTATTAGTTACAGACAGGTTAAAAATTTGAGTGAAGAAGTACAGCCGAGTAAATTGAGAGTAAAAGGCATTAACGGGAAGAGTGATGTAACCGGTGAGGTAGAGCTGTCAATTAAAATTCCGGGCACCAGTAAATTAATTAAAACAAGTGCTCTTATCGTGAAGGAGGCTAAATTTAATTATGACCTGATACTGGGTCGAGATGTTTTGAAAGATGCCGTGATTAACTTTAAAGATAAAAAACTTCTTTGGGAGAATATTTCAATTCCCTTCCGTGATTTAAATATGGAGCCTTTGTTAAACAGAGAAATAGTAATGAGAAAAATAGTGAACAGCGACTGTCTGTTGTCAGAGATTGCTGTTGCGAGGAAGAGCAACAGGAGATTAAAAAATGATGACTGCAAGAAAAAGAGAGAAAGCTCAGCGGTGACTGAGAAGGCACAGTCAATGAGTACGAAACAGTTAATCGTACATTGCAATCAAGCTGAAGTGCCTGGTAATTCACTTTATGTTGTTTATGGCTTCCTTAAGAAACCAGTTGCAGGAGAATACATGATTCTGAAAAGATGTCTTGATAATGGTGCTCTGATAGCTGATTCAATTGTTCAAATAAATGAAGACGGTGTGGTACCGGTTATGGTTTTAAATGCAAGTGAAGAGACTGTGTATCTCTCTGAGAATTCTATGCTATGCAATGTTGAATTAATAGTAGCAAATGATATTGAGAGCGAAGTATACTTGACAAGTGTGGAAACAGCGCTCAGAGACGCTAATGATGTTGAAGTAAATTCTGTCGCGGGGTCAGATACGGTAAAAGTTGTATCGACAGGTGGTGGAAGGAATGCCATTGTCAATAGAAAACTTGAGTTGGATGCTGATACTCGTGGCGGAGGTGAAATTATTGTTGATAACAAGGAGTTAGGAATTAATGCAGAAGCAAATGCAGAGTTAATAGCAGAAGTAGGTGTGTCAGAAGGTGGAGATCAGTAGTTACGACGTGCTTTGACGGACAAGGACGTTTCATGCAATGAAGATGACGTACAATTACCTTTAGTTAATTTGTTGAATAAGTTCCGTGATGTAGTGACTTTAGAAGGAGAAACAATAGGTGTTACGAATATTTTGAAGCATCATATTCAGTTGAAAACTGATGCGCCTGTACTAAATTTAGCTCCCTATCGCATACCTCACAAATATCAAGAAGAGGTAATGCGAATAACTAATGAGATGCTCGATCAGGGAATAATAGAGGAGTCAAACTCTGATTTTAATTTTCCTGTCATTGTAGTTAAAAAGAAATCGGGAGATCTTCGTCCCGTAATAGATTTCCGTTCCTTGAATAAGGTTTTGATTAAACATTCTTATCCCATTCCCCGCATTGACGAGATTTTATCGACTTTAGGCGGTAACACGTGGTTTTCTAACCTTGATCTTCGCTCGGCATTTCATCAAATTGAGTTAGAACAAGAGAGTAGAAAATACACGGCATTTACCGTAAATTACCGTAAATATCATTTCTGCCGTGTACCATTCGGTCTTTCAACTTCTCCGGGAGTATTTCAAAGAGTAATGACCTCTGCTCTTGCACCCATTCTGGGTAAACTAGCCTTCGTCTTCCTAGACGATATATTGGTATTTTCAAAAAATAAAGATCAGCACTTGGCTGATATAGAAATTGTCCTTAAGATGCTGCGATCCGGTAAATTATCCTTAAAGCTTGAGAAATGCCATTTCTTTAAAAAGGAGCTTGAATATTTGGGCCATATCATTGCCGCCGATGGTATTAAATGTAAATACTCACAGAAATTACAAGACTGCCGAGCGCCGACCAATGTGAAGGAACTGCAACAGTTTTTGGGTCTAGCGAACTATTTTCGGAATTTTTTACCCAACTTTGCAGAAGTAGCTTACCCATTATACAACCTTTTGAGAAAAAATGTGGCTTATGCTTGGACAGACGAGTGTCAAAAAAGCTTTGATTTCATGAAATCGTTGTTGACTTCCGACACAGTTTTGAGACATCCCGACTATACTAAAGACTTTCATGTTTGTACTGATGCTTCCAATTCAGGAATTGGTGCTGTTTTAATGCAAGCGGATGATTCAAGCGACAAGATTCTAAGACCTATAGCTTATTATAGTAAAAATTTAAATTCGAGCCAGCGAAGATATTCTGTTACCAAAAAAGAATTCTTCGCAATCCATTCAGAATTAAAACACTTCAAGTATCTAATAACTGGGTATACTGTTCGGGTCTATACCGACCATAGGCCTCTTGCGCCACTTTTTAATAAGAAATTGCCTGAAGACACCAATATGGCGCGCTGGTGCATAAATGTACATTCATTTGACCCGGTGGTAAAATATCTACCTGGTAAAGAAAACGTTGTAGCAGATTATCTAAGCAGGTTACCTATTAATAACGAGAAATTAAATCTTAAAGAACTAAATTCTTGTGATGATTTGGAAGTCGCGTTTGATTCAGAAGTTTGTGTTGTGGAGACTCGATCACGACACAGACGCACGACAGGAAACGAGGTGATTGACCCGCCGCATAGCGACAATGCTGACGGTGCAGCAGACCCAGACGCACGACCCGCGCTGATAGACTACGTACCGAGAGAGTCTGAGATATCATGGACGATTAAGGAGTTTATCGACGAACAAAACAACGACGCATTTTGTATAGAAGTTAAGAATGCTTTACTGCATGACAGCATTTCGACTATTCCTGACTTGCAAAAATTTTGAATTCTGAATGATATTCTTTATCGACGTAGAGAAATTGATAATCGACCGAGTACAATTTTGACAGCAGTCGTTCCTAATTCCTTAATGAGTAAAGCTATTCTAGCAATACACAATCTGTACCATACAGACTACAAGCACACTTTGTTTAATTTTAAGTTGAAATATTGGAATCAATTAGAGAAAACGGTTGTGCGGAAATTTGTTAAAGGTTGCGAGGTGTGTAAAATTATTAAAGCAAGACCTTCAGTTCCAATTGAAATTTTGACAGCACCGATTGCTAAAGAACCTTTCGAAGTTGTTTCAATGGATCTTTTAGGCCCACTTAAAGTAACTGATAATGGGAATAAGTATATATTAGTTATCATTGATTTGTTCTCAAGGTTTTGTCGTTTATATGCAATCTCAAATCGAAATACGGAAACAGTGATTTCTTGCTTAAGCAATTGTTTCTCACTTTTAGGTTATCCTAAAACGCTCATATCAGATAATGCTCTTGAGTTTAAATCAGTGGCACTCAAGCAGTTTGCAAAATTACATGCCATTGCAAAAAAGGAAGTTTTGGCTTACAGCCCACATTCTAATGCTATTGTAGAGCGCAATAATAAAAAAATTACGAATCTTTTGAAACTGTATGTCAATACACTTGTTCATGCAGAGTGGGACCAGTTATTAGAAGTTGTAGAGAATGCTTTGAACAATTCTTTAAATTCTACCTTAGGCGAAACACCAAGTTTTGTGGTTTTCAACCGCGATACGTGTGCCTACTACCAGTCAGAAAATTTTGATTCAGTCATTTACAGTTTTGATGAAGAATTAGATTTAGTGAATATTAGAGCTAGAGAAGCCGTTCGAACCGTGGAAAATATTAGAAATTTAATTATAAACAATACAACAGAGCGAAATCTCTATAGAAATCTCAAGCGGCGCAACAAGGATATTAACGTAGGAGATAGAGTTCTTTTAAAAAATCATGGGAAGAAATTTAAATTAGACCTAACATGGATAGGGCCTGCGGTAGTCGAAAAAGTGAAACGTAATTACGCTGATATTAAAATTGGATCTAAAATAATTAGAAGTAATCTAAATCATTTGTTACCTCTGAAAAAGATTAAACCTGTGAGTTAAAAAGACGAGTTCATTATTGACGTTGACGTGTAACCAACCGACGAGTAACGAGTTACCTTTTTTGTCGTTGTTTAAAAGTTATCAATAATGTTAAGGAGTATAATCATAATTTTAGGAGTTTATTGTTTGCTCTGTGCAATATGCTTTGCGTTCATATTAATCTCAGTAATCAATGCGTTGTATTTTTATAAGTTAGTCTTACTGTTGCTTTATTCTCAAGTAGTTTGAGGTAATGTTTACGTATTCACCCCAGAGGAATTTGTACTGTCTCGTTTAGCTGTCGCTAAGACGTTTCATTAAATTTTTTTTCTCAAATTCACTCAGCCATTCGTATTGCTAAATTGACATTTTAATTTGTGAACGTTTGAGCAGGCGGCGAATTGAAATCGCTGAGCTTGTATATCATGCTGCGAGATGCGCTACTGCGATCTTGCTGAGCTATTTTTATCTGAACCGGAATGTCGCTGATCTAGAATGTCGATGATCCAGAATGTTCGACGATCAGCAAGAATTTAAGTTAAATTTATAAGACAGGCGTCTTGTCACCTGACACATTTTTTTTTTTCGATATGATCGGATGTTATAGTTTTTATGCGAGACTGTCGTGGTTGTTCAATGACAGTTGTCAGACAACCGAGATCTGATACCAAATTTATTGTTATAGTTGTTCTTTTTATTTTATAACGGCCATGCTAATAGTTTCTGTATCTGTTCCTTGCAGGATCTGTATGGACGTATTCCATATGGGTAATCAAGTTTCGCTCGTGGACGTGGATACGTTGTCTTCAGCTATTGCGAAGAACCAAGGTGCAAGTGACGAGCTCTTCAAAGAATTGATTAAGAGCAACTCCCGGGTGGATTACCTCCCGGATAGCGTCACAGACGTAGTGACAATGCTACTCGCCGTCACGACAATGATTTTAGGTGCGATGGTCTATTATACGAAGCGTGCACTGGAGTCGTTGGCTGATCGAGCCGATAGGCTTGAGGACTATCAGCTGCGACGTCTGCCCCGAGGGGGGCCCAGGGGTGAACCAGCATAAGAGACGTTTGAGCAGGAATTCTACTTGAAAATGATTGGAACAGGAAAATAAGCAAAATTTAGGGAAGTGAAAAATTTAAGAGTGTTTAAAATTTAGGTAGTTGGAATTACCGCACGCTTGAAAAATTGGCGCGCAGTGAATTAGGAAAAATGCTAATCGCAAGAAATATGCGATAAAATGCGCGCAGTGTTCTATGTTATCCATGCGTTCAATTTAAGTTTGATGTTTTTTCTTTAGTGTTGATGCGTTTAAAACTTAAGATTTTCCTAAGCAATTTGATTATTAATTTTTTTTTACTGTTAAGAAATTTATGTAAACATTTCTAATTTAAAATGATGTGTTTCGTTTGCTTATTATGCTTTTGGATGGTGCTATTTCCGACGTTTTACGACAAATTTTAAATGTATTTAATATGGGTTAATTTACAATGATCGAATGGTATTTGCGGTAGTCCCTATATTTAATACGTTAATTGGTCTAATACGTTAATTGAGTTGAATTGACATATGTTGACGGATAGGATGGCGTTTTACTATTATCCTTTTTCATCGTTCAACGTGGCAGTCATCGTGCAGAGTATTAATTTTTGATGCACGGTAAGTCAGTTCCTAGCTTTTTTGCGTGTTTCCTTGCTTTTTGCTTTTGCTAATATTGCCTTTTAGTTATTAAGTTTTTTTGCTCACAATCGTATATTTCTGTGTTGAGAGTGTACTTAAGCTTGTTTTAATGCGTTAATTCTTTTTAATCCATTTCTCATGGGTTGATTGCGGTGATATGTTAAGAGTTTAAAACAGTTAGAGGGAAGGAAAGGTTTAAACATTCATTTGAATGCAATGGTTGTGTTAATGATTTTTGCGATGCGTAAATTTAATGGTCAGTGTTTCTAAAAATTTACTTAATCGTATTGTGTTCTTTTTGGCGTTTTATTATAACAATATTGATGACTGAAAGGTTGATGGCTAATGGTAAATTGTTAATAGGGAATGTTCCTTTCCTTAACATGTTTTCTACCGTTTATTTTTGTTTTCCTTGGAGCTTCTGACATTTTTTTTCTTTTCCTTCTCTGCGTTCTATTTTTTGATGCGGTAAATGCGTTACCTATAATCTACCTGCTTTGCATTTAATCTATAATCATATAATCTATGCATGCATCATCTTTTGCGGACGTAAACTTGAATGAATAAATTTTAGTCTCATTTAGACTACTAATGCTAGGCTCGTTTTATAATGTTTATAACGTGAACAGATTTTGTACATTAAAGCTGAGATTTTCTTGAAATTCATAACTTGAGGATCGACTGCAATGATTATATTGTTTCCATTCCTTTATGCATCGTTCAACCGATTGCTCTTCACCCACTGTTATTAATTATTCAATTATTCTTGCAGTAAATACTGGGAAGTCACATTTTCTTTTATTCCTTATGCATACTTCATTGCAACAGCGCGTTATGTCATGAAGTGTGTTTCCACAATCACGGTCATAGTGAAGACCTAGCAGTTAGCTGGACCATGAAAAAAAAATACACTATGATGAACTCCTTTATTGATAGGAAAACATGAGCATATGATAATCATTGATGCCAACAATCTTCTTTTTGAGAAAATGCATTCCAAATAACAAAAGTACTTTGACAGAGATACGGAAAATCCTTAATAACTTTATTCCATTTGATTGCTAGAAGGTATTACGTATGGTTATTTTAATAATTGACAAAGACTTAACGCTCCCCTCACTTCTATACTCAAAAAAAGAAAGCGAGAGGAGTTGCAACTTAATGATAAAACCCGCGCAACACTTTTCTGTGTGAAGCTTGCAATCTCTTTACATTAGAACCTTTGTATACCTCTACTGATATTTATGCAGGCCTGTAACATGTGATTTCATTTCTACGCTCATGCACTAATCAACAGTGTGACAAATGAGAAAGCACACTGCTGCTCATCAAACGGACTGATTCACACGTCCTTTATTCCATTAATATTCAAACTTTTACAAATATAATAAACAGATCACATTAATACCACTGATCTTCATTTCAATCAATCTTTTCAAGTTAAAAAATCAGTCTTACAAGTATCGCTTTTTTAAGGCGTACACAGAAATTTTGTAACGCAATAAGTTTTCTACCAAAGCAGTCCTTGTACTCGAATTAAGTTACGACTGTTGTTGACATGACATGTTATTTAAATTTCGGATTTTCATACTAATGAAGTCTCAACCCCATTTAAAATTTTCTACCAGAAAATTTCCATTGATTTTTTATATTTCTCCATCACTGTTGCGCAAACATTTGGTAGCTTGTTATCTTCTCCACATAGTACATATAATATTTTATGTGAAACTCAACTATCTGACATTACTCAAAATTTCTTAATCTCTGCACAAGTAACCTACTCTAACTCATCAACTTACAAAAATTCTACTTCTAGTTCACCCCAGTAATTTACACAGAACATTTCTCATGTCAAAATGGATAGTGTCATCCCCTACCAACATGTGCAATTCTTTTATTCAGCATGTGGAATCAGACAAAGTGCCTGACTTTACTTGAATGACACTGTCATACACTCTACTCATATAAAGTCTATAACATTCAACTATACTACCAATCATACTGCTGTACATACTTGGGAAACATGCTTCAATCCATAACTCTTCATGTTTACTTATTTGAAATATCAACTCCTTATTCACCAAATAATACTCATGTTATACACACAACACAATCTGGTTTAATATTTAACGGTTTATGCATTGACAAATAGTAAATATGTGGTACGCAACTTCAAAATTTAAGACAATACAAAGTAGCCATGGAAACGTTTTCAATTTTCTTAACTTATATCAAACCTGATTTGCATAATTTATAAGTAGGTACTAAAAGTTGAGGAAAAATTTGCTGCAATAAGAATGATGAGAATACATATACACATTAAACCTTGATGTCTATCCAAATTCATAGAATAGTTACAAAGAATCAGCAATAAAATTTTGTTTTTGTCGCTCAGTCTCGCCTTCAATTACAAGTTCATCTCTCGGTTCATCATCACTTATACTTGGACAGTGACTTAATGCAAAATTGTGAAGGATGCAGCAAGCATGAATGATGGGTGCAGCATGTTCAATGTTGACTTCAAAGTACTGGAGAACTCTAAACCTGTTCTTCAGGTATCCAAATGCATTTTCAATTACTTGTCTGGATTGGGAAAGCTTAGTATTGAAATTTACCTCACGTTGTGTTAGGCGACCATTGTCTCTGAAAGGTGTCATCGCATTCAAACGCAATGAAAATGCAGAGTCACCAATGATGTGCAAATTTTTGCTAGGAAAGAAATCATTTGGATAGTTCGTTATGTTTTGACCAAAATTAGTCATATCCAATGCACGTTGGTCATGTACACTTCCTGGGATGCCTGTAGCCACCATCGTGAATCGTTTTTCTGCATCACACACAGCAAGTAACAATACTGTGTGAACAAACTTCCGACTGTTGTAATCTTTCTGAACAGTTTCAGGCACTCTAACCTTAATATGCGTTCCATCAATGGCTCCAACAGTGCATGGAAAATTTCCAATTGCTTCAAATCCTCTTCGTTTCTCTTCAAGATTCAGGGGCCAAGATATTTTTAAGGCTTGCGTAGTGTTAATTATATTCACTATTCTATAAAACAACTTGTTCACCTGGCCAGAAGAGCAACCAAATTGCAATGCAGTCTCTCTAAAAGTGGTTTTTGAAGCGAGATACCACAACACCATTAAGAGAGCCTCTGAAAATGTCATTTGGTGCATAGGACCAAGCTTGTTAGGGTAGTCATATGTCGGAGAGCATCTTAAAATATTTTCTAGCTCATAAAATGCTTGCTTACTGATTCTGATGTGCTTAAAAAATTCCAAGTCACCCATCTCCAGCAATTTCTCTGCGAATGATTGGTCAAAGCATCTCTCCTGCCTGCAAAAAAAAAATCCATGATTAATTCTCTCATAAATCTACTTGTCTAAATAACTCACATTAAGAATACTTTACAGTATGTCTACTAGGTAGTAAAAATATGCCTCAGAGGTCTACTTTACCCTTCAAGGTAATATAAAAAATTATGACGTGAGATAATTCACTGAAATTTAAAGTAATATACATATGTTTCATATGTGTAAAGAGTATAAAGATTTTAGAAAATTACTCTCATAATCATAAATTTGTTGCACTTTAGGGGAAATATACCTATCAGGGGATCTGACAATTTCCTGGTGTCTACTAGTTCCCAGTAAGTTTATTTTTTCACTGATGGTGAACAGTAGCTCTCATAATTTAAAAGATGTTAAGACAGGTCCTTTGCCAAACAGGGCAAAGGCCCTGTCTTAACATCTTTCAATTAATGAGAGCAACTGTTCATCATCCGTAAAAAAATAAATTTACTGAAAAAAGTGTGTACATTAAGAATTTTGGTGATTTTTTTTGCAATTATGCATTGGTTGCTTTATCTAGTATTCAATATGTTATTTAGTTTTTCAGTATCAAGAACTTGAAACTTTTCTGAACCTTTGTTATTGCAATAATTATTGACTAAAACTACTCATTGTAGGCAGATTACTTACATCTGGACATTTGGACAACATTCATAATATTAAAATAGGTAGTAAATTTTTGCTGTTGAAGGTGGTAAAAGGTGGAAGTGAAATATCAGTAGACATCTTTCTCTATTTCATACACATTAATATATTACTTGCTTTCAATAGAATTGAGAGCTGTCAACTAGGTTATTAAATAGTTATTTGATGGCCTATAGGGTAACTCTACTCAATTCCTTTACCAATAACAAAAGTAACCCTTTAACGCCCACATTTTAATACTCATATTACTGTTATAACAACCACTATCACTAAACCGACACTGGCATTATGTAGTCACTGTTATCAAGATGGGGAATGAACTGCCACTCGGCAGTGAAGTTCAAAGGACACATTAGTGAACAAATTAAATAAGAAATACAATATATTATTGTTATTTTTGAAAGAGGACTGTATAGTCCACTTGGGCGTTAAAGGGTTAAGTTCACTCAGGGTAAAAATATTTCTTTCAATAAACTTTCTAACAATTGCATATAACTGCCAATCTAGTATTACCTGTTAATCTCTCCATCATCAGCTGTAAAAAGCACTTCATGTACAAAAGGAAAATTTTTCATGACTGACTGTAGGTTACTAAACATAACCGTTGAACCAGCAATGGCTGAGACTAGAATTTTATCTTGTTCATCTGTCATTTTCTAGGGAGAAAAAGACAATTCATGTTTTACAAAGAAAATGATCAACTGAATAAATTGCTTCACTGACATTAACCTATTGCTAGAATATAACAGAGTATTAATAAATTTATTCTTCATAATCTTTGGAATAAGATTCATACAGAATTCACCTAGTTAGCACACTAACAATCAAGGAATTGTCATCAAAGCTCACTTTTTCAATAAAAAGACATTTACTCAATAAAAAGTTGATAATGTTGAATACAATATACACTGTGATATTTAACGTGAAGCATTTTTTTTCACAGAGTTAACACTCAGTACACCGTGAAGTTATACATAAGCGCTTTCAATGGACGATCGGAAAAGTCACCTAACAATACCACTTCAACGCAACAATCATTACAAAATGCACTGTTTACGATATAATTCAATCATCGACAGGGATAAATGTCAGTGTAAAACAGGGATGTTAATTATCACACACTTCAATTTAACATGCTTTATCAACTTCGATAAGAGGGAAAGCAAACAGCTGATTCGATGTTTGTTTACAAACAAAGCCTAAGTAACCCCAAAATCGTGTTCACAGTTGCGTTTTCGGATCTGGTTAAGAGTTACTCCGGTGAGAGTTACGCGGGTAACTCTCGGGGTTATGACTGGAAAACCGCCTTAGCAGTCAATAAGTTTATGAACATTAGAATTGGTAATAGTAAAGCATACTTCTGCAATAGCAGATTTTTACAACTAGGTTATGGAAGTTGGCTCTGCACAAGGAAGGGAACTACTGACCGTGCATCGATAAAAGGAGACTTTATTTACCTCAATCAAGGAAGTCACTTCTTCCTAATCTAGTCTGCTATTTTACTAGAATGCACAAGTGCTTTTGGATTGGCCGTTGTGGTCTTAGAATGGACTGCCAGACAACTAAGAACTGTCTGCAATGAATATATTTAGTTAAAATTTAACTAGGGTCAAACAATAGCAGCAATAGCCGCACAAACTTTAACTTTGAAAGTTGGATCAAAAATAATGCAAAATGTTAAGGTTCCTGAGTTTAGCTAAATTGATTTCAAGTTGATACGAGAATGGGAATCATTAAGCTTGACAACATGAGACTCTGAAACTACCCAACCTATGTAGCACATGAATGAAGACACTTTTAACTTATTCACACGGCAAGGAAATTAATGAACCTAGCTTAGATAATTCTAATACATTAATGAATTAGGAACTTAATACGCACTCTGCGCCTAGTGAGGTTCATTCCCTATTTAATAATTAATTAACTACAGCACATGAAATACTGTGAACCAGTGAAGCAACATGACCATATGACAACTTGATTATGAGCTACTAATTTTACTAAAGTGCGGGTTCCTACTTTACAAAGCACCTACTGAAATAATTATCTCTAATTGTATAGCGCCCAAAAGCATGACCACTGAGATATGAGCAAACTTAAGCGCTAAATCATTACCACTATTGGCATATCTGAATTGTTTGAGAAGGAGGATTTCCTTGATAATGAGTTGACTTTTAATAGGGAGTTGACAATCTCCTATTTTCTTGACAAAAATGAGAGCAACTAGATTGCTACTATGCATCCTGCGGAGAATAATTTTCCTGGCTAGTCCAGCCAGTTACTTCTAGTCAAATTCTGAGGATTAATTCAATTAATTGCTTCTTGAAATTACTATGTTGTTCAGAATCCCTGTACAGCCAGGAATAAATTGTTTGCCCAACACTCTAAATAGGATATACAACAATAAACAAGGAACAGAAGCACTGTGAGAGCCACAAGTTCAGGGATAGAAATCCTACATCATAATTCTAGCACTATTGGTAATTTGAGGTAATCCTACTTGACATTTACACAACACAATATTATTTACATGTTACATTTAATATATATAGTTACCCGTAGATCAGTACCAGCAAAACCAATAATTTAAGTCTCACCAGTAAAGAAAACTGAGATGTGCACTCTCTGAATGATTTAAGCAAAGTGGTCGCTTGGTCGGATCAAATATTGCTATCGCACGTCCATGAGAGGTGTCGTTAAGATTTGAAAGTGATTTTTCAGAGATTGCATTTTTAGGTACACAATTTTAATGAATTTGGGAATAGGGATTAATTAATTTCGTAATGTAATTGTATGATAATGGCACTACAAGAGATTGAATTTTTTTATTTTACGGCCTTTCTTTCGTTTTGCCTTCTTTCTTATTTCAAATAAAAGGAGTGGACTAGTTATAATAAATTTTGCATGTTGCTACTTTGAGTATCACAATAATTATGTGAGGAATTGTAAAATCGTAAAGCACAATGATGAAACTCGTCATGACAATACGAAAAAAAGCCTTGTGTCAGATAATGTACTCAAGAAAGGATGGTGGCAATAACAGTAAAACACTCAAAACAGCGATATTGCTCATTACAGGTCACATGAGGCTCCGTGGAAGCTTTTTACCATTCAGTCGGTACACTACCGGCTAGCCATTTTAGAGAACCCATCTAAGATCCTTCGCGAATTACCCTGACAAAAAGGGTAATTTCTAAACTATAAGACGTACAATCTTGAAATTAGTACCAAATTAATGGGCGTGACGAGTACAACATATTTATGTAATTAAAAAATTTTTTACGCCCCTGTGGGGGGCAGGAAGAGAGCCTCTCGTGGCCCCTCAATACTCGGCCGATTTTCTCTATAACTATCAATTTGTCCGCGTCATAATTTCTAAACTTTTACACCTAAAAATTTGAAATTAAGTTCATTTTGAGCGTCAATTTATTCTCCAAATGTGAGTATATAATAAAACTCTCATACGCTCCATGGAGGAAGATAGAGAGCAAGTTTCTCCAAGCGCCTGAATGGTAGACCGATTTTCCATAAGGCTCATTTTGTTCGCGTCATAATTTCTAAACTATTGCACCTAAAAATTTGAAATTGGGTTCATTTCAAGCGTCAATTCATTCTCCAAATGTGAGTGTATAATAAAAATCTCATACGCCCCCTGGGGGATGACAGAGGTTAAAGGTTAGGTTAACATCGGCATCTTTGGGATGCTTTATTTCCAATCAAGCCTGATACATATGATCTTAGCATTGGTTTTTCAAATGTCTTATAACTAACCCTATATATAGGACACCATGACGGTTCCCCCGTAAAGCCGGTACCCATTTCCGACACCTGGGTTGAGTGGGGTATTGTGCTTGAGCTTTTCCCTTATACCCAACGGGGAAAATCTCCGCGCCAGCGCCGGGATACGAACCCGCGACTTCCAGCATACAAGTCCGATCCCTTAACTGCAGTGCCACGGAGAGGAAGGTTTCTCCAGCTTCTCCTAGCCTCGTAATCCGCGCTGCCGAAGGCCGCGCTCACATAAGTTATGACGTGCTGTTGAAATGCTGGTTGTTCGCTGGTCGTTTTGCCTTGTCGTTCTAGGCTCTCACACTCACATCGTGGGTCTTCGAATCCCGGAGGTGACGAACTTTTTTCTCAGCGATCACTTTCATGTTTTTCTTACTGATGTAGACTTTTGTGAGGCAATATTATAAGTAGAGCTGTGCCAATGCATAACTTGCATATATGCACTCAGAGAGATATGCAGAACGTTTTATGCAATGCAAAAATTTGCCTTGTGCATATGCAAAATCACATATGCAATTACGCATATACACTATAACAGATGTAATATGCAAAGTGCTTTTTGCATATGCACAATATCATAGCACATATGGTGTCATGCGAGTGGTGCAATTTGATTGTCTTGTTTTCAATGTAAAACTGCAAATTTGTTCCTTAATCCAGAAATTTTGTACATTGATGGCACCTCTCGCATACATACATACTCTCAGTTGCAAGCAACATCACAAGTTTTAACCGGTGCACTGTCGTCAGTACCTGATCCCCAGGTTACCTTCTTGACCTGTTATTCAGTTGTTATATATGGTTCATCAATAAAATACAATAGAGGTGTCCGAACTGAATTTAATGAAGTTTGAAGTATTTCAGGATTGCATAGTGTGATAGTTTTCGTACATCTAGTGATAGTTTTCTTGTTCTCTCCTACACATAGGCCTACCTATACCTACAAAAGTGTTCAAGTGAAATTTTCAACTGTGAAATTTGTATCAATTTCCGAAACATATGCATTTAGTGAAGTAATAATAAATACCTCTGTTGTACTCTGCCTGTTCAGTAAAAAATAAGAAAGAACTTACCAAATCAACTTTCGGTGCTCGCATGACCAAGTTCCCTTCCGTGAAGGTTTCACGGGTTCAAATCCCATCGCTGCGCATGACTTTTTGCATGACTATCCATCGTTATCACATACGTTAAGCCCTGTTTTACTTTGGAATCCAGTGAATATTTTCATGTTTCTAATATTTTGATGTTTCAGTGAATATTTTCTTGTTTCTTCATTATCAGCAAATGCATGATATTTTAAATATTGAAGACTATCGTAAAGAATAATTACTTTACGGTTCAATATTTGAAATATCGCACAAGTTCCAACTAACTGAAGTCCTTCATTCAGCAGTCGCATATTGTTTGCATATAAATGAGAGTACAGCACGCAGGCAGAGAAGTCGGCCAATAAGTTTCATTTTCCGCTGAGTCGAATTTCTAAACTATTGCACCTTCAAACTTCAAATAGCACGGGTCATCGACGACGAAATTAAAATTTCTTCCTTCCTTCAAAATCCGAGACGAGTTGATCGCGTGTCCGTTTTCACTTCTGCCGCTCGTTTTCCGAAGCTCGTCGTTGTAACTGTTTAAGGACAGCGTCCCCCATAGGAACCCCTATTTTGAGATCATAGATGATATTGGGATTATTGCTGCAGTAGGAAGTGTAGGAGGTCAGGTACATTCTGTGAAAAAATGAGACTTGTACGTTCACTAGTTCGCCCGCTACGGGGGTTTAAAAAATGGGGGGGAGGGGTGGGGGAAGGGATATTTTATCATGTTACACCTCCCCCATGGCACTTCCTTCACGGCTTGACTTTGCTATGTCATCTCCTATGTCTCTTTACTGCTCTTTTAAGACTTCAAGGGTCTAACCTGGACCAAAAATTTCAACAATTTTTAATTACATTTGTTTATGTTTCTTTGTTTTGCTTATATTGTAAACAATGGACTTTTGTTTTCAAAATGCTTCTTCTCCTACAGTTTTTGAGCTACAGTAATAATTTTGGTATCATTGGATGCGGAAAAGCAAGGGCTTTTCAAAAACTTAAATGGTTTTTCGATATAAATACATGTTCAAAAGATATGACGTCATAAATCCGCATTTTTTCAATGAAATATTTGTTTTGTCACGTTTTTTTTCTTATTTCAGAAATTGGGAAAAACCATTTGAGTTTTTGGAATGTCCACGTCTATCCGCATCCAATGATACCAAAAACATTACTGTAGCTCAAAAACTGTCGGACAAGAAGCATTTTGAAAAAACCCCCCTAAAAGATCGTTTTCTTCGATTTCCCATTTTATTTTCAGGAAAATCGTACTTTTTCCACAAGTATAATCGATTCTAAATTGCATTTCCTATCAGTACACTAAATTTCATTGCTCTAGGTTCAATAATAAAAAAAAAGTTCCGTAAGGGGGAAGCTGTCCTTAAAATCCAGTTTTCTTCTCGTGTTGTGAGTAGGCTTTATTTCTAACCCCACTATATAGGCAAGCTAGCAGAAATCAGCTGGCCGTAATAGTGAGGCTAAAATTTGGGCCGCACTGTGCCTTTATTGAAACAAGTAAAGTAGATTCATTCCATGCTTAAGAATAGAAAGTTGCAGTTGTCTACGATTCCTCAGATCCTGCTACGTAAACATGTTGTCTACGATTTTTATCCAATTTTCTTTGCTTGTGTTTTTTTATATGATTTTTGGTTATGTTTGTGTTTGACATGACTGAAAGTGTATATGCCAAATATATGCGTAATTGTGTTGTGGGATGTGCAAATCCCGAGACCCAAGATCTCAAAGCCGAGCTCCCAGAGCTCGGGTCGGCCTCCAAACCTCCCCTACAGCCAACACCAGACACACACCTGAGCTCGTGTGTCAGAGGGCACACCCAGTGTGAACACACGCTGCCGTGAAACGAACACACTTCACGGCAGAATCGGAAGCACACACTAGCTCCGAGCCAATGAAAAAACACTTCACGGCTGCAGGTCCTACCTGCTTGTGTCTCAGCAAAGAAAAAGAGAAAACACAACACAAGTATCTCGCAAGGATACTTCAAGAGCGCAACCGGAAGCTCAAGCACGCACGACCACACTCGATAGCAGCGAACGCAATAATGCCCAGGCCGGCGCACCAATCGACGCTCCATACGTCAGGAAGTAGATCCCACAAAATACCTCCTGCCACTCAAACGGAGCAGCTTACAACGTAAAAAACGTCGCATGTGTAATTCTAAACAGAATAAACACATTGGAACACCAAAGCGTCCATGAACACAAATTACGATGTGTACACAAGCAACCCGCTGACGGGTGCTGCCCTGTGATTGGCCGCGCGTAGGAATACGTGCCTGGCGTAGCAATACACCACATCCCCCTCAGTTCCTCGAGGAACTCAGGTGACGTAATCCCTCAACCATTGGGGGGGACGCCGCTCCCGAACGGGTCGTCCTGGCATCTCATTACCATTCTCCGTGACAACCTCGTCACCTGCGTCAACGACGGGCTCTCCCGTGTCGTTAGCAGTTTCAAGTTGTGTTTCCGGAACTTCCTCAACACTAACCTGAAGAGGCTCAACAGGAGTCTCATAGGGCCCAGCGTCGTCCGAGTCACATGCATCGTGCATGTCCTCAGAGGCAGAGCCGCGACGTTTCCTTATGTCGCTGACATGCCTAGGCATGCCATCAATGCACACAACGTGCCTTGATCGAACAGCAGTGACTCGCCCAGGAGTCCACTGCTTGGTGCAAGAGGGCACTGCGGGTTTCACCCACACCCTGTCACCGACGGCAAAATGCACGTTTTTGCCGTCATCTCCGGCCTTACTTAAGCCGTTGTCGTAAGGCATCCTCCAAGGATAGGCAAATAACTTACGACAAGGCACTGAGTTGCTATCGACTCCGTGCCGTGGCGTTACATTGTACCAAAATGTCGCCACCTCGGGGGTGATCCCCCCCCGCGCAGCAATCCTCTTGATTGTGCGATGATTTCTCTCTACGATTCCATTACCGCTCGGGGCATAAGCGGCTCTGAAACGCATAGAGATACCCCATTCGTTGGCAAACTGAGTGGCAGTTGCCGACCTAAATGTGGCAGAATTGTCCAACAATAGCTCCACAAAAGGTCCTCGCTCAATCACCACCTGCTGGAGATGAGCGACTACACTGGCTGCCGACTCGTTCGACAGCCTTCGCCAAATTGCAAACCTGGATGGTCCGCAATCGACGAGAGAGAGAAACTGTACACCGTTATAGTGCGTCACATCCGCAGCTACACGATGCCAGTCACTCTCGACGGTTAAATTGCCGTGCTCGACAAGGTTCTCCACCCGTCTTGCAGGATCAATGCGAAGACACTCCTCACACCCTGCAATCGTACGTTTCACTTGGTCTCGAGTAAGGCCCGGCCTGCACTGCTTGACCAAATAAAAGGTACGATCAACGCCCAAATGGTGAGGCAAATGAGCCTTCCAAATGGCGCTCTCTGGCGTCCCTTCTTCTGCAGAAGCCGCCACTGACGCAGCCAAGACAGAATCCGGCTCGTCAGCCGTGTGATAACTAAGCCAGCTCTTAGTCACACGAGTGAGCTGATCAGCTTTGTTCTCGACCGTGGGAGCGAATCGAAACTCAACCGACAGCTGATACTCATTGATGATCTCCTTGATCACCATCAAGCGACGCTTGATGAGCATCTGCGCTGCTCCTTTGGTGCGCACACGACTGTGATCACCGACAGTGTTATCCAACCAGGATAATACTGTCTTGGAATCAGTGGCTATAGTGAAGGTCTTGAAGCCCCACATAACAGCCAGATTGATTCCACGTCCCACAGCCTCAAGCTCTGAGACATTAATGTGGAGATGATCTGTCTGCTTCCGCAGCCAGGTAGCATTCTCCACGATGCGATCATCCACTTGGACGACCACACCCATTGCCAGTGAACTGGCGTCAGTCCAGACGGTAACATTCCCACCAGGATTGACATGCCAACGACCCTTTACAGGGTCATCAGCCAGTGCTCGCGAAGGCAGTTCCTTAGCTAGCTTCAAGACACTGTGACTGACAGGCTTATCCCATGGCCCGTCTGACCCCAGTCGCTTCAAAAAGCTACAGTGAGGTCGTAACCACCCAGCTACAGGATAATGAGCAACAAGGCGGCCACACAGAGAGAACAGCTCTCTCTTAGTCATCTCGGACGTCTCTGAAATGAAGGAAGACAACTCACTTCCTCTTGACATCAATAGATGTCCGGTGGGAGATCTCTTTAAGGCTATCCCGAGTACTCGACCCCCGTCGAGACTCACTGGTTCTTTAGATTCGAGCCCATACAACTGCAGGTGCTTTCTCACATGGGAAGCACTCACAATGGACTTTTGGACCATTATATCGTGAATATAATGATCCGTGGCACGATTAATCTTATCGTCCATCGAAAGAACCTTGCCCAAGATCATCGTCATAATCCTGGGCGCACATGACAAGCCAAACCCGAGGCGAGTCAAGGCATAATGCACACCATTATACCTCACGACTTGATACTGCCACAAGTTACTGGAGACACGAATTTGAAGATAGGCAGACTTAAGGTCAACGACCTTAAGCTCCCCTTCAAACTGCCTCCATTTGCGCACCTTCTCGGCACACACAGCGGTTTGCTCATCACCAGTGTGAGACTCAATGAACAAGTTAAGTTCACGGTAATCCATTACCGGTCTCACCTTGTCTTTGGTTGGCTGGACAACCGCCAAAAGTGGTATGACCCTATGATGAAGTGGATAGCCCTACACTAGAGCACAGTATAGGTTCCACATAGACACAAATAACACATCAGTAGATAAATGCAATGACACAACAATTTAGGTTAAATGATCCACTCACCTCTTGGATACCTTACACATAGATACTCAGATACCAGCATGTGGTTAGCGAGAGCAGAGCAGAGATAGAAGGGAATATATAGAATAGGGTAGCATAGAATTAGTACATTAGTTTAGAAATTAAGAAGTTAGATACCAACCACAGTAGGTAATATTATGTACACACTCGGTCAACATTTACTTGTTGTCGAACCCGAGTTCACTGGTAGACTGACTGCGAGTGTTGCTGTCTCGAGCGTTGCCAACTATTGGTCTCTCTAACTAGAACTTACACTACTCGCTATATTACACCCCTCCCTCCTTAATTAGAAACCCCCCCTGTATCCCCAGTCCCCTTATTCAATATAGTCAATCCTAAAGGTCCATTCTCACCACAGGCTTCCGAGCTCGGGTAGACCTGCGCGAGATGCTAGCGCTTGGAGGCTCGTGCATCCTAGCCTCCTGGGTGGGAATCGGGTAATCAGGTGTTTCGGAGTCAGGTTCATGGGTCGGCGGTGGTGGGTATGAATTTTGAGCAGGTTGTGGGAACACAACGGTTTCCTCCGTAGGTTGTTCCAAGGGTTCAGGGATGGTGTTCGAGCAGGTAATAACTTGGTCCTGGTATCGACGAACGACCTCTCCCCCCTTCAGTTGGCACTTGTAGGATACCGGGCCTGTTTTCTCAATGGTGGTAGCAGGGGTCCATTTTGGGGAACCCGGCGTGTATTGACGGACCATCACGGGTGACTCCAGCGGAATGTCAACCGCGCGAGACCCTGGGTGGTATCTTTTCTGAGCGTCCTGGCGTTGAGCAACTTTGGACGCGATTGCTTCTGACGGCCAAAGCAGATCAAGACGAGAGCGAACTTTCCTGCCTAACATCAGTTCGGCAGGCGTAACACCTGTTGTCGTGTGAGGTGTTAGCCGATAGTTGAACAGGAACCTGTCTAGTGCTAGGCGTAGGGGTTCCGTTGACTTCCGTATATTCTTCTTGAAAGTTTTTACCATGCGCTCTGCCAGTCAATTAGTTGAAGGGTGGTATGGTGCGCTTGTAATATGTCGCATACCACATGCCTTCACAAATTCTTGGAATTCAGCCGATGTGAAACACGTTGCGTTGTCTGAAACAATTGTTACTGGGAATCCAAATGTCGCAAAAGTGTGTTTCAGGCACAAGATCGTTTCGCTAGAGGTTGTAGTAGATGTGGGAAAATTTTCAACCCACTTAGAGTGTGCATCCACGATCACTAGATAGTATTTTCCATCCATTGGGCCCGCGTAGTCAATGTGTATGCGATGCCAAGGCTTCGCAGGCCATTCCCACGGATGGAGTTCAGCTTTCGTCGGTGAGGCTCGAGTGCTCAGGCACTCGCTGCATGACTTGGTTGTTTCTTCTAGATCTTTATCCAGAAGGGGCCACCACACGTAGCTGCGAGCTAACTCCTTCATCCTGGATGATCCAGCATGACCAGAGTGAAGTTCATCCACAATGGCTTGTCTGAGAGCTTGGGGTACAATAATTCTTGCTCCCCAGAGCACACAGCCATTTTGTGTGGACAATTCGTCTCGCCTCCTGGTATACGGAGCGAGATCAGGGTCACCAATTATCATCGAAGGCCAGCCTACTTGGCAGTATTTGTATACCTTTGAAAGTACTGGGTCCCTTAGGGTGCTGTCGCGGATGTGGGTGCTGGTGACTGGAGCTGACTCGAGGAAGTTTACTAAGGACGTCCATTCCGCAGGAATAGGTGTGGCTTCCTCGGGAGTTGTCAAGGGTAGACGACTGAGAGCATCAGCCGTACCCAACAGCACGCCAGACCGGTGACGCAAGGTGAACTTGTAGGACTGCAGTAGTAAAGCCCACCTTTGAATGCGCCCGGATGCCATCGGAGGAATGCTTCTACCCGGATCAAATAGTCCTAACAAAGGTTTGTGGTCCGTAACCACAGTGAAATCCTGTCCCCACAGGTAGCAATGAAATTTTCGAAGTGCGAACACCATAGCTAGGGCTTCTTTCTCAGTTTGAGAGTAGTTGCGTTCTGTTGCTGTTAGAGTTCGGGAGGCAAAATAGGCGGGGCGTTCAATCCCATCAATAAGGTGACACAGCACCGCTCCCACACCATACGCACTACTGTCAGCCACTACCACTATGGGTTTCTGAGGGTCAAAGTGGACTAGAGTCTGAGAGTCCAGGAGGGCTTGTTTAGATTTCTGGAAGGCTCTCTCCTGACTTGCATCCCATTTCCAAGGGGTTTTATCCCTCAGTAAGGTATTTAGGGGCTCCAGCATGGTTGCAGATGATTTTAGAAATTTCCCATAGAAATTTAACAGCCCCAGGTAGGCTCTCAGTTGAGTCACATTAGTAGGAGCTGGTGCATTCTGGATTGCTGCTACCTTCTCTGCAGTGGGGTGCAATCCGTCCTTGTCGATTTGGTATCCAAGGTAGGATACCTGTGGCACTCCAATTTGACATTTATCCATTTTCAGTTTTAGCCCTGCCTCCTGTAGTTTAGATAAGACTTGATAGAGACGCTTGTTGTGCTCTTTCTCATTAGTGGCACTCACCAGGACGTCATCCAGGTAGCAGAACACTCCTGGGAGGCCCTGCAATAGTCCTTCCATGGCACGCTGAAAGATTCCAGGTGCGGACGCAATTCCAAAGCTGAGACGGTTGTAGGCAAATAAACCTCTGTGGGTGTTTATTACCGTGAGTTCCTTGGAGTCTTCATCCAAGGGTAGTTGAGCGTATGCCTGAGACATATCTAGCTTGGAGTATATAACTCCTCCTGCTAACCCGCTAAATAGATCTTCCACTCGGGGTAGGGGGTAGGTATCAAGCCTAGTGGCTCTGTTGACTGTGAGTTTGTAATCCCCACATATGCGGATGCTTTGATCAGCCTTGAGCACAGGGACGATCGCCGCCGCCCATCTTGAATACTGTACAGGGGTGAGGATACCTTCCTGCACCAGTCTATCAAGTTCAGCCTCCACCTTAGGTCTAAGTGTGTAAGGCACGTTCCTGGCCTTACAGAACTTTGGTGGTATGGCTGGATCCACTTCTATTTTGAATTTCCTTCCCTTAAAGCAACCTAGACCTGGTTGAAAAAGGTCGGGGAATTTATTTGCTAACTCTTCAGGGCAAGTGATCAATTTGTTGACATTATTTGAAACTATAGTTAGCCCAAGGAAATCAATCAGGTCCCTACCCAGCAAGGCTGGCCCCTCCCTGTCTACAACCACAATAGTTGCTAGCTGAGGAACCATACCACTAGATTCACGCTGGATGTTAGCCCTAATCTCCCCACAAACTACCAGCTCAGCTCCCCCATAAGTCCTAAGCTTAACATCAGAAGGTCTCAGCTCGGGTCTTGACTTAGCTGGTATTTTAGAGTAGGTGGCCATTGAAAGGATAGACCTGGCAGCACCTGTATCTACCTCCATCTCTAATGGCACACCATTTAGTAACAATTTTATTTTGATTGGGGGTTTCATTTCCTCGGCTTAAGCAAAAATGTCCCCATAACATTCTGGATTGGGGGCTGGGTAGTCTGCACTGGTTCCATTGCTAGTTCCATTAGGGTTAGGGTGGTTTTCCCTCCCCCTTTTTTCATGCATAGCATGCACAAAATTATTTTTGTTGCCTTTATCAGATTTCTTAATTGTCAATTTAAAACAACATTTCTTAAGATGGCCTTTTTGGCCACAACCATGACAAACACTGTCTTTATAGGGGCAATCTCTACGCCAGTGCAGATTACCACAGCCGCTGCATGCTGATTTGGGGTTAGCTTGAGTCTGAGTTTTGCCATGAGGCTTAATAGCAGTTTGCTTTACTCTGCTCTGGCCTACATTTAGAATTGAATTTGGTTGCCTCAACCCCACTGTTTCTCTCAGTGTGGTTTCTTTAGCAGTAGCTAGATCCATGGCCTTTTGCCATGTCAGGCCAGCCTCATTTAGCAAGCAATTTTGAATTTCATTACTGGACACACCCAAACTGAAACGATCCAGCAGGGTCTCATCTAGCACTTCCTGTTTGAAATTACAGGTATTAGAAAGTGCTTTCAAGCTAGCCACAAAATCAGCAATGCTTTCCCCTTGTCTCTGGTTCCGCTTATGGAACCTAAATCTCTCAAAGATTTGATTTCTTGTTGGCTTAAAATGCCGTCTCAACGCTTCCACAATCTCGTCATAAGTAGCATCAAGTACTTTTTTAGGAGACACGAGGTCTCTAATGAGCCTAGCAATTTTAGGACCCACTAGTGAAATTAGGGTGGGGGCTTTTTTATTTTCCTCTATTTTGTTTATTAAAAAATAGCAGTGTAATCTAGTTTCATAGTCTCCAAATTCCTCCTCTACAGGATTAAATTCTCCTACTGAACCTATCAATGGCATATTGAATTTTTAGTAAGTCAAACACACTGTAAAAAAAATTTTCACAGCACAAATAGTACAATCACTTGCTCAATTCTGAGGTTCTTCACTAGTCTAGCCAGTCTAGCAACACCCAGTGAGCAGCACCACAACAATAAAAAAATTATTGGGCAAATTTTATGTTTCCTCACTAGTCATTCCCAGTAGTTCTATTAACATCTCGTCGCCAGTATGATGAAGTGGATAGCCCTACACTAGAGCACAGTATAGGTTCCACATAGACACAAATAACACATCAGTAGATAAATGCAATGACACAGCAATTTAGGTTAAATGATCCACTCACCTCTTGGATACCTTACACATAGATACTCAGATACCAGCATGTGGTTAGCGAGAGCAGAGCGGAGATAGAAGGGAATATATAGAATAGGGTAGCATAGAATTAGTACATTAGTTTAGAAATTAAGAAGTTAGATACCAACCACAGTAGGTAATATTATGTACACACTCGGTCAACATTTACTTGTTGTCGAACCCGAGTTCACTGGTAGACTGAGTGCGAGTGTTGCTGTCTCGAGCGTTGCCAACTATTGGTCTCTCTAACTAGAACTTACACTACTCGCTATATTACAGACCCCTTTTACCGGGCCATTCCACTTCACCAGCCAACCTTTAGAGATCCAACACTGGATCTCCTCAGCATACCTCTCATGTACGCCTGGCGCGCGCGTACACTTGTACTCGCCAACACCAGTTTGAAGCTGCGTCGGCTCGCCGGCCGACCAACGCCAACTAACGGTCCAATGACCGTTAGAAAACGTGGCTTCAAAGTCGTGATCACTAATCGCAAGTGAGTCAACCCCACGAAGAACCTCACGACCTCCCTTCATGGGAGCACTACCACAGCACCTGGCAGAGGTGGGTTGACCCCACTCAACCTGGTACTGAGAGTTGGGCCCTCTTCTGACAGTGACTCCTCCCATGTGATCGATTACATCGTCACCCAAGAGGCAGTCAACGCCAAGATTCTCCAACCTTTCAACTGCAATTGCTGGCACTCTAAAAGAGTGCCCATGCAACTGCACGACTGCCTGACATTCCTTCCCCTTAGAGGAAGTTCTGCCATCAGCCGTCACAAAATGTCGGGCCTTGCGGCCCGACAGTCCCTCCACCACCCGGGTGGACACCATCGTGCACCCGCTGCCGGTATCAACCAGACACAAGGCAGAATGGCCATTCACAATGGCCTTGACAACTGGCATGCTACTCGAAGTAAGCCTACCAGCTGCCATGGGTAAGCCCTGCTTACCCGTGACAGGCGCATGAGCGCCGGTCACGACAACGTCCCCAGGACGCTGTTGGCCGTCCCCGACAGCCAAGCCTCTCGTAGAGAGACTAGTGGAAGTACCTAGACTTCCATGGTTTCCACGCCGGAGGAAGCGGTGCCCCTTTCCACTTCCTCCCCGCGGAAACCCGAACCGCAATCAGCGCCGCCAGCGGCAGCTGTGGGCTCTGGGCAGTCCCGAGCAAAGTGCCCGGGCTTCGAGCAGCGAAAGCATAAACTTTCTTTCCTGCTGTTCGAAGGAGGCACTGCCTTCGCCTTGCGGCGAGTCTGGGTACAGTCCCTCACCCGGTGAGGTCCTGTGCACCTTGGGCATACAAGCCCAGGCTTCTTCCCGGAAGAAGCTGCGGCTGCCTTGGCCTTACTCGCATAAGTAAGGCCATCAGCAGCACGCTGTGCGGACACCCTGTCGCGCACCTTCGACAGCAACTCGTCGAAGCTGGAGGTGTAAACCTCCGGGAGCATCACTGCCCACTTACGGATGGCCTGAGGCAGGCCCTCAAGGAACTTGCCCCGGAAGATCAAGTCCTCCGGCCCTGCCCTCAGCCGAGCACCTAGGCGCTGCAGGTCGTCCACATAGACGTCCACGGCCTCGCCAGCCTGAAGCTGACGGTCCGTGAAGCGCCTGTAGGCTTCCTGCCGCGACATGCCGTACTGCGCCAGCAGTGTCGCCTTCACTAACTCCCACTGGGAGGCCTCTGACACCCTAAGGGCGCGGAACACCCGAGCAGCATTGCCCTCGAGCAGGAAGTCTACGACCTCCTCAGGTCCAACCTGTTCGACCTTGCACCTGCGCTCAAGGTCATCCAGCCACTCCGACACATCCACTGTGCCGTCGCCGCTGAACTTGGGGAGAGCTCTCCCCAATCGGTCAATAATAGGCCCCTTAGCCTGCATCAGGATGCTGGCCAGTTGCCTAAGATCAACCGTGGTGGCTGTCCCAGACGCACCACTAGCCGCCCCGGGCGACCCTGCATCATCTCTCGATGACGCAGTCCCTGCCTTACGCACCTCCGACATTAGGCAAGGCAAAAAAGCCTAGATAGCTTGTTGTGGGATGTGCAAATCCCGAGACCCAAGATCTCAAAGCCGAGCTCCCAGAGCTCGGGTCGGCCTCCAAACCTCCCCTACAGCCGACACCAGACACACACCTGAGCTCGTGTGCCAGAGGGCACACCCAGTGTGAACACACGCTGCCGTGAAACGAACACACTTCACGGCAGAATCGGAAGCACACACTAGCTCCGAGCCAATGAAAAAACACTTCACGGCTGCAGGTCCTACCTGCTTGTGTCTCAGCAAAGAAAAAGAGAAAACACAACACAAGTATCTCGCAAGGATACTTCAAGAGCGCAACCGGAAGCTCAAGCACGCACGACCACACTCGGTAGCAGCGAACGCAATAATGCCCAGGCCGGCGCACCAATCGACGCTCCATACGTCAGGAAGTAGATCCCACAAAATACCTCCTGCCACTCAAACGGAGCAGCTTACAACGTAAAAAACGTCGCATGTGTAATTCTAAACAGAATAAACACATTGGAACACCAAAGCGTCCGTGAACACAAATTACGATGTGTACACAAGCAACCCGCTGACGGGTGCAGCCCTGTGATTGGCCGCGCGTAGGAATACGTGCCTGGCGTAGCAATACACCACAAATTGCATATGTGAATTTGCATATGCACAAGGCAATTTTTTACATTGCATAAAACGTTCTGCATATCTCTCTGAGTGCATATATGCAAGTTATGCATTGGCACAGCTCTACTTATAATATTGCCTCACAAAAGTCTACATCAGTAAGAAAAACATGAAAGTGATCGCTGAGAAAAAAGTTCGTCACCTCCGGGATTCGAAGACCCACGATGTGAGTGTGAGAGCCTAGAACGACAAGGCAAAACGACCAGCGAACGACCAGCATTTCAACAGCACGTCATAACTTATGTGAGCGCGGCCTTCGGCAGCGCGGATTACGAGGCTAGGAAAAGCTGGAGAAACCTTCCTCTCTGTCATCCCCCAGGGGGCGTATGAGATTTTTATTATACACTCACATTTGGAGAATGAATTGACGCTTGAAATGAACCCAATTTCAAATTTTTAGGTGCAATAGTTTAGAAATTATGACCCGAACAAAATGAGCTTTATGAAAAATCGGTCTACCATTCAGACGCTAGGAGAAACTTGCTCTCTATCTTCCTCCAGGGAGCGTATGAGAGTTTTATTATATACTCACATTTGGAGAATGAATTGACGCTTAAAATGAACTTAATTTCAAATTTTTAAGTGCAATAGCTTAGAAATTATGACGCGGACAAATTAATAGTTATAGAGAAAATCGGCCGAGTATTGAGGGGCCACGAGAGGCTCTCTTCCTGCCCCCCACAGGGGCGTAAAAAATTTTTTAATTACACAAATATGTTGTACTCGTCACGCCCTTTTAATTTGGTACTAATTTCAAGATTGTAAGTCTTATAGTTAAGAAATTACCCATTTTGTCAGGGTAATTCGCGAAGGATCTTAGATGGGTTCTCTAAAATGGCTAGCCGGTTTGGAGAGCATAATTTGAATAAACTTTACTTCTTTGATATTAAACTAAAAAAAGGAAAGGAGAATTTTAGTGGTAAAAGCCCTAAAGTTGAATTTCAAGAGAGCAAAAGCTGTCACTTACACTGAAAAAAAACAGTATCATCTGAGCATGCAAAAAAACATTGGGTGATCTATACGAGGCCTGTCTAAAAAGTATCCGACCTTTGGCCAGAAAAAATATTTCGAATACCTGTCGGAGTTGGGACCCTAATCCCCTTCAAAGTATGCCCCTTGTGCTTGCACACACTTAGCCCACCGATCCTTCCACTGCCGGAAACACCTCTGGAAGTCTTCTTTTGGAATGGTGTTCAGCTCTGTCGTCGCGTTCCGCATTATCTCTTCTCTACTCTCAAAACGGGATCCTTTCAGTGGTGTCTTCAATTTTGGAAACAACCAGAAGTCGCAAGGAGCCAGGTCTGGAGAGTAGGGAGGTTGGCGAACGGTCGTAATTCCATGTTTGGCCAAGAAATTGCGGATCAAATGGGATGAATGTGCGGGCGCGTTGTCGTGATGCAAGTGCCAGTTGTTCGCAGTCCACATGTCTGGTCTTTTGCGCCGAACTGCATCACGAAGTCGCCGGAGAACATCCTGATAGTACTCCTTTGTCACTGTTTGTCCTTCCAGTGCGTATTCGTGACACACAATTCCACGGACATCAAAGAAAACAGTCAGCATCGAAGGAGTCAAACAGGCAATGCGACGATGGAGCTGAACACCATTCTAAAAAAAAACTACCAGAGGTGTTTCCAGCAGTGGAAGGATCGGTGGGCTAAGTGTGTGCAAGCACAAGGGGCATACTTTGAAGGGGATTAGGGTCCCAACTCCGACAGGTATTCGAAATATTTTTTCTGGCCAAAGGTCGGATACTTTTTAGACAGGCCTCGTATTGCTTGTTGCAGTTGTTAATTTAATATAGTAGGAACATTGCTAATTGATTTGAGGAGCTTGTGCTGTGATTCTATTTTATAATAGGGCGCAGTTACGAGAGGTATTACAGGTATTTAAAAGTTTATGGATAAGTATATTGAGAATGGTTGGTAATCTGTGTGGCAGAGCACTATTGAATCATGTAAAAGATGAAAAAGAAAGTGCAGTTGGAAATAAACTGTGCAGTTTTTGGCAGGATAAAGAGTGTGAGGATTTGATTTCAGAAGTTCAACAAATATGGTAGAATAAAGAAACATTTTGAGCTTACTAGGATTTAATGCAGTGGATGATACAGTTGATCAGAAAGTGTTAGAGAAAGTGCCAAAAGGTCTGGTGTAAGGAGTTAGATGATTAGGGTAGTGAGTTACCACATTGATAGCCAAGCTGTTGTTGAGAATGGAAGTATGTATAGTAAATGAATGGATGAAATTCTTATGAGTTTGCATCAGTGTTCTTCTGTATCATTATTTGTAAAATATGTTAACAGACTGAGTTTTGCACCATGTGAAGGCAGGACAATTTGGTTGGGGTTGGAGATGTTGGTGGCACAGGGCACAGTCATAAATACCTAGCAGCTTCTCTGTGCTAGTATTGTAATAGAAATAGCTACATTGATGAGAAACTGTTGATTGGTGAAAGAGCTTATAAGGGTCTGTTATTAACACATTAACTGCTACACTGAAGTTCAATATTCATTTCAAAATTAAAGTCAACTGGGGTAATCAAATTTGAAAAGAGCAAACATAAACTGGATTGGGTGTTTATTTAGCTTTCATACGGCATTAATTAAAATGAGTTAGTGCCTGCATGTGGGTCAACAGCACTGTGAAAATCACCTAAGTGACCACAGGTGGGTCCCTTTGCAGGGAATGTGTTAAAAGAAATTCCAGATGAATGTAAATGAGAATAAAGTTGAAAAGTGTTTGGAGAAGGGGGTTTGTAAAGAATTAATGTAAGTTTAAATGAAAGAAGTGAGCTGTTTATAGTATTGAGGATGGCTTGGGACTACTAACAATAAATTAGATGAGAAGGTGAAAACTTGAAAATGGACAAAGCATGGGGAAGTTTGTAAGCAGTTGTTAAGAAAAGATGCCTGACTTTAATGCTAAGAGGAGAATTGTCCAATTGGAAGCATAAGAGAGAATTGTACTGGAAGGAAATCAGACAATTTGTTGTTTCATGGGTTGAATCTACTTAATTCTCCTCTGTATTTAAATTTTGTTCTATTGTATTCAGTTCTGTTCCTCTACTGAATGCTGTTTTGGTCAATGTGAAGTTTAATGCAACCATGGAAATTATTAATTATATTCCAAACAATCACTAAAGGAACCCATTTAAGAACATTTTACTAGAATGACATTCTGCTCGCTGATGCGTTATTTTAGAATAATTGAACTTTGAAGTTGGCCTTCCCGCGCCATAGGAAGCGAGCGTAATTTAATTAAAAACGGAAGCTGACCCCCCTATTACAAACGTAGAGAGGTTGGGTCGTGAGGGGGAGGCACAGTTCTTCTAGTGAAAATTATAAATAAAGCTTCTAGCCCACCCATTAGGGTGACGACCGCAATCTTGTTTACATCGGGTCTAACATGGCGACCACCATGGGCGCCGCCATCTTGGACCCGATGTCAACAAGATTGCGGTCGTCACCCTAATGGGTGGGTTAGAAGCTTTATTTATAATTTTCACTAGAAGAACTGTGCCTCCCCCTCACGACCCAACCTTTTTACGTTTGTAATAGCTTCCGTTATTAATTAAATTCCGTTTCACGCGCTCGCTTCCTTTGTTGCAAAGGCCAACTTCAAAGTTCAATTATTCAAAAATAACGCATCAGCGAGCAGAATGTCATTCGTGTAAAACGTTCTTAAATGGGTTCTTTTAGTGATTCCTAAGATAGGAGTTCTTATTTTCCGTGGTTGCATTAAACTTCACATTGACCGCTGTTTTATTTCTTTTCAGCTTCATTCGACAGTAAGCAGAGAATAACTTGAAAATGAAAATTTAATCAAAACATACAATACTAAATAACCTTACTAAACCTGCCTTACTGTAAAAAGGATATCTTGTGTAATCAGGACTCCCATTAGGTAAGTCATTCATCTTTTATCCAAAGAAAGCTCATGTTGGCAGACTTCAATCATTTTAGTTCTTATGCATTACAGGATAAAACTATTTGTTGAGATAATGTTGAAATATAGTTAAAATATAAAGAGTCACATTCTCTTTCTAGTTTACATAAACATTTGAGTTACCTCTTTTATTGCTGTTACATTTGTAAGATAGGATGCATTGTCATCGTCCTACAACCAGGAATGTTATGATTGTTTTTCCTCGTTTACCTTCAGAGCAGCAAAGGTCTGGTGGAGACCAGTGAGTTAAATGTTAGGATAAACAAAATTGGTCAACTTTAAAAAAAATCTGTTATTTATTTCTTGCTTCCAAGTAATTTTGCTGCATTATTGGAGTGTGTAAAACAATTAGGCATAAGTATATTTTGAAAAAAGCTCTCAAATAATAGTTTTTTCTTGAAATCATTGGCCACACCTGTAGTTTCAAATTACTCAATCAGGTTATGTTGCTAGGCAAAATTCTTTTCACTATTTGCTTGTACGTTTGAGAAATCATTATGCCCATCCATGTTTTTAATTAGTACAAGAAGTTCTAGCAAATGTCTTCTCTGTTGTATGTTTTGAATCTTGTGGTGGCCATTTCAAAAGTTAAACAAGAAACTGAAATTATTAAAGATCTTGCTCTTTTTGATAAAATCATTTAAGTCTTTGGTACTACCATTTTTGTCAAACACTTGCTATCACAGGCTTCAGTTTTTTAAATACACTCCCTTTTCCATCAGTTTCAGTCCTGAACCTTGACTTAGAAACACGTCTAGAGAATACGAGGTTTAGCTGGAGAAGTCTCTAGTAATCATGAAGCAACCATTCATCTAGTAAGCCTGAGCTAAATGAAAAATTTCCTCTGGCTGTTGAGTTCCCTCATTTTCAAATAGGCCTGTGTGTTTTCTGCAGTGCCCCCTTAGTTTTTGGAGGTTTTCATACCTCTTCTTTACTATTTAGTTTTTATCTCCTCCAAACTTTCTGTTTTAATGGATAGGGTAGCTTCTATAAGAACACAGTATGTTCATCGACTATGCGTTTCCTGTAGTCTATACCATGTCTTTTTTATCTTTCCTCTGTAAAAACATTCATGCTATGGTAATGAAGCCTTAACATGTCATATCCAAAAATTTATACAGTTCAGGGAAGAAATTTCCTGGGAAAAAGGTTGTCAGTACCCTATAATATCAGTGAAATTGCCATAGTGTAGGTTTTTCTTGCCTGTAGGTTTTTCTTGCACCCACTTTCTTTTAATTTGAAAAATTAGGAGTCTTGAATGCTGTATGCTTGGCAGAAAAAAATTTTGGTGTTGAAAAGAAAGTTTTTGAATTTTCATAGGAACAATTTTTAAGTTTATGCCCAAATTTACCAGAAACTAAGGTTAGAAAACTAGCTCATGTTAAAGAGAAAGGTTATTGAAAATGTTGCTTGGACCCTGTGGCGGGAACTTATAGAGGTAAACAATGGTAACTGGCGCAGGCAGGCTTCTGCAGTGTCTGAAAATCGTCTCATGTATGCTATCAATTTTCCTAAATCATTTTTTATTTTTGAAAATTCCCCTTCTTGTTAAATTACTTTGAAATTGTGTTAGATACCCTAAACTGGAAGCACTAACTATCTTGGCATTACAGAAATTATCAGTACCCAATGGGTTAAACGAACTCCTACTGTTGTATTCAGAATCTGGGATATTTTTGCAATGTTAGGTCATTTTTTGCACATGCTGTTGATTTTTTGTTTTAAATGCTGTTTGATAATTTTTTTTCACAATTTTCACCTATTTTTTTGTTTCAATCTGTTGAACAGCTGTGTGTTGTAGCTAAAAAGAGGGGTGAAGTTAGAAACTGGAGCTTTTAACACTGTCAGAAATACTGCAGATTTGCAATACGAATGTTCAGTAGATGGTAACAACCTCTATAATATTTATAGATGTTTGAGAATTTTATCTATGATTTTTTTTTGGGAGAAAATAAAAATAAAATCATAGGGTGTCTTCAATTTTCTTGTGTAGCATTGTTCCTCAATAGTTGCTCCGCTTGAATTTACTACGCCAGTTTTCAAAGCCCACTCTAAATTATGACAGAATGAGTGCATCCATCATGACTAGCTAATTCTCAGGACAGCTACAAATGATATGTAATTGCAACCATTATGTGAACCTAATATGTAATATATGGAAAACATTTTGAAACTAAATCTAAATGACTACTTCTGCCTTGATGATGTCCACCAATGGGAGACCCTAACAAAGACTAACTTCTACAACTTGATGATCAAGATGACAAATAGACCTTTGATTTCTGTTAGCTGCTCATTATTGATTGATCATTTGAGACCGAAAAATAAATATCATCTTTAGCTAGCTGATTGTTTGAAACTACCAGACCACAAAAAACTAATGATTGAACTTACAAAGTAGTTTGAGAGTGCATATTTCACTTAAGGGCGCGGTTCGGGTCTATTTCCGGATTATGGTAATTTTTCAGTTTATGAACTCATCTTATAGAGATTTTTCTAGCGCATCCAACGATATAATTGGCTTACAAGTGCGTCGATTGGTTAGTCTTCTGGACGGGCTAAAAGACGCGCACTAGTGTGACCTTGGGGTGCGCCAATGGATGGGTGACCTCTCTCTTTCCCCCATTACGAGCCAGTATTGAGCCTTTCTCTTCGGGAATGGCATGAGAGTTCATTCATGGCCTTGCATGAAATGCTTTTGTACTCAAACCGAATATTCTATTACTCAGTGATATATTATGATGGTGTAATTGAGTGTTTGTTTTGAGTCCGGCTGCTGAGTCATCAGCTAATTAGCTGGTTATGTAAACATAAACGCCTCCTGGAGTTTTAAAGCTACAGGAATGGCAATTATATCAATCAAAAGGGCTTAAAAAGAGCTACAAAGAACTGCAGGTAATTTAAAAAAAAATTAGTCGGCATTGATAAAAAATATTGTTAAAAAAAAACCCTGTTCCGAAATTTGTATTTATTGACTTTTGATATGGATCCTTTCCCACTGTTTTGAAGGTACACAAGAAGGTACAGAATCGCTGATAAGACTCAATTCAAAAATTAGTCAAGAATGAAAAATTCGTTTTTTGGAAAAATGGATTTTCTGAAAACTCACCTTTTGATTTTTGAAAACCTACTCCTCCCAGAGTTTTGAAGGTACAGAGATGGCAAACATACCAATCAATAGCGATTGAAAAGGTAAATAGATCCAGTGCAAAAGTTTTTTAATTTCAGTTCTCCGAGAAAATTAGAAGCAAATTTTTCAAAAAAGGGGGAAAAGGTCATTTTTGGGGGAAAAAGTTCTCAAAATTCAAAAAATCAAATAATCAAAAAACTTTTGCACCGTATCTCTGGACAAGACAATTTGCTATCTTGAAAACATTTCCTCAGTTCTGTGAGTTCAAAATTGTAGGAGTAGGATTTTGCGCAACACATGTTTTTTCATGTTTTTCTAAAAATAATCTTATTCATGTATGGTTACGAAAAATATGCACACATAAAATAACAATTCATAACATTTTACACCTACGGTAGATATCTCAGAAAAATCCACCGAGAACTTAGACTTTTTTTACCCTAAACCGTCCCCTTAAGAAACTAAAGAATTTAAAAAATAGGTTTTACATCAATGAAATAGTTGTTCAAACTTCAAACTCATTTTTTCACTAAAGAAGCTATGAAGGGTTCATGGTATAACACATGAACAAAAATTCCATTCTGTTCATTTATGAATTAGATTTCAATTGAATAATCCACTTGATACAGGGAAATTCGTTTATCAAAATGTTCGGCCACATATTTTCTGCAATGAAGGATGAACAGTGTTTTATATATATAATTATTTTGACATGGTGTTGCTTTAGTTTTCTCAAATATTAGAGCAGAGAAGCATTCCATTGCTCAGGTACCTAAACACCCAGCATGGAGCATGCAGTGGTTATGGTGCACAAGCTGACGGATGCTGAAGTGGAGAGGCTGTGTTGCAGGCAAGAGATCATCAAGCAAGAAGCTGCAGCAGAGAACATGACACAAGGTGAGGCTTTGATCTGGTCTGGGTATGTGTTAAAGACTGTCAACATTATGGTAGAAAATTAAGTCTTCCTTGTATGGATATTAACTAAAATTTTTTCTGGTTTAGAGACAAGGCCTGCCTGTTATTGTATTATGAAATGTAATATATAAGCAATGAAAATAAAATTATTGAATATTGTGTCTCAAAAATTTTTGTTGAAAAATAAATGTCTAATTGAAAATTTCTCCATAATCAATATTTTGATTGGAATGGAATTTCCCAAATCTCACAGAAGATGCAACAAAGTTTGAATGTGCTCTAATAGTTACATACATTTTGTGAATTTCAGGAGCATAGACAAATTTGAAATCCCACACTGTGAATGTAGATGTGGCAACTCTGAACACAAATAGTTTGAGTATTCTCAACATTATCTGCAACTTTTATTTCTTGGGTTTATGCTGTGAATTCAGCCTTAATTTTGGTGTACACAGTGTGTGGAGATGATGTGTGAAAAATTGAAAATGCAAAACTTTGTTTATATCACTGTTTGGGTTACATCATTGACATACCGTACATATCATTTCTTATCAAGGCACAATTTTCAATATAAGCAACCTGAGCATCTAAAAAATTGATTTTAATAGGATTACACTCAGAGTAAACATTTTTTTGCTCATACTCTAAATTTGTTGAACCAGGCATTGAGTGTAATGTTATGTACTTATAGAGGTAAGCAATAAAACTATAATATCAGATATCATACTAGAGTCTATCATTGTATTTTTCTAACAAATTAAGTTGCAATATTCCTTCATTCTTTCTATGTAATTTTAAGAAACCCTAAAATTGTGACCAAAACGTCAACTTAGCTCTGTTGAACATGAGGATTTCAGTGTTCATTTGTATGAGACATTGTGTTGAGTTAGTGTCTTGATATTTGTTGTGAAACTTCCTCCTGCAAGGCCATTTCTTTTCAATTTAAATTCCCATAACCTCATTCAAAAAGCATTTGTAGGGTAAAGTTAATATTTTATTGCCAATTTTTGATGGATTTGCCAGTTTTAGGTGAATTGTAAGTCCTTTTTATTCTGAAGACTTGATTTCTCTGTGTAAGCTAAAATTGTTTCGGTTCATTTTGATCCCACATATTCTTCAGATATTAACACTTAGGCTGAAAAATTATTTTCTGAAACTGCTGAAAATAAGTATTACTAGATTTCCTCTCCAATCTTGCCAAAATTGTTCCAGTTGTCTTGTGATGTACCGATGTATCGGTATCGGAAGTATCGGTCATTGGTACTGGTATCGGTATCGGAAAAATCTGGCAGATCCTTTACCGATACTTTCCAATAATACGTATTTTAGCATAAAAATGAAGGTCATAAATCATAAAAGTAAAAGTATAATAAAACAAAGAGCTTTTTCATACCTAGTAAATAGTTAGCCAACTGTTGAATTCCAGCTTTTAATCAGGCCAATTATCTGAATTTACTATTTCACAAGGCACATAAGAAAACTAAATTTACTCAACTTAAACTTTCTTCTGCTTCTTCTTTGACCAGAGAAGTTGATGAATACCTCTCATTTTCAACAACATCAAGAGAATCAAACCCTGTAAATTGGTGGGTAGAAAATAAAACCTCATACCCACATTTGTCCACAGTTGCTAACAAACTCTTATCATTTCCGCCTTCATCAGTTGAGAGTGAGAGAACTTTAAGCATTGGAGGCAATGTGTATACTCCTCACAGGAATAAACTGAAGCCTGATGATGGAGTTCCTCATGTTCCTTAATTTCAATTTGAGATGATTCAATTTCCAGTATGAAAAATAATGGTTTACATTTTTGTTTTGATTTGTTAAAAGAGATTTGTTTTGAGAGTTTATTTTGAAACAATTTTTGTTTTGATTTATTCTAAGAGATTGTTTTGAATTGTCTAGAAATTTTTGTTTTGAGAGTTTATCCCCTCAGGGGGATACAACTATTGTATCTATGGGAATTAGCGCTCCCAGGGGGACTATGTGAGGGCCCGAGCTGAGAGTTAGGAAGGCCTTCTTTTTGTTGAAATAAAATGTTTTTGTTTTGTTACGGACCATCTTTTTTCGGTTCACTGCTGTCCTGTTCTTCAGCTCCTACTACTTTCTTCTTCAACTTTGATCTTGTTTCATAATCTTCTTTCACAACTTACTGTTTCTATGCCTTTCTGCATAGATTCCGCGTGTCCTTAACTCTATACTAAATGGTGCCTTCCTCCTTCCTCTCTTTGGATCGCATTTGTTGCTGGGTAGGGAGGCTAAAACTAATGACTAATCTAAATCTTTGAGAGTTTATTTTGTAACCATTTTTGTTTTGATTTGTTCTGAGAGTTTTTTTTGATTTGTGTAGAAATTTTTGTTGAGAGTTTGTTGTAACCATTTTTGTTTTGATTTGTTTTGATTTGTTTTGATTTGTTTTGAGAGATTTTCTCTGAGAGATTGTTTTGAAACCCTTCTTGTTTTGGTTTGTTTAGAGAGAATTTTGAGGGTTCAGTTTGGAACCATTTTTGTTTTGGGAAATGTGTTCTGAGAGATTGTTTTCAGAGATTGGTTTGGAATCATTTTTGTTTTGATCTGTGTAGAAAGATTTATTTTGAGAGTTTATTTTGTTTTGAGAGATAATTTTGGATCTATTTTTGTTTTGAATTGATTTCAGAGATGGTTTTGGTCCACTTTTGGAACCAGTTGCTACTATAGCTGGTCTACATTACGATGCAATACGATTAGGAACACTTATCTATGGAATGGATTTCATTTTGTTATTTTTTCTCAACAATATAGTTACCATAGCAAGAGCAGTTTTATTATTCCTAATCAAAAACTTTTTTGTCAATATTGTTATTTACACTATGGAACAAATTTTAATTTTTTTTTTTGGTCCTGGGTACAAAGTGTGATTTCCTAACCCGTTATACCTAAAACAAATAGAAAATAACTGTTGTCTCACAAAAACTTTGCATCTGTGATCAGGACAATGATATTTTAAAATTGGACTATTTTCAAGAAAATTCTCTATTCGCATTCAATAGTGAGTAGTTAGAACTGTTGAGAAGTTTCAAAAATTTTCCTGAATTATGTAGAATTTTCAAGAAACTCTTGAAGCTTTCTAGAAGTCTGACAGTATATGTTACTCCCGGTAATGTTACTGTTGTCGTACAAACACAATAATGCAAAGAAATTAAGTTTAACGCCACGTGTTTGACGCTCAGTAGAGCTCAGATTGTCGTAGGGTTTGGGTGTGTCATGTGTGGTCTTATTCACTTATATAATTATTTGTTATTTGTTTATTATTTGTTTATTTGTGCTGTAGTCATAAAATCAAAGTTTGTGCTGAATTTAACCGCTTTTCCATAGGCTTTAGACATAAGCAGTTGAAATATAACACTTAGAAACCAGGAACAAAGATAGTGTCCCCTAGTGTTATTAGATATATTATTAAATAATTCTATTATAACACCCATGTAGGGCTTATAATGGTTTTATTTTAATATAATTGTAAAAGAATCGGTATTGGTTGTAGTATTGGTATTGGCCAAAAAATTGGTATGAGTATTAGCCAAAAAAATGGTATTGGTACTTGACTACAGTTTTCCATGTGGTAAAATACAAAGATAATTATCAATAAAATTTTTAACAGTAAACAGCTGTTACTAGATTCATTTTCTTAAATGTAATTTTTCTCAATAAGCATTTGTCACTTGCAGGTGACAGGCTGAGCTCTGAGAGCCATCTAGAAGAAATTCACATCAAAAGTGAAGTGCCTGACGCTGAGCTCGAGGCAGTTACTGTGAAGAATGAGCCCATTGACTGGGACCAAGAACCCCAGGTACTGTAATTCGTGGCTTCCTCTCCTCTTGAATGCTTCCAATTGATTGCTTACTCTTTTCTTGAGTGTATCCGATTGGTGGCTTACTCTTCTCTTGAGTGCTTTGAATTGGTGGCTTACTTTTTCTTGAATGCTTTGTTTGATTTTAGTACAGCATTTATCATTTCACACAAAATTTTAATTTCATTCAAATGTTGTGCGTCTCTACCTTTTCCTGGCCACTATTTAGTGACATTTATATCATTATCACTGCTCGCACCTCTCATTATTTTGAGCATTTCTGACAAAATTGGTAAAACTTGTCTCTCAGTGAATTTCATTCTATTGAACTGTCTTTTCAATGATTGAAAGCCTCTCGTGGTAGATTAGCCTAATTTATTGCTTAAACTGTTTCATTGGCTGTCTGTCTACCAATGTTTTACCCTGGTTCCAGAAAATAGTCTCACTGCACACTCCATTGTATTTGAGTTTCTATTGTGTTGAATTGAGGTTTTTTGACTATATGGATGCCTCATGGGCGGTTTTGTAATTGATTTTTTTTAAATTTGTTATTCCTGTCATAGCGAGATAGTATCTTTTGACTGCTGGTTATTGTCTTGTGTTGTATTTCTCTATGTGCTCCATTTTGTTCCCATTCCCCAACCACAGCTAGTATTGTTTGAGCTATAGTCACGTCATCAATAGTATCAAAACTATTTTCACCATGCTTCTAGTACACCCACGATCGAGGAGCCTTTTCTCGATTCTGTTGTGCTTTAGTGAATTAACTTGAACGACGAATCATAACTGGTTTACTCTAGTGATCGTTGTAAGATCCTTTGTTGTTTCCTTTTTCCTTATCAACTTCTTCAAACATTTGCTGCCAAGTTTTTGATGAAAAGACGTCTGTGGGAACTCTTGCCACTATTGAAACCGTATCAATTACTTCTGAACAACAAGTAGTTTGATTTCTGACTTGTATACATGTTCTTGCTTCATGTGTGAGACAAACGAATGAATATTTTTGGCTGCTTTGCTGGTGTAAGAAATCACTTGAACCTCTCTCAGTTATTCAATTATAATAGTCCTTATAAAATTGTTATTACTTATAAGTATAAAAAATGGTGGTGTTAGTTTTGTGTTTACAGTATTAAAATATTTACCGGCTGTGAATAGAGATGGTGCTTTTTAAATTTTTTTGTGCTATTATTATTTCTTGCTTCCTTTATTTTTAGAATATTTTTCTTGTATTGTGTTTGGAACTGTGAGGTGCATTTGCTTAAGATTAAATTAATAACTGACAATCAAGTGCACTTTTGTCTCAAAAGTAAATGGTTACAAGTTGTTAATTTTAGTTGCAAGTTGAATAAATGCTGTTATTTTGACAAATTCTGTACAGTAATTTTTCTTTAAAATATTCTTCTTCACAGGTTAGTTCAAGTTCCGGGTCAGGTTCAGGTTCAGGTTCTTATGCAGTTACTTTCAAGAGAGAAGTACACAATAACTGCGCTGAGGCACATTCAGGGCCCTCAAAAGCACAGGACGAGTTGAGGGAAGGCAGCTCAGGTGCGCCCAACAGAAGTGCTGTTAATCTGGGACCAGCTGGAGCATCCGAAAAGAGCGCTGCCTCGCCCCCATCAGATGTGTCGGGTAGCGGCAGTGGAGTTGAGGCCGCACCTCCGGACACACTTACGTCACGGCCCTTACTGTGTGCACATTGTGATTACTCCACTGGTAAGAAGGATTGTATGAGACTTCACCTCGGTGCCAGGCATAATTTGGGATGTTACGAGTGTGAGTTGTATGCTCACTCCACTAAGAACAAGAGTGCTTTCAAACGACACTTAAAAGAGCAGCATGATAATGAAAACCAATGGAAAGGTCAGTTTAGGTGTAACCAATATTCTGGTGTGAAAATGATGGGGGAACGGCGACCTGAAAGACATAGTCAGGAAGAGCTTGAATGTGAAGTATGTGGCTCTATCATTGTCATGAAGTCCAGTTCAAAAGCGCCTGAAAAAGGTGCATTAGACAACAGGAAGGTGTCCAAGTGTGAGGTGTGTGAAAATTCATCAGCTAATGAAGCAAACTTGAAGCAGTGTTTGTCTGGTAAGCGCGGAATTCATCAAATAAGCAAACATAGGAGGCAAGGTCAGCTTAATATGCGAATTTTGAAGGATCCTGCCTCTGCTCGTAAAAACGAGCATGAAGTGCACCAAGTTCGTAACGATGGTAAAGGTCTGCTGTTCAGCTGTAAATTATGTGAATATTTTTCTGCTCGTAAGGATAATCTTGAACGACACCTAGCTGGTAAACATGGTAAAGGACAGCTGTTCAAGTGTGAATTATGTGACTATTCCTCTGCACAAAAGGGACATGTTAAAGAACACTTAGCTAGCAAACATGGTGAAGGTCAGCTGTTCAAGTGTGAATTATGTGACTATTCCTCTGCACAGAAGGGACATGTCAAACAACACTTAGCCGGCAAACATGGTGATAGTCAGTTATTCAGGTGTGAATTATGTGACTATTCCTCTGCTAGAAAGTATCATGTTAAACTGCACCGGGCTAGCAAACATGGTGAAGGTCAGCTATTCAGGTGTGAATTATGTGACTATTCCTCTGCTCGAAAGGATAATGTTGAACGACACTTAGCCGGCAAACATGGTGAAGGTCAACTGTTCAGGTGTGAATTATGTGACTATTCCTCGGCCCATAAGAATAGTGTTCAACTACACCGAGCTAGCAAACATGGTGAAGGTCAACTGTTCAGGTGTGAATCATGTGACTATTCCTCTGCTAGAAAGTATCATGTTAAACTGCACCGGGCTAGCAAACATGGTGAAGGTCAGCTATTCAGGTGTGAATTATGTGACTATTCCTCTGCTCGAAAGGATAATGTTGAACGACACTTAGCCGGCAAACATGGTGAAGGTCAGTTATTCAGGTGTGAATTATGTGACTATTCCTCGGCCCATAAGAATAGTGTTAAACTACACCGAGCTAGCAAACATGGTGAAGGTCAACTGTTCAGGTGTGAATTATGTGACTATTCCTCTGCTAGAAAGTATCATGTTAAACTACACCGGGCTAGCAAACATGGTGAAGGTCAGCTATTCAGGTGTGAATGATGTGACTATTCCATTGCACGGAAAGGAAATATTGAACGACACTCAACCGGCAAACATGGTGAAATTCAGCTGTTCAAGTGTGAATCATGTGAGTATTTCTCCGCTCGTAAAGCTGATCTTAAAAGACACCTAGCCAACAAACATGGGCAAGGTCAGCTGTCCAAGTGTCATTGATGAGAATATTTCTCACCTCGTAAGGGTGAGCTACACCTAGCCAGTAAACATGGTGAAAATGAGCTGTTCAAATGGGAATTATGTGACTACTCTTCTGCTCGTAAGGATAGCGTTAAACAACGAGCTAGCAAACATGGTTGCATCAATTCATTTCCCTTATAGCTGTAAAATGCACATTTATGGGCTACTCAAATACCTAATTACTTCACCTCACTTCTGATATTTTATAATTCGTAGCTGTTCCGTGTGGCCACAGATCTACGATTTTCTCCCTCAGGAGATCGCAACTTAGATGTCCGTGGGAATTAGCGCTCACGAGGAGAATATGTGAGGTTCTGAACTGTGAGGAGGCCTTGTTTTGTGTGTATGAAATCTTTTCATTTTGTCAAGTACTATCTTTTTTTTGGTTTACTGCAGTCCTATTTTCTAACATCCATTACGCGTTCAACCTCACCGTGTTTCATAAATTTCTTATGCAATTTGCTGTTTCTATGAACCTTGTGCATAAACCATGTGTTCCCCTAAGTCATCACTGAATGATGGCTTCCTCCTTCCTCTCTTAGAACCGTTTTTTATAAATAAACAGACCTAAGCTAACTTATCTAATTTAATCTAACGCCTATGTGGTGTTGTTGTCAGTAAAATTTTATTTCCTGATTCAACTGCGTTCTTCGTTTTGCGTACTATTCTGCGCAACTTTGAGGAATTGTTACTGTGGCTTTTTTTTGAATGAAATGAGAACTTATCTGCAGTTGCTGAGTTGCTTTTGAGTGTAATGCATGAAAATCAGGTGTTTGCATTCAGTTCCGTACTGTTTCTTGTCGCATCCTTGTGACATTTGTCTGACTTACACTGCGGGTTCTTTTTCTTCGTTTATATATTTTTTGTGTGTTCGTAAGAAAATGTACATATCTTGCAATCTTCAATGTTTTATGTCATAGGAACAATGTTCTGATGGGCTTTAATCCCGAATCCGACTATGGAAATTAGTTGGCAGAAAATGTGAGGTTTCTGAGCTGTGAGTTAGGTGAGTCTTCTTTTCCTGAGATGAAATTATTTGTTAGGACAATTTTTTCGGTTTATTGGTGTCCTGATTTTCCGCACCTCCGAATTACTTTTTCAAGTTTTATCTGATTTCAACCTTATTTCTTAACTTAATATTTGTATGCGCCGGTGTTCCTGGTCAGGAACACTCCTTCTGCATAGAATTTGTGTTCCCTCAACGCCATCCATAATGGTGCCTTCATTCATGTTCTTTTTGAACGTCTTTGTTGCGATTAAAGAGGGAGGCTGAACAAACTTATCTCAAATTCGGAAATTTTTGGAGTAAAATTTTAATTTTTTTTTAATTTTTTGGTACGATGACGAAATGTGTAAGAATTTTATTATATATTCTTTTATAGAAAGATAATTTGATTACATTTCTGTGCATGTCTTTTATTAGACTTGCGCTTTGTGCTGTTTTTATATTTTTGGCAATTCTATTCCACTTTATGAACATCATTGAGGACGGTGTTTTGGTCTGTTCGGTCAAGTGTTTCGTAGATTTTCGTTTGTCCAAACAGAAAGCAAACATTTTTATTGCACAGATCGTAGTTGATTTGAAACTTTGTTGTAGGCATTAGAATACTTTTTATTTTAAAACTAATTAGACATCAGTAATTTTATTATTGAGTTCTGTATAATCCAATGCATTGAGTTTTATGTTTCCACCAAACTTTCGTTTTTCATCATTTTTTTATGGTGAAATGTTCATGTTAGCCTTGTGCGACGGCCACTCTTCCTCGTATGGTACGATTTGGAAATTTTTGTGCCAGCATTATTTTGGTAAAATATTGAAGACCAAATTTTGTTGTATTGTAAATCACGTTTCCCTATTTAGTAGGTACGTTTTTATCAACATGTATGCAGGTAAAATTAGTTTCAAATTTCTAAAACATCGAATTTCGTATTCGAGGCAAAATGATTTATTTTCCAGCCGTTATACATTCATCAAAATCACTTACAGCTGAGGCAGCCTGAGCTCCTGTATGAATGTAAGAGGAGATTGTCCGGCCTAGCATTATTTATTGGAATTGAAAGTATTGATAGGCTAAGGGAAAATATAAGGAAAATATCAAAGGGAATAGATTTTTATTTCATACGTGTCAATCATGCATTCAACCCCTAACGCAGCTGATGACTACTTCATACGTCTGATAATATAAGCCCTTTACGTTGAGCGTTATTATAACCATTATTCAAAATTTATTTTGGTCGTGATGAATTTCGTTTAATAACTTCTGTGGGAATAAACGTTCGAACTGTTACTGTATCAACGTACAAACGTTTCCTTGGAGTTTTACTAATCCAATGTTATACATATCTGTATGTTTTCTACAAAATTTGTTGCTAGAGAAATGCACTTTTACTGCTGCTGTGTCTTCTACGAATTTAACTATTGTTCTATGTATCAAAATAGGTGCTGCGGTTTTGCCTCAAATTAGATATAAGGGTTTTTGTATCAAGAATTTTCTTAGAATCATTGTGTTTAATTCATTGTATAAATTTTCAAGAATTGTACCGTTTTATGTTTCTTGTCAAAAAATCAGGGGTGCGGTACCTGGTAAGTTTCTTTTTATATTACGAAAGGTACTGCCATCATGGCTAACTGCTTCTGTGTTTTTTGCTGGCTATATCAATTTTCAAATCTATAACACTGACCGGCCTTGGTTTTCAGTCCAATTTGTCTTCACTCGATCAAATATGCGCAAATAAATCCGGGGAACAGTAACCGGATTAGGTAGTTTAATTTTAACTGCAGTTTAATAATGAAAATGAATATTTTCATGCAAAATATCGCCTCTCGCATGCAAGTAAACTGAGTAGCTCCTAAAAATGTTCGCTGCCGAACATCAAGTCCGCTGCCAATTTCCCGGATTTAAACACAATAAAACCTGGGGAGGATTCTGAGACACAAACTTTCCGCGGATGGACTTCAGTTCATGAACAATGATGAGTTGCGAGACCCTCCTATAGACATGATAAAATACTGCTGTGGGATCTTAACATTACCAAATTCTATACATCTACAATTTATTCATGTCATCCAGAAGACAATGCATGTATCATGCTCACGCCGTATATATGTTCATTCAAATTACTTCCTCCCGCAGGACCATTTACTTCATTATTCTTTATGGGCATTGCCGATGCTCACACAGTATATTTGATAGTTTTCGTAATTATTTCGATGCTTTCAGTTCCATGTCGACACAAAAACGAAGAATTGAAGAAATTATCTCATGGGTTTGACGAGTTTGATTAACCTTCAATAACAGCTCGACACGCACGACCTCCAGTTGTTCAGAACGATTGCTAATATTCATAAAAGCTTACCATGAGAATGCAAATCTTTTCCTAGTTTGCGCGTATCAAAAGTGGCAACATTCCGTGAAACTTTCAGGTAAATTAATTCCTTAGTTTCTAATGTAGTTGAATTGATGCTTTCTCGATAGTGATTTAACGAAAACGTTTCACATAATGGTATTCTTCAGTATTTTTGACAGAAAGGATAAAAAAAGAGTAAAATATTTTATGTACAATAAAAAATAAACGATGTCGATGATTTTTTAGTTCTTTCAACATGTAGATGAACATATTTGGGAATCTCGAAAGCCACGAAAAAAATTTCGAACAAATTATTGAGAGAAAGATTTAATATGTTCCTTGAGTCGAGTTATTGTAAGTTTGAAATGCAGTGTCTGTTATTCGGATTTTACTTTTTTATGCACAAATTTAATATTGCAGTCACGGTGATTGTTAAGATAACTATATTGTGTTCGTTTTCCAATATCAATGATTGAAATGAGGAAAAATCGAGAGGAAGTGAAACTTGTGCGATTGCTGCACTCATCTTACTCTTTTGTGATTGAGATAATCACATAGTAATGATATTTTGCTCAATAGATTATGATCGTGTTTTCCTTATTTATTTATAAGTATTTTCAAGAAATCTAACATGGTTATGAAGGTAGCTTAGCGTTGACTTTGAAGTCAGCAAGGAAAAGAACATACTGTGAACAATTAAATAACCAACAAAATGCAGCGTTCTGCTACACTATCTTCAGTTGATGCTTGCCAGGAGTCTAGCAGTGTAGATCCATAGAGAGAGTTTGTTTTTACTTCTGATGTATGTCGTGACATCTTCAGCCAGCACCTCTCAGGGGGATACAGGTATTGTATCTATGGGAATTAGCGCTCCCAGGGGGACTATGTGAGGGCCTGAGCTAAAGGTTAGGTAGGCTTCCTTGTGTTGAAATAGAACAGGTTTTTGTTTTGTTACGGACCATTTTTTTTCGGTTCGCTGCTGCCCTGTTTTTCAGCACCTACTACTTTCTTCTTCAACTTTTTCTTGTTTCATGAACTTCTTTCTTGCCTTCCTGTTTCTGTGCACCTTGTGCATAGATTCCGCGTTCCCTCAACTCCATACTAAATGGTGCTTTCCTCCTTCCTCTCTTAGAACATCTTTGTTGTGCAATTAAGGGAGGCTTAAACTTTCTTATATAATGATTATAATATAATCTTCAGCCAGCAACGATTTAATTCCTCGATGTCTGATGAACTTGAATAAATATTACCCAATACATCAGTTTTCAATCCCAATAAACATGAGTTAACTGTTTTTTATGACTTCTGGCTCAAATTCCTCGACAATAACAATAATTTCACTTCTCTTGTAATTTTCAGAGTGGCAGATGGCGCTAATATTATGACCACGGAGAGGAAGAGTAAATCCCATATTTTTTCTCCTGACGATTCCTCATCTTTTTCTAGTTGAAGAATGCGGCTGCATGGTTACAAGTTCCTAATACAAGCGCATTTTACAAGATGTTGATATTCTCACATCCAGGATTTGGATGCAAAGAGTACCCAAGTGGGCTTCCTGATGAATGCAGTTACATTCGATGGTGAAGATTCTCTGCTTCTAAGTGCTCAGTTTGGTTTCTTTTTCTACAACAATGACTCCGATGATGGAGGACTCTACATGAACATCAATGGGAGCAACACCGAAACCGGAGAAAGGGAAACTTCGAAAATGTACTGGCCAATTTGTTTAGCTACTGTAGGTATTGTGTACTGAATTAGGATGTACGTATTTGGCGTAATAGGTTGCGTCTTTTACGTCATTCAACAGTGGAACATGGTAAGTTAATATTCTTTGTGGATTTTGCCGATACTCACACAGCGGATTTATCACTGCTTATCTCTGTGAAGTTCTAACTCGTTTGATGTTCTCCTTTTAGTGTATGGGTTCTTCCCGGCTCTTTCACCCTCACAAAGTCGTAATGCGTCATTGGCTTCAACGATAGTGAACTTAATAGCTTCCTACTTTTTCTAGAACGTTGCTACTATGCATTCCGTTAGCAAAATCCATGAAAAGCCTACCAAAATATTAATGTTGCTCTTTTTTCATCTCTCAATAAAATTGACGTTCGAAGTTGCCCCCAACGTCTACCATCGGATTGCGCCATAGGCTTTTACACAGGGCTTTACTAAGACGTTTTCTGTCGCAGATGAGGACAGTTGAAGAACTTGCCACGTTTTCAATTCTTGTCACTGTCTCTCTAGCGATGATGAAAGTTGCAGTCATTGCATTGATCAAAATTTTAATAAAAAATGCTGAAACAGTTTACGATTGGCAAAATAATCATTTTCTTCACCTAAATATGAAAATTGTAACTATTTGGTTTCAATTACACATTTTCTAGAGTGAATTGATTGTAAGCATAAGGCGATAGAAGTAAATTAGAGGAGCTAGAAATTATGTGGAGAGTAAGTTAATAAATCTGCTAAGAAAGGCAGCTCAAATTAAGTAGGGCAGATCATGGACAGGCGAAAAGATGGTAGGCTAGCGTCATAGGTAAAACGTTGCTAGAATAGTGACACAAGACGCGGTAAAAATGCGGACATACGTATGAGTTTGAAAAATTTGTTAAGAGAAGAAGCTCCATGTTTGACCAGTCACTTTTCATATTCTCACTCCCTTGTACTCCTGCAAAAGTTTACTCGTAACCGTCTTCATGAGTGCTAGAGATTTTGCCGCCTTTGTGTGTGAATTTTGTGTGTTTAAAACTGATGTTCTGCAAATGAAACTTGAAAATACAATCTACAACACTTGCGATTTGATTTGAGTTGATGAGTCGGCACGATCAAAGATTTGGTGTACTTGGATTGAAGTCCTGCACTGGTGTGAGTGATAACCTGTAAAACTTAGTGAGATCCGTTGTATCTACCTTAAGAATATTTCAACATAATAATATAATAATAATGAAGGCATCTACGGATGCTTTATTTCCAATCAAGCCTGATACATATCACCTTGTACATTGGATTTTCAAATGCCTTAGAACTAACGCCAGGACGCCATGACGCTTTCCCCCGGTCAAGACCGGTACCCATTTCAGACACCTGGGTAGTGTGGGGTATTGTGCTTGGAATTTTTCTCCTATACCCAACAGAGAAAATCGCCACTGCCAGCGCCGAGTTTCGAACCCGGGTCCCGGCCGCACGGCGGCGGAACCTATAGCACACGGCTATCGCGAGCACAGTCACTGGACACAGTCAACAGTCAATGGACACGAAGGGGCTGGACGTAGGGATCTTGCATAGTGTTATTTGTGTAGCTTGAAAGACATATTTTTTAAGAATGTTCTGCTTGATTTCATAACGTTTGAAGGGCAAGTGTTAGGTTCATCACAGCTTTGGTTTCCATCACTAACCTTCTGTTGTAACATAAGTTCTGATGTTTTGTGTCGTATTCTTTCCTAATTTCCCATATTTTCTTCCGCTTTTCATTGCTATGTCACCCTTCTTCACCAAATAGTTTCGTTTTGGTTGTGACCTCTTAAGCTCATTGTTTTTTTTCGCGTTGTCGGAAGTATTGACGAACTTAGGTTGAGAAAGCTCTGCAGAGGTCAAACTATCACACACCAACCGAGGCGCCGCACAGTTAATTCAAGAATGATCTGCTAATTTGAAAAGTTGACGTGGCTTTGTTCTTCAGTTTCTCTCTCATTTCGTTCATTTGTGTTTAATTACGAGCCTGCTTGTACAGAGACGATAGACTTGACTGTTATGAAGAGACACGTCTAGAAAAACTTTTGCGACTAACAAAAAAATCCAATTAGAGAAAGTTATCGATGTTTAACACTTTGTAAATGATTTTTAACAGTTCTGCATGATTAGGCTGAAGATTTAATAATTAAGAATAATTTAATTTTTTTCAGGATACTTCTTTTCAAAAAGTGATCACACAACGATATTTAAATTAATTAGGGTTAAGCAGTGTTGTATAGTGACGCTCTTGGGATATTTATGGAGGTTCCGGCTGAGGAGATTTATGAGTCTCGCTCGCTCGGAGTTTCCGGCGGAACCGCCGATGCGCGCCTGGTATTTACAAGCGCCGGATAGGTCGGAAGGCGCCTACTGCCGGGCGGAAGTTCATTGTTCGAACTAGACTTAAGAGCAAGCTGTGTGAACTTGAGATCAGTACAATACCAGTAGTCCTGCTTTTCGTTTTGCTATCCTCTTCTTGCCTGGTTTACGGCTAGGCAAATCGATCTTCAAGTTCTGTACAGAAAACCTTATATCTTGCTGAAATTCCAAGATACTACAAGCAGCACCAAGCTTGATGAGGTTCAGTCACTAGAACAGACAGATTCGGCTTCTTCTTTTGAAATCAAATTTCAGTGTGAATTTGCATGTGTTGTGTTACTTCACCGTAGCTGAGAAATATGCACTAAATAAAACTGCTCGCACTCACGGAGTTTCATTGATTCCTCTTTTGAAATCTGCAAGAGTTTAATGTGCATGGAGGACAGAGTAACTTGCTCGGCAGCAGGTCTCTCCAGAAGGTATTTTAACGAGATCACAGTTGTATTGAAAATATCTCCTGAGGTCTTAAATTCGGTCTAATAAATTTTGTCATCACCTCAAACGTTCAAGTCGTGATCGAGAAAGCCAAATGTGATACGTCCACTTAGAAAGGTCTCCCAACTGAACAATTGAATTCATAAGCACAAAGAAATCTTTTACAGCGTTGAAAGTAAAAAATCAAAGAGCAAACTTTGAACTTAATGAACGCATTGAGTATTTTGGTTTTACTTTTTAAAACTTTGAGCATAAGAAAAAAATCACGAATGAACGAAAAAATTAAAAGCACTCCTGAGTGTGCCATTTCATCACATTGATAACTAATTTCAGAAAAAAAGAGTGGTCGTATATGATTTCAGAGTGCGGTTGTATTCAGAAGTGGTGCACCCGACCGCCGCTAACGACCGATCTCACCAATGAACACCACCTATGGAAGTAACCCGAATAGAAAATCGAGGAATGAGAACCTGGCACGTGAACTAACAAGTTAGATTCAGATCTTCTGTCGATGTTTCTAAAGTAATGAAAATTCTTGACGACTTTACTTCATGGGGAAATACGTTGCATACGTTAAAATTGTGTATGTAAAGAAAATCATATTACTTGACCAAAAAATTCTCCCGAAATTTTTAAATTCTTTTATTAGAAAAAGTCCTAATTTACCAGCTGAATTTCGTTTTTTCTTAGAGAAAATCAATGTGAGGTTGATTTTAAAGCCGATTTTTCCAACTCCCAAGTCATTCCTAGTGGGAAGTCAAAGAATTTGTAACATTTTCATCAAGCAGAAATTTTTGTCAGAAACTTTGGGGTGGAACCTAACGATATTTTTTCATCTTTCTATTTTATGTTTCGAAAGCAATTAAAATTTTTGACCACTTCAATAAGTAATTTAGCCTCGGCGAGCCATACTCAGGGTGTGACTGATCACGTCAATTCATAAACCTTCATGCTACCCTATGAGTCTTGGCATGGCCTCATAGACTTCCACAGGGCCTGTCAACCCTTCACCTGGTCACAAAACCCTTCGCATGACCCGAGGAGCCCTTCACGTGACCTGAGAAGCGCCTCACACATCCCCACAGCGGCACGAAGGACGCGTTCTGTGCTTCTGTCAGGGCAAGTTCATGAAGAGAAAAAAATCGCCAGTCGACCAAGTCGCTGGGCGCTTGTTCCGCATTAGAGTGCGTGCACACTACGAGCGGAGCGGCGCGTGTGTTCACATGTGAGCTGAGCAGAGCGACCTACACAAGCATCAGTCGCTATGGAGCGTTCCGTGAGTGCGCTTCTGTTGCTCGAAGGCAAGAAACAGGAACGGAAGAACTGGATCCATCCCATCAACATAAGGAGAGATCGCTTTGGAGAGAATACCACTATCTCTTTGAAGCACTGAGGAGAGATGAATCGCAATTCTACAAGTATTTACGGATGAAACCGGCAACTTTTGATGTACTATAATCCCTTATAGAAAGAACAATTTCCAACGAGATAAGATAAATTTGCTGTCCAGTAATAATTCACCAATTTTTATTGAGGATATATGTAAAGCAAAGTAGTTTAAAGCAAAATGAAAGTCTTTCCATATAGGCTGTATCACTTTATATTACTACAGGTTTTCGTAGGCCAGTACGAACAAAAATAACGTCTTGTGGTGACTTAAACGTGAGTGCAAGTAAAGTAATTCCCTTCAGAAATTCAGGGTTGAGCCAGAGAAAGCTAAGTGAAAAATACTGACAAATACTGACTTGTCCTGACCAAATAGTTCTTGAAATACTGAAATGTTTTCCGTTAGAATTGGAAAAAATCACTGTAATATAGCGAGTAGTGTAAGTTCTAGTTAGAGAGACCAATGGTTGGCAACGCTCGAGACAGCAACACTCGCAGTCAGTCTATCAGTGAACTCGGGTTCGACAACAAGTAAATGTTGACCGAGTGTGTACATAATATTACCTACTGTGGTTGGTATCTAACTTCTTAATTTCTAAACTAATGTACTAATTCTATGCTACCCTATTCTATATATTCCCTTCTATCTCCGCTCTGCTCTCGCTAACCACATGCTGGTATCTGAGTATCTATGTGTAAGGTATCCAAGAGGTGAGTAAACTATTTTACCTAACTTGATGTCTATTACTATGTTGTGTCTATGTCTATGTGAAACCTATACTGTGCTATAGTGTAGGATGCGATATTGGCGACGAGGATTTGGTAGAACTGCTGGAAGTGACTAAGTGGTAGTGACTACTGACTAGTGAGGGAACATAAAATTTGCCTAGTGAAATTTTTTGTCATTGTTTTTTTCTGCTCACTGGTGTTGCTAGACTGGCTAGACTAGTGGAGAAAATTAAAATTGATCAAGTGATTGTACTATTTGGGCTGTGAAAATTTTTTTTACAGTGTGTTTGACTTACTAAAAATTCAATATGCCATTGATAGGTTCAGTAGGAGAATTTAATCCTGTAGAGGAAGAATTTGGAGACTATGAAACTAGATTACACTGCTATTTTTTAATAAACAAAATAGAGGAAAATAAAAAAGCCCCCACCCTAATTTCACTAGTGGGTCCTAAAATTGCTAGGCTCATTAGAGACCTCGTGTCTCCTAAAAAAGTACTTGATGCTACTTATGACGAGATTGTGGAAGCGTTGAGACGGCATTTTAAGCCAACAAGAAATCAAATCTTTGAGAGATTTAGGTTCCATAAGCGGAACCAGAGACAAGGGGAAAGCATTGCTGATTTTGTGGCTAGCTTGAAAGCACTTTCTAATACCTGTAATTTCAAACAGGAAGTGCTAGAAGAGACCCTGCTGGATCGTTTCATTTTGGGTGTGTCCAGTAATGAAATTCAAAATTGCTTGCTAAATGAGGCTGGCCTGACATGGCAAAAGGCCATGGATCTAGCTACTGCTAAAGAAACCACACTGAGAGAAACAGTGGGGTTGAGGCAACCAAATTCAATTCTAAATGTAGGCCAGAGCAGAGTAAAGCAAACTGCTATTAAGCCTCATGGCAAAACTCAGACTCAAGCTAACCCCAAATCAGCATGCAGCGGCTGTGGTAATCTGCACTGGCGTAGAGATTGCCCCTATAAAGACAGTGTTTGTCATGGTTGTGGCCAAAAAGGCCATCTTAAGAAATGTTGTTTTAAATTGACAATTAAGAAATCTGATAAAGGCAACAAAAATAATTTTGTGCATGCTATGCATGAAAAAAGGGGGAGGGAAAACCACCCTAACCCTAATGGAACTAGCAATGGAACCAGTGCAGACTACCCAGCCCCCAATCCAGAATGTTATGGGGACATTTTTGCTTAAGCCGAGGAAATGAAACCCCCAATCAAAATAAAATTGTTACTAAATGGTGTGCCATTAGAGATGGAGGTAGATACAGGTGCTGCCAGGTCTATCCTTTCAATGGCCATCTACTCTAAAATACCAGCTAAGTCAAGACCCGAGCTGAGACCTTCTGATGTTAAGCTTAGGACTTATGGGGGAGCTGAGCTGGTAGTTTGTGGGGAGATTAGGGCTAACATCCAGCGTGAATCTAGTGGTATGGTTCCTCAGCTAGCAACTATTGTGGTTGTAGACAGGGAGGGGCCAGCCTTGCTGGGTGGGGACCTGATTGATTTCCTTGGGCTAACTATAGTTTCAAATAATGTCAACAAATTGATCACTTGCCCTGAAGAGTTAGCAAATAAATTCCCCGACCTGTTTCAACCAGGTCTAGGTTGCTTTAAGGGAAGGAAATTCAAAATAGAAGTGGATCCAGCCATACCACCAAAGTTCTGTAAGGCCAGGAACGTGCCTTACACACTTAGACCTAAGGTGGAGGCTGAACTTGATAGACTGGTGCAGGAAGGTATCCTCACCCCGGTACAGTATTCCAGATGGGCGGCAGCGATCGTCCCTGTGCTCAAGGCTGATCAAAGCATCCGCATATGTGGGGATTACAAACTCACAGTCAACAGAGCCACTAGGCTTGATACCTACCCCATCCCCCGAGTGGAGGATCTATTTAGTGGGTTAGCAGGAGGAGTTATATACTCCAAGCTAGATATGTCTCAGGCATACGCTCAACTACCCTTGGATGAAGACTCCAAGGAACTCACGGTAATAAACACCCACAGAGGTTTATTTGCCTACAACCGTCTCAGCTTTGGAATTGCGTCCGCACCTGGAATCTTTCAGCGTGCCATGGAAGGACTATTGCAGGGCCTCCCAGGAGTGTTCTGCTACCTGGATGACGTCCTGGTGAGTGCCACTAATGAGCAAGAGCACAACAAGCGTCTCTATCAAGTCCTATCTAAACTTCAGGAGGCAGGGCTAAAGCTGAAAATAGATAAATGCCAAATTGGAGTGCCACAGGTATCCTACCTGGGATACCAAATTGACAAGGATGGATTGCACCCCACTGCCGAGAAGGTAGCAGCAATCCAGAAGGCACCAGCTCCTACTAATGTAACTCAACTGAGAGCCTACCTTGGGCTGCTAAATTTCTACAGGAAATTTCTAAAATCATCTGCAACTATGCTGGAGCCCCTAAACACCTTACTGAGGGATAAAACCCCTTGGAAATGGGATGCAAGTCAGGAGAGAGCCTTCCAGAAATCTAAACAAGCCCTCCTGGACTCTCAGACTCTAGTCCACTTTGACCCTCAGAAACCCATAGTGGTAGTGGCTGACAGTAGTGCGTATGGTGTGGGAGCGGTGCTGTGTCACCTTATTGATGGGATTGAACGCCCCGCCTATTTTGCCTCCCGAACTCTAACAGCAACAGAACGCAACTACTCTCAAACTGAGAAAGAAGCCCTAGCTATGGTGTTCGCACTTCGAAAATTTCATTGCTACCTGTGGGGACAGGATTTCACTGTGGTTACGGACCACAAACCTTTGTTAGGACTATTTGATCCGGGTAGAAGCATTCCTCCGATGGCATCCGGGCGCATTCAAAGGTGGGCTTTACTACTGCAGTCCTACAAGTTCACCTTGCGTCACCGGTCTGGCGTGCTGTTGGGTACGGCTGATGCTCTCAGTCGTCTACCCTTGACAACTCCCGAGGAAGCCACACCTATTCCTGCGGAATGGACGTCCTTAGTAAACTTCCTCGAGTCGGCTCCAGTCACCAGCACCCACATCCGCGACAGCACCCTAAAGGACCCAGTACTTTCAAAGGTATACAAATACTGCCAAGTAGGCTGGCCTTCAATAGTAATTGGTGACCCTGATCTCGCTCCGTATACTAGGAGGCGAGACGAATTGTCCACACAAAATGGCTGTGTGCTCTGGGGAGCAAGAATTATTGTACCCCAAGCTCTCAGACAAGCCATTGTGGATGAACTTCACTCTGGTCATGCTGGATCATCCAGGATGAAGGAGTTAGCTCGCAGCTACGTGTGGTGGCCCCTTCTGGATAAAGATCTAGAAGAAACAACTAAGTCATGCAGCGAGTGCCTGAGCACTCGAGCCACACCGACGAAAGCTGAACTCCATCCGTGGGAATGGCCTGCGAAGCCTTGGCATCGCATACACATTGACTACGCGGGCCCAATGGATGGAAAATACTATCTAGTGATCGTGGATGCACACTCTAAGTGGGTTGAAATTTTTCCCACATCTACTACAACCTCTAGCGAAACGATCTTGTGCCTGAAACACACTTTTGCGACATTTGGATTCCCAGTAACAATTGTTTCAGACAACGCAACGTGTTTCACATCGGCTGAATTCCAAGAATTTGTGAAGGCATGTGGTATGCGACATATTACAAGCGCACCATACCACCCTTCAACTAATGGACTGGCAGAGCGCATGGTACAAACTTTCAAGAAGAATATACGGAAGTCAACGGAACCCCTACGCCTAGCACTAGACAGGTTCCTGTTCAACTATCGGTTAACACCTCACACGACAACAGGTGTTACGCCTGCCGAACTGATGTTAGGTAGGAAAGTTCGCTCTCGTCTTGATCTGCTTTGGCCGTCAGAAGCAATCGCGTCCAAAGTTGCTCAACGCCAGGACGCTCAGAAAAGATACCACCCAGGGTCTCGCGCGGTTGACATTCCGCTGGAGTCACCTGTGATGGTCCGTCAATACACGCCGGGTTCCCCAAAATGGACCCCTGCTACCACCATTGAGAAAACAGGCCCGGTATCCTACAAGTGCCAACTGAAGGGGGGAGAGGTCGTTCGTCGACACCAGGACCAAGTTATTACCTGCTCGAACACCATCCCTGAACCCTTGGAACAACCTACGGAGGAAACCGTTGTGTTTCCACAACCTGCTCAAAATTCATACCCACCACCTCCGACCCATGAACCTGACTCCGAAACACCTGATTACCCGATTCCCACCCAGGAGGCTAGGATGCACGAGCCTCCAAGCGCTAGCATCTCGCGCAGGTCTACCCGAGCTCGGAAGCCTGTGGTGAGAATGGACCTTTAGGATTGACTATATTGAATAAGGGGACTGGGGATACAGGGGGGGGGGGGTTTCTAATTAAGGAGGGAGGGGTGTAATATAGCGAGTAGTGTAAGTTCTAGTTAGAGAGACCAATAGTTGGCAACGCTCGAGACAGCAACACTCGCAGTCAGTCTATCAGTGAACTCGGGTTCGACAACAAGTAAATGTTGACCGAGTGTGTACATAATATTACCTACTGTGGTTGGTATCTAACTTCTTAATTTCTAAACTAATGTACTAATTCTATGCTACCCCATTCTATATATTCCCTTCTATCTCCGCTCTGCTCTCGCTAACCACATGCTGGTATCTGAGTATCTATGTGTAAGGTATCCAAGAGGTGAGTAAACTATTTTACCTAACTTGATGTCTATTACTATGTTGTGTCTATGTCTATGTGAAACCTATACTGTGCTATAGTGTAGGATGCGATAATCACCCAAGCTCATAGAATTTTGCAGCTTATTGTGTATTTGACACTCATTGAGTCCTCATCATCATACGGCCTCCTTTTCCTCCCATTTAACGGAAAAAATGAAAACTTTATTAAAAAATCGTAAATAATTATTCTTTAAGCAAGATCATGAAATAAAATACACAGCATCACAAGGAAGATGAAACTCCATAACAAGAAAAATAAAATAAAATTCCTTAAACTGAAGCAATAATGAAGTAACTCATCAGAGAAAGCTGAAGAAAATAGAAATAAATGATTAATGAACCCAAATGGGCAAAATTAGACTAAAATATTACATGTTACACTATCAGTTATAATTGTTATATGATGAGTTGCACAAATTACTAGTTATTTATTAGATTTTTTTAACTCAAATGACAATTCTACCCCAGTAAGATATGACAATCCAAAGGCGGAGCCGAGGAGAAACGCTCGCCGCGAGCGTCAAAAAATCCAAACCAATTTCCCAAGCGCACCGCTCTGCTCCGCTCCGTGCCGCTCCGCTCTGCTTATCGTGTGAACAGCCAAGCGTTTCTGTATTCAAACATGTACAACCATTATTGCCGCTCGGCTCGTTGTGGGAATTGAATTAGGTTAGGGTAAGTAAAGTGAGACACTTGGCATTTATATTTGTCAGTAACACACAGCAGGACACAGTAAGTTTACATCACGAACGATAGCGGTGGAGTAGGCTCCAGCCAAGCCTGAGAACCATGAGCTCAGTTCCAGGTGAACCATGAGCTCAGTTCTCAACGCAGAGTACTGTTTAAACACATTCTAACAAAAGAGCACTGTAACATTATCAGTATTATACACATATACATTCAAGGTGCTACAATAAAGGTTTCAACACTCCTTCTCACATTGAATGTGTGTCAGATGAGACCATTCCTAACTTCGTTCTTAGTCTGGAGAACTTTTCTAAGGGCAGGTTCTTGGTGAATATGTCGGCGAGCTTTGTATGAGCAAATGCTTCCGTCAGGTCCGGTTTTTCTTTTAAAGATTCATTTTGATTCAATAGGTTTTTTTGTCATTAGGACACTCTACAAGAGACCATACTTTGTTTTGATTTATAGGCTCCATCTCATTCTCTATAGTTGTCTCCCATAGTTTTGCTTCTGGTCCACTGAGTGCTTCTTGAACACAAAATGGTATATCAAGCTTATTTTTCATTGAATACACCCATTCACCAAACCTATCAGGAGCCCGTCGATACCTGGCTGATTGTCTAGGCTCCACTCCCTCCATCCCAGCCTCTGACTGTCCATGCTCCACCCCTTCCTCAGAGTCTTCTGGTTCTGGTTCCCAAGGAAGAAGAGTAAAATTACCATCATTTACTTCTGAAGGCTCCTTCTCAATTGGCATCTGCTGAGATTCATTGCTCGCGGTGGCACAGCGGTTAAGGGATCGGACTTGTATGTTGAAAATCGCGGGTTCGTATCCCGGCGCTGGCGCTGCGATTTTCCCCGTTGGGTATTAGGGAAAGCTCAAGCACAATACCCCACTCGACCCAGGTGTCGGAAATGGGTACCGGCTTTACGGGGGAACCGTCATGGTGTCCTATATATAAAGGGTTAGTTATAAGACATTTGAAAAACCAATGCTTAAGATCATTTGTATCAGGCTTGATTGGAAATAAAGCATTTTCAAAGATGCCGATGTTTGTTGTTGTTAACATAACGTCTCTACTCAAAAATATCCTTCTGCTGCTTATGTCATACAGACGATATCCCTTGGATCCACTTCCATATCCTATAAGAACGCACGGTTTAGATTTTGGATCAAGTTTTTCCCTCTCATCTTTGGGGACATGAGCGTACGCACTGCAGCCAAAGGTTCTGAGGTGCTGTACATTGGGCTTGTGTCCATTAAGGGCTTGATAAGGAGTCATATCATTCAATGCACTAGCAGGGCTCCTATTTTTGACATACACGGCAGTTTGAAATAGCTTCACCCCAGAATAATTTTGGTAACTTTGAACCAGACAGCATAGCTCTGACAGAGTCAAAGAGAGTTCTATTCATTTTTTCTGCAACTCCATTTTGTTCAGGTGTCTTAGGCACAGTTTTTTCATGGATAATTCCTTCCCTTTTTAGGAATTGTTCAAAGTCATTAGAGATGTATTCCCCACCGTTATCGGAGCGCAGAATTTTGATTTTGTGATCATGGTGATTTTCTACCAGAGATTTGAACTCCTGAAACACTTTAAAAACATCACTCTTATGTTTGATAATGTACACCCAAGTATATCTGGAGTGGTCATCTATGAAGGTTACAAAATACCTTCCACTCCCAATTGATATGGGATTAAGCTTGCCACACACATCACTGTGGATAAGTTCTAAGGTCGGCGTTCCCTTTTGTGGTTTGTTTTGGGGAACGGAAGCCTGTGTTTTTTACCATCACAACAGTTTTCACAAAAAATGTTATCTCCACTCGCAGAACAATCAAAACCTTTAACAAGATTCTAAGTGGCTAATTTCTTAAGGTTATTAAATCCTAGATGACAGAGTCGTTTATGCCACAGAATATCATCAGAGGAAACGTTCATGCATTTATCAGCTGAATTAAGGGTGCAATTAAGTTTATACAATTTTCATGCTTTACTGCCTAAGGCAATTAGTTTGTGGTCTTTATCTACAATCTTACATGAGCTTTCGTCAAAGTAAACTAAGTTTCCACTTTCTGTAATCTGAGGCACAGATAGTAAATTGTAGGCTAAGCCAGGTACATACAAGACATTTTTAACAACACAGGTATCTACTAGACCTTTAGGCAACAACACCATAACTTCAACATCACCTACACCAACACCTTGCAAGTTTCTACCATCGCCAACTTCAATGTTAATTGGATTAGATAGCTCATTCATACAAGAAAAATCATTCCTATTATTACACATGTTTGCTGTTGCTACGGAATCAATTACCCAACAATTATTGACATTTATCACAGACAATGCACTGATATAATTGGTTTTACCTGCTCCAAAACTTTTCTGGTCTTCTGTGTGGTTCCCATCTTCTTTTTTCAATTTTTCTTGATAGATCCAGCACTTGGAGCGTAGGTGTCCCATTTTTCCGCATTCGAAGCATCTTGAGTTTTTCAATTTGGAGGTCACATGCGATTTTTCACTGAAGTCTGAAGTACTTTGGTTTTTCAGTTTTGCTACTTCATTCAAAAGGCGCTCTGTCACAATATCCCATGACGGAAGATTTTCGTGAGCTTCCAGTGCAGTCACCAGTGTGGAGAAGTGGTCGGGAAGTGACGACAGCAAGATTATTACACGACTTTCTTCATCAACAGCGTCATCAATCACACTCAAGGACTCAAATATTTCAACAAATGCTTTGAGATGAGTTTGTAAGTCTTGGTCTTCTTTTAGTTTCATGTTGTAGAGTCTTCTGCGTAGTCTGAACTTGTTAGACCAAGTTTTCTTTTGGAATGTATCTTCAATTTTGTGCCACAGTTGCACAGGGTCAGTAGGATCACCCAACAAATACAGTTGACTCGTTTCGACACCAAGCACAATTGTTGCAAGTGCACTGTCACGTCTTTCTTCAAATTTCCTTCGAGCAGTCTCGTCCGTAGTCTGTGGCATGGTTTCCGTTCCTCGAACCAAGTTCCACAACTTTTCTTTCATCAAGATCATCTTCATTTGCAGCTTCCGCGTAGGATAGTTTTTATCATTAAGAGCCGTGAGGCAGTTCTTAGCACTTTCACTTACGGAGCCTGCCATGTTTCTTTCTTTTTCACTGTTTCTGTCTCACACTTACTAACAGATCACCAACGTCTGTTCTCATTGTCCCGGGCTGTTTTTCGCTTCGGGACTTAGGATAACCTCACTTGAAATTGTTTCTTCGGAAGGTTGTCTGGGCCCATAACCTATTGAATTAGGTTAGGGTAAGTAAAGTGAGACACTTGGCATTTATATATTGTCAGTAACACACAGCAGGACACAGTAAGTTTACATCACGAACGATAGCGGTGGAGTAGGCTCCAGCCAAGCCTGAGAACCATGAGCTCAGTTCCAGGAGAACCATGAGCTCAGTTCTCAACGCAGAGTACTGTTTAAACACATTCTAACAAAAGAGCACTGTAACATTATCAGTATTATACACATATACATTCAAGGTGCTACAATAAAGGTTTCAACAGTGTGAACGCACTCTTACGCCTTTAATGAACGGCACTCGCGTTGTCAGTTACGAGTCGGGGGGGAATGTGATGAGTATTGAGGCTGCGACGCTCGTCTGACGTGTAGGTTCGTTAGATGACGAGTGTACTAGGGAATCCTTGTTCGCGTTGCTGTTTCGGGTCTCGTTTGGTTTGTCTATTAGTGCACCACGTATAATTTGTCTATTGGTACGCTTCGTATAGTAGGTTTATCAATTGAGGACGTTTTATATTAAGAAATTTTAAAAACCCCATGTGTTGTAATTCATCTCATGTATCAACTTATTTCGAAATGAACAGTTTTTTCATTCTTTTCTTTCACTGGATGGAAGGACTGCTGCAATTCTGACTCCTGAAACGAAGAACACTTGGCCACGGGTATTCGTTAAGTTGCGCACCAAATGAACCCCCGTAGGCTTTATGATTTTTGATGAAATGGTTTATTTTTTGAATTGTGTTCACTAGACGCAACTTTCAGAGTGTTGGGAACTAGAGCATCGACAAAGTAAAAGACATTCGTTACAGCTTCCTCAAGTTAACGTGTGTAAGGCTTAATGGGTACTCTGTTTTATGTTTTTAGGTTTAGCTGATCTAGGGCTCCAATTTAGATCATACACTGCGCTGATTTAGTCTCCTCAGGGAGATACAACTATTGAAGCTGTGGGAACATGTGCTCCAAAGGGGGAAATGTGAGGGCCTGAGTTGAGTGGTAGGTCGGCCTACTTTTTGTTGAAGTAAAGTAGGTCAATATGCAGTTTAATCCGTTTTCGGAAATTAAAAATTCCCACGAATCCTTATAGGAACACTTTTAAGAACGTTTTACATGAATGATATCAAATCGCTGATGCGTAATTTTCGAATTATTGGTAAGTGTTGAGGATTAACAGGGAATCGATTTTCCACTTTTCGAATCCTAAACATAGTTAATTAGATCGAAATAAGCAAGTTTTCTTTTATGCACTTTCCGTCGGAAATGAGTATTTTACGAATTATAGCGGTAGGTTTAGTTTCGTCTTTGATGACGAATGCACTCGAATGAATAGCTACTCATCGATTTTCGAATTAATGTTGCTTGAATCATGGTAATAACATTGAAATAAACTTCTTTTCTCTCATACACTTTTTTCGTCAAATAAATATTTTACGAGTTAGCGCGGTAGGTTTAGTTTCGTCTTTGATGACGAGCGCGCCGGAAACGAGACTCCATTTCAGTGTTGCCATACGCCGGGCTCGATGAATTACTTCCCGCTTCAAACACTTGAGTTGCGGTAACTAATTCACCGCTATAACTAGTAAAATACTTATTTACGACGGAAAGCGCTTAGAAGAAAATTTCGATCTAATTACGTTGATTAGGCACCGAAAAATCAAGTATCGATTCCTCAACATTTGCCGATTTATTTAACTTTGAAGTTATATGAACGTCGTATTTAAAAGTGAAGGAACGGACGCGTAAATATGCTGTAATACGTTATTGACGTAACGGTGGATCGTTAGGTAACGTTAGTTTAGTTAAATAAACTAACCTAAAATAGCAAAAATCAACCTAAAATAGCAAAAATCAACCTGAAATAGCTTACTCAATCCTCAACATTTACCGAATTATTTAACTTTGAAGTTATAAGAACGTCGTATTTAAAAGTGAACGAACGGACGCGTAAATATGCCGTAATACGTTATTGACGTAACGGTGGATCAGGTTCGGTAACGTTAGTTTAGTTAAATAAACTAACCTAAAATAGCGCAAATCAACCTAAAATAGCTCACCTTAACTTACCCAAACCGACGCTGTTCTTTTCCCGCCAGAAAGTGGGCGTGTCCCGCCAGAAAGTGGGCGTGTCCCGCCAGAAAGTGGGCGTGTCCCGCCAGAAAGTGGGCGTGTCCTGCCAGAAAGTGGGCGTGTCCCGCCATAAAGTGGGCGTGTTCCCCCAGAAAGTGGACGTGTCCCACCAGAAAGTGGGCGTGTCCCGCCAGAATGTGGGCGTGTCCCGCCAAGATAGTGGGCGTGTCCGGCTAAGAAAGTGGACGTGATCCAATAATGCGGCGACTAAGCAACCGACTATACAGGGTGTTGGTGGAATCTTGGTACAAACTTCGGCTACTCGTAGATAATACAAATTTAAACACTTTTTCATCAGTAAAAAAATATCGAAAAAGCATAGTTTTTTAATTATTGGGCTTAGCAGTTTTTAATGCTGCGCTTCAAGAACTCACGGCGATCCTAGTTAACCACATGCACTAATATTCAATAATAACACACGAGGGTAATGAAAAATGTTAAATAACATAAGGTACTTTAATAAATAATAAAAATTAACGCATCAAAGTAGGTGTTTAAAATTTCGACCATTAACATCGATACACGCACGACACCTTCGTCGAAGCGAGTTGCGTACGTTGCCAAACATTCCTGGGTTGTCAGCGATATCTCCAGCAGCGACTGCAATTCGAGCGACAAGGCCCTCTTCCGACTCTACAGGTGTCGCATAAATCAGAGATATCAAGAGCCCCCATAAAAAAAATCTAACGGAGTCAAATCAGGTGATCTCGGTGGCCAGGACACAGCACCACCACGACCAATCCATCGATTTGGAAATTGTTGGTCAAGAAATCGTCGCACATTTAGAGCAAAATGTGCCGGAGCTCCATCGTGTTGAAACCAAAGTCTACTACGAATACCTAATGGCACATTTCCCAATAAACCAGGAAGGACTTTTTCAAGAAAGATTTTGTACACATCTCCAGTAAGACGCTCTGGCAGAATGTATGGACCAATGAGTTGATTGTGCACGATACCTGCCCAAACATTGACAGTGTAGCGATGTTGGTGATGACGTTCATGGATGACATGAGGGTTTTTCTGCTGCCATGAGTGAAAGTTTTGATAATCAAAAATTCCATCTCGGCTGAAGGTTGCTTCATCCGTAAACAACACACACTCTGCAAAATTGGCATCTCCTACCCCCCGATCTAAAAACCACTGCGCGAATCGCTCACAAGGACCATAATCAACGGGAAGGAGACCCTGGAATCTCTGGAAGTGATACGGATGATAATTATTCCGGTTCAATACATGCCACACTGTATTATGGTCACGAATACCCAAAGATGCTGCTGCGGCACGTGTGCTCGTACGCGGGTTTCTACGGAAATGTTCCAACACTTTTTGCTCTCGATGATAATTTATTGGGCGACCAACGTCTGCTCTGTTTAATCTAAAACTGCCGGTTTCCGTCAATCTTCGGTGCAATGCAGTGAATAATCGGTGATCAGGGACTTCTCGATTAGGGTAACGTTCGTGATAGATTCTCGCGGCGCATTTTGCATTACCATTAGCAGCACCATAAGTGAAATACATGTCTGCCATTTGTGCATTTGTAAGGCGATACATCTTACCATTTCAGTGCCATGGTGCTAACTGACAAAAGATACACATACGCTTCTCACCAGGGGTCGCTAACGTTGACTAGGAATTTCTAGAAATTTCCTGAATCTGTAAATCAATGTTTTAAACTGCAAATAAAACAAGCTCGATTCTGCCAACACTTGTTCATTCTAATTCCCCATATTGTCCCTATTCCTGTCTGTTGCGAAATCGCTGTTGTGTTTTTGTAGCATAGCATTAAAACTTCTAAGCCCAATAATTAAAAAACTAAGCGTTTCTCGATATTTTTTCCCTTATGAAAAAATGTTCAAATTTGTATTTTCTACTCGTAGCCGAAGTTTGTACCAACAGTTCCACCAACGTTATTGCTTTCAACGTAATGTTATTGCTTTCAACGTAATTAAAAATATATCTCGAAAATAACGCATCAGTGATCAGAATGTCATTCGTGTAAAACGTTCTTAAATGTGTTCCTTTAGTGATTCTTAGGAACGGAATTTTCAATTTCCGTGAACGAATTAAACTGCATATTGTCTGTAAAATGTTTTTTGATGATACGATCCATCTTCTCCGATTAACTGCTGACCGGTTTTTTCAGTACCTACTACTTTTTTCTTTACCTTTCATCATGTTTCATGAATTTCTTTCAGAGCTAGCTGCATTCTTGAACCTTGTGCATCGATACCTCGTTCGTTAAACTTAATTTACCTAATGGTACTTTTTCCACCTCTTTATTTGTAACACCTTTGTTTTGGTTCGTAACGCTTATAGTAACATCTAATTCGATGCCAAACATTTTCATGAACATTTAGTCAAACATTTTCCTGAACAACAGGCATGGCAGAAACCAGTCTATCATTAATTGTATTACCATTTTCAATGATAAAAATTGCTGTGATAATCTATGGCCACTGAGGGAAAATGCTCCAGATAACTGAATGCTAATTTTTTATAGGATTAGAGATCTGGGATCAAAATTTTCCTTATACTTATATTGATAAGGATTTCAATCCATCTTATTTATTACTTAAATTTCGCATGCTGTCATAAACATTTGAAACATAAGCTGACCCAACAACGATATTTTTCTTTAATTCAATCTTGGTTATTTGAGATGTCATTTGATGTGGAGTGACAACAGCTATTTTTCTGCTCATCATAGCGGATGCTTTTTAATTTTTTCACTCTCATCTTCTCGCAATACGTGACATTCACCTGGTCATTAAATTCAATATGTGTTGCTGCTTTGTTGTTCGGTAAACTGCGGACAGACGCGAGGTATATTTAGAATTGTGTTCCAATCAGGAAAACTGGTAAATGTGAAGGAGAGGACAATGATCGATTTTCCAATTTATGGTGCTTGAATGTAGGTAATTAGATCGAAATATTTCTTCTAAGCACTTTCCGTCGCAAACGAGTATTTAACGAGTTATAACGGCGACGTAATGTAACGTAACTGAAATAATCTAAACTAAAGCAATCTAAAGTAACCTAACGTAAGGATCACTCGAGCGCATCACAACCGTCGGAAGTAAGAGTCCATTGAGGGTCCTCCCCTCAAACCGATTTTTCCCGCGCTTCAAAGAATAGAAATGCGGTAGGTGAGCTGTAGCTATAATTCGTTAAATACTCATTTGCAACGGAAAGTGCATAAAATAAAAATGCTTTATTGTGATCTTATTACCAATAATCAATCACTAAACTTGGGAAATCGATTATTGTCCTCTCCTCAACATGTACCGAAAAATTCAGCTTAAAGTATTTTCCTTCAGTTGCCTATTTGTAGCGGATGTAATTTATCGATTTGGAGCAATCAAATATTGGCATTTCTCCTTCGCAAGTCATGCGAAGAATGCTTCATGTTTTCTAATTTCCGTAATGCCATGAGTAGTCTAATACTGTTGTACGCTTGTGGAGTCTAATAGTGTGCGTGATTACCCTTCAGAGGCACAGGGTAGGGTGAGGTTAGTTGAGGTTGTCTACTTTGTCATCGAAGAACCGGCACGCAGGGGGATTCTGTTGGGTAACCTCAGCTATAGGTGAGCCTTGGAACCTCTTAGTTCATGTGCCTAATTTACTTTGTCTGTGTGCTTTCTACAATACATTTTCATTTCTTCTCTCTTCTTCCTTCTTAACTTGTTTCTTCAGTACTGAAATTGCTTTAGAAATACTTCTCATGTATAGATAACTCTTTCTCTAATGTCCGTACTAAACTTTGTTCGCTAGGGTCCGAACTCCATACTAAAAATTCCTTCCTCTCTTTGGATCTCATTTGTTGAGGATAGAAAGGCTCAAACTAACTAATAATCTGATCTAATCTCTAGGGTTCGTTTTGTTGTGGGTGGAGAGAGTCTCACAGTAATATAGTGTTGAAAGTAGTCTGCGCAGGGATCGGACGGCGGTGAATGAAAGCAATATTCGCAGCAGTATTTACATTTAACGTCTTGAAGTCGAGGTTTGTTGAGTGGTTGTTATGGAAGTCCGTGATATTTGAGAGAATACCTGGTGGCACGCAACGCATTTTCCTCAAGTTTAATTCATTTAAATGATGCTTAATTCCAATTAACCAAGCCTGGTACACATCATTATGTATATTGGTTTTTCAAATTCCTCATAACTACCACCAGGACTCAATGACGGCTATCCCCAGTCAAGCCAGTACCTTTTTCCGACACCTGGGTAGAGTGGAAAATTGTGCCCGAGTCCTCCCTCCTCCCAACGGGGAGATATCACCGCGCAGCGCGCCAAAATGTTAACTGTTGACACCTTCACGGAAGGGCACGTGCCTAACCACTTACGCCCCGACATTGGTAAGTTCGTTATAGCTGCTGCAGGGCTAGGGTATTTACGGAGATTATTTTAGTCAGAAATTTTGGAAAATGATGAGAATAATCTGAAGTTTGCACTTTTGAATGGAAATTGTCATGAATATAATATCGACAAAAGTGGATTGGCCTGGCGAGAAACTATGCCTAGTGACTATAATGAGGCTGGAGAATGCATCGCATTTTTAAAGTTAGATCTTTGTTAGCAGTATTCATATTTGAGCCCAAAAACCCATAATCCTTCCTGGAAATGACTTCTTCAACAGCTAAAGGACATTCATGAGTGCAAGTTGAAGAAGAACAAGTGCGGGATCATCAAACTATCGCCAAAACAAGAGGTGTATCACTTCTTCATACTTTAATAGGGGAGGTTTTCTACCCAGAGCTTCACATTAGCATTTGCTATTTCTTGAACGTATCGTTAGATATATACATATTTACTCCTCTGCTCTGTTTATTTTCCTAGTAATTAGTGGTAGCCAGTGTAAACAATTCTTTCCTTGCGCCGTGTTGCTTGTGTTGTGAAACTTCAGTCGTCAAAGCCAGAGCTTAACTTGTCGGTGAGGTGGAAGAGGCTATAACTGACAATAAGTTGATCTAGCAGAGGAATAATTGATACCAAGTATTTTTAACTCCTCAGGGATACAACAGTTGCATCTATGAGAATTGGCCTTCCCAAGAGGAAAATGTGAAGTCCCGATCTGTGAGTTAGGCAGGATTTCTTTTTGTTGAATAAAATGTTATGTTAAGGACTATCTTTTTTCGGTTAAGTTTTCTCCTGTTTTCAACACCTTACTTTCTACTTCAAATTGTCTTTTTTCATGAACTTTTTTCTCAACTTACCTTTTTTATGCGCATTAGAAATCGATCCCGCGTTCCCTTATCTCTTCATTAAATGGTGCATTTCCTCTTCCTCTCGTTGGATTTCTTTTGTTGCGGGCAGGGAGGGCTTAAATTAACATCGTGATCATCGCCCCGGCGTCACGCCCGCTCCGGGGTCAAGCCCTGGGGTGTGTTCACTACCTTACAGCTTTTGTACGTTGCGACACTGCGTGGGAACTTGACACCTTGAATGCGATGAGGTAAACTGATGTTCAGTATTCAGCTCAAATTTGAATTTAAAAGTTGCGTGAAATTTTATAACTACCAAACATTATTTTGGTTCATTAAATACCTTTAATTTTAAAGAACTGTTAAAAGTTTTCAAAATGACCCATCGATGGGTCGTTTTGCATTAGAATAAACTTAACACTTTGACTACGGAGTGAGATAAATGTGTACCACTAGGTAAATTGTTCATATAGGCAACAATATAAATAAATGACATTTCAAACCATTTCGCTAACTCTTTTTGAAAGAATTTTATCATAGGAGGAAAATATTACTGAGCACTTATATTTCGTACATTTCTTACAAAAGGATGGAAACTTATTCGAGCAGGTAAAACTATTTTCCCTGTCCTTTTTTTACAACCTATTCAAATCAACTTTACGATTCGCGAAATCGTAGTCAGCGTGTTAAGCACGACCCACCGGTGGGTCGCTAACACTTTGACTGCGACTACTAAATATTAGTTCAGTGCCAAACTCAAATTTGAAGTTAAGTGTAGTATATTATTTTGAAAATACCAAACATGAAGTGGATCGTGCCTTCATTTAGCTTTGATTAAGTATTTATGAAAATTGAGTTTGCGACTACTGGTCGGTCAGCAGCATTATGAAAATTATCTCAGTGTACCACCAGTGGCGCACGTCGCAGTCAAAGTGTAAAATAGTGCGTCCATCTTTCTACTTGGGAATACCTTTGTTGCGGCTAGAGAGGCCTAAACTAACTAAAGGCTCCAGATATGAGTTTTCTAAAGAATTGTGTACGAATGCTTGTCCAGTACACTAAAATGGTTTGGGCTGGTGGAAGTGTTTCTAGTTCAAAAAAAAAGTTGGTAAACTCACAAGACTCTCGAAGTCACTTGCAGGAACCAGGGGAACAATAATGTCGAAGTTAGACATTATTTCGGCACTCTGTATTATGAAAAAATTCAAAGACTAAATTGAAAAGCTTGTTCGCTCACCCAGGCCACTAATGGCCCGCACCTCCTAAGTTGTTTCGATGCGAAGTGGATCGACAAATTCAGCGTCGTCCTTATTCAGTAAGCATCTGATACTCTTTTCTGGACACTGTGCCGCAACCCCATTTTTTAACGAATGTATACTAACATCCGAACGGTAAATTTCCAACTGGGTTAGCATTTTGAGAACAAAGCTCTATGACGCGAGGCCCCTCAGGGGATACAACTATTGTATCTATGGGAATTAGCGATCCCAGGAGGAAAATGTGAGGGCCAGAGCTGAGAGATAGGTAAGCCTTATTTTTGTTGTAATTAAGTGTTTTTGTTATGTGGAGGACAACCTTATTTCGGTTCACTGCTGTCCTGTTTTTCAGCACCTACTACTTTTTTCTTCAACTTTCACCTCGTTTCATTAACTTCTTTCTCAACTTACCGTTTCCATGCCTCCTCTGTATAGATTCCGCATTCCCTTATCTCCATACTAAATGGTTCCTTCCTCTCTTCGATACTCTTTTTTTTTGTAGCGGTTAGGGAGGCTTAAACTAACTTTTTATCTTAACACTTTCACTGCGACTACTAAATATTAGGCTCAACACCAAACTTAAATTTAAAGTCAATTGTAGTAAACTATATTGAAAATAACAAACATGGACTGGATCATACCTTTATTTAACTTTGATTAAGTATTTATGAAAATTGAATTCGCTATTCCTGGTCGGTCAGCAGCATTATGAAAATTACCTCCGTGTACCACCGGTGGCGCACTTCGCAGTCAAATTGTTAATATATTACACGAGGCTGTCTTGTGAATATTGATAGACAGACAGCAGCTGTTATGTTTTAATTTAAAACCGTGTGTGTTATGGAAGCTTTAGGTCAAAATTCACAGCAATGCAAAGCAAGCTAAAGTTTTTAGTGATAAATTCTTGGGCTGCTTCTACAGCTTGTAACACTCCTAAGCAAACTATATAATATTTGACGACAGCCTTCCTTGACGAGTTGTCAGTTTTCTCCGTCATTTTGACGCGGTTCATTTGCGGACTGACCGTTATTGATGATCTGCATCAGAAGTTCTGGAGTCTTGGAGTGCTCGCCATAGCCGTGGGGCTAGAGGTTCTGCCGCCGTGCGGCAGACCCGGGTTCGAATCTCGGAGCTGGTGGCGATTTTCTCTGTTGGGTATAGGAGAAAAATTCCAAGCACAATACCCCACTCTACGCAGGTGTCTGAAATGGGTACCGGTCTTGACCGGGGGAAAGCGTCATGGCGTCCTGGCGTTAGATATAAGGCATTTGAAAATCCAATGTACTAGGTGATATGTATCAGGCTTGATTGGAAATAAAGCATCCGTAGATGCCTTCATTATTATTGGTACTTTGATTACGTGTTGGTACATATTGGGTACCACAAAGTAAATTGCTCATTCACACACCGGAATTTGAAAATAAGATTTCGACTTTTTTGCTACCTTGTACGAAATAAAATTTCAAAGTATGTGATGACATAATAGTTTAATATAATTTTTTACGCGATTCAAAAAGATTCGAAATTTATTACAGCAGGAAAGCCTTTTTTCCAGTTCACCTTCTTCCAGCCTAACCAGACTGACCGTAGCAGCCACACTACCATAGGCAGTGTGTCAAATCGAGCATCCTCCAGAAAAACAGTAATGTACGATATTATTCGTTGTACTCATCGTTTTCTGATATACTTGGCCAGAACTTATCATCACGGTAGAGGAAACAAGGTAGGGTCATTTCCATGGAGGAAAATACACTTATTCTTCTTGTTCGGATAGCCAATGGAAAAGCTTTATTTCAAACAAACTCTATGACGTCACCAAAACGCAGTGTCGTTAGGCCAATAGTTGAGACTGATTTGGGGGTAGCAATGCTACCAGTTGCAATATGAGCGCTGTTATTGGTTCGTTGCCGTGACGTCAGCAACCCACACAGTAGTCGTAAAAAAACTGGTTTGACCCTACCTCGTTTTCTCTACCGTGGTTATGGTATTGCCTAATTTACCGTACGTCACAAAAAAAGTATTTACTTTCCCGTATCAGTAATACCATCAGAAAAATACCTTAACGAACGTTAAAGCTCCTCACGCATTGCACTTATAAGTAGCTTATGCAAGTGACAACTCAGCGCCCTAAGGAGATCATCCCGTTGAGTTGCCTATTTGAGCGGTTAGGGAGTCAAATTTAAAGTCAAATTATTTGTTTTTGTAGGCCAGTAGGAACGGAAGAGCGGCATGTGGGGACTTCAAGGTGCGTGCAAGTAAAATAATTATTTTCAGAAATTCAAGGATGTGAAACAGAAAGCAAAGTGAGAAATACTGACTTATAAATAATAATGAAGGCATCTACGGATGCTTAATTTCCAATCAAGCCTGATACATATATCACCTTTTACATTGGATTTTCAAATGCCTTATAACTAACGCCAGGACGCCATGACGCTTTCCCCCGGTCGAGACCGGTACCCATTTCAGACACCTGGGTGGAGTGGGGTATTGTGCTTGGAATTTTTCTCCTATACCCAACAGAGAAAATCGCCACTGCCAGCGCCGAGACTCGATCCCGGGTCCTTGCCGCACGGCGGCAGAACCTATACCACATGGCTATGGCGGCGCCTATACAAACCTATACAAACTTTTCCTGACCTGAAAATCCTCAAAACACTGAAAAGTTTTCCGTTAGCATTCCGTTAGCGATATTTAGCATTGATGATAGTTTTTACATACATCGTTTATTAACGAGTCCACATTTACCTTGCAGTTTGCTCGTTGCTAAATTTCTTAGGCAACTGAGAGCGTAAAGTCGGCTAACTCAGTTGCCAAGCCCCTGTCGGTCCGGGGGTCATTTCTCATGTTTTTGCTGGAAAAGGACCCTTAGTGGGTGGACTATTCGGTCCTAAAATTTTATGGCACTACGGACAATAATTCCCTCCCCCCCGAGGGGACCAAAATCTTTCATTTTTTCCCGATTTTGACCCCATATAAAAAGAGACCAAATGGGGAATAGAAAAAAGCCTAGCGTGAGTTTGTTAGAAATGTTCCAAGGATTCTAAAACTGTCTTTTTTTTGTTCTAGCATCAAAACTGAAGGAGGAGTCCCATTTTGAAATATCACTATCAGTGAAAAGCACCCAAAATTTTTAATTTCTCTCCGATTTTGACCCCATATAAAAAGAGAACAAGTAGGAATTTGAAAAAAGACATTCGTGAGTTCGTTAGAAATGTTTTAAGGATTCTAAAACTGTCTTTTTTTTGTTCTAGCATCAAAACTGAAGGAAGAGTCCCATTTTGAAATATCAATGTCAGTGAAATATCAATACCTAAAAATCAATATGTCAAATTTTTGCAAAATCTAAGGCCTGAATCAAAAAAATGAATAGAATAAATTGTGTTTCTTTTCAAAGGTTACATATCATAGTCAGATTTCATAAAAATCAGATCGAAAATAAAAAATTTCATATTTTTGGGAAAAAAATATATTTTTTTTGTAAATCACAATTCACAGTATGAATATGAAGTTATGTATGGAAATTATCGAAATTCAAATCAAAACTGCATTCAATTACATCAATTGTTCATTATATTACACTTCAACCAAAAATTTGGTTTGGCTTATACCCCCAAAAAATAATTTTCATCATTCAAAATGCGACTCGTCCTCGGGTTTTAATGCTAGAACAAATCCAAAGACAGTTTCAGAATCCTTGGAACATTTCTAACAAGCTCTCGTTCTCTTTTTTGAAAATTCGAATTCTTTGAAAAAATATATAGCTCTAAACCCAAAAAATTTTTGCTGAATTTAAAAATTTCAAGAATTTGAAAAAAAATAGAAAAAATTTGAATATGAAAAATAAACGAGAGTTTCTTAGAAATGTTCCAGGGATTCTAAAACTGTCTTTGTTTTTGTTCTAGCATCGAAACTAAAGGAGGAGTCCCATTTTGAAATATCAATAAAAATTTACCAAAAAACTCATTTTTCGTCAAAAAAAAGGCTTTAATCGAAAAAATGACATGAGTAAAAAAGGTTTACTTTCATAAAATACATATACTGGCCAATTTTCAAACGAATCGGACGGAAAAAGTTAAAAAAGTGGGATTTAACGCCTCCAGACTTCAGAAATGCTCCGATAAGAAGGCGACACTGAGTCAGGGTGCGTTCACACAACAAGCGGAGCAGGTGTTCACATGTAAGCAGAGCAGAGCGACCTACACAAGAATAAGTTGCTATGGAGGGTTTCGTGCGTGCATTCCTACAGCTCGACAGCACGAAACTGAAACGGAAACGGTTCACCCATCAACGCTAGGAGAGATCGCTTTGGAGAATACCTATATCTCTTTGAAGCACTGAGGAGAGGTCAGTCGCGATTCTTCAAGTATTTACTGATGAAACCGGAAAATTTTGATGTACTAGAATCCCTTATAGCAGGAAAAGTTTCCAACGACTTAAAACAAATTTACTATTCAGTAATTAATAACAAATTTTTATTGAGAATGCATGTAGAGCAAAGGAGTTTAAGCAAAATTGAAGTCTTTACAAAAAGGTTGTGTCAATTTATAAGACTACATGTTTTTGTAGGCCAGTAGGAACGGAAGAGCGGCATGTGGGGACTTCAAGGTGAGTGCAAGTAAAATAATTATTTTCAGAAATTCAAGGATGTGAAACAGAAGGCAAAGTGAGAAATACTGACTTTTACAAACTTTTCCTGACCTGAAAATCCTCAAAACACTGAAAAGTTTTCCGTTAGCATTGAAGAAAAATCACCCAAGCTCATAATATTTTACAGCTTATGTTGTATCACATACTTATTAAGGCCTCCTCCTCACCATACGGCGTCCTTTTTCTCCCATTTTATGGAAAAAATGAAAACTTTATTAAAAATCGTTCATAATTATTCCTTTTTCAAGATCATAAAATATAATACAAAACATTTCAATCAAAAACTGCATAGCAAGGAAAATAAAACAGATTCGTTAAATAAAAGGAATAATATCAATAACATATCAGAAAAAGCAGGAGAAAAAAATAATAAACACCTAATGAATCCAAATGAACAAAATGAATAAATTATTATACGTTACATTATAAGTCATAGTTGTTATATGATTAGATATATATTAATAGGTATATATTAAAATTGTTTTAAATCAAGCAGCAATTCTAACCCTGTAGGATATGAGGATTCAAAGGGGGAACCGTGGAGAAACGCTCGAAGCGAGCGGGAAAAAAATTCAACAGAATTTTCCGAGCTCTGCTCCTCGCTGCTCCGTTCCGCTTGCAGTGTGAACAGCCAGGCGTTTTATATTCAAAAATAAAAATATAATATTTTATACTCGTTTTTATATTCAAAAATATTCAAATATTAATGCCGCTCTGCTTCGCTCCGCTTGTAGTGTGGATGCACCCTAACTGAGAAGTGAAGAAATAAGACAGTATATTGAGGATCAGAGTTGCAACCTCCCATTCTTCGCTGCCCTGACCTCAGCTCTCTCATAATAGAACACAGCTCTCTTGTTCATGCTGTAGCGTCTAGTGAATGAAAACTGATTTAATCACAGGATGACGAACATCAATATACTGTTTGAAAATTGTTCAAGGATATCAGAATTTGGAAAAATATCATCCGTCATGTTTTCATGTGGTTATTTACTGACCATCTCTGTGCTTGAAGGTGATAGCAACGAGATAGGGCATTAAATAGTGAATGGTTTATGGTTGAAGCCAGGCATAGGGGAAAAATTCCTTACAATTATTTCAATGTCTAATTTTTTAAAAATCAAAATGAAACTGTAAAGTGATGATGAAAATTAATCAAGGTTGTTAATTTTAGGAACTTCCATAACTGCTCCAGCACCAACATGATAGCAGATGAGAAGCCCGGCCAACCTGCGTCTCTGATCTGATGATTACATCTTCACTCTGGAGGCTGTGACTAACAAACAGAACAATAGCTGGTACACACGGACTGCCAAAGGTAGCACAAAACCTTATGCATGTAGAGACCAGTTCGACATGGTCGGGCAGCGCGTGAGACACAGTGAGACAGGCCACAGAACACGGTGAGGTGGCCCCAAAAGTTCGGCATGAAACTTATGTGCATTTTTTATTTCATGAGTCTCTTTTCTATTTGATGATATAAAATTATGATGACGGCCTGAACAATTATTCAACGTATGGATGTTCAAAATCCCTGTTTCCTCACCTCCAGCAAGTGCCTGAGAGCAAAAATACTCTCCCAGGAAAGAAAATATCACTTCCATTAAAAGATCTCATTCAGAAGATTATTACGAGCTTTATAAAATTTGAATATAAGAATGAAATTCTGCAAAATTGAAAAATATAATTAAGTTATAGCTGACTTAGCAACGTAGAATAGCTAAATTTACTGGTAGGACTGCGCGCCGAGCGACCGGTGACGTGCACCAAGCGTTTTTGTGAGTGAGACTTGATCTTTCTATCAAAGTCTCTTGGGAAGCTACGTGGACAACATTTACTCGATAGTTAAATACTCATTAAAGAAAAACAGTCGTGTTTCACCGAAATTTTTGCAACTACATTCTAAAAACTCATGAAATAACTCGATTGTTTAACTCGAATTCATAAAGTCCATCGTACAGCATTCTAATTATCAGTAGTGGCTCAACTGAAGACCGCAGCGATGTTTCATTTCGGAAGCTAAAATTGGATTTTACGACGAACAAAATGTAATTTGTTGACACAGTTTTGTGGGACGCACTGTTCGTCTCTTAGTACCTATGCAGGGATGTAATTCACATGTGTACTTTAAAAGCATATTCTTATTATTCATTAGAGGAAGTTGACTATCTTGGTTATTGTAAGTTATTATAATACCTTTAGAGAGAACCTTAAAGTTCCCAACCTATTGAAAATCCAGTTCATGGCTGTTATAAATGTAAAATACAATTACAGTTGTGAGAAGAAGAGACGTGGTTCACAGACCATAAAATTTAGTAACGCAGGCACACCCAGTTTTTATTGGCGGATGGAAGCTCTGATAGCCTCGAGGTCTCGGCCTTAAACCGTCCCAGGGTGGGTACAGCACAACAGCTCGAGCATTCGAATTCTGGCGCTCAAGCTGTGGAGGTGTTTCTAAACCCATCAGTGTTGATTACCGTTTCAGTTTTTTAAAAGTTCTGAACATAAATTGTGAAAAATTCAATCCAGTGAGGGTGGGTTCCTTTTTAAATCAAACTTGTTTATTATAGTACTGATGGATGACCAATGATTTTGAGTTATGATGATGTTTTACCGAATTTAGTGATGTTCAAAATCTGGCCAATAGGATGAAGGGGTTTCAAATATCTTTGGGAAAGCAAAATAAATATACGGAAAATATTAAACCGATGTGAAATTCGTTGAATTCGATTCTATTCTATAAGGTTTAGAAAATGTGTTACTGTATTTGAGTGGCGACCGCCATAGTGAGCGCAGTTTTGAATCGTCTTCCGGCGATGTGAATCATGACCATGGTAGAACCACATGCACATCGTGCATTATTGCTGCATTTCAATGTCAAGAACATGTTGGCTGGTGCTGGTGCGCTCGCGATTTGTGTTGCTCGAAGAGGCAAAACGTCACGTGAAATTAAATCTCGAAAATATACGGGCACCCACGATCTTGTAGCTGGGAGACAAGATGGCCGGGGAACGTGGTGCCCCTGGATTTTTATTATTGCTAATAAATCACTAAAATTTTATAAATTAGCTACAACTTATAAGGATACAAGAGTTAAAATCAGATATGATGTTCTTCACAATGGCACGGAGTTTTTTGAAGTCATTAGCTTCTGTTTCTTTGGAATATATCTATTGCATCTTTCTGTCCATACCCTATCTTCAAATCCTGAACCACAAAATAATGTACTAATTTCATTAAATTGTGGCTTCATCATATTTATCAATCACATTTGATCACGTTGTAAATATTCGTTAAATTTTATGATCTGCAATTACTTCACGAAGGTCGCATCATATTGGAGAGTGTAAATACAGGCTTCGAACGTTGTGGAGGTGAAACGAAAATTGAATTTACTCGTATTGTAAATTGAATCAAATTTCATGAATTGTTTTGTATGTGGTCTGGGCTGATGACAGGAAATAAAGTGTATTGTTTCCTGTATTTTCGATTGCTATGATGCGATATTTAGCATTGATGATAGTTTTACATACATCGTTTATTAACGAGTCCACATTTACCTTGCAGTTTGCTCGTTGCTAAATTTCTTAGGCAACTGAGAGCGTAAAGTCGGCTAACTCAGTTGTACCCTTGTTTGTATTATTTGTGTTATTTGCGTTTGAGAGAGCAGCCTTTTAGGTAAATCTATTGAGTTAACGTTGCCAATTTCATGTATTAATGTCGTATGCACTTTGTGATCCCGCAACCGTCACCTTCGAAAAAAAACTACGTGGCCGAATGTTGACTAAAGAACGGTACGTTATTTAAATTGTGTACTTCAGGAATTATTTCTCCTTGTGCAGAAATTTTGAAGCGTCATGAATAGAAATCCGCTTTTATCGATGTATGAGTACTTCACGGGGCTTATACACCAAATAGATATAAGGCCACTAGCTGTCAGGCCGCACAGGGGTTGTCGAGCCTTTTGTGTTAGTTACCCATCATCCCAAGTATTTTCTTTATGTGTCCAGCTCCCTGAACCCCGACTTGTCTGTTTCTCTGCGCTGATGTTGCGTCTGTGCATTTACTTAAGTTAGCCCTTAAATACCATTTGTATTACATGTTAATATTCCAATGTTTCTTTGATTACCTAGCTAAATAAGACAAATATTTTAAATGCAATTTTGAGTGTTGTACTTTGTTATGCAGTAACTCATGTCTGTAGGCATTATTTTTGCAACAGAAAATAAATCACTGTCTTTGTTAAAATATATCGGTGTATGTAATAAGGAATTTGAAGAGATTCAGCATCAAACAAATTAGACCCTGAGGTGTAAAGAAGCTTGCCAGAAGTGTTACGTTCGTAATAAAAGTGTTACTTTTTGCTATCAGATTCTTATGTTGTTACTTTTGTCACGACTTTGACAAAATTCGACAAATGTTGTTACTTTTTGAAATTTCAGATAATAATTCTTTAAAGAAGGTCCCGTTCCGTAGGCACTCGTGCTGACTACAGAGTCGTTTCAACCGCGCCTTGTCTCGTTCATTACTCGTATGGTCGAGTCGACGAGTTCGGCAACGTTCGCCGGTAACTGTCAAATGATCCAATGATTCATTGAGTTGAGTTGCGTCTGTGAAAGCGGTGCCGCAGTTCTGTTCGCTTGTGCTTTCCACTCAGATAATAGCATCTTATCGGTTCATCTTTATAATTTTTCAAATTATAAAGCCATTATTCGGTGATGAGTGCAAAAAGAGATAATTCGGAAAGTGATATTAACAAAACATCCGAAAAGAAAAAATGTAGACTAGCTAACGTTTACCAACGAAAGCTCAGAAAAGAATGGCTTGACGATGAAAGATTTTCAGCTTGGATTCAAGTTAGTAAAGGAGATAAAAATGAAGCATATTGCAAGTTTTGCAATTGTGAATTAGCTGGTGGAATAACACAGATTGAAAGACATGGAAATACAGAAAAGCACAAAAAATGAGCGTGCTATTAACGAGTGCTCAAAGGTGACTGACTTCGTGCGACCCAGTACGTCAACGCTTCATTCAAACAAAGTTGCTGCAGCTGAACTAAAACTTTGTATCTTCGTCGCAGAACACAACTTACCTGTCTCTATTTTGGACCACTTACCTGGGTTGGTTGCTAATGTTTGCGAAGATTCCTCAATCAGTGGAGACATCAAATGCGGCCGAACGAAAGGCACCGGTGTCTTTCGTGCTGTCATTGGTAAGCATTATTTAAACGAACTTACTGCAAAATTAACGAAAACAAGATTTTCGTTAATTCTCGATGAAACCACTGATGTTTCCACTACTAAACAACTGGTTTTGGTTGCCAGATATTATGATCTTAACGTGCAAAAAACTGTGGATACATTTTTGGCTTTAATTGAGGTAATGGATTGTAACGCTAAAGGAATTTTTGATTCTTTGACTACCTTTTTTGAAAAACATGGCATTTCCTTTGATAATTTTGTTGGGTTTGCAAGCGATAACGCAAGTGTCATGATGGGCCGGAAAAACGGTGTTCAACATTTGCTGAAAGAAAAGGTCCCAGCATTATATGTTCAAGGTTGCGTTTGCCATTCAATGCACCTGTGCGCTTCCAAGGCTTGCTTAGAACTCTCGAACGAGTTGGAAGATTTAGCTCGAAGTATTTACTCATACATAGCAAATAGTCCCAAACGTCTCAATGAGTATAAAGAATTTCAAAAGTTTACAGACACCGACCCAAGAAAAGTCTTGCATCTAAGTTGCACTAGATGGCTGTCTCTTGAGCAAGTCGTAACGAGAATTCTGGATCAGTGGGCAGCTCTCACTTTATTTTTCACATCAGAAGCATTAGAAGATAATGTCAAGTCGGCTGCAGCAATATTAGAACAATTGCGGAACCCACAAAATAAGATGTACTATTCATTCTTGGCCTTCATATTACGTACGCAATGTCAGTAAGATTAACCTTGAATTTCAAATTGAGACCTTTCGACTGCACAAACTGAAAAGTTCTATAAACATTTCTGTAAAAACTATCCTGAGTTACTTTGTGAAACGAGAAATAATCAAAAATAAGGATCTAGCAGAAATTGCTGTTAATGATCCTTCGGTCTTCCTTCCAATTGAGAAAATTTACCATGGGGCCAAAGTAGAAGCTATTTATTGCGAGAACTCTGAAAAAAATTCTGACAAGGACCTGAAATAATTACGAGTGAACATCTTGAATTTTTATGTACGATAAATGAAAGAAATGTTTAGCCGTTTTCTCTCGAATGAAATGCTTAAAAAGTTAGAATTACTGGAGGCTATGGACCGCGCCAACGTTAATGTGGGAAAACCTGCCTCCATCATTCCTCTTGCCTTAAAATTTCCTAACATCATTTCTGAAGAAGAGTTCGAAACACTGAATACCGAGTGGGGAGAGCTCACCTTTGAGGGACACGAACCGTATAACCGACGAGGAACCTGAAAACATCTGGTACACTGTTTCAAAAGAAAAGTGCGGTGATGGACTTCGATATCCACTATTATCAAAGTTAATGATGAGCCTACTTGCGTTGCCTCATTCCTCAGCCTGTGCCGAAAGAATATTTTCACTTTTCATAATATTAAACGTAAAAACAGGTCTCTGTTGAAAACATAAACTTTAAACGGACGTCTGTTCTCCAAAAGTTTACTTCGTGGCACTAACTGCATGAAATGGCAGCCTTCTCAACAATTACTCAAATTGATGACGCAAGAGGACTTATACAGCAGTGCTAAAGAAGGAGCTACTTTTTGAAAGGTTAGTAAACACTTCCTTCAATATTAAATTATTCATTTGACGATTTTCAGGTTTTGTTACTTTTTGATTCAATTTGTTACCTTTTGAGATGGGAATTTGTTACTATTCACGAAAACCTTCTGGCAACCCTGGGTCAGAAGAGTTTCCTTTCTCCTTATTGACACAGGCTTTAGTCTAATACGACACCTCGCCTAATAAGGGGTTTAAGGAGCCACCTCGGAAGGAAGAACTATTTCGCATAATTTTGTCGATTAGGAAGACGCTGTCGCAGTTCGGCACTAACAGAGTTCACTTCTGTTGCCCTAGCGGTCTCATACGGCGCAGACAGTTGCTCGTCTTCCTAACGGTACCGCCGTAGTTCAGCACACAACGGAATTTACTTCTGATGCCCTAGCGGACTGAATACGGCGTAGGCGGTACCCACACACACACCTCACTCTAGCGGTGCCACCGTAGTTCGGCACAAAACAGAAATAACTTCTGTTGCCCTAGCGGACTGAATACGGCGCAGGTGGTACCCCCACAAGCCTCACCCCACACGCACGACGGTACCGCCGTAGTTCGGCTCTAACAGAATTTACTTCTGCTGCCCTAGCGGACTGATTACGGCGTAGGCGGTACCCACACGAACCTCAGGAATTGCAGCTGCGAAGAAAAGCTAGCGCCCCGGAAAAAGGTAGCTGCACAGAAGACAGCCTCTTTTCCACGAACCCTTACGTCGACCGCACGACGGTATCGACACTAGCATTAAGAGAAAATTTTAAATCTGTTGTGTTGAATCCACTCGTGTACCTACTTTTAGGATATAAATTGTTTATTCTTTGAATTAGTAATTGGTGCTAGGGATGCATAAACGAAGAATTTTACTTCGATAGCCAACACCGAATTTCAAGACTCCTACAACACGATGGCGGGCGAGACTCCTGAAAAGAATCATCAATGAGCGACATCCTCAACTCGAACTGAGACGAAAACGAACTTTGGACTTTCTTTACGCAGCGCCAGCAAGATTAAACGTCCACTTCTGAGTTATTAGCTTTCATTTAAAAATAAACTCTTTGTTATTGATTTTTTGGAGAACTTTGTATTTTGCGGATAATTTTATCGGCCGTCATCACCATTTTATTTCATCAAATGATAAAAGAGCCTCATGAAATGAAAAATGCACAAAACTTTCAAAACCGAACTTCTGTGGCCACCTCACCGTGTAGCCAGGGGTGTTCAGGTGTTGCTGAAGGCATTCCAATTCAAAGGAGTAAACATTCACTCGAAGTGTTACTTTGATGTGATGTTCTTCACAATGGCACGGAGTTTTTTGAAGTCATTAGCTTCTGTTTCTTTGCAATATATCTATTGCATCTTTCTGTCCATGAAGGTATCGTTTTAGTTCACTTGTGGGTCCTGTTGAATCTTGTTTACGAAAACTTATAACTCAATATACAATGCGGCCAAACGATCAAATTCATTGTTGTTAGGAAAATTGTGAATTCAATTCATCGAGAGAGGCACTGAATTCTCGTCGAAAAGTTGAAAATACTGGTCAGACGTACACTTTACTACGGATTAAATACCTTTTGAAGCTTTCAACTGTTCTTATTGGGAGTTAAAATGCACGGTGAAACAATCCGTCGCGAGAAATTAATGGTAGATAAGGAACCACAACCGTATTCCTTCCGAAATAACCAGAGAATGAAATTTCTGTTGACTAAGCACGATCTTTTCATTTAGTATAAGCTTACAAAATGATGTTATTTTCTCAATTAAATTTAAACTAACGGACCTGACCACATCCATTATCTTGATTTACTCCTGAAATCTCAACGCTCAGTGAGGGTCCGCTGCAACTTGAGCGCCTCGAAATAACTTTCTGCATGGCTATAATTTCGCGCTGGTGCAGCCTAAATTGTGCATGTTCCATAGTTTTGTTGTGCTCAAAGGTAAAATTTACACATAGTCAAACCTAATCCGAAGCCTAAATTATTTAAGATTTTACAATTGATGTGCATTTAGCTATAACTAGATATTTTATAATCAAAACTCGAACAGTGTTCAATTTAGACGGCATCCTCCGCCTGGAAGTGTTTCTTAACGAACGTTAAAGCTTCTCACGCACTGCACTTATAAGTAACTTATGCAAGTGACAACTCAGCGTCTTAACGCCTCCAGATTTCAGAAGTGCTCCGATAAGAAGGCGACGGTGAGTCAGGGTGTGTTCACACCACAAACGGAGCAGGTGTTCACATGTAAGTAGAGCAGAGCGACCAACACAAGAATTAGTCGCTATGGAGGGTTTCATGCGTGCATTCCTACAGCTCGACAGCAAAAAACAGAGACATAAGCACTGGGTCGAACCTATGAACGCGAAGGGAGATTGCTATTGAGAAAACCACTATCTCTTAGAAGCACTGAGGAGAGATAAAACACGATTCGTCGAGTATTTACTGATTAAACCTGCAAATTTTATGTAATACGAGTATAATCCCTTACGGAAGGAAAAATTTCTCACGAGATAAGATAAATTTGTTATTTAGTAATAATTCATATTTTTTATTGAGTATACATTTTAAGCAATGTAGTTAAAGCAAAATGAAAGTCTCTACATAAAGGTTCATCATTTTATAGGACGACGGGTTTTCGTGGGCTAGTAGGAATGAAAAAGAGTCTTTAGGTGACTCTAAGGTAAGTGCAAGGGAAATAATTACCTTCAAAAATTCAGGGTTGTGCCAGAGAAAACCGAGTGAAAAATATTGACAAATGCTCACTTATCCGACCTAAAACTCCTCAAAATACTGAAATGTTTTCCGTCAGTATTGGAGAAAAATCACCCAAGCTCACAATATTTTACAGTTTTTTTGTATCAGACACTCATCAAGGCCTCCTCCTCACCATCCGACCTCTTTTTCCTTCCATTTTACGAAAAAATGAAAACTTTTTTAAAATTAAACAATTAGTTTTTTACAAGATCATAAAATAAAATACACAACATAACAAGAACATAACACTCCATAACAAGCAGAATAAAAGCAGATTCTTTAAATTAAAGCAATAGTAAAATAATAAAACCAGAAGAAGCAGTGAAAAGAAATGAATGCCTGATGAATCCTAGTGTGCAAAATTGAAATAAAATATTGTACGTTACAATATTGGGCATAGTTGTTAAATGATTAGTTAGACAAACAACTAGTAAAATATAATATTTTTTAATCAAGCAACAATTCTAGAATATGACGATCCAAAGAGGGAGCCGTGGAGAAACGCTCGCAGTGAGCGGCTAAAAAATCACAGAGAATTTCCCAAGCGCACCGCTCCGCTCTGCTCTGCTCCGCGCTACTTCGTTCCGCTTGGAGTGTGAACAGCCAAGCCTTTCTGCGTGCAAAAATATATAAACTTTAATGCCACTCTACTCCGCTAGCATTGTGATCGCACCCTTACTGAGAGTGATGAAATAAGACAGTGTATTGCGGATCAGAGTCGTAATCTCTCATTCTCCGTTGCCCTGACCTCAGCTCTCTCATAATAGAACGCAGCTCTCTTGCTCTTGCAGCAGCTTCCAGTGAATAAAAGATGATTTTACAGCGGGATGACGAGTATCAATTTACTATTTGAAACCTTTTCAAGGACATCAGAATTTGGAAAAAGTCTTACGTCATGTTTTCATGCATTTTTCATTGAACTTCTCAATACCTGAAGATGATAGCAACGATACAGTGCACTAAATAGTAAATAGTTTATAGTTGAAGTCAGGCATAGAGGAAAAATTTCATGTAATTATACTAATGTCCAAGATTTTACAATATCGTAAATTTGAAGCTTGAAAGTACTGGGAAAAAGTAATACAAGTTGCTAATTTTAGGAACTTCCGAAATTGCTCGAGCATCAAAATGTTAGCAGATGGGAAGCCCCAGCCAACCTTCGTCTCTGATCTGATGATAACGTCTTCATCCTCGAAGCCGTGACTAACAAACAGAACAATAGCTGGTACACACGAGCTGTCGAAGGTTGATCAGGAGGTAGCACAAAACCTACGGCATGTAGAGACCAGTTCGAACTGTTCAGGCAGCGCTTTCGCTCCGGATGAAATGAATAAGTTACACTTCGGTTTCAAAATAATGTGAGAAAAAATAAGGTAGTGTATTCCTTATTTCAGATATCTGAAAGTAAAATCATCTGTTCGGATCTGCTCTTTTTGAGAATCCAGCTCAAAGATAAAATACTATTTGGAAATAATATTCGGCTATTTCTAGTAATTGTGAAGTGCGGCTTTATTATATCAGGCTGTTGTGCGAATATGTTTTCAATGAGTAGTGGAATGAACCAACCCAGTAAATAGCGTACAGTTCCACCTGATTGCTATAATATTAAGTAAAATCAAGTGTACACACAATAAATTTTAGTTGCCTAAAATATGAGAACTATCAATTTCATTTCTGCAATAGCCACAGGTCATCTCCTTTCAGGAAGCAATTTGTGAGAGGTACAGCATTTTGCAGGGCACCTTAATGTTCTGTCAAGAATTCAGTCGTGAGTAGAGCGCGGACTGGAAACTGATGGTAGGTAGCGGCCATGGAGCTAGGATATATGGAGGGAGCATAGCCGTCTGTGAAGAGAACCAGTTTTTGAGATTTCTCCCCTGTCTGTGGTAACCAATAGCCGTGTCGCAAGTGTGATGTCAGCACGGAAGCCAGTTACCTACCAACTACGCTAGGATGTGCACACGCTCGCTGATTGCTCTTCCAGCTGTTGAGTTTATCGGTAATCACTAATTTGGGATTCTAAGACTCCGAAAGATAATAAATTGTGTTTCCTCACTTGAGGACACTTAATAATATCAAAATTACTAGCAAAGATTCATTAAGAGTTGAAAACTATAAAGATTACAGGCCCTTGAATATAACAAATTAGAGAGCGACTTGCACGCGCACCTCATCCTTTGACTTGTGGTGAGGTACTAATCTTGCTTTGGAAAATGGAGGGCGAATCGTAGAGGAGGTGAGGAGGCGAGGAGGAGCCAACTTCAGCCAAGCGTCTGTGGTTGGCTCACGTGTGGGGCCTTGCCAAGGTCCCAGTCTCCCAACTTTTGCAGCTAATTTGAACCCGATTGGAATCGGCTATGCTCCCTCCATATATCCTAGCTCCATGGTAGCGGCGTCTTTACTTACGTGGTCACCGCTTTTGCAGCGCTGAGACTTACCCACACCGTACATGCTCTAGTTGAGATTAAAAAGATATTTTTCAGTTGGGCACAACGGCCCAGCTAAGGCGACAGGGCAACAGAAACACCATACAAGCTAATAGGACTACCGCCTGGGCAATTTAGGCCTAACGATGTGCCGGTTCGATAGAGTACGTCTGCTCTACCATTCAAGTTCGACCGTTTGTTGCGTGATGGTGTTCGTTTGTGTCGTGGGTGATAACATCTGTTAAATTTTCTTTTGATATCAAAATACCGAAGTTTCTTAAATCAAAGATAACGAAAGTGTCCACCTAGTTCATATGTCTATCATACATGTACGAGGAGTTCGTGGGCTCGAACTCAGGACTAGAGATCACCGCGCCAACACGCTATCGACTGCGCTATCGATCACCCTAAAAGGTGACCGAAGCACAACGAAAGCAATGTTTTTGGCACAGTGAAGCAGGCGCACTGTCCTGACAGATATTTAATTCCCATATGTATTGAGCTCTCAATGTCTATCATACATATAATACACTTACTTTGTGTTGTTAAGAGTGTCAGTAATTTTTCTTGGTTGAAATTTACTTACTCTCGAACAACTGAGCAGTGAAACGGAAGACTTTAATGCCATGTATGCAGTTTTTGTCAGGTATTGTTCGTCTTATAGTAGGTCGCATATTGATTCTTTCCATTCAAACTAAACTAGACTTGGAGGCAAAAATTGATAAAGAATATTTTACCCAATATCATCTTGAGTAATATGACTATTGAGCCAAGTCAATGCAAAACTATCCTCCGCTTGAAGTTCATTGGCGGGTATTGAGTGGAACAACCCAGTTTATATTTAATTTCTAGTGAGTGTTTCTCATCTGAACGTTGTCTTGTATTTTATGACGTAGAACAGCACTCAAAATTCAGTTGTCATGCTACTGTGCATTCCTTAGCCTATGTCAATTTGAAGGAGCGGTTCAAATTTTCAGTTCAATTCATATTGCAGATGAACTTTAGTGGAGTTGAACACTACAAATAGAACAGTTTGTTCCTGAACGAGGCTTATCATAGAATATTAAGATTTTGAATGAAGTCTGACTTGTCTCTGTTGAAATTTCTTGATTGAACTTTTAGTCCACGTGGTCGAAATAATGCGACTCTAATGTCTGCACAAGCGCGTCAAAATTTTTGGTAAATAACAAACTCGGAAACAGAAAGCAGAAATTGAAACTAGAGAGACTCGTGTTAAGGTTGATTTAAATATCATTGTGAATTGGCGTTAGTACGAACTTGCTTTGTACGGCGTGTTGAATGAACTCTCGAGTTGTGATTTTAAATACTCTCTAATGGGAAAAGTACGTCATCAAATTTTACTCACTATACCTGTGGTTGTGCTCATCCATATATGGCAAATTGGGTAAAATTCTGCAAACAAAAAGAGACAGCAGTTAGGTGCAATAAAAATGATAACCAATGAATGGCAGAAACTAAAATTTACCTTTTGTAATTTAAGCTTTATTTCGCTTCAATGAGCTTTAAAAAGTTATAGACCTAAACCCGAGAAACATCGACCATTTTTTACTTATTTTTCAAACATTCCCACTAACTCACTCAAGTACTAGCCTTGTAATCATGGGAATGTAAAATCTATGAGCTTTAGGTCTCTTCAGTAAAATTTCTTAAGTCGAAGCTGTGAGCGTTGAATGCTACTTTGATATGTATAAAAACGTCAATACTGTTACTAGGAGCCTCAAAGTTTTTAAAATTCATGGAACTCCAAATTTCACCCTCGCTCTTCCTCGAAATCCTGTGCTGTGAATGTTTTACGCATATTCAATGTTCAGCACTAGGGCTCTCATTAACTACTTACAGTTATTTTCTGACATAACTCGTTTCATTAATTTTTTGTATTCGTTCATCGTTGTGGGTGCACGCATTTATTTTATTTATGGTCTGCCATCCCTTCGAGGAGTGTGTCTCGGAGTGAATATAACTTGATTTGACTCGACATTTCTGACAAGGCTAGTGTTAGTGTCGAAGTTATCACTTATGAGCCCAAATCATAGTGTTCAAAGTATGAGCACAAACAAACGAGTATATTGTTGTTGCGTGAGCAAGCATAATTTCTAATTGACTACTTTCAATTCCCCATAGGAATGGAACTCAAAATTGAGATTCTCCTTTTTTCATTTCCACTCGAGCAAATTAATCAATGGAAATTTTACTAAAATAATTGAAGTTTCAATTCAAAACGATGAGTCTCATTATCACGTTGCCAAACGTATAGGGCTCTGGATTTCAATGTCCGAATCCAATCGGCCGGATAATTAGAAAAAGGGAAGCGCTCTCACGCTCTTATAACAAGGAACCTTCTTCGAGGTCCCTCTCGGAATGTGGGCGCACTCTAATGCCGATACCTGCTCGAAAAAATTGTCATCATGTTTTCCTGGGGCTTTTTAGGTTGTTTTTACCACATGCCTTTCGTTTCGTACAGTTATTTTTGATTTCAGTTTTTTTGGTTAAAATTTATTTTGTATTGCATGTCACGAAAACGCATAAAAAACTGCGAGTTTACACCGAACTTTCAAGTTTTTTACTGTTTATCTGTTATGTAAATTGCCATCAATTACTTGCGTCTTTTTGAGTGACTTGAAATGTTTTTTACAGGTAATCTCCATACAAGTTTTACAGTAAACAGAATGGGCAGGAAAGGCAAAAACCACTCCCGCGCAGCTAAATGGGTGAGTAGAGTGGAACAGGCGATTCTTCATTACTAAGTGTATCAGTTTTATTTCAAAATACTTCTACTTGGAATAGTTATTAAAAGCTCAAAAATCTAACATTATTCCTTTCAGTTTCCTGGATTTTTTTAATACAATAGCCAGTATGCCCCGATGTAATTCTTCAAGGTTCTTATTTAGTTGACCACTTTTAATATTCAAAATCAACTTTGTGAAAATATTTGAGGAATTAATAATTTAAATATATTTGTCTTCTATAGACTTTTGTATGCCAAGAAAAATAATATATAATTAACAAAACATGTATGAACATGTAATAAAAAACGTGTATAAATAGTGTACGATATAAATTATTTTTTCTTGTCGATTTGAACAAACGTCAGCTGTATGTAACGGTGAACTATCGTCAGATCGTTTCTATCAATCGATTATTTAATAAAAAAATTGCAAATGATGGTGTAAAAAATGTTGACATTTGAAAAAGAACTAAGCATAACTTCTTCGATAATTCAACCTTCGACCAGTTCACCGATTACACGGTCGACAGAGCTAAAAAGCGCGTTTTGGGCCTTTCCTATGTCGAATGCGGTGAAAACACCCATTGTAGAACACTCTCTTCACCCACTATGAAATCAGTCACTGATACAGGGAGCTTTTAATTGAAAATTAATGTACTTTTCCTTCTACTTTCTTCTGGTTCTTATGCATTATTTGTCAAGTGTACTTCAATGGATGACAATTCGAATAATTTCACACATTCCAGGTGAAGGCCGATGACCTCAACGCGGTTTTCCAGCAGCCCATAAGAGCACAGCAGCAATGTGAGTCACCAGCTCACATAGCGAACCAAACATATGTGAACATCAATTACATTCCTCATGATTCGCTCAGTTTGAAAATCTTTTTTCTTTAACTCAGTTTAACCGCATAGTGGACGGAGGAATTTACTCATTCGATCCGCGTATGTTTTGCTTTGGGACAAGTAAATTTTGATGGAGTTCGCTTATTTCGCAACAGAATTAAGTTTAAGTTTCTCCTGTTATCACATCAGTGCAAGCATCAGTTACATTACTTTGTCTCACCCCTACGAAGAGCAACTAGGCTTTTCTCGCATCTTTTATTACCGAATTAATTAAGTCTACTATACATTTTCTCAAACTTTGTCTTCACCGTTAAAAAACACTTGGTGTTTTCTGTTGGTAGGAACGTGTTTCATCGACCCTCTCTAATAAACATAACCGCTTTGTTCAATTCTCAATATATCTACTTCTCTTTCTGTTGGGTTTTCAGTTCTTGGAGCGAAGTCAGAATTTATCGCTACACTCCCATATGAAATTCAATATTTCATTGTAACCTCGCATCATTTTGAACATCGCTGTTTATTTAATAGTATGTATGTATCTTGATTTTAATATTTCTCTCAATTAATAAAGATTTGAGAGAACAATTTGCAAAGGCAAAATTACGAAAGACAGGCGTTTCGCTATCAGCTTAAGACATTCAAGGGATCCGAGTAGTAACGAGAAGTGGCCGAAGTAATTCTTTGCCTCGTTTGGACATCAAAATTGTTGAAATCAACCGGCGATGTGCTTTGGAGGAGCGAAAAGAGTTTCTTTAGGACACAGATTGAAGTGGTTGATGTGTCCTTTGGATCCATGTTTATGTTATTCCATAAAGACTTGATGAAAATCTCATTCAATGATGAAATGTTAGTTCCTGTCATCGACAACAGTGGACAAACGCTTAGCAAAAGATGAAATTCAGCATTCACGCGTCTTGCAGAGCAAGTCTCAAACGTCGTTTCCACCGATGAAATAGAATCAAACTCAGAAAATGAATGGTACCTTTAAACTTGAAAGTCTTCATTTTGTGTGATTCCAAAGTGATCCCAAAGTGGATCTTCGAACACAGAGAGCAGGTGCAGTAGTTGCGTGGGTAGCACGAACCAGAGTTTTCATATTTAGTTGATCGAAGAATCAAAATCAACAAAGAAAATTGAGAAACTTCCTTAACTAAGAATACTTGATACCCTCGCTAAAACACTTCCAAAAATACTAGTGGTTGTATCAGCCAGGCTCGACGCCCCTTCACGGAGCAAAGAAAACTCAAGCCTCAACACGTAACGCTGGTCCTTGAACTCTCTTAGCCACATGCTCACTTCGTCTAAGGGATGCTCTGTGGGGTCTTAAAGGAATTCAAATAACAGAACAATTTCTCACTCCGTTTCAATTACCAGTCACTATTTCTTCATATTCTCTGTCAGTCTGAGGTATAGTCGGGGATTTGGCGTTAGTTTCTTTGGCGTAACTGAGAAAGAACCAAGAAAAATGGATTTCTATCTGTTTTCTCATCTAAGATAATTCTCTATTTGTCCAGTCAGTACCACATATTCCTATGCGTTTTCAAACTAATCTATAAAATTATAGTTTTTACACTCGTATCATATATCAGATTATAAGCTTAATATGAATTTTTTTTGTTTCCAAAACATGAATGTCTTCAATTGTGTTTTGTAATTACTGAAGTGACAGCTCCTTCAATATAATGACAATAATAATATGATTGTCATGATCAATTCCATTCGCAGCAGGGACACCAATATTCCCTCGCCCCCAATATTCCCAGGAGCATTTGTTGTTTGCTCAAAAAACGTATGCATTATCATGAGTTGATTCGGAAAAATTCTAACATTTTTCAGTCAGATTCATCGATATGGTATTTATTCACATAATTGAATGGCAATGAGGACCTTGACAGACACAGTTATGTTACTTGTTTAACTATTCTCCAGATTATGAAGCGGAAACTGGTCCACAGAGGTAAAACAGGCTTCCAACTTGCGGGCTACTCAACTACAGTAACGACTGTTATATCAACGCTGGTTTCCAGCTGCTCATCTGCGACCGCATCTTGGCCAGGAGCATCGAGAAGGTGTTGCCTGGCGAGATGCTGCCCGACGCCCCAGCAACGCAGTCGTTGTGAGTTAAATAGTCGTCGTACTATTTAGAACGCTGTTTAATTGATTGAAGCGTGTTAAATTAGGTGATAGTTTACCACGCTTCAATCAATTAAACAGCGCTCTAAATAGTAACCGGGCTTTGGCAAAAGCACGAATAGTGCATTTTCCTAATAGCAAATGCTTACTAGGTAAAAGATAAACGTAATCAGCATTTTCCATACCTCCGAAAAGTTTTTCTTTCATACTTCAGGTACGAAGTCAGGTTTCCCCTTGACTTCATTGTCCATCGATCATATTCAGTCAATAAGCTCCTAGAAATTGTGAAGTATATCGGAAATGAGTCATTAATTCAATAACAGCATAAAACAGCACATTAATAAATCGAAAACTTTCTACAATTCATACGACTCAACATTCATGGTGTAGAATATCTATTGCATAGTGCACAAAGTTCAGTGTATCATGTGCGCAAAGTACAACGTTCAGTTGATATATGAACGGGGTATTTTCCTTGAATAGCTACCCCGTTGTACAATTGCCCACGATTACCTTACTTAGTTAACGCAAAAAAATAAATAAACTTGGTCAGTGCAGATATATCATCTAAATGCTTACATCAAATTCAATTTGAAAGCTTGAATCACTACAGTGATAAGCCTTAGGATATAAGCCCACTTAAGATCACTTAAGTTAAGATCACTTAAGATAAGATCACTTAAGACAAGATCACTTAAGATAAGATCACTTAAGACAAGATACTTGCAAGATCATTTAAAATCAGATCACTTAAGATAAGATCACTTCAGATTTATGCTTTTGCAGATCGAGGATATTGACTGCGAGAGCAATCGTTAAAGAAACATTTGTTCAGACGGCAACAGTCTACCAACCGAATGAAACATGATGTCGGCGAAACAGTCAATCTGTTCAAAGAGGTCAATTCTCGTGATTTGAAGCTTCATTTCTCTATTTTCATTAAATGATGCTCGATTTGGCTGAGATACGTGTCGTATTTGAATAAATAAAACTAGATCGAAGTGAAGTAAAAGCGTCCAAATTTATCATTTTAATTTTGCAGTAAAAACTAAAAAAGAATTCTGTAAGGAAAATGTTTTTGAAGTGAATTATACGGAAAAAATTTCAAATAAATAATTAACACGAGCAGCTCTTCAAACTAATGACAGAATTCACTAAGCAGTAAGCTTCATAATGTGTTAATTGATGTTCGCGATGTTACTTAGCGAAAACCTAAAACTTTACCAAAATCATCGCTGATAAACTAATCTCGAACAAATGCCTGACACATTTCTACTTTTGACGTTTCTCTCATTCCATGTTTTGAGATACAAAAACGTGCGGCCTGCCCGCACCTGAACGTGAACAGTCAGGGCGAGATTGAGCTAAACCTCCCACGCATGATAGTGATAGTCCTTCATCGTAACCTGCATCAATGTCTGATGTTTTTAAAAATGTGGAATTTGGGAGTTATGAAACGATTTTGTTAAAAAATACGTGGCTAAATGTCTGGAACATGAACAAAATGTCACCTGTTCAAAAATATAAATTGCTACTCATGTTGTTATCTTCTTTGCGTGAATTAGGAATTGCTTTCAGCTTTGGCTTCGGTCAGTAAGATAAGCTAAATTCATTAAAAAAAATAATTCAGCAATCTTATTTTTGGTATCAAAAACTTTTCTTGCTAAACAAACTCTTCTTAATATAACTCTATCTTAATATTAAAATAAGAAGTGGGCGTTTGCTGAAGCGAAAAATGACCTCAGTAGGCCACTTTCACCGATATTTCAGGGTAATGACAACTGTTTCCCCTGAAAAGTTCTCACTAAACTGTTCGAGTCTTGGTACACCAAAAGTTGAATTTCTACGAGAATCGCAAATAAATGTATCTTGAAACACAAATATCAGCATAGGATTAAATAGCGTAGGAATAAAGGTAAATACCCCCCCCTAATCTCATTCTATCCATAGTTCATCCTAGCTTTTGTAGCCTAGAGGTATGGGATTGCTGCAGTGTTTGTCTGTCCGCAGCGAGATAAGCCTATTGTTCTTGGAACAGTAATTGGAGTTTTTTCAATAAAGTCGATCCAACCCAACCGTCTGCTAGAGAGCACCACATGTCTCCAAATAAAGCCGCATTTCGATTGCTCTGGGAAATACGTTTCAGTTGTCACTCTTTGGGAACGCGTGTGATGGCATTAACGAAATACAGTAAGTTTATGGTCCAAAAATACATCGCTCAATATCATTATTCAACTTGAATTTAAAAAATAAAATAAAATAAATATCTCTAAAAATTGGATTTCAGCTTACACAGTTTTGCTGCTAGATAAGTCCACCTCTGGTGAAACAATATTTGTTTTTGACTAAATGATAAAGTTGAAGCGGTTTTTGTTACATATAAAATGTGGGAATTAGATTCTGGTAACATTTTAATTGATCTCGGATTTTAGTTTGAAGTTTTATAAAACCATCCAATTTATTTAACTCCAACTTCCCCCATAATATCATTTACAAATATCTTGAATTTATCCAGCTTTTGAAAAAGAAAAAAGAACATATTAGGTGATAAGTCTAGCCCAATCTAACATCTAATATTTACGAAATAACAATTTTTAAAAATGTTCTTCAGTTTTTACTAATATGGCAAGTCGAGTATTCCTTCACAAGAAATATATAGCATAAAATTATCAGTTTCGTCAGTTTCTCATTTCAAATAAGATCGATGGATGCCTAAATTCTTCACTTCGGCCACACGCATGCGCGAAGCTTGTTGATATATAGGTACATCTCGGTGAGGTAATTTGACACAGCGTACGTTCACTTTAGTGGAATGTGTAAGAGTTGAGTTATATCTTATTCTAGAACATGAATCCACTGTTTGTATTATCCGGGAAAAATTGGGATACTTATTCTACGAGGACAATTGCCCGAGTGTCACTAGTAGATAATTGCCGTGGGTTATGGTTTTGCTGCAGATTTTCTCTATTGCGTCTCCTACCACCGTCGAATAATAGTATAGTTTTGCAAATTAATTTCGCATGAGAGATTTTTATCGTGAGTATTAGTGACTCTTAAACCACTCGGACGTGTGCCTAAGAACAGTTTCTTGAAGTCTAGTTCACTTAATGTTATGAGGGGACTCGTGCCAAGTGTTCACAATAATATCTCGCTCTTTTCAGGAACGCGTATGAAATATTTCAATGTAATCGAAATGATCGGGTAGTCTGTACAAATAGGGCACACAAATTGAATTACGATTATTTTGTAGACTCATCTGGGCAGTGATAGTGAAGTGATGTCACACTGTGAGGTTTCTCAAGGGTACAAATAAATAATAATTGTGTCGAAAAAGTCAGGTAGCGAAGCTGCAAGCTTGGGTGGTGGACGCTTGTTTCGCTATGGACTCTACTTCATAACTTGTATAGTTTGTTGGTCTGTTGGACCTGCAGATTTACACAGGAACAAAACTTTCGGATAATTTTTAATCCCTAGTCTACGTGAGTTCAATTCAAAACCCTCAGGCGAGACAATTATGGCAACCGTGAAAACTCGTACGCTCCGAGAGGAAAATGTGAGGTCCAGAGGCGAAGATGATGTTGGGCTTTTTTGTAGCTATGCAAAATTGTTTGCACTATTTTACAAATCATTTTTCATTCTTTGCAGGTATCTATTCAATATTGAATATTTTTCTCTAAATTTTAACATATATCATTAGCTTTTTGATATCATCTTTCGTATGGGAATGATGTGAGGATACATTTTATGTATAAATTCCCTGTTCCCTTCATTCTCTTCTCTTCTTCTATGGGGACGACCTATGTTGTGTTTAGGCAGGCTTAACCTAACTTATAATTTAACCTCATTGAACTCAGTATTTCTACCCTCAAGTAATAGAAGAAATTCCTCGCGGACTTGGTTTATTTTCTCCATTGACTATTTTAACCTTCAAGCTATTCGTTACAGCTGCAACTTCCTGAAAGCAAAACGGCGCTGCATGAAAGCGGGCACTCACGCCACCGCTGCCAGTGACGTCGCAGACTTTCTTCACCAATCAGGACAGTTCAACTACGGGGAGCAGTCCGACTGCGAAGAGTTTCTGATCTTTTATTTGAACTCCATCAGCAACGAAGTGAGTGAAACTTGCTGTTGTTGCTAAGTGGGATTAATGCCTAACGAACCGAAATAGGTGCCCAAGTAGAAAATTGAACCTGATTTTAATGGTTAAAAAATTAGTGCTTTGTTGCGCGCTCAGAGTTTCGCTCATATCGTATAATAGGAACTAAACTAGTCTAGATCCTTAATATATTAATATATTCATTTTGTGCATTTCAGATGATGTTCATCGTGGAGCCAGACATTGTAAATCAGATCTTTGGGGGCATCACCGAAGTCAGAATTAACGACAGCGATGAAGGTCCACGGTGTGTCACAGAGCCTTTCTTATATATATCTCTCCCGGTCGACGGATTATCCGTCTCCGAAATGTTAGAGAGGACGAGCCAGCCTCAGCAGCTCGACACTGGAACATCACAGACCAGTTTAGTTTGTCTCCCTGAATATTTGTAACTCACCCTCAAAGTTTACAGCTTCTCCTCAGGCGGAGAGTTACAAAAAATGTACAAGCCTATTGATGTTGAAGAACATTTAGTAATTCTAAATGGTGAGTAATTCAGTCTATTTTTCCAATAATTCGTGAGACTAATTAGACTTGATGAGTACCCAGCGACAGCTACATCCTAAATGTGTTGAAATGAATGAAATGATGAATTTTACCACTTTATAGTCGCGTAGCATTAGAATGTTGATCTAAGTCATTCTTTTGTAAATACAATATATTGTATTACAGATCACATTACGCAGCCTTTCTTACTGTTTTTGCCATGCTTCATTTTTTTGGATTTAATAAAAAATAGTTCTTACGTGCAAACAATCCTGAAGTCTAAGTTGAAACTAATTCTAAATTTGTGTTCATGATGACAAAATTTTGCTGTAATATTTTCAGTCCACTTCAAATGGAAGCAATATCCAATTCAATATTAAAAATAGGAATTTCAAAATTGAGCCTTTCTGTGCAGCGGCTGTGAGCAGCAGCACAACCTGCTCACCTGCCCGCTACGACCTGCTGAGCTTGGTGTGCCACAGCGGCCACACCGCCGAGTCCGGCCACTACACCGCCGGCGTCAGAGACTCCCAAGGACACTGGCTTCACTGCGACGATCACGTCGTCTCGCACTCGTCGCTTCAGCAAATTTTGAGCGCACGGGGATTCACTATGCCTCACTGTTTGCTCTACAAACGCTCATAGTTATCTCATCATTACACCGCAATATAGGTTCAGTTGTTTAAGTTGTTGCGAATAGATAGCAATATTATCGTGATTAGATGTTATTTAAATCCATGAAGACAATCCGGAGTCCAATAAAAAGGCATGGTCTGGATGACTAGCAGTTCAAGCGCACACTAGTATGTTTTCATACATGAACTTCAAACATAAAAGCTTCGTGTTGCTTTTACTGAAATATGCTTTTTGAAATTGAGATAACTCAAGTTCGTATCCTGTAATTTTTATTGATGGTAGTCTTAGACGAAACAATTAACTAAACTTCAAAGCAATTCCAGCATTTCAGACACAAAAAGATATGAATGAATGTGGACCCTTAATTGTGTTTAAAATTGATGAATATTTTTAGAAGAATGTCACACCAGTGTGGCGAACTACTCATCTGACCTTCAATGGGTTTTAGGGGATCGTTAGATTGCTCTCGCTTACCCAATCCAGAGAAGGCTGAAGATCTAAATGCGCTCAATGTTACTAAGTAGTTTATTTTGTTCCCAATTTGTTATTTTCTTACCTTATTCAATGTCCCAAACTCATTAATAACGTATCAACTCTTTTTTGAATAAATATTTTTAAAATCATTCTCATTTTGCTTAACAAACCCTTTGTTTTTACTAAACCACTACCTTTAATTCATAGGCTAACATTTCTAGTTTTCTTTTTTCCAAAAATTTCTGGCGAGAAAAGATTATTTGATCACAACTTCACAAGCGTCTCATCCATGTTCAACCAATGTCCCAACCTGGCGATCCAAAGCCTTAACCATTCACTGTATGGCTGTTATAATAGGGAAATCTGTAGTTATTTTCCCTGATTTTTTGTAGATGATTTTGCTCACTCGCTAAATAAAAAATTGCGTAATTTTTCTTTTTCATTTGAAACCAATAAAGGCTTGATGGCACGTCTTGCAGCCAATGAAGGCTTGTAAACGAAGTGGAGAACTATGCCCTGCGCCGTGTCCTGTCACCATATACCTCCCTCTGTATACTGGATACATACACGCGATCTGTCAACATCGTGAAAATTTATCAAGTGACAACTCACCGATGAGATATTGATTTTAGGAACAGTATTTCTCCAGCCATTCCCTGATCATGATAACCAAAAGAGAATTGTTTGAGATGAATATAGGGAGTTCTTGACAAGGTGTGACCGGTAAAAACGGTGAACAATATTCTCAGTCAAAACCATCTCGAACACACGGAAGTTCCTCACGTGAACATCGCCACTCCACAAGATTGGCTCCCAGTTCATCCCGGTTGACTTGTTCGATGAGTAGTAAAGCAGTATTAACTATTTTACACTGTCTGTAAGGAAACCACACACTGCAAGGTTTTCAAAAGTTTTTAATTTGGTAACGCAACCGAAGACAAGAACGTAGAAGTTTAACAAAGGTTGAGGCAGCAACGGAATCTTATTCCGTTCCGAAATTGGTTGGCAAGCCCTCGCTTCCTCCTAGTGTGCGAGTGTTCAGCTGGGGCACACAGGAAACGGCGCAGCCTACAAAGAACAGGAAAAAATTGGTGGAGACTACATCAACAGCGACTATGGAGATTATGGCGATCATATAGATAAACTAAAGCAAACAAGAGATTGGAATTTATCGAAAATATTAAGCTTCAAATTCATAGACAAAGCAAATAATTGAATAAGAACGATTTCAAGTATTTGAATGGTACCTCCAGAAGGGTAGGATACTCAGACAAAAAATTAGGAGTCAGATGGGCGCTCAACAAGAATTTAGCGGGGCCGAAAGGACGCCCTCATCAGTGTTTCCACGGTATGAGATTTCTTTACCCTATACTAAGATGCACGATTACCCTATATTACCCTATCCACTCAAATTTTCAAATAATTGCAAACACTTAAAATAAACTCATCCCTGGAAGTTTATATGCTACGTTTGCAAACAGCGCTTAGCATAAGAAATGTTGAGAAAATGGTCGTTGAAGAAAACTGCAAAACATTCATTCATCAACAATGTAATCAATCAAAAAAATTTCAAAACAAATAAAAGGCCTATTATCAAATGAAAGTACACCTAAGCCCAATTGAATTCATCCTAGAAAGGATATATGACATGTTTGGATGCATTGTTAATATTAATATTTTGAAAATAGGTTATAGAAGAAAATACATCATTTAACCCTCTCCGCTTCGGGTGTGGGCAAATTTGCCCACAGTGATTTTTTAAAAATGGTTTTATCCAAAGACTACTAATCCTATTTTTGCATATTACATTTGGTTGAAAAGTTTATTTGAGCAGCTATCTTTTTATGTTTTTCCGCTTGATTGAGCATTAACCAAACAAGTTTTAATTTAGTGAGAAAAAATGGTCAAAAAACACCTGTGGCGGATAGGGTTAATATCCATTTATTGACATACGGTAATATGTCTATCGATCAGGCTGGAAAGCACCAAGTCAATTAAACAAGATAGTGTTATTTTTGTCAAACATCAAAATGTAGTTGGCGCTTTTATAACCTGATCGACAGATATTACAATCAATTAGTAAATTACCATGAGAGAAAAACAAGACTTATAATACACATTGCCTATTCCGAGCGGAGTTTAAAAAGTGATGATGACTCCCCACATGTTGCACTTGATTTAACTGACCGCATGGCCTTCAGAATGTCATCATTCAGGATCATTGTGTGAGGATCTTCACCCGAATTGTGGAGGTGATACACTGCGTGCATTAAACCGCACAATGTTTCATTTTTTAATTGATTTCTCTGAGCAGTTTTCGTTAAATTTAGTTTACTAAAAAACCGCTCAACTGCTGCGTTACTGAAGGGGAGACCTAACAGCGCACCAATGAAAACCTCGAGATTTTTGAAACATTTGGAATTGGATGAATTTCTTGCAGCAAAAACATGTTTCCAGTATTCCGTGACATTCATTCCTGTTGTCAGCCCGTCCAGACAATAATGTTCCCTCCATTCACGACCGAGGAGATTCACATCAACAAATTTCCTCAGTTGTGGTATTTGTATCATAGACGATGAGAGTGAATTTGGGTTAAAATTGGATGCATTAACTGGACTATGGCATTCAATCAGGTCATAAATTGGATCGGAACGCTGGAAACGTTCATGAATTTGTTTCAGCGATTTAACCAAGAAAAATTTACATTATGTGAAAAATTTGTCTAATTCAGTAGGAGTAGCATTGCATTTTAATTTGTCAACAGTTTCTGTCGCTTTGACGGCCATGAAAAATCCCACTGAAAAATCTGGAGAGGAGAGATGAAGCTTGTCAATGGCACAAGATTTAACGTATGTTGGCTTAAGTACGTCGGTAGCAATATTTTTCAATAATTTATGAACTTCCTTTATCACATTAAAGAAATTTGGTGACTCAGATTGAAATTGCCTATTGAATGAATTAAATCTACTAAGGTTGTGTTCAAGAAACTCAAGGTAAGAAATGGTGAACTCGTTTCTGAAGGCTTGCAAAATGCTGTCATTCACGTGGGTAGGATCAGAAAATGCGAGTTCGTTAAAATAGAGTTTAAGAGCATCCCATTGCTCTAACGCTTCCAGCGAAAGCCACCTGGTTTGACCGGTAGCTAGTATCTTGTGCGGCTCTAACCCTACAAATTTTTGAAATTCTCTGAATGCATTCTGATGCTTGGCACTTAGACTGAAGAGAGAATAGACAATTCTACAAAAGTCTTCAATGAATTTAGGTAATTTCAAACATGCATAGGAGACAGCTAAATGGATCAAATGGCATGAACATTTAACAATTATCACATTAGGAATGTCATTCTTCAACAGAGTTGCAAAGGAATGTTTACTTCCCATGATAACGTTCGTTGTGTCTGAACAGAATGATGATATATTCTCCATTGGAATATCCTTTAATTGCAAACAATTTTTTACTGCATTATAGAGACCCTGAGCAGACGAGTCTTCAACTTCAACAAGATCCAGATATGAACATTTCAATTCACTATCGTCTGTATCATAATATTGCACTATAATACTCATTTGTGTTGTTGTGCTTCTATCAGTGGTTTCGTCTATAATCAAATTAAAAACTCTATTACGAAGGACACAGGATAGGTTATTCACCAAGTAGTGACCAAATACTAGGCGTATGACATTACTGGCTCTTTGTTTACCTAGACATACTTTCTTGAGAGAATCTTCGTTGGGAAACATAGACTTAAGCAATAGAATGAATGGCTCACACAATGAAATTGGCAGGTAGTGTTTTGAAAGGAAGGCACAAATTCTAAGCTCTATTTTCCGAGCTGCCAGATCGATCGGATCATTCGAGATGATTTACGAAGCAATGTCACTAGTTTTTCTATGTTCAAGTGAAAGATTTATGTGGCGTTGCGACTTAGCATGACGAGCTATTTCTGATTTGCCGCATGTAATATCTGCATTACATATCGTCCAATGAGCCAAATCCTTATCGGTCGTCGAGTTAGTGCTCTTCTTCAACCAGCCTTTGAAACTTTCGTCATCCAACCAAGCAGATCTAAATTTTTGGGTTGCTGCTATCGACTTTTTAGCGGCAATCTTCTTGGGCTTTGGAGGCGGAGTGCGAGCAGGATCCTCATCAGACATCACTACTCTTTGAGATAGCTGCAGCTGCAATGTAATGTACAATAACTAAATTTTTTCTAGACCGAAACAGTAGATAACAAGCATGGTTGTGAAATCGAAGAAAATTTTGATTGCTTCAAATATGTAATTATTTGCGAAGAAAAACCTTTATAATTATATAAGGTAGGTACCATTATTAATAAGCTAACGACCGCTAACGTTATATTTGATGTATAACATTTAAATATATCTAAATTGTTTGCTTTTTGCAATGATAGCTAAAGGTATTTTATATATAGAAAATGTAAAACCTGGCGACTGGTGTTACATATAGACACTAAAACCCAATTCTGGTCATAATGATGAAAATATTGAGATATAAATACTGTTCAACCGATCATCAGTATATAAACCTAACTTGAATTCAACTCTGTGAACGTGGATTTGCCGGCATTGTGAAAAGTGATAACCAAAGTTGTATTTAAAAATTTTGCGTTTTTAGGAATATATCCTGAACGTTGCAACGCAACGTGCGTACGTACTAGTCTCGCATTGAACATGTTTCAAATGGAGATGCCTATACGGATCGTGATTGGGAAAGAGTTCTAGAGTATTTTCAAACGACGACAATGCAACGATAGATGCTTTCTTACGTGTTTTGATGCATTGATAACTATGTAACCTTTCGGTAGGCATAATACCCTCTAATTACCCTATTTCTGCACATTTTACTCTATTAATACCTCGATTACCCTATGAAAAATTACTACCCCACCCCATCGTTACCCCGTGAAGGGTCTGATTACCCTAAAATAGGGTAATTACCCTGCTCGTGGAAACAATGGCTCCGGTGCGCCCATGCGCGTGGCGTCCTGCTTGCGACTTTTTAAAGTACAGTCGGCGGTAGGGTATATAAGGCGTGGCTTGGCGGCCCGACACTGGCGGGCAGTGTTTCCACAAGCAGGGTAATTACCCCAGCTTAGGGTAATCAGGGGTACCGTAGGGTAATGTTTAGGGTAATGAAAAATATGGGCAAATCTAGGGTAATCTGAGCTCCGTGAAGGAAGTGACCGCCTAATCTACGAAAAATAGAAAATTGAAAGCCAATATGCAAGCACCCTACTGGTTACCACTTGAACGAAATGTAATGAAACGGGTCAGAATTTAGTGTTCAAAAAACTGCACTGCTGCTGTGGTTAGTGTCGCATATTTGAATGTCATCAGGTATCGCTCACGAAAGACTGCGTCAAGATACGAAGCCATAATATCTCTTGTCCACTTCGTTTTGACAAACGATTCTGAGTTGCATTTTGCTAATAAAAACTCGATCGGTGTGACGGTGTCAGGAACAGCCAGTCGACGAAAGTCACTGTCCTATTCTGATTGCGCTAGTGGTTATAAGCTTCAACAGAATATTGACAGGTATGTTTGTTGTTTCGTTAAATTCCACAACTAATATATTTCATCGTAGAAATAGTTGATACGTTCATTCTTGTGATAGTCATTGAATTAACAGCAGAGTTCCCTCACAGCGCCGGTATTTTGCCAGCTAATTAGATGAAAGGCGTCTTATTTCTTAGCCATGTTGCACGCCAAAGAAGCATGTTATTGTAGCGATGCAAACAAAAATATTTAGACAGGGTTCTTTGACACTTCGAGGTACAAAAGGTGCTAAAAGCGAAAGGAAAATGCTATAAAGTTGGTTACAAAAATTCATATAAACAAAGAGTACAGTTATCGACTTAAAACTTGCAATATATGTTTGTATTCTCACTGTCTTTTTTAGGCGCAATAGCACGGACGTAGAATTTGATATAGCTGCAATCATGCCTAGAATTTCGTCAACCGAAATTGAAGCACTAGGGGTTCTACAACTGAGTGTTGAGCAAAGTTTTTGCATATTAATAAAGGTGAGGTTGTTTTTTCCAAAAACCTCTGAATTTCCTCACCCGCCCTTCAGGAAATGAATAAATTTGGTCACCTTACGATCAACTTTATGAGTTCATAAGTGAATGTGATTGCAACGAAGTCTTTGAGAAGCATATGTGGTGTAACAAGATTGGATAAAATCCGTTATGAAAAGATATGACGAAGTTCATGTGTGAGGGAAGCCAGAAAGTCATCAGAGAGAGTGGATCAAAGTGTTAAGTTAGATTGTGCATGTGGAAAGAATGGCTGAAGTGCGTGAATGGATGGAAAATTAAATAAAAAATAAATAATTGTACTAGGGATAGGTACATATATTATTGCATTTCTTGCAGCATAGCAGATGATCGCGCACCGAGTAAGGAAGAGCCAACGACACCACCTCGAAAAATGGAAAGCTTTACTTGAAAGCTAGAAACTACCAGCAGAAATTTAAAGATTCGTTGACATCAGAACCTGGGTTTAAGGGATGGTTAGCCAAGTTCTCAAAATCAACAGAGCAAAAGGATGTGGAATATTGTAAGGTTTGTCGAACCTATATTACTTGTGGGAAATCGAAGATCAGGCGTCACATGCTCTCAGCGACACAAACCACGATCCATGGTGGCAAAAAAACAATCAGTTGCCAGCTACGTGGTATCCAATGATCCTCTCGAAAATCGTGCTCGTAAAGTGGAACTGCAAGTTTGTGCATTTTTAGCTAAGCACCACCTATCTCATTGTGTGAGCCTCTTTTAGTTTGATGAAAACAATGTTCCCAGATCAGGAACCGCAGAAAAAAAGGGCGCCTTGAAAAACAGCGGGCATCAAAATTAATTCGACAGGTTTTTGGCAAACATCTTGTACGTGATATCGTCTGGATATCAAACCAGCATTCTAACGTCGTTCGACTGGATTTCCCTCCTGACGCTCTTGCAGTATGTAACACAGGACTTATTCATACTGACAGAGCTCTGGCAACCAATTCATTTAATTTTTAGTTAATTAATAGATCATAGGTCAGGATTAGCTGTTTTAGGGTAATCTGGGGTAATCAACACCCTTCAGTTAGGGTAATTAGAGTCGCCTCGCGTGGAAACCCTGCTGGCGGGTCACCGCTTCACCGGCAGTCGTCAACGTCCCGCTGTATTGTATGGACGTTACTATAGCTGCTCTACCTCCGACCTAAGCCCCGCCTACTGCTTGTAACTAAGCCTGATATTATGACTTAGGTTTTTATAACGTGCTTTGTTTGCCGATCGCTGAGAAATTCCTTATACGTGTTTTATCCCATATAAACATTATTCGTCGAGCCATCGTGGCATTTTAACGTGCAAATTTTGAATAAACGGAAATTTTTAAAGCGTTCCTTTACCACGTTTTACTGAACACTCGCGTGAACTAACGAAAATCTGTGGCCTTGAGAGACAAACATTTCCTATCGACCTGCGGCTTTGTTGACCTAGTTCCGTTGCTTGTGCCATCTGACAAAACTAAGAGCAAGAACTGAGCAGCCTTGCTGTAGCTGGTGATTAACTAGAAAAGCTTCAGCAGCTGCAGTTGTTTAGAGGCGCGGTGACTGAGTGATAGCTAACAGGTAGGTTTCACTGTCAGCGCAGAGCACTGGTCGAGGTCATTCATGTTGCAGAGACGGACACCCGACAGCGGCGACTGACTGCTGGCGCTGCAGACGAGGAAGGCGTCGTTCGGGGAGCCGTGGAACTCTTGAGACCTTGTGTCTGTGACATAATGAACAGGCTTTGCAGCAGTGAAAATATTTGATGTCATTGTCCGAACGGAATTTCCTAATTTAATTCGTAAATTATGAACAAGGAACAAATTGAACAGCATGTCATCATAACTTTGGGTAAAATAAACTGAGTTCAAACTAAATTGTTCTCAAATTCCTGAGAAAAACCTCGTGTCACTTCCCATCAATACAGTATTTTATCATTCCCTCATCGATGGATGTTGAATAATTTAATTTCACTTTGAAACCAAGCATGTCAGAAGCAAAAGTTTTTAAATATCTATGAACCACAAACTGTACCGAGTAAACGGATTTCATTAAAAAGTTCAAGAGCTCTCTGATCGTTAACACGGTCTGAACCACTAAGTATAATTGATTTCAGCGTAGTGCTCCTCAGAGTTAATTGAATTGTATCATGTTGCAAGGTAGAAATATTTTTTAGATTAGAATTCCTCGGTTGCTCATGCAAAGTACATGAAGAATCATCAACTGCACTGCACAAACACTAAGATATCAGCCTCTACTAGAACATTCTCACTGTAGAATTTCATTTTGATCAATACAATATGAAAGGAAAATAAACCTGTTCATAAGTAAAACAAATATAATTTCAATAAAGTGAAGCTCAAATTCACTGGTAGGCTGCTCCAGTCATGTAAATTTTCTGATTTACTTCGGTTATGACGGAGGGCTGGTAGAAGAAACCGTGTTCTAAATCCCTCGCAAGCCTTACCAGCTGAACACCTACCACCGAGCAGCAGCCTCGTGCCTCTACTTGTTAATTCCCTTCACGTAATTTCCGGGCGTTCCCCTGGGCCATTCTGACCGCTCTCCCAAGGCTTCGATGAGCGTGAGCTTTGACTGTTCGAATGCGCCCTAACTTCGTGGGGGAGAACCATGAGGGGCTAAACTACTCCTTACCGCACTGCACTGCCCCGCCTTCCTCTTCTCGGCACCCATAACTGTGTGGGAATCCGCGCCTGGACGGGAGTCTTCGGATCTCCTTTGCGTCATCTACGGAACTCCCTACTTGATGGCAGCTGAGGTTAGTTCACGTAGACTTGGCGCATGTCTGCCAGTGATTTAGCTGCTACTGAGCTTCCATAAAACTCGCTCCCGTAGATTCCCCTGGAGAAGGAACTATAACTAAAACTAAACTTGTATGGGCTACCACCCGAGTCTATAACTATAACGAATAACTTACCTCCTATGGGCTACGACCCGACTCTATAACTATTTACCTACAGCTATCACGAAACGGGATAACTCCGGTAATATCAAATTTATCTATTTTTCTTTCATCTTTTAACCGAAGCGGGCAGAGAAGATGGCGCCCATTCCTCTTCTCTACTTGGTGGCCGTAAGCAGCGCCGTCAAAACGAGTTGTTGACAATTTCTGAATTGTCCACCTATTTGTTCGCCACTAACTTTCCCTTTCTGCAAATAAATACTCTCGGCCATTAAAATTTATTTTCCCCCACTTCACGGAGTATTTCATCGTTCATGAACTACGCGAAGTAGATGCTGTAGTAAGGAAAGGATTCATGAAAATGGGTGATCATCATTTTTTCCTGACAGCTGTTGCGATGTAAGGCCGGGAATATATTTGGGCAACAACTCTAGATTTGCAACATCTGCTATGGTTTTGGGCAAAGGAGCATCAGAAAAATTATTTAAAAGCACATGGAAATGCATACATTGCTAAATCGTGCCCATGCTTCTGCTGTATTGAACAGTCATTGTTGACCACTGAATGTCGGATTAGAATTGTGAATGGCTTAATTTCTGTGATGAAGGTGTGTAACTGAGTAGATACAATGAAATGCCCACGTTCCCCTTGTTTTCGAATAAACGACTGGATCCGCTAATCTGATCCTGTCGAGGCTCTCCAAAGGAAGTCCAGCGGCACCACTTCCACAACTCCGGAACTGGCGTTGCCGAGGGCATCCAGGTGTGCAGAGAATCGTCTGATGGGTTCGCTGGGCTCGGATATAACGCTGACTTTGGTATGTCTACGCCCAGCACTTATGCTGGGGAGGGCGCAAGTTAGCGAAGCCTCGCTGCTAGCAGTCCAGGGTTCGTTGTCCGGGAACAACTCGGATGAGTCAACGGGTTCCAAAGCTGCTTCCGGCTTTAGTCTCTAATATACTTCTGAGCAAGTATCTGCAGAAACCACGAAAAAGATTCAACCTAGAAATGGTGACTAGATTATCGTATCGCGAATTAAAACAAAATTGTCCGTGATGTTAATTTAATGATGGAGCATAAGCATAAGGTGAAGTACAGTTCACAAATAATAGGTTGGTTATAATAACGAGTAGAAAACCCATAGCGAAGAACGAAGAACTACGTGTAGTACCGAGTATAGTAAACAAATATGTGAAAAAAATGATAGAAACTTTTTTACAAATGAAATTCAAATTTATAACCATGAAGTTCTTTTCTTTATTTTCCTGAAGTAAAGATGATTGGTTACAAGAAAGTTTTAGCCTCCCTTTACCACGGCAAAAAATTTTAAAAGGGAAAAAGGATGATGGTATCATTTAGAGTGAAGTTAAGGGAACGCGGAATCTATGCACAAGGTCCATAGCAACAGTAAGCTAAGAAAGAAGTTCAAGAATCTAAAAAAGGTTGGAGAAAGTAGTAGGTGCTGAAAAACACAATAGCAGTGGACTTAAAAAAAGATGGTCCGTTACAAAACAAGAATCGTATTCTATTTCGACAAAAAAAAATAAGGCAGACCTAAGAATTAGCGCGGAACCTCGCATAGTACCCTAGAATTTCCTTCAAGCAAAAGATTCATGTGGCTGTCAAAGCCACGGAAAATCTAAATTTTGCTTAAATGACTATTACGGGAAGTGAAATGACAATGGGTTTAAGTCGTCAATACGAATGAACCAGTTTCATCAAAAATGACAAAATCAATTACACCCCATCGGAATAAGTTTTCGAATAATGCACCCATGCAGCAAATTTGTTTTCCGTTTTGCCTTGTGCTTCAAATCCAAGTACGAAATTTTGCGCTACAGTACATTTGATGTCAAAAATTCTCCCAACTTGTTTAATATGATTGAATCATTTGCCTAAGTTGGCAATAGTAAACATAACACCCAAGGAGTTTCGTTTGTTTCCTTATAAGGTCAACTTTGAACATTTTCATACAAGCACTTCGACGAAAAATTTAATTTCCATTTATACGAGCTCCTGTAATTTACTACTTACAATGCGTCAATAAGTGTTCAAATCTGCGACCGAAATTTAGGATAAACGTTTACGTTAACACTCACTAGATATCAATGGTCAGTTCCTTGGCAAGGTGTGAAATAATTTTTAGTTACCCAGTAAAACAGGACTAATGCGAGACGCCTCAGAATGGCAACAAAGGGGCATTTGACTGGGCTGTGGGACTGTCTACACTATCCAACTTTCGGTCTATCACAAACGCACCAAAACACGAGAAAGTACAAACTTTTCTAAATACTGTCCAGACTACGTTTTTGGCGGCGTGAAGTTGTCCGCGAGCAGTGTGTAAACAAACAAGACTGCTCCTCGAGTACGTTTTGGTGAATTGATGTGTGTTATTCTTTAAATGTATTTTTGGGGTGTGGTTAAAGCTATTGACATTAGGTTATTACTGAATAAATAGTGTACACGTTACGTAGTTTATTTCGATGAATATAATGTCCGTTTAGTCCTACAATTACTGTATTCGCGAGAAAAACATAATATAGAGGACCGTGTAAATTTTAAGTCGTCTCAATTATTTACTGTCCGCTTTATCTCAAACTTTGCAGTTATAGGTAAAACTTAATTCTAATGCAATTTTGCCAACATACATTTTTTGGAAAAAATTTTATTGTTTGGGTTAATGACAATTTTCAGATTTTTGGGGGTAAATTTTCCAATTTCTATTTCTCCGGCATTTTCTGACCGATTTTCACTATCTAGCTTGCAAAAGGAAGAAAAATATGTTAGCTGCAGAATTAAGACCTGTTATGTTTGAATTATTGTGATAATTTTCGGAAAATTGAACGAAATGTAATTTTTTAATTTCATGCCAGATATTTTCCCTAAGCTGGAAAAAAATATTTTTGACGCAAAAATTTGAAATGCTCCGATACTGCTTTTAAAGCTACTACCGTCTTCTTCATTTTGAAAGTTTAATGGTGAAAATCGGTTTAATATCCAGAGAAAGAGATTTAAAGATTTACCCAAAAACAATAAAAATTGTCGTTCATGCAAAAAAATCTAAATAACCTGAAAAAATCAGACGGGCAAAAATGTCTTAGAATTCATTTTCACATTCTGCTACCCTTAAGGGGCTTTCACACGATCAGTTAATTCGTCAGTGACACTCACACTGATAGAGTGTGGTCTAAACACTCGCGTTCACACGTACGTTCGCGTGACTGAAGTGGCGCGTCACTGGCAAGCTTGGCAGTGCTTCACTATGCGTTGTCGAGAAAGATTCGTCGTAGTCAAAGCAAGCATACTCATCAGCTTTGTGGTCATAAAGAAGAAAAACACCGTAAATAGATAGTGGGTATAATATTGGCTGGCTAAACATCCAGAAAATGGCAGTTATAACCGGATTTGTAGTAAGTTGGGGCTAAATATCCAAACTTCGCTCACTAATTATTTGTCGCAATCCTTCCTTTTGTCAGCATTTGTGAAATTTAGTCACACCAAATCTAACAAATACTACAACTACTACAAATGTAATAATCTACTTCATAATAACTTCAACTGCAGGTAATATTTTCCGCTCGTTCCATACAGTTTTGCATGTACCAGCGTGTAATAGTACAGCTCGTAAATTGAATTTTTTTCTTGAAGAACTAGGGCCTATATTCGGTCATTTCCTAGCGACACAGTGACAAGGATATAGAAATAACAATTTAAATCTAGCGCACATTCATTAGAACTGTATGATAGAATGCACACGTAAATCTGGCATCCGCAAGCAAATATACAATATAATAAACCTCTCAAATTACTGTGTTATAATACAGGGTGAGGCAGAAAACCTATCCGATTTCAAAACGTTATAAAATTAAAACCACTCAACTTATCAAAAAAATTTTTTATTTGCATATCGCAAATTTTATTCCATTTTTAGGTTTAAGCTTTGAAAAGCACATCACTCAAATGTCGTCCTTGGGAGCGGATACACTGATTTAGGCGCTCGCGGTAGCTTTCCATGACTTTCACCGTCATTTCCACAGGAATTTCTTCAATTGCCCGAGCAATTTCCCTTCGTAAAGCAAGAAGGGTCCTTGGTCGATGCTGGTAAACCTTCGATTTGGGGTAACCCCAAAGGAAGAAGTCACATGGAGTGAGATCCGGTGAGCGCGGCGGCCAGCCAAGATCACCTCTCAGGGAAATGAGGCGACCGGGAAACAGTTCCCTGAGAATGTCCATTTATCGTCGCGATGTGTGGGCGGTTGCACCATCCTGTTGAAACCACACATTTTCCACGCCATTTTCTTCCATTTTGGGTCTAAGAAAATTTTCCAGCATGAAACAATAGCGCTCGCTGTTGACCGTTACGGTTTGCCCATTTTCTTCAAAAAAGTAAGGCCCCCAGACGACTAGGCGGGAAAGAGCACACCACACAGTCACTTTTGGGCCATGGAGGGGTTCCTAATGGATTTCTCGAGGATTTTCGTCACTCCAATATGAAAAATTCTGCCTGTTAACGGCACCACAAAGGTGAAAATGGGCTTCGTCCGTGAAGAGAACAACATCGTCGTTTGGGAGTTCTCGGAGATCGCGACACAGGTTCGTGCGGGTTTCAAAATCCCTTTCACTTAATTCCTGTGCAACAACCATTTTGTAGGGATGCATTTCGAGGTCCCGGTGCAAAATGCGCCGAATACTGCGGTTGGAAATCGCCAAAGCGAGCGAATGTTTTCGCGCCGAACGACGCGGGGAACGTTCAATCGCGGCTCTCACATTGGCCACGTTTTCAGGTCCTGTTGCTGTCCTGGGACGTCCAGGCGACTTCTTTTTCAATGCTGAACTCGTCTGTCTAAAATTTGACACCCACACTTTAATCGTAGCGTGATGTGGAACAGGATCATGACGCCCGAGTCCGAAATGAATTCGAAAAGCACGTTGTGTAGCAATTATCGAACCGCCGCATTCGATAAACCGCTCAATAACATAAGCACGATGTTCACCAGACCAAGGCATGTTGACTACTGACAAATGGCATAAAACCGGCTTTCTAACGGTTTTTACCCCACTACTCTACCTGCTCCCTCTTCTGAGAAAAAGGGATTTAAAATCGGATAGGTTTTTCTGCTCCACCCTTTATCTAATAATGCATGTGAATGTGACAGCGGAACGGGTAAACTAATAAATGATTAGATTTTTTCAGGAAACATTTCCATGCTGAAATTAAATGTAATGGGAATTCATGGAAAAAGTTTTTTATTTCATTTGAAAATGCCGGACAAATTGTTGAAATCGCACTTCGGTTAAATATTTAAATTTTTCATCCTAATACACAAAAATAATATACATTTGCAGTATTTCCTGAGTGAATATTAAATAAGATTGGAAATCCTTTGTAAATGGCGCTGACACTTCAACAGGACGAACGCATTATGATATGCTAGTAGAAAACTAAAGTATTGTTCCCCGCACCTTTGAATCCAGGAGCTATCCTCTGCTAAATAATAAATTTTTTGGAAGCAAAGGCTCTAAATTCTTTCCAAAACTATTTTTGAACTGTATTAATTTATCCTTCAACCCATTCCCATGTAAACTAATACTGTGTTGATTCATTGCTTCAATAACATATTTGAGCGACTTGCTTCTAATATTTCTGTTCTTGTATTCGTTGCTTTGCACTTTACACAAAGCGGGCTGCTCCCGAAAATTACTAATATAAGAAGCCGTCGCTTCTCAAGGCCAAGCGGAGACCATTTGATTTGCAGGAGCAGTTACAGACATCCCTACTAGACGCCCGCAGGGCTAACACCGTGGAGGGAGTATATGTGGAGGGAGCATAGTGGTCTGTGAAGAGGACTAGATTTTGAGTTTTCTCTTACGTCTGTAGTAACCAATAGCATTCTCGCTAGTGTGACGTCAGCACGGAAGTCGGTAACCTACTGACTACGATGGAGTGCGCACACGCTCGCTGAATGATCTTCTAGCTGTTGAGTTAATTGCACAATCGTTAGTCATTAATTTGGGATTCTTAGATTCCGAAAGAATGTTTCCTCTCCTGAGGACTCTTAATAATATCAAAATTACTAGCAAAGATACATTAAGAGTTGAAAACTCTAAAGGTTACTGGCCCGCAAATATAAAAAATTACAGAGTGACTTGTACGCACACCTCGCTCGTTGAGTTGTTGCTGGGTACTAATCTTGCTTTGGAAAATAGGAGACAGAGTTGTAGAGGAGGTGGGAGGAGCAAACTTCAGCCGAGCGTCTGTAGTTGGCTCACGTGTGGGGCCTTGGGTTTGCCCCAGGCTCTCAACTTTTGCAACCAATTTGAATCCGATCAAAAGCGGCTATGCTCCCTCCAGTAATTCTAGTAACACTGACACGCAAATAGGAGCAAACACCGTCAACAGTGCCGAAAGAGAGCAAAAATGAGCACGCATACCCAAATATGGTGTTGCGGAACCTTGAGTGTGAGTGCCACTGACGAGAAAATCGGTCGTGTGAAAGGCCCTTAATTTAATCCACCCGCCTAAGTCTAAGGAACTGGCCGTTCGTAAACTGTAGCAGACGAACGAGCTTCGTTTAGAAGCTTATTTATGCTATCTTTTATCTTAAAATTTTACCTGTTGCGCAGAAATTAGTTGCACATTTCGATACAGTGCACCGAAATTAAGCAACATTCGGCTGAAAACTTTCAAAACACTTATTTCATGTGTGTTATTAGCCAAAATCGTTGACTCCCAATTGAAAATCAAGGACGTGTCGCCGGTGGGTTAAGGACGTGGCAGTAGATCGAGGATGATTTGTTGGGCAGTTGGCCGTCTCTGCCCTTAAACTATCTCTCCGCGCTCATAACTACGCACGGTCGAGCTCGGACGTGCAATTCATAGTTGGCCATAGAAGGTTTGAGGGCGCAAAATTTTCGGTTGGTTAATGGCCGTAATATTTAAAAACGGCCATCCGTGGTTTACAGCCTCACAAATGTTAATTGCTGCACTTGGGGTGCTGCAGTGACGTGCTGCAGGTAGTGTGCTGCAGGTGGTGTGTTGCAGGTGGTGTGCTGCAGCCCAGGTGGTGTGCTGCAGGTAGTGTGCTGCAGGTGGCGTGCTGCAGATAGTGTGCTGCAGGTGGTGTGCTGTAAGTAGTTTGCTGCCGTTGGTGTCCTGCCGGTGGACAGCTGCAGGTGGTTAGCTGCAGGAGGTCAGCTGCAGGTGGTCAGCTGCAGGTGGTCAGCTGCAGGTGATGTGCTGCAGGTGGTCAGCTGCAGGTGGTGTGCTGCAGGTGGCGTGCTGCAGGGTAGTGTGCTGCAGTGAATGATCGCCGTGCGTATAATGGACGAACGTGACCCATCAATCGTTTGTTATGATATTGTTACGTACACTGCATCAAGCTTGAAGCAATATGTAGAATATTTTACTTAATATTTATTCTTCTCCAAAAATGTTCACAACATAGGTAATGAACGCGTTACTATGCTGTAGAATGAAAAAGATTGGCACATTCACTTACGTTTATTTATGCGCTTACCATTGTAATGGGTATGGTTTTACATCATTCTTCAACTAAATGCCACACATCAGCTGAATTAGTTTGATTAATCACGCAGGATTTAATTAAAGCGGTAAATTTACTTTATTTCACGATCAATGTTATAGCTTGGTCTTTCCTAACTGTCATAAAAGGTTGTTCGTTTGATTTTTTTATAAATTAACTTTCAGAAGTAGTATATTTTAGCAAAGTCATCAAACGGTACCAATAAAAATGAAGTGAGTCGTTGCGTTTGTTTTAGACTCACGTCACAAATCTCAGTACCCTTCAAAAAAAAAACTAAAGACCAATTTTTATTCATATTTCATTTAAAACGAAAACTTCATCGTCAACGAAATATGTTGAAAATACCGAGAAGGCATTCAATAGGGTGGCGGCTTGCCCGTATAAGTCGGAGACCAATCGAGGATCATCGGACACCAATCGAGGATCATCGGAGACCAATCGAAGTTCATCTATAAATTACCCTAGTCTTGCCAGTTTGAATTAGAATCGAAGAACAAAAAGGCATAATCTAATACACTCTTTCATTTTTGAATACACATGTGAAATATATGGCATATTTTTTCACTTAGTATTATGTACTCTTCCAAAAAACTGTTTCTAATATGTGACTTTTATTGTCCGTAATTCAAATTACCCTAAAAATTTACTAAAAGCACTCGTTGATGATTCTCGATCTCTGAGTGACCGCATAGCGTGAGCAGGCCGGCGGCGTAGTCTTTAACCGGCAGTGCTGGACTTGCCAGCCAGTGATTAATGTAGTGATTTCTTTCTCTCTATGTTTGATAAGTTGTGAACTTAACATTTAATGTAATAAACTCGTTTTAATTAATCTTTTATTTTGATATGAGTTTTGCGGAATATTGAGCATTTTGTGTGGACAGTGATTCATTTTAGATCTTCCTCATCGGTAGGCGGCCTCAAGCTCAGTTCAAATTTTTTGTATTTAGTTATATGAAGGGTGTTCCAGATGTTTTACGCTATATTAGTTGAGAATTTGTTTATTAGGTGTGCAATGTATCTTTCCTCACGATTTGACACATTTTGTTGAATGATTGAAACAATTTTTCTGGCGCAATTATTTTTGGTTTATAAAAAGAATTCAGTCAGTATTGAGTTTAGCGCGTCAGCGATTTTGAATTATTTTCGTATGTTTAGGTAAGGGGGACATTTTAAGATGTTTTACATGAACGATATCGTATATGCAAATGCTTAATTTTCAAGATAGCATTAATAACATTCAAGTAAGAATAGCATTAACGGCAGTTTTGAAATGGCTCCTCCGGTGAAAGGTGGATGCGGAACACGCGCAGGTTTTTAGTGCACAAAAATCGGTCTTCATATGGTAAATTTAATTTATTTAAGGTTTATTTAGGTTATTCTATTTAACTAACCTTACTATACCTAACCTCACCTATTGCTGCATCAGTACTGTATTTAAACTTATTTACATGTCCGTTTGATGAATTTTATAAATTACATTTCTATGACTTTAAAGTTAAATATTTCAAAAAGTAAGTATTTTCAAGGAAAATGTCATTCAAGTTAAACATTTTAAAGTGTCATTTATTACCTAAATATATAATAAAAAGTTTCAAAATCGTTGATGCGGTAAATTCAATATTAACCCGGAGGTGAATGAGCTTCATTGTTTTTATTATTATGTTTTGAGTTGAGATAATTTGGAGTTCAACATTTTTTCTTTTTTGTATTTTTACCCGATTCCTTACGTAGATTTTAAGCGTTGTATGGGATAAACTGCTTGTTATGATTTATTCCACGAGTCTTGTAAGAAACGGGAGGCTCTGTCTCATTTATTCAAGTGTTATCTCTGAATACACAGTACGCAATCATGCTGCATTGTATTCTATTTTACTGCATGCTGTTAATCCAATTAGGAAAGTTGAACCTAGAACAGTTTATTTCCATAGTATTTATAGGTATAGTAAATTTTGTACATGTATTAATACAAGAGGAATTAGAGTTCATTCTACACTCTTTCTGCAGTTAATTGCAAAATGGGCTTTATTTTTATAAAAGGCTGATAATCTGGGAAGTTTTGATCATTGAAATGATTCATCCTTCAAAGCTCGACTTTTTTTAAACAAATAAGTGTAACACATGTTATTCGCAGATTTGCAAGTTTTTAAATATAGGAGTATTAAGCTGTAGTATTTCCAGGTTTAATCACCATCATTGCATTCTTTATGGCTAGGTGTATGGCCTTGAGATTCATTAGATTTTTTTATTACCGATTGAACCCTCAACTGGTCGGAATTTATAAGGTCATGAGTCTGGAAATTTGCAAAGAAGTAGCACCCAATGAAATTCAAATACCCAAATGCAATTTTTTTGTTGCAATTACTCTATTGCATACTTCTTGATTTTTTTGTCAGATTTCCTCAGGAGAAAGCAATAATTTTATTAATAGGTTGTGCACCCAGGAGAGGGTCAGAGCTAATAGTTAGGTAGACCTTCTATTTGCTAAAATAGAAGTTTTTATTATGTTAAGGACCAACTTTTCCAGCTCACTGCTATTGTTGCATTAGGCACAGACCACTTCCTTCTTCAACCTTTTTCTAGATTGAACTTCTTTCCTGACTTGCTGTTTTATGATGCACTTGGTATCGTGTGTGGTGACGCATGTTGCCATACAAGTATGTCTTTTGCGCCAACATACTTTGTCTATAGATTTCTCATGTATGTGTCTGTTCTAAATGGTCCCTTTATTATCCTCTCACTTGAAAATAACTTGTAGATATAGAGGCTTAAATTGCCATTGGTGTATACCCCATTTTAATAAATATTTATTGCCATTTGTGTATATTAGGGAGATACAACTATTGTATCTATGGGAATTGGCGCTCCCAGTGGGATTATGTGAGGGCCCGAGCTAGAGGTTAGGTAGGCTTTCTTTTTGTTAAAATAGAATAGGTTTTCGTTTTGCTAGGGACCATCTTTTTTTGGTTCACTACTGTCCTGTTTTTCAGCACCTACTACTTTCTTTTTCAACTGTCTCTTGTTTCATGAACTTCTTTCTTAGCTCACTGTTTCTATGCACCTTGTGCATAGATTCTGCGTTCCCTCAACTCTGTACTAAATGATGCCTTCATCCTTCCTCTCTTTGAACATCTTTGTCTTGGGAAAGGGAGGCTAAAACTTTCTTATATAAAAATAACTTTTGTGTAAAATAGTAATGATCATTTTTCTGTATCTTTCTTTAAAGAAATATGAATATGAAATTGTAAAATATGTGTTACAGTGGGGTAAAAAATGTTTTCTGAGTACAAGAGTGTATTGGCGTCACAAGAGTTATGTATTTTCACCATATTAATAGGTGTAATTGAATGCTAACCTTCGGACAAAATAATACCAATATGACCTTTACGGTGCTTTGTAGCAGTGCTAACAAGAATAGAGGTGAACGCTTGTGGTAACCAAAACTATGAGTTTATAATAAGAAAATGCTTGCTGTAAATATGTATCATTCCTAAAAAATAGCCCTATGGGGGTATAGCTCTTGCACCTTCAGGACTTGGCACTCCTACAGGGTCCGATAATTTTATATTGCAGTTAAGGAGATCGTCCCAGGCCCCTGTCGGTCCGGTGAGCTTTTTTGTTTTGTTGTTGGAAAAGGACCCTTAGGTGGTCGACTATTTGGTCCTAAAATTTTATGGTGCTACGGACAATAGATCCCCCCCGGGGGAGGGAGGGGTAAGGGGACCAAAATCTTTAATTTTTGAGCCCATTTCAGCTCCATATAAAAATGCAACAAAACGGGAAATGGAAAATTTGGCTATTTGATTTTGTTAAAAATGTTTCAAGGATTTTAAAACTGCCTTTGTTTTTGTTCTAGCATCAAAACTGAATGAGGAGATATATCTTGAAATATCAATACCAGTGAAATGGCAATAACAGTGAAATCTCAATACCTAAACACCAATATGTCAAATTTTTCCAAAAACTAAGGCCTAAATCAAAAAAATGAATGAAGAAATTGTGTTTCTTTTCCAAAGTTACATATAATAGTCGAATTTCATAAGAATCAGACTGAAAATAAAAAAATTCAAATAGGCTATGAAAAAAAAATTTTTTTTTTTCAAATCACAATTCACAGTGTGAATATGAAGTTATGTATGGAAATTATCGAAATAAAAATGAAAACAGCATTCAATTACATAAATTTTCCATTATGTTACACATCAACAAAAATTTGTTTATGGCTCACACCCAACACCTCTAACTTTCAACATTCAAAACAAGACTCCTCATTGAGTTTTGATGTTAGAACAAAACCAAAGACAGTTTTAGAATCCTTGAAACATTTCAAACAAACTAAAATCAGTATTTTTTTCAAATTCAAATTTTTCGAAAAAATATATAGTTCTAAACGCAAAAAATTATTGTTGGGTTGGAAATTGGAAAAAATTTGAATTTGAAAAAAAACTATTCAAGTTTGTTGGAAATGTTCCAAAGATTCTAAAACTGGCTTTGGTTTTGTTCTAGCATCAAAACTCGATGACGAGTCACGTTTTGAAATATCCATAAAAATACACCTAAAAACTAATTTTTTGTAAAAAAACTAGGCCTAAATCGAAAAAGTGACGTGAGTATAAAAGGTTCACTTTCACAAAATACACATACTGGCCAATTTTCAAACGAATCGGATGAAAAAACATGAAAAAGTGGAGAGATCCCTATCGTTTTGCCATATCATGATGGATATTTTTTATTCTTTTTTTTTGCTCGTGATGTTGGCTTGTCTAAATGTTTTCAACTATTCTCTTGTTTAAATGTTTTTCACAATTTGTATTTCTGTGCATTGAGTCCTGTGCAACAGTACACCATTTCCGTTCCATTTGAGGGTATAGTTCATTGTAAACACTTTTTTGGTAGATGACACCAACTAAAAATACTTGAGGTTTTTTCTGAACACCATCAGTGATGTAAAGAAATTCTTCCGTACTTTTCTCTGCTGTTATTTTGCATTGTGTTTCTAATGGAATTTTTTTCTGTGTTTGAAGTTGTAATAAAAAGAGCTATTCCCCATCGAGCTAATGAACCAGTACATTCAGTCCATTTCAAGTGTCTACTAATGTAATTTATGAATGATGCATTTGTCTTGCAATGAAACTTTTTATTGGTGCTTATTCATTGGTCACCCAGCCAAGGTAGGGGTATTGCAAACTTATACACTGTATTGCAAATCTAAATTCTTTTGTTTTGTTCTTTGATGATATTCAACATGTTCCCTGCAGGCAAATTTTATAATGTCAAAAATCGTTTGTGAAATTTTCTTTGCCGATGACTCTTGGCAAGTAGTGCCAACTAAACGGTTATCAAAAAAAGAAGGCATATGTGTGGCTTGGACCAATGCGAGAGATGTCACTGTGCGAGCAAAAAATAAAAATAAAATAGAAACTACCTGGTCAAGTCCGGGAAGTTGTAGCATCTTCCGGTACGTGACTTCTTTCCATCGCCTTGCAGTTTGTCTATTGTTCGGTTATAATCCATTAGTTCACATAATATTAAGTGAGTGCACCAATTTGTCGTTTGAGCTGATATGACAATTACCTACTCATGAACTTAGGCATTTATTTTTTGTTTTCAGTGTGCATATATTTTTTATACGTACAGATAACATGTGACTTTAACTGTATGATTGACAATCTTGACTTATGATTTGTGCTGAATACAAGTATTCTATAGCTAGTTATTTTAATGATTTGTAATTTTTATGAGATCCTCAACTAGGATTAAACATTTCAAAGAGAGAGTCAATTTAAAAAATTTAAGATCACAATACAAATCAAAAAATTGAAAATCACAGTATTGAGGTAGTAGTTCTATTTTTGAAGAGTCAGTGTTTTTTACAGTAAAATTTTTAGAAATATACATCATTGGTTATCATTTGTATATATAAAATAAGACCTCATTCTTGCAATTTCATAGAGATCTAAATAAACTTGAGCCTACAAATTTCTTCCACCCTCTTCATAATCCATTCATTTGCAAGAGGTTTGAAGGTTGCTGCAGTATCTCTGCATAACAGGAATTATAATTTTGTGGACCAATGCTGTAAATAATTACATAGTACAGATAGGGTAACCAAGAATAGTATTGAACTGAATTGTAGATGTCATGTTCATTTCACCTGATAACAAATATTCATTGAATTTGAAAAACTACTTAAAAGCTTAGTTCCCTGAGGGGGACACTTACCGTATAATGGGAAGTAAATTATTGAGCCATGATTAGGTAGCCCTTTCTTTACCTGAATTTAATTTGTTTATTTCCAATCAAGACATACTCTTTTTGGTAAACAAGAATACTTTTTTCAGCTCTGACTGCTTGATTTTCAAACTGTTTTCTTGTTTGAGCTTCTTTCCTGACTTGCTGAACTGTGTCAATGCATTTAGTTGTCCAGTCTGGGAACACACCTCATGGATAGATTGCCTGTGAATGTGTCCATACTAAATGATCCCTTCATTGTTTCTCTCTTGAGATAGTATTTGTTGTGACTAGCGAGTCTTGAACATGAATAATAATTTTTTAGATAGTATTTGTTGTGTCTATCGAGTCTTAAACAAGAATAATAAGCAATTTTACTTCTAGCAACACTGATGCTGAATCTATAGAATGAAACTGAATTTGAACCCTGATTCTCTGCTCACATAATGGACACAAGTCTTGGGTTCATGTAGGTGATGTAAATATGCTGTATAGTACATTTTCATGACATGAATTATGAGATTGGTTTCTTGTTCCCAATTGATTTTTTTGGGAGAAATGAAAAATAAATTAGGAGTAATTCTCAATTTTCTTTGTCATGTTTCTCTTGATCGATTTCAACAAATTCTATGAGCCCTTTTTTTGTTCACAGTACACCATAACAGCTTTGATGACGAACAATCAACTCTTAGTGATGCAAAAAAAACGGTTTTATTTGATTGCGTTTTTTTTTGCAAAAAAAACGTGTTTTTTATGTGTTTTTTTTGTTTTTTTTTGGTTTTTTTTTGGACACCTAAATTTTGTTAAGTATATGTCTATGTTTTTTTTTTGGACACCTAGAATATATTAATATCCATGTTTTTTAGTCATTTTATTGTTATAAAAACATAAAAATGAAACCATACAGTAAAAGTGGTGGCAGATAACCCACAATTACCTAGAGGCATCTAAGAGGAACAGCAGGAGCCACAGAACTCATATTGATGGAGTCAAAATTCAGAGCTTACTATCTCTACTATGTCTGATTTTATTTTTATGTGACAAAAAAAAATCAGACTTTACAGAGATAATAAGCTCTGAATTTTGACTCCATCAATATAAGTTCTGTGGTAAGTTCTGTGGCTCCTGCTGTACCTCTTAGACTCCTCTTGGTAATTGTGGGTTATCTGCCACCACTTTTACTGTATGGTTTCTTTTTTATGTTTTCATTACAAAAAAATGACTAAAATCCATAGATATTAATATATTATAGGTGACCAAAAAAATATGCTGTTTTTTAAAAACATGTTTTATGTACAAAAAATTCTGACTAATAAAAATGAATATTAATATATTTTCTAGTACCAAATATAACCATGCTGTTTTTTTTTCAAAGAATCATGACTAAAAAATATATTTTATGTGACCTAAAAAGCCCCATGCAGTTTTTAAAAAAACATGTTTTTTTACTGAAAAATCATGACTGAAAAAACATGAATAATATATTTATGAGACCAAAAAAATGTTTTTGTACTAAAAAAATCATGACTAAAAAAAACATGAATAAATTTATCAGACCTAAAAAACCCCATGCTGTTTTTTAAAAAATATGTTTTTTTACAAACAATGATGTATAAGAAAACCTGGATATGAATGTATTTTATTCCACCAAAAAACCACGCTGTTTTATTCTATGTATTTTTCATAAAAAATCGTGTCTTAAAATCATGGATATTAACATATTTTATGTTACCAAAAAAATCATTGTTTTTTATAAAACATGTTATTTTATTAAAAAGTTATTATTATTCATTTTTTGGTCACGACTTCTTTGTAAAAAAAACACCCCCTCAGGCGGATATAATTATTGTATCTATGGGAAATAGCGCTCCCAGGGGGACAATGTGAGGGCCCAAGCTGAGAGTTAGGTAGGCCTCCTTTTTGTTGAAATAAAATGTTTTTGTTGTGTTGAGGACCACCTTTTTTTGGTTCACTGCTGTCCTGTTTTTCAGCAACTACTACCACTGTCTTCTTCAACTTTGATCTTGTTTCATAATCTTCCTTCCTCTCTTTGGATCGCATTTGTTGCTGGGTAGGGAGGCTAAAACTAATGACTAATTTAATCTGTAAAAAAACATGGATATTAATTTATTATATGAGACCATAAAACCACGCATTTTGAAAAAAGATTTTTTACAAAAAACATGAGTGTTATTAAATTTTATCTGACCAAAAAAAACATGACATTTTAAAAACCATGTTTTTTTCACAAAAAGTCATTAATATCCATGTTTTCAGTCATGATTTTTTTGGTAAAGAAAACATGATTTAAAAAAAACCAGCATGGTTCTTTTGGCACATAAAATATATTAATATCCACATTTTTTAATCATGGTTTTTCTGTACAATAGATGTTTTTCAAAAAAACAGCATGGTTGTTTATGGTGAAATAAAGTGTATTAATATCCATGTTTTTTAGTCATTCCTTTTTGTAACAAAAACATTCAAAAAACAGCATGGATTTTTTGGTCACATAAGATATATTAATATCCATTAGAACCGTGCCAGGTCTTAGAATAAAATATCCACAAAGAATCTATTCACTCTATAAAACCTTTCGGAGACTAGCTCCATCCTCAGTAAGTCATTCAGTCAAATGTTTTTCAAAGGAACAGTGAAAATTCATTGTCCATTTCTCCAAATTTTACTGAATGACTGAGGATGGAGCTGGTCTCCAAAAGGTTTTATGGAGTGAATAGATTCTTTGTAGATATTTTATTCTAAGACCTAGTACAGTTCTAATAAACATGATTTCAATATTAACAGCATTCTTTGTTTATAAAAAGTTTTTAAAGACAATTCGATTGAAGAAAAATAGCTTTCATGATATTTACATCCGTGTTTTTTTAGTCATGATTTTTTTAAATGTTTTAAAAAAAAGATAATTTTTTTGGTCCCATAAAATATAATAGCCATGTTTTTTTAGTCAAGATTTTTCTTAAAAAACAATGTTTAAAAAAAAAACAGCATTGGATTTTAAGGTCACATAAATATAGTAATATCCATGTTTTTTATTCATAATTTTTGTGTAAATAACATGTTTTTAAAAAAAACAGCATGGTTTTTTAGTCACATCTCTATCAATGACCATAAGTAAAGATATGTTATTATAACACCATTTTGGGAGTTGAAAGTCATTCACATGTATTGTGAAATAAATGAAATATCAAAGCATGAAACCACAGAAATGAAAAATTTCATAAAACCATGGAAAATCATCAATTAAGAAGTATGCTGTTTTATTTTGTAATTTGACATGAAAACAAATAATGTAATGTGCTTCTTTTTCTTGCTGAGTTATTTTCAGACAAAATATTTAAAAAAAACCAAAATATCCACGTTTTTTTTGGCAAAGGTTTTTTTTGTAAAAAAAACGTGTTTTTTTTAAAAAAAACGGCATGGTTTTTTTTGAGTCACATCTCTATCAACTCTACATACTCTGACCTTCATGGCAACGAAAGAGTTCATCCAAATGCCGTGAGCATCCCAGATTAGTTTCACTTTCTATAGATTTTTCAGTCTCCCTCAAGGGATATAACTATTGCATATATGGGATGGAAATTGAATAGAATAAGTTTTTTATTCACTGACCATCTTTTTCCTCGATAGACAGTTGTCGTGTGCACCATTAGTTTCTTATTCAGCATTTACCGTGTTTCGTAAGCTCCCTTAATTCGTTGTTTCTATGTACGTGGAAATTTGTGGGTAGATTTCTCATACCCTTCTCTTTATAGTAGATGTTTTTTTCTTTCCTATCTTGAGGCATTTTGGTTGCTAGAGAACCCTAAGCAGGGAATTATAATATTAATAATAGTAACAATAACAATTACAAAAATAACAATAATAATATTAATAATAATGGTAGTGTAGTGAGATTTGTCAGTAAAACCAGACACATTGAATTCCACTTAAAATGAGTCAGTTTGCATGTGTCACACACTGTTCATAACTTTGACTCTAATTGAATATCGCCTAACTAAATATTTTAGTTTATTATTGTGAAAGCTCTAGGCAGCTGGGGGGGGGGGGGAGGGGGGGGTATAAGTTTGAGAATATTGAATCTAAAAGTAAACATTAAATAAATATTGATAGTTGTCCTTTTTTGCTAGATGCGAATAGCTCCCGTCCAAAGTTACACATGGAGTTCTGCCTAGCAATAAATATATTAAGAGTGTTTGTTCCGATTGAGGAGGTCTGCTGTTCATCAGCTTTTGTTTCTAGTAGTGACAATTAGGATGTGTAAGCTAATATGGCTCTCCTAAACTTGAACGTTTTACACTCTATGGAGTTCCTACAATATTTTGCTTGACGATTGCATGTTATTGCTTGTACTCCGTAAAATTTTTATATATGCGCCCACAAATAGAGAACAGCCTCACATAATCCATGGAAGACTCCTCATGGGGATATAACAATTTTATCTATGGGAATTATGCGCTCCCAGGGGGAAAATGAGTGGGCCCAAGCTGAGAGCTTGATAGGCTTCCTGTTTGTTGATGTGAAATGTTTATTGTTATGTTAAGGGACCACTTTTTTCGGTTCAATGCTGTCCTGGTTTTCAGCTCCTACTACTTTCTTTTTCTACTTTTTTCTTGTTTCATGAACTTCTTTTTTAGCATACTGTCTCTATGCACTTTGTGCATAGATTCTGCATTCTCTTAATTTCATACTAATTGTGCTTCATCCTTCGTCTCTTTGAACATCTTTTTTGTGGTAAAGGGAGGCTAAAACTTTCATATAATCAATCGATCAACCCATGGAAGGATCTGACACTAATGAAAATCTCCTAGTGATGGTTTGGGAGCAGTATCTGCAATTTGATTTTACTTCGAATACTATGCATTTGCTGCACGTTCAATAGCTATAAGTCTTTGATTTCAATAGTCCTGTTTTTTTCATATTCTTTACATGTAAAAACAATTATACAACTATTGTTTTGATTTCAGTGGGACGCTAAAAGAAACAACAACGGCTCAAGAGAAAGAAAAGTACTTGCGTCTCAAGTTGGACCAAATTCTGGAAGATGTAAAAGGAAATAACCTCCGCGAAGACATAGTACGCGAGGATGAAAAGGGCGCCCAGTGCAACTTCAGTTCCCCAGTGCTTACCAGTGCCAGGTGATACGCCTGATGAATTGAAGTCCCTTCTCAAAGATGTTTTGGTAAATACAATAGAACTAGATGTTGTTAGCTTTTCTGAACCATTGCTTCGTTACGCTAGTCTTAGTTGATATGTTCTGTCCAATATGCAACAGTTTGTTAATTTAAATATATAATAAAACTTCCCCTTCAGGGGGATACAATTATTGTATCTATGGGAATTGGCGCTCCCGGGGGGACAATGTGAGGGCCCGAGCTGAGAGTTAGGTAGGCCTTCTTTTTGATGAAATAAAATGCTGTTTGTTATGTCAAGGACCACCTTTTTCCGGTTCACTGCTGTCCTGTTGTTCAGCTCCTACTACTTTCTTCTTCAACTTTGATCTTGTTTCATATTCTTCTTTCACAAGTTACTGTTTCTATGCCTTTCTGCGTAGATTCCGCGTTTCCTTAACTCCATACTAAATGGTGCCTTCCTCCTTCCTATCTTTGGATCGCATTTGTTACGGATAGGGAGGCTTAAACTAACTAATAATCTGTCTCTGATAGTGGTACTAGCCATACCAAAAATGAAATTTACTATCCTACGTACCTGGAATGCCCCTTTCAATTTTTGCCCCATGTTCATCTTGGGTGTCTATAGGTAACGAGTTTTTTGATACCACAAAAAAAATCTTAATTTATTTACTAAATTTAGTAGGAACGTCTTTTCTACGTACGGGTGTCTAACAGGGAGTAAAGTAGTAAACAGTCCATTTAGGACGGGGTACTTAAGGAACTCGGGCAACTTTTTTGCAATAATGCTTTGGTTGCTGCATTTAGTGTTAAGTATTTTAAGTATCGAGAAACTTGGATCTTTTTTTGAACCTTAGGTATTGCATGTATTATTGACTCAAACTGCTCATTATAGGCCGGTTACTTACATGTTGACATTTGGGCAACATTCATTATGTAAAAATAGGTAGTAATTTTTTGCTGTTGAGGGTAGTAAAAAGTAAAAAGTAGTAAAATTTGGAAATGATAAACCCCTCAGGGGGATACAACTATTGTATCTATGGGAATTAGCCCAGGGGGACTATGTAAGGGCCCGAGCTAAAGGTTAGGTAGGCTTTCTTTTTGTTGAAATATCGTAGGTTTTGTTTTGCTACGGACCATCTATTTTCGGTTCACTGCTATCCTGCTTTTCAGCACCTACTACTTCAACTTTTTCTTGCTTCATGATCTTCTTTCTTAGCTTTCAGTGTCTGTGCCCTTTCTGCATAGATTCCACGTTTCTTTAACTCCATACCAAATGCTGCCTTTTTCCTTCCTCTCTTTGGATAGCCTTTGCTGCGGATAGGGAGGCTTAAACTAACAATCTAATCTATAATCACCAGAAATCCATGCTGGTGAATTCGAGACAATCGTCGCTCGGAAAGACGGTTAGCAGCATGCTGAGGATCCTTATGACCCGAAACCTTGCTGTCCAGTTCAGCATGACGGGTTTGGGTCTCAAGCGACAGAAGTCGAAGTTTAAATTCGACAACTCGCCGGCTTGCTGCTTGATTGAAGGTATGATATTGGTTAGGCAGGCTGCTCATTTATTGCTTAGAGGCCTGTACGTCATGCCGTATTATTGTGGCAGATTTGTGGCTTACATAAAATATAAATTACATTTTCTTAACGAATAAATCTTCAAATAAGTTTACTAGATCGGCTACATTGTACCTACAGTTTAGTGTATTCATTCGGTTTCCACCTAAATTTTAGTTGATGATGACTTCATTCATTTGTTATTTTTCCATGATATTGTTCCGATTGAATGCACTCGAATCTGCAAATAATAGATAGCAGAGTGGCTGTAACTATGTACATTATATTTCGACATGAATGAAAGCTACACATTCTTGTAGCAAGTTTCAGGCTGTCGTAAAAATATTATTATAGGCCAATCACAGGCTGTGCATGTAGGCTTCAGAATGATTATGGAACTCTTGTACTTTAAGAATAAATCCTGAAGGAGAAAGTGTCGATTTGTTTTATGGGTGTAGTAGTCTTCTCTGTTGAGATCTAAGTTTTTTTTTCAATGTTGGCTTGTTTCTTCATTACAGGGGTGCATATAGTATAAATGTTAACTTTCTAAGACAATCTTTCCATAGATGAATTATATTCTGAATAAATCTTTACAGGCATTCTCTCCAGCATGCCGGAATATGCTGCGGAACCTCGCTGCAAAGTGAAAGCAGCTATTCAAAAAGCTCTCAAAGGTGAGCTTCTCAGGCCAACGTTTAACTATTTTCTATATTAGAATAAGGATTTTTCACTGGAATTTATAAGTTCCACACGACTCTACGAATACAATATCACATTGTAGGACATGTCACGAATGCCTTAGACTCGGTCCAGTTAATACCACAAATACATGAACGTTAGATGCATTTATGTATATTTACTAGAGGTGAAAAACTTGACTGTAGTTTCGAAGGGTAGAGTTAAGGAGAAGGCAGGTTTGCATGGTGTACAGTGTGCGCGAAAAGATCATACTCTGTCGATTTTTAGGTAATTTCAATAAAAATTGATATTTATTTCAAAATAGCAGAGTGGCTATAATTTTGAGTGGCAGAATTCACAAAATTGCAAAAATTTTACAATTTAATATCCAGTAAAATGCCCTCGAGCTGCAATTTTGCCTTTGAGACGCTTGGGCATGAAATGAGCAAGGTTTTTTTAGTTAGAGGCATCCATGTCCTTCTTCCAGAGATTAAGTGGGGCTTCTTTCAATTTTAGGATTGATGTAGTATCTTGGTCATGGAGCTGACTCTTCATGTATGACTAGCAATTCTCAATGGGTTGAAGTCCGGTCAATTGCCTGGCCATTCAAACACTTCCATCTTCTTGTAAATGAGGAATTTTGAGACCTGTTTTGATTGATGACAACGAGCCGCATCTTGCATAAAAAACTGACATTCATGGATTAAAAGAAAAGAGAGCGAATGATCGTCTAAAACTTGTACGTAATAATCTTCATTCGTTATTTACCAGCCAACGCTTTTCAAACGTTTCGCGGTAGCAATTTCTTGTCCGATTCGGGCCGCTGTTTCTTTAAAGAATACTTTTTCACTTATCAGGGCTAATGCAGTAGCCTTTTCTACTTCTGTGAGTACTCTCCTAGGTTTAATAATGCAATAGCTTGAAAATGCATAAACTTGAAAATGACATGGAAAAAATGGTAGGGTATGCAAAATATGGCAATTCTTCGAGTAACACTGGAGCATAAATGAGCATTCAACGGCAGCGCGAAACACACTGAGTTCCTATGCTTCTCAATTCTCTTTCAAAATCTTAGCTTGCAAGACGTACGATGCTATTTATCGCTAAAGAACACAAAAATACTTGATGAATTTACATACACAGAAATAGATAGAGAGGGTATCATCTGTTTTCGCGCATCAGCGTTTAGACAGACAGGTATCATCTATATTCGCGCACGCTGTATTTCCGGGGAATCTCAACAGTTTGAGATGGTTTGAAAATATGTTGAAATAATGGGTTGTGGTAATAAAGGGAGCGCGCAGTTGAGAGTATTGAAGACGCGAAAGACGACAGACCAATATATGCATTAATAGGAGTCAGGTTTTTTAGCTATTTTTTTGTCTGTGCAGGTGCAGGCGACTGATATGGTCACAGAGGGACTCGTGTGAAACCGCTATCGGAAGCGCACACCACTGAACAGGCAGAAGACGAGGGCCATACTCTGCAAAAACTAGGAGTACCATTCCCCCACCCCCAACTGTCTGAAGTAATGCTTTATTTAGACGACTTTTAGTCGAAATTATTTACAGTTACGCATAACTGTTAATTTATTTTTCTTGATATATCAATATACCAAAAAATATAAATTAACCATATATTTTATTGCTTTATGATTTTTTTATTTTTTGAAGTATAGATATAGATATCATGAACAAGAATAATATGTAGATGAGCGTTGAAAGGGAACTCTGTAAACTTGATTTGATATATCTGTATATCATGAAATAAAACTGAACCATAATATATTGGTTTATGATTTATTTTTAATTCTTGATATATAGATATATCAATAATTATTTAGATAGATATATAATGTAGACGAGCTTTAAAAGGGAACTCTTTATACTTGACTTGGTATACCTATATGTCTAGATAAAAAAATAACATGATTGATTTTATTGGTTTTATTTACTTTTATTTCTTGAAATATAGATATATCAAGCAATAAAAGTATACCATAAACCAATGAAATATATATATATGTAATGTAGACGAGCGTTGAAACGGAACTCTGTGTATCTATACATCAAGAAATGAACCATATTTTATTGGTTTATAATATGTTGTTATTTCTTGATATATAGATATACCAAGGGTGTTTGGTAATTCGATGCACTTATTTAACCCCCATACAGAAAAACGCTAAATAAAAAGATTTTCATGAGCAAACTTTGAAAACTCCTTCGTTTCCGAGAAATGATGACCTAAAATAGTTTTAGATTCCCAACGGAATAGCCTAAAACGCGCGCCAACAGCCAGCCCAAGAAATTAGATTTTACTCGTTCTGCATGGTAAGCCTATTTTAACGGGACTCTTAAACTATTTCAAGTCGCAATTTCTCGGAAACCGAGTTTTCAAGTCATTTGGTACTCGTTAAAGTCGTTTTATTTTGCATTTTACTATGTAGATGGTTAAAATATGTGCATCGAATCACTCAACACACTGTGTACATATATAATGTTTATAAGCGCTCTGTGATAGAGAATTAAATTCTCCTGCCTATTTTTATGTAGTGAATATATTTGTTACAGGAAGTATTCTAGTCGGACTGTGATTGCATCTCAAATTCCATTATTATTCTGGTGTTCCAGTGATGGGGAAGGCTGTGATCTAGAGAATGTTAAATTTTTGCATTAAAAATTACTAACTGAGAGTGATTCCTTATCCTTTTTAATGTATTGTATATAACTCCTTTGCTTATAAACTCCCGTTTGCACGTGGTTTGGTCTCATTGGATGTACAATATTGTACTGAGTTTATTGGGTCAACACATTCACTATGCATAAAGTGTGTATTGTAAGATCCAAAACTTCCAGTGCGATATTGTACAACCCGTGAGGCGAACCACGCGCAACCGGGAGCAATTTCTTTACCCAAAATCTACGGACGGCCAGCCGCGATTCGAAATTGGGTTGAAGTTGGGTTAGAGGCGAATGGAGGAACAACGGCGATTCGCGTGCAGTTTTGTGTCCGAAAAAGTGGACATTTGACCCTTAAACCACGCGTAATACAACTAAAAAACGCCTAGGAACCCGCGCATACCCACCGGCGATACGTCCTTTATTTTCAATTGGGCTGCAAACCCCCCCCCCCCCTCCTGGGGAAGGGACTTAGGACTCACAGAGGCGTAACTGTTATGTGTGCTTGTTACTATAACTTTTTGATTCTGCATTGACCTAGCTTTCATTTTTAAATGTACCAGTTTCCCGGTTATTCCAATATTTAAAAACGATTTAAATTCAAGTGCAATTAAATTGCTGCGTTAGGTTGTTCACGTATAATATAAAACATCGACTTTTCAAACACAGCGACATTAGTAGACCGTTCGACCAATTCAGATAAAAAACTTGTCTTCATATTTTGTTCATATCTGACTCAACTTCACTAAGATGTCAGCACGGTCCCATTGAACATTTAGACTTCATTGGAAAATGCCAGATTAACATGGTCAATACAACAGCAGATTATAAGAAAAATGTCGTCAGGCCGTATTTCAAGCTACGAAAACTAGCAACATTCTCCACTACCAGATTTTGGGAACCGGATCTTCAGCTCGCGGGCGTGGTCTACAAGTTTACCTGCCCGTAGGAAAGCTGTCAGGCTTCCTACGTAGGACACACCACCTGCACGCTGGAGAGAAGAGCAAAACAGCATCGTTATTCATCCAGCAGCATCTTCAAACACTTCAGAGATCCGAACCACCCAACTTGGATGCATTTCTTCCAGCTTTCAGCATAATGCCCACTTACTCCGACACAGGAAAGAAATGAAGAAAGAAAGAAAAACATTTTATTTCCAATAAAGTACAAACATGAAATGTCGATACATTGGTTTTTAAAACACCTTAACATTAACATCCTTAACTGATTATAACACATTGGTATCGTAATACCCGTGTAGAATGTTGAGACAAAAATGATTGACAGAAAAGTACAACAAAAATGAGTTCCTTTCCTTGCCTAATCTGATTTTGAACTAAGAGAGTACAATCCTCGAGACGCTCATTTGAAAAACACTTTCATTAGTGCTCACAAGTACTGAAATAAAAGCGAAAAATGCATTCAAATACCTTAGCATAGACTCTAAATTGTTATTTATACATGGTTATCGTAATACCCATGTTAAGTGTTGAAACAAATGATTCAGATCCTCAATTGCTATTCATACATGGTTATCGTATAATATACATGATATATTATTGTCGACACAGGATTTAGAGAGATGCACAAGTTAATAAAAACAATATGTGTAAAAGGATCGTTTGCATTTGGAGTGCGGCACTAAGTTTCAGTTTCTGTGTTTCAATTCCTTAAGTTTCAATTCCTGAAATTTTTGCTAGAAAGTAAAAATTTATTTCATTTTAAGTTCGCTAAGTCATTATAATATTGATCTTACTCATTCCTGTCGACTATAATGAGCATCACAAATGCTGGTTCAATGCAGCGGAATGAAGGTTGTTTTTCCACACTCGGCAGTACTTCATCTGTGGTGCCCGGAAATGGAAATGGAGCTTATTCTTTTTCTAATAAATTATCAACTCCAAAATCCAAAAATTCCTTTCGCCTATCCGACAATACTTCACCCCCTTATCCGGTGATGCCCCGCATCCGGTCATGCCTCTACATTTGGTTACGCCTCACGTTTGTTTATATCCTACATCCGGTGAAAACCCATATCCGGTCCTTCATCCCTATACGTAAGGTGTCCCAACGATAATATTCGCTATAACAAAACAGCAAATGGTTATGATATTTCTTACTTACGCTAATAGTACCGGCGCAAAGAGTAAATCGGGGTTAAAGACATGAAAAGTATTGTTTTACATTGCTAGCTGTAATATTTTCAACATAGGTGGAATCGTACCAAAGTTAACTATCTAAAATTATTGTTGTCGAATAAAAAAGGTAAGGAGAGTTTACAACAAAAAGCCTACGACAACAATTTGAGACCAGAATAAGAAGATTAATATGATGTTCTTTATAAAGTTATGACATTCGTCGAATCCGAGGCCTTTTTTAAATGTTTCAATGAGACCGCAGTAGAGAAAGTAGTTACTATAATGCCCTCACATTTAACATCCTCTCTTTCTTTGGGATAATTAATTTGGGTTTGGAAATGGAAATGAGTGTGAGTTCCTAAGAGCACAAAATCCCTGTGACACATAGCTGGAAATACTCTTGTTAGGGTGCGCGTCATTAGATCACGAGTTCGTTAAGGATACCGTCCGAGGCCAAATTTGGCCCCCCGCGGCACCCATGATTGAAATTTTTTTTAAAAAGGATCCTTAGGGTGTGGGTAATTGTGCCATGAAATATTATAGCGCAACGGACACCAGAAACGCCCCCGAGGAAGGGTCCAAAGGGGACCAAAATCATAAGAAATTTAGTTTTTTTATCGGAAAATGATCCTTAGGGTGTGGGTTATTGTGCCATGAAATATTATGGCGCTACGGACACCAGAACCCCCCCCCCCCCCCCAGCAGGGGTCCAGAGGGGACCAAAATCATAAAAATTTTATTTTTTTTGATCGGAAAATGATCCTTAGGGTGTGGGTTATTGTGCCATGAAATATTATAGCACTACGGACACCAGAACCCCCCCTCCCCCGGGGCGTTCAAAGGGGGCTAAAAGCATAAAAAATTCCATTTTTTTTTGTTGGAAAATGATCATTACGTACATGGGTTATTGTGGCTTGGATTTCCTACAGAAGATTACTTCCCACAAGTGGAGGATGTTGTCTGCAATGATGTGCTGAAAATAGTGTCTGTCAACGAATAGTGTCTGTCAACATGTGTTTACTTGTGTGTTTCGATAATAAACGGAAAAAACATATATATACGGAAATTTTATTTTTTACCTGGAATTTTTATTTCTTTATTTCGTCTACCTATATATGTGGAAAATAATTATCATAAATGGAAAACATCACGCCCAATAACACAAAAATAATCAAAAGTTGCACAAAATCATCTACTGCTGTTCAAAAACCGCAAATTTATGACGGAAGATGTTCACGTCTTGCAACAACAGCTACATGGTGAGTACTCAAATAAAATATAATATTTCTAGATGTTTTAATGCACGATATTTCTTATGTTATATTGAAATTCACAAGGAAAATGTTGCACAGTATTCTTTCATAAAAATAGATCAAAGAAACTGCATTCATGTACAAAAAATTGTCAATGATATTGCAATTCAATAGTATATCTTTGTTTTTGGGCTCTCCTGAATAATAATACATTTCAACAATTCAAATCGTATCAACTCATTGAGTTTTGATGCTAGAACAAAACCAAAGACAGTTTTGGAATCCTTAGATCATTTCTAACAAAGTTATAATGAGTCTTTCCCAAATTTTAGAAAATAAAAAAAGTTATATGGCTCCAAACCTAAAAAGTAATTGTTTGTGAAGTTATTATAAAGTATCGCTTATCACAGAATTTCTTTTTCGAAGTGTTAAAATTTTAAATTATAACTTTGTTAGAAATACTTCAAAGATTCTAAAACTGTCTTTGGTTTTGTTCTAGCATCAAAATTCAATGAGTTGATACGTCTTGAATTATACATAAAATGTATCAAAAAACTAATTTTTCGTGAAAAATAAATAAAAAAAGGCCTAAATCGAAAAAATGACTAGGTAAAAAAAGTTTACTTTCAAAAAATACACATACTGGCCAATTTTCAAGCGAATCGGACAAAAAATGGTCAAAATCCCGGACGGTATCCTTAAATCTGCTACACAGCTGGAACAATAATGCACACACGAGCGCAGGAAAATAAGATATTGCCAATGAACAACGTCGCATGTTCAAAAAGCTTCTTTATGTGCTTAAAGAACTTTCGAATATCTTAAAATTAAGACCATGATTTGAGGTCGAATACATGAGGATCGTAATATTTATATCGGGTAATTTTGAGACAAATGGTTGGGAGAAGAGTACAACGAAAATGTATTCCTTCCATTGTGTTGATATCAAATACATGAGGATCGTAATATTTATATCGGTTAAGTTTTGAAACAAATAGTTGGGAGAAAAGTACGTAGATAAATGCATTTCCTCCGTTGTGTTGGTCTGATTTTAACACTGGCTTATATTTCAAGTGGTCAAGAAAACATTGTGCATGTGATGCGTGGTTAAGAACACTCTAGTTGGTGCACTTCCATATTGAAATTTGAGCTTACGAACGTTGGAACAAGTGAAATGAGGGATTAAGGTTGAAAATAAAACGGGAAGATCCAAATTAATTTTCATCTTAGCCTGCGAGGCTGATGTGGGCAATTTTACATTAATTGCAATAAAATTAGCAATAAAAATTCCTGACTTCTTTTCCAGCATCACAAGCATCCACAGCATCAATAAAAATTACTGAAGCGTTAGAAATTAGAAAACATGCACCGATAATATATGTAAAGTACAACGAATTTTCCGACTACCTAAACTTGTTCACATAGAAACAGCATGCCGAGCACAAGAGGTTACTTGAGGCATCGTCAAGAAATGACGCCGGCAGTCTCATGCCAAGCTTCGACCAGTGCACTTCCCTCTTCCAGTCTGCTCCGCTTATCAAGCTAGCTTCCTAAATTTTACCATGAACTACTGAAAAATTTTGTTTATAATTCAGTCTAGATACTCAAAGACTTCGTACGTTCAGGTTTGGTAAGATTTGTCTTTTCTTTTTGCAGATATACCTTGATGACCACAGTAGAAGGTCGAAACGTCGTTTTTTACTTAGCGTGCTCATAGTTTTACTCTAAAGCTGTTCTATTTAAAATTTCCGATGAACTGAAATGTGATTTTAGAAAAGTGGAAAAATCGTTAAAACTTGTGATATTATAACGATGGAAATATTAAGTAATGAACAAAACATCGACCATTAGAAGCTATAGCTCGTCTCACACTCAAAGCAGACAAACTTACCCTCAGGTAGGTGGTGATGTAGCTCAACTCGGTGGTTTTCTCTTCTATGTACACCAGATTTTGAATCTGGGGAAACTTCCCATCATTCAACCGACGCAGAATTTCTCTCAATATTTTCTTATCTTTATCTACAGTGTTCAATATCAGCATATCCCACGTTTCTAGATCTTTCGCCGCAGATGTTTCCGCGACTTGTTCGACGCAATCCCAGAATTCCAATTCTTTTTCATATTTTTTCAAGTGTTCATGTAACTGTAACATCTATGTTCAGATCAACAAAATTTCTCTCAATCTATCAGTTTTTCGTTTAATTTTCTGGCGTAACTCGGTTTTAGCATAGGCCACTGAAATATAAATCACTGTCTTCAAATGACTCAACTCGGTGTTTGAAGTGAGAGTCTTCGCTGCATTTCCAGCAGCCGAAATCTATGTAGTCTAGACAGAAATAGTCGAGCTGACATCCTTGATTTCTGCAGAGGTCAGCAGACCTGGAAGGGAATGAGGACGACGAAATTTTCTCCTTAGAGGTCATTAAGGCATAGTTAGCGGGCAGCTGATCCACCGTTTGCGTTTTCAGAATTCTGCTCGGGCATTTCCTGCAGGAAGATCTCGTCATTTGTTCGTGGCCAGCGAGACTAAAGGTATGACCACATGACTGTACAAGAGGTTTGCGCAGACCGAGTCATAGTCTTCATTGCAGATTTGACACTCGAAAGCATAGTTACAGAAAGCCATCACTGAAACGTTCACGTGAGGTTTTTATTTTTTACACTATTTGGTAGAAGAATAATGTACTAGTATACCGGTTCAACCCGAGTATCGGGTTGTCCGACTTGCCTAAAAATAAAAAAAAAAAAATAAAAATAAAAAAATGATAAAAAAATAATAATAAAAAATTAAAAAAAAAAAAATAAAATAAAATAAAAATGAAGAAAAAAATAAATAAATAAATAGTTTTCTGCAAATATAGACACCAGTGGCTTCAATTTAATACCTCACTTGACCATATAGACTCAGCCAATTTTCTAAACGGACTCAGACAAATTTGGAGTTACTGAATTATGTATATAGATAATAAATCATAAATACAAATTCAATGCATCATGTGAAGACACAACTTCTTTTCCTGTTAGTTCAAATCCACTTCGTTAGATTTCCGGTTTGAATTAAGTGGTAGGTTGCTGAAAAATAAGACCATCGTAAACCGAAGAAATATGGTTCATAACAAAACAAAAACATTTTATTCAACATAAATTAAGCCTACTTGACCGTGACCTCTGGATCATCCATTTCATCCGCGAGGTGCAAAGTCCGATAAATACACAATTGTATCCCCTGAGGAGGTTGGGAGGGGGTCGGGAATGGGTAGCAAATAGACCAAGGGTAACCGTCATACCGCCCGTGTTGATGATGAACTAAGGCATTTGGAAACAAGTTATTCAACAGGTCGATTGGATTAAATTAGATGTTAGATTAAATCTCCCGATCCGCAACAACAGCGATTCAGACAGAGGCGAGGGAAAGGCATAGAAAAATAGGAATGTGGACCCTATGTAGAATATACTCATAAATAATAAGTTAAGAAAGAAGTTTATCACTGTAACAGTATCAGTTATGCTGACACTGTTACAGTTTAGGACATCCGCTACTCCAGGTTTAGGACCACCAACCTCCATGTTCTGGGTTAGGGCCTTATGAGTGAGAAGAAATTTTACTATTGATTTCCGTTTCATCTTATTCTGACGATTTTCCGCAGTGCTGCTGACCTGACCAGAAGTCACAAACTCAATTTTAATATATACATAACTAGAGTTAAATGAGAGCATGAACCACTTTAATGATAACTGTTTTCAAAAATTCCCTAATGCAATTGTCTTCAAATTTGAGTTGAACACAAAACTTAAGTTTTACCAATTGTGGTCAAAGTGTTAAGGATGCGCAATGTCCGTATCTGGGATACGAATAATATTTAAATTGCGGGTGCTGTTCGGATAGATTTATTTGTCTTTCATTCACATTTGGATGATTTCTCCAAGGAAAATATTGAATCTAGTCTTTTTGACGAATCGTTTTTATTAGTATTTTAATAATGATGGTAGTGATTGTAAATCGTTACCTAAAACGATGATAATAAGTAATGACAATAGGGAGAATAGTAACAGATAAGATCATACACAAAAGAAACACTAGTAACAACAGTCAATACAGTACATGTGGATTATCTGTCATCACTTTTAATTTATGGTTTCCTTTTGATGTTTATTCTAGGTTAAGTTTGGTTAGCTCAATTAAATCTATACCATATTAAGAGCCGCGTCCGTCCGTCCGTCCGTCCGTTCGATGTCGGCCTGCAGTGTATGATGAGCGTATCCGTGATACTTGCTTCATCAATCCACAATTTTCAGAGTATTAGTCCATCAGATTTGAGTAGGAATGAATATCACGTGAATTCTTAGGAAATAGGAACGTGTGTCATGTGATTAAATTTTGTCGAACATTATTATGCGTTTTTGACTGGCAGTGTGCACTCGGCCTCATCAACTCTCAAGGGATTGAATTTTTTTATTTCTTCGACATTTCTTTCAATCATAATCACCATCTGGTCAATAATAAATTAATTAGGCTCACCTCACTTAACCTTATGTTAACATCAAAAAGAAATTGTAAACTATAAGTAGCGACAGACAACATACAAACAACGTCAATACATCGATGTCGCCCTCGCAGCGGGGTACATGAAGGAATTCAAAGGCATTTCACACATGTTATTGAATCTTGTTATTGAATCTTCAATTCAATAACATGATTTCTTCAATTCAATAACATGTTTTCTTCAATTCAATAACATGTTTTCTTCAATTCAATAACATGTTTTCTTCAATTCAATAACATGTTTTCTTCAATTCAATAACATGTTTTCTTCAATTCAATAACATGTTTTCTTCAATTCAATAACATGTTTTCTTTAATTCAATAACATGTTTTCTTCAATTCAATAACCTTTTTTATTTACTTCAAAAAGATGTTTTCTTCGATTCAATAACACGAGGGAAAAATTACGGCCGACAAACGTTCATCATAATATTTTAGTTACCGCTAAACCTTGAGTAGCGCTAACACTTGCTTGAAACTATTTTAAAAACGTTACAAGCACAAATTTTTATGAAAAAAAATATTATCTGTGATTACGTGTGAAATAAAGTTTTTACTGTAAACTATTCTGATACAATGAAATTAATAAAATCCAAAGAATTTCACTCGTAATTTTAATTCAAAATTCAACTCTAATCAACGAGCATATGAAATAATCGTAAATGCTTTGTATAAACAATTTTTTAAAGCCACTCGTGCTTGTAACTTGGCACTCTGATTCACTCACTAAACGCTCAACATGCGTGCCTGATCACGTGCATCATCACTACTGCTGAAAATGAGGGGCGGTATTGTAGGCGAGCTAAGGGTTAGGTGCAGGGCTGCCGCTCCTTGGGATTTATCTCCAGATCTTGGTATTTCAGCCCGCGGCTTGGGATATACGAATGATCTCTCGGCAGTTTTTATCATGCATTAATCACACATAAATCAGTATTCCCAATAACGAAAAACAATGGCCAATGAAGAATTTTTCGAAATATTTTTGGACGAACTATTTATTTCAATGCAAACTCACTACGGACATGACAGCGCAGGCCTCACGTTCCGTCACGGCGGTACTCGTTCAATACCCGTTCAGTCTCGTCTGGGCGCAGTCTTGCGTCCAGGCTCTGACCGAGGCACTTGTTAATTAGATCTCCCTTGATTAGAACTTGGAAACACCAGTTTAAAAAAAGTAAGTGGTATTATCAAAGTTTCAACAGCGCTTGGTTAAGTGATCCAGAATTCAAAGATTGGTTAACTCAGGACGAAGAAAAACAGAGACGCAAGTTATTGCAAGTGTCGTCGTTATATGCTGAAAAATGCTAGCAACTATTTTCTATGAAATACAAAAATACAACTCAACAGGTTTAATTTCAAAAGTGCAGCTACATCGGTAAACATTACTCGATTCTTGCACAAAAAGAAACCGCTAAATCTGAACAAGTAGCAAAAAGTGAACTACTTAGTGCATATTTCGCTGAACATTACATTCCTTTTGTTGATTGCAAACTGAAGATAGCTATGAAGAAAATTAACCTCTCTTATGAGATTCAAAACGGCGGTGCATCTAATTTAATTCTGTCGTTAACAGATATATGTAGGCAACAAAAGTGTTCAATTATCACTGATGAGAGCAGAGATATTTCTGTAAATCAAATCTTAGCAGCGGTTGTCCGTTACTTCGATACCAGCAAAGATGTTGCTGGTGCTCTACTAGGCACCATTACCGTTGGATATGGAACAGCGTTGGGTTATTTACGGCAGTTAGAAATTCATTAGAAAGAAAAGTGTCCCTGTCAATAATGTTATTGGATTCGGAAGCGATAATTGTTCAACAATGATGTGCGTAAATTGCGATTTTCAAAAACTGCTCCGAGATGAAATTCATTCCGTTTTTGTGTTCGGCTGAGTCTGCCATTCACTCGCACTCTGCTCAAGTCAGACAGGAATTCAGAAATTTCAGGAATTTCTTAAGAAAATTACTTCCCATTTTTTTGTCGAAGTAGTAAAGGACAGAGATTTCTGTTAATTCTTGAAGTTATGAGCATTCTTATTCATAATATTCCGAAACTTGTGCAAGCCGAAATGTGCGCTTTCAAAAGAACAAGCTATGTCGGTAAATTCAGATTAGTATGATGCCTTAGTCTTCTGTCTTCAAACTGAAAGGAAACGAAATTCTGCTGATACTGCTACTAAAATTTATGAAACATTAGTAAGCACCGTACCTACACCAGCACCATGCTTATTCCAGCACCGTACCTACACCAGCACCGTACCTACACCAGCACCGTACCTACACCAGCACCGTACCTACACCAGCACCGTACCTACACCAGCGCCGTACCTACACCAGCACCGTACCTACACCAGCACCTCGCCTACACCAGCACCGTACCTACACCAGCACCGTACCTACACCAGCACCTTACCTATACCAGCACCATAACAACAAAAACCATAACGTAATAATAAGAAGAAAACAGTAATGTATTGGTATTTAGATTTATTTAAATGCAAGAAGCTGTATAGCATCAACAGTGGAAGTCAGCATGTTGTTGTTCAGTGGAATTTAAATAATGAAAATCAATTGCCTTAGACTCCAACAGCTCATTATTGAAGTAAATTAGTTAACCTAGAAATATGATTGTTTCGTTTGAGCAGATTTCTTATGAATATCAACTCTCTTTCAAAACATAATACATTAATACAACGACAACAAATTTCTGCAATCTTTCGAAGTTCAAGATTCAAGTTTATTGTTATTTGATACATTTTTGAGTGTATATCTTCACCTTCCAAATGAATTGCGATAAATTAGACTGGGTTTCGCATTTTCATCAGCCTTTGGGTACTTCTCGATACTGAAGAAAGTTCTATTTTTACAGCCCCATGTGGCGCCCTATATTATCAGTGCTCAGTAGATAACTCGAAGATTTTTTGTTATTACATTCTGAATAGTTCGGTATTCATCAATTGCCCGCGCAAGATAAAAAGGAGAACCAACGTAAAAATATACGTTTTTTTTGTTTCTATTTTGGCGAACGTTTCGGAATGTTAAAATTCCATCTTCAGTGCTGAAAAACACACAACAAGGTCAAAAATATTAAAAAACACAAAATTTAAAAAAATACGAAATATAAGTAAACAAACATCTATAAAAACTTCAATCCTATTTCTCATTCAAGTGCAGTAAAAACGATCATTCTCATTGGCTCACCTACCCACCCTTTCACACGCACATACATTCATACATTTACACATAGGAACCTAACAAACAGACGCTCGCGAACACACTCCACATTCATACACACACAGAAATATGTCAGTAGGTTGAGGCAATGTTTAGTTTGACAGCACTCAAGTCTTTATTTAAGTCAGGTCTATTGGTAGATATAAATAAAGATTCGAAAATGCGAAGATCCTGTTCGTTGTTGGTGGTACACAGAGTGGAGAAGTTTTTTATTCTGAAAGGATGATTAAATTGCTGTCAATGATCTCGGATTGCTGAATGAAAAGGAGAGGAAAGTATGCGACCGGTTCTATGGGGAATTCCTGAATGTTGGCTGTGTCTGATAAATTGTTGTAGTTTAGTACTACCTACATAAGTCTGCATGCAGCAGTCACACTTATACAAATAAACACATCCACTCCACAGGCACTCCTCCAGACGTTCTTTCCTCCTAAAAAATGAACCGATTTCAAAACTATTTCTATACAACACTCTGATGTCAACTATAGTGAAAAACCTACTAACCAGAGCTACGACTTCTCTATTCAGTTCCGAGTTCAAATAACCCAAAAAAGGTAATTCTATGTACAATTTCTGTTTTGCTACGCTCAAGGTGACATGAGAGGGACAATATTTTTTTCTCTAGAAACTTTCTGACGGAATTATCGATGATAAATTTTGGATACATATTTTTAATCAATAATGTCTTAATAAATTCTATTTCACGGTGGAATATTTAAAAACTACTAGATATGCGATATGCGCGCTGAAGTAAAGTTATTATGCAAGATTTGATTTATCCCTTATAAATAAAACTGAAATTGTTCGTACTGAGGCCAGTAAATGTTGGTTTTCTGTAGACAGAGGTAATAAGCCTAGAGTTAGACTTCTTCACGAGTACGTCTAAGAAAGGGATTTGCCCATTTTGCTCTATTTCCATGGTAAATTTAATGTTAGGATGGGATGCATTGATATAATCATAAAACCTAATAGCTTCATTTTCAGAACGGAACAAAACAAACGTATCATTCAAATATCTACGGTAGAATAAGGGCTTAAATTCTGCAGGGCATTGGGCACAAAAAAATTCTTCTCCAAGTTAGCGAAGAACGAGTTTGCTAAGAGGGAAGACAAGCTTGAGCCCATTGCTAGACCGTTAATTTGTTGGTAAGTTTTCCCTTTGAATACAAAAAATGAATCTTTCAGTGCGATGTCTAGCAAACGTTTGAATTTGTGCGGGCAGAGAAACACTGGGGAAGCTTGGCGAGTTTATTCCACTAGGTGTTGACAGCAGGATGGGAATCGGTAGATTGAGCAACTGGCTTCGACATTAGCAGCCCTTATATAAGTGTCGTACAGATACAGAATGACGCGGGATACAGACATGTGTGGAGATGGCCGCACATATGTCCCCCCCCGACAGTTGTTAGAATACCACAAAAAATAAAACGGTTACCCGAAATTCAATATTCGCAAAATGGAAGCAATCAACGAAAGAACAAAAGAAAAGAATTATAGCAATCAAGTCATGAATTGACAATAATGTATTTTACTATAATTCTCAATTCTAAACGCAAAAGAACTATTATGACATCGCTCGTAACCGTTGTACGTTAATTTACGTTAACCGTATCGCAAGTTATATCATCAAAAAGTAAAAGAAATTAACAAATGGTATCACGCCAAGCCTTAGTTTCAAACAAAACAAGCAATCACGAGGGTAACTCGAGCGAACATCATATACGTACCCTGTCGTAAAAAAAACTTCGCTACAACATTAACGCATAGTAAAACACAAGAACCGATTACATCACCGAAAATGATTATAAGGTGACGCAACAAACACGTTGATTAATAAAACGCACAACTAAAGCTAAACCCAAAGCTCTAAAACTAGCACACGGCAAAACGCATGCTAAACAAATTCAAATGCTAAATTCAAATGCTTTTTACCAATTCTCCCCCTGCCGAATCAGTTAGGTCATCCATATGATAAAAGTAACGGAACGCCAAAACCCGCTCAAGGAACAAGCAAAAAAAAATTTTTTAGAACACTAAAAAAATAAAATTAATTCACCGCAGAAAAATAATATTTTAGCAAAACCGCATTCAACTAAAAATGTTAAAACTTTTTCCAACTCATTAAAATTCGTAACTCATTACCTCAATCAACCTTTAAGAAAAGGATTCAACCACGTTTAGTACTTTTTCAACACAAAATTTAAAACATGTCATCATAAAAAAACTTAATAACTAAAAGCAAAAAGCAAAGCAATGAAAAATATGCAAAGAAGCAAAGCAACTAACTTACCGTGCTTAAATATAATCAGCACGCCGACAGCCGTGAAGAACGGTGTAAAAGGGTTATATTGAAACGCCATTTTAATATTTTTAAAACAACCTACCACAAATCAATTAAAAAAAATTCACCCGTTGCATCATCGCAAATACCTTTTGTGTTTTTCGCATAATATTTCTACTAGAAAAATTTACACCAAACAAAAATAAAAAGTCGCAATGAATCATTTTTTAAAATCCGCCATGTTCGAATTTCGAACTGTCACACAATTAAAAAAAAATGTAATCAAAACACAACATATTCAACTCAGAAATGCCACCTCTAACACCAAAACAATACAGCATGTGCTAATTTAAAATTTTTGCGTCAATATTAAAACCAGTATACTTAAATTAAACACATGGGTTAAATAGATTTAAAAATACATTAAAGAGAACACTGCGCGCATATTTTATCGCGTGTTTCATGCGATTTGCATTTCATTTAACCGCGCGCCAGATTTTCAAATAATTTAAAATCTAACACTTATAATTTTTCTGTTAATAAATCTTCAATTAATTTAAATAAAATTTTTCAACGTTATCATTTTTCAAGCTAAACTCTTCGCGCACCGCCGGATTTACTTGGACGGCCTGCATCCCTGGGACGTCCAGCCCGCCCTAAGTGTGTCACATTAACCACCACAAGATCGCGCGCAACTCTAATTATTGGTCCTGATGGAGGACCCTTGGCGGCCTGCCCCGCACCATCGCGTAGGAAAAATTTTCTCGTTGCGTCGCCGTCAACGTCTGTACCTCCTTCTTCAGATGGTATAGGACAGTTCCCATAATCATTGTAGACAGGATCAGACCCATAATGATGATGTCCGTCAGCCGGTCGGGGAGCAACTCCATCTTGGTTACCGCGTTTTCTTTGACCCACTGTTCGTTAACGGTTGTGGAGTGTGTGGACAAAGCCGATACGAGGGTATCTACGTCGATGTTACTCTGTGCGTTACCCATCGAGCACCCTCTCCTGCAAGTGAAGGATACAGAAAAATTAGCATGGCCGTATTCAACGAAAATAAATACAACATATAATTTGGTATCAATCTTGGTTGACTCCCAAGGGTCATTGAACCACGATAACTCTCGCGTACGAAATATAGTCGCCGATCGCTGAGAGAAAAAAAAATGTGGCAGGTGACAAGACAACTGCCTTATGAATTTAATTTAAATTTCTGCTGATCGTCGAACGATCGGAGTCATTCACATCTAGATCAGCGACCTTCTGGTCAGATAAAAATAGCTCGGCAAGACCGCAAGTGCGCGTATCGCTGCATAAATTCCTGGCTCAGCGAACTCAATTCACCGCCTGGTCAAACGTTCACAATTAAAAATTGTCAATTTAGCAATACCAATGTCTGAGTGAATTTGAGAAAGAAATTAATAAAACGTCCTAGCGACACTGAAAGCTAGACGGTACAAATTCCTCAGGGTAATTACCTAACATAACCTCCTTACTTGAGCATAAAGCAACATTAAAATTAACATAAAAAATACAACGCATTGATTAGTGAGATTAATATGAACGCAAAGCATATTGCACAGAGCAAAAATGCGTCTAAAATTACGATTATATTCCGAAACATTATTGGTAAACAATGGTAACTACAGTAACAGGCTAAAACGGTAAAACGGAGTAGACAATGATAAAAAGGTAAATCGTTATTCTTCGATTGGTTAGAACGTCATACAGTCCAATGAATTCGTCGTTTTAACTCACAGATTTTAACTTTTTGAGTGGTAAAATATGGTTAAGGTTACTTCTAACGATTTTCGATCCAATTTTAATATCAGCGTAATTACGTTTAACCTTTTGGACTACTGCTGGACCAATCCAAGTTAATTCAAGTTTATGGGTCTTGTTATGATTCCTTAATAGGACTCTATCACCCACGTGAATATCCTTATTGCGCCGCTTAAGGTTTCTATAGAGATTTCGCTCTGTTGTATTGTTAATAATTAAATTTCGTATATTTTCTACTGTTCGAACAGCTTCTCTAGCTCTAATATTCACTAAATCTATTTCTTCATCAAAACTGTAAGTTACTGACTCTAAACTGTCAGCCTGATAGTAAGCACACGTATCGCGATTGAACATAATATAGCTTGGTGTTTCGCCAATAGTAGAATTTAAAGAATTATTCAGTGCATTTTCTACTACTTCCAATAATTGGTCCCACTCTACATTAACAAGTGTATTAATATAAAGTTTCAGCAGATTCGTAATTTTTTTATTGTTGCGCTCCACAATTGCATTAGAATGTGGGCTGTAAGCCAAAACTTCTCTTTTTGAAATGGCATGTAATTTTGCAAATTGTTTGAGAGCCACTGATTTAAACTCCCAAGCGTTATCCGAAATGAGCGTCTTAGGGTAACCTAGTAATGAGAAACAGCTGCTTAAACAAGAAATCACTGTTTCTGTATTTCGATTTGAAATTGCATACAAACGACAAAACCTCGAGAAAAGGTCAATCACCACTAGAATATATTTATTTCCATTATCAGTTACTTTAAGTGGGCCAAGCAGATCAATTGATACAACTTCGAAAGGTTCTGTGGCTATTGGAGCTGTTAAAATTTTAATTGGGACTGAAGGTCTCGCTTTAATGATCTTGCAAACTTCGCAATCGCTAACAAATTTTCGCACAAAAGTTTTCTCTAATTGATTCCAATATTTTAACTTAAATTTAAACAAGGTATGCTTGTAATCGACATGATATAAACTGTGGATCGCTAGGATAGCTTTACTCATTAATGAATTAGGAACAACTGCAGTCAAAATTGTACTCGGTCGATTATCGATTTCTCTACGTCTATAAAGAATATTATTTAACACTAGAAATTTATCTAAGTCAGGAATAGTCGAAACACTGTCATGCAACAAAGCATTCTTAAGCCCCATACAGAAAACGTCATTGTTTTGTTCGTCGATAAATTCCTTAATCGTCCAAGATATTTCAACTTCAGTTGGTACGTAGTCTATCAGCGCGGGTCTAGCGCCCTTGTCTGCTGCACTGTCAGCATCGTCTCGAGTCGCGGGCAGGTCAACTACCTCGCTTCTTGTCGTTCGTTTGTGTCGTGCTCGAGTCTCCACAACACAAACTTCTGATTCAAATGCGACTTCCAAATCATCACAAGAATTTAGTTCTTTAAGAGTTAATTTCTCGTTATTAACAGGTAATCTGCTTAAATAGTCTGCAACAACGTTCTCCTTACCAGGCAGATATTTTACAACCGGGTCAAGGGAATTTACATCTATGCACCAGCGAGCCATGTTAGTGTCATCAGGTAATTTTTTATTAAACAATGGTGCAAGAGGACGGTGGTCGGTGTAGACGCGAACCGTATATCCTGTAATTAAGTATTTAAAATGCTTTAAGGCAGCGTGTATCGCGTAGAATTCTTTTTTGGTAGTCGAGTACCTACGCTGGCTGGAGTTTAAATTTTTACTATAATAAGCTATGGGTCTTAAAATTTTGTCGCTTGAATCATCCGCTTGCATTAATACAGCACCTATTCCTGAATTGGAAGCATCAGTAAACACATGAAAGTCCTTGTTATAGTCGGGATGTCTCAGAACTGTGTCAGAAGTTAATAACGATTTCAGAAACTCAAAACTCTTTTGACATTCGTTAGTCCAAGTGTAAACTACATTTTTTCTCAAAAGATTGTACAAGGGACTTGCTACTTCAGCGAAATTTGGTAGGAAGCTGCGAAAATAATTCGCCAAACCTAGAAACTGTTGTAATTCTTTAACATTGGTTGGCGCTCGGCATTCTTGCAATTTTTTTGAATATTTACATTTAATTCCATCTGCGGCAATGATATGGCCCAAATACTCGAGTTCTTTTTTAAAGAAATGGCATTTCTCAAGCTTTAAGGATAATTTACCGTCTCGCAGCAATTTAAGCACCATTTCTATATCAGTTAAATGTTGAGTTTTATTTTTAGAAAATACCAAGATGTCATCGAGGAATACAAACGCGAGCTTTCCCAAAATGGGTGAGAGCGCTGATATCATGAGTTTTTGAAATATTCCCGGACTCGTTGAGAGTCCGAACGGTACCCTACAGAACTGGTACTTACGGTAATTGACGCTAAAAGCAGTATACTTCCTACTTTCTTTTTCCAATTCAATTTGATGGAATGCACTGCGCAAATCAAGGTTAGAGAACCACGTGTTACCTCCTAACGTTGCTAGGATATCGTCAATGCGGGGAATTGGGTAAGAATGTTTAATCAAAACTTTATTCAAAGCACGGAAGTCGATAACGGGCCGTAAATCTCCCGATTTCTTTTTAACTACAATGACAGGGAAATTGAAGTCAGAGGACGACTCCTCTATTATTCCCTGATCGAGCATATCGTTGGTTATTCTCATTACCTCTTCTTGGTACTTATGAGGTATGCGGTAGGGAGCTAAATTTAACACAGGCGCATCAGTCTTCAACTGAATATGATGCTTCAAAATATTCGTGACTCCTATTTGTTCGTTTTCTAAAGTCACCACATCCCTAAATTTATTTAACAAATTAACTAAAGGTAATTGAATGTCTTCTTCCGTACATGAAATATCATTTACTGTTAACTCACGTCGTAACTCCTTTTTTCCACTTTCTCCACTTAATAAATTTACATTTACTTCTGCATTAACATCTAACTTCTTGTCATCAGCAAGAATTTCTCCTCTGCCACGAGTATCAGCATCCAACTCAAGTTTACTATCGACTATGGCATTAATTCCACCACCTGACGAAACAACCTTAGTCGTACCCGACCCCGCGACAGCATTTACTTCAACATCACTAGCATCTCTGAGCGCTTTTTCCACATTTGTTAAAAATACTTCGCTCTCAATCTCATTAGCTCCTATTAATTCCGCATGACATAGCATAGAATTCTCAGAGAGATACACTGTTTCATCACTTGGATTCAAAACCATAATCGGTACCACACCGTCTTCATTTATTTGCACAATTGAATCAGCTATAAGAGCACCATTATCAAGACATCTTTTCTGAATGACGTATTCTCCTGCAATTGGTTTCTTAAGGAAGCCATAAATGACATTAAGTGAATTCCCAGGCACTTCAGCCTGATTGCAATGAACGATTAATTGCTTCGTACTCAATGTCTGTGCCTGAGCTACCGCAGCTCTCATTGTCTCGCAGTCAGCATTTTTTTTCCTGCAGTCAGCATTGTTTCTGCCGCAGTCATCATTTTTCCTGCTGCAGTCATCAATTTTTAACCTCCTGTTGCTCTTCCTCGCAACAGCAATCTCCGACAACAGACAGTCGCTGTTAACTATCTTTCTCATTACTACTTCTCTACTTAACAATGGTTCCATATTTAAATCTTGAAAAGGAATTGAAATATTATTCCAAAGAAGTTCTTTGTCCTTAAAGTTAATTATTGCATTTGTTAATACGTCTCGACCTAGTATCAGGTCATATTTGAATTTCGCCTCCTTGATGATGAGTGCGCTTGTTTTAATTACTCTACTAGTGCCGGGGATTTTAATAGCTAACTCCACCTCACCAGTGACGTCACTTTTTCCGTTCACGCCTTTCACTCTTAATTTACTCGGCATTACTTCCTCACTTAGATTTTTAACCTGTCTGAAACTCAGAAGACACTTGTCTGAGCCGCTGTCGAGCAAAGCGCTTAAATACTGGTCATTATTTTTGAGAATAATGGTCGGTTTTTTGGAATCCTTGAATGATATTAAACCAGCATCATTTTTGTTAACATTTTTTACAACGGATACCGAAAAATATGATTCCACAGTCTTGTCTTGATAATGATCATTCTCAAGCTCTTTTTCTTGCAACAAGTTATATCTATTTTTACATTGAAATAAGGGGTCAACATACGACTTGGTTATCTCGGTTGCATCTGGAACCTTTGCCACGGTCTCTAGTTTTACGAGGTTAGTACCGTTAAATACCTCGGGCTCAATCTGTTTCAACTCCCCCTTACTACCTTCACCTAGTTTAAAAAATCGCTTGACTTGCACTCCGCCCAATGAACTTCACTTTGCCCACGGTTCGTGCTACCCCTACTGCGTAAATACGCCCTATAGTTACGGACTTCCGAACCGCTCGCTCTACAATTTTTTACTACGTGAGTTCCGCCACAGGCGAAACATCCCCTCGGCATTTGAGATCCTCTTTGAGATCTGCACTCGAAGTGCCCTACTGTCGAACAACTGCTACAGTACGGGAATCCTGGTTTTTTCGTTCCTGAATTTCCTCCTGAATTTCCTGAATTTCCTGCGAATTGTACAGAACCAGAACTACTACTATCTGATTTCATCATATTACACTCTAGGTATCCATTTCCTCTATCTCCTACATAACTGTTAAACTCTCTACCTCTTGAGCGAGGATTCCGTGCGAGCCAGGGCCTAGGTACAATCCTACGTGCCCCTGATCGGAAATTCCTACGGTAATTTCCTATACTTCCGTAGTACACTTCGTTCTCTTGGAATTGATCTGGCTCCTCCAAAACTTCCTCGAATTCACTAGTTACTTCACCTACGTAACTCTCGCTCTCCTGTCTGACAGGATACTTTTGCGCTAGTATTTTCTTAGACTCGCTCTGGCTTCTCACCGCGGAAATTAACATGGCTAACAGCTCCTCTGCAGTCGAAAATTGTGTTTCAAAAATTTTTCTAGCGAACGTCTCATCAAATAAAGGACCTAGAACCCCCAACGCCAGACTGTACGACATGCTGTCGCCTACGAATTTTTTTAACTCAGCCTGCGTGGTGCAGTTCTGGAAATAAGCGTGGCGCTGCCACCCGAGTGAGTTTGAACTAAGAATACTCTCTGTTAGCTTCCTTATTTTTGAAAATGCGTTCACGATCTGAGCAGCAAGTGCATTGTTTTTAACTAACTTCAACTCATTTAGATCGCAAGCTAATGCATGGATACTTTTCTCTCCTTTCGAGACGTAAATGTCCTCTAGTATCTGAACTACCTGATCGAAAGAATAATTCAAATCGGTATTTACTAACTTAGTTACTACACTATTGAAATCGCCGATGTTCTTGTTTGCAGAACGTACCAAAAATTCCTTTCTACGCTCATCACTAGTGGCATCTGGTAATAGGCTCATATAGGCCTTAAGATTTTGAATATGTGTCGAGAATGTTTTGTTCTCTAGGAACTCCCCATCATGTAATCTACGTCTTCCACGGAACGTAGGAAGCTCGGCATTAGTCATTATTGTACCGACAGAAGGAACATTGAGATTTGCAGCGATGTCACGTGCAAGTTGTGTCGTGTTAACATTACTAGGTCCAGCACTAGCATTAGGCCCTGCTGTGTTAGGAGCCGCTGTGTTAGGAGTCGTCATCTTGCTAACTACTGGGTTACTCACTCGTCCGTATTTAGTTACAGTATCTCTCTGAGAATTCTATGCTATGTCATGCGGAATTAATAGGAGCTAATGAGATTGAGAGCGAAGTATTTTTAACAAATGTGGAAAAAGCGCTCAGAGATGCTAGTGATGTTGAAGTAAATGCTGTCGCGGGGTCGGGTACGACTAAGGTTGTTTCGTCAGGTGGTGGAATTGCAGCGATGTCACGTGCAAGTTGTGTCGTGTTAACATTACTAGGTCCAGCACTAGCATTAGGCCCTGCTGTGTTAGGAGCCGCTGTGTTAGGAGTCGTCATCTTGCTAACTACTGGGTTACTCACTCGTCCGTATTTAGTTACAGTAGGTTTAGTTCTTACTACTTCGTCCTCACTGTCCAAGGAATCAGAGAAATCCGACATGTGTCGTTTTTCCTCGAAAAATATCCTATTCTACTAAAAATTAACAATTCACTACCAAAATCAGTTAAAATTCATTTAAAAATTAATATCGTACACCGAGAATGATAATAAACACCCTAAAACAGTTAAAATGATAATAAACACCGTAAATGCATTTACAACACCCAAAAATTAATGAAACACACACCTTGAAGAACCACAAAAAATTAATAATCCCACTTGAATTAATAATCACAAATAGTAACTAGGAATATAGTAGCTTCTAATACGTACAAACTACATAGAAAATGAACTAGCGTTAATCTCTAGTCATCAATAACGCTAATAAAATTACGTAACCAATACTTCCAATTAAATTCAGTAAATAGTGGCACTTCCAAACACCACAATCAGTGCAAATCCTTGTGATTTCTTAATAAAACGTGCAGAGTGCTCGTGAATGCCGAGGCTTACGACAAGGCGTTAACAAAAAAATTGCTCCTCCACAGCAAAGAACGTGAAATTCTATCACATTAAAGCTTCAAAAATTGAAATCGAGGTGAATCACACACTTCTACTAACACTCCTATTCAAATGGCAATTAAAATTTGACACGTACGTTGCAATTGAAGTGAAAGACTGGTAAACTGCTACGTTCCAGATTCGTTGGACAACGTGTCTCTCTCACAACTCTCAGAATGCAACTGATTTTGAGTGCAAACTGCGGCTCAGCGATTTCAGCTGTACAGGGAACGGGCGTGGTAAAAAAAAACACGGCAATAAGTGCAACAAAGAAGACTAGCTGCTCGGGACAGAGCGAGATAGCACAAACAAAGAAAAAAATTTTTCCACAAAAGACTTAACTGTGTAAAAAACTGAAGACAGCTGATCACGTCTCTTGCAGGCAATGATGGGACGCTGTGATGCTGTAGGCAACGTTGTCGGCTGGTACAGCAAGATTATACTGCGTTTATGCTGTGCACCACGTTGAAGAAATTACACTTTAAAAATGAAAGTTCGTGTCTCCTCACTGCTACAGTCACTGCTACTGTTCTTGGTGCAATCGTAGTAATTTATTTCACACAAAACAAATTGTTCTTAGTACTTGTGGATGTGAATTCACTTCTTGTAGATGTAAAATTCACTCAATGTTTGACGCTGGGAACGCTGCAATTTTGACTTGAAAAACCAATTCGATAGTGTCGTTTTCACACTCGTAGACCAAAATTTTGGTACGCAGGGGTGAGTATAAATTAAGAAATACTGTAAATCTACAGTAAGCTTCCGTCAACAATTCTTTAGAGACAATGATTCCAAACACAATGACTGTTTCTTCAGGTTGCCAGAGCTGGTTGTTTTCGCTGGAACACATTTGGATTTATACTGTTCAAACTATCTTCACGGAGAACTTGATCTTCGGGTAACACTTATGCGAATGTGAGTTCGAATCGCAACATACGCTGGCCACCACTTAATGTGCGGGCAGAGAAACACTGGGGAAGCTTGGCGAGTTTATTCCACTAGGTGTTGACAGCAGGATGGGAATCGGTAGATTGAGCAACTGGCTTCGACATTAGCAGCCCTTAGATAAGTGTCGTACAGATACAGAATGACGCGGGATACAGACATGTGTGGAGATGGCCGCACAAATTGAGCCCTGTCGTAATTCATAATGGTGAGATTGTCGTAAAATATACGTTCTAGTAAAACATTAATTGATTCTTCTAGCAGTACGTTTGTATACATGGATTCAACATCAAAACTACACATGAACAAATTTTCTATGCCGTCAACAGTCGATAACTCGTTTACAAAATGATACGAGTTTTCCACGGGAAATTCACTGTTACAAAAAGGTGTTAATACCGGCACTAAATTTGAACAAAGTTTAGAATTAGGGGTATTACAGGCAGACAAAATTGGTCTCATCGGTACATCTGGTTTATGAATTTTAAGTAATCTATATAAAACACCAAGTTGAGAACCCACCGAACGGCACGTATTGTATATTGCGTCTTTTAAAATTCCCAGCACTCTGTCTTTTTTAAGTGTATAATTGATCTTGTTTTCTACTTTTAGCACCAGCGTCTTTTTGTCGATGATTTCTTCACGAAATTTTTCCCGATCGGCAAGAATGGATTCCATTTATGAGATATAGTCCAGTTTATCGAGTATTACAACTCTTTTCCTTTATTTGGTTTGGTAACATGTATCGAATCGTCAGTGCCTAATTTTTTGAGAACTGAAAAATCGATCTGTTTGAACATTGCGCAAGTATTTTTATTAAGGTCAAATTTGTTATAGAATTTATGTGCCAGATTTTTCAAACTGCGGTGAAACATTTCCTGATTGTTATGAATAAAAGGAGTAATTTGAAATCTAGAGAGTCTTGCGTACAAACGCTCAAACGCTAAATAATATATGTGAAAGTTCAATTTCGAAATTGGTAAACCGAATTCTAGTCCTAAGCACAAAACCCGTTTTTCGTATGACGATAAAACTCTATTTGACAAATTAAAAATTACCGTTGATGGTTCAATGCTATTGCACAGTGGAGAGACACCTAACCTGACTAGTTTGTTAGTTTTTACTTTTATAATGTTGGCAACATATTACCAACGTTACTTATTTTTCGTTTTTTTTTGGACTTATGTGTTTTTTAATATTTTTGACCTCGTATGTTTTTCAGCACTGAAGATGGAATTTTAACATTCCGAAACGTTTGCCAAAATAGAAACAAATAAAAATGTACATTTTTACGTTGGTTCTCCTTTTATCTTGCGCGTGAGATTCTCTAAGAATCGACCAATTGGAAATATAATCATTAATTTCCCTGCCCGGTTAGGTTAGGCGATGCTACCCAAAGCTCCGCACCCACCTTGCGACGCGTCACTGCAACTCTTCGCTGCGGTGGCGTCGCAGAACAACCGCTGCTGTACAGACCAAGGTTGCCAGATAAATCAGTCAGCTGATGGCCACATTTTACGAGAAAACGTGGCCAAAATGGCCTATACAAAATATAAAGACTTTATTTCGCTTAAAAATCGCAATATTATTAGACTTAATGCTCACTTTGACGATATGATGACGAGAGCACCTCATCGAGAAATTGCAGGTCTTCTGTTTCTTGGGCCGTGCGATTACTTGAAAATAGAGAAGCAAATTTTTCATTTCCCCGGCGTTAAAAAAGGACCAATTTTGAGTAAATTGACCATGAAATGGCAAATCTGGCAACACTGGACGACCGACTTCTGGACGAGCGCGATGTTGCAGATGCAGCAAGGCTGCCGAAATTAATACGTTTGTACAAATTTGGTACGAACTGCTTTGATGCAAATACGAACTGCAAATGTCACTTTGTTGCACATTGGGTACGACGGTAGCCTATAGCGCCGATTTTTTTTAATTTTGCATTTTAGCAATAGGTAAACAGAATTAGTACGTTGTGATAATTTTTGGTACGTTTTATGGAAGTTTTGGTAAGTTCAGCAGAATTTTTTGGGCAGCTCTGCAGTGGTGGGTGTTGTCTGCCACTAGTTACTGCGTCTGCAGGAGTTGTTGTCTGCCACTTGTTACTGCGTCTGCAGGTGTTGTTGTCTGCCACTAGTTACTGCGTCTGCAGGTGTTGTGTTCACGTCAGCTGTACCACAGATGTTAACTAACAATTATCCCCACCATCACCGGCCAAAACGTCTCATTACTCATGGTTAAACGATGCAATTTTGAACATTCAGGCAGTAAGATGTGCAGGAAAATGGCGGCGTGCTGGCAGAAACTAATCACAGGTTGGTGTTCAGGAAGTCAAACAGCTCATCCAATAGCGTTACTCCACCAAACAGCTCTCATGCACCTCGTACCCCGTCGTATGTATTGAAAACATCAACTATCCCACCTTTCCCCACGCTGTGCGATACGCTGTAAGGAGAGACAATTGGCTGTGAAGATATTTAGTGTCCGAACTGGGCACATTTCATGGGGGAATAGATAATTGGTTGTGTCCACTTAAATTTATCTACATGAATTCGACAAGTCAGTAAATATTGGACATGTTTCGGTAAAAAATATTGGACATGTTATGGTATTGAGTTACTAAAACTTGCAATGCTGATGTCGTGTTGATGTTGAATGGATTTGAAACATAAGTGAAAAACAACCCCATATGAATTTCGATTGCTCCATTTCAAAATAATTTAGTTAGGCATGAATTTCATAATGAACATCGCGACTTTTTGTGTGAAATAATTGTGAAGTAGGCCCTATGTTAAAAAATTACAACAAGAAACAATTTCCTGAAGCTTGTAATAGACTGAATTTTCAATTATGTTAATGATTTACATTCAACTGAAAAAGTATATCCAGTTGTCGAATTCTATTCCTGAAATTTAGCTCAACCACAGCCAATTCTAGATTGGTTGTTCGATAATATTACGTAAAGTAAATCTATTTTTATAGCCTGCTGCGGCTCCCTAAGATGTAAATCTTCAATGAAAATTAGTCAATTGGTAATTTATACGTGATCGTCATCTTGGATCATGGATCATATTGAAGATGCATTGTAGAAAGTTGATAACTTGAGTTAGGCGATAGGTGAGAACTCGACTTCCCAAACACAAACCGTTATCAGTGTCTGCTAGCACGCCGCCATGTTCCTATGCAGCTTACTGCCTGATTATTCTAAGTTGCATCGCTTGCCCAGTTATATTCATTGTGCAGCTCTCGAAAAATACATGAATTAATTTTTTAAGAAATAATTTACATAAAATGAGCTAACTTGCAGTAGCCGCGGCTCTCTACATCAATTTGTTTAACTGAAGTGTCTCTACTGTGAAAATTAATGAATAGCACTGGGGCACTTCAGCCGTAGGTAATGTGACGTGTTAGCTGATGGTGGTGGGGATGTTGTTGGTTGGCCGTAGTATAGGTGTTGTCTGCCACTAGTTACTGCGTCTGCAGATGTTGTCTGCCACTAGTTACTGCGTCTGCAGGTGTTGTCTGCCACTTGTTACTGCGTCTGCAGGTGTGTTCACAGCAATGTCCCCACCACCATCAGCTAATATGTCTCATTGCCTACGGCTAAACGATGCAATTTGGTATATTCAGGCAGTAAGCTGGACAGGAAAATTTCGGCGTGCTGTCAGTAACTGACAACAGATTTGAGTTTAGAAAGTCAAGTTTCTTAACCCAAATTACTCTAACTCAAACGAATATCTTTTTAAAAGCTCCTGTGGCCTAGCAGAGACCACTCCTCTCACAGGGCTAATGCTCAGCAGTAATCTACCCATCGTTCATGCGCGTCTAGCCTGACTCCCAAAAATAGTTTATATTATGTTAAAAGCAGTCCATAAAGGCATCGAAATTTCGTAACCGTTGACACTCAGACTAATTTACATAAGGTAGGCCTAATATCGCAAGATTGAAAAATAGAAGTGAAATATTCTTCATTTACTAACGTTCGAATTCACAAGTAGGTAATGCATTTATAATTAGTTTTCGATATTATTAATTTATTTCAAATTGGACAAATTTCTTTACTAGGGTGAAGAAATTGCATATGAAAAAGAACGGTAACTAATTCATTTTCTGGTAGAGTTATTCGACCCCAAGAGAAATGCTTCGTAGGATAACATGCCACCTCTCATTTGTGATGCTATTTGCATTATTTTCACTTCCTATGTTTTTCACTTTATAAATCAGTTCTCTAACGTTTTACGTCAATATATACATTCAAATTTTGGTTCTGGTGTAGTTACAGAGCTACAACCATGCACCTACACCAGCATCAAAACAAAAAATTCCATAACGTAACAATAAGAACAAAACGATAATGTGTTGTTATTTACATTTATGTCAGTTGGAGAAGCGATATAGCATCAATAGTAAAATTCAGCATATTGTTGTTCTGTGGAATTGAAAACTAAAGTAAAAAATTCCTTCCATCCAATTCGGATGACTTATCATAGAAATAAATTAGTTTACCTTCATTTTTTTTCTAACAAACTTTGTGTGAATGTAACAGAATATGCTTATTTATTCGACAGAAACAAATTCTTTCAGCACCCCAAAGTTTAAGATTTCAGAATAATCAGAAGTACGATATGATGTTGGAGGAATATATGTAGTTCTAAAATATATATTCGGTAACTAGACTGGGTTCGAACATTCGCATTGACTCAAAAGAGAAAAAAAAAATAGTACAGTAGTAACTCTTAATTTGAAGCCATACACGGTGCTTCAAACTATATTATCTCCGTACGGCAGTGTTAGTTATAAGACATATAGTGTTAGTAATAAGACATTTGAAAAACCAATGATTAAGATCATTTGTATCAGGCTTGATTGGAAATACAGCATCCCACAGATGCCGATGTTTGTTTGTTGTTTGTTTAATAACTGTATCTTTTGTATACATTTGATTTCACCCACATCTGGAAGTTTAATTTAAGAAAAATGTAGAACCCCGCCTATTTTGACGGTTGTGTGCTCGAATAAATAATATTCCATTGGAAAAAACATTCGTATTTCCTTAAATTATATTGTATACGTCTCCATTTTCTTTCACAGAATTGATCAATCAATTCCCACACTGCCGATGCAATGTAAAAATAAATCAGTTGCCGCAAAAAATGATTTCCATAGTCATAGAAAATTTTTTCACGAACGTGATCAACTGAAATAATTGAGTTCAACGCTCTCCCTGCAACACACGCGGTCGATGTATTAAATATCATTATTGGACTTTGTACTGTATCCTAAATTACTGGCTTATTAGAACAGGTAAATTAATGGCTTATTAACACAGGTTTATAAAGCAGAGACGGTAATACATGCACCGAGGGGATTTTATTTCTTATTTCTAATGGAACATTGAATTGCTGCCAATGATTTCGAATCGCCGAATGCGAAGGAGAGGGAAGCACGTGGCCAGTTTTACGGGAAATTCCTGAATGTTGGCTGTGTCTAATGAATTGTTGAAGTTTGGTACTACCAACATAAGTCTGCACGCAGCAGTCACGCATAGAAATAGACACATCCACTTATCAAATCTTTCTTTCCTCTTGAAAAATGAACATGTTTTAGAACTATTTCTTTCAAACAATCTTACGTCTGAAGAAAAAATTTCTACCGAGAGACGACTTTTCATTTTGGTACTGAGTCGAAACAAATTATAGTTCTAAGTACATTTTCTGCTATGCTTGCTCAAGTTGACAATAGAGGGAGAGTTTTTCTCATCTAGAAATTATGACACAGAATTTTAAATGAAAACTTTTAGTTACATATTCGGATGTCTAATTTTCTCATAAATTCATTTTCACGGTAGAATATTAAAAATTCTTAGACATAAAGTTTGCACGATGAAATCGAGTATTAATGCAAGATTTCACATGTCCCTTGTAATTACAATTGAAACAGTTCGTACCAAGACCAGCAAACGTTGGCTTCCTGAAGACAGAGGTGATGAGCCTGAAGGTGAACGTTTTCACGAGTACATCTAAAAATAAAATTTGCCCATTTAGTTCAACTTAAATTCTAAATTTGAGATTGGACGAGATCGCTCTATTTCTAAAGTAAATGTAACATTAGGAAGAGATACATTGACATATTCGGTAAAACAAGCAGCTCCATGTTCCGAGCGACACGAAACCAACACATTATCCAGATATCTACGCTGCATATCAACACATCGCTCCTACATCCGTGGGTCATCGCCAATAAGGAAGCGGTAACGGCAGGCCAGGCATGATCTCAAACAAAGCAAATGCCTACGTAAATAAAGCCTGTGTGTCGAGTACTATGCACACGCCGTGTTGGCAGAATGTCTTTTGTAACCGTAGATTGTAATGAAGAGCTGAGAACTATCATTAGTTTCTGATTATTCCAATTGTATTCAGCGTATTGTTCGTATTGCCTGCGGTTATGTGAAGCTTTTTTGCTTATTGAACGCATTAGTTGCGCAGAGAGCTCTTGGTGCACTAGAAGGAACTGGGGAGGGTTGGTAGAAGCGTGTCTATTGTAGTGTAAATCAGCTTGTATATTGTAGGGTACATTAGCATCTCTATATTGAAGCATAAATCGACATGTCTATTGTCGCGTAAGTCAACCTGTCTATTGTAGCACAAATCAACATGCCTGTAGAAGTTCATATCAACAAAATAATCCAACACAACCAGAGCTAGCCTACAATTCTCCTTTCCGTAGGGATGCTCTGAGAGACGCTGACACTTGGACGTTCGCGCGGTTCTAGTCCATTGATTCAGTTATGAAATGGCCTCTGACGGTTCCGAAATATACGTTACAATATGAAAGTACGCGAATGGACACTTAACAATACCGCATGACGCAATCCGCTTTCAATTATGAAAGTTCATAAATTCAATACGGTATATTCATATCAGTTGAAATGACCCATGAAAAACTGAACTTCAAAATCTTAAAATGTACTGGGTAATAGATTCGATGGCCAAAATTTGTCTTTATATTTGTTTGAAACACTTTTTATTACAATTATGTTGATATATTCAATTTAAATTTTTTATGATAACTATAATATTTGAAAAAAACGTGACATTTCTCCGTATATGTTTTACGGAGTAGAAATGGCTTCACGTTGACTTGTGAGCCTGTTGTGCGCCCCATCAATATATTGAGTGTTTCTTGCTGTCGCCACTATCGTTACTTCTGTGTATGATCTTATGCATTGCTGTATATTGTACTGTCATTACTTATTGTCACTGTTCTAGGTAACGTTGTTTCAATTACTCTCAAAATCATCATGATGGTTAGAATGATGAATGTAGTTTCAATAAGTGTAATCCAAGTCTAAGTTTAGGCTTCCATTTCAGTTTTCCAATTCTTGATAACTAACTTATTAATGTTATTGTCAAAGTTCAATTTAATATTATTGTTAACTAACAATTTTCCCCACCACCATCAGCCAATGTGTCTCATTGCCTACGGCTAAACGATGCAATTTTGTATATTCATAGAGTAAGCTGTATAGGAAAATTTCGGCGTGCTGGCAGTAACTGACCACAGATTTGTGTTCAGAAAGTCAAGTTTCTTAACCTAAATTACTCTAACTCAAACGAATATCTTTTTAAAAGCTCCATTAAGCCTAGCAGAGACCACTCCTCTCGTAGAGCTAATGCTCAGCAAGTAATCCACCCATACTTCATGCGAGTCTAACCTGACTCCCAAAAATAGTTAATATCACACTAAAACTAGTCAACGAAGAAATCGAAACTTTGTAGCATATGACGCTCAGACTAATTTATCAAATGTAATATCGTAAGATTGAATAATAGAAGTGAAAGATTATTTATTTAATAAAGTTCCAATCTACAAGAAGAGAATGTATGCATAATTTGTTTTCGATGTTATTCATTCATTTCTAATTGGGCAAATTTATTTTTGAGAGTGTTTTGATTGACTCTAAAATGAATTGGTAACTAATTCATTTTCTGGTGGAGTTATTCGATCAGAAGAGATATGTTCCGTAGGACAATATGCCGCCTCTCATTGAAAAGAAAAAAAAACGTTCAATTTCCAATAAAGACGTCGCAAAAAAGATAGTACCATCATTGATTTTTAAAATATCTTAAAGATAATACACTTAGATGATACACACACATGAGTATTGTAATACCCATGTCACGAGTCGAAAAGAAGTGATTGAGGGCAAAGTACTCCTAATGTTGCTTAATCTACATTTGATTGTATATGTAATGACAATTATAAGAGACAACACAATTTCATAGACGATGTATTTTCATTGTGGAGTGAGAACACTTTTGACAGTTTACATGTACATGACATAAAACTTCGCAATTCTTGACGCCAGGAAATAATATTAGAATTGCTTGTTTCGGCAGGTGTTCAAAAATGTCATTTCAAGGAAGCATGAAAAAATATAGATATAAGCATGAGGACCAAGGAAATTACAAAATTTCTATTACTTATTAAAAATTTTTAACATAACGGTTATAGTTGATAAGCATTTTATTTAAGTATAAATGGATGATCACACAACAAATTTATATTTCTTTACGTCAATGCTTTACAAGAATAAAGAGAAGACGAGTTAGGTAATGTTACAAGTTGAGAGTGAACAGAAAAAAGACCGGTATCTCTAGTTAAACTGCTAGTTGTTAGTTTAGTATACACAATTGTGCATATGTACATGTAAATATATACATATATACATGCACATACAAACCTACGCACATACATACACCTAACACGCACACATACACAAATACATAACTATGCACCGAGACAATCACAATACATATGCGTTCTACAAAAATGCTGTGCGATGTACTGAAATATAGGATAATGAGCAAAGGAAGTTCGTGACAACTTTTCAGTATGTTTTGCTGCTTGCAATTACTAATGAAATATTGTAACGATGTTAAATTAAACATTGTAAAGAAATGGTCATTGGTTGATTAGCGTCTTAATTATCATCTTGGGTGATCGCATGACAAATATATATATATATATATATGTATATTTGTTTAGAAATGTTTTACAATAATGAAGTAAAATGAAGTATTACGTAGTGACACATTCACCTATCATCGCACACATAGCGTGTTCACGTACACATGTACACAAGTAAGCATGTGCGCAAATATCAGCGTAAACTAGTCGGTATAAACTAGCATTCCAATCGAGGGACTCGGAGAAAATATCTTTTATCACGGTATGAATTTCATGATATTTCTGCACTAAAAATCGTGGCACAAAACAGTCTACCTGAGTCAGATACATGGAAACGATTGTTCTACAACTGTTCCCAAGTACAGAATATTTCCAGAAATACGTGAGGCTGAGGTGCGGTTGTTATAATATAGTCTAGAGCGTAAGAGATGATATGATAATTTGCACTATACTAGCCAAACATGAGCATTTTTGAACGTGAATACGAAATAAAATATGAATGTCCCATAAGGGTTTCATATTAGAAGAAAAATCACATTCTTTTTCAAATATGGTGCAGAATGTCTGCAATTGATAAGCATACATAGGTACCATGACGGCCTAGTTTGATGCTTGCACAAAAACGGAGAGGATAGACATTAAATGCATCCTGTGGCTGGTTTATTTAGTTTAAATAGAGCTTGTTAATTCATGAAAGCAATAAAGATACTGAACTTTGTGGTTTGAAAACATAACATTTTACATGTACAAGACATCGAATCATTGTTGATGCTATTTGCATTATTTTCCACTTCCTATGTTTTTGTTGCTGTATAAATCAGTTCTCTAACGTTTTTTGTCAATATATACATTAAAATTTTGGTGCTGATGTAGGTACGGAGCTACAACCCTGTACCTACACCAGCACCATAACAACAAAACAAATACCACAACGTAACAATAAGAACAAAACGGTAACATGTTGATATTCACATTTATGTAAATGTGAGAAGCGGTGTAGTATCAATTGTAAAAGTAGCATGTTGTTGTTCTGTGAATTGAAAAATAAAATAAAAAAATCCTTCCATTCAATTCTGATGACTGATCATAAAAATAAATTAGCTTACCTTCAAAAATGTTTTAAATGATTCAACTAATTGTGTGTGTACGCAACAGAATATGCGTATTTATATGTTGGAAACAAATTCTCTTAGTTTCCCGAAGTTTAAAATTTCAGAATAAACGATATTGCAATACAATGTCAGGTTAATATTTTCACTTCTCAAATGAATATACGGCAACACGACTGGCTTCGAGCATTCGCGTTGTATAAATATTGGGTAACCTAAAAGTGGAAAAACAATTTAAAAACTTTTTACAGCCGCTCGCGGTGCATCATACTACCGACATTCTGTACGTCACATATGGTTGTGTAGTTATTATTACACTCTGAATTGCTCAGGATTGATCCAAAATTTGCACGGGTTGAGTTACGTTATGTCATCTGAGATAATTGACTTCCAAGCACACACCTGAGGTCTGTTTTTGTAAACACGCCGCCATTTTTACTAAGCAGCTTACTGCCTGAATATACAAAATTGCATCGTTTAGCCGTAGGTAATGAGACATTAGCTGATGGTGGTGGGGACATTGCTGTGAACACATCTGCAGACGCAGTAACTAGTGGCAGACAACAACACCTGCAAACGCAGTAACTAGTGGCAGACAACACCTGCAGACGCAGTAACTAGTGGCAGACAACACCTGCAGACGCAGTAACTAGTGGCAGACAACACCTGCAGCCGCAGTAACTAGTGGCAGACAACACCTGCAGACGCAGTAACTAGTGGCAGACAACACCTGCAGACGCAGTAACTAGTAGCAGACAACACCTGCAGACGCAGTACTAGTGGCAGACAACACCTGCAGACGCAGTAATTACTGGTAGACAACAACACCTGCAGAAGCAGTAACTAGTGGCAGACAACACCTGCAGACGCAGTAACTAGTGGCTGACAACACCTGCAGACGCAGTAACTAGTGGCAGACAACACCTGCAGACGCAGTAATTACTGGCAGACAACCACACCTTCAGACGCAGTAACTAGTGGCGGACAACACCTGCAGACGCAGTAACTAGTGGCTGACAACACCTGCAGACGCAGTAACTAGTGGCAGACAACAACACCTGCAGACGCACTAACTAGTGGCAGACAACAACACCTGCAGACGCACTAACTAGTGGCAGACAACAACACCTGCAGACACAGTAACTAGTGGCAGACAACACCTGCAGACGCAGTAACTAGTGGCTGACAACACCTGCAGGCGCAGTAACCAGTGGCAGACAACAACACCTGCAGACGCAGTAACTAGTGGCAGACAACAACACCTGCAGACGCACTAACTAGTGGCAGACAACAACACCTGCAGACGCACTAACTAGTGGCAGACAACAACACCTGCAGACACAGTAACTAGTGGCAGACAACACCTGCAGACGCAGTAACTAGTGGCAGACAACAACACCTGCAGACGCAGTAACTAGTGGCAGACAACAACACCTGCAGACGCACTAACTAGTGGCAGACAACAACACCTGCAGACGCACTAACTAGTGGCAGACAACAACACCTGCAGACGCACTAACTAGTGGCAGACAACAACACCTGCAGACGCACTAACTAGTGGTAGACAACAACACCTGCAGACGCTGTAACTAGTGGCAGACAACAACACCTACAGACGCAGTACCTAGTGGCAGACAACAACACCTGCAGACGCAGTAACTAGTGGCAGACAACAACACCTGCAGACGCACTAACTAGTGGCAGAAAACAAAACCTGCAGACGCAGTAACTAGTGGCAGACAACAACACCTGCAGACGCAGTAACTAGTGGCAGACAACAACACCTGCAGACGCACTAGCTAGTGGCAGACAACAAAACCTGCAGACGCAGTAACTAGTGGCAGACAACAACACCTGCAGACGCACTAACTAGTGGCAGACAACAAAACCTGCAGACGCAGTAACTAGTGGCAGACAACAACACCTGCAGACACACTAACTAGTGGCAGACAACAACACCTGCAGACGCACTAACTAGTGGCAGACAACAACACCTGCATACGCACTAACTAGTGGCAGACAACACCTGCAGACGCACTAACTAGTGGCAGACAACAACACCTGCAGACGCACTAACTAGTGGCAGACAACAAAACCTGCAGACGCAGTAACTAGTGGCAGACAACAACACCTGCGGACGTAGTAACTAGTGGCAGACAACACCTGCAGACGCACTAACTAGTGGCAGACAACAACACCTGCAGACGCACTAACTAGTGGCAGACAACAAAACCTGCAGACGCACTAACTAGTGGCAGACAACAAAACCTGCAGACGCAGTAACTAGTGGCAGACAACAACACCTGCAGACGCAGTAACTAGTGGCAGACAACAACACCTGCAGACGCAGTAACTAGTGGCATACAACAACACCTGCAGACGCAGTAACTAGTGGCATACAACAACACCTGCAGACGCAGTAACTAGTGGCATACAACAACACCTGCAGACGCAGCAACTAGTGGCATACAACAACACCTGCAGACGCAGTAACTAGTGGCATACAACCACACCTGCAGACGCAGTAACTAGTGGCATACAACAACACCTGCAGACGCAGTAACTAGTGGCATACAACAACACCTGCAGACGCAGTAACTAGTGGCAGACAACAACACCTGCAGACGCAGTAACTAGTGGCATACAACAACACCTGCAGACGCAGTAACTAGTGGCATACAACAACACCTGCAGACGCAGTAACTAGTGGCAGACAACAACACCTGCAGACGCAGTAACTAGTGGCAGACAACAACACCTGCAGACGCAGTAACTAGTGGCAGACAACAACACCTGCAGACGCAGTAACTAGTGGCATACAACAACACCTGCAGACGCAGTAACTAGTGGCAGACAACAACACATGCAGACGCAGTAACTACATAGTGGATGACTACAACACCTGCAGACGCAGTAACTAGTGGCAGACAACAACACCTGCAGACGCAGTAACTACATAGTGGATGACTACAACACCTGCAGATAAGGCACTATTTGTCACAAATATGACAGTAGTTTCCTTTCATTGATTGAAATATTATCGGAGCGGTCAACTTTCACTGAGATAATGTCGATAGTTCACTTGTCGTCAATTGATATAAAATAAAACGCAAGGTGTCTCCTCAAATTGTTAAATAAATGAATGTATTTATGTCATTTTCTGTGCGTAATTTCTCTTATTTTATTACAATGAGAATTTCGGTGAATAAATTAAATTGTTTGGTCCGTCTCTCTCTTCACGTTCTTAAAGGATGCTCAATGACCGTATCTGTGATACGAGTTCCACCAGGGCACCTGTGATAGAATATTTTAAACACAGGCACAATAATGATATATATATTTGGTGCCATCCAAGTCTGTGTGCTTTATTTAAGAAAAGTGTCTTATCCCTTCATTTTTGACGGCTGTTTGCTGTAGTGAATAAAGTTCGTTCAGATAAGACGGTCTTGTCACCATAAATTATCTTGTATCCATCTACATTTCCTTTCACAGAATTGATCCGTCAATTATTCCCACATTGCAGGATCAATATAATAATAAATTAGTTACCATAGGATATATTTTCTTTAGACATAGAAAATGTTCAGCATGGAATGGTGTAGGACGGACGTGATAAACCGAAATAATTCGATAGTCATGGTCATATTGTTTAACATTTAATTTTGTTTAAATGAAATACCTTTAGTTTAAATATTAAATATCATTACTGGACTTAGCACAACATCCCGAATTACTGGCGTATAAAACGTAGTAAATGGCCAAATGAACAATATTTCTTCCATGAATTTTCCGAAACAAATTCGGGTTTTGATATATTATCTGTTTATTACTTTAAACGACGAAATTTAATGGGTAAATATGTAGCGTTGGTCAGTCATCGATTTTCTGCTTTTCGGTGCCTGAACCTAATTTATTGAATCAAAATAAACAAGTTTTCTCCTATGCACTTTCCGTCTCCAATGGGAATTTTACGATTTAAAGCGGTAAGTTTAGTTTCGTCTTTGATTATATGAATGCGCTCGAATAAACAGCTACTCATCGATTTTCGAATTTTTGTTGCTTGAATCATGGTAATAACATCGAAATAAACAACTTTTCTTCCATACACTTTTTTCATCAAATGAGTATTCAACGAGGTTATAGCGGAACAGAGCGCTGGAAGCGAGACGCCATTGTAGTGTTGCCATACCACTTGATCGAAGAATTTCTTTCCGCTGCAAACACTGGAGTTGCGGTAAGTTATTTACCGCTATAGCTAATAAAATACTCATTTGAGACGGAAAGTGCCTAGAAGAAAACTTGTTTATTTCGATCTAATTAACTACGATTAGACACCGAAAAGTGGAAAATCGATTACTGACCAACGCTACACATTTACCATTTAATATCATAAAAACACGCAACTTTATTTTGAAGTTTCTTTACAAAATGTGTTCTGCCTATACATCAAAGCACTTTTCAAATCTTAACCTTAACGACTGCCGGATATTAGGAAACACGCCTGGCATTGCACAAATCTCACCAGCAGCCACTGCAATTCTGGCCACGAGATCTTCCTCAGCTTCAATGGGTGTAGCAATGGTTCCTTCTTGCTAAAACTTATTTACCAAATATCACTCAACCTAAATTTTGTTATTGTAAACTGTAATAGAATAGAAGTGTTTGTAACGTAAATTCAAAGTAAATATTGCGATTAATTGTATAATTAAATTTCATCCCTTAAAACAACAAACAGCTAATATCTCAGAAACTCGAAAATTTATCAAATTATTTATAAAAGAAAAGGGTTTATTTGGTCAATTTCTACTTGGTGTGCAATATTGTATCTCTTGTTCTGAACACCCTGGATATATAACAGCGACGGTACTACATCGTACTGAGTGGAAAATTTTTTCAAATTTAAAGGATGATTTAATTCCTGACATTGATATCGAATTGCTGAATGCGAAGGAAAAGAAAGCACGTGACCAGTTCTGTGGGAAATTCCTGAATGTTGGCTGTGTCTAATGAATTGTTGAAGTTTGGTACTACCAACACAAGTCTGCACGCAGCAGTCACGCATAGACACATCCACTCCACAGGCACTTACCCAATCTTTCTTTATTTCGTTCTAAAAATTAAGTGATATTGAATAAATAATTCTACAAAACACTCTGACGTCAACTGAAGAAAAAACTCACTCCTTCGAGATACGACTTCCCCTTCTGGTTCAGAGTTCAAATAACCAAAAATGGTGGTTCAACTTAATTTTTCTGCTTTGCTTGCTCCAGGTGACAATAGAGGGAGAGTATTTTTTATCCAGAATATTTCGAAAGGAATTAACAATGATAAGTTTACTGCTTAGCGATCTCAGTGTTATTCAGTAATTTTTTGATGAGTTAATTTTCATAGTGGAATATTTCGAAGTCCTAGACACAAGGTATGCGCAATGAAGCAGAGCATTAGCACAAAATTTGACACATCCCTAGTAACTATAACTGAAACAGTTCGTACCAAGACCAGTGAACGTTGGCCTCCTGAAGACAGAGGTAATGAGCCTGGAGTTGGACTTCTTCACGAATGCATCAACGTACAGAATTTGCCCATTTAGCTCTACTTTAATTCTAAATTTGATATAGGAATAGAATGCTCTATTTCTAGAGTAAATGTAACATTAGGGAGAGATGCATAGATATATTCGTCAAAACAAGCAGCTCCATGTTCCGAGCGACACGAAACCAACACATTATCCAGATATCTACGCTGCATATCAACACATCGCTCCTACATCCGTGGGTCATCGCCAATAAGGAAGCGGTAACGGCAGACCAGGCATGATCTCAAACAAAGCAAATACCTACGTAAATAAAGCCTGTGTGTCATGTACTATGCACACGCCGTGTTTGCAGAATGTCGTTTGTAGCGTAGATTGTAATGAAGAGCTGAGAACTATCATTAGTTTCTGATTACTCAAATTGTATTCAGCGTATTGTTCGTATTGCCTGCGGTTATGTGAAGCTTTTTTGTTTATTGAACGCATTAGGTACGCAGAAAGCTCTTAGTGCGCTAGAAGGAACTGGGGAGGATTGGTAGGAGCGTGCCTATTGTAGTGTAATTAGGCATATCGACTGTAGCACAAATCATCATGCCTGTAGAAGTTCACAATCACAAAATAATCATCACAACCCAAGCTCGCCTACAACTCCTCCACCACAGGTATACTCGGAGAGACGCCAAAACTTGGACGCACAGGCGCTTCTGCGACATAGTTTCAGTTGTGCAAGTAGCCTTTGACGGCTCCAAAATTTATAAAATAAATCAGAAATGAGTACATCGTATGGACACAAACGTCGCTGCATGACGTAATCCGTTTCATATATGAAAACTCATAAATTCAATTTGATAAACTGATATCAATTGAAATAAAGCATGAAAAATTGAACTTTTAAATCTTAGTATGTATTTAGTAATAAATTTAATCTTCAAAATTTGTCTTTATTCATGTTTAAAACAGTTTATAATGCAATTTGGTTGGTATATATATGATAAAAATTTCTACGGTAACAAAAATATTTAAAATGTATATTATTTTTCGAACGGGTTTCTATGGACTAGAAATAGCTATCACGTTGACTTGTGTGCCCGTTGTGAGCCCCATCGATGCATTGAGTGTTTTTTGCTGTCGCCACTATCGTTACTTCTGTGTACGATCTTATGCATTGCTGTTTATTGTACTGTCATTACTGGTTCTCATCATTCTAGGTAACGATTTTACAATTACTCTCAAAATCATTATGATGGTCAGAATAATAAATACGAGAATAGCTACCATAATTGAAATCTAAACTTATGTTAAGGTTTACATTTCAATTTACCTGTTTTTACTTGAGCCGTTCAATGATTTCGCTCGCTGTCAACATCACAGAACGAAACGCTGCCTAACCTAAACCTACCCACCCAAACTTGGCCAGGCTGTTACCGGTCCCCTTAACTCCAACCTCTATGGACGCAAGTATAGCACATTAATTTATGAGTGCTAAGTTTTAACCCAGCGGCAGGTTTGGTTCAATTCTCAATAATTACCGTGAAGACAATAACGAAAATTTCACTGAATAATACTGATCACAAAATTAGCGAGGATAACACTGATGGTAATGAAATAGAATAAGTTCTTTTAATAATTAATTGAAATGAATTACTTTAGTTTAATTTATTTATACGTGTATGACATGCAATTTACAGTGTTGATATGAAATTATGCAAGCATATTATTTGTAGATGATGGTACAACATGAATATAGCATTCAAGTAGAAAAATGTATTACACTTCAACACAAATGTATTTTTTTGCCTTTTAGGTAAAACCTCATTTTCAACATCAAAAGAATTGAAGTCAGTGAGTTTTCCCACTAAAAAAGTTTTAAAATCCTTGGAACATTTCTAACAAACTAACAGATCCCGAGTTCCCAATTTGTACATTTTATTTCTTTTATCACGGTTCAAAACAAAAAAATTTGGAATATTTTAGTAAGACAGAAAATTCCACATCAAAATAAAGCGAAATAGAAAATAGGAAATTCGGAACTCTTAGTTTGTTTGAAATGTTACAAGGATTTCAGACCTGCATTTGAATTTGTTTTAACGTAAGCACTCATTGACTTCTATTCTTTTGAAATATCTCAAAAATAACTAAAAACTAATGTTTCAAATTTTTCCAAAAACTAAGGCCTAAATCGAAGAAGTTATTCGAGTAAAATGTGTTTTTTTCAACAAATACATTCACAGGCCAAATTTCAGACCAATCGATTCAAAATTTAAAAATCGCTGGGTTGTCCTGCCCAAATTAAGATTTGCAAGTGTAGTCGTAGTTGCCACTAGGTGTTGTCTGCCACTAGTTACTGCGTCTGCAGGCGTTGTCTGCCACTAGTTACTGCGTCTGCAGGTGTTGTCTGCCACTAGTTACTGCGTCTGCAGGTGTTGTCTGCCACTAGTTACTGCGTCTGCAGGTGTTGTCTGTCACTAGTTACTGCGTCTGCAGGTGTTGTCTGCCACTGGTTACTGCGTCTGCAGGTGTTGTCTGCCACTAGTTACTGCGTCTGCAGGTGTTGTCTGCCACTAGTTACTGCGTCTGCAGGTGTTGTCTGCCACTAGTTACTGCGTCTGCAGGTGTTGTCTGTCACTAGTTACTGCGTCTGCAGGTGTTGTCTGCCACTAGTTACTGCGTCTGCAGGTGTTGTCTGCCACTAGTTAATGCGTCTGCAGGTGTTGTCTGCCACTAGTTACTACGTCTGCAGGTGTTGTCTGCCACTAGTTACTGCGTCTGCAGGTGTTGTCTGCCACTAGTTACTGCGTCTGCAGGTGTTGTCTGCCACTAGTTACTACGTCTGCAGGTGTTGTCTGCCACTAGTTACTGCGTCTGCAGGGGTTGTCTGCCACTAGTTACTACGTCTGCAGGTGTTGTCCGCCACTAGTTACAACGTCTGCAGGTGTTGTCTGCCACTAGTTACTGCGTCTGCAGGTGTTGTCTGCCACTAGTTACTACGTCTGCAGGTGTTGTCCGCCACTAGTTACAACGTATGCAGGTGTTGTCCGCCACTAGTTACTACGTCTGCAGGTGTTGTCCGCCACTAGTTACAACGTCTGCAGGTGTTGTCCGCCACTAGTTACTACGTCTGCAGGTGTTGTCTGCCACTAGTTACTGCGTCTGCAGGTGTTGTCTGTCACTAGTTACTGCGTCTGCAGGTGTTGTCTGCCACTAGTTACTGCGTCTGCAGGTGTTGTCTGCCACTAGTTACTGCGTCTGCAGGTGTTGTCTGCCACTAGTAACTGCGTCTGCAGGTGTTGTCCGCCACTAGTTACTGCGTCTGCAGGTGTTGTCTGCCACTAGTTACTGCGTCTGCAGGTGTTGTCTGCCACTAGTTACTGCGTCTGCAGGTGTTGTCTGCCACTAGTTACTGCGTCTGCAGGTGTTGTCTGCCACTAGTTACTGCGTCTGCAGGTGTTGTCTGCCACTAGTTACTGCGTCTGCAGGTGTTGTCCGCCACTAGTTACTGCGTCTGCAGGTGTTGTCTGCCACTAGTTACTGCGTCTGCAGGTGTTGTCTGCCACTAGTTACTGCGTCTGCAGGTGTTGTCTGCCACTAGTTAATGCGTCTGCAGGTGTTGTCTGCCACTAGTTACTACGTCTGCAGGTGTTGTCTGCCACTAGTTACTGCGTCTGCAGGTGTTGTCTGCCACTAGTTACTGCGTCTGCAGGTGTTGTCTGCCACTAGTTACTACGTCTGCAGGTGTTGTCTGCCACTAGTTACTGCGTCTGCAGGGGTTGTCTGCCACTAGTTACTACGTCTGCAGGTGTTGTCCGCCACTAGTTACAACGTCTGCAGGTGTTGTCTGCCACTAGTTACTGCGTCTGCAGGTGTTGTCTGCCACTAGTTACTACGTCTGCAGGTGTTGTCCGCCACTAGTTACAACGTCTGCAGGTGTTGTCCGCCACTAGTTACTACGTCTGCAGGTGTTGTCCGCCACTAGTTACAACGTCTGCAGGTGTTGTCCGCCACTAGTTACTACGTCTGCAGGTGTTGTCTGCCACTAGTTACTACGTCTGCAGGTGTTGTCCGCCACTAGTTACAACGTCTGCAGGTGTTGTCTGCCACTAGTTACTGCGTCTGCAGGTGTTGTCTGCCACTAGTTACTACGTCTGCAGGTGTTGTCCGCCACTAGTTACAACGTCTGCAGGTGTTGTCCGCCACTAGTTACTACGTCTGCAGGTGTTGTCCGCCACTAGTTACTACGTCTGCAGGTGTTGTCCGCCACTAGTTACTACGTCTGCAGGTGTTGTCCGCCACTAGTTACTACGTCTGCAGGTGTTGTCCGCCACTAGTTACTACGTCTGCAGGTGTTGTCCGCCACTAGTTACTACGTCTGCAGGTGTTGTCCGCCACTAGTTACTACGTCTGCAGGTGTTGTCTGCCACTAGTTACTACGTCTGCAGGTGTTGTCTGCCACTAGTTACTACGTCTGCAGGTGTTGTCTGCCACTAGTTACTACGTCAGCAGGTGTTGTCTGCCACTAGTTACTACGTCTGCAGGTGTTGTCTGCCACTAGTTACTACGTCTGCAGGTGTTGTCTGCCACTAGTTACAACGTCTGCAGGTGTTGTCCGCCACTAGTTACTACGTCTGCATGTGTTGTCTGCCACTAGTTACTACGTCTGCAGGTGTTGTCTGCCACTAGTTACAACGTGTGCAGGTGTTGTCTGCCACTAGTTAATGCGTCTGCAGGTGTTGTCTGCCACTAGTTAATGCGTCTGCAGGTGTTGTCTGCCACTAGTTACTGCGTCTCAGGTGTTGTCTGCCACTAGTTGCTCTCCGTGGCACAGCGGTTAAGGGATCGGACTTGTATGCTGGAAGTCGCGGGTTTGTTCCCAGCGCTGGCGCGGAGATTTTCCCCGTTGGGTATAAGGGAAAGCTCAAGCACAATACCCCACTCAACCCAGGTGTCGGAAATGGGTACCGGCTTTACGGGGGAACCGTCATGGTGTCCTATATATAGGGTTAGTTATAAGACATTTGAAAAACCAATGCTAAGATCATATGTATCAGGCTTGATTGGAAATAAAGCATCCCAAAGATGCCGACGTTAACCTGTTAGTTACTGCGTCTGCAGGTGTTGTCTGCCACCAGTTACTTCGTCTGCAGGTGTTGTCTGCCACTAGTTAATGCATCTGCAGGTTTTGTCTGCCACTAGTTACTGCGTCTGCAGGTGTTGTCTGCCACTAGTTACTGCGTCTGCAGGTGTTGGGTTCACGGCAACCGTTCTAAAGTTGCTCACTCACATGTTTCCCCACCATCAGCCATCATTTGTCTCATCACTCACGGCCAAACGATGCAACATTCAACATTCAGGCAGTAAGCTACACAGCAAAATGGCGGCAGCTCGCAGAAATTGAGCATTAGTTTGTGTTCAGGAAGTCGGGTACTTAAATGACGGACTAACTAAAGCAAACAGCTTTCTTTCAGTGCATCTTGACGAGCTTGTACTTTATCGGAGATACAGTTCACATTATGACAATCACATTACTAAACTTCTACTAATTAGTAACAATGGCGGTGTGCTTACAAAAACTGACCTCAGGTGTGGGCTTTGCAGTTAAATTCTGAGATGACGTAACGTAACTCAACCTTGGCAGATATTCCTATGCATTCTGAGTAATTCAGAATGTGACAATAACTAAACAATCGCATTTATGTACAGAATGTCTACAGCATCATGCGCCGCGAGCGGCTGGAAAAAGTGTAAAAAAACATTTTTCAGAGTTGTTTACGATTTGTGCTCGTGATCGTCATTGCTCGAACCCAGTCTAGTTGCCGTATATACATTTAAGAACTGAAAATATTAATCTGACATTGTTTTGAAACATAGGTTATTCTAAAATTTCAAACTCAAGTAGGCTGAAAAAGTTTGTTTCCATCTAATAAATAAGCACATTATGTTACATTCACACGAAATTATTCGAATAAACTGTTGAGTTGTTCAGGCTAACTAATGTATTTTTACGGTCAGTCGTTGGAAACAATTGGAAGGAATTTTCACTTTACTTTTCAATTCCACTGAACAACAACATGCCGACTTCCACTGTTGATGCTATATCGCTTCTTACATTTACATAAATGTAAATATCAATACATTACCGTTTTGTTCTTATTGTTACGTTGTGGTATTGTAGTTATGGTGCTGGTGTAGGTACGGTGCTGGTGCAGGTACGGTGCTGGTGTAGGTACGGTGCTGGTGTTACGATGCTGGTGTAGGTACGGTGCTGGTGTAGGTACGGTGCTGGTCTAGGTACCGTGCTGGTGTAGGTACGGTGCTGGTGTAGGTACGGTGCTGGTGTTATGATGCTGGTGTAGGTACGAGGCTGGTGTAGGTACGGTTCTGGTGTTATGATGCTGGTGTAGGTACGGTGCTGGTGTAGGTACGGTGCTGGTCTAGGTACCGTGCTGGTGTAGGTACCGTGCTGGGGTAGGTACGGTGCTGGTGTGGGTACGGTGCTGGTGTGGGTACGGTGCTGGTCTAGGTACCGTGCTGGTGCAGGTACGGTGCTGGTGTAGGTACGGTGCTGGTGTGGGTACGGTGCTGGTGTAGGTACGGTGCTGGTGCAGGTACGGTGCTGGTGTAGGTACGGTGCTGGTGTGGGTACGGTGCTGGTGTAGGTACGGTGCTGGTGTAGGTACGGTGCTGGTGTAGGTACGGTTCTGGTGTAGGTACGGTGCTGGTGTAGGTACGTTGCTGGTGTAGGTACGGTGCTTGTGTGGGTACGGTGCTGGTGTAGGTACGGTGCTGGTGCAGGTACGGTGCTGGTGTAGGTACGGTGCTCGTGTGGGTACGGTGCTAGTGTAGGTACGGTGCTGGTGTAGGTACGGTGCTGGTGTAGGTACGGTGCTGGTGTAGGTACGGTGCTGGTGTAGGTACGGTGCTGGTGTAGATACGGTGCTGGTTGTGTTAAGGTGCTGGTGGAAGTACGGTACTGGTGTAGCACGTATCTACTCCAGCACCATAATTTCAATGTATATATCAACAAAATACGTCAGAAAACTGATTTCAACAGTAATAAAACCATAAGAAGTGCAAATAACGCAAATAGCATCAACAACCAGAGGTAGTATGTTGTCCTACCAAGCATTGCACGCATGATCGAATACCTCGACCAAAAAATGAATCACTTACCGATCGAATGCGAAATAAAGCAAACACTGTGTAAAGAAAATTGCCAAATTAGAAATGAATGAGAAATATCGGAAACATATTATAAATGCATCATCTGCTTGTGGAATTAGATTTTCATTATATATAGAATATTTCACTCCCATTATTCAGGCCTGCGATATTACATTTGGTAAATTCGTATGAGCGATAACTGTTTCCATTTTCGAAATAAGATTCTGATGGAATTCCACAATAGTGAATCTATTTTGTGATTCAGGTTTGACCTTTTATAAGAACGATGGATGCAACACTAATTGAGCATCAGACGCGTGAGTGTAGTGGTCTATGCTCGGTTCAACGGAGTTATTCTGAAGTATTTGTTTGTCTTTGAATCCTAATGGTTAAGCAACTTGAATTCCTGAAACTTATCACCCGAACGTATCATTTCGCTCAATCATTGTGAGAGTTGTTTGGCAGTGTATTTATTGTGTCATTGTAATACTTGAACCCAGATTTGGGACATCCGTCACTCCAAATTTCTTGGTTTAGGACCACCAAACAGATTTTCATTCTAGGGTAACTGCAAGAAAGGAATTACAGGCATATTTGCCACCGTTGCTAGCGGGGACTATACCATTTTGTTCGCAGTTTTCATTTTGGTGCCAACGACTGGACCATCCAACGAGGCCCTGGACAGGAGCATGCCGAGTTAGTCAGGATCTATTTGTGCCACGACTGATCGTTATCACCTCAAATGTAGCAAACCCATGCTTCTATACACTAATTTGACCAAGTTTGAACTCAATACCAGCACCATCATTGTACATCTCCTAGGGAACAAAGATGATGTCCTCGTGACGTGATGATGTACTTAGATGTATGTGTGAAAAAGTCCAGCTTCAACGTTTATTGGTCTTGGTACGAACTATCACTTGTATTTACAAGGGACATGTAAAGTCTTGCATTGATACTCGATTTCATCGTGCAAACCTTGTGTTTAGGATTTTTGAATATTCCACCGTGAAAATGAATTTATGAGAAAATTAGAGATCCGAATAAGTATCTAAAAGTTATAATTGAAAATTCCGTGCAAAAATTTCTAGATGAGAAATACTCTCCCTCTGCTGTCACTAATAATAATAATACTAAAAATGATAATAATAATAATGAATAATAATGGCATCTACGGATGCTTCATTTCCAATTTCATGCCTGATACATATCACCTTGTACATTGGATTTTCAAATGCCTTATAACTAACACCAGGACGACATGACGCTTTCCCCCGGTCAAGCCCGGTACCCACTTCAGACACCAGGGTAGAGTGGGCTATTGTGCTTGAAATTTTCCCCTATGCCCGACAGAGAAAATCGCCACCATGGAGCAGCGGCGGGACTCGAACCCGGGTCTGCCTGCACGGCGGCAAGTTCGATAGTCACACGGCTAAAACGAGCTCAATTCGATAGTCACAATTTCAAGGGTTTCCAACAATGGAACGTCAGTATAGAGCGAAGATATATCATAACTGACCAATTGTGTGCAATAATATTTTTAATCTAGTCATGTGTACAATGGATTTGATCGTACAAATTTCTTGAAACTCTCAGTGACTGAAACCTATATCTACTTTCAAGGCAAACTGTATAAACGAATCGAAGGACTTGCAATGAGCAACCCCCTTGCCCCTACTTTAGCTAATATTTTTCCGTGTCATTTAGAAACTAAATTTCTCGCAGAGTGCCCAATGGAGTTTAAACATATATTTTACAAACGTTACCTTGATGACACCTTTGCTATTTTTAATGACCAAAAGCATGCTCATTCATTCCTAAATCATGTAAATACGTATCATCCAAATATAAATTTTACGATGGAAAGCGAATCAAACAACTCTTTAGCGTTTTTAGATGTCATAATTCAGAAATCTGATGCAACTTTTTCCACTTCAATCTATCGGAAGCCCACTTTTACTGGTCTAGGGTGCAGTTTTTTCAGCTTCTGCCCAATGATATTCAAAATCAATAGTATCAAAACGCTTATTCACAGAGCATATTCATTGTCATCTTCCCTCAGTATTTTTTCACAAGAAGCTGATATCCTCCGGGCCTATTTTAAAAATAATGGTTACCCACATACGATGTTCGATAATATTCTTCGTAAATTCCTTAACAAAATTTTTGTACCGAAACCTCCGGTTTACACAGTGGATAAGCGGAAGATATTCATATCACTGCCATTCATTGGTCCAAATTCATACTCAATGACCAAATATTTTAGTAATGTTTTAGCGAAGTATTACCCACATTTGGATTTCCATATATCATTAAAGAATAATCACTCTATTAAATGCTTTTTTCAATTCAAAGAGTGCAGAGTGCCCCTTGTGTGTTACTCTCCAATATTATTTATGACTTTCAATGCGGAGCTTGCCAGAGCTCCTACATTGGGAGTACGCAGAAACAGTCCGCCATTAGATTCTATCAACATTTGGGCAAATCTTTCCGAACCAAACTCCAGCTTTCAGTCGCACCTCATTCATCCCCTAGACAGCACTGTGACAACACCAACCATCCTCTATCTCTGAATCATTTTTAAATTTTAGATTGTACTTCTAATACTGATTTGCGAATTTTAGAATCATTGTACATTTTAAACTTAGGCCTGTTTTAAATATTGGACAATCTGCCGCTCCTCTATTCACTATATCTTAGAATTTCTTTATATTTCACTGTTATATATTTCTCTACTTTAAATAAACGGTATGTATGTTTTTTCTGTTTACAGATGGTATTCATTGATAATGACATTGTTTTAGTCGAAACCAGCTGGTGTGAATGCCAAGAGTAAATGTTTTTATATAATGCTTATGTGATTTTTTTCATTCTAAAAATACGCTACCCACAAAATTGTGCAATTTCTGAACCTTAACTGTATAACTATAACTTACCTTGAACCTTAACGGTATAACTATATGACTTACCTTGAACCTTAACTATAGGACTATAACTATAACCATTAACTTATAACTAGAAATATTACGTAACTTTATAACCGCTTGCCTACAGCGAACTCAATAAACGGAATAATTCCGTTGAAATGGAATTCATGTATTTTTCTTTCTATTTTCACCAGGGCACGACTAACTGAAGTGGCCCGAGAAGATCGCGCCCATTGATCTTCTCCACTTGGTGGCCGTATGCAGCGTCGTCCAAATCTAACGAGCTGCTGGGAATATCTATGTTGTTCACTCAATTATTCGCCTCTTAACTGTAACTTTTCGCGAATAAATTCTCCCGGCCATCAAGGTTTATTTTCTCCACTTCGCCTAGTTTTTGGTATTCCTCTCTTTATTCGGCGATTCGAGATCACTGTCAGCAATTCAATCATCCTATGAAAAAGAATAAAATTTTCACTCAGTGCACGTAGTTTCGTCTCTGTTTCATAAGCATGTTTTAATAAGCAATTAATTTACTTGTTATAATAAGCCAGTAATTTAGGACGCCGTGCAAAGTCCAATAATGATATTTAATACATCGACCGTGTGTGTTGCAGGGACAGCGTTGAACTCAATTATTTGAGTTGGTCACTTTCGTTCATCATTTTCTATGGGTATGGAAATAATTTTTACAGTGACTAATTAATTATTACATTGCACCGGTACGTGGGAATGGATTGATCATTCTGCGAAAGAAGATGGAGACGTATACAATATAATTTTAGGTAACACGAATGTGTTTTCCAATGGAATATTATTTATTTGAGCACACAGCCGTCAAAATAGGCGGGATTCTACATTTTTCTTTAATTAAACTTCCAGATGTGGGTGAATTCAAATGTATATATAAGAGACAGTTATTAAGCATTCTACATGAGCGTGAAAAAAAGACGGACCAGCCAGGCGTCTTCAGGTGTTGTTGTCTGCCACTAGTTACTGCGTCTGCAGGTGTTGTCTGCCACTAGTTACTGCGTCTGCAGGTGTTGTCTGCCACTAGTTACTGCGTCTGCAGGTGTTGTCTGCCACTAGTTACTGCGTCTGCAGAAGTGTTCACAGCAATGTCCCCACCACCATCAGCTAATGTCTCATTACCTACGGCTAAACGATGCAATTTTGTATATTCAGGCAGTAAACTGCTTAGTAAAAATGGCGGCGTGCTTACAAAACCTGACCTCAGGTGTGCGCTTGGAAGTCAATTATCTCAATAACATAACATTAATCAACCGTGCAGATATTTCAATCATTAGTGAGCAATTCAGAGATTAATAATAATTACACAGCCATATTGCACGAATAAAACGTCGACAGTGTGAGGCGCCGCGAGCGGCTGTAAGAAAGCGTAGAGTTACCTAAAATAAATCTATTAATATATCAACGCATGATATTGCGAATGCTTGAATCCAGTCTAGTTGCCGTATATTATTTGAGAATTAAAATCATTAACGTGACATTGCTTTGAAATCTCGATTATTCTAAAATTCTAAACTTTGGGAGGCTAAACAAAATTGCTTCCATCTGAAAAATAAGCATATTTTAGTATATTCACACAAAATTATTCGAAAAATTTGAAACATTTTTGAAGGCTAACCAATTTATTTTTATGATCAGTAATTTGAATCGAATGGAAGGAATTTTCCCTCTACTTCCCTCAATTCCACTGAACAACAACATGCTGACTTCCACTGTTGATGCTATATCGCTTCTTACATTTACATAAATGTAAATATCAATACATTACCGTTTTGTTCTTATTGTTACGTTGTGGTATTGTAGTTATGGTGCTGGTGTAGGTACGGTGCTGGTGTAGGTACTGTGCTGGTGTAGGTACAGTGCTGGTGTAGGTACAGGGATATAGCTCCGCACAAAAACCAGCACCAAAATATAAATGTATATATCGACAAAAAACGTTAGAAAACTGATTTATACTGCAACAAAAACATAGGAAGTGAAAATAATGCAAATAGCATCAACATTGATTAGATATCTTGTACATGCAAGATGTCAGGTTTTCAACCCTCAAAGTTCAGTAACTTTATTGCTATCATGAATTAGCAAGCTCTATTGAAAGTAAATAAGCCAGCCACAGGATGCATTTTATGTCTTTCCTCTCCGTTTTTGTGCAAGCATCAAACTATGTGGGCCGTCATGGTACCTATGTATGTTTATCAATTGCAGACATTCTGCACCATATTCTAAAGATAATGTGATTTTTTTTCTAATATGAATACCTCAGCGGACATTCATGTTTTCTTTCGTATTCACGTCCAAAACTGCTCTTGGTAGGCTAGTGTAGTGCAAATTATCATATCATCTCTTACGCTCTTGAGTATATTATAACAACCGCACATAGGCCTCAAGTATTTCTGGAAATATCCTGTACATGGGAACAGTTATAAAACAATCGTTTCCATGTTTCTGGCTCAGGCAGACTGTTTTGTGCCACGATTTTTAGTACAGAAATATCATGAAATTCATGCCGTGATAAAAGATATTTTCTCCGAGTCCCTCGATTGGAATGCTAGTTTATACTGACTATAGTTTACGCTGGTATTTGCGCACATGCTAACTTGTGTATATGTGTACGTGAACACGCTATGTGTGCGTAGATGGGTGTCACGTATGTGTCACTACGTAATACTTCATTTCGCTTCATTATTGTAAAGCATTTATAAAAAATATATGTATATTTCTTGCGCGATCACCCACATATGATAAATAAGACGCTTATCAACCGATGATTGTCTCGTTACAATATTTCATTAAACATTGCTACAATATTTCATCAGAAATTGTAAGCAGCAACACACTGAAAAGTTGTCGCGAACTTCCTTTGCTCATTATCCTATATTTCAGAACATCGCACAGCATTTTTGTAGAACGCATATGTATTGTGATTGTCTCGGTGCATAGATATGTTTTTGTGTATGTGTGCGTGTTAGATGTATGTATGTGCGTAGGTATGTTTGTGCATGTATATGTGTATATATTTACATGCACATATGCACAGTTGTGTATACTAAACTGACAACTAGCACTTTAACTAAAGATACCGGTTTTTTTTTCTGTTCACTCTCAACTTGTAACATTACCTAACTCGTCATCTCTTTATTATTGTAAAGCATTCACTTGAAAAAATATCAATTTGTTGTGTGATCATCCATTTATATTCAAATAAAATTCTTATCAACTAATGACCGCAATGTTAAAATTTTTTAATTAGAAATTTAAAACTTGTAATTTTCGTGGTCCTCATGTTTGTATATATATTTTTTCATGCTTCCTTAAAATGATATTTTTAAACATCTGCCGAAAAAAGCAATTCTAATATTTTTTCCTGGTGTCAAGAATATCAAAGTTTTATGTCATGTACATATAAACTGTCAAAAGTGTTCTCACCCCACAATGAAAATGCATCGTCTATGAAATTGTATTGTCTCTTATAATTATCATCACATGTATCATCAAATGTAGATTAAGCAAGATTATGAGTACAATGCCCTCAATCATTTCTTTTCGATTAGTGACATGAGTATTACATTACTCATGTGTGTGTATCATCTAAGTGTATTAACTTTAAGATATTTAAAAAACAATGATGGTACTATCTTTTTGCACCATCTTTATTGGAAACAATCTGTTTTTCTTTTCCTCTTTTCTTTACAATGAGAGGCGGCATGTTGTCCTACGGAACAAATCTCTCATGGTCAAATAATTCTAACAGAAAATATAATGAAGGCATCTACGGATGCTTTATTTCCAATCAAGCCTGATACATATCACCTCGTACATTGGATTTTCAAATGCCTTATAACTAACGCCAGGACGCCATTACGCTTTCCCCCGGTCGAGACCGGTACCCATTTCAGACACCTGGGTAGAGTGGGGTATTGTGCTTGGAATTTTTCTCCTATACCCAACAGAGAAAATCGCCACTGCCAGCGCCGAGATTCGATCCCGGGTCTCCCGAACGGCGGCAGAACCCTCTAGCACATGGCTATGGCGGAAAATAGGTTAGTTACCGCGTTATTTCAGAATTAATCAAAACAAACGAAAATAAATTTGCACGATTAGAAATGAATAAATGAAATCGAAAACAAATTATGACTGCATTTTCTTCTTGTAGAAATGGAACTTTTCGAAATAAAGAATCTTTAACTTTTATTTTTCAATTTTACGATATTACATTTGGTACATTAGCATGACCGTCAACTATAACCAATTTCGGAGGCAGTGTAGGTGAATTCAAGTTCTAAGATTTTGTATAGGCGGGTTAGACTATCATGATAGATGGATGAATTACTGAGTTCCAGCCCTACGAGGGTAGTGGTCTCGGCTAGGCTTAAAGGAGCTTTCAACAAGATATTCGATTCAGTTAGAGTAATTTGGGTTAAGAAACTTGACTTTCTGAACACGAATCTATGGTCAGTTACTGCCAGCACGCCGAAATTTTCCTATGCAGCTTACTCTATGAATATACAAAATTGCATCGTTTAGCCGTAGGCAATGAGACATATTAGCATATTAGCTTATTATGAAAATATTAGTTAACTATGATGCAATTGCCGTGAACACACCTGCAACGCAGTAACTAGTGGCAGACGACACCTGCAGCATAGTAACTAGTGACAAACACCCACCGGTCCAGGACGCACCACCAAGAAGAAACGCTCTTACCTGGCTAGAGCACATGAGAGTAGCCGATATCTGCTCACCAAAATTATTGACATCACACATAATTATAGATATCTGACAAGCGGGTCATCTGAATTTGGTCATTCGAAATTGACATCATCAAACTGATGGGTCCTGTCCGACGTTGTGTTACACCAGAACCGTACCTACACCAGCACCGTACCTACACCAGCACCGTACCTACACCAGCACCGTACCTACACCAGCACCGTACCTACACCAGCACCATACCTACACCAGCACCGTACCTACACCAGCACCATAAGAAAAAGAAAAAAGAAAAAACGTTTATTTCCAAGTTGCCACATGAGATACATGCCAACATATTGGCTTTTAAAAGTTTCTTAATACAGGACATCCTAAAACAAAAGTTCCATACGAGGAGTACTAATTGACAAACCATCCGAGGTGTACAAGCAGATAAGCCATACGTGGCATAATAACAGACAAACTATACGAGGTGTGCAAATAGATAGACCATACGAGGCATATTAATTGACAAAATATACGAGGCGTACTAATAGACTAATCATATGTGGTGTGCTAATAGTCTAACAAAAGTTCTGTACAAGGAGTACTAATTGACAAACCATCCGAGGTGTACAAATAGATAACCCATACGAGGCATAATAATAGGCAAACTATACGAGGTGTACTAATAGACAAACTATCAGAAGTGTAAAAATAGATAGACCATACGAGGCATATTAATAGACAAAATATACGAGGCGTACTAATAGACAAACCATACGTGGCGTGCTAAAAGTCTAACTCTGTCAATGGTAGTTGAATGAGAAATGAAAAATATCATCTCTTGGATATTTTATATTCCAAGAGATTTCGGTATAGCGTCCCTTGTCTTCTTCTTCCTACTTCGATAATTTCAACTAAGAACTTGGGAGTTTCGAAGAATTCTTTAGTATAAGGTCATCGAAGTAGGAAAAATACAAAAAACGCTATACCGGAGCAGATTGAAAACACCATCGTGAATGACAATAAATTAGTTAGCCTTGAAAATTCTGTGAAGAGTTTCGACTAATTTTGTGTGAATGTAACAGAATATGCTTATTTAATTGATGGGAACAAGCTTTTTCAACCTCACAAAGGTTAGAATTTTGGAATAATCGATATAATTAACCAGTGTCAAGTTAATATTTTCATTGATCAAATGAATATTCGGCAACTAGACTGGAATCGAGCATTCGCGTGGTACTGATTAGGAAAATTGAAATCAGACATAAAACATTTAAATACTTTTTACAGCCGCTCGCGGTGCTTCATACTGTCCACACTCTGTACGTCACGTATGGTTGTGCAGTAAATATTACACTCTGAATTGCACAGTATTCATAAGAATATCTGCAAGGGTTGAGTTACGTTATGCCATCTGAGATAATTGACTTCCAAGCACAAACCTGAGGTCAGTTTTTGTAAGCACGCTGCCATTTTTACTAAGCAGCTTACTGCCTGAATATACAAAATTGCATCGTTTAGCCGCAGGTAATGAGACATTAGCTGATGGTGGTGGGGACATTGCTGTGAACACATCTGCAGACGCAGTAAGTAGTGGCAGACAACACCTGCAGACGCAGTAACTAGTGGCAGACAACAACACCTGCAGACGCAGTAACTAGTGGCAGACAACAACACTTGCAGACGCAGTAACTAGTGACAGACAACAAAACCTGCAGACGCAGTAACTAGTGGCAGACAACAACACGTGCAGACGCAGTAACTAGTGGCAGACAACAACACCTGCAGACGTAGTAACTAGTGGCAGACAACACCTGCAGACACAGTAACTAGGGGCAGACAGCAACACCACAGACGGAGTATTTAGGATACTTCTTCAACTTCAGGTTACCCCCAAAAAAAATTGCATGGGGCTACGTCCGAGGGTTGGAGGCAGTTGAGATCCCACATCCGAAAGATAAACCTTCCAGGAAACGCTTCCTCAAAAATTCATGATAATGCCTGATTAGCCCGATGTAAGTTTTTTCTTTGGGATTACTTGAAGTCGAAGGAGTTTTACCATCGTCCCAGCATCCTGGAACACATACAAAATAATATTGAGGCTGAAATTGCAAGAATACCAGAGAACATGCTTGAAAGAGACCATGAGAATTTCAGAAAACGTCTGCAGCAGTGTGTGGATTGTGAAGGTAGACATTTGCGAGATACAGTTTGAAACTGTGTAACTAGAAACGTCCACTATTGTCCAATATGAGAAACTTAAGTTTTAAAAGATCATTTTTTTTCATTCCCAAATAAGCAATTTAACCACGCTTCTTCCTGTGCAAAACCTAAAACATACATAAGAAGCGAAAATAATGTTGCATTTTGTACTACGCACCTTTCTCATGAGCGAATCCCTCAACCAAAAAAAAGTTATTGAGAGCATTGTTTCCGTTGTCGTGAATGTAATTTGTTTAGAAATTTGCACGATTTATTATGAATGACAAATATCTAAAACAAATCATAGGTTCAGAATCTTTTTTTAAATTTGAACTACGATAACTACAGCATCTTTCGATCATATCATTCAATTTCATGATATTAGATTTGGTGGTTTTTTTCTGCATCAACGTTAGCAGCAAATGACTAATGTGAAGTGTCAAAAAGAAAACAATTAATTTAACCTGATTCTAGTGCGCCAAATTTGACTTGTGTAAAAAACGAAGGATACATCACTGGTCGAGTAACAGACGCGCGAGAGTAGTGGTCTTGCTGAGTTTAGAAGAGCTATTTAAAAAAAAAATATAGCGAGTCGAATTATTTTGAGTTGAAAGTCTTGATTTTCAAGGCAGAAACCTGTGGTTAGTTACTGATAGCACGCCTTTATTTTTTCGTACGCATCTTAGTCCCATTCAAAATTGCATCATTTAGTCATCATGGTGGGGATAATTGTTAGTTAACAACTATACCACAATTGCCGTGAACCAACACATGCAGTACACACTGCCCATTAAGACACTATACCAACTCAAGGGATTCGAATATTGTATCTACGGCAATAAACGCCCTCTTGGAGTTGTGAATTCAGGTGCTTAATCTGGGATTGGTTATGTTTGAATGGGAGTTCTTGTTTAGCTTAATTACTGATTATTTGTTCAGTTCATAGCTGTCTTTTGATGTCAAGACGCATTACTTTTCCGGCGGTTAATTTGTTTGAAAAGCTTCTTTCATCTCGCCATTTCTATGCGCACAGTGTGTGCACAGATTCCCCGTTTTTTAATTTCTCACTAAATTCTTCTCTCCTCTTTTTTGAAAACCTCATTGTCGTAGCTAAGGAGGTTCATAAACTGATCCTCTAAAATACTTCTTTTCCAGGCTTGTAGAAATAAATTTTGATCTCTTCCTAGCAATGGAAGAGATCGTGAACACAAACTTTGAGAGGTTGATTTTCTATTTTGCGCAAGCATTTCCTGCAAACTAAACTGATGATTCTCAGATCAACCAAAGCGAGTAATTCATAGAGGCCTTTTCATTGGACGTGTTCTGGATTATCAATTCTTATTTTCACACGTGGTACGAAATTATACATTAAGAAATACAACGATTCCCCAATGCCCATCTACTGCCTGGTAGTCTTGTGGTCAAGGAGCAGGTAAGAAGAGCGGTGTGGGTAACTTAAGATTTCCATGCCTTACATGTTAAGTTTCGGCCGTGGGTATAGCCAAAACCTAAACGTAAATCGATAAGTGTTCTTCAACCATGAGAAAGGGTAATGATTGGCGTGGAAACTCAGCTTTGTCTCGGCTTTATTTGAAGGAGCTGGAAGGGACCGCCGAGTCTTGAGTTACTGAAGAACTTGGCTGACGATGGTTCGCAGTCCGTAAAGGCGAGAAGGCTCCGGCTAGTGACGAAGTCGACAGTGTGGGGGGTGTTTGGAAATTATATGAGCCCCACTTTATAAGACGTGGGAAAACAACCCGTGACGTTGGTAGTGTCAGTTTGATTTAAGTTGATGCCAGGCAGGGAGGCTCCAGTTGGGCAATTAGAGATGAGTTAAGTAGTGTTAAGGCCCAAACTAGTGAGACCAAACGAGGCCCAGAGCAAGGTAAATCCTGGTCAGTTAAGGCCAGTTAAGGTAAGGCCAGTTAAGATAAGGCCAGTTAAGTTAAGGACCAAAACTATTCCAAGAAGAAGAAAACCCAACGCTAGTTCCAGAAAAGTCCCAAAAAGCGGCCCAGGGAGACTGTGTGCGTGTGTGGCGTTTTTGGCGATGTCGCTGAGGATCTGCAAAAATACGAACGCTGGATGAGCAGTCCAAGGAGACATCAAGGAAAAATTCCACCACTGACAGTTCCCAACATCGTATGATAAACTCCCACCAAGTAGACTCTTCCGAGAAAATCCTACAGATTTAACCGAGTTAACTTAAGAAGTCTCTCTTGTGGTCAAGCTCAAAAGTGGATAGAATCAATTTAGAAACTCGTGTAACACTGCTCCTGCTTATAATGCAAGGGCATGAAATATTTAAAAAAAGACTTGTAAGGAACCACTGTTGATTCTTTTTAGAGCAAATACTCAGTGATTCCATTTGTGGAATGATAGCAACTTCGTACGACTGAATAACACATGATTTAGGCCTCATGAAGGAATATATAAGAAAATAGCTAAAATGCATACAATGAGAATTAATAACTTTTGTGTACTCTAAAAACATCTCTATGTCCGTACGAGAAATAGCAGGGAAAACATCCTACTTTCATACTGAAAAGCACTGACAAAAACATCATTGATACAATAAGGAATAATATCTACACTGAGAAAAGAAACACTAAACGTGTTTTGTTTGCACAGAAAGAAAACTATGCGCAACGAAACATAAAAATCAAGGTGGCGATGACCCGGCGGTTTTTACGTTACGCCATTTGCAATAACCGCCGGCATAACATCGTTCACGAAGTATGTTGTACGCGAAGAGTACGCGTTTACGATGACAGATGCTAGTATGTATTTCTGCCGCAAGAGTAAAGACCTGATTTAATATGTTGATAGTGATTTATATTGAAATAGGTGCGATTAAACGCAAGATTTGAGGAGTATAAAAATGAAGAAAAACTAAAACTTTAGCAGGCATAGACATGAATGATCTTCGTAATCTATAATCTATGCGAATTTCTTAAAAGACATTTTTAATTATTATTTCACGTCGAAACACATTTAAGAACAACTACTGCAGTATGTGGTAAAAAAAAGAAATATTATTCCACGTGCACATAGTGTAATTGGAATCGCTGAGTAATGACACGAGACGGCAGTTTATGCTTCGTCATTTTGGGGAGCAAAGACGCCGGCGACAAAGACTCTATCAACAAAGACGTCGGCGGTTTTCGCCGCGCTCTATCACCAGTATTCGTGAACGGATCTTGAGTTAATATGACAGCTACAAAATGAATAACTTTGTAGTAAGGCAAGGATGAACGTAGTTGAATATAATAATAATAATAATAATTCGACAAGAATGAAACGTGACACGCAAATGTTTACGCTATTTCACGTTGAGGTAGCATTCGGAATACACATGCCAGTCCAAGAGTCCCAGCACTATCTTTTTTGTTTATCACTATATCACGACACTGAACAGATCTTTACGTTTTAAACAATACGCACTAAAAACACATGTCACATATACTTTACCAGGTTTCTTTCTGTTCTACTTAATTTTGTTCACTTACGAGAACGTTGTATGCACGAGCCACAAAAGCACAAGAGAAAGTGAGTAACGCTCAGTTTAAGCGTCGCGCTTGGATGTTGCCACTTTCGGCTGCTTTAAAACTCGAAATGTCGATTGATTATTTATCTCTCATGTATTTACACAAAAACTTTAATGATTACGAATTAGAAGTAGAAAATAATTAATAATAAATTAGAGTAAGATTTTTAATGCTAATAATTATTTTATTTAAGTGCGAATGGGAAAGTTTAATAATTTTTACGCTTTGTAGCGTAATGCTACATTACCCCCCAATGCGCAGGCCGAAAGGTCCACCCGCTGCAATCATTTGTAGCGGGAAGGAGGTCGAACTACGCGACCATGCTGGGTTCGGCAGTTGGCAAATGTTACTGAGCGGGGAAGTTTCACCAAACGGGTCTGCAAATTTAGATCGGCAAGAGTTCTAGGAACAGGAGTTACTGCAGCGGGCTCGTCTGGTCTCTCCAGACTTGTCGCTGTTTCAGTAAGAGGGCTAGAATTAGAGTCTACGATAGGCTTAGGGATAGGTTTTGAATGTACAGGCACATAGAAAGGATTACACTCAAGTTGACTAGGCAACAATGCAGCCAACTGAGGAAGCTGAGATGGTAGATATGATCGAGTCTCAGTGGAAATAGAAATCTGTGGAGAGAATGATGAGTTAGAAATTACACTATGATCGGAAGTGTACGCGACTTTTAATCGGTCAATGCTCACAGGATCGGGTGAACCAGATCTATCCAGGACAAAATATTTGGGTTTTTTTTTCAATATTTTGAATGGGCCATCATAAGGGCGTGTGAGCGTAGGTTTTATTGCATCATTGCGGACATACACGTGTGTGCACTCTTGCAAAGCAGGATCAAGTTTGTCCTTAGTCTGAGGCATTCGTGGAGCAACATACTTGATCTGACGCATGCAATCTTTGAGACAGGTTACATATGCGGAACGATCAGCAGATGAGAATTCAGGCAAAGGTTTTGGGTCAACAATGTCGCCCGGGAGACAAAGAGTCTTCCCGTACAGCATTTCTGCTGCAGTGCATTTCTGATCCTGTCTATGCAAATTACGGATGCTCAGTAATACTACTGGAAGTCTGTCAGTCCAATCATTGGTGCAGTTCAGGCAACGTAATGCCGATTTTAAGTCTCTGTGGACTCTCTCAATAAGTCCATTTGACTGCGGATGGTACGCGGTAGTTGATGTATTTGCACACCCTAAAGCGGCGCTAAGTTCACTTCAAAATTTGGAGGTAAATTGTGATCCCCGGTCATGCGTGACCTTTAAGGGAACACCAAATCTGGAAATCCAGGAGGTCATGAAAGCGCGCGCTACTGTCTCAGTTTGGGTATCAGGAAGAGGCACGGCCTCAACCCATCTCGTGAACCTATCGATGATTGTTAACAAATAAGAATGACCACGCGATAAAGGCAAAGGACCCACCAAATCTAGGTGGACTGAGTCGAATTTGTGTCCAGTGAATGCACAACTCTGCAGCGCTGCACGGTTATGTTTCACCACTTTACTACTCTGACATGCATGGCAATTTTGCACAATTTGCTTAACCTCCTTACGCATCGCTGGCCAGACGAAACGATCGGAAATCAAACGCAATGTACGGTTAATACCAGGATGAGAGAAGGAATGATAGTGGAGAATAGCTACTCTGCGGAGAGTCGCAGGAAGATACAAACGCAAAAGTCGCTCGGCATCACGGTACACGCCGTCAACCAAGGTTAATTTCAGAGAGGAAGTGTTAGAAGGTTTGAGAAGATCCTGGAGTTCAGGATCCTCCTTCTGCGCGTTTTCAATGTTGCCGAAAGTGATTTCACCACCGGTTTGGACAGAGTTGATACGGGATAAGCAGTCAGCGACAGTATTGTCGAGACCTTTGATATATCGGATATCAGTGGTGAATTGACTAATGAAGGAAAGGTGTCGAGCTTCTCTTGGGGAATGTCTTTCAGACGGCATCTTCATCGCTGAGGTCAAAGGTTTGTGGTCTGTGTAGATCACGAACTCCCTTGCCTCTAGAGCATAGCGAAAGTGTCTCACAGACAGATAGATAGCAAGGAGTTCCCTACCGAACGCACTATAAGCACGCTCAGTGGGCGACAGCTTTTTGGAAAAGAAGGCAAGAGGAGAGATACTAGTACCTACTTGTTGTTGCAAAACAGCACCTACAGCAGTACTCGAGGCGTCCACTACAAGACTGAAATCTGCATTAGCAATAGGGTAGGACAATTCAGTCGCGGTAGCTAACTTGTGCTTTATTTCGTCGAAGGCTTTGCGCGCATCCTCCGTCCATTTTACCTCAATAGATTTACCTTTTCGTTTCGGTTCGAGCAAATCTGACAAGGGGGCTAAGGTTTGAGCGCAATTGCGTATGAAGCGATGATAGAAGTTAACAGAACCTAGGAACCTTCTTAGTTCCTTCTGGGTCTGTGGAAGAGGAAAGTTTTTGATCACTTCTACTTTGGAAGGCAAAGGTTTTAGACCTAGGCTAGAGATTTCATGACCTAAGTAAATCAGTGATGGCTTTCCGAGCTCACATTTTGCAGGATTTACGAGGAGTCCATTGTCGGACAACTTTTGAAAAACGACCCTAAGATGGTCTTTGTGCAACTCCGGGGTTGTGGATGCCACTAGGATGTCGTCTAGATAGACATAGGCGAAAGTGAGATCAGAGAAAATTTCAGCCATGTGCCTTTGGAACGTTTGAGGAGCGTTCCTCAGGCCGTAAGGCATGCGGAGAAATTCAAAGAGACCGAACGGAGTGATTACCGCGGTCTTAGCGATAGCACTCTCATCGAGTGGAATTTGATGGAAGGCGTGCTGCAAGTCTATTTTTGAGAAAATTTGTGCTCCCTCTAAATTTGCACTGAAATCGTGAAGGTAGGGAATAGGGTAGCGATCAGGTAGAGTAACGGCATTCAACCTGCGGAAATCCCCGCACGGTCTGAATTCACCGTTAGCCTTGGGTACTAGCAAGAGAGGGCTAGCCCAAGGACTTTTGGAACTGCGGATGATGCCGCACTCTTGCATGCGCGCAAATTCTTTCTTGGCTAAAGCCAATCGATCAGGCGGTAGTCGCCTTGCTCGGGAATAGACTGGCGGTCCAGTGGTTTCAATATGATGTTTCGTGCTAGTCTGCATTTTTTTAGAAGCTAAGTTAGAGTTTGTTAGTGCAGGATAATCTGCGAGCAACTGCTCAAACATGCACTCTTGTTTGAAAGCGATTGAGAAGGAATGCAAGACATTAGCTCTAGTTATGCTACAAGCGGGAATTGAGATTTGTGTCTCCTCGTCCCTAATTCTACGGTTTTTAACATCTACAAGAATCCCAAATTTCGCTAGGAAATCAGCACCTATTATGGGCTGTTGAACCTCAGCTATCAAGAAGGTAAATGTTAATTTTCTCTTCAATCCCAGACTGCACTCTAAAATTCTTTCCCCATAACAAGCTATTGGAGTGCCATTTGCGGCGCGTAATGTCGCCAACAATTGGTTATTCTTTCTGTCTTTAGCCGTGGCTGGGATAATTGACACACTTGACCCAGTATCGATTAAAAATCGATATTTGGTTGTGGGATCCACAATGTTCAAGAGGCGAGTGGTCTTGGAATGAGGCAACGCAGTACTCGCTACTATGCGTCGCTGTTGGCGTTTCCCGAAGTTATTTCGGTATAGCGGGGGCAAAAGCGAGATGCACACTTGCGCGCTTGGTCACCAAACTTTTGATGGTACCAGCATAAGTTACTATTAGCATCACGAGAGCGCGACCGAAAACGGCGGTCTTGATTTGACCTATCATAAGATCTACCTCTATCAAAACGTTGAGGAGGAGGAAAAGGATGATAGTTGGAGGGATAGTTATAGGGATAGTCGTAGGCATTTTGGTGGCTTTGGAATCTCCCTGGGCCTTGCTGAATGTGAGCTACACTCTGACCTAACTGGCAATTCTGGAGAGCTTGCTTTATTTCAGCGATGTCTTGCTGCATCCTATCTATTGTGGCTGAGGATTGGTTATGAGCAGTATTTGCGGGGCTAAAATTTGCAGCTGCTACGTTCAATGACGCTACCTGCGGCGCTTGTGACACGTTTAGGTTGCGCATCACTGTCTCAGTGGACTCTGCAAGCTTCTCTAAAGATTGATCAGGGCCTGCTAGCGATAGGAATGGACGCACATTGGGAGGAAGTTTACTCATGTAAACTTCTTTCAGAAATCTCTCAGCTACGGCAACACCCGCTGCGAGTTTGCGCAACTCCTTAACCAACGAAGTGGGAGAGAAAGAGACAGAGACAGATGGAATTGTTGAGGCGTCTACAAGGCTTCTGAATTTGTCCGCATCGGACATCTGCAACTTCTGCAATATCTTTCTTTTCAAAGTGCCGTACGGATCAATAGCGGGGGGGCATCCTACTTTCATACTGAAAAGCACTGATAAAAACATCATTGATACAATAAGGAATAATATCTACACTGAGAAAAGAAACACTAAACGTGTTTTGTTTGCACAGAAAGAAAACTATGCGCAACGAAACATAAAAATCAAGGTGGCGATGACCCGGCGGTTTTTACGTTACGCCATTTGCAATAACCGCCGGCATAACATCGTTCACGAAGTATGTTGTACGCGAAGAGTACGCGTTTACGATGACAGATGCTAGTATGTATTTCTGCCGCAGGAGTAAAGACCTGATTTAATATGTTGATAGTGATTTATATTGAAATAAGTGCGATTAAACGCAAGATTTGAGGAGTATAAAAATTAAGAAAAACTTAAACTTTAGCAGGCATAGACATGAATGATCTTCGTAATCTATAATCTATGCGAATTTCTTAAAAGACATTTTTAATTATTATTTCACGTCGAAACACATTCAAGAACAACTACTGCAGTATGTGGTAAAAAAAAGAAATATTATTCCACGTGCACATAGTGCAATTGGAATCGCTGAGTAATGACACGAGACGGCAGTTTATGCTTCGCCATTTTGGGGAGCAAAGACGCCGGCGACAAAGACTCTATCAACAAAGACGTCGGCGGTTTTCGCCGCGCTCTATCACCAGTATTCGTGAACGGATCTTGAGTTAATATGACAGCTGCAAAATGAATAACTTTGTAGTAAGGCTAGGATGAACGTAGTTGAATATAATAATAATAATAATTCGACAAGAATGAAACGTGACACGCAAATGTTTACGCTATTTCACGTTGAGGTAGCATTCGGAATACACATGCCAGTCCAAGAGTCCCAGCACTATCTTTTTTGTTTATCACTATATCACGACACTGAACAGATCTTTACGTTTTAAACAATACGCACTAAAAACACATGTCACATATACTTTACCAGGTTTCTTTCTGTTCTACTTAATTTTGTTCACTTACGAGAACGTTGTATGCACGAGCCACAAAAGCACAAGAGAAAGTGAGTAACGCTCAGCTTAAGTCGCGCTTGGATGTTGCCACTTTCGGCTGCTTTAAAACTCGAAATGTCGATTGATTATTTATCTCTCATGTATTTACACAAAAACTTTAATGATTACGAATTAGAAGTAGAAAATAATTAATAATAAATTAGAGTAAGATTTTTAATGCTAATAATTATTTTATTTAAGTGCGAATGGGAAAGTTTAATAATTTTTACGCTTTGTAGCGTAATGCTACATACATAGGGGACTCCGTTTCCAGTGATGCCACCTGCGACTACTTATGTAGAATAAAGCGTTATTTAAGTGCTATCAAATTCCTAGAGTGCAAAGAGGGAGGGAAGTTCAATGTGCGCGAATATTCCTGTTCTTCAAAAGTGCTCGCGGTGGCACAGTGGTTAAGGGATCGGCCTTGTACGTTGGAGACGAGGGTTCGTATCCCAGCGCTAGTGCGGCGATTTTCCCCGTTGGGTATAAGGGAAAGCTCAAGCACAATACCCCACTCAACCCAGGTGTCGGAAATGGTTACCGGTTTTACGCGGGAACCGTCATGGTGTCCTATATATAGTGTTAGTTATAAGACATTTGAAAAACCAATGCTAAGATCATATGTATCAGGCTTGATTGGAAATAAAGCATCCCAAAGATGCCGATGTTGTTGTTTTGTTGTTTGTTACTTCAAGTGGCGCTAGTCGGCCGAGCGTGAGTGGGGGTGAGTAGGTTGAGTTATTCAGTACGTGCACCATTCTGGCGGTAAAGGATTTTTCTTTTTAACGGTCATAGGTAACGAAAACAAATCGAGTCACGTGAATTATCTGGTGTTCAAAAAAGTGTTCGAAATAACCCGTTATTTACTAGCTTACAAAACTTGTGTTCTATATGATTATATACACTACATGTTCAATCAATTACGCTCATCATTTCGTTATAAAACTCATGCAAAAACAGATTTCATGTTTAACTACAAGATTAGAGAACTTTTATTGTATTGATTATTGATAGCGTGAATGAGTAACCATGGCCAATGCAGGTTTGTATGTAATAAGCAACACAAAGTTAACCTGTTGAGCCTTTTTTCGCTACTTGAGTGTAAGTTGCACACGTAAGAAAGTCTCAGCTAAACATCACAGTTAAAGTTCCCAATACGTTACTAGGGGAGTCGACCTATGTAGCTGGTTGCTAATTAAAATAATTTGAATTATTTGTGCTGTTTCTAAATAGTTTGACGATGTGCCGACAGATACCTGTAAATCATGTATATTATTACGTTTCCTTGCTTATCCTTGATACATAGCAAACGTATTTACCCGAAATGACGTATTTTTAAATGTTGCGATGGGAATAAACTGTGACACAATTTTTCAAAATTTCAGAGCGGAAAGATCTCAAGATCGTAATAAGCGGACAACGGAGACTTGAAAACTTATTGTTGTAATTTGTGATTACACGGTTACACCATAAATTTTCTGATTGATGAACGTGAACTGTGCACATGGAAGACAAAATCACTTGTGAAGAGATTGTGAGTTTTTTGAAGAAAGTGAAAAATGGAAAGGCATGTGGCCCTGATAAGATCCCATATGAGTTCTATAAATGTGGAGGAGAGAGTGTAGTCAGTATGTTGAAATGTTTATTTGATGAGATATGGAAGAGTGAAAGAGTACCGGATGACTGGAACTAGTGCAATGTAGTATTGTTGCATAAGGGTGGACATAAGAGTATGAAAGAACGAAAAAATTACAGACCAATTGCACTGGCTGACACTGTATGTAAGATCTTTTGTGGTATTTTGAATGAGAGAATGAAAAATTTAGTTGGGGAATAAGGAGTCCTAGGTGAAGAACAGAATGGTTTTAGGCAGGATAGACGTGGGGAGGATAATCTGTTTGTACTGAGTGAAATAATTGAGCAAATGGGAAGGATGATAGGAAGGTATATTTAGCATTCCTGGATATTGAAAAGGCTTATGACAGAGTGGATTGGGTTAGGCTCTTTGAAATTTTGAGAAAAGTTGGGTTTAGCAGAAAAATAGTAAAAATTGTACTAAGTCTGTATGAGAACACAAGCTCTATCTACAGGTTATAAAATTTAGAAACAGGGCAGGTGAGTAGTGTTAGAGAAGTAAGACAGGGCTGTACTCTGTCTCCCCTGTTGTTTGGATTGTACACAGAAGAATTAGCAGTTCGACTGAGAATGAGTGGCTTAGGACTGAAAGTTGGTACTGAGAGACTGAGTTGTTTGTTGTATGCTGGTGATGTGGTTGTGGTTAGTGAATGTGGACATGAACTGCAAAGGATGCTTGACATTGTGAATGGATATAGTACAGATTTCAAGATGAACTTTGGTGCCAACAAAAGTAAGGTTATGGTTATAAATAGTGATGAGACTGATAGAGACAGACTGTGGAATATTGGAGAAATCAGAATAGGTAGAACAAAAGAATACAAATATATAGGTTGTATGATAAGTGAAGATAGATGCACTAGAACTAAGGACGAGAAAGTGGCAAAAGCAATGCAGTGGAGTGGATGGTTATATAGTGTGGCCAGATACAAAGCAAACAAGTATGAATGTGTGAGTGGAATGTGGAAGTATGTTGCTGTACCTAGTGTCACATATGGTATGATTGCTCTTGCCTAGAATGGAAGTGATTGTGAAAAGCTGGATGCAATACAAAATAAGGTAGGACGTTTAGCATTGGGTGCTCCAAAATGGACGGCTACAGAAGCCCTTAGAGGTGACCTGAGGTGGAGCCTATTTTCAGAAAGAATGATGAAAGTGGTGCTGAATTATAAGGTGAGAATTGAAAGAATGCAGGATAGCAGGTGGGTAAAGCAAATTTTTGATTGGAATCTGAGTGTAAGCTATTGGGAGAAAGTATGTTGGGGGCATGCAAGGAAACTTAGTATGCAAAAGATTATTCATGGTAAAATTGGGAGACCTGTGGATGACTGGAGTTTAATAAATGTTGGAGGTGGAGGGCCGGAGTGGGACTGCAAGAGGTGGAAAAAAGAGATTGAGAGGCAAACAAAGGAGTATGGATTGAATAAGTGGAAGCTTAGCATGATGCGGAAGCCTACACTTAACTGGTATGTGAAAAAAGAAGCACCTAAGTTTGAGATGTTCTATGAGGGTAGTTTTGGAAGTCAACTCTTGTTTGCTGTGAAATGTAAGTCATTGAGTGTGAACAGATGTACATGGAGGCAGAATGAGAACAATAACAGATTATGTCGGCAGTGTAATAGTGGAGTGGAGGAAACAATTGAGCATTTTGTGCTGGAATGTAGTAAGTATGAGTAGGAGAGAGAAAGTTTCATGAATGTGGTGCTCGAGCAGTATGGAGAGAATGAGTGGTATGCCAGATATACTGAAGATGATTGCAGCATGAGCTGTCTTGCTGGATTGGATCAGGAATGTAATTTGAGTATCATTGAAGCTATGAAAATGTTTCTTGTGCGTGCCTGGAGTAAGAAACAGTGACTGGAATGAGCCAGTCAGGTAGAGTGGGCAGTAATGACCCAATGTGCTTGGGGATGGTGTTTTGACACACTGGTTATCCCAGTGATGCAGTCCAATGGCATCTTGTGACAAGGATTGGTAGATCCTGACTAGTTTAGTGGACGAGTCTGGTAGCAGGCAATGAACTCTCTGTGTAAAAATTGTAGAGGGAATTGTAGGTCGTTACAAACGCCCCAACGCTGTCATCCCTCAAGTTCAAGTTCCTGCTTAATCTACATGTGATGATAGGGCCTACATGTAAATATAATTGCAAGAGGCAACACAATTTCATGGACGATGCATTTTCATTGTGGGGTGGAAACTAATTATTGAAAAATGAAAAATGTTGTCGGCAAGGAATACAAATAGAAAAAAGCAAGCTCACCATATTATCACAACTTTTGTATGCTGATTGACAGGTATTGATGCTGAAGCAGGTGAGAAATTGATGCATGTAATAATGGTTAAGAATGATGAGAAAATTGCTCTAGGGTGAAGAGCAATCTGTAGCTTTAGATATTTTCAATCTAAATTTCATTAATGTAATTTATTTTCTTTTTCTCTTTTATTTTTTGTTAGTGTGATTTTATTATATCTAAATTTCTTTCTTTTAATAATTAATAATTTATGTCTGTTTGATTGATGCCGGTCCATGGTTGTAAACTAGTTCCATTGGCTTTTTATTGAAAGGAATGATATAATGTGGTAGTTCTAATCTTTGATGCTATGATATATTATCCTTGTTGAAGATAATGAGCTACAAGTAATGCATAGAAAGTGGAAGTAAAAGAGTACCAAGTTGAGGAAGAGACTAGTGAGACAGTGACCATCTCTGTAGTAGACTTGCATAACTAGTGCCCTGGTTCTCTATTGTATCAAACTCTCCATAATACCTTAGCAGAAATATCTATTGACTGATGAGCATTCCTTTCCAACTGACCAGATCTTTGTACCACGTGTAATCTTTGGTTTTTAGATCACTCTTTTTCTTCAAGGCTGAGTTGGGCTCGTACATTTTGTCATTTGATTGTTGTCTTGTTTTTATAAATTTTATTTCAAGTTTGGTTCTACAGTTATATCTCATCTAACAAAATTAATTTGTAACCAAAGTGGTTTTGTAACATGATTTTTAATAAGTACCATATCATTTTACATGTAGTAGGCCTGATTTGGTTCAAGACCCCAATACTCCCTCCTAAAATCCCTAATTTTTTTTAGAAGTTTACCAATCTTGTATGAAACATGTGTTCAAAATAAAAGAGAATTGTTTATTAAACCATTAAAATTAATAAAGCATGCAAATAATTTACTATTTACTCTTATTGAACCAATTTTAAAAAAAGCTTGATGCTACGAGTGTATTCACGTTATGGGGGGAACTCTTGCGGCTGCAAAGCCGAGTGTGCATTGCTTGAATTTTTGAGATATGCATTTTCTAACATGATTTTTCTCTTATTTTCAGAGATAGAAATTTTTCGTAAAACTGTTTTGTAGCTGTTTTGTTCTTTATGCCTTTTGTAAGATAAGGTATGACTGTATAAGCTTAGTAATTTGGCTAGGAAATTCAATATTCCACTGGATTTTACCCATAAACTTTAAGTTGCTGCTTTTTTATTATCTACTGTATACATAAGTAATACTGTATTTTAGTTTACCTCAAATGTAGTGACTTTATTCTTGAATTTCTTCGCTGGTGACTGGAGAGGCTATTTTATTGATACTAGTTCTTTGTTAATGGCTATTATTTGAAGTCCTGAAATTTAATAACTAGAAAGAAAGCTGGGGTTTTTTATTATTAAAACTTTATCATTAGCCTGTTTTATTTAATACTTATATAATGAGTTTGAAATACAAAATGAAAAAAGTCAATATATGTGGAACAACATTTAATTTTCATTGCAATAATAATAAATTCAACTATATTAATTTTTGAATACCAGAGTAATCACGTTTTTCCATAAGTGAAATGTTACAATGATTTAATATAAATTCTCACTCTTAATATTAACAAAAGAATATTTTCTTGAGGTGTATAAACTGTTGTCAATAATTCCTTGCATGCTTTAGGAAATAGTGTTTTTTTCAGGTTTAATTTTATCATTAAAAGCGGATGAAATGATATTGAAGATTATTCTGGAGATATTGAAAAAAACTCCGTCTTAGCAGGGTGACATTTAATTTATTTTGACCCTTTAAGGGGATCATCCAGATTTTTCAACTTTTTTTGTCCAATTCGTTTGAAAATTGGCCAGTCAATGTATTTTTTTAAAGTAAACTTTTTTTACTTACGTAACTTTTTTGATTTAGGCTATATGTTTTTATGGAAAATTGTTTATGGTAAATTTATATGGATATTTCATAAGCCTAAAATTCATTGAGTTTTGATGCAAGAAAAAAACCAAAGACAGTTTTAGAATCCTTCAAGCATTTCTAACAAAGTTATTTTGTGACATTTTAACATTTGAAATAAATTGTTTTGTGAGAAGCGATATTGTGTCATTACATCACAAATAATTATTTATGGGTTTTGAGCTATGTAATTTTTTTTTCTCAAATTTGGAGAAATGAGAATGTAACTTTGTTACAAAATGTTACAAGGATTCTAAAACTGTCTTTGGTTTTGTTCTAGCATCAAAACTCAAAGACTTTTAGGCTTTTGAATGTTGAAAGTTAGAGGTGTTGGATATAAGCCATAAAACAAAATTTTTGGTTGAAGTGTATTGTAATGAAAAATTTACGTAATTGAATGCTGTTTGCATTTTTATTTTGATGATCTCCATGCATAACTTCATATTCACACAAAGAATTGTAATTTCCAAAAAAAAATGAAATTTTTTTTTCATAATAATTCTGAAATTTTTGATTTTTGGTCTGATTCGTATGAAATTTGGCTATATAATGTAACTTTTAAAAAAAACACAATTTCCATTATTCATTTTTTTGATTCAAGCCTTAGTTTTTAAAAAAATTGGACACATTGGGTTTTTTAGTTCATATGTATTAGTATTTCAGAAGAGGACTAGTCATTGAGTTTTTGTGCTAGAACAAAACCAAAGACAGTTTTAGAATTCTTGAAACATTTCTAACAAAAGTACATTTTCAAATTATCCATTTCTTGTTTTTTTTTATATGGGGTCAAAATGGGGTCAAAAATTCAAGATTTTTGTCCCCTTACTCGCCCCTGGGTGAGATCTATTGTCCGTAGCCCCATAAAATTTTAGGACCAAATAGTCCACCACCTAAGGGTCCTTTTTCAACAAAAGCATGAAAAATGCTCAGCGGAGCGGCAGGGGCCTGGATGATTCCCTCAAGGCCAAAAGTTGAGAAATAGGAATAGGACATTAAAACTTGGCAGAAATTCTTTAGATATTATACCTGATATACATTAAAAATTTCATAATAAAGTTAGTACAGATAGAAGGTGAGATATTGTCAAGTCAAAAAATCTACTCACTGGTATTCCAGGTAAGAATCTGCCTAAAGTATACAGAAAAATTAGTGGATTTATTTATAGCAAAAACATCCAAAAGCTGTCCTAGATAGATATATATGATACAAAAATGTTGAACAATATTCCATTCACTAAAGCACTGTGACATTACTAAAAGAAGATATAAAGATGCATACAGAATAGAATGTTTACCACCATCACATTTAATGAAAGCAAGGCTAAGTGCTTATAAAGGTGTGTGATATGCTTTGAAACATCTTAGAGGAAGGTCATCGTCACACATGTAGTTCTTCCATAAAACTTGATACTTCATCTGTATTCATTCTGAGTGGAAAAAAGCCCAATTAAACATCTAAATATGTTAGTATTTCAATAACTATCCATGATGTTGGGGATAACTGTTGACCCGGTAAGGCCCCTATAGTAGGAGACTGGCAGGACTTGCTATTCCACTTCTCAAGTGGAAGTGGCAGAAGAAAATACTAAAATGATGGGAGCCACAGGCAAGGGGGGAGAGCTAAGACTGAATATGAGAAACTCAAGAGGGGGAATTACAGACTAACTCATTCAGTGGGGTATAAATTAAACTTTCATGAACATGCAACATATACTGAAACAATCACAAATACAATGAATCCATTGGCTGTAACTGACAATTGGTTTGGTCAAAGGGGTTAGCATGGTTAGATAGGGAAGGAAGAATTACAGCCCAAAAGACGGACAGACTATACCTAAGCACATATATAAATACTCAGATGTCTAAGGCATAAGAGGCAAACAACAAGCTGGCACAATACAATTAGGCGAACAAAATTAAACAAATGGTACATAAATCAATAAAGGGGTCAAAACTGGAATGAATCAAGTTTGCAAATAATGTTCCAAGAACGTGTGCTGCTACATAGAAGGGAATCAGATGGTGGAGGATCCTGTCACAAACTGCCGGTGGGTACATTACCCAATCTGGCTGCTCAACGTAGCTCTGAGTCGGGCCAGTGGCAAGAGTCCCAGACTCGCTGCTCTAAAAGGAAAAACACGGGACATAAGCATCTCAGCTAGCCACAAGAAGCAGAAGCTGCTGAGGAAAAAAGTTGAGGGAACAGCATTTAACACAAAAGCAGAGCAGCACACAGGGGCAAAAGAACTGAAGCACAAGCAAAAAATTATGGATATTGAACACAAAACTAATGATAGAGATACAACAAATAAATCTGAAATATAGTATTAGCACTATATGCAGGTATTGGACAGTAAAGTAAGTAAACTAGAAGCACAAGGCACACTGAAATACATTTAAGCAATCCTAGTTCACTAAGGTCAAATGAGCAGGCATACTCAGACTTACCCTAAAGGAGCAACCAGGAAAGGAAGAACCAGGCTTAAAAAATGGCAGGAGAATTCAAGGTAGCAGGTCAAGCAGTGGATCTTAAGATTAGCGTCTCAAGCAGGTGCATAGAAAAAGGCAAAAGATGACACTAGGAACAGAAGAGCTTATAGGATTTAGCAAAAGAAATCTGAAACAAAAAGAAACAAGGGGTAACGAATATGGTGGCTGGCACATGAACAATACAGGAACATATCAGGCCAATCCTCCACATTCCTCCCCCTCTAGTGTTTTCAAGAGGAAAACACGAAAGAAAAATTTACTTAACCTCCTACAAGAAAATTCTTATAAAATATCAGCTTGTTCAGAAATACAAGTTCTGCTTCTAGATTGCCACGACTGTCTGCGAGACAAACTGAGCCGTCGAAACCCCTCAAGAGATTGACGCGCTTCCCTTACAATTCTTTTCAAGACCTGCAAGCGGTCATTACCCTTAGATGGCTGTTCAAAGCCCTCAAAACCTGATTCACTATGAACTGACCCCCGAAGACCGGAAAACCATTGCAAATCAGAGTCATGCTGGGGAATGAAGCCCGAAAAATCAGGATGTCCAGGACTATCAACACCAGCGACTCTAGAGGCCTCAATTACTGCCTGTTCAGGGACCGATTCACCGGATCTAGACTCAGCACTGGGTTGACGCTCATGAATTTGCTCTGAAGTTGCACCCATCCCACGTTTATCATGCATCTCTGAGCAAGTCTCAATGGGGGACAGGGCTGTAGGCATCTGACGGCCTCCAAGAACAGACACCGGTGATGAATGCTTAACAGAGGCTATCGGGCCTGAACATGGAAGATCTGCAAGCCTTGCCGGAATTACAGGTCGGCTGGATAAGTGTCTGCGTCTCTCGCGTGACTTACACTTTCTTGGTTGGGGTACAACGTGCCAATCCTGCACCGTCGGATGCGTCCCATGAGCATCACGACCAGGTATCCCAAGTACAACTTCACTAAAATCGCTCTCGGATTCAGAACTAGAAACAACTATCATCATAGGAGCAAGTAACAGCTTATCAGAATCTTCATCTAGCTCAAAAGACCCACCAGATGGAGGAGCTTGATTTACATCAAATCCAGCTCTTTCACTCGAGTAGTTTGGGGGCGTACAAAATCTTTTGAGCTGTCTGTGATGTACCGCTTTAGTAAGACCAGAATTCTTACCACCAATCAATTCAATGACATAGGTCACCCCATTATTTTGAACATTTATTACTTTGAAGAGACCATCAAATTTAGGGAGCAATTTACTCACACAGGTTTTATTTTGATAGGGTGTCCTGCGCAACACAAGCTGTCGGAGCTTAAATGGGAGAAATCGAGGATGTCCATCAGACCAACACTTTTTTTCACGGTTGTCAAGCAGAGGCTTCTGTGTCACATTGTGAGCCTTAGACATGTATTCTGAGGGAGACATGCCAATCTCCCGGTGTATGGTAGTGTTATAGATCATTACTGCTCGGGGCAAAATCCGATCCCACTCACCAGCTTTGTCACCCAGAGTGCGCAAAGTCTCACTTATAGTGCGATTAACTCTCTCAACACCTCCATTGGAGGCTGGGCAATAAGGAGTAGAGTAGGTATGGTCAATACTAAATTTTTCCAACACATCATTAAAGACAGCACTCCTAAATTCCGGTCCATTATCCGACAAAAGTCGATCAGGCAAGCGCACAAGAGCAGGAAGAACGCGGTGTTCAAAAGCATTAGAAACTGTTGTTCCCCTTTTGTCTTTCAATGGCACAGCCATCAACCATTTAGAATGGTGGTCCACAACCATCAAGATCGAGCGATGGCCTCGTGCTGTTAGAGGGAAGTCAACAAGATCAACTGAGACTAACTCAAAAGGCAAAGTGGTCACTATTTTCAGGACTGGTGGACTCGCAGGTTGCAAAGAGACCTTACAGAATTGGCATTTGATGCAAGAGGTGCAAATATCATTAGCTATTGAATAAATGTCAGGATGCCAAACCTGTTTCAAAGTAGAATCAATTAACTTGTGTTTCCCTAAATGGGCCATTTGGAAGTGAATGGTAACCATAACCTCAACCAAGAATTTAAAAGTCACAACAGGGACTGATTTGAGAGGACCTTTGAACCACAACAAGTCATGTAAGACAGTCAGCCGGTCTGAGAATCTACCAAACCTCCCCAAGCCTGGACTGTTCCAAAGCTTAGGATCAATACCTTCTACAACCTTGGATTTCAGAAGACTCAATGCTTCATCCTGAGACTGAAGCAACTGCAAACTTTCTTCACTGGCCAACTGAAACACTGGAGGCTCAGACACCAAGACATGCTGGAAACAGAAGTACATCCCTGTAACAGGTTGTTCCTTGAGTCTAGTGCAAAATGAGAAATTTGAGCCCCCAAGATGTATACTAACCAGTCCCTGAGAAAAATCCAAGCATGCTTGAAATCTCTCAAGGAAATTGGCCCCTAACAGAACACATACTGGCGAAACCTGTCTGGGTACTACAGCAAACGGAAAATCACACTCAATGTCCTGTCCCATAAACTTAAATCTCAAGTGAACAACAAAATCAACCTTACAAGGATGACCTCCAACTCCATGAAGCTCACAACCCTCATGGTCAATCTCAGTGGAGGACTTAACAGCAGCAGGCAAGGCATTCCACACATACCGAGACAGCATACTGACTTGGGCACCCGTATCCAGTAATGAACAGTAGGTAGCATCTCCAAATTGAACAGTGGCAAAGGGACAAATAGATTTAGGACAGGAACACATGACATTCAATGCTTCTAGTTGAGCCACAACATCTGTGTCTTCCCCATCACTTAACTCTCCAGAAGAATTAAAATCATCACGCAGCAGAGGCTCAGGCAGTGATTCCAGGAGTGGGGGTGCATACAACTTCCCTTCACAGACAGGGTTATAATGACAACCAGCAAGCAACTGTACATGAACACGCTTACATGGATCCGGTGTAGAAACAAGAGATAAAGAATGAATAATAGGCATCTCCATCCCACAGTGCACCCAAACCTCTAGATCAAAAAGAACAGTGAAAGCCAACAATGCACTCTCCATAAGAAGTTGTCCTGGTTGGCGCATCATACACAATTCACGTCTCACAGTAGGAGGAATTTTCAAATTGTATTTAGCTCCATTTGCTAACAGCTCATCCACCAGCAACTTTCTCAAGGCAGTGGTGGACCCTGGTAAGGCAATCTCAGGGTTGACATGAGCTTGATGATGCTCCAATACATGCATGAGGCTTTCAACCAAGCAGTCACCTCCTCCATCAACTTTACAAATCAGCTTCAAACCAGAAGGAAGATATGCCGGATCTGGAGTGGACGACTCGAGTACATCTATGGCCCCAGGCAGTCGTGAGAGAGTATCAGCCACAAAGTTATCTTTTCCTTTACAATATCGTAATTCAAAATCAAACTCAGCAAGTTCCTGAAGGGTACAAGCAATACGTGAATTCTGACTAGACATGTTGTGCATATAGATCAATGGTCTGTGGTCCGTGAACAAAATGAAAGGAATTCCAAACAAGAATGGACGGAAACACTTAATACCCCATCTTATTGCAGCTAGCTCTCTGTCAATCGTGGAGTATTTACGTTGAGGGGCAGAAAATGTCATAGAATTATAGGCAATAACCTTCCTTGCACCACTCTGGACCTGTGTCAGACATGCACCAGCACCACTACCAGATGCATCAACAAACAATTCAGGCTTGCAGGCACCAGGGCTGTAATCAGGGAAAGCAAGTAAGATGTCATGGGCCATCATCTCCTTCAACTTAACAAAAGCAACTTCCATTGATTCTGTCCAATTTACCTTATGGTTCTTAGGGCCACCTGTCAAACAAGATAAGGGTTGGGCCACCTCAGAACAGTGTGGCAAGAACTTCCTCTGGAAGTTTACTAGGCCTAAAAATTGCCTTAGGTGATGCACAGTTTCAGGCTGTGGGAAGTTCAAGACCTTTTCCACATACTCAGGAGCTTTCTGTAAGCCTGCCTCACTGACAACATGACCCAGAAATGGTACACTACTCTTAAACCAGCAACACTTATTGGGCTTCACCTTCACTCCATGTTCATTGAAAGCACTCAGTACCTGGCCAACGAGCTGCAAATGGCGTTCAAATGATTGAGACATAATGAGGATGTCATCGATATATACAATTACTTCTTTATTAGGGAACCCTTTCAGGATGGTCTGCATTTCTCGTTGAAAAGCTGCTGGAGCATTTCTAAGGCCAAAACTGAGACGCCTAAACTGATGATTGGAGGGAGTTGAAAAAGCAGTGAGTTCTTTACTTGAATGTTCAAGGGGGATCTGATAGTAGCCCTTGACAAGGTCCAGGGTAGTGAAGAACTTCATGCCATGCAAGCTGAATACAAGATCAGTGACATTAGGCATCGGAAACCTGTCTGGTTTAGTGACAGAGTTCAATTTGCGGTAGTTAATGCATAAACGGATTGTACCATCTTTCTTTCTTATAGGCACCACAGGTGAGGACCGTGGGCTGTTGCTGTTTTCAATGATATCCAGTGACTTCAAGTCAACACACTGTCTCTCAATTTCCTCTGCAATAGGCTGAGGAAAGCGACGAGGCTTTTGACGAATTGGAGTGCTGTCATGTAATTCAATTCGATGTGCAGTAGCACCAATGCGACCAACATCTGACTCATCACAGCTCAATACTCCCTTGTGGTGCAACATCATGTCATGTACCATGCAAACTTCACACTCAGACAATCCAGTTAAAAAAAATTCTTTCTTTCATCTAGCCAAACTCCATGAGTCACCAACAGGGTCAACTTCCGCAGGCAAGTCTACAACAGAAGAGACCGTACCCACTTGCATTCCCTTCTGTATAGTGTCTCTAGAATGGGTACCAAGAGCATCTCTGGTCACAAGCACAGATCCAATTCCACCTTCTATGCCAATCACACCTTCCACACCAAACACATGCGCGGGTTTTCCAATGAAACCATCATAATACAAGTCAGCGGATGACTCTGCTGCACAGGTAACTGGCACTGAACACAAAGTACCGGTCTGAAGCTTGACATCTTCCTGAGCATACACAGGAATATTTCTGTAAATCACTTAATCTAGGGTGTTATTCAAGGCAAGATAAACTTCAACAAAGCCCACAGCTAAAGATTGCTTCAATGCTTGTCTACTAAAATCAACAACTAACTTATTAATAGTCAAAAAGTCCACACCCAGAATAACATCATACTTGATAGCCTCATCATCGACAACCAGAAACTGGGATGATTTCAAGGTCAACCCAGGATAAGAAACTTGAAGACAGACACTACCCAATACACTGACACCTCCTCCAAGTCCCACAATCCTCAAAGACTCATCCTGGGGAAAAATACCAACAGGAAGGCACCTGGACCGGATAAGAGAGGCAGAAGCCCCTGAGTCAATAAGAGCACACAGTTTATGGCCTTCAAGGTCAACTTGGAGAATGAGTAGCTCAGCCGGCTCAAGAGAAGCAACATTGACAGCAAGAGGTGGAACAAAGTTATCAGTCTCGGCAACTACTGGTTGAAAAGGCCCAGCGGGGTCATCGCACCTTGTCTCTGCAGCATCGACTAGTCCACCAGCATCAGAGCAACAAGTCCTCTCCTGAAAACTGAGCTCATCAGGCAAGTTTGCGGGCGTGGGGGTCTGATCTAATAGCTCCGAGGTTGCCCCCTTGTCCTCGGAGCAAGCCGGTTTAATGAGAACTGGTTCTCCTGAGTTTCAACATTATCCACAGGAATTGCATCAGTCACACGATTATCTGCCTGACTGCAGTACCACCTTGGCTGGGAAGAACGTGCGCGTGCTGACTTGTACCAACGCAGAGTTCTGTCAACTCTGTCATCACCAGTGCTGACTCGACGCACAAAACTGCGACGGGGAGAACGAGCTTGACATTGATCAAGGTAATGGTCTCTGGATCCACAAGCCAGACAGAGTCCAAGACGGCGACGACAGACATGTTGGGTGTGCCCCAGGCAACCACAGTAGTGGCAGGTGCGAGATAACTCCTGCTCGGTGGTTGACAGGTTCTCAAACCGTGGAATTCCTCTGTCCCTGACTGTAGCTTGTCTTGCACTCCAACTTTGATTTGGCTGCACAACATAACTACATGATGGTTGAAAATCAACTGATGGGCCACACTGGGTAGCTGCATCATGCATTGCAGAAACATCTTGATAATGCCAGAGATCCACAACATTAAGAGCAGCTGGTGAAGCAAGCTCAACAACATCTGGCTCTGAATGGGCCTCCTCAAGGGCACCAACTAATGTCACAATGCGAGACCATCCCAGGCTTCTGCCCTCGAGGGTCTTGGACACAGAGAGAGCACTCCGAACTTGGATCCTGTATTTTCTTGGAATTGTGCTGAAGAACTTGTCCTGCAGCGTCTTGCTGTGTTCAGTCGATTTTCTTGGATAGGCTAGTTTAAAGAGGTTTTTCAGACGTGATGCATAGAGCCTGATTGACTCTTTGGCTTGCAATGATGCCTGGGCAAACATAGCTTTACCCCCAGCAGTGTGCTTGGCCTTTGACTCTCCAAACCAAGCCAACAGCTTCTTCTTAATTGCAGAGTATGAGTCTGCTTGAGCTCGGTGTGCCAGGAAAGCCTCGTGCATGTTTCCTCTCAGATGACGGCCAAGTTCTGCAACCCATGACCTATCTCTTCCACGAAAAGTGTGTTGGCAGTACTCTTCAAACGATTCCAGGAAAGAAGGGAAAGATTGCCCACTTGCAGGGTCAAAGGGCTCAGGAGCTGGGACAACACGGGTATCCAGCCGTTCCAAAGCATGTATAAAGCATTCTTCAAGAGAAGCACCAGCAGAAGCAAGATTTGGCAATAACCTGTTCCTCTGGCCTCCACTTTTAAGCAGAAACTTAACTGGCTTTGAACCCAGTAAGGGACAATGACTATCAGAATCACTCTCAGACACAGGCTCCACTTCCGACGAGTTATGATCATCGCTAGCAATACGCGGTGATAGCGGCTCCATTTCAGATGAGTCACGATCATCCCTCTGATGGCCTGAAGCTGAGATGTGTCTAAGCTCATCCTCAGCTGAACTGGCGAAAAGAATCATTTTCCCTTTCATTCGTGAGATGGCCTTTTGAGCACGACAAGACAGAGCCTCTGCCTTGCCAGACTCCATTTGCTGCATAATACGCTCCACATGGCTGCAGAGCTCCAGAACCACATCTGTTTGGTCATTGTCAGCTTGGCTAATGGCCTCACCACCAGCTGCAGCACCAGATGTTGGTGCAAGACTGGATTTGAAAGTCAATGGTTTAATTGTTACATCAGTCATGCAAGGAGGTCCCAGCAACTGAGATAAGGCAGGCTCAGTCCCTTGATGCGATGAAGCAGGCGCCACAGAGACGAGACCTCCAGCCTGTCCAGCAGCGGGTAAAGCCAACCCCAAAGCTGCCCTTGCAGAGCTACCATTGGTAGCAAGTGCATCTACTGCTGAATTCATTTTGCTGAGCCAACAAAAAGACAAATCCAAGCAAACACAATGCAATTGCAACTTAAATCATTCAATGGGAGCTATGCTCACAAGATAGACGTTTACAGACTCCTCCACTCCCATTAATAATACCAATTCACTAGAAATGACAATTACCTGGGTATAATAACAGTTGGAAATGGGAGAGACCAGCAGCTCAGCCAATGGATTCAGGCTAATCAATAGGTATATATGAACAGTTTTTTTTTTTGTTCCTGGGTCTGGGCACCATAAACATGTTGGGGGATAACTGTTGACCCGGTAAGGCCCCTATAGTAGGAGACTGGCAGGACTCGCTATTACACTTCTCAAGTGGAAGTCGCAGAAGAAAATACTAAAATGATGGGAGCCACAGGCAAGGGGGGAAAGCTTAGACTGAATATGAGAAACTCAAGAGGGGGAATTACAGACTAACTCATTCAGTGGGGTATAAATTAAACTTTCATAAACACACAACATATACTGGAACAATCACAAATACAATGAATCCATTGGCTGTAACTGACAATTGGTTTGGTCAAAGGGGTTAGCATGGTTAGATAGGGAAGGAAGAATTACAGCCCAAAAGACGGACTGACTATACCTAAGCACATATATAAATACACAGATGTCTAAGGCATAAGAGGCGAACAACAAGCTGGCACAATACAATTAGGCAAACAAGATTGAACAAATGGTACATAAATCAATAAAGGAGTCTAAACTGGAATGAATCAAGTTTGCAAATAATGTTCCAAGAACTTGTGCTGCTACATAGAAGGGAATCAGATGGTGGAGGATCCTGTCACAAACTGCCGGTGGGTACATTACCCAATCTGGCTGCTCAACGTAGCTCTGAGTCGGGCCAGTGGCAAGAGTCCCAGACTCGCTGCTCTAAAAGGAAAAACACGGGACATAAGCATCTCAGCTAGCCACAAGAAGTAGAAGCTGCTGAGGAAAAAAGTTGAGGAAACAGTATTTAACACAAAAGCAGAGCAGCACACAGGGGCCAAAGAACTGAAGCACAAGCAAAAAATGATGGATATTGAAGATAAAACTAATGATAGAGATACAACAAACAAAGCTGAAATATAGTATTAGCACTATATGCAGGTATTGGACAGTAAAGTAAGTAAACAAGAAGCACAAGGCACACTGAAATACATTTAAGCAATCCTAGTTCACTAAGGTCAAATGAGCAGGCATACTCAGACTTACCCTAAAGGAGCAACCAGGAAAGGAAGAACCAGGCTTAAAATATGGCAGGATGATTCAAGGTGGCAGGTCAAGCAGTGGATCTTAGGATTAGCGTCTCAAGCAGGTGCATAGAAAAAGGCAAAAGATGACACTAGGAACAGAAGAGCTTATAGGATTTAGCATAAGAAATCTGAAACAAAAAGAAACAAGGGGTAACGAATATGGTGGCAGGCACATGAACAATACAGGAACATATCAGGCCAATCCTCCACAATGACATTAAAGCACTTCCTAACACAGAAACATAAATATTAACATAAATGTCTACACAAAGCTAATCATGGCATAATAGCTTGGAGTAATTAAATACGCACTAGCTCAGAGAATTCCGAGCTGCAATTCTGCTGAACTTAACATGCCGTAGTGCCTGGGCGTAGAAAAATCTATGTGAAAACTTTAAATGGAAATTTCTCCTTCACTTCGTAATTTTTATGGTAAAGATGCATTCCGATTTGTAAACTAATCATTTAACTTTCTTTTGATTATACACACTTAGACAAAAAATGGTCATATTGTGAGAAATACCTAAAATAACTCACGAGTGAGTTGTGCTGGAATGTGCAGTGGCTATGTTGCATGCACTGTTTGATTGTGTAAAAAACATCTGCAGAACGCATTTGAAATGCATTCTTATCTAGCACAAGTCTATAATGCATGCATAGACTTGTAGGAAACCTTAAAATTAGGTTTGAGTAAATTTATTACATTTTTATAGAGGGTAGAAAAGTCTACGCATAGGCACTAATGGGTTAATAATATGTCAGGAAAAGAAGTTCTAAGATTTTTCCAATCAATCATTAAAATAGTTTCTTTTTCCATATTCAATTTGTTCTGAATAGAGATGTGACTCGAAAACCATGCTGTTTTAAAAAAAATTATTTAACAAAAAACATGGCTAAAAAAATGTGGATATTTTAGATTTTTTTAAATATTTTGTTTGAAGATAACTCAGCAAGGAAAAGAACTACATTACATTGTTTTTCATATCAGATTATAAAATAAAACAGCATACTTCTTAATTCATGGTTTTCTTTGGTTGTATGAAATTTTTCATTTTCTGTGCTCTCATGTTTTGATATTTCATTTATTTTACAATGCATGTGAATCACCTTCAACTTCCCTATTAGTATGTTGTAATAATATATCTTTACTTATGGTTATTGATAGAGATGTGACCAAGAAACCATGCTGCTTTCTTAAAAAAAAATATTTTTACAAAAAATCAGGACTAAAAAACGTAAATATAAATATATATCTGGGACCAAAAAAAACTATGCTGTTATTTTTAAAACATGTTTTATGTCAGAAAAATTTATTATCTAAAAACACGGATATTAATATATTTTGTGTGCCAAAAAAATCATGCTTGTTTTTCAAAAAACATATTTTTCACAAAAAAAAATCATGACTAAAAAGTACATATATTAATATATTTTTTTGACTAAAAAACCATGCTGTTTTGTGAATAAACCTCTTTTTCGCTAAAAAATCATGACTGAAATAGTGGATATTAATATATTTTATGTGACCATGAAATCATGCTGTTTTTTTAAAAATCATATTCACACAAAAAAATCCTGCCTAAAAAATATTTTTTCTATAAAAATGACATGAATTTTTGGTCACGTAAAATATAGTAATGTCCACGTTTTTTAACTTTTTGACCATGATTTTTTTATACGAATTTTTTTTTAAAAACCATGATTTTTTTAAATAATATATGTTTAAAAAAACAGCATTGGTTTCTTTTGGTCCTATAATATATATTAATAGTCATGTTTATTCGTCATGATTTTTTTTAAAAAAAACAGCGAGTTTTTTTGTCATATAATATATATTAATATTCATGTTTTTTACTTTTGATAAGTTTTTAAAAAAATATGATTTCAAAAAATCAAGATTTTTTGTATAATCAAGATTTTTTGTAAAATCAAGATTTTTTGTAAAAAAAAACATTTAAAATAAAACAGCATGGTTTTTTGGTCACATAAAATTTACTATCCATTTTTTAGTCATTAATTTTTAGTAAAAAAATGCTTAAAAAAATATCATGGTTTTGTTTCAGTCGCAAAATATAGTATTATCCATGTTCTTTAGTCATGATTTTTCATAATAAAGACATCAAAAGGAAACCATACAGTAAAAGTGGTGGCAGATAACCCACAATTACCTAAAGAAGTCTAAGAGGAACAGAAGGAGCCATAGAACTTACATTGATGGAGTTAAAATTCAGAGCTTACAATCTCTATGTCTGATTTTATTGGCACATAAAAATAAAGCCAGACATAGTAGAGATAGTAAGCTTTGAATTTCGACTCCATCAATATAAGTTCTGTGGCCCCTACTGTTCCTCTCAGACTCCTTAATTGTGGGTTATCTGCCATCACTTTTACTGCATGGTTTACTTATGATGTTTTTATTATAAAAAAAACATGTTTGAAAAACATGGATATTAATATATTCTATGTGACCAAAAAAAAAAACAGACATATACTTCAATAAATTTGGGTGTGTGCAAAAACATGTTTTTTTTGCAAAAAACTGCAATCAAATAAAACCGTTTTTTGCATCACTAGTTCTAAAAAATATCAATTCTGTTACTGATTACTAGCCCCCTCACGCCATCCTGTCCTTGTCGCGGGGAGGGGGCTTGTGTGTTCAATGAAGCCCAAGGCTATGCTGTCCCAGGTTCAACCATGACAGACAGGCTTGGGCCGAGATCCAGACCAACTGGGATGGCAACATTGACAACCGAGCTGACAACTGGATACTCTCCTGGACACACACTGACCTCTCCTTGGATTTGTTTGTAAGGCCGGCCGGGACCTAGACCCGACCTGCCGGCCTGATAGTCGTGCGCGGCAAGGGTTAGCCGATGGCCGGGTGGAAAGGCGGGGGGCGGTTTAAACGCCAGTGAGGCGCGGAAACGTCTCGCTGGTTAGTCAAGCGCAACAACCTGCTGCATCTGCTCGCGCCAGGAGCTATGCCTGTGCTTAGTGAGTGTGCCCGTCGGGACTCCGTGAGCCTGACAGAAGGGTTCCCCTTGTTGGCGGCCGCCCAAAGCTGGTGCCGGCTCAGGGCACAGGTGAGACCTAACCTATTAACCATGGATATTTCAAACTCAAACCCCCCCCAAACCGTAAAACAATTTGATGGTGACGACCTCAACCCGCCCCCGGACTTCTTGGACACCTCCCAGACAGGAAATGCGGAAGGCAATTCTCTGTCAACCTCCGCGGCACCAAAACCATTGCAGAGCATATCTGCGAGTGGCGAGGAACGCGAGGAGCTGCAACAGCAAAGTGAATACACGCTCGAGCCTTTCAACCCGACATTTAATAAGAGACGCAACACAAATTTTAATCACCGAGGAGAGCCAACTTTGGACTCGGCCCAGAAGATGGCACAAGAGCAGGCACACCAGAAGCAACCACTTATTGCACGAGAGACTGGGATGCCTGAAACACCGCTAGGTCCCCACGATAGTGGCCCACGGTGGACGAGAGTAAACAGAGGAGGACCTGAACGACGTAGGCGCCCGCAGCGAACGGGAAGACAGTGGACTGCATATGATGAAGAGTATAAAGACACGCCGTACTATGCAAAGTACATCAATATAAACTTTCCAAACCTAGACATAATCAGAAACCTCAACGTGATCCAAGTTGACAAAGACATCAGAACCCAAATAGGTGACCCGGAGAAAATCTCAAGATGGGGCAAGAGTTCTCTACTAATAACCACCCAGTCGGAAGACCAAACGAAGAAACTCCAGTCCATAACACGCATTGCTGGAAATCCAGTTGTCGTTTCTCCCCATCGGACCCTCAATGTGATAAAGGGCGTTGTGCGTAGCCACGCTTTTGGAGGATGCTCAGAGGACGATTTGAGAAGGCAACTGAGCGACCAAGGAGTTACGGACGTCCGGCGAGTGAAGATAAAGAGAGAAGGAGAACTAGTTACAACAAATACCTACATCCTTACCTTTGAAAAACATTCCCTTCCAAGAAACATCTCCCTCACATCTTGGCACCACGAAATTGTCGAAGCATACAAGGAGAGACCGCAGCAATGCTTTAGATGCCAGCGATTTGGCCACGTAGCTAAGTATTGCCGAAGTGAGACTGAAACCTGTGCCCGATGTGGAGAAACAGGACACAAAAAACTGGATTGTAGAAATCCGATCTGCTGCTACCATTGTCAGCAAGAACATTATTCCAACGATAGAAGCTGTCCCAAGTACATACTTGAAAATGAAGTCCTGGCCACTCAAGGAAAAGAAAAAATTCCCCGTCCTGAAGCTCTCCAAATGGTTCTGGAACGATCACCAGACCACAACCGCCTCTACAGCACGGTACTTCAAACGCCAAGATCAAACCCCGACACAGCAAATAACCCGGCGCGCACCGAAACGAATCTACAGGCAAGCACATCTAGTACAATACCTGGCGCCCTCAACACAACAACGCAAACGCTAAAACTCCCAGATGCAACACCAACTATCGCACCCACGACTATCCCGGACTCGACTCCACAACCAGCTGCAGAGGACGCTAATGTAAGTAAGACGCCACATAGACTGCCGGACAAAAGTGCCGTACCCCCGAAGCCACCAACGGAGGAAAGTGTGAGCGAACCCGGTAGCGGCAAAGACTTACCTCCTGGTGCAGTAAAAATGACGATTCATGGCAAAACCCAAGATAATTCACAAAAACAACTGGATCCTACTTGCCCACCACGGACCCAGATATCGAAGGAACCAACTAAGAAAACGCCAGCGCGCGAAGAAGGAAAAGCGAACAGATACACTTTTAAGAGACTCAATAGGCCAGACAGTCTAAACCAGCTATCAACATACGACAGTGACAGCTCGGTCGATCAAACCAGCAATAGCAAAAAAGACAATCCATCAAAGAAAGTACGGCAAAAGTCACCCAATAAATCCCACAGGACACCCTTGGGAACAAAGGAAATACCACCACGTGGTAGACCAGCCGTACGCCCTAGCTCTGGAGCTGCCAATCGTGGCTCTAATGAGTGCAAAATTCCTGTAATAGGCCAACAACCGCGGCCTTGGGAGCAGAATAGGCGCTGATGCTGAAGACACTCATCCAATGGAATCTACAATCCTACCGAACCAAATTCAATGAAATAAAAAAAATCTTACATGACCAAACACCAATTTGTATGTGTCTACAAGAAACAATGTTACGAAATCAACAAGCCCATCCCCCCTCGCATTATAAAATAATCATATCCACTGTTACTCGTGCCGACAACCATGAGCGAGGTGCTGCAATCCTCGTCCATTATTCAGTCCCATACAAAATATTGAGGCTGAACACAAACTTGCCGGCAGTTGCTGCTCGGATTCACCTCAACAAAAGCTACACTCTATGCTCCCTCTATCTACCCCACCTGGATGTCACCTACGAAGACCTAAACTCGCTAATACTACAGCTGCCTGAACCGTTCATAATCATGGGAGATTTTAATGCACGAAGTACGCTTTGGGGAGACCATACTACAAACGCCCGAGGACGATTGGTGGAGCGCCTACTGCTAACGCACGACGTCGCACTCCTCAACTCAGGCCAGCACACCCACTTCCATCACCAAACATCCACTACCTCTGCAATAGACCTGACGATTTGCTCGTCAAACTGCCAGCTCGACTTTAGATACTCCGTTCACGATGATTTGCACGACAGTGATCACTATCCAATTCAATTAGAACTCATCCAACCAACCACAAACCACGAGCGCATCCCCCGGTTTAATACTGCAAAAGCAAACTGGCCCATGTATTACACCCAAACTGCCGTCGAGAACCCTGAGTTGTATACAAGTGAAAATACAGAGATATTCCTGGACAACGTGTGCAACATTCTCCTATCGGCCGCCAATGCCGCTATACCTCTCACCAGCGGAACGCTTCAGAGACCACCAGTCCCATGGTGGGATGAAGAATGCGACGACGTAAAGCGTGAGAGAAGAAGAGCAGGAAGAGCCTTGCGCAGATACAACAGCATCGCCAACAAAATACGTTACAACCGAGCGAGAGCCATTTGTAGGAAAACATTTCAACAGAAACGTTCCAAGTCATGGGAAACATACCTCAACAGCATCACATCCCGGACGAGCATGACCTCTGTCTGGAAAAGAGTGAAGAAACTATCAAGTAAGTTCACTCACTCCCCAACGCCAGTAATAGTGGACAACGACCAACGCCTCCATAGCAATCCGACTACAGTTGCAAACCTAATCGGAAACCACATAGCCACGACAAGCAACATCTCCAACGTCAGCGCTAACTTCTCAACCCATAAGCAAAGAATGGAGAGCCAGGTGCTACGCTTTGGAGACAACAACGATATTTACAATGTTCCACTCAATATAGAAGAACTACACGGAGCCCTATCAAGAAGTAAAGAAAAAGCCCCGGGACCTGATACCATTACCTATGCAATGGTAAAACGCGCGCATGAATCTTTCCACCAGCTCCTATTACACCTATTCAACTATATCTTTTTGCACGATGTATTCCCGGACCAGTGGAAAACTGCAATAATAATCCCCATCCCTAAACCAGGAAAAGACCCGCAGTGCGTGGGAAATTACAGACCGATTGCCCTCACAAGTTGCTTGAGCAAACTATTAGAAAGAATAATCAACTCACGGCTCATGTTCTTCTTAGAAGCAAATAATAAAATTACAAACGTGCAGTGCGGTTTCAGACCGTTCCATAGTACAACCGACAACGTCGTGTGCCTAGAAACCGCTATCCGTACGGCAATGAGTCAGAAGCAACACTTCCTGGTCATCTTCTTCGACTTGGCTAGGGCGTATGATACTGCATGGCGATATAATATAATTAAAAAGCTCCACACTGGAGGACTCAGAGGACACCTACTGCACTTTGTCAATAATTTCCTCACCGATCGCAAGATAAAGGTACGTGTAGGGAATTCCTTCTCCGACACAAAATATTTACAAGAAGGAGTGCCCCAGGGCAGTGTGCTAAGCTGCACCTGCTTCCTGATTGCGATCAACGATATTGCAGAAGACTTACCTCTCTATGTAAAAAGCTCCCTATATGTGGATGATTTTGCCGTATATATAGCAGGACACCGAACGGACACGCTGGAAAGACAACTCCAAATCGCAATAAACCGACTGGAACGCTGGACTGACCGAACTGGATTTCGTTTTTCTACTACCAAGACAAACAGCATGCATATCTGCCGAGTACGTGGGTGTACCAAAATCGCACCGCAACTGGTCCTACATGGGGAAAACATCAACCAGGTGCAGACATACAAATACCTCGGCTTAACTATAGATGAGAGCCTAACATGGCGACCCCACATTCAACAACTGAAGACGTCATGCATTAAAGGGCTGAACCTCCTGAAGTTCCTCGCCCACTCGTCATACGGATCCGACAAAAAACTGTTACTACGTCTCTACATAGCCCTAATCAAACCTAAAATTGACTATGGATGCGAAGCCTATGGGTCCGCCTGCCCTTCGCTACTGGCGACTATACAACCGATCCAAAATGCAGCTTTGAGAATAGCAGCTGGCGCCTTTCGAAGCTCACCCATAGATTCACTACACAGCGAGACCGGGACCAAGACAGTAGAGCAATATCGTGCAATAAAAATTATGAACTACTATCTCCGCCTGCAAATAAACCCCAATACATACACACTTCAAGAACTTAGAAAAATCCCGCCTCATACCTACGCTCCAGAATCGACGACACCCCGACCATTTTACGTGAGAGCCACGAATCTGCTGGAATACTACGATGTACGCTTCGACAATGTGCTGGTGGAAATGCCATACGTCTTCCCACCCTGGCAATCAGGTGCTCAAAGATTGTGCAGGGAGATGTACAATGTGAGGAAATCGCAGGTGGGGCCAGTGGCAGCTCGATCGGTGTTCTTGGACCACTTGGCATCCCACAGCGCGTCAACAATATATTACACGGACGGTGCTCGTAATGAATCCGGTACTGGATTTGCTGTAGTACGGGGGGATAATGAATCATCTGAAAGGATCCAACGAGTAGCATCCAGCTACACAGCTGAACTGTATGCTATCCTGACTGCTGTCCAAGCCTGCCGCTTTGCTTCCACGGGATCTGTGACCATTGTGTCTGACTGTCGTAGTGCGCTTATGGGGATTGCACAATACAAACCTCGACACCCTCTCAGTCTTGCAATTCAACTGGCGATACAGCAAAGTGGGAAACGGATTGCGCTCTGCTGGGTACCTAGTCACGTTGGGGTGAGGGGCAACGAGCGGGCGGATACTGCCGCCGTTCTGGCAACCCACTGGCAAACCATCGTACGAAAGCCAATTCCCTCAACTGACTACAAAGCAGCAATAAAGAGTAAGGTGAATCGAAAGTGGGCAGAGGAGTGGGCAGCCCAAGCGGACAACAAACTGAGATCATTAAAAGAATCAATAGTGCCCTTCGCTACCAGCTACCAGCAAAACCGCCCTTGGGAAGTGAAACTATGCCGACTACGCATTGGCCACACGCACGCCACTCATGGACATTTGATGGAGGGGGGCATGGCACCGACGTGCGGGGCTTGTGAGGCCCCACTGACAGTGCACCACATACTTGTCGAGTGTCGGTGTCATGATACTGCGCGGAACCTCTGGTTTGGCGGACGTCCCCCGGACACCTTGGAGGGTTACCTTGGAGATGGCGACCAGGTTAAGTTTGGGGGACCGTTGTACAACTTTACCAGACAAATAAACTTCTACAACTACATCTGAAAGTGAAACTTGCCTACGCAGTGGATTAACTACTACGGAACCAACTTGCCCTGATACGGAAACGACAAGAAAACTTAACGCGGGAAACCAGTAAAACTGAGAATCACTGCTGAGATCAACACTTGTGCGGCTGCGGTGGTAAAACCAGGAATATAATAATAATAATAATACTGATTACTAGTTTCTCTGTTTAACAATATTCAGTCATAGAAATATATAAATTTTATATTATTCTGTTGTGATTGATTGGGAAATTAAGTGGCTATTTTCCATTCTAACATTGAACACTCCTGTCTTATTATTCTGTTTTGTGACTTCAAATTGCAGGAGCTTTCTAGGAAAAGCTTATTCTTTATCAAACATTAGGCATTGAAATTTTGCAGTGAATTTAATAATTGAGTCCACTTTACTGGCTTCCTTGTTTAGCCCTATATATATTTGGCCCTATAAATTTTTAGCCCTTGCATTGCAACTTAACCCTAGCCTCTCAACCATCATTCGCTGACTGACACGCATTGGCTTCCTCTTTTGCATTGTGGGTTGTCACTGGGACAATTTTCAAAGCAGAGGTTTCATCAATGAATTCATTTATATTTGAGTGATGAGAAAATTGCACAGGTTCGAAAAGCCATTGATAGGTTTTTAACCATAACCCATAACCCATTGTAAGCTAAGCTATCATAACCTATCTCTTCCTGACCTATGCTAACCGAACCTAACATGAAAATGTCAAACATAAAAAACGTGAACACATGTAAAAGTTCCGTCAACATTACATAACCTATCCTAACCTAACATATCTCAGCCTATCCTATCCTAACCCATCCTACCACAGCCTATCATATCCTATACTAACCTATCATATCCTAACTTATATCCTAACTTATCATATCCTAACCTATCATATCCTAACCTATCATATCCTAAACTATCATATCCTAAACTATCATATCCTAACCTATCATATCCTAACCTATCATATCCTAACCTATCATATCCTAACCTATCATATCCTAACCAATCATATCCTAACCTATCATATCCTAACCTATCATATCCTAACCTATCATATCCTAACCTATCATATCTTAACCAATCATATCTTAACCAATCATATCTTAACCAATCATATCTTAACCAATCATATCTTAACCAATCATATCCTAACCAATCATATCCTAACCTATCATATCCTAACCTATCATATCCTAACCTATCATATCCTAACCAATCATATCCTAACCAATCATATCCTAACCTATCATATCCTAACCTATCATATCCTAACCTATCATATCCTAACCTATCATATCCTAACCTATCATATCCTAACCTATCATATCCTAACCAATCATATCCTAACCTATCATATCCTAACCAATCATATCCTAACCTATCATATCCTAACCTATCATATTCTATTCTAACCTATACCATCCTATCGTAACCTAACTTATCTTCAAATTTCTTAAGTAATGTTGACAGAATTTTCTCACCGGTCCCCAAAGCTTATTGATTATTTTGTCCGTGGAATTTCCACGGGTTCTGCTAGCTTAATGGGAATGCTGTTAGCAAAATGCATACACTTGGCATTTGTCGTATAAATGGAGAATTTCGTAATCATTATTGTTGTGTAGCTGAAAATTTTTCTTTTGTTACAAGTTATAACATTTCATTAGCTTAATATTGAAATAAGTTCCATTACCTTACTACCATATGAATCATATTCATCGAGGGCATCATCGAGATGAATATCGTAGTTTCATTTGGGCATGCGTAGGGCTTAGATGGGAAGAATTGAAAAATGATTAGTCATCACAAGCTCATTATTTGAACACAATGATTTTATAAGTAAAATTATTTAATATTTTTAAACCTCGTAAAAGTTTTTCTCAGCGCTTACTCAAACTTTTAGGATGTTGCTTTTTGGCAGATCGTGTGCACTATTTGTTAGTAATTGATTGTCACAGGAGGCTTTGAACTTGAATATCTGAATAAACTTATAATGTTGGGTAAAAAAAAGTATTTTGTTTGTGCTGTGCGTTTTAGTGTCTTCAGATTTACGCTGAATAAAATTGGAAAGCATCATTTGGAACAATTTTATTTTTCTGAAATTGAACTCCATAAAAGGCAGGATTATGCCAGTGAAAATTAGAGAAAACAATTCATCCAAAGATGAATGGTCAAGAGAGTAGAAGTTGAAGTCTACACTGGAAAAAACACTTTAGGATAAAGTGACAATGACCCAATATAGGGATTACTGATGCGCTAAGCGCCACATCCATTGCCAAGGCTCAGGAAACCAGACGTGGTCTCTGAGAAGTGCCATTATAGGCAACAATTAAATAGATTTGAAAATATGGAAATGATTTCCAGAGAAACAAAACAAATTTTAACGAACCCCTCACCTTAAATTAAGTTAATGGAGCGAAGGCTTCGAAGAATTAGTCCCATCGAACCTTTCTTCAGTAGGCAGGGAGAGGCCGGGCTGATGACCTCCCTTTACGAGGCGTAGCGAGCAAGTCCCGCCGTCAGAGCCCCCAACGCGGAGCTCAGTTGGCCGACGCTCGCTTGTTTTGAACGGCGCATGCGCACCGAACAAAATTGTGGCTTAGCGAGGATTTACACGCTAAGTTTATGCCCGTTGCCGAGGGTATTGGGGTTCGTTATTATAATTTAATTATTAAAAAGATGAATTAGATAGAAAAATGAGAAGTCTTGGAATTTATTAGCTTAAATACTTGCAAGGAAAATAACGTAATAGGTCCAAGACGGACGAACCTCCACATATTCCCGGCAACAGGAAAAGCTGGCAGCTCAATAGAGTTGCCAGCTTAAACAGATTATTAGGTTATATATTATGTATAATTTGCATATGCTTCATAACAAGAGCCTCACAAAGCTCCTTTATCGATGAGACTCCGTAGGTCTCTTCTTTGGCGCAATGCCGCCCGCCTAGAAGGACGGGAATCGTCAACATCGGCACTGGCCTCGATACTTTCAAATTCATTATTTACCCGAGGCACCTCCTCACCTGCGCTCTCGATATCTAGAGAGCCCTGGTGGGAAAGACTTGCAGAGGAGCCACCTAACTGATCTAGATCATAGGAGCTCTCGCTATCGCTCTCTCTCCCCACCCCGGGATCCGGATCGGTTATACTCAGTTCCAGAGGGTAAAGAAGAGAGATATTGACCGCAGTCTCTGCTCCATCAGGTTTTTTAATTTTTACGACGCGAATTTTATCATCACGCCCAACCAAAAGTTGAGTAATACGAACTAAAACCCAAAAGGGCCTAGTTTTGACAGGATGCTTCAAAAGCACCACCTGCCCTACTTTAAGAAAAGGGTTTTGGTGAGGCATGGCTTTAATAGGATAGGGGCCTCTTAAAGATAATAAATATTGCTGATACCAGAGAGATCTAAATTTTGCTATTATCACATCTCTATTTTCTAAAGCCGAGACCAAGGTGTCTCGGTAATCCTCTTCATCCTGCTCGGCCACCTCATGCGCCTCGTCTGTTAAAACGAGAGAATCCGCTACAGGATAGAGTTGTAAGAATTGATTTGGCATAATAGGGATTATTTTTTCATCCACTTCCGTATAAGAAAGAGGTCGGTTGTTCAAGTTAACGGCTATATCAGAAATAGCTGTAGAAAAGGAAGAATAGGTGTAGGTCATGCGCCCAAAAAGCTTGTAGGAGCACCGCTTAATAACTTTGATAAGCCGTTCCCAAACTGCTCCAAACTGCGGGCTATAGATAGGAATAGTTTTAAAGGTAAGATTATACGAGCGAAACCTATTTTCGTACTGCGAAGAAGTAAGAACTTCTGACAGAAGGTCAGCCGCTGCGGTAAAAGTACGCGCATTGTCTGAGTAGACAGTAGTCGGAATCCCCTTCGCATTCGTAAAACGAATAAAAGCAAAGATGAATTCCTCAACCGTCATAGAAGGTAATAATTCCAGGTGGACAGCACGTGTCTGGAAACACACAAAGATAAGAACATACATTTTACATCTATTATTAAATGGATCCAAAACCCAAAAATGAGAAGTAAAGTCCATGCCTGTTGTGGCAAATGGACGCACAAATGACGTACGACTATCCGGCAAAGCTGGAGGATCAGGATACGAGAAACTACGTGCGTTTACCTTCTTGCAGGTAACGCACTGGGAAATTACAGTTTTAACAGAACGCTTAAATCGTGGGATCTGATAGCCGCTCAACTTTAGCTTTTGAACAGTGGACTCCAAGCCAAGATGCTTAGAAATAATATGAGCATGAGTAATCAATAATTTCGTAAGATGATGATTAGGTGATACTAAAATAGGGTACTTGACGTGGTAGTCCATGTCATCAGCTTCCGATATGCGACTACTAGACCGAAGCAGTCCACGATCGTCAAGAAATAGATTAAAGGAGCGTACCAGTTGAGGCGGTCGAGGATTCTTGCTCCGCAAGGCCTCCAGCTCCTCAGAAAAAGATTCGCGCTGCATAGAGACTATTAGGTACTCGTAAGCTCGGACCTTCGAATCCCCGGGATCTCGATGCTTCCACAGCGCTACGGCGCGGAAGACCTTCTCAAGCACCCCCAACAGTCGCTGATAAGAGGAAAACCGGTCGATGTTAACTAAACAATCAACAGCCGGAACTACAGTGGCAAGACAACTGTCTAGTAAGTACTGAGAGGGGATACAACCCAACTGGCCCTTCGGCCAGAACTCCTCGGGCTTCTGCAGCCACGAAGGTCCCTCTAGCCAGAGCAACTTCAGCTCAAGAAATTTACTTACCTTAAGCCCCCTAGTTAAAACATCTGCAAGATTAAAGGAAGATGGTACAAAACTAAAGGTTACACGAGTATTACGTTTTTCTAAGTTGGATTTCAGTGCCCCTATCTCCCTCAGCCTATTAGACACAAACACATTTTTACGAGGAGGATGACCGGCTAGTAACCATGCCAAACACACCTGTGAGTCCGTAAGAAAACTAACATCGGTACACTTAAAAGGAAAGTTAGAGTCACTAACCAAAGAGTGCACACACTGCAGGGCAAGAAATACAGCAAGAAGTTCTAAAGAAGGGAGAGTGCGCTTAGGTTCAGGAGAAACTTTGACCTTTGAGAACAACAACGCGCTGCGGTCCTCCTGTACACCATAAATGCACGTGCCATATGCACGGCTACTGGCATCACAGAAGACCACCAATTTGGTGGGAATGCTGCTTCTCAAAGTCTCCCTAGGAAAAGTAAAGCCCTCTAGTTCCCCAAACTCCTCACAGTAACATTGCCACTCCCCTGCAATTTCCTCCGGTATAGGATCATCCCACGAAAGGCGTAAGGGGGTTAATTTTTTAAGGATAAACTTACTACGTACAGAAAAGGGCGACAGAATTCCAACAGGGTCAAAGACAGAAGAAACCTCTGAAAGAATCTTACGACGGGTTCCAACTGAAGAATCTAAGCGTTTCTTAATAAGCGACAATCGGTCAGACCTTGAGTCAAATGCGTAACCCAGCACGCTCACAGTTGAATCTGCGCTCTGATAATCTGATGGGATCTGCGCTAACAGAGCATCGCAATTCGAAGCCCACTTCCGAAGAGGAAAACCACACGCCTCAAACTCAGAAACGGCACTCCTATAAGTGGCGGCAGCTACAGCAACATTGTTAGTAGAAAATATAAAGTTATCTACGTATAGTTTATTGGTCATAATGTCTCTTACAGTAAGATTTTCGACTTTAGTGGCATGCAATTTGAGGATATAGTTCAGTATGTACGGACTAGAAATAAACCCAAACAAGATAGTAGTATAGCGAAAGTAGGAGTAGGTTCCGTTCCTGTAGAGAACAAAGCTAAACCTATTTCGATCTTCCTCGTCACTTAATTGTATCTGGAGGAAAGCTCTAACTATGTCTGAGAGAAGTACAATAGAGTTAGATCTAAAATAAATAAGTAGCCCTAACAAATCATTGATTAGGTTTGCTCCTACATATGATGCCTCATTTAAGCTCGGGTACCCCCTAATCTTCAAAGAGCAGTTGAAAACTGGACGTATTTTGGTGGAAGCGGCTTCCGCACGCACTACAGGCCTATGAGGTATCCATTTATGGTTAGCCGGATCGATGCGTTTAAGAGATAGCGGCTCAATAATACCCAAGTCGAGCTGCTCCTGGAACACAGCATTATAAGCAGATTCGATGCCTTTTTTCGCACCATCCTCAGCCACTCTCTTAGCGAGGTAGCGAGCCAGAGTAAAGTTACTGGGCACTTTAGCTAAAATCTGGCGGTTCCAGGGCAACTTAACCGAGTAACGCCCTTCTTTACACTCAACCGAGTTTTTAAAATCCTGCATCTCCGTGTCATCTTCCCGTTCATGCTGCGGGATACCGATAGATTCTAAACTCATTAATTTTTCCAGTCCATTTTCAACCGCACTTTCATCTAAAATGTCTAAAGGGGATGCGCACACCGAAGAAGGCTCGAGAAAGGAAGCAAGCACTTTATTATTTACGTTTTTAGGTAATTTAGAGTTTAAGGTGATTTTACTTTTGACAGATTTGACTTTTAGTTTTTTAGGTACAACTTTCACTTTATTACGAGGTTCCCTACTTTTCGCCTCCACAGCGTTAGACTTTGGTTTCGCCGAAAGTGACGAGACCATACAATTCAACTCCCCAAAAGGCAGCAACCCATTTGCCACGCGCATCACTTTAACACCTCCGTAAGTCTGGAGTTCAAACACAGAAAATTTTTGTAGTACATCCACACCCAAGATACCGTGAATGCGAATGCGGTCAGATTTAACTTCAGGGAAAGAAGTTGAAATGGGTAGCTCGTTTCTAAGTCGTTCAACTCTTTTTTGCAGTCCCCCCATCCCCAACTCCAGCAACAGATCCGGACAACAAAAGACTTTGAAAATGTGCTTCTCCATATTAGGCAAGGTCAACCGTAAATTTACCTCCTTACCTCGCAAAAGTACGCCACTGCCAACGGTATTGAAAGCGCGCGAACAAAGTTCCGCGTCTTCATACGATACGTTCAAAGAACTGAGATTGACTATAGTAGTTTGGGAACCCGAATCGAGAACAAAGTTCAAGCGTACCACGCCACCACCGGCGCAGGCAACAAGAGAAACTACAGGACACATTTGTAAGTATTTTCCTAATTGTCAAGAGGGACCAGTAGCCATAGCTGAGAGCTGAGGACACAAAGGACTTACATGCGCATTCGAATTACACTTTGAACAGCGAAATTGCAGCCGCCCATCCTTAGCCGGACACGCAACCTCGCCATGCTTACCACTCATACATCTCGGGCACAAACCTAACTCGCGTATGCGCTTAACGCGTTTATCATAAGTATTAAAACGCCTACACATGAGAGAAGAATGATTTTGCATACTGCAAAACTTACAAATTTTAGTTACATTAGACTGATTATTTTTACGACCGTGAGAATGAGGCTCTAGCCCAATTTCCCTACCCTTCACAGACTGATTTTTGTTTTTTTGATTATTTTCAAGAAGCGAAACAACTTTATGACCATTTTCTAACACCTTCAAAGTAAGAAAGGAAGCCCTAGAATAGCGAAGCAGTTCCAACAGAAAATACTCCGGCAACTTACCACGAAGAACAGCTGAAATGAGCAAGTCTCCCGACTTCTCGCCCACGTAATCAACCCCAAGCTTGCTCAGTTCCAAAAGACGAAACTTAAGCCGAGACAAAAATTTACTGATTTCAGCCAAAGTATGAACCTGGGGATATTGGAGAATTTCGTCTAACGCCAACATAACTAGCCTGTCAGAATCAAGAAACTCTTCTTCCAACAACCCCCACGCGGCTTCATAACTAGTCTCAGAATTGGGCATACCTTCAATTAGGCTAAGGGCTCGCTGGTGTAATTGACCTTTCAGATAAATAAATCGCTGTAAACCAGTCATATTAGGGTAGGCGGCGACAGAGTTGAGAAAAGCTTCCTTAAAATGAAGAAAAGCGAAAGGGTTATCTTGATTGTCGGCAAATTTGCCGACAACCAGCTGAGGGGCCTTAAAGATACTCATAGGAGCAGCAGTGACAGCAAGAGAACTATCTGGAGGACTACCAGCTGCAGAGGCACCTAGTGCTTTCAAATCTGAAATTCTATCTGTGAACTCAGCTATACGTTCGAGCACTTGGACCTCGTATAATGCCCTACTAGTTAGGTCATCCTCAGCTAATGTCTCAACATCACAAGGAGTTAAGGAAGAAAGGTCCCTAAAGCGCTGTAACAAAGCTCTCAATTGCCCAATGGCCTCCTGCAAAAAGGTACCAGAAACCCCAGCTTCCCCCGCCTTAGCAACTATAGAAGAAATACTCTTTTTTACACCACGCAAGCAATTTCCAATCTCTTTAGAACTTCTAGGCGCCGACATGATAAGCACGACGTAAGAACCAACACAAAATGACAATTTCACCTGATCAAAATTATTACAAATTACACTTTCACCGTACTTCTGTTTTCTCTTAACTTTACAAAGAAGTATATTTTTTTCTATAATATTTTTCACACAATGGTAAATCTAAATATTAGCAGCACAGTATTTCCTTAATTCTAGAAAGGGTTTTTTTTTATTTTCACACAATAGAAATTATTAATAATACTTAATTTTAATTTGCCTACAGATGCACACAAACCAGGGGTCAGCTCAACAAAACGCACAGGCACCTAAATGTTCGGTAAATCCTGTAAAAGGAAGAGCAGCCCAACGAAACAAAATATGGCGCACATCAGTAGTTTAACCTAACGACTGCTCACTACGCTCGGGAAGGCCAGCCACTCAAGCCCTCCCAACCTAAAACCACTCCAATATCGGTGAGGGCAAAGAAAAATAAACTAAGTTTTTCTTTTAAATAGCTAAACCAAAGAATTCGAAAGATAAGAATAAGAATTTGATTTAATCCGGCTGCACAATAGTTATAAACAACAGCTAATATAATTAGCATGAAGGCTAAAAACAACGCTCAGCCACCTGCCGGCTTTCCATCCAAGATGGCGGCCAACTAACTAGCCGGCTTTTCCACCAAGATCTTCTCAAATTTCTTTATGAACTTTTCTTAAAGTTTGCTAATTGCAAACATGTTTCAAAAACGAAAGGCTCTAAATTAATTCTTCGAAAATGACAATGACCCAATATAGGGATTACTGATGCGCTAAGCGCCACATCCATTGCCAAGGCTCAGGAAACCAGACGTGGTCTCTGAGAAGTGCCATTATAGGCAACAATTAAATAGATTTGAAAATATGGAAATGATTTCCAGAGAAACAAAACAAATTTTAACGAACCCCTCACCTTAAATTAAGTTAATGGAGCGAAGGCTTCGAAGAATTAGTCCCATCGAACCTTTCTTCAGTAGGCAGGGAGAGGCCGGGCTGATGACCTCCCTTTACGAGGCGTAGCGAGCAAGTCCCGCCGTCAGAGCCCCCAACGCGGAGCTCAGTTGGCCGACGCTCGCTTGTTTTGAACGGCGCATGCGCACCGAACAAAATTGTGGCTTAGCGAGGATTTACACGCTAAGTTTATGCCCGTTGCCGAGGGTATTGGGGTTCGTTATTATAATTTAATTATTAAAAAGATGAATTAGATAGAAAAATGAGAAGTCTTGGAATTTATTAGCTTAAATACTTGCAAGGAAAATAACGTAATAGGTCCAAGACGGACGAACCTCCATCGAGGGCATCATCGAGATGAATATCGTAGTTTCATTTGGGCATGCGTAGGGCTTAGATGGGAAGAATTGAAAAATGATTAGTCATCACAAGCTCATTATTTGAACACAATGATTTTATAAGTAAAATTATTTAATATTTTTAAACCTCGTAAAAGTTTTTCTCAGCGCTTACTCAAACTTTTAGGATGTTGCTTTTTGGCAGATCGTGTGCACTATTTGTTAGTAATTGATTGTCACAGGAGGCTTTGAACTTGAATATCTGAATAAACTTATAATGTTGGGTAAAAAAAAGTATTTTGTTTGTGCTGTGCGTTTTAGTGTCTTCAGATTTACGCTGAATAAAATTGGAAAGCATCATTTGGAACAATTTTATTTTTCTGAAATTGAACTCCATAAAAGGCAGGATTATGCCAGTGAAAATTAGAGAAAACAATTCATCCAAAGATGAATGGTCAAGAGAGTAGAAGTTGAAGTCTACACTGGAAAAAACACTTTAGGATAAAGCACTGGAATTATACAGAGTGGCATCTGAGCATTCAATGAAATGATGGGCGACATTGATAGATTGTTTTAGTTGCTGAATTTTTGTTGTTGTTGGTACATTGCTGATTTATTTCAAGAATGTGTGTTGTGATTCAAATATATAAAAGTAAGAGGGTAGGTGTGAGAACTCCAATTCATCAAGTATAAGTATATTGCGCATAGTTGGTAATCTGTATGGCAGAGTATTGTTAAATCATATGAAAGAAGAAAAAAAACGCCAATAGGAGACAAGCTGTTCAGTTTTTGGTAGGATAGAGGGTGTATGGATCTGATTTTAGCAGTGAAACAAATGGTGAAGTGGTTGAAACAGTGGTAAAATGCCTAGAATATCAAATGCAGCAGTCCGCTATGGCTGAAGACGCTTTTCAACTTTGGGGGGCAATTCCAGCTACAGTTTTTCATATATGGAGATCATTCCTACATTGTAAAAATGAAGGTGATCACTATAAATTTAAGGGTACTTTATTGGTTAGGTTATTAAAAATTTGTTTATTGCAGAGAAAAAAAAAATTGGATTTTAAAAATAGAATTCTGTTCAATTATGTCTAAAGCAATATCAAAAAACTGTTTCTGATTTTTTTTAGATATGTTCATTGTGAATCAAACAAAAAAATTGTCTCAAATACAAAATTGGCTGTGAAATTATAATTTCATGAAATTTGCTTCAGGGGGAAATTCCAAATACTCTATCGCTATAAATGGTGTAAACATGCTGTGAATACCTCAGAGCTTATATCACTCTAGAAGTATTTTTTAAAAATTCTTGAAGATTTCATTGGGAAAAACTGTTGAGATCCCTCTGCAGATACAGCAAGTATTAGTGACATCAGTGGAAGTGATTTATTATATTTCACTCTGCCCTTCATCTCACGGTCGCAAAATCAGAAAATTTCTTGTGAAATTTGTGATTTATGTAATAATTTCTATCTGCAAATTGACATACGCATTACTTTCCGTAATTTTTTCAACATTGGCAGTTTTTTCGGGTACGGAGATAAGATGCCCACTTCGTTGCTTAGCTGCGTGGTCTATAGATATACGTGTGGCCAGTGTGAAGCTACTTATTATGGTGAGACTGCTTGCCATTTTGCAACACGCATAGCTGAGCACAAGGGGGTGTCGGTCCGAACAGGAAATAGAGTGTCAAACCCATTGCACAGCAGTATAAGAGATCATGCATTAGAATCTGACCATCCAATCCGCACTGATAATTTCAAAATAGTCTCAACTTGTAATAAACATAGCCTTAAGTTACTACAAAGTATCATAATTCATCAATTTAAACCAAGTCTCAATGATATGTCATCTTCTGCACATCTAAATATCTTGTCCTAATTTTTTCATTTAATTTCCATTAACAATTTGTATTCATGTATTGTATTTACCATGTTTCAATTTATTATTCCAGGTATTGAGAATGAGTATGGATATGCTCGAAAGCTCTATTTTTAAAATACATCGTGAGATTTTGTGAAAGATGTTTTTACCCGCCTTAGTTTTACTGATTTATTATAACTATGGAAGACTTATCTAAAATGTTTTAGACTTATTAGTAGTTTTTTAGTTTGTAAGTTTTGGCGGAAAACAATGGTATGAAACAGTGTCATATGCGCTCTGGTGCTTGGTAACTTTGAATGCCCTTCTCTCTGAAACACTTCCAACTTAGCCACTTTATTTCTTCCACAGTTTTGAAGGTTAGAAGAAAAAGTTGTAAAGATCAAGGATCTTTTTTGCATTGTAAAGATCAAGGAGAGTACTATAAAATTGCAAGGTAGTTTTTTGATCAGTTGATTCTGAACATTTTTATTAATTTTTTCTTGCTGAATCAGGAAAACATTTAAAAAATTACAAAATTTGTTACAATATCTCTGAAGCAATATAAAAACATTGAATCCTAATTTTGTAGATATGTCTATTGTAAATCTAACAAAAAATCTCTGCACAATCTTGGCTGAAAATTAGCAATTTAATGAAATTTTCATCTGGGGAAGGAAGTGGGAGAAAAGAGATATGGGTAAATTCCAAAAAATTTATAGCTTTAAATGTCTGTCTATTTGAATGTAATAAACATGTGAATACATTAGAGCTTATTTCACTCGTGAAGTATTTGCATAAATTTGCGAATATTTTATTGAGTCTTAATTGTTCGATTCTCTGAAGGGGAACATATACCCAGAATCCGGAAAATTCCTGGTTTTTGTTTTATAACTTTATTCATCAGAGACATGCTTACTTCACTAGCTGTCAAATATGCTGAACGTTTTGTGCCTTGTGAGAGGGGGAAAGGAGGGGGGAAGGGGGTGGTTTTGAATCCAGCTGGTAGTGCCAGACAGTCACTACATTAGACATGAACTAGAAATATCTGGATTATGTTGTTTTGGTCTATTTGACAAAGAACTCCCTAGTTTACAATCTAGCAAAGCTTCACAATGTTGTTTGCTGTGTGAGAGTGGAAAACAAAGGTGGGAAGGGTAGGAGTGCATCGAGAAGGATGCAGCGTAGGCGCTCCTGGGGCGGTGACATGAATCTATGATACCAGTTCTAAATGTCTCTTGATACCTCTGGTACAAGTTCCTTCAAGGAACAAAAAATCTTTCATGAAAAACTATTCATATATTCAGATAGTTTTCAGAACATCAACCGTGTCAATTTTTCCAAGCAAAATAGCTTGCATATGAAAAAAAGTAAAATTTTAGGAAAATGTTCTCTCTGAACAGTTTAAAATAGGAAAATAGGGTATTTCCAAAAGCTATTATCTCCAGAAGTTATTATCTTAGAGCAATGTGCTTTAGATATTGAATGCCCAAAGAGTGGCTGAATGGCTGGACGGAGAATCAATATGAAATTCATAGTACTTCTTTAGTTACATTGAAAAATCTATGGAAAAAACTATAACCATAACCTTAGAAAAGAAGAATTGTATTATCATGAAAACTAAACTTTCACAAATTTTGAATCCATTCTTTGTCCAGCCATGCAGCAATTCTTTCTCATTCAATGAGACTTGAATCATTGCTCTACAATGGAAACTTTCAGAGGAGATAGCTTCGGAAAATACCAAATTTTTTCACCACATTTTACCCATTATCTCAGTAATTAGTTCAAAACTTGAAAAAATTTTGGGATACGCACCTGTAACCCTATCAAAAGTACACATGTATGCAAAATTTCATAGATCTAGTTCCCATACAACAAAAGTGACAGCCATTTTTTTGATTGAAGTTTGTTGTATGGGAACTAGTTCTATAAAATTTGGCATAGGCATGTATTCTTCTTAAAAACATAGGTGTGTATCCCTAACTTTTTTCAACTTTCAAATTAATTACTGAGATAATACAAAAAAATGGGTGAAAAAAAAAAAGATTTCAAAAGCTATCTCCTTCAAAAGTTATTATTGTAGAGCAATGATTTATGTCTCATTGAATGCGCAAAATGTTGCTGCATAGCTGGACGTGGGCTTGTTATGAAATTAGCTGTTTTATATATTTGAAATTACTTTTTTTTAAACCTTTCATTTTTCTGTAGATTTTTGTATGTAACTAAAAAATTACTGTGAATTTCAATGGGGACCCACATATAGTTATGGAACAACATTTCACGTATTCAATGAGACTTGAATCATTACCCTACGATAATAACTTTCAGAGGAGATAGATTTTGAACTTTTTCCTTCAACTGTTCTGGATGTGCATTTTTCTACAATTTTTCATTTTTTCCTTTGCAAGCTATATTACTTGAAAAAATTGACTTGGTTGATGTTCTAAAAGCTATCTGAACATTTGAATTTATTTTCATGTAAGTTTTTTGTTGTTCATTGAATGAACTGGTACCACAGGCATCACAGATATGCATGGAGCTGGCATCACTGGTATGAACCACAGCTCCAGGTGCGCACGCTGCGACATCTTCGAAGTGCAACACCCTCTCTCGCCTATGTTTTCCAATCTCACAGAGCAAAGAAAGTTGTGCAGCTTTGCTAGATTGTAATCTAAGAATTTCTGTGTCAAATAGACAAACAAAACAAAATCCAAATATTTCTGGTTTGTGCCTAATGCAGTTACTGTCCGGCACTTTTTGATTTGAATCCACCCCCCCTGCCCCCCGTTTCTCTCTCTCACAAAGCCCAGAACGTTTTCTATCTTGTAAAGTAAGGACTTCTGTATTGAATAGAGCAATAAAATTATAAAAAAAGAATTTTCAGGGGCGTGGCACATGCACTTGCTGGTCGGCACTGGCTGCTGATTGGACCCCTCTCCCTCTTCTAAACCCCATTTCCTCCTCTTACAGTGCTCAGATCATTCTGCTAATTTGACAGCTTGTGAAGTAGGCATATCTCTAGCGAATAAAGCAATAAAAAACCCGGATTTGGCTTGGATGTTCACGTTAAAGCAATGAGCTATTATAATGAAAGTAGAGCATGTGTGGGGACTGAAAGGATAATGAGTGAATGGTATGAAGTGCTTGTGGGTTTGCATCAGTTGTGTGTAATGATGTTATGTTTGTTAAATATGTATACAGATAGAGTTTTTGTGTCAGATGAATGCAAGACTTTTTTGGGGGGGGGTGTATTAGGTGCACAGTCATCAATACATTGCAGCTACTCTGTGCTGATATTTTAGCATTATTAGCTAAGATCAATAGGAATTGTAGACTGGTAAGTGTTTATAGTGGTCTCTTATGGAAAGATTTCAGGTGGTTGTAGAAGAATTAAGATAAAAATTGCTTATCAAAAGTTGGTTGTAGTATTTGGGAGTGCTATGGGCTACTTAACCAATAATGAATAAGATGAGGGGAAAACTAAAAGATGGTAACAAGCATGGGAAAGTTTGTAAGGAGCTATAAGGAAAAGTTACCTGACTATAAATGCTAGAAAAATTAAACTGTAAGGTAATATAGCATTTATTTTTTGTTGTTTCATTCATTGAATGGAGCTAATTCTCCTTTGTATTTATATTTCATTCTATTGTATTCAGTTTTGTTCCTCTATTGAATGCTTTTTTAATTCTTTTCAGCTTCATCTTACAATAAAGAAAAATTATTTAATATAACTTTAATTAATATATATAATACTTGAATAACCTCATAAAACCTGCCTTCCTGTAAAAAAGGATATCCTGTGTGATCAGGACTCTCATTAGGTAAGTCATTCATCCTTTATCCAAAGATAGCTTCTGATGCCAGTCTCTAATCACTATAGTTCTTATGTATTGCAGGATAAAACTATTTGTTGTGATAATGTAAAAATATAGTCAAGATCAGAGGAGTTACATTTTCTCTTCAATTTAGAAGAACATTTATGAGTGACCTCTTATATTGCTACTGCAGTTGTACAGTAGGATGATGCCATACTGCAACTTTGAAGGTTATGATTGTTTGTCCTTGTTTACCTTCAGAGCAGCAAGGATCAGGTGAAGACCAGCGAGTTGGTGCTGGCTGGAGTGCCTTGCAGTGTAGGAGCCACTGATTGCCTTCTGGAGTCTGACAGGTGAGCCTTCATGGCCTGCTCTACTTCTTTGATACCTCTCTAATCCTGTGACTCATTGGTTTTTCAGTCATTTGTTTCTATAGTTGGAGTTTTGTTTAGTTTTGACTTGTCTTCAATTTTTAGACAACTATGTTCAAGATTTGATTGCATGTGTAACATCATTCAAGACCTTTGAGTTATTTTCAGTTCTTTAATTTTATTTATAGAATTTTAATTGAATCCTAGGTTTTTCGTTTAGTCATCTTAAATTTTTGCAAAAATTAATAATTCAACTTACTACTTTTTATTGATTTAATTTTGTACTATGATTTCCAGTGTTGATTGAAATTCCTGAGTCTTCTCATGTGCAGCCTTTGGGATTGCTAACAAGTTACCCATATCACCATTTTGTAGTTTTCTTTGATCGTCTATTATATTTTGCTCAATCAAAAGGTTTGCTGTCAGTATTCCTAAATTATTGGCTCTGTGGTTGCTGCTATACTGGTCTTCTGGAACCTTTAGCATTTCTGTATTGAGAAGGAAGACATTTAAATGTTCTAACAGTGTGAGAGTGTCAGGCTGATGTGCTGGATGGATATGAAACTTGGAGCTCAAAAGTGGCAGATAGGAGTCAGTTGAATGTACTCCAGATGGAGTGTCTGAGGAGTATGGCTAGGGTGACATTGTGGGATAGGTAAATCAATGAGCTGAGGAGTATGGCAAATGTGGAAAGGATGGCAAAAAGTGTGAACAGCTGTTTGTTGAAGTGGTTTAGCCATATGGGGAAATTGAAAAGAAATTGTTGGTGAAGGAAGCAATGAAGTCAGAAGCAAGGAGAAGGAATGTTAGAGGTTAGTCAAAAACTAGATAAATGAATGGAGTTGAAAGAGCATTGCACCAGTATTTTAGAAGATGACCAACAGTTAAAGATGAAATGATAGTGGTTGTGAGTGCCTGACTGTGATTGTCATGATGGGTATGGCTGGAGGTTCTTAGCCTGCTGGCGTGACCCAGGTTTGGTAAATAGGACGTGTAATAGTGTCAATTCTTTAGGTCTGGAATTTTTGAAGTCTTATAAAACTGCAAGAGTAAATCCATATAGTGCTGTTGGGCCTTGCTGTGGAAGAGACTCTCAAAAGATGTATATGCAATAGAGTAAACAGTTGAAAGTTATTGTCCTCTCAGGAGGATAGAACTTTTGTGTCTAGTATTTATTACTCCCTGGAGGAATTTTCAGATTCCAGGCTTAAAGTAAAAAGCTATTTTTGTTATTAAAATAGAATAATTTCATTTTGTTACACGTCATATTTTTTCAGTTACTCCTTTTTTTCTGTATCCATAACTTTCTTCTTCAACTTTAATTTTGTGTCTTAAACTCTTTTCCTTACTTGCTGTTCTTGTATGCAGAGGAATCAGTGTGACAGCAAACCATACGTATAGACTCCTTGTTGCCTCAACTCCAAACTGAACGCTGCCTCCAACTTTCTTCCTATTAGAACACCTGTGTTGGGAAAAGGAAGGCTTAAACTAACATCTAGTATAATACTTTAACTCTTTACTAAGCAGTGTTTTCTTCATTTCTCCTTTTGGCTTTCCTTTGTTGGGGTTAGGGAGGCTTCAACTAATTTACAATTCAATCTGTGGGTTGTTTGGCTATAGGGGTGAATCTGATCCCTGCTGGTTGACTATCTTTGTGGAGGGGATTGACCTTGGTGATTACAAGGTGTCTGTTAATAGTGTAGCCAGTTTGTAAATGCTTCTAATTTTTAAATTGTTTTGAAAAGATTGAATTACATTGGTTACATAGAGAGGACTAAAATTGAACATTTCATTTTGTTCTGTTTGGCTTTCAAAATAACCACCACCAGGCTCAAGACAGTCACCAAATGAATATCAATTTGTGCTACAACATCCTTCAAAGTATTAACATAAATGAGTTAATTGACTTTTTTGGCATTGTTTTTCCAGTGGAGCAATGTGCAATACAAAATACTCTTCATGTTATGAAGTCAAAGAATGAAACCTAAAAAAGACAAAATTCACATAATCTTGATTTAGGAATGTTTGATCTAGGTGAAATTCGTCTTTGAGGAAATCAGCCCTTCAACTAATTTACTTCCAACTTGATGATGTCCCACCAATGAGAGACTGGTGGTATGAACACACACCACCACACAAGCTTGAAAGTGCCACCTCACAGCCTCGAAGCGCCAGTACTAAACGACCAAAAATCAGAGCCCAAGTCTGGCGCTGGGGTGCCGGACCAAGCTTTATAAGCAGCCGGCCTCGAACAGTCAGGCAGCGTTGATAGAAACCTCCGTAAGTTTAACACAAGCCTAGACGGCGATAAGCGGGCACCTCGTCTTGACCAATCGGAGACCTCTACGGCCAGAGTTAGGCTCCAGCGAGGCCTATATAAACAGCCGCGCAGCCAGCGCAGCCTCAGTACACTCTCAGCGTCTCTGATATTCACACTAAGTCTCGACGCTCCGCCAGCACCTCGCCGGTTGCCTTCACCGCTTCCTCGACTGCCAGCCGCCACGCCTTGTTGCTCGCTAGACGCACCTGTTCCCTGCTAGCGTCTCTGGTACTCCTTGGTCGGAGACACTCGGCCAGCAGCAGCCTCACCGATCTGATCTTGTCCTCCAACCATGCAGCGTTTCCCCGACAACCGTTGTTCCGCCAAGACGTCATCTGTTGCCGTATTACTCGACTGTGATATTCCCGTGTGCCATTATTGTCGGCGATCTTCACAATAATACGGCGTTTATTCCAGTTGTGTTTTCCTTACCTTGCCGGGTTCGTTTGCACCTCAGGCACTCACTTCGGGCAAAGATATTTCACAAGTCTATCGATATTCACAAGTCTATAGATATTCACAAGTCTGCCCGGAGTGTAAAACAGCCTGAGGGAGAACACACTGGTCACTCTGGGGTCACCAGTGTGGTGTTCTCCCTCAGGCTGCTTTACACTCCAGGCAGACTTGTGAATATTGATTAACTTGTGAAATATCTTTGCCCAAACTGAGTGCTTGAGGTGCAAACGAACCCGGCAAGGTAAGGAAAACACAACTGAAATAAACGCCATATTATTGTGAAGATCGCCGACAATAATGGCACAAGGGAATATCACAGTCGAGTAATACAGCAACAGATGACGTCTTGGCGGACCAACGGTTGTCAGGTAGACGCTGCGTGGTTGGAGGACGAGAGCAGACCGGTGAGGCTGCTGCTGGCCGAGTGTCTCCGACCAAGGAGTACCAGAGACGCTAGCAGGGAACAGGTGCGTCTAGCGAGCAACAAGGTGTGGCGGCTGGCAGTCGAGGAGGTGGTGAAAGCACTGGGTGAGGTCCTGGCGGAGTGTCGAGACTTAGTGTGAATATCAGGGATGCTGAGAGTGTACTGAGGCTGCGCGGCTGTTTATATAGGCCTCACTGGAGCCTAACTCTGGCCGTCCAGGTCTCCGATTGGTCAAGACGAGGTGCCCGCTTATCGCTGTCTAGGCTTGTGTTAAACTTACGGAGGTTTCTATCGACGTTGCCTGACTGTTCGATGCCGGCTGCTTATAAAGCTTGGTCCGGCACCCCAGCGCCAGACTTACGCTCTATTTTTGGTCGTTTAGTACTGGCGCTTCGAGGCTGTGAGGTGGCGCCTTCAAGCTTGTGTGGTGGTGTGTGTTCATACCACCACAAGACCCTAATGAAGACAGTAATTTCTACAACTTGATGTTCATGTTGATATATGAACCTCTGATTTCTGTTAACCATTCATTATTGATTGATCATTTGAGACCCAAAACTAAATGTACTCATCTTGTGCTGGCTGATTTTTATACAGCATCCAGACCACAAAAAAACTAAAGAATTAACTCACAAAGTAATTCGATAGTGCGTGTTTCATTTGAAAACCAAAGGATTGAAAAAACAGGTATCACTTCAATGAAATAATTATTTTGACTGCACGCTTTTTCTTGCTGAAGAATCTTTGAGTGGTTCCTACTATAACATAAGGCTAAAATTATGTTACTCTATTCATTCATTAAATGATCTTAAATTGTCTGATCCACTTGATGTATAGTTATCTTGCATTGATGAAATGTGTGGGCACTTATTATTTCCTGTAATGATGGAGGAACAGCATTTTGTTTTTAATTTTTTCAAGTTATAACTTCAATTTTTTCAAATGTTAGAGCAACGAAGCATCCCATTGCTCAGGTACCTAAGCGCCTAGCATGGAGCGTGCAGTGGTTATGGTGCACAAGCTAACGGATGCTGAAGTGGAGAGGCTGTGCTGCAGGCAGGATTTCATCAAGCAAGAAGCTGCAGCGGAGAACATGACGCAAGGTGAGAACTTAGTTCTGGTCTGGGTGTTAGACAAAGACAGTTGTTCTTAAAGTAGAAAATTACGCCTTGATAGTGTTGAAATAAACTAAAATGGTATTAAGATAGAAACTCTCCCTACTGGTTTGAGGGTGAGACCTGCTGCTTATGATATCATTAAATGTCGCAAAGGAAAATAAATTATCCTAAAGTAATAAAGATCCAGGTGTCTCTTTAAATAAATGAATTTCTATGTTTTTAGTTTGTAATTTCTCCTATTTTATTAAAATTGGCAGAGTTTCTACATGTATGCACAGTTGTTGCTTTTTTGGTTGGTCCATCTCTCTGTCATGCTCTTAACACTCTGACTGCAAGGTGCACTGCTGGTGGTCTTGGATAAGATTTTCATTACGCTGTCGACTTACCAGTAGTTGCAAACTCAATTTTCATAATTAGTTAGTTAAAGCTAGATGAGGGTATGATTCAGTTAATGATTTCTAGTGATGTACCGATACCATTTTTTTGGCCGATACTGATACCGATACCCTTTTTTTGGCCGATACTGATACCGATACCCATTTTTTGGCCGATACAGATACCGATACTCCGATACTTGAAAATACCGATACTTTGACCAAAACTACTACCGATACCGATACTTTTACAATCATCTAACCGAATAATACCCGTTGTGCATTTGTTTATGTATTTGTTTGGTGTCCGCTTCTTAAGAAACATAGAATGTCTGAGTTTGCGGTATCATGGATACCAAATTCCTCAGTGTAACATTGAAAGATTATCTCTACATGCATTGATTTTTTTGAAATTTTATCAGGATAGATTAGTAGTATTGGATAGGTTGTTGTGATCACTGTAATTTGCGCATTTTTCCTAACCATTTCGCTTTTGTGCAGCTTTTGGGCCATACTGAATAATTAAAAGACATTAAATTAATAATAGTAATTTTGAGAATAGCTGTGCCCGAAGTAATCGTTTTTGAGTAATGGTGATTTGTCACCGAAGGGGAACTCCGAGTCATGAGAGCTTTGTGTGTTCTTGTGCATATGTGCTCGGCATAAACATTCTAAACCTAACTGACTTTCCGTTCTAGGTATTGGCAACAGTGGACAACGCATTAGTGGTGTAGGGCCTACAAGAACCGCAGTTGCTACCATGTAATGACGATCGCTAGGCCTTTGCTTCGTGAACGTGCTTTTCGGTGGTGCGAGTCACGACATAGAATTAGGATAGCATAGGTTAGATAATGTTGACAGAATTTTTCAATGGGTCCACTCTACCTTAATCAACGATGACATTGTCCTTGGCATTTCCATGGGTCATGCTGCTACCTTATAATACCCTTGCCCTTGGTTTATTTGTTTTGTGTCTGTTTCTTCCATTTCTCTGTCACTCACGCTCATAAGGAGAGTTATAATGACCGTATCTGTGATACGAGTTTCACCAGTGCACAAGTACAAAAATATTTTCATGGGAACTGTTAGCATGGATATACTGTATTTGTTTGTCATCTACATCTTGAAAATTCGTTCATGAAAGGTTTTGAAACCCATTTTTGGCGGGCCGTGCACACTTGTATTAAAATAAAACCATTATAACCCCTACATGGGAGTTATAGTAAAATTATTTGCTAATATATCTAATAATATAAAAATATTGACAATAAAGTTTCCAATTATGAAAAATAAAATGCTCTTGCTATGTTGACTATATTGTTGAGAAAACTAACAAAATGAAATCCATTCAATAGAAATGTGTTTCTAATCGTATTGCAACGTAATGTAGACTAGCTATAATAGCAACTGGTTCCAAAAGTGGACCAAAACAATAATTTCTCCAAAAAAGAATTGTCATTTTCGTGTTATTCACACCAAATACGAGTACATACTTTGGCGAAAGAAAATAGTAAAATTCGATAAGCCCCAAAACCGAAAATATCCGCAAGCATGCCACCATCTATAAGATGAGGAATTAAAAAACGAAAATTTCAAGGAACTTGATCACATATATTAGGAATACGTTTCGGAGTCCAGATCCATCATCAGTTCGTAAATTTACAAATCATTATGTATGCAATAAAAGAAAAAACAAAATGTTGGATACAGTCATTAAAGGAATTCAAGAAAATAAAAATAAAATTAAAACATGTCCCAGAAAAACTAAAATCGACAAGATTATTATTTAGTTACAATTTGTAATGGGTAGGAACTATCAGAATTGTTGAGGGCCGGTTTTCGTTTGAAAATATGTAACGATTCTAAAATTCTGAGGTCACATGCAGTTGAAGCCGAATCTAAGATTTTTAAATCCGCAGAGGATGTTGGTTCGTTGCATTTTACTGCGTGATTACGTACTGCGGAGTGTGAGGAGTAAGCTAATTAGTTCCCCGCGCGGAAGCTTCAACCCCGATGTTCGCTCATTCTGTTATAAAAATTTCGTGACGTCATGCCGACGTACGATGATGTGCACTGCACACAACTGTACAACTGTCAAGAATAAATCAGAGAGGCTTGCATCTCCATCGGAAGCGTATCCTTGTACCGGAAAAAAGAAGCAACCTTAAAATTATACAATTCCTGTACAAGGATACGCTTTTGATGGAGAAGCGAGTCTTTCTGATTTATTCTTACAGTTGTACAGTTTTGGGCAGTGCACATCATCGTACGTCGGCATGACCGCACAAAATTTTTATATCAGAATGGCCGAACATCGGGGTTAAAGCTTCCGCACGGGGAGCCAATTCGCACAATTTGTACATAATCATGCAGTAAAATGCAACGTACCGATATCCTCTGCGGACTTCAAAATCTTAGATTCGGCTTCAACTATATGTGACCTCAGAATTTTAGAGTCGCTACATATTTTTAAACGAAAACCGGCCCTCAACAATTCTGACAGTTCCTACCCATTGGAAATTGTAAGTAGATCTTGTCGATTTAATTTTCTCTGGGACATGTTTTGATTTTTTTTGTTTGTTTTCGTGATTTCTTTTAATGACTGTATCCAACATTCTATTTTTTCTTTTATTGTAGTCATAATGCATTTTACTTTTATGAACTGATGATGGAGCTGGACTCCGAAACGTATTCCTAGTAAATATGATTAGGTTCCTTGGAATTTTCCTCGTTTTTAAATTCCTCATCAAGTTGCAATTAAAGCAATCAACTGACCCGTTCAGATGTATTCAACTATAAGATTGTTTGTGAATTTTCAAACATCTTAACATAGAAGAAAAATACAAGATTCGTTATGAACGGCGATATACTTGCTAAATTAAAATAAATTCTTAGCTTCAGAATATATGACGATTTACAAGCTAAATTAAAATAGAATTTTCAGCTACTTCTATATTAAATTCACAAAAATTTTCAAATGCACCTTCAACATTATTAAATTGGTTTGGTTTTTGTTAGCCTGTCACATACTTTAAGAAATGGATATTAGGTCAAACTATGTAGGTTTTAGTTGTAAAAGTATAATAATTTTATGTCGCTACAGGGTTTAACTATTCATGCTACATAGTTTTCAGTTATGACTGTACGTGACTCATCGGAAATTCAAAGTAGTGAATTCAGTTAGCGGGTCTGATTAAATGCTATAATTCAACAGCTAACTAATTTACTAGGTATGAATAGGCTCTTTATTTGATTACAAGTACGCCGCACAGCCCGTCAAAAATGACGGGATTCACTAACTTTCTTGAACAAATTTTCCAGATATGGTGCCCAACGCATGTATCCATCCTAACAGCACCCGTGTTGAAAAATATTCTTTTTCTTGTGCACTGGTGAAACTCGTATCACAGATACGGTCACTATAACTCTCCTTATGAGCGTGACAAAAAAATGGAAGAAGCGGACTCCAAATAAACCAAGGGTATTATTAGAAAGTAGCAGGACCCGTGGAAATTCCATGGACAATGTCATCGTTAAGCTAGGTGGACCCGAGAAAAATTTCTGCCAGTATTACCTAACCTGTGGTAACCTAGCCTATCCTAATCTAAGCTAACCTATCCTATCCTAACAAAACCTATCCTGATAAAATGTCAAATATTTAAATGCATGGAAACGCCATCTTTTAATGTTACACTATGGAATTCGGTATCCATGATACCGCAAACTTACGCAACCTACAGTATATTTCTTAAGAAGCAGACACCAGATAAATATATAAATAAACACACTGCGGGTATTATTAGGTTACATACTTTTACTTTCATGATTTATGACCTTCATTTTAATGATAAAATAGGTATTATTGGAAAGTATCGGTAAAGTATCGGCCGGATTTTCCCGATACCGATACCACTAAAAATGGCCGATACTGCCGATACCGATACATCGGTACATCACTAATGATGGCTTGTTTCAAAATTGCCTATTACTATTGACATTCAATTTGAGTTGAATAGTGAGCTTCAGTTTTACCAACTGTGGTCAAAGTGTTACAGATACTTGACCGTATTTGTGATACAAACAATATTTTAATCACTGGTACTATTAGGATGAATATAGATGTTTGTCATTTGCATCTGGGAGATTTATATAGGAAAAGTATCTCATCTCCTCATTCTTGACAGGTCATGAACACTAATAGGTTATAATGTTGCAAAAATTTTGTTCAGAAGCAAAACCAAATTACACAAAACATATTTCTCTCCAATTATTATTTTACCATGGTCTGTATAGCCAATTCTGGTTTGAATAGAATTTCTTGAGTCATACAGAAGATGAAGCAGTTTGAACATAATGCAATTGGGATGCACGTTTTGTCATTATCAGGAGCATAGCCAAATTGAAAGTCCCATGCTGTGAGTGAAGATATTGCAACACTAGACACAAATAGTTTTAGTGTTCTCAACATTATCTGCGACTTTGGTTTTGGGTTTATGCTGTCATTTTTCATGCATTTTGGTGTACACAGTCATGTTTGTAGATCTGTGAATATTTGGGAGTGTAATACTGATTGTAAAATCTGTTTGGAGTAGATCATCGAGTACCACATTTATTATTCCTTTACATAACACAGTTTTGACTGTCTGCCACCTGAGCATTCACGCCATGGATTTTTATAAGAATTACTCTCTGAGTAAACCTTATTTTACTTCTATTCTTCCTGTCTGCTGAACCATGCTATGTGTTATGTTGAGTATTTAAAACCCATCACCCCCTCATGGGGCTACAATTATTATGTCTATGGGTATAAGCACTCCCAGGGAAAATATGTGAAGTGCTGTGCTGAAGTAGGTAGGCCTTTTTCTAATAGAATACATTTTTTGTTTTATTATAGACCAATTTTTTATGGTTTGCTGCTGTCCATTTTTTAGTATTCAATACTTACTAAATGAAATAGATTGATTTCTGGGAAATCACACTTTCAGGATAAAAAGGAAAACCAACGTGGGTAAGAATATCATGATAAAAAAATTTCAGATTATTTACGACCTTAGCTTTGGCACAGTAATAATTCTTGGCTTTGCACTGAACTTTCTACTCAAAAATTTCCGTAATCCACTGGTCAAAATATTCTTCGGGAAATTTCCGTCCAATTGTTTGTGAGGTGTGCTCAACACAGGGGAATCTCCTTTTGCACTGGCTGTAACCTGACCAAACCATCCAACTCATCAATAAGAGAACACTGTTTTAAGAAAGCCCATATTTTTATAAATACAAATTTTAAAAATTTTGGATTCAACATCAAATTTGTCTGATCTCCGCATTTTAGAATCGATATACATTTTGAAAAACCGTCCATCAATAAATGAATGTGATACGGCGGTGAAACTTTTCATTGTTTCTTGACATTTTGTTTGGTTTTTGTTTTATCATGTCTTAAATTTCATTGTCTTACATCCAAGTCATTCAGAAGATTTAAAGTTACAATGTTTTAATACTTCAATTTATGGAATTACAGAACACTGATGATGAATTTTTTATAATCCGAAATGTTTGTTTTTATCATGATATTCTTGGCCACATTGGTTTTCCTTTTTTTCCTCAATACCTTCTGCATCAAGTTTAATGTTGTTTCATGAACTGCTTTCTTGACTTGCTGTTTCTATGTATGTTCTGCATAGATTCCCCATTTCCTCAACACCATATTAAATGGTTCCTGCATCCTTCCTATCTTTGCAACACCTGAGTTGGATAAGTAGGCTTAAATTTTCATATAATCCAAGTTGAAAACTTTCAAAAAAACTGTGGTATTGCTCTGTTAAAGATCAGGACTTCAGTGGTAGAAGGAGTTGTGTCAAGTTTAGTTCTTTGTTTTCAGTGTGAAACTTCCTCCTACAAGGTTGAGAAATGGTTCATAATTGAGAAAACATGTCACTCACTGGATTTCATTCTATTCTAATTGCCTCATGAATGATTTAAAAATTGGTTTACCTTATTTTGAATTCAAACTTCATGATGTCCGTCAGAAATATAGTGAAGTGGGAAGTACATTTTTTAATGCAAATTTTTATTGGGCTTGCTAGTTTATTATGAATTGTGAGTACTATTTTTTCTAAAGACTTTATTTCTTGCTTCTTATTGTCATTTAAATATGCTGGTGTAAACTAAAATATGATTAAGCTCATTTAATCTCCAAAGCTTGTGAAGTCTTAACTTTTAGGTGAAAAAATTGCAATGTGTTCTTTGTTAAAAGTATTACTAAATTTCTTTTCCTAACCTACAACATCATTCCAGCTTTCATGTGTTAAAATACTAACAAAATTGTTAACATTGTCAAAATCATGAAATTATATTTGTATTTTAATACATAAAGAGCTGTTACAAGATTTGTTATCTCAAATGCAATTTTTCTCAATGAGCTTGTGTCACTTGCAGGTGATAGCCTGAGCTCTGGAAGCCATCAAAAAGAAATTTGCATCAAAAGTGAAGTGCCTGACACTGAGCTGGAGGCCGTTACTGTGAAGGACGAGCCCATTGACTGGCATCAGGAACCCCAGGTGCTGGAATTGGTTGCTTACTCTTCTATGTATTGAGTGCTTCTAATTGGTTGCTTGATCTTTTCTTGAATGCTTCTAATTGATGCGTGCAAATAACACGCACTGCAGGTTTAGGTTTTTAATTGAAATGCACTGGGCAGAAAAACAAACTAAACTAAAATAAACTAAAATAAACTGGAACGAAGTCAAAAGGAAAATCGTGAACAGGTACGATACAAGTCTCTAGTACAAGGTGGTTGATAATGCTCGTCAAAGTGAGTCTTTAACTATAGTTTAGACTCATTGCTCGAGACGCCGGTAGTTCCTCAGCATTGGAAACCCTTGTTGTACTCCGAAGGCAAGAGCGTTTCTCTTCTAAGTGCTCTCGCGTCCTCGTCTCCTTCAGCCAGCAAGGATTGGAAAGAAGTTTTCCAGACGTCTTGACTCTGTTCTGGAGAAAAGGAAGATGTACTACTGTTGACTGCAAGAGGAGAAAAAAATCGATATGAATAATTTGTCACGTTAACTGGATGAAGGTAAATAACGCGTTAATGAAGAGAAATACACAAAAGATCTAAGATTAGCACTCCTACACTATTAAGGAGATCATCCCGAGCCCAATTGGGCCCCACCGGCTCCCCCCACTGAAAAGTTTTTTTTTTGTTGAAAAAGGATCCTTAGGGGATGGGTTATTGTGCCATGAAATTTTATGGCCCTACGGAGACTAGAACCCCCCCCCAGGGGGATGAAAAGGGGACCGAAAATGCTGATTTTGAGGCCCAATTTTTTTTTGTTGAAAAAGGATCCTTAGGGGATGGGTTATTATGCCATGAAATTTTATGGCCCTAAGGACACTAGAACCCCCCCTCAGGGGAATGAAAAGGGGAGCGAAAATGACGATTTTCAGGCCCAATTTGTTTGTTTATGGGCTCTAGTGAAAAGTTGACTTTTTTACATTCAAAACGGGACTCGTCTTCGAGTTTTGATGCTAGAACAGATCCAAAGACAGTTTTAGAATTCTTGAAACATTTCTAACAAACTCAAGATCGCTTATTTTCAAATTCGAATTCTTTGAAGAAATATATAGCTCTAAACCACAAAAAATTGTTGCTGATTTTTGAAATTTCAAAAAATTTTGAAAAAATAGAAAAAGTTTGAATTTGAAAAAAGCCGATCTTGAGTTTGTTAGAAATGTTCCAAGGGTTCTAAAACTGTCTTTGTTTTTGTTCTAGCATCAAAACTGAAGGAGGAGTTCCAATCTGAAATATCAATAAAAATATACCAAAAAACACGTTTTTCATAAAAAAAGGCCTAAATCGAAAAAATGACACGAGTAAAAAAGGTTTACTTTCACAAAAGACATATACTGGCCAATTTGCAAACGAATCGGACGAAAAAAGGTCTCAAACTGGGATGATCCCTTTAACGCTGCTTGTTTGGTGCGAAATGCTTTGCATTACAAGACAAAAGGAAAGAATTTGCAGGATCAACAGGAAGAGGCCTCTGCGGCAAAGTTATACTGTAAAAGGTTTAATCGTAAAAATGGATAACAAGAAGCGAGTTGAAGTGATGAAGTCAATGTGTTTCAGAAACTGTCTTAATTCAACGGTTCATCAAAACTCACCTGAAAAATTTTTCCTTAGTAAGGTTTCTTCTCTTTTAGTGATAAGTAAGGTGAAAGGCTCAAATGAAGCTACAGAACACGGAAGAGAAAAACCCGTTGGCCTTAATATTAACTTGAAGTAATTAATACTAGCTAGATTGTGGACAGCCTATCTGATGACTGTATTGTAATAATCGCCCCTCGAGGAGGACAGCAAAGGTAAGTTAATAATCGCCCCTTGAGGAGGACTGCAAAGGTGAGTTAACAATCGCCTCTCGAGGACAGCAAAGGTAAGATAATAATCGCCTCTCGAGGAGGACAGCAAAGGAAAGTAATAATCGCCTCTCAAAGAAGACAGCTAAGGTAAATTAATAATTACTAGGTTATCCATTAATAATTAAGAACACCCAAGGGAAAAAAGTGTCACAGAAATAAGAAATGCAGGTAGAAGAGATAAGTGAAGACAGTAGAAGATGAACAGAAATGTTCGTCCTCATGCTAAACAGTGGGCCTTGATGGCAGTACCAACGAAACTTCTCAACACTCGTCCGTTGCACCAAGAGTAACTTCCACTGGCACAGGTAACACTGGTTGACTTTCAGAAGCAAAAACATGGATGGTAATAGTAACAATAACAATAATGCTTGAAACTAGGGACAAGTTCACAATCTCACCTTCGTTTGTGCTCCAAACCTCAAGTGTGTGGTGAAACGATGTCTAGACGACTTAGTTACCGAGGTGAGCACACTGTATTTAATATAGTTCACTCCCCTCTTGAGAGTTTCTTATTGGTTGCTAACTATCCTATGGAAGGTTTCTAATTGGTTGATTACTCTTCTCTTGAGTGCTTCTAATTGGTTGCTTACTCTCTTTAGTGCGTCTGATTGGTTCTTTACTCTCTTCTTGAGTGCTTTCTGTGGATTGCTTACTCACCATTGCAATGTTTCCGATTGGTTACTTACATTCCTGTTGGATGCTTCCAATTGGTTGTTTGCTTTCTTCTTGAATGCCTCCGTTTGATTTCAGTGGAGTGGAGTTTTTATCATTCCGCAGAAAATTTGAATTTATTTATATGAAGTCTGTTTTTACTTGTTCTTGGCCTCTATTTTGTGACATTTATATCATTGTTACTGCTTTCACCTCTTGTCATTCAGTGGATTTTATATTCCAATTACTTTATGAATGATTTGAAGCATCTCACTTTAGATATGCTTAATTCATTGCTAAACCATTTCATCACTCCTCAGGGGGATACAACTGTTGTATCTTTGGGAATTAGCGCTCCCAGGGGACAGTGTGAGGGCCCAAGCTAAAGGTTAGGTAGGCTTCCTTTTTGTTGAAATAAAATAGGTTTATGTTCTGTTACGGACCGTCTTTTTTCGGTTCACCGCAGTCCTGTTTTTCAGCTCCTACTACTTTCTTCTTCAATTTTTTCTTGTTTCATGAACTTCTTTCTTGGCTTACTGTTTCTGTGCACCTTGTGGATAGATTCTGCGTTCCCTCAACTCCATACTAAATTGTGCCTTCCTCCTTCCCCTCTTAGAACATCTTTGTCATGGTTAAGGGAGGCTAAGACTTACTTACATAATAATAATAATATTGTAAGGCCAGGTGTTATTGCTCTGGCCATTGAGTTCCGTTTAAGATGTATTAATTCCACACAAGCAGTTACGTATGACCCTAGCGTTTTGAATTTTACTCGAAATGGGAAACATCAATTCTCGCTAATTGTACTGACAGTCTAATTAACATTAGCCATCGAATAATGATACAATAAATGATAATCTTTCTACATTGTCGATGAGATGCAACTACTTCGGTCTGTTCGCTGTTCGACGCCCTCGGTGTTCCTGTTTCATCAATGTTCTGTTGACGTTTCTTCTTGAAGGCATAGACGATGTGATGTTTTCTCGCAGACTCGAGCTTTTATGGCTCTTTTCGAATTTTTATTGTACAAAAGCGCTGGCCAGTCGCTTCGTCGAATTCTTAGCAATGCTCCTTTACAGTTATACAGTGAAGTATAACATCTCCTCACTCAGTTTTGATGCTAGAACAAAACCAAAGACAGTTTTAGAATCCTTGAAGCATTTCTAACAAGAAAATGAAGGAAAATTTCAACGTTTAGAATTTTTTTGTGATAACGATTTTCATGATTGCATCACAAAGAAATTATTTTTGGGTTTAGAGCTATATAAATTTTTTTCTCAAATTTGGAAAAAGCCTTCATTTTATTGTTATAAATGTTCCAAGGATTCCAAAACTGTCTTTGCTTTGTTCTAGCATCAAAACTCAATGATGAGATACGGTTTGAATGTTGAAAGGTAATTTTTTTGGGTATAAGCCATAACAAATTTTTTTGTTGAAGTGTAATATAATGGACAATGTATGTAATTGAATGCAGGTTTAATTTTTATTTCGATTATTTCCATACATAACTTCATATTCACACTGTGAATTGTGATTCCCAAACCCTAAAAAATTAATTTTTTTCCAAAAATATGAAATTTTTTATTTTCAGTCTGATTCTTATGAAAATTGACTATGATATGTATCTTTTGAAAAGAAACACAACTTTTTCTATTCATTTTTTTGATTTAGGCCTTAGTTTTTGGAAAAATTGACATATATTGGTTCTTAGGTATTGATATTTCACTGGAAATATTTCAAAAGAATATAACTCGTTGAGTTTTTATGCTAGAACAAAAACAAAGACAGTTTTAGAATCCTTGAAACATATCTAACAAACTTATATTTGCAAATTTTCCATTTCCCCTTTTGTTCTCTTTTTATATGAGGTCTAAATGGGGTCGAAAATTCAAGATTTTGGTCCCCTTACTTTCCCTGGGGGGGGATCTATTGTCCGTAGCGCCATAAAATATTAGGACTGAATAGTCCACCACCTAAGAGTCATTTTCCAACAAAAACATGAAAAATGACCATCGGAGCGACAGGGGCCTGGCAGGAGCCAGGGATGATATCCTTAAGCGATGTTTTACTCTGGTTCCAGAAAATGATTTCACTGCACACTCCATTATTCTCGAGTTTTAATTCTGTTAAATTGATATTTATTGTCTATTTGATTGCTTATTGGTGGTTAGTGTAATACATCTTATTTTCAAAAATTGTTGTACCACGTAGAGTGACCATTTTTAACTGTCGGTATTGTATTAAGAATTGTTTTGTAATTTTCGATTGCATGAATACTTCGTTAAACTTTTGCTCTATATTTAAGTATTAACCGGCTGGGAAGGCAGAATGTGTTTTTCAAATTTCTTTTGTGTGTTCTTTATTTTGTGCTTCCTGTATTACTTTTTATAATTTTTTTGTTTTGTTTTAAACAGTTGAGCGCATTTGCTCAAGATTAAAGTAAAGAACATATGCTCAAGAGCACAACTTCGTCTCTGAAGTACATGGTTACCAATTGCAGGGTGCGTACAGGCATGGAGAAGCATGGAAAGTAGTTGAATTTCGAAAATAAAATTCAAGGCCTCGAAAGTAGTGGAATTTTAAAAATGGTCATTGAAAGTCATGAAATTTTAGGATTTTCGTGAAAAGAAAATTTTACTGTTGAAAATTTTCGTTCCGTTTGGTCCGCGTTGAGCGAGGCGTTGTCAGTAACCTTCGAGTTTTACTTGGGCTCTGATTGGTTGATACAGCTACGTCTTTAGTGTCCGCGATTTTGATTGGTTCTCAGGCGTCACGTGAAACCAAACGCGCTCAGTGTGACTGAAGACACGCGCTCGCTCGGACCATTGTTAACCTGTCGCCACTGTTGAACATTTTCGAGCTGAGTTTTTATCATCGGTCTTGACCATCCCGTGTGTGTGTGACTAGAGTTACGGTGCCGAGACTGAGCTGAGGAATTATCGTCATGCCAGGCAGTTGTTCTTTCAACAACTTGTGGTTGCGAGACAAAGACTTTCAACAATGGATAGCACCGCATCCCAAACTGAAAACAATGGCGGTTTGCACCGCGTGCGAGTCGGAGTTCGACATCGCCAACAATGGAATAGCGGCGGTGAGGAGTCATGCAAAAGGAACAAAGCATGCCAAGAACGTGAAAGCTCAGACGACGAGACTTGCCAACCCGAAGATCGGGGATTTTTTCGTGACTTCCCAACCATCGACCGATCCTTCGGCGCCTGCTGAGGGCAGTTCGGAGGCTCAGACTGAGAGCAGTGAGACCGTGCCAGCAGTACCAGAGTCTGCTAGTACCTCTACTTCATCGCCATCAGTCAAAACTTGCACCTGTCAGTGCTGTCGCAAGAAAACGGCTCTAACTGACTTTGTGCAAAGGGACAAAGTCCTGAAGGCCGAGACGCTTTGGGCGTTGAAGACCGTAGCATCGCACCTGTCCTTCAAGTGCTCAAACCAGACTCCTTGGCTTTTCGCCTCAATGTTTGAGGATTCCCCCACAGCCAGCAAGTTCACCATGAGTGAAAAGAAATGCGCCTATCTGACAACATTTGGACTGGCCCCTCATTTCTCAAGTGTGCTGAAGGAGAGGGCCAAAACTGCAGACGGTTTCGTCCTTTTCGATGAGGCATTGAATGAGGAGCTGCAGAAGAAACAGCTTGATGTTCATGTCCGTTTTTGGGACGACAGCAAGGTATGTTCATTTTCTCTAATCAGTATCATAAATCCTTTACTCTAGTTGGTTACCCTCTTGTTTAACTTATACTACTATACCAGTGTGCAGTAACTATGTTCTGTTTGACATTCACGTTGTATTCACTATTGGTAATTTGCTGCGAGAGAGACCGTGAGACAGAGCCAGTGTTAGTGTCGGTCTAGGAGTTCTAATGATTTTTTTTTAAATTTTAATTTATACAGGTTTCCACACGCTACTTTGGCTCCCACTTCATGGGGCATGCAACGGTAGAGGACCTGTTTGAAGAGCTGCTTCCACAGTGCCACGAGTTTGGACTCGGAAAGCTTATACAGATTTCCATGGATGGTCCAAACGTCAAGACGCGCCACTCCTGCCTTTCAAGTGCAATGACATCATCAAGATTTTGAAGGTTCTGTTGGAGAGGTGTGTGAAAGCAGAGGTGCTGGAAAAACTGACCACACCAGCTAAGTATGCTGCCCTTGACTTCAATGACAAGACCATCTACCTGCAAAATAGCAAGATTGACCCTGGCTTTGTTGCTGCAAGTATTTTGAAAGATCAGATGGCTGCAAAGAAAGTGAATGAGAGGCTTGCTTTCTCCTTCAGGGATGATGTGAAGAATTTCCTTGTTGCTGTCATCAAGAAGATTGTTGAGAAGTCACCTTTGAAGTTCGGGTTGGCCCGAAACATGGGCTGGCTGGTGCCAAGTGTCTTTGTGGATCGCACAAAGAGAGAGAAGACCAAGTCCATGCTGAAAAACTGTCTGCAGCTGCTCAGCGATGCTAAGAGGCTACCACAGGGTGACATCGATGAGGTGATGAGCCAGTTTTTAGAGTTCTTTGATGAGGCACAGAGGAAGATCAGCACTTTCAACAGTTTTCAGCAAGACACTGATTGGCTAGATGTCTTCTGGAGCAGCCAGCTGGCCACATCCTCCCTCAAGAAACTGTGGCTGGTTGTGAAGATGCTACTGGTCCTGTCACATGGCCAGGCTTCAGTGGAAAGGGGCTTTTCTGTGAGCAAGCAGCTCATGGAAGTCAACATGGGTGAGAACACCATCGTGGCGCAGAGAGTGGTCATGGACCACATCAAAAATGTAGGAGGTATCTCCAAGGTTGACATTTCCAAGAAACTCCTCTTTTCAGCTTCACAGGGCAGACAGCGCTATCAATACTACCTGGATCAAAAGAAGGAAGAGGCAGAGAAGCAGAAGAAGAGAGAGAAGAGGAAGAGAGAACTGGATGAAGTGGAGAACCTGAAGACAAAACGGAAGAGGATGGAGGAGAGTCTGCAAGCGCTGGTGGAGGATGCTGACAGCTTTGCACGGAAGGCAGAGGACAAGAATGATTTGCGCCTACTGGCAAAGTCAAATGCATTGAGGAAATCAGCCAAAGACAAGCAAGAACAACTCAAGGGGCTGAATGCAGAAATTAATGACAAACTTAATGCACTGGCAAATGCATAGCAGATGCTATTGAACTGTCCAGCATGACTGTTTGGTGTTGTGATGATCATTTACACATTTATGAAAACAAGACCTGCAAGTAATGATGAATGTTCTGTGAAGTTTATGACTGAAATACATTTATTGTGCTGCAATTTAACTTTGTGTGACATTATTTTGGGCAGAGAGAGGTAGTGAAAATGTGATTTGGTTGGCATAAAAAGTCATGAAAAAGTAGTGGAATTTTGAACCTCAGAGCCTGTACGCACCCTGCAATTGCATAGTTGCTTTTAATTGCAATTTTTCGTATAATGTGTTTTTTTCCCTCAGAACACTTGCCAGTAATAATCGAGTAAAGTTCTTCCTCACAGGCCAGTTCAAGTTCGGGCTCTCATGCAGTTACTTTCAAGAGGGAAGTAGACTATGACTGCACTGAGGCACGTTCAGGGCACGCAGAAGCGGAGGACGAGTTGAGGGAAGGCAGCTCTGGTGCGTGTATCACAAGTGCTGTTCAGCAGGGACCAGCTGCAGCATCTCAAGGGAGCGCTGACTCGCTACCATCAGATGTGTCAAGTAGCGGCAGTGGTGTTGAGGCCGCACCTGCTGACAGACTCATGTCACGGCCCTTACTGTGTGAACATTGTGATTACATCACTGGTAGGAGGGACTTTATGGAGCTGCACCTCCGTGTCAGGCACAAATTAGGATGTTACTTCGATTGTGGGTTGTGTGATTACTCCACTATGTACATAAGTATTTTGAAGCGGCATGTAATGGAGCAGCATGACAATGAAAGCTGGTACGAAGGTCTACCCGGGAGTAACCAATATCCAGGTGTGAAAATGACGGGGGAACAGCCACGTAATAAACATGGTCAGGAAGAGCGCAAATGTGATTTATGTAACTCTTGTTTTGTCGTCAAGTCCAGTTCTGATTCACCTAAAAAAGGTGCATTAAACAATAGTGTGTTGTACATGTGTGAAGTATGCGAATATTCTTCGGCAAATGAAGGAAACTTGACGCAGTGTTTGTCTGGTAAACGCAAAATAAGACCTCAAATAAGCAGACATGTTCAAAATCGATTTTACAGGCGTAACTTGAATGACTCTGCTCGTAGAAACGAACGTGAACCATACCAAGCTAGCAAAGATAGGAAAGGACAACTGTTCAAATCCGAGTTCTGTGACTATTCCTCTACTCGTAAGGATTATGCTAAACGGCACCTAGCCTGCAAACATGGTAAAGGTCAGCTGTTCAAGTGTGAATCATGTGACTATTCCTCGGCTCGGAAGAGGAATGTTAAACTGCACCTAGCCAACAAACATGGTAAAGGTCAGCTGTTCAAGTGCGAATTGTGTGAATATTTCTCTGCTCATAGTGGTAATCTTGAACGTCACCTAACCAGCAAACATGGTGAAGGTCAGCTGTTCAAGTGCGAATTGTGTGAATATTTCTCTGCTCATAGGGTTAATCTTGAACGTCACCTAGCCAGCAAACATATTGAAGGTCAGCTGTTCAAGTGTGAATTATGCGCATATACCTCTGCTCGTAAGAGTAATATTAAGCATCACCTAGCCAGCAAACATGGTGAAGGTCAGCTGTTCAAGTGTGAATTATGTAACTATTCTTCTGCTCAAAGGGGTAGTCTCAAACTTCACCTAGCCAGCAAACATGGTGAAGGTCAGCTGTTCAAGTGTGAATTATGTGCATATACATCTGCTTATAAGAGTAATATTGAGCGTCACCTAGCCAGCAAACATGGTGAAGGTCAGCTGTTCAAGTGCGAATTGTGTGAATATTTCTCTGCTCGAAGGGGTAATCTTAAACTTCACCTAGCCAGCAAGCATGGTGAAGGTCAGCTGTTGAAGTGTAAATTATGTGCATATACATCTGCTTATAAGAGTAATATTGAGCGGCACCTAGCCAGCAAACATGGTGAAGGTCATCTGTTCAAGTGCGAATTGTGTGAATATTTCTCTGCTCATAGGGTTAATCTTGAACGTCACCTAGCCAGCAAACATGGTGAAGGTCAGCTGTTCAAGTGTGAACCATGTAACTATTCTTTTGCTCAAAGGGGTAGTCTTAAACTTCACCTAGCCAGCAAACATGGTGAAGGTCATCTGTTCAAGTGCGAATTGTGTGAATTTTTCTCTGCTTATAGTGATAATCTTAAACGTCACCTAGCCAGCAATCATGGTGAAGGTCAGCTGTTCAAGTGTGAATTATGTGCATATACATCTGCTTATAAGAGTAATATTGAGCGTCACCTAGCCAGCAAACATGGTGAAGGTCAGCTGTTCAAGTGCGAATTTTGTGAATATTTCTCTGCTCAAAGGGGTAGTCTTAAACTTCACCTAGCCAGCAAACATGGTGAAGGTCAGCTGTTCAAATGCGAATTATGTAAATATTTCACTGCTCTAAAGGGTAGTCTTGAACTTCACCTAGCCAGCAAACATGGTGAAGGTCAGCTGTTCAAGTGTGAATTATGTAACTATTCTTCCGCTCGAAAGGGTGATCTTAAACTTCACCTAGCCAGCAAACATGGTGAAGGTCAGCTGTTCAAGTGTGAATTTTGCGAATATTCCTCTGCTCAAAAGAGTAAGCTCAAACTTCACCTAGCCAGCAAACATGGTGCAGGTCAGCTGTTCAAGTGTGAATTATGTAACTAATTTTCTTCTCGAAAGGGTAATCTCAAACTTCACCTAGCCAGCAAACATGGTGAAGGTCAGCTGTTCAAGTGTGAATTTTGCGAATATTCCTCTGTTCAAATGAGTAAGCTCAAACTTCACCTAGCCAGCAAACATGGTGAAGGTCAGCTGTTCAAGTGTGAATTATGTAACTATTCTTCCGCTCGAAAGGGTACAGTTGAAAAACACCTAGCTAGCAAACATTATTGCTCTAATGCGTTTCCTTGCAAGATGTGAAATGCAGATTTATGGGGCTATTCAAATGTCTAATCAATGCATCACAATTCACATTCTTTAAAGATTGTCTCTCTTCCGTGTGGTCAAGGATCTTACGGGCTTCTCCCTCTGGAGAATGTAACTTCTGTGTCCATGGGAATTAGTGCTCACGAGAGGAATATGTGAGGTCCTGAACCAAAATTTAAGGGGATCATGTTTCTGTGAAAATGTTTGTAGTTTTGTTATGGACCATCTTTTTTGGTTTACTGCAGTCCTGTTTTTCATAATTCGTTGCGCCTCGAACTTCACCTTGTTGCATAAATTTCTGTGAAACGTGCTGTTTCTATAAACCATGTGCATAAACCCAGCATTCCCATAAGTGATTACTTAATGATGTCTTCCTCCTTCCTCTTTTAAAACCACTTATATATTTAAACATGTCTGAACTATCTTATTTAACGTAATGTAACGCCTCGGTTGAGTTGTATTAGGTAAAATTTTATTTCCTTCCTAACATTCATTCTCCATTTTGCGTGATATTCTGCGCAATTTTCTTTAATTTATAATGTGTCTTTTCGAATGAAATGAGAACTTTCTTTCAGTTGCTGAGTGGCTTTTTAGGATGACGCATGAAAATCAGCCGTTGAGATTCTATTTCGAAGTGTTTCTTGTCGCATCCTTGTGACATTTGTCAGACTTGCATTGCAAATTCTTTTTTTTCGTTTATATTCCAGGATTGACGGTCACAACCTTGAATTGTGTCTTGTTCTTTTTTTGTGTTATAAGAAAATGTGCATTTCTGGCAACCTTCTCTAATGTTTTATGTCAGTGGTTCTCAAACTTGGGTCCCTGAGAAGGCCCTAGGGGGTCTGCGACAGAATGGAAAAAAATTACATCCAGACAATATGTATAAAAATGCACAACAATGATTCTTCATCATTATAATAGGTGGTATTGAAATTTTGGTGTGCATGCAGCCGGCACTTCGCTATGACATTTTTATGTCATAATATTTCATTTAGGTCTGTTGGCTCGCCCTTTGCTTCCGGCTTTATTGGAGAACTATGTTGACTTCTGTGGTGTGTGTGTGTGGTTTGTTTTCCAGAATGTGTGTGGTGGGTTATTGTTATGTGTGAAAATGTTGAAGAAAGCTCATGTATTGGTAGGTTTTTCTGTACCTTATTTTCAAATCAATATCATTAGCTTAGTTTGAATTTATTAATACGTAGCAACATCGATCCTCCGTCAGTCCAACTGTGACGATCGTGAGTCTTGTGACCGGCAGTCTGGCTCCAAGTCCGTTTAGGCTCTGGCTTTCTGATCGGTCTGGCTGCTACACATTCGCATTGTACGCAGATGCCGTTCGCTATATTTTGCTATTATATTAAAAATGGTAGTATATCGGTAATGAGTTATTGATAATTGACAAAACTATATTTGGCAAGTCTGCTTAAATATTCTGTAACTGTAGGCTGCTCTGTTTCTTTTCAATTACTAATTACATTCATTCATGCTTCATTTTATGCTCATAGAGAGTGAGAATTGAAGATGCAGAAGGTTTAAATTAGAATCGACAGATAAGCTTTCCACTGCTACTTCATCAAGACAAAGTAAAGGAAGAAGTTTGGGTACGAAAAAAGAAAATCAAAACTGAGAAAGAATGATTCCTAATGTATTGCATATGGGCTTACCTTTGTGGTAAAAAACGTTGGAGTGGAGTACCCGAAGTGTGTCATCTGTCAAGATATACTCTCCAATGAAGGTATGAAACCATCGAAACTATCTAGACATTTACAACAAAAGGGAAATTTCACTGTTTCCTTTAACAATTTTACTGGTGCTGAACTGAATTATCTTTATGTGTGAATTGTGCGTCGTGAAGGGAACATCTAATAGACAAGGATTTGATAAAGATTACTTGCTCTCAGCAAGTTTTCTAGCCCACCCACACCTTCCCCTGGTGGTACCGTTGGTATACCCACTTGGAGTTGTCTACTCGTTACATATAGTATCTGTAAAATTGATAACTAAGTCCTCATAGGATTATTTATTCATTACAGTGTTGTCAGTTGGTAAAACCAACAGACCCACTAACACATGGGTCTTTTTTTAGCTTTGCGTATTTATTTTCATTCTGTATCTTGTAAGAAAAAAACAAACTAAAACTAATAAAGTATTATAAATAAAGCACACGACTCTGGCCCCGGGAGTTCAGTGCTCCGAGGACCAGGCAGAATGGCGAGGGGAGGCAAAGAATCGCGACCCAGCCAGAGAAACTTTGCGGGGGATCGGAAGACGTCCGCAAGAGAGCAAAAGAAGTCATCCGCCAAACCCAATGAGATAAATCGATCAGGACGCCGGTTGCTGAACATGGTGCCTATTTTCCACGGGCATCGGTCGAAATGGCTTTGATTTGGACCCCATTTGGATCTTCCTTTGACCACCCCCTATAATGACTACAACTCTGAAGGAGACCTAATCTCGGCTTCTTCAGTTTCGATCGAGTCAATTGCGGCCAGGGATAGCCGAGGGAGCCCCGGGGTCGGTTGGTGGCTGTTTAAACTTGGTAGTGCGGAGTGGCGCCCGTTCCTGCTATTAGTCAAGCGCAGCATCCGATTTAGATTCGTGGGATTTTGAATCTATATTTGCATGAAAGAGTGGTCCCGCTGGGACTGCGTGTGCCTGGCTTCAGGGATCCCATTGTTGTAGGCCTAACATGACTGCCTGCTTGACGTGCGAATGACACCTAAAGAATCTTTTTCATGGAACCCCCTCAAACTGCGCCACTGACGACCCGGATTCAAATGGACCTTACTACCGAAATTCCCTCAAGAGCCGTTACCGCAGCTGCCATCGCAGGTTCCCCCTGCGAGTGGAGGGGCTGCAGGCGAACATCAATATGCCACTGAACTTACAATGCAACCCTACCGACGCCCAACTATGAAAACTGACGCAGCCAATGTTCCTGGTGGGAGATGGGGAAACCAGCCTCGCCGTGAAGGCCGCCGCAGCAGGCAACTGCACCTCTTGGCTGCTGACACCCATGATCCGATTCTTCCGACAGAATGCAACCGGCTGTTTTCATCAAAGCTAACGACGGCTCGCCCTTGACCCATATAGATGTTATTGTAGCCCACCGTGATCTGTGCCGAGGGCTGGGAGGAAGACCTGCCAAGATCACGGAGACTCATGGAGGTGGCCTCTTGGTTGAGGTGCACAACCAGGACCAAAGCCGTGCCATCTTGTGCATCCGTCAATTGGCTGGTGTGAGTATTGAGGTGACTCCACATGGTAGCCTAAATGAAAGTGAGGGCACCATCTGGTAAGCAAACCACCCACAATACACTGATGAGCGCCTTTTAGAAGAGTGGCAGCAGTGTGGAGTTGAGGCCCTGTACCGAATGAAGAGACTGGAAAATGGCATTTTAGTTCCCACTCCCATATAAATTCTCACTTTCGACCGGTGCTCTCTCCTTCAGTCGGTGGACATGGGTTGGACGAGGTGTAGTGTACGGCAGTACGTCCCAAAGACACGCCGTTGTTTTAAGTGCCAAAAATATGGTCACGGAGCAAAGACGTGCCGATCTCTGTGGAGCGTATGTGCTAACTGTGTTCAAGATCAGCACGAGCCGCCATGCGACCGACCTCCAATGTGCCCAAACTATGATAAGCAGCACTCTGCTGGATCCCGGGACTGCTTCTATTACAAAATGGAAGAGGAGGTGCTTGCCACGCAGACGACTCAAAGGCTAAGTTATGGAGAAGCGAAACGATTAGTTAGTAGCAGGTACATCACCGGTGGTACATCATACGCTGAAAGAGTGCAGGTCCCTCAGAGAAGACCAAGTGTTCTGACGACTGTGCGCCCAGCGGGACCATATGGAAACTCTGGTGCAGCTAGCCGAGAGCCCACTGCCACTGCGGGCAGTTCGTTGCGTGCTGCGGGCCGCTCTGATATGAACAGATCACAGCATGACACTAAACCAGCGCAGACTCCCAGACCCTCTTTTGCTGATGCTCTGATCGATTTGCAGCCAAGCCTTCCGAATGTTGAATTTTCCACGGGCGCTGTTGCCCCTACTGTCTCAAGAAAACGTGTCCCGAGCGCAACGTCAGCTCTTACCTCAGCAAAAGGGGCAAAAGCTTTGGCGGGGAAAGTCTGGAATAGAGATCGACCACAGTGCAAACGAAACTGCATGGTAAGCGGCAGGACCGTCGACGTGTCGCCGGTGCCTGGGGAGGACGTGCAGCCATCTAGCGGCATGGATTGTGCTCCAGACCCGGTGGTGGCTTGGACTGATGAGGATCCTGCCACTCCGCGACGTTCTGATGTAAGACGCGACTCACTGACCTGTCGTGGTACGGATAGCACCCGACCGAGCCGTGATGCCATCGTGAAGCGCGACTCCGTAGCGCAGCGCGTACGTTCGCTGGATCGCGTGATCACCGTACCCGGGGCCGTTTCTTCCCACTTGTCGAAAGTATGTCCACCATCAAAACCTACCTCAATGCCCCCTCCCAAAGTGCCTTTGCATGTATGGGGCAATAAACCTGGCCAGCATAATCCGCCATCTTTACTAAAATTACTATATCCCAAAAAGAAACAGCCGGAAGATAAAACCTAATAGTGACATTTGATACAAACCATTATTCAGTGGAATGTTAGGGGGTACCTGGGTAACTACGGTGACTTGCGGACCCTCATAGAACAATATCAACCACTATGCATATGTCTCCAGGAAAACATGCTGGGAGACCTAATCCCATCACCTCCTGGGGTTAACAATATAGGAACTTTCTCCCATATACCCGACCCGGTTCCCATGTCAGGACTGACCGTCCTCATCCGGAGAGATCTGGGCTATGCAAGGCTAGCACTGAATACCCAAATCCAGGCTATGGCGCTTCGCCTTTGGATTGGGAACAAACCTCTAACAATTTGTTACGCATACATCTCGCCAGCAGAGCTAGTTTTTTGCCAGACCTGATAAACCTGTATAGTCAACTGCCTGAACAATCTCTTGTCGTTGGGGACTTCAACGCAAAGCATCCAACTTGGGATGCACCCCCGATGTCTTCCCGGACTTGAGATGGAGCGTGCTGGAGGATGCTCACGGCAGTGACCATTTCCCAATAGTCATTCATTTGGAGCAGTATGAGCCAATACCTACGGAGCCACGATATCTGATGAAGCGAGCAAATTGGAAAACCTATGAGGATATGACGCAGATGGACGAGGATGCTGAGTATGGGAGTGTGGATGAGCATGTAGAACAGTTCAACAGAACCCTGAGAAGCGCTGCGAACTTAGTTATCCCGGTGTCGCGCGGGGTTTTCCCAAAACACCGCGTCCCATGGTGGACCAACAGCTGCGCTGGGGCCAATGTTGAGCGGAAGTGAGCACTGTGTCGATACCAGCGTAGTGGTCAGCTAGCGGACAAGATTGCCTACAATAGGGCTAGAGCCAGGGCGCAACACGTCAAGGATGAAGCTCGCAAAGTCTCTTGGCGCAAGTATGTCACCAGTCTTAATGCAGACACGCCCATGTCCAAGATTTGGCAACGGGTTACAGAAATGAAGGGGCGTTATAGTGTCAGTAAGCCTTGCCTAGAACTGGACGGTTCCCTCACGGCGGATCCGCAGCGAGTGGCGGATGCTCTGGCCGAGAATTTTTCTTCCGTATGCAGTGACACGCACTACCCTCCTGCTTTCCGTGTGTATGAAAGGAGACAGGAACAGCTGAGACCGAACTTTACAGATGAAGAGGTTGTCTCCTATAACGAACCACTCACCATCCGTGAAATCTATCGTGCCCTGAAGAAATGTAAAAACATCGCGCCTGGGCCTGATGGAATCCATTACAAAATGCTTAAGAAAATGCACTCCTCAGCTTTCCGTCAACTACTCTTCATCTTCAATCAAGTCTGGAGCACTCATGAGTACCCAACACTATGGCGCACTGCAATGGTTCTCGCTTTTGCAAAGCCCCAGAAACCTCATGTTCGCACCGATAGCTATCGCCCCATCGCCCTCACTAGCTGCGTGGGGAAACTGATGGAGGAAATTGTAAGCGTACGCCTGGTCAGATGGTTGGAGTCTGAAGAAATTTTGAACCCGGTTCAGTTTGGCTACATGCAGCTGCGAGGCACTACAGACACTCTTGTACGTTTTCAGAACCATCTGGTTACCAGCGGCCTGGAAACGGACTCTGACTCTTTTTTTATCTTTATAAAGCTTACGACACTGTATGGAGGCACGGGATCCTGCAGCGTGTGCATGAATGCTGCCCTCGGGGTAATATGTCTGTATATCTTCAGCAGTTCCTAAGGGAGAGAACTTTCCGTGTCAAATTGGGAAATGCCCTATCGCCGCTGCAAATCCAAGAGGAGGGCCTTCCACAGGGGAGTGTGATGAGTTGTACGCTCTTCTACCTCGCCCTCAATGGAATCACTTCTAACTTGCCAGCCGGTGTGGCCTCGTCGCTCTATGGTGATGACTTCATAATATACTCCTCTTCAACTCTTTTGCCGGCGTTGACACGTCGGATGCAGCTAGCAATAAACAGTGTGAACAACTGGGCTGGGCCAGAACGGTTTTATGTTTTCTCCTGCCAAAACCGCAGCTCTTCTTTTTTAAGGCCGCTGTCGGCACGACCCTCCGCAGTTGTTGCTTCGTGGGGAGACGCTTAATTTTGTGCACAGTGCAAAGCTCCTCGGAATGATTTTTGACGACAAGCTATCGTGGAAGCCTCACTTGGCTACCCTCAAGGCGGACTGCACAAGGAGGATGAACCTTCTCAAATGTGTCTCTGGTCTATCCTGGGGAGCGGATCGTGCCACGCTGCTCCGACTATACCGAACGCTAATTAGGAGTATGGCTACCAACATGCAAAAGAAACTGCGCTAAAAACTCTGGACCCCGTACAGAATGCCGCTATCAGACTCTGCACTGGTGCTTTCCGAACCTTCCCTACGGAGAGCTTGTGTGTGGAAAGTGGTGAACATCCTCTCTGGCTCCGCTGTGTACAGCTGAGCCTGCAGTACCTTGCCCGACTTGACCAGCTGCCTCTGTCTCCGACGTGGGTTAGCGTACACGAACCCCTTGGACGGCACCTTCCTTTCCCATATTTTCTACCTTCGTCTAGAGATTACCCGACATTAGTAGCCACGATGCAACTAAGACCCACGAGAGTCCTTCCAGTACTCTTTGACAACTCTCCAACATGGCGCCTACCAATGGAGACTTTCTGCCCCGGGTGCAGGATGCCAAAGAGTCGATGGAGTCGATGCCAGCTAACTTTCTCAAGCATTTTTTTATGGAGCATATGCTGGAGGTGCATGGAGAGTCTTTTAAGATCTACACAGATGGTTTCAAAACAGGAAGAGCTGTAGGTTGTGCTGCTGTTTCCGGGGTGAGGGTGAGGGCTAGAAGATTGCTACCCGAGACCTCGAGCTTCACCGCGGAGCTCTATGATGTCTTGGAGGCACTTCAACTAGTTAAGGAGCACCCGCATGATAAATTTACTGTTTTTGTTGACTCGAAGAGCGTCATTGACTCTGCTCGGGCTTATGATAGCACTCACCCCCTAATCGGCGAGATCGTCATGGTGCTGGTGCAGCTTGTGCGTGAGCACAAATATGTGAAATTGTGCTGGGTGCCCGGACACGTGGGGGTGTCAGGTAATGAAAGAGCTGACCAGGAGGCGAAGCGAGTTGCGGATAGTGATGAGGAAGCTCTAAATCAAATGGGACCCTTCGGAACTACTATCCGTGATCAGGGCCGCTGTAAGGCGTCTGTGGCAACAGGAATGGGACAACAGAACGGACAACAAACTGAGAACTATTAAACAAACAGTTCTGAAATGGCCCTCGCCGAGGTGTCGCGTCCACAGAGTGGAGGTGCTGCTCTGCCGTCTTCGCAGTGGACATACCTGACTGACCCACCGTTATTATCTAATGGAGCGACAACCTCAGCCGCGATGCGAGCGGTGTCTCGTTCCTCTGACCGTCAAACACATCCTTGTTGAGTGCCCTAGATACGCTGCTGACCGAAATGTATGCTTTCCAAACCTCCGTCCTTTTCCCGTGGATGAGGTGTTGACCAAAATGCTCGCGGAGATCGATCGTGTAACTTTTAATGCGAATGTATTGGTGTTGTTTCTTGCGAAATGCAAATTGCTGTCGGAAATCTGATCGAAGATCGCACTTGACCATCCCTATCGTTTTTGTATTTATTGTCTATACTTTCACGTGCTCGGAAATGTATGTTTTCATTGTACTACTTGAAGAGATTTAACGGGAAGCCGCGTTGTAACGCATTATAGCCAGACGTGATATCGGCTTGTAAGTTTGAAGATGTAGAAACTGTAATATGGCCGGGTGCGCTGCGTTGGTACCTCGGGGGTTTCAGCGTGGGTAAGTCGTCCGGCCATAAATGGGTGGGCAGCTAAAACCCCCTACAGGGTTTGGCTGCTCAGTCCGTTTCGAATGTACTGTGTTGTGTACAAACTTTAATGGGGAGACACTTGTAATCTCGAGTTGTAATTATGATCATGATGCTCGTATAATTGTGATGTTTTTAATACTAGTGATGTTCATCTTGTGTGGTAATTTGGAAAAGTCTGATTCGAATTAAAAAATGTGACCTTCGGTGCGATATGGTTTGAGTAACTGAAGCGCTAGGAAACCCATGTTACTACTGCTACTACTACTTAGACTAGAATTAATCTTAAAAATTGATGGACGAATTTGGGAACTTTAATATTATTGGATTTCCACTTGTTGTGTCAGTTCTTTTCTAAAGAAATGTTTCACTCTGAAATTCGCTATCATTTCCCGAAATAGATAGCGCTTTAAAATCTGCTCTGATATGCGAAAGGATCTCGTGAAAATTTTACTTGTAAAAGATCTAGTATGAAGAAATAATTCATATTTCAGTCCGCTGTATCGAAATCGTAATAGAGAACGTGCTTTCCTTTTTTAGTGTTTTAGTCGGCAAAAATACGGATTTTGAGCTTCCAGAGTTAACGAGGTCAACTTCCACTGTTGAAAACTGTTATTGGATTAGCTTGGCCGTTACAAATTCAGCCAGGAATACACGTTAATTTCTATACTGCAAGATTTTGATAAGCATTGCGAGCAAATCATCAATAGGTCACTGAAATTCACTCCTTAGGTCGTGCAAAGTGACACTATGGCAATGCCACGCAACAATTATCAATAAAGCCTCAAGAAAAACGTGAACGATGTGTCACCGATGTGAATATTCGAGTGTTGCTAGACCAAAAAGTTTTTTAACTAATGATAGATATTAAGGAAATTTCCGCAGAGAGAGTTTACAGAAACTAACCTCGAGTTAGAACTAATCTCGTACGGATAGATTTATGAAATTATTTGATTGAGGTGTGGTATCTTCATCCTTTCACTGCTTTCAACCGTTCAAACACTTGAGGTGGGGGGGACAACAATTGTCTTCGTGCATTGTACGTTTTTTAGGGCTCATGTGTATAGGATCGATAGGTTCCGAGAGGTGAAACCCAGACAATCTTTGACTTAAGAATGGGCTGCAAGTGCTGTTCGAGCGCTATGTATAGAGATACGAGAAGGGATGTAGGGTTTAACCGGATAAGGGGCATGATCGGATGTTAGAGAAAATGTTGCCAGACGGGCAAGAAGACTTTTAAAGTAATGAAGTTAATAGTGTATTTGAAAATCATTTTATTTATTCCTGAGCACAACAGGGTCTTGCTTGTGCAGTAGAAGTAAATTACAAGTTTCTACCCTGCTTTGGATTTATTGGATATTTTTCAGTTAAGCCCGCCACTAACGCAACACATGAGTTCACCCACTTGTAACTTTCGAAATATTGCATCTATCGACTTCAAATTCCTCTCAAACGAAAGAAAAAAACATTCTTTCGTTTGAGAGTAATTTTAAGTCGATAGGTGCATTTTTTCGAAAGTTACAAGTGGGTGAACTTCTGTGTTGGATTAGTGGCAGGGCTTAGATGGAAAAGATCCAATTAATTTTGGAGACAAAGCATCCCTAAGAGAAAAAGTCGTGAGATGGTCATCTTCAGGAATTGTGGTAAGCCAGTCGCCCGTTTTTTTTCTTTTGAGTTCAGGTAAAGAATTGAGTCAAGTAATAAATAATGGGCCTCAAGTAGGAAGCAGACCAGGACACCTCCAATGATCGGTTCCATTTACACCGGGTTCCATCGTATCTATTTCGTCCATTCAGCACAAGCACGGAAGTGAACTAAAACAGAGACGTCCTCGTCAAGAGGAAACGTGGAAGTGGAAAAAGTGCTCCCAGACTGAGGTAAATCGTGAAATTTTCACACGTAAGAAGAAACCACATTCAAATAGGTAATGTTCAGAACACTTCAGCATGAAAACGGAAGAATCAATATTGAAACGAAGTTCACTAGAAACTCATGAAACGTGATCTAAAAAATAACCTAGTAGATCTCTTGCTAAATTGGGGTAGACATCACGCTATAGTAGCACCGGAGACTCGCCCCGGCAGCCGATTTGAATAATTAACCTTCGTCAGGAGCTGAAAATCCTAAGCCATTTGATGTGCAAGAACTAATTAGCCATCTGTAGATGACCGTAAGTTTAGTTGTGAAACATATTTATGACTGTTGAAATATTAGAGATATATTTGAATAAGTAAGCCTTTTTGTCATCCACGATGATTGACTTCCTGAACACAAAACCGTTGTCAGTTTCTGCTAGCACACCGACAGTTTTCTGAGGCAACTCACTCCATGAAAATTCATAATTGCATCGTTTAGTTATAGGCAATAAGACATTTTGGCTGATGAATGTGATGATAGTGGGGATAACTGTTAGTTAATTATAATGCAACTGCCGTGAACACAACACCTGCTGATGCAGTAACTAGTGGCAGACAACTTATGATGCAACTAGTGGCAGAAAACACCTGCAGACGCAGTAACTAGTGACACAACTGATGATGCAACTAGTGGCAGACAACACCTGCAGACGCAGTAACTAGTGGCAGACAACTGATGATGCAACTAGTGGCAGAAAACACCTGCAGACGCAGTAACTAGTGACACAACTGATGATGCAACTAGTGGCAGACAACACCTGCAGACGCAGTAACTAGTGGCAGACAACTGATGATGCAACTAGTGGCAGAAAACACCTGCAGACGCAGTAACTAGTAAGAGACAACCCCTGCAAACGCAGTAACTAGTGGCAGACAACAATACCTGCAGACGCAGTAACTAGTGGCAGACAACACCTGCAGACGCAGTAACTAGTGGCAGACAACAACACCTGCAGACGCAGTAACTAGTGGCAGACAACAACACCTGCAGACGCAGTAACTAGTGTCACACAACAACACCTGCAAACGCAGTAACTAGTGGCAGACAACAATACCTGCAGACGCAGTAACTAGTGGCAGACAACACCTGCAGACGCAGTAACTAGTGGCAGACAACAGCACCTGCAGACGCAGTAGCTAGTGGCAGACAACACCTGCAGACGCAGTAACTAGTGGCAGACATCAACTGCAGTTCTGCAGTTGCCGTATATTGATTTGAGAAGAAAGACTAATAACTTGACATTGTTTTGTAATATCGATTATTGTGAATTTCTAAGCTTTGGGAGGCAGAAAATTTTTTCCATCAAAGAAATAAATATATTCTGTTACATTCACACAAAATTAGTCAAAACAATCAACCCATGTTTTAAGGCTGACTGATTTATTTTTATGATCAGTCGTTGGAATTAAAAGGAAGGAATTTTCACTCTACTTCTCAATTCCACTGAACAACAACATGCTGACTTCCACTGTTGATGCTATATCGCTTCTTACATATACATAAATGTAAATATCAATACATTACCGTTTTGTTCTTATTGTTACGTCGTGGTATTTGTTGTTATGGTGCTGGTGTAGGTACGGTGCTGGTGTAGGTACGGTGCTGGTGTAGGTACGGTGCTGGTGTGGGTACGGTGCTGGTGTAGGTACGATGCTGTTCTAGATACGGTGCTGGTGTAGGTACGGTGCTGGTGTAGGTACGTTGCTGGTGTAGGTACGTTGCTGGTGTAAGTACGGTGCTGGTGTAGGTACGGTGCTGGTGTAGGTACGGTGCTGGTGTAGATACGGTGCTGGTGTAGGTACGGTGCTGGTGTAGGTACGGTGCTGGTGTAGGTACGGTGCTGGTGTAGGTACGGTGCTGGTGGAGGTACGGTGCTGGTGGAGGTACGGTGCTGGTGTAGGTACGGTGCTGGTGTAGGTACGTTGCTGGTGTAGGTACGTTGCTGGTGTAAGTACGGTGCTGGTGTAGGTACGGTGCTGGTGTAGGTACGGTGCTGGTGTAACACCACGTCGGACAGGACCCACCACCTACCCCCCCATCTCCCCAACACTCACCCGCTGCACACGCGCTGGGGAGGTCAAGTTTGGTTGGGGAAGCTGTGAGTTGCTTGGGGAATGATAATCACGAAAATATCGTACAAATAAAAATAACAGCAATTACTGCATTACTGCTGTAAATAAGATGAAACGGAAATCAATAGTAAAATTTCTTCTCACTCATAATGCCCTAACTCAGAACATGGAGGTTGGTGATCCTAAACCTGGAGTAGCGGATGTCCTAAACCTGGAGTAGCGGATGTCCCAAACCTGGAGTAGCGGATGTTCTAAACCTGGAGTAGCGGATTTCCTAAACCTGGAGTAGCGGATGTCCTAAACCTGGAGTAGCGGATGTCCTAAACCTGGAGTTGCGGATGTCCTAAACCTGGAGTAGCGGATGTCCCAAACCTGGAGTAGCGGATGTCCTAAACCTGGAGTAGCGGATTTCCTAAACCTGGAGTAGCGGATGTCCTAAACCTGGAGTAGCGGATGTCCTAAACCTGGAGTAGCGCATGTCCCAAACCTGGAGTAGCGGATGTCCCAAACCTGGAGTAGCGGATGTCCTAAGCCTGGAGTAGCGGATGTCCCAAACCTGGAGTAGCGGATGTCCCAAACCTGGAGTAGCGGATGTCCTAAACCTGGAGTAGCGGATGTCCCAAACCTGGAGTAGCGGATGTCCCAAACCTGGAGTAGCGGATGTCCCAAACCTGGGTTCAAGTATCACAAGGGCACCAATAAACACACCGCTAAACAACACTGATCATGATAGAGCGAAATGATAGGTTCGAGTGATGAGAAGGGAAACAAAGTTCTTTAAAATATCATATTTTAAACACAAATCAAATTCCCATAGTTAGTCGTCGAAAACGTAAAACAGTTATTTCAATGCCGTATGGGCAATTTTGATGTCACATGACTCAAATTTTCACTAAATGATATAATGAACAATTGAAAAGCCATTTTGAATCAAATTGGTGACCTTAATGTTTTTTAGTTGTTATATTAAATGGTGCAAGTTTGTGCATTTTGATGATGTCAATTTCGAATGACCAAATTCAGATCAGCCGCTTGTCAGATATCTATAATTATGTGTGATGTCAATAATTTTGGTGAGCAGATATCTGCTACTCTCATGTGCTCTAGCCAGGTAAGAGCGTTTCTTCTTGGTGGTGCGTCCTGGATCGGTGGGTGTTTGTCACTAGTTACTATGCTGCAGGTGTTGTTGTCTGCCACTAGTTACTGCGTCTGCAGGTGTATTCACGGCAATTGTATCATAGTTGACTAATATTTTCATAATCAGCTAATATGTCTCATTGCCTACGGCTAAACGATGCAATTTTGTATATTCATAGAGTAAGCTGTATAGGAAAATTTCGGCGTGCTGGCAGTAACTGACAACAGATTTGTGTTCAGAAAGTCATGTTTCTTAACCCAATTTACTCTAAGTCGAACGAATATCTTTTTAAAAGCTCCTTTAAGCCTAGCAGAGACCACTCCTCTGATAGGGCTAATGCTCAGCAAGTAATCCACCCATCGTTCATGCGAGTCTAACCCGACTCCCAAAAATAGTTTATATCACACTAACACCAGTCAACGAAGAAATCGAACCTCTGTAGCATATGACGCTCAGACTAATTTACCAAATGTAATATCGTAAGATTGAATAATGGAAGTGAAAGGATATTTATTTAATAAAGTTCCAATCTACGAGAAGAGAATGTATGCATAATTTGATTTCGATGTTATTCATTCATGTCTTATAGGACAAATTTATTTTTCAAAGTGTTTTGACTCTAAAATGAATTGGTAACTAATTCATTTTCTGGTGGAGTTATTCGATCAGGAGAGATATGTTCCGTTCGACAATATGCCGCCTATCATTGAAAAGAAAAAAAAACGTTTTATTTCCAATAAAGATGGTACAAAAGTACCATCATTGGTTTTTAAAATATCTTAAAGTTAATACACCTAGATGATACACACACATGAGTATTGTAATACCCATGTCACGAGTCGGAAAGAAGTGATTGAGGGCAATGTACTCCTAATGTTGCCTAATCTATATTTAATGATACATGTGATGATAATTATAAGAGACAACAATATCATAGACGATGCATTTTCATTGTGGGGTGAGAACACTTTTGACTATTTACATGTACATGACAAAAAACTTTGAAATTCTTGACGCCAGGAAATAATATTAGAATTGCTTGTTTCGGCAGATGTTCAAAAATGTCATTTCAAGGAAGCATGAAAAAATATATATGTATAATCATAAGGACCACGGAAGTTACAAATTTTGTATTACTTATTAAAAATTTTTAACATAACGGTTATAGTTGATAAGCATTTTATTTAAGTATAAATGGATGATCACACACCAAATTCATAGTTTTTTACGTGAATGCTTTACAGTAATAAAGAGATGACGAGTTAGGTAATGTTACAAGTTGAGAGTGAACAGAAAAAAGACCGGTATCTCTGGTTAAACTGCTAGTTGTTAGTTTAGTATACACAATTGTGCATATGTGCATGTAAATATACACACATATACATGCACATATACCTACCTAAGCACGTGCACCTAACACGCACTCATACACAAACACATATCTATGCATCGAGGCAACCACAATACATATGCGTTCTACAAAAATGCTGTGCGATGTACTGAAATGTAGGATAATGAGCAAAGGAAATTCGTGACAACTTTTTCAGTATGTTTGGCTGCTTATAATTTCTAATGAAATATTGTAACGATATTTAATTAAATATTGTAAAGAAATGATCATTGGTTGATAAGCGTCTTAACTATGATATTGGGCGATCGCACGACAAATATATTTATATTTCTTTAAAAATGCTTTACAATAATGAAGTAAAATGAAGTTTTACGTAGTGACACATACACCCATCTACGCACACATAGCGTGCACGTATACACAAGTAAGCATGTGCGCAAATATCAGCGTAAACTAGTCAGTATAAACTAGCATTCCAATCGAGGGACTCGGAGAAAATATCTTTTATCACGGCATGAATTTCATGATATTTCTGTACTAAAAATCTCGGCACAAAACAGTCTAGCTGAGTCAGAAACATGAAAACGATTGTTCTACAACGGTTCCCAAGTACAGAATATTTCCAGAAATACGTGAGGCTTAGGTGCGGTGGTTATGATATACTCTAGAGCGTAAGAAATGATATGATAATTTGCACTACACTAGCCCAACAAGAGCATTTTTGAACGTGATTACGAAATAAAATTTCAATGTCCCATAATGGTTTCATATTAGGAAAATATCCCATTATCTCTGAAATATGGTGCAGAATGTCTGCAATTGATAAACATACATAGGTACCATGACGGCCTACATAGTTTGATGCTTGCACAAAAACGGAGAGTAAAGACATAAAATGCATCCTGTGGCTGGTTTATTTAGTTTAAATAGAGCTTGTTAATTCATGAAAGCAATAAAAATACTGAACTTTGTGGGTTGAAAACATGACATTATACATGTACAAGACAACTAATCATTCATGATGCTATTTGCATTAATATCACTTTCTATATTTTTTACTGTGTAAATCAGTTCTCTAACGTTTTTTGTCAATATATACATAAAAATTTTGATGCAGGTGTAGGTACGGAGCTACATCCCTACACCTACACCAGCACCATAACAACAAATACCACAACGTAACAATAAGAACAAAACGGTAACATGTTGATATTCACATTTATGTAAATGTGAGAAGCGGTGTAGTATCAATTGTAAAAGTAGCATGTTGTTGTTCCGTGGAATTGAAAAATAACGTAAAAAATCCTTCCATCAAATTCTGATGACTAATAATAAAAATAAATTAGTTAACCTTCAAAAATGTTTAAATGATTTAACTAATTGTGAGTGGACGTAACAGAATATGCTTATTTATGTGTTGGAAACAAATTCTCTAATCTTCCCAAAGTTTAAAATTTCAGAATAAACGATGTTACAATACAATGTCAGGTTAACATATTCACTTCTCAAATGAATATACGGCAACACTTCTGGCTTCAAGCATTCCCGTTATTCAGATATCGGGTAACAAAATGTACTGAAACAATATAAAAACTTTTCACAACAGCTCGCGGCGCATCATACTATCGACATTCTGTACGTCACATGTGGTTGTGTAGTTATTATTACACTCTGAATTGCTCAGTATTGATTAAATATATGCAAGAGTTGAGTTACGTTATGTCATTGAGATAATTGACTTCCAAGCACACACCTGAGGTCAATTTTTGTAAGTACGCCGCCATTTTTACTAAGCAGCTTACTGCCTGAATAAACAAAATTGCATCGTTTAGCCGTAGGTAATGAGACATTAGCTGATGGTGGTGGGGACATTGCTGTGAACACATCTGCAGATGCAGTAACTAGTGGCAGACTACACCTGCAGACGCAGTAACTAGGGGCAGACAACACCTGCAGACGCAGTAACTAGTGGCAGACAACACCTGCAGACGCAGTAACTAGTGGCAGACAACACCTGCAGACGCAGTAACTAGCGGTAGACAACAACACCTGCAGATGCAGTAAATAGTGGCAGACAGCAACACCTGCAGACGCCGTAACTAGTGGCATACGAGCTTCCTCATTGGGCCATGCCTCAATGTTACGAGCCTCCTCATTGGTTCATCACTCAATGTTACAAGAAACCTCATTAGGCCATTCCTTGATGTTACGAGCCTCCTCATAGGGCCATGCCTCAAAGTTACGAGCCTCCTCATTGGGCCATGCCTCAATGGTACGAGCTTCCTCATTGGGCCAAGCCTCAATTTTACGAGCCTCCTCATTGGTTCATCACTCAGTGCTACAAGCCACCTCATTGGGCCATTCCTCGATGTAACGAACCATTTAATTGGGCCATGCCTGAATGTTACGAGCTTCCTCATTGGGCCATACCTCGATGTTACGAGCCTCCTCATTATGTCATCACTCAATGTTACAAGCCACCTCATTGGGTCATTCCTTGATGTTACGAGCCTCCTCATTGGGCCATGCCTCAATGTTACGAGCCTCCTCATTGATTCATCACTCAATGTTACAAGCCACCTCATTGGGCCATTCCTCGATGTAACGAGCCTCCTCATTTGGCCATTCCTTGATGTTACGAGCCTCCTCATTGGGCCATGCCTAAATGTTACGAGCTTCCTCATTGGGCCATGCCACGATGTTACGAGCCTCCTCATTCGGTCATCATTCAATGCTACAAGCCACCTCATTGGGCCATTCCTTGATGTTACGAGCCTTCTCATTGGGCCCCGCCTTAAAGTGAAGAGATTCCTCATTGGGCCATGCCTCAAAGTTACGAGCCTCCTCATTGGGCCATGCCTCAATGTTACGAGCCTCCTCATTGATTCTTCACTCAATGTTACAACCCACCTCATTAGGCCATTCCTCGATGTAACGACCCTCCTCATTGTGCCATTCCTTGATGTTACGAGCCTCCTCATTGGGCCATGCCTCAATGTTCCGAGCCTCCTCATTGGGCCATGACTCAATGTTACGAGCCTCCTTATTGGGCCATGCCTAATTGTTACGAGCTTTCTCATTGGGCCATGCCACGATGTTACGAGCCTCCTCATTGGGTCGTCACTCAATGTTACAAGCCACCTCATTGGGCCATTCCTCGATGTAACGAGCCTCCTCATTGGGCCATTCCTTGATGTTACGACCGTCCTCATTGGGCCATGCCTCAATGTTACGAGCCTCCTCATTGTGCTGGTGTAGGTACGGTGCTGGTGTAGGTACGGTGCTGGTGTAGGTGCGTTGCTGGTGCAGGTACGGTGCTGGTGTAGGTGCGGTGCTGGTGTAGGTACGGTGCTGGTGTAGGTACGGTGCTGGTGTAGGTACGGTGCTGGTTTAGGTACGGTGCTGGTGTAAGTACGGTGCTGGTGTAGGTGCGGTGCTGGTGTAGGTCTGGTGCTGGTGTAGGTCCGGTGCTGGTGTAGGTACGGTGCTGGTTTATAATGACACAATGAGTAGATAAAATGAGTTCGAAGCAGCCGCTAAAATGTTAACACCGTCTAATTTCATTGGAAGATAACATGTTTCATCACGGGATCATGAGCCTGAGTGAGAAGGAGCAGCAAGAGGACGGTCCGTGCGACAACATCTGCCGGGATCTACCACGAGAGCCTGACATATTCGTGTTGCAGAGTGTGCAAGCTGCAGTTATCGCACGAACCCTCTTGCTACTTCTTCTCAAAGAATAGTGTGGGAAAATTATTTACGGTAACTCTAATATTACGAGAATGTAATGTTTGTTTGCGTTCTCATGGAGTGGAAAATTTATTTCACGCTGATTATGTGACTTTTTGTGAGCTCCATCGATGTGTTGAGTGTTGTTTCCTGTTGCCCTTATCGTTATTTTTCTATTTGATCTGATGCATTGCTATTTCAGCCTATAGTTGTTATTGCCTGCGGTTAAATAAAGCTTTTTTATTTAACGAACGCATTGGTGGCACGGCATGCTGTTGGTGCGCTAGACGTAAATGGCAAGTATTGATATGAGCATGTCTATTGTAGTATAAATCAGCATGTCTATTGTAGCATTAATCAGCATGTCTATTGTAGCATAAATCAGCATGTTTATTGTAGCATAAATCAGCATGTCTATTGTAGCATAAATCAGCATGTCTATTGTACCATAAATCAGCATGTCTATTGTAGCACAAATCAGCATGGCTATTGAAGCATAAATCAGCATGTCCATAGGAGATCACATCAGCAAAATAATCCATGAATCTGCTTGGCTGTATAATGAATTTGAGAGTGACAAAATTAGCAATTGACACCAAAGGAACTGGAGATCAATCTTGCTCCAATTGGTCCTCATAAAGTGGATTGTGAAGTGAACAACCCACCCTCACACATGGCCGACGCCTACGTCTGGGTCCCGCAGTGAAGTTTACAAAAATGCTATGCGTCTCATCCAGCGTCTCTCTCAACAGCTGAGTGGTTTGTGAATGTCTGCGTTAATACTTGATACTCAGGATCTTTTGTGTCTTTATTGTCCTGTGTAAGTTAGGAAGAATAAATGAGATGATGACACTGTTTACGAATGATATTGATTGCTTAACCTTGAATATACGGCTCTGGTTTCACGCTTATAGAAGATAATTAATTGACCATTATGAGATTTAACAGATAATGGATATATATGAAATACCAACATTGTTTTGCCCAAATATTGGGCTGATGGCAGTCATATAATCCCTAAAAGAATATGATACGGTCGAATGAACGCCAATTCCGATAACGATATATCACATTGAGATAATTTACGGAGAGCTTTGACAATAATTCGACTTAAGTACGATTATCAAGAGGAGGTCATTGTAAATTACAATAGAGTGGCATTTGTGCAATGAAAACTACCATAACAATCTGCCACTAGCTACTGCGTCTGCAGGTGTTGTCTGCCACTAGTTACTGCGTCTGCAGGTGTTGTCTGCCACTAGTTACTGCGTCTGCAGGTGTTGTCTGCCACTAGTTACTGCGTCTGCAGGTGTTGTCTGCCACTAGTTACTGCGTCTGCAGGTGTTGTTGTCTGCCACTAGTTACTGCGTCTGCAGGTGTTGTCTGTCACTAGTTACTGCGTCTGCAGGTGTTGTCTGCCACTAGTTACTGCGTCTGCAGGTGTTGTCTGCCACTAGTTACTGCGTCTGCAGGTGTTGTTGTCTGCCACTAGTTACTGCGTCTGCAGGTGTTGTCTGCCACTAGTTACTGCGTCTGCAGGTGTTGTCTGCCACTAGTTACTGCGTCTGCAGGTGTTGTTGTCTGCCACTAGTTACTGCGCCTGCAGGTGTTGTCTGCCACTAGTTACTGCGTCTGCAGGCATTGTCTGCCACTAGTTACTGCGTCTGCAGGTGTTGTCTGCCACTAGTTACTGCGTCTGCAGATGTGTTCACAGCAATGTCCCCACCACCATCAGCTAATGTCTCACACTGTAAAAAAAACTGCAAAAATACAGACAAAAACAGACGATTTATCTGTTAAAATGACACAAACTGTTACTTCTAGTCCGTTTTCTGAATATTATCTGTTAAATCAACAAATTCATCCGTAATTCGTTTCGATACCGGACAATTTTTCTAATTTCCGTTGTTTTCACGGGTCAATTAAAAATTACGGGAGTAAATTGAATTCTTCGTTGTTGTAACGGAATCTTGGAAGTTGTCCGTTGTTCCAACGGCTCTTCTTTACATTAGGAGTAGTTTTAACAGACAAACTGAATATTGCAGATTCGACTGACTCCTCAGGGGATTATACAGAATTCGATTAAATTCCCATTGTTTCAATGGTCCGTAACAGTAAAAACATGATCAAATATCTGTCACAATTGCTGTTAATGTTGCAGTATGTCTTGTATTACTCTGTTGTCGTTTTACTTTTTGTTCAACCAACACATTACCGATTTGCGTTTGCCAAGTATGATATATAAAATTAATAATTCTGGCGGAACATCTGCATTTAAAAAATTAATAATACTCTCAGAATAGAATTTATAGTATTAGCGCTGCGTAAAGAGTTTCAAGTTGCAAATACATCAATTTGCCAACTAGAAATATATGATGGCCATGACAGAAAGCGAAACGTTAATAAAAGGCCTGTGAAAATTTATTCAGAAAATGTGTCCATTCCCTCTCATTTAACATACAGACAACGCAGCGTAAAGATGGCATACAAGTTGACGTATTCTGCACCAGAATTGGATAGCCCGTATATAAGTTGGCAAATAACCGTACTTAAACGGGTATATTTTCATTCTCTATGGATGTGAGGAACATAATGCAATTAGGGGCTTGTGCGTTTATACGTACATACATATATTGTCTATTCACTTGTGTGTATATATACGTAAGTACATACGCGTAAACATACATACGAATAAGTGAAAAATACTATAAAAGTGTTCATTGAGATCAATATGAATTTTCAAATAAGCCTGTGTCAGGGAGGAAGTTCATTTTTTTTATTCACACATGAACAGTGCTCTTTGAAAAGAAAAACAGGATAACATGCAGCGTTTTTATCCCATTTTTAAACTTATTTAAACACTACACAGTCTAATAATGCATGGCATACAGTAATGGCATCACATACTGTATTACCGAACAAGGTAATGAGGTATTTAAATTTACGCAAATAAAATTTACAAAGTTGAAAAAGTTAAATGAAGCACGAGCCGTTTTCATAGCCTAATATATACATAAAGAAGTTATGTTAATCATTTGTAAGTGATCAACGGACAAATTCGATCACACGACTTTATTTACACTCAACGCTAATATAACTTATAGCAGGGGTACTAAAACTTTTCTGCTGTGACTGAAACCGGAACAGGTAGTGACTGGAACTGCCCTCGCCCATACATGATTAGTTCGTTTGGTGCTTCACTGAAATAATATTTTCTTTGAGAAACTTTGGTTTCTCGTGAACAATATACCAAATAATATAGAGCCACGTTATATAGTTTTAATATAGAGCACACTTGTTGACCTCATTTATTATAGATTTTTAAATTTCTCCACTTCTTCGGAAAAGAATAAAAGGATAAAGAAAAATGAAGCTGTTTATTAAATGAAAGACACGCTGTCGTTGCCGTATTGAATTTATTAGTGGTAATAAATTCCACTATAAACTAATTGTTTTAGATGTGAAAATGAATGTTAGAAAATGTTTATCAACCTTATTTGAGTCGTTTATGCTCTCTAAAACGCTAGAAATATCTTCAATTCATGTCCTGTCATGCGTCGAGTAGAATATATTTTCAACAATAGAAAGGACTCGTTACTCGTGTCCACTTTCGAACGTCTGTCGCAAACTAGTCCCTGTTCCTGGGCCCGGAGTGGAATTCATCGTAGTGGAATTCAGGACAGTGGAGGGCATATAATCCATAACCTAAGTGTATATTACATTTTTATATCATTGATACTAAATTTCAAAGGAATTGAACGTTCAGCTGGTTAAAAACCATATAATAGAAGATCGTGAGCGATGCCAATTGGCCAATGACGGAGCCCAAAAAACGTCACGTGACGAAAAATCGTCACGTGACTTTGTTTACAACTGGTTATGGCGGCCGTAAGTGATGCGAAGTAGATTACAGGAGTTAAAATGGCTCCTTGCGTACGCTTAAAAAAATGTTTTCGATAATTGATGAAACTAAACTATGTTAAATGCAATATTGAAGATGCATTATATATTCAAAATGCCGAAGAAGTTTTGTGTGGAGTGAAGTGCAAGCATTTCTGTCCCTCGAACATCAAATCCAGTTTCAGAATGAGCTGTGCAAGACCAAGGTAATGTAAAACTTAGTTACATCATTTATCCCGATTAACTCACAGAATCAAAGCTTCATAAATTAATTATGAGTTTCTTATTACCCATTGTTTGAAAAAAGAGTAGATTTTTAATTCACCCTTAATAGCATGAGTTTATGAAGAGAAAAATTTGTATGTGCTTTAACTTATGTTGTCATTGATGGAGGCCTAGCAAAATTAAATATTTTTTTGTGGAAACTAAATAAAAAACAGACAACCCCAAAATTTAATTGACATTAAGATTAATATATGGTTGATTTTTTCTACAAAATTTAATAACAAATGCATTCTAAAAGTAATTTTTTAAATAATTATTTAAAATTGAAATGTCTTGAATTGGCTCTATTGCCTATTTATTTTGTATCTGAAGTAACTGTCTTGTTTTAAATTACAATCACAATCTCTCATTAAAAGTTTTATGTTTGAATGAGTGACTTACTTTAGATGTGCATCCATTGTTTATTACACGGTTCTTTCAGTTTGCAAGCGAACAAACAATTTTTAAATTTCTATATTTAATGAATATAGCTCAGTAAAAATAATATGATTAGTTATAGCATTTTAAAAAGGATTAATATAAATCTATTATGTAGAGTATTCACAATGCCATCTAGATTTCACTAGATAACCATGCATGATCCATTTCTAAAATTGTTTTGCTTTTAACACGTACACTGCGTATTGGGCCTCATGTGTACCATTCGGTAAATTGCTTATTCAAGTACCGGTGTTAGTAAACGGCATCTTATTTGTTTCACAAACTTCACTTTTTAAATGTTTCCAATGGATGAAGAAAATAAACTTTAGATACTATATGCTCAAGATATCATCTGAAATAACTCCAGCAGTGAAGCTTCTAAGATTGACAATAAGAAGCAAAGTGAAAACCGCTACAGATAAAGTCACTTTCATTAGGAATGATCAGATAAAATTGAACGTTTCGGATTAACAGTCCATCTTCAGCACAATCTCTGTATAACGAAACCAAAAGAAGAAGAATTAATTCAACAATGAAGTATTTACAGATTAAACTTTGAAAAACACGAACAACGGTAAGAAAAAATAAAAGTTGAACGAAAAAATGGAACTGAACTATGCGTTGGCAACATGAAGCGGGAAAGCACATTGGGTGTTATCCAGAGTAGGTTTCATTTTGTGAATAGGCAAAGATTCGAGAATGCGCAGATCTGTTCAGTAAGATGTACCGGCCAATATTTTAAAGTCATTCAGGGAGACCGAAACATTGCACTCTTCTGCATGAGATCTAACAGAGGACAGACGGGGGGATCCAAGAGGAAGACCAGTTCTGCAACTTCGCCCAGCATGCTCGGAAACTCGAGTCATTAGAGGACTGCAGGTAGAACCAACGTACCGCGATTCACAACGTGAACAACTGTATTGGTACACCAAAGACAAGCTCATTGAGTGTGGCAGTTTGTATTTGAAACAGAATAGAGAATCAATTGTAAAATTATTCTCTAAAATCATTTGAATCTTGAGTTACAGGAAAACTTATTAACAAGGGAATCCTCGCTTAGTTCCAATGACTGATGGCCAAAATACGGCAACTTTACAAAGAAAGCTTGTTGAGCACAAGATTGAACAGATTGAGAGTTATCATGAATTTTGTCAAAGATTTATTACTTTCAATCAGTTCAGTCTTGTGCTCAACAAGCTTTCTTTGTGAAGTTGCCGTATTTTGGCCATCAGTCATTGAAGCTAAGGACGTGAAGTCCCTTATTAGTATGTTTTTCCCGTAACTCGAAACTCAAATGGTCCTAGTGAATAATTTTACAATTGATTATCTTTTCTGTTTCAAAGACAAACTGCCATCCTCACATTGCTCGTCTTTGGTGTACCAATACAGTTGTTCATATTGTGAATCGCGGTACGTTGGTTCTACCTGCCGTCCTCTAATGACTCGAGTTTCCGAGCATGCTGGGCGAAGTTGCAGAACTGGTCTTCCTCTTGGATCCCCCCGTCTGTCCTCTGTTAGATCTCATGCAGAAGAGTGCAATGTTTCGGTCTCCCTGAATGACTTTAAAATATTGGCCGGTACATCTTACTGAACAGATCTGCGCATTCTCGAATCTTTGCCTATTCACAAAATGAAACCTACTCTGGATAACACCCAATGTGCTTTCCCGCTTCATGTTGCCAACGCATAGTTCAGTTCCATTTTTTCGTTCAACTTTTATTTTTTCTTACCGTTGTTCGTGTTTTTCAAAGTTTAATCTGTAAATACTTCATTGTTGAATTAATTCTTCTTCTTTTGGTTTCGTTTTACAGAGATTGTGCTGAAGATGGACTGTTAATCCGAAACGTTCAATTTTATCTGATCATTCCTAATGAAAGTGACTTTATCTGTAGCGGTTTTCACTTTGCTTCTTATTGTCAATCTTAGAAGCTTCACTGCTGGAGTTATTTCAGATGATATCTTGAGCATATAGTATCTAAAGTTTATTTTCTTCATCCATTGGAAACATTTGGGAGGACTTATTGTTAACTAGCCTGCATGAGACACGGCGCCATTCGAGATTCAATCCCCTGAGGGGGATACAACTATTGTATCTATGGGAATGAGCACTCCCAGGGAGACAATGTGAGGGCCCGAGCTGAGAGTTAGGCAGGCCTTCTTTTTGTTGAAATAAAATGTTTTTGCTGTGGTAAGGTCCATCTTTTTTCGTTTCACTGCTGTTCTGTTTTTCAGCACCTACTACTTTCTTCAGTCGTCTACAAGTATCGTTGCGCACTGTGTGCGTCTGGGTACGTTGGGTCCACAAAAAGGGCCTTGCGTACTCGTGTAGCAGAGCATGCTGGACGAAGCTTTCGAACAAATAGGCCTCTTGCTTCTCCCTCTCAATCTTTTGTGCGTGCACATGCAGAAAAGTGCGACTTGCCTGTTCGTTCAGATGATTTCCAGATAATTGCAACATCTAGTCAAACAGATCTTCGAATTTTAAAGTCTCTTTTTATCATGAAAGACAAACCGGTTTTAAATGATGCCCAATCTTCCTTCCCCATGCAAATTTCCTGTTAGCAATTACAAATGTTAATCATATGTGTGTATATTCTTTTTTTGTTTGTTTTTGTCTCCATGAAAAATCTCTTGTTTTCCCAGATGCTGAAGATGACCCTTGTGGTCGAAACGTTCATTTTTTCGTTTATATTTTTAGTTCTGACCTATTAAACTCTCTAAGTAATAATGTCTATTTTAAAAATGACTATCCTTGCTATTTTATTTGTAGCCACTACTTTCTTCTTCAACTTTTGTCGTATTGCATGAACTTCTTTCTCATTTTCTGTTTCTATGCCCCTTCTGCAGAGATTCCTCATTCTCGTATATCCTTACTAAATGGTGCCTTCCTCCTTCCTCTCTTCGATACGCTTTTTTTGTAGCGGCTAGGGAGGCTTAAACTAACTTATAATCTACAATCTTTGATCTTGTTTCATGATCTTATGTTTTACCTTACTGTTTCCATCCCTTTTCTGCATAGATTCCGCGTTCCCTTAACTTCATACTAAATGGTGCCGTCTTCCTTCTTCTCTTTGGATAGCCTTAGTTGCGGATAGGGAGGCTTAAACTTACTAATAATCTAATCTTCGAAATTCAATAGTACTGACGTCAGAATAGGTTTGTTCTGAACCATATACTTTCATTTCATTAATGAGTTCATCGCTTTGTTGAGCTTATTTTATTGTTCAGTACAGATTCATCATAGAGTGAGCCAATGATATGTATTAGAAAGTTTGTACACTCCGCGTAATATATGTATAACGTTATCCATGTATAGCAATCAGTTGATTTTCCTGTAATTTCGTACTTCTGTGTAGGTTTTGATTTTTTATTGTCTCGACGAACTGCTGCCTAAATTTCGTAAGTATTACGTACCAAGACAATGTGTCCAGTTATACTTATATTTTTCTTTGAACTCTGAAATGTTTGGCTAGTATTTTGATGAAGCGGATCGCATCACCATTGACAGCGGCAGTTAATATTTTTTCTGTTTGCAGAGTATCTCTATAGCTCTCGAATAATACTACTCTGGGGACTCAGTTTCATGTACTATATTAATTTTAACTCGGTGTAGTTTTTCGTTCTTAGCAACAGACTAGGTATAGTTTTTTACTGGAAACATCGATAGATTTTTCAGTATGGTTCATTAACATTGCTTGTGTATTATAAGTTCTTCAGTTATTTTGTTTTTTGGTTTTCACCCCTCAGGGGGATACAACTATTGTATCTATGGGAATTAGCTCTCCCAGGGGAACCATGTGAGGGCCCGAGCTAAAGGTTAGGTAGGCTTCCTTTTTGTAGTGATGAATAGGTTTTTGTTTTGTTACGGACCATCTTTTTTCGGTTCACTGCTGTCCTGTTTTTCAGCACCTACCACTTTCTTCTTCAACTTCTTTCTCAATTCATGAACTTCTTCCTTAGCGTACTGTTTCTGTGCACCTTGTGCATAGATTCCGCGTTCCCTCATCTCCATACTAAATGGTGCCTTCCTCTTTCCTCTCTTATAACATCTTTGTCGTGGTTAAGGGAGGCTAAAACTTTCTTATATAATAAGAATAATAATTTTGTTTTTTCAATTGAAATATAATTTCATATTTGATTGAGGTACCCAACGGTGAAGCATATTTCATTCACAATGCTCCTGCGAGGATAGAAGTGAGTTGCGCTATGGGTTGGGCTTTTTTGCAGAAAACAGTTTTCAGCTCTCGATGCTTTCCGGTTTCTTTCAGAATGCCTTATCTTGTTATACATGTCTTTCATCATTCGTTCCTAGGTGTGTCATACGGTGTGTGAAAACCCTTTGTATACCAAATTGTTTTTCAGTACACTTTTCAATCAAGTAATTCGTTTTTGACCAACCCAAGAAGTATCCATGTGAATCTTATTAAATATACGAAGTGTACGAAAAATTTTCATCAAGCAGTCTGAATCGTCAGCGGTTATGAGGTTTATAAAAATGAATACTTGAGCTTCTTTTCAATCAACAGAAACACAAAGAAGCCTCTGGATAAGTGACAGTTTCAAGAGATTCTGCTACTATACGACAGAGGAACAGGAAATTGGACGGTACTCTGATGAATCTATCACGTGCAGATACAGTATGGTGCCCAGTAAATATTACATGCGATGTACTTTTGTTACATAGAAGTATAGCTACAAGGCTATATTTACTGACTGCAGTGAACGATTCAATAAAAGAACTTGTCGAAACTTCCTGTGAACGCGGGAAGTCTTCCGCGTTAATAGGAAGATACTAGTTCTTTTATTGCACCGTTCACTGCTGTCCGTACACATAGCCTTGCAGTAATACTTCTATGTGACAGAAGTACATCGTATGTAATATATACTGGGCACCATAATGTATCTGCAGGTGGCAGATGCATCAGAGGACCGTCCAATTTCCGGTTCCTCTGTTGTAGTAACAGAATCTCTTGAAACTGTCACTTGAACAGAGGCTTTTTTATGTTTCTGTAAATTCAACAGAAGCTCTTATAGTTTCTGGAGAAGAGACGGGAACCTATATTTCGTCCGGCACAATGCCGGCCTCACCCGTTCTAACAACGGACATATAGACGTCCCCTGTGCGAGATACAGAACGTTCACAAAATTTCTGTAAATTGAACAGAGATAAAACAATAGTGGACTAACGGTGCGTCTATCGCAGTCCGTTAACTCAACAGATGTCTGTGAATTCGACGGAAGCAATTGATGCATCTGGCGGACTAACAGATGGAAAAAAACTCTCTGGCCGTTTGGATGCCAGACAATTTTCCGTTGTTTTAACACTTTTTTTTTTACAGTGCATTACCTACGGCTAAACGATGCAATTCTGTATATTCAGGCAGTAAGCTACTTAGTAAAAATGGCAGCGTGCTTACAAAAACTGACCTCAGGTGTGTGCTTGGAAGTCAATTATCTCTGATGACTACGTAACTCAACCTTTACAGAAATTCTTATCAATATTGAGCAACTCAGAATGTAATATCAACTGCACAAACGTACGTACCCTACAGACCGGCCACAGAACGAGGCGCCGCGAGCGGCTGTAAATTTTTGACATTCGTCGAAATTTTTCTCAAAGTTGAAGTTACGCGCGAGTGCACGAACCTTGTCTAAATGCCGTATATTTATTTGAGAAGTGGAAATATTAAATCGACAACGTTTTGTATTATAAATTTTCCTAAAATTCTAATCTTTGGGAGGCTAAAAATATTCGTTTCCAGCAAATTTATAAGCATATTCTTTTACGTTTCCACAAAATTAATCAAAAATTGAATTTACTCTTGAAGGCTAACTGATTTATTTTTATGATCAGGCGTCAGAATTAAATGGAAGGAATTTTCTTTGTACTTCTCAATTCCACTGAACAACAACATGCTGACTTCCACTGTTGATGCTATATCGCTTCTTACATTTACATAAATGTAAACATGAATACATTACCGTTTTGTTCTTATTGTTACGTTGTGGTATTTGTTGTTATGGTGCTGGTGTTATGGTGCTGGTTTTATGGTGCTGGTGTTATGGTGCTGGTGTTATGGTGCTGGTGTTATGATGCTGGTGTTATGATGCTGGTGTTATGATGCTGGTGTTATGGCGCTGGTGTTATGGTGCTGGTGTTATGACGCTGGTGTTATGATGCTGGTGTTATGATGCTGGTGTTATGATGCTGGTGTTATGGTGCTGGTGTTATGATGCTGGTGTTATGGTGCTGGTTTTCTGGTGCTGGTGTTGTGGTGCTGGTGTTATGGTGCTGGTGTTATGAGGCTGGTGTTATGGTGCTGGTGTTATGTTGCTGGTGTTATGGCGCTGGTGTTATGGTGCTGGTGTTATGGCGCTGGTGTTATGGTGCTGGTGTTATGATGCTGGTGTTATAGTGCTGGTGTTATGGCGCTGGTGTTATGGTGCTGGTGTTATGGTGCTGGTGTTATGGCGCTGGTGTTATGGTGCTGGTGTTATGGTGCTGGTGTTATGGTGCTGGTGTTATGGTGCTGGTGTTATGGTGCTGGTGTTATGGTGCTGGTGTTATGGTGCTGGTGTTATGGTGCTGGTGTTGTAATCGTGCTGGTGGAGGAACAGGGATGTAGCTCTGTACATTCACATGCACCAAAATTTCAATGAACATGTAAAAAAACGTAGCAAAACTAATTTAAACAGAAAAAAACAGAAAAAGTGAGAATAATGCAAATAGCATCAACAATGAGAGGCGGCATGTTGTCCTACGGAACATTTCTCGCGTGGTCGAATGCCTCTACCAGAAAATGAATTAGTTACCGTTGTTTGCCAAAACAACATATGCACATTGGAAAGAAATTTACTCAATTTGAAATGAATAAATAGCAATGAAAACAAATGATGAATGAATTAATTTCTTGTGAAATTTGAAATTTATCAAATAAATAATGTTTTTAGTTCGTTATTCAACTTTACAATATCATACTCGGTTAATTAGTATGATCATCAACTGTTGCAAGATCAGGAAAAAGGACAGAAAAAATAATGGCAAAATGTATATTATTTGAGAATGAGGTTAGACTCTCTTCATCTGTGGAAATGACAGTTGAGCATTTGTCCTATGAGAGGAGGGGTCTCTGCTAGGCTTCACGAGCTTTTAATAAGATATTCGTTTGTGTTGGAGTACTTTGGGTTATGAAACTTGGCTATCTGAACACAAATCTGTGGTCAGTTATTGCCAGCACGCCGAAATTTTCATATACAGCTTACTCTATGAATATACAAAATTGCATCGTTTAGCCGTAGGCAATGAGACATATTAGCTGATTATGAAAATATTAGTTAACTATGATACAATTGCCGTGAACACACCTGCAGAAGCAATAACTAGTGGCAGACAACAACACCTACCGCATAGTAACTAGTGACAAACACCCACCGGTCCAGGACGCACCACCAAGAAGAAACGCTCTTACCTGGCTAGAGCACATGAGAGTAGCCGATATCTGCTCACCAAAATTATTGACATCACACATAATTATAGATATATGACAAGCGGGTCATCTGAATTTGGTCATTCGAAATTGACATCATCAAAATGCACAAACTTGCACCATTTAATATAACAACTAAAAAACATTAAGGTCACCAATTTGATTCAAAATGGCATTTCAATTGTTCATTATATCATTTAGTGAAAATTTGAGTCATGTGACATCAAAATTTCCCATACGGCATTGAAATAACTGTTTTACGTTTTCGACGACTAACTATGGGAATTTGATTTGTGTTTAAAATATGATATTTTAAAGAACTTTGTTTCCCTTCTCATCACTAGAACCTATCATTTCGCTCAATCATGATCAGTGTTGTTTAGCGGTGTATATTTATTGGTGCCATTGTAATACTTGAACCCATGTTTGGGACATCCGCTACTCCAGGTTTAGGACATCCGCTACTCCAGGTTTAGGACATCCGCTACTCCAGGTTTAGGATCACCAACCTCCATGTCCTGGGTTATGAGTGAAAAGAAATGTCACAATTGATTTCCGTTTCATCTTATTTAGCCGATTTTCCGCAAAGCTGCTGACCTGACCAGTAGTCACAAACCCAATTTTCATAAATACATAACTAGTGCTAAATGAGAGCATGAAGCACTTGATGATAACTGTTTACAAAACTCCTTAATACAATTGTCTCCAAATTAGAGTTGAATATCAAACTTCAGTTATACCAATTCTAGACAGAGTGTCAGGGATGCGTAAAGTCTGTATCTGGGATACGAATAATATTTAAATTGCGGGTGCTATTCGAATGGATTTATTTGTCTGTCATTCACTTATGGAAGGTTTATTTAAGGAAAATATTCAATTTTGTCTTTTTGACGAATCGTATATACTAGTATTTTAACAATGATGGTAGTGATTGTATATCGTTACCTAAAACGATGATAATAAGTAATGAAAATAGGGAGAATAGTATCAGATTAGATCATGCAAAAAAAGGAACGCTAGTAACGACAATAACAGTCAAAACGGTACATGTGGATTGTTTGTCACCACTTTTTATTTATGGTTTCCGTTTGATATTTAGACTAGGTTAAGTTAGGTTAGCTCAATTAAATTATTAATAATTTTTATCATCACCATCGTAATCACCATCTGGTCAATAATAAATTAATTAGGCTCACCTCACTTAGCCTAAGTTCAACATAAAAAGAAAACCATAAACAAAAAGTGGCGACAGACAACGCAACGTCAATAAGTCGATGTTGCTCTCACGGCGGGGTACATAAGGCAATTCTATGACATTCCACACACATTTCATTTTTCAGTTTTTGATGTGAATGTTTTAAAATAATGAAGAGATGACAAGTTAGGTAATGTTACAAGTTGAGAGTGAACAGAAAAAAGAACGGTATCTTTAGTTAAAATGGTAGTTGTCAGTTTAGGACACACTTATGTGCATATGTACATGTAAATATATACACATATACATGCACAATGCACATACATACCTACGCACATACATCTAACACGTACACATACACAAATACATATCTATGCACCGAGACAATCACAATACATATGCGTTCCACAAAAATGCTGTGCGATGTACTGAAATATAGGATAATGAGCAAAGGAAGTTCGTGGCAACTTTTTCAGTATGTGTTGCAGCTTACAATTTCTGATGAAATATTGTAACGATGTTTTGTTATTGAATCTTCAATTCAAAAACATGTTTTCTTTAATTCAATAACATGTTATCTTCAATTCAATAAAATGTTTTCTTCAATTCAAAAACATGTTTTCTTCAATTCAATAACATGTTATCTTCAATTCAATAATATGTTTTCTTCAATTGAAAAACATGTTTTCTTTAATTCTATAACACGTGTAAAAGTATCGGCCAACAAGCGGTCATCAAAATATTTTAGTTACCGCTAAAACTTGAAAAGAGCTAACATTCGCTTGAAAATATTTTAAAAACGTTACAAGTACAGATTTATATGAAAAAAGTTTATTATTTCCGATTATGAGTAGAAATTAAGGTATAACTGCAAATCATTCTGATATAATGAAATTCATTAAATCCGAGGAGTTTCAGTCGTAATTTTAATACAGATTCAAACTCTAATCAGCAAACACAAAGAAGTTATATATATGCCTAAATTTAATAATTTTTGTAGCCATAGGTGGCTGCAAGATAGTAATCTGATTCACTCAATCAACGATCAGCATGCGTGCCTGATGCAACGTGCAGATACACTACTGCTGAAAATGAGGGGCGGTAATGTAGGCGAGCTAGGAGCATGGTAGACGAAAGAGGAGGTAGCGGCAAACCAGTCTTTTATCGAATCGTGCTGCGTGCGAGTGACGTCATGGCATCGGACCATTAGCAGCGCCGCTTACATAAAGTGACATTGCATCTGGCAACACTGCTAACCCGAAATCTGGCATTACTGTAAGCGAAGCGTTACTGGTACGACAATCTGGCATGCAGTTGAAACGAAGTGTGATCAAGTGAAGTGAAATGTCGCGGCCAAACGTGAAATTAAATAAGTGTTCCTTAATTTAATGTCGGAGTAATTCTAAAAATTTACCCAAGATATTTCAATGTCTTGGTTTCAATTCTAAAGAATGGATTTTGCCGAGTTGAAATGTCCAGGTTAATTTTAATTAATAACTTATTTATGTTAGTAGCTGCCATTTCAAAAAGACCGACAACCGAAAAATCCTATCAGCATTTAATTAAGCCGCACATTTCAATGAAAAGTGGTGTTGTGCTGTTGTTATATGATCACTGGAGTTTGGAACTGGAAGGTAAGAAATTAAACTTTTAATATTATTTTAATATATTTTAAAAAGGATGGCTCATAACTAATTTTTTCACTGGATGAAGTTGCATCTCTTTATCAAAGCTTTGAAACCAGATACAATTAGAACAGTTCAAATTTGATATGCTAGTTCCATGGGAAAATGCAGTTGACTCGCCTGAACTTTTAAATATAAAGGAAACAAAAGATTAGGAATATGATGTGCTACAATTCAATGCCAAAAAATGACATGCTGCTTATTTTCAATTTTTTAATACCTTGGAGCTTTTTATTCCAAAAAGGTGACCTAAATCTTGTGGTAGGGTACTATCAGCTTCAGTTGTATATAAATTTCAGTGTGTAAATTAATCTGGAAGTAGGATGTGATATCAAATTTTGCCAGGTTTACAATTAAAACTACTCAGATTGTTCAAAATTTAGGTAAATTTGGTCAATGTGAAGTTTAATGCAACCACGGAAAATAAGAATTCCGATCTTAGGAATCACTAAAGGAACCCATTTAAGAACGTTTTACATGAATGACATTCTGCTCGCTGATGCGTTATTTTTGAATAATTGAACTTTGAAGTTGGCCTTTGCGCCAAAGAAACTGTGAAACGGAATTTAATTAATAACGGAAGCTATTACAAACGTAAAGAGGTTGGGTTGTGAGGGGGAGGCACAGTTCTTCTAGTGAAAATTATAAATAAAGCTTCTAACCCACCCATTAGGGTGACGACCGCAATCTTGTTGACATCGGGTCCAAGATGGCGGCGCCCATGGTGGTTGCCATGTTAGACCCGATGTAAACAAGATTGCGGTCGTCACCCTAATGGGTGGGCTAGAAGCTTTATTTATAATTTTCACTAGAAGAACTGTGCCTCCCCCTCACGACCCAACCTTTCTACGTTTGTAATAGGGTAATTAGCTTCCGTTTTTAATTAAATTACGCTCGCTTCCTATGGCGCGGGAAGGCCAACTTTAAAGTTCAATTATTCGAAAATAACGCATCAGCGAGCAGAATGTCATTCTTGTAAAACGTTCTTAAATGGGTTCCTTTAGTGATTGTTTGGAATATAATTATTAATTTCCGTGGTTGCATTAAACTTCACATTGATCGTAAATTTGGTCAATATGAACCGTGATGCAATCAAAGGAAATGAAAATTTTATTCCCAAGAATCACTAAAGGAACCAATTTAATAACGTTTTACACGAATGACATCCTGCTCTCTGATGCATTATTTTTGAATTATTGAGCTTTGAAGTTATACGTAAAATTGCTTTCCCGCGAAAAATGTGGAACACAATGTACGAACAGGTTGGGGGAAGAAAGGCAAAGTTCGGATCACGAGGTGTTGAATGAATTTTATGAATGTGGTGTTTGAGCAGTATGGAGAGAATGAGTGGAATGCCAGATGTGCTGAAGATGATTGCGGTATGAGCTGTCTTGCTAGATTGGATCAGGAGTGTAATGTGAGTATCATTGAGGCTATGAAAGTATTTCTTGTGTGTGCCTGGAGTAAGAGACAGTGACTGGAATGAGGCAGTAAGGTAGAGTGGGCTGTGATGACCCAATGTGCCGGGGAATGGTGTTTTGACACACTGGTGTTCCCGGTGATGCCGTCCAATGGTGGCTTGTGACAAGGATTGTTAGATCCTGAGTAGTTTAGTGGACAAGTCTGGTACCAGGCACTGAACTCTTTGTGTGAAAATTGTGGAGGGAATTGTAGGCCGTTACAAAGGCCCCTACACTGTCGGCCCTCAAGTTCAAATTCAAAATTTTTGCCAGAACTTCGTAGAAATAAAAGAATGATAGAAATTGTTAATAAAATAATAAGAAATATTGTTATCAGTTAATAACATAAAAAAGTTAACATACAATTTCTGGTATTTGGTTCTTTTGACTTTTTTTTGGTCATCATTATCACGTCGTCACCTTTACAGTCAGCTCATAGATGGCGTCACGTAATACCGTCACCTTTACAGTCAGCTCACAGATGGCGCCACTTGGTACGGCTGCCGCTATCATGGAGCAGATGTAAACACAATTGTTTGTGACCTTTTTGGGTTGTTTTCAACCTTTATGTATAATTTTCACTAGAAGAACTGTGGCTACCCCTCACAATCCAACCTCTTTACGTTTGTAATAGGGGGTTAATTTCCATTATCATTCGTTATCAATTAAATTCACCTTCCTTTGCTGCGTGGAAGCCAACTTCAGAGTCGATTAATTCTAAAATAACGCATCAGAGAGCAGAATGTCATTCATGTAAAACGTTCTTAAATGGGTTCCTTTAGTGATTCTTGGGAATACAATTTCCTTTTCCTTTGATTGCATTACGCTTCATATTGACCGTAAATTTTCAGAACACACTAATCAATTTTCAAATTTTTTTTGCTTGAATCATGGTAATCGCATCAAAATAAACAACGTTTCTCCTATGCCATTTCTGGTGCATATGAGTATTTACTTAACCTTACCTTAAAAATTACTTAACTGAAAAATTACTTGTTTACATTACTTTACTTAACAATTAGGTAAATGTGTAGCGTTGGTCAGTAATCGATTTTCCACTTTTCAGTGCCTAGAAATAGGTAATTAAATCTAAATAAACAATTTTTCTTCTATGCAATTTCCGTCGGAAATGAGTTATTAACGAGTTATGGCGCTAGGTTTAGTTTCGTCTTTGATGATGAATGCGCTCGAATGAACAGCTACTCATCGATTTTTTTAATTTATGTTGCTTGAATCATGGTAATAACATCGAAATAAACAACTTTTCTTCTCTACACTTTTTTCATCAAATGAGTATTTAACGAGGTATAGTGGTAGGTTTGGTTTGGTCTTTGATGACGATCGGGCTGGAAGCGAGACTTCATTGCAGTGATGCCCTACCACAGGATATATAAATTTCTTTCCGCTTCAAACACTGGAGTTGCGGTAACTTATTTACCGTTATAACTTGTAAAGAATTCATTTCTGACGAACAGTGCATAGGAGAGAACTTGTTTATTTTGATCTAATTAACTACGATTAGACACCCAAAACTGGAAAATCGATTACTGACCAACGCTACACATTTACCAAAATTACAGACCAATTGCACTGGCTGACACTGTATGTAAGATTTTTTGTGGTATTTAGAATGAGAGAATGAAACATTTAGTTGAGGAATTAGGAGTCCTTGGAAAAGAACAGAATGGTTTTATGCAAGCTAGACGTGGGGAAGATAATCTGTTTGTACTGAGTGAAATAATTTAGCAAATGAGTAAGGATGATAAGAAGGGATTTTAGCATTCCTTGATATTGAGAAAGCGTATGACAGAGTGGATTATGGTAGGCTGTTTGAAATTTTGAGAAAAGTTGTGTTAAGCCAGAAGATAGTGACCATTGTACAAAGTCTGTATGAGAGCACAAGTGCTATCTACAGGTTAGGAAATTTGGAAACAGGGCAAGTGAGGAGTGTTAAAGGAGTTAGGCATAGCTGTATTCTGTCTCTCCTGTTGTTTGGATTGTACACAGAAGAATTGACAGTTAGACTCAGAATGAGAAGCTTAGAATTTAAAGTTGGTAAGGAGAGACTGAGTTTGTTGTATGCTGATGATATTGTGGTTAGTGAATGTAGACAGGAACTACAAAGGAGGCTTAACACTGTGTATGGATATAGTACAGATCTCAAGATAAGCTTTGGTGCTGATATACATAAGTAAGGTTATGGTTATAAATAAAGTTGAGACTGATAGAGACACTGTGGAATATTGGGGAAATCAGAATAGGTAGAACAAAAGGATACAAATATCTAGGTTGTATGATAAGTGTGATAATTCCATTATGAAGTGGGATAATTCCATACATAAAAATTGACAGTTATGTACTTATGTATAAAGAGTTTAAAGATTTTCAACAATTTCTTTCTCCAATAATCAGAAATTTGCTTCGGTTTATTGGAAATATCTGCCAGTGGATCTGACAATCCACCGGTGTCTACTAGTTTCTAGTCTGTTAATTTGTTCATGTGATGAACTGTTGTTCTTATAGTTGGAAGATGTTAAGACAAGGTCTTTGCTGAACATTTGTTAAGAGTCCATTTTGGACAGGGTATATTAGGAGTTTAGGCAACTTTTTGGCAATGATGCATTGGTTGCTGCTTTTAGTATTAAGTATTTTAAGTATTAACAAACTTCAAACTTTTTGTAAACCTTTGTTATTGAGTGTATTATTGACTCAAACTGCTCATTATTGGCTGATTGCTTACATGTTGATGACATTCATTGTGTAGAAAATAGGTAGTCAGTTTTTGATGTTGAAGGTAGTAAAAATAGTAAAATCTATTGAAATTTGGAAATGAAATATATCAGAAGACATCCTGCTATACATATTTTTCTTTTTTTTTGTATCTGATAGTATTGTTTTCAAGAATCTATATCCATTAGTACCCCCATAATGATAGCTCATCATGGTGGACTTTTGTTAGTTATGATGTTAGAATTAAGGAAACATTGCTCATACATATCCAGTTATTATCCACACTGTAGCACCTTTTAATTTCATGCCAAATTTGAGTTCTGCACACTTAATGACTTTATACAGTACTCCATTAAGATGTGTTTTCAGTGCAAATGGTGCAGCTGCAGCCATTGTTTAAGACTCATCCATACTTATTCTTGGTATCTATGTTTTCATAATTCAAATTAGACTCATCCAGTTTGGTGGATATAAACATTATAAAACATTTCTTTTCTTTTTGCAAGTTGGTTCTTCATAAAAGCTAGTTGGACTTGATTGTAAAAATCCAGTAAGAAAAGTTGACAACAAAATTCCTTAATTAGATTTCAATCTGTCAGTGACTTACTGGGCCTTCATTTTAAGAGCCCGTTTTTACTGTAAGTGTTGTAAGTTTTTAGTTATCTAATTGATTCTGATGAACTTTTTCTTCATAGAGAATTGCAACATCTCTAAGTGTAGTATAAAAATATCTAATACATTAATCCATTACAAGGTATGTTATGTTCATAAGCAAAAGATTAAATCCATTGAACTTTTGTTATCAAGAGTGTTTTGAGATTCTTCTAGGTTCTTATTGGTCTAGTTTTTCACTTCCAAGGTAATTATTTTTCAAAATTTAAATTTAAATTATTGTATAGCTTTGCTAGACTGTATTGAGTTCTTTTTAGTATTTTCCCTCAGGGGAACACAAATATTGTATCTATGGGAATTAGTGCTCCCAGAGGAACAATGTGAGGGCCCAAGCTAAAGGTTAGGTAGGCTTTTTTTTGTAGAAATAACACTTTTTTCGGTTCACTGCTGTCCTGTTTTTTCAGTCCCTACTACTTTCTTTTTCAACTTTGATCTTGTTTCATGAACTTCTTTCTCATCTTACTGTTTCTGTGCCCTTTCTGCATAGATTCCACGTAACCTTAACTCCATACTAAATGGTGCCTTCTTCCTACCTCTCTTTGGATCTCATTTTTTGAGGATAGGGAGGCTTAAACTAACTAATAATCTAATCTAATCTTTTTAGTATTTTTGAAAACTCTTTAAAATTAAGTGTTCTCATTTATGGTCAATATTTTTTGTTTTCATATGTTCATTCAAGATTTCATTACAGAGAGACTTAATTTTTACGTAAAGTGTTGCTACATACTGTTTCATATGAATTTTTTTATTTTTCAGGACATGGAATTGACATGCCATCCAATCAAGCTGCTGATCACTCACTGCTCTTCTCTGCCTCTTCTCTCATTCGAGCTCCTCTTGCTTCCTATTGCGAGACAGCTCCTGACGAGCAATTAAGAGAGACCTTGGGCTGTTTAGCAGAGGTGAGATGATTCTGGTAACCCACTAAGGAATACTTACACGTCAGTATAAAATTTAAGATGTCCAGATTATAGACAGATTTTCTTGACTCAATTATTAAGAGTCTTATTAAATAGATTTTTTCATTTTTTACACCTATTCTTTAAAAGTTTTCAAACGTGTAGGCTAGGATTATTATTTAATATCTCTCAAAAATCTAAATATATAAGACAACATTGAATGTTAGAGCGAAATTGTGGGAAATAGAGTGCATAAACTTGAGTTTTGTTTTACGCCATGTATTTCACACTTCTCTGCCTATTACTATCAATCATTTGTTTTCTTTTTTTCCCTCATATCTTATTTCCCCCGGCCGTAATATACCACCTTGCATTCTTTTATTTTCTCACTAAATGGTGCATTTCTCCTGCCTCTCCTCTAAACTGGATTTTTTAGGGGTTAAGGAGGCTTGAACTCACATATAATCTAATCCTATCTTTTTGTCTCTTTTCTTCTCTTTCTCCATTGAGATTCCTTATAGTTTTACATTTAATATTATGCTATAGTTTATCATCTCCATTTCCCATCAGGGGGAGACAACTATTGTATCTATGCAAATTAGCACTCCCGGGGGGACAGTGTGAGGGCACAAGCTGCGAGTTAGGTAGGCCTTTTTTGTTGAAATAGAAAGCTTTTGTTATGTTAAGAGCCATCTTTTTTTGGTTAACTGCTGTCCTGTTTTTCAGCAACTACTACTTTCTTCTTCAACTTTGATCTTGTTTTATGAACTTCTTTCTTATGTTACTGTTTCAATGCTTTTTCTGCATTGATTCCGCGTTCCCTTGGCTCCATACTAAATGGTGCCTTCCTCCTTCCTCTCTTTGGATCGCCTTTGTTGCGGATAGGGAGGCTGAAATTAACTAAGAATATCATCTCCATTTCTTCGGTTACTTTTCAATGGTGCTTCCCGTTGAGCGTAATTCTTCGCAACTGACCCCTTTTCTAATTGCTATTGCCTGCATCTCAATTTATCATATTAGCTCCACTTTCTTTAACAGATTTAAATCTGTACCCTCAACTGCAACTAAAAGGCTTGCTTATGAAGCCAAAGACTTCATTAAAAAAATTGTTAACTTGAGCTCACATTTTTCTTGCCTTTCAGGTACCGAAAGAAAGTGAAATGATTCCACTTATCATTGAGGTGTCTGAAGAGGAACAAAAGGCTGCCGTGGTGTTCAACGGATCCACCAAGATCGGAGGAAGTTTTCCTTTTGTGGAAATGGAAGAGATTTGAAGCCCCCAAACAAGATTTGGAGGACCAAACAAGAATTGCATCTGAGGCATTCTGCAGTGCTGCAGTAATCAGTTACCCTGTAATCTGATGACGGATGTCCTGTAACTTCTTCATTAAACCATTACTTTCCAAATGGGGTGGCAAATACATATTTATTATATTGATAGGCTTTTTGTTGATAAATATTTTGCAGAGCACAAGTTCTAATGGAGTAGTCAATTGTGTTATGTTTGGTATGCTGGAGTGAGTGAAAGTAATCATCCCACCTCCTCTACCTTCCCTGCTTTCATATCGGAAAGGGCTGAAGTGATTCTTCAATTATATGTTTTGGCGCTGTTGTAACAATGATTCTTTAAAACATATAATTCCTGGCTGATGTTGATCAATAAGCAAGTGAAGGTAAGGTAGTTTTGCAAAGTATCCTTTTAGATTCCATTGTAGGATTGTTAAGTTCATGCTTGACTGGTGAGAGCGGTAACATTTAATTTTGTGAATAACTCGGAAATTAGTTCACCAGCTTCTAATATATTTTCTATTTCATACTTCCAATTGGACGATTCGTAGAGAATCTTATTCGTAGAATAAAAAGAAGAACCAGAGTAAAAACGAACATTACTTTTATTGCTCATCATCACTTCTGTTTACATCACTCATCACTTCTGTTTACAGGAAGCCTACATTCACTGGTCTTGCTATGAACTATTTTAGCTGTGTTTATAGAGGATATATAAAATCGTGTATTTACAGTTTGCTTCATCGTGTATTCGTGTTTTTGTATTCCACTTGTTCCACTGGGCCACAAATTTGATTGATTAGGCTCTGCACTCTGAATGGACTCAGTTTTGTTAGTTTGATCTGTTCATCTGTTGCAGAGATTACGACATGCCTGGAAGAATCAGGTATTTTTTTCTATGTTTTCTGGCAAGTTCAAATCAATTTTAGCAGATCTGGGTTGTGAGAAAGTTGCTCGATTGTTTGTATATTATCTTGGTTGTTAGGAATGGTATCTATAGTTGTATTTAGAGACCTATCCCTAGGTATCACTGCAGATGAATTGCTCTCAGAGGACAAGTCAGTTGTACAAAACTCCAAGTTGTTGCTTAAGTTCCTTTTCTTTTTCCCATGAGCTTCTTTTTCTGCAGGTTCAAGGCTTTGGTCCAAAGTTTTTTTTGTGAATTAGTGGGCTTTTCAGTTTCATTTGTAGCTGCTAATATTGCACTGTTGTCAAGACTTTCGTGCATTTGCATTTCTGATAGAGATGGTTGAGATAGAGATGGTTGAGACCTTTTGAACTCCTGATTTGGATGACCTTTTTTGGAAGATTTTATATTTCCATTTTCTCTTGGAATATGTTGCGAGTAATGATGCATTCCTTTTTTTCCCTTGGTGTTGCTAAACCCCAGGGCCTCCAGGGGTTTTTTCTTTATTGGCTATTGGGTAGGTCAATCTTTCAAGTACTTTCAGCAGTTTATTATTGATTTGATCTAAAGTTACTTAAATATACAAAAAAAAAGGAATTTCAAGTATAAGGGTTTGTGGGCTCTCTTGAGAAAATTATCTGAGGGCAGAAGCTAAATCAGTATAAGTAGGTAAAGGCCGAGGGCCCAAGGCCTCAGCGGTTTCAGCACCGGTAATATTACCTTAAAGAGTAAGGTGATTATTATTTGAACCTTATTTTAAGTTACAAAATTAATGATACTTGCCAAAACGTTAGAGTTTTCTTAGCCACCACGTCCTATCCGCCTTCAATCGGACCATCCGTCCATGAACTTGAATCCTCAATCAAATGGTGCATAAATCATTCACTTCACCTTGCTTTGATTCACTTCACAGTGATTTACTTCTGCTAATGAACAACCATTAGTGTTCAACTTGTGGTAGCCTTATTTTGTTAATGTGAAACTAAGTGAAGGCTGTGAAGCGTTCTCTTGAATCCAGAGGGTGATAAACTTTGTGTACTAGTTTGCGTAGAATTTGAGGCTGTGAACTAATAGGTCATAGGATGTTGCCTATTTTATTAAACATAGTGGATGGTGTGTATGGTTTATTCGTTTATTCGGATCAATGCACAGTTAGGTGAAAATTTTATCAAAAAGAATTACTATGTATGCACTATACGTATTTGTTATTCCATTCATTCTCCCTCTTCACTGTAACTTTTTTGGAACGGTTGTTTATAATTGACTTATGGAAGCCTCTGCAGAACTATGATATGTTTATTGTTTCATGCAGAATTGCAGAGAGTTGAAAGAATGGGTACTCAAATTGTGATTTTGACTAACTGGTCATTCTAAAGTTTATCTTTATAATCCATTAAGCTAAATTTATTCGTTCATGAATTTTAAGTGTTCAGGGTATTTTTATTTTATAGTTTTTACTTACTGGCACGGAGAGTGTCCTAAAGTTATAATATAGCGCTAATGCATTGGGTGTGCTGCAGGTTATTATTTGTCTTTTGTCGTCTGTGATTACTCAAGTCCTTTCCTAGATTTAAACAATTAGTTTTATGTTGTTACTTTTGTGTAGATTTTGGAATTTATACTGGAAAATGTCGAAACGCGCCTAGCCTAAAGCGGTGGTGTACCAAATGTTTTGATAGGAAAATAGTTTATGTCATTCATTATTGCCGAAAAGTTACGTGATATTTGTATATAATGTATTTTTTTAATGAGGGAAACATTTTTCCAGGGACTAATTGTTGCTTGTATTTTGCTCCCCATCCTTAAAGAACTAGTTATGTTAAGTCCCAAGGTGAGTGTTTTGTAGGGCTTCTTTTTGAAGAAATTTCAAAGCTTTGTTTCCTTAGTTAAGAACTCGTTTTTCTTTTTATTCACTGCTGTTCCGTTTCTCATCACCTATGATTTTCTTCTTCTACGTTAATTTTGTCATAATCCATGCTCCTCAATTTAATATTTCTATGTACAGGGTATCTTCCCTTCAGGGGTATACAACTATTGTATCTATGGGAATGAGTGCTCCCAAGGGGATTGTGTGAGGGCCCGAGCTGAAGGTTAGGTAGGCTTTTTTTTGTTGAAATAGAAAAGGTTTTTGTTTTGGGCCATTTTTTTCAGTTCACTGGTGTCCTATTTATCACCACCTATGACTTTCTTCTTCAACTTTGTCTTGTTTCATGAACTTCTTTCATAGCTTACTATTTCTATCCATCTTGTGCATAGATTCCGCATTTTCTGAAATCCATACCAAATGGTGCCTTCCTCCTTTCTTTCTTTCTTCGATACGCCCTTTCCTGTAGCAGTCACGGAGGCCTAAACTTGCGTATAATCTTTTCCAGTGAAGCGAAACCTATAACATGTTTAATTTCAAATAAACATATAAGTACAGAATTTTATATTATCCTTACCATCCGGTGCTCAATCGTCAACCTCATCCGCATGAAAGATAATAAAACGTCTTATATGATTGATTGAAGTAAATTTTCTTATTTGTTTGGAAAGGGCTTTCAATTTACGGAGCTGCTGTTATAATTAAATAAAAGATTGATGACCTTGTAGTTCATATAAATTTGTACGTAGCCGGACTGAATTAAATTTTCCAAAAATCCAAATCCGGATACGTGGAGGCATACCGGCTGTCGGTCTTGTTGTTGATCGTACGTCTGGAAGGCAGAGTACGCTGCGTGGTAGTACGCACGCTGCCGCCTCTGACGTCATGTTGCGTGCGAGTGATGTCATCCGGCTTGTTTGTTATGAAGCTTTCTATTGGCCAGTCGAATTAGCGAATGTGCGCGGCTGTACCCATAGAAGTGACTTTACCTCCTTTAGTATACCGTGGCTTCTGTTGTGTCTGAGTATTTTTGAGAGTCGACGTGGACGCGCATTGATGAAACTAGGTACCATTTGGACAGGTCTTTGCGGTCGAGAGTAGCGACCTTAAGGGGGCAACTTCAGCATTTCAGTGTTTTCATCTGATTCGTTTGAAACCAGGCCAGTATACGTATTTGTTGAATGTAAACTTTTTTCCATCGTGTAACTTTTTCATTTAGGCCTTACTTCTTTTGAAATGACGATAAATGAGTTTTTTGGTACATTTTATGGATATTTCAAAAGCATAAATGTCAATGAGTTTTTATGCTAGAACAAAAACAAAGACAGTTTTAGAACCCTTGGAACATTTTAACAAAAGCATGGTGTAAAGTTTTTACATGTGAAAATTTCTTTCATATATTATATATGATCACTAGTTAGCATATACAATAATTTTGGGTTTTGAGCTTGATGCACAAAAATTATTTGTGAAATTGGGAAGAAAGACACAATGCTTTTGTTAGAAATGTTCAAGGGATTCTAAAACTGTCTTTGTTTTTTCCTAGCATAAAAACTCACCGACTTCTGTTGTTTTGAATGTTGAAAATTAGAGGTTTTGGGCATAAGCGAAAAATGAAATTTTTTGTTGAAGTGTAATATAATGGACATTGTATATAGTTGAATGCTGTTTTCATTTTTATTTCGATTACCTCCATGCATAACTTCATATTCACACTGTGAATTGTAATTAAAAAATAACAAATTTTATTTTTTTCTAAAATTTTTTGAAATTTTATATTTGTAGTCTAATTCTTATGAAATTTGACTAATATATGTAACTTTTGAAAAGAAACACAATTTTTTCTATTCATTTTTTCGATTTAGGCCTTGGTTTGTGAAAACATTGGACATATATATTGTTTTTTTAGTTCCTTTTTATTGATATTTCAAAGGAATAAAACTAATTGAATTATTATGCTAGAACAAAACCAAAGACAATTTTAGAATTCTTGTAGCATTGTAAACAAAGTTACGCTTTCAAATTTTCCATTTCCCGTTTTGTTTTCTTTTTATATGGGGTCGAGATGGGGTCGAAAATTTAAGACTTTTGGTCCCCTTACTGTCCCGCCCCCCCCTCCCTGGGGGGGGATCTAGTGTCCGTAGCGCCATAAAATTTTAGGACCGAATCGTCCACCACCTAAGGGTCCTTTTCCAACAACAAAACAACACAAGCTCACCGGACCGATAGGGGCCTGGCAGGGGCCTGAGGTGACCCCCTTAACTTGCGTGAACACTAACTTATACCCCCTTAACTTATAGTACACTTGCGTGAACACGAACTTATACCCCCTTAACTTATAGTACACTTGCGTGAACACGACACCTGCCGTAGTGTGACGCGTTAGCTGTGCAGTAGCAGAATACCTGCGCTCGGCAACAGACACACTTACATCAAATGTTAGGACAGAGGCTGTGTCGCAACCACAAATGGCTTCACAAATAGTAAATTAACTTTCTATTAAGCACAAACTTACATTACGAACGAATTTTTCCAGCCCACGGGCTAACAATTATCTAAATAGAGTACAGTGTCAGTATTGTGCCTGCGAATTGTGCATGTGAGAACAGCAAAATACTGAGTATTGGATCCTGCTTCCAGTATTGGATAAAATTACCGGGTATTGGCTCCCGTGTCATGTATTTGGATAATATTCTCTTATTGGACATTTAGTTCAACCAATATTAGCTTTAGATTGATTGAGTATTGGGTGCTGGGTTTGATGCTAAAAATATTTTTAATAATTATAAATGAAATAACTACTATTATTAATTTTCACTAGTATATTATTAGTCTAAATTACTCGTGCAAATTAAGTCATTCATCAGAATATTTATTTAATTTTTCACAGGCTTTTGAGCATCTTTATTTATCTTCATGGTTCAACCACAAATCAAATACAAATACAATCACAAGTCCAATGTTGAGAAACAAATCTAATCTCAAACCAATCACAAATCTAATCACAAATACAGTCACAAATCCAAAGACAAATCCACCAATACTCTCAGCACCAATCTATCCCTCAGTCAGCATCCAATACTAAAATAATCTGCTGCCAATATTGCCTGAACTTATTTCCTATATCAGATCGAAATTATCATCTTAAGTGGAAAATAACAGAATATTATCCGCAACTTGACACGGAAGCCAATACTCAGTGATTGCCTATGCAATACTGGACGCAGAAGCCAATACTCGGTGATTGCCTATCCAATACTGAACGCAGGAGCCAATACTCAGTGATTGCCTATCCAATACTGGACGCAGGAGCCAATACTCAGTGATTGCCTATGCAATACTGGACGCAGAAGCCAATACTCGGTGATTGCCTATCCAATACTGAACGCAGGAGCCAATACTCAGTGATTGCCTATCCAATACTGGACGCAGGAGCCAATACTCAGTGATTGCCTATCCAATACTGGACGCAGGAGCCAATACTCAGTGATTGTCTGTCCAATACTGGACGCAGGAGCCAATACTCAGTGATTGTCTAACGCAGGAGCCAGTGCCCAGAATTTGACTGAAGCACATTTACACATTACACGAGTTTTCTTCCATGTACTACTTCATACTCACATGGCCTTGCGGCTGCAAAGTTATAGAGTGAATTTCTATAACGGTTTCAAGTCCATGGATCGTTCGTTCGTTCGATGCTTATAGAAAAGACGGAGATAGGGTTTGACGCAGAATGTGTCGGGAAGAGAAGGGGTGAAGCGGAAAAGGATAGATAGGAAACTGATAGAGATGCGCTTTGCGCTTATGATGCTAGTGTTAGGGCGTAATTTTTTGTAGGTAGTTTGAGGGTGGCAGAAGTTAATTACCCGTCAGGGTTTTGTATGGTTGGGTATTTAGTTAGTAGGCATCTTTAGTACCGGACGTGGGTGGGTAGGCTTGCCGGAAGGTTAAGTCTCTCCTACAAAACATTCGCTTGAGTCGGTGCTGGTCAGTCGAGTCTGTCCGTCCGTCAGTCCTTAGAGTCGTGTTAAGTGCATTTTGGTCTCGGTTGGGGTGCGAGAGTTTTCATTTTTGAGCTCTGGAATTGTTTGTGCGGTTTTGCGGAGTGTCTTGCGGGAATGTGAGTTGTAAGTAGAGTTGTGGGTGCGTGTCGTGAATGTTTTGCCATATTCTTTTTGCGTGTTTGTGGAGTGTAATGTTGATTGGTTGCAGGTTTGCTCGGTGGTGTAGTTGTGCAGATGTGGAGAAATCTTGCCATTCTGAATTTGTTATGTATCTCGTGGCTCGGTTTTGTACACGCTGGAGTGTTAAGATGGATGTTGGTGGAAGTGTGTGTAGGGGAATGGCTGGGTAGATGAGAGTGGATCTTACTAGGGCGGTGTAGAGTTGGCGTTTTACTTCTGGGTTCAGGCGTTTGAATCGGTAAAGGCGTGAGAGGTTTTGGTGTGCTATTGCTGCTCGTTGTCTGGTGTGGGGTGCATATCCGGTTGTGCTCATTGTGAGACCCAGAACTTTGCCTGAGCTTGTGTAAGGGTGTGGGGTGTTGTTGATGTGCACTGTTGGGTGTTTGCGGCGGCTGATAGCAATTATTTTGAATTTGTTTGTGTTGGTTTGGATTTCCCATTTTCGTTCGTAATCGTTGATTTGGGCAATGGCTCGTGTTGTTAGAATAGCTGCCATGTTATATGAATGCTTTGCGGATATGATTTGTGTGATGTCGTCTGCAAAAACCATGTAGTCAGTGTTGGGTATTGGTGGGGGGAGGTCGTGTGTGAAGTAGTTGTACAGTGTTGGGGAGAGGACTGCTCCCTGGGGGACTCCTGACTTGATGGAGAAGGGTGGGCCAGGGTAGTTTGCGATTCGTATGGCTGCGGTGCGGTTAGTGATGAAGCTATACAGGATTTTTGTGGAAAGTGGGTGAATTTTTAGCTGTGACAGTTTGAATTTGAGTCCTGTGTGCCAAACTTTGTCGAAGGCCTTGCTTACATCTCGTAGAATGATGTCTGTTTTGTTTCTCTGTGTTTGCTTAATGTGGAGAGTCTCGTGTAGCGTGGCTTGTCTGTCTCAGAGTGTGATTGTGTCCGTGAGAATTGGGAGGCTAGTGTTTCTTAAGTACTTTCGAATGGCTATTTATTGTGCATGAATGAAATGTAAGTCAATGTACTTGTACTTTGAAAATGAATATCGTTTTCAGGTATGAAAACTGAAATGATTAATGAAAAAACAATTCATTGCGACGATTTTTCATTTTGTGAAGAATGGAGTAACTATTGTAATTTCCTGTTCTATCACCTCCTAAACACGTCAGATAAGTTTTGTAGATTATTTCCCGTCGAATTACACTCGCTTTGTGCCATTGTGTAATGTGATGAACGTTAAAAATAGAATTGGTATACTTAACTCCAGCATTATATGAATGCGCTCGCTGGTAACTTTGATACCACTTCTCATGCTGTCACCATGTCTTCACAACATCATCTGAGAACAAAATTACTATTCCAGCTACAACAACTTGTTAATCATTAAACCCTTCCGGGTTTCAAAAATATATAACATTTGTCATTCAGGAAAATCACGCCACAACCACAACATTTTGCAAAAAGTCCGGTCAAAAATAACTTATACTTTTCATAAAATTTAGTCTACCCAGGTAGCAATGAAGTTCCTCTGAATATTCGCTAAGCATCCACCTGAACATCCCCGAATGTCCCTAGTGAATATTCGCCTCACTTCCTAATTTACAATATCCCCGGGATCTTCATGTTGAATATTCATATATATCCCAATGGATACTAAACATCGTATATCTTCACAAAAGTAACTTCAAGAATATTCATCACCGAATATTCTGGAATGTAGGGATTTGAATATCGAAATTCGTACCTATACGAATATTACTGAGTGCTCATTGATGAGTATTCGTGTGGATCCACTACAGATATTTAATATCGAGTTAGAAGTCCATGTATATTCATTCGCGAATGTTCTAGGACATTCCATATAGAACGTCGTTAGAATTTCATATATAACTTTCATGAGTATTCACTACCTACACTACACTTCTACATACCTTGACTCATTAAATATGATACATTTTTCGCAGACATGACGTTATTAAGCCTTGAATTCGTGTCCATATGTATACCATATTTCTCAGATCGAGCTCTCTGGTTAGCGCAGTTGAAACCCATCGCTTTACGTCATGAATGCTACTTTGATGAATGTTAGCCCTCCTTCCAGCTCCACTCCCAGGGTAAATGTCATTGAAAAGAATGTTTACCTAGAAAGCGTTGCTATAAGTGTCATGTATTTTCATCCTCCACTGACCGCATTTTCGGTGAGAGCATGTATGCATGAAAACTCTTTGTTTGCTGAGTAGTAGCGTTACTTCCAGTCCCACTCCCTGGTTAATTGTCACTAAGGAGACTTTTCACCGTGAGAGCTGAGCTAAAAGTAGGGCAATACCTTTACGAACGAGAAAATTATTGAATTCTTTAACATTAAAGACTGCGAACACGAAAATATGAACTTACTTGAATATAAGCAATGCAGAAATTCGGCAAATGCAATTAACGGCCTCCGATATTGAAGTCTGATGGACTTCCCCACTGCATGCTTAAAAATTGTTGAAGGTCTTGACTTTACACGTACGAGTGTATAGTGACTTTGAAGTTCCTCGGTGTAGATTGCGAGTCACTATCTGAAACGTTCAATCACAAATTATTGTCATGATTCATCATTTACAATTTATAATAAAAAATTCACTTAGCAAACATGCAAACGTGCCAAACATACGTAGTACTACTTGGGCTGTGATTACACGGCGCTGCTGTTCTCAAATGGTTTTCTGAAAAGAGAAGTTTATTTCAGAAGGCTTTCCAATGCACGATCAAGGCTCTCACTAACAACATCAACTGATGCTGATATTCCATGAGAGCCTTGTGTCGTACCTTCTGCGGCAATCGTTGAGATTTTTTTAACGAGGTACTGTCACAAAGTGCATTCATTAGATAATTAATTTTAAAAACTCAAGAATACAATACTAAATTCGTATGTATTTTATGAATATGAAAATAATTTCAACTTTTAACCAAAAATGAATGCACCTCGTCCTATCATCCTCGGCAAGCAATTATTCCCCCTGGTAATAGATTATGAGTTAGTTTAAGCCTCCCTAACCACTTACAGTAGATGTGATCCCAAGAGAGGAACGCGTAAGGCAGCATTTAGTATGGAATTACGCTAACAGGGAATCTATGTACGAGGTTTGTCCCCACACCTTGCGCATAGAAACAGAAAGATCGAAAGAAGTTAATGAAACCAGAAAAATGTTGAAGAATAGAGTAATGGGTGCTAAATAAATGACAGCCGTGAACTAAAAAAAGATGGTTCGTAACAAAATAAAAACCTATTATATTTCAACCAAAGGAAGGCCTACCTAACCTTCAGCTCGGGCCCAGACATCTTCCACCCTGGGAGGGCTAATTCCCATAGATAGAATAGTAGTATCCCCCTGAGGGACCGGCATTCAAAATGTAACATTTCAAATCAGCCAGTCATGAAATTTTCATCTTCAAAATATTTTATTACTCTCTACTGGGTCACTGAGTACATTAATCGGAATTGCATTCAACTTCATACTCCAATGGTTCCGAAGTTTCAAGCATAAATGTTTTCCTACGGGTTTTTGTCGTGCTAGGTGAAACAACTTCAGTGAAGGCAGGCGCAGAAGCAGTACCAGTGGAAGCAGGAATTGAGGAACCACAGGCAGAGGAGGCATGTGCAGCAGGCAAGGAGATGGCAGATGGCACAGAGGTAGAAGCTACGACTTCCAACACCGCTGTGTTGACACTACTTTGTTCTCTTTCCTGATTACCACTGCCAGAAAGACTTCGAGCTTTTCGTTCATTCTCTGATGACAGTCGATCTTTAGCATGAGCTAAATTACTGCCAATTAAAGCTGAAATGGTTTTCGACTGCTCATCACGTCCGATGGTGTCTTTCTTCACGACTTCTGAAAAGCGAATATCTTGATGAACAAATAAATCATTTCATTTTCGGTACAGACGAAGCTGCTACACAAATTTCAACTGAACTCATGTGATATTTGTCTTAAATGTAGAGTCTTTGATATTTGTCTTAAATGTAGAGTCTTAAATATATACAGTAACTGTGATGAAATGTTAAGTACCTGCAATGCAAAGTGAGACCAAAATATCAGTAATGCTATTCGTGATTTTGAGTACGATATATATTTTTAGAAACTTCTAAAAACATTCGTACGCCATCTGTCTAAATGAATTTGCTCAATTGACAAATCGTCGCAGAAATAGAAAATGTTCTTTTATTTAGCTGCATTCAAAATACATGAAATGTATTAGCTTGAAGGTTATAAAATGAAAGCGCTACCCCTTGAACCATTTCATGCAAATTCCAGAGAACTACGAATATTCTCAGAGAACATTTACTAGCTGCTTTCTTTCTCAAATAAAATTGTTATAATAACTCATTAACATACCCTACTGAGTTCTTAGTTACTTCTACATCGTCGGTTCACCTACCAAGGATGCAAAGGCAGATTTGCGTAGTACAGAACGGCCGTTTCTTTCCACTACGGCCCTGCATGCTGAGCTGTAAAGCCACGTCTCTGGTGAGTACTCGGTTCATTATATTATTCACCAAGCTTCTCAGGTGAGTTCCTCCAAAGTTTGAAAGGATGTTCAGGAATATTTTCCGCTCGGAATCCACCAGTAAAACTTCTTCAGTACGATCAAAATCAGTCATTGATTTAATTGGAAGTTTAGGAAGCCTTTGGCTTACATATGATGATTCTTCTTTTGGCAGCTGAGATTTCTTGAAAGCACGCAGCTCATCTCTTATATTTGTCACTTCCTTATGGAGTGCTGTCATTCCTGCAACTAGTAACTCTATTTTCTTTGATGTTTTCTGTCCGTGCTCAATAATGACTGATTCAATATTTTTAAGTTCAGTTCTTTCTGATGGAAGGAGACCGGTGTTATCATCTTTCGCGTTTATGCTTGAAATTTTAGCGGTCTTTTTCTTCGTAGCGTGAGCTGAATTAAGGAGATGAAGAATGCACTAGTGAAAAGTCATGGCATTTATTTAATTTTTCATAATTCGTTTCCATTCAATAGCCTACTTCGCCTCTCACAGGATCATTTTAGAAATTGAGTATGTTTAAAAAATAGCTAAAATAAATTTCCTAAAGCAGTATTAGAATAGTAACAAAACACAGCAGGAGGAAAAAAATTAATGAAACAGTTATACAGATACAGTATAGTTGTTTATCAGTTCATTCGAAAGAAAATATGATTGATTATCTGATTACGAAATTTCCTCATGATGAAAAGTAATGTTTCAAGATCAACTACTGCAATTTATGGCAAAGAAAGATTTTAGAATTTTCCAAGCTGTTCAATGATTCGTAACCAATCCTCATTCAAAACCTACCTACGTCGTGTAGAAGTATTTAGAGCATTATGACATGGTGGCCTTCATGGCATCCGTAATTGTCTGGTTCCTATTATATATACAACAATTTGATTGTTGTAGCAAGGCATTTGTGTCAAATGCAATAGTTTCTAAAAAAAAACATACATAATTGCATTCCTACAATCCCACAAAAACTCATTTATTTGTATTATTTAAAAACATAATGTTCAAGAAAGTAATTCAAAACTAATATATGTATGTACTTACATGCATCGGTAGCCTTCTGTTTTTTCCTAGGAGGCTCTGGCACTTCGGGATCGCTGGATTCAGAGGACATATTAGCCTCATCACGTCCAGAATTATCAGAGGTATCTCCGTCTGTTGTAGGAATCTCCGCGGCTTTCAGTGCTTGTTCCAATAACTCAAAAGTTGCAATGTTGCTTGCTTTTATTCGGCAACTAAGCACTGCCCACGATGTTTGAGGTGCTTTCTGTGCTTTTATAAGTTCATTAATAGTAGCGTTTGGCTTATTTGGCCAATAGCAACACTGAGTCTCTGCGCCCTTTACATTTAGTAACCAGGAGGTTGGTATCCCTGCGATTTTGTTTTTCTCCTTTGGAAATAACACCACTGACCACATTGTGATGACTGAAGTTTATACCTGGAGATATGTTGAATATAGATATTTATATTAACACAAATTACTGTAGCAGTGGCAAGATCATGTAGTTCTCCGAACAAGGCACTATCATGCATTTTCTATAAATTTCAGACTCATTCACATTCAAGTTCTCCATTGCTTTCCCTACGATGAAGACTTATAAATAGGCACTCCATCTATGTTAAAATCCAGAGAAATTGGGCTTTTGTGACAATCAGAGTTAATGATGTTTTTCAAGCTACTTTCAACTCCTAAATATACGAATTCACCATCTCGTAGCGTTTGTATATTTTGACCTACATATTCATTGCGATGCACTTTGTGAAGTAAAGTTCTGGGATCACCCGGTAATTTTGGATGAAAAGGTCTCAAAATGAGCAGCAATTCTTTAAAGCAGCTCAGAGGGACATTATTTTTATTATACCAATCACACAATTTGTCTTGCAGTGAAGAATTCTGAGCTTCAAGCACTTTTGATTCCTCAATGATGGAAATTTTTTCTTGGGTGGTGGAATTACTGTCATCTTCTCCACTGCCAACAGCAGGAGGCAAGCACTCATCATTTGTGTTAGAATAGTTCTGAAAAAATTCATCAATACTTTCAACAGAATAAGATTCTTTGATGTTGCCAACAGCTTTCAAAACAGTTGAATCACTGTCATCAATTACTGATTTGTCATCACCACTTTCAGCAATCTTTTGCCCCTTCACTAAAGCTGTACTCTGAACATCATTATTATTGCCACCACTCACTTGTCCGTCAAAACATGGTTCTTCTGCATTGACTACGGAGATATTTTCCTGAAATGCACTACCTGGATTATTGAATTCACTATCAGAGTAAGGCTCGACATATCTGATATTCTTTTCAAACTTTTCATTCTCTTTCTTAATCATATAATAATTTTTTAAATGAGCCATATTTGGTAAGGAAACTGATAGTACTTAGACCACTGAGGAAAAAATAGATATATATTTCATGATCCTTGATATCTACTATCAATCATATACATTTTAACGATTCCATTATGGAAACATGTTCTTTGAATATCTTAAAATATAAGCATAATTCCGGTACCGGCTTTGTGGTCAGACAAATTACCAAGGATTCATTCGTATGAAGTTAATGGTTAAAATAAATCCCTGAAATTTCATCTTCAAATCTAAATATACAAAATTCATTTTGTTTCCTGTTCACATTTGAACAAAATACCTCAAGAGAATTGCACTTGTTTTGTAAATATAGACAAAAGACCAGTAGGCCACACCTAAAGCTGGGTAGTATTGCTAGTGTAAATCTGTCAACACAATTATTAAATTATTTTCTATTTCTTTTTTTTAGTAGGACAAAACTAAATGAGTAGGGGATTTAAAATAGTATGCCAACATACCTTCCATATATGAGTACTCAATACAATGTACACTTCAATATTTTTTGCTTGAATAACTAACACAAAATTAGGTTAATGTGTAGGAAAGGTCAGTAATCGATTTTCGAGGTTTCGGTGCCTAAACAGACTGAATTAGGTCGAAATAAACAAGTTTTCTTCTACGCCCTTTCCGTCGTAAATGAGTATTTAATGAGTTATAGCGGTCGACGTAAGCTATTATTACGCTTCAAAGAACTGCTAATAATTCGAATGCGGCCCATGACATCGATCTTAGAGTAGACTGTGGTCTACCAACGCGGCCAGTTGCATCGCAGCTGCCGTAATGTCACAAATCCTTCAATCCATACTCAAACAAAGAAAGACTGTGGAAATACATTAAAGAGTGGGTGAAACGACCTGGAATAAGACCGGAATTTTCAATTCAATATTTGTCTCAGTACTTATTCATCACCGCCCACGAAAATCAATCGTTATTACATCATTTTTTCGTCGAAGCTGCGAAACTTTACCCGACGCTGTCCGAAAAGCAATGTTCCATCGCAGTACATCATGAACCCGAATCTTCAGACGACGACTAATTTCTTTTCGCTACAACCGCAGGTTAGTTAAAATTCCTAGATAAAATAAGATAGTTTAACGACGACATTATTAGACCGTTAACGGTGAGTCCATTTGGGGTCTTCCCCTATTGTCGTTGAGTCCATTTTGGGTCTTCCCCTTTGTTTTTCCCGCGCAATTGCAATAGAATTGCACTAAGTTACATACTGCTGTAACTTCTTAAATATTCATTTACGACGGAAAGGGCATAGAAGAAAACTTTTTGTATTTCGACCTAATTACCTACGTATAGGCATTGAAACCTCAAAAATCGATTACTGACCTTTCCTACACATTAACCCAAAATTAACATACTTCATCTTGAATCATTTAATGCACGTTTCATGCAACAGCCTCAGCTAGGGAGGTCCCATAAAGGCTAAGTAATTTACCACGGTGTAGACAAGCTATAAATTACTACAGCTTAAATGCACTTCTATATAAATTAATAGAAATAATAATATGTAATAATTAACTTCACTTCATAAAATTCTCGCTGCACAATACACAGTTTATAGGTGCTTGCCTACGAAATTGAGACATGGTGGAAATTTTAAACGCACAAAGTAAGAAATTATACACTCAATATATCACTTTCACGTAAATTTACCCTAGTTCAATAAAGTTCATCCCGAATTGACGGCACATAGGAACGCGCCGTAACGACACCCACGCCTCACGATGGAATCTTTGAACTGAGGCGGCAAACCGTCAAACCGTCATTTGATCGACGAAAAACTACGACCTAACGAGTACAGAAGAAAAAAACGTACTCATTACTCAAATGCTCGCCAATCTCAGTCAACAAAACATCATGAATAAGCAATTTTGGCCAAAAACAAAACTAATACTGCATTAAAATTTTCTACTCTCTCTATTTATTTCTCATGTACAAATGAAACTTTGAGTAGTACAGCGTGACACTGGCAACGACATAGGTTCTAAACTTCGGTTTTTCTGGTTTCGAACTCGTTGCGTAACGAACATTCAGGGATTTCTCATTTCTTTTCATTTACCTCTCGATCATTGGTATGAAATGTTTTGTAAATGCCCTAAATAAAGGTGTTTTTTTCCCTTCTTCTGTGAAACTTCTTGGATAAACTTCTTAACTTCTTGGATAAACTGTGAAAATCTTTAATTAAAACGTACCAAAATTCGGCGCTTTAGGGTACCGTTCGGTAACAAAAGTACAAAATATAGTGACACTTAGAGCAGATCGTACCAAATTTGTGCAAACGTAGCAAATTTGGCAGCAATGTATATTTGAATACTCATCTAATAATAATTTGATATTGCTTGATACATATATTCTTTTATTTCACGCGCTGTGAATCGATTACATGGGGATGTTTAGAACTTCCTGGAATATTCATAGAATATTCATTAATGAATATTCAAGGCATATTCATTATTGAATATGCATATATATCGGTAACATCCAAAATTCGGAATCGAATGTCCCTGAATATACTAAAACGGGTGCATTGATGCTCAATATCCTAGAATATTCCAGAATATTCGATTTCGGAAACTAGATATTCCGGCACTTGAGAGGATTAAGTGAATATTCAGTAACATCCCCCGGAGCTTCATTTGCTACAGGGGTACTCTCATAAATTGTAAGAAATAATTTTAATTCGACCTTCAAACTATAACCAATGTTAGATAAATTAAATTAATATCATAATTTATTTGTTTATTCCATATAAAGCATTTTTTAACGCAGCAACGAATTTTTCCTTTCTTGGATAACTCAAGTATTTCAAAAAGTGAGTTTCATTCACAAAATGTGTCCCCACGGAGTGGAAGGAAGCTTCCCCGCTGCCTCATGTGACCTGCTGTGAGCACCATCGCTGTATTGAGTGTTTTGCTGCTGTTGCCTCTATCGTTACTTCGGTGTGTGACCTAACGCAGGGCTGTTGTTCCTATTGTCTGCACTTGTTTTATCGACTATAACGCTAATTTACGATATTTCCTACGCTAACAATACCGGTACGAAAGAGTTCACCGGAGACACAGACGTGAGAAGGATCGTTGTACGATGCATTTGCCACACAACTGGAACAGCACGAAAACTTACCTACGCAAGACAGTGTTGCCATCATATACTCACGAGCGTAAGAAAACAAGTATTGCCACACAAGGGTAACGGGAACATTTTAGGACAGTAATAAGGAAATGAAACAACAGAGTTCTATAAAGTTATGTATATGTGACGGATCTAGTACGCCAGCAACAGCAGCAATACCAACAGCAACAATACCAACAGCAACAACAACAACACCAACAACGACTACACCAACAACAACAGCAACAACAACAACACCAACAACGACTACACCAACAACAACAGCAACAACAACAACAGCAACAACACCACCACCAACAACAACAAGAAAAAAACCCGCACAACAACAACAACAACAGCACAACAACAACACCAACAATAACATCAGCACAACAACACCAACAACAACAACAACATTAACAACAACAACAGAATCACAACAACAACAACACCAACAATAACAACAACAACAGCACAACAACAACAACAACAACACCAACAATAACAACAACAACAGCACAACAACAACAACAACACCAACAATAACAACAACAACAGCACAACAACAACAACAACAACGACACCAACAACAACAACACCAACAACAACAACAACAACAACAACACAACAACAACAACAACAACGACACCAACAACAACAACACCAACAATAACAACAACAACAGCACAACAACAACAACAACAACAACAACAACAACAGCACAACAACAACAACGACACCAACAACAACAACACCAACAATAACAACAACAACAGCACAACAACAACAACAACACCAACAATAACAACAACAACAGCACAACAACAACAACAACACCAACAATAACAACAACAACAGCACAACAACAACAACAACGACACCAACAACAACAACAACAGCACAACAACAACAACAACAGCACAACAACAACAACAACAACGACACCAACAACAACAACAACAGCACAACAACAACAGCACAACAACAACAACAACACCAACAATAACAACAACAACAGCACAACAACAACAACAACAACAATAACAACAACAACAGCACAACAACAACAACAGCATAACAACAACAACAGCACAACAACAACAACAACAACACCAACAATAACAACAACAACAGCACAACAACAACAACAACAACGACACCAACAACAACAACACCAACAACAACAACAACAGCACAACAACAACAACAACAACAACAACAAGAACAACACCAACAACAACAACAACGACACCAACAACAACAACACCAACAACAACAACAACAACAAGAACATCAACAACAACAACAGCACAACAACAACACCAACGACACACCAACAACAACAACAACACCAACGACACACCAACAACAACAACAACACCAACAAAAACAACTACAACAACAACAACAACAACAACAAAAACACCATCAACAACAACAACAACAACAACAGCACAACAACTCACCGCCTGACACAGTTGCACGCAACAAAAGCACAAGTCATAGTGCAGTCTTTACATAAAATTACATAGAGTTGCGATGGACTGGTGTTTGGATTACAATTGTTGTAGCAATTTATATAATTTCAAGTGTCATTATAATTATAATAGTATTTGTAAAATCGTTACCAGAAACGGTTACAACCTGCAATGACAATAGGGACAATAGCAATGCATTAGATCATACACAGAAGCAACACTAGCAACAACAACAACACATCGATGCTGCCCACAGCGGGGTACATAAGGCAACGTATGAGTTTCTTTCTATTGAATAAATAAATGACTACATGATTGAATTCGAAATATTATTTGAAATACTTTAGTTACCGTGAATATTAAAAAATTCGATTTTGCCATGTACTCTGAAATAAATGTTTCAGTTACCGTTAAAGTTTTTCATTTTACTGCTAGCGTAATTTCATCCAACACTGCTTCAAATAGAACTAAATTTCCTTATTATCGATCACGTGATAAAATCCTCAGTGATTTTTCTGAATGAAATAAGAACAATTTACTGCAATGCATAGAATATAAAAAGTAGGAGAATTGTTCAAGTTATCTAGAACCGTAATTCATCAAAACCGTCCAGGCCTAAATAAGATAAATGTGCCCTACTTTAACTTACACATTTTTGCCAGAGATGGTCAGATGAGAAGAACCGTGGAACTGATGGTGTCGACTCATCTCTAAGATGCATCCATTGCGGGCGTTGTCCCGTGTACGTATCTCGCTGAGTGTACCTGGGGTGGGGTGTAGAAGGGTCATGGTGGGCTATTGTGCTGGTGTGTGCTCCAGTAGACGTTGATTTATGGTACTACAGGCATGATTCAGTCTAGAATAGACATGTTGATTTTTTGCTTGGCGATAACGCAAATTTATTAAATTTTTAAAAGCGAAAAAAAAAATTCTGAACATTTTATGTACTTTTCGAGATAAATCCCATCATCAGCTGAAAACGCACGATATGAAATTAAATGCACCACCAACGTTACAGACACCAACGGCTCACGAGACTATAATAAATTGGGTGGGTGCTAACCCACCACACCCCACCTAACCCCTAGCTCGCCCACCACACCCCAGCTCGCATACCACACCCCACCTAATCCCCAGCTCGCCCACCACACCTCACCCCATGTGCAGTCGCGCACACGCTGCACATGGCGAGCGTCACGTACTGTAGACGTGACAGGCGAGTCGCAAATCCTGAATTCTTCCAGCGAGGATGGCTTCCAAAATATGACTCGCTATTATAGCGGCATTTAAGCTCGCTTGGGATACTGTAATTTGATGAAGGATATGCTAGTTCTCAAAATTAGGGTTTACTATCGTGAAATTTGGTTACTCATCATTTAGGCAATAAAAAATTCGAATTTGCTAACAATTTTACACCATATATTAAAACTGCAATTTTCTTCCGAAATATATAGATTTTCAAAACTATATTCTGAGGAAGTCCATCGATATTGGATTTCATGAATTGAAACGGTAACAAAAATATTTCTGACGGTATTCATTGTTCATAATTTTCACAAACATATCGTTATTGAATGCCAGGAAGACTTCGTCCCTCCATTGCCAGACCATCAAGGCGTCCCGAGACCTTACCTACCAAACTGTACTACCATTAAGCCAACACCATGAAGGCGTCCCGAGAACTTACCTACCAAACTGTACTACCATTAACCCAACACCATGAAGGCGTCCCGAAAACTTACCTCCCAAACTGTACTACCATTAAGCCAACACCATGAAGGCGTCCCGAGAACTTACCTACCAAACTGTACTACCATTAAGCCAACACCATGAAGGCGTCCCGAGAACTAACCTACCAAACTGTACTACCATTAACCCAACACCATCAAGGCGTCCCGAGAACTTACCTACCAAACTGAACTACCATTAAGCCAACACCATGAAGGCGTCCCGAGAACTTACCTACCAAACTGTACTACCATTAACCCAACGCCATCAAGGCGTCCCGAGAACTTACCTACCAAGCTGTACTACCATTAACCCAACACCATGAAGGCGTCCCGAGAACTTACCTACCAAACTGTACTACCATTAACCCAACACCATAAAGGCGTCCCGAGAACTTACCTACCAAACTGTACTACCATTAACCCAACACCACCAAGGCGTCCCGAGAACTTACCTAACAAACTGTACTACCATTAACCCAACACCATGAAGGCGTCCCGAGAACTTACCTACCAAACTGTACTACCATTAACCCAACACCATGAAGGCGTCCCGAGAACTTACCTACCAAACTATACTACCATTAACCCAACACCATGAAGGCGTCCCGAGAACTTAAATACCAAACTGTACTACCATTAACCCAACACCATGAAGGCGTCCCGAGAACTTACCTACCAAACTGTACCACCATTAACCCAACACCATGAAGGCGTCCCGAGAACTTACCTACCAAACTGTACTACCATTAACCCAACACCATGAAGGCGTCCCGAGAACTTACCTACCAAACTGTACCACCATTAACCCAACACCATGAAGGCGTCCCGAAAACTTACCTACCAAACTGTACCACCATTAACCCAACACCATGAAGGCGTCCCGAGAACTTACCTACCAAACTGTACTACCATTACCCCAACACCATGAAAGCGTCCCGAGAACTTACCTACCAAACTGTACCACCATTAACCCAACACCATGAAGGCGTCCCGAGAACTTACCTACCAAACTGTACCACCATTAACCCAACACCATGAAGGCGTCCCGAGAACTTACCTACCAAACTGTACTACCATTAACCCAACACCATGAAGGCGTCCCGAGAACTTACCTACCAAACTATACTACCATTAACCCAACACCATGAAGGCGTCCCGAGAACTTACCTACCAAACTGTACCACCATTAACCCAACTCCATGAAGGCGTCCCGAGAACTTACCTACCAAACTGTACTACCATTAACCCAACACCATGAAGGCGTCCCGAAAACTTACCTCCCAAACTGTACTACCATTAAGCCAACACCATGAAGGCGTCCCGAGAACTTACCTACCAAACTGTACTACCATTAAGCCAACACCATGAAGGCGTCCCGAGAACTAACCTACCAAACTGTACTACCATTAACCCAACACCATCAAGGCGTCCCGAGAACTTACCTACCAAACTGTACTACCATTAAGCCAACACCATGAAGGCGTCCCGAGAACTTACCTACCAAACTGTACTACCATTAACCCAACACCATCAAGGCGTCCCAAAAACTTACCTACCAAGCTGTACTACCATTAACCCAACACCATGAAGGCGTCCCGAAAACTTACCTACCAAACTGTACTACCATTAACCCAACACCATGAAGGCGTCCCGAGAACTTACCTACCAAACTGTACTACCATTAACCCAACACCACCAAGGCGTCCCGAGAACTTACCTAACAAACTGTACTACCATTAACCCAACACCATGAAGGCGTCCCGAGAACTTACCTACCAAACTGTACTACCATTAACCCAACACCATGAAGGCGTCCCGAGAACTTACCTACCAAACTATACTACCATTAACCCAACACCATGAAGGCGTCCCGAGAACTTAAATACCAAACTGTACTACCATTAACCCAACACCATGAAGGCGTCCCGAGAACTTACCTACCAAACTGTACCACCATTAACCCAACACCATGAAGGCGTCCCGAGAACTTACCTACCAAACTGTACCACCATTAACCCAACACCATGAAGGCGTCCCGAGAACTTACCTACCAAACTGTACTACCATTAACCCAACACCATGAAGGCGTCCCGAGAATTACCTACCAAACTATACTACCATTAACCCAACACCATGAAGGCGTCCCGAGAACTTACCTACCAAACTGTACCACCATTAACAACACCATGAAGGCGTCCCGAGAACTTACCAACCAAACTGTACTACCATTAACCCAACACCATCAAGGCGTCCCGAGAACTTACCTACCAAACTGTACTACCATTAACCCAACACCATCAAGGCGTCCCGAGAACTTACCTACCAAACTGTACTACCATTAACCCAACACCATGAAGGCGTCCCGAAAACTTACCTACCAAACTGTACCACCATTAACCCAACACCATCAAGGCGTCCCGAGAACTTACCTACCAAACTGTACTACCATTAACCCAACACCATCAAGGCGTCCCGAGAACTTACCTACCAAACTGTACTACCATTAACCCAACACCATCAAGGCGTCCCGAGAACTTACCTACCAAACTGTACTACCATTAACCCAACACCATCAAGGCGTCCCGAGAACTTACCTACCAAACTGTACTACCATTAACCCAACACCACCAGGGCGTCCCGAGAACTTACCTACCAAACTGTACTACCATTAACCCAACACCATCAAGGCGTCCCGAGAACTTACCTACCAAACTGTACTACCATTAACCCAACACCATGAAGGCGTCCCGAGAACTTACCTACCAAACTGTACTACCATCAACCCAACACCACCAGGGCGTCCCGAGAACTTACCTACCAAACTGTACTACCATTAACCCAACACCATCAAGGCGTCCCGAGAACTTACCTACCAAACTGTACTACCATTAACCCAACACCAGAATGTACACGCCCGTACGTAATTTGCCATACCTGCCTACGACTCAGTACAGTTTGTGATCCAATCTTATATGGAGTCTGGCATGACTCTCAAAACTATATTTATCGCATTTATCGGACATAAGTAAAGTAGCTACGATGCTTCACACTTCAGTCGGACAAATCTTACCTCATATTTTATCATGAATTGTTGTCATAGATCAGGAAACTTGATTTTTTGCTTATACGTTTTTTTCTTGTATTATTTAACAAATAAAATTTGTAAGCACTTTGGTATTCCAAAGGTCATATCGAACTCTATATGTCTCAAAACTTGTTTCTTCAACTTCAAATTATTGATAATTGACTAAAATCATTTTTAAATGAATATTGAGTTATTGCTTCATTAACACATGTTGACAACAACGATAACCTGACAACACAGGCAGGGCAATAACGATAACTTGACAACACAGGCAGGACAACAACGATAACTTGACAACACAGGCAGGACAACAACGATAACTTGACAACACAGGCAGGGCAACAACGATAACTTGACAACACAGGCAGGACAACAACGATAACTTGACAACACAGGCAGGACAACAACGATAACTTGACAACACAGGCAGGGCAATAACGATAACTTGACAACACAGGCAGGACAACAACGATAACTTGACAACACAGGCAGGGCAATAACGATAACTTGACAACACAGGCAGGACAACAACGATAACTTGACAACACAGGCAGGACAACAACGATAACTTGACAACACAGGCAGGACAACAACGATAACTTGACAACACAGGCAGGGCAATAACGATAACTTGACAACACAGGCAGGACAACAACGATAACTTGACAACAAAGGCAGGGCAACAACGATAACTTGACAACACAGGCAGGACAACAACGATAACTTGACAACACAGGCAGGACAACAACGATAACTTGACAACACAGGCATGACAACTACGATAACTTGACAACACAGGCAGGACAACAACGATACCTTGACAACACCCGCAGGACAACAACGATAACTTGACAACACACACACTACAACAACACAAATGTTGTACATCAAACAACACAACACAGGCAGGACAACAACACAAATGTTGCACACCAAACAACACAACACAGGCAGGACAACAACACAAATGTTGCACTCCAAACAACACAACACAGGCAGGACAACAACACAAATGTTGTACACCAAACAACACAACACAGGCAGGACAACAACACAAATGTTGTACACCAAACAACACAAATGTTGTACACCAAACAACACAACACAGGTAGGACAACAACACAAATGTTGCACTCCAAACAACACAACACAGGCAGGACAACAACACAAATGTTGTACACCAAACAACACAACACAGGCAGGACAACAACACAAATGTTGTACACCAAACAACACAACACAGGCATGGCAACAACACAAATGTTGTACACCAAACAACACAACACAGGCAGGACAACAACACAAATGTTGTACACCAAACAACACAACACAGGCAGGACCACAACACAAGCGTTGTACACCAAACAACACAACATTGAATGGCTAAGAAATGATCACAAAATTTCTTCGGTTATTTGCGTCCACCCAATGAAAAGTTTCATGCTTTCTATGTTAATAGAAAGTATTTGTTAGGGTAACTGATATATTATCACAACGATCGTGCAGTTGCCTCATTGGCTGCAGTAAATGTAGATTGTACGTAAAGACTGCGCGTTGACTTGTGCTTTTGTTGCGTGCAGCTGTGTCTGGCGGCGTGTTGTTGTGTTGTTGTTGTTGGTGTTGTTGTTGTTGTTGTTGTTGTTGTTGTTGTTGTTGTTGTTGTTGTTGTTGTTGTTGTTGTTGTTGTTGTTGGTGTTGTTGTTGTTGTTGGTGTTGTTGTTGTTGTTGGTGTTGTTGTTGTTGTTGTTGTTGTTGTTGGTGTTGTTGTTTGTGGTGGTGGTGTTGCTGGCGTACCAGATCCGTCACATACACATAACTCTACAGAACTCTGCAGTTTCATTTCCTTATTCCTGTCCTAAAATGTTCCCGTTACCCTTGTGTGGCAATACTTGTTTTCTTACGCTCGTGAGTATATGATGGCAACACTGTCTTGCGTAGGTAAGTTTTCGCGCTGTTCCAGCTGTGTGGCAAATGCATCGTACAACATCGCACCCCACACCAGACAACGAGCAGCATTAGCACACCAAAACCTCTCACGCCTTTACCGATTCAAACACCTGATTCTAGAAGTAAAACGCCAACTCTACATAGCTCAAGTAAGATCCACTCTCATCTACCCAGTCATTCCCCTACACACACTTCCACCAACATCCATCTCAACACTTCAACGTGTACAAAACCGAGCCACGAGATATATAACAAATTCAGAATGGCAAGATTTCTCCACCTCTGCACAACTACATCGCCGAGCAAACTTGAAACCAATCAACATTATACTCCACAAACACGCAAAAAGAATTTGGCAAAATATTCACGACACGCACCCACAACTCTACTTACAACTCACATTTCCGCAAGACACTCCGCAAACACCGCACAAACAATTCCAGAGCTCAAAAATGAAAACACTCGCACCCCAACCGAGACTAAAATACACTTAACACGACTCTAACGACGGACGGACGGACGGACAGACTCGACTGAACAGCACCGACTCAAGCGAGTGTTTTGTGATAAAGGAGACTTAACCAATACGGCAAGTCTACCCACCCACGTCCAGTACTAAAGATGCCTACTAACTAAAGATTCACCCATACAAAGCCCTGACGGGTAATTAACTTCTACCACCCTTAAACTACCTACAAAAAATTACCCCCTAACACTAGCATCATATGCGCAAAGCGCATCTCTATCAGTTCCCTATCTATCCTTTTCCGTTTCACCCCTTCTCTTCCCGACACACTCTGCGTCAAACTCTCATTCCGTCTTTTCTATAAGCATCGCCAAGCCAACAGGACGTGAAATCAAAATTTCCTTGCCTAGTTTGTTCAGATACATTTACAGCCGTGTGTGGCTTCGAACTGAACGCAGAGTAGTACGGGAAACTACCGTAACTTCTACGGCTCATGGGATTATACTTGTGAAACTTGCCGGTCGCCTGCCGGCCGCTTTCGCGTCCAGACGTAAGTTGGTGGAAGTTTTTCGGTGGCGGTGTTTCTGATTATTGAAGAGACGCTGATTATAAGGTTGACTGAAGTAAATTTAACAAAACTGAGGAACGGCGTAAAAGAAGATATATAAACCTTACGGATTCAGTCATATCTGAATAATATGAAATAACCACGTTACGCAGTTCACTTTGGTAAATAATTATCCGTGCTGCCCTACAACTACCTTAATTTGCACCATAACCATATTTAAATTGAAAAAATAGGAAAAAAGACATAGAAACCAAGTAATGCACTCGCACAACCACCTTCCACAATACATAAACATGCAAGTATTCGCTGTTTGACCGAAAGTTCGAGTTCGTGTTTTCCAACACGTTCGAAAACACAAACACACCGAAATCTGCGAACTTTTCATCTGTGTTCGTGTTCGTGGACGGCCGAAAAACACGAACTTCGGGCGAAAGATTGATAGTGTGGACGGGCCTTTAGAGCGTGATTGAATCTGTGAGAATTTGGAGGCTAGTGTTTCTTAAGTACTTTCGAATTACTATTTATTGTGCATGAATGAAATGTAAGTCAATGTACTTGTCCTTTAAAAATGAGTTTAATTTTCATATATGAAAACTGAAATGATTAAAAAAACAATTCAGAGCGTCGATTTTTTATTTGGTGATGAACTATTGTATATTCTTGTTCTTCCACATTCTAAATGACGTCACCTCACCTGTACGTCACATGAGTTTTGTGAATCACTTCCCGTGGAATTACACTTGCTATTGTGCCATTGCTGTCATTGTGTAATGTGATGAACGTTATAAATAGTATTGGTATAATTAGCTCCAGCATTATATGAATGTGATCGCTGGTAACTATGATACCCTTTATCATGCCATCACCATTCCTGCATCCCGTCATTACCACAGTGACACAACCATTCAGACTGCAATAGTTCGCTAATCGTTAAGCCCTTCTGGGCTTAAAAAATATGTCAACGCAATTCAATAAATTTCCTGAAAACCGATTGTTAACATTTCGCATGAAGTCGGTTTGCAAATAACGTATACCATTCATAAAATGTAGTTAATTATCATCAATTCTAATAAATATTCTTTATTCGAACTTTAAATTATAACCAATGGTAGATAAATGGGCTGAATCACATGATTTATTTTTCATTTCATATAGTGCTTTCCTTTTCACAACCACAAAATATTTCTCTTCTTGGATAACTCAAGTATTTAGAAAAGTGTGTTTCATTCACAAAATGTGTCCCCACGGAGTGGAAGGAAGCTTCCCCGCTGCCTCATGTGACCTGCTGTGAGCACCATCGCTGTATTGAGTGTTTTGCTGCTGTTGCCTCTTTCGTTACTTCGGTGTGTGACCTGACGCAGGGCTGTTGTTCCTATTGTCTGCACTTGTTTTATCGACTATAACGCTAATTTACGATATTTCCTACGCTAACAATACCGGTACGAAAGAGTTCACCGGAGACACAGACGCGAGAAGGATCGTTGTACGATGCATTTGCCACACAGCTGGAACAGCGCGAAAACTTACCTACGCAGGACAGTGTTGCCATCATATACTCACGAGCGTAAGAAAACAAGTATTGCCACACAAGGGTAACGGGAACATTTTAGGACAGGAATAAGGAAATGAAACTGCAGAGTTCTGTAAAGTTATGTATATGTGACGTATCAATTACGCCAGCAGCAACAACAATGCCAACATCAACAACATTACAATCTACTCAACACACCTTACCGACTTTATTGAAACCTATGCTAAGTTACCTAATATGATATCGAAAATAAAAATTCAATAAAAATAATACAAAAAAGTGTGGAAACAATTATTTAAAAATCAAGCAGCCTGATGTATATTTTTTAGATTGCGTAATCAGGTTCAATTAATTTTTTTTTTTCGCAAAAAAGGTTATTTATAAAATTTTGCATGAATTCCTTGGTGACTTACTTAATTTTCAAACTCACCATAGGATTGGTACCTACACCACCACCGTACCTACACCACCACCGTACCTACACCACCACCGTACCTACACCACCACCGTACCTACACCACCACCGTACCTACACCACCACCGTACCTACACCACCACCGTACCTACACCACCACCGTACCTACACCACCACCGTACCTACACCATCACCGTACCTACACCACCACCGTACCTACACCACCACCGTACCTACACCACCACCGTACCTACACCAGCACCGTACCTACACCACCACCGTACCTACACCACCACCGTACCTACACCACCACCGTACCTACACCACCACCGTACCTACACCACCACCGTACCTACACCACCACCGTACCTACACCACCACCGTACCTACACCACCACCGTACCTACACCACCACCGTACCTACACCACCACCGTACCTACACCACCACCGTACCTACACCACCACCGTACCTACACCACCACCGTACCTACACCACCACCGTACCTACACCACCACCGTACCTACACCACCACCGTACCTACACCACCACCGTACCTACACCACCACCGTACCTACACCACCACCGTACCTACACCACCACCGTACCTACACCACCACCGTACCTACACCACCACCGTACCTACACCACCACCGTACCTACACCACCACCGTACCTACACCACCACCGTACCTACACCACCACCGTACCTACACCACCACCGTACCTACACCACCACCGTACCTACACCACCACCATACCTACACCACAACCGTACCTACACCACCACTGTACCTACACCACCACCGTACCTACACCACCACCGTACCTACACCACCACCGTACCTAGACCACCACCGTACCTACACCACCACCGTACCTACACCATCACCGTACCTACACCACCACCGTACCTACACCACCACCGTACCTACACCAGCACCGTACCTACACCACCACCGTACCTACACCACCACCGTACCTACACCACCACCGTACCTACACCACCACCGTACCTACACCACCACCGTACCTACACCAGCACCGTACCTACACCACCACCGTACCTACACCACCACCGTACCTACACCACCACCGTACCTACACCACCACCGTACCTACACCACCACCGTACCTACACCACCACCGTACCTACACCACCACCGTACCTACACCACCACCGTACCTACACCACCACCGTACCTACACCACAACCGTACCTACACCACCACTGTACCTACACCACCACCGTACCTACACCACAACCGTACCTACACCACCACTGTACCTACACCACCACCGTACCTACACCACCACCGTACCTACACCACCACCGTACCTACACCACCACCGTACCTACACCAGCACCGTACCTACACCACCACCGTACCTACACCACCACCGTACCTACACCACCACCGTACCTACACCAGCACCGTACCTACACCACCACCGTACCTACACCACCACCGTACCTACACCACCACCGTACCTACACCACCACCGTACCTACACCATCACCGTACCTACACCACCACCGTACCTACACCACCGTACCTACACCACCACCGTACCTACACCACCACCGTACCTACACCACCACCGTACCTACACCGCCACCGTACCTACACCACCACCGTACCTACACCACTACCGTACCTACACCACCACCGTACCTACACCACTACCGTACCTACACCACCACCGTACCTACACCACCACCGTACCTACACCACCGTACCTACACCACCACCGTACCTACACCACCACCGTACCTACACCACCACCGTACCTACACCACCACCGTACCTACACCACCACCGTACCTACACCACCGTACCTACACCACCACCGTACCTACACCACCACCGTACCTACACCACCACCGTACCTACACCACCACTGTACCTACACCACTACCGTACCTACACCACCACCGTACCTACACCACCACCGTACCTACACCGCCACCGTACCTACACCACCACCGTACCTACACCACTACCGTACCTACACCACCACCGTACCTACACCACCACCGTACCTACACCACTACCGTACCTACACCACCACCTTACCTACACCGCCACCGTACCTACACCACCACCGTACCTACACCACTACCGTACCTGCACCACCACCGTACCTACACCACTACCGTACCTACACCACCACCGTACCTACACCACCACCGTACCGACACCACAACCGTACCTACACCGTCACCGTACCTATACCACCACCGTACCTACACCACCACCGTACCTACACCACCACCGTACCTACACCACCACCGTACCTACACCAGCACCGTACCTACACCACCACCGTACCTACACCACCACCGTACCTACACCACCACCGTACCTACACCACCACCGTTCCTACACCACCACCGTACCTACACCACCACCGTACCTACACCACCACCGTACCTACACCACCACCGTACCTACACCACCACCGTACCTACACCACCACCGTACCTACACCACCACCGTACCTACACCACCACCGTACCTACACCACCACCGTACCTACACCACCACCGTACCTACACCACCACCGTACCTACACCACTACCGTACCTACACCACTACCGTACCTACACCACCACCGTACCTACACCACTACCGTACCTACACCACTACCGTACCTACACCACCACCGTACCTACACCACCACCGTACCTACACCACCACCGTACCTACACCACCACCGTACCTACACCACCACTGTACCTACACCACCACCGTACCTACACCACCACCGTACCTACACCACCACCGTACCTACACCGCCACCGTACCTACACCACCACCGTACCTACACCACCACCGTACCTACACCACCACCGTACCTACACCACCACCGTACCTACACCACCACCGTACCTACACCACCACCGTACCTACACCACTACCGTACCTACACCGCCACCGTACCTACACCACCACCGTACCTACACCACCACCGTACCTACACCACCACCGTACCTACACCACCACCGTACCTACACCACCACCGTACCTACACCACTACCGTACCTACACCGCCACCGTACCTACACCACTACCGTACCTACACCACCATCGTACCTACACCAGCACCGTACCTACACGACCACCGTACCAACACCACCACCGTACCTACACCACCACCGTACCTACACCACCACCGTACCTACACCACCACCGTACCTACACCACCACCGTACCTACACCACCACCGTACCTGCACCACCACCGTACCTACACCACCACCGTACCTACACCACTACCGTACCTACACCACTACCGTACCTACACCACTACCGTACCTACACCACCACCGTACCTACACCACCACCGTACCTACACCACTGCCGTACCTACACCACCACCGTACCTACACCACCACCGTACCTACACCACCACCGTACCTACACCACCACCGTACCTACACCAGCACCGTACCTACACCACCACCGTACCTACACCACCACCGTACCTACACCACCACCGTACCTACACCATACCGTACCTACACCACCACCGTACCTACACCAGCACCGTACCTACACCACCACCGTACCTACGCCACCACCGTACCTACACCACCACCGTACCTACACCACCACCGTACCTACACCACCACCGTACCTACACCACCACCGTACCTACACCACCACCGTACCTACACCACCACCGTACCTACACCACCACCGTACCTACACCACCACCGTACCTACACCACCACCGTACCTACACCACTACCGTACCTACACCACTACCGTACCTACACCACTACCGTACCTACACCACCACCGTACCTACACCACCACCGTACCTACACCACTACCGTACCTACACCACTACCGTACCTACACCACTACCGTACCTACACCACCACCGTACCTACACCACCACCGTACCTACACCACTACCGTACCTACACCACCACCGTACACCACCACCGTACCTACACCACCACCGTACCTACACCACCACCGTACCTACACCACTACCGTACCTACACCACCACCGTACACCACCACCGTACCTACACCACCACCGTACCTACACCACTACCGTACCTACACCGCCACCGTACCTACACCACCACCGTACACCACCACCGTACCTACACCACTACCGTACCTACACCACCACCGTACACCACCACCGTACCTACACCACCACCGTACCTACACCACTACCGTACCTACACCGCCACCGTACCTACACCACCACCGTACACCACCACCGTACCTACACCACCACCGTACCTACACCACCACCGTACACCACCACCGTACCTACACCACCACCGTCTGAGGAGAACTTCTGTACAACTATTCCCCAATTGTTCTATTCCGTGTTGATATATTCTATGTACACTGCTATTTGTCTTGAATGTTACGCATTCAACAGCAAGTGTAGAGGTAACTTGAAGACTTGTTCTTTTAAATATTTTAGTTACCGAGAACAAAACATCAGATGAAAAAAGTCATTTCGTCAGACACCGTTTCGAATAAAATATAAATTTTCACATGATCGATTACATGATATGATATTTGATAGTTTTTTTATCATATATGAATGATTTACCGCATTTAATAAATTTCCGTCTCCTATGAGAATCTGAGACGTTATCAGAAGGCGGAGAACGGGATCCAACTCGAAAGTCGAATGGTTATGTGCTCAACCAGCTCCATATTTTTATTTTTATAGCCCTCTTAGGGCGATTATAGAAATTTAACGATATGCTGAAGGCATGATCGATTGTTATTGTGGTGTGTGCTCCCGTAGACAGGTTGATTTATGCTAAACTAATTTAAAATGACCATTAGTCCGACGAGTGGTAACGGAAATGGTCCCAAAATGGCACTTCATCCCACATTTCATTGACAATTCGCTATCACAAACATTTACCATCTTCTTCAACTTAAGTAAAATTAAGTTAAATATCATTCTAAACTAAGTTATAATTTGTATACCCTCGCTAAGCAGAACTAAGAACTGCAAAACCAGCAATGTTTTGACCAAAAGCAACACGTGCAGCAGCTGAAGCAACACGCGATAGTCCGCGACGCAGAAAATTCTCGTGTGCATCTTAGGTCGTCCACAGCCCGGTGCGCCTAAACGGAAGGTAGCGATACTTGACTGAAAATTGTGTCATGGCGGATATCCTAAAAGAAAGAGGAGTAAAATAATAATTGTAACAAAAAGAACTTTCTTAAGGGAAGAGAGAAGAAAAAATCTTATTCTAAAAATAAACAGGTATATCGATAACACTGTTACCTCCAGCTCGTCTACCACACCCCACCTAACCCCCAACTCGCCAACCACACCCCACCTAACCTAACCCCCAACTCGCCCACCACACCCCACCTAGCTCCGAGCTCGCCCACCACACCCCACCCTATGTACAGTCGCGCACACGCAGCACATGACAATCGTCACATGCTGCAGACGTGACAGTGTCGCAATTCCTGAGTACTGCCAGCCACGATGGCTCTAAAAAGAGAACACGCCATAACTGCGTCGTTAAAGTTGGGGACCCTGCAGCTGGGTACAAAATGCGTAGGTTGTCATAAGTACGGTTTAGAATCCTGAAATTTTGTTACTCATCATTTGGGCAATGAAAAATTCGAATTTGTAAACAATTATACACCATATATTGAAAATGCAATTTTTCTTGCGAAATACATAGACTTTCAAAACTATATTCTGAGGAAGTCCATCGAACTTGGATTTCATGAATTGGAACGGTAACAAAAATATTTTTGAAGGGATTCATTTTTCATAATTTTCACGTAGATGTCATTGAATGGCATGAAGACTTCGACCCTCCATTCCCACACCATCAAAGCGTCCC